>JASDDO010000016.1:411933048-414661364 GCA_030015575.1 Agapanthus africanus
TTGTTTGAAGTTTCCTACAGAAATAGTTAGATGAACTAACCATTTTTGGAATTGGAATTTCTCAATCGTAGAAATGAATTGAGAAGCTGAAGGTTGAGTAGGGGTAATATTTATTTCTTGTGGAGGAATAAGTGTTTCTTCTTCTTCTTCTTGATAGATTTCTTTTCCTTTGGAAAGTCTAGATTGAATAATTGCAATATGAGCTTCTAAAGAGAGATTTTTCATCTCTATATTGTTAGTAGTTTGTTTTAAAGACTTGACTTCTTCCTTTAGAACATGAATTTCTGTTTGCAATTCTCTGGTAGAGATAGACTTAATACCAGAGGTTTGATTCATAGGATACTTTTCAAAACTTTTGATATACTGAAAGGTTGAATGATATTAAACTTCTCTTCATCTTGCAGAATTAAAGATTTTAATCTTTCAAAAAGTTTCTTTTGTTTGATAGGATCGGGTAATTGTTGAATCATATCAAAGATGAATTCTTTTGTGTCAGAATTTATCTTCTTATTATCAGTAGAAGACTTAATCATATTAATCTGTTTACAGTGACAGTCATCCTGACTTTCACTAGAGGAATCATAATTGCCATTATCATCGTCAGTAATATAATTGATCTCAGAATAGATTTGCAATCTTTTTTTTAATTTGTTTCTGACATTTTCTTCAATATCAGAAATGCCATCAATGATTTCATTAATCTTTCCTTTGCTTCGGCATTTGCTAGCAATATGACCTTTCTTGCCACATTTAAAGCACTTGAAATCACTTGAATTCTTTTTTCTATTGAATCTTCTGAATTTGTTCGGGAAAATGAATCGTCTTTAAATTTCTTGGAATATCTTTTTTGTGAAAAAGATTTTTGAAGGAATTTTTTCTTTCTTTCAGTGGAAGGAGCACTGATTCCAGTAATTCCAAAAGCTTGACAGAAAGATCCCATTTCTTTTCTCTTACTGCCATATTTAGCCTGGAATTTGAGTTCTTGGCAAGCTGCAAGGGCTTCTTTTTTGACAAAAGCAAAGAGCTGACCAAAGGTCATTGAAGTGAAATCAATCTGTTCTGTTCCCATTTCCTTTTGTAAATTAATCATAATTCTTTGGGAAAACAGAGTTGGTAAACCAGTAATGAATTTTTCTTTCCAGAATGGTGCAGTACTATCTGTTCGTTTAAGAACATGAGTCAAAAACATGTCTTTGTACCACCTGAAGTCACTAAGTGTTGGACACCTAATGTTAGTAAGGAATATTTTTGAAGAAGCTAATTCTTCCTGAGGATTTCCTACAAAGTGCATAGCTATGGTAACTATAAGGAAATCACTTGAATCGTTTTGGGTAGTAATTTCTCCTTGGGCATTTTCTACGTCTATAGTATGCTCAAGAATTGCTGTTTTGTCTTGCAAAGTCAAAGCATTGTCCCACCAATACTTTAACTGTCCAGTAAAACCAGTTATGAATAAACTCGCAATATCTTGTTCAGAACATCTTTTCATTTTGTATGCCAATTTGGCCATACCCATTTCTTGTAATGTGTTGAGTATTTCATATTCACTTTTTCCATCAATATTCCATTCGTAAATGGAATTTCCATCATAATCTTTCGTATGGAATTTTGCTCTTTCTTCATACATAATGTCAGGAGGGGTAGGTCTTGGATAGTAGTCTTTGGTTCTACTATTGTTCCAATTTTTACGAGGTCTATTGAAATTTGGTTTCTTTCCTTTTTCAATTTTATTAATATCCTGATCAGAATTAATTTGTAAAATATCGTCTTCAGCTTTATTGATTTTTTGGATTACAGAGTTGTCAGAGGAATCAGATTTTAATGATGAATTTGAAGAATCTGATTCTTCGTTATCTTCTATAGTATCAATATTATTGATTTTTTGAATTACAGAGTTTTCAGAGGAATGAGATTCTAATGAGGAATCTGATTCTTCATTTTCTTCTATAGTGTCAATATTGTTGATTTTTGAAGGACCGGGAAGGTTCTTGTTAATTGAATCAAGGGTTTGATTTATTTTAGATAATAATGACTCGTTTTCAAACGTGAGCTTATTTTCTAAGGCTCTAGGAATACTTCTTGGTTGAAAATGTGGTAAAGAAGTACTGTGAGGGAATGTTGAACTTGGTTTTGAAATGGCCTTAATGTCAGTAGATAAGGAATCTATTTGTGTTGAAATCGTGTGTAAAACTTGATTGGAGTAGTTATTCTGTTGATATAATTTCTTGACATCATCCAAATTAACTTGATCATTTCCTCTAGGGTCAATACTTTCACGACCCCTTTTGAAAGGTGTAGCTATGACCTCTCCTTCTTTGGAATGGAGTTTCAAGGTCTGTAAGGGAGGAGTGATAGCAGTAATAGTAGTGCCATCTTGAAGTTGCCATTTCTTGTACAAACTTGTTTGTACGTTAATAGCAGATTTTTTGAATGGTTCAGAAATTTCGTTTTTTGTAAAATAAAATTCTAACCAGTTTTCAAAATGAAAGGGAGCATGATATTTTTGAATATCCCTTATCCATTGAATTCGAATCTTAGCTTGACAGTAAGCATCAAGCTTAGAGTACCATGTGTAGTATTCTGATTCTTCTTTGAAATCCTTTTCAAGTTCTTCGATATCAATCCTAACACCAACTTTAGTGATAACATTAATACCGTGGAATTCTCCATGCATCTGACTGGAATTAGGAGAATTATTAGGAGAAAAATTGAGTTCATTTGAAATGTCAGGAATAGGTGTTTGATTGTGAATCCTAATTGAAGGATCTTCTTGAGTATAAGGAGTTTCTACTATGAAAGATCTAGATTCTCTAAATGAATTTCTAGGAATAGAGTAGGGTCTGATGGATCTCCTATTTTCATTGAGTGAGTTGAAACGAACCAGGACTGTACCATCTTGTTCTTCAACTATGTCTTGAATTTCTGTTCTCTCGAGATTTCTTGGTCTCTGAGGAACATCTATTTGAAAGGCTTCTGGAATGGTAATTTCATTCCATTTCAGGCGTTTAGGAACAAAGGTCTTTGAATAGTCAGCATCAATTTGTAATAGTATTGTTTCATCATTAAAGTTATTAACTAGTTTGCATTTGGGATTAATAGCAGAACTCATTAATCTAAAGTAAATGCGATAAATAATCACAAATTGTTCTGCAAGTTTTTCAAATTCGTCTCCTTGGAGATGAACATCAAGAGTTAAGGAATTCATAATTAAAGGATCAGTTAATGATACAGGAAAATTAGGAATACAATTGAAATAAATAGGACCATTACAAATATTAGTTTGAATCATACTTAATATTGACGATTTGTATCTTCTTAATCGTTTATCACGTAAAGCCATGTAAACAGGAATGTCTATGCCAATATGAGCAAGTGGTTTGACTGCTACTTGAATCATACCAAAATGAATATAACGAAATCCTTTTTCTAAATATTTTCGTATAGAAATATGAGATAAAAGAGGAATTGATTGAAACTTATTTTGAATGTTTAAAGTCTCTTCATGAATTTTTACGCTAAAAGCGCTTTTGAAATCAAAAGTACCAATTTTATAAATATTTTCAATATTTTCATTAGGAATAGTCCAGTTTGAATAATCCTCATTAATCATCTCTTCTTTGCTTTGTATTATGTGTCCTGAATCACTTCCAGAACCAGAGAAAATTTTTCTAATAAAACCAGCCATCATCAATAGCAATTTTATGAACTAAACACAGATCATACCTTGACCGGGAACAACGGGAACACTCCACCGGGAACACCTCGCTCTCTCTTCGGGCTTACCAACGGATTCACGAGCTTACCAACGTCTTACCAACGCTCAGGATAGTCACTATGAATAGGTCACTCGTCGCTCTCAACGAAGAGTGGAATTACCAGAGAAACTTGGCTCTGATACCATAAGGGGGGTCAGGATCATAACACTGAGTAAACCAGAGGATGGAATGAGAACTGGCTTTGATTTTTATTTGAATTGAAAGGAATTGGATACAGAAGCAAAGAGTAGAAATCACAAAGTTTACAACACTCTGAACTCTCTCTCTGAAACCTTTTCCAAAAAAAACCTCTGCCTTGTTACATGAATGAACCTAGTTTATATAGACTTGAATCCTCTTTGAGTTGGATGAGCACGAATCTTTTGAGTGGATGTCTTGTCTTGCCTTTTGAAAAGCTGAGTGGCCATTTGCCTTAGCTGTCTTCCATTATTTGAGTGGCATTCTTGTCTTCTTCTTTTGCAGAAAGAATCTTATGAATTGGTGTCTTGTCTTGTCTTCTTTGTAGAAAGCATCTTTTGAATAGGCATCTTTTTCTTTTGAGCTGGCGTCTTTGAGTGGTCATCTTTTGCTTTTGAGAGGAATCTTTTCTTTTGAGCTTGTCCTTTCTTTTGAGTAGGCACCTTTTGTTCTTTGTCTTTCTTTGAGAAAGCATCTTTGAGTAGACAACTTTACTTTTGAGCTGGCATCTTTGTTTTGTTTTCTGGCATCTTTTGAGTTTCAATTATTGGGGTGGAAGATCCCTCAGCTAATAATTCATTGGATTTGCTGGTTCTTCAGATTGATCTTCTTCTCCGTCTTCTTGTCCATAGATATATGAGAACAGTTTTGTAGTATTGGATTCAGCTAATAATTCCAAATTTGTTAAATCGACGTCTTTCAGATTTCTTCGGAACTTGAAATATTTTGATCGATCATTGATGTCCTTGAAATCATATTGAGCACTGAATCCTCCCAAGGGTATATGTACTGAGGACATTATTATAATTCTTTCTGCGGGATAGAAGATCCTGCCTTCTTGATGTGGGAATGTTGAAAATATTGTTAAGTAATATCTTCCTTCAGGGGCAAATTCCTGGATAGCATTATAAATTTTTTCTCCAAAGAATTCGGGGATTCTGTCAGTAATAACAATTTCCCTAATCATACCTGCCCAATAAAATTCCTGAAGATTTTGTAATAAGTATGGCATTGCTCCTTCATTGAATGTAATATTCAAAATTAAGGGCTCCAGATCGAAAAAATGGATTACTTCTTGAACAACATTGTTATGAGTGTACCACCTGTCTGTTTCTGCATTCTTCTTTAGAATATTCTGGAGTTCTATGAGTTTATCATAATGTGATTTTGTTGCCATATCTTTGATTTTTTCTTGGATTTCATAAGGAAGTTTTTCCAAGAAATTTTGTCGAAATGAATGACTCAATGTCATCCTCTTCTTGAATTGTAGGAAGGGAATAGGTTCCATCCTTAATTGTGCCTCCAAATGATGAATTATGTCATTTAATCTGGAAATTTCTTCGACATAGTCTTCAATATTGTGAGTAACTGAAGAATAAGCTTCTTGAGTTTTTCTGGCCATCTCCTTGAAGTAAAGATTTTCTTTCTTCAGCCTTTTAACCTGCAAATTGAAACGCTCACTTTCTTTTCTGTACTCACTCATTTTAGTGGAACTCTCATCCTCACTCATTTGAATTGGGGATCCCAACGGATCTACTATGATTTTCGGTAAATCATCAACCATCAACGGATTTGAGATGTCTTTACCTTTTACCGTTTGAAAAGGACTAGGTTCATCATTTATTTTAATTGGTGATGAACTACCAATTTGAGATTTCAAGATCTCCATGAGCTTTAATTGCTCTTTGTCACGTTCGTCTTCCACAAAGAAGTTACGAACATTATTGTTTGAGAGCGAAAAATCCCTCAATGCTTCTTCAAGGTTGTAATAACCTTTCCATCTACAGTCTTTTCTGTTGCCGACTGTATTCATCAAAGAACCATAATTGATATAGACTCCGGGCTTTGGGCCGTTGAAGAGTACATAATGAGTAAAATTCTTTGAAGTGGGCTTTGTAACATTTTTTGTAAAATAATATGTAAGAGCACTAAGAGCTTTTAATTTCTCTTGTGGTGTTCTTGCCATCCACAGTGCGTTAAGAATACACTGTTGTTGCTCATCAACTGATGATCGTTTTGCGACTTTATAAGATTTGTCGTCATTTGCTTGAAGTAAAGGGAGGGTAATCCTTCCGAACTTCATATTTTTGTTGCTGTTACCTTTGTGGCTACATTGAAACATATAAACAGAGTTAGAAATAATAAACATCAGCTCCTGAATTATTTTTCCTTTTACATTGATCCTGCATAAATAATCCACAAAGTTAACCCAACGATTTCTGTATAATTTATCAGCAAAATCAAAACTTCGATTTATAGGAATAATAGTACCTTGATTTATGAAATGTCCAAGAAAGCGAATATTGTTTTGGAATAATTTCATTTTTGTGGCTGAAAGAACCAAGCCATTTTTCTTTATAGTATATAAGAAAGTTTTTAAATGTTTAAAATGTTGATCAATATTTTCAGAGAAAATTAATACATCATTAATATAAACAATCATAAACTTTGAATATGGATTTAGAATGTCATTCATTATTCTTTGAAATTCTGAAGGGGCGTTTTTGAGTCCAAAAGGCATTACATTCCATTCGTAATGGCCAAAGGGTACAGTAAAGGCGGTTTTGTATCTGTCTTTTTCAGCAATTTGAATTTGCCAAAAGCCAGATTTCATGTCAAACTTTGAAAAGATTTTTGCAATACTTAAACGTTTTAATAAATCTCTTTTATTTGGAATAGGGTAACGAATCCATTGAAGAACCTTGTTGAGAGGTTTATAATTAATAACAAGCCTAGGGACACCGCGTTCCTTTTCTGCTTGATTTATGATATAAAATGCTGCACAGCTCCAAGGTGATTTGGATGGCCGTATCAGCTCTTTATCTAAAAGAGTTTGAATTTCCTTTTTACAAACTTCTAATAGATCATGATTCATTTGAATGGGTCTTGCCTTTGTAGGAATATTTCTTTCTGAAAATTCCTTTTCATATGGTAATTCAACGATGTGCTTCTTTCTTTCCCAAAATGCATTAGGAAGGTCTGCACAGACTTCTCTTTTGAATAGATCTTCTAGCTGTTGAATTTCTTGTTTTGTGTTTGGTAATTGTAGGTGCTCTTCAATTTGAGCATAAGACAAATCTTCTTTAAGAAAATTCATCTTATTCTGCTTCCTTTGAATAAGGTTGATATGTTGATAAATGGAGTTATTTTGCAGAGCATTTAACTCCTTTTGTCGAACAGGAATCAAGAATCTGAAATGTATAGTATTACCCATAATGTTAGTGCTGATACCTTTGTTATCAACAACAAAAGGGTAAATTTGAGTAAGGAATGGAGTGCCTAAGATAATATCAGTGTTGAGATTTTCTACTACAATAAACTGATGTTTAAAGCAGTAATTTTGATTACATATTTCGGTCTTTGTCAACTTTCCTTTGATTCGAAGAGGAGAGTTGTTGGCTGCTATAAGGACCTCATTAGTAAAACTATAATATTTTGTTGGTATTAGACCATCTCTGATGCAGCTTTGATCTGCACCACTGTCTAACATTGCAACAAAGGTTTGTTTGAAGTTTCCTACAGAAATAGTTAGATGAACTAACCATTTTTGGAATTGGAATTTCTCAATCGTAGAAATGAATTGAGAAGCTGAAGGTTGAGTAGGGGTAATATTTATTTCTTGTGGAGGAATAAGTGTTTCTTCTTCTTCTTCTTGATAGATTTCTTTTCCTTTGGAAAGTCTAGATTGAATAATTGCAATATGAGCTTCTAAAGAGAGATTTTTCATCTCTATATTGTTAGTAGTTTGTTTTAAAGACTTGACTTCTTCCTTTAGAACATGAATTTCTGTTTGCAATTCTCTGGTAGAGATAGACTTAATACCAGAGGTTTGATTCATAGGATACTTTTCAAAAACTTTTGATATACTGAAAGGTTGAATGATATTAAACTTCTCTTCATCTTGCAGAATTAAAGATTTTAATCTTTCAAAAAGTTTCTTTTGTTTGATAGGATCAGGTAATTGTTGAATCATATCAAAGATGAATTCTTTTGTGTCAGAATTTATCTTCTTATTATCAGTAGAAGACTTAATCATATTAATCTGTTTACAGTGACAGTCATCCTGACTTTCACTAGAGGAATCATAATTGCCATTATCATCGTCAGTAATATAATTGATCTCAGAATAGATTTGCAATCTTTTTTTTAATTTGTTTCTGACATTTTCTTCAATATCAGAAATGCCATCAATGATTTCATTAATCTTTCCTTTGCTTCGGCATTTGCTAGCAATATGACCTTTCTTGCCACATTTAAAGCACTTGAAATCACTTGAATTCTTTTTTCTATTGAATCTTCTGAATTTGTTCGGGGAAAATGAATCGTCTTTAAATTTCTTGGAATATCTTTTTTGTGAAAAAGATTTTTGAAGGAATTTTTTCTTTCTTTCAGTGGAAGGAGCACTGATTCCAGTAATTCCAAAAGCTTGACAGAAAGATCCCATTTCTTTTCTCTTACTGCCATATTTAGCCTGGAATTTGAGTTCTTGGCAAGCTGCAAGGGCTTCTTTTTTGACAAAAGCAAAGAGCTGACCAAAGGTCATTGAAGTGAAATCAATCTGTTCTGTTCCCATTTCCTTTTGTAAATTAATCATAATTCTTTGGGAAAACAGAGTTGGTAAACCAGTAATGAATTTTTCTTTCCAGAATGGTGCAGTACTATCTGTTCGTTTAAGAACATGAGTCAAAAACATGTCTTTGTACCACCTGAAGTCACTAAGTGTTGGACACCTAATGTTAGTAAGGAATATTTTTGAAGAAGCTAATTCTTCCTGAGGATTTCCTACAAAGTGCATAGCTATGGTAACTATAAGGAAATCACTTGAATCGTTTTGGGTAGTAATTTCTCCTTGGGCATTTTCTACGTCTATAGTATGCTCAAGAATTGCTGTTTTGTCTTGCAAAGTCAAAGCATTGTCCCACCAATACTTTAACTGTCCAGTAAAACCAGTTATGAATAAACTCGCAATATCTTGTTCAGAACATCTTTTCATTTTGTATGCCAATTTGGCCATACCCATTTCTTGTAATGTGTTGAGTATTTCATATTCACTTTTTCCATCAATATTCCATTCGTAAATGGAATTTCCATCATAATCTTTCGTATGGAATTTTGCTCTTTCTTCATACATAATGTCAGGAGGGGTAGGTCTTGGATAGTAGTCTTTGGTTCTACTATTGTTCCAATTTTTACGAGGTCTATTGAAATTTGGTTTCTTTCCTTTTTCAATTTTATTAATATCCTGATCAGAATTAATTTGTAAAATATCGTCTTCAGCTTTATTGATTTTTTGGATTACAGAGTTGTCAGAGGAATCAGATTTTAATGATGAATTTGAAGAATCTGATTCTTCGTTATCTTCTATAGTATCAATATTATTGATTTTTTGAATTACAGAGTTTTCAGAGGAATGAGATTCTAATGAGGAATCTGATTCTTCATTTTCTTCTATAGTGTCAATATTGTTGATTTTTGAAGGACCGGGAAGGTTCTTGTTAATTGAATCAAGGGTTTGATTTATTTTAGATAATAATGACTCGTTTTCAAACGTGAGCTTATTTTCTAAGGCTCTAGGAATACTTCTTGGTTGAAAATGTGGTAAAGAAGTACTGTGAGGGAATGTTGAACTTGGTTTTGAAATGGCCTTAATGTCAGTAGATAAGGAATCTATTTGTGTTGAAATCGTGTGTAAAACTTGATTGGAGTAGTTATTCTGTTGATATAATTTCTTGACATCATCCAAATTAACTTGATCATTTCCTCTAGGGTCAATACTTTCACGACCCCTTTTGAAAGGTGTAGCTATGACCTCTCCTTCTTTGGAATGGAGTTTCAAGGTCTGTAAGGGAGGAGTGATAGCAGTAATAGTAGTGCCATCTTGAAGTTGCCATTTCTTGTACAAACTTGTTTGTACGTTAATAGCAGATTTTTTGAATGGTTCAGAAATTTCGTTTTTTGTAAAATAAAATTCTAACCAGTTTTCAAAATGAAAGGGAGCATGATATTTTTGAATATCCCTTATCCATTGAATTCGAATCTTAGCTTGACAGTAAGCATCAAGCTTAGAGTACCATGTGTAGTATTCTGATTCTTCTTTGAAATCCTTTTCAAGTTCTTCGATATCAATCCTAACACCAACTTTAGTGATAACATTAATACCGTGGAATTCTCCATGCATCTGACTGGAATTAGGAGAATTATTAGGAGAAAAATTGAGTTCATTTGAAATGTCAGGAATAGGTGTTTGATTGTGAATCCTAATTGAAGGATCTTCTTGAGTATAAGGAGTTTCTACTATGAAAGATCTAGATTCTCTAAATGAATTTCTAGGAATAGAGTAGGGTCTGATGGATCTCCTATTTTCATTGAGTGAGTTGAAACGAACCAGGACTGTACCATCTTGTTCTTCAACTATGTCTTGAATTTCTGTTCTCTCGAGATTTCTTGGTCTCTGAGGAACATCTATTTGAAAGGCTTCTGGAATGGTAATTTCATTCCATTTCAGGCGTTTAGGAACAAAGGTCTTTGAATAGTCAGCATCAATTTGTAATAGTATTGTTTCATCATTAAAGTTATTAACTAGTTTGCATTTGGGATTAATAGCAGAACTCATTAATCTAAAGTAAATGCGATAAATAATCACAAATTGTTCTGCAAGTTTTTCAAATTCGTCTCCTTGCAGATGAACATCAAGAGTTAAGGAATTCATAATTAAAGGATCAGTTAATGATACAGGAAAATTAGGAATACAATTGAAATAAATAGGACCATTACAAATATTAGTTTGAATCATACTTAATATTGACGATTTGTATCTTCTTAATCGTTTATCACGTAAAGCCATGTAAACAGGAATGTCTATGCCAATATGAGCAAGTGGTTTGACTGCTACTTGAATCATACCAAAATGAATATAACGAAATCCTTTTTCTAAATATTTTCGTATAGAAATATGAGATAAAAGAGGAATTGATTGAAACTTATTTTGAATGTTTAAAGTCTCTTCATGAATTTTTACGCTAAAAGCGCTTTTGAAATCAAAAGTACCAATTTTATAAATATTTTCAATATTTTCATTAGGAATAGTCCAGTTTGAATAATCCTCATTAATCATCTCTTCTTTGCTTTGTATTATGTGTCCTGAATCACTTCCAGAACCAGAGAAAATTTTTCTAATAAAACCAGCCATCATCAATAGCAATTTTATGAACTAAACACAGATCATACCTTGACCGGGAACAACGGGAACACTCCACCGGGAACACCTCGCTCTCTCTTCGGGCTTACCAACGGATTCACGAGCTTACCAACGTCTTACCAACGCTCAGGATAGTCACTATGAATAGGTCACTCGTCGCTCTCAACGAAGAGTGGAATTACCAGAGAAACTTGGCTCTGATACCATAAGGGGGGTCAGGATCATAACACTGAGTAAACCAGAGGATGGAATGAGAACTGGCTTTGATTTTTATTTGAATTGAAAGGAATTGGATACAGAAGCAAAGAGTAGAAATCACAAAGTTTACAACACTCTGAACTCTCTCTCTGAAACCTTTTCCAAAAAAAACCTCTGCCTTGTTACATGAATGAACCTAGTTTATATAGACTTGAATCCTCTTTGAGTTGGATGAGCACGAATCTTTTGAGTGGATGTCTTGTCTTGCCTTTTGAAAAGCTGAGTCTGTCTTCAATTATATGAGTAGATGTCTTGTTTGTCTTTAATTTCATCAGGAAATTTATCAGCAAAATCAATACTTCGATTTATAGGAATAATGGTACCTTGATTTATGAAATGTCCAAGAAAGCGAATATTGTTTTGGAATAATTTCATTTTTGTGGCTGAAAGAACCAAGCCATTTTTCTTTATAGTATATAAGAAAGTTTTTAAATGTTTAAAATGTTGATCAATATTTTCAGAGAAAATTAATACATCATCAATATAAACAATCATAAACTTTGAATATGGATTTAGAATGTCATTCATTATTCTTTGAAATTCTGAAGGGGCGAACTGGCTTTGATTTTTATTTGAATTGAAAGGAATTGGATACAGAAGCAAAGAGTAGAAATCACAAAGTTTACAACACTCTGAACTCTCTCTCTGAAACCTTTTCCAAAAAAAACCCTCTGCCTTGTTACATGAATGAACCTAGTTTATATAGACTTGAATCCTCTTTGAGTTGGATGAGCACGAATCTTTTGAGTGGATGTCTTGTCTTGCCTTTTGAAAAGCTGAGTCTGTCTTCAATTATATGAGTAGATGTCTTGTCCTTCCTTTTTTGAATAGTTGAGTCTGTCTTCAATTATTTGAGAAAGCATCTTTCTTTTTCTTTTGAGCTGTCATCTTTGAGTAGACATCTTTTGTCTTCTTTTGAGCTGGCATCTTTTGAGTAGACATCTTTTGTCTTCTTTTGAGCTGGCATCTTTTGAGTAGGAATCTTTTACTTTTGAGCTGGTATCTTTTGAGTAGACATTTTTCGTCTTCTGGCATCTTTTGAGTAGACATCTTTTGTCTTCTTTTGAGCTGTCCTTGTTTTGAGAGGAATCTTTAGTAATCGAATTTTGGGCAAATCCGCAGCCATTAACGGATTTAATATGCCTTTACCAACCACCGTTTGAGATTGGGCTAGCATGTAGATTTGAACCGTTCTACATATGACGTTGTTGTGGAGAATTACTTCTCCAGTAAATTGGCTGTTTGAGAGCCATACTCCTTTGGGTTAGGAGCAAACCTTTTTTTAAAAAACGGATTTGATAAGTCTTTACCGGTAGCCGTTTGCTCCGGACTAGCTGTAGTCACCATTCACTACAGAGAA
The DNA here is from genome assembly GCA_030015575.1 of Agapanthus africanus. Taxonomy (NCBI): domain Eukaryota; kingdom Viridiplantae; phylum Streptophyta; class Magnoliopsida; order Asparagales; family Amaryllidaceae; genus Agapanthus; species Agapanthus africanus. The sequence continues at coordinate 411,945,818 of JASDDO010000016.1, forward strand.
GAGAACACTAGAAAGATAATATAACATATACGCTATTTTTTTTTTTTTTTTTTTTTTTTTTAATTTACAATTCAAAAGTATTGCAAAAATCTTTTCAAAGTTTGACATGAAATCTGGCTTTTGGCAAATTCAAATTGCTGAAAAAGACAGATACAAAACCGCCTTTACTGTACCCTTTGGCCATTACGAATGGAATGTAATGCCTTTTGGACTCAAAAACGCCCCTTCAGAATTTCAAAGAATAATGAATGACATTCTAAATCCATATTCAAAGTTTATGATTGTTTATATTAATGATGTATTAATTTTCTCTGAAAATATTGATCAACATTTTAAACATTTAAAAACTTTCTTATATACTATAAAGAAAAATGGCTTGGTTCTTTCAGCCACAAAAATGAAATTATTCCAAAACAATATTCGCTTTCTTGGACATTTCATAAATCAAGGTACTATTATTCCTATAAATCGAAGTTTTGATTTTGCTGATAAATTATACAGAAATCGTTGGGTTAACTTTGTGGATTATTTATGCAGGATCAATGTAAAAGGAAAAATAATTCAGGAGCTGATGTTTATTATTTCTAACTCTGTTTATATGTTTCAATGTAGCCACAAAGGTAACAGCAACAAAAATATGAAGTTCGGAAGGATTACCCTCCCTTTACTTCAAGCAAATGACGACAAATCTTATAAAGTCGCAAAACGATCATCAGTTGATGAGCAACAACAGTGTATTCTTAACGCACTGTGGATGGCAAGAACACCACAAGAGAAATTAAAAGCTCTTAGTGCTCTTACATATTATTTTACAAAAAATGTTACAAAGCCCACTTCAAAGAATTTTACTCATTATGTACTCTTCAACGGCCCAAAGCCCGGAGTCTATATCAATTATGGTTCTTTGATGAATACAGTCGGCAACAGAAAAGACTGTAGATGGAAAGGTTATTACAACCTTGAAGAAGCATTGAGGGATTTTTCGCTCTTTCATTTTCTTCTATAGTGTCAATATTGTTGATTTTTGAAGGACCGGGAAGGTTCTTGTTAATTGAATCAAGGGTTTGATTTATTTTAGATAATAATGACTCGTTTTCAAACGTGAGCTTATTTTCTAAGGCTCTAGGAATACTTCTTGGTTGAAAATGTGGTAAAGAAGTACTGTGAGGGAATGTTGAACTTGGTTTTGAAATGGCCTTAATGTCAGTAGATAAGGAATCTATTTGTGTTGAAATCGTGTGTAAAACTTGATTGGAGTAGTTATTCTGTTGATATAATTTCTTGACATCATCCAAATTAACTTGATCATTTCCTCTAGGGTCAATACTTTCACGACCCCTTTTGAAAGGTGTAGCTATGACCTCTCCTTCTTTGGAATGGAGTTTCAAGGTCTGTAAGGGAGGAGTGATAGCAGTAATAGTAGTGCCATCTTGAAGTTGCCATTTCTTGTACAAACTTGTTTGTACGTTAATAGCAGATTTTTTGAATGGTTCAGAAATTTCGTTTTTTGTAAAATAAAATTCTAACCAGTTTTCAAAATGAAAGGGAGCATGATATTTTTGAATATCCCTTATCCATTGAATTTTACTTAACAATATTTTCAACATTCCCACATCAAGAAGGCAGGATCTTCTATCCCGCAGAAAGAATTATAATAATGTCCTCAGTACATATACCCTTGGGAGGATTCAGTGCTCAATATGATTTCAAGGACATCAATGATCGATCAAAATATTTCAAGTTCCGAAGAAATCTGAAAGACGTCGATTTAACAAATTTGGAATTATTAGCTGAATCCAATACTACAAAACTGTTCTCATATATCTATGGACAAGAAGACGGAGAAGAAGATCAATCTGAAGAACCAGCAAATCCAATGAATTATTAGCTGAGGGATCTTCCACCCCAATAATTGAAACTCAAAAGATGCCAGAAAACAAAACAAAGATGCCAGCTCAAAAGTAAAGTTGTCTACTCAAAGATGCTTTCTCAAAGAAAGACAAAGAACAAAAGGTGCCTACTCAAAAGAAAGGACAAGCTCAAAAGAAAAGATTCCTCTCAAAAGCAAAAGATGACCACTCAAAGACGCCAGCTCAAAAGAAAAAGATGCCTATTCAAAAGATGCTTTCTACAAAGAAGACGAGACAAGACAAGACACCAATTCATAAGATTCTTTCTGCAAAAGAAGAAGACAAGAATGCCACTCAAATAATGGAAGACAGCTAAGGCAAATGGCCACTCAGCTTTTCAAAAGGCAAGACAAGACATCCACTCAAAAGATTCGTGCTCATCCAACTCAAAGAGGATTCAAGTCTATATAAACTAGGTTCATTCATGTAACAAGGCAGAGGTTTTTTTTGGAAAAGGTTCCCATTTCCTTTTGTAAATTAATCATAATTCTTTGGGAAAACAGAGTTGGTAAACCAGTAATGAATTTTTCTTTCCAGAATGGTGCAGTACTATCTGTTCGTTTAAGAACATGAGTCAAAAACATGTCTTTGTACCACCTGAAGTCACTAAGTGTTGGACACCTAATGTTAGTAAGGAATATTTTTGAAGAAGCTAATTCTTCCTGAGGATTTCCTACAAAGTGCATAGCTATGGTAACTATAAGGAAATCACTTGAATCGTTTTGGGTAGTAATTTCTCCTTGGGCATTTTCTACGTCTATAGTATGCTCAAGAATTGCTGTTTTGTCTTGCAAAGTCAAAGCATTGTCCCACCAATACTTTAACTGTCCAGTAAAACCAGTTATGAATAAACTCGCAATATCTTGTTCAGAACATCTTTTCATTTTGTATGCCAATTTGGCCATACCCATTTCTTGTAATGTGTTGAGTATTTCATATTCACTTTTTCCATCAATATTCCATTCGTAAATGGAATTTCCATCATAATCTTTCGTATGGAATTTTGCTCTTTCTTCATACATAATGTCAGGAGGGGTAGGTCTTGGATAGTAGTCTTTGGTTCTACTATTGTTCCAATTTTTACGAGGTCTATTGAAATTTGGTTTCTTTCCTTTTTCAATTTTATTAATATCCTGATCAGAATTAATTTGTAAAATATCGTCTTCAGCTTTATTGATTTTTTGGATTACAGAGTTTTCAGAGGAATGAGATTCTAATGAGGAATCTGATTCTTCATTTTCAGGGGGGGTCAGGATCATAACACTGAGTAAACCAGAGGATGGAATGAGAACTGGCTTTGATTTTTATTTGAATTGAAAGGAATTGGATACAGAAGCAAAGAGTAGAAATCACAAAGTTTACAACACTCTGAACTCTCTCTCTGAAACCTTTTCCAAAAAAAAACCTCTGCCTTGTTACATGAATGAACCTAGTTTATATAGACTTGAATCCTCTTTGAGTTGGATGAGCACGAATCTTTTGAGTGGATGTCTTGTCTTGCCTTTTGAAAAGCTGAGTCTGTCTTCAATTATATGAGTAGATGTCTTGTCCTTCCTTTTTTGAATAGTTGAGTCTGTCTTCAATTATTTGAGAAAGCATCTTTCTTTTTCTTTTGAGCTGTCATCTTTGAGTAGACATCTTTTGTCTTCTTTTGAGCTGGCATCTTTTGAGTAGACATCTTTTGTCTTCTTTTGAGCTGGCATCTTTTGAGTAGGAATCTTTTACTTTTGAGCTGGCATCTTTTGAGTAGACATTTTTCGTCTTCTGGCATCTTTTGAGTAGACATCTTTTGTCTTCTTTTGAGCTGTCCTTGTTTTGAGAGGAATCTTTAGTAATCGAATTTTGGGCAAATCCGCAGCCATTAACGGATTTAATATGCCTTTACCAACCACCGTTTGAGATTGGGCTAGCATGTAGATTTGAACCGTTCTACATATGACGTTGTTGTGGAGAATTACTTCTCCAGTAAATTGGCTGTTTGAGAGCCATACTCCTTTGGGTTAGGAGCAAACCTTTTTTTAAAAAACGGATTTGATAAGTCTTTACCGGTAGCCGTTTGCTCCGGACTAGCTGTAGTCACCATTCACTACAGAGAAGAGAACACTAGAAAGATAATATAACATATACGCTATTTTTTTTTTTTTTTTTTTTTTTTTTTTAAATTTACAATTCAAAAGGGTCTTGAGCACAAGGCCCTCCCATAGGATCAGTAGAGGATCCTTCTGAGGAATGCTTGGAGTTTGATTTTGAGCTTCTCATTTGTTTCTGCATTTTTTTGAATTTTTGGAACTCCAGAAAAATCTTCATATCATCATTCTCTGAATCTGAGGAGTTGAAATCTATGACTGCTTTTGCCTTCTTTTGAGTCTTTACTTCTTTTGCAGGAGTTTTTGGTTCAGGCTTTGCTGGTTCTTTTGGAATTTGCTGAATTTCTTGTTGAAGTTTCTTTCCCGTTTGAATGTAATGTATTACTGCCTTCTCATTGCAGTAATCTTGAGTGTAACGGGTCCACCATTTGACTTTGAATTCTCTACCCAGACTGAGAGGGTAGTCACCGTTGTAGTGTTTGAATAATGTAAATGTCCAACAAAATATCCATGGGACTTTGAAGGATTTGTGGAATAGGAAAGCCTTTTTGAACTGTTCACCTCCCGTTCTTTGGACCCAAGTTTGGAAGGCCTTTAGAACAACAGGTGGAAGTATGTCTGGAACGGGGCCAAAACGTAGCCACCATTCATAGAACCAGATAGGAACATTGTCAGCACAATTTGAATGGAAGGTAAGGAACCATGAATGATTGAATGGCCTATAGAATAAGGTTCGAAACCAAGCCATTTGATAGTCTTGGTATGTATAACCTTTGGGAATGTAAGTAATTGAGAATTCTTTTGTAGTCCAGATGCTGGACCATTCATTTGGTAGAATAACCTTCTTTATGACGCATTTTGAATAAGAAATCAGTGAAGGAGTTTTTCTATCAGGAGTATGAGTGATTTCAGCTGACCCAGAGTCAACTAAGATCAACTCATAGAATTGTTGAGTTTTGAGGGGATCATCCAGCCAATAGGAGTTTGGCGGGAATAATTGATGAGTGTAGATTTGAAGTGTGTTGTAGTGGGGAGGTTCTTTGAAGGTGGTCAAGCAGATGTGTTGAACACCAGATTTTGTGAAATATGGGCTGTCCTGATCTTTTGGAGAAGTTTGAACTTGTGTAGTTGAATTTTGAGGTTTCTTGCTTTCCACTGCCGATGCGTAAGTTAGAGCAGGGAAATCTTGGAGAATATGGAATTTGTTTGTTGATGAAGTTGCTGTTGTTAATTTTTTCATCTCATAGTCCTTTGAAGTGCGAACTTTTGAATTGGGATCACCCATTTTTTCCTGTAAGAAATTCCCTAGTCAAAAAGTCTGGTAGTGAATTATCAGTACCTTTTAAATATTGAATGTCAAAATCAAAGACAGAAAGTAAAGCTTGCCATCTAGCGAATATTTGTTTTGAAACTAGATTTTTTACGTCTTTTTCTAAAATGAATTTTGCAGATTGACAGTCTATTCTAAGGAGAAACTTTTTATTAAAAAGATCATCTTGAAATTTTAAAATACAATTAACAATTGAAAGCATTTCCTTTTTAATAGTATAGTAATTTTTCTGAGGTCCTAACCAGACACCAGAGTGATATCTGACTAAATCTTCTTTTGAAGAGTTTGGTAGCCGTTGTTTTAAAATACCACCGTAACCAATATTTGAAGCATCGGTCTCAACAATCATGAAAGCATCAGGATGAGGAATATTAATGCAAGGTAAAGAATGAATAGTTCTTTTGATTTGTTTAACAATACCTGTATGAATCGAAGTCCAAGGTGAAGGATTTGTTTGAAGTCGTTGAAATAAAGGCGCACAAGTTTGTCTCATCTTTGGAATAAAATCAGAAATATAATTTAAACAGCCTAAAAATCTTTGGAGTTGAGTTTTGTCTTTAATTTCATCAGGAAATTTATCAGCAAAATCAATACTTCGATTTATAGGAATAATGGTACCTTGATTTATGAAATGTCCAAGAAAGCGAATATTGTTTTGGAATAATTTCATTTTTGTGGCTGAAAGAACCAAGCCATTTTTCTTTATAGTATATAAGAAAGTTTTTAAATGTTTAAAATGTTGATCAATATTTTCAGAGAAAATTAATACATCATCAATATAAACAATCATAAACTTTGAATATGGATTTAGAATGTCATTCATTATTCTTTGAAATTCTGAAGGGGCGTTTTTGAGTCCAAAAGGCATTACATTCCATTCGTAATGGCCAAAGGGTACAGTAAAGGCGGTTTTGTATCTGTCTTTTTCAGCAATTTGAATTTGCCAAAAGCCAGATTTCATGTCAAACTTTGAAAAGATTTTTGCAATACTTAAACGTTTTAATAAATCTCTTTTATTTGGAATAGGGTAACGAATCCATTGAAGAACCTTGTTGAGAGGTTTATAATTAATAACAAGCCTAGGGACACCGCGTTCCTTTTCTGCTTGATTTATGACATAAAATGCTGCACAGCTCCAAGGTGATTTGGATGGCCGTATCAGCTCTTTATCTAAAAGAGTTTGAATTTCCTTTTTACAAACTTCTAATAGATCATGATTCATTTGAATGGGTCTTGCCTTTGTAGGAATATTTCTTTCTGAAAATTCCTTTTCATATGGTAATTCAACGATGTGCTTCTTTCTTTCCCAAAATGCATTAAGAAGGTCTGCGCAGACTTCTCTTTTGAATAGATCTTCTAACTGTTGAATTTCTTGTTTTGTGTTTGGTAATTGTAGGTGCTCTTCAATTTGAGCATAAGACAAATCTTCTTTAAGAAAATTTATCTTATTCTGCTTCCTTTGAATAAGGTTGATATGTTGATAAATGGAGTTATTTTGCAGAGCATTTAACTCCTTTTGTCGAACAGGAATCAAGAATCTGAAATGTATAGTATTACCCATAATGTTAGTGCTGATACCTTTGTTATCAACAACAAAAGGGTAAATTTGAGTAAGGAATGGAGTGCCTAAGATAATATCAGTGTTGAGATTTTCTACTACAATAAACTGATGTTTAAAGCAGTAATTTTGATTACATATTTCGGTCTTTGTCAACTTTCCTTTGATTCGAAGAGGAGAGTTGTTGGCTGCTATAAGGACCTCATTAGTAAAACTATAATATTTTGTTGGTATTAGACCATCTCTGATGCAGCTTTGATCTGCACCACTGTCTAACATTGCAACAAAGGTTTGTTTGAAGTTTCCTACAGAAATAGTTAGATGAACTAACCATTTTTGGAATTGGAATTTCTCAATCGTAGAAATGAATTGAGAAGCTGAAGGTTGAGTAGGGGTAATATTTATTTCTTGTGGAGGAATAAGTGTTTCTTCTTCTTCTTCTTGATAGATTTCTTTTCCTTTGGAAAGTCTAGATTGAATAATTGCAATATGAGCTTCTAAAGAGAGATTTTTCATCTCTATATTGTTAGTAGTTTGTTTTAAAGACTTGACTTCTTCCTTTAGAACATGAATTTCTGTTTGCAATTCTCTGGTAGAGATAGACTTAATACCAGAGGTTTGATTCATAGGATACTTTTCAAAAACTTTTGATATACTGAAAGGTTGAATGATATTAAACTTCTCTTCATCTTGCAGAATTAAAGATTTTAATCTTTCAAAAAGTTTCTTTTGTTTGATAGGATCGGGTAATTGTTGAATCATATCAAAGATGAATTCTTTTGTGTCAGAATTTATCTTCTTATTATCAGTAGAAGACTTAATCATATTAATCTGTTTACAGTGACAGTCATCCTGACTTTCACTAGAGGAATCATAATTGCCATTATCATCGTCAGTAATATAATTGATCTCAGAATAGATTTGCAATCTTTTTTTTAATTTGTTTCTGACATTTTCTTCAATATCAGAAATGCCATCAATGATTTCATTAATCTTTCCTTTGCTTCGGCATTTGCTAGCAATATGACCTTTCTTGCCACATTTAAAGCACTTGAAATCACTTGAATTCTTTTTTCTATTGAATCTTCTGAATTTGTTCGGGGAAAATGAATCGTCTTTAAATTTCTTGGAATATCTTTTTTGTGAAAAAGATTTTTGAAGGAATTTTTTCTTTCTTTCAGTGGAAGGAGCAATGATTCCAGTAATTCCAAAAGCTTGACAGAAAGATCCCATTTCTTTTCTCTTACTGCCATATTTAGCCTGGAATTTGAGTTCTTGGCAAGCTGCAAGGGCTTCTTTTTTGACAAAAGCAAAGAGCTGACCAAAGGTCATTGAAGTGAAATCAATCTGTTCTGTTCCCATTTCCTTTTGTAAATTAATCATAATTCTTTGGGAAAACAGAGTTGGTAAACCAGTAATGAATTTTTCTTTCCAGAATGGTGCAGTACTATCTGTTCGTTTAAGAACATGAGTCAAAAACATGTCTTTGTACCACCTGAAGTCACTAAGTGTTGGACACCTAATGTTAGTAAGGAATATTTTTGAAGAAGCTAATTCTTCCTGAGGATTTCCTACAAAGTGCATAGCTATGGTAACTATAAGGAAATCACTTGAATCGTTTTGGGTAGTAATTTCTCCTTGGGCATTTTCTACGTCTATAGTATGCTCAAGAATTGCTGTTTTGTCTTGCAAAGTCAAAGCATTGTCCCACCAATACTTTAACTGTCCAGTAAAACCAGTTATGAATAAACTCGCAATATCTTGTTCAGAACATCTTTTCATTTTGTATGCCAATTTGGCCATACCCATTTCTTGTAATGTGTTGAGTATTTCATATTCACTTTTTCCATCAATATTCCATTCGTAAATGGAATTTCCATCATAATCTTTCGTATGGAATTTTGCTCTTTCTTCATACATAATGTCAGGAGGGGTAGGTCTTGGATAGTAGTCTTTGGTTCTACTATTGTTCCAATTTTTACGAGGTCTATTGAAATTTGGTTTCTTTCCTTTTTCAATTTTATTAATATCCTGATCAGAATTAATTTGTAAAATATCGTCTTCAGCTTTATTGATTTTTTGGATTACAGAGTTGTCAGAGGAATCAGATTTTAATGATGAATTTGAAGAATCTGATTCTTCGTTATCTTCTATAGTATCAATATTATTGATTTTTTGAATTACAGAGTTTTCAGAGGAATGAGATTCTAATGAGGAATCTGATTCTTCATTTTCTTCTATAGTGTCAATATTGTTGATTTTTGAAGGACCGGGAAGGTTCTTGTTAATTGAATCAAGGGTTTGATTTATTTTAGATAATAATGACTCGTTTTCAAACGTGAGCTTATTTTCTAAGGCTCTAGGAATACTTCTTGGTTGAAAATGTGGTAAAGAAGTACTGTGAGGGAATGTTGAACTTGGTTTTGAAATGGCCTTAATGTCAGTAGATAAGGAATCTATTTGTGTTGAAATCGTGTGTAAAACTTGATTGGAGTAGTTATTCTGTTGATATAATTTCTTGACATCATCCAAATTAACTTGATCATTTCCTCTAGGGTCAATACTTTCACGACCCCTTTTGAAAGGTGTAGCTATGACCTCTCCTTCTTTGGAATGGAGTTTCAAGGTCTGTAAGGGAGGAGTGATAGCAGTAATAGTAGTGCCATCTTGAAGTTGCCATTTCTTGTACAAACTTGTTTGTACGTTAATAGCAGATTTTTTGAATGGTTCAGAAATTTCGTTTTTTGTAAAATAAAATTCTAACCAGTTTTCAAAATGAAAGGGAGCATGATATTTTTGAATATCCCTTATCCATTGAATTCGAATCTTAGCTTGACAGTAAGCATCAAGCTTAGAGTACCATGTGTAGTATTCTGATTCTTCTTTGAAATCCTTTTCAAGTTCTTCGATATCAATCCTAACACCAACTTTAGTGATAACATTAATACCGTGGAATTCTCCATGCATCTGACTGGAATTAGGAGAATTATTAGGAGAAAAATTGAGTTCATTTGAAATGTCAGGAATAGGTGTTTGATTGTGAATCCTAATTGAAGGATCTTCTTGAGTATAAGGAGTTTCTACTATGAAAGATCTAGATTCTCTAAATGAATTTCTAGGAATAGAGTAGGGTCTGATGGATCTCCTATTTTCATTGAGTGAGTTGAAACGAACCAGGACTGTACCATCTTGTTCTTCAACTATGTCTTGAATTTCTGTTCTCTCGAGATTTCTTGGTCTCTGAGGAACATCTATTTGAAAGGCTTCTGGAATGGTAATTTCATTCCATTTCAGGCGTTTAGGAACAAAGGTCTTTGAATAGTCAGCATCAATTTGTAATAGTATTGTTTCATCATTAAAGTTATTAACTAGTTTGCATTTGGGATTAATAGCAGAACTCATTAATCTAAAGTAAATGCGATAAATAATCACAAATTGTTCTGCAAGTTTTTCAAATTCGTCTCCTTGCAGATGAACATCAAGAGTTAAGGAATTCATAATTAAAGGATCAGTTAATGATACAGGAAAATTAGGAATACAATTGAAATAAATAGGACCATTACAAATATTAGTTTGAATCATACTTAATATTGACGATTTGTATCTTCTTAATCGTTTATCACGTAAAGCCATGTAAACAGGAATGTCTATGCCAATATGAGCAAGTGGTTTGACTGCTACTTGAATCATACCAAAATGAATATAACGAAATCCTTTTTCTAAATATTTTCGTATAGAAATATGAGATAAAAGAGGAATTGATTGAAACTTATTTTGAATGTTTAAAGTCTCTTCATGAATTTTTACGCTAAAAGCGCTTTTGAAATCAAAAGTACCAATTTTATAAATATTTTCAATATTTTCATTAGGAATAGTCCAGTTTGAATAATCCTCATTAATCATCTCTTCTTTGCTTTGTATTATGTGTCCTGAATCACTTCCAGAACCAGAGAAAATTTTTCTAATAAAACCAGCCATCATCAATAGCAATTTTATGAACTAAACACAGATCATACCTTGACCGGGAACAACGGGAACACTCCACCGGGAACACCTCGCTCTCTCTTCGGGCTTACCAACGGATTCACGAGCTTACCAACGTCTTACCAACGCTCAGGATAGTCACTATGAATAGGTCACTCTTCGCTCTCAACGAAGAGTGGAATTACCAGAGAAACTTGGCTCTGATACCATAAGGGGGGTCATATTCTCTGGTAATTCCACTCTTCGTTGAGAGTGAAAAAATTAACAACAGCAAGTTTACAAATGCTGATGTAATAGGTGGTCTGTCCAGAAAGCAAATGCTGTTTTTAAAATATTATTTTAACAAAAATGGAGATTTGAATGTAACAACTTAATATTGACGATTTGTATCTTCTTAATCGTTTATCACGTAAAGCCATGTAAACAGGAATGTCTATGCCAATATGAGCAAGTGGTTTGACTGCTACTTGAATCATACCAAAATGAAGAGTGGATTATAGGAAACGACGTCGGATTTCATAAGGAAGTTTTTCCAAGAAATTTTGTCGAAATGAATGACTCAATGTCATCCTCTTCTTGAATTGTAGGAAGGGAATAGGTTCCATCCTTAATTGTGCCTCCAAATGATGAATTATGTCATTTAATCTGGAAATTTCTTCGACATAGTCTTCAATATTGTGAGTAACTGAAGAATAAGCTTCTTGAGTTTTTCTGGCCATCTCCTTGAAGTAAAGATTTTCTTTCTTCAGCCTTTTAACCTGCAAATTGAAACGCTCACTTTCTTTTCTGTACTCACTCATTTTAGTGGAACTCTCATCCTCACTCATTTGAATTGGGGATCCCAACGGATCTACTATGATTTTCGGTAAATCATCAACCATCAACGGATTTGAGATGTCTTTACCTTTTACCGTTTGAAAAGGACTAGGTTCATCATTTATTTTAATTGGTGATGAACTACCAATTTGAGATTTCAAGATCTCCATGAGCTTTAATTGCTCTTTGTCACGTTCGTCTTCCACAAAGAAGTTACGAACATTATTGTTTGAGAGCGAAAAATCCCTCAATGCTTCTTCAAGGTTGTAATAACCTTTCCATCTACAGTCTTTTGAAGCATTGAGGGATTTTTCGCTCTCAAACAATAATGTTCGTAACTTCTTTGTGGAAGACGAACGTGACAAAGAGCAATTAAAGCTCATGGAGATCTTGAAATCTCAAATTGGTAGTTCATCACCAATTAAAATAAATGATGAACCTAGTCCTTTTCAAACGGTAAAAGGTAAAGACATCTCAAATCCGTTGATGGTTGATGATTTACCGAAAATCATAGTAGATCCGTTGGGATCCCCAATTCAAATGAGTGAGGATGAGAGTTCCACTAAAATGAGTGAGTACAGAAAAGAAAGTGAGCGTTTCAATTTGCAGGTTAAAAGGCTGAAGAAAGAAAATCTTTACTTCAAGGAGATGGCCAGAAAAACTCAAGAAGCTATGAATCGTCTTTAAATTTCTTGGAATATCTTTTTTGTGAAAAAGATTTTTGAAGGAATTTTTTCTTTCTTTCAGTGGAAGGAGCACTGATTCCAGTAATTCCAAAAGCTTGACAGAAAGATCCCATTTCTTTTCTCTTACTGCCATATTTAGCCTGGAATTTGAGTTCTTGGCAAGCTGCAAGGGCTTCTTTTTTGACAAAAGCAAAGAGCTGACCAAAGGTCATTGAAGTGAAATCAATCTGTTCTGTTCCCATTTCCTTTTGTAAATTAATCATAATTCTTTGGGAAAACAGAGTTGGTAAACCAGTAATGAATTTTTCTTTCCAGAATGGTGCAGTACTATCTGTTCGTTTAAGAACATGAGTCAAAAACATGTCTTTGTACCACCTGAAGTCACTAAGTGTTGGACACCTAATGTTAGTAAGGAATATTTTTGAAGAAGCTAATTCTTCCTGAGGATTTCCTACAAAGTGCATAGCTATGGTAACTATAAGGAAATCACTTGAATCGTTTTGGGTAGTAATTTCTCCTTGGGCATTTTCTACGTCTATAGTATGCTCAAGAATTGCTGTTTTGACCTCTCCTTCTTTGGAATGGAGTTTCAAGGTCTGTAAGGGAGGAGTGATAGCAGTAATAGTAGTGCCATCTTGAAGTTGCCATTTCTTGTACAAACTTGTTTGTACGTTAATAGCAGATTTTTTGAATGGTTCAGAAATTTCGTTTTTTGTAAAATAAAATTCTAACCAGTTTTCAAAATGAAAGGGAGCATGATATTTTTGAATATCCCTTATCCATTGAATTCGAATCTTAGCTTGACAGTAAGCATCAAGCTTAGAGTACCATGTGTAGTATTCTGATTCTTCTTTGAAATCCTTTTCAAGTTCTTCGATATCAATCCTAACACCAACTTTAGTGATAACATTAATACCGTGGAATTCTCCATGCATCTGACTGGAATTAGGAGAATTATTAGGAGAAAAATTGAGTTCATTTGAAATGTCAGGAATAGGTGTTTGATTGTGAATCCTAATTGAAGGATCTTCTTGAGTATAAGGAGTTTCTACTATGAAAGATCTAGATTCTCTAAATGAATTTCTAGGAATAGAGTAGGGTCTGATGGATCTCCTATTTTCATTGAGTGAGTTGAAACGAACCAGGACTGTACCATCTTGTTCTTCAACTATGTCTTGAATTTCTGTTCTCTCGAGATTTCTTGGTCTCTGAGGAACATCTATTTGAAAGGCTTCTGGAATGGTAATTTCATTCCATTTCAGGCGTTTAGGAACAAAGGTCTTTGAATAGTCAGCATCAATTTGTAATAGTATTGTTTCATCATTAAAGTTATTAACTAGTTTGCATTTGGGATTAATAGCAGAACTCATTAATCTAAAGTAAATGCGATAAATAATCACAAATTGTTCTGCAAGTTTTTCAAATTCGTCTCCTTGCAGATGAACATCAAGAGTTAAGGAATTCATAATTAAAGGATCAGTTAATGATACAGGAAAATTAGGAATACAATTGAAATAAATAGGACCATTACAAATATTAGTTTGAATCATACTTAATATTGACGATTTGTATCTTCTTAATCGTTTATCACGTAAAGCCATGTAAACAGGAATGTCTATGCCAATATGAGCAAGTGGTTTGACTGCTACTTGAATCATACCAAAATGAATATAACGAAATCCTTTTTCTAAATATTTTCGTATAGAAATATGAGATAAAAGAGGAATTGATTGAAACTTATTTTGAATGTTTAAAGTCTCTTCATGAATTTTTACGCTAAAAGCGCTTTTGAAATCAAAAGTACCAATTTTATAAATATTTTCAATATTTTCATTAGGAATAGTCCAGTTTGAATAATCCTCATTAATCATCTCTTCTTTGCTTTGTATTATGTGTCCTGAATCACTTCCAGAACCAGAGAAAATTTTTCTAATAAAACCAGCCATCATCAATAGCAATTTTATGAACTAAACACAGATCATACCTTGACCGGGAACAACGGGAACACTCCACCGGGAACACCTCGCTCTCTCTTCGGGCTTACCAACGGATTCACGAGCTTACCAACGTCTTACCAACGCTCAGGATAGTCACTATGAATAGGTCACTCGTCGCTCTCAACGAAGAGTGGAATTACCAGAGAAACTTGGCTCTGATACCATAAGGGGGGTCAGGATCATAACACTGAGTAAACCAGAGGATGGAATGAGAACTGGCTTTGATTTTTATTTGAATTGAAAGGAATTGGATACAGAAGCAAAGAGTAGAAATCACAAAGTTTACAACACTCTGAACTCTCTCTCTGAAACCTTTTCCAAAAAAAACCTCTGCCTTGTTACATGAATGAACCTAGTTTATATAGACTTGAATCCTCTTTGAGTTGGATGAGCACGAATCTTTTGAGTGGATGTCTTGTCTTGCCTTTTGAAAAGCTGAGTCTGTCTTCAATTATATGAGTAGATGTCTTGTTTGTCTTTAATTTCATCAGGAAATTTATCAGCAAAATCAATACTTCGATTTATAGGAATAATGGTACCTTGATTTATGAAATGTCCAAGAAAGCGAATATTGTTTTGGAATAATTTCATTTTTGTGGCTGAAAGAACCAAGCCATTTTTCTTTATAGTATATAAGAAAGTTTTTAAATGTTTAAAATGTTGATCAATATTTTCAGAGAAAATTAATACATCATCAATATAAACAATCATAAACTTTGAATATGGATTTAGAATGTCATTCATTATTCTTTGAAATTCTGAAGGGGCGAACTGGCTTTGATTTTTATTTGAATTGAAAGGAATTGGATACAGAAGCAAAGAGTAGAAATCACAAAGTTTACAACACTCTGAACTCTCTCTCTGAAACCTTTTCCAAAAAAAACCCTCTGCCTTGTTACATGAATGAACCTAGTTTATATAGACTTGAATCCTCTTTGAGTTGGATGAGCACGAATCTTTTGAGTGGATGTCTTGTCTTGCCTTTTGAAAAGCTGAGTCTGTCTTCAATTATATGAGTAGATGTCTTGTCCTTCCTTTTTTGAATAGTTGAGTCTGTCTTCAATTATTTGAGAAAGCATCTTTCTTTTTCTTTTGAGCTGTCATCTTTGAGTAGACATCTTTTGTCTTCTTTTGAGCTGTCATCTTTTGAGTAGACATCTTTTGTCTTCTTTTGAGCTGGCATCTTTTGAGTAGGAATCTTTTACTTTTGAGCTGGCATCTTTTGAGTAGACATTTTTCGTCTTCTGGCATCTTTTGAGTAGACATCTTTTGTCTTCTTTTGAGCTGTCCTTGTTTTGAGAGGAATCTTTAGTAATCGAATTTTGGGCAAATCCGCAGCCATTAACGGATTTAATATGCCTTTACCAACCACCGTTTGAGATTGGGCTAGCATGTAGATTTGAACCGTTCTACATATGACGTTGTTGTGGAGAATTACTTCTCCAGTAAATTGGCTGTTTGAGAGCCATACTCCTTTGGGTTAGGAGCAAACCTTTTTTTAAAAAACGGATTTGATAAGTCTTTACCGGTAGCCGTTTGCTCCGGACTAGCTGTAGTCACCATTCACTACAGAGAAGAGAACACTAGAAAGATAATATAACATATACGCTATTTTTTTTTTTTTTTTTTTTTTTTTTTTAATTTACAATTCAAAAGTATTGCAAAAATCTTTTCAAAGTTTGACATGAAATCTGGCTTTTGGCAAATTCAAATTGCTGAAAAAGACAGATACAAAACCGCCTTTACTGTACCCTTTGGCCATTACGAATGGAATGTAATGCCTTTTGGACTCAAAAACGCCCCTTCAGAATTTCAAAGAATAATGAATGACATTCTAAATCCATATTCAAAGTTTATGATTGTTTATATTAATGATGTATTAATTTTCTCTGAAAATATTGATCAACATTTTAAACATTTAAAAACTTTCTTATATACTATAAAGAAAAATGGCTTGGTTCTTTCAGCCACAAAAATGAAATTATTCCAAAACAATATTCGCTTTCTTGGACATTTCATAAATCAAGGTACTATTATTCCTATAAATCGAAGTTTTGATTTTGCTGATAAATTATACAGAAATCGTTGGGTTAACTTTGTGGATTATTTATGCAGGATCAATGTAAAAGGAAAAATAATTCAGGAGCTGATGTTTATTATTTCTAACTCTGTTTATATGTTTCAATGTAGCCACAAAGGTAACAGCAACAAAAATATGAAGTTCGGAAGGATTACCCTCCCTTTACTTCAAGCAAATGACGACAAATCTTATAAAGTCGCAAAACGATCATCAGTTGATGAGCAACAACAGTGTATTCTTAACGCACTGTGGATGGCAAGAACACCACAAGAGAAATTAAAAGCTCTTAGTGCTCTTACATATTATTTTACAAAAAATGTTACAAAGCCCACTTTAAAGAATTTTACTCATTATGTACTCTTCAACGGCCCAAAGCCCGGAGTCTATATCAATTATGGTTCTTTGATGAATACAGTCGGCAACAGAAAAGACTGTAGATGGAAAGGTTATTACAACCTTGAAGAAGCATTGAGGGATTTTTCGCTCTTTCATTTTCTTCTATAGTGTCAATATTGTTGATTTTTGAAGGACCGGGAAGGTTCTTGTTAATTGAATCAAGGGTTTGATTTATTTTAGATAATAATGACTCGTTTTCAAACGTGAGCTTATTTTCTAAGGCTCTAGGAATACTTCTTGGTTGAAAATGTGGTAAAGAAGTACTGTGAGGGAATGTTGAACTTGGTTTTGAAATGGCCTTAATGTCAGTAGATAAGGAATCTATTTGTGTTGAAATCGTGTGTAAAACTTGATTGGAGTAGTTATTCTGTTGATATAATTTCTTGACATCATCCAAATTAACTTGATCATTTCCTCTAGGGTCAATACTTTCACGACCCCTTTTGAAAGGTGTAGCTATGACCTCTCCTTCTTTGGAATGGAGTTTCAAGGTCTGTAAGGGAGGAGTGATAGCAGTAATAGTAGTGCCATCTTGAAGTTGCCATTTCTTGTACAAACTTGTTTGTACGTTAATAGCAGATTTTTTGAATGGTTCAGAAATTTCGTTTTTTGTAAAATAAAATTCTAACCAGTTTTCAAAATGAAAGGGAGCATGATATTTTTGAATATCCCTTATCCATTGAATTTTACTTAACAATATTTTCAACATTCCCACATCAAGAAGGCAGGATCTTCTATCCCGCAGAAAGAATTATAATAATGTCCTCAGTACATATACCCTTGGGAGGATTCAGTGCTCAATATGATTTCAAGGACATCAATGATCGATCAAAATATTTCAAGTTCCGAAGAAATCTGAAAGACGTCGATTTAACAAATTTGGAATTATTAGCTGAATCCAATACTACAAAACTGTTCTCATATATCTATGGACAAGAAGACGGAGAAGAAGATCAATCTGAAGAACCAGCAAATCCAATGAATTATTAGCTGAGGGATCTTCCACCCCAATAATTGAAACTCAAAAGATGCCAGAAAACAAAACAAAGATGCCAGCTCAAAAGTAAAGTTGTCTACTCAAAGATGCTTTCTCAAAGAAAGACAAAGAACAAAAGGTGCCTACTCAAAAGAAAGGACAAGCTCAAAAGAAAAGATTCCTCTCAAAAGCAAAAGATGACCACTCAAAGACGCCAGCTCAAAAGAAAAAGATGCCTATTCAAAAGATGCTTTCTACAAAGAAGACGAGACAAGACAAGACACCAATTCATAAGATTCTTTCTGCAAAAGAAGAAGACAAGAATGCCACTCAAATAATGGAAGACAGCTAAGGCAAATGGCCACTCAGCTTTTCAAAAGGCAAGACAAGACATCCACTCAAAAGATTCGTGCTCATCCAACTCAAAGAGGATTCAAGTCTATATAAACTAGGTTCATTCATGTAACAAGGCAGAGGTTTTTTTTGGAAAAGGTTCCCATTTCCTTTTGTAAATTAATCATAATTCTTTGGGAAAACAGAGTTGGTAAACCAGTAATGAATTTTTCTTTCCAGAATGGTGCAGTACTATCTGTTCGTTTAAGAACATGAGTCAAAAACATGTCTTTGTACCACCTGAAGTCACTAAGTGTTGGACACCTAATGTTAGTAAGGAATATTTTTGAAGAAGCTAATTCTTCCTGAGGATTTCCTACAAAGTGCATAGCTATGGTAACTATAAGGAAATCACTTGAATCGTTTTGGGTAGTAATTTCTCCTTGGGCATTTTCTACGTCTATAGTATGCTCAAGAATTGCTGTTTTGTCTTGCAAAGTCAAAGCATTGTCCCACCAATACTTTAACTGTCCAGTAAAACCAGTTATGAATAAACTCGCAATATCTTGTTCAGAACATCTTTTCATTTTGTATGCCAATTTGGCCATACCCATTTCTTGTAATGTGTTGAGTATTTCATATTCACTTTTTCCATCAATATTCCATTCGTAAATGGAATTTCCATCATAATCTTTCGTATGGAATTTTGCTCTTTCTTCATACATAATGTCAGGAGGGGTAGGTCTTGGATAGTAGTCTTTGGTTCTACTATTGTTCCAATTTTTACGAGGTCTATTGAAATTTGGTTTCTTTCCTTTTTCAATTTTATTAATATCCTGATCAGAATTAATTTGTAAAATATCGTCTTCAGCTTTATTGATTTTTTGGATTACAGAGTTTTCAGAGGAATGAGATTCTAATGAGGAATCTGATTCTTCATTTTCAGGGGGGGTCAGGATCATAACACTGAGTAAACCAGAGGATGGAATGAGAACTGGCTTTGATTTTTATTTGAATTGAAAGGAATTGGATACAGAAGCAAAGAGTAGAAATCACAAAGTTTACAACACTCTGAACTCTCTCTCTGAAACCTTTTCCAAAAAAAAACCTCTGCCTTGTTACATGAATGAACCTAGTTTATATAGACTTGAATCCTCTTTGAGTTGGATGAGCACGAATCTTTTGAGTGGATGTCTTGTCTTGCCTTTTGAAAAGCTGAGTCTGTCTTCAATTATATGAGTAGATGTCTTGTCCTTCCTTTTTTGAATAGTTGAGTCTGTCTTCAATTATTTGAGAAAGCATCTTTCTTTTTCTTTTGAGCTGTCATCTTTGAGTAGACATCTTTTGTCTTCTTTTGAGCTGGCATCTTTTGAGTAGACATCTTTTGTCTTCTTTTGAGCTGGCATCTTTTGAGTAGGAATCTTTTACTTTTGAGCTGGCATCTTTTGAGTAGACATTTTTCGTCTTCTGGCATCTTTTGAGTAGACATCTTTTGTCTTCTTTTGAGCTGTCCTTGTTTTGAGAGGAATCTTTAGTAATCGAATTTTGGGCAAATCCGCAGCCATTAACGGATTTAATATGCCTTTACCAACCACCGTTTGAGATTGGGCTAGCATGTAGATTTGAACCGTTCTACATATGACGTTGTTGTGGAGAATTACTTCTCCAGTAAATTGGCTGTTTGAGAGCCATACTCCTTTGGGTTAGGAGCAAACCTTTTTTTAAAAAACGGATTTGATAAGTCTTTACCGGTAGCCGTTTGCTCCGGACTAGCTGTAGTCACCATTCACTACAGAGAAGAGAACACTAGAAAGATAATATAACATATACGCTATTTTTTTTTTTTTTTTTTTTTTTTTTTTTTAAATTTACAATTCAAAAGGGTCTTGAGCACAAGGCCCTCCCATAGGATCAGTAGAGGATCCTTCTGAGGAATGCTTGGAGTTTGATTTTGAGCTTCTCATTTGTTTCTGCATTTTTTTGAATTTTTGGAACTCCAGAAAAATCTTCATATCATCATTCTCTGAATCTGAGGAGTTGAAATCTATGACTGCTTTTGCCTTCTTTTGAGTCTTTACTTCTTTTGCAGGAGTTTTTGGTTCAGGCTTTGCTGGTTCTTTTGGAATTTGCTGAATTTCTTGTTGAAGTTTCTTTCCCGTTTGAATGTAATGTATTACTGCCTTCTCATTGCAGTAATCTTGAGTGTAACGGGTCCACCATTTGACTTTGAATTCTCTACCCAGACTGAGAGGGTAGTCACCGTTGTAGTGTTTGAATAATGTAAATGTCCAACAAAATATCCATGGGACTTTGAAGGATTTGTGGAATAGGAAAGCCTTTTTGAACTGTTCACCTCCCGTTCTTTGGACCCAAGTTTGGAAGGCCTTTAGAACAACAGGTGGAAGTATGTCTGGAACGGGGCCAAAACGTAGCCACCATTCATAGAACCAGATAGGAACATTGTCAGCACAATTTGAATGGAAGGTAAGGAACCATGAATGATTGAATGGCCTATAGAATAAGGTTCGAAACCAAGCCATTTGATAGTCTTGGTATGTATAACCTTTGGGAATGTAAGTAATTGAGAATTCTTTTGTAGTCCAGATGCTGGACCATTCATTTGGTAGAATAACCTTCTTTATGACGCATTTTGAATAAGAAATCAGTGAAGGAGTTTTTCTATCAGGAGTATGAGTGATTTCAGCTGACCCAGAGTCAACTAAGATCAACTCATAGAATTGTTGAGTTTTGAGGGGATCATCCAGCCAATAGGAGTTTGGCGGGAATAATTGATGAGTGTAGATTTGAAGTGTGTTGTAGTGGGGAGGTTCTTTGAAGGTGGTCAAGCAGATGTGTTGAACACCAGATTTTGTGAAATATGGGCTGTCCTGATCTTTTGGAGAAGTTTGAACTTGTGTAGTTGAATTTTGAGGTTTCTTGCTTTCCACTGCCAATGCGTAAGTTAGAGCAGGGAAATCTTGGAGAATATGGAATTTGTTTGTTGATGAAGTTGCTGTTGTTAATTTTTTCATCTCATAGTCCTTTGAAGTGCGAACTTTTGAATTGGGATCACCCATTTTTTCCTGTAAGAAATTCCCTAGTCAAAAAGTCTGGTATTGAATTATCAGTACCTTTTAAATATTGAATGTCAAAATCAAAGACAGAAAGTAAAGCTTGCCATCTAGCGAATATTTGTTTTGAAACTAGATTTTTTACGTCTTTTTCTAAAATGAATTTTGCAAATTGACAGTCTATTCTAAGGAGAAACTTTTTATTAAAAAGATCATCTTGAAATTTTAAAATACAATTAACAATTGAAAGCATTTCCTTTTTAATAGTATAGTAATTTTTCTGAGGTCCTAACCAGACACCAGAGTGATATCTGACTAAATCTTCTTTTGAAGAGTTTGGTAGCCGTTGTTTTAAAATACCACCGTAACCAATATTTGAAGCATCGGTCTCAACAATCATGAAAGCATCAGGATGAGGAATATTAATGCAAGGTAAAGAATGAATAGTTCTTTTGATTTGTTTAACAATACCTGTATGAATCGAAGTCCAAGGTGAAGGATTTGTTTGAAGTCGTTGAAATAAAGGCGCACAAGTTTGTCTCATCTTTGGAATAAAATCAGAAATATAATTTAAACAGCCTAAAAATCTTTGGAGTTGAGTTTTGTCTTTAATTTCATCAGGAAATTTATCAGCAAAATCAATACTTCGATTTATAGGAATAATGGTACCTTGATTTATGAAATGTCCAAGAAAGCGAATATTGTTTTGGAATAATTTCATTTTTGTGGCTGAAAGAACCAAGCCATTTTTCTTTATAGTATATAAGAAAGTTTTTAAATGTTTAAAATGTTGATCAATATTTTCAGAGAAAATTAATACATCATCAATATAAACAATCATAAACTTTGAATATGGATTTAGAATGTCATTCATTATTCTTTGAAATTCTGAAGGGGCGTTTTTGAGTCCAAAAGGCATTACATTCCATTCGTAATGGCCAAAGGGTACAGTAAAGGCGGTTTTGTATCTGTCTTTTTCAGCAATTTGAATTTGCCAAAAGCCAGATTTCATGTCAAACTTTGAAAAGATTTTTGCAATACTTAAACGTTTTAATAAATCTCTTTTATTTGGAATAGGGTAACGAATCCATTGAAGAACCTTGTTGAGAGGTTTATAATTAATAACAAGCCTAGGGACACCGCGTTCCTTTTCTGCTTGATTTATGACATAAAATGCTGCACAGCTCCAAGGTGATTTGGATGGCCGTATCAGCTCTTTATCTAAAAGAGTTTGAATTTCCTTTTTACAAACTTCTAATAGATCATGATTCATTTGAATGGGTCTTGCCTTTGTAGGAATATTTCTTTCTGAAAATTCCTTTTCATATGGTAATTCAACGATGTGCTTCTTTCTTTCCCAAAATGCATTAGGAAGGTCTGCGCAGACTTCTCTTTTGAATAGATCTTCTAACTGTTGAATTTCTTGTTTTGTGTTTGGTAATTGTAGGTGCTCTTCAATTTGAGCATAAGACAAATCTTCTTTAAGAAAATTTATCTTATTCTGCTTCCTTTGAATAAGGTTGATATGTTGATAAATGGAGTTATTTTGCAGAGCATTTAACTCCTTTTGTCGAACAGGAATCAAGAATCTGAAATGTATAGTATTACCCATAATGTTAGTGCTGATACCTTTGTTATCAACAACAAAAGGGTAAATTTGAGTAAGGAATGGAGTGCCTAAGATAATATCAGTGTTGAGATTTTCTACTACAATAAACTGATGTTTAAAGCAGTAATTTTGATTACATATTTCGGTCTTTGTCAACTTTCCTTTGATTCGAAGAGGAGAGTTGTTGGCTGCTATAAGGACCTCATTAGTAAAACTATAATATTTTGTTGGTATTAGACCATCTCTGATGCAGCTTTGATCTGCACCACTGTCTAACATTGCAACAAAGGTTTGTTTGAAGTTTCCTACAGAAATAGTTAGATGAACTAACCATTTTTGGAATTGGAATTTCTCAATCGTAGAAATGAATTGAGAAGCTGAAGGTTGAGTAGGGGTAATATTTATTTCTTGTGGAGGAATAAGTGTTTCTTCTTCTTCTTCTTGATAGATTTCTTTTCCTTTGGAAAGTCTAGATTGAATAATTGCAATATGAGCTTCTAAAGAGAGATTTTTCATCTCTATATTGTTAGTAGTTTGTTTTAAAGACTTGACTTCTTCCTTTAGAACATGAATTTCTGTTTGCAATTCTCTGGTAGAGATAGACTTAATACCAGAGGTTTGATTTATAGGATACTTTTCAAAAACTTTTGATATACTGAAAGGTTGAATGATATTAAACTTCTCTTCATCTTGCAGAATTAAAGATTTTAATCTTTCAAAAAGTTTCTTTTGTTTGATAGGATCGGGTAATTGTTGAATCATATCAAAGATGAATTCTTTTGTGTCAGAATTTATCTTCTTATTATCAGTAGAAGACTTAATCATATTAATCTGTTTACAGTGACAGTCATCCTGACTTTCACTAGAGGAATCATAATTGCCATTATCATCGTCAGTAATATAATTGATCTCAGAATAGATTTGCAATCTTTTTTTTAATTTGTTTCTGACATTTTCTTCAATATCAGAAATGCCATCAATGATTTCATTAATCTTTCCTTTGCTTCGGCATTTGCTAGCAATATGACCTTTCTTGCCACATTTAAAGCACTTGAAATCACTTGAATTCTTTTTTCTATTGAATCTTCTGAATTTGTTCGGGGAAAATGAATCGTCTTTAAATTTCTTGGAATATCTTTTTTGTGAAAAAGATTTTTGAAGGAATTTTTTCTTTCTTTCAGTGGAAGGAGCACTGATTCCAGTAATTCCAAAAGCTTGACAGAAAGATCCCATTTCTTTTCTCTTACTGCCATATTTAGCCTGGAATTTGAGTTCTTGGCAAGCTGCAAGGGCTTCTTTTTTGACAAAAGCAAAGAGCTGACCAAAGGTCATTGAAGTGAAATCAATCTGTTCTGTTCCCATTTCCTTTTGTAAATTAATCATAATTCTTTGGGAAAACAGAGTTGGTAAACCAGTAATGAATTTTTCTTTCCAGAATGGTGCAGTACTATCTGTTCGTTTAAGAACATGAGTCAAAAACATGTCTTTGTACCACCTGAAGTCACTAAGTGTTGGACACCTAATGTTAGTAAGGAATATTTTTGAAGAAGCTAATTCTTCCTGAGGATTTCCTACAAAGTGCATAGCTATGGTAACTATAAGGAAATCACTTGAATCGTTTTGGGTAGTAATTTCTCCTTGGGCATTTTCTACGTCTATAGTATGCTCAAGAATTGCTGTTTTGTCTTGCAAAGTCAAAGCATTGTCCCACCAATACTTTAACTGTCCAGTAAAACCAGTTATGAATAAACTCGCAATATCTTGTTCAGAACATCTTTTCATTTTGTATGCCAATTTGGCCATACCCATTTCTTGTAATGTGTTGAGTATTTCATATTCACTTTTTCCATCAATATTCCATTCGTAAATGGAATTTCCATCATAATCTTTCGTATGGAATTTTGCTCTTTCTTCATACATAATGTCAGGAGGGGTAGGTCTTGGATAGTAGTCTTTGGTTCTACTATTGTTCCAATTTTTACGAGGTCTATTGAAATTTGGTTTCTTTCCTTTT
This sequence comes from Agapanthus africanus, assembly GCA_030015575.1. Classification (NCBI taxonomy): domain Eukaryota; kingdom Viridiplantae; phylum Streptophyta; class Magnoliopsida; order Asparagales; family Amaryllidaceae; genus Agapanthus; species Agapanthus africanus. The sequence goes on from JASDDO010000016.1 coordinate 411,970,665, forward strand.
TCAATTTTATTAATATCCTGATCAGAATTAATTTGTAAAATATCGTCTTCAGCTTTATTGATTTTTTGGATTACAGAGTTGTCAGAGGAATCAGATTTTAATGATGAATTTGAAGAATCTGATTCTTCGTTATCTTCTATAGTATCAATATTATTGATTTTTTGAATTACAGAGTTTTCAGAGGAATGAGATTCTAATGAGGAATCTGATTCTTCATTTTCTTCTATAGTGTCAATATTGTTGATTTTTGAAGGACCGGGAAGGTTCTTGTTAATTGAATCAAGGGTTTGATTTATTTTAGATAATAATGACTCGTTTTCAAACGTGAGCTTATTTTCTAAGGCTCTAGGAATACTTCTTGGTTGAAAATGTGGTAAAGAAGTACTGTGAGGGAATGTTGAACTTGGTTTTGAAATGGCCTTAATGTCAGTAGATAAGGAATCTATTTGTGTTGAAATCGTGTGTAAAACTTGATTGGAGTAGTTATTCTGTTGATATAATTTCTTGACATCATCCAAATTAACTTGATCATTTCCTCTAGGGTCAATACTTTCACGACCCCTTTTGAAAGGTGTAGCTATGACCTCTCCTTCTTTGGAATGGAGTTTCAAGGTCTGTAAGGGAGGAGTGATAGCAGTAATAGTAGTGCCATCTTGAAGTTGCCATTTCTTGTACAAACTTGTTTGTACGTTAATAGCAGATTTTTTGAATGGTTCAGAAATTTCGTTTTTTGTAAAATAAAATTCTAACCAGTTTTCAAAATGAAAGGGAGCATGATATTTTTGAATATCCCTTATCCATTGAATTCGAATCTTAGCTTGACAGTAAGCATCAAGCTTAGAGTACCATGTGTAGTATTCTGATTCTTCTTTGAAATCCTTTTCAAGTTCTTCGATATCAATCCTAACACCAACTTTAGTGATAACATTAATACCGTGGAATTCTCCATGCATCTGACTGGAATTAGGAGAATTATTAGGAGAAAAATTGAGTTCATTTGAAATGTCAGGAATAGGTGTTTGATTGTGAATCCTAATTGAAGGATCTTCTTGAGTATAAGGAGTTTCTACTATGAAAGATCTAGATTCTCTAAATGAATTTCTAGGAATAGAGTAGGGTCTGATGGATCTCCTATTTTCATTGAGTGAGTTGAAACGAACCAGGACTGTACCATCTTGTTCTTCAACTATGTCTTGAATTTCTGTTCTCTCGAGATTTCTTGGTCTCTGAGGAACATCTATTTGAAAGGCTTCTGGAATGGTAATTTCATTCCATTTCAGGCGTTTAGGAACAAAGGTCTTTGAATAGTCAGCATCAATTTGTAATAGTATTGTTTCATCATTAAAGTTATTAACTAGTTTGCATTTGGGATTAATAGCAGAACTCATTAATCTAAAGTAAATGCGATAAATAATCACAAATTGTTCTGCAAGTTTTTCAAATTCGTCTCCTTGCAGATGAACATCAAGAGTTAAGGAATTCATAATTAAAGGATCAGTTAATGATACAGGAAAATTAGGAATACAATTGAAATAAATAGGACCATTACAAATATTAGTTTGAATCATACTTAATATTGACGATTTGTATCTTCTTAATCGTTTATCACGTAAAACCATGTAAACAGGAATGTCTATGCCAATATGAGCAAGTGGTTTGACTGCTACTTGAATCATACCAAAATGAATATAACGAAATCCTTTTTCTAAATATTTTCGTATAGAAATATGAGATAAAAGAGGAATTGATTGAAACTTGCTCAACACCAACTTTAGTGATAACATTAATACCGTGGAATTCTCCATGCATCTGACTGGAATTAGGAGAATTATTAGGAGAAAAATTGAGTTCATTTGAAATGTCAGGAATAGGTGTTTGATTGTGAATCCTAATTGAAGGATCTTCTTGAGTATAAGGAGTTTCTACTATGAAAGATCTAGATTCTCTAAATGAATTTCTAGGAATAGAGTAGGGTCTGATGGATCTCCTATTTTCATTGAGTGAGTAGTATTCTGATTCTTCTTTGAAATCCTTTTCAAGTTCTTCGATATCAATCCTAACACCAACTTTAGTGATAACATTAATACCGTGGAATTCTCCATGCATCTGACTGGAATTAGGAGAATTATTAGGAGAAAAATTGAGTTCATTTGAAATGTCAGGAATAGGTGTTTGATTGTGAATCCTAATTGAAGGATCTTCTTGAGTATAAGGAGTTTCTACTTTCAAATTCCAGGCTAAATATGGCAGTAAGAGAAAAGAAATGGGATCTTTCTGTCAAGCTTTTGGAATTACTGGAATCAGTGCTCCTTCCACTGAAAGAAAGAAAAAATTCCTTCAAAAATCTTTTTCACAAAAAAGATATTCCAAGAAATTTAAAGACGATTCATTTTCCCCGAACAAATTCAGAAGATTCAATAGAAAAAAGAATTCAAGTGATTTCAAGTGCTTTAAATGTGGCAAGAAAGGTCATATTGCTAGCAAATGCCGAAGCAAAGGAAAGATTAATGAAATCATTGATGGCATTTCTGATATTGAAGAAAATGTCAGAAACAAATTAAAAAAAAGATTGCAAATCTATTCTGAGATCAATTATATTACTGACGATGATAATGGCAATTATGATTCCTCTAGTGAAAGTCAGGATGACTGTCACTGTAAACAGATTAATATGATTAAGTCTTCTACTGATAATAAGAAGATAAATTCTGACACAAAAGAATTCATCTTTGATATGATTCAACAATTACCTGGAAGCTTATAAGGCAAGGATGACACGGTCTTATGAAAGACTGACCAGGACGAGAACATTCCGTCAAAGCGAACTCGTACTAGTCGTCAAAAGACCAATGATCCCCAATTGTGCAAAACGGGAGAAATTCGAGCCGAACTATGAAGGCCCGTACATCATAGACAATGTCTACCAAGGTGGAGCCTACATGCTCATGGATATGCATGGCGAAAGACCCTTCCGGCCAATAAACGGCCGGTTCCTCAAAAAATACTATGCTTGACGAGTCATGACCTAGGTCAATGATAGATGACGATGCTCATGTCTGTTCGCTATCTTCTGGAGTCAAAAAAAAATCTGAGAGTAGAATGCAAAGAATCTCCGTCGCCTCGAATGGAGATGACGGACGTAGATGTCCTTAAACTAAATGGCGCCTCAAACATGGCGACAACGGACCGAGATGTTCTTAAACTAGAACCTCGCCTCAAATATGGCGACATTGGACTGAGACGTCCTTAAACTAAAACTTCGCCTTAAACGGCGATGATGGACCGAGATGTCCCTAAACTAACAATGGACCGAAATGTCCCTAAACTAATATTCGTTCCCAAAATAGTAACGAGCAAAAAAAATATCTCATATTTATGAACTTCATATGAGAAAATATATGAAAAATTAACTTTCAAATTCTTGGGCATTTTCTTCGGATTTTCAATATTTTTCTTGCTATAGTATACGAAAGTCGTGAAATTTGTAAATTACTGTGAAGTTTTCTTCAGATTATTCTGGATTTTGGAGTTCGTACCCGCGCATTGCGCGGGGGTCATTGCTAGTTTGGCTCTATATTGACAAACTTGAACCTGGAAGATAACTTTAGTGCCGGATTTGAACGAAGCTTGTTTCTCAATGGTTTTGTTTCTCAGAAATACAGGGTGGCTACGTTCATTCTTTAACAACTAACTTATTATACAGTAAATTAATTCATGACTGGATGTTGGTATAGGGGAAATGTAATCTATTTGCTTATAGCCTTATAATTTATGACATTGTTCATCATGCTCATAAATCAGAGTTTTAATGGCGCAGAGATGCTATATTGAAATTCCAATTTGCAAGGCGAGGGCCTTGTTAAAGATTAAAACAAATGTATTATGACTCATTCCATCTTCTTAAAGTTTGCTTAAACTTATTAAGAGTTATCCCTGCTTCAAAAATATTGATCATGAGCAGAATTGGGTTCTATTCTTTTTCTTTCTAACGTGCCTCACTTCTTAAAGTCGAGGGCTATCTGGAAACTCTCTCCTCTCTGTCTTATGATATTATATCTATTCTTTTTCTTTCTAACGTGCCTCACTTTATCTCGTTTCCATGTGTGTTACACATACCAAAAATATCTGATCCTGTTATATCACATCTTCAATGAAGGTTGCAGCGTCGAGATCTTAGGACATTAGTCATCAAATCTTCTACTTGGCCTTTAATCCATACTTTAGCCTCATTTACCACTAGGGGATTTTAATTTAAGATGTCCATCTCCAGTCTATATTATCTATATAAAAGCTATATCAAAGCATATTTTAGGAAATATTCTTACTTCTATTTTGTTTGTTTTTGCAAAAATTAGTTTAGACCCCTAACTTTCTATAAAATATAAACTAATCCCATTCTAATCTCATATCTATGTGCAAAAATTAGTTTAGGTGTCTGACAAAATTAGTCTATGTGCCGAAATTTCAATAATTTTAGGTCCCTAACTTTCTTTAAAATGTAAACTAATCTCATTCTAACCTCATTTGTACGTGCAAAAATTAGTTTAGGTCCCTAACTTTTTATAAAATGTAAACTAATCCTATTCTATGCTCCAGCGTAGAAATAATATTCACCAAAATTAGGTTAGGTCCGTAATTTACTTCAAAATTTAAATTGATCCTATTCTAGGCCTACGCAGTATATAAATAATATTAATGGGATAGAAATAAATGCCGGTCCCTTGATATTTTGGTAATACTCTTGGCATGTTGAGAACTTAGTTCTATTTTTTTCTTTTTGTTCTACTTTTTCATCTTTCAATTTGTAACGACCACAAAATCTTAGTACTTTCCTTGTATTTTCCTTTCTTCAAAAAATGTCATTTTCTTCAAAACACTTGTATGTATATTTATTTCCATTCAAATTATATACATGGTCCAATCTTATATATCTTGGTTATTACACAACATTGCTATCCATGGATCATAGGTTCGAACCCCGACTGAAATAAGAAAAAATTAGTTTAGGCCCCTAACTTTCTATAAAATATGAACTAATCCCTTTCTAAGCTTATCTATGTGCAAAAATTAGTTTAGGTATCTAACAAAATTAGTCTAGGTGCCTAACTTCTATAATGTTAGGCCCCTAACTTTTTTTAAAACGTTAACTAATTCCGTTCTAAGCTCATTTGTATGTGCAAAAATTAGTTTGGGTCCCTGACTTTTTATAAAATGTAAACTGATCCCATTTTATGCTCCAACATAGAAATAGTGTTCACCAAAATTAGGTTAGGTCTGTAATTTGCTTCAAAATTTAAATTGACCCTATTCTAGGCCCATCACAGTATATAAATAATATTAATGCGATAGAAATAAATGTCGGTCCCTTGATATTTTGGCAATACTCTTGGCATGCATGTTGAGAACTTAGTTCTATTTTTCCTTTTTGTTCTTTTTCCTCTTTCCATTTTTTTCATTTTGCAGGTTTTCGCATGGCAACAAAATTGAAAATTATTTAATCTGTTCCTCTGCGCAATGCGCGAGCACGAAATCCAAAGTCAAGAATAATCATATTGATTACAAACAAAATGGCAGTGGGAATATTCCCTAAAATATGCTTTGATAAAGCTTTTATATAGATAATAATGTAGACTGGAGATGGACATCTTAAATTAAAATCCCCTAGTAGTAAATGAGGCTAAAGTATGGATTAAAGGCCGAGTAGAAGATTTCATGACTAATGTCCTAAGGTCTCGACGCTGCAACCTTCATGGAAAGGAGATAAAGTGAGACATGTTAGAAAGAAAAAGAATAGATATAATATCATAAGACAGAGAGGAGAGAGTTTCCAGATAGCCAAAACGTACGAGTCACCAGAGGTCAAAAATTCACATTCTTCTACCTGCAGTTTAGCATTTTCTTTGGTGACACTTTCATCCTGTATGTTTCAGCCAATACTAATAACTCCTCGAAATTTGCATCTACTTGTTGTTAATTAGAACTCATCACACTGATTTTCCGCTTCAGGGGTTTCTTTGCCTTGTAGTTTCTTGCGCAGGATAAATGCTATCCTGACTGTTGACAGATGTCCATCTCCAGTCTTAACAATTGAATACAACTATAAATATTTAAAGTCTATTTACAAGGGAACCGGATCAATTACGATCACCATATCCGGCCTCAGGGGCATACATCTTCCCCATACCGAAAGACCAGTACTAAGAAACTTTTCAGCAAGTTGTTACATTCAAATCTCCATTTTTGTTAAAATAATATTTTAAAAACAGCATTTGCTTTCTGGACAGACCACCTATTACATCAGAAATTTCAGTGAAACGTGTCCCAAAAATTGCTCAAGAAAACAAGAAGTCATGCATGCAGTTCATTCTAATATTTTGCCAATTTTAACTTGGCCCAATGATTCAAGGACAACGAAAAAAGACTAGCCTCAAGTATTATCTTGCCACACTACAGAAGCCCCGTTTTCACTTCTTCATTGCGCAGGAAATTAAATTGTGTCCTTGATCATCGTTGACAATACATTTTTCACTTTTATTTAACAGATCACCTCACAAATTACTAACCTAACAAGTGACGTGACTTCAATTTAAAGAGAATTCAATGTACAGTTACATCAGTGTTCACTTTAAAGAGAATTCAATAATCTTGGACATAATAAATAAAGCTACAAGTGGGTTTTGCATGAATTATGAAGATTAAATGGAAAAATGTGTGCCAAAGATTTAATGATAAGTGTGTTCATCTCATATTCGTATATTGATTATGATGATTATTGTTATAATCTCCACAGTCCACACTATAAAAAGACCTTTGGATTTTCTCTCAAACTTATTCAGGCACATTGAACAAATAAGTTGCATCAGAAATTTATGTGCAAAAACAAGTCTTGGACTTGGTCAAACAGATACCGAGAAAATGGGACTGTTCTTCCGCAACCTGAATGATTGGGCTTGGAGTCAAAACCATGGTTCAAACTTTGGTATCAGTGCTAAAAAAATTCAAGCAGCTTCATACTAAGATTTCCCAGCAGAAACAGAAGATGCATAAGAGATGGCCAAATATTGGTCCTAAAGGTTGCTATGACTCTTTAAGGGTTGACATAACGCATACAGGCTATAATATTCAATTCTGTCCTGGCAACTGTATTTTTATGTCATGAATGAGCAGTTCAGAGACTCCCTAATGTAACATATTTGTTCGTTTTGGTAGCAATTGGTAAACTAAATGAGGACCTGTGTACTCGTGCCTCACAAATGGATCAACATAAACTATGGTACATACGTAGAGGGAAGACAAGGAAAGGTGAAACAAGAATAAGATGGGCAAAAATGGGACGCTGGGACCTAGTAAATACTGTAAAAAGATAGAATTCAGATACTATTGCAATGTTAAGGGTGAAGTGGGAAACATTTTTAGACAGAAAGTTGCTCTCAAGAAAAAGAAGAAATGGTAGGAGCAAAACAATTTTTGTAATTAAGTTTTACACTGCAGTAAAGTTTACAAGATTTGTTCAAGCCGGGATAACTCTTGGATGATTAGTTTGTAGCAACCCTCAAGACGATGGCATGAGGCGTCTTTCAGTTGTTTTAAACTTTAACATCAATCTGAAATTGCAAATTGAAATTTAAATATAGCATCTTCAGGACCATAAAAACAAATATGTATCAGGATAATAATCAAGTCATAAATTATAACTCTTGGAGTAGATAGATAATGCACACACAATTTTCTGTCGTGAATTAATTTTGTTCCATAACTTAGTTGTTGAAGCATGAAAATAGACCTGTATCACTGTTTCAAAAGTACCAAAACAAATGAGAAACAGACTTTGTTAAGGGCCAAACCGGCCTCACGTGTTAAACACATGGGCGCTCATATGCAAAGCATATGAGAGCTGAACATAAATAACCAAAGGCCAAACAGGCCTCACATGTTAAACACGTGAGCGCTTATATGCAAAGCATATAAGTGCTGGAAGCAGATAATAACTAAGGGCCAAACTGGTCTCACATGGCAGCGACGTCGTTGATGATGATGAGGAGAAGCTAATTAAGGAGTGCTCGGTTAAGGTAGGTTGTAGCCATGGTGGTTCTTGAATGGAGCTTCGAGGGAACTTGAGAGCTTGGTTCACTTTAAATTTGGGAGAAAAGTGTTTGAAAGGGATTTTAAATTGGAATTTATGTATAATTCAGAGGGGAGAACTAGGGAAAAGCCTTGGGTATTTATAGGGAAAAGAAATGGGGTAGGGTGAATCAAAACAATGGAGTAAAAGACATTGAAATTGATTTTTAATGAAGAAATGAAGAGTGGCACTTCTCTGTTTTAATTCAAAGATTTTGGAATACAGAAATGAAGAGTTGGGAGATGAAGAGACGCACCAATACGGGCGGAGCCCGTTTGGGGCACATAGGGCCGACCAAACCGGGACATGGGCGGCTCCATCTCGGGGTCTGGGTTCGTGTCTCGGGGTCCAGGCTCGTTTCAGTGTACCGAGTCCAAAAATATATATCTTTTGTTTCATAACTTTTCATAACTCTGTCAATCGCCTATAGAACTTTCAGGAACTCTAAAACGCTAAAAAGAAATCGAATAAAATAATTGGAATGTAAGGATTTGAATACGCGGGCTGTAGAACAGCAATGGAAAGACTTAACCAATTGGCTACAAGTTGTTCTTGCATATATTTAACAAGAATTAAATATATGTCGTAACTCGAAAAGGAAACGGGCTTAAGGAAAACAAAAGGAAGAGATCAAATGGAACCGTTTTGGTGAGGGGTCTAGGTGTTGGGTTTGAAAGATTATAGAATAAGAAAAATAAATGCAGGGATAATATATATAATAGAAAGGATAATTACGGAAAATACCCAAAAACAAAGAAATACAGTAGAAAGCTAATATGAAGGTGTAAAGATTTTAAGGTCGTTACATTATTGTTCAATGGATCGATCTCCTTACTGAAGGGTATGCAACTGGATATAAGTTTGTTGCACGAGTAATCCAGCAGAAACTTTTCGTGAAGCTTTTTTTCCATCTTTTCCCAAGTAGAGATCTTGGGCTTCCCGGTTCGGACGTGTTTGATCTGAAGATTCTCCCATCAAATTGAAGCATGACCATTCAACTTGAGTGCGACTGCCTTCACCTTTCTCTCCTCGGACATCTCCTAATAGTCTAAGACTCGCTCGACGGTATGCAACCAGTCAATAAAAGCCTCCAGATTGATTCGACTCAAAATTTCGGCAACTCCACCTTCATGTCAGATCCTTTATAGCGTTCGGTTGGATACCGATCTCTATACCCAATACTCCTTTCATCGTCGAATCCCAGACACTGAAAAGGGTTTTCATTTTTGGACCCCAAACTGTCATCATCTTGCCCCCCGAAGGTTAGCGGACTTGATAGTCGCCGTTAGTCGTTGAAGTTGCCTATGAAGTTCATCGACCTCGATATCGCATTTCCTGCTCGCGTTATTGTGCACCACGCCCATGCTCACGGTGTGTCATCGGTTCTTCGTCTTCTACGAAGAATGTGACAACACCTATGCGCTGATACCAATTGATGAGGATCGGCCTAACGCATGCTCGATACTCAACACGATCTCTAACTCTTAAGAGAAATCACAAGAACAAAACCCTAGATAACCAAGGATGAAGTATGATGGCCTCTCTTTAAACACAAAAGCCGCAAATTTTCCTTTATCAACAAGCAATCTTTATTCAATAATCAATTCCGTTCCTAATACAATAGTTCTCATCCCTTTAAATAAAAGAATAAAATTCTTAACCAAAAAGAAATAAATCTTAACTAAAAAATATAAAAAGATATAAAAGATATTAATTAAATCTAAATAAATAACAATTTAAATTGAATCAAATCTCAATTTAAATTGCAATGAATTATTTATCGAATCTTTCCAAATCTTAATCGAATCTTCAATCAAATCCCGAATCTCTTGTAAAATCTTCTCGCAATCTTTCTAAAACCGCTTCTATCGAATCAAATCTTGCTTCTCCTATTCGGTCTAGGTCTCGGCCGTATACTCGGTCATATGCTCGTGCATCATAACATGTAAGAATTGAGTGATATATACAGATGAAAATATAATAGAGTAATACATATAAATTTAAAAATGTTCAAGGGGGTAGACATAAAAAAAAAAAGGAAAAAACTGAAAGCCTAGAACAAAAAAAATCAAGAATTAAATTTATTCTATTATCTCCAATGTCTCTAAATTAGGTATCGATGTCTCTAATTTAGACGACCGTCTTAATCTTAATAGATCCCTTTTTAATCGATCCTTTGTTACTAACTGGAACAGTCCAGTGTAAGATTCCACTGGCAGTATTTTCATGTGACGTAGATTCGAAAATGTTGGCAACTGTCCACGTATATGTCGGTCCAAGATAAGGATCTGTGTATATAAAAACAAAAAAAAGGTTTATGAAATTCAATTAACGAAGTGACATCCCAAATAATTGTGAATTAGTACATGTTCTTTATTATTTTACAACATAAATTGAAATTCTTCCATGCTGCAAAATCATTCAATTAGAAATTAAAATTTTTGTGTGAGAGATAATGATATGTACACAATGAATATGTAATTTTGTATAAATTGATATAAACCAATAAATCGATTAAAGAAAAAAAAAAACTAGACTAGAATTTAATGAATTATGTAAAGTTATCTCTTAAACAGAGAATAATGGATATAACGTATCATAGAAGGGGATCTTCTTTCTGAAATTTGTTTGTGCGCATTGCAAGTGCAAAATACCGGTTTTCGTCAAAAAATAAATGCAAATTACTGGTAAATATTATAACGACCGTGTCCATTTTGAAATAAATAAAATTTTGTTTGAATTTAATCTTGTTATATTTGTTTCTTGATTAATAAAATAGAATTTTAATTTTTGAAAGGATAAAATTGATTTGCTAGTAATTTAAAAGAAAAGAGAAGAAATTTAATTGTTTATTGAAAAAGAATCATGATTTTAAATTTTATTAGATTTTGATAAGGGCGATTTTTGAAAATAGAATCTTTAGAAAAGTATTTTCAATATAAAAGGATTTATTATTATTTTAAAAGAAAAGATTTTGTCTATCTTTAACTTAAAATTAACTATAGCTAGTATGTCTGAAAATTTTGTAAGCTACGGCATCCATATATCTGTCTATACAATTAAAAGTTAACACTAATGGAGAATGTAGCATTCTAATATTTATTTCAATAAAATATTTAAATATATGAGTAGAATTCTTAATTCTAAGATGGACATGATTATAAACTTTTTGTGTAACGCCTATGTCGTTATATATATGTTTGTGTGTGTGTGTGTGTGTGTGTGTGTGAGAGAGGAAACGAGTTATCGGTTATCTAATTGATAATAAACTATTAACTAGCCTATTATATAGTCCAATCCGACCGTCAAAGCGATGAGCTGCTTCGCTTGTTCCACACATGAAGTGATCCATACGTGTGAAATTTTGATCGATATGATGCATTACAAGTGATGGATCAAGCATTTAAACAATAGATGACAATTAAACACAATAAAAATGTCATATATCGGGGACACTTGATTAAAAACATAGATAGTGGCAAATTGATTAAAATTTTATACATATAAATCACTCTATATATAGAACAAGGTGGCAAGAGCGGATCGTCAATCTGACAGTCGAACTGATATGTAGAAGGCTAGTTTGACGGTTTAATATCAGCTAACTAGTTGATAACCTCTCTCTCTCTCTATATATATATGTAGTTAAAATTTAAATGTTTTAAATAACTAAGAGGATGTTTATTTGAAAGATATTTAGGAAAAAGGAATTTTAAAGTGAAGCAAATTAATGATTTGTGTTTTAAAGTGATGGAGAAAGTTTATAAAAATTTACTGAAATTTATTTGGGATTTTTAGGATTTAATCTGGATTTATTAGAATTATTTTCGTATATAAAACATTTAAAAATCAAAAACATTTTATTAAAAGCTCAAACCCCTCCCAAAAACCTTAGCCCAACCTGACAGACTCTACCTTTCTAGCGCTGACACAAGCACTGGCGTCAGCAGTGGGGCCGCCGCCACTTAGCGGGCATGCGGCATGTGTCTTGAGTCGGGGCTGCCGATTGGGGAATTAGGGGTAAAATGGTAATTTTAATTCTAATTTTACCCTATAAATACACGCGGATGTATTTTTACTATTTCACGACTTAATTTTTAAAAATCTAAAATATTTACCGAAATTCCCAAAAGGATAGTTTTACCTTGTTCAAAATTTGAATGTGTTTTGGCTTACGGTTTAGAAGATATAGCTTCGGCAAGTTATAGATTATTATACCGACTTGCACTTTGATAAGTTTACCTCACACACGGTTATTGTCGATGCAATTTTGATGCATATCTGAGTTAATCCTACCGTGTGTATGCCATGCTTGAATGAGTTTGTTAATTAGCAATTAAAATCTATCTTAAGTATATTTAAAGTTGTATTAAACTAAATCGGTAATGGAAAGTTTATTTTGATGTTCAGTTGCTTTCCATCGCACGTTACCCTAATGAGTGGTTGTTTTATCACTTAATTATTCATGTTCATTGTTTTGTTAGGAAGGAATGCGAACTTATTGTGATATACTACATGTTTATCGATGTTGAACAAAATTTCGTTCACAAAACTCTAGTATAATAGAAGTTACTAATACTTACTAACTTGATTCTTCCCATGGTACTATTCACTATAACTCATATCATGCTACATATGTTCACCAGGTAAGACACCTTACTTCATGCTAGATTGTTAATATCAACGTGAAGAATAAAATATGCTATTAAGCATTGATATGCATGTTTGATCTAAATCGGCATATTTGATTGAACTCATGCTCATCATATTGGTTGCTTATGCTCTTCATCATGCTTAGCATCATATATTGCCATGTATAGTTGAACAACTAGACCCGTGACATCGGAAAGATAAACCATGGTATTGTATGATGGAACTAAGTGCCACATGGAGAAAAGTGCAACCCAGAGCAACGTACATGTGCGGTGTACCTCTTGATTTTGGAAAGATTGCCTTTTGAATTCACATTGGTTATCTCTAGAATCCTCATATGATGTTCCGACATGACGAACGAAATATTCACGGTGTTACGCATTCTAGTTCATGAATTAATACTACATGAATGAACCCTGATCATGCTCATACCAAGAATTGAGGATAGTTACAAGCGTATGCAGAGTAAAGTACCGAAACTGAGTAAAGCGCCGAAACGGAGCAAAGTGCAACTTAGAGCAAAGCCTAGCCATGATGATGGTATACGCTTTTTGAATCCAGGATGATTACCTCTTGAATCCCTGGTTGATACCTCGTAAGTCCGTATACGTGTGGATACTCACCTAGAGACGTCCGAAGGTGCAATAGTAACTTGACATGACAAGTAATGGAATGCATTCATGACATTAATTGATTGTTAACCATGATGACAAGAGAATTATTCCATGTTTCTTAACTAGAATATTTCACGATTTTAAAACTTTCATTGTAGTGTCACCTGACCCTCACGTCACATCGTCGACACACTTTCCATGCTTACACGATAAACCTTTTCATGCACTTTCATTTTGTTATAGCTTGGTAAACTTACCTAACCCATAATTGCTGATAGATATTTCTGTTTGATTGAAATGTCTGTTAGCCATGATTTTTATGGAAGATAAATGATGCTAGCGGAGCAAGAGCTGACGGCCGAGGATTTGGCATACGCGCATGCCTAGCCCAAATGGAGAGTGATCCAACCCAATTTTAGTTTAGTTTATATAGTTTTATCCGAACCTCTTGATGTAATATGTAACTTTATCTTTTGGTATAGTAAAACTATGACACTTTGGAGAATATATCATATGTATATTATGTTGTTGGTTTGAGACTTATTATTTTCAGTATGTACTACTGCATGACATACGCTTAGCGTGTCTATATCGGGGAGGAGCACTTCTCGGAATAGATACATCGCAGGCATCGTCACGTATTGGCTATTGTATTATTTATTTCGGGAAGCGAGGCATGACATTTTGCACATGCGATGTACATGAATATATGTTAACAGAGAATAATGAAGGAAATGTTCCATAGGAAGGAATTTCCTCCTTTGCGTCGAAAAATATACCCTCAACAATTGATTTCGATAATCGAACCCATCATCATCATCATCTTTATCATATAAGATGTGGATACACCAAATTTCATGTGATTCCGTCATTTTTCACCGTTGATTTAGTGTGTGCAAAATTAATGGTTTATCGACAATATAACTTTTTACATTTCTAATTCAATGTTGAAAAAGTGTTGGAATCACATAAAATTTGGTGTATCCACATCTTACATGATAAAGATAATAATGATGGGTGCTGATCGTCGAAAAAAATCGTGGAGGATATAAATATTTAACGCCACATGACGAAAAAGCCTTCTAGCGCCTCTTTTCTTCATTATTCTCATGTTAATATCATATAAAGAAGATTTGAAAAGATTATAATAGACATTTAGCTGACAAAGGTCCTGTAGAATCCTCATTTGAAGCAAAATGTTAGAAGCAGCTTCTTATCCACCATTCGTAGGGTGATATCAGGACGGTTGAGATTTAGAAACTTTTGGTCAAGATAATGAATATATCCACATTAAACTTTTATGTTATAATATACAAGTGTATTTCATGTGTAAGAGGAGAAGATAAATGACACTCACATTTAAATTCAAATGATATATTGGAGAAGTGAGAAAAGTCCTTAGTTTGGAAATGGTGTAGGCCATCGACTTTTTTTGATGAGAACATCCTACAAAATCGGTAACTAAAATGCCTGATAAATAACTTTAGACAAAAAATATTTAAGGAAATTATTATGGTTTAATTTTTTTTTAACATATATGACAAATACTAAATCCATGCTCATCAAAAACTTCTTCATAGATGTATACAACTTGTTACAATGAAATATAACACTTTTCCCAATTGAAACCATGAACTTTCAAAATGATGGATTTATACGATAAACTTGCAAAAGTATTAAAACAAACTCCTATGGCGGCGTTCACAGAAATTTACAAAATAACCAAAATACCCCTCCTATATAATAAAACCTCCCATATAATAAAACCCCTCTCGTATAATAAAAAAATATATTAGAAAATTAAAAAAGAGGGGTATTTTGGTAATTTTTTAATTTTCCGTTAACGTCTAAGGAGCGTTTTTTGATACTTTTGAAGTTCATGGTATCAATCCATCATTTTGAAAGTTCATGATATTATTTGGAAAAAGTGTTTATAGTTCATGATAGCAAGTTGAAATTTAGCTCTCTCTCTCTCTCTTTCTCTCTCTCTCTCTCTCTCTATATATATATATATATATATATATATATATATATATAGAGAGAGAGAGAGAGAGAGAGAGAGAGAATCTAATTAAACAAAAAATTATAAAGTAAATAAAAAATGCATTTAACTTACGGAGTTAATTACTAATCTCTTTATTTTTTTTATTTAGTAATTTATTCATCTGCATTGCATTTGCTAAACCGTTAGTACTATCTCTGCTCTTCAAACCAATTTTTGAATTTTGGTATCTTTATGTTAGCTTATGAATCTCTTTGTGTTTTGATTACTTTACAAAACCATATTTCAAATATACTATATAATTACTAACCATGTCAGATTGTCAAACTGCTACATAACTGGAGTTATTCAAGCATAAGAACACTTAATATCGCAACTGACATCTCAAGACGGTCAAGACTCAGACACTCAATACGCATTCAAAGGCTATAAATGGAGAAGTCACACATTGAAAAAATTCAAGACTTTCCAGCTTTATTTGAGTCTAGAGACAAATCGATTTCAAATGGTCACAATAAAAAAATTTCTATTTCAATTCCCAAACACCAAAATCTATTTTAAATTTTCTTTCAAAAATTCAAAGTCATGTATCTGAAGATATCAGATATGAACGTCCCTTATAGACGTCCTATAGAAGTCTATAAAGGGCATCCATTGCAGATTTTGAAAATTTTCAAATCAGAATTTTGGCAGGATTTTTGAATTCTTAACGGTTATAAACTGTCAATAACTGTCCTATCTTTTTAGGGCAGTTGTAATAATTATCATAACCGTTCCACATTGTTTCCCAATATATAGGACACATTTCTACACAATTTCTAACGTTTTCTTTTCACTCGATTTTCATTTGCTTTACTCTCGAGTGTTCGTGAAAACTCTGCCTCTCTTGTTCTCAAGTTTTTTACTACTCTTTTTCAGAGAGAAAAGATCTTTATAGAACCATTAGAATTTTCTATTCTTTAAGAAAAGAAAGATCTCTAAAAAATTTCGAAAAAGCGATTGTTTTTAAACTCGTTTAATCTTGAAATACATCTTCGAATTTGTTTTTTAAACTTTTATTAATCTCCAAAATACAATCCCCCATCACTTTGAATCAAAACTTTGATTTATCTTTTGAGATTGTTAGGATTGTTAAAGTTGGTTTATTAAGATTGTAAAATCTTATCTTGTACGACTTAGTGAAGAAAGCTCTAAGATCTTCACGTTGTAAAGGCATGAACTTGGGCCTGGGAAAAAGTCTAAGTGATTAACAGTCTGCAATTGTAAAGGTTCAGATCTGAGCCTGGGAAAAGATCTAAGTTTCTCCACTCGCAAGGAGTCACTGGATTGTGAAGTTGAATCCTGAGCGGGAGTTCTCAGGTAGGGATTAGCCACAGAGCTGGTGAATCTCGATAACAATGCTCTGTGTCCATTTACTTTCTGTGATTCTATGATTGTGATAGTTAGTATTTTAGATTTTCTTTATTTCCGCTGCATAATTTCCGTGTTTCGCAAAAATCACTCTGTGTTTGTCATAAAACCTTATTCACCCCCTCTAAGGTTTCTTTTCAATTGGTATTAGAGTGGGTTATTTTGTTTGTAAGATTAACCTCTTGAGTTTCTGATCCTATAGCAACCCATATGGAAGGACAAGCAATTAACCGTCCTCCCTTGTTCAACGGTACAAACTATCATTTCTAGAAAACTAAGATTAAAGTTTTCTTTCAATGTATAAATCTAGAAGTTCTAGAGATCATTGAAAAGATCTTTGTTCCTCCTACGACAAATCCATTATATGATACTGATAAGAGATTGATGATGTTAAATGTCAAGGCAATGAATGCAATTCATTGTTTATTGAATTCAGAAGAATTCAATAGAATCTCAATGTGTCAGACTACTAATGAAATTTGGACTATTCTTCAGACTGCCCATGAGAAAACCGGTCAACTCAAAGCGAGTAAAATCAACCGTCTCATGCATGAATATGAGATGTTCCAAATGAAAGACGATGAATCGATTGACTCCATGTATTCTCGATTCAATAATGTCATTACTGAATTTTTCAATTTAGGAAAGAAATTCGATGACAAAGAAAAGTGTTATAAGTTGTTGAGATCTCTTACGATATCATGGCAACCTAAGATCACTGTCATCAAAGAGGCTAATGACATGACAACGTTGAAAGTTGACACCCTTATAGGAAAATTAAAAACATATGAGATGCAATTAGGAGATCTTAAACAAAAATAGGAGAATGACACTGAAAGGAAGAATATCATGCCAAAGGCTATGACTACCAAATCAAAAGCCTAAAGAATCATCAAGTGATGATGAAAGCGACAATGAAAAAATGGCCCACATCGAAAGACACTTCAAGAAGTATCTGAAATCTAAAAGATTTCCTCAAAAGAAATGTACATATAAGTCTAATAAGAATTTTAATTCTAATAAAACGTTGCATTGTTTTGAGTGCAATAAGGAAGGCCATTTGAAGTCCGAGTGCCCAACTCTTAACAAAGACAAATGGAAGTCGAAGAAGGAATCAGAAAAACATTCGTTTCAAGCAATTTTGGACGATATGGATTCCAGTGACTCGGAAACCAAAGAAGTCGCCAACATGTGCTTCATGGCACTAGACGATGAGGTAACCGATGACGGCTTTGATATTGAATCTCTTAGTAAAACATATTTGATTACTGTTTATCATTTTCTTAAGGATAATTATAATAAGGTTAAGTCTAAAAATAAAATTTTAAAAACTAAATTAATAACAAAAAATAATTCAGAAATAGTAATTAAAAATGAATTAAATGAAGTTAAATTAGATAATGAAAACTTAAATGAAAAACTTAAGTCTGCAACCTTAACTAAAGAAAATATAATTGAAATAACTAAATTTGAAATCTTTGATCTTAAATGAAAATTAGAAATAAAAGATGAATGATTTTGAATTTTACTAAAAGTAAAAATAATTTAAATATTTTGTTAGGACAATCCATTAAACACCATGATAAAGTAGGAATAGGTTTTAATAAACATACAGAATTAGTTCCTAAAACTAAACCTTATACGCCTAAATATTATTAGTATAAATATAGTAACAAATATGTTAATTCAACGTGTGGCTATTGTTGCACATTAGGACACATATCACAATATTTCTACATTAAAAATAATTCCATTTATAAATACAATTTTATTCTTAATCAACCTAAAATGGTTTGAGTCCTAAAAGTAACACCTTAATCTTCCTGTATTGCAGGACATCCAAAGTCGTAGCAGTCAATGGATACTTGACAGTGGTTATTCGAGGTATATGACCGGAAATATTCAAAGGTTCGAAACACTATCAAGAGACAAAAGTGGCAGTGCCACTTTTAGCGACAACAACAAAGGTAAGACCGTCGGTAAAGATGAGATTTGCTTTAATAACCCATCTAACTCAACTATCATAAATGATGTACTATATGTAGAAAACTTAAAACATAACCTATTTAGTGTTAGCTAGTTCTGCGATAAAGGGTATAACGTCGTTTTCGAAAAATACATATGCAATATAATATATGATAATAAAATAGTCCTAACTGGCGGTAAAAGATAGCATAACACATAATATAATATATACACAAGATTTTAAAAATCCAAATATTACATGTTTAATAGTAAACAATAAATTTGACCCTTTACTCTGGCATACAAGATTAGGCCATTCCTCAATGGATACTTTATCCAAAATTACAAGGAATAACATAGTCAAAGGCATACTCGGTCTAAAGTTTATAAAAGGCAGACTATGTGATGCTTGCTAAAGAGGAAAACAAATTAATAAAATATATTTTAAACATAAAATTTACGTTTCAACTGAAACTCCACTCCAATTGCTTCATATGGATATATTTGGTCCTAATCGCAATGCGAGTTTAGGGGGCAAATTTTATGCATATGTAATAATAAATGATTACTCAAGGTTTACTTTGGTTTTCTTCCTGAAAACAAAAAAAGTGAGACTTTTCAAACTTTTAAAATCTTTTCAAAACAAATTAAAAATGAAATGAATTTAAGAATATCAAAGTTAAGAAGTGATCATGGTGGAGAGTTTGAAAACCAAATATTCAAAAAATATTGTAATAAGAAAGGTTTCAAATTCGAATTTTCCTGTGTCAAAACTCCACAACAAAATGGAGTTTTTGGAAGGAAAAATCACTCCTCACAAGAAATGCCACATATCATACTCAATGAAAATAATCTACCAAAATTTTTATGGGCAGAAACTATTAATACTTCTTCCTACATAATAAAAAGGGTAATAATTAGAAAACATTTAAACAAAACACCATACGAACTAATTAATGGTAGAGCACTAAACGTTATGTATTTCAAAGTTTTTGGTTGTAAATGCTATATTTTAAATAAATTAGAAAATTTAGGAAAGTTCGACTCAAAATGCGATAAATGCATATTTGTTGGTTACTCTATGACTAGCAAAACCTATCGTGTTCTTAATAAACGAACTTCGACCATTCAAGAAAGTATGCATGTTCGGTTTGATAAAACCAACCTCTTAAATCATGATGCTAGTTTAGACGATGATGATCCAATCTTAACAAAAGGTTTGCATAATCCATCAATAGATAAAATTATTGAAATCAATCAATGGAACAACAAGAGCAAGTTACCGATACTTCTCTTTCAAACGATTAGCAATTCAACAAAAACCATCCTAAAGATTTGATTATATGAGATATAAATAGAGGAGTGGTTCCTAAATCATCAAGATTTAACTTATGTGTCAACTCAGCATTCATTTCGGTTATAGAACCGAAGAATTTTAAAGAAGCTGAGAATGATGAGTATTGAATAGAAGTAATGCAAGAAGAGTTAAATCAATTTGAAAGAAATAAAGTCTGGAAATTAGTTCTAAAACCCAATAATAGACCAATTGTAGGAACTAAATGGGTTTTTAGAAACAAGCTAGACGAATCATGGAATATCGTAAGAAATAAAGCATGATTAGTTACTCAAGATTATAATCAAGTTGAAGAAATTGATTATGACGAAATTTACGCACATGTGGCTCGACATGAGGCTATAAAGATATTATTAGCCTTTTCTTGTTTTAAAAACTTTACAGTATTTCAAATGGACGTAAAAAACGCATTCATGAATAGGACAATGGATGAAGAAGTATATGTAGCGCAACCACTAGGCTTTGATGATCACAAACATCCTGAGTATGTGTCACGCCCCACTTCCCAAAAGAAGGTGAAGAGTGGCGTGGCACGGTCCGCAACCTAACTGTATTGAAGGTGGTCTATTCAATACAGTTACGTTAACCGTAAGAATAATCTTAGTATGCAAGGTGTGTACCAAAATAAAACAATAAAAGCGAAAGGCATTTGTTTCCATTAACCAACTTTATTACATTCCAAGAGAAGGAGCAAAGCAAACTAATTGGTTTAACTACATCAAAGAAACAAAGCCCTAAACAAGTGGGCGACAAAGAAAACTAATTAATCCTCCGATGCCAACTCTGCATAATCTTCGTTAGTCGGTTCCTCGCCTAGATCTTCATCATAAAACTCATTCCCATCTAACGGACATTCCAAAAGGGAAAAAAAAGAATGTCCGTCAGCGAGTTATACTCGGGTAGGATTGCCTCATAAAGAAATAGGAGTATAAAAATGAACAGGTGTATATAAGAGTATGGTGTATGCATACAGACATAAAGTAAGGGGTGTAAATGTTTGAATGCACAAACTTAAGACGTTTTGAAGAGAGGTATATATGAGCATGAGTATGTTGTAAGTTATATGTAGATAAGTAGTAGGAAGTATAGGTGAAGGTAAAAGTTCGTATTAGTTTGTTAAATAAGGGTCCGGATACTCGCGATTATTCCGTTGTGGCCACGGAACAACAACTGGGGAAGTGAAGTGTACCGTTTCACTTCCCGGGATCATGATTGAGTAGTAAGGGAATCCGAGTTCCGCATCCCTTGCCTAATCAAACTACCCATCCCCGTTATTCAGTGTAAAGGTCTAGAGTTAGTGTGTATACCTCTAGGCATGGAATTTCCACATTGTATGTTATCCACATTTTTGGATCATTCGCCCTCAAATAGGATTAGTAGTCGTCCACATTTTGGACTGGTCACCCTTCCTGCAGGGATCTTCATATTTATATAGTCGCCCATACATCAGACTGGTCACCCAGAATATCGGGATCTTCTCAATAAGTATTCCATACCTAGGTCCAGGCATTCTAACCCTAGCCGTATCATATGTCAGGTATGTCATAAACTGGATTTTTTTTAAAAATTATTGATCTCGTTTAATATAGCCTTCCACAACCACTCGTTTTATTTTGTAAAGTACTTCGTGTCATCTTAGGGAATGCTTAGTAAAACGAATAATAGTGTTTAATTATCTTTTATTACCTCTAAGAAAAACCATGAGGTTTGAGATATTTATCATTTTGGAACAACATAATGTTTTACGGAAAAATATCCTTTCGATAAAATGTTGTGGTGTTTATTTGAAAATCTTTTGCAAAAGATTTTTATAAGGAGCTTAGACACACTCACAATATGCACAATCAAGCCTAGAGCTAAGGTCTCCTAAGTCAACTAGCCTGCTCATAACTGTTTCAAAGGGCAAGTTGTGAAATCCTCAAATCGTCTCTTCACCGCCAATTGTGGCCAGGTAAGCACAAGTAAAGAAAGGAGGGATCCGCTCACGAATCACCGTGAGACGGGCCTTTTAAAATTACCTTTCCCACTTGTCTAGCCTAGGCACTACAAAGTCTGGTTTAGACAAATGACCGATGCCTACAACCTTTCCTTTGTCCTAATGACCACGACAGTCCTTATTGGCCGAGTCTAATATTTTTTTAACTAACTCGAAGGTTGATGCAAAAATGCTTTTTGTGATTTTTGGCTTCCTGGGAAGGGTAATGAAATCCCCACCCAATCTGGATTGGTATTATAGCCCCTTAAAAGTCCGTTTTTTAAAAAATGCAAAGCAGTAAACACACAAAAATCCAAAACAATTGCCAAAAATCTGGATTGGTCTTTATTTGAAAATTACCTTTTAATAAGGTACTAGATATTCCTTTTGAAAAGATATCGTTATACGGATTATGGTCCTTGTTGAAAATGACCCTTCAATAAAGGTCGAGGTATTTAAATGAAATTAATAATTTTATGAAATTATAGTGTTTTAGGTTCGGGGTAACTTTTTAGAAAAATACGTTCGTTTTGCAAAAACCATAAGCCGTTATTTAAATTTAGTATTTTCCACTTTTAAAAGGTTGAAGGAATTTAACAAAATTATAGTAGTTGAAGAAAAAGTGTAAGTAAAATATATGCATGTCGTATCTAAAATATTTATTCCACATATCTTATCTCTTATGGATATTTTAAACAAATATAAAATTTTAATGAAACGAGGGTATTTTGTGGAAGTAACCTATTTTGAGATCACAACAATAGTATGGATGAGAGTAGGTATGAAAGGGGCGAATTAATATTCGTGAGTTATAAACAATAGGCCTGTCACATTCCATGTAGCATGAGGGTACAATATTTTTGGTATATACGAGTGATTAAGGAACTCATTTTAATTAGGGGTTAAGATTATCATCATTAAGGGTATGCATGAATATAATAACATCATTTTAAGTAGGGGAGTGATGATTAGAAATTGGAACTAGGTTATTGAGAAAAGAAGAAGGCGACATAATGAGGGGAGAGAGGCGGATCCTACCTTTGGTTCGAGTTAGATGTAGACGGTTGAAGACATAGGCTTGTGCAAAGTTCCTCAATAGCTCCGCACCTAGATTTTTCCTCGGTGATTGGGTGGAGTCATAGCATCGGCG
Source organism: Agapanthus africanus (assembly GCA_030015575.1). Lineage (NCBI taxonomy): Eukaryota > Viridiplantae > Streptophyta > Magnoliopsida > Asparagales > Amaryllidaceae > Agapanthus > Agapanthus africanus. Next base: position 411,993,910 of record JASDDO010000016.1, read on the forward strand.
TCGTCGATATGAAGGCACTGGTATTTTTTTCAGAATTTTTGGAATTCTGAGGTGTGAAAAATCAATGTTTGAAGTATCTATTTATAGGGTTTTTTCACCAACCAGAAAATCCAAAAAATTCGTTAAAACGCACGAAAATCCGCGTCGGCCCAATGATTGCGAATCATCAGTTGATGATTGCACCCGCCGCCAGAGGATCCTGGCCGTTGGATCTGCATCCAACGGCCCAGGGCGCACCGTCACGCCGCCGCCAGGTGCCACGTGCCCGCGTGGCTGGGGATCACGCGATTTCGCGTTGTCCCCACCACGTTGGCGCCGCCGCGCGTTCTGGGCCGTTGGATTGAGCATCCAACGGTCGAGGTTAAAGGGGTTTTTAAAAATAAAATAAAATAAAAATTAATTAAAATAAAAACTCGGCAGATTATTTAAAATTATTGATTTGGGTTAAAAAATTTGTTAAAAATTGTTAAAATTATGGGAAAATTTTAGAAAATAGTTTTTATTGTTATCTTAAGTATAAAAATAATTTTGGGCCAAAATAAATAATATATCCCATATTTACGGTTCTAGCTTAGTTATAATAATTATATAATATCTAGTTTATCCTTGATATTTTTGAACGTACATATATATATATTTTGAATTAATTGTTTTAATCTCGTCTTCTCTTTCACACGTGGACTCTCCGGGAGAGTCCTTCCTCCACATGACCCTAACCAATCTGATCGTCTTGTCTCTCAAAATCTTTTCCTTCCGAACTAGGATCCCCACCGGCTGCTGTTCAGAGGTTAGGTCAGTCCCCACGGTGATTTTAGAATGATCCAAAACGTGATCGGGGTTGCCGACATATTTCCTCAATTGAGAGAGATGAAAAACGTTCTATACGCCTTCCAGAGAAGGGGGCAAGGCTAGACGATACGCAACCTCTCCAACTCATTCGAGAATATCGAAGGGACCTATGAACAGTGGGCTGAGCTTTCCGCGTTTCCCAAAGCGTATTACTCCCCGGTTAGGAGAAATCTTCAAAAACACGTGTTCTCCTGGTTGGAACTCTAGTGGCCTTCTCTTCGTATCTGCTCAATACTTCTGCCGATCTTGTGCTATGCGTAATTGTTCCCTGATGGTTCTTATCACCTCCACTGTCTCGATAATCATCTCGGGGTCTAGAAGTTCTCGATCCCCAACATCGTCCTAACTTAACTGTGACCTACAGTTTCGTCCATACAAAGTGGTGAAAGGCGCCATGCCGATACTAGACTGGTAGCTATTGTTGTAAGCAAACTCTACCAAGCGCAGGTGATCTTCCCAAAATCCTTTAAAATCCAACATACAGGCCCGGAGCATGTCTTCGAGAATTTGAATAACCCTTTCTGATTGGCCATCGGTCTGAGGATGGTAGGAGGTACTGAAACTCAGATTCGTGCCCAAATCCTCTTGTAGGCTTTGCCAAAACTGAGATCTTAAATGTGTATCTCGGTCGGACACGATGCAAATCGGTACGCCGTGCAATCTGACAATCTCCTCCATATACCATTTTGCAAGGCTTTCGGTTGATTTACCCACTCGAAAAGGAATGAAATGCGCCGACTTGGTGAGTCGGTCCACAATCACCCATACAACATCGTTTCCCTTAGAGCTGCGAGGGAGTGCGGTCATAAAATCCATAGTAATGTTTTGCCATTTCCATTCGGGTATTGGTAACGGCTGTAATAGACCTGCCGTCCTGTGGTGTTCGGCTTTTACTTGTTGGCAAACAAGACATTTGGATACACTCTTGGCTATCTCCCGCTTCATCCCATGCCACCACTAGTTTTGCCTGAGGTCCTTGTATATCTTTGTTCCTCCCGGATGAACAGAGTATGGAGAACTATGTGCCTCTTTTAATAATTCCTCTCTCATCTCCCCCTTAGGTACACAGACACTGCATCTATATCTCAAAGAACTATCTTCGTGGATGATGAAGTCCATCCGCAGATTCACGTCCACTTGTTCTCTGATCCTTCGCAACCTCGGGTCCTCCATTTGAGCTGTCTTGATCCGTTCGACTAATGTTGAGTGAATTTGCAAATTCATGAAGGATGTAAGCATTCCGGGCTCAACTCGGTCTCTAGTTCATTAATATCTTGATGATTCCTCCAATGAGTAGTCAGACTCAAAATCATTGGTTGGCGACTCAAAGCGTCCGGGACTACATTCACCTTTCCCGGATGATATTGCAAATTTACGTCGAAATCTGCCAGTAATTCCAGCCATCTCCTCTGCCTCATATTGAGTTCCTTCTAGGTGAAGATATACCTCAAGCTCTTGCGATCAGTGTAAATATCCACCCTCTCACCCAAAAAATAGTGCCTCCAAATCTTGAGTGCGAAAACAACTACGGCAAGTTCTAAATCGTGCGTTGGGTAGTTTCGCTCATGCACCTTTAATTGTCTTGACGCATAGGCCACTACCCTACCATGTTGGTGCAAAACGCATCTCAAGCCTTTTCCCGAGGCATCGGAATGTATGTCGAATCCTCCAGTCCTGTCGAGAATCGTAAGAATGGGTGCAGAGGTTAAACGAGTCTTCAACTCTGCGAATGCTTCCTCGCAACCCTCGGACCATACATACGGTACATCTTTCAGAGTCAAAGTAGTCAGTGGTTCCGCAATCTTGGAGAAGTTCTTGATGAAACGACGATAATATCCAGCAAGTCCTAAAAAGCTCCTGATCTCGGCAACAGTTCTTGGTATCGTCCATGTCTGAACTGTGACAATCTTGGCTGGATCCACTGAAATCCCTTCACCTGACACCACATGTCCCAGGAATGCTATCTGTTCTAACCAAAACTCGCATTTGCTGAGCTTTGCATGCTGAGCTTTGCATAAAGTTGGTGTTGTCGCAAGGTTTCAAGCACCGCACGTAAGTGTTCCGCGTATTCTTCTTGATTCTTAGAATACACTAGAATATCGTCGATGAAGATAACCACAAACTTGTCTAATTGCTCGTAAAACACTTGATTCATCAAGTTCATAAAGACTGTGGGGGCACTGGTTACTCCAAAGGGCATCACTAGGAATTCATAATGTCCATACCAAGTCCTGAAAGCCGTCTTAGGTATGTCAGACGCTTTCACCTTGAGTTGATGATAGCCTATTCGTAAATCCAACTTGGAGAACACTCGAGCTCCTTCCAGCTGATCGAACAGGTCATCTATCCGCGGCAAGGGAAACTTGTTCTTGATTGTTACTTTATTTAATTCCCGATAGTCGATGCACATCCGCTTAGTCCCATCCTTCTTAGGTACCAAAAGAACTGAGGCACCCCAAGGTGACGAGCTGGGTCGAATGAATCCCTTATTAAGATGGTCCTCAACTTGCGCCCGAAGCTCCTTCAATTCTGCTGGCCCCATTCGGTACGGTGTCTTCAATATGGGTTGAGTTCCCGGTACCAAGTCTATGGTGAACTCGATCGCCCGATCCGTCGGTAAACCTGACACTTCTGCAAATACGTCTTCAAATTCTCGTACGACCATCAACATCCTCTCCTCCCCTTGTACGGTGTACAATGTCTCTTCCTTTCTCGGTACAGCTCGGTAGGTTGCTGGGTCCAAGGACTTACTTCCACTCTCGAATATGAACAGTGGGTGGTCAGGGATTTCAAATACTACCCTCCTTTGACGACAGTCTATAGAGCGTAAAAAGTACTCAACCATTCCATACCCAAGACCACATCGAAATTGGGCATATGTATCACCATAAAGTTGGCATAGAAACCTCGCCCGCAGACTACCACGGGGCACAGATTGTATTCTGAAGTGGACTTGATCACACCGTTTCCCGTGTTGACGTTCCACTCGGTGATGAGAGGTGTTACGGGGATGGAGCTGGCGGTCACAAACTTTTGTGCCATGAAGTAATGCGACGCACTAGAGTCAAAAAGTGTGAGTTCAGGTATAGAGGCTACTAGGAGGATACCTATGTTATAGGTGGAAGGAAAATTAGTGATGAGCCTAACAAGATGTGTATGCAGGATGGGAGTGAACTTAGAAACATGACAGTCAAAACTGCGATACCTGTAATCACTTCCCAGTTGCTTCATCCTCTTCTGCTGTCATAGTAAAGGCTTGACGCTTCGGTCTGTTGCGCTGAGCTTGCTGGAAAACTCGCTTCTGCTGGGGCAGGGTTGGTCCTCTAGCTGCTGTTCCATGCCCGATTGGTTTATTAGCAGGTGGTGGTCGGGCTCCCTGTTGAGGCGCTCCAAGATTGGCTGGTCTGTTGTCCGGGAGTAGTGGTCTTCTCTGTGGACAATCCCCTATGGCATGATCCGGAGACCCACAGACTATACAAAGCTTGTTCAAAATGCGGCAGTCCCTCATGAAGTGTCCAGCTTTACCACAATGGTTGCATGTGACTGCTGGTTTCCTGAAAGTAGCTGGTCCTGCTGGTCTATTAGGTTATTGCCTCCCGTGAAATCTGGAAGATGATCCCCAATAACTTGATTGGCTGGTCGCTTAATGCCAGTCAATCGGTCATCCTTCCTTATGCGTCTCTGAAGGTCTTCGAAGTTCCGTGCCGCCTCTAAGATTTCATCATAAGTTGATAAGGTGGCAGAAGACATGGAGGACCGCGTCTTCAGATCTAACCCCTGTCGGAATCATTTAGCATATAGTTCCGAGGTTGCCACCAGGTGATGCGCAAACCGACTTAATCTCGCGAACTCCGAAGTATACTCGTCCACCGATTTATCCCACATGCTCCCCTGTTGGAACTGTATAAATTCCCGTTCCATTTTTTGGTGTGCTACGACGGGAAATTATTGAATGTCGAACCGTCGTTTGAATGTTTCCCAGTCGACGGGCTCTTTCAGCCTGCTTTCCTCGGCCTCCCACCATATTAGGGCATTATCAGTGAGTTGTAGTTTGGCAATGTTCACCTACGCGTCCTTCGGAATTTGGGCTGCACCGAGATCGTTAATTGTTCCCTTGAGCCATTCCTCAGCTTCTAAGGGGGTTTCCTTCCGTGAAAATGTCTTAGGGTGGAGTGATCTGAACTGTTTCACTCCCGCCGATCCTTGAGGAACTGGGGCCAGTGCCTGTTTTAAAATTTCTGCTTGTTGCTGCCTACTCTCGCGTAGCTCTTGATGCAGGGCAGCTGTCTGCTGCTGCTGTTGCTCCAGTAGTCCTTACATCATTTGTAGCATCGCTGCGTGTTGAGCAGTGGCTTCATTGTCTCCATTTCCCCTTCGGTTGAGGTGATGGTGTCGTCCAGCCATGGATATCTGAATCAGAAGGGGTTAGGATATAACTGGAGGCGAAAGACATAGGATAGTAACTTGCAGGAGGAGTAACAATTCATGCCAGAGGGAAACTAGTAAGGAATAATAAAAACGAGAGATACGAGAGTGCAATTGTCGAAATCAAGATTTTATTAACAATGCTAACGGGAATACAAGGAATTATTAAATAGGGTCCTACTTCTATACACATTTTATTCGGCTCACGAAAGCTAAGAGCTAAACAGGTGCCATTCGTCCATCAATTATGAGGCGGAAACTGCGCGTTATTAGATTGACGCTTGTTGATCTTTCTTACAAAACTGTAAAAGAAGGGAGAGCCTGGTACATCCCGACGGTAGAGTTCCAGAGGAGTATGATGAACACATCGATAAGCATGCCCCCGAATATAGAAGGTTTTTCCAATGAACCACATGTGTGGCTCGTATTCTCTTGGTTCTTCTTCTTCCACTGGAATTTCCTCCTCAGCGGGAGCCTCCTCTTCGGGTTCCTCCTCCTCCTCAGATTCTTCTACCTCCATGGGATCTTCCTCTTCCTCAACGGGATCTTCCTCTTCAGCAGGGACGTCCTTCTCAGGTTTTTCCTCTTCAGCAGGGACGTCCTCTTCAGGTTCTTTTTTCCTCGGATTCCTCTTCCTCGACGTGATTTTCCTCTTCTACTGAGGGTTCTTCTCCTCCATCTTCCATATCGTCCTTGGGGATATTTATTTAGGGACCTATTACTTCGTCGTCCGAATACCCAAGTGTAGCTTCAAAGGTGATGTCTGACGTGTTGTCCTCATCCGGAAGATGTGCCATGACCTGAGAAGGATGGTCATGGTCAGGATACAGAGATGCTAAGGAAAAGACGAGGAATGAGAAAACTTTATGAAATTGATATAAGCGGATGGGATTCACAAATATAATAGGTCAGTTAACAGTTTCATTTTATTACATAAGACGAACCTGCATGGGCCACCACAAAAACCTGTCACGCCCCACTTCCCAAAAGAAGGTGAAGAGTGGTGTGGCACGGTCTGCAACCTAACTGTATTGAAGGCTGTCTATTCAATACAGTTACGTTAAGCGTAAGAATAATCATAGTATGCAGGGTGTGTACCAAAATAAAACAATAAAAGCGAAAGGCATTTATTTCCATTAACTAACTTTATTACATTCCAAGAGAAGGAGCAAAGCAAACTAATTGGTTTAGTTAGATCAAAGAAACAAAGCCCTAAACAAGTGGGCGACAAAGAAAACTAATTAATCCTCCGATGCCAACTCTGCATAATCTTCGTTAGTCGGTTCCTCGCCTAGATCTTCATCATAAAACTCATTCCCATTTAACGGACATTCCAAAAGAGAAAAAAAAGAAAGTCCGTCAGCGAGTTATACTCGGGTAGGATTGCCTCATAAGGAAATAGGAGTTAAAAATGAACATGTGTATATAAGAATATGATGTATGCATGCGGACATAAAGTAAGGGGTGTAAATGTTTGAAATTCACAGACTTAAGACGTTTTGAAGAGAGGTATATATGAGCATGAGTATGTTGTAAGTTATATGTATATTAGTAGTAGGAAGTATAGGTGAAGGTAAAAGTTCGTATTAGTTTGGTAAATAAGGGTCCGAATACTCGCGATTATTCCGTTGTGGCCACGGAACAACAACTGGGGAAGTGAAATGTACCGTTTCATTTTCCGGGATCATGATCGAGTAGTAAGGGAATCCGAGTTCCGCATCCTCTTGCCTAATCAAACTACCCATCCCCGTTATTCAGTGTAAAGGTCTTGAGTTAGTGCGTATACCTCTAGGCATGGAATTTTCACATTGTATGTTATCCACATTTTTGGATCATTCGCCCTCAAATAGGGTTAGTAGTCGTCCACATTTTGGACCGGTCATCCTGCCTGCAGGGATCTTTATATTTGTATAGTCGTCCGTACATCAGACTGGTCACCTGGAATATCAGGATCTTCTCAATAAGTATTCCATACCTACATCCGCGCATTCTAACCCCAGCCGTATCATATGTCAGGTATGTCATAAACTGAAATTTTTTTAAAAAGTATTGATCTCGTTTAATATGGCCTTCCACAACCACTCGTTTTATTTTGTAAAGTACTTCATGTCATCTTAGGAAATGCTTAGTAAAAAGAATAATAGTGTTTAATTATCTTTTATTACTTCTAAGAAAAACCATGAGGTTTGGAATATTTATCATTTTGAAAAAACATAATGTTTTACGGAAAAATATCCTTTCGATAAAAGGTTGTGGTGTTTATTTGAAAATCTTTTGCAAAAGTTTTTTATAAGGAGCTTAGACACACTCACAATATGCATAATCAAGCCTAGAGCTAAGGTCTCCTAAGTCAACTAGATTGCTCCTCACTCTTTCAAAGGGCAAGTTGTGAGATCCTTAAATCGCCTCTTCACCGCCAATTGTGGCCAGGTAAGCACAAGTAAAGAAATGAGGGATCCGCTCACGAATCACCGTGAGACGGGTCTTTTAAAATTACCTTTCCCACTTGTCTAGCCTAGGCACCACAAAGTCTGGTTTAGATAAACGATCGACGCCTACAACCTTTCCTTTGTCCTAATGAGCTCGACAGTCCTTATTGGCTGAGTCTAATATTTTTTTAATTAACTCGAAGGTTGATGCAAAAATGCTTTTAGTGATTTTTGGCGTCCAAGGAAGAGTAATGAAATCCCCACCCAATCTGGATTGGTGTTATAGCCCCTTAAAAGTCCATTTTTTAAAAATGCAAAGCAGTAAACACAAAAAAATCCAAAACACTTGCCAAAAATCTGGATTGGTGTTTATTTGAAAATTACCTTTTAATAAGGTACTAGATATTCCTTTTGAAAAGATATCGTTATACGGATTATGGTCCTTTTTGAAAATGACCATTCAATAAAGGTCGAGGTATTTAAATGAAATTAATAATTTTATGAAATTATAGTGTTTTAGGTTCGGGCTAACTTTTTAGAAAAATACGTTCGTTTTGGAAAAACCATAAGCCGTTATTTAAATTTAGTATTTTCCTCTTTAAAAAGGTTGAAGGAATTTAACAAAATTATAGTAGTTGAAGAAAAAGTGTAAGTAAAATATATGTATGTCGCATTTAAAACATTTATTCCACATACCTTATCTCTTATGGATATTTTAAACAAATATAACATTTTAATAAAACGAGGGTATTTTGTGGAAGTAAACTATATCGAGATCACAACAATAGTATGGGTGAGAGTAGGTATGAAAGGGGTGAATTAATATTCGTGAGTTATAAACATTAGGCCTGTCACATTCCATGTAGCATAAGGGTACAGTATTTTTGGTATATACGAGTTATTAAGGAACTCATTTTAATTAGGGGTTAAGATTATCATCATTAAGGGTACAAGGAATAGGCATGCACGAATATAATAACATCATTTTAAATAGGGGGTTGATGATTAGAAGTTGGAACTAGGTTATTGAGAAAAGAAGAAGGCGGCAGAATGAGGGGAGAGAGGCGGATCCTACCTTTGGTTCGAGTTAGATGTAGACGGTTGAAGACGCAGGCTTGTGCAAAGTTCCTCAATAGCTCCGTGCCCAGATTTTTCCTCGGTGATTGGGTGGAGCCGTAGTGTCGGTGTCGTCGATACGAAGGCACTGGTATTTTTTCAGAATTTTTGGAGTTCTGAGGTGTGAGAAATCAATATTTGAAGTGTCTATTTATAGGGTTTTTTCACCAACCAGAAAATCCAAAAAATTCGTTAAAACCCACAAAAATCCGCGCCGACCCAATGATTGCGAATCATCAGTTGATGATTGTGCCTGGCGCCCGAGGATCCTGGCCGTTGGATCTGCATCCAACGGCCCAGGGTGCACCATCACGCCGCCGCCAAGTGCCACGTGCCCACGTGGCTGGGGATCACGCTGTTTCGCGTGGTCCCCACCACGTGGGCGCCGCCACGCATTCTGGGCCGTTGGATCGAGCATCCAACGGTCCAGGTTAAAGGGTTTTAAAAAAAAATTAATTAAAATAAGAACTCGGCAGATTATTTAAAATTATTGATTTGGGTTAAAAAATTTGTTAAAAATAGTTATAATTACGGAAAAATTATGGGAAAATTTCAAAAAATAGGTTTTATTGTTATCATAAGTGTAAAAATAATTTTCGGCCAAAATAAATAATATATCCCATATTTACGGTTCTAGCTTAGTTATAATAATTATATAATACCTTGTTTATCCTTGATATTTTTGAACGTACATATATATATATATATATATATATATATTGAATTAATTGTTTTAATTGATAATAAAAATGTGTAGAGTATTTTAAGGTATTTATAAAATTTTATTAGCACATTTTTAGCCTAGAAAAATATAAATAATCTTTAGAAAATTCCTTTAACCCTATTTCTCGATGACTTGAATATTACTAATACTATTTTTCTTCAAAAAAATTCTTTTACCCACAAAATACGTAAATAACCATTCGACTCTAAGAATTTAAAATAAGAGTTATTTTATTAGAAATCTCGATCGTTACAATCTACCTTCCTTAGAATAATTTCGTCCCCGAAATTCAGAAGGTAGGTCAAAATGAGAGAGAAGAAAAATTACATAAAGGAAGCTTCAAATAGGTGAGGATATCGTTCTCTCATCTCGTTTTCTCTTTCCCACATGGACTCTCCGAGAGAGTCCTTCCTCCACATGACCCTAACCAATCTAATCGTCTTGTCTCTCAAAATCTTTTCCTTCCGATCTAGGATCTCCACCGGATGCTGTTCATAGGTTAGGTCAGTCCCCACGGTGATTTCAGAATGATCCAAAACGTGACCGGGGTCGCTGACATATTTCCTCAATTAAGAGATATGAAAAACGTTGTGTACTCCTTCCAGAGAAGGGGGCAAGGCTAGACGATACACAACCTCTCCAACTCATTCGAGAATATCGAAGGGACCTATGAACAGTGGGCTGAGCTTTCCGCGTTTCCCAAAGTGTATTACTCCCCGGTTAGGAGAAATCTTCAGAAACACATGTTCTCATGGTTGGAACTTTAGTGGACTTCTCTTCGTATCTGCCCAATGCTTCTGTCGATCTTGTGCTATACGTAATTGTTCCCTGATGGTTCTTATCACCCTCATTGTCTTGACAATCATCTCGGGGCCTAGAAGTTCTCGATCCCCAACATCGTCCCAACTTAACGGTGACCTACACGTTCGTCCATACAAAGTGGCGAAAGGCGCTATGCCGATACTAGACTGGTAGCTATTGTTGTAAGCAAACTCTACCAAGCGCAGGTGATCTTCCCAAGATCCTTTAAAATCTAACATACAGGCCCGGAGCATGTCTTCGAGAATTTGAATAACCCTTTCTGATTGGCCATCGATCTGAGGATGGTAGGCGGTACTGAAACTCAGATTCGCGCCCAGACTCTCTTGTAGGCTTTGCCAAAACTGAGATCTTAAACGTGTATCTCGGTCGGACACAATGCAAATCGGTACGCTGTGCAATCTGACAATCTCTTCCATATACCTTTTTGCAAGGCTTTCGGTTGATTTACCCACTCGAAAGGGAATGAAATGTGCCGACTTGGTGAGTCCGTCCACAATCACCCATACAACATTGTTTCCCTTAGAGCTACGAGGGAGTGCGGTCACAAAATCCATAGTAATGTTTTGCCATTTCCATTCGGGTATTGGTAACGGCTGTAATAGACCTGTCGTCCTGTGGTGTTCAGCTTTTACTTGTTGGCAAACAAGACATTTGGATACACTCTTGGCTATCTCCCGCTTCATCCCATGCCACCAATAGTTTTGCTTGAGGTCCTTGTACATCTTTGTTCCTCCCGGATGAACAGAGTATGGAGAACTATGTGCCTCTTTTAATAATTCCTCTCTCATCTCCCCCTTAGGTACACTGACTCTGCATCCATATCTCAAAGAACCATCTTCGTGGATGATGAAGTTCGTCCGCAGATTCGCGTCCACTTGTTCTCTGATCCTTCACAACCTCGGGTCCTCCATTTTAGCTGTCTTGATCCGTTCGACTAATGTTGAGTGAATTTGCAAATTCATGAAGGATGTAAGCATTCCGGGTATTATTAACTCGGTCTCTAGTTCATTAATATCTTGACGATTCCTCAAATGAGTAGTCAGACTCGAAATCATTGGTTGGTGACTCAAAGCATCCGGGACTACATTCACCTTTCCCGGATGATATTGTAAATTTAAGTCGAAATCTGCCATTAATTCTAGCCATCTCCTCTGCCTCATATTGAGTTCCTTCTGGGTGAAGATATACTTCAAGCTCTTGCGATCGGTGTAAATATCTATCATCTCACCCAATAAATAGTGCCTCCAAATCTTGAGTGCGAAAACAACCGCGGCAAGTTCTAAATCGTGCGTTGGGTAGTTTCGCTCATGCACCTTTAATTATCTTGACGCATATGCTACTACCCTACCATGTTGGTGCAAAACACGTCCCAAGCCTTTTCCCGAGGCGTCGCAATGTATGTCGAATCCTCCAGTCCTGTCGGGAATCGTAAGAATGGGTGCAGAGGTTAAACGAGTTTTCAACTCTGCGAATGCTTCCTCGCAACCCTCGGACCATACATACGGTACATCTTTCCGAGTCAAAGTAGTCAGTGGTTCCACAATCTTGGAGAAGTTCTTGATGAAACGACAGTAATATCCAGCAAGTCCCAAAAAGCTCCTGATCTCGGTAACAGTTCTTGGTATCAGCCATGTCTGAACTGCGACAATTTTGGCTGATCCACTGAAATCCCTTTGCTTGACACCACATATCCCAGGAATGCTACCTGTTCTAACCAAAACTCGCATTTGCTGAGCTTTGCATAAAGTTAGTGTTGTCGCAAGGTTTCGAGCACCGCACGTAAGTGTTACGCGTGTTCTTCTTGATTCTTAGAATACACTAGAATATTGTCGATGAAGATAACCACAAACTTGTCTAATTGCTCATAAAACACTTGATTCATCAAGTTCATAAAGACTGTGGGGGCATTGGTTACTCCAAAGGGCATCACTAGGAATTCATAATGTCCATACCTAGTCCTGAAAGTCGTCTTGGGTATGTCAGACGCTTTCACCTTGAGTTGATAATAGCCTGTTCGTATCCAACTTGGAGAACACTTGAGCTCCCTCCAACTGATCGAACATGTCATATATCTGTAAGTCCACGGTAGCGCCCCGGCAGTTTAACAGACGCCGAATGCGGAACAAAAACTTTTACAAGTGGCGCTATCGTGTACTATAACCCGGATCTGCCATTATAACTAAACTAACAAACTACAAAGTGGGTAGAAATGTTATACCGAACGATCCGAGTCTTTCGGTCTTCAACCATCATCCCACGCTTTGTTGCGGCTGTTCCGATCTCCTCGATCTCCAGTCTTCTCGTCCAGGTGGCACCACGTCAACGGATCTTTAAACGGGCTCCCGCCTCTGAACCGAGGCAACTCGATCATCAAGTTTGCTAAAAGAGATGACCAAGATTGATGTAGAGAATGAGTAGAACACTTTGTCTCACTTCGTCTAAAGCCATGGACGAACGGTTAATGAAGTTGCCTTTTGGAATCGGGTGATGGAAAAATGAGCTATATGAAATTACATGAAGCTAAACTATCATAATATTTTTCCCAAAACACAACCTTAGCCCACCAAAAGAAGTGGCCGGCCATTATCAAGAGGGGGGTAAGTGTAGGAGAGGGGAGAGTGACCATAACATTTAATGAAGAGAATGATTCATCTAACACCTTGCATTTATCATTAATGCAACAATGAATCATCTAACCTAGTCACCAAAACCATTAATGCACTAATGACTCACTAGCCTAGTCACCATCTAGAATCTTCTAGAACCATCCACACACTTATGACTCACCTTAAGAAAAGATAAATCTGTCTTTAACCGAATGTTAAAGACGGGCGATAGAAAACTGGAAACTGGTAACTTCCAAAAGCTATCCCGAAACGAATTTCAGGATAACCCCGTAGTAGTATAAACATACCCGCATTTGTATTACTACCGAATACAAATGCAACTGAGACAAAGATATTATATCTACACAGTATAATACTCGGATCCGGCTTAAACCAAAGCCGACCAGTATTATATGCCCGAAATATGACACGTGCGTAAACGCACGTGCATTTTCCGAACCCTGCCATAAAACCATACGGCCTCTACAACGTTTCGTCCGAACTTGGGAAACTGACTGTGGGGAACTCTAATGACTCATCAACACACTGGAACTGGGTATAACCTCTAGCACGTCAGAGGTACAAGCTGTACGTAACGGTTGCATATGTATTGATTGAAAGGGAAGCTGACGAGCGAACTCAACCAGAAACCCTACTGAGCCTGACAGTGACAATATCCGTACAGTCCAGTCCGTTCGTCTAAGAGTATCGCATATCGAGTCTAGGGGGGTGGATAAAGTCAGACCCCTAATAACGCGATAATTCGTGTCGGTATGAAGCCCATCACCACCTGAGAAACTACTGATCCAAATCAGTAATTCTCCACTACCTCAGCCGAGGACTTCTAGTGATGGCCACCCGTGCACTGTGCGACATCAACCCCCAATACCGGGAGAGACGAATTCCCAACTATCCGCTTACTGCCTCTATGTGGCTCGGGACTGTACCCTACTAAAACCTCTTTGCACGTCTCCTTTGAGCGTTGTAGGGTAGTAATCAAAACACAGTGGGAACTCACATGAGACAAATGACAATCTCATGTCGACAAACTAACCTGTACACATGTCACCAGGGAACTGCTATCTGACGATATATATAATAACAACTAGCAAGTTCCCGGCGAGTCCTGTCTGGTGTACTCAACGAGAACCTGTATACATCTTAGGTGAACCAACTGACACCAATGACTTGTGAGACCGGCCACCGCCCCTCGTCGGGGTCTCGACTATATACACTAGTCTACTCTGGAGTATCGATGCCCTGTCTCAAAACTCCCACGACTAGGGACACTTTAAGGATGTTCTTACAGACCCCAGCTCCCACGTATATGATCGCCATCATATTGCTGGCTGTCAAGCAAGAATCCTATGGGCTCTATCAACATGCAATAATAAACTAAAGCATGTATATGATGATAAAGACAAACCAGATAGCATACTATCATCTCGACTAAGACAGTCATATCGGTATAGGTCCTCCCTCAATCATTGCAATCACGTATCTGTGATCCAATAATTGACTTTGAGGGCACTATATCCAACAATCTCCCACTTGCACTTAAGGCTATTTATTGCGATGTCGCATACTCACAGCCTCAGTGAGTGGATCTGCCCTGATGTTTCTTTCTATGTCTCTCTTAATCTCAAGTTCGCGGAGAAAGCCATCTCCTGAATCGAGTAATACATGTCTTAGAATATGTCTGGATATCTGATGGGACCTAGTTCATAAATGAACTGCAAATCCAAACTTCTTAGACTGTATTGATAACTGAACCTAATCAGTATCGCGCACCATGACTCCCACAGTATCCTCTTGGACCACCTGTCCATAATACTGTCCCTCGTCAGAGGGAAAACTATAACTCTGACAATCACTCTGTCATCCAGGTCACCTTGGAAGCTTAGAGTGATAACCGTCTCCTCAAGTAGGCTTCCATTATCAAATCCATAGAACATCCATTCATGTTCTAAAACTGCTTCCTAATATTTCTCCAGGATTGGATTAATATAAACTTATCGCATCTAGTGCAAAAACAATATCTGGTGTGGTACTTGATATCTCACGATTGACTCAATTGCCTAAGCAAGTGATTTGCCAATCATACACATCCCTCTCTCCTTTAGTCTGTAAGACACCTTTAGAGAGGGTGACTCCATCAGCTGCAGGTACACCACCATGCCAGGAGTCATCTATTCTAAAATTCCATTAGAATACTGTCAAAGTACCCAAATTGGGAAACTACCCAATTCTAGATCTAAAACCATAGATCTAGTAATCAGAATGTCTGATATTATATCCATATCCTGTGTGAAGAAACAACTGTGTGACGACTACAATTTAACCGATTGTAGTATAGGAATTTTACTTCCTACTCTGTGTATGTCATCCATGTACCAGGACATCACACCCTATTACCTTCTTAACAGATCGATCCCTTATTCTGATGAAGTCAAACCATGACTGTCACATAAAAAATTAGATGATCTTATCTCCGATGTATCTGCTCAAGCCTATAAATAGACATAAGCTACTTGCCCACTATGCTTCCGCTGCTCCCATTGACCACAACAACTCTCTGGCAGAATAATATATACGTGTACTTCTAAAGCTAGTTTAGAACGACGCTATACTTATCCTCCTGCCGGGTTTCATAGTCTGGAACAACAGTAGTGTCAAGTCTGGGTAAACAAGAACCTCCCTGTCACCGTCCTTGAGGATACCGGAGTACCTCTCGGGTGTCTGAGGTTACCCTCCATATCTGTGGAGTGGCTATTGAATGTCAAACCTGATTGAATATATAGGTCCTATTAAATTTTCCGTAATCGTTTGCGGTTCTGGAATCACTTCCAATTCTACCATACTTCCACTACTGTTTTCTGAAAAAATCCATTTTACTAAAACTGTGGCGAGTCACGAACAATATCACTATTGATCTTCCAGATGGTAGAAAATCAACCCCCGTCAATGCCAGGGTCAACCCACAAACTGCCATTACAGAAACGTGCCTTGAGTTATCCAGTGTCTGGTTTTAAGCATAAGCTGGACAACTCCCCTTACCTTAACATCGTTAAGATATGAAGCATTCTATATCCAATATAGAAACTTTGGCACTTATTTAATTGGAACCAGATTCAAAAAACATGCAGCTATCTCCAGTGCATATCAACTTAATGGAGAGAGGCTAATTAGCATTTCTCAACTTAGGAATCCATCCAATTATGAATAACCTGAAAGAGAAACAAGTTTTTCAAAACCGTTACTATCAACTGAATACCAATCACAAGAATCTACATGTTCGATTTCTTCGAACAATCCTGATACTTGCGACACCTGGTTCTCTACTTTATTCCTATACCCACAACTTCTCAAAACTTAGACATTGTATTTCTACGAAATACTTGTCTAAAAACTAGAGAAGTCACAAGTAAACAGAACATAGTACGAGGACCTACCCCTTTGTCCTGACGGACACTGGACAACATACAATACTCTGTATAAGTCCGCTGAGTTGAATAACTCATAACCTGTGCATCGTAGGTTGAAAACTGTACCCAGGCGATTTCCTCAAATATCACCAATTACAATGAATTCCGATATAATGAGGATGATCACCTAATTCCCAATAACTTACTCCCACTCATCATCTGTAAAAACCATACAGATGTGAGAATCATACCTGGTAAATATATACCCTGGAGCAAGTATGTAATCGGGAAATCAGTTTTCTATTAACAATGCACTGAAACATAAAAAATGTTTCGTAGGGGTATCCTGGTATTCCTAGTAATGCCTCTTCCATAATCCAATTCATGACTTTAACCGTATATTTCTTTGTCATCTCTCCAAATCCCTTTATTTGTCTTTATTTATTACCTTCTGTACACCATCGTTAGGCTAAGTGGTTTTCTTCCTTCCCTACCGTTCGGCACCAACCTATGGTTTGGAAGAAGACTATCCGGTAAGCATAATAGGTGTACTCTCCTAAACTAAGGAGTACTCGCAACTTGAGAGAAGGCGATGATAAAAGACAAGTGAATAATACCTTATTCTCTTTCTCCCGAACTGGGAAAAAAGCAAAGGTGAAAAAGGAGTGGCAATGAAGTACGCGGTTTGGTCGTGAATGTTAACAGTCGCAATTTACTTTGCCCTCTTTCTAATCCCTTTATTTTGTTTTTAATTATTACCTTCTGCACACCTTACTTAGGCTAATTGGTTTTCTTCATTCCCTACCTTTCGGCACCTGCTTATGGTTTGGAATAAGACTATCCAATAAGCGTAATAGGTGTACTCTCCTAAACTAAGGAGCCCTCGCAACCTGAGAGAAGGTGATAATAAAAGACAGCTGAATAAACCAATTCTATTTCTCCTGAACCTGGATCCATCCTCGAAGAACTCCCTTCGAGTTCGTATATAACCATACGATGGATCTATCCAATGGAAGTGGATATCCGTAGTAATACGGGGTGTTCTGAGAAATGCAAAGGGTAAAAGAAGGAGTGGCAATGACATATGCAACTTAGACAATCCAAAAGCCAGTATTTTAAGAAGGTTCGGTCAACTTGGTCACTGAGTCATAGTCTAGGGTCGGTCAAAGTTCGCTGCCAAAGAGAGAGAGAAAAGAAACACTCTGCGTGCACTCTAACCTAGATCAGAATGGTTATCACTTTATCTAATCAGGAAACCTCCCACTGTAATCTCAAATTCTCCTCTAAACCTGAAAGAAGAATTAGTCGGGATCACCCGAAGAGTAAACCAACTCATCAGTGAGAATCGGGATCCAACTATCATCGCATGATAACTTGATGGAAGCCACTCAAGTTATCACACTCCAGAAGGTAAGCGCATGCCTGGCAAGTTTCAGTTTCTTTAGAAACTCCCGATATGATTTTTACCTCAAGCTCTTATGACCTTGACTTTAGTCAACAAATCATAAGTCACATGTCAAGTTCTACCCGTCATTATCCAGGTTGATTTGAACCCACCCGTGCCTACCCTTGACTTTAGTCAACAAGGCAATACGACTGTCCCAAACCAACGCATCTATCTATGCAACATAAAGACTGCTTCGCGTGGAACTATTCCAAGATGCCAGGATTAGATCCGGAGATTGCTGTGCATAAATTAGCGATATCCCCAGATATCAAGCCAGTCAAGCAGGTGCCAAGAAGGATGCCACTCGAGCTTGAAATGAGCTTCAACGCCGAAGTCAAGAAGCTGATCGATTCTGGATTTATCCAAGAAGTCCAGTATCCCGATTGGATCGCCAATATCATCCCGGTAATGAAGAAGAATGGGACGGTACGCATATGCGTGGATTTCAGGGATCTCAATAAAGCCTGTCCAAAGGACGATTTCCCAGTACCAGTAACCGAGCTAATGATAGATAACACGTCCACTCACGAGGTTTTCTCCTTTATGGACGGTTCGTCAGGATACAATCAAATAAAGATGCATCCCGAAGACCAGAAGCATACCGCTTTCCGAACCCCTTTGGGTATATTCTGCTACAGGGTTATGCCCTTTGGTCTAAAGAACGCCGGCGCTACCTATCAAAGGGCCATGACAAAAATCTTCGACGACCTCATACATGACATCGTCGAGTGCTATATCGATGACCTTGTAATAAAGAGCATGTCATACGAAGAGCATTTAAAGCATCTGGAGACTGTATTTCAACGCCTTCGGCAATATAATTTGAAAATGAATCCCCTTAAATGCGCGTTTGGAGTCTCCTCGGGTAAATTCCTGGGATTCATCATCCGACATCGAGGTATCGAAATAGATCCATCTAAGATCAAGGCGATCATGGAAATGCCTCCGCCAAGAACCCTCAAACAGTTGCGGTCTCTCCAAGGGAAGCTCGCATACATCCGGCGATTTATCGCCAATCTTTCAGGCAAATGCCGTCCTTACAGCCACCTGATGAAGAAGGGAACTCCATTCGTTTGGGATCACAAATGCCAAGGTGCACTAGACGAGATTAAGCAGTACCTGCAGAACCCTCCGGTGTTGGCTGCGCCGGTCAAGGGAAAACCCCTCATTCTTTATACAACCGCCCTCGAAGGTTCCTTAGGCGCATTATGGGCACAAGAGAACGATCAAGGGAAAGAGAGAGCACTCTACTACTTAAGTCGAGTTCTGCTGGGGGCAGAAAACAACTACTCGCCCATTGAAAAACACTGCTTGGCGTTAATCTTCACGATAACAAAACTCAGACACTATGCGTTGGTGCACGAAGTCCGTCTCATCTCGAAGGTGGACCCTCTTAAATATTTGATGTCGAAGGCTATACTGACGGGTCGACTCGCTAAATGGGCTCTACTCCTGATGGAGTTCTCAATAACGTATCGACCTCTTAAGGCAGTGAAAGGCCAGGCCATTGCCGACTTCCTCGCTGAGCATCCAGTACCTGCCGGTTCTCCTCTGAACTGCGATTTGCCGGGCGAACATGCATTCGACGCGATCGGCGGCGGTGATACCCGATGGGAACTCTATTTTGACGGGGCATCTTCCATGAAGAAGCGCAAACAATGTACCCCCATAATCAAATCGGGAGTAGGCCTCATCTTCGTAACCCCACAAGGAGGGATAATGCGCTTTGCTTTCTCCTTAACGGAATCGAGGACGAACAATGAAGCCGAATACGAAGCTTTGATAGAGGGCCTCGAGATCGCTATTAACATGGGAATTGAAGACCTCTCTATATACGGGGATTCTCAATTGGTTGTTAGTCAAGTAAATGGTGACTACCAAACGTGCAAACCGGAATTGGTGAAATACGGCGAAAAGGTGCAACAACTATTGACCCAAATTCCCTCCTACACTTTGGAAAGTATACCACGTGCGGAAAATAGCAAAGCAGACGCGTTAGCTAAGCTCGCTAAAGAACTGGCTGACGAGAACCTCGATGACGTCAGAATTGTGGTACAAAGCCATCGAGTGCTCGCCTCGGCAGAAATATCTCCGGAATTATACGAAGAAAAGGGGGCGACTGAGCAGACGACCCTACAAATAAAAGACCATGAGAAGGCCGAGGACTGGAGGGAAGTCTTCATAGACTACTTTAAGTCCCACCGAATGCCCGAAGAAGCGTCCTCAAGACATCAGCTCATGAAACGAGCTCTATTTTTTGCTTTTGTCAACGACACTCTATACAAGAGATCGTTTGATTCTCTGTGGCTGAGATGCTTAGGACCTGACGAAGCAGAAAGAGTCATTCAGGAAGTTCACGACGGACTCTGCGGTTCTCACCAGGCAGGCCCGAAAATGAAATTGAAGATCAAACGGATGGGCTATTATTGGCCCACGATGGTCCAAGACTGCCTCGGGTATGCGAAGCAATGCCACTCGTGCCAGATTCATGGAGACTTTATCCACCAACATCCGAACCCACTACACCCAACGGTGGCTAGCTGGCCATTCGAAATGTGGGGGACTGACATAGTCGGCCCCATCGAGCCAGCATCGTCCCGGGGACATCGTTTCATCCTGGCGACAACTGACTACTTCTCCAAATGGGCAGAAGCAGTACCGCCGAGGGAAGTGAAGACGGAGAATATCCTCCACTTCTTCAAGACGCACGTCATCTATCGGTTTGGAACCCCACGGCGGATTATCTCCGATAACGGGCCAGCCTACAGAAGCCATAAGATTAGCCGCTTCGCGCAGCAGCACAATATAGACTGGAGGTATTCTTCAGTTTACAATCCGCGAGCTAACGGTCTGGCCGAGGCCTTCAATAAGACCTTGACAAAGATCATAAAAAAGACGGTGTCCCGAAATAAGAAGGACTGGCATGAGAGGCTGCAAGAGGCCCTTTGGGCCTATCGAACTACGTTCAAGACGGCCATGAACACAACGCTGTACGCGTTGGTATTTGGGACGGAAGCAGTGCTCCCCCTTGAGATAGAGTTACCCTCTCTACGAGTGGCAGTCCACTACGAGCTGACGGACGAAGAAAATGCTCACCTTCGGCTTGAGGAGCTTGATGCCCTCGATGAAACCCGGCTCATAGCGCAACAAAATCTGGAGGCCTATAAAGCAAAGATGACGCGCTCATATGAAAGATTGACCCGACTGAGGACATTCCGCCAAGGCGAACTCGTGTTAGTGGTCAAAAGGCCTATGATCCCCAATCGAGCCAAGCGGGGAAAATTCGAGCCAAACTATGAAGGCCCATACATTATAGATAAGGTCTACCAGGGTGGGGCCTATCTACTCATGGACATGCACGGTGAAAGGACTTTCAGGCCAATAAACGGTCGCTTCCTAAAGAGATACTACGCTTAATGAGCCACGGCCTAGGTCAATGATAGATGACGACGACTATGTCCGCTCGCTATCTTCCTAAGCTCGAGCTTTATAAGCGGTAGCCGGCCTTCTCCATGTCGGACCGAAATGTCCTTAAACTAACGACGGACCGAAATGTCCTTAAACTAACGACGGACCGAAACGTCCCTAAACTACTACCGCAGCATCCTTAGGCTGACAAAAAAAAATAAAATAAATAAAATAAAAAAAAACGAAAAAAAAACGGTATGTCCATAAGCAAAATGGGCACGGATGAAAACCCGAAAGGGCTCCGTGAGTAAAAACAGCAGGGCTACCGGCAAGTGTTCGTGAAAACCCGAAAGGGCGCGACCTTGTAAAAAAAAGAGAAAAAGAATAAAAAAAAAAGGTATGTCCATAAGCAAAATGGGCACGGACGAAAACCCGAAAGGGCTCCGTGAGTAAAAACAGCAGGGCTACCGGCGAGCGTTTGTGAAAACCCGAAAGGGCGCAACCTCGTTAAGAGACACTTATAGGGTCCTCTCGACCTTGTAAGGAGAAAACACCCGCATGAGATCCTTACGACTCACAAAGGAGAAACACACTTAGGGATCCCCACGATTCCTAAGGAGAAAATACACTTGCGAGATCCTCATGACTCGTAAGGAGAATTCTCTTATGGGACCCTCACGGCTCATGAGATTTGAAAGTCTTAAGTTACAGAAACCTAAACCTGTTCTTAAGCAAATCCCCCACAACCTTCGATACTGCCCTACAAGGGGCTCAATACTGACCCTTGTATACAATCCACGGGCGTGGATAAATATTTCCCCAGCAAAGTCACACCTGTGACTAGGGATATGTCCATATAATGAGCAACCCTTGTAGGTCCTCTCGACCCATAAGGAGAAAAGCCTCTTGTAGGATCCTTACGACTTACAGAGGAACATACACTCAGGAATCCTCACGATCCCTAAGGAGAAAATACACCTGCAAGATCATCACGACTTGTAGGGAGAAAAACCTTTGTGAGACCCTTACGGCTCATGAAGTCAAAAGCCTTGGTCGACAGGACCCTTAACCCTGTTTGCTAAGCCACCTTTGTTCAACATCGATAGAGGCAGATGATGATTCGCTCCTGTAAATATTCCAGTTGTAGCGGTGCTGATGCCGAAATCGGTGTCTAAAACCCAAGCTCGCGGCGAAAAGGCTAGCAAGCCACACATGCCTACGAAATAGCCGAAATGATGGGGCAAATTGCAATAAAAAGCAGCAAGTAAAAATGTATGCATGAAAAATGGCCGAAATGATGGGGCAACTCACAATAAAAAACGGCGAGTAGAAAATAAATAAATAGCCGAAATGATTGGGCACCGCGAAAAATAGCCGAAATGATGGGGTAATCGCGACCTTCGCGATATAAAAGCTGAAACGATAGAGCATCGCGGAAAAAGAAATAAAATAAAAATAAAATTTATGCCCTACAGGTGATGTTCCATCACACCCTGTACACAATCCAAGGGCGTAAACAAAAAAGGGAACATACCTCCTCCCAGGTTTCACCAAAGAAAGAAGTTAAATCTCGACGGGTCACAAGCGACCTAGAGATCATCCCAACACTCGTCTCGTAACGACAGACACAACTTCAAGCTAAGCGGAACAGCGGCAACTCCCAGTTCCATGTCTCGGCGGTATACATATCGCCAGCAGTCAAACCTCCATCCCGTGAAATGCGGATACAATCAGTGAAATTCCTGGTTACGTGGAACGCGGATAACGTCACTCTTTGACCCCGTGGAAAACGTCCAGAGCGGATCCTGGTCCTCGCAGAGCACGGCAGTGAACCCGTGTGAAGCATCCAGAGCGGAGCCTAGTCCTCGCCGAGCACGGCAGTTAACCCGTGTGAAGCATCTAGTGCAAAATTTCTGGTTACGTGGAACGTGGATAACGTCACTCTTTGACCCCGTGGAAAACGTCCAGAGCGGATCATGGTCCTCGCGGAGCACGGCAGTAAACCCGTGTGAAGTATCCTGAGCGGAGCCTAGTCCTCGCCGAGCACGGCAGTGAACCCGTGTGAAGCATCTAGTGCAAAATTCCTGGTTACGTGGAACGCGGATAACGTCACTCTTTGACCCCGTGGAAAACGTCCAGAGCGGATCCTGGTCCTCGCAGAGCACGGCAGTGAACCCGTGTGAAGCATCCAGAGCGGAGCCTAGTTCTCGTCGAGCACGGCAGTGAACCCGTGTGAAGCATCTAGTGCAAAATTCCTGGTTACGTGGAACGCGGATAACGTCACTCTTTGACCCCGTGGAAAACGTCCAGAGCGGATCCTGGTCCTCGCAGAGTACGGCAGTGAACCCGTGTGAAGCATCCAGAGCGGAGCCTAGTCCTCGCCGAGCACGGCAGTGAACCCGTGTGAAGCATCTAGTGCAAAATTCCTGGTTACGTGGAACGCAGATAACGTCACTCTTTGACCCCGCGGAAAACGCCCAGAGCGGAGCCTGGTCCTCGCCAAGCACGGCAGTGAACCCGTGTGAAGCATCCAGAGCAAACACCGGACTGTGGAGTCCTTAAAATCCACGGACTATGATGTCCTTAACCTCGACCGTGATGTCTTAAAACTAACGATCAACCACCCCGATTCCCTACGGATTCTGCCTTGGTTTAAGGGTACATCTCTTCACTCCTTTGATACGTGGCGTTGTAATTCCTCAACGTCTTCAAAGAGGTGACGGGTCCCTGCAACCAAACATCGGACTGTGGAGTCCCTAAATCCACGGACTATGAGGTCCTTAACCTTGACCGCGATGTCTTTAAACTACGATGCCTTGGGAAACCCCTGACTCCGTGAAACACGGACGAGGGCGACCACATCCAGCACTTGCAGGTCCTCACGACCTGTAAGGAAGAAAAACTCTCTTGTGAAGTCCTTACGACTCTCAAGGGACAACCCGCTTAAGAATCCTCACGATTCTTAAGAAGAACTTACACCTATGGGATCCTCTCGACCCATGGGGAGAAAAAAAACTCTTTATGAGACCCTCGTGGCTCATAAAGTGCAAAAGTCTTAGGAAGCAGATCTTAACCCTGAATCCTAAGCTATCGCTGCCCTGCAAGGAGATCAAGATAAATTGTCCGCAAACGCATTCAATGAAAGGGGACACACCATTGAGAAGAAAAATGTATCTTTTATTCATAAACCAAAATGAATACAAAGTACAATTCATGAAAGAAACAAAAAAGAAAGATACTCTCATCCATGAGCACGTACAAAAAGGGGAGAAAAGATACAAGTCCTCAAGCCGGCGGGCGATGCAGTAATTTTACCAGCTCATCGTTCTGTTGCTGAGCCACGGCTTCATGACGCAAGATCTCCAGAAGACGAGCCTCCGCCTGAGCTTGCTGAGCTTGATACGAAGCAAGCCGAGCTTCGAGCTCTTTCTCGGTGGCTTTATGAGCCTCGATCCTCTCACGAGTGAATGTGGCAGCTTTATCGAGAGCCACCACCTCTTTTATGGACTCCTGGAGCACTCGCAAGAGTTCGTATGCTTTGTTGGCTTTGGCTGTGAGGCTGGCCTGAAGCTCGCTCAGCGCCTTAGAAGCCAATTCCCTCTCCGAGAACTTGCGGCCAAGCCTCTTCTCGCATGACGTCATGTTAGCCGCACATCGTGCTATCAGACCCCGCAACTCCGCTTTTGCAGCCACGGCTTCCGAGGAAAGGCGAGAACATTCAAGAGCGTGCAAACAAGCCTCCACCTTCCTACAGAACTCCACCCAGACCCGCACCACCTCCTTGCTATGATAGGTGGCGAGAAAAGGAAGAGAGCCGTTAGCTTCTGCGGCAAACGCTTCGGCCGTGGTCGCGCTACCAGCACGGAGCTCCTCGACGAAAGATGATAGGGAGACAAGGCTCAATTAGGCCAAGCGTTCTTAAGCCCGCAAAGCATAAGGGCCGGGCGGCATCACGATGCGCGATTCCAACGCCATGGAGACTGGCAGGGCTGTTCAAATTTGACAAATGATTAGTAAAATTCTTAAACACAGAACGAACGGGATTATAATAAAATGTCACTCACCGACAGTCATGCAAGTAGGAGCTGAAGGTTCCCCTGGCCCTTCAACGACCTCGACCTCATCGTCAGCTTCCAAAACTATAAGAGACATCAACGTCATTTCGCAAGATAGCAACAATGCTATGGTAAAAGAAAAATGGCGAATGACACTAACCTTGCCCGGAGGAAAGGAAAATACGCTGAGGGGAGATCGCCTGCGGAGCCGCCATCTCCAATAAACGCTGAAATGACTGTCGAGGCGACAGATCAGCGATAGTGGCCGCCAAACCGTGCAATTCTGGGAAAGATAAAAGAGTTTAGACTATGAAAGGGTGGCTAAATTAAAACGCAGAGGGTTACCTTCAACGCTCCTCCCATTCTGAGCCAGGGGGATAGCAGCTTCAACGGTCTCTGCCGTAACGTCAGGATTCAACAAAGGAGGAGTAGTCCCGACTACCTCTCTTCCAGCCTCTGAGCCGCCCTCAGTAAGGGTCATTGGGGCGGCGACCTCCAAAGAAGCTTCCCCCAAAAGAGCAAGCGCTCCCTGATCAAGAACCGCCACTGGAGGCTCTACCATAAGAGGAGCAGCCTCATCAGCCCCCTCCACATTAAGCAAGGCCTCATTGAGAATTCCGGCGGGCTTTAGCTTTAATGGGCCCATAGAGAGCTCCCCCAGCGTCGAAGATTCTGCATGATTCGAATAAAAATAATGATACATATGCACGGGCATAAATAATCGGAAAGACTACAAAAGGAGCACAACGTACCTATACGCAAAGAAGCCCTCAATATGGCTTCTTCAAGCCGCTGCTCCTTCTCCAGGAGGTGGGCTCGCCGGGGTTCAAGGGTAGACTCATGACCACCGGTCCATAAAGAAAGTGCGTCAGCTGCATCTTCTGAAGCGGCCTGCTTCAAAGCCCTCTCCCCCCATTCCTCCAAAGGACCGATAAATCGCCGCCGAATCCACGAAGGGTCTTCTTAAAGATTACAGCGGGATAGGACTTCTTCGGAACCCTGGCATTATGAGACACGTCTTTGGAATGCCGTATGGCCTCAGCCAACTGTGCGGCCTCCTCATCGGCCGAACTCGGGAAAGGAAGTCCAGCGTCTGACTCTTGCAGGGCCAACGGTTCGTCTTCAAGAGTAGGCTCAGACTCCGCCAAAGAATCGAGCAAATTGTTGGCCGCTTTCCTCCGCCGCTTAGACCCAGAGCCGTTCGCCGAGGATGACCGTTTCCTCCCTCGCGAAGCCTTAGGGCGGCGCTGACCCACATTGCCTACGACGCCCTCATCTCTATTACCCTCGCCCGGTGCCACGACCGAGGATGACACTGTCATTGTCAATGCCACGGGGGGCGGTGCTGCCACAGGCGGTGGTGCTACTACTGGGGCCCTTCTACCTCGCGAGCGGGAACCCAGGGGCATACCAGCCGTTGGAGTAAGGTTTACCTCCGATTCTCCTAGGACGAGCGCAGTGTCGGTATCCCTTAGAGGGAAGCGGATCGGAGCCCTCAGTCACAGCTTAGCTCCTGGAACCAGAGGAGGGGCATCATGGCCAAGAAGTACCCTCCTTTCCTCAAGAATGATTGGGCTGACCCGATGAAGATACCAACCCGTAAACGCGCCCACGCACCGGGGCAGGTATTCAGCTTCAGGTACAATGAAGTGGGAGCCGGTGTTTAGCCTTATGAAATGATGAGCGGCATCACGAACGGCATCGAGCGAAGGGATTGGGGCGACTATCAAAGCCTCGAAAGGAACACCCTGGTCGTATCCAAGTTGTCGGGCGAATCGATGCGGATTGTACCGCATGAAAAGAGCTGCACTGTCCTGGCGAAACACCAAGTAGCCCGGTCTAATTGTATACAAGTGCGCGGCCTCCCGGGGCTTCAAAGTAGGCGCGTTGTCTTTTGACAGATCCCAGAGTTGTTGAACTGGACCTGAGGGAGTAGACAAGACCCGATCATTAAAAACCATCCCGCCAGCGGCAGCGTAAGGAGAAATCAGCACCCGAATAGCCCCGAACTGAGTCGGGTCGGCGGCAGAAGCATCCACTAATCTCATAAGTCGTGGAAAGGGGTAGGCATCGTAAAATGAGGGCCTCTGATGCATGGCAAAAGCCCCCAACACGTGCATTTCGATCCAGGACGTGAAATAATGAAGCGAAAAGTTTACCACATCCACGCCAGGAGTAGAGGTATTAGCTGCGGTGCCTAACCCATGATAAAGATGCGCCAACGCCGGGATGCCGATAGCCAACCGCGTCCCCTCAGCAATACGATGAGCCGGATAGATAACTGAGGCTCTCATGAAGCGGCGATGCATGGGGATAACGAACCAACTGAGCCAGACACTGACAAACCCCACGAAGAACGTCTCCTCATCCATACCGGGTGCTGCAATGGACTCAAAAGACATCGGCGACATGATGGGGATATAATATTGAGGTAGATCCGATTCAGTGGTCGGCGGCTTCTTCGGACCAAACCCAAAGGGGTCTTTAATGTTGGCGAACTTCGGAGCTGTCTTCGACACGACATCTTCGCGAAGGAAGCAGGCAATGAAACTCTTGAAAGTAACACCCTGCTCTTCGGATTCGGTGAATAATCGGTCGAAGATACCTAGCGCCTTGATTAAACTTGGACGCTTGTGGCGGACGGCATTTTCAGCAGACAGGCCGTCAACTGGGGCGGGCTCGGGTTCAAAAACATACTCGTCAGAAGGCAACAACTCCTCATACAGTGCACCCCTGATTGGCAGTCCCGAGATTTCATAAAATTCTGCCAGAGAAATCGAAACCTCGCGATCTCCTAAAATGAAAGTGTTAG
The DNA here is from genome assembly GCA_030015575.1 of Agapanthus africanus. Lineage (NCBI taxonomy): Eukaryota > Viridiplantae > Streptophyta > Magnoliopsida > Asparagales > Amaryllidaceae > Agapanthus > Agapanthus africanus. The sequence continues at coordinate 412,022,028 of JASDDO010000016.1, forward strand.
TAGGGAGATTCCATTGATTCAAGAACGCCTTGACCCACCAGGCATGCGGGGACTTATAATGGAAGAGTGACGCGTATATTGCCTGATAAAGCCCGACTTTGTGCAGCTGCGCACGATGGGCAGAAAGAATGTAGCGAGCCCAGAGAAGGTAGCCCGTAGGGTGTCGAGGAGTAAGCCCTATCTTATAAATTTGCCCCCACGGGTGGGCCTCACCCTGGCAGATATGCCGCCCCAAGATGTCTATAGCCGGGATCGGATGGTTCGGAATACCGGTCGTCGAAGGCTCGAGCCTCCCTGTTGGAGTCCAGTTGGGCATTTCCACAGAAAAAACCGTCCTCGGAGGATCCATCGGTAAGAATGGGAAAGTGGGCTCCGTCGGTACCGCGCAAAGAAAACTCCGCCGACCGTGAATAATCTGACTATACCAAGATCCCCATTGAAGAAGGTTGGTACAGTTCGGGTCATGGGCCCGGATCATCGCCATCGCTTCCTCATCAGATGGTGACCGAGGAAAAGCAGCCTCCGAGCGAGAAAAGGAAAAGCACGGAACAGAATCCATCACACCTGAAATCCAATAAAAGGAGACCGTTAAAAGCAAAGTCAGCGATATATATCCATGCATGAACATGAAGACTAGTTAAAGAAAGCAACAGCAGAGTTTTCTGGGACTATTGGCTACAAAACACATGGGCCCCACAGAATCCGGATGACGGCTCATTAATAATGAGACCAAATAGTACAATAAAACAAAGGGAATATCCTCATTTAATAAAGAATGGTAACCCTACACATTCCCCCCAACAGGATCTGCCTCGGGCTTTACAATGGATCCAACAAGATCAAAGGAATTAAATTCCCACAGAAGACATCATTACAAAGCTCCTTTTGCATTAATTGCAGAAAGACAACCTCGGGTCGAGAGCCCCCAAGAAGCCTCCGTGTGAAGAAACTGAGTTCTTCATTGGAATTAAATTCCTTACTAAGAAAAGGGAATTAAATTCCCAGAAACATTTTTGGATGGAATTAAATTCCATGGAGTTGAAACGCCATCATCATCTCCCCAAAGATCATCTAAACCCTAAGAGATCTACAGTTCGAAGGTTAGGTGGTTTCTTGTTCTTATAAAAAAAAACTTGAAGAAAAATGGGTTCCTTGTTAAAAAAGAGTAAAAACCCTTGTTTTGGATTTAAAATCCAAAGGAATGTGGAAGTTCGCTGTTTGTCCAAGAACATTACCTGAGGAGGAAGAGTCCTTTTAAACAGAGTTAAACTCTGAAAATGTTTCAAGGCAGAGAACTAAGCTCTGGAAGAAGAGAATTAAATTCTCAGAAAAAGTTTGCAAGGAAGAAGATGAACAAAGTGGAGGCGTCTCTGAAATGACCCCAGTATTTATGGGGGGTGATGGAAACGTTTCATCTTCCCAAATCCCTAAAGGAATCCAACGGTCGCAAAAGGTGACAGCGTTGCACTCACGTGCGGACACGTGAGAACAACGTTGTGGGGGCATTTGTTTCCTGATTTAAAATCAGGAAAGCCCATAGAAGAGGCTTCAGAAAAGGGTCACGTGCTTACACGTGACCAGCAGTCACGTGTTGGCACGTGACATCTAAAAGCATCGGCAAGGCGAATTCAGCTTCCCGACTGCATCAAGGAAAAGGGCTTCAGAAAGGGTCACGTGCTCCCACGTGACCAGGGTCACGTGTTGGCACGTGACATTTGAAAGCGGCTTCAAAAGTAAACCGGTTCCCGGATCAAATCAAGGAAAAGGCTTCAGAAGAGGTCACGTGCTCCCACGTGACCAGGGTCACGTGTTGGCACGTGATACTCAAAAGCAGCAGACTTGTTCTCTGGTTAAATCAAGAAAAAGAATCTAGACGAGGGTCACGTGCTCACACGTGACCAGGGGTCACGTGATGGCACGTGACGGTTAAGCAGCAACCAGAAGACAGAGCGCAAAAAGAAAGAAGAAGGCTCGTTCTAAGGGGGTCACGTGCCCACACGTGACCAAGGGTCACGTGGCCATACGTGACCGACTTCAAAACCCATTTGTTAACAGAATTAAATTCTGAGAAAAGACCTCTCAAATCTTTCCAAAAGCAACCGATTGAATTAAAGATGATTAAATATCATCTATCTATGGGAAAATCTCGAATTTGGAAAGATTTCCCCGTAAAATCTAACCAAAATAACAGAGGAGAATCTCTGGATTTAAAATCCAATGGTGAGTAAAATTCACCTAATAATCCAAAGGTCCAAAACGAATGATGGATACAAATCAAATCTCCTAATGAAAGATCCACCAAAACTAATTGACTCGGCTGCTTCTCCTATAAATAAGAGCCAAGAGACACACAAGAGAAGGATATATGCAGAGGGAAGAAAAGAGAGAGAGCCTTGATACTTTAGAGGAATTTGGATCTTCTGCAAAAGAAAACCCTAGGTAAGAAAGGGAAGGTTTCATTGAAAGAAAAGAGAATTTAATTCTCAACAGAGTTTAACTCTGATATAAAACAGAAGGACATATTTCTTCTTTCTTTGATGGAGGATCTGTAAAGTGCACATCTCCCATTGAGTTGAGAATTTAATTCTCAATGGGTTGAGATCCTGCCATGCAGATCCAAAGCATAGAGAGGGAATGGAAGAACGAGAATTTAATTCTCACAGAACTATAGGAATTTAATTCCTTCAAAATAAAATTAGGGTTTGACCCTGTGTTATGGGAATTTAATTCCTTCAGAATGAAAAGAATCAGGGTTTAACCCTAGTTAAGAACTTAGTTCTGTTAAAACAACAAGAATTTAATTCCCTTAATCTTATTCCCCAGAATAATTCTCTAAACAGAGAGTGGGGGTTTAATTCCTTAAAGCTTTTATTAGGGTTTAACCCTATTCAGTTCTTCACATATATGAGGAATTTAATTCCTACAGAAAATTCAGAGTTCAACTCTTCAAAAGGAACTAGGAATTTAATTCCTCTGAAATTATTGTTAGAGTTCAACCCTACGAGGAATTTAATTCCTGAAAGGGATTAACAGATCTTCTAAACAACTACAGAAAAGCAGGGTCACGTGTCACCACGTGACCCCCCCAAAAGATCTACAGAAAGCCCTTTGAGGCAGTGCCTCACGTGACCCACGTGACCCTTGGCAGAGGCTCTAACATACTCCATTCAAACACCCGTCACGTGATGACACGTGATACTCCAAAAGATGCGATCTTCTCAGCAGAACAAACGAAGGGAGGGCGCCCTCACGTGCTACCACGTGACCCCTCTTGCCTCAGCGTCTAACGCTAAATTGGAACCCCTGAATTCAGTATTAAAACGTTGTTTGGCCTTAGTGTTCAACACTAAGCAAAGAACTTTATTTACAGTGTTCAACATTGATTACCTTAGTGTTCAACACTAATTTGGGATTTCTGTTGCCAGTGTTTAACACTGGTCTGTTTTAGTGTTTAACACTAATTTGAAGGCCTTGTTGCTGGTGTTGACACCAACTATCTTCTAGTGTTAAACACTGACTTATCAATCTCATTCTCAGTGTTCAACACTGATTGGTCTTTAGTGTTTAACACTAGGCATTGGCCCAATTGGCTAAATGGCCAGAGGCAAAACCTCTCCTTCAAGGGACCAACAGGAGGGCCGATGTCCCAGACATGATTGGACTTAGCCCAAGCTGGCCATAAGTCCTCAATTCGTAATTAACTGGGCTAATGGGCTCATAACATAATTAATTGGTCTTGATCCCAAATTGGGCCAAAGACTATTTAATCCACTCCGGTTCCAGGGTACATCTCTTCATTCCTTTGATACTTGGCGTTGTAATCCCTCAACGTCTTCAAAGAGGTGACGGGTCCCGATGACCACACATTGATATGGACTGTGGGGTCCTTAAACCCATGGACTACGACGTCCTTAACCTTGACCGAGATGTCTTAAAACTAACAATGGACTGTGGGGTCCTTAAACCAATGGACTACGACGTCCTTAACCTTGACCGAGATGTCTTAAAACTAACAATGGACTGTGGGGTCCTTAAACCCATGGACTACGACGTCCTTAACCTTGACCGAGATGTCTTAAAACTAACAATGGACCGCAATGTCCTTAAACTATCCATGGACCGCAATGTCCTTAAACTAGCAATGGACCACTATGTCCCTAAACTGGAACAATAGAGCCCCAAATGCTCTTTTGTCGGATCTAAATGATCCTGTTTAAGTTGATCTTAGCCTTAAATATGGCTAACGTATCCTTAAACCTTTCAGATAGACTTTAGTCCCAAACTGGACTATAGATCCCCTCAATTAACTCTGGTTCAAGGGTACATCTCTGAACTCCTTTGACATCTGTCGTTGTAATCCTTCAACGTCGTCAGAGAGGTGACAGGTCCCGACGGCCATACATTAAATGGACCACCATGTCCCTAAACTGGAACAATCGAGCCCCTAAAAACTCTTTTGTCGGATCTAAACGATCCCGTTAAGTTGATCTTAGTCTCAGGTTAGACTAACGTATCCTTAACAAACGTTTGAGTGGATCTTAGCCTTAAATATGGCTAACGTATCCTCAAACCAAACCCCCAAACCCAAATCTAAGATAATACGGATTTGGACTAGTCCACGCCCTACGGGCGACGACATAACTCGGTCTCCGTAAACAATCCACGGGCAACAAAACATAAAATAAACACCCACGACACGAAGTGACCATCTGGAGAAGGAGAAAGTTGTTACCGCGACGCGGTAGCGTAATTAACTGCAGGGGCTTGCGTCTGCAGGGAAGAGCGTCCCCACAATCAAAAATCCTTCAAGCGAGGGGGAATCTGACGAAGTCTGCTACATCGGACGCATCCGTTCAGACCTCTGATACACGGTGCCATAAATCAACTTGGCATCTTCGGAGAGGTGGACGGATAGCACCTATTAGCATCTGCCCCGAACCTCAGGCGAGACGTCCCGCGTCTCGGCCGCCGTTCGGAGGGGAACATGGACATTATGAATTCCTAGTGATGCCCTTTGGAGTAACCAATGCCCCTGCAGTCTTTATGAACTTGATGAATCAAGTGTTTTACGAGCAATTAGACAAGTTTGTGGTTATCTTCATCGACGATATTCTAGTGTATTCTAAGAATCAAGAAGAACATGCAGAACACTTACGTGCGGTGCTCGAAACCTTATGCAAAGCTCAGCAAATGCGAGTTTTGGTTAGAACATGTAGCATTCCTGGGGCATGTGTTGTCAGGCGAATGGATTTCAGTGGATCCAGCCAAGATTGTCGCAGTTCAGACATGGCCGATACAAAGAACTGTTACCGAGATCATGAGCTTTTTGGGACTTGCTGGATATTACCGTCGTTTCATCAAGAACTTCTCCAAGATTGCGGAACCACTGACTACTTTGACTCGGAAAGATGTACCGTATGTATGGTCCGAGGGTTGCGAGGAGCATTCGCAGAGTTGAAGACTCGTTTAACCTCTGCACCCATTCTTACGATTCCCGACAAGACTGGAGGATTCGACATACATTGCGACGCTTCGGGAAAAGGCTTGGGATGAGTTTTGCACCAACATGGTAGGGTAGTGGCTTATGCATAAAGACAATTAAAGGTGCATGAGCAAAACTACCCAACGCACGATTTAGAACTTGCCGCAGTTGTTTTCGCACTCAAGATTTGGAGGCACTATTTATTGGGTGAGAGGGTAGATATTTACACCGATCACAAGAGCTTGAAATATATCTTCACCCAGAAGGAACTCAATATGAGGCAGAGGAGATGGCAGGAATTAACGGCAGATTTCGACGTAAATTTACAATATCATCCGGGAAAGGTGAATGTAGTCCCGGACGCTTTGAGTCGCCAACCAATGATTTCGAGTCTGACTACTCATTGGAGGAATCGTCAAGAACTTAATGAACTAGAGACCGATTTGATAATGCCCGGAATGCTTACATCCTTCATGAATTTGCAAATTCACCCAACATTAGTCGAATGGATCAAGACAGCTCAAATGGATGACCCGAGGTTGCGAAGGATCAGAGAACAAGTGGACACGAATCTGCGGACGGACTTCATCATCCACGAAGATGGTTCTTTGAGATATGGATGCAGAGTCTATGCACCTAAGGGGGAGATGAGAGAGGAATTATTAAAAGAGGCACATTGTTCTCCATACTCTTTTCATCCAGGAGGAACAAAGATGTACAAGGACCTCAGGCAAAACTATTGGTAGCATGGGATGAAGCGGGAGATAGCCAAGAGTGTATTCAAATGTCTTGTTTGCCAACAAGTAAAAGTCGAACACCACAGGAAGGCAGATTTATTACAGCCGTTACCAATACCCGAATGGAAATGGCAAAACATTACTATGGATTTTGTGACCGCACTCCCTCGCAGCTCTAAGGGAAACGATGTTGTATAGGTGATTGTGGACCGACTCACCAAGTCGGCGCATTTCATTCCTTTTCGAGTGGGTCAATCAACCGAAAGCCTTGCAGAAAGGTATATGGAGGAGATTGTCAGATTGCATGGCATACCGATTTGCATCATGTCCGACCGAGATACACGTTTCAGATCTCAGTTTTGGCAAAGACTACAAGAGAGTCTGGGCACGAATCTGAGTTTCAGTACCGCCTACCATCCTCAGATCGATGGCTAATCAGGTTATTCAAATTCTTGAAGATATTCTCCGGGCCTGTATGTTGGATTTTAAAGGATCTTGGAAAGATCACCTGCACTTGGTAGAGTTTGCTTACAACAATAGCTACCAGTCTAGTATCGGCATGGCACCTTTTGCCGCTTTGTATGAACGAAAGTGTAGGTCACCGTTAAGTTGGGACGATGTTGTGGATCGAGAACTTCTAGGCCCCGAGATAATTGTCGATACAGTGGAGGTGATAAGAACCATCAGGGAACAATTACGCATAGCACAAGATCGGCAGAAGCATTGGGTAGATACGAAGAGAAGGCCACTAGAGTTCCAACCAGGAGAACACGTGTTTCTGAGGATTTCTCCTAACCAGGGAGTAATACGCTTTGGGAAATGCGGAAAGCTCAGCCCACGGTTCATAGGTCCCTTCGATATTCTCGAACGAGTTGAAAAGATTGCGTATCTTCTAGCCTTGCCCCCTTCTATGGAAGGCGTACACAACGTTTTTCATATCTCTCAATTGAGGAAATATGTCAGCGACCCTGGTCACGTTTTGGATCATTCTGAAATCACCGTGGGGACTGACCTAACCTATGAACAGCAGCCGGTGGAGATCCTAGATCGGAAGGAAAAGATTTTGAGAGACAAGAAGATTAGATTGATTAGGGTCATGTGGAGGAAGGACTCTTCCGGAGAGTCCACGTGGGAAAGAGAAGACGAGATGAGAGAACGATATCCTCACCTATTTGAAGCTTCCTTTATGTAATTTTTCTTCTCTCTCCTTTTGACCTACCTTCTAAATTTCGGGGACGAAATTATTCTAAGGAGGGTAAATTGTAACGATCGAGATTTCTAATCAAATAACTCTTATTTTAAATTCCTAGAGTCGAGTGGTTATTTACGTATTTTGTGTGTAAAAGAATGTTTTTGAAGAAAAATAGTATTAGTAATATTTAAGGCATCGAGAAATGGGGTTAAAATTTTTTTCTAAAGATTATTTATATTTTCCTAGCTAAAAATGTGCTAATAAAATTTTATAAATACCTTAAAATACTCTATGCGCTTTTATTATCAATTAAAACAATTAATTCAATATATATATATATATATATATATATATACGTTCAAAAATATCAAGGATAAACTAGGTATTATATAATTGTTATAACTAAGCTAGAACCGTAAATATGGGATATATTATTTATTTTGGTCCAAAATTATTTTTATACTTAAGAGAACAATAAAACCTATTTTCTGAAATTTTCCCATAATTTTTCCGTAATTTTAACTATTTTTAACAAATTTTTTAACCCAAATCAATAATTTTAAATAATCTGACGAGTTTTTATTTTAATTAATTTTTATTTTATTTTATTTAAAAAACACCCTTTAACCTGGACCGTTGGATGGTCGATCCAACGGCCCAGAACGTGCGGCGGTGCCTACGTGGTGGGGAACACGCGAAACCGCGTGATACCCAACCAGGCGGGCACGTGGCACCTGGCGGCGACGTGACGGTGCGCCCTGGGCCGTTGGATGCAGATCCAACGGCCAGGATCCTCTGGCGGCGGGTGCAATCATCAACTGATGATTCGCAATCATTGGGTCGGCGAGGATTTTCGTGGGTTTTAACGAATTTGGATTTTCTGGTTGGTGAAAAAATCCTATAAATAGACACTTCAAACATTGATTTCTCACACCTCAGAACTCCAAAAAAATTTGAAAAAAATACCAGTGCCTTCGTATCGACGACGCCGATGCTATGTCTCTACCCAATCGCCGAGGAAAAATCTGGGCATGGAGCTATTGAGGAACTTTGCACAAGCCTACGTCTTCAACCGTCTATATCTAACTCGAACCAAAGGTAGGATCCGCCTCTCTCCCCTCATTCTGTTGTCTTCTTCTTTTCTCAATAACCTAGTTCCAACTTCTAATCATCAACCCCCTATTTAAAATGATGTTATTATATTCGTGCATGCCTATTCCTTGTACCCTTAATGATGATAATCTTAACCCCTAATTAAAATGAGTTCCTTAATCACTCGTATATACCAAAAATAATGTACCCTCATACTACATGGAATGTGACAGGCCTAATGTATATAACTCACGAATATTAATTCACCCCTTTCATACCTACTCTCACCCATACTATTGTTGTGATATCGAAATCGGTTACTTCCACAAAATATTCTCGTTTCATTAAAATGTTATATTTGTTTAAAATATCCATAAGAGATAAGATATGTGGAATAAATGTTTTAGATACGACATACATATATTTTACTTACACTTTTTCTTCAACTACTATAATTTTGTTAAATTCCTTCAACCTTTTTAAAGAGGAAAATACTAAATTTAAATAACGGCTTATGGTTTTTCCAAAACGAACGTATTTTTCTAAAAAGTTACCCCGAACCTAAAACACTATAATTTCATAAAATTATTAATTTCATTTAAATACCTCGACCTTTATTGAAGGGCCATTTTCAATAAGGACCATAATCCGTATAACGATATTTTTTCAAAAGGAATATCTAGTACCTTATTAAAATGTAACTTTCAAATAAACACCAGTCCAGATTTTTGGCAAGTGTTTTGGATTTTTGTGTGTTTACTGCTTTGCAGTTTTAAAAAAATGGACTTTTAGGGGGCTATAACACCAATCCAGATTGGGTGGGGATTTCATTACCCTTCCTAGGACCCCAAAAATCACAAAAAAGCATTTTTGCATCAACCTTCGAGTTAATTAAAAAAATATTAGACTCGGCCAATAAGGACCGTCGTGCTCATTAGGACAGAGGAAAGGTTGTAGGCATCAGTCCTTTATCTAAACCAGACTTTGTGGTGCCTAGGTTAGACAAGTGGGAACGGTAATTTTAAAAGGCCCGTCTCACGGTGATTCGTGAGCGGATCCCTCCTTTCTTTACTTGTGCTTACCTGGCCACAATTGGCGGTGAAGAGGCGATTTGAGGATCTCACAACTTGCCTTTTAGAACAGTTAGGAGTAGTCTAGTTGACTTAGGAGACCTTAGCTCTAGGCTTGGTTGTGCATATTGTGAGTGTGTCTAAGCTCCTTATAAAAATCTTTTGCAAAAGATTTTCAAATAAACAGCACAACCTTTTATCGAAAGGATATTTTTCCGTAAAACATTATGTTTTTCCAAAATGATAAATATTCCAAACCTCATGGTTTTTCTGAGAAGTAATAAAAGATAATTAAACACTATTATTCTTTTTACTAAGTATTCTCTAAGATGACACGAAGTACTTTACAAAATAAAACGAGTGGTTGTGGAAGGCCATATTAAACGAGATCAATACTTTTAAAAAAATTTCCAGTTTATGACATAGCTGACATATGATACGGCTAGGGTAAGAATGCGCGGATCTAGGTATGGAATAATTATTGAGAAGATCCCGATATTCCGGGTGACCAGTCTGATGTACGCACGACTATACAATTATGAAGATCTCTGCAGGCAGGGTGACCAGTCCAAAATGTGGACGACTACTAACCCTATTTGAGGGCGAATGATCCAAAAATGTGGATAACATATAATGTGGAAATTCCATGCCTAGAGGTATATGCACTAACTCTAGACCTTTACACTGAATAAAGTGGATGGGTAGTTTGATTAGGTAAGGAAATGCGTGTAACAACCGAGTTCAGTTATACCAATTTCTATTGCCGTATTTGTTTGTTTGTGGTGTTTTATTGATTTATCATGTTTGGATGCGAATGGTAGTTTATTTTTATATTGCATTCGACCCGACCCGCTTGCTTGAACTGGTTGATTCATATTCCTAAACTACCATGTCCTGTTAATTAGACACGTGCATCTCATGTTTACTGCATTTTAACATTTCACCTAGCATCGCGTATTTTTACATGTAACATTTTAGATCACGTAAAATAAATTAAAATTGTATTTCATAGCCTACATGATGCCCCTACCCCCGTGGTAGCACCCGCGCATCGTGTTCTCGTCCCGTTCAGTGAAACGGACGTGTTTGGATGGATACGCGGACGTATGTGCGTCCGTTCTTGGGGGTATGCATTTTCGTTACCTGATTACTCATTTTAAAATTTGGAGGTCGCATTTATTTTTCGTATTTTAAATCTAAATTTTTGGACCCGAACCGGGCGCATTTTTGAAATACTTTTGTATCTCGCCAAAAATCATTCATTTAAGATCTTTTAATATTAAACGAATATATATTTTTTCTGTTTACCCAAACTAATGAAAATCTTTTAAAATTTTCTTTAAAATATTTTTCCCAACCAATCCCAGCTTCCCTTATTGTGCTGGGCCTCACCACCGAGCCATCTCTCTCTCTCTTCTATCTCTTTTCTATCTCTCTCTTTTATTTTTCCCACCAACCAATCAAAATCCTTCTCTTTTATTGCCGGGCCCTACGAGCTCTCTCTCAGCTTCTCTCTCTTTCCCTTTCTCTTTCTCTCTCTTTCTCCACAGCTCTCTCTCTCTTCCCTTTCTCTCTCCTCTCGCGCTCTCTTTCTCTCCTCTCGCGAACACTATTCGCTTCTCGAGTCGGGTCACCGCCCGACGCGATACCGTCACCTCCCTCCCTATTTCTCCCTCTGTTTTTTTTAAAACCCGAGCGCTTCCTTTAACCCATCAACTCCTCACCTCCTCCACAAACCCTAAACCCTAAAACTTCATAACTTCATCACCCTCAAATCACTGAGCTTCCTTTTCCTCCTCTTCTCCATCTCCTTCTTCTCCTTTACATTCCCGAGCCTTACCTGCACCCACAAGAACCCTAAGAACCCATCGCCACCACCTCATCCCGTCGCCGACCACCTCTCGCCGTCGCCTCCTCATTCATCTTCTCTTCTCTCCCAATCACCTCTGTTCTCTTTCCTCGCACCAACCTTGCACTAAGAGATCCAACAGCAGAACCCTATAATCCTGCACACCCAAACCCTAGCCGGAACCACAGCCATTACCCCACGCCGGCAAACCTTCGTCGTCGTCGCCCCTTGCCGACTCCCCTGGAATCTCAGAGCACCTAACACACAAGCATTTCTGACCCGTGTGATTCCCTTGTGCGCTGTTTGGATTCGTTCCGTATACCGTACGCGCGTCGCGACTTTTCCCGCCGACGTGTGACGTTCCGTATACCCGTTTCTTGATCCGTCGAGGCAAGTGAAACTTGCTACATGCTATTCATAATATTTTATACTCATTTAATTTCATATTAAACCTGTAGATCAAATCTAATGTCACATGTTCCATTTTTCCATTTCGATGTTCCATATATCATTTTAGATTTATAACTTGAAGCATATCATGTTGCATTTTGATTTACTATACATAGTACCCACATCCGTGTTTAAATCACTTAATAATTATCTGCATAGCCCACAGTACCTTTAAATAGTTTCTACCCCACCGGACACCCGTTTGCATCCATCTAACCTATTTTATATATAATTGCATCCCTAGATCATTTAACCCATAATAACGAGATTTTAACAATTCCATATTTGTTTAAGTGTATTTTACTTAATGTTGGAACCAGAACCCTAACTCTAATTAATAACCGCGCATCCATATGCTTTAATCTGTACTTTTGCATATAACATCACAATGTTCCATTTTTATTGTTCCATTAGTACTCATACTTGTTTTGTATACCCATGCTTATGTTAGTTTGATTATGAGCACCCACATGACATTTTGTGCACCCCTGACATAACTTGTTACGCCTACTACTTGACACGACATGGTACCGTGCACCTCTTGACATGACATGATACCTATGTACTACCTGACTTGACCTGATGTACCATTGCTTTACCTGTTACCTAATCTTGTTACTAATGCCAACAAACCTGACCTGTTGTCCCTACGGACATTTCCTGTTGTCTATCCAGACAAACATGTACCTGCCTGATCCTGTGTTGGCATTAGATCCAGATTATTTAATATCTGACTTGAACACATATAACTTGGGGGTATGGGGAAATCAATGATGAAACCTGACTTGTAACTCGACAGTTCGATACCTTTACTGATCAGTTTTAGAGGCTAGGCCAGCCTTGGGATGATGCTGCTGACATCATCCATCGTTACCCACTACCTTTTAGAGGCTAGGCCAGCCTTGGGATGATGCTGTTGACATCATTCATCGTTACCCCTTTTCCTTTCAGTGCCTCGCGGCATGTCTTGGTTTCAGCCTAAGAATCTTCACCGTGATCCCGGGCACGCACGGGATACTATTGAGTTACATCGATGATCCATCAAATTGATTTCAAAGACCTGAGAGTAGTTAACCCAACAGACCAGCTTAGATTACTCACTACACATTACCCCACTATCCTTACTTATATCACTGTTATACCTGTCTTACCATTTATACTCATACCTGCATGTATTGCTACCCCTGTTTATAGTATTGCTTGATATTATGACGCACTGACGTCTGGGTTTTGTATGGACCAGATTCCTTACTTTTGTTGCAATCCGAGCAGGAGTATTTCAGTCAGCAGGCTGAGCAGTGAGGACTTGCTAGTAGTTAGTTCATTTACTTTCGGTATTATTTCATTCCTGATGTGAGCCCGCATTATGGGATGTACATTCCAGTTTATTCTTGTATTGGATCTTTTGCTTCCGCATTATTTTATTCTTGACTCATTTTATTTTGGCTTATGGACATGTGTTAAATAGTTTATTATTGTTCTTGATATCTCTACAGCCGTAATGTGACTGTGGAAGGATACTTCCTATCCACAGATAGCATGGTTGGCTATGTCACGTGCCTATCTTAGCGTACTCTGGGAAGCGGGGCGTGACATGGTTCTTTTGGTATCAGAGCCATAGGTTATAGGTTAATCGGGTTTGATTCTTTTGTAGTTGGGTATTGGAACCAATACACGAATCAGAATACTTGTGATTAGGAAACATGTCCTGCCACCTTACCGTCCTACCATTTTTGAATCTTAACCTCCTCCTGATTATACTTTTACGATATGCAAACCTCCTTTGCGTATCGACTCGAAACCTGGTTCCTTTTTGGTTATCTCTAGAACTTAGGCGACTTGGGTAGAGTTATGTGATTGTAGCTATGATACCGCGGCATGGTTACAATGCGGTACTCTATTTAAGTAACTTGGAGTTCTAGCCTTGATTCATATTCTTAACCTACATTTTTAATCTGTTATCATGCTAATCATTTTAGTGCTTTGATTTCAGGAATATGGCAAACAAGAATCTGAAAACTTATCAAAGGCGTGTTGACGAAGCCGCTATGCTTGGAGTAATACGTGGGATGTTGGAGAACCAAAGGCAGCAGACCGAGCTGAACCAGCAGCAAGCTGACTCTTTACAGGAAGGTTTGCGGACCGTTCAGCAGTCTGTGAAAAGTGTTGTGGCCAGACCAGTGGATCGTGTGGGAACCATAGCGGATTTCAGGAGACTGGGTCCGTCTGTCTTTACTAGCCTGGAGGAGCCGTTGCCAGCGGAGCAGTGGCTGGTTGATACGGAGAACTTACTCATTGCAGCACAGATCCCAGAAGATAAGAGGGTGGATGTGGTATGCATCCAGTTGGTGGACTATGCCCGTGAATGGTGTCTTGTGGAAGAGACCTGCTTGCTCAAGCCGGTCAGGTGGGCGGATTTTTCGAAGAGTTTCTTGGAGAAGTTCTTCCCGCGGACTGCACGGGAGGAAATGGAAGAAAGGTTCATCAGTTTGAAGCAGAACGGCGCACATGTAGATGGACATGTAGCTGAATGGACGTGGCTCAGTAGATTCACTGGACCTTTAGTTGCCAACGATGCTGATAGGGCAAGGAGGTTCATGCGCAGTTTGGATATGGACATCCATAGGCAGATTATCTCCCTAGGTTTGACCACTTTCTCACAGGTACTTACAGCGGCCCAAGAACAGCAGAGCCTATCTATGAAGACTGGGAGTACACAGCAGACATCAGTTACAGTACGGAAGCCGGCATTTGCACCGAACCGAGCACATGGACACAGAGGTATTCCAGTGAACCGTCGTGGCGTAACACCTATGAAGAAGCCTGCTGTCGTTGATCAAAGAAGGAGCGTGATTTGTAACTACTGCCATTTACCCGGACATGTGCAAAGAGATTGTCGAAGGAGGCAAGGACTTTGTTTGGTTTGTGGATCGGCGTATCATACTATTAACGCTTGTCCGTCGAAACTTCGCACGAAGGATGATGTTCAGAAGCCGCCGTAGAAACCATTTTCGGAACAGAAGCAGCTGACTCAGGGACCCAATCAAGCTCGAGCTTTTACCCTGACGGCTGAGGAAGCTAAAGCTTCAGGAGAAGTTGTTTCAGGTATTCTACTTGTTCATGGTTTTCCCGCATTAGCGTTATTCGATTCTGGTGCATCTCATTATTTTATGTCGTCCAAGTTTATTGCTACATACTCGATTACTTGCACGCCCCTGTCTAGTTTCTGGGACATATACACTGGGAATGGGAAGATCATATCTAGTAGAGAATGTAAGGACTGTGCAGTTATTGTTTGCGGACGGGAGCTGTTTGCGGATTTCTTGGTGATTGATACAGGCAGCTATGAAGTTGTCTTTGGAATGGATTTTCTTGGCACTTTCCATGCTCACATTGATTGTAGGGCAAAGAAAGTAATTTTCCAGATTCCCGGACATCCAGAGTTTATCTTTACTGGAGGAAGCAGTTCTGTCGGGCCAGTCGAGTTTAGGGCTAGGCCGACAACTAGTGTTCTTTCGTCGTTGGAGGTTGATAAAGATGAAGCGCCAGCTGTTGTTCGAGATTTCATGGACGTATTTGAAGACATATCAGGTTTACCGCCGAAGTGAGACGTGGAGTTCGCGATTGATCTTATTCCTGGTGCAGCGCCAGTTTCTAAAGCGTACTATCCAATCGCACCAGTGGAGTTGGAAGAAGTTAAGAAGCAGGTTACTGAATTACTTGAGAAGGGTTGGATTCGAAGCAGTAAATCGCCTTGGGGAGCTCCAGTTCTTCTAGTCAAGAAGAAAGATGGCACAAGGCGAATGTGCATTGATTATCGAGAATTAAACCGGGTGACTATTAAGAACAAGTACCCGATCCCTCACATTGGCGGATTATTTGAGCAGCTTAGAGGCACGAGGGTATTCTCGAAGCTGGATTTGCGATCCGGATATCATCAGGTCCAAGTTAAGACAGAAAATATTTGCAAGACGGCGTTCCGAACTCGGTATGGACATTACGAATACTTAGTGATGCCCTTCGGAGTAACGAATGCACCGGCGATATTTATGGACTTGATGAACCGAATCTTTTCACCATTCTTGGACCAGTTTATAGTGGTGTTCATTGATGATATTCTGGTCTACTCGAAGAGTATTGAAGAGCATGCAGAACATTTGAAGATCGCACTACAGACGTTGAGACAAGAAAAATTATATGCAAAGATGAGAAAGTGCAAGTTTTGGCTGGAAGAAGTGAAGTTTTTGGGGTATATCATGTCTGGCGATGGAATCGCCGTTGATCCCGAAAAGATTGCGGCAGTTCGAGATTGGCCGATTCCGAAGAATGTTGCGGAGATAAGAAGTTTTCTTGGACTCGCCGGGTATTACAGACGGTTCGTGGAGAACTTTGCTCGTCTGGCAGAGCCGTTGACCAAGCTTACGCGTAAGGAAGTACCATTTGTGTGGACGGATATGCGTCAGCTTTTGAGGCGTTGAAGCAGAGATTGATAACCGCTCCTATTTTGACCGTGCCAGACAGTTCCGGAGGATTGGTGATTCACAGCGACTCATCTGGGAAAGGATTGGGATGTGTTTTGATGCAGCATGGAAAGGTTATAGCGTACGCATCGAGACAGTTGAAAACCCATGAGAAAAATTACCCAACTCATGACTTGGAGCTAGCAGTTGTGATTTTTGCTTTGAAAATTTAGAGACACTACCTATTGGGCGAAAGGGTTGAGGTTTTCACCGATCATAAAAGCTTGAAGTATGTGTTCACGCAGAAGGAGCTTAATATGAGGTAGCGCAGATAGTTGGAGCTGATGGCTGACTACGATCTTGATCTTAAGTACCATCCGGGGAAAATTAATGTCGTGCCGGATGCGCTCAGTCGGTTACCAGCAATCCAGATGTTGACTGCACAGAAGGAACTCATTGAAGACTTTCGAAGATTTGATTTGGAGGTTGTGCTACCGCATTCTTCGGGACAGTTGATGCAGTTGCAGGTACATTCGTCGTTGATCGAGAATATTAAAGCACGCAATCGTAGGACCCTAGATTGCAAAAGTTTCGAGAACAGGTTGAAGCTGGACTTCGAACAGACTTACTGATCCATGAAGATGGTTCGTTGAAATATGGTAGCCGATTGTGTGTGCCAAAGGGAGATATTCGTGAAGAACTTATGAAGGAGGCACACAGTTCAGCATATTCCGTACATCCAGGAGGCACGAAGATCTACCGAGATATACGACATCATTTCTGGTGGGAAGGCATGAAACGGGAGATTGCCCGCTTTTTTGGCAAAGTGCTTGGTGTTTCAGAAAGTTAAGGCTGAACATCAAAGGGTTTCTGGTTTATTGCAACCACTTCCGATTCCTCAGTGGAAGTGGGAACATATAACCATGGATTTCGTGACGGCTCTACCGCGGAGTCCAAAAGGCAACAATGCAATTTGGGTGATTGTTGATCGATTGACCAAGGTAGCTCGTTTCATCCCTTTTCGAGTTGGTCAATTAATAGAAACTTTGGCAGAACGGTACATGCAAGAGATTGTAAGATTGCATGGTGTACTAGTGAGCATCGTGTCCGACCATGACACTCGTTTCTTATCACACTTTTGGAGGAGCTTACAGGAAAGTTTGGGGACTTGTTTGAAGTTTAGCACAGCTTATCATCCTCAAACAGATGGCCAATCGGAGAGAACGATCCAAACTCTTGAAGATATGTTGAGAGCTTGCATGTTAGACTTCAAGGGTTCATGGGAGGATCATCTATATTTGAAGGAGTTTTCTTACAACAACAGTTTCCAGGCGACTATTCAGATGGCTCCATTAGAAGTTTTATATGGTCGGAAGTGTCGTTCCCCTGTTTGTTGAGACGATGTTGGTGAACGAAGATTGTTGGAACCAGATTTGGTTGTGCAAACAGTTGAGAAGGTTAACACTATCTGAAATCATATGAAAGCAGCACAAGATCGAAAAAAGAGTTGGGTAGATACGTCGAGAAGACCTTTAGAGTTCGCCGTGGGTGATTTGGTATTCTTGAAGATATCACCGACTAGAGGGGTGATTCGTTTCGGAAGTCGAGGAAAGCTTAGTCCTCGTTTCGTTGGACCCTTTGAGATTTTGGAGCGTGTTGGAGAAGTAACGTATAGATTGGCGTTGCCGCAGTCCATGGCGAATGTTCATGACGTGTTTCACGTATCTCAACTCCGTAAATATGTTCGAGATGAAACACATGTGTTGGATCATTCGGAGCTAACTGTACGAGAAGATTTGACTTTTGAGAAGCGACCGGTGTCGATCGTGGATCGAAGGGAAAAGGTTCTTAAGAACAAAGTTATCCCTCTTGTATTTGTTTGTTGGGGTAATCGCTCACATAGAGAGTCAACTTGGGAATGAGAAGATGAAATCCGGCAGAAGTTTCCGCATCTATTTTTATAGGTTGATGGATTGTTTATCCTTTCTTGTTCTTAGAATTTCGAGGACGAAATTCTTTCTGTAGTTGGGTATAATGTAACAAACGAGTTCAGTTATACCAATTTCTGTTGCCGTATTTATTTGTTTGTGGTGTTTTATTAATTTATCATGTCTGGATGCGAATGGTAGTTTATTTACATTGCATTCGACCCGACCCGCTTGCTTGAACTGGTTGATTCATATTCCTAAACTACCATGTCCTGTTAATTAGACACGTGCATCTCATGTTTACTGCATTTTAACATTTCACATAGCATCGCGTATTTTTACATGTAACATTTTAGATCACGTAAAGTAAATTAAAATTGCATTTCATAGCCTACATGATACCCCTAACCCCGTGGTAGCACCCGTGCATCGTGTTCTCGTCCCGTTCAGTGAAACGGACGTGTTTGGATGGCTACGCGCACGTACATACGTCCGTTCTTGGGGGTATGCATTTTCGTTACCTGATTATTCATTTTAAAATTTGGAGGTCGCATTTATTTTTCGTATTTTAAATCTAAATTTTTGGACCCGACCCGGGCGCATTTTTGAAATACTTTTGTATCTCGCCAAAAATCATTCATTTAAGATCTTTTAATATTAAATGAATATATATTTTTTCTGTTTACCCAAACTAATGAAAATCTTCAAAAAATTTCTTTAAAATATTTTTCCCAACCAATCCCAGCTTCCCTTATTTTGCTGGGCCCCACCACCGAGCCATCTCTCTCTTTTCTATCTCTTTTCTCTCTCTTTCTTTTATTTTTCCCACCAACCAATCAAAATCCTTCTCTTTTATTGCCGGGCCCCACGAGCTCTCTCTCAGCTTCTCTCTCTTTCCCTTTCTCTTTCTCTCTCTTTCTCCGCAGCTCTCTCTCTCTCGCGCTCTCTCTCCTCTCGCGAACACTGTTCGCTTCTCGAGTCGGGTCACCGCCCGACGCGATACCGTCACCTCCCTCCTTATTTCTCCCTCTGTTCTCTTTTTAAACCCTAGCGCTTCCTTTAACCCATCAAC
This sequence comes from Agapanthus africanus, assembly GCA_030015575.1. Lineage (NCBI taxonomy): Eukaryota > Viridiplantae > Streptophyta > Magnoliopsida > Asparagales > Amaryllidaceae > Agapanthus > Agapanthus africanus. The sequence goes on from JASDDO010000016.1 coordinate 412,041,360, forward strand.
TCCTCACCTCCTCCACAAACCCTAAACCCTAAAACTTCATAACTTCATCACCCTCAACTCACCGAGCCTCCTTTTCCTCCTCTTCGCCATCTCCTTCTTCTCCTTTCCATTCCCGAGCCTTACCTGCACCCACAAGCACCCCAAGAACCCATCACCACCACTTCATCCCGTCGTCGACCACCTCTCGCCGTCGCCTCCTCATTCATCTCCTCTTCTCTCCCTATCACCTCTGTTCTCCTTCCTCGCACCAACCTTGCACCAAGAGATCCAACAGCAGAACCCTATAATCCTGCACACCCAAACCCTAGCCGGAACCGCAGCCCTTACCCCATGCCGACAAACCCTCGTCGTCGTCGCCCCTTGCCGACTCCTCTGGAATCTCAGAGCACCTACCACACAAGCATTTCTGACCCGTGTGATTCCCTTGTGCGTTGTTTGGATTCGTTCCGTATACCGTACACGCGTCGCGACTTTTCCTGCCGACGTGTGACGTTCCGTATACCCGTTTCTTGATCCGTCGAGGCAAGTGAAACTTGCTACATACTATTCATAATATTTTATTTCTCATTTAATTTCATATTAAACCTGTAGATAAAATCTAATGTCACGTGTTCCATTTTTCCATTTCGATGTTCCATAAATCATTTTAGATTTATAACTTGAAGCATATCATGTTGCATTTTGATTTACTATACATAGTACCCACATCCGTGTTTAAATCACTTAATAATTATCTGCATAGCCCACAGTACCTTTAAATAGTTTCTACCCCATCGGACACCCGTTTGCTTCCATTTAACCTATTTTATATATAATTGCATCCCTAGATCATTTAACCCATAATAACGAGATTTTAACAATTCCATATTTGTTTAAGTGTATTTTACTTAATGTTGGAAGCTCAACCCTAACTCTAATCAATAACTGCGCATCCATATGCTTTAATATGTACTTTTACATATAACATCACAATGTTCCATTTTTATTGTTCCATTAGTACTCATACTTGTTTTGTATACCCATGCTTATGTTAGTTTGATTATGAGCACCCACATGACATTTTGTGCACCCCTGACATAACTTGTTACGTCTACTACTTGACACGACATGGTACCGTGCACCTCTTGACATGACATGATACCTATGTACTACCTGACTTGACCTGATGTACCATTGCTTTACCTGTTACCTAATCTTGTTACTAATGCCAACAAACCTGACCTGTTGTCCCTACGGACATTTCTTGTTGTCTATCCAGAAAAACCTGTACCTGCCTGATCCTGTGTTGGGGGTATGGGGAAATCAATGATGAAATCTGACTTGTAACTCGACAGTTCGATACCTTTACTGATCAGTTTTAGAGGCTAGGCCAGCCTTGGGATGATGCTGCTGACATCATCCATCGTTACCCACTACCTTTTAGAGGCTAGGCCAGCCTTGGGATGATGCTGTTAACATCATTCATCGTTACCCCTTTTCCTTTTAGTGCCTCGCGGCATGTCTCGGTTTCAGCCCGAGAATCTTCACCATGATCCCGGACACGCACGGGATACTATTGAGTTACATCGATGATCCATCAAATTGATTTCAAAGACCTGAGAGTAGTTAACCCAACAGACCAGCTTAGATTACTCACTACACATTACCCAACTGTCCTTACTTATATCACTGTTATACCTGTCTTACCATTTATACTCATACCTGCATGTATTGCTACCCCTGTTTATAGTATTGCTTGATATTATAACGCACTGACGTCTAGGTTTTGCATGGCCCAAATTCCTTACCTTTACTGCAGTCCAAGCAGGAGTATTTCAGTCAGCAAGCTGAGCAGTGAGGACTTGCTAGTAGTTAGTTCATTTACTTTCGGTATTATTTCATTCCTGATGTGAGCCCGCATTATAGGACGTACATTCCAGTTTATTCTTGTATTGGATCTTTTGCTTCCGCATTATTTTATTCTTGACTCATTTTGTTTTGGCTTATGGACATGTGTTAGATAGTTTATTATTGTTCTTGATATCTCTACAGCCGTAATGTGACTGTGGAAGGATACTTCCTATCCACAGGTAGCATGGTTGGCTATGTCACGTACCTATCTTAGCGTACTCTAGGAAGCGGGGCGTGACAATGCAGAACTCAGATTTCCTTACTACTCGATCATGATCCCGGGAAGCGAAACGGTACATTTCACTTCCCTAGTTGTTGTTCCGTGGCCACAACGGAATAATCGCGAGTATCCAGACCCTTGTTTAACAAACTAATACAAACTTTTACCTTCACATATATTTCATACTACTTATCTACATATAACTTACAACATACTCATGCTCATATATACCTCTCTTCAAAACGTCTTAAGTTTGTGCATTTCAAACATTTACACCCATTACTTTATGTCTTCATGCATACATCATACTCTTATTTACACTTGTTCATTTTTATACTCCTATTTTCTTATGAGGCAATCCTATCCGAGTATAACTCGCTGACGGACTTTTTTTCCCCTTTTGGAATGTCCGTTAGATGGGAATGAGTTTTATAATGAAGATCTAGACGAGGAACCGACTAACGAAGATTATGCAGAGTTGGCATCGGAGGATTAATTAGTTTTCTTTGTCGCCCACTTGTTTAGGGCTTTATTTCTTTGATATAATTAAACCAATTAGTTTGCTTTGCTCCTTCTCTTGGAATGTAATAAAGTTGGTTAATGGAAATAAATGCATTTCGCTTTTATTGGTTTATTTTGGTACACAGCCTGGATACTATGATTATTCTTACGCTTAACGTAACTGTATTGAATAGACCATCTTCAATACAGTTAGGTTGGGACCGTGCCACGCCACTCTTCACCTTCTTTTGGGAAGTGGGGCGTGACACATACTCAGGATGTTTGTGATCATCAAAGCCTAGTGGTTGCACTATATATACTTCTTCATCTATTGTCCCATTCAAGAATGCGTTTTTTACGTCCATTTGAAATACTGTAAAGCTTTTAAAACAGGAAAAGGCTAATAATTTCTTTATAGCCTCATGTCGAGCCACAGGTGCGTAAATTTCGTCATAATCAATTTCTTCAACTTGATTATAATCTTGAGTAACTAATCGTGCTTTATTTCTTACGATATTCCATGATTCGTCTAGCTTGTTTCTAAAAACCCATTTAGTTCCTACAATTGGTCTATTATTGGGTTTTGGAACTAATTTCCAGACTTTATTTCTTTCAAATTGATTTAACTCTTCTTGCATTATTTCCATCCAATGCTCATCATTCTCAGCTTCTTTAAAATTCTTCGGTTCTATAACCGAAATGAATGCTGAGTTGACACATAAGTTAAATCTTGATGATCTAGGAACCACTTGTTCCCCTCCGAACGGGCGGCCGCGACGTTAGGACATCTTGCCTGAGGTTCGGGGCAGATGCTATTTGGTTTTATCCGTCCACCTCTCCGAAGATGCCAAGTTGATTTATGGCACCGTGTATCGGAGGTTTAGACGGATGCGACCGATGTAGCAGACTTCGTCAGATTCCCCCTTGTTTGAAGGGGTTTTTGATTGTAGGGACGTTTTTCCCTGCAGGCGCAAGCCCCTGCAGTTAATTACGCTACCACATCGCGGTAGCCACTTTCTCCTTCTCCAGAATTTCACTTCGTGTCGTGTGTGTTTGTTTTGTTTGTGGATGCCCGTGGATTGTATACGGAGACTAAGTGATGCCGTCGCCCGTAGGACGTGGATTAGTCCAAATCCGTATTTACTTAAATTTGGGTTTGGTGTTTTGGTTTAAGAATACGTTAGCCATATTTGGGGCTAAGATCGACTTAAACGTTTGTTAAGGATACGTTAGTCTGATTTGAGACCAAGATCAACTTAACGGGATCGTCTAGATCCACTTCCAGTTTAGGGACGTAGTGGTCCATAGGTAGTTTAAGGACGTTGCGGTCCATATTCCAGTTTAGGGACATGGTGGTCCATATTCCAGTTTAAAGACATGGTGGTCCATGTTTAGTTTAAGGACGCTTAAGTCCGTGGGTTTAAGGACCCCACAGTCCATGTTTTAGTTTAAGGACACATAAGTCCGCGGGTTTAAGGATCCCACAATCCGTGTTTTGGTTTAAGGACGCATAAGTCCGCGGGTTTAAGGATCCCACAATCCGTGTTTTGGTTTAAGGACGCATAAGTCCATGAGTTTAAGGACCCCACAGTCCGTGTTGATGTGTGGTTGTCGGGACCCGTCACCTCTCTGACGTCGTTGAAGGATTACAACGATAGGAGTCAGAGGAGTTCGGAGATGTACCCTCGAACCGGTTGTAAATTGATTTAGGAGAGCAGCTGTGCTCAGTCAATTTAATTTGAGGACTTACGGCCATGATTGGGCTAAGTCCAGTCGAAAAATGTTCAACACTTTTATTTGCGTTTGGCCTATTAGGCCTGTGTTAGGGCTTGACCCCTGTTTAAATAATGCATTGCATTACTTTTGGTCTCTGTTGGACCTTTATTTGGGCTCTGCCCCTTTTAAAATAATGCATTGCATTATTTTAGGCCATTTAGACCTTTTTAACTGGGCTCTGCCCTTTTTATTTGGTCCTTTAATTGGGCTCTGCCCTTTAAATAATGCATATCATTTTTATTTTGGTCTGATAGACCTTTTAATTGGGCTCTGCCCTTTCAATAATGCATTGCATTCAATGTTCTGACAATGCCCCACGTGGCTTGTCAGGCGCTTTGCGCCAATTGAGGAGCGTAAGGCGCAAACTCATATGGTGGTGACACGTGTCACGCTCTGATGAGCGCAAGCACAATAGCGCAGTGCGTTGTGTCAGTGCGCTGCGCTGTTGCGCTGCTAACACGTGGAGCTCTCTGGTACAGGCCTATAATATTGGATTGATCCCACGACCGCCTGCCGAATATTTGCAATGGAACCGGTACATCCTATCAGCGAAGAGGACTCATCTGATGAGAATTGGTTTGTACTCGGCCATTTACGTCTCGCTCTTTGAGTATCCTTCTCCTCCAACGTGGTGGGTTAAGGCTTTTATTTTTATCGAGCAATGGAACATCCCCACCCACACCTTCCTGATGATGGTCCGGGAAGTCTCTATCTCCTTGGAGGAGTTTGCTGAAATCTCGGGTCTGCCGATGAGGGGAGAGCTTTACGAGGAGCTGCTTCCTCCCGATGAATACGTCTTTGCCACCAAGCCGCTGGTGTTTGACCTGACGCCGGAGAACGCTATTCAGCACCAGTACCCGGGCTTGGTTAAGGTGCTGGAGATCTATGAAGGACTCTCTTTGGAATCGGGCGTCTGGGGCGTCAGTTTTGCAGATTTTATTGCCCGCTTCGTTCGACCGGAGTTCCTATCGGAGCGGAGCGAGAAGTTCGTCCAGCTCGACGACCCTTTTGGGTTCGGTTCGGATCGCCGACCCACATCGGAGGATGACTACAAAGACTTTTATCTCCCCGGTGCCGCCGTCGTCCCTTTTTCAGAAATTGTCGTCCTAGGCATGGATGAGGAGACCTTTTTTGTAGGGTTCCTGGGCTTGTGGTTGTGCAGCTTTGCGCTTCCCATGCACCCGCGCCATATGCGGCCATCCGTTTTCTACCCAGCGCATCGGATGGTGGCTGGTTTGCAGTTATCAGTAGGAATCCCCAGGCTGGCTCATCTCTATAATGGACTCAGCGTAGCGGCGGACGCCAGTGAGCCTGGGGTGCAACCCGCTAACTTCCCGATGCACTATTTTACCTCTTGGATGGAAATGCACGTGCACGGGGTGTTCGGCGCCCATAAGATTCCTCCCTTTTTTGAGAGATGCAGACTCCCGAGGGTCATACGGTTGGTCGGGGCTTCGATCGTAGTTGCACCTCCGCGGGAGGCTAGGGGGCTGCTCCTTCGACCACACCTGGTTGAAGCGAAGACTTCTTTCTTGGATAAGGTCATAACAATAGGCTTAGAGACCACCAAGTCGGTAGTGTCGCTACGCGATGATTTTAAAGACGGGGCTTCCATATTGAAGGCTCGGGAAATCCTCCATCTCTACTCCATTCGGCCAGGCTACTTGGTGTTCAGGAAGAATGAGACAGCACTCTTTATGAGGTATAACCCGCATCGGTTTGCTCAGCAATCGAGCTACAACTAAGGGATCCCGATGGAAGCTTTCTTGGAAAAGCCCGTGGTTAGCCGGGAGGGGATAAAGAACGCAACGCACCACTTCATGCGGCTTAACACGGGTTCCTATTTCTTCATCAGCGAGCCGAGCTGCGTCCCCAAGGTCCTCAACGCGTACGTGGCCTGGTATGCGCATGCTATGGGTCCAGTTATCCAAATGGAAAAACGCATGCTGGTCGAACGCAAGGGTGCGCCTCCTGGCGACGATCGCAAGGCTCCCCTGAAGCCGAGGACCCCGGTCATTCCTCTATTGAAAGGTGCTGGAGTTGGACCTCCGCGCGTGTTGAGCCCTCCGCACGGATTGCAGCTTCGCGATATTGTGGATGCGCCACCAGCCCCCCGCGCTCCAGTGGAGGTGGTAAGTGTGGTATCGCCGGAGTCCGGTGCAGGCACGGATATCGGGACCCGCCGCCCCAAGGTGTCTGCCAAGCGCAAATCAGCCCCGGGTGCATCCAGAGCTGGCGGGCAAAAGAAAAAGAAGTCGCTCCTCTCCCTCGACGCGATCCTCGGTTTAGAGCCTGAGGACCCTCTTACCGAAGGAATAAGCGAATATGGCAGCAATAAAGGCTTCTCGGTAGACCCCGCAGACATCGATTTGGCGGCTGCTATTGCAGCTTCTGAGCGATCAGCGAGGCTCGAAACGATGCTGAGTAAACTCGCTAAGTCAAGTAACCATTAGTTGCTTTCTTCGTCATTTTATCGCATTTTTTTATCATTATTTTTTACTAATGCTTTCTCCTTTTCTAAACAGGGGTCACTACCGAAGAAGCCATCGCTGCTTCTTTGAAAACCTTCCAGGAGGAAGAGAATAAGTGTGCTTTAATGGGCGTTGGTACGTATCGCCTTATCAGAAATTTTTGTCTTCTTTTCTGATGGCCAATCTAACCTTCTTCCTTTGTTTCTTTGCAGGGGCTGCGCCAGCTGATGTGGGGACTATCCCCGGATCCCCTACTGAAGTCCCAGCTTCTTCGGTGCTGCCGCGGGAGCCTCAACTTGACAAAACGACGAGAGATGCCTTGAAAAATTTGGAGGTATCCCTGTTCACGGACGAAGACGCCTCAATGAAAGAGGCTCTGGTGAGGTCCATCTCAACGGCTCGGGAGGAGAGGAAGCGGCTGAGGCGCGAGGCGAAGGCGCGCAGGGCTGCTTTGGCCACGAGAGCGGGTCCAAGCACCATTATTCTCTCTGCTTCTCCTTCTGAAGAGCACCCGGCCGGTCTATCTACCGCACGCAGACAGGTAGCGCGTGCGGTTCGGGAAGCTAATGATAAGTCCACTTCATGTAATATTTCTTTCAGAATCTTGTTGTAAGAATTATAAAGCCGTCGGTTCTTATATATATTCTATCCTGCAGGGCCAAGTCCGACCGAGGGGGAGGCGGAGACCGTCGAACCCAAGGAAACAGAGGGGGAGGCACCGGCCGAACCCGAGCCGACGGTGACGGCAAATGAGATGATCACTATTACTGAGCCTGGGGAGGCACCGGCCGAACCCGAGCCTGAGGTGACGGCAAATGAGATGATCACTATTACTGAGCCTGGGGTGGCAGCGGACGAGGCTCTTAAGACCGGCGACCTCATAGTGGCGGCGGGTGAGACGACGGCGACCGCCGAGCCCGAAGAAGTAGCGGATAAGATGGGCACGACTCTTGGGGAAGAGCCATCCGCTCTTTCTCAGGAGTCTGGCAATGCTCCGGTCATAGCTCTCCCCGCCTATGGCCCTCCGCCATCTCCTGGCCTCGCGAGCACGACAACGGCCCCCGTGGAGTCTGGGGATGAGGCCACGGGTGGTGGTCTTATGTCGATGGAGGAGGGAGACGCCTCCGTCTCGGCTGGAGGATCATCAGGTAAATTTCGGATTACCGTCCCCCTTTTTTATCTTGCAATCGCTTCTGACAGGTTTACCCTTGTTTTTTTTTAACGCAGGTGCAGCCAGCGCCGATGCTCCACTGCTCGAGTGAGCGCCGCCAACTACTGCCTTGGCGGTGGTCACTTCTCAGCCCTCTCTTATACCATCGAAGACGCTGGAAGGTATGGACTTGCATCCTATTAGTTTCGTCTTTCAGCCGCCTAATTTATATACTAAAGTCGTACTGCTGTGTCTTTTCAGGAGTGCTTTTTGATCATCTCTATCAAGTGCTGCTCCCACACTTCTCCTTCCCATCTGAATTCGCTTCTCCATCTGGTGGCGCTGGTGAATATGGTTTCCAATTGATATCTTTCTTTTTCAGTGATGGAATTATTTCTAACTTTTTCTCGCCCTGACTGCAGTGCTACAAATTGAAGGAGGAGATGAAAGATTGGCCGCGCCACCGGCCCTTCCGGCCTTGCCATCTGCCGCAGCTGGTACAGCAAACTATCGCATTGATAACTCCCCCCCTTTTTTTATTTCTTGAACTGTTATCTGATCATACCTTGTTTTTTCAGCTGTCGTTCCAGTCTCGGCGCCCTTTGAGCCTCGCATCACAATGCCGGCAGGTCCTTTCCTGAGACGTCCGTCTTCGAAAGGCGCCGCAAACAATTTGCATATGTTGAGCGACTACATTGAGGAGCTCGACGTCGAGACTCCTACGTCTGCTGTGGATTTCGCTACGGCGGTTAACCCGATGCTGGTGATACTCGTGAATTTCCATGACGAGGGCATCATCGCATCTTGGGTTAACCATTGCAGGGAGATCGAGGCTCGCCTGCATCAGCTAGAGTCGATGTATCATGTTCCCGAGATTTTGGCCGTGAGTACTCAACGGGCAGCATGGCTCGAGCAAAGCACTTCTCATCTCCGCCATTTGGAACAAGAAGAAGCTTTAAGGCTGAAGGAGCGTCAGGAGTCTTCAAGCGAAACTGCTTTCTTACGTGCTGAAGTTGAGGCGAACGCTGCCGAGGTGAAGGCTGTCTTCGAGGGCCTTCTAGAGTGTATCTCAAATGGGCTGAAATTGAGCAAAAACTTGACGTTGCTGAGCGTAATGCCCAGGGCCGCGAAGCCACTCAGCAGGCCGTCGGGGAGCAGCTTGCATCTCTCTTGCAGCAAAGGGCTCAGGTGGAGGCAGAAATGGCGGTGGTTGCAGATCAGGAAAAGGCGTGGAAGGAAGTGCACGAACAATTGCTAAAGCTATGCAAGACGCTTCCTTCCCAGTAGTTCTCCTTGTATCCATATACTTGTAAAAAAAAATTCTTTTTCGAATAGCATGTATCCATTCTTTATTCTTTTATACGATTCACCTTGTACTTCTTTGAATTAACGAATAAAGATACACATTTTTTTTCTCTGCAATGTCTTGTATGCTCTTTCGCTTTCTCCCTTTCTCTTATTATCAGCATGTTGACTTGATAAACATAATTGGCAGATAACTTAGTTTTTTCAAGAGATAGCGATGGCTTAGGCCGCAGGTTCAGATCTGCCACCTAAGACTTTTCAACTCTATGAGCCGTGAGGGTCTCATAGATACTTTTCTCCCTACGAATCGAGAAGATCTCGTAGGTGTATTTTCTCCTTAGGAATCGTGAGGATTCCTAAGCGCGTTTTCTCTTATAAGTCGTAAGGATCTTATAAGAGAATTTTTCCCTCTTACGAGTCGAGAGGACCCGTAAGCGGTTGTTTCCCTCCTTGTCGAAATTCGACTTTGGAGAGTGAGACCCATGAATAGTATGCAAGAGACCGTTTTAGACCGACTTGCAGGGTCTCATTGCTCAGGAAATAAGTTTTTTTTTATCCCTGCTGCCTGAGGCTTCATCTTGCAATTTGAGACGAATCGGGAATTTCCCACGGAGACACTGATTTCTCTGCGAGCCGACGCGAGTCAAGAGGCTCTCATCAAGGACGCTAGTTTCCCTGAATTGAGGTATTTGCCAAGGACACTTGTTTCCCTGGTGTTGAAACGAATCGAGAATTTCCTGCGGAGACACTGGTTTTTCTGCGAGTCGACGCGAATCAGGATTTTCTTCGTCAAGGACACCTGTTTCCCTGAGTCGAAGGATTTTGCCGAAGACACTGATTTCTTAGAGGTTGAGATGGATCGGGAATTTCCCGCGGAGACACTGGTTTCTCTGCGAGCTGACGTGAATCAGGAGGCTCTCATCAAGGACGCTAGTTTCCCTGAGTTGAGGTATTTTCCAAGGACACTTGTTTCCCTGGTGTTGAAACGAATCGAGAATTTCCCACGGAGACACTGGTTTCTCTGCGAGTCGACGCGAATCAGGATTTTCTTCATCAAGGACACTTGTTTCCTCGAGTCGAAGGATTTGCCGAAGACACTGGTTTCTTCGGGGTTGAGACGGATCGGGAATTTCCCGCGGAGAAACTGGTTTCTCTGCGAGCCGACGTGAATCAGGAGGCTCTCATCAAGGACGCTAGTTTTCCTGAGTTGAGGTATTTGCCAAGGACACTTGTTTCCCTAGTGTTGAAACGAATCGAGAATTTCCCGCGAAGACACTGGTTTCTTTGCGAGTCGATGCGAATCAGGATTTTCTTCGTCAAGGACACTTGTTTCCTCGAGTCGAAGGATTTGCCGAAGACACTGGTTTCTTCGGGGTTGAGACGGATCGAGAATTTCCCGTGGAGACACAAGTTTCTCTGCGAGCCGACGCGAATCAGGAGGCTCTCATCAAGGACGCTAGTTTCCCTGAGTTGAGGTATTTGCCAAGGACACTTATTTCCCTGGTGTTGAAATGAATCGAGAATTTCCCGCGGAGACACTGGTTTCTCTGCGAGTCGACGCGAATCAGGATTTTCTTCGTCAAGGACACTTGTTTCCCTGAGTCGAAGGATTTTGCCGAAGACACTGATTTCTTCGAGCAGATCGGGAATTTCCCACGGAGACACTGGTTTCTCTGCGAGCCGACGCGAATCAGGAGGCTCTCATCAAGGACGGTAGTTTCCCTGAGTTGAGGTATTTGCCAAGGACACTTGTTTCCCTGGTGTTGAAACGAATCGAGAATTTCCCACGGAGACACTGGTTTCTCTGCGAGTCGACGTGAATCAGGATTTTCTTCGTCAAGGACACTTGTTTCCTCGAGTCGAAGGATTTGCCGAAGACACTGGTTTCTTCGGGTTGAGACGGATCGGGAATTTCCCACGGAGAAACTGGTTTCTCTGCGAGCCGACGCGAATCAGGAGGCTCTCATCAAGGACGCTAGTTTCCCTGAGTTGAGGTATTTGCCGAGGACACTTGTTTCCCTGGTGTTGAAACAAATCGACAATTTCCCGCGGAGATACTGGTTTCTTTGCGAGTCGATGCGAATCAGGATTTTCTTCGTCAAGGACACTTGTTTCCTCGAGTCGAAGGATTTGCCGAAGATACTGGTTTCTTCGGGGTTGAGACGGATCGAGAATTTCCCGCGGAGACACTGTTTTCTCTGCGAGCTGACACGAATCAGGAGGCTCTCATCAAGGACGCTAGTTTCCCTGAGTTGAGGTATTTGCCAAGGACACTTATTTCCCTGGTGTTGAAACGAATCGAGAATTTCCCGCGAAGACACTGGTTTCTCTGCGAGTCGACGCGAATCAGGATTTTCTTCGTCAAGGACACTTGTTTCCCTGAATCGAAGGATTTTGCCGAAGATACTGATTTATTCGAAGTTGAGACGGATCGAGAATTTCCCATGGAGACACTGGTTTCTCTGCGAGCCGACGCGAATCAGGAGGCTCTCATCAAGGACGCTAGTTTCCCTGAGTTGAGGTATTTTCCAAGGATACTTGTTTCCTTGGTGTTGAAACGAATCGAGAATTTCCCGCGGAGACATTGGTTTCTTTGCGAGTCGACGCGAATCAGGATTTTCTTCGTCAAGGACACTTGTTTCCTCGAGTCGAAGAATTTGCCGAAAACACTGGTTTCTTCGGGGTTGAGACGGATCGGGAATTTCCCGCGGAGACACCGGTTTCTCTGCGAGCCGACGCGAATCAGGAGGCTCTCATCAAGGACGCTAGTTTCCTTGAGTTGAGGTATTTGCCAAGGACACTTGTTTCCCTGGTATTGAAACGAATCGAGAATTTCCTGCGGAGACACTGGTTTCTCTGCGTGTCGACGTGAATTAGGATTTTCTTCGTCAAGGACACTTGTTTCCCTGAGTCGAAGGATTTTGTCGAAGACAATGATTTCTTCGAGGTTGAGACGGATCGGGAATTTCCCGTGGAGACACTGGTTTCTCTGCGAGCCAACGTGAATCAGGAGGCTCTCATCAAGGATGCTAGTTTCCCTGAGTTGAGGTATTTGCCAAGGACACTTGTTTCCCTGGTGTTGAAACGAATCGAGAATTTCCCGTGGAGACACTAGTTTCTCTGCGAGTCGACTCGAATCAGGATTTTCTTCATCAAGGACACTTGTTTCCCTGAGTCGAAGGATTTGCCGAAGACACTGGTTTCTTCGGGGTTGGGATGAACCGTCGAGATTTGGCTTCGTTTTCTGGCGGAGCCTGTTGGGAAAGTATGGTTCCCTCTTTGTTTGCGCCCTTGGATTGTATACAGGGATCGATGTGATCTCAACTGTAGGGCCAAAGTTTTATCATTTTTTTTGTTTTATTTCTGCGATGCTCTATCATTTCAGCTTTTATATCGCGAAGGTCGCGATTGCCCAATCATTTCGGCTCGCTGCTTTTTATTGCGAGTTGCCCAATCATTTCGGCTATTTTGTATGCATACGTTTTTACTTGCTACTTTTTATTACAAGTTGCCCTATCATTTCGGCTATTTCGTATGCATGTGCGGCCTACCGGCTTTTCACCGTAAACCTGAAATTAGACACCGATTTCGGCATCAGCACCGCTACAACTGGGATATTGCCAGGAGCGAATCATCATTTGCCTCCGTCGATGTTGAACAAAGGTGGCTTAGAGAACAGGGTTAAGGTCCTGTTGACTAAGGCTTTTAACTTCATGAGCCGTAAGGGTCTTACAAAGCTATTTCTCCCTACAAGTCGTGAGGATCTTGTAGGTGTATTTTCTCCTTAGGAATCGTGAGGATTCCTAAGTGTATGTTCCTCTGTAAATCGTAAGGATCCTACAAGAGGGTTTTTTCCTTGTAAGTCGAGAGGACTTATAAGGGTTTGTTCCCCTCCGAAAGACGGCGCGACATGACGTCTTGCCTGAGATTCGGGACAGATGCTAATTGGTGCTATCCGTCCACCTCTCCGAAGATGCCAAGTTGATTTATGGCACCATGTATCGAAGGTTTAAACGGATGCGTCCGATGTAGCAGACTTCGTCAGATTCCCCCTCGCTTGAGGGGTTTTTGATTGTGGGAACGCTCTTCCCTGCAGGCGCAAGCCCCTGCAGTTAATTACGCTACCGCATTGCGGTAACAACTTTCTCCTTCTCCAGATGGTCACTTCGTGTCGTGGGTGTTTGTTTTATTTGTGGTTGCCCGTGGATTGTTTACGGAGACTGAGTTATGTCGTCGCCCGTAGGGCGTGGACTAGTCCAAATCCGTATTATCTTAGATTTGGGTTTGGGGGTTGGGTTTGAGGATACGTTAGCCATATTTGAGGCTAAGATCAACTCAAACGTTTGTTAAGGATACGTTAGTCCAGTTTGAGACTAAGATCAACTTAACGAGATCGTTTAGATCCGACAAAAGAGCAAATGGCTCTAATGTTCCAGTTTAGGGACATAGTGGTCCATTAAATGTATGGCCGTCGGGACCCATCACCTCTCTGACGACGTTGAAGGATTACAACGACAAATGTCAGAGGAGTTCAGAGATGTACCCTTGAGCCAAAGTTGATTGGGGGATCTAGAGTCCAATTTGGGACTAAAGTCTGTTTGAAGGTTTAAGGATGCGTTAACCATATTTGAGGCTAAGATCAACTTAAACGGTTGTTAAGGATACGTTAGTCCAGTTTGGGACTAAGATCAACTTAACGGGATCGTTTAGATCCGACAAAAGAGCATTTGGGGGCTCTATTGTTCCAGTTTAGGGACATGGTGGTCCAATACCAGTTTAGGGACATGGTGGTCCAACTCCAGTTTAGGGACATGGTGGTCCATTGGTAGTTTAAGGACGCATAAGTCCATGGGTTTAAGGACCCCACAGTCCATATGGGCGTGTTTAAGGACGCATTAGTCCGTTAGTTTAAGGACGCATAAGTCCGCGGGTTTAAGGACCCCACAGTCCGTATCTTGGTTTAGGGACGCGTAAGTCCATGAGTTTAAGGACCCCACAGTCCGTGTTGATGTGTGGTTGTCGGGACCCGTCACCTCTCTGAAGACGTTGAAGGATTACAACGACAAATATCAGAGGAGTTCAGAGATGTACCCTAAACCAATGAGTTGGTTGAAAAAGCAGATGTGCTCAGTTCAAGATGATTTGAGGACTTATGGCCAGTTTGGGCTAAGTCCAGTTATGTTTGAAATATTGGCCCTCTGTTGGTCCATTGAAGGAGAGGCTTTGCCTCTAAAAACTTAGCCAATTGGGCTAAAGCTAGTGTTAAACACTACAGACCAACAGTGTTGAACACTGGGAATAAGATTAGCAAATTAGTGTTAAACACTAAAAGATAATCAGTGTTAAGCACTGCAAATAGAGTTTTCCAATTAGTGTTAAACACTAAGGAGGGAGGGGTCACGTGCGAACACGTGAGAGCGCCCTGATTTCCCTTATTTTATTCAGCAGGTAAGTATTTAACACCTTTAATTTCCTAGCCATCACGTGTGGGCACGTGATAGGCATCCATCCATTCGATATTAAAGGGATTCGTTAGGGGTCACGTGGGGACACGTGAGGGCGCCCTAAATATGAAGCCAGATCTCCTTTGTTTTATCTTCAAATCTGCGAATAAGTGTTAAACACTTTTCATCTTTATTTTAGAGCATCACGTGTTGGCACGTGATGGGGGTTTATGCATCGAATATTACAGCACTTGCTAAGGGGTCACGTGATAAACACGTGAGAGCGCCCAAAGCCTTCATTTCCATTGATCTTTCTTTCTGCGTTTTGAGAGTCACGTGGGAGCACGTGATGGCATCAAAAAGTGGGGCCAGATCCCCTTTATTTTGTTCTGCAAACAAGTGTTAAACACTTTTATTTTTATTTTAGAGCATCACGTGTTGGCACGTGATAGGGATCTGTGCGCCAATTGTTAAAGCATTTGCTGAGGGGTCACGTGATAACACGTGAGAGCGCCCAAAGTTTTCATTCCCTTTGCTTTTTCTTTCTGCGTTTTGGGAGTCACGTGGGAGCACGTGAGGTGATGCTTCAAAGTTCTTTGCAGGGGATCTTTTCAAGGGTCACGTGGGGCACATGACCCTAGTTCTTTTCATGAACAGAGATCTTTTAAGAGTTGAATTCATTGTAGGGTTAAACCCTAATTATGATTTGGAGGAATTAAATTCCTATCGTGAAAGAATTGAATTCTTATTTAGGATGAAACCCTGATTTCTTTTCAAAGGAATTAAATTCCCAGATATGTAAAAGAATTAAATTCTTGATTAGGGTTAAACCCTAGTTTTGTTTTAAGAGAATTAATTCTCAAAACTCAATTCCCCTTCTAAGTTTAGGATCTGCATGGCAGGATCTCGACCCGATGAGAATTAAATTCTCAAGTTATGGGGAGATATGTTCTGTGCAGATCTTCAACCAGAAGAAGAACTAAGTTCTTTTTTGTATAAGAGTTAAACTCTTGGATTTTGAGAATTAAATTCTCTGTTTGAAGTTTATCTTTTTCCCTTTTCTCACCTAGGGTTTTCTTTGTTGAGAATTAAATTCTCCTTTCTTTTCTTCCCTCTTGAGAATTAAATTCTCCTCTCTCTGTTTTTCTCTCAAAAAAGTAGATCCCTTCTCTTCTCTTCTTGGCTCCTATTTATAGGAGAAGGCAGAGAATCAATTTGTTTAGCAAATTTCTCATTAAGAAATTTGATTTGTATGTTGAGAGATTTGATTTGCATTCATCATTAATCTGGGCCTTTAGATTGTTAAGTGAATTTTATTCACCATTGATTTTAAATCCAAATGATATTCTATTTGTTATCTCGGTTAGATTTAGGGGGAATCTTTCCTTATTTAAGATTTTTCCATAAATTGGTGATTTTTAATCACCCTTGGATTTTTAATCCAACGGTTCCCCATGACCCTTTTCCATTTGGAAAGATTCAGAAACTTTTAGAATTTAATTCTATTGAATCATAATGCTTTTAAAGCCAGTCACGTGCTGGCACGTGACCTTTGGTCACGTGTGAGCACGTGACCCCCAATTGGGTTCCTTTCTCAGCCGCTTATTTATGTTTCAGTTTTAACCATCACGTGTCAACACGTGACCATTGGTCACGTGTAAGCACGTGATACCTCGTTGAGGTATTTTCTGACTTTTAGAATTAAATTCTATTCATTATTTTAGAGGCTTTAAAAGCCCATCACATGTCTGCACGTGACCCATGGTCACGTGTGAGCACGTGATGCCCCATTGGGGTCTTTTCTGAGTTTTTATTATATTTTTTAACTCCTCCAGCGGGTTTTTAAAAGCCCATCACGTGTGGACACGTAATTCCTTATAACTTTTGATCCCGGATGAATTACGAGGCCCATAATATATCAAATCGAAGGGTTTTTCGAGCCGCTTTCGATACCGTCAGAATTTATCTGTTTCTCATTCGGGAGTTTGTCAAAAAACAGCCCGGAAGATACTGGTTCCCATTTTCTTAAGCGTATCGCCGCCATTTGATACCTCGGGCTCTTTCGCGCAGAAATTTTCGGCGGGAACAAATGCCTCCCACTACTTTGCCCACGTAAGTATATACGTGGGTGAAGTAGTGCAAAGTAATGCATATCGTATGACCAATTTCGGGTTGGTATATTACTTTCAGAATCTTGATCTGAGAAGATAACAAGCGGACACAAGCGTCGTCATTTATCATTGACTCAAATCTCGACTCTTAAGAGATATAGTTCCAAACCCTTAACTCCATGAGCCGCACCCTTCTATCTCTTTATATCTTACTCTGGAGTGAAGTAGTTTATATGCTCATGAGTAGCTTTTCCATTTCAGTGGCATGTAGCTTTGGCGAGTGTGGCTCATAGACGGTCCATCTTGACCTCTTTGCAGGGCTGTGATGGCTTAGGAGACAGGGTTAGGATCTTCCACCTAAGACTTTTCAACTTTATGAGCCGTGAGGGTCTCATAAAGACTTTTCTCCCTACGGATCGAGAGGATCTCGTAGGTGTATTTTCTCCTTAGGAGTCGTGAGGATTCCTAAGTTTGTTTTCTCTTATAAGTCGTAAGGATCTTATGAGAGAATTTTTCCCTCTTACGAGTCGAGAGGACCCGTAAGCGGTTGTTCCCCTCCTTGTCGAAATTCGACTTCGGAGAGTGAGACCCGTGGATAGTATGCAAGAGACCATTTTGGGCCGACTTGCAGGATCCCAGTGCTTAGGAAACAGGTTTTTTAATCCCTACTGCCTAAGGCTTTATCTCACGAGTCGAGACGAATCGAGAAGTTCTCGCAAAGACATCAATTTCCTCACGAGTCGAAACGAATCGAGCAGATCTCGCAAGAATATCCTAACGTCACAGTTAACCTCTGCTCTTTACGACAGAAGTCCGTTAGGGTCTGTGGTACTTAGGGTTTTGGCCGTCGTACCGTCGCATGAGCTGATGTATTCCTCGATAGGCAATCGTGCTGTTCGAGTGGCCCTACGACTGCCGTGTCTCTGATCCCTTCGGGGGCTGGACAAGACGTCTTCAAGCAATCCTCCTTGGCAGTTTGACCGTCGGAAGAGCAAGCGCTAGGAATTTGCCATGCCGCTTTTTTCTTGAGGTTAGGCTCATTTTGGAGAGCCCCGATGAGTCATAACCACTCCGCGCTGGTGTGGGATGATCTCCGATAGTCTTTCATGCTTTATATGACTTGCCGTTAAGACGTTGAAGCTAGGAATTTGGCCTTTTGCTTCATTTGCTTTGTCATGTGCGAATCCTGTTGGAGGAAGAACGCTGTCGTGACATCTCGTCTGCTGTATTGAGACGAACGTCGAGGTGGTGACCACTCCACGCTGGTGTGGGATGATCTCCGATTGTCTTTCAGGCTTTATATGACTTGCCGTTAAGACATTGAAGTTAGGAATTTGGCCTTTGCTTCGTTTGCTTTGTCATGTTCGAATCCTGTTGGAGGAAGAACGCTGTCGTGACATCTCGTCTGCTGTATCGAGACGAACGTCGAGGTAGTGACCACTCCACGCTGGTGTGGGATGATCTTTGATGGTCTTTCAGGCTTTATATGACTTGCCGTTAAGACGTTGAAGCTAGGAATTTGGCCTTCGCTTCGTTTGCCGGCATTGTGTCCTCTGTATCGAGACGAATGTCGCTGTGGTGATCACTCCATGTTGGTGTGAGATGATCTCTGATGGTCTTTCAGGCTTTATATGACTTGCCGTTAAGACGTTGAAGCTAGGAATTTGGCCTTTTGCTTCATTTGCTTTGTCATGTGCGAATCCTGTTGGAGGAAGAACGCTGTCGTGACATCTCGTCTGCTGTATCGAGACGATCGTCGAGGTGGTGACCACTCCGAGCCGGTGCGAGATGATCTCCGATTGTCTTTCAGGCTTTATATGACTTGCCATTAAGACGCATGAAGCTAGGAATTTGGCCTTCACTTCGTTTGCTTTGGCGCGTCCGAATCCTGCTAGGGGAAGAACGCTGGGGTGACATTTCGTCTGCTGTATCGAGACGAACGTCGAGGTGGTGACCACTCCGTGCTGGTGTGGGATGATCTCCGATTGTCTTTCAGGATTTATATGACTTGCCGTCAGGACCCTGAAGCTAGGAATTTGGCATTCGCTTCGTTTGCTGGTGTCGCGTCTGCTGTATCGAGACGAATGTCGCGGTGGTGATCACTCCATGTTGGTGTGAGTACCAGGATCCGCTCTGGACGTTTCCCACGGGATCGAAGAGCGACGTTGTCCGCGTTCCACGTGACCAGGAATTTTGCTCTAGATGCTTCACACGGGTTCACTGCCGTGTTAGGCGAGGACTAGGCTCCGCTCTGGATGCTTCGCATGGGTTCACTGCCGTGCTCTGCGAGGACCAGGATCCGCTCTGGACGTTTTCCACGGGGTCAAAGAGTGACGTTATCCGCGTTCCACGTAACCAGGAATTTTGCACTAGATGCTTCACACGGTTTCATTGCCGCGTTAGGCGAGGACTAGGCTCCGCTCTGGATGCTTCACACGGGTTCACTGCCATGTTCTGCGAGGACCAGGATCCGCTCTGGACGTCTTCCACGGGGTCAAAGAGTGACGTTATCCGCGTTCCACGTAACCAGGAATTTTGCACTAGATGCTTCACACGGGTTCACTGCCGTGTTCGGCGAGTACTAGGCTCCGCTCTGGATGCTTCACACGGGTTCACTGCCGTGCTCTGCGAGGACCAGGATCCGCTCTGGACGTTTTCCACGGGGTCAAAGAGTGACGTTATCCGCGTTCCACGTAACCAGGAATTTTGCACTAGATGCTTCACACGGTTTCATTGCCGCGTTAGGCGAGGACTAGGCTCCGCTCTGGATGCTTCACACGGGTTCACTGCCATGTTCTGCGAGGACCAGGATCCGCTCTGGACGTTTTCCACGGGGTCAAAGAGTGACGTTATCCGCGTTCCACATGACCAGGAATTTTGCACTAGATGCTTCACACGGGTTCACTGCCGCGTTAGGCGAGGACTAGGCTCCGCTCTGGATGCTTCGCACGGGTTCACTGCCGTGTTCTGCGAGGACCAGGATCCGCCCTGGACGTTTTCCACGGGGTCAAAGAGTGACGTTATCCGCGTTCCACGTAACCAGGAATTTTGCACTAGATGCTTCACACGGGTTCACTGCCGTGTTCGGCGAGGACTAGGCTCCGCTCTGGATGCTTCGCATGGATTCACTGCCATGCTCTACGAGGACCAGGATCCGCTCTGGACGTTTTCCACGGGGTCAAAGAGTGACATTATCCGCGTTCCACGTGACCAGGAATTTTTGCTGAATATATCCGCATTTCACGGGGTGAAGGTTTGACTGTTGGTGATATGTATACCACCGAGCCATGGAACTGGGAGTGGCCGCTGTTCCGCTTAGCTTGAAGTTGTGTCCGTTGTTACGAGACGATCTCCAGGTTATTTGTGAACCGTCGAGATTTGGCTTCCTCTCATGATGAAACCTGGGGGGAGGAGTATGATCCCTTCTTTGTTTGCGCCCCCGGATTGTATACAGGGATTGTTGTAGTATCGCCTGTAGGGCAAAAAGGTTTCATTTTTCCATCATTTCTTTTATTCTTTCCGCGATACTCTATCATTTCAGCTTTTTATATCGCGAAGGTCGCGATTGCCCAATCATTTCGGCTATTTTTCGCGGTGCCCAATCATTTCGGCTATTTGTTTTATTTTTACTCGCTGCTTTTTATTGCAAGTTGCCCCATCATTTCGGCTATTTTTCATGCATACATTTTTACTTGCTGCTTTTTATTGCAAGTTGCCCCATCATTTCGGCTATTTCGTAGGCATGTGTGGCCTGCTAGCTTTTTCGCCGCAAGCTCGGATTTTGGACACCGATTTCGGCATCAGCATCGCTGCAACTGGGATGTTGCCAGGAGCGAATCATCATTTGCCTTTGTCGATGTTGAACAAAGGTGGCTTAGCAAACAGGGTTAAGGTCCTGTCGACTAAGGCTTTTGACTTCATGAGCCGTAAGGGTCTCACAAAGGTATTTCTCCCTACAAGTCGTGAGGATCTTGCAGGTGTATCTTCTCCTTAGGGATCGTGAGGATTCCTAAGTGTATGTTCCTCTGTAAGTCGTAAGGATCCTACAAGAGGGTTTTCTCCTTATGGGTCGAGGGGACCTACAAGGGTTGGACTTTGCTGGGGATATGTTTATTCGCGCCCGTGGATTGTATACAAGGGCCGGTATTGAGCGGCTTGTAGGGCCAAAAGGTTGTGGGGGTTGCTTAAGAACAGATTCAGGTCTCTGTAACTTAAGACTTTCAAATCTTATGAGCCGTGAGGGTCCCATAAGAGAGTTCTCCTTACAAGTCATGAGGATCTCGCAAGTGTAATTTCTCTTTAGGAATCGTGAGGATCCCTAAGTGTGTTGCTCCCTTGTGAGTCGTAAGGATCTCACGCGGGTGGTTTCTCCTTATAAGGTCGAGAGGACCTTATAAGTGTCTTTTAACGAGGTTGCGCCCTTTCGGGTTTTCACAAACACTCGCCGGTAGCCCTGCTGTTTTTACTCACGGAGCCCTTTCGGGTTTCATCCGTGCCCATTTTGCTTATGGACATACCGTTTTTTTTTGTTTTTTTTTTTTTACGAGGTCGCGCCCTTTCGGGTTTTCACGAACACTCGCCGGTAGCCCTGCTGTTTTTACTCACGGAGCCCTTTCGGGTTTTCATCCGTGCCCATTTTGCTTATGGACATACCGTTTTTTTTTTGTTTTTTTTTTAACCACGTCAGCCTGAAAATGCTGCGGGTTGGGAGTAGTTTAACGACGTTTCGGTCATTTGCAAGTTTTAGGACATTGCGGTCCATCGTTAGTTTCAGGACGTTTCGGTCCGCCGTCGTCGTATTTGAGACGCATCTCTAGTTTACTGACTTTTCGGTCTATGGGGCTTTCCATATGAATGAGCATGATGCCCCCGGCATATCCACCTTTTTCGGAGCATGTTGTTGTGGCGGGTTTACTTTCCACTTTTCGGGTAACGCGAACTTGCCCTGTTGGTATTGGTCTTCAACCCAGTTTTTGAAGACGTAGCAATTGTCGAGTGGGTGATCCATTAATCTGTGGTAGGGACAATAGTTAGGATTGTTAACGTCACCTGGTTGCAATAGACGTTTTGGATCTGGCAGAGTGATAAGCCCGCTGCGCACTGCTAGCTCGAATAATCTCTTTGTTTTATCTTTGGGAAATGAGTAAGGACGTTTCAACTTCTCATTGAGGTATCGCGGCTTGTTGTTTTGACGACAAAACGGTCTCGGGTTACTCGGCTGTTGTTGAGTGTTGGCAACAAAGGCCGTTTTTTCCTTTTCTTTTCTCATTTCGTTTGCTCCGTCGTTTGCGGGTCCGAGATTCCTTCCGGGTAGCGTGAGATTGTACGGCTGAACATTCTCGCAACTCTCCAATTCTTTTGTTTTAGAAATGAATTCCTTGAAGAGAGGGTTAAGAGCGGCTTCTTCATCAGAATCGCTTCCAAAGGTGAGAACTCGTGATCCCCCGGGCTCGTCCTTTTTGGAGTGTGCGGTTGTGGTGGGTTTACTTTCCACTTTTCAGACAGCGCGAACATGCCTTGTAGGTACTGATCTTCTATCCATCCTTTAAAGACGAAGCAATCCTCGATCGGGTGACTTACCGTTTGGTGGTAAGGGCAATAATTGGGATCGTTGACATCGCCTGGCTGCAACGGACGCTTTGGACTCGGTAGATTGATGAGTCTGTCGCGCACTGCCAGCTCGAACAATCTCCTCGTTTTATTCTGAGGAAACGAGTAAGGACGTCCCAGTCTCTCCTCGAGGGACGGGCGTGGTCGCACATTGTTTTGGCGAACAACCGGCTTTAAGTTGCTCGACTGTTGTTGAGTCTTATCGACGAAAGTTGCTTTCCCTTTGCCCTTTTCATTCCAAGGCTCTGTCTCTGAAGAGGAAGGCCTATGGCCCATCTGGTCCATTTGGGCCAGCTTGTCAATTAAAGCCTGGAATGTGGTTGGCTTAAAGAACATCATAAACTGGGAGATAGTTACGTGGGGGTCTAGGGTTCCCACGAACATGCCCACTGCGGGTGCCTCCTCAATGCGTTGTTCACATCTCGACCATAAATTCCGCTAGCGTATAGCATACTGGACCCAGGTTTCGCCTGGTTTTACCCTGGCGTTAATCAATGCAGTTATTGGAGTGCGTTCGCTAGCACTTGCGAATCGCTGGGTGAACAGCAGCTCCATCTCCGTAAATGTCTTGATAGAGTCATTTGGGAGTTCAGAGTACCACTCAAAGGCCGTTTCTGCTAAGCTGCCGACGAATTGGCGAAGCAACAGTTTGTCGTCGCCTCCAGTATTGCCGCATAAGGCCCTGAATTGAGCGACATGCTGATGCGGATTTCCCGTCCCCTTATATACGTGGAACTTAGGGATCGTATATCCTGGCGGGTAACTAATTTGGTCATACCAGCCCGGGTAGGGTCGTCCGGTTCTAGCAATTTGCCCAGCCGCTTCATTTGCCTGGTGAGCTCGTATTTGCTGAGCTATATGGTCATCCAGTGCGGCCTTGGAAATGGTCTCCTCCTTGGCTGCAGAAAGAGCCGGCGGAGGATTAGATGTCTCCTCTTTATTGTCTTCAATAATGATCGGAGGTTCTTCAGCTGGAGGGTCCGGCTGTAACATCATCCCTACCATATCTTAGAAGAGGAGCGCCATTTGTTTTATGTTAGCCTCTTGCTCTGCGGCTTCTTTGTCCTTCTTTTCGAGGACTCTGCGTAAGAAGTCATCGTCGGTTTCTTGTTCGTGACGCTGTTCTGATGATGCCTCCGGGCTTTCTTTTGGCCCGGTGAGTGCGGCCATTTTAGTCATCATCTCCTGAAGCTTCTGTTGCTGCTCCTGGGCTTTCGTCACTGATCGGGTGAGCGGTCGGTGACCCGTCGAAGCACGGTTTTCCTCTTTTCCGGAAGCCATGTATACGGTGTGCACCACCATGCCCCCAGACTTGGGGCGTTTAGGCTCAGCGCTTTTATGGTTCACTATATTCACAGGGGCTTTTTGCGGCCTCCTTTTCTTTTGAGTGATTGACGTTGAGGGAGCCGTCGCAGTGGGTACCCGAGTAGCTGTTGCTTTTTCTGGTCTGACAGAGTAGTCTTTCTCCTGCCGAACTTTCATCTTTTTCTGTCGGCGGAGATAGTCTTGATCCATCGCGGAGTCTTGGACTTGACGCCAGACCTTGTAAATTTTAGAGGATAGCCGTTGAGAGGACTGTTCTGGCTTGGCTCCTGCAACATTTCCCACCGGAGGAGGGGATCTTTTTAGTACGGCGGTAGGAGAGTTTCTGCGCATCGTGTTCAGCAATTCAAAGCTGTTCCCGATTGAAACAGTAGCATCGGTCTCCACCGTTGGAGCGGGTGGAGTAAGTCCAGACGGAGAGATGCCCCCAGCCTTTCTTACTCGGTGCCAGTGGCGACGTCGAGCATGTCGTGCGGATGAGATCACCTCCGTTGTTAGATAAGCTTCTTCATGCCCCCTCTGAGCAGGGGAAGCAGCTTTGAGGACCTCGCCTGGAGCAGCAACCGGAATGGCCAGCCTCGTAAAAACTGACTTCTTGGAAGGAGGAGCCTTTCCAATGATTTCGTCTGCTTGAGCCGGGATAGCTATCCGCTTTGGGATGGCAGCTTCGGGTATCGCGGGTTTGCAGACGTTCTGGCCCAGTCTGTTGAAAACTGAGGTATTGAAGTTGGGCGACCCGTTGAGAGGGGCCGCGGCAGTGGTGAGCCGATCAAAGACCGACTTCTTTGGGGCTTCTTGCAACGTCATTGTGGCATTGAAGCTCAACGGTGGGAGCATGGTCCCGAAGAATAATCCAGTGGTGGCCTGAGTTACCTGCTCCACTGGCATCTTGAAAAGGGAGGCCGCTTGGGGCCCATAAGTCACTCCTCCAGCAAGGACCGAGCGAGAGTTGCAGTTGCAGGTAGTGCAGTTTGAAGCCATTGATCTTCTGTTTTCTGCACGGAGCAAGATACCAAATCTTAGTACCTCGAATCCACAGGCAACCACAATAAACCGCGATTCATTCGCGAACACGACACACGAAGTGTGGAGTGGAAAGAGGAAAAGGTCCCACCGGGCGTGCCAGAATCTGTTCCCCTCCGAAAGACGGCGCGACATGACGTCTTGCCTGAGATTCGGGCCAGATGCTAATTGGTGCTATCCGTCCACCTCTCCGAAGATGCCAAGTTGATTTATGGCACCATGTATCGAAGGTTTAAACGGATGCGTCCGATGTAGCAGACTTCGTCAGATTCCCCCTCGCTTGAGGGGTTTTTGATTGTGGGGACGCTCTTCCCTGCAGGCGCAAGCCCCTGCAGTTAATTACGCTACCGCATTGCGGTAACAACTTTCTCCTTCTCCAGATGGTCACTTCGTGTCGTGGGTGTTTGTTTTATTTGTGGTTGCCCGTGGATTGTTTACGGAGACTGAGTTATGTCGTCGCCCGTAGGGCGTGGACTAGTCCAAATCCGTATTATCTTAGATTTGGGTTTGGGGGTTGGGTTTGAGGATACGTTAGCCATATTTGAGGCTAAGATCAACTCAAACGTTTGTTAAGGATACGTTAGTCCAGTTTGAGACTAAGATCAACTTAACGAGATCGTTTAGATCCGACAAAAGAGCAATTGGCTCTAATGTTCCAGTTTAGGGACATAGTGGTCCATTAAATGTATGGCCGTCGGGACCCATCACCTCTCTGACGACGTTGAAGGATTACAACGACAAATGTCAGAGGAGTTCAGAGATGTACCCTTGAGCCAAAGTTGATTGGGGGATCTAGAGTCCAATTTGGGACTAAAGTCTGTTTGAAGGTTTAAGGATGCGTTAACCATATTTGAGGCTAAGATCAACTTAAACGGTTGTTAAGGATACGTTAGTCCAGTTTGGGACTAAGATCAACTTAACGGGATCGTTTAGATCCGACAAAAGAGCATTTGGGGGCTCTATTGTTCCAGTTTAGGGACATGGTGGTCCAATACCAGTTTAGGGACATGGTGGTCCAACTCCAGTTTAGGGACATGGTGGTCCATTGGTAGTTTAAGGACGCATAAGTCCATGGGTTTAAGGACCCCACAGTCCATATGGGCGTGTTTAAGGACGCATTAGTCCGTTAGTTTAAGGACGCATAAGTCCGCGGGTTTAAGGACCCCACAGTCCGTATCTTGGTTTAGGGACGCGTAAGTCCATGAGTTTAAGGACCCCACAGTCCGTGTTGATGTGTGGTTGTCGGGACCCGTCACCTCTCTGAAGACGTTGAAGGATTACAACGACAAATATCAGAGGAGTTCAGAGATGTACCCTAAACCAATGAGTTGGTTGAAATAGCAGATGTGCTCAGTTCAAGATGATTTGAGGACTTATGGCCAGTTTGGGCTAAGTCCAGTTATGTTTGAAATATTGGCCCTCTGTTGGTCCATTGAAGGAGAGGCTTTGCCTCTAAAAACTTAGCCAATTGGGCTAAAGCTAGTGTTAAACACTACAGACCAACAGTGTTGAACACTGGGAATAAGATTAGCAAATTAGTGTTAAACACTAAAAGATAATCAGTGTTAAGCACTGCAAATAGAGTTTTCCAATTAGTGTTAAACACTAAGGAGGGAGGGGTCGCGTGCGAACACGTGAGAGTGCCCTGATTTCCCTTATTTTATTCAGCAGGTAAGTATTTAACACCTTTAATTTCCTAGCCATCACGTGTGGGCACGTGATAGGCATACATCCATTCGATATTAAAGGGATTCGTTAGGGGTCATGTGGGGACACGTGAGGGCGCCCTAAATGTGAAGCCAGATCTCCTTTGTTTTATCTTCAAATCTGCGAATAAGTGTTAAACACTTTTCATCTTTATTTTAGAGCATCACGTGTTGGCACGTGATGGGGGTTTATGCATCGAATATTACAGCACTTGCTAAGGGGTCACGTGATAAACACGTGAGAGCGCCCAAAGCCTTCATTTCCATTGATCTTTCTTTCTGCGTTTTGAGAGTCACGTGGGAGCACGTGATGGCATCAAAAAGTGGGGCCAGATCCCCTTTATTTTGTTGTGCAAACAAGTGTTAAACACTTTTATTTTTATTTTAGAGCATCACGTGTTGGCACGTGATAGGGATCTGTGCGCCAATTGTTAAAGCATTTGCTGAGGGGTCACGTGATAACACGTGAGAGCGCCCAAAGTTTTCATTCCCTTTGCTTTTTCTTTCTGCGTTTTGGGAGTCACGTGGGAGCACGTGAGGTGATGCTTCAAAGTTCTTTGCAGGGGATCTTTTCAAGGGTCACGTGGGGCACGTGACCCTAGTTCTTTTCATGAACAGAGATCTTTTAAGAGTTGAATTCTTTGTAGGGTTAAACCCTAATTATGATTTGGAGGAATTAAATTCCTATCGTGAAAGAATTGAATTCTTATTTAGGATGAAACCCTGATTTCTTTTCAAAGGAATTAAATTCCCAGATATGTAAAAGAATTAAATTCTTGATTAGGGTTAAACCCTAGTTTTGTTTTAGGAGAATTAATTCTCAAAACTCAATTCCCCTTCTAAGTTTAGGATCTGCATGGCAGGATCTCGACCCGATGAGAATTAAATTCTCAAGTTATGGGGAGATATGTTCTGTGCAGATCTTCAACCAGAAGAAGAACTAAGTTCTTTTTTGTATAAGAGTTAAACTCTTAGATTTTGAGAATTAAATTCTCTGTTTGAAGTTTATCTTTTTCCCTTTTCTCACCTAGGGTTTTCTTTGTTGAGAATTAAATTCTCCTTTCTTTTCTTCCCTCTTGAGAATTAAATTCTCCTCTCTCTGTTTTTCTCTCAAAAAAGTAGATCCCTTCTCTTCTCTTCTTGGCTCCTATTTATAGGAGAAGGCAGAGAATCAATTTGTTTAGCAAATTTCTCATTAAGAGATTTGATTTGTATGTTGAGAGATTTGATTTGCATTCATCATTAATCTGGGCCTTTAGATTGTTAAGTGAATTTTATTCACCATTGATTTTAAATCCAAATGATATTCTATTTGTTATCTCGGTTAGATTTAGGGGGAATCTTTCCTTATTTAAGATTTTTCCATAAATTGGTGATTTTTAATCACCCTTGGATTTTTAATCCAACGGTTCCCCATGACCCTTTTCCATTTGGAAAGATTCAGAAACTTTTAGAATTTAATTCTATTGAATCATAATGCTTTTAAAGCCAGTCACGTGCTGGCACGTGACCCCCAATTGGGTTCCTTTCTCAGCCGCTTATTTATGTTTCAGTTTTAACCATCACGTGTCAACACGTGACCATTGGTCACGTGTAAGCATGTGATACCTCGTTGAGGTATTTTCTGACTTTTAGAATTAAATTCTATTCATTATTTTAGAGGCTTTAAAAGCCCATCACGTGTCTGCACGTGACCCATGGTCACGTGTGAGCACGTGATGCCCCATTGGGGTCTTTTCTGAGTTTTTATTATATTTTTTAACTCCTCCAGCGGGTTTTTAAAAGCCCATCACGTGTGGACACGTAATTCCTTATAACTTTTGATCCCGGATGAATTACGAGGCCCATAATATATCAAATCGAAGGGTTTTTCGAGCCGCTTTCGATACCATCAGAATTTATCTGTTTCTCATTCGGGAGTTTGTCAAAAAACAGCCCGGAAGATACTGGTTCCCATTTTCTTAAGCGTATCGCCGCCATTTGATACCTCGGGCTCTTTCGCGCAGAAATTTTCGGCGGGAACAGGGTTGTTCATCATGCGCACATATCCCCAATCACGGATGAAATTTGGTTAGGGAAATGTTTATTCACGCCCGTGGATTGTATACAAGGGTCAGTATTGAACCACTTGTAGGGCAATATCGAAAGTTGTGGGGGGGTTGCTTAAGCACAGGTTTAGGTCTCTGTAACTTAAGACTTTCAAATCTTATGAGCCGTGAGGGTCCCATAAGAGAGTTCTCCTTACGAGTCGTGAGGATCTCGCAAGTGTATTTTCTCCTTAGGAATCGTGGGGATCCCTGAGTGTGTTACTCCCTTGTGAGTCGTAAGGATCTCACGCGGGTGGTTTCTCCTTACAAGGTCGAGAGGACCCTGTAAGTGTCCTTTAACGAGGTTGTGCCCTCTTAGGTTTTCATAAACACTCGCCGGTAGTCCTGCTGTTTTTACTCACGGAGCCCTTTCGGGTTTTCATCCGTGCCCATTTTGCTTATGGACATACCGTTTTTTTTATTCTTTTTATTTTCTCTCTCTTTTTTTACGAGGTCGCGCCCTTTCGGGTTTTCACGAACACTCGCCGGTAGCCCTGCTGTTTTTACTCACGGAGCCCTTTCGGGTTTTCATCCGTGCCCATTTTGCTTATGGACATACCGTTTATTATATATTTTTCTTTTATATTTTTTTTATTATTTTGTCAGCCTAAGGATGCTGCGGTAGTAGTTTAAAGACGTTTCGGTCCGTCATTAGTTTAAGGACGTTTCGGCCCGCCATTAGTTTAAGGACGTTTTGGTCCGTTCAGGAGAAGGCTGGCTACTGCTTATTAAGTTTGAGCTTAGGAAGATAGCGAGCGGACATAGTCGTCGTCATCTATCATTGACCTAGGCAGTAACTCGCTAAGCGTAGTATTTCTTTAGGAATCGGCCATTTATTGGCCTGTAAGGCCTTTCACCGTGCATATCCATAAGTAGATAGGCTCCACCTTGGTAGACCTTGTCTATGATGTACGGGCCTTCATAGTTCGGCTCAAATTTTCCTCGCTTGGCTCGATTGGGGATCATAGGTCTTTTGACCACTAGCACGAGTTCGCCTTGGCGGAATGTCCTTGGCCGGGTCAATCTTTCATATGAGCGCGTCATCTTTGCTTTATAGGGCTCCAGATTTTGTTGCGCTATGAGCCGGGTTTCGTCAAGGGCATCAAGTTCCTCAAGCCGAAGGTGAGCATTTTTTCGTCTGTCAGCTCGTAGTGGATTGCCACTCGTAGAGAGGGTAACTCTATCTCGAGGGGGAGTACCACTTCTGTACCGAATACCAACGCATATGGCGTTGTATTCGTGGCTGTCTTGAACGTAGTTCGATAAGCCCAGAGAGCTTCTTGCAGTCTCTCATGCCATTCCTTCTTATTTCGGGACACCGTTTTCTTCATGATCTTTGTCAAGGTCTTGTTGAAGGCTTCAGCTAGACCGTTAGCTCGGGGATTATAAACTGAGGAGTATCTCCAGTCTATATTATGCTGTTGCGCGAAGCGACTGATTTTGTGGCTTCTGTAGGCTGGTCCGTTATCGGAGATGATCCGGCGTGGAGTTCCAAACCGATATATGACGTGCGTCTTGAAGAAATGGAGGATATTCTCCGTCTTCACTTCCCTCAACGGTATTGCTTCTGCCCATTTGGAGAAGTAGTCAGTCGTTGCCAGGATGAATCGATATCCCCTGGACGATGCTGGTTCGATAGGGCCGACTATATCAGTTCCCCACATTTTGAACGGCCAGCTAGCCACCGTTGGATGTAGTGGATTTGGATGCTGGTGGATGAAGTCCCCATGAATTTGGCATGAGTGGCATTGCTTCGCTTATTCGAGGCAGTCCTGGATCATCGTGGGCCAGTAATAGCCAATTCGTTTGATCTTCAACTTCATCTTTGGGCCTGCTTGGTGAGAACCGCAGAGTCCATCATGAACTTCCTGAACGACTCTTTTCGCTTCGTCAGGTCCCAGGCATCTCAACCACAAAGAATTGAACGATCTCTTGTACAGAGTATCATTGATGAAGGCGAAAGACAGAGCTCGTTTCATAAGCTGATATCTTGAGGACGCATCTTCGGGCATTCGACGGTATTTGAAGTAGTCTATAAAGATTTCTCTCCAATCCTCGGTATTTTCCCGATCTTTTGTTTGCAGGGTCGTCTGCTCAGTCGCTCCCTTTTCTTCGGATGATTCCGGAGATATTTCCGCTGGGGCAAGCACCCGACGGCTTTGTACCACGATTCTTACGTCATTGAGGTTCTCATCAGCCAGTTCCTTAGCGAGCTTGGCCAACGCGTCCACTTTGCTGTTTTCCGCGCACGGTATGCTTTCCAAAGTACAGGAAGGAATTTGGGTCAAAAGTTGCTGCACCTTCTCGCCGTACTTCACCAACTCTGGTTTACACGTTTGATAGTCGCCGTTTACTTGACTAACGACCAGCTGGGAGTCTCCGTATATGAGGAGGTTTTCAATTCCCATGTCGATGGCGATCTCGAGGCCTGCTATCAGAGCTTCGTATTCGGCTTCATTGTTTGTCCTCGGCTCTGTTAGGGAGAAAGCAAAACGCATTATCCCTCCTTGTGGAGTTACAAAGATGAGTCCTACCCCCGATTTGATTATAGGGGTACTTTGTTTGCGTTTCTTCATGGAAGATGCTCCATCAAAATGAAGCTCCCATCGGGTATCACCACCGTCGATCGCATCAAACGCATGTTCGTCTGGAAGATCGCAATTTAAAGGAGAATCGACGGGTATCGGATGCTCAGCGAGGAAGTCGGCGATGGCCTGGCCTTTCACTGTCTTGAGAGGTTGATATGTTATCGAGAACTCCATCAAGAGCAGGGCCCATTTAGCGAGTCGCCCCATCAATATGGCCTTCGACATCAAATATTTAAAGGGGTCCACCTTCGAAATGAGAAGGACTTCATGTGCCAACGCATAATGTCTAAGCTTTGTTATCGCAAAGATCAACGCCGGGCAATGTTTTTCAATGGGGGAGTAGTTGCTTTCTGCCCCCAGTAGAACTCGACTTAAGTAGTAGAGTGCTCTTTCCTTCCCTTGATCATTCTCTTGTGCCCATAATGCGCCCAAAGAGCCTTCGAGAGCGGTTGTATAAAGAATGAGGGGCTTTCCCTTGACTGGAGCAGCCAGCACTAGCGGGTTCTGCAGGTATTGCTTGATCTCGTCTAGCGCGCTTTGGCATTTTTGGTCCCAGACGAACGGGGTTCCCTTCTTCATCAGGTGGCTATAAGGACGGCACTTGCCTGACAGGTTGGCTATAAATCGCCGTATATACGCAAGCTTCCCTTGGAGAGACCGCAGCTGTTTGAGAGTCCTTGGCGGAAGCATTTCCATGATCGCCTTGATCTTTGACGGATCTATCTCAATACCTCGGTGTCGGACGATGAATCCCAGGAATTTGCCCGAGGAAACTCTGAATGCACACTTGAGAGGGTTCATCTTCAAGTTGTATTGCCGAAGGCGATGAAATACGGTCTTCAGATGCTCGAGATGTTCCTCGTATGATTTGCTTTTAACCACGAGATCGTCGATATAGCATTCGACGATTTCGTGTATAAGGTCATCAAAGATCTTCGTCATGGCCCTTTGGTAGGTGGCACCGGCATTCTTTAAACCGAAGGGCATCACCTTGTAGCAGAATATACCCAAAGGAGTCCTGAAGGCGGTGTGCTTCTGGTCTTCAGGATGCATCTTTATCTGATTATACCCTGACGAGCCGTCCATGAAGGAGAAAACCTCATGAGTGGACGTATTGTCTATCATCAGTTCGGTGACTGGCACTGGGAAATCGTCCTTCGGGCAGGCTTTATTGAGATCCCGAAAATCTACGCATATGCGCACTGTCCCATTTTTCTTCATCACCGGGACGATGTTGGCGATCCATTCCGGATATTGAACCTCCTGAATAAAGCCGGAGTCGATCAGCTTTTTGACTTCAGCATTGATACTCATTTCAAGCTCGAGCCGCATTCTTCTTGGCGCCTGTTTGACCGGCTTGACGTCCGGGGATATCGCCAATTTATGCACAACAATTTCTGGATCTAGTCCTGGCATTTCAGAATAGTTCCATTCGAAGCAATCTTTATGCTGAATAAGCAGGTCTTTTAATGAAGCCACCTTCTCTTCAGACAGCAGCTCACTAATGAATGTCGGTCGCGGGTCGTTCACCATTCCCAACTCAATTTTCTTGAGGTTATCCGCCGTGGTATGGATTCCATCCTCCAGCTCTTTTGGCGCTGGTGGGAATTCCGATATTACCTCACCGTTGCTATTTTCGAAGCACCAGGGAAGGTCATCCATGTTCTCGGGCTCTTCCTTTGATATTGTTATCATGTGACAAGTACGAATTCGCTTCCAATCCCAATATGGAACTGGTTCTTCTTTCGCGGGCTTGGGTTCGTGCTTCTGCGGCGGTGCTACCCTCCACTTGTCAGACAGAGCGAACTTACCAAGCTGATACTGATCTTCAAGCCAATTCTTGAAGGTGAAGCAGTCCTCGAGAGGGTGCCCTATCACTCGGTGATAAGGGCAATAGTCCGGGTGAGAGACTTTGCCTGCTTGTTCGGGGTGTTTAGACTCCGGCAGTGTAAACATCTGATGTTTTAAAGCGAGGTCAAGTATTTTCTTGGTCTTGTCCTGAGGAAAAGAGTATACTCGACCCATTTTTCTTATGAGGGATAGATCGGAACCGTTCGATTCCCGCTTGCGTGATCTCTTAGTCCCGCTTCGTTGCTGTTGAGCGCCTTTTTCGCGTTTCAACTTGTTTCTGTCTCTGCGTCGAGCCTTCTTTATAACAGGTTGACAAGGAGCGGCATTTTCATCTTTCACGGCCTGTTGGAGGAGGCGTTGCGTTTTGGCTTTCTCGTAGATGGTCATTTCACGGTTATGGTCGTCTCGGACTTTTTGACCAGCTTCCCTTATAAGCTTGTCCATTTTTTCTTCGAACGACGGACTGGGCACTTTTGCATCTGGAACTTTTACTGGTTCAGGATTAGCGTCCTCCCATTGAGCATCCGCTTCTTCATCAAAGTCATACACGACGTAGCAGCCGTGTAGTAACTCTTGTTTCTTTGACCGGATGTATCCAAGCCCTTTTGTTTCCATTCTCCCATCAGGCAGTTTACGTTGAGTCCTGGGAACGTTCCATACTTTGTCATAGAACTTGGCTTTTCGAACGGTCTGCTTGAAGGATATCCCCTGGCGCTTCAGTAGCCTCTTCAAGCCTTCTGTATAATATCTGGGGAGACGAATGGGTTGAAGCCTGTCAAGCGTAGGATCCGCGCCATGCCAGATTTCTTTCTCCACTCTGGTTTTTTCAGAGCGGTAGAATAGAATTGCTTTTTCGCCTTCTCGTCTGGGAGGGATATAGCATGTCTGCAGCTCTTCGACGTTGTAGATATCAAGTGCGTCCAGTTCTTTACGGTGTTTAAGCGGCACCATGGCACTTGTAGACTTTGCTCTTCATCAGCGGACGTTTGTATTGAAGGTCGAGCAGGGAATACAGCATGGACCTCATCTTCTGAGTCGCTACCAAAGATCAATGTAGGAGCAGATGGTCCCAGCTTGTTGTATTGGGGCAGCCCCGAATAAACTATCTACTCTTCCTCCTCGGTATCACTGCCGAAGACATGGATGGTGGCATTAGCTTTATTCTCCGGCTTGTGACACCTCTCCGTGTCTTCGAAATCCGGTAAGAAGTATTTTGCATCTTCATATTTGCGGACCTCGTTCATGGAGAACGGGTTCAGTTCTCCCGCCACGGTATACTCGAGACCATCCTTAGAATACTTCATACACTGATGTTGTGTAGAAGGGATGATGTTGTACTCATGTAACCACGGTCGGCCGAGCAAAGCGTTGTAGCATGTCTTGGCGTCTATGACGTGGAACTTAATGTCTATGACGAGTAGCCTAAAGCGTAGTGTCAGTATCACAGACCCAAGAGTTCTTGATGATTGGGAGTCAAACCCGGAGATGGTAATCTTATCCCGAGCAAGGTGCTGGACGCTCATGCAGATTTCTTTTAACACCCGCACATTGAGGAGGTTAACGGAGGATCCATTGTCGATCAGGATTTTGCCTATCTTTATATCGTGACAGTATCCTGAGACATAAAGAGGGCAATTATGTTCGCACGTCCCAAGGAGAATGTCTTCATCACCAAAAGCGACATCGGCCGTGTGCACTTCCTCCAATTCATCCTTCATCTTTTCCTCTGCCAGGAAAGCTTGGAATTGCTCCGGATCCTGTAGTGCCTTGATTAACGAATCTCTCGCCTCCTTTGATAGCAAACGGGCGTCAAGAATGCTGAGCTGTGAGGGTAGCTTCCTCAGATGCGCTAAGACGTTGTAATCCATCTTATTTCTCTTCGGCGGGTCCTTGGCACTTAGCTCCTCCACAACTTGGTCATCTAAGACGATATCTTCAGGGACCTTTTCTTTTCCCTTATCTTTTTTATTTGAGGGTCCGAGATTCTTTTCGGGAAGCGTGCGATTATGTAGCCGGATATTTTCGCAGACCTTCGGCTCTTCTTCTTTTCCCGAGGTGGACTCTTTAAAGAGAGGGCCAAGCTCCAGCTCCTCATCAGAATCGCTCCCGAATGTAGGCACCTGTGATCCCCCGGCGTTAACCATGCGACAATCACCGGTAGTTCTGTTAAACCCTTCGGTTGTATTTTTCCACTCCCGACGATTCTTGCGCTTCTCCCGCTTAAAATTTTGTCGATGAGCAACATATCCTTGCCACCATCTATCGAAAGCTTTGCACTCTTCGGTGGGGTGCGAAATCTTCCGATGATACAAGCAGTAGGAGGGGTGCATTTCCATTTCACCAGTAATGCTTCTTTTAGAGGAAGGTAGCTTCACCATTGATATGTCCTTAGCAAACCTTTTCCTCGTCTTGAATTTGCTTTTGTCCATAGTGGAGGTATTTTGCTCCAGCGGGAGCGTCTCAGCTCTTTCATCAAGTCGCTGGCGCTTGGCCCTATCAAATATGACCGCCTCGCGTTCCCGACCAGCTTTACTTTTTAAGAGAGCTTCATTGAGGAATGCGTCAATTACTTCATCCGATGGCCCCAGAATTTTTGGTTCAGGATCTGCCCCTAGCGTTTCAGTACAAGGAGTCTCCTTATCGTCCATGAACGAGTGGGAAATCACATGACAGCTCGCCACATATTCTTCAGATTCATCAGATGAACTTTCTCCCTCATCTTCCTCTTGAAAGACGTGATTGAGGACCTCTTGGAATGTAATGGGAGTCCGTGCCTTCTGGTTGTATTCCTCCAGCGCGTCAATTTGTTTTTGCAAGTCCGTGCGCTTGTCGTCAGGCTTCATGGGCTTCTTTGATTTCTTTTTCTTCTTCTTTGAAGATTTCGACGGTTGGTTGTGAATGCTTGGGCCACCTCCATCGATCATTTGGGTTGGACGCGGCTTCAACATTCCTTCAATGATTTGAATTTCCAACGGGTTCTTCCACCTAATCGCTGGGCATGTCTGAAGATCGTTCAGCATTCTCTTCGTCTTAGCTGACAGCACAACCTCCCATGGGGCTTCTTCGACGAGAGACACGTTGCCCCCGGCATATTCACCCTTTTAGAGGCGTGAGGTTGCGGCGGATTCACCTTCCATCTATCGGATAACGCGAATTTGCCCTGTTGGTATTGGTCTTCAAGCCAATTTTTGAAGACATAGCAATCTTCAATCGGATGACCCAGTACCCGGTGATAGGGACAGTATTTGGGCTCATTGACATCATTTGGTTGCGACGGACGTTTTGGCTCCGGTAGATTTATGAGTCGGTTGCGCAACGCCAACTCGAATAATCTTCTCGTTTTATCTCGGGGAAACGAGTAAGGACGTCCTAGTCTCTCCTCAAGGGGTACCTGCGGATGCATATTATTTTGACGAACAACCGGCTTCGAGTTACTCGGCTGTTGCTGAGCATTAGCGACAACGATCGCTTTTCCCTTCCCCTTGTCATTTCAGGAGTCCGGCTTTGGAAGAGGAGGTCTATGGCCCATTTAATCCATTTGCGCTAGCTTGTCAATCAAGGCCTAGAAGGTAGTCGGCTTGAAGAACATCATAAATTGCGAGATGGTTGCTTGCGGATCAAGGGTTCCCACAAACATACCCACTGCAGGAGCTTCTTCAATGCGCTGCTCTCACTTTGACCATAAGTTCCTCCACCGTATAGCACATTGAACCCATATCTCGCCTGGCTTTACCCTGGCGTTAATCAGTGCCGTCATCGGGGTGCGTTCACTGGAGCTTGCAAAACGCTGGGTAAACAACAGCTCTATCTCCGCGAATGTCTTGATAGAGTCGTTCAGGAGCTCAGAGTACCACTCGAATGTTGTATCTGACAAGATGCCGACGAACTGGCGAAGCAATAGTTTGTCATCACCGCTGGTGTTGCCGCAGAGTGCCCTGAACTGGGCAACATGCTGGTGGGGATTGCCCGTCCCCTTATAGACATGGAATTTGGGAATTGTGTAGCCCGGCGGGTATTTGATCTGGTCGTACCAGCTTGGATATGGCCGCCCTATTTTTACAACCTGGCCGGCTGCTTCAGTCGCATGATGAACCCGTATTTGTTGGGCTATGTACTCGTCCAAGTCAGCTTTGGAGATTGTCTCCTCCTTAGCCGTTGACAGAGCTGGCGGAGGATTCGACGTTTCTCCCCTATCGTCTTCAAGGACGATAGGAGAATCTTCGGCCGGAGGATCTTGTTGGATCATCATCCCCACCATGTCTTGGAACAGAAGGCCCATACGCTTTATGTTGGCTGCTTGTTCAGCAGCTTCTTTATCCTTCTCCAATATTCGACGAAGGAATTCGGCGTCAGTTTCTTGCTCCTGGTGTTCATCCGAGGACGTTTCAGGGTTTTCTTTTGGCCCAGTAAGCGCGGCCATTGCGTTCATCATCTCTTGGAGCTTCTGCTGCTGCTCCTGCGCTTTGGTCACCGATCGCGTGAGCGGTCTATGACCTATGGATATGCGGCTGTCCTCTTTACCAGACGCCATGTAGATGGTATGAACTACGATGCCCCCTGACTTAGGGCATTTGGGTTCACCACCTTTGATCTTTGCCGTCGGCGTGAGGACTTTCTCCGGCCTTCTCCTCTTATGGGCCGTAGAAGTTGGGGGGCCGTTGCTTTGGGCACCCAAGTGGTCGTCACCTTTCGTTGCTTGACCGGGGGATTTTCTTCTTGCCGACCTTTCAACTTTTTTGTGTTAGCGAGAGAAATTAGGATCAATCAAAGATTCTCGGACTCGTCGCCATATCTTGTAAATCCTGGAGGACAGCGATTGAGGAGGCTGCTCCGGCTTTTCTGCTTCCACGGTAGTCTCTACTGGTGGAGGAGATCTTTTGAGCACCGCAGTTGGCGAGTTTCTGAGTACTCTGTTCAGTAGCTCGAAGCTGTTCCCAATTGGAACAGCAGCGTTAACTTCCACCGTTGGAGCTGGCGGAGTCATCCCAGAAGGGGAGCTGCCCCCAGTCTTCCTTACCCGACGCCAGTGGCGTCGTCGAGCACGATGAGTTGTCGGTACTGGAGCCAGGTAAGGAAGACCGGGGGCAGCTCCCTTTCTGGGATGACTCCGCCAGCTCCAACGGTGGAAGTTAACGCTGCTGTTCCAACTGGGAATAGCTTCGAGCTACTGAACAGAGTGCTCAGAAACTCGCCAACTGCAGTGCTCAAAAGATCTCCTCCACCAGTAGAGACTACCGTGGAAGCAGAAAAGCCGGAGCAGCCTCCTCAATCGTTGTCCTCCAGGATTTACAAGACATGGCGATGAGTCCGAGAATCTGTGATTGATCCTAATTTCTCTCGCCAACATAAAAAGTCGAAAGGTCGGCAAGAAGAAAATCCCCCGGTCAAGCAATGAAAGGAGACGACCACTTGGGTGCCCAAAGCAACGGCCCCCCCAACTTCTACGGCCCATAAGAGGAGAAGGCCGGAGAAAGTCCTCACGCCGACGGCAAAGATCAAAGGTGGTGAACCCAAACGTCCTAAGTCAGGGGGCATCGTAGTTCATACCGTCTACATGGCGTCTGGTAAAGAGGACAGCCGCATATCCACAGGTCATAGACCGTCCACGCGATCGGTGACCAAAGCGCAGGAGCAGCAGCAGCAGCAGAAGCTCCAAGAGATGATGAACGCGATGGCCGCGCTTACTGGGCCAAAAGAAAACCCTGAAACGTCCTCGGATGAACGCCAGGAGCAAGAAACTGACGCCGAATTCCTTCGTCGAATATTGGAGAAGAAGGATAAAGAGGCTGCTGAACAAGCAGCCAACATAAAGCGTATAGGCCTTCTGTTCCAAGACATGGTGGGGATGATGATCCAACAAGATCCTCCGGCCGAAGATTCCCCCATCGTCCTTGAAGACGATAGGGGAGAAACGTCGAATCCTCCGCCAGCTCTGTCAATGGCTAAGGAGGAGACAATCTCCAAAGCTGACTTGGACGAGTACATAGCCCAACAAATACGGGTTCATCATGCGACTGAAGCAGCCGGCCAGGTCGTAAAAATGGGGCGGCCATATCCAAGCTGGTATGACCAGATCAAATACCCACCGGGCTACACAATTCCTAAATTCCATGTCTATAAGGGGACGAGCAATCCCCACCAGCATGTTACCCAGTTCAGGGCACTCTGCGGCAACACCGACGGTGATGACAAACTATTGGTTCGCCAGTTCGTCGGCAGCTTGTCAGATACAGCATTCGAGTGGTACTCTGAGCTCCCGAACGACTCTATCAAGACATTCACGGAGATGGAGTTGTTGTTTACCCAGCGTTTTGCAAGCGCCAGTGAACGCACCCCGATGACGACACTGATTAACGCCAGGGTAAAGCCAGGCGAGACATGGGTTCAATATGCTATACGGTGGCGGAACTTATGGTCAAAGTGCGAGCAGGGCATTGAAGAAGCTCTTGCAGTGGGTATGTTTGTGGGAACCCTTGATCCGCAAGCAACCATCTCGCAATTTATGATGTTCTTCAAGCCGACTACCTTCCAGGCCTTGATTGACAAGCTAGCGCAAATGGATCAGATGGGCCATAGACCTCCTCTTCCAAAGTCGGACTCCCGAAATGACAAGGGGAGGGGAAAAGCGATCGTTGACAGCCGAGTAACTCGAAGCCGGTTGTTCATCAAAATAATATGCGTCCGCAGGTACCCCTTGAGGAGAGACTAGGACGTCCTTACTCGTTTCCCCGAGATAAAACGAGAAGATTATTCGAGCTGGCGTTGCGCAACCGACTCATAAATCTACCGGAGCCAAAACGTCCGTCGCAACCAAATGATGTTAATGAGCCCAACCACTGTCTCTATCACCGGGTACTGGGTCATCCGATCAAAGATTGCTATGTCTTCAAAAATTGGCTTGAAGACCAATACCAACAGGGCAAATTCGCGTTATCCGATAGATGGAAGGTGAATCCGCCGCAACCTCACGCCTCTAAAAGGGTGAATATGCCGGGGGCAACGTGCTCTCTCGTCGAAGAAGCCCCATGGGAGGTTGTGCTGTCAGCTAAGACGAAAAGAATGCTGAACGATCTTCAGACATGTCCAGCGATTAGGTGGAAGAACCCGTTGGAACCTCAAATCATTGAAGGAATGTTGAAGCCGCGTCCAACCCAAATGATCGATGGAGGTGGCCCAAGCATTCACAACCAGCCGTCGAAATCTTCAAAGAAGAAGAAAAAGAAATCAAAGAAACCCGTGAAGCCTGGCGACAAGCGCACGGACTTGCAAAAACAAATTGACGCTCTGGAGGAATACAACCAGAAGGCACGGACTCCCATTACATTCCAAGAGGTCCTCAATCACGTCTTTCAAGAGGAAGATGAGGGAGAAAGTTCATCTGATGAATCTGAAGAATATGTGGCGAGCTGTCATGTGATTTCCCACTCGTTCATGGACGATGAGGAGACTCCTTGTACTGAAACGCTGGGGGCAGATCCTGAACCAAAAATTCTGGGGCCATCGGATGAAGTAATTGACGCATTCCTCAATGAAGCTCTCTTAAAAAGTAAAGCTGATCGGGAACACGAGGTGGTCATATTTGATAGGGCCAAGCACCAGCGACTTGATGAAAGAGCTGAGACGCTCCCGCTGGAGCAAAATACTTCCACTACGGACAAAAGCAAATTCAAGACGAGGAAAAGGTTTGCTAAGGCCATATCAATAGGCATGAAGCTACCTTCCTATGAAAGAAGCATTACTGGTGAAATGGAAATGCACCCCTCCTACTGCTTGTATCATCGGAAGATTTCGCACCCCACCGAAGAGTGCAAAGCTTTCGATAGATGGTGGCAAGGATATGTTGCTCATCGACAACATTTTAAGCGGGAGAAGCGCAAGACTCGTCGAGAGCGGAAAAATACAACCGAAGGGTTTAACAGAACTACCGGTGATTGTCGCATGGTTAACGCCGGGGGATCAAAGGTGCCTACATTCGGGAGCGATTCTGATGAAGAGCTGGAGCTTTGCCCTCTCTTTAAAGAGTCCACCTCGGGAAAAGAAGAAGAGCCAAAGGTCTGCGAAAATATCCGGCTACGTAATCGCACGCTTCCCGAAAAGAATCTCGGACCCTCAAATAAAAAAGATAAGGGAAAAGAAAAGGTCCCTGAAGATATCGTCTTAGATGACCAAGTTGTGGAGGAGCTAAGTGCCAAAGACCCGCCGAAGAGAAATAAGGTGGATTACAACGTCTTAGCGCATCTGAGGAAGCTACCCTCACAGCTCAGCATTCTTGACGCCTTTTTGCTATCAAAGGAGGCGAGAGATTCATTAATCAAGGCACTACAGGATCCGGAGCAATTCCAAGCTTTCCTGGCCGAGGAAAAGATGAAGGATGAATTGGAGGAAGTGCACACGGCCGATGTCGCTTTTGGTGATGAAGACATTCTCCTTGGGACGTGCGAACACAATCGCCCCCTTTATGTCTCAGGATACTGTCACGATATAAAGATAGGAAAAATCCTGATCGACAATGGATCCTCCGTTAACCTCCTCAATGTGCGGGTGTTAAAAGAAATCTGCATGAGCGTCCAGTACCTTGCTCGGGATAAGATTACCATCTCCGGGTTTGACTCCCAATCATCAAGAACTCTTGGGTCTGTGATACTGACACTACGCTTTGGGCTACTCGTCATGGACATTAAGTTCCACGTCAAAGACGCCAAGACATGCTACAACGCTTTGCTCGGCCGACCGTGGTTACACGAGTACAACATCATCCCTTCTACACAACATCAGTGTATGAAGTATTCTAAGGATGGTCTCGAGTATACCGTGGCGGGAGAACTGAACCCGTTCTCCGTGAACGAGGTCTGTAAATATAAAGATGCCAAATACTTCTTACCGGATTTCGAAGACACGGAGAGGTGTCATAAGCCGGAGAATAAAGCTAATGCCACCATCCCTGTCTTCGGCAGTGATACCGAGGAGGAGAGGAGATAGTTTATTCGGGGCCGCCCCAATACAACAAGCCGGGACCATCTGCTCCTACGTTGATCTTTGGTAGCGACTCGGAAGATGAGGTCCATGCTGTATTCCCTGCTCGACCTTCAATACAAACGCTGACGAAGAGCGAAGTCTACAAGTCGCCATGGTGCCGCTTAAACACCGTAAAGAACTGGACGCACTTGATATCTATAATGTCGAAGAGCTGCAGACGTCTTATATCCCTCCCAGGCGAGAAGGCGAAAAATCAATTCTATTCTACCGCTCTGAAGAAACCAGAGTGGAGAAAGAAATCTGGCATGGCGCGGATCCTACGCTTGACAGGCTTCAACCCATTCGTCTCCCCAGATATTATACAGAAGGCTTGAAGAGGCTACTGAAGCGTCAGGGGATATCCTTCAAGAAGACCATTCGAAAAGCCAAGTTCTATGACAAAGTCTGGAACGTTCCCGGGACTCAACGCAAACTGCCTAATGGGAGAATGGAAACAAAAGGGCTTGGATACATCCGGTCAAAGAAACAAGAGTTACTACACGGCTTCTACGTCATGTATGACTTCGATGAAGAAGCGGATGCTCAATGGGAGGACGCTAATCCTGAACCAGTAAAAGTTCCAGATGCAAAAGTGCCCAGTCCGTCATTTGAAGAACAAATGGACAAGCTTATAAGGGAAGCTGGTCAAAAAGTTCGAGACGACCATAACCGTGAAATGACCATTTACGAGAAAGCCAAAACCAACGCCTCCTCCAACAGGCCGTGAAAGATGAAAATGCCGCTCCTTGTCAACCTGTTATAAAGAAGGCTCGACGCAGAGGCGGAAACAAGTCGAAACGCGAAAAAGACGCTCAACAGCAACGAAGCGGGACTAAGAGATCACGCAAGCGGGAATCGAACGGTTCCGATCTATCCCTCATAAGAAAAATGGGTCGAGT
Organism: Agapanthus africanus; assembly: GCA_030015575.1. NCBI lineage: Eukaryota > Viridiplantae > Streptophyta > Magnoliopsida > Asparagales > Amaryllidaceae > Agapanthus > Agapanthus africanus. The sequence goes on from JASDDO010000016.1 coordinate 412,084,330, forward strand.
ATACTCTTTTCCTCGGGACAAGACCAAGAAAATACTTGACCTCGCTTTAAAACATCAGATGTTTACACTGCCGGAGTCTAAACACCCCGAACAAGCAAACGAAGTCTCTCACCCGGACTATTGCCCTTATCACCGAGTGATAGGGCACCCTCTCGAGGACTGCTTCACCTTCAAGAATTGGGTTGAAGATCAGTATCAGCTTGGCAAGTTCGCTATGTCTGACAAGTGGAGGGTAGCACCGCCGCAGAAGCACGAACCCAAGCCCGCGGAAGAAGAACCAGTTCCACATTGGGATTGGAAGCGAATTCGTACTTGTCACATGATAACAATATCAAAGGAAGAGCCCGAGAACATAGATGACCTTCCCTGGTGCTTCGAAAACAGCAATGGTGAGGTAATCTCGGAATTCCCACCAGCGCCAAAAGAGCTGGAGGATGGAATCCTTACCACGGCGGATAACCTCAAGAAAATTGAGTTGGGAACGGTGAACGACCCGCGACCGACAATCATTAGTGAGCTGCTGTCTGAAGAGAAGGTGGCTTCATTAAAAGACCTGCTTATGCAGCATAAAGATTGCTTCGCATGGAACTATTCCGAAATGCCAGGACTAAATCCAGAAATTGATGTGCATAAATTGGCGATATCCCCGGACGTCAAGCCGGTCAAACAGGCACCAAGAAGAATGCGGCTCAAGCTTGAAATGAGTATCAATGCTGAAGTCAAAAAGCCGATCGACTCCGGCTTTATTCAGGAGGTTCAATATCCGGAATGGATCGCCAACATCGTCCCGGTGATGAAGAAAAATGGGACAGTGTGCATATGCGTAGATTTCCAGGATCTCAATAAAGCCTGCCCGAAGGACGATTTCCCAGTGCCAGTCACCGAACTGATGATAGACAATACGTCCACTCATGTAGTTTTCTCCTTCATGGATGGCTCGTCAGGGTATAATCAGATAAAGATGCATCCTGAAGACCAGAAGCACACCGCCTTCAGGACTCCTTTGGGTATATTCTGCTACAAGGTGATGCCCTTCGATTTAAAGAATACTGGGCGTGCCAGAATCTGTTCCCCTCCGAACGGCGGCCGCGACGTTAGGACGTCTTGCCTGAGGTTCGGGGCAGATGCTATTTGGTTTTATCCTTCCACCTCTCCGAAGATGCCAAGTTGATTTATGGCACCGTGTATCGGAGGTTTAGACGGATGCGACCGATGTAGCAGACTTCGTCAGATTCCCCCTTGTTTGAAAGGGTTTTTGATTGTGGGGACGTTTTTCCCTGCAGGCGCAAGCCCCTGCAGTTAATTACGCTACCGCATCGCGGTAGCCACTTTCTCCTTTTCCAGAATTTCACTTTGTGTCGTGTGTGTTTGTTTTTTTTGTGGATGCCCATAGATTGTATACGGAGACTAAGTGATGCCGTCGCCCGTAGGACGTGGATTAGTCCAAATCCGTATTTACTTAGATTTGGGTTTGGTGTTTTGGTTTAAGAATACGTTAGCCATATTTGGGGCTAAGATCGACTTAAACGTTTGTTAAGGATACGTTAGTCTGATTTGAGACCAAGATCAACTTAACGGGATCGTCTAGATCCACTTCCAGTTTAGAGACGTAGTGGTCCATAGGTAGTTTAAGGACGTTGCGGTCCATATTCTAGTTTAGGGACATGGTGGTCCATATTCCAGTTTAGAGACATGGTGGTCCATGTTTAGTTTAAGGACGCTTAAGTCCGTGGGTTTAAGGACCCCACAGTCCGTGTTTTAGTTTAAGGACGCATAAGTCCGCGGGTTTAAGGATCCCACAATCCGTGTTTTGATTTAAGGACGCATAAGTCCGCGGGTTTAAGGATCCCACAATGCGTGTTTTGGTTTAAGGACGCATAAGTCCATGAGTTTAAGAACCCCACAGTCCGTGTTGATGTGTGGTTGTCGGGACCCGTCACCTCTCTGACGTCGTTGAAGGATTACAACGATACGAGTCAGAGGAGTTCGGAGATGTACCCTCGAACCGGTTGTAAATTGATTTAGAAGAGCAGCTGTGCTCAGTCAATTTAATTTGAGGACTTACGGCCATGATTGGGCTAAGTCCAGTCGAAAAATGTTCAACACTTTTATTTGCGTTTGGCCTATTAGGCCTGTGTTAGGGCTTGACCCCTGTTTAAATAATGCATTGCATTACTTTTGGTCTCTGTTGGACCTTTATTTGGGCTCTGCCCCTTTTAAAATATTGCATTATTTTAGGCTATTTAGACCTTTTTAACTGGGCTCTGCCCTTTTTATTTGGTCCTTTAATTGGGCTCTGCCCTTTAAATAATGCATATCATTTTTATTTTGGTCTGATAGACATTTTAATTGGGCTCTGCCCTTTCAATAATGCATTGCATTCAATGTTCTGACAATGCCCCATGTGGCTTGTCAGGCGCTTTGCGCCAATTGAGGAGCGTAAGGCGCAAACTCATATGGTGGTGACACGTGTCACGCTCTGATGAGCGCAAGCGCAACAGCGCAGTGCGTTGTGTCAGTGTGCTGCGCTATTGCCCTGCTGACACGTGGCGCTCCCTGGTGGCTTGCGCCAACACAGGAGCGCAACAGTGCAATTTTTGCCAGTGCAGAGCACTGTTTTATCTTCTGATCGATTTTAAATCAAAGAAAAACAAGTTTTTCTTGTTTTCAAAGAACCAATGGTTCATAAGAAAGTGCAAGGCACTATTATTATTTATTATTCTTTATTCTTTTTTATTAAAGATCATTGATCTTGTTCTCATATCAATGATTTGTTCATAAGAGAATTTTCTCTTTTTTTCTAAAGGTTTTTACCTTTTTGTTCTTGAGGAATTCTCTCCAATTCTTCAGAGTTCTCAATGATGATGTTGATTCCTTTGAATTGAGGTCTATGGTCCTTTATATAGTGCCCATAAATTTTGTTAGATTTGTTAAAGGGATCTTTCTCTGAGTGATTTGGGGAATTTTCCTCACCGTTAGATTTTTGATCCAAGGGCTTCTGTTTTATAGAAGAAAATCTTCTTGTTTTAATAAGAACAGAAAAATTTCTTTAAAATTTTAATTCTGTTTGGCGCAAATGCCCCAGCGCGTGACACGTGTCACGCAGCGCACAGCGCAGCGCAGCTGCGCTTGCGCACCTGCGCTGACACGTGTCGCGCAGCGCACAGCGCAGCGCATCTGCGCTGACACGTGTCGCGCAGCGCACAGCGCAGTGCAGCTGCGCTTGCGCAACTGTGCTGACACGTGTCACGCAGCGCAGCGCTTGCGCAAAAGTGACTGCGCTGACACGTGTCGCCCTGCGCAGCGCTTGCGCAACTGAAGCTTTGCTTCTTTTAATTTTGTTTTTTAATAGAGCCTTGCTCTGATTGGACGCGCTGTCTTGGGCGCTGCGCTGACGTATCAGCTTCTGATACGTGGCGCGTTGCGCGCAGCGCACGGAATCTGAAGCGTCGCTTCTAAATTTGAATTTTTGAAATTCAAACAGAGCCTTGCACTGATTGGGGGAAACACCACTCCTCTATTTATATCTCCTATAATCAAATCTTTAGGATGGTTTATGTTGAATTGCTAATTCTTTGAAAGAGAAGTATCGGTAACTTGCTCTTGTTGTTCCATTAGTTGGTTTCAACTATTTTATCTATTGATGGATTATCCAAATCTTTTGTTAAGACTGGATGATCATCATCTAAACTGGCATCATGATTTAAGAGGTTGGTTTTATCAAACCGAACATGCATACTTTCTTGAATGGTCGAAGTTCGTTTATTAAGAACACGATAGGTTTTGTTTGTCATAGAGTAACCAACAAATATGCATTTGTCGCATTTTGAGTCGAACTTTCCTAAATTTTCTAAAAAAGTTTCGAAAAAACGATTGTTTTTAAACTTGTTTAATCTTGAAAATCTTCTTCGAATTTGTTTTTTAAACTTTTGTTAATCTCCAAAATATAATCTCTCATCTCTTTGAATCAAAACTTTGATTTATCTTTTGAGGCCGTTAAGATTGTTAGAGTTGGTTTATTAAAATTGTAAAATCTAATCTCGTACGACCTAATGAAGAAATATTTATGATCTTGACGTTGTAAAGGTTTGGAATTGAGCCTGAGAAAAAGTATAGGTGATTAATAACATGCAATTGTAAAGGTTCGGATCTGAGTATCGGAAAAAATCTGGATTTCTCCACCCACAATGAGTTACTAGATAGTGAAGTTGAATACCGAGCAGAAGTTTTCAGGCGGGAATTAGCCACAGGGTCGGGGAAGCTCGATAACCATTTAATTTCTGTGATTCTATGATTGTGATAGTTAGTATTTTAGATTTTCTTTATTTCCGCTGCATAATTTCTGTGTTTTACAAAAATTACTCTGTGTTTTCCATAAAACCTTATTCAACCCTCCCCCCTCCAGGCCGCTTTTCACTTTTAACCCTTTTTGGATATGCTCTTAATATTTGAATTTAAACCAAATAAGCTGCATGTGGAATTTTCATTTTATTCATTTTCTTCTTTATCTCTAATTTTAGAATGCCTAACTATTAATTTAAGACAAATCACTAATCAATTTCATTTATTTAATGCATAAGGGGATTGATTTTCACTACACGATACAGGTAACTCATACATTGTTTTAACTGTTAAAACTTTCAAAATCTTTAAAATCACTAGCTGCTACATATCCTTAGAAATCTTAACTAGAAATCTTCATGAAGTTTATGTTAAATCTTCTTCCATGATATTCAATGCATATGTAGCCAAAATTATGTTTCAATTTATCTGAAATTGCGGGTGAGGCAATACTTCAAAAAACTGTAAAAAAGAGAAGAAATCAGCCTCAATAATTGAATAAATCTTTTCTCTCTTTGTAACTAAAGGAATTCTTCTGTTTTTTGGTCAGCAAATCAAATTTTTCTTATGACTTTTTTCTTTATTAATATTAGAGAAGCATGCATTACAATTTCCAAGATGAAATCTAGCTCGGTCGGTAAACATATGCATACCTTTGCTATTGAATAGTGAAGCGTAATGGTCGTTGCATTTTTTACGTGATGCATCAGCTTGATTGTACAATTGATAGATACCTCGATATCGCATAAATTGAAGTCAAAGACTGCTTAATTGAGAAAGGAACTCGGAGAGTTCTCCATGCAGTTCAAGAACTCAACGGAACGTGCCCTATGGAACAGGCTGAAATCCCAGTGGTGCGGCCTCCAAGTTTTGTAAATGAATCTTGCAATTTGAGGTTGACGTTGAGGCGCTCTGTTGATACAGCAGAGCTCAATCTCCTCCAAGCCCTCCAACGTCGACAACAAATCCATCTTTTCCCATAAGGTTATAGATTTATGATCATAGAGGGTGGCAAAGTGAACCTTTTGGACCGCACAACGTTCGTAATCGTGAAGCTCCACGACGCAACGTGCAAAATCGAAAAGACGGTGATTTGGTTCGGTGGTGGTGTGGGAGAATTCAGAGGCATCGAAGCTGAGATGGGGGGTACATATCCACACGTCTTTCCATCTTTTTGATAGGACGCTCATCTGCACGGCTTGCCTCATACCGGTGAAATATGATATGTGATGAAGGATTTCGTCAGGCAGTTCGCTGAGTCGGTCGATGTCCATAGAGGTTTCAACATTGGAATTTTCCATTGTTTGATCACGGAGGACTATATATATGCAGCAGAATTCCTTTCCAATTTATAACTTCAACTGGAAACAGGATATGATTAAATCATGCAAAATAGAAAATATAAAGGATTTAGAGTTTGATTCTGAAATATCTGATCGGTTACAATTATATTTTGCACAATCTGTTTTGTTCAAGTAGCCAGATCTTGATTGGTACAACTATATTATACAGAATCTCTGATTTGTTGCAGCCAATCATCTGTTACAACTAAAAACTGTACATAGAGATTGTTGGAGCTTTATCTTCTTATTTACAATCATATCCTACATAATCCAAATTTGTTGGAACTGGATATTGATTTATTGAGATAGTACACTATTTTATACCATGTATTGTATGTAACTGGTTTATTATTTGTAACCATTTAATTGGGTTGGGAATTATTAAATCTGCCTTGGTATTTTTGTGATGAATGCCAAGTGATATAAAGAAAGATTAGCTACTTGGGTACGTGTAGGCACAAAATTTTATTATTTCCTATTTCTGCAAATTCCAAATGGACCAGCATGCAGTTATAAATAATAGCAAAAAATAAGGAAGCTCATTTTATTGTTGAGCCTACGAGTTTTTCAGGAAGTAACAGCTTTTAATAAAAGATGTGGGAATGGAATATGTTTGCATGATCAAACATGCATGTCACAATATTATCACTCGATCTATTGGTTAATAAAATGTACTCTCACCTAAACACATATTAATAAAAACATGACTGAGCAAGCAGTAAGAAATACAGTGAAAATAGAAAAGGAGATTATCAAAACCATTCTTTTTACTTTCATTTTTAAGAGTACCTTAGACAAATTAGATTTAGATAATTCGGCATTAAAGGAAATGATAACACTTATAACATGAATGAGCCAAGTACATGTCTTACTACAAATGGTAATCGTTACTTCACTTGAAATCTTAGCAAACATAATAATTACATTTCATTACTTTACTTGAAATCTTAGCAAACAATCAACAAGAAATTTATTAGGGTTAAATTTGGAAATCTATTTATACATTTCATATTTTCAAGATGCATGGAGTACTTTATTGTTCTTAAAAACTTAAAAGGACCTCCTTTTTGAAACAAACAAATAAAAGAGCAAACAAAAGACTACCTCTTTTAAAAAGGAGGAAGTAATTAGCTAAATCACACTTGGCACACCTTAATTGTTAGCAATAAAATATTTATAGGAACCCATAAATCTTTTTCATTTTATATAAGCTAAATTTCAACTTGTTATCATGAACTTTGAGCATTTTCTACGAATGGTATCCTGAACTTTTAAAATAATAGATTGCTACCACGAACTTTCAAAGTATCACAAAACTAACAAAAAATTAGAAAATGATTATACTGACCTTGATATAAATTAACAAAGAAAAAGGAATTAAATTTTTTTCTTTAGAATTTAATTCCTTTTTTGTTTAAAATATACTACCCTTTAGACATTGATGCCTATATTACAATTGTTGAAAACAATCGAAGTGAACGATTGAGTTGAACAAGTGCAGCGATGTTACCGAGCAGAACGAAAATGTTTGATTTATATGTTGCACGATCTTCTAATGGTAGAATTAGAGTACCGGTCTCATCTTCTAGTTCGCGTGCCTCAACTTCAGCCTTACCACTTATACAACAGTCAAAATGGGCACGAGCACCTGTGGTCTCATCATCAATATTTTTGAATGAGCTAACAATATGTTTACAGACCGGATCAGATATAGACAACAGTTTATCGGAAGTTGCTGAACTTGATGTTTTACCCTGGTGGAAAAGTTACGGAAATTTATATCCGGTGCTTTCTACCATGGTTCGTGATTTACTAACAATTCCGTCTCTATAGTAGCATCGGAAAGTGTTTTTAGTATAAGTAGCAGGATATTGACCGAGAAGAGATGCAGCTTAGCATATGATACAATGGAATGCATGATTTGCTTGCAAGATTGGGAAGCAACTGCAGTTAGGAAATGGAACCAAGTCAATTTGGACTCAGATTATCAACCAGAGGAGCTTTCAGGATCTAGAGACAGAGTCCAACACCGAAGATACCACCACCACGACTAGTGGCGAGGAGCAGCGAGGAATCTTGAATCGAGGACTAAGAAGTAAATACAGAAGAAGAACTACGTACACCTGATTCTCATATTGAACCCAAAATTGTGAGGGATACGTAGCCAGCCCGATTGGGTTCGGTTTTTAATATAAAAAAAATTTATGCTGCAAAATTTAACATGTATAATGGAGTAATTTTATGTAATACTATTAATTTTTAATGTTATTTCAAAAAATTTAGTTATTTTTTATTGTGTGTGTGTATTTGGAACATAGACGAGCCGGCTCGCCTCGCCTCAGCCCATGACTCTTTTAAACAAGTCAGCAAGGCGAGCCTGTTCTTTGAGACACCTCTTTTGAGCCGCTCGTCTCATTTGCCACGCCTCCGAAGAAGACTGAAAGAAGGAAAGGGCAAAATAGGAAGGATTAGGCATAAGGGGAGAGGCGATGTTAAAGCTATTGTCTCTTGAATATGCAATATGTCTTTTCAATCTTTTCAGCTCAACTCCAATATCACTTCAGGATACTAAGGGCCTGTTTGGTTGTAGGATTTAGAAATTTGGATTCCAAAATAGTACGGTTGAAAATTTCTGGATTTGGTAATTTGTTGTTTGGTTGGTTTTGGATTCCTAGTATTGGATTTGTAGATCCTTGTAATTTTTGTTTGGTTGGTGAAAAGAAAGTGGTATTTGGATTTGAGGATTTTAGAGAGAAATAGAGAGAGGATTATTAAATAAATAAAGTAACACGGGTCCCATCTAAAAGTTCAATGAATAGTGCCTAATCCTTGCAAATCCTTAAAAAAATTTAAGATTCAAGAATCCATGTTTTGTGGTTGGCCTCCCATAAAAAAACAAAGGAATCCTAGAAATCCAAATCCACCAACCAAACGCAAAATTGTGGAATCCTAGGATTCCACAATCCAAATCCCAAATAATCCTGCAACCAAACAGGCCCTAATAGCCCACACCATATGATCTTGGTTTCTTCTGCTCATTTTCTTTTTGTAACTATAATTTATTTTAATATATGAACATTTAGGATTTTCGCCCTCGCCTTTTTGGCAAAAAATAAAAAAAATTAGGGTAAATTGTCAAAAGCCCCTGGCCCGCTTCAAACTTGTGTATAAACCCTAGACCTTTTGCTCTAGTTAAAAAAACTTGGACCCAATCAAAACCCCTTATACCAGTTGCCTATAATAGCTAAGCAATTGCCAATAATATCTTAGCAGCTGCAGTTGCATGTGATATCTAAACATTTACATTAAATATCTAAGTAGTTGGATGTAATAGCTAGGCAGTTGCATATAATAGTTGCAAATAATATCCAAGTAATTGCAGATGCATATAATATCAAAACAATTACATGTAATATCTAAGCAGTTGCCTGTAGTATCCAAGCAGTTGCCCGTAATACAAGGCCTAAATGAAATACATGCCAAGAGTATTATCACGGATTTTGATTAGTAGGCCCTTCCCAACAATTTTGAAAATTATTGAGGGTTTAAGACAACTCTCGAGCGGGCCGGGGGCATTTTTGACAATTTACCATACCATACCATGCCAGAATACCTTTTGCAGCTCTAACCAATATCCCCAGTTTGGAGCACAACTGAAGTCCATTCATCAAAGTAGAGTCAGGTATAAGTTTGAGACTACTGTTGCATGTGCCATCTATTTTCTACAACTTTCCTGCTCCAACTCCATATCAGTATTCGAACAGTTCCGGGTCCATCTCTCAATAATATATAACATCAACAGATAAAACAACAAATCAATCAGAACAATTGGCGATGAAATTTGATTGGACGGACTTCATAAAGCACAAATATATTGAAGGACCAAATAAGGGAACATCAGTGATAAAGAGCATCAAAACCAATGCTTCTCATAATATAACATTAAATCAAGTAATCTTAAGGAATAGATCAACTTATCGGTGTCCACTGACATCTCCTTAGCGAGAAGGATAAGTAATCCTAATAAGGCTAGTTCCAGGCACATACCATGAGCATATCGTGGCCATAAGAAAGAACATGACAAATCTGATGGTTTGATCAAACTTTTTTAATGAATCTCATACGAGCTGAAAATTAGAGAATGTCCGAGGCTCCCAGAGTATATACATTAACAAATCATCCAGTGAGGCTGAATCAGAGGTTATACACCAGCAGCTACTAAAAAAATCACAGCAGAAAGAAATGGTTAAGATCTACCCTTGCCTTGACAATACTAGAGCTGAACATGTCCAAATATTTCAGAAAGAATGCCAAGTTGATGCCCATATTTTAGAAAGAATGCCAAGTTGATGTCCATGCTTCGACCAAATACAATATCCATCTGTAATTTGAATTTTTACTGCTTGAGCATAGCATTCCCGTTTTCACAACAATTAGAAATAATTAAGCATTTTGCTTCTTACATTTGATTTACCATTATTATTTTTAAATTAATATTTTTTAGGCTAAATTGCAGGAAACCTTCCTTACTTTTGCCCGAAAAGAAGGAAACCCTCGTAAACTTAAAAACATGTACTTTACCCCATAACTTTAACACCATCAGTATTTTGGTGTATATTTCTCATTTAATGCCCCTCAAGTCGAACAATTTTTCGCCTTTTTCTTCTCAAAATCCCCCCATCATTTTTTACCCTAAAATTTCTAATTCAAATCACCACCTACCTCTTTCTACTCCTCCAAAGAGTAAGCATAGATTCAAGAGAGTATGAATTATGAAAAAAATGAAGAAAAGAGAATATTAGGTTAATCAATTAAATTTATTAGACGGGCATTTTTGGCATAAAAAAAATCTTACAGATTGAAAAGTCAACACCATTATGGTTTTTTGGAAAACTCCATAATTTTCAAGTTTAGGGGGTTTTCCTGCTTTTCAGGTAAAAGTGATCGAGGTTTCCTGCATTTTAGCCTATTTTGTAATTAAAGGTAGGGAGCCTCATTATGGAGATTAAATGTATGACAGCAAGATTGAGTTACTTTTCAGATATAAAAGTATTATGTAGAAGAGTTGAGACTAACCATTGAGTTACCAATAAAAGGAGAATTACAAGTATGGACAGCAGTAAAAGAAGTGAACATCATATAAAGAGGTATAGATACAAAAAAAAAGTTACTACCCTTATAATTAAGTACTTTCCTAGCAACTAATATAAAGCTAATGATAGGTTATAAGGATGTAGAGAATATGTGAAGAAGGGAGGGCCTGAATATTCAGAGAAATCTCATTGGTCCTAACAATATAAATAAATAAGACTTGATCCACAACACAATATCATGCTGATATGATATAGTCTCTAACAGCCACAAAAGAGTTGATTATAGAGAAATATGTCGGGAACAAGAAGGATAACAGAGTCAATTACGTATGAACACAGCTGTTAGTTAACTTGATCTCCATATCTTTGGGATTAACCATAAAGGAAAGAATATATTAGGCCAGCTGTTCAAAGAAAAACAAGGGATCATAAGCTCTTAAGAATATGGCAAATTCCTGAGAGCTGACAATTTTCACTTTAAATTTCTTAGGAGCAATGCTTATCCAATTGAGAACTAAGAATATTGAGCTATTGTTTACATTATCACGAGATAAAATTTTCTGTTCAAAAATATAATTCTAGATCGCCAAATATATATTCCAGCAATCCCACAGTTAGTACCAGCTATTAACAATGTATTAGGACTTCAATGAAGTAATTGCTTCAATAACAGAAGAAGGTGAGTTATATACCTATAACGCTGAAAATATGGAAGCCCAAACCTGAGAAGGAAATTTACACCTAAAGAAGACATGATATCCAATGCACTTTAAATTTTTGAAATCCTTAATTTTCAAGAGAAAGAGGAAAGGCGTAGATTCGACAGAGATTGGTAAGACATTTACAAGTCCTAGTGAATCCGAAAGAATCCTAAAGTTTCAAACTCTTATACATGATCGAGGACGATTCGTGAGGCACTTACAAGTATCCGTGCTTTATAGGGTTTTAAGAAGAAAACGACACAGACATCCAAAAAAATTTAGGTAAAGATATTTGGTGAATATCGGCCGACATTTTGTGATTTCGGTCGAAATGTCATGATGTAAGCGTTTAGGCCGGCATTTACCGTTATGAGGGGAAAAATTTTTTAGGGTAATTTTATTTTTCAGGAAAGACATAAATTTAATAAAACTAAAATTCCGAACAAGTTAATATTTTTTCAAATAAAAGTTATATAAATGACGTTTACATTAAAAAATGTAGAACCGGATAATTGATAATACAAACCGACATTTCACGACATCTGATATCCGATATCAAAATCTTCAATCCGACATGACTCCGACATCCGAAAAGACTAATAGGCCTGAAGTCTTTGGCATGGTGACCTCCTTCCACAGTTGGGATAAGACAAATTATGTCATAGCTAATCCTATTATGACTGCACTTACCTTCATAAAAGCCATTAAGGACTGAAACTAAATCCTTTTTGATTAATCCCCAAAATTGTTTATATACAAATGAGAAACAATATGGTCATGGTGCCTTTTCAGAACCACACCCAACTATGGCACTCACTATCTCATCGATTGTAAAAGAGGAATCAATAGAAACTAATTAGATCCTATCAGAATTTTGAAAGATTGCATTAAGCTTTAATAGTAAGCAAGGGAGTGCCAAGCATGAGCTTATAGAATTGGTAGAACTCATTATAACACCCAAAATATTAGTGATTATTTATGAGTGGGAGCGAGAGAATGAGGAGAGTTTGTGAGGAGTTAGAGAGAGAACGAGGAAAAAAGTACATATTTTGAGGAATGAAAATGGATAGATTGAGATTAGCCCAATCCTCCTCTTTATATTGGTATAGCCATTTGCATTTACATCCACTTCTTTGTAACTAATTACACAATAATGGATCTGGAATACGTTAGAAACCCAAACATTCTAACACTATATATTCAGGGTATATTAATTAGCAGGGGCCCCCCATGGGTATGGACCTATTTTTTTCTTTCCTAGGTCCCTCTCGGTATCGACACACGGCTTCACTCCATCCATTAGCAGATATTAAGTAATGTTGAAAAATAAAGGCAGGTCGAATATCATCATATAACTGTTATAATGCTTATGGAGGTAAAGGGTGAGGAACGAGGAAAGAATCGGGATCCGAGAAATCAGAACAGGTCACACATAAAAAAAAGTGGATGAAAAAATACAAATAAAAATCAAACCAGCTTCAAAAAATATCATAACCGCCACTAATAATTACCTCTAAATTTACTTTGAACAAATTCTTAGCGCTGTGAAACCTGGGCAACCTAGATATCTTATTTTTTATTTTGGTGGTAGCAACATATTTCTTCATTAGGTGAGTTACATCCAAAAGTGAAATATTGATTTAATACAATAACACAATATGTAACAGCAAGACGAATAGTGCAGTGAGAACTAACATTACAGTAAAAGCCGGTAAAACAGGATCAAAATGACCCTCCAGCAATATGTTGACACCACCGTTATAAAGGTTCTAGAGGTTACTAAACTTTGTGCTTCTCAATATTTTATCTTTAAATTTGGGAGGAGAAAAACTGATACAGTTGAAATGGTAGCAAATCTCTTTTGTTAAAAGGAAGGTTATTTTTCCAGATGACTTTATTATGTCAGAATGTTATATTAGAAGAATTCAAACAGCGATAAGCAGACTTGACAGTGCACATCCCTTATGAATTACGAGTCCAAACAGGTGTACCAGGAAGATTCAAGAGAAAAGAGTGCACAGACAAACAATTCAACAGAAGTTGTAGACCTAGTGTACCTTGTTGAGGCAAAATCTTAGAGAAAACTGGTTTCAACAACCGCTGACCATCTCTAAAGCTACCTCGAGATGGTCAGTTTTGCCCCAAACAAATAAGATTAGGATAAGAATCTGTAATGACATCTTGAGTTAACTAATTATCAACCCAGAACCAAATCCATGTACCATCCCCCAGTTTCTAAGTTTCATTTTTAGGAAAAGATTACGTGCATGAACTCATACCTTCCCAAAAGAAAGAAGGAAAATGATATGAATAAAACTTGTCTTTTTGAATTGTAAACAGAGTTAAGTACCTTGGGTCCTTGACAATATGAAGATCAGAATCGTAGCACTTCCAAAAGTCATTTACAAAGCAAAGCAATATTAAACTATTTCAAGTTTCTAACACAACCTTCCTTATGTTTTATCAGTGTGTTTACTTTCCAAATTTTAACCAAGTTGTAAACCTTTAGTGTTATTATAAACCCCTTTCGATAAAAATGATGATCCAAGAGCGTCAATTTTCTTAAGTTCCTATTGCAAATAAGGAAATCACAAAGCACAAACCAAAACGATAAAGAGAAGAAAACAAATCACAAGCAAGATAGAAATATGAATACTAACCACAAAACAAATAGCCGAAGGCGAAGTTTTATTAATAATCAAATATCGGAGGAGTACAACTCGATGGAGAATACAAATCCCTCTCAAAGAACCCTAGAACTCTCACAATACAATATGTTCTCTCAAATCTAATAATTGTATCAGATCTAGAGTTGCTACAAACTACCATATAAATAGGATACAAAAGATATTCCCAAAAAACAACTAATTTCCTAACTAAGGAAAATTTTACTAGGCCCAACAGCAGACGTCTGCCTCAGAGATGGGCAGACGTCTATCAAGGGATTCATAGAAACTCCAACTCCCGGCACAGAACTGTAGACGTATGGCCCAAAGATGGGCTGGCGTCTGTAAAGGTATTTACTGAAACTCCAGAAACAACAGAGCAATGACAGACGTCTGTACCAGATGTCTGACCTGAAGACAGCTGCAAAACTTTCGAGCCTTCTCTTTGTGATAATGCCGGATCTTAAGGAAATCTCTAGGGATGAATGTGAGGCATATCTAACAAATCTTCACCTTACCTCGCATTTTACAAACTCCTCCATCAAAATAATAATAGCTATACCTTCACCACAAAACCTCTCAAGGGCTCAAATGAGTACGACCACTCCAATTAAGTTTAAGCAATGCTCAAACTTAACTGCAAGAAACTTTGTTAACACGTCAGTCGGATTATCCGCTTTGCCAACCTTCTTCATAATAATCTCTTCTTTTCAACGACTTCCTGCACGAACTAGTACCTCATGCTAATGTGTTTCGTTCTATCATGATGCATTTGATCTTTCATCAAATGAATAGCGCTTTGGCTATTGCAGTAGACTTTTATGGTATCTTTTGAAATACTAAGTTCTGAAAATAGCCACTTCAACCAAATTGCCTCCTTAATGGCCCCAACAATGGCCATATACTCCGCCTCCGTTGTAGACAACGCTACCGTAGGCTGGAACGACACACGCCAACGGATGGCACATTCTCTCAAGGGGAATACATAACCGGTGATCAATTTGCGTCTGTCAAGACCACACGCATAATCGGAGTCACTGAATCCAACCAGATTGTCGTCGTTCCTTCCAAACACCACCCCC
The DNA here is from genome assembly GCA_030015575.1 of Agapanthus africanus. Lineage (NCBI taxonomy): Eukaryota > Viridiplantae > Streptophyta > Magnoliopsida > Asparagales > Amaryllidaceae > Agapanthus > Agapanthus africanus. Next base: position 412,099,556 of record JASDDO010000016.1, read on the forward strand.
ATGTCAGACGTTTCTCGCAGATATCGTAATATCCATTTCACCGCCTGCCAATGGCTTTTGCCGAGAGATGCGATATAGCGACTAACACTAACGGCGTGTGAAATGTCGGGTCGTATACAAACCATGGCATACATAACGCTACCCATCGCACTCGTATATGGAACGTTCGACATATATCTAATCTCATTCTCTGTTTGCGGTGATGAACGAGCTGAAAGTTTAAAATGAGCTGCCAATGGAGTACTTACAGATTTACCATACCGAAACGCTCTAAAGCTTTCTCAACATATCTTTGTTGAAACAAGTATAGCTTTCCTCCTTTACGATCTCGCCTGATCTGCATACCAAGTATTTTCTTGGCTGCTTCCAAATCCTTGGTCTCAAACTTTCCTTTCAGTCGTTTCTTCAAAATCTGAATATCAACATCTATATATATATATATATATATATATATATATATATTGCTGCTATCAACATATCAACAATATAGAGTAGCAAATATATAAAAGAACCATCGGCGAGCTTCTTCGAATATACATAACCGTCGACCATACTTCTCGTAAATCCAACTTCTTTCATGAAGAAGTCGAACTTCCTATACCAACGTCTTCGTGATTGCTTCAAATCGTAGAGAGACTTCTCTAACAAGCAAACGTGTTCTTTACCTTCAACTTCAAAATCTTTAGGCAGTTACATGTAGATTTTCTCTACCAAATTACCTTGCAAGAATGTGGTCTTCACATCAAGCTGCTCAAACTCCAAATCTTGCATAGCTACCAAACCGAGTAAGACACGTATAGAGGTGTTTAACCAGAGAAAATACCTCAGTGAAGTCAACACCCCACACCACTGAATAGATTTTAGCTACCAACAGCGCCTTGTATCTCGTATCAACCGTCCCTTGGCCACCTTCTTTCTTTTTGAAAACCCACTTGCAGCCAATTATCTTCTCTCCTCTTTCAGGCTTCATAAGCTTCTAAGTTTGGTTCTTATGAAGAGACTCAATCTCTTCATTCCTGGGTACTACCCAACAAACTGCTTTATCGGATGAAATGGCTTCTTTATAGCTTGTCGGTTCACTACTATCAATCGTTTCTGCAACAGACAGTGCATAAGACACTAAGTCATCGTAGCCACATCTCTGTGGCGGTCTAATGTCCCTTCTTTGTCGGTCATAAGAGAGTAAATACTCCTCATCATAGGACTGCTCCTCTTGAGCTTCTTCAGACGATGGTGAAGGAGAGATCTCCTGCAAACCCGAGCTCTCACCGATCTTAATATCAACTCTCGATTCATCCTTCTTCGAATCGTTTTCAACTGGAGATTCTTTATTATTTGGTTTCAACATAGCAGACTCATCAAACGTCACATCTCCTCTAATTATAAATTTAGATGACTTTGGATCCAAACGCCATAACCTATAAGCAAATACTCCGGTAGCATAACCGAGAAATATACATTTCTTCTCTCGAAGATCCAATTTGCCTCCACAGCAATGTGTATAAGCGGGGTAACCAAACATCTTAAGTTTGAATAATCGGGATGCTTTTCTGACCATATCTGCTCCGATGTCTTTACAACCTAGAGATGTAAAAGCTGACCGATTCATAATACAGCACGCCGTATTTACCGCTTCTGCCCAAAACTCTTTTACGAGGCCTGCGTTGGACAACATGTACCGCTCTTTCTCCAAAAGAATCTGATTCATTCGCTCCATAACTCCATTCTATTGTGGTGTATAGACAACGGTATGATACTCAACTATTCCTTCGTTTTTGCAGAAATTGTTGAAATCTCCACCGCAAAACTCTAACTCATTGTTTGTCCTCAGTCTTTTGATTTGCTTCCCTGTCCACTTCTCAAGCGACGTCTTCCATTGCTTGAATATCGTAAACATATCACTTTTATGCTTCAAGAAGTAGACCCAAAACTTCCTCAAAAAATCATCAATGAAAGTAAAAAGATACTTGGCACTGTTTCCAAAGCAACCAGAGAGGGTCCTCAAAGATACGAATGGATATAATCTAAAGTACCTTTCGTGTTGTGCACCGACAAACTGAAGCCAACACGCTTTTGCTTTCCAAAGATGCCGCATTGACAAAACTCCAGTTTCATCGTACTCTTCTCACTAAGTAGACCTGCTTCGACAACTCAGCCAATCCTCTCTTATATGCTCGAGTCTCATGTGCCACAATCTGGTGGTTTCTGAATCCGTCATAGATTTGGTTGATGAAATCGCCGCCAATCCGGAAGACATCGAACCCTGCAATGAATACAAGGACCTTTTTTTCAAGCCCTTCATTATAACGAGAGCATCTTTGATTACCTTCAAAATTCCACCTTCAACGGAAAATTTGTAACCCTTGTCGTCGAGTACACCTAAAGAGACGGGCTTCTTCAAGTCAGGTGCATGAGTGACTTCCACCAATGTTCTCACAATACCATCGAACATATTGATTTGGATTGTCCTTTTGCTAATAGCCCGTCATGAGCTATTGTTGACCATCAAAACCACTACACCATCAACGGACTCATACGTGGTGAATAAATCCCTATTGAGACATATATGATAAGAACAACCTGAATCCACAATCCATTCGTTCTTGGATCACGGTATGTAATCAAGGACCACAAGAAGATCCCCTTCTCCTTCTGCTATGCTCGCTTCAATCGAAAACTTCTTTGATTTGTCTTCCTCTTTTAGTTTGTTCTACAACTTAAAGCAATCGATCTTGAAGTGCCCTTTTTTATTACAATAATTGCAGGTAATGTTTTTAGCCTTAGATTTTGACCGTGACTTCTTTCTATTTGCTTCCGGATCTCTCTTCTCCACATGCCCTCGAACAAATAAGCCGACGATGAACCATCCACTTCGGTGGATGTTAATTCTTTATTGATCTTCTCTCTATTCATCAAATTCTTCTTGATTAAGACCGTGTCTTGTCCATAAATCATAGTGTCCGAAAATAGTTATAAGAGGATGGCAACGAACACAACAAGCGAAGAGCCCGATCTTCATCATCAATCTTAATATCAACATTACCCAAATCTGTAATGATTGTGTAATACCCAGCCCCTTATATACCAATATCTGTATATTTGTTATACTTGAATTTTATTTAATTTATTTAAATTTTATTTCTTCTAAACCCTAATCCCAATCCCCATTTTCCTTTCCCATTTATAAAAACCTCTATTCCGGCTCAGAACTCCATTTCCATTTTTGATTATTTCCTAAAGCCCGTTCCCTTTTATTAGACCAAAATCCAAACCAAATCTATCAGTTTCTTTTTATAAAATCCCAGCCCTTTGTAATTTTCTCATTATTTTATTTTATTTTTAATTAAAACTAAACCCTAAAACCTAACTAAAATCCCCGAGCCCATTCCCCAGTTTTTAAAAAAAATCATTTTTCGCAAGCCCAGCAGCCCGGCCCACTTCCGATAATTATAAATCCTTTTTACCTTAATTAATATTCCAGCCCACTCCCTTGGCCCGCAACTCCCTAACCCGACCCGGCCCACACCCAAACCTTTCTCCTCCAACGGCTCTCACCGCCATTCCCGTGCGCCCGTTCTTTCTCCGCCGCCTCCTTCGCCCACGCTGGTGCGTTTGTCGGCCATGCTCGTGAGCGTTACTCCCACGACGCGCCCCCTCATCTCCCCTATCTCCTCCACCTCGTCACCAAACTTCTCCACTCACCCACAGCACCCCCGAGCTCCTCCTCCGCACTGACGATCTCCTCCCCACAACCTCTAACGATCATCGAGCACATCCCCTCTAGCAGGCGCTGTAGCCATTGCTATCGCCGTCACGCCAGCACCTTGTCGCCGCGACCCACCGGAGCCACCGCCATCGCTTTCTCCATCCAAGCACCGCACCCGAGCCCCAACCCCTGCACACCCGAGCTCGGCCACCCAACCCCCAATGCCGGCGAGCCTGAACCACCTCAGTCGGCTCCCTTCATCCGCATCATCATCATCATTCCTCCTATCACTCTCTCTTCCTCACTCCCTCCTTCTGTGCTCTCTCTCTCCCAGTTCCTTCTCTCTCTCTCACTTACCTCTCTCTCTCTCTCCCTGCTTCTCTCTTTCTCTCTGTTCTCTCTCATCTTTCTCTCTGCTTGTCTCTCTCTCTCTAACTCTCTCTGATCTCTCTCTCTTTCCTCCCCTCTCTCTGGTTCTCTCTCTCTCCCTCACTCTCACTCTAACTCTCTATCTCTCTCACTTTCTCACTGGTCTCTCTCTCTCTCTAAAATTTCTCTCTTCCTCTACCTCTCCCTCTCAAACCCTAGACGGCGAATTCGTCTCCCCACTACACTACTGCCCTCCATATCAACTACCAACAGCGAGTCCCAACATCCACGAGCCTCGGCTGCATCCTACCCGACCCAAGCTCATTCCGAGACACCGTCGTCGCGCATTCGTGACGTTACCATCACCGTACATTCCCGTGACGTGTCTAGGCAAGTACTTTTACTTGCTACATACGATATATTCAAGTTACATATTTAAATTATATAGATCGTAAAATTACAGTTTCAGATCGATTATGTGTCAAACCTGTTCGATGTGTGATTCCTACGAAAATACTTGTCTATTTTGACGGAATTAGATTGTCCGTCTTGGCCCGTGTAGTGATAAATACCCTTTATAAATTTCACTAGATAATACGACGATTACCGACTAAAACGACTACCCCCAAGTTTGCCTGTAAAACTGAAAATTTCCTGTACCTGAAAACTGTAAAAATCACCATAAATTATATACCTATTGTAATGATGCGTTCGAGGGCTCAAATCGAATCCAACTCGACGAACTTTAACCCTATACTAGTTTCCAGATATTTCTGTACTTAAACTGTGACAAAATTTGGATCGGAGTGCGACTCTGGACTGCAGTCCAGAGCGACTCTGTTTACTGTGTGCTGTCCCGTGATGAGCACCACCCTGTTTCCTTAACCCGTAAGTTGCGGAACTCCGCTGTTTATTATAAGTGAATCTTTTAGCTAGACAACACAAGTGGTTACACCCTGTTTTGTCGACATTTGCTATTTAATCTGTAATTTAAAAGATCGGGATGCATAACAGTCCCAACAGAATCAGAATTGACATACTAGTATTAAACAGTGTATATCTTCTGACGTACAGACGCGATCGAAGATCCATCGATTGCGTTGAAAACCTTACTGAAAACCCTAGATTTTATTCAACTGTAGTGTTGCTAAATTCTGATCCCAACTAGGATTAAATTGCGTTGCGAAACGGACTTCCGATTCTGAAACCGGATTTCCAGCCGTGAACGCTTAAAATGAAATGGCTATAATTAACGATCCTGAAACCCGATTGGCATGAAATTAAATTCGCTGGATAGAAAACTGAACATACTATTTATTCCTCGTTCATCGTTTCACTAAATTGTAACCGTATGATTTATGATACATTATTCAAGTGGTAGATTACTAATTCATGACATCCTAAACATGCTTTATATACTGTTTACGCATCATATCATACACATGTCACTGCATTGATAACATAGTGATAACGTGTATTTACCCAGTGTTAGGTTTTAGTGATGATTGTGGCAAGTACGTTAGTGTTCGTATATCAGTGAATAAGTGAAAGTGATACGTACTTGTACACAATCAGTGAACCTTATAATTCTATTGCATTGTCGACGTCTGTGGGACGCGTGTACGTATGACTATAAGTGGTATGGGACACTTATGGAAGCTCTTGCACGGGTGTCACAGATAAGACACCAGACACTGCCATTTATCCTAGGTATTAGTCGGGACGTGCTTGATGGAGGTCCTGCCTCCAGTTCTCGCGCAGACTTGTCACAGACCGATTGGTACTTAGGGTTATGGTTAGCGTTTGATGTAGACCACGGGGTGTGGGGTAGTTTGAGTGTGAGTTCAACAGAATCTCGGGAGTCCCATGCCGGCTTATATATTTAGGGAGATATATGGAGATTTACAAGGTACGTGATTATTACCGTGATATACATGTTGGGCCCGTGGTCCCTTACCCTTGGGTTCTACGCTTGGGTGGAGGACACTCGCGAGTGGTTGATTCTCACACTTGGACTGACGATAGGTTTAGTGACCTGTACAGTGAGACTTAGAGACTGATAGGGATGATAGCATCGATATACATACTTACTATGTTGACATACGTGGCATATCATTCTACTGCTTTTACTGTTCCGCTGCATTGATTACTGCATGTTCATACCTATACCGTCATTGATTTACTGATATATATATATATCTATTATCACTGTTAGAATTGTCACATGAATTTATATATTATATTGCTATTGTGTCGCTCTGACGACCTGAGTATGCATGCTCAGTGTGAGGAGAAGGTTTAGCCAGGACCAGGACCAGACGTACAGCACGGACATCTTGATTAGCTATCCAGGGTTATACCTTTTGTTTCCCATCAGGTCAGTTCTTTATACTGTTTTGTTCCAGTTACTGCATTTCTCATTACCTGCGCATTATTTACTGATTACCATGTAAAGCTAGAAGCCGAAGTGTGACTACGGCAGGATGTTTCCTTGGCCGTAGGAGCATGGCTGGCCTTGTCAATCCCTCGTATTCCGTATTTTGGGAAGCGGGGCGTGACAGATTGAATTAAATTCACCAACATGAGATATTATTGGAGAGGTTTCTGACATGCAAAGTGTATAGAGACGCTGCTTCAACAGAAGTCGATTCGTGAAAGATTTCCTCAAATATAATTTCTCCAATTTATTCCACAAATTAACCGCCGTCTTCTCCACCAAAACTTCTTGTAGTATTTCATTAGTCAGACATAAATGGATAGCCCTGAGGGCCTTTTCATCTATCTCCTCCCAAGCTTTCTCCATCATAGTGGAAGGGTTTTTATCCTTTCCATGAATAGCCTTCTTTAAATTGTTTTGAGTCAAAACGGTAACCATACGAACTTACCACAGACAGAAACTCATATTCTTATCGAACATCTCGATATCGAACTTCATGATTGTCTGAGACATGATGTGAGATCAAAATACCTTTAGTACTAACGAACTCTAAACTTCAAAATCACGGTATAAGAAAGTGGAGAAAATGACATAATTATTGTTACCTACTGTTAACCTGGATCACAAATTAAAGTCCTATTGGTTCAACCAAAAAATCACACAACACAACAATAGCTTTGATACCAGTTTGTTGCGAATAAGGCAATCACAAAGCACAAACCAAAACGATAAGGAGAAGAGAACAAATTACAGATAAGATAGAAATATGAATACTGACCACAAAACAAATAGGCAAAGGCGAAACTTTATTAATAATCAAATATCAGAGGAGTACAAATCGATAGAGAATACAAATCTCTCTCAAAGCAGCCCAGAACTCACACAATAGAATAGGTTCTTTCAAATCTAATAATTGCATCATATCTATGGTTGCTACAAACTAGCATATAAATAGGATACAAAAAATATTCCAAAAAAACTAATTTCCTAACTAAGGAAAATTGCACTCGGCTCGACGGCAGACATCTGCCTCAGAGATGGGCAGACGTCTGTAAAGGTATTTACCGAAACTCCAGAAACAACATAGCAATGGTGTTTGCCCAGATGTCGACGTCTAGTACAGACGTATGCCCAGATGTCGACAACTGCAAAACCTTTGAGTCTTCGATTCGTGATAACGCCAGATCTTAGGGAAATCTCTAGGGATGAATGTGAGATATATCTAACAGTCCCAATCAGGCTAACTTGCGGAAAAACATGAAGTATAGGAGTTGTAAGACTGAGTAAAGAAGTGTAAGTCTACCCACCTAAAGGTAGCAGCTTGCCTTTCCAACTAGATAGTTTGGAGTGAAATTCAGAAATAAGAGATCTCCACTCTTGTTAATATAAACTACCAGCTTCCAAAGGCAAACCCAAATAGGTAATCGGAGGTCTGGTGGCCTTGCACTTACAAATATTGGTTAAATTATCAGCAATTGAGGTAGATCTCCCAAATTATATCATGGAACTCTTTTGAAAATTTATCTTCAAGCAAGGAATTTCTTCAAAAAGATTGAAAATCGGCTTAAGAATGAGTACTTCATTTTCCTTAACGTTGCAAGAAAGGACTGTACCATCAGTAAATTAAACTAATTAAGGTAACGATTTCCAACTCACCTGTCAAGTTAGGGGCAGCAAGCTTTAGGGGCAGACAGCTTTAGGGGCAGAAAGCTGACTCTCTGATCAACATCCTTGCCTTGGTGTCTACAACTGGATTGAATACGAGAGGGATCCCCTTGCTTAAGTCCTCTTCTGCATTTGATAATCTTTCCAACAATACCCTTAATCATCACCTGTGAAGAAGAAGAGTACAAGATCATTTTAAACAAGTTTATTCATTTAACCCCAAAACCCCTAGTTTGAAAAAAAACAAACAATTTGGTACTCCCAACTAATTGTGTCAATTGCTTTGTGAAAATCAAGTCTCGGCAGAATTGATTTACTTTTACTTTTTGAACAAGCATTAACTAGTTCATGAGCAATAGTGAAACAATCCAATGTTAAGGTATCCTTCATAAATGCGAATTATGAATTTGCATAGTAAATCAGGGCGTTGAACACCCGATCAGTTAGTTAGGAGCTTAGTGAATACTTCAAAAATCCCATTCAACAGGCTAATTGGCCAGAAATCTTTCGAATTCTGAGCTCCCTCAATTTTTGGAATAAGACGGGCATAATTATAATATTTAAAGTACAATCTTCATTGTAGATACAAATAATAGCCCACATTAGATCATCTATGATTGATTCCTGGAAGTCAGCAACACCAGGGACTTTTTCAGTCCCTAATCCAAAGACTGCCTTCTTAACCTCCCCTAAATAGAAGAGGGAGGTCAGAAGAATATAAAAGAAGATTATTAGCATCTGTAAAAAGAAAATGAAGATCGGCTTTGATGTCAAAATATGGAATAATACTGCCAGAAAAAGTCATGTAAAAGAGTCTAACTCAGAATGAATGTCAGTCAGGTTGGAATCAGGAGTGCAAGCATAAATAAAGAAGTTCTTTTGGTGAAAACTTGCATTCTTATGTAAAAAAAACCAGTGTTAAGGCCTCCAATATATTTCTCCTTGTAAGAAATACCAGTTAAACCATTATGAAGAGCAGGATTGAGATAATGTTCTTTGGCAATCAGTGGTCTTCATAACCCATTCAATTTTTCAAGGTCCTCAATCTCATAAAAGAGACCTTCTTTTTCCTAAAAAATATTGTCAACAACTTTCTTTCTAATCCTTAAATTTGTTGCCTTCAGTTTTGAAATTATTTCATAAAGAATCAGGTGTCGTATAAATGTCAGTATGTGAAACCCAAAACGTTGCCATCTGATGGAGAAAGAGTGAGCTTGAAAATTTTCAGGGTCAAAAGAAATAGTTTAGCGGTCGGAGCAAGAATATGGCAAGACATACTGACTGTAATGCAAGCGGATTTTATCCCAATCATGGGAAAACAAGAACCAGTCCAACCTAGAATGAATAAGACTATTGTTCCAAGTAAATTTCTAGTCAACTAAGGGTATGCCAAAACTGTCTACATATTATATAAAACTTTGAACTCTCAAATTATTAGAGTTGTGAACTTATGATTGCTCTTACCAAGTCTCTACGGAGAATCCAAGGCCCATGAAAATGTTTTCTGATGTTCTCAATCTCAGCATAGAAAACTTGTTTATCATTTTTTACACAAAAAAAAAGAATTGGAAACTAAACCCTCGCTTATTAAGATCAAGTAAAATGCCATAATTGTTACAGTGAAATTTAATACTGTAAAAGCCAACAACTAAGATTACCCCCACTCTTACCTAATGCATTGAGAGAAAACCAAGTGTCAATTTTATTACTGCAAAGAGATTTGAAAATATTTCTAGAGAGAACAAATTTTGGTCTCTTGCAAACCAACACATTCCAGCTGAGAATGATCATGATGAATAGAGAGAACAACAAAACCAGGGAGAAATACAATGACCAAAGGGATTCCCTGCCCTCTCCAAAGATATGATACTATCAGTCATTTTCGTCAAGGGAAACACCTAAAGAGGAGCCAATTTCAATGATATCATCATGGGACGAAGGAGATTGCTTGGGAAGAGAAGACGGCCTTTTGTGTTTTGAGTGGTTGAGACATCCAAGGTGGAGAAAATATCCAATAGCTTCAAGGTGCCTTGAACCCTGAATTGGTTAAAATCTGCCACGACACTAACATCTGTTAAATTATTTATATGATAAATTAATTCCATCATCTTCTCTGGTAAATCCCAAGCTCACGTACCCATCTGAGTACATCTTCAGCTCCGTGCAATTATCTCAACTTCATCACTTCACTTCCCCCGCCTTCATCCTTCATCTCCCATCAATTTTATGATTCTAAGCCCCCTGAGTTGCTATCAACCAACTCATCGTCTTCTACCTCACTTTCATCTCCTACTCCCTTACTTCCATTTCCATTTTATTACTACCCATCCTCATCCTCGTCCTCATCATCACCATCCAAGCTAACACTACTAACATTTAAAAGATTGATGTGTCAGATCAGAACAGTATGAAAGTTTTCTTTGTGCATATTTTATCAAGTGCACATTAGATAGACACAACATTTCTAATGAGAGAGAAATTAAAGTACCTAAAAAACTCAAAGGAACATCAATAGTGCTCAATTATTATAAAAACTAACATTAAACACACAAGGTTATCATCCTTTTCAACAATCAGCTATAGATAAGAGAGGAAATGGAGATTTCAGGAGGGATTTTTTATTTCATCTTTGTAATCAAGTTGTGCCATGGTTCAACCACGATTCCTGATGGGAATTTGATATCATCTTTTTCATCAAACAACGCAAACATAAAGTTCTCATCTATGCCATAAGGTCGGCAGCGGATATTGACCATGCCTGTTGGGGGAATTTTCCACAGCAATTTGATGTAGATCGAATGTAGAGGCGACGCCCGTGGCTGCAATGGGGACAGAGAAGACAGGGATGTGGGGTTGAATAGGCGGTGAGGAGGAAAAAGGAGAAGAATTAATTTATTTTGTATTTGTTAAATAAGTTATAAAAGTTGCCAATCTCCGCTTGGCAAAGTTTAACTGGTTTAAGGTACCAATGTAGTAGTACCTTGAATGGTATTGGATACATTTTGCATCAAGGCGAGACTTTTTTTTTGGGATTTAAATCTTAGCTTTTTTCCTTCTAGGAGGATTAAGCCTAGGGAGAATCGAGATATTGAAGAAGCAGAATTACTCTATTTTTTAATGCATACTCTTGGTTTCCTAACTAGAAGTAGAATGAAGAATGGAATAGAAAAAGTTTAGGTGAAGTAAAATATGCATAAAAGAAGAAAATTTGTCCACCGAGGGATTAGAAGAGAGAATGGAATAATTGGTACAAAAAAATTCCTTAAGAATTTGGTTTCGAGGCTCAAAAGAGAAGGGGAATGTTATTTGTGGATGTGGGGGATTAGAAAAGGGAATGGAATAATTTGTATAAGAAACCGGTGTTCTAAATATCATCTCATATACGATATATATTGCCGCTATATCGGTTTTGGAGAAGAAACAATATGATTTATCACTAAATATTGTCTGATATCATATATATATTGCCGCTATATCGGTTTTAGAGAAGAAACAATATGGTTTATCAAAATTCTATCATTTTCCGATATTTTGAACAAATCGGCCAACATATCTAAATAGCTGCTGATATAATATAAATCTCGCATTTGCTGATATATCGTGATTTTTCATATAAATCTTGTTTGTGTTTATTGAGTTTCTGATAATATTCAAATAGACGCACAAGACTAGCGATGGAGTAACCCGTTAAAACAAAGAAAACATCAACCTAAAGAAACTTTCTTCAAAATTTGGTATGTGGCTCAAAAAAGGAGAATGTTGTTTGAGGATGTGGAGAATGAGTAGATTCAGGCCTGTGACGCTTTTCCTAAGGAATTGTGTTAGAAGAGCACAAGTAACTTAAAGTTGCTAGGGGAGAGAGGGGGAGAGGGTGAGAGAAAAAGGGGGAGAGGGAGATCTTTAGCATGCTTAGGAGAAGATTTGTTATACGAGGGATTAGAAGAGAGAATGAAATAATTTGTATAAGAAACTTCTTTCAATATTTAGATTAGGGGGCTCAAAAGAGATCGAGAATATTGTTTGCGGATGTAGAGAGTGAGTAGATTCAGGCTTGTCCTGAAGAATTGGGTTAGAAGAACATGAGTAACTTAAAGTTGCTAGTTTTTTTTGGGGGGGGGGGGAGGTGGGTAGGGGGGAGCGCTTGTGTGTGGTTTCAAAGGATAATTAGTAGCTACATGATGTTGATCAGTCGAAAAAGTGGGAGGGTTTAGAGTGTGAGTGTTGATGGATGAGGTGTTAGAAAGGGATGTGATGAAATTATGTGTTCGAGATAGAGTATGAGTGCTTGGAAAGCATCATCAGGCTTGGATTGAGAGTGATTATAAAATTGATTATGTGTAGTGTGTGGTTGTGCATGGTAATATGCAGTATTAGCACGGGTAGCAGTGGTTGGATGTGGGATATGGGTAAGTGGATCAAAATTATGAGGTTGATAATGTTTATGCATGAGTGTGATGTTAGATGTAGAATGGAAAAATGCAGCAATGTTGATGGAGGATGTATTGTATGTCACATCAGAGGATTGATTATGAAAGAATTGCACGACATGAACTCCTGAATTGTGCTTAAAGGTTAATAGAAGGAACATCATTTTCATTTTGAGGACTTAAAAGATCGAAAGAGACAATGTATTGCCTATAAAATCCAGCTGATGAGAGTGTGGTCATGAGTATAGAGTTAGGAATAACTAAGGTGTCCCAAACCCTAACCAACACTTTAAGATCCAACAGATTGGCCCTAAGGTAGAAACTAGAAAGAATTTGATCAGGGTCCCAAATTTAGGAACCAAAATACTGCAAAGTTCCTCTGTCCATAAATGAAGTGGTAGCCCATTCAAGAAAACCCATATTTTGTTGTCTTCAAATTTCCTAACAGATCTAAGGTACTCAATCCAAGGTCAAAAGGAAGCTTCAATAGATCCTAAAGAAATAGAGCTAATATTCAATTACAGAGAGAGAGATTATTGTCTGAATATTGGATTAGGAATCTATTTGGCCACAGAGAATCCAACACAATGTTAACAATAACACAGAACAAAAAAAAGGGTATGTGTAATACCACTTGTCATGGGACATGTTAGATGGTACGATAAGGGTAATCATCTTCAATACGCTTATATGAAACGGAAAACATAGCTCTGGAAAGTGGAATGTTTTTTGGATCGCATGTGTAATTTACATATCTATAGTTTAATTTCTTTTGCTATCTATTTAAGTTCTTGAAAGAGAACTTAATATTCTACATGGGTTAATTGGATATGCTAGTGTTCTCTAGTTGGAAATGATCATTCCAAATTGCAAATCGTTAACGATGAATGGTAAGATAGATCCAACAGATTGGTCCCAGGTGGAAACCATATTGCCAAAAGCACCATCAAGAAATCTATAAAGGGGGATTTATAGTAAAGGTCATGCAAGCAAACCAAGAAAGGGACTTTATATGTGAAATGCTGATAGAAGATTTAGGAAGAAAAATCTTCAAGTTCTCAAATGTGATGTCAACGCAAGAGCAAGAACTCAAGTATGATTGATGATCTAGTTTTCTGAGAGAACCAAAAAAAGACGATCTTTAGCACTGAAATCATGTCTTTTCAAACAAATGTTTACATCAAAATATTTAGAAACAAACAGAAAATTTATATGGTTGAAATTAGCAGATGTAGCTTTTCTAGTCAGAATTCAGCAATACAATTGGCAAAAGCACCATCAAAGCAAATAAGCAAAAAACAAAATTTTTAAACAGGATTTGATGATACCTGCAACGTTCGAAGATGGTCTTGATGGTCTAGAGCTACAAGAACTGCTATTCTTTAAAGCATAGCTATTCTTAGATCTTTTCTTTTTTTTTTCCCTTCGTTTTTTTATAATTATTTTTTTTTTTTTGCTTTTTTCTTTTTTTGATGGAAAAAACACACTTGGAGATATGCATATCTCATAAAACATGAACAAACTCCTCATTTAACTACAAGTTTCATGCATAAAATTTTCAAGTAATATTACAACAATAAATAAAGAAAGTAAAAATGTTTCTATATGGTTGTTAATTTCTTTTTCTTAATCTCCATCTCCATCTCCAAGTCCATCTCCTTAGTATTACTCCCAAGAACACAACAGCATAAGCTTCAAAACAAAAAATAAATTTTTTTTCATCCTTTCACAATTAAAGAATGATCCAACTAATCAAAGAATATAATGGATAATTGAAAATCTGCAATCAACTAAAACATGATAAAAGGATAAAACGACTGCGGTTCCATAGCATTTGATTTTTTTCTCCCGCGTGGGTGATTTTTTTTTTTTTGATTTTGGGGGGTGCGGGACACTGATTGTTTATGAAGAAAAAGAATCATGAGTCTACTGCTTCCTTTTTTTACTCCTCTCCAACAAATATGCTACTGCTACTCCTGCTGCTGCCAGACCCTTTGTAATATCACCTTGACAGGCAAAGGCTTGTGGAAAGACAATGATGATGAATTGTTTCAGTAGAATCAAGATGCCTTTGCTTGGCAAGTGCGTCTGTAGGATCTTCTTAAGTTCAGCCACCAAAAACGTGGAACAAATTTCCGTGCATCCGAAGCTCTTCCAAGTTACTTGCATCCATTCTACTATATTGTCAGCTCTTGGAGGATTCTCCATGGCACTCTGAAGGGCCGTGACATCCAAACCTGTGACCTTAGCATCGTTGATCAACATACGTAAGAGCCTGATAAAGAATCTATCTGTCGATGCTCCTGTATTAATTTGCAGCTGCAGCAAAAATAAACAGCACACAAAAGTTACCTTCTGTTAATAAAGGACATCATTAAAAATCAATTTCGCTATATATTATCAAAAACATAGCTTACCTCTTCGTAGTCTTTCCCAACAAGCACAAAATCATCCTCGGTAACTTCAGCACCCGAACTATCCGGTTCTATTTTCGTGCATCCTTTCTGATAATAATCTTCAATTAATTCTGAGCGGGCATCCCAGGTCGGAGCAGCCATCAGGGAAGTGGCCATATTTTTAATATCCCCTTCCTTCTCTTTGTTTCTTCTATCTTCCAAAACTTCCTCAGCTTCTTTACCCTCCACCGGCTCATCTTGGTTTCTGCTGTTATAAAACAGCCAATCCTTAAAGTCAACCTCCAATTGCTTGGAACAAACTTCCCCACATCCAAGGCTCTTCCAAATTACTTGCATCCATTCTACTATATTGTCAGCAGTAGGAGGATCCTTACTGGCACTCTGAAGGGCTGTGACATCCAAACCTCTCGCTTTCGCATTGTTGATCAACACACGTAAGAGCCTGATAAAGACTTTATCTCTTGATACTCTTATATTAATTTGCAGCTGTAGCAAAAATAAACAGCAAACAAAAGTTACCTTCTGTTATTAAAGAACATCATTTAAAATCAATTTCGCTGTATATTATCAAAAACATAGTTTACCTCTTCATAGTCTTTCCCAGCAAGCATAAAATCATCTTTGGTAACTTCGGCACCCGAACTACCCGGTTCTATTTTTGTGCATCCTTTCTGAAAATAATCTTCAATTAATTCTGAGGACTCCCAGGTCGGAGCACCCAAACTACCCGGTTCTATTTTTGTGCATCCTTTCTGAAAATAATCTTCAATTAATTCCGAGGACTCCCAGGTCGGAGCACCCGAACTACCCGGTTCTATTTTTGTGCATCCTTTCTGAAAATAATCTTCAATTAATTCTGAGGACTCCCAGGTCGGAGCATCCATCAGGGCTGTAGCCATACTTTTAATATCCTCTTCTTTGTTTCTTCTATCTTCCAAAACTTCCTCATCTTCTTCATTTGGTTCTATGGAGCGATTTCTAATCTCTGCTTCCATCCCTTCCTTGTTTCTTTCAATTTTATTTGCTCTCTCTTTCAAAACTTCGTCAGCTTCTTTACTCAACTCAAGTTTCTTCATCTCAGAATCAGAAATCATATCATCGATTTCATCTGGTTTCGCTTCCTCCGCAAGCAGACACTTCTCATTATCCTGCAGCTTTGGGGTTTCCACTCTGGAACTTTGAGTTCCTGTTGATGTTGATTCTTCCGTATCATCTCCATTCTTTCCCATATTCGATCTACACCATAAAATTGTATTAGGCTGCAAATGGATAAATTGAATTTTAACTGTTGCCAGTCCAACAAAGTATTATTTAATGAAAGTAACTCAAGATTTGTTTTAATTTAAAATATTTAATGTGTCTAAATATATTTTATAATATTTTTTGACTGAATGAACAAGGTTATTGCTTTTCTTTTTCCTTGAAGAAAAGAAAGTTAATTGTCATTTCAAATTACAAATGTATAAGAAGAACAAGAATACACAGTAAAAATCACATGATAAAACTAGATGTTCAAACACTAGGACACAATCTATGACATAGATCAAGGAAAACAAACAAATTCAATCTCCATAATAATATAAATCATTAAAGATTTGTATCTATATAAAGAAGAGAACCATTAGAGATGACATTGCATTCAAGATTATTTCGGGGAAGTAGATTTTCAAATCTTTCTCAGAGAACAACTACAAGAAGTATTAAAACATGTTCTTGTTCACTACTGAACAGCATAAAAATTCATATAGAAACAATCTCATTATTGATTATCAGAGAACAGCTACTCTGATCCAATAAAGCATGCAAAAATCGATTCAGAATATACAAAAAAGATGTGCATACCCAAAAGTTCCTTGCAAATTGTGAATAGCTCAGATGGAATCTTTTCGCAGTCTTTGTGTGACTAAGAAATCCCTCCACACCTGAAGAATTACTACAAAATCAAAAATTTGATGCAATTTACTAACTCTAAATGCGTGTGTGTGTGAGAGAGAGAGGCCTAAATTTTATAAGGATCTTCTTGCAGTAGAGAGAGAGAGAGAGAGAGAACCAAAAATTATGGGAACTTTCTTTAAGTGTCAGTATCCAACAATTAAAGAAGAATAAAATTCTAATTTACATACAGCTCATTTTATAACTGATTATTATCCACAGTTACGCGATTATTCAGTTACAGAAAATAAGTCCCCTTTCTTTATCTTTATAAAAATTGCATAATGAACAATCATTTAATAGTTTCTTAGATTTGGACTTAAGCCACAGTTAGGAGGTTAATCAGTCAGGATTTTAGCCAGTGTCCATTACATCTTCAAGCATTTCTTACATTTGGACACAAAATATCTAGATCGATTCCACAATTCTACCAAATTTTGGAAGAAGAAATTTATAAATAAGTCGAGCCAGCCAAAGAATATTTTAACCAACTCATAGGAGGAATAGTAACAGCCAAAAATGTAAGAAGATGGTTGAGAAACAATATATCTGTGCATACCCATAGAATTTCAAAAAATAAATAATATAGCAAACACACATGCAAAACAAAGTGATGTTCAGTAATTTGGGTGGTGTCCATAAAGTGGCCATTATTCAACCCAAAATAGAGGTGTGCTTCTGTAGATGAGTTTAAATCAACAATTGTAACACAATTAAAACTCATCAGAGTCAGGATTTTGTAATCATTTGGTACCTCTTAATGCTTCTTCAATCTAAAGGCAACATTGTTCGTTGAGACAGGAAGCCCTTCTGATTTTAAGGTAGAGTCAATATATACCTCGAGCCTGCATAAAATCACATGATGTAGCTTAGGTTTCCATAAGGAAAAAAAAGACACTAATCTTGCATTATAAAATAACGTCACAGAATTTCAAACATCTGTTAAAAACAAAAAGATGAGCATACCCAACATGAGTAGCTAGCATGAGTAGCTATGGAAAATAGGCTTGCACTCTATCAAAAAGCTTCATATTACTGTAATTCATCAACACTTCCAAAGTTCCTTTCCACATTCAACAACATTCCCAACTGCTTCTCTTACTTCCATGATTTTAGGTGAACCTGTGCTGGGTGATCCAGGTGCGTTTTCGGAAATGACTGGAGGAAAGGAATTCACAAACTTTCCACATTCCTGATTCCACTTGATGCAGCCAATACATTGTTGATAACGAACACCATTCTTCATCTGAGCCTACTTATTCTAACTTGAATTGCCTTGTTCAGACCTCCAATTACTCCATTTGATATACATATCAAGGTAATATAAAATTGCATTTTCACCCAAAAAACTCAAACTAATCCTCCTCACAAAAGTCTTGGGCATGTATGTTGCACGTGCGTAACTACAATGATGAACATTACAAAGTAAATGAAAAGAGATAATTACCGCAACATATGAAATGTATGAGTCAATAAGAGTCAAAATAGATATTTCTTTTACCATCAGATTGGCATTGCCCTTCTTCATTCTGCCTGCAACGTATTCATATCGAGAAGCACTATTTCTCGACATGAATACGTTAAGCGTCTATATTAGCAGTAAAGGAAATCAAAGTCCAAGAATTTTAAAACTTATAAATAACCAACAATATTTATAATAGTCCCAAAAGCGATGACTGAACACGGTTCGAAAATTCAAGAAATTAGGAATGTAAGATAGCCTTGAACAAAAGACATGCTTACTGTAAAGGAAAACTAGAGCTCGGCCTCACTTGAAAGATATTTACTGTTCTCCTCCGTTGGTACCATCTTGTACCTTGCCTCGTCATCTGTCCCAAAGTCGTCTGATGACATTCCCAAGAAAAGAAAACATGAAAACGGAAATGCCGTCAGCGAACTAAAATTCGGTAAGTCCCCATTTTATTAGAAAACAATATTTTTCTATGTTAACAGTATTTACAATAAACATGATATTTTGGCTACAATTTAGTTATTAATGTTTATAATCTAATAGGTTTAATACATGATTTCAATCAGTTGGAACAAATGTAACACAATAATAATGCTTGTTTAATTTATAAAAATAGTAATAATAAGGTTTTGTAATTTAGGAATAACCATAGGTATAGGGTTGATATTAACATCATCAAAAGATAATAAGGTACAAAGATTCATGATTATAAAAATATATAAAGTATATTTTATTTTAGAATTATTTGATAATAAATTAGTTTAGTAAAATATCATGTCATGCTAACAAGAATGTAGTGTAGAATTATTTTTAATATGCTAATTAAATTATGGTGTATTAATATAATCATTAAACGATATTTGACACGAAACATGGTATACATAATAATAGGCATGAGAATAACAGTGAACAGTTTTAAGTATTGGGAATGACAAATAAATAGCATGTGTTAATCAGTGCAATGTTACTAATGTATCACGATATTCAATATTTCAGTGCTAGTAACTATAAATAGAAGATCGATTGTGGGAGTTTTATTATGTAATCAGAATATTCTGTAATACCACGAAACAACAGCAACATGAGATTCATGAGATATATAATGTAATGTACCGTTTTTTCTCCGGTACCACGAGAAACAAGACATGATCCTCCATTACACATAAATACCCCCATTTTCGAGCAACCCCATTCCCAATGATATCCAATAAATAATGTACATGTCACATTCACAAGATTCACGAGATTCATTAAATTCACGACATTCATGAGATTCATGTCGAGTTTAAGTCAAGATAATATAATCTAACGTAGGAGTATTCAAAGACCCAAGGCTATCATCCAGAAGCAAGGAAACACGGGCCTGCTCATTTAATGGGACTGCAACCACCGCCAGAGTATTCATAGACCCAAAGCTATCATCCTGGGGTTAGGAAATACGGGCCCATTCATGAGTTGGTCATGAGATTCCTAAGAATACAGGTCAAGTCCTAAATACAATTCCAAGTCTATGTATATAGAACAATCAGGTAATACTAATTCAATTTCATGCCAGAAATAAACATAAGTTCGCATGCAGAAATCTATAGTTTTGGTTTAGAATTAGAGAATCGTATACGAGGAATAAATTGTAGTTCAGAGGGTCGAATAAATAACGAGGTTGGGTTTGCTTCGATCAGGTTCCTGGTGAGAGAGGAACGGAATTTTCCGTAACGCTGAGCAGAGAAGGTCGGTGCAGACTTCAGAATCCATACACCGATTGTATTTTGCATTTTTGGTAGGTTTTCGTTCATATTCTGCTTTTCCCTATTAGACATAAAATTAAGCGTCTGCGATTCATGAACTATTATCAATAAGAAAATCCCGATTACGATCGAGTAGAGAGTTATGCATATTTTACTCCCACCGCGTATATAGTTTTTGCTGCAGTCCAGATTCATCACATTTTGTTAGGACCCGATACTTGATCATATGCTCGTGCATCATAACATGTAAGAATTGAGTGATATATACAGATGAAAATATAATAAAGTTATACATATAAATTTAAAAAAGTTCAAGGGGGTAGACATAAAAAAAAAGAAAAAAACTTGAAAGCCTAGAACAAATAAAAATCAAGAATTAAATTTATTCTATTATCTCCAATGTCTCTAATTTAGACGACCGTCTTAATTTTAATAAATCCCTTTTTAACAGATCCTTTGTTACTAACTGGGACAGTCCAGTGTAAGATTCCACCGGCAGTATTTTCATGTGACGTAGATTCAAAAATGTTGGCAACTGTCCGCGTATATGTCGGTCCAAGATAAGGATCTGTGTATATAAAAACAAAAAAAAGGTTATGAAATTCAATTAACGAACTGACATCCCAAATAATTGTGAATTAGTACATGTTCTTTATTATTTTACAACATAAAATGAAATTCTTCCATGCTGCAAAATCATTCAATTAGAAATTAAAATTTTTGTGTGAGAGATAATGATATGTGCACAATGAATTAATATGTAATTTTGTATAAAGTGATATAAACCAATAAATCGATTAAAGAAAAAAAACTAGACTAGAATTTAATGAATTATGTAAAGTTATCTTTTAAACAGAGAATAATGGATATAACGTATCATAGAAGGGGATCTTCTTTCTGAAATTTGTATGTGCGCATTGCAAGTGCAAAATACCGGTTTTCGTCAAAAAGTAAATGCAAATTACTGGTAAATATTATAACGACCATGCCCATTTTGAAATAAATAAAATTTTGTTTGAATTTAATCTTTTTATATTTGTTTCTTCATTAATAAAATAAAATTTTAATTTTTGAAAAGATAAAATTGATTTGCTAGTAATTTAAAAGAGAAGAGAAGAAATTTAATTTTTTTTGAAAAAGAATCATGATTTTAAATTTTATTAGATTTTGATAAAGGCGATTTTTGAAAATAGAATCTTTAGAAAAGTATTTTCAATATAAAAAGATTTATTATTATTTTAAAAGAAAAGATTTTGTCTATCTTTAATTTAAAATTAACTATCGCTAGTATGTCTGAAAATTTATCAGACAAAATTTTGTAAGCTACGGAATCCATATATCTGTCTATACAATTAAAAGTTAACACTAATGGAGAATGTGGCATTCTAATATTTATTTCAATAAAATATTTAAATATATGAGTAGAATTCTTAATTCTAAGATGGACATGATTATAAACTTTTTGTGTAACGCCTATGTCGTTATATATATGTTTATATGTGTCACTACTACAAATAAGGGTTGCCCCTACGGATAAATCCGTAGGGGCAACCCACTGCCCCTACGGATATATGCGTAGGGGCGAAAAAATACCACGTAGGTGCAAAGGCTGCAGGTGCAAGTTGAAGCCCTGAACTTGCCCCTACGGGTAAATTCTTACCCCTACGGATATCTGTGTAGGTCCTGTTGCCCCTACGGAGTAATGCGTAGGGTAAAAAAAAGTTATATTATTTATGGTTTTTTTAATATATTAACTGTACCTACGGACATAACCGTAGGGGCATGCTCTAACGCCTACGGATAAAGGCGTAGGTACCTGTCCGTAGGGGCCGTATATCAGGATTTCTGATATTTGGCCCCTACGGATAACGCTGTAGGGGCTAGTTTTTTGGCCCTACGGTTGAGTCCGTAGGGGCACTCCCAACCCCTGGTACTGCGATCAGTGGGAAAATATCAGTTACTGCTGTTATTGTGCCCCTACGGGCTTAGCCGTAGGGGCAACATGTGTACCTACGGATTAATCCGTAGGTACATAATATCTGTATTTTTTTTTTTAAAATGGGCTGCTAGATTTTTTCCCGCCCTGTGCACAATAATATATACCAATCAAATATAAAATTAATCATCACACAACATATATCGCAGTATTCATATTCACATCTCACGCATATAATATACAAAAGAAACCAAAAAACTGAATATGATATAAATATAAACCAAAATCAATATCGCCCAAAATGTTTCAAAATGCAGTACAATATGTATCATATAAATAAATACATGTTTAAAAAAATAAGAATCAAAATGCTAGCCTAGCTCGATCCAGCTCCACCTCTGATAAACGCTAGAATCTTGCGCCTACCCCGTCGCGTCTGGACCTAACGTGCGCAATAAGCGTGTAAGAACTCTGTTTTATTCGAATTCTTATCATTATCGAGTTATTTCGAAACCCCATTTGGATATCTAGTTTGGAAAACTGTAGTTTATTTTAATTAGATATGTACATGTATGATTAATAAAACCTAAGTCTACAACCAAATAAGCTCAGGCTACGTACTGATATTGGATATGTTGATATCTATAATATGACATGATATTTTACTATTAAGTAGTATACATACCAGCATCTCCTTCAACTCCTGAACGGTGGCCTTCAAGCTCTCCAGTTCCTGCTGGATACGTCGCTCACTGGAGACGGAGGAAGTAACCACCGGGGTGGAATCCAACCTCATATGGGCCCTGCTAGAGCCCAGTCCTCGGCCTCTCTCCCAACCTCCGTGGTGCCGTCCGTGTGCGGCGTCCAGGACTGGGGTCAGCAGCCTCGAATGCTGCCTTCCCCCTAGCAACTGTCAGAACATTATATTTAGCACATACTGGTCTATAAAATTGACAAGAAATACCAAAATCAACAAATTCAAAGCCTTACCTACAGAGATAGAAGATGTGCTCCTCTGGTATCTGCATGTATCAAAATTTGAATAATATTAATTAATTTCAGTACATACATATTAACAAGGTAAACTCGCATATAGCGCTGCTTACACATATGACAGGGAGTGAACAAGCTCTTATAGATCATCAGGCGCAAATCTAATCTCATCAAGCAGCCCATGATAATGAGTTGGACGACTAAACAAGGTCCACGACTTACAATCATTCCCGCATGCGAGCACATATAAAAATCATAGTTTCTAGGATGACAAATTTTATTGTCAACTACTGTCACCACCTACAGCTAGACAATAATAAAAATTACTAAGAGCAAAAGGAATGTGTGTATATTTATGATATAGTATTCTAAATCAATATACATGCCCTATATGATATATAAACATACCTGGAGGAACGGGAGTGGCCTCTGTCCCTGATATGGACGCATCACCAACAACTAGACAATCAAACATTGACAATATAAGTAATTTTGACATAAACAGGCATGGATATCTATAATATTACATTCAAAATGGATATTAGAGAGCACACCTGCAGTGAGAAGTGATAAAAGTATCACCCAACAAGGGTGTAATTTACAGAATCAGTTAAGACTCTTGAAAGTCATAGAAGAACCTGACCTGCACAAATCTGATGTATACTTTCCATTGGACACTAAGAAGTCTCTAAAGAGAAAAGCCTATGTGAAAGCCATCATTAGTTCATATCAGAAGATTGATGCTGAAACAGAGAACAATGAATACCATTTTCTTCTTCTTCTGCCACATTACTGTCTTCTCCTTCTTCTTCTGCCACATTACTGTCTTTTCCTTCTTATTATGTGCGCGTGCAAATTCAATGACTATATTGAGAATATGGATTAATAGTGGGTAGGAAAAGTATTTCTCAAATGGCTTTTGCGTCTAAAAACCATAAACTACTAAGTAATAGCATACATAATTTTTTTAGTATAAAAGTTGTTATTTTAAGTT
Organism: Agapanthus africanus; assembly: GCA_030015575.1. Classification (NCBI taxonomy): domain Eukaryota; kingdom Viridiplantae; phylum Streptophyta; class Magnoliopsida; order Asparagales; family Amaryllidaceae; genus Agapanthus; species Agapanthus africanus. The sequence goes on from JASDDO010000016.1 coordinate 412,123,648, forward strand.
TTCCCTTATAGAGATATGATCTAACTGCCTTTATAAACTATAAGTGTGCAGAAAATTATGATAAGAAACCATAAGAAAGGGTCGTAGCCATACATAACCTTGAATCTACATACCAAATCATGCACAAGCATGCAATTATTGTCACCTTGCCTTGGAATATAAAATATCTTGGAAGACTATAAGCAAGCATTTAAATCTTGATAGCTTTTGACTTCAACATATAGTTTTCTCAAGTACCATGAAATATACTTCCTCCGTATAAACCGTTTTCAGAAAGATGGATTAACAATGACAAATTATCCATTGTGGTTCATTAGGTTAGCATTTTCTCTTCTATTGACCATCTTACTAATCTGCTTGGTAAATTTATTCGGAACCGGCTGCGAATCATTAAAAGACATGCATAAGAAAGAAAGCTAAAATACAGATATATAGCATACCGATACATCGAAACTTCAAAGTTGCGATGACAATCCAGAGATATTTATTTCTACACACGTGGTGCGCGTGCGAATGCGTCAGGCATCATGGACAAATATTTGAGAACATGGAAAGTATTATTAGTATAAAGTAATTAAAACTTTTAAACACTTTGGGTAGATATTTTCTTAGTTGATGCAATCATATCATGAAGACTAAATTTAAGCTATTATACATATGCATATGTATTTTTCTAACCTAATATCACACACACACACACACACACACAGAGAGAGAGAACACCAGTTTGGTAGAGAAATCAGGTAGCAGGATCCTGAAGAAATGGAGTCCATAGTATTGCTCATCATCATCATCCATGATCCCTTTTGATAATATTTTTTCAAAAGGATCATGGATGATGATGATGAGCAATGCTATGGACTCCATTTCTTCAGGGTCCTGCTATCTGATTTCTCTACCAAACTGGTGTTCTCTCTCTCTGTGTGTGTGTATGTGTGATATATTAGGTTAGAAAAATACATATGCATATGTATAATAGCTTAAATTTAGTCCTCATGATATGATTGCATCAACTAAGAAAATATCTACCCAACGTGTTTAAAAGCTTTAATTACTTTATACTAATAATACTTTCCATGTTCTCAAATATTTGTCCATGATGCCTGACGCATTCGCACGCGCACCACGTGTGTAGAAATAAATATCTCTGGATTGTCATCGCAACTTTGAAGTTTCGATGTATCGGTATGCTATATATCTGTATTTTAGCTTTCTTTCTTATGCATGTCTTTTAATGATTCGCAGCTGGTTCCAAATAAATTTACCAAGCAGATTAGTAAGATGGTCAATAGAAGAGAAAATGCTAACCTAATGAGCCACAATGGATAATTTGTCATTGTTAATCCATCTTTCTGAAAACGGTTTATACGGAGGAAGTATATTTCATGGTACTTGAGAAAAATATATGTTGAAGTCAAAAGCTATCAAGATTTAAATGCTCGCTTATAGTCTTCCAAGATATTTTATATTCCAAGGCAAGGTGACAATAATTGCATGCTTGTGCATGATTTGGTATGTAGATTCAAGGTTATGCATGGCTACGACCCTTTCTTATGGTTTCTTATCATAATTTTCTGCACACTTATAGTTTATAAAGGCAGTTAGATCATATCTCTATAAGGGAAAACTTAAAATAACAACTTTTATACTAAAAAAATTATGTATGCTATTAATTAGTAGTTTATGGTTTTTAGACCCAAAAGCCATTTGAGAAATACTTTTCCTACCCACTATTAATCCATATTCTCAATATAGTCATTGAATTTGCACGCGCACATAATAAGAAGGAGAAGACAGTAATGTGGCAGAAGAAGAAGGAGAAGACAGTAATGTGGCAGAAGAAGAAGAAAATGGCATTCATTGTTCTCTGTTTCAGCATCAATCTTCTGATATGAACTAATGATGGCTTTCACATATGCTTTTCCCTTTAGAGACTTCTTAGTGTCCAATGGAAAGCATACATCAGATTTGTGCAGGTCAGGTTCTTCTATGACTTTCAAGAGTCTCAACTGATTCTGTAAATTACACCCTTGTTGGGTGATACTTTTACCACTTCTCACTGCAGGTGCGCTCTCTAATATCCATTTTGAATATCTATAATATTACATTCAAAATGGATATTAGAGAGCGCACCTGCAGTGAGAAGTGGTAAAAGTATCACCCAACTAGAGTGTAATTTACAGAATCAGTTGAGACTCTTGAAAGTCATAGAAGAACCTGACCTGCACAAATCTGATGTATACTTTCTATTGGACACTAAGAAGTCTCTAAAACGAAAAGCCAATGTGAAAGCCATCATTAGTTCATATCAGAAGATTGATGCTGAAACAGAGAACAAGGAATGTCATTTTTTTCTTCTTCTGCCATATTACTGTCTTCTCCTTCTTCTTCTGCCACATTACTGTCTTCTCCTTCTTATTATGTGCGTGTGCAAATTCAATGACTATATTGAGAATATGGATTAATAGTGGGTAGAAAAGTATTTCTCAAATGGCTTTTGCGTCTAAAAACCATAAACTACTAAGTAATAGCATACATAATTTTTTTAGTATAAAGGTTGTTATTTTAAGTGCGCGTGCAAATTCACTGAAAGCAGAAACTCCAGTGACAAACTTAGGTTGCATACGTTGTTGCCAATTCACATACATCCAGTCCATAACCCTGACGTACTCATGGGCCATGTTAGACTGTATCATATAAATTGTAGCTTATGATGACTATATTGAGAAATCTAAGAACGGGATGGTTACTGACAAAGGAGAAAATCCGTGTATATGCTTTGTGTGTGCGTTTGTCGTTGAAAAGAATAAATTATCGATAATTAAAGTTAGATTTGAGGATATCCATGTATGAGTTGTATTCTATATATGTGTGTTTCGATTTATGATTTCGCTTAAGTGTAGGGTTGTTTTTACTTAAAGAAGTATCACCATCTACTATATATAAAAAAATGTAGCAAACTAGGACTAGAACTCATTTAACATTATCAACTAGTGAGATTTCAATGTCGAAAACTCCCTAAAGAGGAAAATTACTAAAAGGAAAAGACTCTTTGAACAAAACGTATCCACTAGCAATAATATGGAACTGAGACTCAATCAAGATTCTCTGGACTAAAAAATTCCAAGGAATTGCTATTTGAATTACGTTAATTTGGAACACGATCGTTGTAAGTTGTACTTTTCCCGACTTGTGTCATGCCCATGAGCACACAAACTTCTCCCCAATCACAAATCCCAGTCCAGATTGGTATTCAAAAGTTATTTAATTAGTTTGTGATCCACATCATTGATTCATTGCTTGAGGCATCAATGTAGGCACAAATATCACTGAAGCAGCCTAAATCACCATATGAACCGGTTATCGGTTTCAATTCCACCAGAATTAGAATTTCATCCGAACAACTTTCACACAGTAATCGGAACCTGGTCAACAAATTTGTCATGCCCGTTGTGGTTTTACTTATGTACAGTACTTCCACAAAATACGTGCTGTCATTTCTAAATGGAAGTTTCTCAGTGCCACCATAGTAGCAGAAGATGGAATTGTTTATCGCAACTAGATTATGCTAAGCCTCGGATAGATTAGGCAAACATGATCTAGAAGAATATAATTAGCAGAGGAAAAATATAATAAAACAAAACAAAGCGTAGCAAATAAGATAAAATAAAATAAAGATATAGAAAATAAAAGAGAAATAAGTTTTCGAGAGGAGAGGTGCAAGATATCATGTGTCCCGAAGAAAAGGAAGGCAAAAACAGTATTGGCATTCATAAGAGGAAAGCTAGACTAACAAGAAGAAACATTACAAATATTACTATGTTTATGAATTATCACAGAAAATCAACCCAGAATCTGCAAGAAAATCAAAAGTATGGATCAAATATGAGACGGACAAATATCTTTTCCTCTCTTATCTTTTCTTTTTGAAAACAAATACCAGAAGATGTTGACTTTCTGGATAGATAGGAGTGGATATGATAAAAACATGTAAAGGGTGCATGGAAGTGCTAACAGAGACTCTTTGTTGCAACTTTACAGTAAACGGAACAATAACTGGCATATTCAAGTTCAAAGAATTGAAAGAATAATGAACATGGCTTACAAACTTGGGTGAGAACGATGTGACACTCAGAAAAACATCTAAAAGACAAATTCCTATTGAAATGTGCAGAGTGATCTTTTACTATCTAACACAGTGAACTAAAACATTGGGCTTAGGATTTGTAAGCTAGAAGTACAAAATGAAAACAAGTAGTACCTTTCTAACTACGGCATAGTCTACAAGAGACAAGTTAAGCTCCACATCTGACTCAGCCTGATATGAATGTACAACCTACAGAACTGGGCTTGGACATGCTTCAATTCTTGGCCGCTCTGATGCCATTTGTTTATCAAACATAGAGATGTGCAAAAATTGTTGGCAAATTACTCGGCAGAACTTAACTTGCATTTATTTCTAATGCCTGCAAAAAGCAGCCTTAGTTTTAGGCTAAACAGAAAAGTGGTTTGTTTGATTACCTCAGCTTCAAGCTGGTCAGGGATTTGTAAGATTCTCTGATGGTAAGTCTGTTCTGATTCAGCCTTAACTGCACAAAGTGCAACAATACAAGTCAAATATGATAACCATGACATGCTAATTCAATGCAGGTAACATAACTAGTAAATGGTGAATTAAGTACCATTGCAAGTGGATGCGTTTTGTTGAATCAATATGATCCTGAGACTCGATCAAGATTCTCTGGACTAAAAAATTCCAAGGAATTGCTATTTGAATTACGTTAATTTGGAACACGTTTGTATGATTGAAGCTAACACTACTACAAAGAAGGGTTGCCCCTACGGATAAATCCGTAGGGGCAACCCACTGCCCCTACAGATATATACGTAGGGGCGAAAAAATACCCCGTAGGTGCAAAGGCCGCAGGTGCAAGTTGAGGCCCTGAACTTGCCCCTACGGTTAAATTCTTGCCCCTACGGATATATGTGTAGGTCCAGTTTCCCCTACGGATTAAACCGTAGGGTATAAGATTTTATATTATTTACGGTTTATTTTAATAAATTACTTGGCCCTACGGATATACCCGTAGGGGCATGTACTATCCCCTACGTATATATGCGTAGGTACGTTTCCGTAGGGGCACAAATTCAAGATTCATGATATTTTGCCCCTGCGGATAACGCCGTAGGGGAGAGTCAGTGGCCCCTACGGATATATCCGTAGGGGCTTTCCCAACCCCCTGGCACTGAGATCTGGGGGAAATATCAGTTACTGCTGATATTTGGCCCCTACGGACATATCCGTAGGGGTAACATGAGTGCCTACGGATTAATCTGTAGGTACATATTGTCTGTAATTTTTTTTTAAAAATGGGCTGCTTGATTTTTTCCCGCCCTGTGCACAATAATATATACATCAATCAAATCATATATTGCAGTATTCATAATCACATCTCACGCATATATATAATATACAAAAGAAACACAAAAACTGAATATGATATAAATACAAACCAATATCAATATCGTTTCAAAATGTAGTACAATGTGTATGATATAAATAAATACATGTTTCAAAAAAAAAGAACCAAAAATCTACCCTAGCTCGGTCCAGCTCCACCTCTGAATAACGATAGAATAACACGCGCCTGCTCCTCGGTCAATAAACTCTGCAATTCGTCGCGAGCGGGAGTCTGAGTGGCATGTGGAGCCGGCGATGTGGTCTGCGCAGCCGCCGTCGAGGTAGTCGCTTGCGGAGCCGCGGCTGCGGGAGTCTGAGTGGGCGGTGGAGCTACAGGAGCTGTCTGCGGAACCGCAGCCGATGTAGTGGCTTGCGGAGCCGCAGCCGAAGGAGATGCGTGTGGAGGCTCGGCCGATCTACCCTGTCGCGTCTGGATATAACGTGTGTAAGAAGCGTGTAAGAACTGTTTATTATTCGAATTCGTATCATTATTAAGTTATTTCGAAACCCTGTTTGGATATCTAGTTTGGAAAAGCGTTGTTTATTTCAATTACATATGTATGTATGATTAATCAAACTTAAGTCTAAAACCAAATAAGCTCAAGCTACGTACTAATTATGGATATGTTGATATGTATATAATATGAAATGATATTTTACTATAAAGTAGTATACATACCAGCATCTCCTTCAACTCCTGAACGCTGGCCCTCAAGCTATCCAATTCATGATGGACATGCCGGTCATTGGAGACGGAGGAAGTAACCGCCGGGGTGGAGTCCAACCTCATATGGGCCCTGCTAGGGCTCAATCCCCGGCCTCTCCCAACCTCCGTGGTGCCCTCCGTGTGCGGCGTCCAGAACTGGGGTCAGCAGCCTCGGATCGTTCTGTCCGGTAAAATCGATCCCCGAGGCCTGGGCCTGCTCAACCACCCGCTCCTACACCCACATTCGAATTCTTATCATTATCGAGTTATTTCGAAACCCTATTTGGATATCTAGTTTGGAAAACTGTAGTTTATTTTAATTAGATATGTACATGTATGATTAATAAAACATAAGTCTACAACCAAATAAGCTCAGGCTATGTACTGATATTGGATATGTTGATATCTATAATATGACATTATATTTTACTATTAAGTAGTATACATACCAGCATCTCATTCAACTCCTGAACGGTGGCCTTCAAGCTCTCCAGTTCCTGCTGGATACGTCGCTCACTGGAGACGGAGGAAGTAACCACCGGGGTGGAGTCCAACCTCATATGGGCCCTGCTAGAGCCCAGTCCTCGGCCTCTCTCCCAACCTCCGTGGTGCCGTCCGTGTGCGGCGTCCAGGACTGGGGTCAGCAGCCTCGAATGCTGCCTTCCCCCTAGCAACTGTCAGAACATTATATTTAGCACATACTGGTCTATAAAATTGACAAGAAATACCAAAATCAACAAATTCAAAGCCTTACCTACAGAGATAGAAGATGTGCTCCTCTGGTATCTGCATGTATCAAAATTTGAATAATATTAATTAATTTCAGTACATACATACTAACAAGGTAAACTCGCATATAGCGCTGCTTACACATATGACAGGGAGTGAACACGCTCTTGTAGATCATCAGGCGCAAATCTAATCTCATCAAGCAGCCCATGATAATGAGTTGGACGACTAAGAGCAAAAGGAATGTGTGTATATTTATGATATAGCATTCTAAATCAATATACATACCCTATATAATATATAAACATACCTGGAGGAACGGGAGTGGCCTCTGTCCCTGATATGGACGCATCACCAACAACTAGACAATCAAACATTGACAATATAAGTAATTTTGACATAAACAGGCATGGATATCTATAATATTACATTCAAAATGGATATTAGAGAGCGCACCTGCAGTGAGAAGTGGTAAAAGTATCACCCAACTAGGGTGTAATTTACAGAATCAGTTGAGACTCTTGAAAGTCATAGAAGAACCCGACCTGCACAAATCTGATGTATGCTTTCCATTGGACACTAAGAAGTCTCTAAAGGGAAAAGCCTATGTGAAAGCCATCATTAGTTCATATCAGAAGATTGATGCTGAAACAGAGAACGAGGAATGTCATTTTTTTCTTCTTCTGCCACATTACTGTCTTCTCCTTCTGCCACATTACTGTCTTCTCCTTCTTATTATGTGCGCGTGCAAATTCAATGACTATATTGAGAATATGGATTAATAGTGGGTAGGAAAAGTATTTCTCAAATGGCTTTTACGTCTTAAAACCATAAACTACTAAGTAATGGCATACATAATTTTTTTAGTATAAAGGTTGTTATTTTAAGTTTTCCCTTATAGAGATATGATCTAACTGCATCTATAAACTATAAGTGTGCAGAAAATTATGATAAGAAACCATAAGAAAGGGTCGTAGCCATGCATAACCTTGAATCTACATACCAAATCATGCAAAAGCATGCACTTATTGTCACCTTGCCTTGGAATATAAAATATCTTGGAAGACTATAAGCGAGCATTTAAATCTTGATAGCTTTTGACTTCAACATATATTTTTCTCAAGTACCATAAAATATACTTCCTCCGTATAAACCGTTTTCAGGAAGATGGATTAATAATGACAAATTATCCATTGTGGCTCACTAGGTTAGCATTTTCTCTTCTATTGACCATCTTACTAATCTGCTTGGTAAATTTATTCGGAACCGGCTGCGAATCATTAAAAGACATGCATAAGAAAGAAAGCTAAAATACAGATATATAGCATACCGATACATCGAAACTTCATAGTTCCGATGGCAATCCAGAGATATTTATTTCTACACACGTGGTGCGCGTGCGAATGCGTCAGGCATCATGGACAAATATTTCAGAACATGGAAAGTATTATTCGTATAAAGTAATTAAAACTTTTAAACACCTTGAGTAGATATTTTCTTAGTTGATGCAATCATATCATGAGGATTAAATTTAAGCTATTATACATATGCATATGTATATGTATAATAGCTTTGATAATACATATGCAAATCTGATGTATGATTTCCATTGGACACTAAGAAGTCTCTAAAGGGAAAAGCCTATGTGAAAGCCATCATTAGTTCATATCAGAAGATTGATGCTAAAACAGAGAACAAGGAATGTAATTTTTTTCTTCTTCTGCCACATTACTGTCTTCTCCTTCTTCTTCTGCCACATTACTGTCTTCTCCTTCTTATTATGTGCGCGTGCAAATTCAATGACTATATTGAGAATATGGATTAATAGTGGGTAGGAAAAGTATTTCTCAAATGGCTTTTGCGTCTAAAAACCATAAACTACTAAGTAATGGCATACATAATTTTTTAGTATAAAGGTTGTTATTTTAAGTGCGCGTGCAAATTCAATGAAAGTTAGATTTGAGGATACCCATGTATGAGTTGTATTCTATATATGTGTGTTTCGATTTATGATTTCGCTTAAGTGTAGGGTTGTTTTTACTTAAAGAAGTATCACCATCTACTATATATAAAAAAATGTAGCAAACTAGGATTGGTATTCAAATCCCAGTCCAGATTGGTATTCAAAATTTATTTAATTAGTTTGTGATCCACATCATTTGATTCGTTGCTTGAGGCATCAATGTAGGCACAAATATCACTGAAGCAGCCTAAATCACCATATGAACCGGTTATCGGTTTCAATTCCACCAGAATTAGAATTTCATCCGAACAACTTTCACACAGTAATCGGAACCTGGTCAACAAATTTGTCATGCCCGTTGTGGTTTTACTTATGTACAGTACTTCCACAAAATACGTGCTGTCATTTCTAAATGGAAGTTTCTCAGTGCCACCATAGTAGCAGAAGATGGAATTGTTTATCGCAACTAGATTATGCTAAGCTTCGGATAGATTAGGCAAACATGATCTAGAAGAATATAATTAGCAGAGGAAAAATATAATAAAACAAAACAAAGCGTAGCAAATAAGATAAAATAAAATAAAGATATATAAAATAAAAGAGAAATAAGTTTTCGAGAGGAGAGGTGCAAGATATCATGTGCCACGAAGAAAAGGAGGGCAAAAACAGTGTTGGCATTCATAAGAGGAAAGCTAGACTAACAAGAAGAAACATTACAAATATTACTATGTTTATGAATTATCACAGAAAATCAACCCAGAATCTGCAAGAAAATCAAAAGTATGGCTCAAATATGAGACGGACATATATCTTTTCCTCTCTTATCTTTTCTTTTTGAAAACAAATACCAGAAGATGTTGACTTTCTGGATAGATAGGAGTGGATATGATAAAAACATGTAAAGGGTGCATGGAAGTGCTAACAGAGACTCTTTGTTGCAACTTTATAGTAAACGGAACAATAACTGGCGTATTCAAGTTAAAAGAATTGAAAGAATAATGAACATGGCTTACAAACTTGGGTGAGAACGATGTGACACTCAGGAAAACATCTAAAAGACAAATTCATAAATGCGGTTAGGCCAAAACCGGACTAAATCCTGCCATGCGACTGATATTCCTTGATGTAGAAGTAAATATAACTCTGGCACACACGCACACATGCACACAAAAACTATGGCACAAACAAGTGGAAATATGCAAATAAACATGCATGCATGCAGACATTAAAAGATTAATATAACAGAGATGTCTACTGATGATTTGTAAGATGTTATCGCAGGTAGAACAACTGCCAATTCTATGGCTTGTGGCCACCAGCGACTGCTTTCTCACCACAGTAAAAATAATGAGGGACTATAACATATCATGAATTCGATATGCACCGTGATTTCATAGCATATGTCTATTAACCTATAATGTACAAGTTCTCGGCGTTGATTGCAGAGGTGCATACAGTCTGAACTAGTAAATATACGTAAGAAGGAAAAAGAAGAAACGATTCATAAATATGGTTGGGCCAGAAACAGACTTAGTCACTGGATGACATATAACTGATATTCCTTGATGTAGAAGTCAATACACATTTGATAACAAACTCATTCTTTTTTGGGAGATATATGAATAACCGACTCTGACCCTCAGCATTCCATTGAACACATGGAAATCCATCGTATCTCATATCCAGCCACCTCACTTCACCGATCCTATGATCGCCCTCTGGAGGACGCACAGCCCTAGCCGCAGCCCCAGCCCCAGCCCCAACCCTAGCCCCAGCCGCAGCCCAGCCCTAGCCTCAGCCCGCAGCCCCAGCCGCACCCCCAATAAAAAATTTGATAAATTGACCCTTCCCCGACCCCGACCCCGACCCTAACCCTACCCCGACCCCGACCCCGACCCTAACCCTACCCCGACCCCGAACCCGACCCCGGAGCCTAGCCCCAGCCCCAACCCTAACCCGACCCCGACTGCGACCGCGACCCCAGCCCAACCCCAACTCGCACGCCATGAACCCTAAGCCCAAAATAATCCAATAAATTCTTTAACTTACCTCGAGATTTACTCACCTGAACGGCTGCTGGGGCTGGGGCGACGACCTGAACGGCGGTAGCGACGACCTGAACCGCGGTGGCGACGAGAACTGCAGTGGCGACGAAACCGGCGGTGGCGACGAGGAGAACAACCTTGGCTTGAAGCCCTAACTTGGGAAAAACTAAGATATTACAAATTACCATTTTTTTTTATCAAATCAATGTTTATCAAAACTCATAAATCCAATAATTCTACAATTTCTTGATATTCGGCTCACCTATAATATAACAATCCATATGCCTAATTAACTAATTAACCTGAAATTTATCGATACAAGGCATCAAGGTATTTCTAGGAGATTATATAAAATTTAGACACATTCATCAGATCACCATGCAGATCAACATGATAGTATGATAGTTCTAAGTTGATACTCTTTTTCATAATTATAAACATAGATCCATATATAATTAACCATGCTTGAAGCCAAACTCCTATTGTTAACATGAAACATATGCTTTATATTTAAATAAAAGGGATTTCTTAATTTTTATATTAGAACATTGTACATACCTAATTTCCACTTGAAATCGGTTTTTTCTTTTATCAGTACTGGTTGACATACAGTAACAAACAATGTTTGATTAGAAGGACCCAAGATTTTCTCGATCAACAATAATTATAGTAATCAAACTAGGCTAAAATTGCTGGAAATTCTTCTCAGGTTTGCCAAATTCAGCAAACCCCAACCCCAACCTAATCCTAACCCCAGCCCTAGCCTAGCCCAACCCCACCCCAACCCCATCCCCAGCCCCAACCTAACCCTAACCCCAGACCCAGCCCCAGCTAAACCCCAACCCCAGCCCCAGCCCCAGCCTAACCCTAACCCTAACCCTAACCCTAACATAAACTGAACCCGATGCCTAACCTTAACCCTCATCCCTACCCGAACCCTGAACACTAGCCCTAACATCATCACAATTATGTTTAATTGGAGATTTACTTACCTGTAGACAGTGGAGGAGACGACGGAGACGCTTGCCGGTTGACGACGCACGCAATCGGCGACGAGGAACTCGACGAGGAAGAACGAGGGCGGCGGTGGGCCGAGAACGGAAGGCGGTGGCGGGCTGAGAACGGAGGGCGCGCGGTGGCGACGAAGAGAAAATTGGAGACGCGGGAACGAGAGAAAATTTTAGGAACGAGAGGGAAAGAGATCGAGGCATAGGGCATTTCTGTGCCTTTTTTTATTAAATTCCCATTTAGATGCCCCTACGGACATAACCGTAGGTTATTGGTTTGCGGCTCCGTAGGGCCAAACAACAAATTAAGATTTAATATTTTTAAATTAAAATGTCGGGCACCGTAGGGACAACCATTTGGCCCTACGGCTTAGTCCGTAGGGGCAAGAAAAATCTGCCCCTACGGATTTCATCATCCGTAGGGGCAACCACATATTGTAGTAGTGTAAGAAACAAATATATTTCCATATTATATCATGCATTGTTTTATCAAAAATAATTTTATCGCATACCTAGCTATGTGCTGAAGTAGGCTATATATCTCAACAGAGAGAGAGAAATTTATAACCAACATGCCACGAATATTGAGATTGTATATATATATATATATATATATATATATAAGTAGACATTTGAATCTAGACAAATAGAAAACAAAACTTTATTGCTCCCTTGTCTCTTATCAAAATCATTAGAAATGTTCATTTTTTCGGGGCTCAAAATTTCCTTCACAAGCTTTAAAAGAAACCTAGAAAAATTCTCACCCCCTGCCGCAACCCCCTGCCCCAACCCTAACCCTAACCCTAACCCCAACCCGAGCCCCGGCCAGTACCCCAACCCCAACCGCAGCCCTAGCCGCAGCCCGAGCCCGAGCCCCAATCCCAACCATATATGAAAAACAACCTATGTTCGGTCTTTGAGCATATATGCAAACGAAGCCATATATGTACAGGAGGCCGCGGTGGGAGACCCACTCGTGCTTAGTTTTTGAGCATGAGTCCTTTAGAACGTTTGCGTTTGGTTTTTATATTTCAAAACGCTCAAATTAATTCTGAACTGGACATTGATTAATTTTTCAAATTCAATTCTTTTTAATGTCATTTTCACTCCATTCGCTCTTCAATTGCTTCTTCGTCCTCCAATTCCACAAAATTCTGCAGCCATCTCCATCAAAACTGACTAGTATTATCATCAACAGCCCCACCCCAGCAGCACCCCAGCAGCAACCCTAAGGCAAACCCTAACCCCAGCAGCACCCCAGCTAGCTAAACCCCAACACCAACCCTAAGGCAAACCCTAACCCCAGCCCCACCCCAGCAGCAGCCGAACCCCAACCCTAACCCTACCCCGACCCCGACCCCGACCGCGACCACGACCCCTGCCCAACCCCAACTCGAGCGCGCAACCCCAGACCCAGCCATGAACCCTAAGCCCAAAATAATCCAAAAATTCTCTAATTTACCTCGAGATTTCCTCACCTGAACGGCTGCTGCTGGGGCGGTGGTGACGGCCTGAACTGCGGTGGCGACGGCCTGAACTGCGGTGGCGACGAGAACTGCGGTGGCGACGAAACCGGCGGTGGCGACGAGGAGAACGACGGTGGCGACGACGGCGAGGCGATTTGGGGTTTTTTTTCGCGTGCGATCGAGAGAGAGAGAGAAAGTGAGCGTAGGCGATCGATCTGGGGTTTTGTTAAATCGATATTTACTTGCCCCTACGGATATACCCGTAGGTCCTTTGTTTGCAGCTCCGTAGGGCCAAACACCAAATTAAGAATTAATATTTTTATTCTTGGACGTCTGTGCCCGTAGGGGCAACCTTTTAGCCCTACGGATTAATCCGTAGGGCCAAGTTAAATCTGCCCCTACGGATTCCAATATCCGTAGGGGCAACCCCCTATTTTACTAGTGTGTGTGTGTGTGTGTGTGTGTGTGTGTATGAGGAAACGGGTTATCAGCTATCTAGTTGATATGAAACTATCAACTAGTCTATTATATAGCCCAATCTGACTGTCAGAGCGATGAGCTGCTTCGCTTGTTCCACACATGAAGTGATCCATACGTGTGAAATTTTGATCGATATGATGCATTACAAGTGATGGATCAAGCATTTAAACAATAGATGACTGTTAAACACAATAAAAATGTCATATATCGGAGACGCTTGATTAAAAAGATAGATAGTGGCAAATTGATTAAAATTTTATACATATAGATCACTCTATATATAGAACAAGATGGCAAGAGCGGATAGTCGATCTAACAGTCGAACTAGACTATGTAGAAGGCTAGTTTGACAGTTTAATATCAGCTAGCTAGTTGATAACCTCTCTCTCTATATATAAAGGTTTGGAATTGAGCTTGAGAAAAAGTATAGGTGATTAACAACATGCAATTGTAAAGGTTCGGATCTGAGCATCGGAAAAAATCTGGTTTTCTCCACCCGCAAGGAGTCGCTAGATAGTGAAGTTGAATACTGAGCAGGAGTTCTCAGGCGGGAATTAGCCACAGGGTTGGGCAACTTCGATAACCATTTAATTTCTGTGATTCTATGATTGTGATAGTTAGTATTTTAGATTTTCTTTATTTCCGCTGCATAATTTCTGTGTTTTACAAAAATTACTCTGTGTTTTCCATAAAACCTTATTCAAACCCCACCCCCCAGGCCGCTTTTCACTTTTAACCCTTTTTGGAGATGCCTCTTAATATTTGAATTTAAACTAAATAAGCTGCATGTGGAATGTTAGGAATAATTTTCATACTATTCATTTTCTTCTTTATCTCTAATTTTAGAATGCGTAACTATTAATTTAAGCTAAAACACTAATCAATTTCATTTATTTAATGCATAAGGGGATTGATTTTCACTACACGAGACAGGATAACTCATACATTGTTTTAACTGTTAAAACTTTCAAAATCTTTAAAATCACTAATTACTGCTACAAATCCTTAGAAATCTTAACTAGAAATCTTCATGAAGTTTATGTTAAATCTTCTTCCATGATATTCAATGCATATGTAGCCAAAATTATGTTTCAATTTATCTGAAATTGCGGGTGAGGCGATACTTCAAAAAACTGTAAAAAAGAGAAGAAATCAGCCTCAATAATTGAATAAATCTTTTCTCTCTTTCTAACTAAAGGAATTCTTCTGTTTTTTGGTCAGCAAATCAAATTTTTCTCATGACTTTTTTCTTTATTAATATTAGAGAAGCATGCATTACAATTTCCAAGATGAAATCTAGCTCGATCGGTAAACATGTGCATACCTTTGCTATTGAATAGTGAAGCGTAATGGTCGTTGCATTTTTGACGTGATGCATCAGCTTGATTGTACAATTGATAGATACCTCGATATCGCATAAAATGAAGTCAAGGACTGCTTCGTTGAGAAAGGGACTCGGAGAGTTCTCCATGCAGAAAGCCCAGCCAGGAATTCCCCTCAAATAGATCGACACCAAATTGGGAGCAAACACTCGTGTGGGACAGCAAATGAATCTACAATGAATCAACTTCAATGTTTTCAATCCCCTTCGAGATATATGAATACACTTAAGATTGCAGTTGACGATCGATATATTCTCAATCATAGTTCCATCTAAATCATCGCTTGAGATACTCTAGATTCCAATCTGTGCAGTTCAAGAACTCAACGGAACGTGCCCTATGGAACAGGCTGAAATCCCAGTGGCGCGGCCTCCAAGGTTTGAAAATGAACCTTGCAATTTGAGGTTGACGTTGAGGCGCTCTGTTGATACAGCAGAGCTCAATCTCCTCCGAGCCCTCCAACGTCGACAACAAATCCATCTTTTCCCAAAAGGTTATAGACGTATGATCATAGAGGGTGGCAAAGCGAACCTTTTGGACCGCACAACGCTCGTAATCGTGAAGCTCCAGGACGCGACGTGCAAAATCAAAAAGACGGTCATTTGGTTCGATGGTGGTGTGGGAGAATTCAGAGGCATCGAAGCTGAGATGGGGGGTACGTCTCCACACGTCTTTCCATCTTTTTGATAGGACGCTCATCTGCACGGCTTGCCTCATACCTGTGAAATATGATATGTGATGAAGGATTTCGTCAGGCAGTTCGCTGAGTCGGTCGACATCCATAGAGGTTTCAACATTGGAATTTTCCATTGATTGATCACGGAGGACTATATGAAGCAGAATTCCTTTCCAATTTATAACTCCAATATACTAAAAATATCAGGAAAAAATAAGTGTTTGATTCTGAAATATCTGATCGGTTACAATTATATTTTGCACAATCTGTTTTGTTCAAGTAGCTAGATCTTGATTGGTACGACTATATTATACAGAATCTCTGATTTGTTGCAGCCAATCATCTGTTACAACTAAAAACTGTACATAGAGATTGTTGGAGCTTTATCTTCTTATTTACAATCATATCCTACATAATCCAAATTTGTTGGAACTGGATATTGATTTACTGAGATAGTACATTATTTTATACCATGTATTGTATGTAACTGGTTTATTATTTGTAACCATTTAATTGGGTTGGGAATTATTAAATCTGCCTTGGTATTTTTGTGATGAATGCCAAGTGATATAAAGAAAGATTAGCTACTTGGGTACGTGTAGGCACAAAATTTTATTATTTCCTATTTCTGCAAATTCCAAATGGACCAGCATGCAGTTATAAATAATAGCAAAAACCAAAGGAAGCTCATTTTATTGTTGAGCCTACGAGTTTTTCAGGAAGTAACAGCTTTTAATAAAAGATGTGGGAATGGAATATGTTTGCATCATCAAACATGCATGTCACAATATTATCACTCGATCTATTGGTTAATAAAATGTACTCTCACCTAAACACATATTAATAAAAACATGACTGAGCAAGCAGTAAGAAATACAGTGGAAATAGAAAAGGAGATTATCAAAACCATTCTTTTTACTTTCATTTTTAAGAGTACCTTAGACAAATTAGATTTAGATAATTCGGCATTAAAGGAAATGATAACACTTATAACATGAATGAGCCAAGTACATGTCTTACTACAAATGGTAATCGTTGCCAACCAGACAAAAATGAGATAAATGTTCAGTTTAGCGTTTTGAGAATGTATTTGCGCTTAAACATTTCTCTTTTATGAAAATTAAATTCTTGGTTCGAGTCATTTAGCATAATTCGGCATTAAAGGAAATGATAACACTTATAACATGAATGATCGAAGTACATGTCTTACTACAAACAGCAATCGTTACTTTACTTGAAATCTTAGCAAACATAATAATTACATTTCATTACTTTACTTGAAATCTTAGCAAACAATCAACAAGAAATTTATTAGGGTTAAATTTGGAAATCTATTTATACATTTCATATTTTCAAGATGCATGGAGTACTTTATTGTTCTTAAAAACTTAAAAGGACCTCTTTTTTGAAACAAACAATAACATTCCCAACATGAGTAGCTATGGAAAATACACTAATCTTGCATTATAAAATAACGTCACAGAATTTCAAACATCTGTTAAAAACAAAAAGATGAGCATACCCAACATGAGTAGCTATGGAAAATAAGCTTGCATAAGCTTCATATTAATGTAATTCATCAACACTTCCAAATCTCCTTTCCACATTCAACAACATTCCCAACTGCTTCTCTTACTTCCATGATTTTAGGTGAACCTGTGCTGGGTGATCCAGGTGCGCTTTTGGAAATGACTGGAGGAAAGGAATTCACAAACTTTCCACATTCCTGATTCCACTTGATGCAGCCAATACATTGTTGATACCGAACACCATTCTTCATTTGAGCGTACTTATTCTTACTTGAATTGCCTTGTTCAGACCTCCAATTACTCCATTTGATATACATATCAAGGTAATATAAAATTGCATTTTCACCCAAAAATCTCAAACTAATCCTCCTCACAAAAATCTTGGGCATGTTTGATGCACGTGCGTAACTACAATGATGAACATTACAAAGAAAATGAAAAGAGATAATTACCGCAACATCTGAAATGTATGAGTCAATAAGAGTCAAAATAGATATTTCTTTTACCATCAGATCGGCATTGCCCTTCTTCATTTTGCAGCTTTATGTACTTGCTCAGTTGGTTCACTACTACAAATAAGGGTTGCCCCTACGGATTTATCCGTAGGGGCAACCCACTGCCCCTACGGATATATCCGTAGGGGCGAAAAAAGACCCCGTAGGTGCAAAGGCCGCAGGTGTAAGTTGAAGCTCCGAACTTGCCCCTACGGGCAAAATCCTGCCCCTACGGACTTCTGTGTAGGTCCTGTTGCACCTACGGAGTAGGCCGTAGGGTAAAAAAATGTATATTATTTACGGTTTTTTTAAATATATTAATTATACCTACAGACATAATCGTAGGTCCAAGTACTACCCCCTACGGATACCTTCGTAGGTACCTATCCGTAGGGGCAACATATCAGAAATCCTGATATGTTGCCTCTACGGATAAGTCCGTTGGGGCGAAGCAATGGCCCCTACGGATATGTCCGTAGGGGCACTCCCAACCCCCTGGTACTGAGATCAGGGGGGAATATCAGTTAATGCTGATATTGTGCCCCTACGGATGAATCCGTAGGGACAACATGTGTACCTACGGGTTAATCCGTAGGTACATATTATCTGTTTTTTTTAAAAAAGGGCTGCCTGATTTTTTCTCGCCCTATACACAATAATATATACATCAATCAAATATAAAATTAATCATCACACAACATATATCGCAGCATTCATAATCACATCTCACGCATATAATATACAAAGAAACCAAAAATCTGAATATGATATAAATATAAACCAATATCAATATCAATATCGTTTCAAAATGTAGTACAATATGTATCATATAAATAAATATATGTTTCAAAAAATAAGAATCAAAATGCTATCCTAGCTCGGTCCAGCTCCACCTCTGATAAACGCTAGAATCTGGCACGCCATCTCCTCGGTCAATAAACCATGCAATTCAGCGCTGTACCCTGTCGCGTCTGGACCTAACGTGTGTAATAAGCGTGTAAGAACTGTGTATTATTCGAATTCCTATCATTATCAAGTTATTTCGAAACCCCATTTGAATATCTAGTTTGGAAAACCGTTGTTTATTTTAATTAAATATGTATGTATGATTAATCAAACCTAAGTCTACAACCAAATAAGCTCAGGCTACGTGCTAATTATGGATATGTTGATATCTATAATATGACATGATATTTTACTATAAAGTAGTTTAAATACCAGCATCACCTTCAACTCCTGAACGGTGGCCCTCAAGCTCTTCAGTTCCTGCTGGACACGTCGCTCACTGGAGACGGAGGAAGTAACCACCGGGATGGAGTCTAATCTCATATGGGCCCTGCTAGGGCCCAGTCCTCTGCCGCTCTCCCAACCTCTGTGGTGCCGTCCGTGTGCGGCGTCCAGGACTAGGGTCAGCAACCTCGAATGCTGCCTTCCCACTAGCAACTGTCAGAACATTATATTTAGCACATACTGGTCTATAAAATTGACAAGAAATACCAAAATCAACAAATTCAAAGCTTTACCTACAGAGATAGAAGATGTGCTCCTCTGGTATCTGCATGTATCAAAATTTGAATAATATTAATTAATTTCAGTACATACATATTAACAAGGTAAATTCCATATAGCGCTGCTTACACATAAGACAGGGAGTGAACAAGCTCTTGTAGATCATCAGGTACAAATCTAATCTCATCAAGCAGCATATGATAATGAGTTGGACGACTAGACAAGGTCCACGACTTACAATCATTCCTGCATGCGAGCACATATAAAAATCATAATTTCTAGGATGACAAATTTTGTTGTCAACTACTGTCACCACCTACAGCTAGACAATAATAAAAATTACTATCTAAGTAAGGGTAAAAGGAATGTGTGTATATTTATGATATAGCATTCTAAATCAATATACATGCACTATATGATATATAAACACACCTGAAGGAACGGGAGTGTCCTTTGTCCCTGATATGGACGCATCACCAACAACTAGACAATCAAACATTGACAATATAAGTAATTTTGACATAAACAGGCATGAATATCTATAATATTACATTCAAAATGGATATTAGAGAGCGCACCTGCAGTGAGAAGTGGTAAAAGTATTACCCAACAAGGGTGTAATTTACAGAATCGGTTGAAACTCTTAAAAGTCATAGAAGAACCTGACCTGCACAAATCTGATGTATACTTTCCATTGGACACTAAGAAGTCTCTAAAAGGAAAAGCCAATGTGAAAACCATCATTAGTTCATATAGGAAGATTGATGCTGAAACAGAGAACAAGGAATGTCATTTTCTTCTTCTTCTGCCACATTACTGTCTTCTCCTTCTTCTTCTGCCACATTACTGTCTTCTCATTCTTATTATGTGCGTGTGCAAATTCAATGAAAGCAGAAACTCCAGTGACAAACTTAGGTTGCATACGTTGTTGCCAATTCACATACATCCAGTCCTTAATCCTGACGTACTCATGAGTCATGTTAAACTGTATCATATAAATTGTAGGTTATGATGACTATATTGAGAATATGAATTAATAGTGGGTAGGAAAAGTATTTCTCAAATGGATTTTGCATCAGAAAACCATAAACTACTAAGTAATAGCATATATAATTTTTTTAGTATAAAGGTTGTTATTTTAAGTTTTCCCTTATTAAATCAAATTTGTTTCACGTTTCGAGGAATATACCAAAACGTGCACAGGCATGCAATGTCTTGGTTTTCTAGTATGTGATCTACCATACACAATACAACACAATACAATATTTCGTATAGTAATATGATCTAACTGCCTTTATAAACTACATGTGTACAGAAAATTAAGATAAGAAACCATAAGAAAGGGTCGTAGACATGCATAACCTTAAATCTACATACCAAATCGTGTACAAGCATGCAATTATTGTCACCTTGCCTTGGAATCTAAAATATCTTGGAAGACTACAAGCTGAGCATTTAAATCTTGATAACTTTTGACTTCAACATATATTTTTCTCAAGTACCACGAAATATACTTCCTCCGTATAAACCGTTTTCAGGAAGATGGATTAACAATGACAAGTTATCCATATTAGAAAAACACGGTATTACCCTTCTTAAGATAATACATTGTATAAGCACACCATAGCCCAGAACATGTCCTTCTATCTACGCAAAACATAAACATCATATAGCAATAAAAGGAAAAGAACCACCATATCGGAGATGAAAGAGAGAGAATTCAAGCATTGTTTCATACCTTTAGAGCACGCTGCCAAAAGAAACAGAAAGACAATAGAACAAATTATCACATAAGAATTGATAGATAAATAAACAATTAACTTATGCTGCTTAAAGAAGATGTGACATGATGTTATAATTTCTTTTGGGAGAACCTGGAAATATGAAATGGAAGGGAAGACATACGCACATATCACATAAATAAAAAATTAAAGTAAACTAACTAAGAGGCATGTTTGAGTTTTATACTTGGGATCACAAATAGCATGATGGCTGCAAACAGGTTGCTTGAATACTTGCAGACAATCCAATATTGCCTCGCCATTTCTATAAATTTTAAACTCCCTGGCAAATTATCATCACTCAGGATTACTTTAGGGCCAGTTTGGCTGCTTCTTGCTTGTGATTCAACATTCAGCTTTTTATTGATTTGGAACTCAGAGAGTGTTGCAAAACAAATCCAAAACTAAATAAACCTCAAACTAGCTACAGAGAAGGCAAACAACAAACCCCCATGAAATTTGGCTTTCAAGGGTTTTCCCACTAAAATACACTTAGATGCAGCACTTTAAGGAAGCTTGCAGCAATATAAAAACTTTTAGGTAGTTTAGTGAAAAACTGCAGTGCTTCAAGATTGTTTAAGTTTTATGTGAGCTTAAACTGTCATACAGAAATTATCGTTGCAAAAATGTTCGCAACCTTAGCTTTTCATGCAACGATACTGGAATACGAGCCTCAGATATGCCAGCTTAGGAATCAAAATAAGAAAGAGATTTGGGGCTATCCTAAGTCCAAAGTCAAACGGGCTCTAGAAATATATAAACCCAAAAAAATGACTGCATAAAGATCTCATAGAGATGAAAAAGATGTTATGCAAGCTCTGAACAAATCTTGAACGGAACTTTCACAAGAATTTACAATACCCGACCAGAATCCAATCCTGAGTTTGATGAAGCTTCAAGCCTTCAGCTTCCCTACAGAAAATAGTTAGGACAAACCCTTTGCAAAACCATAGCTTTCATGCAGAGATGACGCTCAGAACATGCCAGCTTCCAAACACATTGAATAATACATAATCTCTCATACTCTCTCTCTCTCTCTCAATCAGACAGTTTATATTTGGATTTGAATTTAGGAAAAGAAATAAGATGGCTACAAACCAGCTTGCCTCGCCAATCTCATAACTATAAAGCTCATAAAAGTGGAAGCTTGAGGGCAAGCCATCATCGCCTCCATTCAATTGAAGCCAAATCATCCACAAAAAATAGAAATAAATATAATAATTGATCGATAGGCAAAATTGCAAGAAACCTATTCAGATTTCTGCATGAGAAAATAAGAGATGTAAAATAAGTAAAAGATTACCAAATGAAATTATCCCATCACTTGAACCCCCTCTCAAGACATTTTAGCAAAAATTCCCCCAGTAATTTTCCTCGGTTTAACCGTTTTATATCATAGAAGAAAGATAAATTTCAACTGTATATACATGCATACACACACACACACACACACATATCATATACACAGTTTTTGAATGTTGCCAGAATTTCAACAGTAATTCTAGATTTTTCCAAACTCTGAAGGCTTCACAAAAATTTTAAATACAGATAATAATATGATTGAAGAGATCAATCACCAATTTTTTTAATGAGGATCAACTGAAACCCCAAACAGAGCAAGCAAATTACAAAGATCCCAAAAATTTGATGAGAGCATAAAGAGTTTAACATCATGATAACAATATAACCAAAATTGCTGAAAGATCTACGATGTCAGACTCGAGTTCTGATACGAAACGGGGTAACCCCAACCCCAACCATAATTCTAACCCTAACCCTAACCCTCACCCCAGCCCCAGCCCCAAACCCAGCCTAACCCCAACCCTAACCCCAACCCCAACCCCAACCGCAACCCCCTGCCGAACCCTAACCCCAACCCCAACCGCAACCCCAGCCCCAACCGCAACCCCAACCCTAACCCTAACGCTAACCCCAAAAGATGCCTCATCGGTACCCAAACCATGAACCCTAGCCCTAAAATAATCAAAAATTTGTTTAATTTAAGATTTCCTAACTTGTGTAGTGGAGGCGTCGACGATCGATCGGAGGCGACGACGAAAACGGAGATGAGGATGAACCAGGCGGTGGCGATGGAGAATTGGCCTGCGCTGGCGACGACGATAACGGCGACGAAACACAGGCGATCGGGGGGAATGAGGGTTTGGGGATTTTGGGTTCGCGCGCGATATTAGGAAAATAATTTTTAGCTAATGAGCGTAGGGATCGATCCATGCCTTTTTAATTAAATCTCTATTTAGTTGCCCTTACGGATAAA
The DNA here is from genome assembly GCA_030015575.1 of Agapanthus africanus. Taxonomy (NCBI): domain Eukaryota; kingdom Viridiplantae; phylum Streptophyta; class Magnoliopsida; order Asparagales; family Amaryllidaceae; genus Agapanthus; species Agapanthus africanus. Next base: position 412,147,151 of record JASDDO010000016.1, read on the forward strand.
TCCGTAGGTTCTTGGTTTGCGGCTCCGTAGGGGAAAACAACAATTTACGATTTAATATTTTTTAAATTAATATGTAAGGACCGTAGGGGCAACCTTTTGGCCCTACGGACTAATCCGTAGGGCCAAACTAAATCTGCCCCTACAGATTTCGTTATCCGTAGGGGCAACCCCCTATTTTAGTAGTGGTTGCATGTCGACCACTCAGGTATCACAGCCAATGATAACACCTTGAACTTCATTTCATCAACTTGATAAACTGTTATAATATAATGGAGATGTCATGATCTCATTATCGGGTTACAGCTTGCATTTTCTAGTGCCCACAACAACTGATACCAGAAATATCAATAGTCCGTTTGCCTTTATGTTCAAAAGGTAAAAGTGCTATGTATTTATCACGGATTTTGACTTTTCAGTTATCCTTTCTACTTAGAACAATAAGTTTCAGTCTCCTACACCAACTTTTTATTGATACAATAAATACTTTGGATTTTGAATCCATCTTCAGACCATGTTTCAATCTTTTCGCTTGGACTGGAAACCCATTTTCTCATAACCATAGTTCAAAAATTGGCATCAGTACCACTCAACAATATTTCAAGCAGCTTCATCCTAAGATTTTCCAGCAAAAATAAACATAACACTAATAAGACGGCCAAGTATCATTCCTAAAGTTTGTTCAGACAATTTAATGGTGATACAGGTTTAACAGGTTATAGCATTCCACTCAATTCTTCTAGCCGCATCTTCCACATACTTTTGTCATTAATGAGCTTTTCAGTAACTCAAAAGGTTAAGAATTTGTTGAGTTCATCAACCTTATAAGGACCTGCATGCTATTGATCGGCAAAAACTACAGTACATGCATAAGATGGAAGACAAGGAAAGGGTGAAGTAGGAATCAAATGGGGAATGAGGATATTTTCTACTACTATAAATGAGTAAAACAATAGAGTTCAAATACTAGTGCAAAGTTGAAGGCGAAGTGAGAAATATTTATATGGCAGTAAGTTGCTTTCGCGGGGGAGGGGGGAGGGAGGATTGGTGGGAACAGAACAGATTTATAGATAAGTTTTACTTACACTTCCATAAGTAAAATAAAGAACCCAACTTTGCTCATGATCAATATTTTTTAAGCAGGGATAACTCTTAATAAGTTTAAGCAAACTTTAAGAAGATGGAATGAGTCATAATACATATGTTTTGATCTTTAACAAGACCCTCGCACTAGTAAAATAAGGGGTTGCCCTTACGGATAACAACATCCGTAGGGGCAGATAAAGTTTAGCCCTACAGATTAATCCGTAGGGCCAAACGGTTGCCCCTACGGTCCTTCCATATTTATTTAAAAATTATTAAATCTTAAAGTGTTGTTTGCCCCTACGGAGCCGCAAACCAAGCACCTACGGGTATATCCGTAGGGGCATCTAAATAGGGATTTAAGTGATCGATCCCTACGCTGATTATTTCTTATTCCCTTTATCGATCACAGTTGCGTGCGAACCCAAATCCCCAAACCCTCGACGTTCCCGCCGATCGCCGTTCTCGTCATCGCCAGCGCCGGCCGAATCGTCGTCGCCACCGCCTGCTTCTTCTTCATCTCCGTTCGTCGTTGCCATCGCCTGCTTCTTCAACCCACGGCCGATTCGTCGTCTCCACCGATTCGTCGTCGCCACCGCCTGCACAGGTTAGGAAATCTTAATTAAGCAAATTTTTGATTGTTTTAGGTCTATGGTTCATGGTTTGGGTAGGCATCGGTTGGGGTTAGCGTTAGGGTTAGGGGTGGGGCTGGAGGGCTGCTGTTACGGTTGGGGTTAGGGTTCGGCAGAGGGTAGCGGTTGGGGTTGGGGTTGTGTGTTCCTGAGCACTTCTTGATTGGGGCTAGGGCTGGGGCTCGGGCTAGGGTTGGGGCTCGGGCTGCAGCTAGGGCTGTGGTTGGGGCTCGGGCTCGGGCTCGGGCTGCGGTTAGCGTTAAGGTTGGGGCTGGGGCTGGGGCTCGGTCTGCGGTTGGGGTTGGGGTTCGACAAGGGGTTGCTGTTGGGGTTGGGGTTGGGGTTGGGGTTAGGGTTAGGGTTAGGGTTGGGGTTGGGGTTTTGGATTTCATGGTCTAAGCTTTTTTCTTTGAATTGTTTTGTTTTGTTGCTGGTTCTTAGGTGAAGGGTGAATTTAGGGTTAGGTATTAGCTATCTGGTTGATCTTAGAACGCAATTTTGAAGACCAAATATTTACTTTATAATTCGATCAGGTTTGAATTGTTGGGTTCTTGTCGTTTGTGTTGCAATGTTAGTATTTTCTAATGTTGTCTAATGAGATTGGAGGGCTTTGATATGCTCTACGATATGCATTTCTAACGATTTGTCCTGCAGTCTGATACCAAGAACAACAAGTAACGAATAATAGAAAGGATGAGTCGTGTATTTAGGAAAAAGCAGAAAATGTTTTTTCTGACACCGTGTACCCAATTTTCCCACGCACACCCCTTCACACATGAAGGTTGGCAGATATGTTTTTCTGGTAACATCTTCAGCATCATTGAGACTTAATTGCATTTGAAAGGAGGATATATATTCTTTCAACTTAAATTTATATTATATTCATATTGTTTATTGATTTCTTTTCTATGTTGCAGGTATGTATCTCAATCTCAAGTCTAATGCATCTTAGTTCTTTAATGTTCAATTCTCAAAGGAGCTTAGTTCCCCATAGGAGCTTAGTTCTCCAAGATAGGAGCATGCTCCTCCCCATAATGCGCAAGCGCCACGTTCACTACGTGCAACGCACGTGTGCCTGCCATGCGCGCACCACGTGCAATGCACGTGCGCACCACATGAGAATATTTAATAATATTAAAAGGAACTTAGTTCTCCATAGGAGCTTAGTTCTCCAAGATAGGAGCATGCTCCTCCCCATTATACGCATACGCGCAAGCGCCATGTGCGCTACGTGCAACGCACGTGTACCCGCCATGCGCGCACCACGTGCAATGCACGTGCGCACCACATGAGAATATTCAATAATATTAAAAGGAGCTTAGTTCTCCAAGTTAGGAGCCTGCTCCTCCCCATAATGCGCATATGCGCATGCACTATGTGCGCTACGTGCAACGCATGTATGCCTGCTATGCACGTGCACACTACATGAGAACATTTAATAATATTAAAAGGAGATACGTTCTCCGTAGGAGCTTAAGTCTAATGCATATACACGGATTTTCTCCTTTATCAGTCCCGTTCTTATATTTCTCAATATAGTAAGCATAACCTACAATTTATATGTTATACAGTCTAACATGGCCCATGAGTACGTCAGAGCTAAGGACTGGATGTATGTGGATTGGAAACAACGTATGCAACCTAAGTTTGTCGCAGGAGTTGCTGCTTTTCTTGAATTTGCACGCGCACATAATAAGATCATAATAAAGAAGATTCTCTGTCTGTGCGATAGATGTGGCAATAAGTACCGGCAGAAGGTAGAATTGGCAGAGCTTCATATTGTAAAACATGGGTTTACTAGACTTTATACAACTTGGAAATATCACGGGGAAGGAGAAGAATGCGGTACTGCGGCAGAAGAAGTAGAACACGATAATGCAGCAGGAGAAGAAGAATTCGGTAATGCGGCAGAAGGAGAAGGCGGTAATTTATTTCCATCAGAAGAAATGGAGGATATGGTAGAGGCTGCCCTAGGTGAATCTATTCGTACCGAAGATGACATTCCTTCCGGTCAAGGACCTCGTGCAGATAAATATGAAAATTTCATGAATGATGCTAGGAAACCAATTTATGAGAATGCGAAGTATTCCACCCTCTCATGGTCCGTCCAACTTTCCCAGATTAAGTGTCTAAATGGATGGAGCAACAAGTCATTCATAATACTTCTTTCGTTCTTGAAAGATTCTATGCTTCCGGGAAATAATGTGCCCGACAGCTGGTACGAATCCCAGAAGATGATGTCTGATTTGGGTCTAAAGTGCGAGAAGATTCAAGCATGTCCTAAAAATTGCGTGTTGTACCGGAAAGAGAATTCAGATTTGAAAGAGTGTCCAACATGCAGAGAGGCCAGGTATAAGCCGAAAGATTCTGATAAGAAGCCTGATATACCTGTGAAGATAGCACGATACTTTCCCATAACACAGAGGCTACAGAGGCAATTCAGGTGCAAGAAAACAGTGGAGGCAATGATTTGGCATCACCGTGCTCCTCCAAGTGAAGATGGAAAAATGAGCCATCCAAGAGATTCACCGGCATGGAAGGATTTCGATAGGAGGCACGCAATATTCAGTAGCGATCCTCGCAATGTCCGGCTCGGACTGGCTACTGATGGCTTCTGCCCATTTAACTATATGGCTGGAAGTCACAGCACATGGCCCGTTGTAATGATAATTTATAATCTGTCGCCTTGGTTGGATATGGACCAATCATACTTTATGATGCCTCTTCTTATCGACGGACCAAACTCACCGGGGAACAATATCGACGTCTATCTTCGACCTCTGATCGAGGAGTTGAAATCTTTGTTCGTTGATGGTGTAGAGACATATGATGCAAACACAAAGACACATTCATACTACGTGCGGCTTTAATGTGGACAATTAATGACTTTCCTGCGTATGGAATGCTATCAGGTTGGTCCGTACATGGTCAAAAAACATGTCCTCATTGCCATGAACACAAAACATCAAAATTCTTGAATTTTAGCAGGAAGGTTTGTTATTGCGGCCATCGACGTTTCCTGCCTCCAGACTACCCCTATAGGTTAGACACGGTTCACTTTGATGGTCATCAGGAGCTTCTTGGACCTCCATCCCCATTGTCCGGAGAGGACGTGGCTGCTAAATGGGATGGTTACAATAACGTGACCTTCGGGATGGATCCGACGAAACAGGTCAAACCACCATATTGGAACAAGTTAAGCATTTTCTTCAAGCTTCCGTACTGGTCTACAAATTCAGTGCGTCATTGTCTGGACGTCATGCATATAGAGAAGGGAGTATCAGAGCACATACTTAACTTGTTTCTTTATAAAGACGGGAAATCTAAAGACAACATGAATGCTCGGATGGATCTACAAGAGTGGGGAATAAGAAGTGAATTGCACCCTAGACCGGTAGCGGGTAAACCGGGCAAGTTTGTACTTCCCAATGCCGCTTATCATATGTCACAACCGGAGAAGAAAAGATTCCTGCAGGTGTTGCATGATTTGAAAGTCCCCACAGGTTTCTTAGGATCATTCAGCAAGAAAATAAAAATTGTGAAGGGTAAGATCGATGGGCTGAAAAGTCATGATCACCATGTTATCTTGGAGCACCTTCTTCCCTTAGCCCTCAGGACTTCTCTCCCCGACTCGGTTGGTCTAGTAATCAATGACCTATGTTGTTTTTTCAGGGAGTTGTGTGCTAAAACACTGGAGGTTGTGACACTGGATAAACTAGAAAATTCTATTGCGTTGATACTTTGCAAGTTTGAGCGTATTTTCCTACCGTCATTCTTCGATATCATAATACACTTGACGGTTCATCTTGCAACTGAGGCGAAATTAGCCGGACCGGTACAATATCGATGGATGTATCCCGTCGAGAGGTACGTGTAATTTTTCGTTTCCCGCAATTTAAAAATTTATTGTTGTCCTGTATGCCCGTATTTATTTATTCAACATATTTTCATTAGGTACCTCTTCACTCTTAAGAAGTATATACGCAATAAAAATCGACCAGAGGGTTCTATCATGCAAGGTTATCTTCTTGATGAAGCAACCACATTTTGTTCCCGCTATCTGGACGAGAACATTGAGACAAGGCTTAACCGACCACGAAGAATTCAAGACGGACCATATGGTAAAGCCGAGTATAAGAGGGTAGACACTATATTTATCAACAAGATATACCGGTTTATCTTGCTTAATTGCGAATGTCTTGAACAAATTAGAGAGTAAGTTTTTTTGGATTAATTGTTATATCTGTGTTTGTGTGTGTATGAAATGATATATTATTAATGTCACCATTATTTTTCGAAAACAAAATTCATTTTAACGAGGTACGTGAGGGGCATCCTGATTGGAATGAAGAACAACTGGAAAAATATCATCAGGATAATTTTTGTGATTGGGTCACAGATCATGTAAGTTATTCGAATAACATTTTATTGCTAGCAGTTTTAATCTAAACCTGTATCGTTATGTATTTGTCGTAAAATTTGTTTTGTTAGATCCACGATCCGAACTTGTCTGCATCATTTGAGAGTGATTCAAGATGTTTAGCTCAATGTCCTAGTACGGTGGTTGCATATTACAAAGGATTTGGTGTCCTTGGATACAAATTCGAAGTTAAGGAATTAGAAACATCTAGAATCACTCAGAATAGTGGGATTGCGACGGTAGGATCGGACAGTGTGATTTATTATGGGTACTTAAATTGTATACTCGTCATCCACTATCCCGGACGATCAGAACCCTTTTATATATTCCAGTGTACTTGGTACGATACGCGAACCGATACGGACAGGTGGAGAAGCAATCTTGGGACTTGGAAAGATGAATATGGATTGACCAGTGTGAACACACTTCGATTTTACTGTCAGGAAGATCCGTTTATCTTTCCGAACCAAGCGTTCCAAGTATACTACTCACAATGTTTGAAGCATCCGGGGTGGAGTGTTGTATGCCGATGGAAACCCAGATATGTCTACGGTGTCCCAGAATACGAGGACAGCAATGAGGACGAAGAAGAGAGAAAGCTTAAAGTGCTCCGACCGTCTGTTTTGAAGGACGGGTTGTCTTCGACCGATCATGAAGTTACGTGGGTTAGAAATGACATCGACGATGAAATCCAAGTAGATATGTATAATGCACCCACGAAACGAAAAAGGTTATCAGTAATATTATATTATTACTTCACATTTTACTTTCTATACATATATAGTCAATACTTTTAATGATTGTCTAATGCGTCCATGAACCGTTTATCTAGATTTGATGTCGATGTCGGGAGCAGCGAGGGGCGACAGGAGCTCCAGCCGCGGCAGAGGCAGAGGCAGAGGCAGAGCGGTTCTGCCGCCCGGAGAGCTCCGTAAGGAGCTTCAGAGGGCTGGTCTTGCACCCAGATCGGAGACCCCTTCGGATGCCTCCTTCCGTGTGGACTTTGCCACACATCCAGGTATACTGCACGCATATCCATTTTAAATGTAATATTACAGATATTCATGCCTGTTTATGTCAAAATTACTTATATTGTCAATGTTTGATTGTCTAGTTATTAGTGATGCGTCCACATCTGGGACAGAGGCCACTCCCGCTCCTCCAGGTATGTTTATATATCATATAGTGCATGTATATTGATTTAGAATGCTATATCATAAATATACACATTCCTTTTGCTCTTACTTAGCAATTTTTATTATTGTCTGGGTGTAGGTGGTGACACCACCGCACCTGCGGGTATGTTTATATATCCTATAGTGCATGCATATTATTTAGAACGTTATATTATTGATCTACACATTCTTTTTGCAATTACTTATATAATCTATTTTTAATTGTCTAATTATAGGTAGTGCGTCCACATCTTCCGCAAGGAACACTCCTGCCGCTTCCATACCATCCGCATCGTCTACAGGTTAGTATGAATAAATATAAAATATTTATTCATTTTACATATGCTCTATAGAATAAATATGAACTTCATGGAAATTTAGCGTCAATGTTTATTTTTTAGTTGCAGGGGATGCGTCCGCATCCGGGACCTCGGTTGTTCCTCACCGGAGGAACTATCGTCCCGCTCATGCTGCTGCCCGGGCCCAGGCTCGTGCGATAGTCACCGGAGGTATATATCACACTTCAATTTTCGCTTAAGCTCGATTTCTTAATACAACTTTGTCTTAATATTGATTGTCTTGATATTTCGTGCAGACGCCGGGCTTCCCCATCCCCGAGGGGGACTCGAGACCCGAATTAGTCCCATAGGCTGAGGCCTGACAGAGCTAGGGGGAAGCACCATTTCCCCTCCTTTTTACCCTTGACTATCGCTATACCGGTCCTCATGTCGAGAGGTTCGGCCGGTATATGGGGGATGAGAGCCAGCTCGTGAAGAACTAACCACTTCACGTTGAGTGGGGCGAGCAGCACCGGCGCTCATTTGCCCTCTTCTTTGATCAGGATCGGGTACGTATTAACGGCCTATTTTCATTTGATTTATCTAATATATTTATTATTAACACTTGCAATCTAATAACAATGTTTTTTTTTGTATTTTCAGTTGGATTACGATTTTCAGCCTGTAGCCGACCCTGATCACCCTGGGAGGGTGCTCGACCTTCATGCTCAGTACAATGGCCTGATGAAGAACATGCAGACTAAGGTCCGATACAACAGGGATGAGCTGAAGGCCGACTGCTACTCCCTGTGGATGGCGACCCCGAGGCAGAGAGAGCGGCCCTCCTATCTACTCCGGCGTTTGCGAGAGTCGACGTAGAGACATGGCCTCTATTGTGCGATTATTTCGACTCCCAACGCAAACAGGTATGTATTTTAAATGTAATTCATTGTTTATGATATAATTTATTTCTCTGTGTTCCTTAATTAGAAAACTAAATGTTAATGCGTTGTGCAGAAACAGGCCGCTCAGAATACAGAGAACAGGAAGTCGGCGAAGAGGGGTCGCCCCACTTACACAGGTGGCTCGAGGAATATTACTCGAGCCATGGAGTTATCGATAAATTACAATAGACCGACCTTTCTGAAATTCTGCAATATTAAGAGTTATTTTCTAATATTTCTAATATTAAGAGTTATTTTCTAATATTGCAGACAGCTCGGACCGTGGCGCAAGGTGGTACACCGTGTAACACCCGAGCCCAATACTACTGTTTTTCAGTTACTGTTTGAGCGTAGTGTGGTACTCATTTCATTTATCTTACCTATTTGTGACTTACTGTAAAATTTTACCCGGCAAAGTCATTTCTGCATATAACAATTTTTGGCATCTAAAATGAAATTAAAAATATCCATCTTGACCTACTCGACACCCCTAGCTTTGTGGTAGCGTCCGTGCATCGTGTTCTCGTCCCGTTCAGTGAAACGGGCGAGTTTGGCGCGTACAGGTGTCCTTCTTGGGCGTATGCTTTTTAATCGTACGACACTTAATTTTAAAATTTGGAACCCGCTTAAAATCCTATTATTTAAATTTCAAATTTTTGGACCCAATCCGGGCGCGATTTGGAAATGTTTTATTTGGCACCAAAATCCCAAATTTTTATAATCTTTAAACCATAATATATATTCCCTAACCTATATATATTTCACTGTGATTATTAAATCTTTTGAATTTTTTTAAAACCTCTAAATCATTTCAGCTAATCACGAGATCTGTCTCGTGGGCCCCATCACTGTAATCTCTCTCTTTCTCTCTCCCTCACCGTCTCTCTCTCTATAAATCTAATCTCTCTCTCTCTCTAACCTCATTCTCTCTCTCTCTCTCTCATAAAATTTCCCGTCCTGTATCTTTTCAAACAAAACAACAGCTTCGAACCCTAACCCATTGCAGTCCCCGGCCGCCTCGATCCCAGTCCTCGACGCAGCCCCGACGCTGACGCCGATACCACCAGCACCCTCGCCTCTTCCTCCTCGTCTCACCCATATCCCCAGTGCTTGCACCCTCGCAGCCACCTGTGCACCCCCGCTGCAGCCACCCGCAGCCCTTGCTCACCGCCCGCGACCACCTGCGCCGCTCTGGTCGTCGCCGACGATCACCAGACCCTCAGTGATCGCCTCTGTAAGTATTCCCCTTCTCTCTTCCTTTCCTTCTTCCCTCCTTCTCCGTTTTCTGTTCAAGACCGATTCTTGATGGCCGTAGTTCATCGCAGGTAAAGCACCGGAGCTCCGTCGACGTGGTCGGCAGTCACCATCCCTCCACAGACCCTCGTGAGCCGCCTCATCTCTGACCTTCTTCTCTTCCCTCTTCTTGAGTCTCCATTTGGTTGTTCATTGCAATTCTTGAATTTGTAGTTCGCTGTTCGCCGGAATCCGGTCGTGCCGGTGACGTGTCCCGACGATCCAGCGTGGTACCCCAACCCGCGTGGTTCCTTTGCTCGTTGTTTGGGTTCAACCCGTGAACCGTGCGTCCGTCGCGAGTTTCCCCGCCGACGTTACGTTCCGTTTTTCCGGTTCGCGACCCGTCGAGGCAAGTACCCCTTTCTACATGCTATACAATATATTTATATATGTATTGACACCCTAAACCTGTAAAATTAGCTTGGTACAATCTTTTTCCCATTTCAGTTACAATGTTGCATTATATCATTTTACTATTAAACATGGAATTTACAGTTTGCCAATTTGAACCCAATAATCAAATCTACCTTTTCAATCACATTTTACTGTTAAAATAGCTGGTAGCAATTATCCCTGTAGTTCTGTTACATTCGGACACTTGCATGCATTAACCTGAAATAACTGTATTGGACCGTTACATAAATTATTGCATCGCTAAGGGTGCTTAAACCTGTTAACATGACTAAACGGCTACATTGTATTATAGCACTCTTGTGATTGAATGAAACTGCTTATTATTTAATTCATTGCTTATTTCATGTTGTTAATACCCACGTGTGATTATATATCTAATTGGGAGCACACTCACGATATTGCTTACATCTTGACCTGACATTGCTACACATTGTATATATTGATATACCTGACATGGTACCGTATACTGTTGACTTGACCTGTTGTACCATGACCCGACCCGTTACCTGATCTTGTGTCTAATGCCAACAAACCTGACATGTAGTCCTCATGGACCGTTCCTGTTGTCTATCCAGACAAACCTGCTTTTACCTGATCCTGTGTTGGCATTAGTTCTTGATTACTGAATACCTGATTCGACATACATAACTTGGGGGTATGGGGAAATCAAAGGTGAAACCTGACTTGTAACTCAACAGTTCGATACCTGTTCTGATCAGTCTTACGGGCTAGGCCAGCCCCGGAGTGATGATGCTGACATCACTCGCCCATCCTGCTACCTGTTACTGCCTAGCGGCACATCTCGGATTCAGCCCCGAGGATCTTGACCGTGGTCCCGGGCATGCACGGTATACTATTGAGTTACATCGACGATTCATTAATTGATTTCAAAGACTTTAGAATAGAAAACCTGATAGAACAGTTTAGTTACCCACTGCACACTACCCTGCACTGCTTGTTCCACATTATTGCTTTATTCATGTTTATTTTTTTGCATTGCCTGTTACATTGTTCATATTATATTATTTGTTGACATGACGCGCTGACGTCTGGGTTTTGCATGGCCCAGATTCTGTACCGCTGTCGCAGTCCGAGCAGGAGTACTTCAGCCAGCAGGCTGAGCTGTGAGTTCAGTAGTAGTTAGTTTTATTTCCTGCATTCATTTCCTGATGTGAGTCCGCATTATGGGACATACTTTTCAGTTATTTGTATTGGATCATTTGCTTCCGCATTTATTTATTATTGACTCCTGTTATTCTGGATTATGGACATGTTTTAGATAGTTTCATCTTGTTCTTGATATCTCTACAGCCGTAATGTGACTGTGGATGGATACTTCCTACCCACAGGTAGCATGGTTGGCTATGTCACGTGCCCAATCTAGCGTACTCTGGGAAGCGGGGCGTGACATGGTTCTTTTGGTATCAGAGCCATAGGTTAGTTGGGTTGATTCTTTTGTAGTTGGGTGTTGTACCCAATACACGAATCAGAATGCCCGTGTTTAGGAAACACGTCCTGCCACTTTGCCGTTTACCATTCTTGAATCACATTCGTCCTGATTATATCTTTTACGAGAGCAAACTTCCTTTGCATATCAACTCGAAAAACCAGATTTCTTGTTATCTCTAGGACTTAGGCGACTTGGGTAGAGTTAAGTAATTGTGGCTATGATACCGCGGCATAGTTACAATGCGGTACTCTATTTAAGTATCTTGGAGTTCTAGCCTTGATCTATATATTGAATCTATCATCATGCTAATGTTGGGTGTTTTTGATTTCAGGAATATGGCAGATAAGAATTTCAAGACGTACCAGAGGCGTGTGGACGAAGCCGCCATGCTTGGAGTGATAAGGGGAATGCTGGAGAATCAAAAGAGGCGGACCGAGATGATCCAGCAGCAAGCAGACTCGTTCCAGGAAGGTTTGCAGATCGTTCAGCAGTCTATAAACAACGTTGGAGCTAAACCAGTTGACCGAGTAGGGACCGTGGCAGATTTTAGACGTTTAGGTCCGTCTACATTCACTGGTTTGGAGGAGCCATTGCCAGCCGAGCAGTGGCTAGTGGACACGGAGAATTTGTTGATTGCAGCACAGATTCCAGATGACAAAAGAGTTGATGTGGTACGCATTCAGTTAGTGGACTACGCCCGAGAATGGTGGCTTGTGGAGGAGACCCGCTTGCCCAAGCCGATCAAGTGGACGGATTTTTCTAAGAGTTTCCTGGAGAAGTTCTTCCTGCGGACTGCACGGGAGGAAATGGAAGAGAAATTTATTGGGCTAAGGTAGAATGGAGCACCCGTGGACGTGCATGCAGCAGAGTGGACGAGACTCAGCAGATTCGCTGGACCTTTAGTCGCCAACGATGCAGACATGGCACGAAGGTTCATGCGCAGTTTGGATGTGGACATCCAGAGGCAGATTGTCTCCCTGGGTTTGACCACTTTCTCACAGGTTCTTACGGCAGCTCGGGAACAACAGAGTTTATCTGGGATGAAAGGGAGCTTGCAGCAGACAGCAGTTGCGACCAGGAAGCCCGCATTTGTACCTAACCAAGCTCATGGTCGCAAGGGTATTCCAGTGGACCGTCGAGGTGTAGCACCCATGAAGAAACCTGTGGTTGTTGATCGAAGGAGGAGCGTGATTTGTGACTACTGCCGTTTACCTGGGCACGTGCAGAAGGATTGTCGAAGGAGGCTGGGACTCTGTTTGGTTTGTGGGGCGGCAGATCACGCCGTTGGTGCTTGTCCATCGAAGCTTCGTACAAGGGATGATATTCAGAAGCCTCCGCAGAGACCGTTCCAAGGGCAGAAACAGCTGACTCAAGGACCTAATCAGGCTCGAGCTTTTACCTTGACAGCTGAGGAAGCCAAGGTGTCAGGAGAAGTGGTTTCAGGTACTTTACTCGTTCATGGTTTTCCCGCATTGGCATTATTTGATTCTGGTGCATCCCACTGTTTTATGTCATCCAAATTTATAACTACACACTCGATTACCTGCACGACCCTGTCTAGTTTCTGGGACATACACACTGGGAATGGGAAAATCATAGCTAGTAGGGAATGTAAAGATTGTACAGTTGTTGTGTGCGGACGGGAACTCATTGCAGATTTCTTGGTGATTGATACGGGCAGCTATGAAGTCGTCTTGGGAATGGATTTTCTTGGCACTTTCCACGCTCACATTGACTGTAGGGCAAAGAAAGTAATTTTCCAGATTCCCGGACACCCCGAGTTTACCTTCACTGGAGGAAGCAGTTCTGTCGGGCCAGTCGAGTTTAGGGCTAGGCCGACAAACGAAATTCTTGCAGCTATGGAAGTTGATAGTGGTGAAGAGCCGGCGGTTGTTCACGATTTTGTGGACATATTTGAAGATATATCGGGTTTACCGCCGAAGCGAGACGTGGCGTTCGCAATTGATCTTATTCCTGGTGCAGCGCCAGTATCTAAAGCGTATTATCCAATGGCACCAGTAGAGTTGGAAGAAGTTAAGAAACAGGTTGCTGAATTGCTTGAGAAGGGTTGGATTCGAAGCAGTAACTCGTCTTGGGGAGCTCCAGTTCTTCTAATAAAGAAGAAGGATGGCACAAGAAGAATGTGCATTGACTATCGAGAATTAAACCGGGTGACTATTAAGAACAAGTACCCGATCCCTCGCATTGGAGAACTTTTTGAGCAGCTTAGTGGCGCGAGGGTATTCTCGAAGCTGGATTTGCGATCCGGATATCATCAGGTCCGAGTGAAAACAGAAGATATTTGCAAGACGGCGTTTCGAACTCGGTACGGACATTACGAGTACTTAGTGATGCCCTTCGGAGTAACGAATGCGCCGGCAGTATTCATGGACTTGATGAACCGAATCTTTTCACCGTTCTTGGATCAGTTCATTGTGGTATTCATTGACGGTATTCTGGTTTACTCGAAGAGTTTTGAAGAGCATGCTGAGCATTTGAAGATCGCACTGCAGACGTTGAGACAGGAAAAATTGTATGCGAAGATGAGTAAGTGCGAGTTTTGGCCGGAGGAAATAAGGTTTTTGGGGCATGTTGTGTCTGGCGATGGCATTGCCGTCGATCCAGAAAAAATTGCAGCAGTTCGAGATTGGCCGATTCCAAAGAATGTTGCTGAGATAAGAAGTTTCCTTGGATTACCCGGATACTATAGGAGATTTATGGAGAACTTTGCTCGTCTGGAAGAGCCGTTGACCAAGCTTACGAGCAAGGAGGTACCTTTTGTATAGACAGATAAATGTGCGTTAGCTTTTGAGGCGTTGAAGCAGAAGTTGATAACCGCCTCTATTCTGACCGTGCCAGACAATTCCGGAGGATTGGTGATTCACAGCGACACATCTGGAAAAGGATTGGGATGTGTTTTGATGCAGCATGGAAAGGTTGTAGCGTACGCATCGAGACAACTGAAGACCCATGAGAAGAATTATCCGACTCATGACTTGGAGTTTGCGGCTGTGATTTTCGCTTTAAAGATTTGGAGACACTACCTTTTGGACGAAAGAGTCGAAGTCTTTACAGATCATAAGAGCTTGAAGTATGTGTTCACACAGAAGGAGCTGAATATGAGGCAGCGTAGATGGTTGGAGCTGATGTCTGACTACGATCTTGATCTTAAGTACCATCCGGGGAAGGTTAATATTGTGCCGGATGCGCTTAGTCGGTTACCAGCAATTCAGGTGTTAACTACGCAGAAGGAGATCATTGCAGATTTTCGAAGATTTGACTTGGAGGTTGTGCTACCGAGTTCTACGGGATAGTTGATGCAGCTGCAAGTGCATTCGTCTTTGATTGAGAAAATTAAAGCAGCACAATCGCAGGATCCTAGACTACAAAAGTTTCGAGAGCAGGTTGAAGCCGGACTACGAACAGATTTACTGGTCCACGAAGATGGTTCGTTGAGGTATGGTAGCCGTTTATGTGTGCTAAAGGGAGATGTTCGTGAAGAGCTTATGAAGGAGGCACACAGTTCAGCTTATTCTGTACATCCAGGAGGCACCAAGATGTACCGAGATATTCGACAGCATTTCTGGTGGGAAGGCATGAAATGGGAGATTGCTCGCTTTGTGGCTAAGTGCTTGGTGTGTTAGCAAGTTAAAGCTGAACATCAAAGGGTTGCTGGTTTATTGCAACCACTTCCGATTCCTCAGTGGAAGTGGGAACATATAACCATGGATTTCGTGACGGCTTTACCGCGGAGTCCAAAGGGCAACAATGCAGTATGGGTGATTGTTGATCGGTTGACCAAGGCTGCTCACATTATTCCTTTCCGGGTTGGTCAATCAACAGAGACTTTAGCAGAGCAGTACATGCAGGAGATTGTAAGATTGCATGGAGTACCAGTGAGCATCATGTCTGATCGGGACACTCGGTTCTTATCACACTTCTGGAGGAGTTTACAGGAAATTTTGGGGACTCGATTGAAGTTTACCACAGCTTATCATCCTCAAACTGATGGTCAGTCGGAGAGAACGATCCAAACTCTTGAAGATATGTTGAGAGCATGCATGTTGGACTTTAAGGGTTCTTGGGAAGATCATCTACACTTGGTGGAGTTTTCTTACAACAACAGCTTTCAAGCAACTATCCAGATGGCTCCATTTGAAGCTTTGTATGGTCGTAAATGCCGTTCACCTGTTTGTTGGGATGATGTCGGTGAACGAAGATTGTTGGGACCAGATTTGGTGGTGCAGACAGTTGAAAAGGTTAACACTATCAGGAACCATATGAGGGCAGCTCAAGACCGACAGAAGAGTTGGGCTGACACGTCAAGAAGACCTCTACAGTTCGCCGTGGGTGATTTGGTATTCTTGAAGATATCACCGACTAGAGGTTGATTCGTTTTGAGAGTCGAGGAAAGCTTAGTCCTCGATTCGTTGGACCCTTCGAGATCTTGGAGCGTGTTGGTGAGGTAGCGTACCGTTTGGCGTTACCGCAGACCTTGGCAAGTGTGCACGATGTGTTTCACGTATCTCAACTACGAAGGTACATTCGAGATGAAACGCACGTATTGGATCATTCGGTGTTAACAGTGCGGGAAGACTTGACTTTTGAGGAGCGACCGGTTGAAATCGTGGATCGAAGGGAAAAGGTTCTCAAGAACAAGGTTATCCCCCTTATGCTTATTTCTTGGGGAAATCGCTCGCACGGAGAGTCCACTTGGGAACGAGAAGATGAAATCCGACAAAAGTTTCCTCACCTCTTCTTGTAGTCTTTTTGTATTCTTGGAATTTCGAGAATGAAATTCTTTTTGTAGTTGGGTATGATGTAACACCCGAGCCCAATACTACTGTTTTTCAGTTACTGTTTGAGCGTAGTGTGGTACTCATTTCATTTATCTTACCTGTTTGTGACTTACTGTAAAATTTTACCCGGCAAAATCATTTCTGCATATAAAAATTTTTGGCATCTAAAATGAAATTAAAAATAACCATCTTGGCCTACTCGACACCCCTAGCTTTGTGGTGGCGTCCGTGCATCGTGTTCTCGTCCCGTTCAGTGAAACGGGCAAGTTTGGATGGCTACGCACGCGTACAGGTTTCCATCTTGGGGGTATGCTTTTTAATCGTAAGACATTTAATTTTAAAATTTGGAACCCGCTTAAAATCCTATTATTTAAATTTCAAATTTTTGGACCCAACCCGGGCGCGATTTGGAAATGTTTTATTTGGCGCCAAAATCCCAAATTTTTATAATCTTTAAACCATAATATATATTCCCTAACCTATATATATTTCACTGTGATTATTAAATCTTTTGAATTTTTTTAAAACCTCTAAATCATTTCAGCTAATCACGAGATCTGTTTCGTGGGCCCCATCACTGTAATCTCTCTCTTTCTTTCTCTCTCTCCCCCACTGTCTCTCTCTCTCTCTCTATAAATCTAATCTCTCTCTCTCTAACCTCATTCTCTC
The DNA here is from genome assembly GCA_030015575.1 of Agapanthus africanus. Taxonomy (NCBI): domain Eukaryota; kingdom Viridiplantae; phylum Streptophyta; class Magnoliopsida; order Asparagales; family Amaryllidaceae; genus Agapanthus; species Agapanthus africanus. The sequence continues at coordinate 412,164,305 of JASDDO010000016.1, forward strand.
TCTCTCTTATAAAATTTCCCGTCCTGTATCTTTTCAAACAAAACAACAGCTTCGAACCCTAACCCATTGCAGTCCCCGGCCGCCTCGATCCCAGTCGCCGACGCAGCCCCGACGCCGACGCCGATACCACCAGCACCCTCGCCTCTTCCTCCTCGTCTCACCCATATCCCCAGTGCTTGCACCCTCGCAGCCACCTGTGCACCCCCGCTGCAGCCACCCGCAGCCCCTGCTCACCACCCGCGACCACATGCGCCACTCTGGTCGTCGCCGACGATCACCAGACCCTCAGTGATCGCCTCTGTAAGTATTCCCCTTCTCTCTTCCTCTCCTTCTTCCCTCCTTCTCCCTTTTCTGTTCAAGACCGATTCTTGATGGCCGTAGTTCATCGCAGGCAAAGCACCGGAGCTCCGTCGACGTGGTCGGCAGTCACCATCCCTCCACAGACCCACGTGAGCCCCCTCGTCTCTGACCTTCTTCTCTTCCCTCTTCTTGAGTCTCCATTTGGTTGTTCATTGCAATTCTTGAATTTGTAGTTCGCTGTTCGCCGGAATTCGGCCGTACCGATGACGTGTCCCGACGATCCAGCGTGGTGTCCCGACGATCCAGCGTGGTACCCCGACCCGCGTGGTTCCTTTGCTCGTTGTTTGGGTTCAACCCGTGAACCGTGCGTCCGTCGCGAGTTTCCCCGCCGACGTTACGTTCCGTTTTTCCGGTTCGCGACCCGTCGAAGCAAGTACCCCTTGCTACATTCTATACAATATATTTATATATGTATTGACACCCTAAACCTGTAAAATTAGCTTGGTACAATCGTTTTCCCATTTCGGTTACAATGTTGCATTATATCATTTTACTATTAAACATGGAATTTACAGTTTGCCAATTTGAACCCAATAATCAAATCTACCTGTTCAATCACATTTTACTGTTAAAATAGCCGGTAGCAATTATCCCTGTAGTTCTGTTACATTCGGACACTCGCATGCATTAACCTGAAATAACTGTATTGGACCGTTACATAAATTATTGCACCGCTAAGGGTGCTTAAACCTGTTAACATGACTAAACGGCTACATTGTATTACTGCACTCTTGTGATTGAATGAAACTGATCATTATTTAATTCATTGCTTATTTCATGCTGTTAATACCCACGTGTGATTATATATCTGATTGGGAGCACACTCACGATATTGCTTACATCTTGACCTGACATTGCTACACATTGTATATATTGATATACCTGACATGGTACCGTATACTGTTGACTTGACCTATTGTACCATGACCCGACCCGTTACCTGATCTTGTGTCTAATGCCAACAAACCTGACATGTAGTCCTCATGGACCGTTCCTGTTGTCTATCCAGACAAACCTGCTTTTACCTGATCCTGTGTTGGCATTAGTTCTTGATTACTGAATACCTGACTCGACATACATAACTTGGGGGTATGGGGAAATCAAAGGTGAAACCTGATTTGTAACTTAACAGTTCGATACCTGTTCTGATCAGTCTTACGGGCTAGGCAAGCCCCGGAGTGATGATGCTGACATCACTCGCCCATCCTGCTACCTGTTACTGCCTAGCAGCACGTTTCGGATTCAGCCCCGAGGATCTTGACCGTGGTCCCGGGCATGCACGGGATACTATTGAGTTACATCGACGATTCATCAATTGATTTCAAAGACTTTAGAATAGAAAACCTGATAGAACAGTTTAGTTACCCACTGCACACTACCCTGCACTGCTTGTTCCACGTTATTGCTTTATTCATGTTTATTTTTTTGCATTGCCTGTTACATTGTTCATATTATATTACCTGTTGACATGACGCGCTGACGTCTGGGTTTTGCATGGCCCAGATTCTGTACCGCTGTCGCAGTCCGAGCAGGAGTACTTCAGCCAGCAGGCTAAGCTGTGAGTTCAGTAGTAGTTAGTTTTATTTCCTGCATTCATTTCCTGATGTGAGCCCGCATTATGGAACATACTTTTCAGTTATTTGTATTGGATCATTTGCTTCCGCATTTATTTATTATTGACTCCTGTTATTCTGGATTATGGACATATTTTAGATAGTTTCATCTTGTTCTTGATATCTCTACAGCCGTAATGTGACTGTGGATGGATACTTCCTACCCACAGGTAGCATGGTTGGCTATGTTACGTGCCCAATCTAGCGTACTCTGGAAAGCGGGGCGTGACACACCGAACGTGCTGTCCGCATATCTTGTCGTCCACGGCACCTCGACAGATCCCACCATGGGCGAGCTTCGATATCCCGACGTCACTACCCAGGAGTATTGCGTAAGTGTTAAATATTTATTCTACCCATATTTGAAATTTTAGTTTTGGAAGCTTCAAGTTTAAATTTTATACTTATATTTTACTGCTTAATGTGGGTGTAGGAGCGGGTGGTTGAGCAGGCCGACGCCTCTGGGATTGATTTTACCGGACAGAACGATCCGAGGCTGCTGACCACAGTTCTAGACGCTGCACACGGAGGGCACCACGGAGGTTGGGAGTGAGGCCGGGGACTGGGCCCTAGCAGGGCCCATATGAGGTTGGACTCCACCCCGGCGGTTACTTCCTCCGTCTCCAGTGAGCGACGTGTCCTGCAGGAACTGGAGAGCTTGAGGGCCACCGTTGAGGAGTTGAAGGAGATGCTGGTATGTATACTACTTTATAGTAAAATATCATGTCATATTATACATATCAACATATCCATAATTAGTACGTAGCTTGAGCTTATTTGGTTTTAGAGTTAGGTTTGATTAATCATACATACATATGTAATTAAAATAAACAACGGTTATCCAAACTAGATATCAAAATGGGATTTCGAAATAACTTGATAATGATACGAATTCGAGTAATACACAGTTCTTACACGTTTCTTACACACGTTAGGTCCAGACGCGACAGGGTACATGTCATGCATCTCCTTCGGCTGCGGCTCCGTAAGCCACTACATCGGCTGCGGTTCCGCAGACAGCTCCTATAGCTCCAGCGCCCGCTCAGACTCCCGCAGACACGGCTCCGAAAGCGACTCTCTCGACGGCGGCTGCGCAGACCACATCGCCAGCTCCACAGGACGCTCAGACTCCCGCTCGCGCTGAATTGCAAAGTTTATTGACCGAGGAGCAGGCACACGTTATTCTATCGTTATTCAGAGGTGGAGCTGGACCGAGCTAGGGTAGCTTTTTGGTTCTTATTTTTTGAATATTGGTTTATATTGATATTTATATTGGTTTATTTTTTGAATATTGGTTTATATTGATATTGATATTGGTTTATTTACATATTGTACTATATTTTTAAACGATATTGATATTGATATTGGTTTATATTTATATCATATTCAGTATTTGGGTTTCTTTTGTATATTATATGCGTGAGATGTGATTATGAATACTGCGATATATGTTGTGTGATGATTAATATTATATTTTACTGATATATATATTATTGTGCATATGGCGAGAAAAAATAAGGCAGCCCCTTTTAAAAAAAACAGATAATGTGTACCTACGGATTAATCCGTAGGTACACATGCTGCCCCTACGGATTAAGCCGTAGGGGAAAAATATAAGCAGTAACTGATATTTCCCCTGATCTCAGTGTCAGGGGGTTGGGCTTGTCCCTACGGATATATCCGTAGGGGCAAATAAAGACCCCTACGGATATGTACCTACGCATATATCCGTAGGGGATACTTCTTAGCCCTACGGATATATCCGTAGGTACTGTTAATATAATTAAAATAACCGTAAATAAAATAACTTTTTTTCCCTTACGCCCTAATCCGTAGGTGCAAATGTACCTACACAGAACTCCGTAGGGGCAAGTTTTTGTCCGTAGGGGCAAGTATAGGGCTTCGACTTGCACCTACGGCGTTTGCACCTATAGATGAATTTTTTGCCCCTACGGATATATCCGTAGGGGCAGTGGTTTGCCCCTACGGATAAATCCGTAGGGGCAACCCTTATTCGTAGTAGTGTCGACTTGCAAATTGGAATTTCAATATAGCATCTCTGCACCATTAAAACACTGATTTATGAGCATGATGAACAATGTCATAAATTATAAAGCTATAAGCAAATATATTACATTTTCCCTATACCGACATCCTGTCATGAATTAATTTTATGTATAATAACAGCCACCCTGTATTTCTGAGAAACAAGCTTCGTTCAAATCTGGTTTGTAATACTGCTAAAGTTATCTTCCAGGTTGAAGTTTGTCAATATAGTGCCAAACTAGCAATGGCCCCCGCGCAATGCATGGGTACGAATTCCAAAATCCAGAATAATCTGAAGAAAATTTCACAGTAATTTACAAATTTCACGATTTTCGTATATTATAGCAAGAAAAATATTGAAAATCTGAAGAAAATACCCAAGGATTTGGAAGTTAATTTTTTATATATTTTTTCATATGAAGTTCATAAATATGAGATATTACAACTTACAAATAATACTACAGTAAGCCTTGAAATTAATATGATTATTCTTGACGTTGGATTTCGTGCCCGCCATATTTTTCATATATTTTTTCATATGAAGTTCATAAATATGAGATATTACAACTTACAAATAATACAATAATAAGCTTTGAAATTAATATGATTATTGTTTACTTTGGATTTCAGGCCAATGCATTGCGCAGGACACAGATTAAATAATTTTCAATTTTGTTACCATGCTAAAACCTGCAAAATGAAAAAATTGTGTCGTGCCCCGCTTCACAAAAACGAGAAACGGAAGCGACAAGTCTGCAACGTATTCATATCGAGAAGCACTATTTCTCGACATGGATACGTTAAGCGTCTATATTAGCAGTAAAGGAAATCAGAGTCCAAGAATTTTAAAACTTGATATTTATAATAGTCCTAAAAGCGATAACTGAACACGGTTCGAAAATTCAAGAAATTAGGAATGTAAGATAGCCTTGAACAAAAGACATGTTTACTAAAAAGAAAAACTAAAGCTCGGTCCGACCTGAAAGATATTGACTGTTCTCCTCGGTTGGTAGCAACTCGTACCTAGCCTTATCACATGTTCCAAAGTCGTCTGATGACATTCCCAGGAAAAGAAAATATGAAAACAGAAATGCCGTCAGCGAACTAAAGTTCGGTAAGTCCTCGTTTTATTAGAAAACAATATTTTTCTATGTTAACAGTATTTACAATAAAACATGATATTTTGGCTACAATTTTGTTATTAATGTTTTAATCTAATAGGTTTAATATATGGTTTCAATCAGTTGGAACAAATGTAAAACAATAATAATGCTTGTTTAATTTATAAAAAATAGTAATAATAAGGTTTTGTTATTTAGGAATAACCATAGGTATAGGGTTGATATTAACACCTTCAAAAGGTAATAAGGTACAAAGAATCATGATTATAAAAATATATAAAGTATATTTTATTTTAGAATTATTTGATAATAAATTAGTTTAGTAAAATATCATGTCATACTAACAAGAATGTAGTGTAGAATTATTTTTTAGTATGCTAATTAAATTATGGTGTATTAATATAATCATTAAACGATATTTGACACGAAACATGGTATACATAATAATAGGCATGAGAATAACTGTGAACAATAATAAGTATTAGGCATGACAAATAAATAGCATGTGTTAATCAGTGCAATGTAACTAATGTATCACGATATTCAATATTTCAGTGCTAGTAACCGTAAATGGAAGCTCGATTGTGGGAGTTTTATTATGTAATCAGGATATTCCGTAATACCACGGAACAACAGCAACACGAGATTCACGAGATATATAATGTAATGTACCGTTTTTCTCCAGTACCACGAGGAACAAGACATGATCCTCCATTACACATAAATACCCCCGTTTTCGAGCAACCCCATTCCCAATGATACACACACACACACACACACACACACACACACATATATATATATATATATATCCAATAAATAATGTACATGTCACATTCACAAGATTCACGAGATTCATTAAATTCACGGCATTCATAAGATTCATGTCAAGTTTAAGTCAAGATAATATAATCTAAAGTAGGAGTATTCATAGACCCAGGGCTATCATTCAGAGGCAAGAAAACACGGGCATGCTCATTTAATGGGACTGCAACCACCGCCAGAGTATTCATAGACCCAAAGCTATCATCATGGGGCTAGGAAACACGGGCCTATTCATGAGTTGGTCATGAGATTCCTAAGAATACAGGTCAAGTCCTAAATACAATTCCAAGTCTATGTATATAGAACAATCAGGTAATACTAATTCAATTTCATGCCAGAAATAAGCATAAGTTTGCATGCAGAAATCTATAGTTTTGGTCTAGAATTAGAGACTCGTATATGAAGAATAAATTGTAGTTTAGAGGGTCGTATAAATAACGAGGCTAGGTTTTCTTCGATCGGGTTCCTGGTGAGAGAGAAACGGAAGTTTCCGTAACGCTGCGCAGAGCAGGCCAGTGCAGATTTCAGAATCCATACACCGATTGTATTTTGCATTTTTGGTAGGTTTTCGTTCATATTCTGCTTTTCCCTATTAGACATAAAATTAAGCGTCTGCGAGTCATGAACGATGATCAATAAGAAAATCCCGATTACAATCGAGTAGAGATTTATGCATATTTTACTACAACCGCGTAGATAGTTTTTGCTGCAGTCCAGATTCATTATGTTTTGTTAGGACCCTGTTTTCGTACACTTTCGTAACTTTTCAGATAAATTAATATAGGAATAAAATGTAGCTAACTCTCTGTAGATGTTCCAGAAACTTGAGTTTGCTCAAATTGGAATCCAGAGTTAAAAAATATGTCTATTCTAAGGTAAGGGAAAATCGGTTTCAGCATACTAACAAAAACCGATTTGAATTAAAATAACAAATAACAGTTAATCACATATATAATAATCTGAAATATAAAAAAGACATGAATTGTATACATAATTAATAATTTATTATCATGTCGAAAAAATAATATAAGTATTTAGATAATCATATGATATATGCTGATGATATAACACTTAACAAACCATAACTATCTAATAACAAAAATATAACAAACAAACAAAAATTAGTATGACTTGATCTAAATAGAATTAAATATACACGTAACATGTAATATGAAAATCACCATACTGATATGTGCACTAACAACCACCAAACAAAACCGAATGATTGGATAACATCAAACTAAGCAAATTGATAATAATCTACTTACTAAATCTTTAAGATTAAATTCTAACCACTTCTTAAATCCCCATGATATATGTATTGATAATACACCAAAACAACGTTGTTAATGCAACAAAAATGTTAACCATCACCATAAAATAATATACTTATAAAATTTATCTTTTCCTTACAAAGAAGAATTAGGATTGATGTCCCTTTATAAAATTAACCCTTTTTTATAAAAAACTATAACTTTAAACCAAAAAGAACAATCCTTTTATTTAAACAATTTAGGGTTTGGTTAAAAATCATTTCTTTTGTTTTAAAATGAAAATTTTAAACATGTAAGAGAAATAAAAATGAGAGAGGAACTTATCATAAAGGGACGATCTAAGATCGTTTCTTGACAGGTGAAAGATACCCCAATTAGATCGATACGAAGGGATGGGTCTTCTCCCTTCGTTCGATTTTCTGCTCATCGGGCTTCTGATCGAAGATGACAAGGAGGGCGGCGGAGAAGAATTTTTGACTTACGGTGTTTTTTTTAAATTTACGGCAGAAAGAAAAAACATTTCTGGTTGTTTAAAAGATCTAGGTTATCTTTAAATTTCAAATTGTCAATGAGTATATCAAATCGCAATATCGGATATTATAGGCTCGATCTCTGGAAGGTCCGAAATACCTGACGACATTCAAAGAAGAAGAAAGAGAATGTCGTCAACGAACAAATCGTTCGGTAAGTCCCAAAGATAAGAGAGAAGTAGAATAGACAAAGAGTGTAGCTTTTAATATTGTATTTAGAGTTAACGTTGTTGTTTATAGTTTGGTACAGAAGAATGCCAGTGTATACGAGAGGAGTCTCTATATTCCAGAGACTAAAGGCAAATGGAAGTATAAGGCTCCGTTATAAAGCTCGGAACAATGGCGTGGTATTCAGGTTAGGTGTCTTAAATCTTGCAGTCTTGTGCCACTTCTAACACCTTCCGTACCAATCTACCCCTTAAACCCCGTAGTGTCTTGATTGTATTATTCTATTGTATTGCAACTTGTATTGTCTTGTAATATAGATTGTATAATTGGATGACTTGCCAAAACCATGATATCAGTAAATGTATGTAACTGGAGAATCATGTAAATGGAATATATCCATGGTTCGGTTCAGTCAATATAGATTGAATATATAGAATATATGCATTCATGGATTCATGTTGAATTATAATATTTTAGATTGTACTTGAATCATATTCAAGTTAGATTATTATAATGAGACTCAGTCTGAGTCAGAACAATTAGAAAAGAAATTGAAGTCCTGAATTAGGTTTTGATGTTATCGGTAATCGCTGCACATAGGCGGCAGGATTTGTTTCTTTTTCAAAGACGATTACCGTGTTGATAATACCACTGTTAAGTTGTCTACCTTAAATTGGCAAGCACCCATATCTCCGGCTCCCTGAGGCTCAAGAGACTGGTCCCGCTTAAACCTATATTTACTAGGTCCTTAGGGTAATTTATAGAACTTGAGGGGGTTTTATGTAAAAATAATTTTGTATAATTTACAATATACACTTCAGTATTTAATTATCGTCTTTAGAGTTTTCATAGTTGTAGATTTTATATTTGTGACATTTCTAGTGAAATAAACCTATTTTTCATAATACATGGTATTTAATGGTAATATTGAACTTGTATGGAAATTTCATGGTATTTTTATGTAAAGTGCTTCTTTTGACTTAGAAAAATTTGATATTATAACAAAAATAGATATTTTGATAATACATATATATTTATATATTTATAAAATAATTTTAATTTATTATTTTCTAGAAATCTCATTTTCTTAAGATATTTGTATTTTAAATCTTTCGAGACTGAATGCTCCTTGCGGAGGTTTGCATCTCGCACTACTAAGCCCGAGAATGTGCGATAATCCGTACCATCCCGACACTACTACAAATAAGGGTTGCCCTTACGGATTTATCCGTAGGGGCAACCCACTGCCCCTACGGACATATGCGTAGGGGCGAAAAATGAACCCGTAGGTGCAAAGGCCGCAGGTGCAAGTTGAAGCCCTGAACTTGCCCCTACAGGCAAAATCTTGCCCCTACGGATTTCTGTGTAGGTCCTGTTGCACCTACGGAGTAGGCCGTAGGGTAAAAAAAGTTATATTATTTACGGTTTTTTAATATATTAAATGTACCTACGGATATAGCCGCAGGGCCATGTACTATCCCCTACGGATATCTGCGTAGGTACTTATCCGTAGGGGCAAAATATCAGGATTCCTGATATTTTGCCCCTACGGATAACGCCGTAGGGGCGAATTAGTGGCCCCTACGGATATGTCCGTAGGGGCACTACCAACCCCCCTGGTACTGAGATCAGGGGGGAAATATCAGTTACAGCTGATATTGTGCCCCTACGGATATATCCGTAGGGGCAACTTGTGTACCTACGGATTAATCCGTAGGTACACATTATCTGTATTTTTTTTAAAAAAGGGCTGCCTGATTTTTTCCTGCCCTGTGCACAATAATATATACATCAATCAAATATAAAATTAATCATCACACAACATATATCGCAGTATTCATAATCACATCTCACACATATAATATACAAAAGAAACCTAAAAACTGAATATGATATAAATATAAACCAATATCAATATCGTTTCAAAATGTAGTACAATGTGTATGATATAAATAAATACATGTTTCAAAAAATAAGAACCAAAAAGCTACCCTAGCTCGGTCCAGCTCCACCTCTGAATAATAATAGAATAACGCGCGCCTGCTCCTCGGTCAATAAACTCTGCAATTCGGCACGAGCGGGAGTATGAGCGGTCTGTGGAGCTGGCGATGTGGTCTGCGCAGCCGCCGTCGAGGTAGTCGCTTGCGGAGCCGCGGCTGCGGGAGTCTGAGCGGGCGGTGGAGCTATAGGAGCTGTCTGTAGAACCGCAGCCGATGTAGTAGCTTGCGGAGCCGCAGCCGAAGGAGATGCATGTGGAGACTCGGTCGATGTACCCTGTCGCGTCTGGACATAATGTGTGTACGAAGCGTGTAAGAACTGTATATTATTCGAATTCGTATCATTATTAAGTTATTTCGAAACCCCGTTTGGATATCTAGTTTGTTGTTTATTTTAATTACATATGTATGTATGATTAATCAAACTTAAGTCTAAAACCAAATAAACTCAAGCTACGTACAAATTATGGATATGTTGATATCTATATAATATGACATGATAATTTACTATAAAGTAGTATACATATCAGCATCTCCTTCAACTCCTGAACGGTGGCCCTCAAGCTCTCCAGTTCCTGATGGACACGTCGGTCACTGGAGACGGAGGAAGTAACCACCGGGGTGGAGTCCAACCTTATATGGGCCCTGCTAGGGCCCAGTCCCCGGCCTCTCTCCCAACCTCCGTGGTGCCCTCCGTGTGCGGCGTCCAGAACTGGGGTCAGCAGCCTCGGATCGCTCTGTCCGGTAAAATCGATCCCCGAGGCCTGGGCCTGCTCAACCACCCGCTCCTACACCCACATTAAGCAGTAAAGTATAAGTATAAAATTTAAACTTGAACCTTCCAAAACTAAAATTTCAAATTTGGGTAGAAAAAATATTAACACTTACGCAATACTCCTGGGTAGTGACGTCGGGATATCGAAGATCGCATGTGGCGGGATCTGTCGAGGTGCCGTGGACGGTAAGATATGCGGACAGCACGCTCGGTGTACCACCTGACGCCACGGTCCGAGATGTCTGCAATATTAGAAAGTAACTCTTAATATTAGAAATATTAGAAAATAACTCTTAATATTGCAGAATATCACAAAGGTCGGTAATTTACCGATAACTCCATGGCTCGAGTAATGTTCCTTGAGCCACCTGTGTAAGTGGGGCGACCCCTCTTCGCCGACTTCCTGTTCTCTATATTCTGAGCGGCATGTTTCTGCACAACGCATTAACATTTAGTTTTCTAATTAAGGAATACAAAGAAATAAATTATATCATAAATAATGAATTACATTTAAAATACATACCTATTTGTGTTGGGAGTCGAAATAAGCGCACAATAGAGGCCATGTCTCTACGTCGACTCTCGCAAACGCCGGAGTAGATAGGAGGGCCGCTCTCTCTGCCTCGGGGGTCGCCATCCACAGGGAGCAGCAGTCGGCCTTCAGCTTATTCCTGTTGTATCGGACCTTGGTCTGCATGTTCTTCATCAGGCCATTGTACAGAGCATGAAGGTCAAGCACCCTCCCAGGGTGATCAGGGTCGGCTACAAGCTGAAAATCGTAGCCAGTCCAAGCCGGACATTGCGAGGATCGCTACTGAATATTGAGTGCCTCCTATCGAAATCCTTCCATGCCGGTGAATCTCTTGGATGGCTCATTTTTCCATTTTCGCTTGGAGGAGTACGGTGATGCCAAATCATTGCCTCGGCTGTTTTCTTGCACCTGAATAGCCTCTATAGCCTCTGTGTTATGGGAAAGTATCGTGCTATCTTCACAGGTATATCAGGCTTCTTATCAGAATCTTTCGGCTTATACCTGGCCTCTCCGCATGTTGGACACTCTTTCAAATCTGAATTCTCTTTCCGGTACAACACACAATTTTTAGGACATGCTTGAATCTTCTCGCACTTTAGACCCAAATCAGACATCATCTTCTGAGCTTCATAACAGCTTTCGGGCACATTATTTCCCGGAGGCATAGAATCTTTCAAGAACGAAAGAAGCATTGTGAATGACTTGTTGCTCCATCCATTTAGGCACTTAATCTGGAAAAGTTGGACGAACCATGAGAGGGTGGAATACTTCGCATTTTCATAAATTGGTTTCCTAGCATCATTCATGAAATTTTCATATTTATCCGCACGCGGTCCTTGACCGGAAGGAATGTCATCTTCGGTACGAATAGATTCAGCTAGGGCAGCCTCTACCATATCCTCCATTTCTTCTGATGGAAATAAATTTCCGTCTCCTGCCGTATTACCGAATTCTTCTTCTTCTCCTGCCGCATTATCGTGTTCTCCTTCTTCTTCTGCCGCAGTACTGCATTCTTCTCCTTCCCCGTGATATTTCCAAGTTGTATAAAGTCTAGTAAACCCATGTTTTACAATATGAAGCTCTGCCAATTCTACCTTCTGCCAGTACTTATTGCCACATTTATCGCACGGACAGAGAATCTTCTCTATTATGATCTTATTATGTGCGCGTGCAAATTCAAGGAAATCAGCAACTCCTGTGACAAACTTAGGTTGCATACGTTGTTTCCAATCTACATACATCCAGTCCTTAACTCTGACGTACTCATGAGACATGTTAGACTGTATAACATATAAATTGTAGGTTATGCTGACTATATTGAGAAATATAAGAACGGGATAGTTACTGACAAAGGAGAAAATCCGTGTATATGCTTTGTGTGTGCGTTTGTCGTTGAAAAGAATAAATTATCGCACGTATGTTAACCGATAGACGGGGACTAAGTGGCGCTTTTAGTTTCATATATGAGTATCAATGGGAATATGAAGGTTTCATATTATCATATATTGGTTTTAACCCGAACATCTCGAATCGCTCTTTAATTATGCGTTTGTTGTGTATTCTTGTTGTATGTATGTGTTCAGACTGTCGGGGGTAGGCTTCTATCCCATTAAGAATGTATAGAGCGAACGCCCATCACTTGTGCTTTCAACCGTTTCGAGTAAATTTCGGCAGCACCTCCCCGCTGTTCTCCGAGTACACTGTAATAGAATAGATAATCATTTCAAAGCTGTGAAACAATGTTGAAATAAACATCTAATCTATCTTTGTACATGGAGAACCAGCGGAAAGGTACCAACGAAATATCTCGAAATGGATGAAAACATAAGTGAATGAAGGCGTTTGCTTTATACATTCTTAACTTGTCCACACGGGACAAATCTATGGGTTACCATACGATTGACTTTTCTCGTCGCGTAGACTATACGACGGTTGTTAGTATCGAGCTATACTGTCCGATATTTAACAAACTTCGTATAGTTCTAGGTCACGACGAGCATCGCACGTATGTTAACCGATAGACGGGGACTAAGTGGCGCTTTTAGTTTCATATATGAGTATCGATGAGAATATGAAGGTTTCATATTATCATATATTGGTTTTAACCCGAACATCTCGAATCGCTCTCTAATTATGCGTTTGTTGTGTATTCTTGTTGTATGTGTGTGTTCCGGCTGTCGGGGGTAGGCTTCTATCCTATTAAGAATGTATAGAGCGAACGCCCATCACTTGTGCTTTCAACCATTTCGAGTAAATTTCGGCAGCACCTCCCCGCTGTTCTCCGAGTACACTGTAATAGAATAGATAATCATTTCAAAGCTGTGAAACAACGTTGAAATGAACATCTAATCTATCTTTGTATACGGAGAACCAGCGGAAAGGTACCGATGAAAATACAAGTGAATGAAGGCGCTTGCTTTATACATTCTTAACTTGTCCATACGGGACAAATCTATGGGTTACCATACGATTGAATTTTCTCGTCGCGTAGACTATACGACGGTTGTTAGTATCGAGCTATACTGTCCGATATTTAACAACCTTCGTATAGTTCTAGGTCATGACGAGCATCGCACGTATGTTAACCAATAGACGGGGACTAAGTGGCGCTTTTAGTTTCATATATGAGTATCGATGAGAATATGAAGGTTTCATATTATCATATATTGGTTTTAATCCCAACATCTCGAATCGCTATCTAATTATGCGTTTGTTGTGTATTCTTGTTGTATGTGTGTGTTCTGGCTGTCGGGGGTAGACTTCTATCCCATTAAGAATGTATAGAGCGAACGCCCATCACTTGTGCTTTCAACCGTTTCGAGTAAATTTCGGCAGCACCTCCCCGCTGTTCTCTGAGTACACTGTAATAGAATAGATAATCATTTCAAAGCTGTGAAACAACGTTGAAATGAACATCTAATCTATCTTTGTACACAGAGAACCAGCGGAAAGGTACCGACGAAATATCTTGAAACGGATGAAAACATAAGTGAATGAAACCGTTTGCTTTATACATTCTTAACTTGTCCACACGGGACAAATCTATGGGTTACCATACGATTGAATTTTCTCGTCGCGTAGACTATACGACGGTTGTTAGTATCGAGCTATACTGTCCGATATTTAACAACCTTCGTATAGTTCTAGGTCACGACGAGTATCGCACGTATGTTAACCGATAGACGGGGACTAAGTGGCGCTTTTAGTTTCATATATGAGTATCGATGAGAATATGAAGGTTTCATATTATCATATATTGGTTTTAACCCGAACATCTCGAATCGTTCTCTAATTATGCGTTTGTTGTGTATTCTTATTGTATGTGTGTGTTCCGGCTGTCGGGGGTATGCTTCTATCCCATTAAGAATATATAGAGCGAACGCCCATCACTTGTGTTTTCAACCGTTTCGAGTAAATTTCGGCAGCATCTCCCCGCTGTTCTCCGAGTACACTGTAATAGAATAGATAATCATTTCAAAGCTGTAAAACAACGTTGAAATAAACATCTAATCTATCTTTGTACATGGAGAACCAGCGGAAAGGCACCGACGAAATATCTCGAAACGGATGAAAACACAAGTGAATGAAGGCATTTGCTTTATACATTATTAACTTGTCCACACGGGACAAATCTATGGGTTATCATACGATTGAATTTTCTCGTCGCGTAGACTATACGACGGTTGTTAGTATCGATCTATACTGTCCGATATTTAACAAACTTCGTATAGTTCTAGGTCACGACGAGCATCGCACGTATGTTAACCGATAGATGGGGACTAAGTGACGCTTTTAGTTTCATATATGAGTATCGATTGTAATATGAAGGTTTCATATTATCATCGAGTATCATATATTGGTTTTAACCTGAATATCTCGAATCGCTCTTTAATTATGCGTTTGTTGTGCATTCGTGTTGTATGTGTAACATGATTTTAAACCATTGAGATCAAGATTGATAAAACTGATCATCCTACATTGCAATAGCATTCATCAACCAAAAACTATTATTGCAATGACATTCATCTATAACAATCAACAATTAAAACTAAAAATGTAGGATACTGATATCATAACATATGAATTCACATGACTGAAACACGCATCAAAATATTGAAGTAGGGGGGCAGAAAAAAACCCTATTTGATTATCAAATGCATGGGTTTGTATGATTTATATGTATGTATTTGAGTGCTGCAATTCCGAAATTTGCTTTAACTTTTATGTTGCTTTATGTTATTAATTTGATCATTTTTAAAATTGTAATTGGTTCTACACATAATTATTTCGTTATTGTAACAGAAAATTTTGTTTCTTTCGATATGAAACAGATACGATACACGATATGATAAATAAAAAAACGAAACACAAACCGTATCAAGATTTAAGAACTTTGATTATGTCATATACGCGGGCCGATATTTTCATATTAGCCAATAGGCAAAAATAGATTGCGGTCAGGATATGGCATATTGGCAGATGTTACCTATATGCATACATGCATGTTTTCTCCCCATTTTTTTATAAATTAAACCAACTTTTCTATACATTCTACTAATTACTGAATACATTCAGGTTAAATGCATAGAGCTAGCCGTAATTTCCTCTACGGTAAACTTTCATCAATGCAACACTTTGGTTCACCTAACTAGATCGCCATTCACGAACACAATCTATTTATATGGCATGATTTTATACACTTAATTTTACCATATTTAATGAAAATGAATCATTCATGATATGATACATGTATATACATCGATACCCAACCCCAACCTAGCCCCAGCCCCAGCCCAACCCCAGCCCAGCCCAGCCCCAGCCCCAGCCCCAGCCTAACCCTAGCCCCAGCCCCAGCCCTATCCCCAGCCTAACCCTAGCCCCAGCCCTATCCCCAGCCTAACCCTAGCCCCAGCCCAGTCCCAACCCAGCCCCGCCCCAACCTAACTCTAACCCCAGCGCGCCCCAGCTAAACCCCAACCCCAACCCTAAGCCAAACCTTAACCCCAGCCCCAGTCGCAGCCGAATCCCAACCCTAACCCTAACCCCAACCCCGACCCCGACCGCAACCCCTGCCGAACCCCAACTCCAACCGCAACCCCAGACCCAGCCATGAACCCTAGCCCTAAATAATCAAAAATTTCTTTAATTTAGTTGAAGATTTACTAACCTGAACGGCGGCGGCGACAACTTGAATGGCGGTGGCGACGACGAGAACGGTGGTGGCGACGAGAACGGCGGTGGCGATGACGAGAACGGCGGTGGCGATTTGGGGATTTTGTTTCGCACGCGATCGAGAGAGGAAGAAAGAGAGCGTAGGCGATCGATCTGTGCCTTTATTAAATCGCTATTTAGTTGCCCCTACGAATTTGTCCGTAGGTCCTTGGTTTGCGGCTCCGTAGGGGCAAACACCAAATTAAGAATTAATATTTTTATTCTTGAACGTCTAGGCCCGTAGGGGCAACCTTTTAGCCCTACGGATTAATCCGTAGGGCCAACATAAATCTTCCCCTACGGATTTCAATATTTGTAGGGGCAACCCCCTATTTTAATAGTGCAATCGGGTTTCCCAAAATGGGCCAAGATTTATAAAAATACGTAATCTTGTAGAAAACGGTTTTAATAGTAAATTATATTTATATGTAAAGTTTCGTTTTCCCGTATTCTATATTCCCGAAAGGTATTGTGCTATGTTGCATGTGAGTGTTGTGAGGAGGTAGGTCATTACCCCGTGATCTAATTAAAGGTATAGCAAGATTAATGATGTTTTAAAGTAGAAAGTAAACTACATGGTATTTTAGTGAAAAAGAGCGATAAAAGTTACAAAATGAAATATTTTTCTATGAAACTTGTTCAACATGTTTTTTTAATGATTAATAGTCAAGATGTAAGAGTTTAACATGGTTGTATTAAGGAAAATTGAACTTTATAAAGAAAACCGAATCGGAAGTCGGATTTAACTCCGCTTACGTCGGGTTTTATTAAAAGAAGTTTTAAGACTAGAGAATAGAAGAGGGAGGCGGGACTTACAGGTTTAGAATCAAGAGAAGAGGGAGAGGAGGAAGTAGGATTTTCCGGTGCGTCGTTTCGTCGCCGGAAGCTCCTAGGGTCGTCGTCGGAAGATCGCCGGAGTTTTGCTCTTCGCTAACTCCACTTGTACACAAAAGTTCTATGGATTTTCTTGAGAGTTTTGGACAGAAAATTGTAGTGAGGAGGGCGTGTTTAGGAGTGATATTTATAGGGTAAAGCTAGGGTTAAGGTAGGTGAAAGGGTGAATTGAAAATGTAATAAAAATTGTATTTAAAATGGAGTAAATAGGTGTTTTAAAAGACTCAGTTAATGTGCAGAGAAATTAAAGTATACAAGGGTTATTATAATACAAAAAGGCAGAACATTCATGAAGGCAACTCGACGATCCGATCGAGTTCGGCCGGCGGCGGCGGGCCGAGTCGGCCCAGTCGGGACGAGGCTTGCTGCCACGTGTCCCTCGTCGCTTAGTGTAGCCCCTGGGTCAGTTTTTTTATATTTGTAGTGGGGTTCTTACGAGTTATGCACGTGTAGGCTCTTGGACTTCTAAAAATCTAAAATAAAACAATATTAAAAAATAATGTGGCTAATGAGATTTGAACTTTGGTGTTTTGGTTTAGCAGTGCAAGAACTTACCAATGAGCTACAAACTCCTTCTTACTATTAAAAAGAAAATCAAACTTATAACTTGTGCTCAGGCAAAAATACACCTTTCTGTATTTTTTTTTTTGAAAAATTTGTACAGAAAGTTTAGGGTTGTTACAATATTTGAAATATGATTTTCTAAAATAATCAAAACACAAAGAGATTCATAAGCTAACAAAAAGATACCAAAATTCGAAAATTGGTTTGAAGAGCAGAGATAGTACTAGCGGTTTAGCAATGCAATGCACATGAATAAATTACTAAATAACAAAACTAAAGGGATTAGTAGTTAACTCCGTAAGTTAAATGCATTTTTTTATTTACTTTATAATTTTTTGTTTAATTAGATTCTTTACCCACTCTCTCTCTCTCTCTTTATATATATATATATATATATATATATATATATATATATATATATATAGCTACATTTCAACTTGCTATCATGAACTATAGACATTTTTCCCAAACAATACCATGAACTTTCAAAATGATGGATTGATACCATGAACTTTCGAAAGTATCAAAAAACACTCCTTAGGCATTAACGGAAAATTAGAAAATTACCAAAATACATATCTCTCTCTCTTTTTTGAAAATATAGTTTTTTTATTATATGAGAGGGGTTTTATTATATGGGAGGGGTATTTTGGTTATTTTGTAAATTTCTATTAATGCCGCCAGGGGAGTTTTTTTTAAATACTTTTGCAATTTTATCGTATCAATCCATCATTTTGAAAGTTCATGGTATCAGTTGGGAAAAGTACTATATTTCATGGTAGCAAGTTGTATACATCTATGAAGAGGTTTTTGATGAGCATGGATTTAGTATTTGTCATATATGTTAAAAAAAATTAAACCATAATAATTTCCTTAAATGTTTTTTGTCTAAAGTTATTTATCAAGCGTTTTAGTTACCGATTCTGTAGGATTTCTCATCAAAAAAAGTCGATGGCCTACACCATTTCAAAACTAAGGACTTTTCTCACTTCTCCAATATATCATTTGAATTTAAATGTGGGTGTCATTTATCTTCTCCTCTTACACATGAAATACACTTGTATATTATAACATAAAAGTTTAATGTAGTTATATTCATTATATTGACCAAAAGTTTCTAAATCTCAACCGTCCGGATATCACACTACGAATGGTGGATAAGAAGTTGCTTCTACCATTTTGCTTCAAATGAGAATTCTACAGGACCTTTGTCAGCTAAATGTCTATTAGAATCTTTTCAAATCTTCTTTATATGATATTAACATGAGAATAATGAAGAAAAGAGGCGCTAGAGGGATTTTTCGTTATGTGACGTCAAATATTTATATCCTCAATGATTTTTTTCGATGATCGGCACCCATTATTATTATCTTTATCATGTAAGATATGGATATACCAAATTTTATGTGATTCCAACAATTTTTCACCGTTGAGTTAGCAATGTAAAAAGTTATATTGTCGGTAAACCATTAATTTTGCGCACACTAAATCAGCGGTGAAAAAATGACGGAATCACATAATATTTGGTGTATCCACATCTTATATAATAAAAATGATGATGATGATGGGTTCGATTGTCGAAATCAATTGTTGAGGGTATATTTTTCGCGCAAAGGAGGAAATTCCTTCCTATGGCACATTTCCTCCATTATTCTCTATTAACATATATCCATGCACATCGTATGTGTAAAATGTCACGCCTCGCTTGCCGAAATAAATAATACAATAGCCAAAACGTGACGATGCCTGCGATGTATCTATACCGAGAAGTGCTCCTTCCCGATATAGACACGCTAAGCGTATGTCATGAAGTAGTACATACTAAAAATAATAAGTCTCAAACCAGCAACATAATATACATATGATATATTCTCCAAAGTGTCATAGTTTTACTATACCAAAAGATAAAGTTATATATTACATCAAGAGGTTCGGATAAAACTATATAAGCTAAACTAAAATTGGGTTGGATCACTCTCCATTTGGGCTAGGCATGCGCGTATGCCAAATCCTCGGCCGTCAGCTCTTGCTCCGCTAGCATCATTTATCTTCCATAAAAATCATGGCTAACAGACATTTCAATCAACCAGAAATATCAGTCCGCAAGCTTGGCTCGGGTAAGTTTACCTAGCTATAACAAAATGAAAGTGCATGAAAAGGTTTTTCGTGTAAGCATGGAAAGTGTGTCGGCGATGTGACGTGAGGGTCAGGTGACAATAAAATGAAAGTTTTAAAATCATGAAATATTCTAGTTAAGAAACATGGAATAATGCTCTTGTGATCATGGTAAACAATCAATTAATGTCATGAATGCATGTCATTACTTGTCATGTCAAGTTACTATGTGCACCCTTGGACATCTCTAAGTGAGTATCCACATGTATATGGACTTACGATGTATCACCCAGGGATGGTAATCTTCCCGGATTCAAAAGGTGTATACCATCGTCATTGCTATGCTTAGCTCTAAGTTGCGCTTTGCTCCGTTTC
Organism: Agapanthus africanus; assembly: GCA_030015575.1. Classification (NCBI taxonomy): domain Eukaryota; kingdom Viridiplantae; phylum Streptophyta; class Magnoliopsida; order Asparagales; family Amaryllidaceae; genus Agapanthus; species Agapanthus africanus. The sequence continues at coordinate 412,184,705 of JASDDO010000016.1, forward strand.
GGCGCTTTACTCCGTTTCGGTACTTTACTCTGCATACGCTTGTAACTATCCTCAATTCTTGGTATTAGCATGATCAGGGCTCATTCATATAGTATTAATTCATGAACTAGAATGCGTAACATCGTGAATATTTCGTTCGTCATGTCGGAACATCATATGAGGATTGTAGAGATAACCAATGTGGATTCAAAAGGTAATCTTTCCAGAATCCAGAGGCACACCGTGCATGTACGTTGCTCTGGGTTGCACTTTGTTCCATTTGGCACTTAGTTCCGTCATACAATAGCATGGTTCATCTTTCCGATGTCACGGTCAAGTTGTTCAACTATACATGGCAATATATGATGCTAGGCATGATGAAGAGCATAAGCAAACAATATGATGAGCATGAGTTCAATCAAATGTACCGATTTAGATTAAACATGCATATTAATGCTTAATAGAATATTTTATTCTTCATGTTGATATTAACAATCTAGCATGGAGTAAGGTGTCTTACCTGGTGAACATATGTAGCGTGATATGAGTTATATAGTGAATAGTACCATAGGTAGAATCAAGTTACTAGAATTAGTAACTTCTATTATACTAGAGTTTTGTGAATGAAATTTCGTTCAACATCGATAAACGTGTAGTATATCATAATAAGTTCGCATTCCTTCCTAACAATACAATGAACATGAATAATTAACTGATAAAACAACCACTCATTAGGGTAACGTGCAATGGAAAGCAACCGAACATCAAAATAAACTTTCCATTACTGATTTAGCTTAATACAACTTTAAATATACTTAAGATAAATTTTAATTGCTAATTAACAAACTCATTCAAGCATAGCATCCACACGTTAGGATTAACTCAGATATGCATCAAAATTGCATCGACAATAACCGTGTGTGAGGTAAACTTATCGAAGTGCAAGTCGGTATAATAATCTATAACTTGCCGAAGCTATATCTTCTAAACCGTAAGCCAAAACACATCCAAATTTTGAACAAGGTAAAACTATCCTTTTGGGAATTTTGGTAAATATTTTAGATTTTTTTAAAAAAATTAAGTCGTGAAACAGTCAAAATACATCAGCGTGTATTTATAGGGTAAAATTAGAATTAAAATTACCATTTTACCACTACTACAATAAGGGGTTGCCCCGACGGATAAAGGTATTCGTAGGGGCAACCTTTTCTTGTCCCTACGGATTAATCCGTAGGTCCCCATGATTGCCCCTACGGTGCCCTACGTTTTAATTTAAAAATATTAAAACGTAATTTGTTATTTGGCCCTACGGAGCCGCAAACGAAGGACCTACGGATTAATCCGTGGGAGTATTATATGGGTTATTTTAATAAAAAAGGCCAGAAATTTCCTCTTTCTCACAATTTCCTCTTTCTCATAACTTCCTCACTCTCCCGCGCGCGCGTCGTCGCCACCGCCCTCGCTTCGTCGCCACTGCCTGCGGCTCGTGGACACCGCACTCCCGCGCACGCCTCGTTGTCCCCGACATCATCGTCGACTTCCTCGTCGATGTTAGGAACGCTTTCGTCGCCGATTGCGTCGTCGACCATCTCCGGTCTCCTCCATCGCCGGCCTACAGGTTAGTAAATTTCATATTTTTACTTCTAATTATGCATTTATTTCTGTTTTTGTTGATTATTGGGTTGCTACTTGGGTTAGGGTTAGGTTCAGGGTTAGGGTTCAGGGTTCGGTTAGGGTTAGGGTTAGGGTTCGGTTCAGTTAGGGTTAATTGGTTGCTACTTGGGCTAGGGTTAGGGTTCAGGGTTCGGTTAGGGTTAGGGTTCAGTTTAGGGTTAGGGTTAGGGTTCGGTTCAGTTAGGGTTAGGGTTAGGGTTAATTAGTTGGGATTAGCTAGGGTTAGGGTAGGACATGGGCTAGGGTTAGAGTTCAGTGTATGGTTACGGTTAGGGTTAGGGTTAGGATTAGGGTTCAGTGTATGGTTAGGGTGAGGGATTGGTTCAGGGTTAGGGTTTAGGGTTAGGGTTTGGTTCAGAGTTAGGGTTAGAGGCTAGGGTTAATTTGGGTTAATTACGTAAAATAAATAGGGTTAATTGGGTTAATTAGTGATAATTTGAAAGGGTTAGGGTGTTGATTAGGGTTAATTAGGTTAATTTGGGTAAATTGGGTTAAATTTGGGTTAATTAGGGATAATTTGTGTTAGGGTAACGATTATGGTTAATTTGGGTTACTTAGGGTTAGGGTTTAGGGTGCACTAGTTCATTCAGTAGGATACTCGATGATAACATGCATATTTATATCAAAATTACTTATATAGTCAATGTTTGATTGTCTAGCTGTTGGTGGTGCGTCTACATCAAGGACAGAGGCCGCTCTCGCACCTCCAGGTATGTTTATATATCCTATAGTGCATGCATATTGATTTAGAATGCTATATCATAAATATACATACATTCTTTTTGCGCTTACGTACTTAGATAATCATTTTTTAATTGTCTAGCTGTAGGTGGTGCCTCCACATCTTGGGCAGAGTCCACCACCGCACCTGTGGGTATGTCTATATATCCTATAGTGTATATATGTTGATTTAGACCGTTATATTATTGATATACACATTATTTTTGCAATTACTTATATAGTCAATGTTTGATTGTCTAATTATAGGTGGTGCGTCCACGTCTGGTGCAGGGGCCACTCTCTCCAGGTATATTGCACGCATATTCATTTTAAATGTAATATTATAGATATACATGCATATTTATGTCAAAATTACTTATATAGTCAATATTTGATTGTCTAGCTGTTGGTGGTGCGTCCACATCATGGACAGAGGCCACTCCCGCACCTCCAGGTATGTTTATATATCATATAGTGCATGCATATTGATTTAGAATGCTATATCATAAATATACATACATTCTTTTTTCTCTTATGTACTTAGATAATCATTTTTTAATTGTCTAGCTATAGGCGGTGCCTCCACATCTCGGGCAGAAGCCACCACCGCACCTGTGGATATATTTATATATCCTATAGTGTATACATGTTGATATAGAATGTTATATTATTGATATACACATTATTTTTACAATTACTTATATAGTCAATGTTTGATTATCTAATTATAGGTGGTGCGTCCACGTCTGGTGCAGGGGTCACTCCCTCCAGGTATATTGCATGCATATTCATTTTGAAAGTAATATTATAGATATACATGCATATTTATGTCAAAATTACTTATATAGTTAATGTTTGATAGTCTAGCTGTTAGTGGTGCGTCCATATCAGGGACAGAGGCCACTCCCGCACCTTCAGGTATGTTTATATATCCTATAGTGCATGCATATTGATTTAGAATGATATATCATAAATATAGATACATTCTTTTTTCTCTTACGTACTTATATAATCATTTTTTAATTGTCTAGCTGTAGGTGGCGCCTCCAAATCTCGGGCAGAGGCCACTACCGTACCTGTGGCTATGTTTATATATCCTATAGTGTATACTTGTTGATTTAGAATGTTATATTATTGATATACACATTATTTTTGCAATTACTTATATAGTCAATGTTTGATTGTCTAATTATAGGTGGTGCATCCACGTCTGGTGCAGGGGCCACTCCCGTCACTTCCATACCTTCCGCTCAGTCTGCAGGTTAATATGAATAAATATAAAATAATTATTCATTTTACATATCCTTTAAGAATAAACATGAACTTCATGTAATTTATTGATGTTTATTTTCTAGTTGGCGGGGATGCGTCCACGTCCGGGTCACCGACTGTTCCTCACCGGAGGAACTATCGTCCCACGCGTGCTGCTGCCCGGGCCTAGTGTAACAACCGAGTCCAGTTCTACAAGTTTCTGTTATCGTATGTGTAGTGTGTGGTATTTATTTCAGTTATCTTGCTTGACTATTGCTAGTTGTAACTTACCCCGACAATTCATATTTTGCATATAACAATTTATGTCATCTAAAATTAAATTAAAAATACTTGTCATGGCCTGCTCGGCATCCCTAACCCTGTGGTAGCATCCTTGCATCGTGTTCTCGTCCCGTTCAGTGAAACAGACATGTTTGGACGGCTACGCGCACGTACGTGCATCCGTTCTTGAGGGTATGCTTTTTAATTATAAAATACTTCTTTTTAATTTTTGGAACCCGCCAATAAATTTCATATTTCAAATTCAAATTTTGGACTTGACCCGGGCGCAATTCTGAACTATTTTGCAACTACGCCAAATCCTATTTTTCTAATATTTTAAAACCAACAAAATTTAAATTCATCTAACAGATTATATTTCCCATTTTTTCCTTTAAAATCTTTTTAAAAAATTTTCCCTAACTGTTTGACCCATAAATCTTTCCCTTTCTTTTCCCTTCTTTGGCCACGAGCCAATCACAATTCACTTAACCTCCATAGGCCCCACACGACATTCTCTCTCTCCCCTTTCCCCTTCTCTTTCTCTCTCTCCTCTCTTTCTCTCGAGGGCACTACGAGCCAATTTTCTTTCTCCTCAAAATCTTTCTCTCTCCTCTCGATCTCTCTCTCCCCCCCTCGTCACTCTCTCTCTCTATCTCCTCTCTCCTTTATATTTTTCTCCTTTTTCAGTTTTTTAACAGAACCCATCTACGAAGAAGCCCTAGCCGCCTAGTCTTCCGTCTCCGTTGCCCCAACGCCAACGCCATTACTGCCGACCTCGTCGCCTCCTCGCCCTCATCACTTCCACATCATCTCCTTCCTCCTCTCTCCGAGCACCCTGCACGAGCACCGCGCACCCACCTGCACACCGCTGCACATCGTGGGATCGCCGCCGGCGATCTTGATCCGTTCCCTGGCCTCGTGCACCCCCTCGGTGAGCTTGATCTTTTCCTTCTCCTCTTTCCTTCTCCTCCTTCTCTTCCTTCTTCTTATTCTTCTCTTCTTTTCTTCGTGCATTCTTTATTGTTCACTGTTTTTGTGTTTGGCCGGAATCCGATCGTGCCGACGACGTTTCCCGACGATCCAGCAAGGAACCCTGACCCGTGTGGCTCCACTGTTCGTCGTTTGGGTTCATTCCGTGAACCGTGCGCACGTTGCGAGATTTCCCCGCCGACGTGTAACGTTCCGTTTTCCGTTTCGCGACCCGTCGAGGCAAGTGAAACTTGCTACATGCTATTTTAAACTATTTATATACTAAATTACTTATTTCCTGTTAAATCTCTAATTAGAATCGAAAGAAAAGGATTTCATGTTAACCGTATAAAGTTCCGTTATGCATTTTATGATTCCGAACGTGAAACTTAATCTTGCATCTGATTATTTACATCTAACAATCACCCGTACATGATAAATCACATTCGTTTATTGCTATGATACCCTTTTATCCAGTTTAGTCTATCAGACATCCATGTGCAACTTAAACTGATCTAATTACAACTGCATCCATTAAACAGATTATACATGTCGTCGCAATCCATATTTATTAACTTGTTTTCAGCATTTACATCTATCATACTGTATGCACATTATGCTGACACTGTCTGTTAAACACAATTGATAACTGTACAGCTAAATAAATAAAATCTGCTTTATTGCTTAACCCATTGCTTAGATCATGTTGTTGATAACCATGCTTGATTATTATAACCCTGATTATGAGCACACTCTTGATATCGTTTACACTTTGACATGATACATATTGATTGACCCGACATGGTACCGTACACTACTTGACCTGACCTGATATACCATGACTTGACCCGTTACCTGATCTTGTGTCTAATGCCAACAAACCTGACATGTAGTCCTCACAGACCGTTCCTGTTGTCTATCCAGATAAACCTGCTTTTACCTGATCCTGTGTTGGCATTAGTTCTTGATTACTGAATACTGACTTGAACACTTATAACTTTGGGGTATGGGGAAATCAATGGTGAAACCTGACTTGTAACTCAACAGTTCCATACCTGTTCTGATCAGTCTTACGGGCTAGGCCAGCCCCGGAGTGATGATGCTGACATCACTCGTCTGTACCTGCTACCTTTTACTGCCTAGCGGCACGTCTCGGTTTCAGCCCGAGAGTCTGTAGACCGTAGTCCCGGGCATGCACGGGATACTATTGAGTTACATCGATGATTCATCAAATTGATTTCAAAAGACTTTAGAACAGAAAACCTAATAGAACAGTTTAGTTTACTCACTGCACACTACCCTGCACTGCCCTGATTTACATTACTGTCACACCTGCTTTTCATTCATGTCTATATTTGCATTGCCTGTTACCCTGTTTATATTTTAATACTTGATGACATGACGCGCTGACGTCTGGGTTTTGCATGGCCTAGATTCTGTACCGCTGCTGCAGTCCGAGCAGGAGTACTTCAGCCAGCAGGCTGAACTGTGAGGTGTCAGCAGTAGTTAGTTCTTTTATTTCCTGCATTTTATTCCTGATGTGAGCCCGCATTATGGGACATACATTTCAGTTATTTTGTATTGGATCTTTTGCTTCCGCATTTTATTATTCTTGACTCATGTTATCTTGGCTTATGGACATGTATTAGATAGTTTTATTTTGTTCTTGATATCTCTACACCCGTAATGTGACTGTGGATGGATACTTCCTACCCACAGGTAGCATGGTTGGCTATGTCATGTGCCCAATTTAGCGTACTCTGGGAAGCGGGGCGTGACACCTAGGCTCGTGCTTCTGTCGCCGGATGTATACATCACACTTCAATTTTTGGTAAACCTTGATTTCTTAATACCATTTTGTCTTAATATTGATTGCCTTGATATTTCTTGTAGATGCAGGGCATCCCCATCCCGAGAGGGGGACTCGAGACCCGAATCAGTCCCACAGGCTGAGGACCGACAAAGTTAGGAGGAGGCAGCATCCCCCCTCTTCTTTACCCCTGATTATCGCTATACCGGCGATTATGCCGAGAGATTCGGCCGGTATATGGAGGATGAGAGCCACCTCGTGAAGAAGTATCCACTTCACGTTGAGTGGGGCGACCAACACCGGCACTCATTTGCCCTCTTCTGGAATCAGGCTCGGGTATTAATATATATTTTCATTTGACTTACCCAATATATTTATTATTATTTAACACTTGCAATTTAATAACATTGTTTTTTTTTGTATTTGTAGTTGGATTACGACTTTCAGCCTGTACCCGACCCTGATCACCCTGAGAGAGTGCTCGATCTTCACGCTCTGTATCATGGCCTGATGAAGAACATGCAATCAAAGGTCCGATACAATAGGAACGAGCTGAAGATCGACTGCTATTCCCTATAGATGGCGACCCCCGAGGCAGAGAGAGTGGCTCTCCTACATACTCCGGCCTTTGCGAGAGTCGACGTAGATACATGGCCTCTCTTGTGCCAATATTTCGACTCTCAGCGCAAACAGGTTTGTATTTTAAATGTAATTTATTGTTTAGTATATAATTTATTTTTTGTATTGTTTAATTAGAAAACTAAATCTGAATGTGTTGTGCAGAAACATGCCGATCAAAATAAAGAGAATAGGAAGTCGGCGAAGAGGGGTCGCCCCACTTATACAGGTGGCTCGAGGAATATTACTCGTTCCATGGAAGCATCGGTAAATTACAATAGACCTACTGTGATATAATGTAATATTAAGTGTTATTTTATAATATATGTAATTTTTTTGCGAATTGCAGATAGCTCAGACCCTGGCTCAGGGTGGTGTTCCCCTCCGAAGGACGGCGCGACAGGGATGTCTTGCCTGAAGTTCGGGGCAGATGCTATTTGGTTTTATCCGTCTACCTCTCCGAAGATGCCAAGTTGATTTATGAAACCATGTATCGAAGGTTTAAACGGATGCGGCCGATGTAGCAGACTTCGTCAGATTCCCCCTCGTTCGAGGGGTTTTTGATTGTGGGGACGCTCTTCCCTGCAGGCGCAAGCCCCTGCAGTTAATTACGCTACCGCATCGCGGTAATAACTTTCTCCTTCTCCAGCTGGTCACTTCGTGTCATAGGTGTTTGTTTTGTTTGTGTTTGCCCGTGGATTGTATACGGAGACTAATTTATATCATCGCTCGTAGGACGTGGATTAGTCCAAATCCGTATTTTCTTAGATTTGGGTTTGGGGTTTTGGTTCAAGGATCCGTTAGTCTAATTTTAGACTAAGATCAACTTAACGAGATCGTTTAGATCCAACAAAAGAGCATTTGGGGGGCTCTATTATTCTAGTTTAGGGACATAGTGGTCCATTGCCAGTTAAGGACATGGTGGTCCATTGCCAGTTTAGGGACATGGTGGTCCATTGCCAGTTTAAGGACATGGTGGTCCATTGCCAGTTTAGGGACATGGTGGTCCATGGAATGTATGGCCGTCGGGACCCGTCACCTCTCTGACGACATTGAAGGATTACAACGACAGATATCAGAGGAGTTCAGAGATGTACCCTTGAACCAAAGTTGGTTGGGAGATCTATAGTCCAATTTGGGACTAAAGTCTGTTTGAAGGTTTGTGAGCATACGGGCTCGGTTGATATGAGTTGAACATTTTGTTGTTCTGGCTGTTTGAGCCTTTATTTGGGGCTCAGCCCTTTTATAATGCATAGCATTGGGCTCTTTAATAAAATACACAGCATTTAGATTAGGCCTGTTAGGCCTTTTAATTAGGCTTTGCCCTTTTTTAATAATGCACAGCATTTATTGGTTTGACAATGCGCCACGTGGTCTGTCAGGCGCTTTGCGCCAATTAAATAGCACAAGGCGCAAGCGCATGTGGAGGTGACACGTGTCATACTCTGCTGAGCGCAAGTCTGTTAGCGCAGTGCTGCGCCAGTGCGCTGCGCTAGTGCGTTGCTGACACGTGGCGCGCTCTGGTGACTTGCGCCAGTCCTAGGAGCGCAACAGCGCAAATTAAGAGTGCAGGGCACTGTTCAATGGCGCAGAGCGCATCTTGATCAAATTTAGATCAAAGAAAAAAACCTTTTTAGTTCTAAAGAGATTCCACCTCAAGTTTTTTTTAAGAACCAATGGTTCATCAAAAGGCTGTGCCTTTATGTAGATCAAAAGATCTAGGGATGAAGTAAATTACTTCTTTTTTATGATTGGATCTATTTTGATCTTTTTTTTTTATTGAAGATCTTGATCTTGTTCTTAGATCATTGATCTTTTTAGAAGAAATTCTTCTTTTTTTCAAAGGTTTTCCTTTTTTTTCTTTTTGAGTTCTTCTCAAGATTTTTAGAGGAGCTCTGTATATCTGAGACTTGGAGTCTAGGGGCCTTTATATAGGGCCAATTAGTTTGTTAGGTTAGTTATAGAGATCTTTCTCTGATTGATCTGGGGATATTTCCCTACCGTTGGATCTTTGATCCTAAGGCCTCTGTTTTACAGAAGATAATTTTCTTGTTTTAACAAAATTAAAAAGATCTTTCTAGAATTTTAATTCTGATTAATTAAATAATTTATTATTTAAATGCTGGCGCAGTTGGCGCAAGCGCACCTGCGCTTGACACGTGTCGCGCTGTGCAACTGCGCGCATCTGCGCTGATAGCGCTCTGCGCTGACACGTGTCGCGCAGCGCAGAGCGCAGCGCAACTGCGCTAGCGCATCTGCGCTGACACGTGTAGCGCAGCGCAGAGCGCAGCGCAACTGCGCTAGGGCGTAGCGCAACTGCGCTGACACGTGTCGCGCAGCGCAGAGCGTAAATTATCTGAAGCGTTGCTTCCTTTATTTAAAATTTGAATTTTGAAACAGAGCCTTGCTCTGATTGGGGGAAACAGAAGCGTTGCTTCATTTCCCGCCTTGGAATTTGAACAGAGGTTTTCTCTGAAAGGGAGATTTTCTCCTTTATTATTATTATTTATTTATTTATTTATTTTTTCTTTTATTGTTATTATTTTATACGGAGCGGGTTTTGAGCCAAAATTTTGGAAGGAACAAATGCCCCCACTACTTTGCCCACGTAAGTATGTACGTGGTGAAGTAGTGCAAAGTTATGCATGGTCACCGAATTGAGGGCTTAGGAGACAAGTTTTGGGTCCTTGTAGCCTAAGACTTTTCCAACTTTATGAACCGTAAGGGTCTCACAAAGACTTTTCTCCCTACGAGTCGAGAGGATCTCGTAGGTGTATTTTCTCCTTAGGAATCGTGAGGATTCCTAAGTGCGTTTTCCCTTATAAGTCGTAAGGATCCTACAAGAGAATTTTCCCTCTTACGAGTCGAGAGGACCCGTAAGCGGTTGTTTCCCTCCTTGTCGAGATTCGACCTTGGAGAGTGTGGTCCGTGAATAGTATGCAAGAGTCCGTTTTGGACCGACTTGCAGGGTCTCAGTGCTTAGGAAACAAGTTTTTTAATCCACGTTGCCTAAGGCTTTTCCTCACGAGTCGAGACGAATCGAGCATTTCTCGCAAGAATATCCTAATGTCGCAGTTAACCTATGCTCTTTATGACAGAGGTCCGTTAGGGTCTGTGGTACTAGGGTTTTGTCCATCGTACCGTCGCGTCGGCTGATATATTCCTCGATAGGCAACCTTGCTGTTCGAGTAGCCTTACGATTGTTATTTCACTGATCCCTTCGGGGCTGGACAAGACGTCTTCAAGCAATCCTCCTAGGCAGTTTGACCGTCGGAAGAGCAAGCGTTAGGAATTTTGCCATGCCGCTTTTTACTTGAGGTTAGGCTCGTTTTGGAGAGCCCCGATGAGTCATAACCACTCCGCGCCGGTGTGGGATAATCTCCGATAGTCTTTCAAGTTTTATATGAGTTACCGTCAAGACCCTGAAGCTAGGAATTTGGCCTTCGCTTCTTTTGCTGGCATTGCATCGGCTGTATCGAGACGAATGTCGCGGTTATCTCTAGGTTGTTGGTGAACCGTCGAGGTTTGGAACTAGGGATTTTACCGTGGCTCCGTTGTTTGATTGTCGCGTCTGAATCCTGCTAGAGGAAGAACGCTGGGGTGACATTTCGTCTGCTGTATCGAGACGAACGTCGAGGTGGTGACAACTCCGCGCTGATGTGAGATGATCTCCGATGGTCTTTCAGGTTTTATATGAGTTACCGTCAAGACCCTGAAGCTAAGAATTTGGCCTTTGCTTCGTTTGCTTTGTCACGTTCGAATCCTGTTAGAAGAAGAACGCTGTCGTGACATCTCGTCTATTGTATTGAGACGAACGTCGAGGTGGTGACCACTCCGCGATGGTGCGAGATGATCTCCGATTGTCTTTCAGGTTTTATATGAGTTACCGTCAAGACGCTGAAGCTAGGAATTTGGCATTCGCTTCGTTTGTTTTATCATGTCTGAATCCTGTTGGAGAAAGGACACTGTTGTTGACATTGCGTCTGCTGTAACGAGACGAATGCTGAGGTGGAGCTGGGATTTTGCCGTCACTCCGCTTTACTGACCACGGGGTCTTTTGTTGACGTTGCATCTACATCCCGCTGGACTGGGAAGGAACGCCGTTGTTGACATTGCGTCTGCTGTAACGAGACGAATGCTGAGGTGGAGTTGGGATTTTGCCGTTACTCCGCTTTGCTGATATTGCGTCTGAGTCCTGTTGAAGGAAGGACACTGTAATGACATTTTGTCTGCTGTATCGAGATGAACGTCGAGGTGGTGACCACTCTGTGTGGGATGATCTCCGGTAGTCGTTCAGGTTTTATATGAGTTACCGTCAATACTCTGAAGCTAGGAATTTGGCCTTTGCTTCATTTGCTTTGGTACGTCCGAATCCTGCTGGGGGAGGAACGCTGGGATGACATCTCGTCTACTGTATCGAGACGAACGTCGAGGTGGTTCCTAGATTGCCTGTGAACCGTTAGGACCTGGAACTAGGGACTTTGTCATGGCTCTGTTGTTTTAACCTTGGGTTGTTAATATTGTATCTGCATTTTGCTAGACTGTGAAGGAACGCCGTTATTGACATCTCGTCTGTTGTATCGAGACGAATGTTGCGGTGAAGCTGGGATTTTGCCTTCGCTTCATTTTGTTTCGACCGTGAGGTCTTTCGTTGGCGTTGTATCTGCATTCTGCTGGACTGCGAAGGAACGCCGTTGTTGACATCTCGTCTGCTGTATCGAGACGAATGTTGCGGTGAAGCTAGGATTTTGCAGTCGCTTCGCTTTATTTTGACCATGAGGTCTGTACCCCTCCGAACGGCGGCCAATACATGGACGTCTTGCCTGTGATTCGGGGCAGATGCTATTTGGTTTTATCCGTCCACCTCTCCGAAGATGCCAAGTTGATTTATGGCACCGTGAATCGGAGGTTTAGACGGATGCGGCCGATGTAGAAGACTTTGTCAGATTCCCCCTCGCTTGAGGGGTTTTTGATTGTGCGGACGCTCTTCCCTGCAGGCGCAAGCCCCTGCAGTTAATTACGCTATCGCATCGCGGTAGCCACTTTCTCCTGCTCCAGAAGTTCACTTCGTGTCGTGTGTGTTTGTTTTGTTTGTGGTTGCCCGTGGATTGTATACGGAGACTATTAATTTCGTCGCCCGTAGGACGTGGATTAGTCCAAATCCGTATTTTCTTAGATTCGGGTTTTGGGTTTTGGTTTAAGCATACGTTAGCCATATTTGAGGCTAAGATCAACTTAAACGTTTGTTAAGGATATGTTAGTCTAATTTCCAGACTAAGATCTACTTAACGGGATCGTCTAGATCCATTTCCAGTTTAGGGACATGGTGGTCCATTGCATGTATGGCCATCGTGACCCGTCACCTCTCTGATGACGTTGAAGGATTACAACGACAGATGTCAGAGGAGATTAGAGATGTACCCTTGAACCAGAGTTAATTGGAGGATCTATAGTCCAATTTGGGACTGAAATTTGTTTGAAGGTTTAAGGATACGTTATCCATATTTGAGGCTAAGATCAACTTAAACAGAATCGTTTAGATCCAAAAAAAAGAGCATTTGGGGGCTCTATTGTTCCAGTTTAGAGACATAGTGGTCCATAGGTAGTTTAATGATATTGCAGTCCATTGCCAGTTTAGGGACATGGGGGTCCATGTTCCAGTTTAGGGACATGGTGGTCCACTTTATTTGTGGCCGCCGGGACCCATCACCTCTCTGACATCGTTGAAGGATTACAAGGATAGGTGTCAGAGGAGTTCGGAGATGTACCCTTAAACTGGATGTAAATTGATTTAAGAGAGCAGCCGTGTTCAGTTAATTTAATTTAAGGACTTACGGCCATGATTGGGCTAAGTCCAGTTGAAAATGTCCAACGTTTTTTATCTGTGTCCTATTAGGCCTGTGCTAGGGCTTTGCCCCTGTTTAATAATGCACTGCATTTTCTTTTGGCCTGCTAGGCCTTTTTGATTTGGGCTCTGTCCCTTTATAAATGATGCAGAGTATCTGTTTGGGCTCTGCCCTTCTTTAAAATAATGCATTGCATTTAATTTAGCCTGTTAGACCTTTATTAATTAGGCTTGGCCCTTCTGTAAATAATGCAGTGCATTAATTATCTGACAGTAGCTTGTCAGGCGCTTTGCACCAATTGTTGAGCTTAAGCGCATATGGAGGTGACACGTGTCACGCTCTGGTGAGCGCAAGCGCAACAGCGCAGTGCGTTGCGTCAATGCGCTGCGCTGTTGCGCTGCTGACATGTGGCGCGCTCTGGTGAGTTGCGCCAACTTCAGAGAGCAATGCTCTATTTTAAAAGCGCAGATACAAGTGCAAGGCACTGTTATTATTTTTTATTTATTAAAAATCATTGATCTTGTTCTTAGATCAATGATCTATTCAGAAGAAATTCTTCTTTTTTATAAAGGTTTTACCTTTTTTTCTTTTTTCTGAATTCTTCTCACAGTTCTTTAGAGGGATTCTCTCTTTTTTTCCTGTGTTGATCCCCTTTAGACTTGGGGTCTAGGGGCCCTTTTATAATGCCAATTAGTTTGTTAAATTAGTTAAAGAGATCTTTCTCTGAGCGATTTGGGGATTTTCCCCACATTGGATCTTTGATCCAAGGGCTTCTATTTTACAGAAAGCAATCTTCTTGTTTTTAAAAAGATTGAGAAAGATCTTTCAGAATTTTTTTGTTTGGCGCAAGCGTACCTGCGCTCGACACGTGTCGCGCAGTGCAGAGCACAGCGCAACTGCGCTGCCACGTGTCACGCAGCGCAGAGAGCTGCGCAACTGCGCTGCCACGTGGCGCGCACCGCAGAGCGCAGCACAACCGCGCTAGCGCAACTGCGCTGCCACGTAGCGCGCAGCGCAGAGTGCAAGTCAGCTGAAGCGTTGCTTCCTTTATTTTTATTTTAAATAGAGCCTTGCTCTGATTGGGCGCACTGCCTTGGGCGCTGCGCTCCCTGTGCTGGCGTGGCTGATTTTGACACGTGGCGCTCTGCGCACAGCGCTGGGGATCTGAAGCGTTGCTTCATTTATTAAAATTTAAATTTTCAAAGTACTCTGATTGGGGGGAATCAGAAGCGTTGCTTCATTTCCCGCCTCGGAATTTGAACAGAGCTTTGCTCTGATTGGGGTAAACAAATAACCCCCCCCCCCACCGTTGCGCTTACATGGCCCCAAACGTAAGCGCAGCGGTGGCGGAATCCCAACCGTTTGGAAGTTGAAATGGCACTTATTGCCTATAAATAGGACCTTTGGTCCCTTAGATGATTTTCATCTCTTCATAGGAATTTTATTCAGAGCCCTGCTCTTTTGTTTAAGCACTTTTAAAAGTTCGAACTTTAGGTAAAAATTAATTTGGATTAAATTAAATCAATTTTAAGAGCCTTGCTCTCAATAGATCCCTGATCTAAACAAGACCCATTTAGGGTTTCACCTAACAGAGCTTTGCTCTAAAGGGGTCTAAAGAGAACTAAGGAGAACCCTATTAGGGTTCCATTAATAGAGCTTTGCTCTCTAAAAGATTTTTCTTGTATTATCTCATTTCATTAATGGAGCTTTGCTCCTTCCAAATCATACAAAAGGACTCTTAGGAGTTTTTCATTGATCTTGGAGTTTAAAGATGACATTTTATTCCTCGGTGCATTATATCGCTTTGCTTAATCAGTCTTTCTGATAATTTTGTTGATTCTCTTTCATAGAAACAATGGATGCCCACATGTACGATCTTGACGAGATCATCTCTTACGGGGACATCCGCCGACTTGGCCGTTCTCAAAATCGAGAGTTCACAAACACGGAGTGTGCTGAAATCATGAGCCGCTTCGACGCATATAACGGTCAACTGCTTCCCCGACGTTCCTCCCTCCTGAAGCTTATCGTGGGAGCCATCTGGGAAGTGCTTCCCCTATTCTGTTCCGGTGTGCCGTTTAAGGCGTTGGATGCCGTCAATGATAAGGTGCACTCGGTGTACCTGATGAACTTAATCTCGAAGAGACGGCGAGACAATCTTGTCGATCTCCTGCACCAGGCCTTCCAACAGTCCGCCATACTCGCTGCTTATTGGAGGGAGGAGGACATCTGTGGGGACCCCGACGCTTGTGCTCGCGAAAGAAAGCATACTAGGATGGTTCGCCAGGCTTGGTAAATCTTGGATAAGATTACTTTTGAGTTCCTTAATCCATGTCCTGGGTCCGAGGTTATACAGTTATAAACATTTCAATAATGTTGTTATTTAATTCTTTATGATTGTAAAAGCCCTTTGAAATATGAATGGAAAATTTTTATTTCAGCTTGTCTTATTTCTCATTCTAAGTCTTTTGCACACATAAATGGATGTGTCTCGAACGCTTCATCAATTGCAAATCGAATGTCCTTTCTGTCGCTTCCCTCTTTCTTTTATTATCAGTATACTGCTTTAGTAAACATGGTTGATAGATGATAAAGCGAGCATCCTGCATTGGCTTCTTCAAAAGGCAGCGATAGCTTAGGCCGCAGGTTCAAATCTGCTGCCTAAGACTTTTCAACTCTATGAGCCGTGAGGGTCTCATAGAGACTTTTCTCCCTACGGATCGAGAGGATCTCATAGGTGGATTTTCTCCTTAGGAATCGTGAGGATTCTTAAATGCGTTTTCTCTTATAAGTCGTAAGGATCTTATAAGAGAATTTTCCCTCTTACGAGTCGAGAGGACCCGTAAGCGGTTGTTTCCCTCCTTGTCGAGGTTCGAGTTTGGAGAGTGAGACCCGTAGATAGTATGTAAGAGACCGTTTTGGGCCAACTTGCAGGGCCCCAGTGCTTAGGAAACAAGTTTTTTAATCCTTACTGCCTAAGGCTTTATCTTACGAGTCGAGCCGCATCGAGAAGTTCTCGCAAAGACATCAATTTCTTCACAAGTCGAGACGAATCGAGCATTTCTCGCAAGAATATCCTAACGTCACAGTTAACCTCTGCTCTTTACGACAGAAGTCCGTTAGGGTCTGTGGTACTTAGGGTTTTGGCCGTCGTACCGTCGCATCAGCTGATATATTCCTCGATAGGCAATCGTGCTGTTCGAGTAGCCCTGCGACTGCCGTGTCTCTGATCCCTTCGGGGGCTGGACAAGACGTCTTCAAGCGATCTTCCTAGGCAGTTTGACCGTCGGAAGAGCAAGCGTTAGGAATTTGCCATGCCGCTTTTTACTTGAGGTTAGGCTCATTTTGGAGAGCCCCGATGAGTCATAACCACTCCGCGCTGGTGTGGGATGATCTCCGATAGTTTTTCAGGTTTTATGTGAGTTGCCGTCAAGACCCTGAAGCTAGGAATTTGGCCTTCGCTTCATTTGCTGGCATCGCGTCTGCTATATCGAGACGAATGTCCCGGTTGTCTCTAGGTTGCTGGTGAACCGTCGAGGTTTGGAACTAGGGATTTTGCCGTGGCTCCGTTTTTTTTATTGTCGCATCCGAACCCTGTTGGAGGAAGAACGCTGGGGTGACATCTCGTCTGCTGTATCGAGACGAATGTCGAGGTGGAGTTGGGATTTTGCCGTGGCTCCGTTTGTTTGATTGTCGCATTTGATCCTTGCTGGAGGAAGAACGCTGGGGTGACATCTCGTCTGCTGTATCGAGACGAATGCCGAGGTGGAGCTGGGATTTTGCCGTGGGTCCGTTTGTTTGATTGTCGCGTCTGATCCTTGCTGGAGGAAGAACGCTGGGGTGACATCTCGTCTGTTGTATCGAGACGAATGCCGAGGTGGAGTTGGGATTTTGCCGTTACTCCGCTTGTTTGACCATGGGGTCTTTCGTTGGCGTTGTATTTGCATCTTGATGGACTGCGAAGGAACGCCGTTGTTAACATCTCATCTGCTGTATCGAGACGATTGTTGAGATGAAGCTGGGATTTTGCCGTCGCTTCACTTTGTTTTGACCGCGAGGTCTTTTGTTGGCGTTGTATCTGCATCTTGATGGACTGCGAAGGAACGCCTTTGAAGAATCTTAGGCCGTAGATATTGCCGCTAAGATTTGGCTCCGTTTTCTGATGGAGCATTGGGAGGGAAAGGGTGCTTCCTTCTTTGTTTGTGCCCCTAGATTGTATACAGGGATTGCTGTGCTATCGCATGTAGGGCAAAAGTTTCATTCATTTTTATTATTATTATTTTATTTCCGCGATGCTCTATCATTTCAGCTTTATATCGCGAAGGTCGCGATTGCCCAATCATTTCGGCTATTTTTCACAGTGCCCAATCATTTCGGCTATTTTTTTTTATTTTTACTCGCTGCTTTTTATTGCGAGTTGCCCAATCATTTCGGCATTTATTTAATTTTCACTCGCTGTTTTTTATTGCGAGTTGCCCAATCATTTCGGCTATTTTTCATGCATACATTTTTACTTGCTGCTTTTTATTGCAAGTTGCTCCATCATTTCGGCTATTTATTATGCATATGCGGCCTACTGGCTTTTCACCGTAAATCTGAAATTAGATACCGATTTTGGCATCAGCACCGCTACAACTGGAATATTGCTAGGAGCGAATCATCATTTGCCTCTGTCGATGTCAAACAAAGGTGGCTTAGTGAACAGGGTTAGGGTCCTGTCAACTAAGGCTTTTGACTTCATGAGCCGTAAGGGTCTCACGAAGGTATTTTCCCTACAAATCGTGAGGATCTTGTAGGTGTATTTTCTCCTTAGGAATCGTGAGGATTCCTAAGTGTGCGTTCCTCTGTAAGTCGTAAGGATCCTACAAGAGGGTTTTCTCCTTATAAGTTGAGAGGACTTACAAGGGTTGTTCACCTTGCGTACATATCCCCAGTCACGGATGGGACTTAGTTAGGGAAATGTTTATTCGCGTCCGTGGATTGTATACAAGGGTCAGTATTGAGCCACTTGTAGGGCAATATCAAAGGTTGTGGGGGTTGCTTAAGAACATGTTCAGGTCTCTGTAGCTTAAGACTTTCAAATCTTATGAGCCGTGAGGGTCCCATAAGGGAGTTCTCCTTACGAGTCGTGAGGATCTCGCAAGTGTATTTTCTCCTTAGGAATCGTGAGGATACCTAAGTGTGTTGCTCCCTTGTGAGTCGTAAGGATCTCACGCGGGTGGTTTCTCCTTACAAGGTCGGGAGGATCCTGTAAGTGTCCTTTAACGAGGCCGCGCCCTTTCGGGTTTTCACAAACACTCGTCGGTAGTCCTACTGTTTTTACTCACGGGGCCCTTTTGGGTTTTCATCCGTGCCCCTTTTGCGTATGGACATACCGTCCTTTTTTTTAACGAGGTTGCGCCCTTCCGGGTTTTCACAAACACTCGCTGGTAGCCCTGCTGTTTTTACTCACGGAGCCCTTTCGGGTTTTCATCCGTGCCCATTTTGCTTATGGACATACCGTTTTTTTATTTTTATTTTTATTATTTTTTTTATTTTATTCTTTAATCTTTTTTTTTATCTCGTCCGCCTGAGGATGCTGCGGTAGTAATTTAAGGACATTGCGGTCCATCGTTAGTTTAAGGACGTTTCGGTCCGCCGTCGCCGTAATTGAGGCGAATTTCTAGTTTACTGACTTTTCGGTCTATGGGGCTTTCCCTATGAGCATGATGCCCCCGGCGTATCCATCTTTCTCGGAATATGTGGTTGTGGCGGGTTCACCCTCCAATTTTCAGACAGCACGAACTTGCCCTGTTGGTATTGGTCTTTAACCCAGTTTTTGAAAACGTAGCAATCCTCGATCAGGTGACCCACTGTTTGGTGGTAAGGGCAATAATTAGGATTATTAACATCGCCTTGCCGCAACGGATGTTTTAGACTCGGTAGATTGATGAGTCTGTCGCGTACTGCCAGCTCGAACAGTCCCCTTGTTTTATCTTGCAGAAACGAGTAAGGACGTTTCAACTTTTCCCGGAAGGTTTGCCGCTTGTTGTTTCGGCAAACAACCGGTCTAGGGCCACTCGATTGCTGTTGAGTATTGGCTACGAGGGCTATTTTTCCCTTCCCTTTATCCTTTTTGCTCGATCCTTTGTTTGCGGGGCCGAGATTTTTTTCGAGTAGCGTGCGATTGCACGGCTGAATGTCCTCGCAACTCCTCAATTCTTTCATTTTTGAAATGGATTCCTTGAGGAGAGGGTTGAGGGCAGCTTCTTCGTCAGAGTCACTTCCATAGATGATAATTTTCGATCCCTTAGAGTCGACTATATGACAGTCGGCGGCGGCTCTTTTGCGCTCATCTATCGCATTTTTCTGATGTCTAGGAGCTTCACGCTTTGTCCTGTTGAAGTGTTGCTTTTGAGCGACATATCCTTGCCACCAACACTTAAAGGAGTCGCAGTCTTCGGTAGGATGTATGATCTTTTGATGATATAAGAAGAAGTTAGGATGCATCTCTAATCCACCGAGAGTATTTTCTTCAGAAGGCGGTAGTTTCATTCCCACTGATAGAGCTTTGGCGAACCTTTTCCTCGTCTTGAATTTGTTTTTACCTGCAGCGGATGATTTTTGATTTGACGGAAGTGCCTCGACTCTTTGGCTTAGTAGTCGGTATTTGGCTCCTTCCAGTATGGCCATCCCATGCTCTTGATTGGCTTTAACTTTCAGACGAATCTCATTCAGGAAGGCATCGATTAACTCGTCTGACGGTTGCGGAATTTCTGGTTCAGGGTTCACCCTTGGTTTCTCGGCGCAAGGAGCCTCTTCATCATCAGCCAATGAGTGAGAGATCACATGACAAGTCATTATGCAGTCTTCGGATTCACCTGATGAGTCTTCTCCATCGTTTTCGTCCTCGACAAAAGAACAAGTTGCCCCGGCGTGTCCGTCTTCTTTGGAGAGTGCAGCTGCGGTGGGTTCACCTTCCAGTTTTCAGACAGCGCGAACTTGCCTTGTAGGTACTGATCCTCGATCCATCCCTTAAAGGCGAAACAATCCTCGATCGGGTGACTTACCGTTTGGTGGTAACGGCAATAATTGGGATTATTGGGATCGCCTGGCTGCGATAGACGCTTTGGACTCAGCAGATTGATGAGTCTGTTGTGCACTGCCAGCTCAAACAGTCTTCTTGTTTTATTCTGAGGAAATGAATAAGGACGTCCTAGTCTCTCCTCGAGGGATGGGCGTAGACGCATGTTGTTTTGGCGAACGACCGGCTTTGAGTTACTCGGTTGTTGTTGAGCATTGGCGACGACGATCGCTTTCCTTTTTCCTTTCTCATTTCGAGAATCTGGTTTTGGAGGAGACGGTCCATGGCCCATCTAGTCCATTCTGGCTAACTTGTCGATCAGGGCCTGGAAGGTGGTCGGCCTGAAGAACATCATGAATTGCGAGATGGTCGCTTGCGGATCAAGAGTGCCCACGAACATGCCTACCGCAGGTGCCTCTTCTATGCGTTGTTCGCATTTTGACCATAGGTTCAGCCATCGTGTTGCGTATTGGACCCACGTTTCACCGGGCCTTATCCTGGCATTTATCAATGCTGTTATCGGGGTACGTTCACTAGTACTCATGAATCTTTATGTAAACAGTAGCTCCATCTCCGCAAATGTTTTGACAGAGTCGTTAGGTAGCTCCGAATACCATTCAAAGGCCGTTTCTGCTAAGCTGCCGACGAATTGGCGAAGCAACAATTTGTCATCGCCTCCAGTATTGCCGCATAAGGCCCTGAATTGAGCGATATGCTGATGCGGATTCCCTGTCCCTTTATATACGTGGAACTTAGGGATTGTATATCCCGGCGGGTAACTGATTTGGTCATACCAGCTTGGATAGGGTCGTCCGGTTCTAACAATTTGCTCAGCCGCTTCATTCGCCTGATGAGCTCGTATTTGCTGAGCTATATAGTCGTCTAGTGCGGCTTTGGAAATGGTTTCCTCCTTGGCTGCTGAAAGAGCTGAAGGAGGATTAGATGTCTCCCCTCTATCGTCTTCAACAATGATTGGAGGGTCATCAGCTGGAGGATCCGGCTGTAACATCATCCCTACCATATCTTGGAAGAGGAGCGTCATTTGTTTTATGTTAGCCGCTTGCTCTGCAGCTTCTTTGTCCTTCTTTTCGAGGACTCTGAGTAGGAAGTCAGCGTCAGTTTCTTGTTCATGACGCTGCTCTGATGACGCCTCCGAGCTTTCTTTTGGCCCGGTAAGTGCAGCCATTGCAGTCATCATTTCATGAAGCTTTTGCTGTTGCTCTTGAGCTTTTGTTACGGATCCGGTGAGCGGTCGGTGACCCATCGAACCGTGGCTATCCTCTTTTCCAGAAGCCATATAAACGGTATGCACCACCATGCTCCCAGACTTGGGGCGTTCGTGCTCAGCGCTTTTACGAGTCGTCGTATTCATAGGGGCTTTTTGCGGCCTCCTTTTCTTTTGAGTGATTGACGTTGAGGGAGCCGCTGCAGTGGGCACCCAGCCGGCTGTCACTTTTTGTGGCTTTGAGTAGTCCCTCTCCTGCCGAACCTTCACCTTTTTCTGTCGGCAGGGATAATCTTGATCCATCATAGAGTCTTGGACTTGACGCCAGACCTTGTAAATTTTGGAGGACAGCCGCTGAGGGGGCTGCTCCGGCTTCTTCTCTGGAGCATTCTCCACAGATGGAGGAGATCGTTTTAATACAGCAGTAGGAGAGTTTCTGCGCACCGTGTTCAGCAATTCAAAGCTGTTCCCGGTTGGAACAGTAGCATCGATCCCCACCGTTGGAGCTGGTGGAGTAAATCCAGAGGGGGAGTTGCCCCCAACCTTCCTCACTCGGCGCCAATGGCGATGTCGAGCGTGTCGTGCGGATGGAGTTGTTGTAACCGTAGGGGTGACCTCCTCATGCCCCCTGTGTTGGTCATAATCTGCCGGTACTAGCCATTTAAAGACCGACGTCCGTTGAATGGGGATGGCCAACCTATCAAAAGCGGACTCCCGAGCAGAGGAAGCAACCTTGGTGATTTCGCCTGAAACTGGAGTAGGGATGGCTGTCCGCTTCGGGATAACATTTTCCGGTATTGCTGGCTTTTTCATGGGCCCGTTGGAGTTTTGACCTAGCCTGTTAAAAACCGAGGCAGTGGAGTTGGACGACCCGTTGAGAGGGACCGCGGCAATGGTAAGTCGATCAAAAACTGACTTCTTTGGGGCTTCTTGCAACGTCATTGTGGCATTGAAGCTCAACGGTGGGAGCATGGTCCCGAAGAATAATCCAGTGGTGGCTTGAGTTACCAACTCCGCTGGTATCTTGAAAAGAGAGGCCGCTTGGGGCCTGTAAGTCACTCCTCCAGCAGAGACGGAGCGAGAGTTGCAGTTGCAGGTAGTGCAGTTTGAAGCCATTGATCTTCTGTTTTCTGCACGGAGCAAGACACCAAATCTTAGAACCGCAAATCCATAGGCAACCACAGCAAACTGCGATTTGTTTGCGAATCATGACACACGAAGTGCGGAGTGGAAAGAGGAAAAGGTCCCACCGGGCGTGCCAGAATCTGTATCCCTCCGAACGGCGGCCAAGACATGGACGTCTTGCCCGTGATTCAGGGCAGATGCTATTTGGTTTTATCCGTCCACCTCTCCGAAGATGCCAAGTTGATTTATGGCACCGTGTATCGGAGGTTTAGACGGATGCGGCCGATGTAGCAGACTTCGTCAGATTCCCCCTTGCTTGAGGGGTTTTTGATTTTGGGGACGCTCTTCCCTGCAGGCGCAAGCCCCTGCAGTTAATTACGCTACCGCATTGCGGTAGCCACTTTCTCCTGCTCCAGAAGTTCACTTCGTGTCGTGTGTGTTTGTTTTGTTTGTGGTTGCCCATGGATTGTATACAGAGACTATTTATTTCGTCGCCCGTAGGACGTGGATTAGTCCAAATCTGTATTTTCTTAGATTTGGGTTTTGGGTTTTGGTTTAAGGATACGTTAGCCATATTTGAGGCTAAGGTCAACTTAAATGTTTGTTAAGGATATGCTAGTCTAATTTACAGACTAAGATATACTTAACGGGATCGTCTAGATCCATTTCCAGTTTATGGACATGGTGGTCCATTGCATGTATGGCCGTCGGGACCCGTCACCTCTCTGACGACGTTGAAGGATTACAACGACAGATGTGAGAGGAGATCAGAGATGTACCCTTGAACCAGAGTTAATTGGAGGATCTATAGTCCAATTTGGGACTGAAGTTTGTTTGAAGGTTTAAGGATACGTTAGCCATATTTGAGGCTAAGATCAACTTAAACAGAATCGTTTAGATCCGACAAAAGAGCATTTGGGGGCTCTATTGTTCCAGTTTAGGGACATAGTGGTCCATAGATAGTTTAAGGACATTGCGGTCCATTGCCAGTTTAGGGACATGGGGGTCCATGTTCCAGTTTAGAGACATGGTGGTCCACTTTATTTGTGGCCGCCGGGAACCGTCACCTCTCTGACGTCGTTGAAGGATTACAACGATAGGTGTCAGAGGAGTTCGGAGATGTACCCTTGAATCGGATATAAATTGATTTAAGAGAGCAGCCGTGCTCAGTCAATTTAATTTGAGGACTTACGGCCATGATTGGGCTAAGTCCAGTTGAAGATGTCCAACGTTTTTTATTTGTGGCCTATTAGGCCTGTGCTAGGGCTTTGCCCCTGTTTAATAATGCACTGCATTTTCTTTTGGCCTGCTAGGCCTTTTTGATTTGGGCTCTATCCCTTTATAAATGATGCAGAGCATCTGTTTGGGCTCTGCCCTTCTTTAAAATAATGCATTGCATTTAATTTAGCCTGTTAGGCCTTTTTTAATTGGGCTTGGCCCTTCTGTAAATAATGCAGTGCATTAATTATCTGACAGTAGCTTGTCAGGCGCTTTGCGCCAATTGTTGAGCGCAAGCGCATATAGAGGTGACACGTGTCACGCTCTGGTGAGCGCAAGCGCAACAGCGCAGTGCGCTGCGTCAATGCATCGCGCTGTTGCGCTGCTGACACGTGGCGCGCTCTGGTGAGTTGCGCCAACTTCAGAGAGCAATGCTCTATTTTAAAAGCGCAGATACAAGTGCAAGGCACTGTTATTATTTTTTATTTATTGAAAATCATTGATCTTGTTCTTAGATCAATGATCTATTCAGAAGAAATTCTTCTTTTTTATAAAGGTTTTACCTTTTTTTCTTTTTTCTGAATTCTTCTCACAGTTCTTTAGAGGGATTCTCTCTTTTTTCTGTGTTGATCCCCTTTAGACTTGGGGTCTAGGGGCCTTTTTATAGTGCTAATTAGTTTGCTAAATTAGTTAAAGAGATTTTTCTCTGAGTGATTTGAGGATTTTTCCCCACCATTGGATCTTTGATCCAAGGGCTTCTGTTTTACAGAAGGCAATCTTCTTGTTTTTAACAAGATTGAGAAAGATCTTTCAGAATTTTTCTGTTTGGCGCAAGCGCACCTACGCTCGACACGTGTCGCGCGTAGCAGAGCGCAGCGCAACTGCGCTGCCACGTGGCGCGCAGCGAGAGCGCAACGCAACTGCGCTGCCACGTGGCGCGCAGCGAGAGCGCAACGCAACTGCGCTGCCACGTAGCGCGGAGCGCAAGTCAGCTAAAGCGTTGCTACCTGTAGGGTGTTTTTCGTCACCCCATTGAGATGGGAATACGCGCGCGCTTGTCAGGCGTACTACAGATTCCCCCTGCCTAGGGTAGGCCGGGGTTTAATGACTGTGGGGATCCGAATCTGCGGCAGCCGCGGACTAAGCTGCCGTTAATTACCCCTCGCCTTTGGAGCGAAGGAACCTCCGATTGACGGGTTAAACTGGTCATGCGAACTCAATATGCAGTGTACGTGTGTTGTGTTTTGAAATGGGGGTTTGGATATGTCGGGAGCCACGCAGAGTTTTTACGGGGGTCCCGCTACCCGGATAGCGGGCTGGGGGTCAAGGGGGCTAGCAGCCCCCTTGCGGGGTGCGGGGCAGCGTCCCGTTAGAAATTTTTTCTAACGAGGGAGGCATATTTAGTGTGGAGTGCATAAAAAAAAGGGGGGGAAAGCGTCTTAAAGACGCGTGCAAAGCATGTGGACACATGGTGCGCGGGGTCACGTGCGCGCACGTGACCAATGGGCGCTTTGGCGCCCCCAGGAGTCACGTGGGCACACGTGACCGATGGGCGCCTTGGCGCCCCCAGGAGTCACGTGGGCACACGTGACCGATGGGCGCCTTGGCGCCCCGGGGTCACGTGGGCACACGTGACCGACGGGCGCCTTGGCGCCCCGGGGTCACGTGGGCATACGTGACCGACGGGCGCCCCAGGGTCACGTGCGCACACGTGACCGACGGGCGCCTTGGCGCCCCGGGGTCACGTGCGCACACGTGACCGATGGGCGCCTTAGCGCCCATGGGGTCACGTGGACACACGTGACCGCGGGAAAAACCCGCGGAAAGGGGAGCCTAGCCCCTAGGCTGGGGAGTTGAACTCCCAAGGGAATTTTCGGAGTTGAACTCCTATCAGAAACAAATTTATGTAGTTAAACTCCAACAAAAATTAATTTATGGAGTTAAACTCCAGTAGATTTAGAAAAGAGTTAAACTCCTGGGGACTTATTGCTCTTCTTTTGAGCCTTGGGTCTGTCCAAAGTTAGATTTTTGGAGATGGGTCTCCTTCTTCTTGCTCTTGACCGGCGGGATCTTGGAGAAAAGGGGGGAAGACTTAAAAGTCTCCCCTTTTCGAGATCTGGTGGGAGATCTAAGTTCCCCTTTGTGGGTTTTATGGTGGAAAACTATTTATTTTGGGAAAAGGAAGAGTTAAACTCTCGATTTAATTCAAGAGGAAGAAGAAGGTTTTTTGGAACCTTGGAGAAGGAGCAGTAGGCACAAAGAACCCTAGTTTTTGGGGGAATGAAAAAGTTGTCTTTTTTTTATTCATCATCATATTGCCTTTTATAGGCTTACACATTTACATATAGCCCTTTGGGCTTTTCAAAATGGCTTTTTGCCTATCACATGGCTTATGTGTCATTTGTTTTTGCACATAAGCCATGAGCTTACAAAAATTTGGCTTTATGCCCATTTTGCATACAAAAATCATGCACAAAAATTACATAAAAATTATTTGTTACATGATTTTTGTTGTTGGCATGGAGGAGGCTGGCCGCGGCCTTGACTTGGACATGGGCCCGCCTGACCTGGGCTTAGGCCCACCTGCCTTGGGGTTGACCTTGACTTTGACTCGGTCAACGGGGGTGTAAATTTTTACCCCAACAAAGTGCCCCCCATCAATAAATGCACACAGCATATATGGGTCGTGTGCATGAAATTGATGGATCTTCTTTCACGTGGAGGCAACTTGCTTTGGTTCCCACTTTTTGGGACGCACTGCCCTTTTTACGACATGGACGGTCGACGCTTGACGCGTCTCCGAGACGGAGTGTCCGTGGT
This sequence comes from Agapanthus africanus, assembly GCA_030015575.1. NCBI lineage: Eukaryota > Viridiplantae > Streptophyta > Magnoliopsida > Asparagales > Amaryllidaceae > Agapanthus > Agapanthus africanus. The sequence continues at coordinate 412,211,305 of JASDDO010000016.1, forward strand.
AGACGTTTCCCTGACCCAGAGTGATTTGGTTCCCGATTTGTGGGAAGCCTGCACCACCCTTTTTGCGACATGGACGGTCGACGCTCTGTTATGCAGCGAGTTGGGTTCCCAATTTGCGGGAGCCTGCACTGCCCTTTTTGCGACATAGACGGTCGACGCTCTGTTATGAAGCGATTTGGGTTCCCAATTTGCGGGAGCCTGCACTGCCCTTTTTGCGACATAGACGGTCGACGCTCTGATCCGAAGCGATTCGGTAGACGTGTCCCCGGCACGGAGTGTCGCTGGTCGACGTTTCCCCGAGGCGGAGTGTCTGCTGTAGGATGTTTCCATGAGACGGAGTGCCTGCTGTAGGACGTTTCCCCGAGACGGAGTGCCTGTGGTAGGACGTATCCCCGAGACGGAGTGCCTGTGGTAGGACGTTTCCCCGAGACGGAGTGCCTGTGGTAGGACGTTTCCCCGAGACGGAGTGCCTGTGGTAGGACGTATCCCCGAGACGGAGTGTCTGTTGTAGGACGTTTCCCCGAGACGGAGTGCCTGTGGTAGGACGTATCCCCGAGACGGAGTGCCTGTGGTAGGACGTATCCCCGAGACGGAGTGCCTGTGGTAGGACGTTTCCCCGAGACGGAGTGCCTGTGGTAGGACGTTTCCCCGAGACGGAGTGCCTGTGGTAGGACGTTTCCCCGAGACGGAGTGCCTGTTGTAGGACGTTTCCCCGAGACGGAGTGCCTGTTGTAGGACGTTTCCCCGAGACGGAGTGCCTGTTGTAGGACGTATCCCCGAGACGGAGTGCCTGTTGTAGGACGTTTCCCCGAGACGGAGTGCCTGTGGTAGGACGTTTCCCCGAGACGGAGTGCCTGTTGTAGGACGTTTCCCCGAGACGGAGTGCCTGTTGTAGGACGTTTCCCCGAGACGGAGTGCCTGTTGTAAGACGTATCCACGAGACGGAGTGCCTGTTGTAGGACGTATCCCCGAGACTGAGTGCCTGTGGTTGACGCAGAGGTCGATGTTGGAATTAGTTGGTTTGATTTGTTTGATTTGAGTTGACATTAGCATCGCTATACTGGAATATGGTACCAGGAGCGAATCATCATCTGTTTTTGAGAGGATTTGGGAATTGGGGTTTTTGTTTGGCATCTGCATTGCTGCACTGGAATAATGCCAGGAGCAACTCATCATGTGCCCAGAGAGGATTTGGATTTGGTTTGTTTGGCATCTGCATTGCTGCACTGGAATAATGCCAGGAGCAACTCATCATGTGCCCGGGGAGGATTTGAATTTGGTTTTTGTTTGGCATCTGCATTGCTGCACTGGAATAATGCCAGGAGCAACTCATCATGTGCCCGGGGAGGATTTGAATTTGGTTTTTGTTTGGCATCTGCATTGCTGCACTGGAATAATGCCAGGAGCAACTCATCATGTGCCCGGGAGGACTTGGGAGAGATTGGGATCGTTTTACGCCCGTGGATTGTATACGGTTTTGCAGGATGTATGATCCAGACCGTAGGGCCATAAAAATTTTAGGGCTTTGTTGGCGTCTGCATCGTTGCACTGGAATATGGTACCAGGAGCGACTCATCATTCGCCGCTTGGGGATTGGAATTTGGAATTTGGTTGGCGTCTGCATCGCTGCACTGGAATATGGTACCAGGAGCGACTCATCATTCGCCACTTGGGGATTGGGGAGCGATTGCTTAGGAGACAGGTTTGGATCCCTATCACCTAAGACTTTTCAATTTTATGGGCCGTGAGGGTCCCATAAAGGTATTTTCTCCCTGCGAGTCGTAAGGATCCTGCAGGTGTATATTCTCCTTAGGAGTAGTGAGGACTCCTAAGTGTGCCTTTCCTTTGTGAGTCGTAAGGATCCCACAAAGGTTTGTTCTCCTCATGTATCGTGAGGACACATGAGTGGATTTCCCTTCGTCCCCAGTTTAACGACTTAGGGGTCATCTGTTTCCAGTTTAACGACGTAGTGGTCGTCTGTTTCCAGTTTAAAGACGTAGAGGTCATCTGTTTCCAGTTTAACGACTTAGAGGTCTGCTGTTTCCAGTTTAACGACTTAGAGGTCACCTGTTTCCAGTTTAACGACTTAGAGGTCTACTGTTTCCAGTTTAACGACTTAGAGGTCATCTGTTTCCAGTTTAACGACTTGGAGGTCATCTGTTTCCAGTTTAACGACGTAGTGGTCATCTGTTTCCAGTTTAAAGACTTAGAGGTCTTATGTTTCCAGTTTAAAGACGTAGAGGTCATCTGTTTCTAGTTTAAAGACTTAGAGGTCTTATGTTTCCAGTTTAAAGACGTAGAGGTCATATGTTTCCAGTTTAACGACTTGGAAGTCTTCTGTTTCCAGTTTAACGACATAGTGGTCATCTGTTTCCAGTTTAAAGACTTAGAGGTCTTATGTTTCCAGTTTAAAGACGTAGAGGTCATGCTGTTTCCAGTTTAACGACTTAGAGGTCATCTGTTTCCAGTTTAAAGACTTAGAGGTCTGCTGTTTCCAGTTTAACGACTTAGAGGTCATCTGTTTCCAGTTTAACGACATGGTGGTCATCTGTTTCCAGTTTAAAGACGTAGAGGTCATCTGTTTCCAGTTTAAAGACTTGGAGGTCATCTGTTTCCAGTTTAACGACTTAGAGGTCATCTGTTTCCAGTTTAACGACTTGGAGGTCATCTGTTTCCAGTTTAAAGACGTAGAGGTCATCTGTTTCCAGTTTAAAGACTTAGAGGTCATCTGTTTCCAGTTTAAAGACGTAGAGGTCATCTGTTTCCAGTTTAAAGACGTAGAGGTCATCTGTCTCCAGTTTAACGACGTGGAGGTCATCTGTTTCCAGTTTAAAGACGTAGAGGTCATCTGTCTCCAGTTTAACGACATGGAGGTCATCTATTTCCAGTTTAACGACGTAGAGGTCATCTGTTTCCAGTTTAATGACTTGGAGGTCATCTGTTTCCAGTTTAAAGACGTAGAGGTCATCTATTCCCAGTTTAAAGACTTGGAGGTCATCTGTTTCCAGTTTAACGACTTGGAGGTCATCTGTTTCCAGTTTAACGACTTAGAGGTCATAGAAGATACCTGATCGGGCAGTTGTCGGGGGTACCGCTGGAGTTTTCCCGAGATGCCTTATTACTTTGTCGGAGTTGATGGCCTTGCCCCCAGCTGGGGCCAAGAAAAATCGTTCAAATACCGACTTGCATCGAATATGGCAATTGGAAATTGTTAACCCTTGCAAATAGAAACATTATTTCAGTATAGGTAATCGATATGTATATTGATTAAGTTCGCATGAACATTTAACCCGAAATATGGGAGGAGAGATGGTCCCACCGGGCGTGCCAGAATCTGTAGGGTGTTTTTCGTCACCCCATTGAGATGGGAATACGCGCGCGCTTGTCAGGCGTACTACAGATTCCCCCTGCCTAGGGTAGGCCGGGGTTTAATGACTGTGGGGATCCGAATCTCCGGCAGCCGCGGACTAAGCTGCCGTTAATTACCCCTCGCCTTTGGAGCGAAGGAACCTCCGATTGACGGGTTAAACTGGTCATGCGAACTCAATGTGCAGTGTACGTGTGTTGTGTTTTGAAATGGGGGTTTGGATATGTCGGGAGCCACGCAGAGTTTTTACGGGGGTCCCGCTACCCGGATAGCGGGCTGGGGGTCAAGGGGGCTAGCAGCCCCCTTGCGGGGTGCGGGGCAGCGCCCCGTTAGAAATTTTTTCTAACGAGGGAGGCATATTTAGTGTGGAGTGCATAAAAAAAAGGGGGGGAAAGCGTCTTAAAGACGCGTGCAAAGCATGTGGGCGCATGGTGCGCGGGGTCACGTGCGCGCACGTGACCAATGGGCGCTTTGGCGCCCCCAGGAGTCACGTGGGCACACGTGACCGATGGGCGCCTTGGCGCCCCCAGGAGTCACGTGGGCACACGTGACCGACGGGCGCCTTGGCGCCCCGGGGTCACGTGGGCACACGTGACCGACGGGCGCCTTGGCGCCCCGGGGTCACGTGGGCACACGTGACCGACGGGCGCCTTGGCGCCCCGGGGTCACGTGGGCACACGTGACCGACGGGCGCCTTGGCGCCCCGGGGTCACGTGGGCACACGTGACCGACGGGCGCCTTGGCGCCCCGGGGTCACGTGGGCACACGTGACCGACGGGCGCCCCAGGGTCACGTGCGCACACATGACCGACGGGCGCCTTGGCGCCCCGGGGTCACGTGCGCACACGTGACCGATGGGCGCCTTAGCGCCCATGGGGTCACGTGGACACACGTGACCGCGGGAAAAACCCGCGGAAAGGGGAGCCTAGCCCCTAGGCTGGGGAGTTGAACTCCCAAGGGAATTTTCGGAGTTGAACTCCTATCAGAAACAAATTTATGTAGTTAAACTCCAACAAAAATTAATTTATGGAGTTAAACTCCAGCAGATTTAGAAAGGAGTTAAACTCCTGGGGACTTATTGCTCTTCTTTTGAGCCTTAGGTCTGTCCAAAGTTAGATTTTTGGAGATGGGTCTCCTTCTTCTTGCTCTTGACCGGCGGGATCTTGGAGAAAAGGGGGGAAGACTTAAAAGTCTCCCCTTTTCGAGATCTGGTGGGAGATCTAAGTTCCCCTTTGTGGGTTTTATGGTGGAAAACTATTTATTTTGGGAAAAGGAAGAGTTAAACTCTCGATTTAATTCAAGAGGAAGAAGAAGGTTTTTTGGAACCTTGGAGAAGGAGCAGTAGGCACAAAGAACCCTAGTTTTTGGGGGAATGAAAAAGTTGTCTTTTTTTTATTCATCATCATATTGCCTTTTATAGGCTTACACATTTACATATAGCCCTTTGGGCTTTTCAAAATGGCTTTTTGCCTATCACATGGCTTATGTGTCATTTGTTTTTGCACATAAGCCATGAGCTTACAAAAATTTGGCTTTATGCCCATTTTGCATACAAAAATCATGCACAAAAATTACATAAAAATTATTTGTTACATGATTTTTGTTGTTGGCATGGAGGAGGCTGGCCGCGGCCTTGACTTGGACATGGGCCCGCCTGACCTGGGCTTGGGCCCACCTGCCTTGGGGTTGACCTTGACTTTGACTCGGTCAACGGGGGTGTAAATTTTTACCCCAACACTACCTTTATTTTTATTTTAAATAGAGCCTTGCTCTGATTGGGCGCACTGCCTTGGGCGCTGCGCTCCCTGCGCTAGCGTGCCTGATTTTGACACATGGCGCTCTGCGCACAGCGCCGGGGATCTGAAGCGTTGCTTCATTTATTAAAATTTAAATTTTCAAAGTAGAGCTATGCTCTGATTGGGGGGAATCAGAAGCGTTGCTTCATTTCCCGCCTTGGAATTTGAACAGAGCTTTGCTCTGATTGGGGTAAACAAGGTCTTTTGTTTGCGTTGTATCTGCATCCTGCTGGACTGCGAAGGAACGCCGTTGTTGACATCTCGTCTGCTGTATCGAGACGAATGTTGAGGTGAAGCTGAGATTTTGCCGTCGCTTCTCTTTGTTTCGACCGTGAGGTCTTTCGTTGGCGTTGTATCTGCATCCTGCTGGACTGCGAAGGAACGCCGTTGTTGACATCTCGTCTGCTGTATCGAGACGAATGTTGAGGTAAAGCTGGGATTTTGCCGTCGCTTCGCTTTGTTTCGACCGTGAGGTCTTTTGTTGGCGTTGTATCTGCATCCTGCTGGACTGCGAAGGAACGCCGTTGTTGACATCTCGTATGCTGTATCGAGACGAATGTTGAGGTGAAGCTGGGATTTTGCCGTCGCTTCGCTTTGTTTCGACCATGAGGTCTTTCGTTGGCGTTGTATCTGCATCTTGCTGGACTGCGAAGGAACACCGTTGTTGATATCTCGTCTGCTGTATCGAGACGAATGTTGCGATGAAGTTGGGATTTTATCGTCGCTTCGTTGTTTCGACCGTGAGGTCTTTTGTTGGTGTTGTATCTGCATCCTGCTGGACTGCGAAGGAACGTCGTTGCTGATTCTTAGGCTGTAGATATCGCCGTTAAGATTTGGAACTAAGGACTATGCCGTGGCTCCGTTTCGTTGCGACTCTGAGGTTGGTTGTTGACGTCATGTCTGCATCTGGTTGGAGTGAGGAGAAACGCCGTTGGTGATCTCTAAGTTATCGATATCGACGTCGAGACCCTGAAGCTAGGGATCTTCCTTCGCTTCGTTTGTTGACATTGTGTCTGCAATATTGAGACAAATGTCGAGATTGTCTCTAGGTTGTCTATGAACCATCGAGATTTGGCTTCTCTTTCTGGTGGAGCCTGTTGGGAAGGTATGGTTCTCTCTTTGTTTGTGCCCCTGGATTGTATACAGGGATCGATGTGATCTCACCTGTAGGGCAAAAGTTTCATTCATCTTTATTATACTATTATTTTATTTACGCGATGCTCTATCATTTCAGCTTTTATATCGCGAAAGTCGTGATTGCCCAATCATTTCGGCTATTTTTCGCGGTGCCCAATCATTTCGGCTATTTTTCTTTTTACTCGCTGTTTTTTATTGCGAGTTGCTCAATCATTTCGGCTGTTTTTGTATGCATACATTTTTACTTGCTGATTTCGTTGCAAGTTGCCCCATCATTTCGGCTATTTCATATGCATTTTTTTTAGCTCGCTGATTTTTTATCGCGAGTGTGGAACTTGGAATCTGGTGCCAATCTTAGCATCAGCATCGCTACGACTGGAATATTGCCAGGAGCGAATCATCATTTGCCATGAAAGGACTTGGAATTTGATACTGATTTAGGCATCAGCATCGCTACAACTGGGATATTGCCAGGAGCAAATCATCATTTGCCTTTGTCGATGTCGAACAAAGGTGGCTTAGTAAACAGGGTTAGGATTCTGTCGACTAAGGCTTTTGACTTCATGAGCCGTAAGGGTCTCACAAAGGTATTTCTCTCTACGAGTCGTGAGGATCTCGCAGGTGCGTTTTCTCCTTAGGAATCATGAGGATTCCTAAGTGTATATTCCCCTGTAAGTCGTAAGGATCTTACTAAATGGTTTTCTCCTTATAAGTCGAGAGGACTTACAAGGGTCGTACACCATATGGACATATCCCTAGTCACGGGAGGGACTTGGTTAGGGAAATGTTTATTCGCGCACGTGGATTGTATACAAGGGTCAGTATTGAGCCACTTGTAGGGTAATATCGAAGGTTGTGGGGGTTGCTTAAGAACAGGTTCAGGTGTCTGTAACTTAAGACTTTCAAATCTTATGAGCCGTGAGGGTCCCATAAGAGAGTTCTCCTTACGAGTTGTGAGGATCCCGCAAGTGTAATTTCTCCTTAGGAATCGTGAGGATCCCTAAGTGTGTTGCTCCCTTGTGAGTTGTAAGGATCTCACACGGGTGGTTTCTCCTTACAAGTTCGAGAGGACCTTGTAAGTGTCTTTTAAAGAGGTTGCGCCCTTTCGGGTTTTCACAAACACTCGCTGGTAGCCCTGCTGTTTTTACTCACAGAACCCTTTCGGGTTTTCATCCGTGACCATTTTGCTTATGGACATACCGTCTTCTTTTTTCTTTTCTTTTTATTCTTTTTATTCTTTTTTCTAACGAGATTGCGCCCTTTCAGGTTTTCACAAGACTCGCCGGTAGCCCTGCTGTTTTTACTCACGGAGCCCTTTCGGGTTTTCATCCGTGCCCATTTTGCTTATGGACATACCGTTTTTGTATTCTCTCTCTTTTTTTTACACCACGTCAGCCTGGGGATGCCGCGGGTGGGTAGTAGTTTAACGACGTTTCGGTCATATCTCAACGCATGATTACGCAGCTAGATTTTGTTGCCAACCTTCGCATGTTTTTGTGTCGGAGGTGGATTCCTTGAAGAGAGGGCTGAGGGCGATTTCTTCATCAGAGTCGCTTCCTAAGGTGATAACTTGCGATCCCTTGCTGTCGGCTATGTGACAGTTGCCAGCAGCTCTTTCACGCTCATCTGTCGTGCTTTTCTGTTCCCGACGAGCCTTGCGTTTCACTCGTTGAACGTGTCGTCGATGGGCAACATATCCCTGGCACCAGTTTTTAAAAGCTATGCACTCCTCAGTGGGGTGCGCAATCTTCTGATGGTATAGGCAGAAGTTAGGATGTATATCCGCTTCATCAAGATGTATACCTCCAGGAGAATTTCCTTTGAAAGAGGGCAACTTCATTCCTATTGCCAGGGCCCTAGCGAATCGTTTCCTTACTTTAAGCTTGTTTTTGCCGGCGATAGGGATGCTTTGCTCCAGTTGGGGTGTCTCGACCTTGTCCTCCAGTCGTCTGCGTTTGGCTTTTTTGAATATAACCAGTTCACGCTCTTGATTGGCTTTGCTTTTCTGACGGGCTTCATTCAGGAATGCATCAATCACTTCGTCTGATGGTCCTAGAAGTTCAGGCTCAGGATTTGCCCCCGGTTTCCCTGCGTTAGGAGTTTCTTCACTGTCTATCGACGAATGAGAGATCACATGGCAACTTGCTACGTAATCCTCGGATTCGTCTGACGATTCTTTTCCGTCATCTCCATTTTCAAGGACGTGGCAAAGGAATTCTTGGAGCGTGATTGGAGTCCGCGCCTTCTGGTTATACTCTTCCAGCGTGTCGATTTGTTTCTGCAGGTCTGTGCGCTTGTCGCCAGGCTTCACGGGTTTTTTGGATTTCTTCTTCTTTTTCGAAGATTCCGACGGCTGGGTGTGAGCACTTTGACTATCACCACCAATTTCTGGAGTTGGGCGCGGTTTCAGCATTCCCTCGAGGATCTCGGGTTCCAGCGGATTTTTCCACCTGATTGCCGGGCATGTGTGAAGATCATTCAGCATCTTTTTGGTTTTGGCCGAAAGGGCCACCTCCCATGGGGCTTCTTCAACAAAAGAGCACGATGCCCCCGGCGTGTCCACCTTTTTAGGAGCATGAGGTTGTAGCGGGTTCACCTTCCAGTTTTCGGATAATGCGAACTTGCCTTGTTGGTATTGGTCCTCAATCCAACCTTTGAAAACGAAGCAATTTTCGATTGGATGGATTACCGCTTGGTGGTAAGGGCAGTAATTAAGATCGTTGACATCGCCTGGCTGCAATGGATGTTTTAGACTCGGCAGATTGATGAGTCTGTTGCGCACTGCCAGCTCGAACAGTCTCCTTGTTTTATTCCGAGGAAACGAGTAAGGACGTCCCAGTCTCTCTTCGAGGGATGGGCGTGGACGCACGTTGTTTTGGCGAACAACCGGTTTTGAGTTGCTCGGCTGTTGTTGAGTATGGGCGACGACGATCGCTTTCCCTTTTCCTTTCTCATTTCGAAGGTCTGGCTTTGGAGGAGACGGTCTGTGACCCATCTGATCCATTTGGGCTAGTTTGTCAATCAAGGCCTGGAAAGTAGTTGGTTTAAAGAACATCATGAATTGCGAGATGGTCGCTTGCGGATCAAGAGTGCCCATGAACATGCCTACCACAGGTGCTTCCTCGATGCGTTGTTCGCACTTCGACCATAAGTTTCGCCATCGGATAGCGTACTGGACCCACGTCTCGCCTGGCTTCACCCTGGCATTAGTCAGTGCTGTTATCGGGGTGCGTTCACTAGCACTCGCGAATCTTTGTGTAAACAGTAGCTCTATCTCCGCAAATGTTTTGACAGAGTCATTAGGTAGCTCCGAATACTATTCAAAGGCCGTTTCTGTTAAGCTACCGACGAATTGGCGAAGCAGCAGTTTGTCGTCGTCTCCAGTGTTGCCGTATAAGGCCCTGAATTGAGCGACATGCTGATGGGGATTCCCCATTCCTTTATATACGTGGAACTTAGGGATCGTATATCCCGGTGGGTAACTGATTTGGTCATACCAGCCCGGATAGGGTCGTCCGGTTCTAACAATTTGCCCAGCAGCTTCATTCGCCTGATGAACTCGTATCTGCTGAACAATATAGTCATCCAGGGCGGCCTTGGAGATAGTTTCCTCCTTGGCTGCTGAATGAGCCGGAGGAGGATTAGATGTCTCCTCTTTATCGTCTTCAATAATAATCGGAGGGTCTTCAGCTGGAGGGTCTGGCTGTAACATCATTCCTACCATGTCTTAGAAGAGAAGCGCCATTTGTTTTATGTTAGCCGCTTGCTCTGCGGCTTCTTTGTCCTTCTTTTCGAGGACTCCGTGTAAGAAGTCAGCATCAGTTTCTTATTCATGACGCTGCTCTGATGATGCCTCCGGGCTTTCTTTTAGCCCGGTGAGTGCGGCCATTTGCATCAGCATTTCCTGAAGCTTCTGTTGCTGCTCCTGGGCTTTTGTCATGGATCGGGTGAGCGGTCGGTGACCAATCGAAGCGCGGCTATCTCCTTTCCCGGATGCCATATAAATAGTATGCACTATTATGCCCCCAGACTTAGGGCGTTTGTGCTCGGCGCTTTTACGGTTCGCCATGTTTACAAGGGCTTTTTGCAGCCTCCTTTTCTTTTGAGTGATTGACGTTGAGGGAGCCGTTGCAGTAGGCACCCAGCCAGCTGTTGCTTTTTCTGGCTTGACAGAGTAGTCCTTCTCCTGCTGGACCTTCATCTTTTTCTGTCGGTGGAGATAGTCTTGATCCATTACGGTGTCTTGGACTTGACGCCGGACCTTGTAAATTTCAGAGGACAGCCGTTGAGGGGACTGCTTTGCTTTCATTTCTGTGACCGTCTCCACAGGTGGAGGAGATCTTTTCAGCACTGTAGTAGGAGAGTTTCTGTGCACCTTTTTGAGCAGTTCAAAGCTGTTCCCGGACGGAATAGCAGCATTGATTTCCGTCATCGGAGCTGGCAGAGTTATCCCAGAGGGGGAGTTGCCCCCAGCTTTCCTTACCCGGCGCCAGTGACGATGGCGAGCATGTCACGCGATTGGAGTTGGTTTAGCCATAGGGGTGACCTCCTCATGCCTCCTGTTGGTCAGAATTTGCTGGCATCAGCCTTTTAAAGACCGACGTCCGTTGAATGGGGACGGCCAACCTATCAAAAGCAGACTTCCGAGTAGAGGAAGCAACCTTGGTGATTTCTCCTGGAACGGGAGCAGGGATGGCTATCCGCTTCGTGATAACGCCTTCTGGTATTGCAGGTTTCTTCATGGGCCCGTTGGAGCTCTGGCCTAGTCTGTTAAAAACTGAGGCAGTGGAGTTGGGCGACTCGTTGAGAGGGGCCGTGGTAGTTGTAAGCCGATCAAAGACCGACTTCTTTGGAGCTTCTTGCGACGTCATCGGGCCATTGAAGCTCATCGGTGGGAGCATGGTCCCTAAGAATAGTCCAGTGGTGGCTTGAGTTACCTGCTCCACTGGCATCTTGAAAAGAGAAGCCGCTCGGGGCCCGTAAGTCACTCCTCCAGATGGGACGGAGCGAGAGTTGCAGTTGTAGGTAGTGCAGTTTGAAGCCATTGATCTTTTGTTTTTGTAACACCCGAGCTCAATACTACTGTTTTTCAGTTACTGTTTGAGCATTAGTGTGGTACTCATTTCATCTAGCCTGCTTGATTGTCACTTACTGTAAAATTTTACCTGGCAAAGTCATTTCTGCATATAACAAATTTTAGCATCTAAAATAAAATTAAAAATATCCATCTTGGCTTACTCGACACCCCTAACCACGTTGTAGCGTCCGTGCATCGTGTTCTCGTCCCGTTCGGTAAAACGGGTGAGTTTGGATGGCTACGCGCGCGTACGTGTGTCCGTATTGGGGGTATGCTTTTTAATCATAAAACACTTAATTTTAAAATTTAGAACCCGCTTAAGATCCTATTATTTAAATTTCAAATTTTTGGACCCGATCCGGGCGCGATTTGGAAATGTTTTATTTGGCGCCAAAATCCCAAATTTTAATAATATTTAAACCATAATATATTTCGATAACATATATATATATATATATATATATATTACTATTATTAAATCTTTAAGTATTTTCCCTAACCTACAAATCAAATCCCAATCTCAGCCAATCAGCGAAGGATTAACTCCCTGGGCCCCACTAAAATTCCTACGCCTCTCTCTCTCTCCCCCTTTCTCCTTCTCTCTCTCTCTTCCTTCACACTAAAATCCAATTTCCTCTCTCCTCTACACTTTCTCTCTCCTCTCGATCTCTCTCCCCTCTCTATATCTCTCATCTCTCTCCTCTCGCAATCCCTCTCTCTCTCTCCACGTCTCTCTCTCTATCTCTTTCTATATCTCTCCTCTCTCTCTCCCGTCTCTTTCTCTATCTCTCTCCACTATATATATATTTCTCCTCTCCTTTTATTTTCCTCACGAGAGAACCAGAGAACCCAACGAGCCCACGCGCAAAACCCTAGCCACTTTCACCCATCACCACCGTAGCTCCACGCCGGCACCACCGTCGCCTGCGCCCACGCCTCCTCGTCTTAACCACAGCCCTCGTCCTCCTTCCCGTGCGCCTGCACCCTCGCAGCGGCCTCGCCCTCGCCGCTGCAGCCGCCTGCTCACCACCGGCTACCACTTGCGTCGCCCCTGGTCGTCGCCGACGATCACCCGACCACTCCAGAACACCTTGTAAGTGCTTCCCCATCTCATCCTTCCTCTCTTCATTTTCAAACTGAAATGAAACCCGGCTGGATCAATTCTGCAGATCGCCGGAGACGTCGTTCTCGCCGCCGTCGATCTCGCCGTCATTGCTAGTGCCCTCTGAGACCCAGTAAGTATCCCCCATCTTCTTCTTCTTCCCCATTCTCTGTTCCTTTCGTCTTTCTCTAGATATACACCCTTTAGAAACCCTATTCACTGTTTTTGTATGTCGCCGGAATCCGGCCGTGCCGCAACGTATCCCGACGATCCAGCAAGGTACTCTGATCCGCGTGGTTCCTTTGTTCGTTGTTTGGGTTCAATCCGTGAACCGTGCGTCCGTCGTGAGTTTTTCCGCCGACATTTACGTCCCGTTTTCCCGGTTCGCGACCCGTCGAGGCAAGTACCCCTTGCTACATGATATACAATATATTTATATATGTATTGACACCCTAAACCTGTAAAATTTAACTTGGTACAATCGTTTCCTATTTTTCGGTTACAATACTGCATTATATCATTTTACTGTTAACCATGGAACTTATAGTTTTCAAATTTGAACCTAATAATTAAATCTACATGTTCAATCACATTTTACTGTTAGAATAGCTGGTAGCATTTATCCCTGTAGTTTTGTCACATTCGGACACTCGTACGCATGTAACCTGAAATAGCTACACTGAACCGTTATACAAATCATTGCACCGCTAAGGGTGCTTAAACCTGTTAACATGACTAAACGGCTATATCGTTTTACTGCACTCTTGTAATTTGAATGAAACTGCTATTATGTAATTCATTGCTTATCTCATATTGTTAATACCCATGTTTGATTATATATCTGATTGTGAGCACACCCACGATATTGTTTACATCTTGACCTGACATGGCGACACATATATATATATTGATATACCTGACATGGTACCGTATACTGTTGACTTGACCTGATGTACCATGACCCGACCCGTTACCTGATCTTGTGTCTAATGCCAACAAAGCTGACATGTAGTCCTCATGGACCGTTCCTGTTGTCTATCCAGACAAACCTTCTTTTACCTGATCCTGTGTTGGCATTAGTTCTTGATTACTGATTACCTGACTCGACATACATAACTTGGGGGTATGGGGAAATCAAAGGTGAAACCGACTTGTAACTCAGCAGTTCGATACCTGTTCTGATCAGTCTTACGGGCTAGGCCAGCCCCGGAGTGATGATGCTGACATCACTCGCCCATCCTGCTACCTGTTACTGCCTAGCGGCACGTCTCGGATTCAGCCCCGAGGATTTTGACCGTTGTCCCGGGCATGCACGGGATACTATTGAGTTACATCGACGATTCATCAATTGATTTCAAAGACTTTAGAATAGAAAACCTGATAGAACAGTTTAATTACCCACTGCACACTACCCTGCACTGCTTGTTTCACATTATTGCTTTATTCATGTTTATTTTGCATTGCCTGTTACATTGTTCATATTTTATTACTTGTTGACATGACGCGCTGACGTCTGGGTTTTACATGGCCCAGATTCTGTACCGCTGTCGCAGTCCGAGCAGGAGTACTTCAGCCAGCAGGCTGAGCTGTAAGTTCAGTAGTAGTTAGTTTTATTTCCTGATGTGAGCCCGCATTATGGGACATACTTTTCAGTTATTTGTATTGGATCATTTGCTTCCGCAGTTATTTATTATTGACTCCTGTTATTCTGGATTATGGACATGTTTTTAGATAATCTTATCTTGTTCTTGATATCTCTACAGCCGTAATGTGACTGTGAATGGATACTTCCTACCCACAGGTAGCATGGTTGGCTATGTCACGTGCCCAATCTAGCGTACTCTGGGAAGTGGGGCGTGACATGGTTCTTTTGGTATCAGAGCCATAGGTTAGTTGGGTTGATTCTTTTGTAGTTGGGTATTGTACCCAATATACGAATCAGAATACCCGTATTTAGGAAACATGCCCTGCCACTTTGCCGTTTACCATTCTTGAATCACATTCGTCCTGATTATATCTTTTACGATGTGCAAACTTCCTTTGCATATCGACTCGAAAAACCTGATTTCTTGTTATCTCTAGGACTTAGGCGACTTGGGTGGAGTTAAGTAATTGTGGCTATGATACAGTGGCATAGTTACAATGCGGTACTCTATTTAAGTATCTTGGAGTTCTAGCCTTGATCTATATATTAAATCTATCATCATGCTAATGTTGCGTGTTTTTGATTTCAGGAATATGGCAGATAAGAATTTCAAGACGTACCAGAGGCGTGTAAACGAAGCCGCCATGCTTGGAGTGATAAGAGAAATGCTGGAAAATCAAAAGAGACAGACCGAGCTGATCCAGCAGCAAGCAGACTCGTTCCAGGAAGGTTTGCAGATCGTTCAGCAGTCTGTAAACAACGTTGAAACTAAACCAGTTGACCGAGTAGGGACCGTGGCAGACTTCAGGCGTTTGGGTCCGTCTACATTTACTGGTTTGGAAGAGCCGTTGCCAGCCGAGCAGTGGCTAGTTGATACGGAAAATTTGCTGATTACGGCAAAGATTCCAGATGACAAAAGAGTTGATGTGGTACGCATTCAGTTAGTGGACTATGCCCGAGAATGGTGGCTTGTGGAGGAGACCCGTTTGCCCAAGCCGATCAAGTGGGAGGATTTTTCTAAGAGTTTCCTGGAGAAGTTCTTCCCGCGGACTGCATGAGAGGAAATGGAAGAAAAATTTATTAGGCTAAGGTAGAATGGAGCACCCATGGACGTGCATGCAGCAGAGTGGACGAGAATCAGCAAATTCGCTGGACCTTTAGTCGCCAACGATGCAGACAGGGCACGAAGGTTCATACGCAGCTTGGATGTGGACATCCAGAGGTAGATTGTCTCCCTGGGTTTGACCACTTTCTCACAGGTTCTTACGGCAGCTCGGGAACAGCAGAGTTTATCTGGAATGAAAGGGAGCTTGCAGCAGACAGCAGTTGCGGCCAGAAAGCTCGCATTTGTACCTAACCGAGCTCATGGTCGCAAAGGTATTCCAGTGGACCGTCGTGGTGTAGCACCCATGAAGAAGCCTGTGATTGTTGATCGAAGAAGGAGCGTGATTTGTGACTACTGCCGTTTACCTGGACACGTGCAGAAGGATTGTCGAAGGAGGCTGGGACTCTGTTTGGTTTGTGGAGAGGCAGATCACGCCGTTGGTGCTTCTCCGTCGAAGCTTCGTACGAGGGATGATACTCAGAAGCCTCCGCAGAAACCGTTCCAAGGGCAGAAACAGCTGACTCAAGGACCTAATCAGGCTCGAGCTTTTACCTTGACGGCTGAGGAAGCCAAGGCATCAGGAGAAGTCGTTTCAGGTACTTTACTCGTTCATGGTTTTCCCGCATTGGCGTTATTTGATTCTGGTGCATCCCACTGTTTTATGTCATCCAAATTTATAGCTACACACTCGATTACCTGCACGACCCTGTCAAGTTTCTGGGACATACACACTGGGAACGGGAAAATCATATCTAGTAGGGAGTGTAAAGATTGTACAGTTGTTGTGTGCGGATGGGAACTCTTTGCAGATTTCTTGGTGATTGATACGGGCAGCTATGAAGTCGTCTTGGGAATGGATTTCATTGGCACTTTCCACGCTTACATTGACTGTAGGGCAAAGAAAGTAATTTTCCAGATTCCCGGACACCCCGAGTTTACCTTCACTGGAGGAAGCAGTTCTGTCGGGCCAGTCGAGTTTAGGGCTAGGCCGACAAACAATATTCTTGCAGCAATGAAAGTTGATAGTGGTGAAGATCCGGCGGTTGTTCGCGATTTTATGGACGTATTTGAAGATATATCGGGTTTACCGCCGAAGCGAGACGTGGAGTTCGCAATTGATCTTATTCCTGGTGCAGTGCCAGTATCTAAACCGTATTATCCAATGGCACCAGTAGAGTTGGAAGAAGTTAAGAAACAGGTTGCTGAATTGCTTGAGAAGGGTTGGATTCGAAGCAGTAACTCGCCTTGGGGAGCTCCAGTTCTTCTAGTAAAGAAGAAGGATGGCACAAGAAGAATGTGCATCGACTATCGAGAATTAAACCGGGTGACTATTAAGAACAAGTACCCGATCTCTCGCATTGGAGAACTTTTTGAGCAGTTTAGTGGCGCGAGGGTATTCTCGAAGCTGGATTTGCGATCCGGATATCATCAAGTTCGAGTGAAAGCAGAAGATATTTGCAAGACGGCGTTCCGAACTCGGTATGGACATTACGAATACTTAGTGATGCCCTTCGAAGTAACGAATGCGCCGGCAGTATTCATGGACTTGATGAACCGAATCTTTTCACCGTTCTTGGACCAGCTTATTGTGGTATTCATCGACGATATTCTGGTTTACTCGAAGAGTTTTGAGGAGCATGCTGAGCATTTGAAGATCCCACTGCAGACATTGAGACAGGAGAAGCTTTATGCGAAGATGAGTAAGTGCGAGTTTTGGCTGGAGGAAGTGAAGTTTTTGGGGCATGTTGTGCCGGGCGATGGAATCGCCGTCGACCCAGAAAAGATTGCAGCAGTTCGAGATTGGCCTATTCCAAAGAATGTTGCTGAGATAAGAAGTTTTCTTGGATTAGCCGGATACTACTACAGGAGATTAGTGGAGAACTTTGCTCGTCTGGCAGAGCCGTTGACCAAGCTTACGCGCAAGGAGGTACCTTTTGTATGGACGGATAAATGTACGTTAGCTTTTGAGACGTTGAAGTAGAAGTTGATAACCGCCCCTATTCTGACCGTGCCAGACAATTCCGGAGGATTGGTGATTCACAGCGACGCATCTGGAAAAGGTTTGGGATGTGTTTTGATGCAGCATGGGAAAGTTGTAGCATACGCATCGAGACAATTGAAGACCCATGAGAAGAATTATCCAACTCATGACTTGGAGCTTGCAGCTGTGATTTTCGCTTTGAAGATTTGGAGACACTACCTTTTGGGCGAAAGAGTCAAAGTTTTTACAGATCATAAGAGCTTGAAGTATGTGTTCACACAGAAGGAGCTGAATATGAGGCAGCGTAGATGGTTGGAGCTGATGGCTGACTACGATCTTGATCTTAAGTACCATCCGGAGAAGGTCAATGTTGTGCCGGATGCGCTTAGTCGGTTACCAGCAATTCAGGTGTTAACTACGCAGAAGGAGATCATTGCAGATTTTCAAAGATTTGACTTGGAGGTTGTGCTACCGCGTTCTACAGGACAGTTGATGCAGCTGCAAGTGCAGTCGTCTTTGATTGAGAAAATTAAAGAAGCACAATTGCAGGACCCTAGACTGCAAAAGTTTCGAGAGCAGGTTGAAGCTGGACTACGAACAGATTTACTGATCCACGAAGATGGTTCGTTGAGGTATGGTAGCCGTTTATGTGTGCCAAAGGGAGATGTTCGTGAAGAGCTTATGAAGGAGGCACACAGTTCAGCTTATTCTGTACATCCAGGAGGCACAAAGATGTACCGAGATATTCGACAGTATTTCTGGTGGGAAGGCATGAAACGAGAGATTGCTCGCTTTGTGGCTAAGTGCTTGGTGTGTCAGCAAGTTAAGGCTGAACATCAAAGGGTTGCTGGTTTATTGCAACCACTTCCGATTCCTCAGTGGAAGTGGGAACATATAACCATGGATTTCGTGACGGCTTTACCGCGGAGTCCAAAGGGCAACAATGCAGTATGGGTGATTGTTGATCGGTTGACCAAGGCAGCTCACTTTATTCCTTTCCGGGTTGGTCAATCAACGGAGACTTTGGCAGAGCGGTACATGCAGGAGATTGTAAGATTGCATGGGGTACCGGTGAGCATCGTGTCCGATCGGGACACTCGGTTCTTATCACATTTCTGGAGGAGTTTACAGGAAAGTTTGGGGACTCGATTGAAGTTTAGCACAGCTTATCATCCTCAAACTGATGGTCAGTCGGAGAGAACGATGCAAACTCTTGAAGATATGTTGAGAGCATGCATGTTGGACTTCAAGGGTTCGTGGGAGGATCATCTACACTTGGTGGAGTTTTCTTACAACAACAGTTTTCAGGCAACTATCCTGATGGCTCCGTTTGAAGCTTTATATGGTCGTAAATGCCGTTCACCTGTTTGTTGGGATGATGTCGGTGAACGAAGATTGTTGGGACTAGATTTAGTGGTGCAGACAGTTGAGAAGGTTAACACTATCAGAAATCATATGAAGGCAGCACAAGACCGACAGAAGAGTTGGGCATACACGTCAAGAAGACCTCTAGAGTTCACCGTGGGTGATTTGGTATTCTTGAAGATATCACCGACTAGAGGGGTGATTCATTTTGGGAGTCGAGGAAAGCTTAGTCCTCGATTCGTTGTACCCTTTGAGATATTGGAGCGTGTTGGTGAGGTAGCGTACCGTTTGGCGTTACAGCAGTCCTTGGCAGGTGTGCACGATGTGTTTCACGTATCTCAACTACAAAGGTATGTTCGTGATGAAACGCACGTTTTGGATCATTCGGAGCTAACAGTACGAGAAGACTTGACTTTTGAGGAGCGACCGGTTGAAATCGTGGATCGAAGGAAAAAGGTTCTCAAGAACAAGGTTATTCCCCTTGTGCTTGTTTCTTGGGGTAATCGATCACATGGAGAGTCTACCTGGGAACGAGAAGATGAAATCCGACAGAAGTTTCCTCACCTCTTCTTGTAATTTTTCTTGTATTCTTGGAATTTCGAGGACGAAATTCTTTTTGTAGTTGGGTATAATGTAACACCCGAGCCCAATGCTACTTTTTTCAGTTACTGTTTGAGCATTAGTGTGGTACTCATTTCATCTAGCCTGCTTGATTGTCATTTACTGTAAAATTTTACCTGGTAAAGTCATTTCTGCATATAACAAATTTTAGCATCTAAAATAAAATTAAAAATATCTATCTTGGCTTACTCGACACCCCTAACCCCGTTGTAGCGTCCGTGCATCGTGTTCTCGTCCCGTTCGGTGAAACGAGCGAGTTTGGACGGCTACGCGCGCGTACGTGTGTCCGTGTTAGGGGTATGCTTTTTAATCATTAAACACTTAATTTTAAAATTTGGAACCCGCTTAAAATCCTATTATTTAATTTTCAAAATTTTGGACCCGACCCGGGCGCGATTTGGAAATGTTTTATTTGGCGCCAAAATCCCAAATTTTAATAATATTTAAACCATAATATATTTCGATAACATATATATATTTTACTGTTATTAAATCTTTAAGTATTTTCCCTAACCTACAAATCAAATCCCAATCTCAGCCAATCAGCGAAGGATTAACTCCCTGGGCCCCACTAAAATTCCTACGCCTCTCTCTCTCTCCCCCTTTCTCCTTCTCTCTCTCTCTCTCTTTCTTCACACTAAAATCCAATTTCCTCTCTCCTCTACACTTTCTCTCTGCTCTCGATCTCTCCCCCCTCTCTATATCTCTCCACTCTCTCTCCTCTCGTAATCCCTCTCTCTCTCCCCGTCTCTCTCTCTATCTCTCTCTATATCTCTCCTCTCTCTCTCCCGTCTCTTTCTCTATCTCTCTCCTCTATATATATATTTCTCCTCACCTTTTATTTTCCTCATGAGAGAACCAGAGAACCCAATGAGCCCACGCGCAAAACCCTAGCCACCTTCACCCATCACCACCGCAGCTCCACGCCGGCACCACCGTCGCCTGCGCCCGCGCCTCCTCGACTCAACCACAGCCCTCGTCCTCCTTCCCGTACGCCTGCACCCTCGCAGCGGCCTCGCCCTCGCCGCTGCAGCCGCCTGCTCACCACCTGCGCCGCCCCTGGTCGTCGCCGACGATCAGAACACCTTGTAAGTGCTTCCCCATCTCATCCTTCCTCTCTTCGTTTTCAAACTGAAATGAAACCCGGCTGGATCAATTCTGCAGATCGCCGGAGACGTCGTTCTCGCCGCCGTCGATCTCGCCGTCGTTGCTAGTGCCCTCTGAGACCCAGTAAGTATCCCCCATCTTCTTCTTCTTCCCCGTTCTCTGTTCTTTTCGTCTTTCTCTAGATATACACTCTTTAGAAACCCTATTCACTATTTTTGTATCTCGCCGGAATCCGGCCGTGCTGGCAACGTGTCCCGACGATCCAGCAAGGTACTCTGATCCGCGTGGTTCCTTTGTTCGTTGTTTGGGTCCAATCCATGAACTGTGCGTCCGTCGCGAGTTTTTCCGCCGATATTTACGTCCTGTTTTCCCGGTTCGCGACCCGTCGAGGCAAGTACCCCTTGCTACATGCTATACAATATATTTATATATGTATTGACACCCTAAACCTGTAAAATTTAACTTGGTACAATCGTTTCCCATTTTTCGGTTACAATACTGCATTATATCATTTTACTGTTAACCATGGAACTTACAGTTTGCAAATTTGAACCTAATAATTAAATCTACCTGTTCAATCACATTTTACTGTTAGAATAGCTGATAGCATTTATCTGTAGTTTTGTCACATTCGGACGCTCGTACGCATGTAACCTGAAATAGCTACATTGGACCGTTATACAAATCATTGCACCGCTAAGGGTGCTTAAACCTGTTAACATGACTAAACGGCTATATCATTTTACTGCACTCTTGTAATTTGAATGAAACTGCTTATTATGTAATTCATTGCTTATCTCATATTGTTAATACCCATGTTTGATTATATATCTGATTGTGAGCACACCCACGATATTGTTTACATCTTGACCTGACATGGCTACACACACACACACACACACACACACACACATATATATATATATATATTGATACACCTGACATGGTACCGTATACTATTGACTTGACCTGATGTACCATGACCCGACCCGTTACCTGATCTTGTGTCTGATGCCAACAAACCTGACATGTAGTCCTCATGGACCATTCCTGTTGTCTATCCAGACAAACCTGCTTTTACCTGATCCTGTGTTGGCATTAGTTCTTGATTACTGAATACCTGACTCGACATACATAACTTGGGGGTATGGGGAAATCAAAGGTGAAACCGACTTGTAACTCAGCAGTTCGATACCTATTCTGATCAGTCTTACGGGCTAGGCCAGCCCCGGAGTGATGATGCTGACATCACTCGCCCATCCTGCTACCTGTTACTGCCTAGCGACACGTCTCGGATTCAGCCCTGAGGATCTTGACCGTGGTCCCGGGCATGCACGGGATACTATTGAGTTACATCGACGATTCATCAATTGATTTCAAAGACTTTAGAATAGAAAACCTGATAGAACAGTTTAGTTACCCACTGCACACTACCCTGCACTGCTTGTTTCACATTATTGCTTTATTCATGTTTATTTTGCATTGCCTGTTACATTGTTCATATTATATTACTTGTTGACAACGCGCTGACGTCTGGGTTTTGCATGGCCCAGATTCTATACCGCTGTAGCAGTCCGAGCAGGAGTACTTCAGCCAGCAGGCTGAGCTGTGAGTTCAGTAGTAGTTAGTTTTATTTCCTGCATTTATTTCCTGATGTGAGCCCACATTATGGGACATACTTTTCAGTTATTTGTATTGGATCATTTGCTTCCGCAGTTATTTATTATTGACTCCTGTTATTCTGGATTATGGACATGTTTTTAGATAGTCTTATCTTGTTCTTGATATCTCTACAGCCGTAATGTGACTGTGAATGGATACTTCCTACCCATAGGTAGCATGGTTGGCTATGTCACGTGCCCAATCTAGCGTACTCTGGGAAGCGGGGCGTGACAGTTTTCTTCACGGAGCAAGACACCAAATCTTAGTACCTCTAATCCACAGGCAACCACAGCAAACCGCGATTCGTTCGCGAACACGACACACGAAGTGTAGAGTGGAAAGAGGAAGAGGTCCCACCGGGCGTGCCAGAATCTGTCCCCCTCCGAAAGACGGCACGACAGGGACGTCTTGCCTGAAGTTCGGGGCAGATGCTATTTGGTTTTATCCGTCCACCTCTCCGAAGATGCCAAGTTGATTTATGGCACCATGTATCGAAGGTTTAAACGGATGTGGCCGATGTAGAAGACTTTGTCAGATTCCCGCTCGTTCGAGGGGTTTTTGATTGTGGGGATGCTCTTCCCTGCAGGCGTAAGCCCCTGCAGTTAATTACGCTACCGCATCACGGTAACAACTTTCTCCTTCTCCAGCTGGTCACTTCGTGTCGTGGGCGTTTGTTTTGTTTGTGGTTGCCTGTGGATTGTATACGGAGAATAATTTATGTCGTCGCCCGTAGAACGTGGATTAGTCCAAATCCTTATTTTCTTAGATTTGGGTTTGGGGTTTTGGTTCAAAGATACGTTAGCCTCATTTTGGACTAAGATCAACTTAAACGCTAGTTAAGGATTCGTTAGTCTAATTTTAGACTAAGATCAACTTAACGGGATCGTTTAGATCCAACAAAAGAGCATTTTGAGGGCTCTATTGTTCTAGGTTAGGGACATAGTGGTTCATTGCCAGTTTAGGGACATGGTGGTCCATTGCCAGTTTACGGACATGGTGGTCCATTGCCAGTTTAGGGACATGGTGGTCCATGGAATGTATGGCCGTCGGGACCCGTCACCTCTCTGATGACGTTGAAGGATTACAACGACAGATATCAGAGGAGTTCAGAGATGTACCCTTGAACCAAAGTTGGTTGGGAGATCTATAGTCCAATTTGGGACTAAAGTCTGTTTGAAGGTTTGTGAGCATACGGGCTCGGTTGATATGAGTTTGGACTAAGATCCAACCAATCGATAAAAGGAACTTATTTTAGTTAAGGATTCGTTAGTCTAATTTTAGACTAAGATCAACTTAACGGGATCGTTTAGATCCAACAAAAGAGCATTTTGGGGGCTCTATTGTTCTAGTTTAGGGACATAGTGGTCTATTGCCAGTTTAAGGGCATGGTGGTCCATTGCTAGTTTAGGGACATGGTGGTCCATTGCCAGTTTAAGGACATGGTGGTCTATTGAATGTATGGCCGTCGGGACCCGTCACCTCTCTGACGACGTTGAAGGATTACAACGACAGATATCAGAGGAGTTCAGAGATGTACCCTTGAACCAAAGTTGGTTGGGAGATCTATAGTCCAATTTGGGACTAAACTCTGTTTGAAGGTTTGTGAGCATACGGGCTCGGTTGATATGAGTTGAACATTTTGTTGTTTTGGCTGTTTGAGCCTTTATTTGGGGCTCAGCCCTTTTATAATGCATGGAATTGGGCTCTTTAATTAAATGCACAATATTTAGATTAGGCCTGTTAGGCCTTTTAATTGGGCTCTGCCCTTTTTTAATAATGCACAGCATTTATTGGTTTGACAGTGCGCCACGTGGCCTGTCAGGCGCTTTGCACTAATTAAAGAGCGCAAGGCGCTAGCGCATGTGGAGGTGACACGTGTCACACTCTGCTGAGCGCAAGTCTGTTAGCGCGGTGCGCTACGCCCATGCGTTGCTCTAGTGCGCTGCTGACACGTGGCGCGCTCTGGTGACTTGCGCCAGTCCAAGGAGCGCAACAACGCAAATTAAGAGTGCAGGGTACTGTTCAATGGCGTAGAGTGCATCTTGATCAAATTTAGATCAAAGAAAAGAACCTTTTTAGTTCTAACGAGGTTCCACTTCAAGTTTTATTTAAGAACCAATGGTTCATCAAAAGGCTGCGCCTTTATTTAGATCAAAAGTTCTAGGGATGAAGTAAATTACTTCTTTTTTATGATTGGATCCTTTTTGATCTTTTTCTTTTTTTATTGAATATCTTGATCTTGTTCTTAGATCATTGATATTTTTAGAAGAAATTCTTCTTTTTTCAAAGGTTTACCTTTTTTCTCTTTGAGTTCTTCTCAAAATTTTTAGAGGAGCTCTGTATATCTGAAACTTGGAGTCTAGGGGCCTTTATATAGGGCCAATTAGTTTGTTAGGTTAGTTACAGAGATCTTTCTCTGATTGATCTGAGGATATTTCCCCACCGTTGGATCTTTGATCCTAAGGCCTCTGTTTTACAGAAGATAATTTTCTTGTTTTAACAAGATTGAAAAGATATTTCTAGAATTTTAATTCTGATTAATTAAATAATTTATTGTTTAAATACTGGCGCAAGCGCACCTGCGCTTGACACGTGTCGCGCAACGCAGAGCGCAGCGCAACTGTGCTGACATGTATCGCGCAGCGCAGAGCGCAGCGCCACTGCGCTAGCGCAACTGCGTTGACACGTGTCGTGCAGCGCAGAGCGCAAATTATCTGAAGCGTTGCTTCCTTTATTTAAAATTTGAACTTTGAAACAGAGCTTTGCTCTGATTGGGGAAAACAGAAGCGTTGCATCATTTCCCGCCTTGGAATTTGAACAGAGTTTTGCTCTGAAAGGGAGATTTTCTCCTTTATTATTTATTTATTTATTTATTTATTATTTTATTGTTATTATTTTATACGGAGCGGGTTTTGAGCCAAAATCTTGGCAGGAACAGGTGGTACACCGAGCGTTCTGACCGCGTATCTTGCCGTCCACGGCACCTCGACAGATCCCGCCACGGGCGAGCTTCGATTCCCCGACACCGCTACCTAGGAGTATTACGTAAGTGTTATTATTTATTCTAACAGGTTTGAAATTTTTGTTTTGAAAAGTTCAAATTTAAATGATATACTTATATGTTACTGGTTAATGTGGGTGTAGGAGCGGGTGATGGAGCAGGCGGAGGCATCGGGGATCGATTTTACCGGACAGAACGATTCAATGCTGCTGATCCCAGTCCTAGACGCCGCACACGGGGGACACCACGGGGGTTGGGAGAGAGGTTGCGGACTGGGTCCTAGCAGGCCCATATGAGGTTGGACTCTACTCCGGCGGTTACTTCCCTACCCCCCGTGAGCGACGTCTAGTGCAAGATGTTGCCACCTTGAAGACCACCGTCCAGGAGTTGAAGGAGATAATGGTATGTATACTACTTAATAGTAAAATATTATATCATATTATAGATAGTAACATATCCAATATTAGTAGCCTGAGCTTATTTGGTTGTAGACTTAGCTTTGATTAATCTTAGATTGGGGTTTCGCAATAACTTGATAATGATACGAATTCGACCAATACACAGTTTTTACTCGTTTATTACACACAAAATTGAACAAATGCGACAGGGTACTTCGGTTGCGGCTCCACATGCATCTTCTTCGGCTGCGGCTCCGCAAGCCACTACCTCGGCTGCGGCTGCGCAGACCACTCCTGCAGCTCCACAGTCAGACTCCCGCACAGTCCGCTCTTTCATTGGTCGAGTTTTTGACGACTCAGGGCTGCACCGAGGAGCAGATGCGCCAGATTACGGTGATTATCAGAGGTGGAGGAGTTGGACCGAGCTAGGGTAGCTTTTTTATTATAACAACCGAGTTCAGTTATACCAATTTTTGTTCCGTATTTATTATAGGTGGTATTTTACTGATATATCTTGTTTGAGTGCGAATGGTAGTTTACACCTTTACTTTACATTCGACCCGACCCGCTTGCTTGAACTGGTTGATTTATATTTATAGACTACCCTGGCCTGTTAGATAGACGTGCATCTCATATATACTGCATATTAACATTTTCACCTAGCATCGCGTATTTTTACATATAACTTTTAGATCACGTAAAATAAATTAAAATTGCATTTCATAGCCTGCATGATACCCCTAACCCCGTGGTAGCGTCCGTGCATCGTGTTCTCGTCTCATTTCGTGAAACGGACGTGTTTGGACAGCTACACGCACGTTCATGCGCCAGTTCTTGGGGGTACGCTTTTTCGTTACCTAATCTTTCATTCTAAGTTTTGGAGGTTGCATAAAATTTTCGTATTTTAAATCCGAAATTTTGGACCCGACCCGGGCGCATTTTGGAAATATTTTATATCCCGCCAAAATTCTAATTATTTTAAAATTTCTTTATATTCGTTTAATATATATATTTTACAGCCTAAAGATTTTACAACTAACCAAAACATATTTTAAAATCTAATTCAAATAAAATCTTTAACAGTTCACCAATCTTTTCCTTAACTAAGTAAAAATCTTTTAAATTTAAAATCCTATTAAAATCCTAAAATCCTAGGCAACTAAGCTCTTTTCCTCTGGGTCGCACTCCCCTGAACCAATGAAATTCATTCATTTCCTTGCGCTGGGCCCCACAAAAATCCCTCTCTCTTCTTTCCTCCTTCCTTTCTCTCTCCCCAGCGCAAACTCTCTCTCTCTCTCCCCTCTTTCTCTCTCCTCTCGCGCTCTCTCTCGCTCATCTCGCGAACACTGTGCGTTCCTTGAGTCGCGTCACCGCCTCCCCGCTACGCTCACCTCCCTTCTCAGCATTCCTATATTTTCTTCTTCCTTTTCTTAAAAACCCCACAACTCCCTTCTCCTTTAACCCATCGCCTTCCTCAAACCCTAACCTTAAACTCCACTACTCCATCACCTCCTCAACCCTCAACCGAGCCTCCTCTTCCTCCTCCTTGCCATCTCCTTCTTCTCCTTTCCATTCCCGAGCCTTACCTGCACCCACAAGAACCCCCGAGAACCCATCGCCACCACCTCATCCCGTCGCCGACCGCCTCTCGCCGTCGCCTCCTCATTCATCTCCTCTTCTCTCCCTATCTCCTCTGTTCTCTTTCCCTGCACCAACCTTGCACCAAGAAACCAACAACAAACCCTAGCAGAAACCCTAGCACCCGAGCCATTCCCTGCAACCAAGAACCTTGCTGCCTTGCCGTCGTTCTCGCCGGCGATCCCTTGCCGACGACCTCCCACCTTTGCAACCGCATCCTCGCCTTCTCCCAACCCCAGTGAACAACTCTTCTCCCTCATTCTTCTCTTCTTCTTCTTTCTATTCTTTTTCTTTTATTTTTCCTTTTCTGTTTTTTTTATTTAATACCTCTGTAGATCGTCGGAGCCGTGACGACGTCGACAATCCAGACGACCCAGTGAGCATACCTGACCCGTGTATTCACCTTGTGCATTGTTTGGATTCGTTTCGTATACCGTATCGCGATCCGTCGAGGCAAATGAAACTTTCTACATGTTATTCATAATATTTTATATTTATTTGATTACATGTGTAACCTATAGATTTAATCTAGTGTCTCAGGTTACATTTTAACATTCGATGTTCCATTATATCATTTTAGATTCAGAAATTGAGACATACCCTGCTGCATTTTAGTTTACTATACATAGGACCCAGGTCCATATTTAAATCACATAATACTTATTTACATAGCCCTTAGTACCCTTTTAAATAGTTTATAACCGTTCAAACACCCGTTTGCATCCATCTCGTCTAGTATACATATTATTGCATCCATAGATCACCTGAATGTATAACATTGAAATATTAATATTCCACATTTGATAAATTGTAGTTTAATTAGTATTAGAACTTTAAATTTAACCCTAATTATAACTGTGCATCTATATGCCTTAATCTGTACCTGATTGCATACCACATTACAATGTTCCACTTTATTGTTCCATTAGTACCCCATGCTTGTTTTGTATACCCTTGCTTATGTTAGTTGATTATGAGCACCTACATGACATTTTGAGCACCCCTGACATGACTTGTTACACCTACTACTTGACACGACATGGTACCGTGCATCTCTCGACATGACTTGATACCTATATACTACCTGACTTGACCTGATGTACCATGGCTTTACCTGTTACCTGATCTTGTGACTAATGCCAACAAACCTGACCTGTTGTCCTTACAGACAATTCCTGTTGTCTATCCAGACAAACCTGTACCTGTCTGATCCTGTGTTGGCATTAGCTCCAGATTATTTAATACCTGACTTGAGGACATATAACTTGGGGGTATGGGGAAATCAATGATGAAACCTGACTTGTAACTCGACAGTTCTATATCTTTTCTGATAAGTCTTACGGGCTAGGCCAGCCCCGGGGTGATGCTGCTGACATCACTCGTCATTACCTACCACCCTTTACTGTCTTGCGGCACGTCTCGGATTCAGCCCGAGAGTCATAGACCGTGATCCCGGGCACGCACGGGATACTATTGAGTTACATAGATGATTCATCAGATTGATTTTAAAGACTTGAGAGTAGTTAACCCAATAGACCAGTTTAGATTACTCACTGCACACTACCTTTCACTGCCCTGATTTATATTGCCGTTACACCTGCTTTACCATTTATGATCATACTTGCATGTCTTGCTATCCTGTTTATATATTATTGCTTGATGTTATGACGCGTTGACGTCTGGGTTTTGCATGACTCAGATTCCTTACCTTTGCTGCAGTCCGAGCAGGAGTACTTCAGTCAGTAGGCTGAGCAGTGAGGACTCGTTAGTAGTTAGTTCTTTTATTTTCAGTATTTTCATTCCTGATGTGAGCCCGCATTATGGGACATACATTCCAGTTATTCTTGTATTGGATCTTTTGCTTCCGCATTACTTTTATTCTTGACTCGTTTTATTTTGGCTTATGGACATGTGTTAGATAGTTTATTATTGTTCTTGATATCTCTACAGCCGTAATGTGACTATGGAAGGATATTTCCTATCCACGGGTAGCATGGTTGGCTATGTCACGTGCCCATCTTAGCGTACTCTGGGAAACGGGGCGTGACATGGTTCTTTTGGTATCAGAGCCAGGTTATAGGTTAATCGGGTTTGATTCTTTTGTAGTTGGGTATTGGACCCAATACACGAATCAGAATACTCGTGATTAGGAAACATGTCCTGCCACCTTACCGTCTTACCATTCTTGAATCTTAACCTCCTCCTGATTCTACTTTTACGATGTGCGAACCTCCTTTGCATATCAACTCGAAAACCTGGTTTCCTTGTTTATCTCTAGAACTTAGGCGACTTGGGTGGAGTTATGTGATTGTAGCTATGATACCGCGGCATGGTTACAATGCGGTACTCTATTTAAGTAACTTGGAGTTCTAGCCTTGATTCATATCCTTGATCTATAATTTGAATCTGTTATCATGCTAATCCTTTTGGTGCTTTGATTTCAGGAACATGGCAGACAAGAATCTGAAGACGTACCAAAGGCGTGTTGACGAAGCCGCTATGCTTGGAGTAATACGTGGGATGTTGGAAAACCAAAAGCGACAGACCGAGCTGATCCAGCAGCAAACTGAATCTTTTCAAGAAGGTTTGCGGACCGTTCAGCAGTCCGTGAACAATGTTGTGGCCAGACCAGTGGATCGTGTTGGAACTGTAGCGGATTTCAGGAGACTGGGCCCGTCTATTTTTACTGGCTTGGAGGAGCCGTTGCCAGCGGAGCAGTGGCTGGTTGACACTGAGAATTTACTCATTGCGGCACAGATCCCAGAAGATAAGAGAGTGGATGTGGTACGCATCCAGTTGGTGGATTACGCCCGTGAATGGTGGCTTATGGAAGAGCCCCGCTTGCCCAAGCCGACCAGTTGGGCGAATTTTTCAAAGAGTTTCCTGGAGAAGTTCTTCCCGCGGACTGCATGGGAGGAAATGGAAGAAAAGTTCGTCAGTTTGAAGCAAAACGGAGCACCTGTAGATGTACATGCAGCTGAGTGGACGCGGCTCAATAGATTCGCTGGACCTTTGGTTGCCAACGATGCTGATAGGGCAAGGAGGTTCATGTGTAGTTTGGATGTGGACATCCAGAGGCAGATTGTCTCCCTGGGTTTGACCACTTTCTCACAAGTACTTACAGCAGCTCGAGAGCAGCAGAGCCTATCTATGATGACTGGAAGTACACAGCAGCCAGCAACTACAGTACGGAAGCCGGCGTTTGCACCGAACTGAGCACATGGACGCAGAGGCATTCCTGTGAACCGGCGTGGCGTAACACCGATGAAGAAGCCTGTAACACCCGAGTTCATTTATACTAATTCTAGTTCTCGTATTTCTTTATTCGTGATATTTCTTGATTTAACGTATTTTGGGTGCGAATGGTATTTTATATTTTTTACATTGCATTCGACCCGACTCGCTTGCTTGAACCTGTTTGATTCTTATTTATAGATTACCTTGACTTGTTGCATGGACACATGCATCTCATGTTTAGTACATACTGGTATTTTATCTAGTATCACATCTTTTATTATATAACATTTTAGGTCATGGAAAATAATTTAAAATTGCATTTCTTATCCTGCTTGATACCCCAAACCTCGTGGTAGCGTCCGCGCATCTTGTTCTCGTCCCGTTCAGTGAAACGGACGTGTTTGGATGGCTACGCGCACGTACGTGCATCCGTTCTTGGGGGTATACTTTTTCTTTAACTGAGCATTCATTTTGAAATTTGGAAGTCGCATATATTTTTCGTATTTTAAAACCGGATTTTTAGACCCGACCCGGGTATGTTTTGGAGTAAGTTCATATTTTGCAAAATCTCAAAACGGACTAATATTATATTCCAATATTTTTCAAACTATTAATAATCTTTAAAAACTAACAAAATATATTCCTATAACAAACTTCTCTCTCTCTCTAATTATATATATTTTTATATGATTCTTTTAAATATTTTATAACTTATTATTTTAAACCCACTGTGCCACGTACCCTCTCTTCCTCCTCTGTTCATTCTTTCCGCTTCTTCGCGAAAACCCTAACCCTAACCCGCACTCGTCGCCTCGTGCCGCCGACCTCCTCGCCTTCAACCCGACGTCATAGCCTCAACCTCTTCCTTCTCCTCACCTCTCTCCAACCCCGACACCACCATCACCCACACCTGCAGCCCCGGCGAAGCCCATCACCAGCAACTCACCTTCTCCCCGAGCGCAACTCGAGCAACCCCCTTCGACCCATATCGCCACCATCTTCTTCCTCTAACTCCCATCCACCGACACCACCTAACTCAACACCCTAACTCAAAGAAACCCTAGCCTACTTTAAACAACCAAGCAGAACCAAACCCATGAACCCATCATGTCTCCATCATAACAGACATCTTCTTCCTAAAGCATCAAGCAACCCAACACCATCGTCTCACCCTCGTTGGTAACTCTCAATACCTGAACCCTAACTCCAAACTCAACCCTCGAATTCATCCCTTAACCGAGAACTCTAGCCACTTTGTCATCGTCGGTCGAGCCCACCAAGCCAAGCACCCAAGCCGAGCATTTTGGAGCCTAGCTGTCATGCCCCGCTTCCCAGAGTACGCTAAGATAGGCACGTGACATAGCCAACCATACTACCTGTGGATAGGAAAAATCCCTCTACAGTCGCATTACGGCTGTAGAGATATCAAGAACAGGAAAGTAAACTAAACTATCTAGTACATGTTCATGAGCCAGAATAAATGAGTCAAGAAATAATATAATATGCGGAAGCAAAACATCCAATAAATAAAACACCTGGAAAGTAAAACTGGATACCAATAGGATCCTCACCGTTCGGTCTAACAGTGGCAGTACTCCTGATCAGTCTGCAACAAAGGTAGAGGATCTGGGTCATGCAAAACCCAGACGTCAGTGCGTCATAATATCAAGCAATACTATAAACAGGGGTAACAAGATATGCATGTATGAGTATAAATGGTAAAACAGGTATAACGGTGATATAAGTGATGATAGTGAAGGTAATATGTAGTGAATAGTCTAAACTGGTCTATTGGGTTAACTACTCTCAAGTCTTTGAAATCAATTTGATGAATCATCGATGTAACTCAATAGTTTCTCGTGCGTGCCCGGGATAACGGTCTAAGACTCTCGGGCTGAATCCGAGACGTGCCACAAGGCAGTAAAGGGTGGATAGTATCCCGTGCATGCCCGGGATCACGGTCTAAGACTCTCGGGCTGAATCCGAGACGTGCCGCAAGACAGTAAAGGTATCACGACCCGAAGGTACGGAACGTGACCGGCACTTAA
Source organism: Agapanthus africanus (assembly GCA_030015575.1). Lineage (NCBI taxonomy): Eukaryota > Viridiplantae > Streptophyta > Magnoliopsida > Asparagales > Amaryllidaceae > Agapanthus > Agapanthus africanus. The sequence continues at coordinate 412,243,592 of JASDDO010000016.1, forward strand.
ATTATGAAGCGTCTAGAGCCGCAACATAATATAAATAAGCCAAAGCCCAGAAATCTAAACCATTCAGAGAAGAAATAAATGAAAACATGTAGGAAAACAAGTTTAAAAAAAACAAGATCAAATTTTCTCAAAAATTTCGGCAGAGTCTCCTTTGTAAAAACTTGCCCCAAACGGGTACAAACAAGTATAATATATACAAACAATAAAAAGGCATCCCCAAGTAGGAGCTAGCTCTACGCCAACAGGCGGAAACAACCACACCAAGCACAATAATATACAACGCCAAAGGACGAGGCTCAAAACTCAAAAGAAAACAAATCCACCAGATACCATAATAATACAAGCGTGACTCTAAGGTCGAAATAAATAACTGGTTCTTTAAACTTATCAAGTAATACAAGTTTGGTTGATGGAGCTTACTAGATACCAAAGAAATAATAAAAGTACAACGGCGGTCCTGATACAAGTGAACCAACCTACCGTGCAAATCACCCTGAATGAAAAGATGTGCCAGTAAGATGCCAAGGAAACCTGTACATCGAATCTGTAATAAAATTTGTCACAACGGGGATGAGTTGCCAACTCGTGAGTAGAAGACGTCTGCGAAAAGAAATCGAATGCACGATACTATCTTAGGTCATAATAATATACTAATATGTCACTAGTCATCTAGTAGTGCAGGGTAATAAACTACGCGTAAGTGCAAATGCTCCGTGCTCGTGTCAGTGCCTCAAATAGTAATATGTCGTGTGAATGAGTATGCATGCACCATGAATGTAAAACAAATTAACCCTGAAATCTGGATATATCTTTATAAAAAGTCTTTAACTTTCATCATAGTAAAATTTTGTATAGAAGTCTGAAACATCATCGATGAAATCCATGGAAATCCGTGTCAAGTATCGACACAAAACATGTAAATCTCAAGTCTCAATACCTCATAGTCTCAATATCTCGGGCTCCGTCAGTCCGGATCGGCCCATATCATCAAATCTCATGACAACGGTCGGTATCCTCGGGATATCCGCCGCGCCAGACATCACCGGTAGGTAGTCTTCCCCTGCCAGGCTCATCATCTACAACTCGATCTTCTTGCCCCGGGGTACCATACCGGGCCCACCATGTACCCGAGATGGTTCATCCACTCCTCGAATCGGGTCTCGAAATCCAATAGAAAACATGAAATCTCATGGTGGACGACACATACATCACGAGAAAACCGCAACTTATATTTTAAAAAGAGAGGAAGGGAGAGAGAGGTTTTTATATATATTCTTGCGGTTTTCCCCAAAATCCAGAAATATCATAGAAATCCAAAATCCCAAAATCATGAGTAAGTAAATGATAAGTATCGGCATAAGCCCCACAATACTGCATGATAACATGAAATGTGAATGCATGAAATGTCTAAGAATAAATGCAATGTCTAGACTAACACCTGAGAGTAATCACAATATTATATTGATCTAGCCTTTAACTGATTCTATCAATAAATGATAATATGTTCTAAAGTGTACGTGACATAGTAATTACCGATGATGATGTGTGTGAGCCGGCAAATAAGTGTACGTGGAACATACACATCATTGGTAATGGTGCTGGTGTCCTAACAGGCAGAGTTTCATATTAACTACAAAAACATATGTATGAACATGCAACGTGATGATTACAATCTGAATATAAAGGTAAAATGTGTACTAACCACGCATTTGGAAAATACATATCTAACTACAACTATATGACACGAACCTAAACTAGTATCTATCTAACCCTCTAAGGAAACTAAACTAAAGGAACTAGTCGATAGGAAATAAGAATCCACCTAAGGTCTGAGTCCATATCTGTAATAGTCGGCGATCCAGCCTCAATAGCGTCACGTACGTAGTACGGCTTCCTCGAATCAAGAGTGCAGATCAATCATCACATCTATGCCTCGTACGGTAAAATCCATCGTACGGCATCCCAATATCGGGGTACGGGTCAAGTATCACTTACGTACATCATCATTCGTATAATATCATCACCAAATAATGTCATGATCAAGGTACTGTACTGTAATCGCATACATCCCAATATCATCAATCATATGTCATTATCTGCGAACATAAACATCGTCAATTATTCCTCAGAAATATCATGTCATATATCATATCGTAATCAGGTCACACATATATCATATCATAACCAGGTCACACATATATCATATCATAAACAAGTCACAGGTTACGGTCCGGGTTCTATTCTAGAGTCTCGTATATCTCAATATCATCATCCCCTATTATCGTTTATGTATACATATCCATTCTCTTATTTTCCAACGATCCGCTAAGATCATAACACGACTGTATAGCCAAGAGATCACAGCATCAAGCCTAGTTATATTGTCTCGTCCCGATGTATCATATAACAACCTTATATCACATATACATGTTGTGCATATATATACCTACACACAGTCCTATATATATACACATACACATGTACCCTAAGTCAAGTTTCTGTGTGTGCGTGTGTGTATATCTACCAGAAACCTACGAATTTCCTCCAAGACATTCATCCTCTGGTAAAGTCTATCTAAATCAGTCTAGTCCAACCTAAGGTCTTTAATAGGGTCCTACTTGCCAAGAATCTAAGGTCACGTCCGACCCCCTAATGACAATAAATAATATTTCTATTCTATGTTTGTGAGGGTGCTAAACGCCATCCACCCGACTTCCCCCGTAGATATACATCTACTCACCTGGTACTTGTCTGCCGAAGACGATGTCGCCCTCCTCTTCTTCCTCGTCCAAACTCCACGTGAGGGGTACCTATACGCAAACATATATAATTTCGTAACTGAATCACGGATAAAACCAAAATGACGCACGAAATGCGCATAGGTTAAAACCTATGACCCGCTCATGCAAAGGAACCATTATTGCTCGATATCGGCGTACAAACGCCGATTGATCGAGATAAAACACCAACAAACAACTTGTAGTTTCAAAACTCATTATTTATAATATAAAATATGGTTTAAATCATCGAAACCCTAAAATCGATCAAATCGTCCGATTTCGTAAAAACCTGAAAACGCCAATTTACCGCTTTACTTCAAAACTTGATGTTTAAATGAAACTAATGGTCATAATATTCATTAAATCACATAACTAGATTATAGAAACCATTACTATATTTTTCTCACACCATTTTGTCTTAATTTAAAATTTCTAGTTTACAAATTAACCAAAATTAACACTTGTTAAGCAAAAATTCACAATTCCACTACTAAACTTGATTTTGCATATATTAAAGTGTTAAAACACTCCATGAAATCTTAGGAATGAGCTAAAGCCCTAATTGGATTTTTAATACTACATTTTAAATTAATTTCTAAAACCTAGTTTACCGAAATAACATATTTATCACATTATATTAACTAACAATTTGAAACTAATAATTAGGTTAGGTCTTTCATTCCTTTAACATGTTAATATTCTCATTAAAACCACAATATAATGATAAAAACCTAAATTAGAATTTTAACACACCAATATATATAATTTATAAAAATCTAGTTAGCAAAATTGCTTAATTTAAACAATTTTGAATGCACAAATTATAATACATCAACCATGCTAGATTTTTCACTTCTAAAAAATGTTAAGCTACTTATTATAACCCCACTTAATTAATAAAAATCCTAACTTGATTTTATAAACCCTATCTTGAATTTTAAACTTGCAAATAGAATTAATTAAGAAAATCTAAATATGCTAAATAAAAGCATTTAACAACAATTAATCATGAGAATAAAAATTATACCTTCAAAGCATGAGATCCAAACATGAAAATATGCTTCTAAAATAATGGTTTCCAACTACAAAATCCATGCTAAATAGGTCAAAGGAAAGTGGTAGAGGTTGAATGTTGATTTTTGAGGTTTATTTTTGGAGTTTTTGATGAATTTTGATGATTTTTAATGCAAAAATGATGGGGGAAAATTTTTGTGAATGCCCATGGAGGTGAGGCCGGCCATGAGGTGAGGAAAAGAGAGGAAGAAGGAATGAAGAATAGTGTAGAACATTCTCTAAAGAAATACACCTTTTATGTCTTTTCATTAATTTCTTTATTTTATTAATTTTCTTAATTCAATTCATCATGGAAAACTCTAGAATTTTAAAGACAATTCAAGAAGAGATTAGCATACTAAAAACCTAATTCTAATATTTCATGGTTCACTTTTGAAAACTAAACCCACTGCAAATTCTAATTTACACTAATTTAATGTATATTTAAAAGCTTATGTAAATATTTAAAATAATTAATTTAGGAAAAATATTTCATTAAACTAAAAATTTATAAGTGACTAAATAAACACCATTTACTAGTAATTACATAATTAAAATAGATCTTTTTCAAATTTATAATGAAAAATAATTACGGTTTAGTTTTACGAAAAATACGTTTTACTTTACCGAAAATCAGAAAATTCACTTAAAAGATTTTATTTTTTAATTATTTATTTATCTATTTTTAAAACGTTACAATCTTCTCCCCTTTAAGAAGTTCGGTCCCCGAATTTAAATTAAAACTCCCCCCAATTACTAAAACATTCAGCCAAAACACTCTAATCGCCGGGGCTCCGAAATCTTTAATACATAACTAAGACCAATTCCGTCAAGCATAACGCAATCATCGGAGTTAGGGTGAAAATAAAATATCAAAACTCAATACGAAAACCAACATAATATACATCAAAACTATAACTTATATATAGTGCGCATCGTAGTAAATCGGCTAAACATCTTAATAAAGAAACACGCAAAAATCCCCTTTTTAAAATCGCCGTGCGATACGCGTGTCACGGCATAAGTAGCAGACGTTTATTAAAAAAAATAGCTATACATATATATTTTTTATTTAACATACACGTCCCGCCTGGTTACTAAATGAAATAGCCATGATTATAAAAAAACATACTGCTCATAATGAAATCATTCCTAATCACATCATAAAAATATCATGTGCGTCTGGTGCGCATTGAAATCGAAACCAAATACAAATGCCACGAATACGCACAGAAACAAAACTGAGTGCAACGGGTGTGCACCAAAAACATCTGTCAAGTGCAACGGGCGTGCACGACTCTAATATCAGGTGCATCTAATCTGCACAAAACCCCGATTTAGTGCATCCGGGGTGCACAAAATCGCATTAAGTGCGCCAAGTGTGCGCAAGAATCTCAATCAGGTGACAAACACCGAATATCAAAATCGAAATCACAGTACGAAAATGCATGAAAACTAGGTCGAAGCATATGTCAAAATCATGGGTAACCCATATGCACGAAATCAAATCAAAATCTCAAAATGTATAAAACCAAATCGAGTGCACTGGGTATGTACAAAACAACATCAATACAACCGATATATGAAACACGAATAAAGTGTAATGAAAGTACACATAGGAAATACCAATCGTAGCACAAAATCCTCAAAATACCAAAATCCAAACAACGGAAATATGAAATTCAAATCACTAAATCACAATCGTAAACACTATCGTCAATGTGCGCCTCTTTCCTCTGATGTCGACTGATTCGAACTCGTCTCATGGTAGCTGTGCTGACTGCGCTACCAACGACAATACTCATATCTAGAGTCTCCCACGTAATCTATCTTTTCACCTGATATCCGGACGACATTAAACTTTTCGATCGATTTATCAAAATTCTAAAATTCCTCGAGAGCTCAACACTAAAGTACAGTTTAAAAATATCCAGTACATGCTCCAGCATCTGCGGACCAGCCGTAGAAGGGCAAACCCAAGCGTCACTAATGGCACCGCGGAACTGCCGTAAACCCTAAGGTTCAAAGGCGTTCTCATGGTCATTATGTCGAGTTAGGGTTTCATTCTTCTAGAGGGTCCATAGAAATACCTGCATGTTCTTTCGAATACCTTAAACTTGGGAAAATGGTTTCTCACAATCGTTCGAATCCTTTAACTTCGTCTGGACGGCATGTGAACACCCTTCGTCCGCACGCTAAACAAAGCTTCAATCCTCAACAATAAACGATACCCTAAGGGTTATCACATTCGAGCCGCAGCTCTCTCTGCCCATGCGACCGTGGTAACAGAAACCACCGTCCGATATCGACGAAGATAGATCAAAGGAACGAATGAAATACGGTGCAAAGAAATGTACATCCTAAGGCTCCTTAAGCAGAGTAGCGTATCGTAAGTATGCCGCGGATCATACCCACAGTACGTCACTCTACCTAAGTCACCTACTCCATCAACCAAGGGTCACCCTAGACTTATACAAGGTTAAACTTAGCGCTCTGATACCAACTTTGTCACGACCCGAAGGTACGGAACATGACCGGCACTTAAATTACGAAGCGTCTAGAGCCGCAACGTAATCTAAGTAAGCCAAAGCCCAGAAATCTAAACCATTCAGAGAAGAAATAAATGAAAACATGTAGGAAAACAAGTTTAAAAAAAACAAGATCAAATTTTCTCAAAAATTTCGGCAGAGTCTCCTTTGTAAAAACTGGCCCCAAACGGGTACAAACAAGTATAATATATACAAACAATAAAAAGGCATCCCCAAGTGGGAGATAGCTCTACGCCAACAGGCGGAAACAACCACACCAAGCATAATAATATACAACGCCAAAGAGCGACGCTCAAAACTCAAAAGAAAACAAATCCACCAGATACCATAATAATACAAGCATGACTCTAAGGTCGAAATAAATAACCGGTCCTTTAAACTTATCAAGTAATACAAGTTTGGTTGATGGAGCTTACTAGATACCAATGAAATAATAAAAGTACAACGGCGGTCCTGATACAAGTGAACCAACCTACCGTGCAAATCACCCTGAATGAAAAGATGTGCCAGTAAGCTGCCAAGGAAACCTGTACATCGAATCTATAATAAAATTTGGCACAACGGGGATGAGTTGCCAACTCGTGAGTAGAAGACATCTGCGAAAAGAAATCGAATGCACGATACTATCTTAGGTCATAATAATATACTAATATGTCACTAGTCATCTAGTAGTGCAGGGTAAAAAACTACGCGTAAGTGCAAATACTCCGTGCTCGTATCAGTGCCTCAAATAGTAATATGTCGTGTGAATGAATATGCATGCACTATGAATGTAAAACAAATCAACCCTGAAATCTGGATATATCTGTATAAAAAGTCTTTAACTTTCACCATAGTAAAATTTTGTATAGAAGTCTGAAACATCATCGATGAGATCCATGGAAATCCGTGTCAAGCATCGACACAAAACATGTAAATCTCAAGTCTCAATACCTCATAGTCTCAATATCTCAGGCTCCGTCAATCCGGATCGGCCCATATCATCAAATCTCACGACAACGGTCGGTATCCTCCGGATATCCTCCACGCCAGACATCACCGGTAGGTAGTCCTCCCCTGCCAGGCTCATCGTCTACAACTCGGTCTTCTTTCCCCAGGGTACCATACCGGGCCCACCATGTACCCGAGACGGTTCATCCACTCCTCGAATCGGGTCTCGAAATCCAACAGAAAACATGAAATCTCATGGCGGACGACACATACAACACGAGAAAACCGCAACTTATATTTTAAAGAGAGAGGAGAGGAGAGAGAGGTTTTTATATATATTCTTGCGGTTTTCCCTAAAATCCAGAAATCTCATAGAAATCCAAAATCCCAAAATCATGAGTAAGTAAATGATAAGTATCGGCATAAGCCCCACAATACTGCATGATAACATGAAAATGTGAATGCATGAAATGTCTAAGAATAAATGCAATGTCTAGACTAACACCTGAGAGTAATCACAATATTATATTGATCTAGCCTTTAACTGATTCTATCAATAAATGATAATATGTTCTAAAGTGTACGTGACACAGTAATTACCGATGATGATGTGTGTGAGCCGGCAAATAAGTGTACGTGGAACATGCGCATCATCGGTAATGGTGCTGGTGTCCTAACAGGCAGAGTTTCATATTAACTACAGAAACATATGTATGAATATGCAACGTGATGATTACAATCTGAATATAAAGGTAAAATGTGTACTAACCACTCATTTGGAAAATACATATCTAACTACAACTATATGACTCGAACCTAAACTAGTATCTATCTAACCCTTAAGGAAACTAAACTAAAGGAACTAGTCGATAGTAAATAAGAATCCATCTAAGGTCTGAGTCCATATCTGTAATAGTCGGCGATCCAGCCTCAATAGCTTCACGTACGTAGTACGGCTTCCTCGAATTAAGAGTGCGGATCAATCATCACATCTATGCCTCGTACGGCATCCCAATATCGGAGTACGGGTCAAGTATCACTTACGTACATCATCATTCGTATAATATCATCACCAAATAATGTCATGATCAAGGTACTGTACCGTAATTGCATACATCCCAATATCATCAATCATATGTCATTGTATGCGAACATAAACATCGTCAATTGTTCCTCAGAAATATCATGTTATATATATCATATCGTAATCAGGTCACACATATATCATGTCATAACCAGGTCACACATATATCATATCATAATCAAGTCACAGGTTACGGTCCGGGTTTTATTCTAGAGTCTCGTATATCTCAATGTCATCATCCCCTATTATCGTTTATGTATACATATCCATTCTCTCATTTTCCAACGATCCGCTAAGATCATAACACAACTGTATAGCCAAGAGATCACAGCATCAAGCCTAGTTATATTGTCTCATCCCTATGTATCATATCACAACCTTATATCACATATACATGTTGTGCATATATATACCTACACACAGTCCTATATATATACACATACACATGTACCCCAAGTCAAGTTTCTGTGTGTGCGTGTGTGTGTATCTACCTGAAACCTACGAATTTCCACCAAGACATTCATCCTCTGGTAAAGTCTATCTAAATCAGTCTAGTCCAACCTAAGGTCTTTAATAGGGTCCTACTCGCCAAGAATCTAAGGTCACGTCCGACCCCCTAATGACAATAAATAATATTCCTATTCTATGTTTGCGAGGGTGCTAAACGCCATCCACCCGACTTCCCCCGTAGATATACATGTACTCACCTGGTACTTGTCTGCCGAAGACGATGTCGCCCTCCTCTTCTTCCTCGTCCAAAGTCCACGTGAGGGGTACCTATACGCAAACATATATAATTTCATAACTGAATCACGGATAAAACCAAAATGACACACGAAACGCACATAGGTTAAAACCTATGACCCGCTCATGCAAAGGAACCATTATCGCTCGATATCGGCGTACAAACGCCGATTGATCGAGATAAAACACCAGCAAACAATTTGTAGTTTCAAAACTCATTATTTATAATATAAAATATGGTTTAAATCATCGAAACCCTAAAATCGATCAAATCGTCCGATTTCGTAAAAACCTGAAAACGCCAATTTACCGCTGTACTTCAAAACTCGATGTTTAAATGAAACTAATGGTCATAATATTCATTAAATCACATAACTAGATTATAGAAACTATTACTATATTTTTCTCACACCATTTTGTCTTAATTTAAAATTTCTAGTTTGCAAATTAGCCAAAATTAACACTTGTTAAGCAAAAATTCACAATTCCTCTACTAAACTTGATTTTGCATATATTAAAGTGTTAAACCACTCCATGAAACCTTAGGAATGAGCTAAATCCCTAATTGGATTTTTAATACTACAATTTAAATTAATTTCTAAAACTTAGTTTACCGAAATAGCATATTTATCACATTATATTAACTAACAATTTGAAACTAATAATTAGGTTAGGTCTTTCATTCCTTTAACATATTAATATTCTCATTAAAACCATAGTATAATGATAAAAACCTAAATTAGAATTTTAACACACCAATATATGTAATTTATAAAAATCTAGTTAGCAAAATTGCTTAATTTAAATAATTTTGAATGCACAAATTATAATACATCAACCATGCTAGATTTTTCACTTCTAAAAATTGTTAAGCTACTTATTATAACCCCACTTAATTAATAAAAATTCTAACTTGATTTTATAAACCCTATCTTGAATTTTAAACTTGCAAATAGAATTAATTAAGAAAATCTAAATATGCTAAATAAAAGCATTTAACAACAATTAATCATGAGAATAAAAATTATACCTTCAAAGCATGAGATCCAAACATAAAAATATGCTTCCAAAATAATGGTTTCCAACTACAAAATCCATGCTAAATAGGTCAAAGGAAAATGGTAGAGGTTGAATGTTGATTTTTGAGGTTTATTTTTGGAGTTTTTGATGAATTTTGATGATTTTTAATGCAAAAATGATGGGGGAAAATTTTTGGGGATGCCTATGGAGGTGAGGCCGGCCATGAGGTGAGGAAAAGAGAGGAAGAAGGAATGAAGAATAGTGTAGAACATTCTCCAAAGAAATACACCTTTTATGTCTTTTCATAAATTTCTTTATTTTATTAATTTTCTTAATTCAATTCATCATGGAAAACTCTAGAATTTTAAAGACAATTCAAGAAGAGATTAGAATACTAAAAACCTAATTCTAATATGTCATGGTTCACTTTTGAAAAATAAACCCACTGCAAATTCTAATTTACACTAATTTAATTTATATTTAAAAGCTTATGTAAATATTTAAAATAATTAATTTAGGAAAAATATTTCATTAAACTAAAAATTTATAAGTGACTAAATAAATACCATTTACTAGTAATTACATAATTAAAATAGGTCTTTTTCAAATTTATAATGAAAAATAATTACGGTTTAGTTTTACGAAAAATACGTTTTACTTTACCGAAAATCAGAAAATTCACTTAAAAGATTTTATTTATTTAATTATTTATTTATCTATTTTTAAAACGTTACAAAAGGATAGTAGGTAATGACGAGTGATGTCAGCAGCATCACCCCCGGGCTGGCCTAGCCCGTAAGACTGATCAGTAAAGGTATTGAACTGTCGATTTACAAGTCAGATTTCATCATTCATTTCCCCATACCCCCAAGTTGTGTGTTCAAGTCAGGTATTGATAAAGCTGGAGCTAATTCCAACACAGGGTCAAGAAAGTACAGGCTTGTCTGAATAAACAACAGGAAATGTCCGTAGGGACAACAGGTCAAGATTGTTGGCATTAGTAACAAGATCAGGTAACAGGTCAAGTTATGGTACATCAGGTCATTTCAGGTCTGAACAAGTAACAATCATGTCAAGGAGTGCACAGGTATCAAGTCGTGTCAAGTAGTAGTCGTGTCAAGTCATGTCAGGGGGGCACATGTATCAAGTCGTGTCAAGTAGTAGTCGTGTCAAGTCATGTCAGGGGCGCCCAGGTATCAAGTCGTGTCAAGTAGTAGTGTATCAAGTCATATCAGGGGTGCACAAGTATCACGTGGGTGCTCATAATCAAACTATAATAAGTATGGGTACACAAAACAAGTATGGGGTACTAATATAATAACAAAATGGAATAATATGATATGGTATGCAAATAGATATAATTTCAAGGATATGGATGCACAGTTATCGATTAGGGTTACATTTATAGTTCCAATATTAATTAGGATGCAATTTATTAAACATGGAGTGTTAATATCACAGTATTATGTAGTAATGTGATCTATGGATGCAATTATATGTATCTTAAATGCGATGGATGCCAACGGGTATCCGAAAAGTTATAAAACTATAAAATGGTAATGTAGGATGTACAACTAAGAAATATGTGATATAAATATTGATGTAATAATATCAATATGGATAGCATATTCAAAGCGATTAATAACTATAAAAGTGGTGTTGATTAACCATGCACAAGAAAGTTCCGTTCAGAAATTCAGCGTCACCCTGATTTGTAAAATAGCTTAAAAAATAACAAGCGTTCTCCAAAAGGGACGTGTCTTATACCAAAACAAAGATAATTCAATAAGGTTTTCATTTTTATAAGTATAAGTATCTCAGGTTGTCCCTACAAAAAGCTATGAACATTCGAAATTGAAAGTTTGCTGCTGGAATTTCCCTGGACAGCAGTTTATAGAAATATTCATTTGCATTTTACGTTATTTAAAAAATTTATTTTGCAAGTAAATATTTCATAGAGTTATAGTATTCAGAGTTAGCTTTGCAATGAACTAAAGAACGTATACTAATGATTTTTCTATGATTTATAATGAATTTTATAAAGTAAGGTGTACAGTAAATTTCAGATTTGTCGTATCCGCTTTTCAACGACGTTTCATGCGTAAACTATAATATTTTCAAATGTATAACATTATAAAATGCAGATTATAAACTAATTAAAGATAATAATAAGAAATATTAAGACGATATATATTTTAAATGATATGGATGCAGTATAATGTAAACTAGTATGTCACAAGATAAGTTTTCATGATCTAGATTTAAAATGATATAAATAGATGCAAATGGAACATCGAAACGTTATAAAATTAAACATGGGGTACTAGATTTAAACTATAGGTATGGTATTTATTTAAATAAGTATAAAATGAATTATATATCATGTAGCAAGATTAACTTGCCTAGACGAAACAAGAACGGATGTATACGAAACGTCCTTCGTCGGTGAAATGTCACGACGCGCGTACGGTACACGGAACGGTTCCAAACAACGCACGAGGATGATCACGCAAGTCAGGTACGTTCACTGGATCACTTGAATCGTTATCAACGAGCACGGCTCCGGCGGTGATCACCGGAATCAAGAAACAAGATCAAGAAAAAGAAAGAAGAAAGAAGAAGAAGAGGCTGTGTATTAAATAAGGAAAGAAAAAAATAAATAAATAAAATATATATAAATATATATACATATATATATATATATATATATGCAGAGGGGAGAGAGAGAGAGAAAGGGGTTGTTATTAAGGTTTAGATTTTAATTTCAAAAGATTTTGTAAGTTATAAATATTTTAAACTGTTAAATTTTAGTAAAGATATTAGATGAAATAAAATTGGATTTTCTGGTAAATACAAATTTAGTCCAAAACATGCCCGGGTCGGGTCTAAAATTCAGTTTTAAAATATGAAAAATATACATGTCGACCAAAATAAAAAAAATGAATGTCAGGATAACGAAAAATGCATACCCCCAAGAACGGATGCACGCACGTGCGCGTAGCTATCCAAACAAGTCCGTTTCACTGAACGGAACGAGAACAAGACGTGTGGATGCTACCACGGGTCTAGGGGGTATCATACAGGCCATGCTAGATATTTTTAAAATATTTTACTTGAGTTTAAATGTTATATTAAAAAAATGCATATGCCAGATAAAATGTCAGTATCCAGTAAAAAATGAAAATGCACGAATCCATGTAACAGATCAGGATAAATCATAAACATGAATCAAGACAGGTTTCAAGCAAGCGGGTCGGGTAAAATGCAAATACAAATGTCAAAATACTATTCGCACCCAAAACACAGTAAACCAAGAAACTACCATAAATAAGTAAATACTTGAACTGGAATTGGTATAAATGAACTGGGGTGTTACACTAGCCTAACAGACCCAAGTTCAAGACGAGTCATGGTCTTTAGACGAGATCAAGTTTCGATCTTGCTCCGTTTCGTGGTTGCGTGTAGTCATGTCCGCGTTCGCCTCATGTTCACCGGAAACCGGCGTGCCGTCGACGATCCCGATGACCCAGCGAGTGTACCTGACCCGTGTGATCACACTGTGCGTTGTTTGGATCCGTTCTGTGTACCGTGCGCACGTCGCGACTTTTTTCGCCGACGCGTGACGTTCCGTATACCGCTTCGTGATCCGATCAAGGCAAGTAAAACTTGCTACATGCTATCTATATGGTTTTATAACTATTTAATTGCATAGTAAATCTGTAGATTACATAAAGTGCCATATGTTCCATTTTACTTTTCGATGTCCATTATATCATTTTAGATCTATAGCTCGAAACATACCATGGTGCATTTAGTTTTACTATATATAGTACCAACATCCATATTTAAATCAAATAACACTTATTTGCATAGCCCACAGTACCCTGTTCCCTGATTAAAAATCAGGAGAAGCTTCCGAAGAGGCATCACGTGCTCACACGTGACCGGTTGTCACGTGTTGGCACGTGACGCTTAATGCAGCGGCAAAAAGCACATTCAAGAAAAAGCTCCAGAAAAGGCATCACATGCTCACACGTGACCAGTGGTCACGTGTTGGCACGTGACCAGTGGTCACGTGTTGGCACGTGATGGTTATAGAGTGGCCAGAGAACAGAGCGCAGAAGAAGAGAAGCCCATTCCAGAGGTCACGTGCCTACACGTGACCAGGGGTCGCGTGCCTACACGTGACCAGGGGTCGCGTGACCACACGTGACCAGCTTTAAGAGCCTTATTCTTTAACAGAATTAAATTCCGAGGGAAGATCCTTCAAATCTTTCCAAAATGGAGAAGGATTATTTGAAACCGTTGGATTAAAAATCTAAAGGTGATTAAATATCACCAATTTATGGAAAAATCTTGGACTTGGAAAGATTTTCCCCTAAATCTAACCGAAATAACAAAAAGATATCTTTGGATTTAAAATCCAATAGTGAATAAAATTCACCTAATAATCTAAAAGCCCAGATTAATGATAAAGATAAATCAAATCTCTCAATGAACAAATCAAATCTCTCAATGAGAGATTTACTAAACGGATTGATTCTTTTCCTTCTCCTATAAATAGGAGCCAAGAAAAGAAGAGAGGGACCTTTGGACCTTTTCTTTTGATACACAGAGAGAGATATAGAGCCTTTAATTCTCTGCAAAAGGAAAACCTTAGGTAAGAAAAGAAAATGGAGGCTTAAAAAAGAGAATTTAATTCTCAAAAGAGTTTAACTCTTATATAAAGAAAAGAACTTAGTTCTTTCTCTGGTGGAGGATCTGCAAAGTGCACATCTCCTCATGAACTGAGAATTTAATTCTCATTGGGTTGAGATCCTGCCATGCAGATCTAAAACACAGAGGAGGAACTGAGTTTTGAGAATTTAATTCTCACTAAATGATAGGAATTCAATTCCTTTGAGATAAAATTAGGGTTTAACCCTATGTTATGGGAATTTAATTCCTTCAAAATGAACAAAACTAGAGTTTAACCTTATTTGAGAACATAATTCTCTCAAACTCACAGGAATTTAATTCCCTTAAGAAAAGAAATTAGGGTTTAACCCTATTAAGAATATAATTCTTCAGAAGAAAACAAGAATCTAATTCCTCTGAAATTAATTCTTAAAAGATGAACAGATCTTTAAAACATGCAGAGTCACGTGCTACCACGTGACCCCTGCAAAGATTCACATAAAAGAACTCTGAAGTAAACACCTCACGTGTTACCACGTGACTCCTGCGAAGATCTATAAAAGAGAACTTTGAGGTAATGCCTCACGTGCCCCACGTTCTCTCTAAAGCACACAAAAGAAAAAGAAACAGAAAAGAGCTCTAGGGCGCCCTCACGTGTCGACACGTGACCCCTAATGAACATTCTAACAGATCAAAGTGCAAGCCCCCATCACATCCCCACACGTGATGGTTTTCAGAATTAAAAGTGTCAAACACTTATCTGTAGAACAAAATAAAGGGAAGCAGGACGCTATCACGTGCTACCACGTGACCCCTTGGCTGAAGCTTTAACAGAAAAGCACCAAAATTCCCATCACGTGATAGCACGTGATACTTCAAAGTATTCAATACTTTTGACAGAACAAAATAAAGGGAATCAGGGCGCTCTCACGTGTTCACACGTGACCCCTCTTACCTTAGTGTTTAACACTAGTCTAGAGATTTTGTCCCCTGTGTTTAACATTGATTTGCTTAGTGTTTAACACTAATTTGAAAACTCTGTTCCCAGTGTTCAACACTGATTATCTTTTAGTGTTTGACACTAACTTGTTAATCTTATTCTCAGTGTTCAACACTGTTGGTCTCTAGTGTTTAACACTAGCTTTAGCCCAATTGGCTAAGTTTCCAGAGGCAAAGCCTCTCCTTCAATGAACCAACAGAGGGCCAATATCCCAAACATGATTGGACTTAGCCCAAGCTGGCCATAAGTCCTCAATTCAAACTTAACTAGGCCAATGGGCTCATAATATAATAATTGACCTTAGTTTCCAAATTGGACTACAGATCACTTAATCTACCTTGGTTTAAGGGTACATCTCTTCACTCCTTTGATACTTGGCGTTGTAATTCCTCAACGTCTTCAAAGAGGTGACGGGTCCCGATGACCACACATTGATACGGACTGTGGGGTTCTTAAACTCATGGACTATGAGGTCCTTAACCTTGACCGTAACGTCTCAAAACTAATGCCGGACTGTGGGGTCCTTAAATCCACGGACTACGACGTCCTTAACCTTGACCGGAATGTCTTAAAACTAACAACGGACTATGACGTCCTTAACCTCGACCGTGATATCTTAAAACTAACATCGGGCCGTGGAGTCCTTAAATCCACGGACTACGACGTCCTTAACCTTGGCCGCAACGTCTTAAAACTAATATTGGACCGCAATGTCCTTAAACAACCTATTGACCGCAATGTCATTAAACTAAGGGCTCCCCTAATCACTCTCTTGTCGGATCTAAACGATCCCGTTAAGTTGATCTTAGTCTAAAACTAGACTAACGTATTCTTAACAAACGTTTAAGTCGATCTTAGTCTCAAACGAGACTAACGTATCCTTAAACACAACCCCCAAACCCAAATCTAAGAAAGATACGGATTTGGACTAGTCCACGCCCTACGAGCGACGACATAACTCAGTCTCCGTATACAATCCACGGGCAACCAAACACAAATCAAACACACACGACACGAAGTGACCATCTGGAGAAGGAGAAAGTTGTTACCGCAACGCGGTAGCGTAATTAACTGCGGGGGCTTGCGCCAGCAGGGAAGAGCGTCCCCACAATCAAAAACCCTTCAAGCAAGGGGGAATCTGACGAAGTCTGCTACATCGGACGCATCCGTTTAAATCTTTGATACATGGTGCCATAAATCAACTTGGCATCTTCGGAGAGGTAGACGGATAGCACCAATTAGCATCTGCCCCGAATTTCAGGCAAGACGTCCCCGTGCCGCGCCGTCTTTCGGAGGGGAACGTACCCCTTTTATAGTTTATACCCTATCGGATGACCGTTTGCATACATCTAGCCTAATTTATATTCAATTGCATCTCTAGATTATTTAGTACATATTAATATGATTTTAACATTCATATTTGTTATACTGTATTTAAGTATTGTTGAAACTATCCCTTAAACCCAAACTGATAACCATGCAACCATATGTTTGAATCGGTACTTTTTTGCATATCACATTACAATATTTCATTTTATTGTTCTTTTAGTACCCATGCTTGTTTTATATACCCATTCTTATGTTAGTTGGATTATTTGAGCACCCACATGATATCTTGTGCACCCTGACATGACTTGTTACACCTACTACCTGATACGACATGGTACCGTGCACCTCTTGACATGACATGATACCTCTACTACCTGGCTTGACCTGATGTACCATGGCTTTACCTGTTACCTGATCTTGTGTCTAATACCAACAAACCTGTCCTGTTGTCCTTACGGACCATTCTTGTTGTCTATCCAGACAAATCTGTACCTGCCTGATCTTGTGTTGGCATTAGCTCTAGATTACTTAATACCTGACTTGAACACATATGACTTGGGTGTATGGGGAAATCAATGATGAAACCTGACTTGTAACTCGACAGTTCTATACTCGTTCTGATCAGTCTTACGGGCTAGGCCAGCCCCGGAGTGATGCTAAGGACATCACTCGTCATTACATACCACCTTTTTACTGCCTTGCGGCACGTCTCGGGTTCAGCCCGAGAGTCATAGATCGTGATCCCGGGCACGCACGGGATACTATTGAGTTACATCGATGATTCATCAAATTGATTTCAAAGACTTGAGAGTAGTTAACCCAATAGACTAGTTTAGATTACTCACTACACATTACCCCACCGTTCTTACGTATATCACTGTTATGCTTGTTTTATCATTTATACTCATGCTTGCATGTATTGCTACCCCTGTTTATATTATCGCTTGTTGTTATGACGCGCTGACGTCTGGGTTTTGCATGGCCTAGATCCTCTACCTTTGTTGCAGACCGATCAGGAGTATTGCCGCTGTTAGACCGAGCGGTGAAGATCCTGTTGGTATGCAGTCTTACTTTCCAGGTGTTTCATTTATTGTATCTTTTGCTTCCGCATATTAACATTTCTTGACTCATTTATTCTGGCTCATGGACATGTACTAGATAGTTTAGTTTACTTTCCTGTTCTTTGTTTCCTGATTTAAAATCAGGAAAACTTACAGAGGAGGCATCACGTGCTAGCACGTGACCGGCGGTCACGTGTTGACACGTGACATTTAAAAGCAGCGGCACAAGACACATCCCTTCCCTGATTAAATCTAGGAAAAAGCTCCAGAAAAAGGTCACGTGCTTACACGTGACCAGGGGTCACGTGTTGGCACGTGACGGCTGAGCAGCGGCCAGAGAACAGAGAGCAAAAGGAGAAGAAAGGCCGTTCCAGGGGTCATGTGCCTCCACGTGACCAGGGGTCACGTGGCCACACGTGACCGGCTTTCAAAGCCTCGTTATTTAACAGAATTAAATTCTGAGAGCATCAAATCTTTCCAAAAGAGAATGGTTATTTGGAACCGTTGGATTAAAAATCTAAAGGTGATTAAATATCACCTATTTATGGAAAGATCTTGAACTTGGAAAGATTTCCCCTTAAAATCTAACCGAAATAACAAAGGGATATCTTTGGATTTAAAATCCAATGGTGAATAAAATTCACCTAATAATCCAAAGGTCCGGATGAATGATGAATGTAAATCAAATCTCTCAATAAAAAAATCAAATCTCTCAATGAAAGATTCACTAAAACTAATTGATTCTCTTCCTTCTCCTATAAATAGGAGCCAGAAAAAAGAGACAAGGAGAGACATCCAGAGAGAGAGAAACAGAGCCTTGAGATTTTGGAAGAATTTGATCCTCTGCAAAAGAAAACCATAGGTAAGAAAGGAGAGGCTTCAAAAGAGAATTTAATTCTCAAAAGAGTTTAACTCTTGTATAAAAAGAAGAACTTAATTCTTTCTCTAGTAGAGGATCTGCAAAGTGCACATCTCCTCATGAATTGAGAATTTAATTCTCATTAGGTTGAGATCCTGCCACGCAGATCCAAAACATAGAGGAGGAATTGAGTTTTGAGAATTTAATTCTCACAGAATTATAGGAATTTAGTTCCTTTGAGATAAAATTAGGGTTTAACCCTATGTTATAGGAATTTAATTCCTTCAAAATGGACAGAACCAGGGTTTAACCCTAATTGAGAACTTAATTCTCTCAAAATCACAGGAATATAATTCCCTTAAAAAAAAAAGAAGATAGGGTTTCACCCTATACCAGAATTTAATTCTACATATATGGGGAATTTAATTCCTACAAAAAAGAAATTAGGGTTTAACCCTATCTAAGAATATAATTCTTCAAAAGAAAGTAGGAATTTAATTCCTCTAAAGTTATTACTAGGTTTTAACCCTATGAAGAATTTAATTCTTAAAAGATGAACAGATCTTTAAAACATGGAATGAAACAGGGTCACGTGCTACCACGTGACCCCTGAAAAGTTCCACAGAGAAGGGCTTTGAGGCAACGCCTCACGTGCCCCACGTGACCCCTTGGCAAAAGGTCTAACAGATAAACACTTAAATGTCCATCACGTGACAGCACGTGATGCTTCAGAGTATTCAATACTTTTGGCAGAATAAAATGAAGTGAGGGTGCTCTCACGTGCTACCACGTGACCCCTCTTGCCTTAGTGTTTAACACTAAAGTTGAAACCTTTATATCCAGTGTTCAACACTGATTTTCTCAGTGTTTAAACACTAATGTGGAAAACTCTATTCCCAGTGTTTCACACTGATTTTCTTAGTGTTTAAACACTAATTTGGAAAAACTCTATTTATAGTATTTAACACTGATTTTCTTAGTGTTGAACACCAATTTGGAAGACTCTGTTTCCAGTGTTTAACACTGACTTGCCTTAGTGTTAAACACTAATTTGAAATCTCTATTTTCAGTGTTTAACACTGATCTGCTTTAGTGTTTAACACTAACTATCTTTTAGTGTTAAACACTAACTTGTCAATCTCATTCTCAGTGTTCAACACTGATTGGTCTTTAGTGTTTAATACTAGCTTTAGCCCAATTGGCTAAGTGTCTAGAGGCAAAGCCTCTCCTTTGATGGACCAACAGAAAAAGCCAATATTCTAAACATGATTGGACTTAGCCCAAGATGGCCATAAGTCTTCAATTCAAATTTAATTGGGCTAATGGGCTCATAATATAATTAATTGGTCTTGGTTCCAAATTAGGCCAAAGACTATTTAATCTACCTTAGTTCAAGGGTACATCTCTTCACTCCTTTGATACTTGGCGTTGTAATTCCTCAACGTCTTCAAAAAGGTGGCGGGTCCCGATGACCACACATTGATACGGACTGTGGGGTCCTTAAACTCATGGACTATGAGGTCCTTAACCTTTACCGTGATGTCTTAAAACTAACGTCGGACTGTGAGGTCCTTAAACCCATGGACTATGATGTCCTTAACCTTGACCGGAATGTCTTAAAACTAACAACGGACTATGATGTCCTTAACCTTGACCGTGATGTCTTAAAACTAACAACGGACTATGATGTCCTTAACCTTGACCGTAACGTCTTAAAACTAATATTGGACTGCAATGTCCTTAAACTACCTATCGACCGCAATGTTACTAAACTAAACAACAGGGCCCCCAATTGCTCTCTTGTTGGATCTAAACGATCCCGTTAAGTCGATCTTAGTCTAAAATAAAACTGACGTATCCTTAACAAACGTTTAAGTTGATCTTAGACTCAAACGAGGCTAACGTATCCTTAAACCCGAACCCCCCAAACCCAAATCTAAGATAATACGGATTTGGACTAGTCCACGCCCTACGGGTGACGACATAACTCAGTCTTCGTATACAATCCACGGGCAACCAAACACAAAATAAACACACACGACACGAAGTGAGCATCTGGAGAAGGAGAAAGTTGTTACCGCAGTGCGGTAGCGTAATTAACACAGGGGCTTGCGCCTGCAGGGAAGAACGTCCCCACAATCAAAAACCCCTCAAACGAGGGGGAATCTGATGAAGTCTGCTACATCGGACGCATCCGTCTAAACCTACGATGCACGGTGCCATAAATCAACTTGGCATCTTCGGAGAGGTAGATGGATAGCACCAATTAGCATCTGCCCCGAATCTCAGGCAAGACGTCCCCACGTCGCGCCGTCATTTGGAGGGGAACAGATTCTGGCACGTTCGGTGGGACCTTTTCCTCTTTCCACTCCACACTTCGTGTGTCGTGTTCGCGAACCAAACACGGCTCGCTAATGGTTGCCCTTGGGTTTCAAGGTACTAAGATTTGGCGTTTTGCTTATTGCAGAAAGCAAAGAATCAATGGCTTCCACCTGTGCGAAATGCTCCAACTGCAACTGCAACCGGCGCTCCGCCTCGCCAGGAGGTATAGCCTACGGGCCCCAAGCTGCTTCACTGTTCACAATGCCCGTGGAACAGGTCACTCAAGCCACCACAGAGTTGTTTTTCGGGACCATGCTCCCGCCAATGAGCTTCACCACTCCCGTGCTGACACCGGAAGCTCCCAAGAAGTCGGTCTTTGATCGGCTTACACCTACCGCGGCCCCTCTCAACGGGTCGCCCAACACCAGCGCCTCGGTCTTCTCCAGACTGAGCCAGAGCTCCTGTGGACCCACAATGGGGAATGCAATCCTAGAGAAGGCTGCTCCTAAGAAAATAACCAATCTTGCTCCTAAAGTCGTCAAGGCGGCTTCCCCTGCCAAAAAGTCGGTCTTTACAAGATTGACTGTTCCAGCTCCCGCTCCTGCTATCAAAAGGACATCGGTCTTTAACAGGCTAACACCAGCAGCGACCTCCCACCTACACAGGGGCAAGACGAGGCTATCGCCATCACCGAGCCGATTCCATCAGCACGACACGCTCGACGTCGTTACTGGCGTCGAGTAAGGAAGGCCGGAGGAAACTTCCCTTCTGGGCTAACTCCTCCAGCCCCGACGATAGAAGTTAATGCTGCTGTTCTAACTGAGAACAGCTTTGAGATGCTAAATAAGGTGCGTAGGAATTCTCCTACCGCGGCGCTAAAGAGGTCTCCCCCTCCGCTGAAAAAGGCTGTGGAAGTAAAGCCAGAACAGCCCCAATCTCCTCAACGGCTGTCCTCCAAAATCTATAAAGTCTGGCGGCAGACACGAGACTCGGTGATCGATCCAAATTTCTCCCGCCAGCACAAGAAGCTGAAAATCCAACAGGAAGTCAGCCATCATGCTAAGCCACGAAAAGCTGTCTGGGTGCCCACCTCAACGACCCACTCAACTTCCACTGCTCATAAAAAGAGGAGGCCGGAGAGGATCCCCGGGCCTGCAACGAGAGCTAAAAGCGTTGAGCCCAGACGCCCTAAGTCTGGGGGCATGATGGTCCATACTGTATACATGGCGTCGAGGAAGGAAGATAGCCGTGCGTCCACAGGTCATAGACCGCTCACACGGTCGGTGACCAAAGCTCAGGAGCAACAGTAGAAGCTCCAGGAAATGATGATCGCAATGGCCGCACTTACTGGGCCAAAAGAAAGCCCCGAAGCGTCCTCGAATCAGCGACAAGAACAGGAAACCGACGCTGAGTTCCTTCGGAGGATATTGGAAAAGAAAGATAAAGAAGCCGCGGAACAAGCGGCCAATATAAAGCAAATAGCCCACTTATTTCAAGACATGGTTGGGATGATGATTCAACAAGATCCTCCCGCTGAAGATCCCCCAACCGTCCTCGAAGATGATAGAGGAGAAACGTCGAATCCACCACCGGCTCTTTCAACGGCCAAGGAGGAGACAATCTCCAAGGCTGACTTGAACAACTATATAGCCCAGCAGATCCAGGCTCATCAGGCGACTGAGGCAGCTGGTCAGGTCGTAAAAACAGGACGACCGTATCCAAGCTGGTACGACCAGATCAAATATCCGTCGGGTTATACAATACCGAAATTCCATGTGTATAAGGGGACTGGCAATCCCCACCAACATGTTGCCCAGTTCAGGGTCCTTTGCGGTAACACCGGCGGTGATGATAAACTGTTGCTTCTCCAGTTCGTGGGCAACTTATCAGAAACAGCGTTCGAATGGTATTCGGAACTCCCGAACGATTCCGTCAAGACGTTCGCTGAAATGGAGTTGCTATTCACTCAGCGGTTCGCGAGCGCCAGCGAACGCACTCCGATAACGGCATTGATTGATGCCAGGGTGAAGCCAGGCGAAACGTGGGTCCAGTACGCTATATGCTGGCGAAATTTGTGGTCGAAATGCGAACAACGCATTGAGGAAGCGCCCGCAGTGGGCATGTTCGTGGGAACCCTAGACCCTCATGCAACTATCTCCCAGTTCATGATGTTCTTTAAGCCAACCACGTTCCAGGCTTTAATCGACAAGTTGGCCCAGATGGACCAGATGGGTCATAGACCGTCTCCCCCGAAGCCAGAGCCTCGGAATGACAAGGGTAAAGGGAAGGCAACCTTCATCGCGAATGCTCAGCAGCAGCCCAGTGCCTCAAAGCTGACGGATCAGCTGGAAGAAAGACGGCGGTATTATAATGAGAAGATGAAGCGTCCCTACTCGTTCCCGCGGGATAAGAAGAAACGGTTATTTGAGCTGGCAGTATGCAACAGGCTTATAAACTTGCCAAATCCGAGGC
The DNA here is from genome assembly GCA_030015575.1 of Agapanthus africanus. NCBI lineage: Eukaryota > Viridiplantae > Streptophyta > Magnoliopsida > Asparagales > Amaryllidaceae > Agapanthus > Agapanthus africanus. The sequence goes on from JASDDO010000016.1 coordinate 412,267,472, forward strand.
GACCGCCACAACCCACTGAGGTGAATAACCCCAATTATTTTCCTTACCATCAGACGGTAAGCCATCCGATTGAGGATTGCTTCGTCTTCAAAGGATGGATTGAAGACCAATACCTCCAGGGAAAGTTCGCACTGTCCGAAAAGTGAAAGGTGAACCCGCCACAGCCGCATACTCTTAAGAAGGCGGACGCACCAGGGGCAACTTGTTCCTTTATTGAAGAAGCTCCATGGGAAATCGTGCTTTCAGCAAAAAACAAGAGGATGCTGAGTGATCTTCATACATGCCCGGCGGTCGAATGGAAGAACCCGCTTGAACCTCAAATCATCGAAGGGATGTTGAAGCCGCGCCCAACTACAAAGATCGGTGGTGATGGTCCAAGTACTCACACCCAACCGTCAAAATCTTCGAAGAAAAAGAAGAAGGATCCAAGAAGCCCGGGAAGCCTGGAGACAAGTGCACGGACTTGCAGAAAAAGATTGACGCGCTGGAGGAATACAATCAAAAGGCGTGGACTCCCGTCACACTCCAAGAGTTCCTCAACCACGTCTTTCAGGAGGAGGATGATGGAGAAAGCTCGTCGGATGAATCCGAGGGATATGTGGCGAGTTGTCATGTGATTTCCCACTCGTTTACGGACGATGAGAAAACTCCTGGCACTGAGAAACTGGGGGCACACCCTGAGCCAGAACTTGTATGGCCTACAGATGAAATGATCGACGCCTTTCTAGACGAGATTCGTTTGAAAAGTAAAGCCAATCGGGAGCGTGAGATGGACACATCAGAAGGAGCCAAATGCAGGCGACTAAATGAAAGAGTCGAAGCATTCCCGCCAGATCAAAAGACATCGATACGGATAAGAACATATTCAAGACGAGGAAAAGGTTTGCCAAAGCCATGTCAATGGGAATGAAGCTACCACCCTCGGAAGAGAACACGCTCAATGGGGCGGAGAGGCACCCTAATTACTGCGCATATCATCGGAAGATTTCGCACCCCACTGAGGAGTGCGACGATTTTAAGATGTGGTGGCAAGGATATGTTGCTCACCGGCAACATTTTAAGCGCATGAAACGCAGAACTCGTCGGGAGCAGGGAAGAACTACCGACGGGCACAAAAGAACTACCGGCAACTGTCGCACGGTTAACGCCGGAGGATTACAGGTCCTCACCTTTGGGAGCAACTCTGATGAAGAAATGGCTCTGGGCCCTCTCTTTAAAGAATCCATTTTAGGGAAAGATGAAGAACCAGAGGCCTGCGAAAATATTCAGCTGCGCAATCGCACGCTCCTGGAAAAGAATCTCGGACCCGCAAATAGGAAAGTTAAAGGAAAGGAAAAAGTCACTGAGGATATTGCCTTAGATGACCAAGTCATAAAAGAGCTGACTGCCAAAGACCCTCCCAGGAAAGGTAAGGTGGACTACAACATCCTAGCACATCTAAGGAAGCTACCTTCGCAGCTCAGCATTCTCGATGCCCTCTTATTATCAAAAGAAGCAAGAGGTTCATTAATCAAGGCGTTACAAGAACCCGAGCAATTCCAAGCCTTCCTCGCCGAAGAAAGGATGAAGGACGAACTGGAAGAAGTGCACACAGCCGATGTCATGTTTAGTGATGAAGACCTTCTCCTTGGGACGTGCGACCACAACCGTCCCCTATATGTCTCTGGATACTGCCACGATATCAAGATAGGCAAAATTCTGGTTGATAATGGATCTTCTGTCAATCTCCTTAATGTTCGGGTGTTGAAGGAAATCTGCATGAGTGTGCAACACCTCCCTCGTGACAAAATTACCATTTCCGGTTTCGACTCCCAATCGTCACGGACTCTTGGATCTGTTATACTAACATTACTCTTCGGACTGCTCGTCACGGACATCAAGTTTTACGTTATTGACGCCAAGACCTGCTACAACGCCTTGCTCGGTCGTCCTTGGTTACACGAGTACAACATCATCCCTTCTACACAGTATTAGTGTATGAAATACTTTAAGGATGGTTTTGAGTATACCGTAACAGGTGAGCTGAACCCATTCTCCGTGAACGAAGTCCGCAAGTACGAAGATGCAAAGTACTTTTTGCCAGACTTCGAGGATACAGAAAGGTGTCGCAAGACGGAGAACAAAGCGGCCGCCACCATCCCTGTTTTCGGAAGCGATACCGAAGAAGAAGAAGAGATAGTTTACGCTGGTCCGTCTCGACGCAACAACCCGGGACCGTCCGCCCCCACATTGATCTTCGGAAGTGACTCGGAAGATGAGGTTAATGCCGTGTTCTCCAGTCGGCCATCAATACAAGCATCCCCTGGCGATGATCAGAGTTTGCAAATCACCATGGTACCGCGGGAACACTACAAAGATCTTGTTTCACTTGAAGCTTACAATGTGCAAGACCTACAGACGTTTTACGTCCCTCCCAGGCGAAAAGGTGATCCTATTTTATCGATCCTCGGAAACAAGGGTGGAGAAAGAGATCTGGCATGGCGCGGATTCTACACTCGACAGGCTCCAACCCATCCATTTGCCCAGATATTACACAAACGGACTAAAAAGGCTATTGAAGCGCCAAGGGGTACCCTTAAAGCAGACTATTTGACAAGCTCGGTTCTACAACAGGATTTGGGATTTCCCTGGGACTCAGCGTAAATTGCCTAATGGGAGAATGGAAACACTTGGGCTTGGATATGTGAAATCCGAGAAACGGGAGCGAGTCCACGGTAGCTACGCTATATATAACTTCGATGAGGAGGAGAACGCCCTGTCGGGAGATGCTAACCCCTCGTCAAAACTGGATCCCGCAAGCGAAGTGCCGAGTCCGTCGTTTGAAGAACGAATGGACAAGCTTATCAGGAAAGCGGGTCAGAAAGCTCGGGAAGACCACAACCGCGAGATGGCTATCTACGAGAAGGCCAGGGTGCAACGTCTGTTTCAACAGGCTGCAAAAGACGAAGATGCTCCTCCCTGTCGACCCATAGCGCAAAAGGCCCGACGCAGAGGTAGAAATAAGTCAAAAAGCGAAAAAAGGAGTCGACAGCAACGACACAGGATTAAAGAGTCATGTGATCGGGTATTGCACGGTCCGGATCTGTCCCTCATGAAGAAGATGAGTCGAGCGTATTCCTTCCCTCAAGACAAGACGAAGAATATACTCGATCTTGCTATAAAACATCAAATGATCACACTTCCGGAGTCTAAGCACCTTGAGCAAGCTAACGAGGTCTCTCATCCGGGCTATTGCTCTTATCACCGAGCCATAGGACACCCTATTGAAGACTGCTTCACATTTAAAAACTTGGTCGAAGACCAGTACCAGCAAGGCAGGTTTGCTTTCTCTAGCAGCTGGAGGGTAACGCCGCCACAAAGGCACGAACCCAAAGCCATAAAAGCAGAAACAGATCCACAACGGTCTTGGAAGCGAGCTCGTACTTTTCGTATGATAGCAGTATCAAAAGAAGGGCCTGAGAACATGGGTGACCTTCCCTGGTGCTTTGAAAACAGCGATAACGATGAAGTGATCTCAGAATTTCCACCAGCGCCGAAAGAGTTGGAAGATGGCATACATATTACTGCAGATAACCTCAAGAAGATTGAGTTAGGGTCGGCAGATGATCCGCGGCCGACATCCGTCAGTGAACTGCTATCTGAAGAAAGGGTAGCTGCGTTAAAGGACGTGCTTCTACAGCATAGGGATTGCTTCGCATGGAACTATTCTGAAATGCCAGGATTAGATCCAGAGATTGCTGTGCATAAATTAGCAATATCCCCAGATATCAAGCCAGTCAAATAAGTGCCGAGAAGAATGCGGCTCGAGCTTGAGATGAGCATTAACGCCGAAGCCAAGAAGCTGATCGATTCTGGGTTTATCCAGGAGGTACAGTATCCTGACTGGGTCGCCAACATCGTCCCGGTAATGAAGAAAAATGGGACAGTACGCATATGTGTGGACTTCCGAGATCTCATTAAAGCCTGCCCAAAGGATGATTTCCCAGTGCCGGTCACCGAACTGATGATAGACAATACGTCCACTCATGAGGTTTTCTCATTTATGGACGGCTCATCAGGGTACAATCAGATAAAGATGCATCCCGGAGACCAGAAGCATACCGCTTTCCGGACTCCTTTAGGTATATTCTGCTACAAAGTCATGCCCTTCGGTTTAAAGAATGCTGGTGCCACCTATCAGAGGGTCATGACAAAGATCTTCGATGATCTCATACATGAAATCGTCGAATTCTATATCGACGACCTTGTAGTGAAGAGCATGTCATATAAAGAGCACTTAGAGCATCTGAAGACCGTATTTCAATGCCTTCGGCAATACAATTTGAAGATGAACCCCCTCAAATGCGCATTCGGAGTTTCCTCGGGTAAATTCCTGGGATTCATCATCTGACACCGAGGCATCGAGATAGATCCGTCGAAGATCAAGGCGATCATGGAAATGCCACCGCCGAGAACTCTCAAACAGTTGCGGTCTCTCCAAGGAAAGCTCGCATATATTCGGCGATTTATAGCCAACCTCTCTGGCAAGTGTCGTCGTTACAGCCATCTGATGAGGAAGGGAACCCTGTTCGTCTGGGACCAAAAGTGCCAGAACGCGCTAGATGAAATCAAGCAGTACCTGCAGAACCCGCCAGTGCTGGCTGCTCCGGTCAAAGGAAAGCCCCTTATTCTTTATACAACAGCCCTTGAAGGTTCCTTAGGCGCATTATGGGCACAAGAAAACGACCAAGGGAAGGAAAGAGCGCTCTACTATTTAAGCTGAGTTCTTCTGGGGGCAGAAAGCAATTACTCCCCTATCGAAAAACATTGCCTGGCATTAATCTTTGCGATAACAAAACTCCGGCACTATGCATTGGCATATGAAGTCCGTCTCATCTCGAAGGTGGACCCTCTCAAATATCTAATGTCAAAGGCCATATTGACTGGGAGACTCGCTAAATGGGCCCTGCTCCTGCTGGAGTTTTCAATAACCTATCAGCCTCTTAAGGCGGTAAAAGGCCAAGCCATCGCCGACTTCCTTGCTGAGCACCCAGTACCTGCCGGTTCTCCTCTGAATTGCGATCTACCAGACGAACATGCATTTGATGCGATCGACGGTGGTCATACCCGATGGGAGCTGTATTTCGATGGAGCATCTTCTGTGAAAAACGCAAACAAAGTACCTCTATAATCAAATCGGGGGTAGGACTCATCTTTGTAACTCCACAAGGAGGCATAATGCGCTTTGCTTTCTCCTTAACAGAACCGAGGACGAACAATGAAGCCGAATACGAAGCTTTGATAGCAGGCCTCGAGATCGCCATTGACATGGGAATTGGAAACCTCCTCATATACGGAGATTCCCAACTGGTCATTAGTCAAGTAAACGGCGACTACCAGACGTGCAAGACAGAGTTGATAAAGTATGGCGAAAAGGTGCAACAGCTGTTGACCCAAATTCCCTCCTATACTTTGGAAAGCATACCGCGCGCGGAAAACAGCAAAGCAGACGCGTTGGCCAAGCTCGCTAAGGAACTGGCTGATAAGAACCTCGATGACGTAAGAATCGTGGTACAAAGCCGTCGGGTGCTCGCCCCAGCGGAAATATCTCCGGAATCACCCGAAGAGAAGGAAGCGACTGAGCAAATGACCCTGCAAATAAAAGACCGGGAAAAGGCCGAAGATTGGAGAGAAGCCTTTATAGACTACTTCAAATACCATCAAACGCCCGAAGATGTGTCCTCAAGACATCAGCTTATGAAACGAGCTCTGTCTCTCACCTTCGTCAATGATACTCTGTACAAGAGGTCATTTGACTCTCTGTGGTTGAGATGCCTGAGACCCGACGAAGCAAAAAGAGTCGTTCAGGAAGTTCACGACGGACTCTGCGGTTCTCATCAAGCAGGCCCGAAGATGAAGTTAAAGATTAAACGGATGGGTTACTACTGGCCCACGATGATCCAGGATTGCCTCGAATATGCGAAGCAATGCCACTCATGTCAAATCCATGGGGATTTCATCCACCAGCATCCAAATCCACTACATCCAACGGTGGCTAGCTGGCCGTTCGAAATGTGGGGGAGTGACATAATCGGCCCCATCGAACCAGCATCATCCAGTAGACATCGTTTCATCCTGGCGACGACTGATTACTTCTCCAAATGGGCAGAAGCAGTACCATTGAGGGAAGTGAAGACGGAAAATATCCTCCATTTCTTCAAGACGCACGTCATTTATCGGTTTGGAACTCCGCGGCGGATTATCTCCGATAACGGACCAGCCTACAGAAGCCACAAAATCAGCCGCTTCGCACAGCAGCATAATATAGACTGGAGATATCCCTCAGTTTATAATCCCCGAGCTAACGGTCTGGCCGAGGCCTTCAATAAGACCTTGACAAAGATCATGAAGAAGACGGTGTCCCGAAGTAAGAAGGACTGGCATGAGAGACTGCAAGAAGCTCTCTGGGTGTATCGAACTACGTTCAAGACGGCCACGAACACAACGCCGTACGCGTTGGTATTCGGTACGGAAGCAGTACTCCCTCTCGAGATAGAGCTACCTTCTCTACGAGTAGCAGTCCACTGCGAGCTAACGGACGAAGAAAATGCTCACCTTCGGCTTGAAGAGCTTGATGCCCTCGATGAAACACGGCTCATAGCGCAACAGAATCTAGAAGCTTATAAAGCAAAGATGACGCGCTCGTATGAAAGATTGACCCGACCGAGGGCATTCCGCCAAGGCGAACTCGTGCTAGTGGTCAAAAGGCCTATGATCCCCAATTGCGCCAAGCTGGGAAAATTCGAGCTGCATTACGAAGGCCCGTACATCATAGACAAGGTCTACCAGGGTGGAGCCTATCTACTCATGGATATGCACGGTGAAAGGCCTTTCAGGCCAATAAACGGCCGCTTCCGAAAAAAATACTACGCTTAATGAGCCACAGCCTATGTCAATAATAGATGACGACGACTATGTCCGCTCGCTACCTTCCTAAGCTCAAGCTCTATAAGTAGTAGCTGGCCCTCTCAACGATGGACCGAAACGTCCTTAAACTAACGACGGACCGAAACGTCCTTAAACTAATGACGGACCGAAACGTCCTTAAACTACTACTGTAGCATCTTTAGGCTGACGAGATTAAAAAAAAAAGAAAAAGAAAAAAAATAAATATAAATAAATAAAAAACGGTATGTCCAGAAGCGAAAAGGGCACGGATGAAAACCCGTAAGGGCTCCGTGAGTAAAAACAGCAGGGCTATCGGCGAGTGTTCGTGAAAACCCGAAAGGGCGCAACCTCATAAAAAAAAGAGAAAATAAAAAGAATAAAAAAAGGTATGTCCAAAAGAGAAAAGGGCACGGATGAAAACCCGAAAGGGCTCCGTGAGTAAAAACAGCAGGGCTACCGACGAGTGTTCGTGAAAACCCGAAAGGGCGCGACCTCGTAAAAAAAAAGAATAAAAAAAAGGTATGTCCATAAGCAAAAAGGTCACGGATGAAAACCCGAAAGGGCTCCGTGAGTAAAAACAGCAGGGCTACTGGCGAGTGTTTGTGAAAACCCGAAAGGGCACAACCTCGTTAAAGGACACTTGCAGGGTCCTCACGACCTTGTAAGGAGAAACCACCCGCGTGAGATCCTTACGACTCACAAGGGAGCAACACACTTAGGAGTCCCCACGATTCCTAAGGAGAAATTACACTTGCGAGATCCTCACGACTCGTAAGGAGAACTCTCTTATGGGACCCTCACGGCTCATAAGATTTGAAAGTCTTAAGTTACAGAAACCTAAACCTGTTCTTAAGCAAAACCCCCCACAACCTTCGATTATGCCCTACAAGTGGCTCAATACTGACCCTTGTATGCAATCCACGGGCGCGAATAGACATTTCCCCAGCAAAGTCCCACCCGCGACTAGGGATATATCTATATGGTGAACAACGCTTGTAAGTCCTCTCGACTTATAAGGAGAAAACCCTCTTGTAGGATCCTTACGACTTACAGAGGAACATACACTTAGGAATCCTCACGATTCCTAAGGAGAAAATACACCTGCAAGATCCTCACGACTTGTAGGGAGAAATACTTTTGTGAGACCCTTACGGCTCATGAAGTCAAAAACCTTAGTCGACAGGACCCTAACCCTGTTCGCTAAGCCACCTTTGTTCGACATCGACAGAGGCAAATGATGATTCGCTCCTGGCAATATCCCAGTTGTAGCGGTGCTGATGCTGAAATCGGTGTCTAAATCCAAGCTTGCCGCAAAAAGCCAGCAAGCCACACATGCATACGAAATAGCCGAAATGATGGGGCAACTTGCAACAAAATCGGCAAGTAAAAATGTATGCATGAAAAACAGCCGAAATGATGGGGCAACTCGCAATAAAAAGCAGCGAGTAAAAATAAAATAAATAGCCGAAATGATTGGGCACCGCAAAAAATAGCCGAAATGATGGGGCAATCGCGACTTTCGCGATATAAAAGCTGAAATGATAAAGCATCGCGGAAAAAGAAATAAAATAAAAATGAAATTTATGCCCTACAGGTGATGTCACATCACTCCCTGTATACAATCCAAGGGCGTTAACGAAGAAGTGACCATACTCCTCCCCCAGGTCTCATCATAAGAAGAAGCTAAATCTCGACGGGCCGCAAGTGACCTAGAGATCATCTCAACACTCGTCTCGTCACAATGGACACAACATCAAGCGAAACGGAACATCGGCAACCCCCAGTTCCATGGCTCGGCGATATACATATCACCAAGAGTCAAACCTCCATTCCGTGAAATGCGGATATAATCAGCAAAATACCTGGTTACGTGGAACGCGGATAATGTCACTCTTTGACCCCATGGAAAACATCCAGAGCGGATCCTGGTCCTCGCAGAGCACGGCAGTGAACCCGTGTGAAGCATCCAGAGCGGAGCCTAGTTCTCGCTGAACACGGCAGTGAACCCGTGTGAAGCATCTAGTGCAAAATTCCTGGTCACGTGGAATGCGGATAATGACACTCTTTGACCCCGTGGAAAACGTCCAGAGCGGATCCTGGTCCTCGCAGAGTACGGCAGTGAACCCATGTGAAGCATCCAGAGCGGAGCCTAGTCCTCGCCGAACACGGCAGTGAATCCGTGTGAAGCACCTAGTGCAAAATTCCTGGTCACGTGGAACGCGGATAATGTCACTCTTTGACCCCATGGAAAACGTCTAGAGCGGATCCTGTTCCTCGCAGAGCACGGCAGTGAACCCATGTGAAGCATCCAGAGTGGAGCCTAGTCCTCGCCGAACACGGCAGTGAACCCGTGTGAAGCATCTAGTGCAAAATTCCTGGTTACGTGGAACGCGGATAATGTCACTCTTTGACCCCGTGGAAAACGTCCAGAGCGGATCTTGGTCCTCGCAGAGCACGGCAGTGAACCCGTGTGAAGCATCTAGAGCGGAGCCTAGTCCTCGCCGAACACGGCAGTGAACCCGTGTGAAGCATCTAGTGCAAAATTCCTGGTTACGTGGAACGCGGATAATGTCACTCTTTGACCCGGTGGAAAACGTCCAGAGTGGATCCTGGTCCTCGCAGAGCACGGCAGTGAACCCGTGTGAAGCATCCAGAGCGGAGCCTAGTCCTCGCTGAATACGGCAGTGAACCCGTGTGTAGCATCTAGTGCAAAATTCCTGGTTACGTGGAGCGCGGATAATGTCACTCTTTGACCCCGCAGAAAACGCCCAGAGTGGAGCCTGGTCCTCGCCAAGCACGGTAGTGAACCCGTGTGAAGCATCCAGAGCAAACACAGGACTGTGGAGTCCTTAAAATCCACGGACTATGATGTCCTTAACCTCGACCATAATGTCTTAAAACTAACGATCAACCATCCTGATTCTGTACTGATTCTACCTTGGTTTAAGGGTACATCTCTTCACTCCTTTGACACCTGACGTTGTAATTCCTCAACATCTTCAAAGAGGTGACGGGTCCCCGCGACCACACATCGGACTGTGGAGTCCTTAAATCCACGGACTATAATGTCCTTAACCTTGACCGTGATGTCTTAAAACTAACATTGGACTGTGGAGTCCTTAAATCCACGGACTATAAAGTCCTTAACCTTGACCGGGATGTCTTAAAACTAACATCGGACTGTGGAGTCCTTAAATCCACGGACTATGAAGTCCTTAACCTTGACCGGGATGTCTTAAAACTAACATCGGACTGTGGAGTCCTTAAATCTACGGACTATGATGTCTTTAACCTTGAACGTGATGTCTTAAAACTAACATCGGACCGTGGAGTCCTTAAATCCATGGACTATGATGTCCTTAACCTCGATCGTAATGTCTTAAAACTAACGATCAACCATGATGATTCTAGACTGATTTTACCTTGGTTAAAGGGTACATCTCCTCACTCCTTTGATATTTGGCGTTGTAATTCCTCAACGTCTTCAAAGAGGTGATGGGTCTTAGTAACCATACATTTCGTGGACCGTGGAGTCCTTAAATCCACGGACTATGAGGTCCTTAACCTTGACCGTGATGTCTTAAAACTAATATCGGACTATGGAGTCCTTAAATCCACGGATTATGAGGTCCTTAACCTTGACCGTGATGTCTTAAAACTAACATCGGACTGGGGAGTCCTTAAATCCACGGACTATGAGGTCCTTACCCTTGACCGTGATGTCTTAAAACTAACATCGGACTGTGGAATCCTTAAATCCATGGACTATGAGGTCCTTAACCTTGACCGTGATGTCTTAAAACTAACATCGGACTGTGGAGTCCTTAAATCCACGGACTATGATGTCCTTAACCTTGACCGTGATGTCTTAAAACTAACCTTGGACTATGGAGTCCTTAAATCCACAGACTATGAGGTTCTTAACCTTGACCACGACGTCTTTAAACTACGATACCTTGAAAAACATCCCAAAGCAACCCCTGACCCCGTGAAACACGGATAAGGGTGACCACACCCAGCACTTGCAGGTCCTCACGATCTGTAAGGAAGAAAACTCTCTTGTGAGATCCTTACGACTCTCAAGGGAAAATCCGTTTAAGAATCCTCACGATTCTTAAGAAGAACTTACACCTACGGGATCCTTTCGACCTGTAAGGAGAAAAACTCTTTATGAGACCCTCATGGCTCATAAAGATCAAAAGTCTTAGGAGGCAGATCTTAACCCTGAATCCTAAGCCATCGCTGCCCTGCAAAGAGACCATGATAAAACTGTCCGCAGAGCACATTCAATAAAAAGAGACACATCATTGAGAAGAAAAAATATGTCTTTTATTCATAACCAAAATGGATACAAGTACAATTCATGAAAGAACAAAAAGAAAATACTCTCATTCAGGAGTATGTACAAAAAAGAAAGGAAAAGATACAAGTTTTGAAGCCGGCGGGCAATTTAGCAATTTTGCTAGCTCATCCTGCTTTTGCTGGGCCGCAGCTTCATGATCTAGGATCGCCAGGAGACGGGCCTCTGCCTAAGCCTGCTGGGCCTGATATGAGGCGAGCCGGCCTTCGAGCTCTTTCTCAGTGGCCTTATGAGCCTCGACCCTTTCGCAAGTGAACATGGAAGCTTTATCAAGAGCCACCATTTCTTTGATAGACTCTTGAAGCACCAGCCAGAGCTCATACGCTTTGCTGGCTTTGGCTGTGAGGCTGGTCTGAAGCTTGCTCAATGCCTTGGAGGCCAGCTCCCTTTCTGAGAAGTTACGGCCGAGACCTTTTCTCACACAACAATATGTTCGCCACGCGTCGCTCTATCAGGCCACGTAAGCTCACTTTCGTGACCGCAACCTTGGAAACAGGACATACACGCTCAAGACCGTATAAACGGGCCTCCAGTCGACAACAATAGTCGATCTAAAATGCGCTCACATCACCTGGTATAGGAAGCAACAAAAAGTTCTCGTTGTACATCCTATCAAGCATGCGTTCGCAATTATATGAACATCCGAAAAAGAAATAATATTTGAAGCTCTGATGTGCATGCGACATGATGATAGTATTGGCGATTAAAGAAAGTTCTCATAAGAAGAACACAAAGTTCATTTATACAAGCAAAAACGTACATACGAGTACCCAGCATACATGAAAGTTCAACATAAAGCATGCGAAAAAGACTAATTTAAATATACTATGCTAGCGGGAAAAAGTCACCAAACACGGGATCAGTAGCGCAAGGATTAACAAAACAAAGAACAAAATTCTCCATCTCTCTCTCTTCTTTCTCCAACACATCAAAGCGCCGGTTCTCGCGAGGAGTCGCTTCCCACCGATTGGCGCCATGTTCGTCCGCAAAAGCAGACATAACAGCCCGACGGGCTCTTATTTCTCTCAGAAGGTGAACCGAGCGATCTTTCAAAGCTTGAGTAATTAGGCACGCTTCGTGAAAGCCCTCGAGCTTTTCTTCGGCCGCATCAAGCATCGCCAGAGTCATCTCTACCGGGTGAGGAGGGACGTCGGCGAGCACGGCGGCAAGAATCATCCGGAGCCAGAGGGAGCCTATTGGGAGGGGAGACCCCCTGCGGATCGAGAGTTCATACGCCGCTGTGTCGCATTCGTTGGTGGTAAGGAGGGGATCCACCAATCGGGCGGCAAAGCGAGGGATCATCTCCTCGATAGGAACTTCCCATGACTGTCGACGAGCATGAGGGCGATTGCAGGCCATGGTGCTCAGCTGTCTCTCAAGACAAATCATGCCAAAATGAGAATGAATTTCTCTGTGAAGAGAAAAGAAGGACATGGCCCCAAATATAAAGAGGGGCATTAAGTGCTGCGCGTGGAAAATCTTGCATGTTGAAGCTATTTCTAAGGCCCAAAAAGGGGAAGGCATTGGAAATCAAGGAGATGGAACTATTTCCAAGGCTCCTTTTCTGCATCTGATATTGTGCACTAAAAATATGGCATAGAAAAATTTTTGAACAGCCCCATCAGAAGGACCCCACGCGCGGAGCACGTGAGCCCCAAACTTGACGTGCACTAAAAATGGAATAGCACCCTGCACGTTAAAAGCATCAACAACAACAATAGCAAAATGATAAAATCCCACAGAAAGGCATGCAAACATAGAAAGGCACAACAAAACTTATCATTCATGCTTTAAGAAGTTCATACAAAATGAAAAGAACATGATTACAATGGTAAGACCTCAGACGCGGGGCACGGATTGAGAAACTCAAACTTAACTTTGTCCAGGATCCTCCAAGCATTTCGAACCATTCGAGTATGTTTTCTTTCACGGTCACAAGCGTCGGGATCCTCACGAATGTCTTCTACCCTCCGATAGGCAGCAAGTATGGCCGGCTGTTGAAAAGCCTGGTGCAAGAGATCAATGAGGTCGTCTCGCCTCCTCTTTGAAATCAGGATCATCAGGTACACCAAATGCACCTTATCCTCGGCGGCGTCCAATGCCCCGAGCGGCACGTCGGTGCAAAAAAGAGGGAGCGCCTCCTAGATCGCCAGCACGATCAGTCTCAGAAGCGAAGAGCGACGAGGGAGTAGCCGATGGTTGTACTCGTCAAAGCGGCTCATGATCTCAGCACACTGAGCATTGGTGAACTCCTGGTTCTGACTCCGGCCCAGTGGACGAATATTCCCATAGGAAATGATTTCGTCAAGACCATACATATGGGCATCCATAATACCTGAAATAAAGGTCATGAGAATTGTTACAAAGCTTCTGCTTCATTGATTACAGAAGGACAACCTAGGGCAAAGAGACCCTAAGAAGCCTCCATAAGAAGAAACTGAGTTCTTCATAGGAATTAAATTCCTTATTGAGAAAAGGGAATTAAATTCCCAGAAACATTTTTGGGATGGAATTAAATTCCATGGATTTGAACCGCAATCATCATCTCCCTAAAGATCATATGAACCCTAAAAGATCTACTGTTAAAGATTAAATGGTTTCATATTTTGGTTGAAAAGCTTAAAGAAAGAATGGGTTCCTGTTAAAAAAGGGTAAAAACCCTTGCTTTGGATTTAAAATCCAGAGGAATGTGAAAGTTCATCGTTCGTTCAAGAGCATTGCCTGAAGAAAGGAGTCTTTTTTTGAACAGAGTTAAACTCTGAAAATGTTTGAGACAGAGAACTAAGCTCTGGAAACGAGAATTAAATTCACAAAATGAAAAGTTGCAAGGAGAAAGATAAGCAAAAGTGGAGGCGTCTCTGAGATGACCCCTATATTTATAGGATGGGATGGAAACGCTTCATCTCCCCGATTCCCTAGATAGATCCAACGGTCACCAAAGTGATAGCATTGCACTCACGTGCCGACACGTGAGAACAACGCTGTGGGGGCATTTGTTTCCTGATTTAAAATCAGGAAAACTTACGGAGGAGGCATCACGTGCTAGCACGTGACCGGCGGTCACGTGTTGACACATGACATTTAAAAGCAGCGGCACAAGACACATCCTTTCGCTGATTAAATCTAGGAAAAAGCTCCAGAAAAAGGTCACGTGCTCACACGTGACCAGGGGTCACGTGTTGGCATGTGACGGCTGAGCAGCGGCCAGAGAACAGAGCGCAAAAGGAGAAGAAAGGACCGTTCCAGGGGTCACGTGCCTACACGTGACCAGGGGTCACGTGGCCACACGTGACCAGGGGTCACGTGGCCACACGTGACCGGCTTTCAAAGCCTCGTTATTTAACAGAATTAAATTCTGAGAGCATTCAAATCTTTCCAAAAGAGAATGGTTATTTGGAACCGTTGGATTAAAAATCTAAAGGTGATTAAATATCACCTATTTATGGAAAAATCTTGAACTTGGAAAGATTTCCCCTTAAAATCTAACCGAAATAACAAAGGGATATCTTTGGATTTAAAATCCAATGGTGAATAAAATTCACCTAATAATCCAAAGGTCCGGATGAATGATGAATGTAAATCAAATCTCTCAATAAACAAATCAAATCTCTCAATGAAAGATTCACTAAAACTGATTGATTCTCTTCCTTCTCCTATAAATAGGAGCCAGAAAAAGAGACAAGGAGAGACATCCAGAGAGAGAGAAACAGAGCCTTGAGATATTGGAAGAATTTGATCCTCTGCGAAAGAAAACCTTATGTAAGAAAGGAGAGGCTTCAAAAGAGAATTTAATTCTCAAAAGAGTTTAACTCTTGTATAAAAAGAAGAACTTAGTTCTTTCTCTAGTAGAGGATCTGCAAAGTGCACATCTACCCATGAATTGAGAATTTAATTCTCATTGGGTTGAGATCCTGCCATGCAGATCCAAAACATAGAGGAGGAATTGAGTTTTGAGAATTTAATTTTCACAGAATTATAGGAATTTAGTTCCTTTGAGATAAAATTAGGGTTTAACCCTATGTTATAGGAATTTAATTCCTTCAAAATGGACAAAACCAGGGTTTAACCATAATTGAGAACTTAATTCTCTCAAAATCACAGGAATCTAATTCCCTTATAAAAAAAAAGAAGATAGGGTTTCACCCTATACCAGAATTTAATTCTACATATATGGGG
Organism: Agapanthus africanus; assembly: GCA_030015575.1. NCBI lineage: Eukaryota > Viridiplantae > Streptophyta > Magnoliopsida > Asparagales > Amaryllidaceae > Agapanthus > Agapanthus africanus. The sequence goes on from JASDDO010000016.1 coordinate 412,282,935, forward strand.
AATTTAATTCCTATAGAAAAGAAATTAGGGTTTAACCCTATCTAAGAATATAATTCTTCAAAAGAAAGTAGGAATTTAATTCCTCTAAAGTTATTGCTAGGGTTTAACCCTATGAAGAATTTAATTCTTAAAAGATGAACAGATCTTTAAACATTGGAATGAAACAGGGTCACGTGCTACAACGTGACCCCTGAAAAGTTCCACAAAGAAGGGCACACTTAAATGTCCATCACGTGACAGCACGTGATGCTTCAGAGTATTCAATACTTTTGGCAGAATAAAATGAAGTGAGGGCGCTCTCACGTGCTACCACGTGACCCCTCTTGCCTTAGTGTTTAACAGTAAAGTTGAAACCTCTATATCCAGTGTTCAACACTGATTTTCTCAGTGTTTAAACACTACTGTGGAAAACTCTATTCCCAGTGTTTCACACTGATTTTCTTAGTGTTTAAACACTAATTTGGAAAAACTCTATTTATAGTGTTTAACACTGACTTTCTTAGTGTTGAACACCAATTTGGAAGACTCTGTTTCCAATGTTTAACACTGACTTGCCTTAGTGTTAAACACTAATTTGAAATCTCTATTTTCAGTATTTAACACTGATCTGCTTTAGTGTTTAACACTAACTATCTTTTAATGTTAAACACTAACTTGTCAATCTCATTCTCAGTGTTCAACACTGATTGGTTTTTAGTGTTTAACACTAGCTTTAGCCCAATTGGCTAAGTGTCTAGAGGCAAAGCCTCTCCTTTGATGGACCAACAGAAAAAGCCAATATTCTAAACATGATTGGACTTAGCCCAAGATGGCCATAAGTCCTCAATTCAAATTTAATTGGGCTAATGGGCTCATAATATAATTAATTGGTCTTGGTTCCAAATTAGGCCAAAGACTATTTAATCTACCTTGGTTCAAGGGTACATCTCTTCACTCCTTTGATACTTGGCGTTGTAATTCCTCAACGTCTTCAAAGAGGTGGCGAGTTCCGATGACCACACATTGATACGGACTGTGGGGTCCTTAAACTCATGGACTATGAGGTCCTTAACCTTGACCGTGATGTCTTAAAACTAACGCCGGACTGTGGGGTCCTTAAACCCATGGAATATGATGTCCTTAACCTTGACCGGAATGTCTTAAAACTAACAACGGACTATGATGTCCTTAACCTTGACCGGGATGTCTTAAAACTAACAACGGACTATGATGTCCTTAACCTTGACCGCAACGTCTTAAAACTAACATTGGACCGCAATGTCCTTAAACTACCTATCGACCGCAATGTCACTAAACTAAATAACAGGGCCCCCAATTGCTCTCTTGTTGGATCTAAACGATCCCGTTAAGTCGATCTTAGTCTAAAATAAGACTAACGTATCCTTAACAAACGTTTAAGTTGATCTTAGTCTCAAACGAGGCTAACGTATCCTTAAACCCAAACCCCCTAAACCCAAATCTAAGATAATACGGATTTGGACTAGTCCACGCCCTACGGGCGACGACATGACTCAGTCTCTGTATACAATCCACGGGTAACCAAACACAAAATAAACAAACACGACACGAAGTGAGCATCTGGAGAAGGAGAAAGTTGTTACCGCAGTGCGGTAGCGTAATTAATTGCAGGGGCTTGCGTCTGCAGGGAAGAGCGTCTCCACAATCAAAAACCCCTCAAACGAGGGGGAATCTGATGAAGTCTGCTACATCGGACGCATCCGTCTAAACCTCCGATGCACGGTGCCATAAATCAACTTGGTATCTTCGGAGAGGTGGACGGATAGCACCAATTAGCATCTGCCCCGAATCTCTGGCAAGACGTCCCCGCGTCGCGCCGTCTTTTAGAGGGGAACATTCTTGATATCTCTACAGCCGTAATGTGACTGTGGAAAGATTTTTCCTATCCACAGGTAGTATGGTTGGCTATATCACGTGCCCAACTTAATGTACTCTAGGAAGCGGGGTATGACATTGTTCTTTTGGTATCAGAGCCATAGGATATAGGTTAATCGAGTTTGATTCTTTTGTAGTTGGGTATTGGACCCAATACACGAATAAGAATACTCATGATTAGGAACATGTCCTGCCACCTTGTTATCGTGATTCTTGAATCATATCTTTCTTTTATCCTTCGTCTTGACGATATGCAAACCACTTGCATCTCGGCTTGAAACCTTTTTGGTTCACTATTGTTTCTCCATGTTCCTTGATTCCGATACTAGGATTTGGGCGACTTGAGTGGAGTTATGTAATTGTACCCATGAACTGCAGCATGGTTACAATGTAGTACTCTATTCAAGTAACTTGGAGTCCTGGTCTTGATTCACTTCCTTGTTCTATGATCGTTATATTACGTTGCTTCTCTCGGTTTCATTACTTACCAGTTATTGTTTTATCGCCAGCTTGAATCATGTTTACCGTGCTTAATCTTCTTCAGTATCTTGACTTCGGATGAAGTCATCTCGGTATCTTACTTGTTCATGTTTTCCCCGCATTAGAATTATTCAATTCTGGTGCATCCCTTTGTTTGTTGTTGTCTTGGGAATGGATTCTCGCGGCACTTTCCACGCTCATATTTATTGTAAGGAAAGGAAAGTGATTCTCCAGATTCCCGGACATCCGGAGCTTGTTTTGCTGGAGGAAGCAGTTCTGTCGGGCCAGTCGAGTTTAGGGCTAGGCCGACAAATAATATTCTTTCGTCGATGGAAGTTGATAATAAAGAAGCGCCGGCTATAATTCGAGAATTTATGGACGTGTTCGAAGATATCTCGGGAGTATCGCCAAAACGAGATGTGGAGTTTGCGATTGATCTTGTTTATGGTGCAGCGCCAATCTTAAAGGCGTATTATCCAATAACACCAGTAGAGTTGGAAGAAATCATGAAGTAGGTTACCGAATTGCTTGAATAGGGTTGGATTCGCAGCAGCAATTTAACTTGGGAAGCTCCAGTTCTTCTAGTAAAGAAGAAGATGTCACAAGGAGGATGTGCATCGATTATCGAGAATTAAACCGGGTGACTATTAAGAACAAGTACCCGATCCCTCGCATTGGTGAATTATTTGAGCATCTTAGTGGCGCGAGGGTATTCTCGAAACTGGATTTGCGATTTGGATATCATCAGGTCCGAGTTAAAACAGAAGATATTTGCAAGACGGTGTTCCGAACTCGGTATGGACATTACGAGTATTAGTGATGCCCTTCGGAGTAACGAATGCACCGGCGATATTTATGGACTTGATGAACCGATTCTCTTCACCATTCTTGGACCAGTTTAGAGTGGTTTTCATTGATGATATCCTGATTTACTCGAGGAGCATTGAAGAGCATGCAGAATACTTGAAGATTGCACTGCAGACATTGAGGCAAGAAAATTGTATGCAAAGACGAGAAAGTGCGAGTTTTGGCTGGAAGAAGTAAAGTTTTGGGGCATGTCGTGGCTGGAGATGGAATCGCCGTTGATCCCGAAAGATTACAGCAGTTCGAGATTGGCCGATTCCGAAGAATGTTGCGAAGATAAGAAGCTTCTTGGACTTGCCGGGTATTATGGAAGGTTCATGGAGAATTTTGCTCGTTTGGCTGAGCCTTGACCAAGCTTACGCCCAAGGAAGTACCGTTTGTATGGACGGATCAGTGTGCGTCAGCTTTTGAGGCGTTGAAGCAGAGGTTGATAACCGCACCTGTTTTAACCGTACCAGACGGTTCCGGAGAATTGGTGATTCACAGCGACGCATCTGGGAAAGGTTTGGGATGTGTTTTGATGCAGCATGGGAAGGTTATAGCTTATGCATCGAGACAGTTGAAGACCCATGAGAATAATTACCCAACTCATGACTTGGAGTTAGCAGCGGTGATTTTTCGCTTTGAAGATTTGGAGACACTACTTATTGGGCGAAAGGGGTCGAAGTATGCACCGATCACAAAAACCTAAAGTACGTGTTCACTCAAAAGGAGCTAAATATGAGACAGCGTAGATGGTTGGAGTTGATGGCTGACTACGATCTTGATCTTAAGAACCGTCCGGAAAAAAATTAATGTTGTGCCGGATGAGCTTAGTCGGCTGTCAGCAATTCAGACGTTGACTGCTCAGAAGGAACTTATTGAGGACTTTCGGAGATTCGATTTGGAGTCTGTGCTACCGCATTCTTCGGGACAATTGATGCAGCTGCAATTACAGTAGTCGTTGATCGAGAATATTACAGCAGCGCAGTTACAGGACCCTAGATTGCAGAAGTTTCGAGAACGGTTTGAAGCTGGACTTCGAACGGACTTGTTGATTCATGAAGAGGGTTCGTTGAGATATGGTAGCCGATTGTGTGTACCAAAGGGAGATATTCGCGAAGAGCTTATGAAGGAGGCGCACAGATCAGCATATTCCGTACATCCAGAAGGCACGAAGATGTACCGAGATATGCAACAGCATTTCTGGTGGGAAGGCATGAAACGGGAGACTGCCCGCTTGTAGAGAAGTGCTTGGTGTGTCAGCAAGTTAAGGCTGAACATCAAAGGGTAGCTGGTTTATTGCAACCATTTCCGATTCCTCAATAACAGTGGGAACATATAACTATGGATTTCGTGACGGCTTTACCGCAGAGTCCAAAGGGCAACAATGCAGTTTGGGGACCGTTGATCGTTTGACCAAAGCAGCTCATTTCATACCATTTCGAGTTGGTCAATAAACAGAAGCTTTGGCAGAACGGTGCATGCAGGAGATTGTAAGATTGTGTGGAGTACCGGTGAGCATCGTGTCCGACCGTGACACTCGTTTCTTATCGCACTTCTGGGAGAGCTTACAGGAAATTTTGGGGACTCGATTGAAGTTTAGCACAGCGTATCATCATCAGACCGATGGCCAGTCGGAGAGAACGATCCAAACTCTTGAAGACATGTTGTGAGCTTGCATGTTAAACTTAAAGAGTTCATGGGAGGATCAGCTACACTTGGTGGAGTGTCGTACAACAACAGCATTATATGGTCGCAAGTGTCGTTCACCTGTCTGTTGGTACGATGTTGGAGAACGAAGATTGATGGGACCAGATTTAGTTGTACAGACAGTTGAGAAGGTTAATACTATCCGGAATTATATGAAAGCAGCATAAGACCGACAGAAGAGTTGGGCAGATACATCGAGAAGATCTCTGGAGTTCGTGGTTAGTGATTTGGAAATTTGAAGATATCACCAACTAGAAGAGTTTTTCGTTTCGGGAGTCAAGGCAAGCTTAGTCCTCGATTCGTCGGACCTTTCGAGATTTTGGAGCGTGTTGGAGAAGTAGCATATCGTTTAGCGTTACCACAATCATTGGAGAATGTTCCTGACATGTTTTACGTATCTCAACTCTGTAGGTATGTTCGAGATGAAACACATGTGTTGAATTAATCGGAGCTAACCGTACGTGAAGATTTGACTTTTGAGAAGCGACCGATGTCGATTGTGGATCGAAGGGAAAATGTTCTTAAGAATGAGGTTATCCCTCTTGTACTTGTTTCTTGGGGAAATTGCTCATATGGAAAGTCAACTTGGGAACGAGAAGACGAAATCCGACTGAAGTTTCCACATCTATTCGTGCAATTCTTGATTGTTTATCCTTTCTTGTTCTTAGAATTTTGAGGACGAAATTCTTTTTGTAGTTAGGTATAATGTAACACCCGAGTTCATTTATACCAATTCCAGTTCTCGTATTTCTTTATTCGTGATATTTCTTGATTTAACGTATTTTGGGTGCGAATGGTATTTTATATTTTTTACATTGCATTCGACCCGACCCGCTTGCTTGAACCTGTTTAATTCTTATTTATAGATTACCTTGACTTGTTGCATGGACACATGCATCTCATGTTTAGTACATACTAGTATTTTATCTAGTATCGCATCTTTTATCATATAACATTTTAGGTCACAGAAAATAATTTAAAATTTCATTTCTTAGCCTGCTTGATACCCCTAACCCCGTGGTAGTGTCCGCGCATCTTGTTCTCGTCCCGTTCAGTGAAACAGATGTGTTTGGATGGTTACGCGCACGTACGTGCATCCGTTCTTGGGGGTATGCTTTTTTCTTTAACTGAGCATTCATTTTGAAATTTGGAAGTCGCATGTATTTTTCGTATTTTAAAATTAACCGGATTTTATAACCCGACCCGGGCATGTTTTGGAGTAAGTTCATATTTTGCCAAATCTCAAAACGGAATAATATTATAATATTATATTCCAATATTTTTCAAACTATTAATAATCTTTAAAAACTAACAAAATATATTCCTATAACAAATTTCTCTCTCTCTCGCCTGACACAATCTCTCTCTCTCTCTCTAATTATATATATTTTTATATGATTCTTTTAAATATTTTATAACTTATTATTTTAAACCCACTGTGCCACGTACCCTCTCTTCCTCCTCTGTTCATTCTTTCCGCCTCCTCGCGAAAACCCTAACCCTAACCCGCGCTTGTCGCCTCATGTCGCCGACCTCCTCGCCTTCAAACCCTTCACCCCGACGTCATAGCCTCAACCTCTTCCTTCTCCTCACCTCTCTCCAACCCCGACACCACCATCACCCACACCTGCAGCCCCGGCGAAACCCATCACCAGCAACTCACCTTCTCCCCGAGCGCGACCCGAGCAACCCCCTTCGACCCATCCCGCCACCATCTTCTTCCTCGAACTCCTATCCGTCGACACCACCTAACTCAACACCCTAACTCAAAGAAACCCTAGCCTACTTTAAACAACCAAGCAGAACCAAACCCATGAACCCATCACGTCTCAATCGTAGCTGACATCTTCTTCCCAAAGCATCAAACAACCCAACACCACTGTCTCGCCCTCGTTGGTAACTCTCAATACCTGAACCCTAACTCCAAACTCAACCCTCAAATTCATCCCTTAACCGAGAACTCCAGCCACTTTGTCGTCGTCGGTGGAGCCCACTAAGCCAAGCACCCAAGCTGAGCATTTTGGAGCCTAGCCTAACAGACCCAAGTTCAAGACGAGCCGTGATCTTTAGACGAGATCAAGTTTCGATCTTGCTCCGTTTCGTGGTTGCGTGTAGTCATGTCTGCGTTCGCCTCAAGTTCGCCGGAAACCGGCGTGCCGTCGACGATCCCGACGACCCAGTAAGCGTACCTGACCCGTGTGATCACACTGTGCGTTGTTTGGATCCGTTCCGTGTACCGTGCGCGCGTCGCAAATTTTTCGGCCGACGCGTGACGTTCCGTATACCGCTTCGTAATCCGATCAAGGCAAGTAAAACTTGCTACATGCTATCTATATGGTTTTATAACTATTTAATTGCATAGTAAATCTGTAGATTACATAAAGTGCCACATGTTCCATTTTACTTTTCAATATCCATTATATCATTTTAGATTTATAGCTTGAAACATACCATGGTGCATTTAGTTTTACTATACATAGTACCAACATCCATATTTAAATCAAATAACACTTATTTGCATAGCCCACAGTACCCCTTTTATAGTTTATACCCTATCGGACGACCGTTTGCATACATCTAGCCTAATTTATATTCAATTATATCTCTAAATTATTTAGTACATATTAATATGATTTTAACATCCATATTTTTTATACTGTATTTAAGTATTGTTGAAACTATCCCTTAAACCAAAACTGATAACCGTGCAACCATATGTTTGAATCGGTACTTTTTTGCATATCACATTACAATATTTCATTTTATTGTTCTTTTAGTACCCATGCTTGTTTTGTACCCATGCTTATATTAGTTGGATTATTTGAGCACCCACATGACATCTTGTGCACCCTGACATGACTTGTTACACCTACTACCTGACACGACATGGTACCGTGCACCTCTTGACATGACATGATACCTATACTACCTGGCTTGACCTGATGTTGTAAGTGCACGGCGGCGCCCCGGCCGTCAATCCGACGCCGGAATGCGGAAGCGGTGAATAACTTAAAATTTGCGGACTTAGCAAACCGGCACCACCGCGCACTATCACCCGGATCGTTACCATTAACTAGTCTAAGCTAACTACAAGAAAGGGAATAGAGATATACCGACGATCCAAGTCCTCCGGTCTTCTCGTCATGGTCCCGATCTCCTGCGGAAAAATCCCGTCTCCTCCTCGTCGCCGGAAGTGCACCACATCGCCTACTTTGTTTACGGGCTCCCACCTCAATGCCGAGGCAACTCGGGCACGAAGCCGGCTACTCGACGTGCCCAAGATTCGCTGTAGAATATGTGTAAAAACTTGTGTCTCACTTTTGGGGTATTAGGAATTGCCTTTTGTGGAGGGATTGAGCTATGGAGTTGAACTAGGGAATTTTGGTGAAGCAAGAATGATATATGATGAACCAAAAGACCCCCACCAATTTGGACAGCCCCACCTCCAAGTGAATGGCCGGCCAATGCAAGTGAGAGGGTGAGTGAGAATGAGGGAGAGGTATGATAGATGAGAAAAACATCCAATAATACAAATGGAGAGAGAAAGAATGCTATCATGCCAAAAAGGAAATGATCACAATAATAAACCCACACTCAACCAACCTCACCCCTCATCATCATCAACCATCATGCCCACTAAAAGTCAAGCCATCATGAGAAGGAGAAGTCAATGATGGTGCTATAATCATGACATGAATATATGCAAAGACCCCCTCCACAAAAGTCTATTTGCAACAATGCAAATAAACCCTCCTCCACCAATCTTCGGCCAATGAACGGAACAATGGAAATCGGCCGAAACGGAAAGCAAACTGGCAACTCCAGAAAACTGGTCCCGTAATAAATTACAGGAAAACCCCGATACTGTGCATACACACCCGCATTTGTATTCCGACCGAAATACAAATGCAATGAGACAAAATCTACACTGTACTATACTAGAATCCGGCTTATACCAAAACCGGATAGTAATATCTGTTCGATCCTGATCCGTGCAATACCGCACGTATCTGATCGAACCCTGCCATATAACCATACGGCCTATAGTACAAACTGTCCGATCCTGATCCGTGCAATACCGCACGTATCTGATCGGACCTTGCCATATCTCCATACGGCCTCTACAACCTTTCGCCCGAAAGCTGAGTAACTGAAATGTGGGGGACTCTAAAGACTCGTCAATACTATGGCTGTGGATTTAACCACTAGCACGTCAGAGGTATATGCCAATACGTGACGGGCCACCAGCTATTGACCAAATGGGACGTCGATGAGGAAGCTCACCCCGACACCCAACTGAGCCTGTCAGTGACAATATCCGTGCAGTCCGGTCCGTTCGTCTATGAGTATCGCATGGCGGGCCTAGGGGGTTGGTAAAAGTCAGACCCCCAAAAGCGGTACAAGTCGTGTCGGAGTGTAGCCCAGAACACCCTGAGATACTACTGGAATACCTACCAGTAAATCTCCTTGCCTTGGCCAAGGACTTTGTGTAATGGCTCTCCTAGACACAGCACGACCTCACCCCCAATACCGGGAGAGACGAACCCCTGAAGATACGCTCACTGCCTCCATGTGGCTCGGGACTGTACCCAACTAAAACCTGTTTGCACGACTCCTTTGAGCCGTGGTAGGGTAGTAATCAAAGTACAGTGGGAACTCACACGAGACAAATGACGATCCCCAGGTCGATGAACTAACCTGCACACATGTCACCAGGGAACTGCCATCTGACGTCTGGTATATGACCAACTAGCATGTTCCCGGCGAGTCCTGTCCGGTGTACTCATAACCCAATGAGCACCTGTATACATCTTAGGTGATCCAACTGACACCAGTGGCTTGTGAGACCGGCCACCGCCCCTCGTCGGGGTCTCGACTGTATACACTAGTCTACTAATGGAGTATCGATGCCCAGTCTCGAAACTCCCACGACTAGGGACCTTTTAAGGATAAGCTTATAGACCCCCAGCTCCCACTTATATGATCGCCCTCATACTGCTGGTGGTCAAGCAAGAATCCTAGGGGCTCTATCAACGTGTAATAGCGACGTGTCATGTCACCTAAAGCAGTACACGATGATAAAGGTAAACCAGATAGCATACTATCATCTCGAGCAAGACTGTCCTACTGGGATAGGTCCTCTCTCAATCATTACAATCACGTACCTGTGACCTAATAATTGACTCTGAGGGCACTATCTCCAACAATCTCCCACTTGCACTCAAGGCTAATTATTGCGATGTCGCATACTCACAGCCCGTGTGATACCGAACATCCAACTCCTCTACTAGTCAGTCTCACAAAGCTCGTTTGCGGAACTATTGCGTTCGAGGAATAGCCTCAGTGAGTGGATCCGCTAAGTTGTTTCTTTCTATGTCTCTCTATATCTCAAGTTCGCGGAGAAACCTATCTCCCGAAATGAGCAATACCTGTCTTAGAATGTGTCTGGATGTCTGATGGGACATAGCTCATAAATGAACTCCAAATCCAAACTTCTTAGACTATATCGTCAACTGAACTTAATCAGTATCCTGCGCGCCATGCCTCCCTCAGTATTGCCTTGGACCACCTGTCCAAAATACTGCCCCTCATCAGAAGGAAAACTATAATTCTGACAACCTTCTTGTCGTCCATGTCACCTTGGAAGCCTGGAATGATAATTGTCTCCTGAATGAGGCTGTCGTTATCATCTCCCTAGAACATCCACTTATGTTCTAAAACTGCTTCCGACTGTTTCTCCAGGATTGGATTAATGTCAACTTATTGCATCTAGTGCAAGAACAACATCTGGTGTGGTACTTGACATCTCACGATTGACTCAATTGCCTGAGCAAGTGATCTGCCAATCATGCCCGTCCCTCTCCCCTTTAGTCTGTAAGACACCTTTGGAGAGGGTGACTCCATTACCTGCAGGTACACTACCGTGCCAGGAGTCGTCCATCCTAAATACTCTTAGAACGCTGTCAAGTACCCTGATTGGGAAACCACCCAAATCTAGATCTAAGACCATAGATCTAGTAACCAGTATGTCTGATATAAAATCCATTTCCTTTGTGGAGAAACAACTGTGTGACGACCAAACTATAACCGATCGTAGTGTAGGAGTTTCCTTTCCTACTCTGTGTACATCATCCAAATACCAGGATATCACACCCTACTACCTTCTCAACAGATCCATTCCCTATTCTGATGAAGTCAAACCCATGACTGTCACGTCAGAAATAGATGATCTTTCTCCGCTACATCTGCTCTAGTCTATAAATAGACATAAGCAACATGTCCACCAATGCTTCCGCTGCTCCCACTGACTACGACAACCCTCTGGCAGAGTCATATAGACGTACACTTCTAAAACTGGTTTAGAACGACGCTATACTCATCCTCCCGCCGGGTCTCGTAACCTGGAACAACAGCAATGGCAATTGTGGGTAAACAAGAACTTCCCTGTCACCGTCCTTGAGGCTACCGGAGTACCTCTCGGGTGCCTGAAGTTACCCACCTTATCTGCGGAGTGGCCAATGGAATGTCAATCCAGATTGAATCTTTAGGTTCCTTATCAAATCTTCAGTAATTGTTTGTGGTTCTGGAATCACTTCCAGTTCTACCATACTCCCACTACTGTTTTCAGAAAAAAATCCATTTTTAATAAAACTGTGGCGAGTCTAGAACAATATTGCTATTGTTCATCCAGATGGCAGAAAGTCAACCCTCGTCATAGCCTGGGTCAACCCACAAACAGCCATTACAGAAACGTGCCTTGAGTTGTCCAGTGTCTGGTTTTAATCATAAACCGGACAACTCCCCGTACCTTAACATCGTTAAGATATGAACTGTTCTATATCCAATATAGAAACAGAGGCACTGATTTAATTGAACCAGATTCAAATCATGCAGCTGTCCCCAGCGCATGTCAACTAAATGGAAGGAGGCCGATCAGCGTTACTCAACTTAGGAATGCTTCCATTTATGAGTAACCTGAAAGAGAAGCAATTTCTCTTAATCACTACTATCAACTGAATACCACATACAAGTATCTACATCTTCGATCACTTTGAAGAATCCCGATACTTGCTACACCTGGTTCTCTACTGTATTCAAATACCTATAACTCCTCAAAACTTAGACCCTGTGTTTCTACGAAACACATGTCTAAGAACTAGAGAAGTTAAAAGTAAACAGAATATAGTATGAGGACCAACCCCTCTGTCCTAATGGACACTGGACAACATACAATACTCTGTATAAGTCCCTTGAGTCTGATAACTCATTCACTGTGTGTTGTAGGTTGAAATCTGTACTTATGGTTAAGAAGAATTACACCGCTGTTTAATGCTCCTTACCTAACCATCCACTGATATAGGTAAATGTCGTAGACATAATTTCAAAAAGGTATATCTCACTCTATGAAAATAGACGTACAGATATATCAATTTGAAATTGGTGCATAACATCGGATATTCAAAACCAAATATTTGCCGACCGGCAAACAGCCCAGGTGATTTCCTCAAATATCACCGATTACAACGAATCCCGATATAATGAGGATAATCACCCAATTCCCAATAACTTACTCCCCCTCATCATCTGTAAAACCATACAGATGTGAGAATCGTACCTGGTAAATACATACCCTGGAGTAAGTATCTAATCGGGAAATCAGTCTTCCTTTAACATTACACAGTGAAACTGAAACATTGAAATGTTCCGATGGGGTATTCTGGTATTCCTAGTAATGCCTCTTCCAGATTCACGACTGTAACCGTATAGTTCTCTGCCACCTCTCCAAATCCCTTCATATGTCTTTAGTCTTTACCTTCTGTACACCCCTTTAGGCCAAATGGTTTTCTTCCTTCCCTACCGTTCGGCACCAGCCTATGGTTTGGAAGAAGACTATCCAATAAGCATAATGGGTATACTGTCCGCATCCTAGGAACACTCGCAATGAGAGAGGGTGAAGATAAAAGACAACCGAATAAACCTTATTCCTATTTCTCCTGAACCAGAATCCATCCCCGAACTGGAACAAGTTCCATTCGAGTTCGTATATAACCATACGATGGAGTATCCAAATAAACTGTGGATCTTCGTAGTGATACGGAGTGTCCTGGAGAAATACAAAGGTGATGTGGGAGTGGTAATGAAATATTTGGTTTGGTCGTGAATATCTGTTGCAATTTACTTTGCCCTCTTACTAATCCCTTGCTTTGTCTGAACTTAATACCTTCTGCACACCATCGTTATGCTAATTGGTTTTCTTCATTCCCTACCGGTCGGCACCAGCCTAAGGTTTGGAAGAAGACAATCCAATTTGCGTAATAGGTGTACTACCCCTAAACCAAGGAGTACTCATAACCTGAGAGAGGGTAAAAGGAAAAGACAACTGAATAATCCTATCCGTTTTCTCCAGAACCGGAAACCATCCTCGAATAAATTCTTTCGAGTTCGTATCTAACCATACGATGGTTTTGTCCAATGGAAGTGGACGTTCGTAGTAAAACGGGGTGTCCTGGAGAAAAGGGTAAAAGTAGGAGTGGCAATGAGGTCTGCAACTCTGACAATCCAAAAGCCGGTGTTAAAGAAGGTTCGGTCAACTTGGTCACTGAGTCAAAGTCTTAGGGTCGGGTCAATGGTCGCTGCCAAAGAGAGAGAGAAAAGAAACACTCAGCGTGCACTCTAACCTAGATCAGAATGGTTACCAATTTATCTAATCTGGAATCCTCCCACTGTACCTCAAATTCTCCTCCAAACCAGAAAGAAGAATTAGTCGGGGTCACCCGAGGAGTAAACCAACTCATCAGTGGGAATCGGGATCCAACTATCATCGCATGATAACGTGACGGAATCCGCTCACGTCATCACACTCCAGATGGTATGCGCATATCTGGCAAGTTTCAGTTCTTTCGAAACTCCCGATGTGTTTTCTGCCCCATGCTCTTATGACCTTGGCGTGAGGTCAAAATATCATAAGTCACATGTCAAGTTCTGCCCATCATTATCCAGGTTAATTTGAATCCACCCGTACATACCCTTGACGTAGGCCAAAATAGTAGTACGACTGTCCCAAACCAACGCATCTATCTATGCAACAGATAAATACCCGGCAGCTACCAAACACTATGCCTTGGCGTGAGGTCAAAATACATAGCTTGAATACTACCGAAAATTTAACTGAAATGATGGAGGGCTACGAATGGTTTCTGGCGAAAACCTTTAACGTAAAGAACTTGATATCGTTGAAGGAACTGATAGCTTTTTGAAAATATAGTGACGACAACCGTTGCTAAAGAGGTCACTCCCGGTGAAGGGATCTCGGCTCTTTCCCCGTAGAATGGGGTGCAGGATATTCCAACTGAATACCGCGATGCAAAGCAAAAGTAATCGGCTATAGTGAAGTTAATGCCCTGACGCAAACTTCTGTCCAAGGGGTCACTCCCGGTGAAGGGATCTCGGCCCTTGCCTCGACTGAGGAGCAGGATATTCCAATGAATACCACGATGCAAAACAAAAGTAAACGTCCTGGCAATAACAGCCTTTTGAAAAAGTGTTCCAACAACATCAGATTAGGTTTGTTTTTAACTTTGCATTGATCCGAATCAATGCAGTCCCATCAATTGATCACACCAAAAAGAACGAAAATATACTGATGTACGTATATGCCATCCGCATTCGCCACTGGGTCCCGTCATTACCCGTTAGGTTAGCTAACTAACGACAGAGCGGGGACTGGACTAGCGCGGATGCAAAACATATACAACATCTACTAATATATATACCAATATATTATATTCGCTCAAGGCGTGAATAAAATGCAACATCACAGAAATGTACAGCATCACAGAAACAATACAGATATCTGGGATCCCCGGGTTTCACAGAGCCACTACTGAAACCCGACGTTCCCCTGGTCGTGTGGATAGCCTGTGCAATGAAATCCTAGACCCCTACGGGCGCGGCAAGTCACCCGCCAAAACCTGAAGCGAGGCAGCCCCCTTCAGCGCCGTGAATGGACCACCCAGCACTTCACGGAATCCGGCAACTTGGGCACCCCTCCTGGGTCAACCTGTACCCCCTACGAGTGCGGCGAATAGCCCGCCAATCCTAGAGTGAAGCCCCCTCCGTCTCAATGCCATGAGATGCGGGCTTGTTGCCCTCCAGAACCCGGCTATCCGTGCACCCCTCCGCGGGGCAATCCTAGTACAGAAAGTAAAATATACATACACCGGGTACATCGACCGCAACCAGGTCGTGCCCCAAAATAATAATACAATCAGGCAGTGACGGCAGTCCACATGTCGGACGCTCGCCCCGCAATATCAAATGTACATAATACAACAGCACAGTACTAGCATTGCATCCAGGCTATCCCCCACGACCGATCCGCAACATCACAGCAAATACATAGAACATCAACGTGAAAGTCACGTTCGCAAATCCGTCTAACCGGGCTATAGCAGTTAGACCGGATTTACCGATCGAGTGACATTCACGGTCGCAGATATAATGTAAATACTGTGAAAAATGTGTTTAAAATATCCGATTGATCAAACTTTAACAAGTGGGCCCACAAAGAATACTGTAGCAGTTAAAGAAAACCTGGACCCAATTTTAATATCCCAAAACCCCTAATTTAAGCCCAGAAGCCCACTGTAAAAACCCAACCCACTGATCCCTGTAGACTGCGGCGGAAGCGCGGCCAAACGTGGGTTTTGGCCGCCCTTCCGCGGTCAAGAAGATTAGTGCGTCGAATTTGAACAGTGTTCTTAGAATTTCTAGCACAGTACTTTTATGCAACCTGAAAAATTTTTGGAGACAGAAAAATTTCAACAGAAACTGTCGTGGGTGTATTGGGGTTTTCGGACATTTCGATCGATCGGAACAGAAAAACACATTACACAAAGCTAGACTAAGTTAATGGCGAGGCTCTGATACCACTGTAAGTGCACGGCGGCGCCCCGGCCGTCAATCCGACGCCGGAATGCGGAAGCGGTGAATAACTTAAAATTTGCGGACTTAGCAAACCGGCACCACCGCGCACTATCACCCGGATCGTTACCATTAACTAGTCTAAGCTAACTACAAGAAAGGGAATAGAGATATACCGACGATCCAAGTCCTCCGGTCTTCTCGTCATGGTCCCGATCTCCTGCGGAAAAATCCCGTCTCCTCCTCGTCGCCGGAAGTGCACCACATCGCCTACTTTGTTTACGGGCTCCCACCTCAATGCCGAGGCAACTCGGGCACGAAGCCGGCTACTCGACGTGCCTAAGATTCGCTGTAGAATATGTGTAAAAACTTGTGTCTCACTTTTGGGGTATTAGGAATTGCCTTTTGTGGAGGGATTGAGCTATGGAGTTGAACTAGGGAATTTTGGTGAAGCAAGAATGATATATGATGAACCAAAAGACCCCCACCAATTTGGACAGCCCCACCTCCAAGTGAATGGCCGGCCAATGCAAGTGAGAGGGTGAGTGAGAATGAGGGAGAGGTATGATAGATGAGAAAAACATCCAATAATACAAATGGAGAGAGAAAGAATGCTATCATGCCAAAAAGGAAATGATCACAATAATAAACCCACACTCAACCAACCTCACCCCTCATCATCATCAACCATCATGCCCACTAAAAGTCAAGCCATCATGAGAAGGAGAAGTCAATGATGGTGCTATAATCATGACATGAATATATGCAAAGACCCCCTCCACAAAAGTCTATTTGCAACAATGCAAATAAACCCTCCTCCACCAATCTTCGGCCAATGAACGGAACAATGGAAATCGGCCGAAACGGAAAGCAAACTGGCAACTCCAGAAAACTGGTCCCGTAATAAATTACAGGAAAACCCCGATACTGTGCATACACACCCGCATTTGTATTCCGACCGAAATACAAATGCAATGAGACAAAATCTACACTGTACTATACTAGAATCCGGCTTATACCAAAACCGGATAGTAATATCTGTTCGATCCTGATCCGTGCAATACCGCACGTATCTGATCGAACCCTGCCATATAACCATACGGCCTATAGTACAAACTGTCCGATCCTGATCCGTGCAATACCGCACGTATCTGATCGGACCTTGCCATATCTCCATACGGCCTCTACAACCTTTCGCCCGAAAGCTGAGTAACTGAAATGTGGGGGACTCTAAAGACTTGTCAATACTATGGCTGTGGATTTAACCACTAGCACGTCAGAGGTATATGCCAATACGTGACGGGCCACCAGCTATTGACCAAATGGGACGTCGATAAGGAAGCTCACCCCGACACCCAACTGAGCCTGTCAGTGACAATATCCGTGCAGTCCGGTCCGTTCGTCTATGAGTATCGCATGGCGGGCCTAGGGGGTTGGTAAAAGTCAGACCCCCAAAAGCGGTACAAGTCGTGTCGGAGTGTAGCCCAGAACACCCTGAGATACTACTGGAATACCTACCAGTAAATCTCCTTGCCTTGGCCAAGGACTTTGTGTAATGGCTCTCCTAGACACAGCACGACCTCACCCCCAATACCGGGAGAGACGAACCCCTGAAGATACGCTCACTGCCTCCATGTGGCTCGGGACTGTACCCAACTAAAACCTGTTTGCACGACTCCTTTGAGCCGTGGTAGGGTAGTAATCAAAGTACAGTGGGAACTCACACGAGACAAATGACGATCCCCAGGTCGATGAACTAACCTGCACACATGTCACCAGGGAACTGCCATCTGACGTCTGGTATATGACCAACTAGCATGTTCCCGGCGAGTCCTGTCCGGTGTACTCATAACCCAATGAGCACCTGTATACATCTTAGGTGATCCAACTGACACCAGTGGCTTGTGAGACCGGCCACCGTCCCTCGTCGGGGTCTCGACTGTATACACTAGTCTACTAATGGAGTATCGATGCCCAGTCTCGAAACTCCCACGACTAGGGACCTTTTAAGGATAAGCTTATAGACCCCCAGCTCCCACTTATATGATCGCCCTCATACTGCTGGTGGTCAAGCAAGAATCCTAGGGGCTCTATCAACGTGTAATAGCGACGTGTCATGTCACCTAAAGCAGTACACGATGATAAAGGTAAACCAGATAGCATACTATCATCTCGAGCAAGACTGTCCTACTGGGATAGGTCCTCTCTCAATCATTACAATCACGTACCTGTGACCTAATAATTGACTCTGAGGGCACTATCTCCAACAGATGTACCATGGCTTTACCTGTTACCTGATCTTGTGTCTAAAGCCAACAAACTGACCTGTTGTCCTTATGGACCGTTCTTGTTGTCTATCCAGACAAACCTGTACCTGCCCGATCCTGTGTTGGCATTAGCTCTAGATTACTCAATACCTGACTTGAACACATATGACTTGGGTGTATGGGGAAATCAATGATGAAACCTGACTTGTAACTCGACAGTTCTATACTTGTTCTGATCAGTCTTACGGGCTAGGCCAGCCCCGGAGTGATGCTAAGGACATTACTCGTCATTACATACCACCCTTTTACTGCCTTGCGGCACGTCTCGGGTTCAGCCCGAGAGTCATAGACCGTGATCCCGGGCACGCACGGGATACTATTGAGTTACATCGATGATTCATCAAATTGATTTCAAAGACTTGAGAGTAGTTAACCCAATAGATTAGTTTAGATTACTCACTATACATTACCCCACCGTCCTTACGTATATCACTGTTATGCTTGTTTTATCATTTATACTCATGCTTGCATGTATTTTTACCCTTGTTTATATTATCGCTTGTTGTTATGACGCCCTGACGTCTGGGTTTTGCATGGCCCAGATCCTCTACCTTTGTTGCAGACAGGTCAGGAGCATTGCCGCTGTTAGACCAAGCGGTGAATATCCTGTTGGTATGCAGTCTTAATTTCCAGGTGTTTCATTTATTGTATCTTTTGCTTCCGCATATTAACATTTTTTAACTCATATATTCTGGCTTATGGACATGTACTAGATAGTTTAGTTTACTTTCCTGTTCTTGATATCTCTACAGCCATAATGTGACCGTGGAAGGATTTTTCCTATCCACAGGTAGCATGGTTGGCTATGTCACGTGCCTAAATTATCGTACTCTGGGAAGCGGGGCGTGACAAGCCTGTTGTTGTCGATCAGAGGAGGACTGTGATTTGTGACTACTGCAATTTACCTGGTACATGCAAAGGGAATGTCGAAGGAAACAGGGACTCTGTTTGGTTTGTGCATCGGCGGATCATACTATCAGCACTTGTCCGTCGCATTTTCGCACGAAGGATGATGGTCAGAATCCACCGCAGAAATCGTTTCTGGGACAGAAGCAGCTGACTCAGGGACCCAATCAAGCTCGAGCATTTACCCTGACGGCTGAGTAAGCCAAGGCTTCAGGAGAAGTTGTTTCAGGTATTCTACTTGTTCATGGTTTTCTCGCATTAGCGTTATTTGATTCTGGTGCATCCCATTGTTTTATGTCGTCCAAGTTTATTGCTACACACTCGATTACTTGCACGACCCTGTCTAGTTTCTGAGACATACACACTGGGAATGGGAAGATCATATCTAGTAGAGAATGTAAGGATTGTGCAGTTGTTGTTTGCAGACGGGAGCTTTTTGCAGATTTCTTGGTGATTGATACAGGCAGCTATGAAGTAGTCTTGGGAATGAATTTTCTCGGCACTTTCCATGCTCACATTGATTGTAGGGCAAAAAAAGTAATTTTCCAGATTCCCGGACATCCCGAGTTTATCTTTACTGGAGAAAGCAGTTCTGTCGGACCAGTCGAGTTTAGGGCTAGGCCGACAACCAGTGTTCTTTCGTCGTTGGAGGTTGATAAATATGAAGCGCCAGCTGTTGTTCGAGATTTCATGGACGTGTTCGAAGACATATCAGGTTTACCGCCGAAGCGAGACATGGAGTTCGCAATTGATCTTGTTCCCGGTGCAGCGCCAGTTTCTAAAGCGTACTATCCAATGGCACCAGTGAAGTTGGAAGAGGTTAAGAAGCAGGTTACTGAATTACTTGAGAAGGGTTGGGTTCGAAGCAATAACTCGCCTTGGGGAGCTCCAGTTCTTCTAGTCAAAAAGAAGGATGGCACAAGGAGAATGCGCATCGATTATCGAGAATTAAACCGGGTAACTATTAAGAACAAGTATCCGATCCCTCGCATTGGTGAATTATTTGAGAAGCTTAATGGCGCGAGGGTATTCTCGAAGCTGGATTTGCGATCCGGATATCATCAGGTCCGAGTTAAAACAGAAGATATTTGCAAGACGGCGTTCCGAACTCGGTATGGACATTACGAGTACTTAGTGATGCCCTTCGGAGTAACGAATGCACCGGCGATATTTATGGACTTGATGAATCGAATCTTTTCACCATTCTTGGACCAGTTTATAGTGGTGTTCATTGATGATATTCTGGTCTACTCGAAGAGTATTGAAGAGCATGCAGAACATTTGAAGATTGCACTGCAGACGTTGAGACAAGAAAAATTATATGCAAAGATGAGCAAGTGCGAGTTTTGGCTGGAAGAAGTGAAGTTTTTGGGGCATGTAGTGTCTGGCGATGGAATCGCCGTTGATCCCGAAAAGATTGCGGCAGTTTGAGATTGGCCGATTCCGAAGAATGTTGCGGAGATAAGAAGCTTTCTTGGACTCGCCGGGTTTTACAGAAGGTTCGTGGAGAACTTTGCTCGTCTAGCGGAATCGTTGACCAAGCTTACGTGTAAGGAGGTACCTTTTGTGTGGACAGAGATGTGTGCGTCAGCCTTTGAGGCGTTGAAGCAGAGATTGATAACTGCTCCTATTCTGACCGTGCCCGACAGTTCCGGAGGATTGGTGATTCACAGCGACGCACCTGAGAAAGGATTGGGATGTGTTTTGATGCAGCATGGGAAGGTTATAGCTTACGCATCGAGACAGTTGAAGACCCATGAGAAGAATTACCCAACTCATGACTTGGAACTTGCAGCTGTGATCTTCGCTCTGAAGATTTGGAGACACTACCTTTTGGGCGAAAGGGTCGAGGTTTTCACCGATCATAAAAGCTTGAAGTATGTGTTCACGCAGAAGGAGCTTAATATGAGGCAGCGTAGATGGTTGGAGCTGATGGCTGACTACGATCTTGATCTTAAGTATCATCTGGGAAAAGTTTATGTTGTGCCAGATGCGCTTAGTCGGTTGCCAGCAATTCAGATGTTGACCGCACAGAAGGAACTTATTGAAGACTTTCGAAGATTTGATTTGGAGATTGTGCTACCGTATTCTTCGGGACAATTGATGCAGCTGCAAGTACAGTCGTCGTTGATCGAGAATATTAAAGCAGCGCAATTGCAGGACCCAAGATTGCAGAAGTTTCAAGAACAGGTTGAAGCTAGACTTCGAACAGACTTATTGATCCATGAAGATGGTTCGTTGAGATATGGTAGCCGTTTGTGTGTGCCAAAGGGAGATATTCACGAAGAGCTTATAAAGGAGGCGCACAGTTCAGCATATTCCGTACATCCAGGAGGCACGAAGATGTACCGAGATATACGACAGCAATTCTTGTGGGAAGGCATCAAATGGGAGATTGCCCGCTTTATGGCAAAGTGCTTGGTGTGTCAACAAGTCAAGGCTGAACATCAAAAGGTTGCTGGTTTATTGCAACCACTTCCGATTCCTCAGTGGAAGTGGAAACATAAAACCATGGATTTCGTGACGGCTCTACCGCGGAGTCCAAAAGGCAATAATGCAGTTTAGGTGATTGTTGATCGTTTGATCAAGGCAGCTCATTTCATTCCTTTTCGGGTTGGTCAATCAACAGAAACTTTGGCAGAACGGTACATGCATGAGATTGTAAGATTGCATGGAGTACCGGTGAGCATCGTGTCCGACCGTGACACTCGTTTCTTATCACACTTCTGGAGGAGCTTACAGGAAAGTTTGGGGACTCGATTGAAGTTTAGCACAGCTTATCATCCACAGACAGATGGCCAGTCAGATAGAACGATCCAAACTCTTGAAGACATGTTGAGAGCTTGCATGTTGGAATTCAAGGGTTCATGGGAGGATCATCTACATTAATTGGAGTTTTCTTACAACAACAGTTTCCAGGAGACTATTCAGATGGTTCCAATCGAAGCTTTATATGGTCGCAAGTGTTGTTCACCTGTTTGTTGGGACGATGTCGGTGAACGAAAATTGTTGGGACCAGATTTGGTTGTGCAGACAGTTGAGAAGGTTAACGCTATCCGGAATCATATGAAAGCAGCGCAAGACCGATAGAAGAATTGGGCAGATACGTCGAGAAGACCTCTAGAGTTCGCCGTGGGTGATTTGGTATTCTTGAAGATATCACCGACTAGAGGGGTGATTCGTTTCAGAAGTCGAGGAAAGCTCAGTTCTCGATTCGTCGGACCTTTTGAGATTTTGGAGCGTGTTGGTGAGGTAGTATATCGATTGGCATTGCCGCAATCCTTGGCGAATGTTCATGACGTGTTTCACGTATCTCAACTCCGTAAATATGTTCGAGATGAAACACATGTGTTGGATCATTCGGAGCTGACTGTACGAGAAGACTTGACTTTTGAGGAGCAACCGATGTCGATTGTGGATCGAAGAGAAAAGGTTCTTAAGAACAAAATTATCCCTCTTGTACTTGTTTCTTGGGGTAATCGCTCACATGGAGAATCAACTTGGGAATGAGAAGATGAAATCTGACAGAAGTTTCCCCATCTATTCTTGTAGCGTGATTGATTATTTATCCTTTATTGTTCTTGGAATTTCGAGGACGAAATTCTCTTTGTAGTTGGGTATAATGTAACAACCGAGTTCAGTTATACCAATTTTTGTTCCGTATTTATTATAGGTGGTATTTTACTGATATATCTTGTTTGAGTGCGAATGGTAGTTTACACCTTTACTTTACATTCGACCCGACCCGCTTACTTGAACTGGTTGATTTATATTTATAGACTACCCTGGCCTGTTAAATAGACGTACATCTCATATATACTGCATATTAACATTTT
Source organism: Agapanthus africanus (assembly GCA_030015575.1). Classification (NCBI taxonomy): domain Eukaryota; kingdom Viridiplantae; phylum Streptophyta; class Magnoliopsida; order Asparagales; family Amaryllidaceae; genus Agapanthus; species Agapanthus africanus. The sequence continues at coordinate 412,305,856 of JASDDO010000016.1, forward strand.
CACCTAGCATCGCGTATTTTTACATATAATTTTTAGATCACGTAAAATAAATTAAAATTGCATTTCATAGCCTGCATGATACCCCTAACCCCGTGGTAGCGTCCGTGCATCGTGTTCTCGTCCCGTTCCGTAAAACGGACGTGTTTGGACAGCTACATTCACGTTCGTGCGCCAGTTCTTGGGGGTACGCTTTTTCCTTACCTAATCTTTCATTCTAAGTTTTGGAGGTTGCATAAAATTTTCGTATTTCAAATCCGAAATTTTGGACCCGATTCGGGCGCATTTTGGAAATATTTTGTATCCCACCAAAATTCTAATTATTTTAAAATTTCTTTAAATTCGTTTAATATATATATTTTACAACCTAAAGATTTTACAACTAACCAAAACATATTTTAAAATCTAATTCAAATAAAATCTTTAACAGTTCACCAATCTTTTCTTTAACTAAGTAAAAATCTTTTAAATTTAAAATCCTATTAAAATCATAGGCAACTCAGCTCTTTTCCTCTGGGTCCCACTCCCCCGAACCAATGAAATTCATTCATTTCCTTGCGCTGGGCCCCACAAAAATCCCTCTCCCTTCTTTCCTCCTTCCTTTCTCTCTCCCCAGCGCAAACTGTCTCTCTCTCTCCTCTCGCACTCTCTCTCGCTCATCTCGCGAACACTGTGCGTTCCTCGAGTCGTGTCACCGCCTCCCCTCTACGCTCACCTCCCTTCTCAGCATTCCTATATTTTCTTCTTCCTTTTTTTAAAAACCCTGCAGCTCCCTTCTCCTTTAACCCATCGCCTTCCTCAAACCCTAAACTCCACTACTCCATCACCTCCTCAACCTCAACCGAGCCTCCTCTTCCTCCTCCTTGCCATCTTCTTCTTCTCCTTTCCATTCCTGAGCCTTACCTGCACCCACAAGAACCCCCGAGAACCCATCGCCACCACCTCATCCCGTCGCCGATTGCCTCTCGTCGTCGCCTCCTCATTCATCTCCTCTTCTCTCCCTATCTCCCCTGTTCTCCTTCCCTGCACCAACCCTGCACCAAGAAACCAACAAACCCCAGCAGAAACCCTAGCACCCGAGCCATTCCCTGCAACCAAGAACCTTGCTGCCTTGCCGTCGTTCTCGCCGGCGATCTCTTGCTGACGACCTCCCACCTTTGCAACCACATCCTCGCCTTCTCCCAACCCCAGTGAACAACTCTTCTTCCTCATTCTTCTCTTCTTCTTCTTTCTATTCTTTTTCTTTTATTTTTTCGTTTCTGTTTTTTTATTTAATACCTCTGTAGATCGTCGGAGTCGTGGCGACGTCGACAATCCCGACGACCTAGCGAGCATACCTGACCCGTGTATTCACCTTGTGCATTGTTTGGATTCGTTCCGTATACCATATCACGATCCATCGAAGCAAGTGAAACTTGCTATATTCTATTCATAATATTTTATATTTATTTGATTACATGTGGAACCTATAGATTTAATCTAATGTCTCAGGTTACATTTTAACATTCGATGTTCCATTATATCATTTTAGATTCAGAAATTGAGACATAACCTGCTGCATTTTAGTTTATTATACATAGGACCCACGTCCATATTTAAATCACATAATAATTATTTACATAGCCCTTAGTACCCTTTTAAATAGTTTAGAACCGTTCAAACACCCGTCTGCATCCATCTCGTCTAGTATACATATTATTGCCATAGATCACCTGAATGTATAACATTGAAATATTAACATTCCATATTTGATAAATTATAGTTTAATTAGTATTAGAACTTTAACTTTAACCCTAATAATAACTGTGCATCTATAAGCCTTAATCTGTACCTGATTGCATACCACATTACAATGTTCCACTTTATTGTTCCATTAGTACCCCATGCTTGTTTTGTATACCCATGCTTATGTTAGTTGATTATGAGCACCTACATGACATTTTGAGCACCCCTGACATGACTTGTTACACCTACTACTTGACACGACATGGTACTGTGCACCTCTCGACATGACTTGATACCTATATACTACCTGACTTGACCTGATGTACCATGGCTTTATCTGTTACCTAATCTTGTGACTAATGCCAACAAACCTGACCTGTTGTCCTTAAGGACAATTCCTGTTGTCTATCCAGACAAACCTGTACCTGGCTGATCCTGTGTTGGCATTAGCTCCAGATTATTTAATAACTGACTTGAGGACATATAACTTGGGGGTATGGGGAAATCAATGATGAAACCTGACTTGTAACTCGACAGTTCTATACCTTTTCTGATCAGTCTTACGGGCTAGGCCAGCCCCGGGTTGATGCTGCTGACATCACTCGTCATTACCTACCACCCTTTACTGCCTTGTGGCACATCTCGGATTCAGCCCGAGAGTTATAGACCGTGATCCCGGGCACGCACGGGATACTATTGAGTTATATCGATGATTCATCAGATTGATTTCAAAGACTTGAGAGTAGTTAACCCAATAGACCAGTTTAGATTACTCACTGCACACTACCTTTCACTGCCCTGATTTATTTTACCGTTACACCTTCTTTACCATTTATGATCATACTTGGATGTCTTGCTACCCTGTTTATATATTATTGCCTGATGTTATGACGCGCTGACGTCTGGGTTTTGCATGGCCCAGATTCCTTACCTTTGCTGCAGTCCGAACAGGAGTACTTCAGTCAGCAGGCTGAGCAGTGAGGACTTGTTAGTAGTTAGTTCTTTTATTTTCAGTATTTTCATTCCTAATGTGAGCCAGCATTATGGGACATACATTCCAGTTATTCTTGTGTTGGATCTTTTTTTCTGCATTACTTTTATTCTTGACTCGTTTTATTTTGGCTTATGGACATGTGTTAGATAGTTTATTATTGTTCTTGATATCTCTACAGCCGTAATGTGACTGTGGAAGGATATTTCCTATCCACAAGTTGGCTATGTCACGTGTCCATCTTAGCGTACTCTGGGAAGCAGGGCGTGACATTTATATTTTAAGCATGTATGATACATATTGTATATATTTTGGACGATATTGGTGGTGTTTGCGTGTTCACGATGATTTAGATTGATATCGTATTCTGTTTGTTGACTTCTTTTATATTTTATGCGTGAGATGTTGATTATGAATACTGCGGTATTTGGTTATATGATGTATATATTATTGTGCACAGGGCGAGAAAAAAACAGGAAGCCCTTCTTTAAAAGAAAAACTTATATTTTGTCCCTACGGATTAAACCGTAGGTCCATATTTTTCCCCTATGGATTAATCCGTAGGTCCAACTTTGCCCCTACACAGTTAACGGTAGGGGCAAAATATCAGGATACCTGACATTTTGCCCCTATGGACTCAGTAACAGGCATTACACTTGCCAATAAGACTATATCCGTAGGGGCTTTTATCTGTCCCTACGGAGTACTCCGTAGGGGCTTGAAGATGGACCTACGAAGAAATCCGTAGGGACTTAAAGGGTGGGTTGCTCACTTTCATTACTCGAATTATCAAATTGTTCTACAACCACATCATATATTGTAAAATTTTAAGCTAGTTGGAAACTAGTTGCTGGTTCATAAGGTTCTATGAGTGTGACCATGGATGCATTCAATTCCTCTGTCTATCGGCACGAAGCTACCAGAAATTCTTCTAATAATTGTTCAAGACTAGATATGGATTGTGAAGGGGTTTCTATAAAAGATTCAAATTCATTAGGATACGTGAAATTCCCAATTGATGTTCAGAGGTAATGTCTAGTGAGGGTGTGAAAGTCGGATAGGATTGATAGGAATCGAAAGGATGCGTGGAATGGGTAGGATTAGGATCAACATATTGATAGAAAGATGGTTGGAATTGTTGTCCTAAAGAATTCGGAGTGGTGAAAAGCATGAAAAATCGGTAATAGGATTGTGCAATATGTTCCGTAATGGACATGGGTTTAAAAGTCGCCACGTTACCCTCAGAAGAGATCAACATATGAAAGGGTGAAAGTTTGAAAAGGTTGATATGACATGGATTGTGGTGTCCAAATGGTGTTTTTAGAAGTATCTATTCGAACTTTCAAAGAAATTTTGGGTATGGATGGATCGTTTTAAGTTCTACCAAAACAAAAGCCATATGAAGAAATATCTGGTTAAGAGTACCAAAGTTCGGCAAGAGTTAGTCGTTTTAGGGTACCCATGATATGAAAATAGAAGATGGATGAAAAAGGTGGTGAGGTTTTTTTTATTATTATTTTATTTTTTATGATGTTAACAAAAGAATGAAATGTACACACAAACACTACTACAAATAAGGGTTGCCCCTACGGATACACACAAACACTACTACAAATAAGGATTTATCCGTAGGGGCAACCCACTGCCCCTATGGATATATGCGTAGGGGCGAAAAAATACCCCGTAGGTGCAAAGGCCGCAGGTGCAAGTTGAGGCCCTGAACTTGCCCCTACGGATTTATGTGTAGGTCCTGTTGCCCCTACGGGTTAATCCGTAGGGTATAAGATTTTATATTATTTACGGGTTTTTTTAATATATTACTTGTACCTACGGATATATCCGTAGGTCCATGTACTACCCCCTACGGATATATGCGTAGGTACTTTTCCGTAGGGGCAAAATATCAGGATTCCTGATATTTGGCCCCTACGGATAACTCCGTAGGGGAGAGGTAGTGGCCCCTACGGATACGTCCGTAGAGGCTTTCCCAACCCCCTGGCACTGAGATCAGGGGGGAAATATCAGTTACTGCTGATATTTTGCCCCTACGGATATATCCGTAGGGGCAACATGAGTGCCTACGGATTAATCCGTAGGTACATATTGTCTGTATTTTTTTTTTTTAAATGGGCTGCTTGATTTTTTCCCGCCCTGTGCACAATAATATATACATCAATCAAATCATATATTGCAGTATTCATAATCACATCTCACGCATATATATAATATACAAAAGAAACCCAAAAACTGAATATGATATAAATACAAACCAATATCAATATCGTTTCAAAATGTAGTACAATGTGTATGATATAAATAAATACATGTTTCAAAAAATAAGAACCAAAAATCTACCCTAGCTCGGTCCAGCTCCATCTCTGAATAACGATAGAATAACGCGCGCCTGCTCCTCGGTCAATAAACTCTGCAATTCGTCGCGAGCGGGAGTCTGAGCGGCATGTGGAGCTGGCGATGTGGTCTGCGCAGCCGCCGTCGAGGTAGTCGCTTGCGGAACCGCGGCTGCGGGAGTCTGAGAGGGCGGTGGAGCTACAGGAGCTGTCTGCGGAACCGCAGCCGATGTAGTGGCTTGCGGAACCGCAGCCGAAGGAGATGCATTTAAAGGCTCGGCCGATCTACCCTGTCACGTCTGGACATAACGTGTGTAAGAAGCATGTAAGAACTGTGTATTATTCGAATTCGTATCATTATTAAGTTATTTCGAAACCCTGTTTGGATATCTAGTTTGGAAAAGCGTTGTTTATTTTAATTACATATGTATGTATGATTAATCAAATTTAAGTCTAAAACCAAATAAGCTCAAGCTACGTACTAATTATGGATATGTTGATATGTATATAATATGAAATGATATTTTACTATAAAGTAGTATACATACCAGCATCTCCTTCAACTCCTGAACGGTGGCTCTCAAGCTATCTAGTTCCTGATGGACACGTCGGTCACTGGAGACGGAGGAAGTAACTGCCGGGGTGGAGTCCAACCTCATATGGGCCCTGCTAGGGCCCAATCCCCGGCCTCTCTCCAAACCTCCGTGGTGCCCTCCGTGTGCGGCGTCCAGAACTGGGGTCAGCAGCCTCGGATCGTTCTGTCCGGTAAAATCGATCCCCGAGGCCTGGGCCTGCTCAACCACCCGCTCCTACACCCACATTAAGCAGTAAAGTATAAGTATAAAATTTAAACTTGAACCTTCCAAAACTAAAATTTCAAATTTGGGTAGAAAAAATATTAACACTTACGCAGTACTCCTGGGTAGCGACGTCGGGATATCGAAGCTCGCCCGTGGCGGGATCTGTCGAGGTGCCGTGGACGGCAAGATATGCGGACAGCACGCTCGGTGTACCACCTGACGCCACGGTCCGAGATGTCTGCAATATTAGAAAGTAACTCTTAATATTAGAAATATTAGAGAATAACTCTTAATATTGCAGAATATTAGAGAATAACTCTTAATTTACCGATAACTCCATGGCTCGAGTAATGTTCCTCGAGCCACCTGTGTAAGTGGGGCGACCCCTCTTCGCCGACTTCCTGTTCTCCGTATTCTGAGCGGCCTGTTTCTGCACAACGCATTAACATTTAGTTTTCTAATTAAGAAACACAAAGAAATAAATTATATCATAAATAATGAATTACATTTAAAATACATACCTGTTTGCGTTGGGAGTCGAAATAAGCGCACAATAGAGGCCATGTCTCTACGCCGACTCTCGCAAACGCCGGAGTAGATAGGAGGGCTGCTCTTTCTGCCTCGGGGGTCGCCATCCACAGGGAGTAGCAGTCGGCCTTCAGCTCATTCCTGTTGTATCGGACCTTGGCCTGCATGTTCTTCATCAGGCCATTGTACAGAGCATGAAGGTCGAGCACCCTCCCCGGGTGATCAGGGTCGGCTACAGGCTGAAAATCGTAATCCAACTGAAAATACAAAAAAAAACATTGTTATTAGATTGCAAGTGTTAATAATAAATATATTGGATAGATCAAATGAAAATATATATTAATACATACCCGAGCCTGATCAAAGAAGAGGGCGAATGAGCGCTGGTGCTGCTCGCCCCACTCAACGTGAAGTGGATAGTTCTTCACGAGCCGGCTCTCGTCCCCCAAATACCGGCCGAACCTCTCGGCATGAGGACCGGTATAGCGATAGTCAAGGGTAAAAAAAAGGGGAATGCTGCCTCCCCCTAGCTCTATCAGGCCTCAGCCTATGGGACTGATTCGGGCCTCGAGTCCCCCTCTGGGGATGGGGAGGCCCTGCGTCTGCACGAAATATCAAGACAATCAATAATAAGACAAAGTTGTATTAAGAAATCAAGGTTAAACAAAAATTCAAGTGTGATATATACCTCCGGTGACTAGCGCACGAGCCTGGGCCCGGGCAGCAGCACAAGCGGGACGATAGTTCCTCCGGTGAGGAACAACCGGGGTCCCGGATGCGGACGCATCCCCTCCAACTATAAAATAAACATCGACGCTAAATTTCCATGAAGTTCATATTTATTCTATAGATCATATGTAAAATGAATAAATATTTTAAATTTATTCATACTAACCTGTAGACGATGCGGAGGGTATGGAAGCGGCAGGAGTGGCCCCTGTGGAAGGTGTGGATGCACCACCTATAATTAGACAATTAAAAATAGATTATATAAGTAATTGCAAAAAGTAGATCAATAATATAACGTTCTAAATCAATATGCATGCACTATAGGATATATAAACATACCCGCAGGTGCGGTGGTGTCACCACCTACAGCTAGACAATAATAAAAATTGCTAAGTAAGAGCAAAAGGAATGTGTGTATTTATGATATAGCATTCTAAATCAATATACATATACTATATGATATATAAACATACCTGGAGGAGCGGGGGTGGCCTCTGTCCCAGATGTGGACGCATCACCAACAACTAGACAATCAAACATTGACAATATAAGTAATTTTGAAATAAACATGCATGAATATCTGTAATATTACATTCAAAATGAATATGCGTGCAGTATACCTGGAGGTGTGGCAAAATCCACACGGAAGGAGGCATCCGAAGGGGTCTCCGATCTGGGTGCAAGACCGGCCCTCTGAAGCTCCCTACGGAGCTCTCCGGGCGGCAGAACCGCTCTGCCTCTGCCTCTGCCTCTGCCGCGGCTGGAGCTCCTGCCGCCCCTCGCTGCTCCCGACATCGTCATCAAATCTAGATAAACGGTTCGTGGACGCATTAGACAATCATTAAAATTATTGACTATATATGATCTAGAGCGTAAAATGTGAAGTAATAATATAACATTACTGATAACCTTTTTCGTTTCGTGGGCGCATCATACATATCTACTTGGATTTCATCGTCGATGTCATTTCTAACCCACGTAACTTCATAATCGGTCGAAGACAACCCGTCCTTCGAAATAGACGGTCGGAGCACTTTAAGCTTTCTCTCTTCTTCGTCCTCATCGCTGTCCTCGTATTCTGGGACATCGTAGACATCTCTGGGTTTCCATCGGCATACAACACTCCACCCCGGATGCTTCAAACACTGTGAGTAGTATACTTGGAACGCTTGGTTCGGAAAGATAAACGGATCGTCCTGACCGTAAAATCGAAGTGTGTTCACGCTGGTCAATCCATATTCATCTTTCCAAGTCCCAAGACTGCTTCTCCACCTGTCCGTATCGGTTCGCGGATCGTACCAAGTACACTGGAATATATAAAAGGGTTCTGATCGTTCGGGATAGTGGATGCCGAGTATACAATTTAAGTACCCATAGTAAATCACACCGTCCGATCCTACCGTCGCAATCCCACTATTCTGAGTGGTTCTAGATGTTTCTATGTCCTTAACTTCGAATTTGTATCCAAGGACACCAAATCCTTTGTAATATGCAACCTCCATACTAGGAAATTGAGCTAAACATCTTGAATCACTCTCAAATGATGCAGACAAGTTCAGATCGTGGATCTAACAAAACAAATTTTATGACAAAATACATAACGATACAAGTTTAGATTAAAACTGATAGAAATAAAATGTTATTCGAATAACTTACATGATCTGTGACCCAATCACAAAAATTATCCTGATAGTATTTTTCCAAACGTTCTTCGTTCCAATCAGGATGCCCTTCACGTACCTCGTTAAAATGAGTTCTGTTTTCGACAAGTAATTGTGACATTAATATTATGTCATTTCATACACACACAAACACAGATATAACAATTAATCCAAAAGAACTTACTCTCTAATTTGTTCAAGATATGCGCAATTAAGCAAGATAAATCGGTATATCTTGTTGATAAACATAGTGTCTACCCTCTTATACTCGGCTTTACCATATGGCCCGTCTTGAATTCTTCATGGTCGGTTAAGCCTTGTCTCAATGTTCTCGTCCAGATAGCGGGAACAAAATGTGGTTGCTTCATCAAGAAGATAACCTTACATGATAGAACCCTCTGGTCGATTTTTATTGCGTATATACTTCTTAAGAGTGTAGAGGTACCTAATGAGAATATGTTGAATAAATAAATACGGGCATACATGACAACAATAAATTTATAAATTGCGCGAAACGAAAAATTACACGTACCTCTCGACGGGATACATCCATCGATATTGTACTGGTCCGGCTAACTTCGCCTCAATTGCAAGATGAACCGTCATGTGTATTATGATATCGAAAAATGACTGTGGGAAAATACGCTCAAACTTGCAAAGTATCAACGCAATAGAATTTTCTAGTTTATTCAGCGTCACAACCTCCAGTGTTTTAGCACACAACTCCCTGAAAAAACAACATAGGTCGTTGATTACTAGACCAACCGAGTCAGGGAGAGAAGTCCTAAGGGCTAATAGAAGAAGGTGCTCCACGATAACATGGTGATCATGACTTTTCAGCCTATCGATCTTGCCCTTCACAATTTTTATTTTCTTGCTGAATGATCCTGAGAAACCTGTGGGGACTTTCAAATCATGCAACACCTGCAGGAATCTTTTCTTCTCCGGTTGTGACATATGATAAGCGGCATTGGGAAGTACAAACTTGCCCGGTTTACCCGCTACCGGTCTAGGGTGCAATTCACTTCTTATTCCCCACTCTTGTAGATCCATCCGAGCATTCATGTTGTCTTTCGATTTCCCGTCTTTACACAGAAGCAAGTTAAGTATGTGCTCTGATACTCCCTTCTCTATATGCATGACGTCCAGACAATGACGCACTGAATTTGTAGACCAGTACGGAAGCTCGAAAAAAATGCTTAACTTGTTCCAATATTGTGGTTTGACCTGTTTCGTCGGATCCATCCCGAAGGTCACGTTATTGTAACCATCACATTTAGCAGTCACGTCCTCTCCGGATAATGGGGATGGAGGTCCAAGAAGCTCCTGATGACCATCAAAGTGAACCGTGTCTAACCTATAGGGGTGGTCTGGAGGCAGAAAACGTCGATGGCCGCAATAACAAACCTTCCTGGTAAAATTCAAAAATTTTGATGTTGTGTGTTCATGGCAATGAGGACATGCTTTGTGACCATGTACGGACCAACCTGATAGCATTCCATACGCAGGAAAGTCATTAATTGTCCACATTAAAGCCGCACGCAGTATGAAGGTTGTATTTGTGTTTGAATCATATGTCTCCACACCATCAATGAACAAAGTTTTCAGCTCCTCGATCAGAGGTCGGAGATAGACGTCGATATTGTTCCCCGGTGAGTTTGGTCCGTCGATAAGAAGAGGCATCATAAAGTATGATTGGTCCATAGCCAACCAAGGCGACAGATTATAAATTATCATTACAACGGGCCATGTACTGTGACTTCCAGCCATATAGTTGAATGGGCAGAAGCCATCGGTAGCCAGTCCGAGCCGGACATTGCGAGGATCGCTACTGAATATTGCGTGCATCTTATAGAAATCCTTCCATGCCGGTGAATCTCTTGGATGGCTCATTTTTCCATTTTCGCTTGGAGGAGCACGGTGATGCCAAATCATTGCCTCGGCTGTTTTCTTGCACCTGAATAGCCTCTGTAGCCTCTGTGTTATGGGAAAATATCGTGCTATCTTCACAGGTATATCAGGCTTCTTATCAGAATCTTTCGGCTTATACCTGGCCTCTCCGCATGTTGGACGCTCTTTCAAATCTGAATTCTCTTTCCGGTACAACACGCAATTTTTAGGACATGCTTGAATCTTCTCGCACTTTAGACCCAAATCAGACATCATTTTCTGGGCTTCGTACCAGCTTTCGGGCACATTATTTCCCGGAGGCATAAAATCTTTCAAGAACGAAAGAAGCATTGTGAATGACTTGTTGCTCCATCCATTTAGGCTCTTAATCTGGAAAAGTTGGATGTAACACCCGAGCCCAATGCTGCTATTTTTCTGTTATTGGTTGAGCATTAGATATTACTCATTTCATTTATCTTGCTTATTTGGGTCTTACTGTAAAATTTTATCTGGCTAAGTCATTCTGCATATAACAAATTTTAGCATCTAAAATAAAATATTCATCTTGGCCTACTTGACACCCTTAGCCTCGTGATAGCGTCCGTGCATTGTGTTCTCGTCCCGTTCAGTGAAACGGGCGAGTTTGGATGGCTACGTGCACGTGCGTGTGTCCGTTTTGGGAGTATACTTTTTAATCATAAAACATTTCATTTTAAAATTTGGAACCCGCCTAAAATCCTATTATTTGAATTTCGAATTTTTGGACCCAACCCGGGCGCAATTTGGAAATGTTTCATTTGGCGCCAAAATCCTAAATTTTAATATTATTAAAACCTTCGCATATATTTTTCTAACTAATCTGATATCTTACTGTTCATTACCTATCTTTTAAATCTTTAAGTTAACCATGTAATATTTTTACAATCTTTTATATCCTTCTTAATTTATTCTCTCAGCCAATCGCAACCTCCCCTTTAACCCCGTGGGCCCCACTTTCTCTCTCTCTCTCTCTCCACTTTTTCCTCTCTCTCCCTCTCCCTTATATATTCTCTCGTACTTCTATTTATCATTTTTCTCTTCTTGCTTCATGTCTCGTTTCTCATTTCTTTTAACTGTTCTTTTGTTGCCGGAATTCCGTCGTGCCGGTGACGTTTCTCGACGTTCCAGCGAGATACCCCGACCCGTGTGGTTCCTTTGTTCGTCGTTTGGGTTCATTCCATGAACCGTGCGCCGTCGCGAGTTTTCCCCGCCGACGGTTAACGTTCCGTTTTCCCGATTCGCGACCCATCGAGGCAAGTTAATCTTGCTACATGCTATATACTTTTATAATCTTCATTTTATAATGTTATACATTTGAAAATCTTATAGTTTACATATGAAATGTCGTTGAAAAATCGGATATGACAAATCTGAAATTTACTGTACACCTTATCTTATAAAATTCATTATAAATCATAGAAAAATCATTAGTATACGTTCTTTAGTTCGTTACGAAGCTAATTCAGAATACTATAACTTTATGAAGTATTTACTGGCAAAATAAATTGTTTAAATAACGTAAAATGCAAATGAAAATGCCTTTAAACTGCTGTCCAGGGAAATTCCAGCAGCAAACTTTCAACTTCGAATATTCATAACTTTTTGTAGGGATAACCTGAGATGCTTATACTTATAAAACTGAAAACCTTATTGAATTATCTTTGTTTTGGTATAAGATACGTCTCTTTTGGAGAACATTTGTTATTTTTAAGCTATTTTACAAATTAGGGTGACGCTGAATTTCTGAACGGAACCTTCTTGTGCATGGTTAATCAATACATCTTTTATAGTTACTAATCGCTTTGAATATGCTATCCATATTAATATTATTATATCAATATTTATATCACATATTGTTTAGTTGTACATCCCACATTACCATTTTACATTTTTATAACTTTTCGGATACCCGTTTGCATCTATCGCATTTAAGATACATATAATTGCAAGCATAGATCACACTATTACATAATAATGTGATATTAACACTCCATGTTTAATAAATTGTATCCTAATTAATATTGGAACTATAAATGTAACCCTAGTCGATAACTGTGCATCCATATCCTTGAAATTATGTTTATTTACATATCATATTACATGTTCCAGTTTATTGTTCTGATAGTACTCATGCTTGTTTATTTATACATATGCTTATGTTAGTTTGATTATGAGCACCCACATGACATCTTGTGCTTCCTGACATGACCTGTTACACTTTCTACTTGACATGACATGGTACCGTACACTCTTGACATGACATGACACCCTATACATATCGACTCAACCTGTTAAAAACGTGACCTGACCTGTTACCTGATTTCATGCCTAATGCCGACAAACCTGACCATCCCTGCTGTCTATCCAGACAGACCTACTTTTACCTGATGTTCTGTTGGCATTAGTCCTTGACTACTGAATACCTGACCTGACATACATAGCTTGGGGGTATGGGGAAATCAAAGGTGAAACCGACTTGTAACTCAACAGTTCGATACTTGTTCTGATCAGTCTTACGGGCTTGGCCAGCTCCGGAGTGTTGATGCTGACATCACTCATCTATCCTACTACCTTTTACTGCTTAGCGGCACGTCTCGGATTCAGCCCCGAGGATCATGACCGTGGTCCCGGGCATGCACGAGATACTATTGAGTTACATCGACGATTCATCAATTGGTTTCAAAGACTATAGAGTAGAAAACCTGATAGGACAGTTTAGTCACCATTGCACATTACCCTGCTTGTTACTTCTTATTACTGCTTTATTCATGTTCATGTTTGCATTGTTTATTACCATGTTTTACTGTATACTTGATATCATGACGCGCTGACGTCTGGGTTTTGCATGGCCCAGATTCCGGACCCTTGTCGTCGACCGAGCAGGAGTACTTCAGCCAGCAGGCTGAACAGTGAGTCCTTAGGATTTAGTTTATTTATTGCTTTTCATTTCCAGATGTGAGCCCGCATTATGGGACGTGCTGTTTATTCATTGTATTGGATCATTAGCTTCCGCACTTATTGTTTATTGATTCTTGTTATTATGGATTTGGACATGTATTAGTTTAGTTTATTATCTTGTTCTTGATATCCTTACAACCGTAATGTGACTGTGGATGGATACTTCCTACCCACAGGTAGCATGGTTGGCTATGTCACGTGCCCAAATCTTGCGTACTCTGGGAAGCGGGGCGTGACATGGTTTTATGGTATCAGAGCCATAGGTTAGTCGGGTTGATTCTTTTGTAGTTGGGTATTGTACCCAATACACGAATCAGAATACCCGTGTTTAGGAAACATGTCCAGCCACATTGACCGTTTTACCATTCTTGAATCACATTCTTCCTGATTATAGCTTTTACGACGTGCAAACTTACTTTGCATGTCGACTCGGAAACCTGATTTCTTGTTATCCCTAGGACTTGGGCGACTTGGGTGGAGTTAAGTAATTGCGGCTATGATACCGCGGCATAGCTACAATGCGGTACTCTATTTAAGTATCTTGGAGTTCTAGCCTTGATCCACATTCAGAATCTATCATCATGCTAATGTTGGGTGTTTTGAGTTCAGGATTATGACAGGTAAGAAGTTGAAGACTTACCAGAGGCGTGTGAACGAAGCCGCCATGCTTGGAGTGATAAGAGGAATGCTGGAAATCAAAGAGACAGACTGAGCTAATCCAGCAATAGCAGATTCGTTTCAGGAAGGTTTGCAGATCGTTCAGCAGTCTGTAAACAACGATGGAACTAGACCAGTCGAACGAGTAGGGACTGTAGCAGATTTCAGACTTTTGGGTCCGTCTACTTTCACTGGTCTGGAGGAGCCGTTGCCAGCCGAGCAGTGGCTAGTGACACGGAGAATTTGCTGATTGCGGCACAGATTCCAGAGGACAAAGGAGTTGATGTAGTGCGCATTCAACTAGTGGATTACGCCCGAGAGTGGTGGCTTGTGGAGGAGAACCGCTTGCCCCAGGACAAGCAGTGGGCGGATTTCTCTAAGAGTTTACTGGAGAAGTCCTTCCGCGGACTGCGCGGAGGAAATGGAAGAGAAGTTCATCGGACCAAGGCAGAATGGAGCAACCGTGGACGTGCATGCAGCAGAATGGACGAGACTCAGTAGTCTTGCTGGACCTTTCGTGGCCAACAATGTAGACAGCGGTTGCGGTAAGGAAGCAGTTCTGTCGGGCCAGTCGAGTTTAGGGCTAGGCCGACAAACAGTGTTCTTGCAGCTATGGAAGTTGATAGTAATGAAGAGCCGGCAGTTGTTCGCGATTTTATGGACGTATTTGAAGATATATCGGGCTTATCGCCGAAGCGAGATGTGGAGTTCGCGATTGACCTTATTCCTGGTGCAGCGCCAGTATCAAAATCTTATTATCCGATGGCACCGGTGGAATTGGAAGAAGTTAAGAAACAGGTGGGTGAATTACTCGAGAAGGGATGGATTCGAAGCAGCAACTCGCCGTGGGGAGCTCCAGTTCTTTTAGTAAAGAAGAAGGATGGCACGAGAAGGATGTGCATCGATTATCGAGAATTGAACCGGGTGACTATTAAGAACAAGTACCCGATCCCTCGCATTGGAGAACTTTTTGAGCAGCTTAGTGGCGCGAGGGTATTCTCGAAACTGGACTTGCGATCAGGATATCATCAGGTCCGAGTGAAGGCAGAAGACATTTGCAAGACGGCATTTCGGACTCGATATGGACATTTCGAGTATCTAGTGATGCCCTTCGGAGTGACTAATGCGCTAGCAATATTCATGGATTTGATGAACAGGATCTTTTCACCATTCTTGGACCAGTTTATTGTGGTATTCATTGAAGATATTCTGGTGTACTCGAATAGTCCGGAGGAGCATGCTGAGCACTTAAGGATCGCACTGCAGACGCTGAGACAAGAGAAGTTATTCGCGAAGATGAGTAAGTGCGAATTCTAGCTGGAAGAAGTGAAGTTTCTGGGGCATGTCGCGTCGGGCAATGGAATCGCCGTTGATTCTGAGAGGATTGCAGCAGTTCGAGATTGGCCTACCCCAAGAAATGTGGCTGAGATAAGAAGTTTCCTTGGTTTGGCCGGATACTACAGGAGATTTGTGGAGAACTTCGCTCGTTTGGCAGAGCCGTTAACTAAGCTCACGCGTAAGGAGGTACCGTTTGTTTGGACGGATGGATGTGCGTTGGCCTTCGAGACGTTGAAGCAGAAGTTGATAACCGCCCCTATCCTAACCGTACCGGATGATTCAGGAGGACTGGTGATTCACAGCGACGCATCCGGAAAAGGATTGGGATGTGTTCTGATGCAGAATGGGAAGGTTGTCGCTTACGCATCAAGACAGCTGAAGACTCATGAGAAGAACTATCCGACTCGTGACTTAGAGTTTGCAGCCGTGATCTTCGCCCTGAAGATTTGGAGACACTACCTTTTGGGCGAGAGAGTTGAAGTCTTTACAGATCACAAGAGTTTAAAGTATGTGTTCACTCAGAAGGAGTTGAACATGAGGCAACGCAGATGGTTGGAGCTGATGGCTGACTATGACCTTGATCTTAAGTACCATCCGGGAAAAGTCAACGTCGTGCCGGATGCGCTGAGTCGGTTACCAACAATTCAGTTATTGACCGCACAAAGGGAGATCATTGCGGATTTTCAGAGATTTGACTTGGAGGTCGTGCTACCACATGCTAAGGGACAGTTGATGCAACTGCAAGTACAGTCGTCTTTAGTTGAGAAGATTAAAGCAGCACAATCGCAGGATCCTAGACTGCAAAAGTTTCGGGAGCAGGTTGAAGCCGGATTGCGAACCGATTTACTGATCCATGAAGACGGTTCGTTGAGATATGGTAGCCGTGTGTGTGTGCCAAAAGGAGATGTGCGTGAAGAGCTTATGAAGGAGGCACACAGTTCAGCTTACTCTGTACATCCAGGAGGGACAAAGATGTACCGAGATATTCGACAGCACTTCTGGTGGGAAGGTATGAAATGGGAGATTGCTCGCTTCGTGGCTAAGTGCTTGGTATGTCAGCAAGTCAAGGCTGAACACCAAAGGGTTGCTAGTTTGTTGCAACCACTTCCGATTCCTCAGTGGAAGTGGGAACATATAACCATGGATTTCGTGACGGCTTACCGCGAAGTCCAAATGGCAACAATGCAGTATGGGTGATTGTCGATCGATTGACCAAGGCAGCTCACTTTATTCCTTTCCAGGTTGGTCAATCAATGGAGACTTCGGCAGAGCGGTACATGCAGAAGATTGTAAGATTGCATGGCGTACCGGTGAGCATCGTGTCCGATCGGTACACTCGGTTCTTATCACACTTCTGGAGGAGTTTACAGGAAAGTTTGGGGACTCGATTGAAGTTTAGCACAGCTTATCATCCTCAAACTGATGGACAATCGGAGAGAACGATCCAGACTCTTGAAGATATGTGGAGAGCATGCATGTTAGACTTCAAGGGTTCTTGGGAGGATCATCTACACCTGGTGGAGTTTTCGTACAACAATAGCTTCCAAGCAACTATTCAGATGGCTCCGTTTGAAGCACTGTATGGTCGTAAGTGCCGTTCACCTGTTTGTTGGGATGATGTTGGTGAACGAAGGTTACTAGGACCAGATTTGGTGGTACAGACAGTCGAGAAGGTGAATACAATCAGAAAGCATATGAAGGCAGCTCAAGACAGACAGAAGAGTTGGGCCGACACGTCAAGAAGACCTCTAGAGTTCGCCGTGGGTGATTTGGTATTCCTGAAGATATCACCGACTAGAGGGGTGATTCGCTTTGGAAGTCGGGGAAAGCTTAGTCCTCGATTCGTTGGACCCTTCGAGATATTGGAGCGTGTTGGAGAGGTATCGTACCGGTTGGCGTTACCACAGTCTTTAGCAGGAGTCCACGACGTGTTTCATGTGTCTCAACTACGGAGGTATGTTCGTGATGAGACTCATGTCTTGGATCATTCGGAGTTGACTGTGCGAGAGGATCTGACTTTCGAGGAGCGACCAGTTGAAATCAAGGATCGAAGAGAGAAGGTTCTTAAGAACAAGGTTATCCCTCTTGTGCTAGTTTCTTGGGGTAATCGATCGCATGGAGAATCCACTTGGGAGCGAGAAGACGAGATCCGACAGAAGTTTCCTCACCTTTCCTGTAGTTTTCTATCTTGTATTCTTGGAATTTCGAGGAAGAAATTCTTTTGTAGTTGGGTATAATGTAACACCCGAGCCCAATGCTGCTATTTTTCTGTTATTGGTTGAGCATTAGATATTACACATTTCATTTATCTTGCTTATTTGGGTCTTACTGTAAAATTTTATCTGGCTAAGTCATTCTGCATATAACAAATTTTAGCATCTAAAATAAAATATTCATCTTGGCCTACTTGACACCCTTAGCCTCGTGATAGCGTCCGTGCATTGTGTTCTCGTCCCGTTCAGTGAAACGGGCGAGTTTGGATGGCTACGTGCACGTGCGTGTGTCCGTTTTGGGAGTATACTTTTTAATCATAAAACATTTCATTTTAAAATTTGGAACCCGCCTAAAATCCTATTATTTGAATTTCGAATTTTTGGACCCAACCCGGGCGCAATTTGGAAATGTTTCATTTGGCGCCAAAATCCTAAATTTTAATATTATTAAAACCTTCGCATATATTTTTCTAACTAATCTGATATCTTACTGTTCATTACCTATCTTTTAAATCTTTAAGTTAACCATGTAATATTTTTACAATCTTTTATATCCTTCTTAATTTATTCTCTCAGCCAATCGCAACCTCCCCTTTAACCCCGTGGGCCCCACTTTCTCTCTCTCTCTCTCCACTTTTTCCTCTCTCTCTCCCTCTCCCTTATATATTCTCTCGTACTTCTCTTTATCATTTTTCTCTTCTTGCTTCATGTCTCGTTTCTCATTTCTTTTAACTGTTCTTTTGTTGCCGGAATTTCGTCGTGCCGGTGACGTTTCTCGACGTTCCAGCGAGATACCCCGACCCGTGTGGTTCCTTTGTTCGTCGTTTGGGTTCATTCCATGAACCGTGCGCCGTCGCGAGTTTTCCCCGCCGACGGTTAACGTTCCGTTTTCCCGATTCGCGACCCATCGAGGCAAGTTAATCTTGCTACATGCTATATACTTTTATAATCTTCATTTTATAATGTTATACATTTGAAAATCTTATAGTTTACATATGAAATGTCGTTGAAAAATCGGATATGACAAATCTGAAATTTACTGTACACCTTATCTTATAAAATTCATTATAAATCATAGAAAAATCATTAGTATACGTTCTTTAGTTCGTTACGAAGCTAATTCAGAATACTATAACTTTATGAAGTATTTACTGGCAAAATAAATTGTTTAAATAACGTAAAATGCAAATGAAAATGCCTTTAAACTGCTGTCCAGGGAAATTCCAGCAGCAAACTTTCAACTTCGAATATTCATAACTTTTTGTAGGGATAACCTGAGATGCTTATACTTATAAAACTGAAAACCTTATTGAATTATCTTTGTTTTGGTATAAGATACGTCTCTTTTGGAGAACATTTGTTATTTTTAAGCTATTTTACAAATTAGGGTGACGCTGAATTTCTGAACGGAACCTTCTTGTGCATGGTTAATCAATACATCTTTTATAGTTACTAAACGCTTTGAATATGCTATCCATATTAATATTATTATATCAATATTTATATCACATATTGTTTAGTTGTACATCCCACATTACCATTTTACATTTTTATAACTTTTCGGATACCCGTTTGCATCTATCGCATTTAAGATACATATAATTGCAAGCATAGATCACACTATTACATAATAATGTGATATTAACACTCCATGTTTAATAAATTGCATCCTAATTAATATTGGAACTATAAATGTAACCCTAGTCGATAACTGTGCATCCATATCCTTGAAATTATGTTTATTTACATATCATATTACATGTTCCAGTTTATTGTTCTGATAGTACTCATGCTTGTTTATTTATACATATGCTTATGTTAGTTTGATTATGAGCACCCACATGACATCTTGTGCTTCCTGACATGACCTGTTACACTTCCTACTTGACATGACATGGTACCGTACACTCTTGACATGACATGACACCCTATACATATCGACTCAACCTGTTAAAAACGTGACCTGACCTGTTACCTGATTTCATGCCTAATGCCGACAAACCTGACCATCCCTGCTGTCTATCCAGACAGACCTACTTTTACCTGATGTTCTGTTGGCATTAGTCCTTGACTACTGAATACCTGACCTGACATACATAGCTTGGGGGTATGGGGAAATCAAAGGTGAAACCGACTTGTAACTCAACAGTTCGATACTTGTTCTGATCAGTCTTACGGGCTTGGCCAGCTCCGGAGTGTTGATGCTGACATCACTCATCTATCCTACTACCTTTTACTGCTTAGCGGCACGTCTCGGATTCAGCCCCGAGGATCATGACCGTGGTCCCGGGCATGCACGGGATACTATTGAGTTACATCGACGATTCATCAATTGGTTTCAAAGACTATAGAGTAGAAAACCTGATAGGACAGTTTAGTCACCATTGCACATTACCCTGCTTGTTACTTCTTATTACTGCTTTATTCATGTTCATGTTTGCATTGTTTATTACCATGTTTTACTGTATACTTGATATCATGACGCGCTGACGTCTGGGTTTTGCATGGCCCAGATTCCGGACCCTTGTCATCGACCGAGCAGGAGTACTTCAGCCAGCAGGCTGAACAGTGAGTCCTTAGGATTTAGTTTATTTATTGCTTTTCATTTCCAGATGTGAGCCCGCATTATGGGACGTGCTGTTTATTCATTGTATTGGATCATTAGCTTCCGCACTTATTGTTTATTGATTCTTGTTATTATGGATTTGGACATGTATTAGTTTAGTTTATTATCTTGTTCTTGATATCTTTACAACCGTAATGTGACTGTGGATGGATACTTCCTACCCACAGGTAGCATGGTTGGCTATGTCACGTGCCCAAATCTTGCGTACTCTGGGAAGCGGGGCGTGACATTGGACGAACCATGAGAGGGTGGAATACTTCGCATTCTCATAAATTGGTTTCCTAGCATCATTCATGAAATTTTCATATTTATCCGCACGCGGTCCTTGACCGGAAGGAATGTCATCTTCGGTACGAATAGATTCACCTAGGGCAGCCTCTACCATATCCTCCATTTCTTCTGATGGAAATAAATTTCCGTCTCCTGCCGTATTACCGAATTCTTCTTCTTCTCCTGCCGCATTATCGTGTTCTCCTTCTTCTTCTACCGCAGTACTGCATTCTTCTCCTTCCCCGTGATATTTCCAAGTTGAATAAAGTCTAGTAAACCCATGTTTTACAATATGAAGCTCTGCCAATTCTACCTTCTGCCAGTACTTATTGCCACATCTATCGCACGGACAGAGAATCTTCTCTATTATGATCTTATTATGATGCGCGTGCAAATTCAAGGAAAGCAGCAACTCCTGCGACAAACTTAGGTTGCATACGTTGTTTCCAATCCACATACATCCAGTCCTTAACTCTGACGTACTCATAGGCCATGTTAGACTGAATAACATATAAATTGTAGGTTATGCTGACTATATTGAGAAATATAAGAACGGGATAATTACTGACAAAGGAAAAAATTCGTGTATATGCTTTGTGTGTGCGTTTGTCGTTGAAAAGAATAAATTATCGCACGTTATGTTAACCGATAGACGGGGACTAAGTGGCGCTTTTAGTTTCATATATGAGTATCGATGGGAATATGAAGGTTTCATATTATCATATATTGGTTTTAACCCGAACATCTCGAATCGCTCTCTAATTATGCGTTTGTATGTATGTGTTCCGGCTGTCGGGGGTAGGCTTCTATCCCATTAAGAATGTATAGAGCGAGCACCCATCACTTGTGCTTTCAACCGTTTCAAGTAAATTTCGGCAGCACCTTCCCACTGTTCTCCGAGTACACTGTAATAGAATAGATAATCATTTCAAAGCTGTAAAACAACGTTGAAATGAACATCTAATCTATCTTTGTACACGGAGAACCAGCGGAAAGGAACCGATGAAATATCTCGAAACGGATGAAAACACAAGTGAATGAAGGCGTTTGCTTTATACATTCTTAACTTGTCCACACGGGACAAATCTATGGGTTACCATACGATTGAATTTTCTCGTCGCGTAGACTATACGTCGGTTGTTAGTATCGAGCTATACTGTCCGATATTTAGCAACCTTCGTATAGTTCTAGGTCACGACGAGCATCGTACGTATGTTAACCGATAGACGAGGACTAAGTAGCACTTTTAGTTTCATATATGAGTATCGATGGGAATATGAAGGTTTCATATTATCATCAAGTATCATATATTGGTTTTAACCCGAACATCTCGAATCGCTCTCTAATTATGCGTTTGTTGTGTATTCTTGTTGTATGTGTGTGTTCCGGCTGTCGGGGGTAGGCTTCTATCCTATTAAGAATGTATAGAGCGAACGTCCATCACTTGTGCTTTCAACCGTTTCGAGTAAATTTCAGCAGCACCTCCCCGCTGTTCTCCGAGTACACTGTAATAGAATGGATAATCATTTCAAAGCTGTGAAATAACGTTGAAATGAACATCTAATCTATCTTTGTACACGGAGAATCAGCGGAAAGGTACCGACGAAATATCTTGAAACGGATGAAAACACAAGTGAATGAAGGCGTTTGCTTTATACATTCTTAACTTGTCCACACGGGACAAATCTATGGGTTACCATACGATTGAATTTTCTCGTCGCGTAGACTATACGACGGTTGTTAGTATCGAGCTATACTGTCCGATATTTAACAATTTTCGTATAGTTCTATGTCACGACGAGCATCGCACGTATGTTAACCGATAGACGGGGACTAAGTGGCGCTTTTAGTTTCATATATGAGTATCGATGAGAATATGAAGCTTTCATATTATCATCGAGTATCATATATTGGTTTTAACTTGAACATTTAACGTGAATAAGTTTTACGTTTACGTTTCGTTATTAAGGGTTCGAAATTTCATGTTTAGGGTAAATTTTTCTTGCGTTTGTGGTAAAGTTGTACGTTTATGTTGTCATCGAGTATCCTATTGCAATGAACTAGTGTATCCTACTAAATAAATTAGTGCACCATAAACCTAAATAACCCAAATTAACCTAATTAACCACAATTAACCATAATTGTTACCCTAACACAAATTATCGCTAATTAACCCAAACTTAACCCAAATTAACCTAATTAACCCTAATCAACCCAAAGTTAACCAAATTTACCCAAATTAACCAAATTAAGCCTAATCAACACCCTAACCCTTTCAAATTATCACTAATTAACCCAAATTAACCCTACCCTGTAATTAACCCAAATTAACCCTAGCCTCTAACCCTAAACCTGACCCTAATTAACACTAACCCTAACCCTAATTACCATAACCCTAACCCTAACTGATTAACCCTAACCACAACCCGGCCAACACCAATCCCAACCCCAACCGAACCTTAATCCCGACCCCAACCCCAACCCCAACCGAACCCTTACCTTAACCCCAACCCCAATCCAACCCTAACCCTAACTGACCCAAAGCCACCAGGACCCGAACCCTGATCCCTGAACCCTACCCCTAACATCATCAAAAGAGAGAAATAAAAGCATTAAATTAGAAGTAAAAATTGGAGATTTAATAACCGCGGTGGAGGAGACGACGGAGGAGGCCGGTAGTCGACGATGCGATCGGCGACGAGTCAAGCGCGGTTGCGTCGACGAGTCAAGCGCGGTTGCAGTGGCGAGGTCAGGATGAGGACGCACAATCGGCGACGAGGTCGGGATCGAGACGCGGGAACGATCTCGCGAGGCGCTGAAGAATAAAAGAGAAGGAAATTTTGAGAACGCACGGTGAGGGATTTTCTGTGCCTTTTTTTTATTATTAACCCGTATACATGCCCCTACGGACTTACCCGTAGGTTCTTTGTTTGCGGCTCCGTAGGGCCAAACAACAAATTATGATTAAATATTTTTAAATTAAAACGTAGAAAACCGTAGGGACAACAGTTGGCACCTACGGTTAATCCGTAGGGGCAATAAAAAGTTGCCCCTACGGATTCCTTTATCCGTAGGGGCAACCCCTATTTGTAGTAGTGAAAAAGGTAAAACAAAAACAATCACAACACAAATACCACACACATAAACAGTCTAGGGTCATCTAGGTCAACTAGACCTGCTCAAGAACTTGATTGTCAAAATAAAACCAAGTCGAGAAACAGGCTCAAGATATACTGATCACAAGGCCAGATAAGTTGAGAGATAAGGAGAGCTTTTTCAACGCTTTCGGAAAGTTCCTTGATTAGAATAACCTTTTCTCTTTTACCGGTTGCACCGTGAACTCTTTCTTAGACACCCGGTGAACGATATAACGTTAAGCAGTGTTCTAAAAACAGTTAACTTCTCCTAATGAACGCAAAATCCTTAAAATCTAGTTTCTTTTAAAAAATTTAAAGGTAAACGTTATGCTCAATTTCGTGATTTTTAGGCCACGGAAAAGATGATGAAATCCTTTACCATATGTTGTGGGGTTCACTTGCCTTAAGTCCGTATTAAAGAATGCAATGCGCAATTCAATAAAAAGTAGTTCAAAATATCAAACAATCGTTTTTTAAGTTTTAAGCGCGGCGCTGCAACAAATATGGGTTAGTTCTTTTTAGCATTTGGTAGCGAACTTATAAAGAATGCTGCAAAGAAAGAATAGTGAACGCGTCGGATTTAAGAAAGAAGGTGATGCGGAATACGTACCGATAAGTTTTGGGTTAAGAAACCCCTGTTGAATTGAATCCGATTAGCTTGGAAAGTTCGCTTGCGCAGGTCAAACTATCTGAATCTTTGGTACTCTACTTCGCTATTGCCTTGGCCTTAAATTTACATCTTGCTGTGCACGATCGCAATTCGCAATTCCTTAAAATCTGAAAATGTTGGAAAAACGGATATTTAGTGCGATAAAGTGATCTAAGTGCCAAAACTTCTGCACACACAAAATTATGAAAATCAAATTATAAAAATAGGATAATAATAGAACAATGAGGCCAAGGATAAAAACTTGAAGCAAACAAAGATACGGCCGCTGGTAGCGGGAAATAGGTGAAAACCGGCGGTCGGATTTTGGAATTTCGGCTCCAAATATCTACAGTGTTCTTTATGTTCTAGTAGTGTCCCAATTTTATAATTTAACCTTTTCAATTAATCTCATAATGTTAGCAGATCAAAATATCAGAGAACACAAAGTTAGAAACGTTAAATATTTGTTTTGGTTTTGGAAATTTTTTCGATTTTTGTTTCATGTTTTTAGAATAGTGTTAGGTTTATAAACAAAATATACAGAGATTAATCCGAAATAATAAGAATAAAAACGTTTCCGTCTCCCGGCAACGACGTCATTTGATTGGTAAGGATTTTGCGTGCCGTATTTTAGTTCTAAAGTAATCGCAATCAAGACGGCGTCGCAAGTAGCTAACCGTGATGAGTATGTGTCGTCCGTATGGAGATAGTGCATTTTAAGTTCTTATTCTCACGAGTTAACCCAAAGATTTGAGGAAGAAGAAGAAGAATGAACTCATGAGAGAGTCAAGAAACCATGGGTGAGTTTTGAGGCTAGAGAGCTTTGAGGAGGAAGAAGAAGAAGAATGAACTCATGAGAGAGTCAAGCAACCATGAACAACTAGAAGAAAAATGGAGCAATTTGGTGCAAGTGGGCCGCCGATGGTGGGGATTTGGCATATTCTAGCATTTTTTTTGTTGAGTGGTGGGGCCTGTTTTCTTGTGGTGATTTCATGTCCTCTCCATAATCTCTCTGGTATTGTTTGATTCCTCTATATCAATTTGAGTTGTAATCTGTAAATTTGGAGGGAAATGCAAACTTTAAATCACATCAACACTTTATTTCTACTCATCAAACCAAGCCCATTTGCCTTAAACATTTGCCCACTTGCTCAAACCATCATCATCATAGCTGCCCACCAAGATTCATGCATCCAAATATTGTGTCATATACAACTTGTATCGAGTTAGACCATTTTGGATAAAATAAGTTGTACACTTGTTTCCATGCAATATCTTCTTGAATAGTGATCGGTTTTCCGTTCCAGTTGCAGTGTCGGCTCATAAATGTCATATCCATGCATTTGAGTGTGTTTCCAGTGTTTTATTACTAATACATGTAATCTGTACTTATTGAGCAGACACGGATTAATAGTACCGATATAACACAAAAGTGATCAATGAATGAGCGGTATTAGAATGCAGTTTTTCGTGATGCACAGGGGTCAAATATGTTTCCCACTTAACACATCTCTGTTGTGTAAGGGGATTTGAAAATACTGTGAGAGCGATATTCTTCCTGCCATTGTGCTTGGATCTATTTATAATCAAATCACCAGGTTATCATCTTGTGCTCATGCTTCTTGTTTTTTGAAAGCATTAGTCTCTTGCAAGGAGTTCTTTACTAATATTAAATAGACAATAGGTGATGGTAAGAAAATATTGTTCTGGAAAGACCATTGGATTCAGGATCAGATAATGGAAACCTGCTTTCCATAAGTCTGTTTTGGATAGAAAAATGTATGCTTGGTAATCTAATGACTTGGATCTCTCATTTTAGCACTGAACCAATTCTTGTGATGAAATTCTTCTGGGCTTCTTCTACGACTGGTCATCTTATTGTTAAGTCTGCTTATAGAATTCTAAATAGTAGAAATCAGACTATTCAAATTTATAATCTTATCTGGCTAAAAGTAGAATGCATTTGAAAATTAAAATCTTTTTGGATTCAAATTCTTGATAATTTTTTTTTTTGAAAAATATGATTTACAGATGACGGTTTGGCATTGCAGCATGCCTATTTGATGATTGCATGGTTGATCTAGATCCACTAGTCATCTCTTCTTCAAGTGTAAATTTGCTTCTCAGGTTTGGGCTTCCATATTTTCAGCGTTATAGGTATATAACTCACCTTCTTCTGTTATTGAAGCAATTACTTCATTGAAGTCCTAATGCATTGTTAATAGCTGGTACTAACTGTGGGATTGCTGGAATATATATTTGGCGATCTAGAATTATATTTTTGAACAGAAAAATTTCATCTCCTGATAATGTAATCAATAGCTCAATATTCTTAGTTCTCAATTGGATAAGCATTGCTCCTAAGAAATTTAAAGTGAAAATTGTCAGCTCTCAGGAATTTGCCATATTCTTAAGAGCTTATGATCCCTTGTTTTTCTTTGAACAGCTGGCCTAATATATTCTTTCCTTTATGGTTAATCCCAAAGATATGGAGATATCACATGTAAATGTTTAGATATCACATGCAACTATAGCAACTAAGATATTATAGGCAATTGCTTAGCTATTACAGGCAACTGGTATACATGGGCATGTATTTTGATTGGGTCCAGGGGTTTTAACAAGAGCAAAAAGTCTAGGGTTCTTATACAAGTTCGAAGCGGGCTAGGGGCTTTTGACACTTTACCCTATTTTTTTTTTTTTGCCAAAAAGGCGAGGGTGAAAATCCCAAATGTTTATATATTAAAATAAATTATAGTTAAAAAGGAAAAATGAGTACAAGAAACCAAGATCATATGGTGTGGGGTATTAGTATCCTGAAGTGATTTTGGAGTTGAGCTGAAAAGATTGAAAAGATGGACTACATATTCAAGAGACAATAGCTTTAACATCGCCTCTCCCCTTCCGCGCAATCCTTCCTTTTTTTCCCCTTTCCTTCTTTCTGTTTTCTTAGTAGGCATGGCTGATGAGACGAGGCGTCTCAAAAGAGACGTCTTAAAGAACTGACTCGTCTTGCCGACTTATTTAAACGAGTCACGAGCTTAGACGAGGCGAGACGGAGAGCCGGCTCGACTATGTTCCAAACACACACACACACACACACACACAATAAAAAATAACTAAATTTTTTGAAATAATATTAATAATTAATAGTATTACATAAAATTACTGCATTATACATGTTAATATTTTTTTTACATTAAAGACCAAACCCAATCGGGCTGTCTACGTATCCCTCACAATTTTGGGTTCAATGTGAGAATCAGGTGTGCGTAGTTCTTCTTCTGTATTTACTTCTTAGTCCTCGATTCGGGATTCCTTGCTACTCCTCGCCGCTAGCTGTGGTGGTGGTATTTTCGATGTTGGACTCTATCTCTAGATCCTGAAAGGCAGATAATCTGAGTCCAAATTGACTTGGTTATGTTTCCTAATTGCAGTTGCTTCCCAATCTTGCGAGCAAATCATGCATTCCATTGTATCATATGCTAAGTTGCATCTCGTCTCGGTCAATATCCTGCTACATATACTAAAAACACTTTCCGATGCTGCTGTAGAGACGAAATTGTTAGTAAATCATGAACTATGGTAGAAAGCACCGGATATAAATTTCCGTGACTTTTCCACCAGGCTAAAACATCAAGTTCAGCAACTTCCGATAAACTGTAGTCTCCATCCGACTCGGTCTGTAAACATATAGTTAGTTCATTCAAAAATGTCGATGAGGTCACAGGCGCTCGTGCCCTTTTTGACTGTTGTATAAGTGGTAAGGCTGAAGTTGAGGCATGCGAACTAGAAGATAAGACTGATACTCTAATTCTTCCACTAGAAGATCGTGCAACATATAAATCAAACATTTTCATTCCGCTCGGTAGCCTCGGTGTACTTGTTCAACTCAATCGTTCACTTCGAGTGTTTTCAACAATTGCAATATGAGGATCAATATCTAAAGGGTAGTATATTTTAAACCAAAAAAGGAATAAAATTCTAGAGAGAAAAAAGGTTAATTCTTTTTTCTTTGTTAATTTATATAAAGGTCGGTATAATCATTTTCTAATTTTTTGTTAGTTTTGTGATACTCTAAAAGTTCGTGGTCACAATCTATTATTTTAAAAGTTCAAGATACCATTCATAGAAAATGCTCAAAGTTCATGGTAATAAGTTGAAATTTAGCTATATAAAATGAAAAAGGTTTATGGGTTCCTATAAATATTTTATTGCTAACAGTTAAGGTGTGCCAAGTGTGATTTAGCCAATTACTTCCTCCTTTTTAAAAAAAGGTAGTCTTTTTTTGCTCATTTATTTGTTTGTTTCAAAAAGGAGGTCCTTTTAAGTTTTCAAGGACAATAAAGTATTCCATGCATCTTGAAAATATGCAATGTATAAATAGATTTCCAAATTTAACCTTAATAAATTTCTTGTTGATTGTTTACTAAGATTTCGAGTACAGTAATGAAATGTAATTATTATGGTTAAACTAGTAAATTAGCATTTAACATGAGTAAATTTTTAGACCAGTTGACCCCTTCTAAATAAGTGTGTATAAAAATAAAAAAGACTTCCTTTTCTAAAGGGAGGGAGGGACAAATATTTCTCAATCCACATTTATGATGTTTGAAACTTTTAGTTGCTACTCTTATTTTTGGCAACAATAATATATTTGTCTAGATATGCTTAGGGCCACAGGCTGTTGCTTTATTGATTTAATCAATTTGTATCTATACACAGATATGCCTGCCGGCCCTATGGATTCCGTCTTGTGTCACTTTCTTGAACACCAGTCATCATCTCAACTAGAATCATATGAAAAGAGATCATTCACACTGTAATGCATTGTGAATGTTTTGCATATATAGTTTAACATGACTTTACAAAAGCTTAGACGAACAAAAACATATGCTGACAAGTAAAAGACTAAAATGACGAAAACCCTCTTATATTTTTGTTCAAGAAACATGAAATTCTCCTAAAACTCCATAAATTTATGGATCTTTATGATGACAATAGCCCATGCCTTGCTCCGTACCACCGGTCGACCGCCAATCCATCGGCTCTAGCAGTCCAGTTTGGTTAGATTTGAATTTTTATGATGACAATAATCCATTCTCCTAAAACTCCATAAACATGAAATCCTCTGATTATGATGACAATAATCCATGCCTTGCTCCGCACCACCGGTCGACTATTCACCATCAATCAGCCATCTGCCAACCCGTCGTTGGTCAGTCGTTCGCTGCCGGTCGATCACCCCGCCACCGGTCGGCCGCCAATCCGTCAGCTACTGTCCGCCGTTCAGCCGGTCAACGGTTGCACATACATATATTACCGGGATGTCTAAATTATACCAACCATGCCAATACAAGATTTCTTAGAATTAGATGCCTTACCGTCACATTCTTGAAAATAGGAGGATTCCCGTAATTTTACATTTCATTCCATTCCATTCCCTAGTATGATGGAAATTTACTTAGTTTAGGTTTGTACTTAATTTAATTTTATGCAGAGGGGACTGAGGGTCGAGTGTAGCCCAGCTGTTGTCAAATAATGGGTCACAACAAACTTGAAAATGCAAAAAGAAATAAATAATAATAATAAATTTGAAAAAAAAATGAAAGTAAAAAAAAAAAATGAATCGCCGCTGGTGATTCAACAAAACCTCCGCTCTCGCAATCTCAAACCCGTCCTCATCGTCAAAGATGATCCCTTTTTAGAGCAAAATGAATCGCCGCTGGAGAGGATGGAGGCGGTCTTGGGCGGCGAGGGGAGGATGAGGAGGAGGAGACTGCTGACAGCTAGGGTTCGCTGCTTTCTCTGTGCTAAAGGATTCCCCTTCTAGCGGCAATGTTAGTAAAATGTTCGAGGAGTTGGAGGTTAGGGTTAGGGTTTTGCAAATGGATCAAGAGAAGTGCAGCCATTGAGATCAGCGATGATGATGAGATTGATGCTCAGTGCGAGAACGACGAAGATGATGATGATGATGATGAGTACTTGACGATTGGGAAGAAGCAGAGATCTTCCGGAGGCTAGCGTTCTTGCCTATGGGATCAAGACAAGAGCAGGGGCAAAGGTTTGACACTCATGTATGCATCTTCGTTTGCTACCATGATGATTCTAATAGATCAATCGCTATATGTTTTGTGTCATGTCAAAAACAATTCAGAGATGCACCAAGAATATGCTTCTAATTATTCAAAGTAATAACGTTTGTCGAAATTTGCTCCTTGCATTGCCTCAAAATCTATTTTTTGGCTCAAAAAAGATTTGGTTGGCAGGAAATGGTGTTATGCAGAAATTTCTATTACTTCCTTAGCCTCATTTACCACTAGGGGATTTTAATTTAAGATGTCCATCTCCAGTCTATATTATCTATATAAAAGCTATATCAAAGCATATTTTAGGAAATATTCTTTCTTCTATTTTGTTTGTTTTTGCAAAAATTAGTTTAGTCCCCTAACTTTCTATAAAATATAAACTAATCCCATTCTAAGCACATATCTATATGCAAAAATTAGTTTAGGTGTCTGACAAAATTAGTCTATGTGCCGAAATTTCAATAATTTTAGGTCCGTAACTTTCTTTAAAATGTAAACTAATTTCATTATAAACTCATTTGTATGTTGAAAAATTAGTTTAGGTCCCTAACTTTTTATAAAACGTAAACTAATCCCATTCTATGCTCCAGCATAGAAATAATATTCACCAAAATTAGGTTAGATCTGTAATTTACTTCAAGATTTAAATTGATCCTATTCTAAGCCCATCGCAGTATATAAATAATATTAATGGGATAGAAATAAATGTCGGTCTCTTGATATTTTGGTAATACTCCTGACATGTTGAGAACTTAGTTCTATTTTTTCTTTTTGTTGTACTTTTTCATCTTTCAATTTGCAACGACCTTAAAATCTTAGTATGTATGTTTCCTTGTATTTTCCTTTCTTTTCCATCTTAGAAATCTTAGAATGGGATTAGTTTATCTTTTCCTTGTATTTTCCTTTCTTCAAAATATATCATTTTCTTCGAAACACTTGTATGTATGTTTATTTCCATTCAAATTATATACATGGTCCAATCTTATATATCTTGGTTACTACACAACATTGTTATTCCATAGGTAGCACTGAAGACTTGGACCAGCTTATTGAAGATCCCGAGCTATAGTTACACTTGTACACATTTCATTTTTGTACTTTCCATTTCTGTTATGCCACTGTTTAGGCATCGCTTTATCCCATGTATTTACTTTTCTATGTATTGTGAAAAGAATGTGAATAAATAAAGTTGCTGTTCAATTATATCTTTTGTTCCTTATGCATTTTTATTTATATTGCTTAGATACGCTTAGCGTATTTGCTTCAGAGTAAATATGTAGCGGCCTCGTCACGTCCTCTACCCGTATACTGGAAAGCGGGGCGTGGCAGGTTTTGTTGGTGGCCCATGCAGGTCAGAGCTATATGGAATACTACCATGCAGTTCTGTTCTGCGTGAACAACCTAAGCAATATAACACAAGAAGCTGCAACTAAAACATTCTTTACCATTCATATTCCTTGAATCTTATTATTTCATATACTTTGAATCTGTATTAACTTAAATTTTTCATTCAAGGTTATGGATTTCCCGGACAACACTAGCACCAACTTCAACAACACTCCACCTCCACTACCAATCACACATACCGTAGCTGCTCCGCTCACCGAGCAGACGGTTCTGCTGGAGGCGATCTGCAACCTCCTAGAAGGATAGCAGCAGCAGACTGCTCTTTTAATGAAAGTCCCGAGGCAGAAGCACCTGGGGTGAAGCAATTCAGGGCTTTGCACCCTAAATAATTCTAAAGAAAAGAGAGCCCACTGGAAGCTGAGGAATGGGCTCAGAGTATCGAAAATGATTTGGCAGCAGCACAATTGCCAGAGATAGCTTGGGTCCGTGTTGCGAAGCTACAACTCACGGACAATGCACAGGTCTGGTGGAAGGCGGAAGAAAGCCGTCTTGATCAACCCATCGAATGTAAGACTTTTCGCGACATGTTCGACGCAAAGTACTTCCCTGAGACTGCCCGCTTCGATATGGAACAACAGTTCATCCATCTGCAACAAGGTTCAATTTGAACCAAGTCAGTAGATGAATATGACGCTGAGTTCACCATGCTCAGTCGGTACGAAATGTCTCAATAAATTCGATTTTCAAAATATCACATAATACACAGCTAACACAAGACCGTAACAGGTTTACGGCCCATCTCATATCGACTGCTGAGATTAGGGCAAGAAGATTTCAGTAAGGGTTGGACCCGGAGATCCAAGCCGCCTTAGCTACAGGGGATTTCCCAACCCATGATTTGGCTTTGAAGGCTGCCAGAAGATATGAGGCACTAGTAAAGAGTAAGTGCAGACCTCAATCTGCCGGTTTGAAGTGCCCTGCCCCCCAAATGTTAGGAGGAGCCTCTTCCAGGCCATCGTTTGAATCAAGGAGAACTGAAGAAATCAATAACCAGTCGAGTCCAGACTTTTGCTACTACTGCAGGAGAAAGGGATACTTGTGGAAGGACTATAGACGCGCAAAAGGCCTATGTATAGTTTGTGGCGCGTCCAATCACGGAATTGGAAACTGTCCTTATATACGCAATCTAGATCACACACCCATCAACTACCCGCAGCGGCCAGCTATCCAGGCTCATGCACCTCATCTTGCACTCACAGCTCCACCACCTGCACAGCCTGCTCGCCAATTCCAACAAGCAACGAGGGACATGCCTCGAGTACAGAGAAATGTGCCTCCAGCTAGGAGGAATGTACCACGGCGACAGACATTCACATTAGAAGCCCAAAGCTGAGGCTGTAGGTCAAGATAACACTAATAAGTCTCTTTCACATTTTAAAATCTTTGTATCACTTTGTTATTTTTCATACACTAGCAGTACTTCAGTCACCAAACTTTTCTTGAATCTGTTACGCCTTCCTTTTATAAATTTCGAGGACGAAATTTTTATAAGGAGGGTAAAATATAACAACCCTAATATTTCTGTACAAATTTTTCAAAAACAAATACAGAAAGGGGTATTTTTGCCTGAGCACAAGTTATAAGTTTGATTTGCTTTTTAATAGCAAGAAGGAGCTTGTAGCTCATTGGTAAGTCCTTACACTGCTGAACCAAAGCACCAGAGTTCAAATCCCATTAGCTACATTATTTTTTAATATTGTTTTATTTTAGATTTTTAGAAGTCCAAGAGCCTACACATGCATAACTCGTAAAAACCCCACTATACATATAAAACAAACTTACCCAGGGGCTACACCAAGCGACGAGGGACACGTGGCAGTGAGCCCCGGCCCAACTCGGGCCGGCGACTCGGCCTGCCGCCGCCGACCGAACTCGGTCGGATCGCCGAGTCTCCTTCATGAAATACCGCCTTTTTGTATTCTAATAACCCCTTTATACATTAATTTCTCTGCACGGTAACAGAGTCTTTTAAAACACCTATTTACTCCATTTAAATACAATTTTTATTACATTTTCAATTCACCCTTTCACCCACCCTAACCCTAGCTTTACCATCACTCCTAAACACACCCTCCTCACTCCAAATTTCTGTCCAAAACTCTAAAGAAAATCCCTAGAATTTTTGTGTACAAGTGGAGTTAGCGAAGAGCGAAACTCCGGCGATCTTCCGACGACGACCCTAGGAGCTTCCGGCGACGAAACGACGCACCGGCAAATCTTACTTCCTCCTCTCCCTCTTCTCTTGATTCTAAACCCGTAAGTCCTACCTTCCTCTTCTATTCTCTAGTCTTAAAACTTCTTTTAATAAAACCCGACGGAAGCGGAGTTAAATCCGACTTCCGATTCGGTTTTCTTTATAAATTTCAATTTTCCTTAACACAACCATGTTAAACTCTTACATCTTGACTATTAATCATTAACAAAACATGTTTAACAAGTTTCATAGCAAAATATTTCATTTTGTAACTTTTACCGCTCTTTTTCACTAAAATACCATGTAGTTTACTTTCTACTTTAAAACATCATTAATCTTACTATACCTTTAATTAGATCACGAGATAATGACCTACCTCCTCACAACACTCACATGCAACATAGCACAATATCTTTCGGGAACATAGAATACGGGAAAACGAAACTTTACATATAAATACCATTTACTATTAAAACCGTTTTCTACAAGATTACGTATTTTTATAAATCTTTGCAAAGCGCCGCTACAACCCATTTTGGGGAACCCGATCGGGATGATGCGTATTATCGCACATTCTCGGGCTTAGTAGTGCGAGATGCAGATTTCCGCAAGAACATTCGGTCTCGAAAGATTTAAAATACAAATATCATAAGAAAATAAGATTTCTAGAAAATAATAAATTAAAATTATTTTTATAAATATATAAATATATATGTATTATCAAAATATCTATTTTTGTTATAATATCAAACTTTTCTAAGTCAAAAGAAGCACTTTACATAAAAATACCATGAAATTTTCATACAACTTCAATATTACCGTTAAATACCATGTATTATGAAAAATAGGTTTATTTCACTAGAAATGTCACAAATATAAAATCTACAACTATGAAAACTCTAAAGACGATAACTAAATACTTGAGGTGTATTTTCTAAATTATATAAAATTATTTTTACATAAAACCCCTTCAAGTTCTATAAATTACCCTAAGGACCCTAGTAAATA
Source organism: Agapanthus africanus (assembly GCA_030015575.1). Classification (NCBI taxonomy): domain Eukaryota; kingdom Viridiplantae; phylum Streptophyta; class Magnoliopsida; order Asparagales; family Amaryllidaceae; genus Agapanthus; species Agapanthus africanus. The sequence goes on from JASDDO010000016.1 coordinate 412,341,110, forward strand.
TAAGTTTAAGCGGGACCAGTCTCTTGAGCCTCAGGGAGCCGTAGATATGGGTGCTTGCCTATTTAAGGTAGATAACATAACAACGGTGTTATCAACATGATAATCGTATTTGAAAAAGACACAAATCCTGCTGCCTATGTGCAGCGGTTACCGATAACATCAAAACCTAATTCAGGACTTCAATTTCTTTTCTAATTGTACTGACTCTGACTAAGTCTCATTATAATAATCTGACTTGAATATAATTCAAGTACAATCTACAATATTACAATTCAACATGAATCTATGAATGCATATATTCTATATATTCAATCTATATTGACTGAACCGAACCATGGATATATTCCATTTACATGATTCTCCAGTTACATCCATGATTCTCCAGTTACATCCATTTACTGATATTATGGTTTCGGCAAGTCATCCAATTATACAATCTATATTACAAGACAATACAAGTTGTAATACAATATAACAATACAATCAAGACACTACAGGATTTAAGGGGTAGATTGGTACGGAAGGTGTTAGAAGTGGCATGAGATTGCAAGATTTAAGACACCTAACCTGAATACCATGCCGTTGTTCCGGGCTTTCTAATGGAGCCTTGTACTTCCATTTGCCTTTAGTCTCTGACATATAGAGACTCCTCTCGTATACACTGGTATCCTTCTGTACTAAGATACAAAAAACAGCGTTAACTCTAAATACAACTTTAAAAGCTACACTCTCTGTATCACTCTCTGTATATTCCACTTCTGCCTTATCTTTGGGACTTACCGAGCGATTTGTTCGCTGAAGACATTTTCTTTCTTCTTCTTTGAATGTCGTCAGGTGTTTCGGACCTTCCAGAGATCGAGCCTAGCACTGAAGACTTAGACCAGCTTATTGAAGATTCCGAGCTATAGTTACACTTGTACACATTTCATTTTTGTACTTTCCATTTCTGTTATGCCACTGTTTAGGAATCGCTTTATCCCATTATTTACTTTTCTATGTATTGTAAAAACAATATGAATGAATAAAGTTGCTGTTCAATTATATCTTTTGTCCCTTGTGCATTTTTATTTATATTGCTTAGATACACTTAACGTATTTGCTTCAGAGTAAATACGTAGCGGTCTCATCACGTCCTTTGCCCGTATACTGGGAAGCGGGACGTGACAGGTTTTGTTGGTGATCCATGCAGGTCAGAGCTGTATGGAACACTACCATGCAGTTCTGTTTTGCGTGAACATCCTAAACAATATAACACAAGAACCAGCAACTAAAACATTCTTTACAATTTATATTCCTTGAATCTTATCATTTCATATACTTTGAATCTGTCCTAACCTAAATTTTTCATTCAAGGTTATGGATTCCCCGAACAACACCGGTACAAACTTCAACAACACTCTACCTCCACTACCAATCAGACAAGCCGTAGCTGCTCCGCTCAACGAGCAGACGGTTCTGCTGGAGGCAATCCGTAGCCTCCTAGATGGACAACAGCAGCAGACTGCTCTTTTAATGAACCGTCCCGAGGCAGAAGCACCTGGGGTGAAGCAATTCAGGTTTTTGCACCCCAAACAATTCTAAGGAAAAGAGAGCCTACTGGAAGCTGAGGAATGGGATCAGAGTATCGAGGATGATCTGGCAGTAGCATAAGTGCCAGAGATAGCTTGGGTCCGTATTGCGAAGCTACAACTCACGGACAATGCACATGTTTGGTGGAAGGCGGAAGAAAGCCGTCTTGATCAACCCATCGAATGGAAGACTTTCCGCGACATGTTCGACACAAAGTACTTCCCTGAGACTGCCCGCTTCAATATGGAACAGCAGTTCATCCATCTGCAACAAGGTTCAATGTGGACCAAGTCAGTAGATGAATATGATGCTGAGTTCACCATGCTCAGTCGGTAAGAAATGTCTCAATAAATTTGATTTTAAAAACATCACATACTACACAGCTAACACAAGACCGTAACAGGTTTGCGGCCCATCTCATACCGACTGCTGAGATCAAGGCAAGAAGATTTCAGCAAAGGTTGGACCCGGAGATCCAAGCTGCCTTAGCTACAGGAGATTTCCCAACCCATGATTTGGCTTTGAAGGCTGCCAAAAGATATGGGGCAGTAGTAAAGAGGAAGGGCAGACCTCAATCTACCGGTTTGACGCGCCCTGCCCCTCAAATGGCAGGAGGAGCCTCTTCCAGGCCATCGTTCGAACCCAGGAGAACTGAAGAAATCAATAACCAGTCGAGTCCAGACTTTTGCTACTACTGTAGGAGAAAGGGACATTTGTGGAAGGACTGTAAGCGCGCAAAAGGCCTATGTATAGTTTGTGGCATGTCCAATCACAGAATTGGAAACTGTCCTTATAGACGCAACCCATATCACATACCGATCAACTACCCGCAGCGGCCAGCTATTCAGGCTCCTGCACCTCGTCTTGCACTCACAGCTCCACCACCTACACAGCCTGCTCGCCAATTCCAACAAGTAACGAGGGACATGCCTCGAGGACAGAAGAATGTGCTTCCAGCTACGAGGAATGTATCATGGAGACAGACATTCACATTAGCAGCCGTAGAAGCCGAGGCTGTAGGTCAAGATAACACTAAAAAGTCCCTTTCACATTTTAAAACCCTTATATCACTTTGTTATTTTTCATATACTATCAGTACTTCAGTCACCAAACTTTTCTTGAATATGTTACACCTTCCTTTTATAAATTTCGAGGACGAAATTTTTATAAGGAGGGTAGAATGTAACAACCCTAAACTTTCTTTACAAATTTTTTAAAAAAAAATACAAAAAGGGGTATTTTTGCCTGAGCACAAGTTATAAGTTTGATTTGCTTTTTAATAGCAAGAAGGAGCTTGTAACTCATTGGTAAGTCCTTGCACTATTGAACCAAAGCATCAGAGTTCAAATCCCATTAGCCACATTATTTTTTAATATTGTTTTATTTTAAATTTTTAGAAGTCCAAGAGCCTACACGTGCATAACTCGTAAAAATCGCACTACACATATAAAACAAACTGACCCAGGGGCTACACCAATCGACCAGGGACACGTGGCAGCGAGCCCCGAACCGACTCGGCCGGCGACTCCTGTCGCCGCCGGCCGAACTCGGTCGGATCGCCGAGTTGCCTTCATGAAAGTTCTGCCTTTTTATATTCTAATAACCCCTGTATACTTTAATTTCCCTGCACAGTAACAGAGTCTTTTAAAACACCTATTTACTCCATTTTAAATACAATTTTTATTACATTTTCAATTCACCCTTTCACCTACCCTAACCCTAACTTTACCCTATAAATATCACTCCTAAACACACCCTACTCACTCCAAATTTCTGTCCAAAACTCTCAAGAAAATCCCTAGAACTTTTATGTACAAGTGGAGTTAGCGAAGGGCGAAACTCCGACGATCTTCCGCCGCCGACCCCAGGGGCTTCCGGCGACGAAACGACGCACCGGAAAATCCTACTTCCTCCTCTCCCTCTTCTCTTGATTCTAAACCCATAATTCCTACCTCCCTCTTCTATTCTCTAGTCTTAAAACTTCTTTTAATAAAACCCGACGGAAGCGGAGTTAAATCCGACTTCCGATTCGGTTTTCTTTATAAAGTTCAATTTTCTTAAACACAACCATGTTAAACTCTTACATCTTGACTATTAATCATTAACAAAACATGTTGAACAAGTTTCATAGCAAAATATTTTATTTTGTAACTTTTACCGCTCTTTTTCACTAAAATACCATGTAATTTACTTTCTACTTTAAAACATCATTAATCTTGCTATACCTTTAATTAGATCACGAGGTAATGACCTACCTCCTCATAACACTCACATGCAACATAGCACAATACCTTTCGGGAACATAAAATACGGGAAAATGAAACTTTACATATAAATACCATTTACTATTAAAACCGTTTTCTACAAGATTACGTATTTTTATAAATCTTTGCAAAGCGCCGCTACAACACATTTTTGGAGAACTCGATCGGGATGGTGCGTATTATCGCACATCCTCAGGCTTAGTAGTGCGAGATGCTGACCTCCGCAAGGAGCATTCTGTCTCGAAACATTTAAAATACAAATATCTTAAGAAAATGAGATTTCTAGAAAATAATAAATTAAAATTATTTTTATAAATATATAAATATGTATGTATTATCAAAATATATATTTTTGTTATAATATCAACCTTTTCTAAGTCAAAAGAAGCAATTTACATAAAAATACCATGAAATTTCCATACAAGTTCAATATTACCATTAAATACCATGTATTATGAAAAATAGGTTTATTTCACTATAAATGTCACAAATATAAAATCTACAACTATGAAAACTCTAAAGACGATAATTAAATATTTGAGGTGTATTTTGTAAATTATACAAAATTATTTTTACATAAAACCCCCTTAAGTTCTATAAATTACCCTAAGGACCCTAGCTAGTAAATATAGGTTTAAGCGGGACCAGTCTCTTGAGCCTAAGGGAGCCGGAGATATGGGTGCTTTCCTATTTAAGGTAGACAACTTAACAACGGTGTTATCAACACGGTAATCGTCTTTGAAAAACACACAAATCCTGCCGCCTATGTGCAGCGGTTACCGATAACATCAAAACCTAATTCAGGACTTCAATTTCTTTTCTAATTGTTCTGACTCAGACTGAGTCTCATTATAATAATCCGACTTGAATATGATTCAAGTACAATCTACAATATTACAATTCAACATGAATCCATGAATGCATATATTCTATATATTCAATCTATATTGACCGAACCGAACCATGGATATATTCCATTTACATGATTCTCCAGTTATATCCATGATTCTCCAGTTACATCCATTTACTGATATCATGGTTTCGGCAAGTCATCCAATTATACAATCTATATTACAAAGCAATACAAATTGCAATACAATACAACAATATAATCAAGACACTACGGGGTTTAAGGGGTAGATTGGTACGGAAGATGTTAGAAGTGGCACGTGACTGCATGATTTAAGACACCAAACTTGAATACCACACCGTTGTTCCGGGCTTTCTAACGGAGCCTTGTACTTCCATTTGTCTTTAGTCTCTGGCATATAGGGACTCCTCTCGTATGCACTGGCATACTTCTATACTAAGCTGCAAACAACAGCGTTAACTCTAAATACAACTTTAAAAGCTACACTCTCTCTCTTACTCTCTGTCTATTCTACTTCTCCCTTATCTTTGGGACTTACCGAGCGATTTGTTCGCTGACGACATTCTCTTTCTTCTTCTTTGAATGTTGTCAGGTATTTTGGACCTTCCAGAGATCGAGCCTAGCACTGAAGACTTGGACCAGCTTATTGAAGACCCCGAGCTATAGTTACACTTGTACACATTTCATTTTTGTACTTTCCATTTCTGTCATGCCACTGTTTAGGTATATCCCATGTATTTACTTTTCTATGTATTGTAAAAAGAATGTGAATAAATAAAGTTGCTGTTCAACTATATTTTTTTGTCTCTTGTGCATTTTTATTTATATTGCTATACGCTTAGCGTATTTGCTTCAGAGTAAATATGTAGCGGCCTCGTCACGTCCTCTGCCCGTATACTGGGAAGCGGGGCGTGACAAATATACTATATAATTACTAACCATGTCGGATTAGTAAAACTGCTACGCAACTGGTGTTATTCAAGCATAACGACACTCAACATTGTAACCGACATATCAAGACAGTAAGACTCAGACGCGCTCAATACGCATTCAAAGGCTATAAATTAACGGAGAAGTTGCACATTGAAAACATTCAAGACTTTTCTACTTTATTTGAGTCTAGAGTTAAATCGATCTCAAATGGTCAGAATCAAAAAAAAAAATTCTATTTCAATTCTCAAACACCAAAATATATTTTAAATTTTCTTTCAAAAATTCAAAGTCATGTATCTGAAGATATCAGATATGAACGTCCTTTATAGACGTCTATGAAGGACGTCCAATGCAGATTTTGAAAATTTTCAAATTTGACAGGATTTTTGAATTCTTAACGATTATAAACTGTCAATAACTATCCTATCTTTCAAGGGCGGTTGTAATAACTGTCATAACTGTTTCACATTGTTTTTAAACTTGTTTAATCTTGAAAAACATCTTCGAATTTGTTTTTTAAACTTTTGTTAATCTCCAAAATACAACCCCCATCTCCTTAAATCAAAACATTGATTTATCTTTTGAGATCGTTAGGATTGTTAGAGTTGGTTTATTAAGATTGTAAAATCTTATTTTGTACGACCTAGTGAAGAAAGGTCTAAGATCTTCACGTTGTAAAGGCTTGGAGGGTATGCATATCGCATAACACATGAACAAACTCCTCATTTAACAAGTTTCATGCATAAAATTTTCAATTAATATTACAACAATAAATAAAGTAAAAATGTTTCTATATGGTTGCTAATTTCTTTTTCTTAATCTCCATCTCCAAGTCTATCTCCTTAGTATTACTCCCAAGAACACAACAGCATAAGCTTCAAACCAAAAAATAAAAAACCATTTTTTCATCCTTTCACAATTAAAGAATGATCCAACTAATCAAAGAATATAATGGATAATTGAAAATCTGCAATCAACTAAACATGATAAAAGGATAAAACGACTGCAGTTCCATAGCATTTGAATTTTTTCTCCCGCGTGGGTGATTTTTTTTTTATTTGGGGGGTGGGGGACACTGATTGTTTATGAAGAAAAAAGAATCATGAGTCTACTGCTTCCTTTTTTTACTCCTCTCCAACAAATATGCTACTGCTACTCCTGCTGCTGCCAGACCCTTTGTAATATCCCCTTGACAGGCAAGGGCTTGTGGAAAGACAATGATGATGAATTGTTTCAGTAGAATCAAGATGCCTTTGCTTGGCAAGTGCATCTGTAGGATCTTCTTAAGTTCAGCCACCAAAAACGTGGAACAAATTTCCGTGCATCCGAAGGTCTTCCAAATTACTTGCATCCATTCTACTATATTGTCAGCTCTTGGAGGATGCTCCATGGCACTCTGAAGGGCCGTGACATCCAAACCTGTGGCCTTAGCATTGTTGATCAACATACGTAAGAGCCTGATGAAGAATCTATCTGTCGATGCTCCTGTATTAATTTGCAGCTGCAGCAAAAATAAACAGCACACAAAAGTTACCTTCTGTTAATAAAGGACATAGTTAAAAATCAATTTCGCTGTATATTACCAAAAACATAGCTTACCTCTTCGTAGTCTTTCCCAACAAGCACAAAATCATCCTCGGTAACTTGAGCACCCGAACTATCCGGTTCTATTTTCGTGCATCCTTTCTGATAATAATCTTCAATTAATTCTGAGCGGGCATCCCAGGTCGGAGCAGCCATCAGGGAAGTGGCCATATTTTTAATATCCCCTTCCTTCTCTTTGTTTCTTCTATCTTCCAAAACTTCCTCAGCTTCTTTACCCTCCACCGGCTCATCTTGGTTTCTGCTGTTATAAAAAAGCCAATCCTTAAAGTCAACCTCCAATTGCTTGGAACAAACTTCCCCACATCCAAGGCTCTTCCAAATTACTTGCATCCATTATACTATGTTGTCAGCAGTAGGAGGATCCTTACTGGCACTCTGAAGGGCTGTGACATCCAAACCTCTCGCTTTCGCATTGTTGATCAACACACGTAAGAGCCTGATAAAGAATTTATCTCTTGATACTCTTATATTAATTTGCAGCTGTAGCAAAAATAAACAGCAAACAAAAGTTGCCTTCTGTTATTAAAGAACATCATTTAAAATCAATTTCGCTGTATATTATCAAAAACATAGTTTACCTCTTCATAGTCTTACCCAACAAGCACAAAATCATCTTTGGTAACTTCAGCACCCGAACTACCCGGTTCTATTTTTGTGCATCCTTTCTGATAATAATCTTCAATTAATTCTGAGGACTCCCAGGTCGGAGCATCCATCCTGTGGCTATACTCTTTAATATCCTCTTCTTTGTTTCTTCTATCTTCCAAAACTTCCTCATCTTCCTTACACTCCACCGGCTCACCTTGGTTTCCGATTTTATAAATCACCCAATTGTCTCCACTATCTTCAATTCTTGAATTGAATGTTTCTGTTGTTCTGCAATTCCTTTGACACTCTTCTTCATTTGGTTCTATGGAGCGATTTCTAATCTCTGCTTCCATCTCTTCCTTGTTTCTTTCAATTTTATTTGCTCTCTCTTTCAAAACTTCCTCAGTTTCTTTACTCAACTCAAGTTTCTTCATCTCAGAATCAGAAATAATATCATCGATTTCATCTGGTTTCGCTTCCTCCGCAAGCGGACACTTATCATTATCCTGCAGCTTTGGGGTTTCCATTCTGGAACTTTGAGTTCCTGTTGATGTTGATTCTTCCGTATCATCTCCATTCTTTCCCATATTCGATCTACACCATAAAATTGTATTAGGCTGCAAATGGATAGATTGAATTTTAACTGTTGCCAGTCCAACAAAGTATTATTTAATGAAAGTAACTCAAGATTTGTTTTAATTTAAAATATTTAATGTGTCTAAATATATTTTATAATATTTTTTGACTGACTGAGCAAGGTTATTGCTTTTCTTTTTCCTCGAAGAAAAGAAAGTTAATTGTCATTTCAAATTACAAATGTATAAGAAGAACAAGAATACACAGTAAAAATCACATGATAAAACTAGATGTTCAAACACTAGGAAACAATTTATGGCATAGATCAAGGAAAACGAACAAATTCAATCTCCATAATAATATAAACCATTAAAGATTTGTATCTATATAAAGAAGAGAACCATTAGAGATGACATTGCATTCAAGAATATTTCGGGGAAGTAGATTTTCAAATCTTTCTCAGAGAACAACTACAAGAAGTATTAAAACATGTTCTTGTTCACTACTGAACAGCAAAAAAATTCATATAGAAACAATCTCATTATTGATTATCAGAGAACAGCTACTCTGATCCAATAAAGCATGTGAAAATCGATTCAGAATATACAAAAAGATGTGCATACCCAAAAGTTCCTTGCAAATGGGAATAGCTCAGATGGAATCTTTTCGCAGTCTTTGTGTGACTAAGAAATCCCTCCACACCTGAAGAATTACTACAAAATCAAAAATTTGATGTAATTTACTAACTCTAAATGCGTGCGTGTGTGTGAGAGAGAGAGGCCTAAATTTTATAAGGATCTTCTTGCAGTAGAGAGAGAGAGAGAGAGAGAGAGAGAGAACCAAAATTTATGGGAACTTTCTTTAAGTATCAGTATCTAACAATTAAAGAAGAATAAAATTCTAATATACATACAGCTCATTTTATAACTGACAATTATTCACAGTTACGCAGTTATTCAGTTACAGAAAATAAGTCCCCTTTTTTATCTTTATAAAAATTGCATAATGAACAATCATTTTAATAGTTTCTTACATTTGGACTTAAGCCACAGTTAGGCAGTTAATAAGTCAGGATTTAAGCCAGTGTCCATTACATCTTCAAGCATTTCTTACATTTGGACCCGATTCTACCAAATTTTGGAAGAAGAAATTTATAAATAAGTCGAGCCAGCCAAAGAATAAATTAACCAACTCAGAAGGAATAGTAACAGGCCAAAAATATAAGAAGATGGTTGAGAAATAATATATCTGTGCATACCCATAGAATTTCAAATAAGAAATAATATAGCAAACATACATGCAAAACAAATTGATGTTCAGTAATTTGGGTGGTGTCCATAAAGTGGCCATTATTCAACCCAAAATAGAGGTGTGCTTCTGTAGATGAGTTTAAATCAACAATTGTAACACAATTAAAACTCATCAGAGTCAGGATTTTGTAATCATTTGGTACCTTTTAATGATTCTTCAATCTAAAGGCAACATCGTTTGTTGAGACAGGAAGCCCTTTTGATTTTAAGGTACAGTCAATATATACCTCGAGCCTGCATAAAATCACATGATGTAGCTTAGGTTTCCGTAAGGAAAAAAAAATACACTAATCTTGTATTATAAAATAACGTCACAGAATTTCAAACATCTGTTAAAAACAAAAAGATGAGCATACCCAACATGAGTAGTTAGCATGAGTAGCTATGGAAAATAGGCTTGCACTCTATCAAAAAGCTTCATATTACTGTAATTCATCAACACTTCCAAAGCTCCTTTCCACATTCAACAACATTCCCAACTGCTTCTCTTACTTCCATGATTTTAGGTGAACCTGTGCTGGGTGATCCAGGAAAGTTTTCGGAAATGACTGGAGGAAAGGAATTCACAAACTTTCCACATTCCTGATTCCACTTGATGCAGCCAATACATTCACTACTACAAAGAAGGGTTGCCCCTACGGATTTATCCGTAGGGGCAACCCACTGCCCCTACGGATATATACGTAGGGGCGAAAAAATACCCCGTAGGTGCAAAGGCCGCAGGTGCAAGTTGAGGCCCTGAACTTGCCCCTACGGTCAAATTTTTGCCCCTACGGATATATGTGTAGGTCCTGTTGCCCCTACGGATTAAGCCGTAGGGTATAAGATTTTATATTATTTACGGTTTATTTTAATAAATTACTTGGACCTATGGATATATCCGTAGGGGCATGTACTACCCCCTACGGATATATGCGTAGGTACGTTTCCGTAGGGGCACAAATTCAGGATTCCTGATATTTTGCCCCTACGGATAACGCCGTAGGGGAGAGTCAGTTGCCCCTACGGATATATTCGTAGGGGCTTTCCCAACCCCCTGGCACTGTGATCTGGGGGAAATATCAGTTACTGCTAATATTTTGTTCCTACGGACATATCCGTAGGGGTAACATGTGTGCCTACGGATTAATCCGTAGGTACATATTGTCTGTAATTTTTTTTTAAAAATGGGCTGCTTGATTTTTTCCCGTCCTGTGCACAATAATATATACATCAATCAAATCATATATTGCAGTATTCATAATCACATCTCACGCATATATATAATATACAAAAGAAACACAAAAACTGAATATGATATAAATACAAACCAATATCAATATCGTTTCAAAATGTAGTACAATGTGTATGATATAAATAAATACATGTTTCAAAAAAAAAGAACCAAAAATCTACCCTAGCTCGGTCCAGCTCCACCTCTGAATAACGATAGAATAACGCGCGCCTGCTCCTCGGTCAATAAACTCTGCAATTCGTCGCGAGCGGGAGTCTGAGCGGCATGTGGAACCGGCGATGTGGTCTGCGCAGCCGCCGTCGAGGTAGTCGCTTGGGATCCGCGGCTGCGGGAGTCTGAGTGGGCGGTGGAGCTACAGGAGCTGTCTGCGGAACCGCAGCCGATGTAGTGGCTTGCGGAGCTGCAGCCGAAGGAGATGCGTGTGGAGGCTCGGCCGATCTACCCTGTCGCGTCTGGATATAACGTGTGTAAGAAGCGTGTAAGAACTGTTTATTATTCGAATTCGTATCATTATTAAGTTATTTCGAAACCCTGTTTGGATATCTAGTTTGGAAAAGCGTTGTTTATTTCAATTACATATGTATGTATGATTAATCAAACTTAAGTCTAAAACCAAATAAGCTCAAGCTACGTACTAATTATGGATATGTTGATATGTATATAATATGAAATGATATTTTACTATAAAGTAGTATACATACCAGCATCTCCTTCAACTCCTGAACGCTGGCCCTCAAGCTATCCAGTTCATGATGGACATGCCGGTCACTGGAGACGGAGGAAGTAACCGCCGGGGTGGAGTCCAACCTCATATGGGCCCTGCTAGGGCCCAATCCCCGGCCTCTCCCAACCTCCGTGGTGCCCTCCGTGTGCGGCGTCCAGAACTGGGGTCAGCAGCCTCGGATCGTTCTGTCCGGTAAAATCGATCCCCGAGGCCTGGGCCTGCTCAACCACCCGCTCCTACACCCACATTCGAATTCTTATCATTATCGAGTTATTTTGAAACCCCATTTGGATATCAAGTTTAGAAAACTGTAGTTTATTTTAATTAGATATGTACATGTATGATTAATAAAACATAAGTCTACAACCAAATAAGCTCAGGCTATGTACTGATATTGGATATGTTGATATCTATAATATGACATTATATTTTACTATTAAGTAGTATACATACCAGCATCTCATTCAACTCCTGAACGGTGGCCTTCAAGCTCTCCAGTTCCTGCTGGATACGTCGCTCACTGGAGACGGAGGAAGTAACCACCGGGGTGGAGTCCAACCTCATATGGGCCCTGCTAGAGCCCAGTCCTCGGCCTCTCTCCCAACCTCCGTGGTGCCGTCCGTGTGCGGCGTCCAGGACTGGGGTCAGCAGCCTCGAATGTTGCCTTCCCCCTAGCAACTGTCAGAACATTATATTTAGCACATACTGGTCTATAAAATTGACAAGAAATACCAAAATCAACAAATTCAAAGCCTTACCTACAGAGATAGAAGATGTGCTCCTCTGGTATCTGCATGTATCAAAATTTGAATAATATTAATTAATTTCAGTACATACATACTAACAAGGTAAACTCGCATATAGCGCTGCTTACACATATGACAGGGAGTGAACAAGCTCTTGTAGATCATCAGGCGCAAATCTAATCTCATCAAGCAGCCCATGATAATGAGTTGGACGACTAAGAGCAAAAGGAATGTGTGTATATTTATGATATAGCATTCTAAATCAATATACATGCCCTATATAATATATAAACATACCTGGAGGAACGGGAGTGGCCTCTGTTCCTGATATGGACGCATCACCAACAACTAGACAATCAAACATTGACAATATAAGTAATTTTGACATAAACAGGTATGGACATCTATAATATTACATTCAAAATGGATATTAGAGAGCGCACCTGCAGTGAGAAGTGGTAAAAGTATCACCCAACTAGGGTGTAATTTACAGAATCAGTTGAGACTCTTAAAAGTCATAGAAGAACCCGACCTGCACAAATCTGATGTATGCTTTCCATTGGACACTAAGAAGTCTCTAAAGGGAAAAGCCTATGTGAAAGCCATCATTAGTTCATATCAGAAGATTGATGCTGAAACAGAGAACGAGAAATGTCATTTTTTCCTTCTTCCGCCACATTACTGTCTTCTCCTTCTGCCACATTACTGTCTTCTCCTTCTTATTATGTGCGCGTGCAAATTCAATGACTATATTGAGAATATGGATTAATAGTGGGTAGGAAAAGTATTTCTCAAATGGCTTTTGCGTCTTAAAACCATAAACTACTAAGTAATGGCATAAATAATTTTTTTAGTATAAAGGTTGTTATTTTAAGTTTTCCCTTATAGAGATATGATCTAACTGCATCTATAAACTATAAGTGTGCAGAAAATTATGATAAGAAACCATAAGAAAGGGTCGTAGCCATGCATAACCTTGAATCTACATACCAAATCATGCAAAAGCATGCACTTATTGTCACCTTGCCTTGGAATATAAAATATCTTGGAAGACTATAAGCGAGCATTTAAATCTTGATAGCTTTTGACTTCAACATATATTTTTCTCAAGTACCATGAAATATACTTGCTCCGTATAAACCGTTTTCAGGAAGATGGATTAATAATGACAAATTATCCATTGTGGCTCACTAGGTTAGCATTTTCTCTTCTATTGACCATCTTACTAATCTGCTTGGTAAATTTATTCGGAACCGGCTGCGAATCATTAAAAGACATGCATAAGAAAGAAAGCTAAAATACAGATATATAGCATACCGATACATCGAAACTTCATAGTTGCGATGGCAATCCAGAGATATTTATTTCTACACACGTGGTGCGCGTGCGAATGCGTTAGGCATCATGGACAAATATTTCAGAACATGGAAAGTATTATTCGTATAAAGTAATTAAAACTTGCCCCTACCTTGGGTAGATATTTTCTTAGTTGATGCAATCATATCATGAGGACTAAATTTAAGCTATTATACATATGCATATGTATTTTTCTAACCTAATATATCACACACACACACACACACACACAGAGAGAGAACACCAGGTAGGTAGAGAAATCAGGTAGCAGGATCCTGAAGAAATGGAGTCTATAGTATTGCTCATCATCATCATCCATGATCCCTTTGATAATATTTTTTCAAAGGGATCACGGATGATGATGATGAGCAATGCTGTGGACTCCATTTCTTCAGGGTCCTGCTAGCTGATTTCTCTACCAAACTGGTGTTCTCTCTCTCTCTCTGTGTGTGTGTGTGTGTGATATATTAGGTTAGAAAAATACATATGCATATGTATAATAGCTTAAATTTAGTCCTCATGATATGATTGCATCAACTAAGAAAATATCTACCCAAGGTAGGGGCAAGTTTTAATTACTTTATACGAATAATACTTTCCATGTTCTGAAATATTTGTCCATGATGCCTAACGCATTCGCACGCGCACCACGTGTATAGAAATAAATATCTCTGGATTGCCATCGCAACTATGAAGTTTCGATGTATCGGTATGCTATATATCTGTATTTTAGCTTTCTTTCTTATGCATGTCTTTTAATGATTCGCAGCCGGTTCCGAATAAATTTACCAAGCAGATTAGTAAGATGGTCAATAGAAGAGAAAATGCTAACCTAGTGAGCCACAATGGATAATTTGTCATTATTAATCCATCTTCCTGAAAACGGTTTATACGGAGCAAGTATATTTCATGGTACTTGAGAAAAATATATGTTGAAGTCAAAAGCTATCAAGATTTAAATGCTCGCTTATAGTCTTCCAAGATATTTTATATTCCAAGGCAAGGTGACAATAAGTGCATGCTTTTGCATGATTTGGTATGTAGATTCAAGGTTATGCATGGCTACGACCCTTTCTTATGGTTTCTTATCATAATTTTCTGCACACTTATAGTTTATAGATGCAGTTAGATCATATCTCTATAAGGGAAAACTTAAAATAACAACCTTTATACTAAAAAAATTATGTATGCCATTACTTAGTAGTTTATGGTTTTAAGACGCAAAAGCCATTTGAGAAATACTTTTCCTACCCACTATTAATCCATATTCTCAATATAGTCATTGAATTTGCACGCGCACATAATAAGAAGGAGAAGACAGTAATGTGGCAGAAGGAGAAGACAGTAATGTGGCGGAAGAAGAAAAAAATGACATTCCTCATTCTCTGTTTCAGCATCAATCTTCTGATATGAACTAATGATGGCTTTCACATAGGCTTTTCCCTTTAGAGACTTCTTAGTGTCCAATGGAAAGCATACATCAGATTTGTGCAGGTCGGGTTCTTCTATGACTTTTAAGAGTCTCAACTGATTCTGTAAATTACACCCTAGTTGGGTGATACTTTTACCACTTCTCACTGCAGGTGCGCTCTCTAATATCCATTTTGAATATCGATAATATTACATTCAAAATGGATATTAGAGAGCACACCTGCAGTGAGAAGTGGTAAAAGTACCACCCAACTAGAGTGTAATTTACAGAATCAGTTGAGACTCTTGAAAGTCATAGAAGAACCCGACCTGCACAAATCTGATGTATGCTTTCCATTGGACACTAAGAAGTCTCTAAAGGGAAAAGCCTATGTGAAAGCCATCATTAGTTCATATCAGAAGATTGATGCTGAAACAGAGAACGAGGAATGTCATTTTTTTCTTCTTCTGCCACATTACTGTCTTCTCCTTCTTCTTCTGCCACATTATTGTCTTCTCCTTCTTATTATGTGCGCGTGCAAATTCAATGACTATATTGAGAATATGGATTAATAGTGGGTTGGAAAAGTATTTCTCAAATGGCTTTTGCGTCTAAAAACCATAAACTACTAAGTAATGGCATACATAATTTTTTAGTATAAAGGTTGTTATTTTAAGTGCGCGTGCAAATTCAATGAAAGTTAGATTTGAGGATACCCATGTATGAGTTGTATTCTATATATGTGTGTTTCGATTTATGATTTCGCTTAAGTGTAGGGTTGTTTTTACTTAAAGAAGTATCACCATCTACTATATATAAAAAAATATAGCAAACTAGGATTGGTATTCAAATCCTAGTCCAGATTGGTATTCAAAATTTATTTAATTAGTTTGTGATCCACATCATTTGATTCGTTGCTTGAGGCATCAATGTAGGCACAAATATCGGCGACGAGGAACTCGACGAGGAAGAACGAGGGCGGTGGTGGGCCAAGAACGGAAGGCGGTGGCGGGCTGAGAACGGAGGGCGCGCGGTGGCGACGAAGAGAAAATTGGAGACGCGGGAACGAGAGAAAATTTTGGGAACGAGAGGGAAAGAGATCGAGGCGTAGGGCATTTCTGTGCCTTTTTTTTATTAAATTCCCATTTAGATGCCCCTACGGACATAACCGTAGGTTATTGGTTTGCGGCTCCGTAGGGCCAAACAACAAATTAAGATTTAATATTTTTAAATTAAAATGTCGGGCACCGTGGGGACAAAGTGGCACTTTTAGTTTCATATATGAGTATCGATGGGAATATGAAGGTTTCATATTATCATCGAGTATCATATATTGGTTTTAACCTGAATATCTCGAGTCGCTCTCTAATTATGCGTTTGTTGTGCATTCGTGTTGTATGTGTAACATGATTTTAAACCATTGAGATCAAGATTGATAGAACTGATCATCCTACATTGCAATAGCATTCATCAACCAAAAACTATTATTGCAATGGTATTCATCTATAACAATCAACAATTAAAACTACAAATGTAGGATACTGATATCATAAAGCGTTATACGCAACATTGATAGAACTGATAAATAAAAAAACGAAACACAAACCGTATCAAGATTTAACAACTTTGATTATGTCATATACGCGGGCCGATATTTTCATATTAGCTAATAGGCAAAAATAGATTGCAGTCTGGATATGGCATATTGGCAGATGTTACCTATATGCATACATGCATGTTGTCTCCCTATTTTTTCATAAATCAAACCAACAACATACATCAAACTAGTCCATGCCACCAATCGGAAACTCCACTATGTTTTTGAATTATTATTTTTCCAAATAGCATTGAGCTCCTATTGATATTGTCCCATCCAACAAATTTATTGTGCTTGCCTCGACCTTCATCTAGCTTTCACATGACATATACATTATATGAGTAATATAGTTATAAATTATGGTATTTTGTTGTCATCAATCCACCTAACCCTAACCCCAAGTTGCTTAATAATTCAAGCAATTCAACAGCATTTAGTACCAAATCACTAGCCTTTGGCAACAATACTCGTCCAAACTAAAAATTTGAAGGAGAGCATTCTCCATTTCCTCAAAAGATGATGTGTGATGATGTAAATGCACTCAAGTCATGGTTTCATGTCAAGGAAACAAACATAAACTTCACACTAAAGGAACAAGAAAAACACCACAAGAAAAAACATGACATTGGTGTTACTACAGTAATTGTCCCCTCCATACTTACGCTCTAATTCCATGAAACAAACAACCCCTCAGTGGATTTGGATTGGAGTTGGATTTTTGGAATATCAAATCCATAAAAACTTGCCAGTTTTGTATTTGGTTTGCAAACTTGATTTTAGGATTGATTGATGCAACTAGGATATTTGGAGCCCTTTCCATTCCGCGAAAAAAGTAAGGATTTGCAAAAAAATCCATGTCCACAATTTGGGCACAACCAAACAAAAGAATAAGAAACTCGTAAACCATCATCTTTCATTTTCATTTGGTACAAAACAAACAAAAAAGACACATAAATTCATGAATCAACCTTAAGACTTTGAGAATCCATGTGCCCAAGGACACTAATCATCCAACATATTCGATATGAGCCCAAAGAACACTTAACATCCATTTTCAATATGAATCTGACTACAATTTTTTATTTTTTTATTTTTACATATCAAATATGAACAATGCATCCAATATCCAAACAACATCTACAAGAAATAAATATGATCGGATGATATAACAATGTTTTCAAGGCTACATCAATTGACAACACCAAAGCCAGCACCAAAGCCAGTTTTCAAGGCTACATCAATTGACAACACCAAAGCCAGTTTTGCTACGAATTAGTTGGTGAAAGAATGGTTTACACAGCAGTACACAAGAACACATCTGGGCATCTTGCTATACTAACTAGAGTGTAAGGATACATACTAGAATAATTTTCCAACTCCCCACCACTTAACCCCAACCCAGCCCCAGCCCCCGCCCCCAGCCCCAGCCCTACCCCAGCCCAGCCCCACCCCAGCCCAGCCCCAACCTAACGCTAAACCCAGTGCGGCCAGCTAAACCCCAACACCAACCCTAAGGCAAACCCTAACCCCAGCCCCACCCCACAGCAGCCGAACACCAACCCTAACCCTACCCCGACCCCGACCCCGACTGCGACCGCGACCCCTTCCCAACCCCAACTCGCGCGCCATGAACCCTAAGCCCAAAATAATCCCAAAAATCTTTAATTTACCTCACCTGAACCCTAAGCCCGAAGTAATCCAAAGATTTACTCACCTGAACCGTTGCTGCGCTGGGGCTGGGGCGATGACCTGAACCGTGGTGGCGACGAGAGCTGCGGTGGCGACGAGAGCTGATGTGGCGACGAGGAGAACGACGTTGGCGACGACGGCGTGGCGAATTGGGGAATTTTTTCGCGCGCGATCGAGAGAGAGAGAAAGTGAGCGAGCGTAGGCGATCGATCTGGGATTTTGTTAAATCGATATTTACTTGCCCCTACGGATATACCCGTAGGTCTTTTGTTTGCGTCTCCGTAGGGGCAAACACCAAATTAAGAATTAATATTTTTATTCTTGGACGTCTATGCCCGTAGGGGCAACCTTTTAGCCCTACGGATTAATCCGTAGGGCCAAACTTAAATTGCCCCTACGTATGTCAATATCCGTAGGGGCAACCCCTTATTTTACTAGTGATTGTTGATAACGAACACCATTCTTCATCTGAGCCTATTTATTCTAACTTGAATTGCCTTGTTCAGACCTCCAATTACTCCATTTGATATACATATCAAGGTAATATAAAATTGCATTTTCACCCAAAAAACTCAAACTAATCCTCCTCACAAAAATCTTGGGCATGTATGATGCACGTGCGTAACTACAATGATGAACATTACAAAGTAAATGAAAAGAGATAATTACCGCAACATATGAAATGTATGAGTCAATAAGAGTCAAAATAGATATTTCTTTTTCCATCAGATTGGCATTTCCCTTCTTCATTCTGCTTGCAACGTATTCATATCGAGAAGCACTATTTCTCGACATGAATACGTTTAGCGTTTATATTAGCAGTAAAGGAAATCAGAGTCCAAGAATTTTAAAACTTATAAATAACCAAAAATATTTATAATAGTCCCAAAAGCGATGACTGAACACGGTTCGAAAATTCAAGAAATTAGGAATGTAAGATAGCCTTGAACAAAAGACATGTTTACTGAAAAGGAAAATTAGAGCTCGGCCTGACTTGAAAGATATTGACTTTTCTCCTCCGTTGGTACCATCTCGTACCTTGCCTCGTCATCTATCTCAAAGTCGTCTGATGACATTCCCAAGAAAAGAAAACATGAAAACGGAAATGCCGTCAGCGAACTAAAATTCGGTAAGTCCCCATTTTATTAGAAAAAAATATTTTTCTATGTTAACAGTATTTACAATAAACATGATATTTTGGCTACAATTTAGTTATTAATGTTTATAATCTAATAGCTTTAATACATGATTTCAATCAGTTGAAACAAATGTAACACAATAATAATGCTTGTTTAATTTATAAAAATAGTAATAATAAGGTTTTGTAATTTAGGAATAACCATAGGTATAGGGTTGATATTAACATCATCAAAAGGTAATAAGGTACAAAGATTCATGATTATAAAAATATATAAACTATATTTTATTTTAGAATTATTTGATAATAAATTAGTTTAGTAAAATATCATGTCATGCTACCAAGAATGTAGTGTAGAATTATTTTTAGTATGCTAATTAAATTATGGTGTATTAATATAATCATTAAACGATATTTGACACGAAACATGGTATACATAATAATAGGCATGAGAATAACTGTGAACAGTAATAAGTATTGGGCATAACAAATAAATAGCATGTGTTAATCAGTACAATGTTACTAATGTATCATGATATTCAATATTTCAGTGCTAGTAACTACAAATAGAAGCTCGATTGTGGGAGTTTTATTATGTAATTAGAATATTCCGTAATACCACGGAACAACAGTAATACGAGATTCACGAGATATATAATGTAATGTACCGTTTTTCTCCGGAACTACGAGGAACAAGAAATGATCCTCCATTACACATAAATACCCCCATTTTCGAGCAACTCCATTCCCAATGATATCCAATAAATAATGTACATGTCACATTCACAAGATTCATGAGATTCATTAAATTCACGAGATTCATGTCGAGTTTAAGTCAAGATAATATAATCTAACGTAGGAGTATTCACAGACCTAAAGCTATCATCCAGAGGCAAAGAAATACGGGCCTGCTCATTTAATAGGACTGCAACCACCGCCAGAGTATTCATAAACCCAAAGCTATCATCCTGGGGCTAGGAAACACTGGCCCATTCATGAGTTGGTCATGAGATTCCTAAGAATACAGGTCAAGTCCTAAATACAATTCCAAGTCTATGTATATAGAACAATCAGGTAATACTAATTCAATTTCATGCCAGAAATAAGCATAAGTTCGCATGCAGAAATCTATAGTTTTGGTTTAGAATTAGAGAATCGTATACGAGGAATAAATTGTAGTTCAGAGGGTCGTATAAATAACGAGGCTGGGTTTGCTTCGATCAGGTTCCTGGTGAGAGAGGAACGGAAGTTTCCGTAACGCTGAGCAGAGAAGGTCAGTGCAGACTTCAGAATCCATGCACCGATTGTATTTTGCATTTTTGGTAGGTTTTCGTTCATATTCTGCTTTTCCCTATTAGACATAAAACTAAGCGTCTGCGAGTCATGAACTATTATCAATAAGAAAATCCCGATTACGATCGAGTAGAGAGATGCATATTTTACAACAACTGCGTAGATAGTTTTTGCTACAGTCCAGATTCATCACATTTTGTTAGGACCCTGTTTTCATAAACTTTCGTAACTTTTCAGATAAATTAATATAGGAATAAAATGTAGCTAACTCTCTGTAGATATTCCAGAAACTTGAGTTTGCTCAAATTGGAATCCAGAGTTAAAAGATATGTTTAATATTCTAAGGTAAGAGAAAATCAATTTCAGCATATTAACAAAAACCGATTTGAATTAAAATAACAAATAACAGTTAATCACATATATAATAATCTGAAATATTAAAAATACATGAACTGTATACATAATTAATAATTTATTATCATGTCGAAAAAATAATATAAGTATTTAGATAATCATATGATATATGCTGATGATATAACACTTAACAAACCATAACTATCTAATAACAAAAATATAACAAACAAACAAAAATTAGTATGACTTAATTTAAATAGAATTAAATATACACGTAACATGTAATATGAAAATCACCATACAGATATGTGCACTAACAACAACAAAACAAAACCGAATGATTGGATAACATCATACAAAGCAAATTGATAATAATCTACTGACTAAATCTTTAATATTAAATTCTAACCACTTCATAAATCCCAATGATATATGTATTGATAATACACCAAAACAACGTTGTTAATGCATCAAAAATGTTAACCGTCACCATAAAATAATATACTTATAAAATTTATCTTTTCCTTACAAATAAGAATTAGGGTTGATGTCCCTTTATAAAAATAACCCTTTTTTTTATAAAAAACTATAACTTTAAACCAAAAGGAACAATCCTTTTATTTAAACAGTTTAGGGTTTGGTTAAAAATCATTTCTTTTGTTTTAAAATGCAAATTTTAAACATGTAAAAGAAATAAAAATGAGAGAGGGATTTATCATAAAGGGACGAACTAAGATCGTTTCTTGACAGGTGAAAGATGCCCCGATTAGATCGATGCGAAGGGATGGGTCTTCTCCCTTCGTTCGATTTTCTTCTCATCGGGCTTCTGATCGAAGATAACAAGGAAGGAGTCGGAGAAGAATTTTAGACTTACAGTGTTTTTTTTAATTTACGGCAGAAAGAAAAAAACATTTCTGATTGTTTAAAAGATCTAGGTTTTCTTTAAATTTCAAATTGTCAATGAGTATATCAAATCGCAATATCGGATATTGGAAAAAAAATCTGAAAAAGAATAATGAGATTGACAACCATCTCGATATTTATTTAAAAAAAAACAAGATAAATATTTGGTTTGTTTTATTAAAAAAAATATTACACTTGGAGGTGTAGCGTTTTTTTTGAAAGACCAATAAAACACATTGTAACTTGAATTGCCTTGTTCACTCCAATTACTCCACTTGATATACATATCAAGGTAATATAAAATTGCATTTTCACGCAAAAATCTCAAACTAATCCTCCTCACAAAAATCTTAGGCATGTATGATGCACGTGCGTAACTACAATGATGGACATTACAAAGAAAATGAAAAGAGAGAATTACCGCAACATCTGAAATGTATGAGTCAATAAGAGTCAAAATAGATATTTCTTTTACCATCAGATTGGCATTGCCCTTCTTCATTTTGCAGCTTTATGTACTTGCTCAGTTGGTTGCACGTCGACCACTCAGGTATCACAGCCAATGATAACACCTTGAACTTCATTTCATCAACTTGATAAACTGTTATAATGTAATGGAGATGTCATGATATCATTATCGGGTTACAGCTTGCATTTTCTAGTGCCCACAACAACTGATACCAGAAATATCAATAGCCAGTTTGCCTTTATGTTCAAAAGGTAAAAGTTCTATGTATTTATCACGGATTTTGACTTTTCAGTTATCCTTTCTACTTAGAACAATAAGTTTCAGTCTCCTACACCAACTTTTTATTGATACAATAAATACTTTGGATTTTGAATCCTTCTTCAGACTGTGTTTCAATCTTTTCGCATGGACTGGCAACCCATTTTCTCATAACCATAGTTCAAAAATTGGCATCAGTACCACTCAACGATATTTCAAGCAGCTTCATTCTAAGATTTTCCAGCAGAAATAAACATAACGCTAATAAGACGGCCAAGTATCATTCCTAAAGTTTGTTCAGAAAATTTAATGGCGATACAGGTTTAACAGGTTATGACATTCAGTTATTCTAGCCATATCTTCTACATACTTGTCATTAATGAGCTTTTCAGTAACTCAAAAGGTTAAGAATTTGTTGAGTTCATCAACTTTATAAGGACCTGCATGATATTGATCGGCAAAAACTACAGTACATGCATAAGATGGAAGACAAGGAAAGGGTGAAGTAGGAATCAAATGGGGAATGAGGATATTTTCTACTACTATAAATGAGTAAAACAATTGAGTTCAAATACTAGTGCAAAGTTGAAGGCGAAGTGAGAAATATTTATATGACAGTAAGTTGCTTTCGCGGGGGAGGGGGGAGGGGGGATTGGTGGGAACAGAACAGCTTTATAGATAAGTTTTACTTACACTTCAATAAGTAAGATAAAGAACCCAATTCTGCTCATGATCAATATTTTTGAAGCAGGGATAACTCTTAATAAGTTTAAGCAAACTTTAAGAAGATGGAATGAGTCATAATACATATGTTTTGATCTTTAACAAGACCCTCAACTTGCAAATTGGAATTTCAATATAGCATCTCTGCACCATTAAAACACTGATTTATGAGCATGATGAACAATGTCATAAATTATAAGGCTATAAGCAAATAGATTACATTTTCCCTATACCAACATCCTGTCATGAATTAATTTTATGTATAATAACAGCCACCCTTTATTTCTGAGAAACAAGCTTCATTCAAATCTGCTTTGTAATACTGCTAATGTTATCTTCCAGGTTCAAGTTTGTCAATATAGAGCCAAACTAGCAATGGCCCCCGCGCAATGCATGGGTACGAATTCCAAAATCCAGAATAATCTGAAGAAAATTTCATAGTAATTTACAAATTTCATGATTTTCGTATATTATAGCAAGAAAAATAATGAAAATCTGAAGAAAATTCCCAAGGATTTGAAAGTTAATTTTTTTTATATTTTTTCATATGAAGTTCATAAATATGAGATATTACAACTTACAAATAATACTACAATAAGCCTTGAAATTAAAATGATTATTCTTGACTTTGGATTTCGTGCCCGCCGTATTTTTCATATATTTTTTGTATAAAGTTCATAAATATGAGATATTACAACTTACAAATAATACAATAATAAGCTTTGAAATTAATATGATTATTCTTGACTTTGGATTTCGTGCTAATGCACTGCGCGGGACACAGATTAAATAATTTTCAATTTTGCTGCCATGCTAAAATCTGCAAAATGAAAAATTGTGCCGTGCCCTGCTTCCCAAAAACAAGAAATGGAACAAGCCTGCAACGTATTCATATCGAGAAACGCTATTTCTCGACATGAATACGTTAAGCGTCTATATAAGCAGTAAAGGAAATCAGAGTCCAAGAATTTTAAAACTTACAAATATCCAACAATATTTATAGTAGTCCCAAAAGCGATAACTGAACACAGTTCGAAAATTCAAGAAACTAGAAATGTAAGATAGTCTTAAACAAAATACATGCTTACTGAAAAGGAAAAAACTAGAGCTCGACCAGACTTGAAAGATATTGACTGTCCTTCTTAGTTGGTACCACCTCATACCTTGCCTCGTCATCTCGTCTGATGACATTCCCAAGGAAAGAAAACATGAAAACAGAAATGCCATCAGCGAACTAAAGTACGATAAGTCCCCATTTTATTAGAAAACAATATTTTTCTATATTAAGATTATTTACAATAAACATGATATTTTGGCTATAATTTAGTTATTAATGTTTATAATCTAATAGGTTTAATACATGATTTTAATCAGTTGGAACAAATGTAGCACAATAATAATGCTTGTTTAATTTATAATAATAGTAATAATAAAGTTTTGTAATTTAGGAATAACCATATGTATAGGGTTGATATTAACATCACCAAAAGGTAATAAGGTACAAAGATTCATGATTATAAAAATATATAAAGTATATTTTATTTTAGAATTATTTGATAATAAATTAGTTTATTAAAGTATCATGTCATACTAAAAAGAATGTAGTGTAGAATTATTTTTAGTATGCTAATTAAATTATGGTGTATTAATATAATCATTAAACGAAATTTGACATGAAACATGGTATACATAATAATAGGCATGAGAATAACTGTAGACAATAATAAGTATTGGACATGACAAATAAATAGCATGTGTTAATCAGTGCAATGTAACTAGTGTATCACGATATTCAATATTTCAGTGTTAGTAACTATAAATATAAGCTCGATTGTGAGAGCTTTATTATGTAACCAGGATATCCGTAATGCCACGGAACAACAGCAACACGAGATTCACGAGATATATAATGCAATGTACCGTTTTTCTCCGGTACCACGAGGAACAAGACATGATCCTCCATTACACATAAATACCCCCATTTTTGAGCAACCCCATCCCCATGATATATATATCCAATAAATAATATGCATGTCATATTCACAAGATTCACGAGATTCAAGATATTCATTAGATTCACGACATTCATGAGATTCAAGATTTACGGATTCATGTCGAGTTCAAGTCAAGATAATATAATCTAACGCGAGAGTATTCACAGACCTAAAGCTATCATCCAGAGGCAAGGAAACACGGGCCTGGTCATTTAATGGGACTCCAACCACCGCCGGAGTATTCACGGATCCAAAGGTATCATCCTGGGACCTGGAAACGCGGGCCCATTCATGAGTTGGTCATGGGACTCCTAAGAATACAGGTCAAGTCCTAAATACAATTCTAAGTCTCTATGTATATAGAACAAGCAGGTAATACTAATTCAATTTCCTTCCAGAAATAAGCATAAGTTCGCATGCAGATATCTATGGTTTTGGTTTAGAATTAGAGAATCTTATACAAGGAATAAATTGTAGTTCAGAGGGTTGTATAAAAAACAAGACTGAATTTGCTTTGATCGGGTTCCTGGTGATAGAGAAACGAAAGTTTCCGTAACACTGCGCAGAGCAGGCCAGTGCAGGTTTCAGAATCTATACACCGATAGTATTTTGCATTTTTGGTAGGTTTTCGTTCATATTCTGCTTTTCCCTGTTAGATATAAAATTAAGAGCTTGCGAGTCATGAACGATTATCAATAAGAAAATCCCGATTACGATCAACGAGTAGAGAGTTATGTCTATTTTACTACAACCGTGTAGATATTTTTTTGCTGCAGTCCAGATTCATCACATTTTGTTATAACCCTGTTTTCATAAACTTCCGTAACTTATCAGAGAAATTAATATAGAAATAAAATGTAGCTAACTCTATGTAGATATTTCGGAACATGAGTTTGCTCAAATTGGAATCCGGAGTTAAGAGATATGTCTATTCTAAGGCAAGGGAAAATCAGTTTCAGCATACTAACAAAAACCGATTTGAATTAAAATAACAGATAACAATTAATCACATATATAATAATCTGAAATATTAAAAAGACATGAGCAGTATACACAATTAATAATTTATTATCATGTCAAGAAAATAATGTAAGTATTTAGATAATCATATGATATATGCTGATGATATAACACTTAACAAACCATAAATATCTAATAACAAAAATATAACAAACAAACAAAAATTAGTATGACTTAATCTAAATAGAATTAAATATACACGTAACATGTAATATGAAAATCACCATACAGATATGTCCATTAACAACAACAAAACAAAACCGAATGATTGGATAACATCATACAAAGCAAATTGATAATAATCTACTGACTAAATCTTTAATATTAAATTCTAACCACTTCATAAATCCCAATGATATATGTATTGATAATACACCAGAACAACGTTGTTAATGCATCAAAAATGTTAACCGTCACCATAAAATAATATACTTATAAAATTTATCTTTTCCTTACAAATAAGAATTGGGGTTGATGTCCCTTTATAAAAATAACCCCTTTTTATAAAAACTATATCTTTAAACCAAAAAGAACAATCCTTTTATTTAAACAGTTTAGGGTTTGGTTAAAAATCATTTCTTTTGTTTTAAAATGCAAATTTAAACATGTAAAAGAAATAAAAATGAGAGAGGGATTTATCATAAAGGGACGAACCAAGATCGTTTCTTTACAGGTGAAAGATGCCCCGATTAGATCGATGCGAAGGGATGGGTCTTCTCCCTTCGTTCGATTTTCTTCTCATCGGGCTTCTGATCGAAGATAGCAAGGAAGGCATCGGAGAAGAATTTTGGACTTACTGTGTTTTTTTTTAATTTACGGCAGAAAGAAAAAAACATTTCTAATTGTTTAAAAGATCTAGGTTTTCTTTAAATTTCAAGTTGTCAATGAGTATATCGAATCGCAATATCAGATATTGGAAAAAAAATCTGAAAAAGAATAATGAGATTGACAACCATCTCGATATTTATTTAAATAAAAAAAAAGATAAATATTTGGTTTGTTTTATTAAAAAAAATATTACACTTGGAGGTGTAGCGTTTTTTTTGAAAGACCAATAAAACACATTGTAACTTGAATTGCCTTGTTCAGACCTCCAATTACTCCACTTGATATACATATCAAGGTAATATAAAATTGCATTTTCACCCAAAAATCTCAAACTAATCCTCCTCACAAAAATCTTGGACATGTATGATGCACGTGCGTAACTACAATAATGAACATTACAAAGAAAATGAAAAGAGAGAATTACCGCAACATCTGAAATGTATGAACCAATAAGAGTCAAAATAGATATTTATTTTACCATCAGATTGGCATTGCCCTTCTTCATTTTGCAGCTTTATGTACTTGCTCAGTTGGTTGCATGTCGACCTCTAAGGTATCATAGTCAATGATAACACCTTGAACTTCATTTCATCAACTTGATAAACTGTTATAATGTAATGGAGATGTCATGATATCATTATCGGGTTACAGCTTGCATTTTCTAGTGCCCACAACAACTGATACCAGAAATATCAATAGCCAGTTTGCCTTTATGTTCAAAAGGTAAAAGTGCTATGTATTTATCACGGATTTTGACTTTTCAGTTACCCTTTCTACTTAGAACAATAAGTTTCAGTCTCCTACACCAACTTTTTATTGATACAATAAATACTTTGGATTTTGAATCCTTCTTCAGACTGTGTTTCAATCTTTTCACATGGACTGGTAACCCATTTTCTCATAACCATAGTTCAAAAATTGGCATCAGTACCACTCAACGATATTTCAAGCAGCTTCATTCTAAGATTTTCCGGCAGAAATAAACATAACGCTAATAAGACAGCCAAGTATCATTCCTAAAGTTTGTTCAGACAATTTAATGGTGATACAGGTTTAACAGGTTATAACATTCCACTCAGTTCTTCTAGCCATATCTTCCACATACTTGTGTCATTAATGAGCTTTTCAGTAACTCAAAAGGTTAAGAATTTGTTGAGTTCATCAACTTTATCAGGACCAGCATGCTATTGATCGGCAAAAACTACAGTACATGCATAAGATGGAAGACAAGGAAAGGGTGAAGTAGGAATCAAATGGGGAATGAGGATATTTTCTACTACTATAAATGAGTAAAACAATTGAGTTCAAATACTAGTGCAAAGTTGAAGGCGAAGTGAGAAATATTTATATGACAGTAAGTTGCTTTCGCGGGGGAGGGGGGAGGGGGGATTGGTGGGAACAGAACAGCTTTATAGATAAGTTTTACTTACACTTCAATAAGTAAGATAAAGAACCCAATTCTGCTCATGATCAATATTTTTGAAGCAGGGATAACTCTTAATAAGTTTAAGCAAACTTTAAGAAGATGGAATGAGTCATAATACAAATGTTTTGATCTTTAACAAGACCCTCAACTTGCAAATTGGAATTTCAATATAGCATCTCTGCACCATTAAAACACTGATTTATGAGTATGATGAACAATGTCATAAATTATAAGGCTATAAGCAAATAGATTACATTTTCCCTATACCAACATCCTGTCATGAATTAATTTTATGTATAATAACAGCCACCCTTTATATCTGAGAAACAAGCTTCGTTCAAATCTGCTTTGTAATACTGCTAATGTTATCTTCCAGGTTCAAGTTTGTCAATATAGAGCCAAACTAGCAATGGCCCCCACGCAATGCATGGGTGCGAATTCCAAAATCCAGAATAATCTGAAGAAAATTTCATAGTAATTTACAAATTTCACGATTTTCGTATGTTATAGCAAGAAAAATAATGAAAATCTGAAGAAAATTCCCAAGGATTTGAAAGTTAATTTTTTATATATTTTTTCGTATGAAGTTCATAAATATGAGATATTACAACTTACAAATAATACTACAATAAGCCTTGAAATTAAAATGATTATTCTTGACTTTGGATTTCGTGCCCGCCGTATTTTTCATATATATTTTTTGTATAAAGTTCATAAATATGAGATATTACAACTTACAAATAATACAATAATAAGCTTTGAAATTAATATGATTATTCTTGATTTTGGATTTCGTGCCAATGCACTGCGCGGGACACAGATTAAATAATTTTCAATTTTGTTGCCATGCTAAAATCTGCAAAATGATAAATTGTGCCGTGCCCTGCTTCCCAAAAACGAGAAATGGAACAAGCCTGCAACGTATTCATATCGAGAAACGCTATTTCTCGACATGAATACGTTAAGCGCCTATATAAGCAGTAAAGGAAATCAGAGTCCAAGAATTTAAAAACTTATAAATATCCAACAATATTTATAATACTCCCAAAAGCGATAACTGAACACAGTTCGAAAATTCAAGAAACTAGAAATGTAAGATAGTCTTGAACAAAATACATGCTTACTGAAAAGGAAAAAACTAGAGCTCGACCTGACTTGAAAGATATTGACTGTCCTTCTTAGTTGGTACGACCTCATACCTTGCCTCGTCATCTCGTCTGATGACATTCCTAAGAAAAGAAAACATGAAAACAGAAATGGCGTCAGAGAACTAAAGTCCGGTAAGTCCCCATTTTATTAGAAAACAATATTTTTCTAGATTAACATTATTTACAATAAACATGATATTTTGGCTATAATTTAGTTATTAATGTTTATAATCTAATAGGTTTAATACATGATTTTAATCAGTTGGAACAAATGTAACACAATAATAAGGCTTGTTTAATTTATAAAAATAGTAATAATAAAGTTTTGTAATTTAGGAATAACCATATGTATAGGGTTGATATTAACATCACCAAAAGGTAATAAGGTACAAAGATTCATGATTATAAAAATATATAAAGTATATTTTATTTTAGAATTATTTGATAATAAATTAGTTTACTAAAGTATCATGTCATACTAAAAAGAATGTAGTGTAGAATTATTTTTAGTATGCTAATTAAATTATGGTGTATTAATATAACCATTAAACGAAATTTGACACGAAACATGGTATACATAATAATAGGCATGAGAATAACTGTAGACAATAATAAGTATTGGACATGACAAATAAATTGCATGTGTTAATTAGTGAAATGTAACTAGTGTATCACGATATTCAATATTTCAGTGTTAGTAACTATAAATATAAGCTCGATTGTGAGAGCTTTATTATGTAACCAGGATATCCGTAATGCCACGGAACAACAGCAACACGAGATTCACGAGACATCCCCATCCCCATGATATATATATCCAATAAATAATATGCATGTCATATTGCAATGTACCGTTTTTCTCATGTACCATGAGGAACAAGACATGATCCTCCATTACACATAAAAAACCCCATTTTCGAGCAACCCCATCCCCATGATATATATATATCCAATAAATAATATGCATGTCATATTCACAAGATTCACGAGATTCAAGATATTCATTAGATTCACGACATTCACGAGATTAAAGATTTACGGATTCATGTCGAGTTCAAGTCAAGATAATATAATCTAACGCGAGAGTATTCACAAACCTAAAGCTATCATCCAGAGGTAAGGAAACACGGGCCTGCTCATTTAATGGGACTCCAACCACCGCCGGAGTATTCACAGATCCAATGGTATTATCCTGGGACCAGGAAACACGGGCCCATTTATGAGTAGGTCATGGGACTCCTAAGAATACAGGTCAAGTCCTAAATCCAATTCTAAGTCTCTATGTATATAGAACAAGCAGGTAATACTAATTCAATTTCATTCCAGAAATAAGCATAAGTTCGCATGCATATATCTATGGTTTTGGTTTAGATTTAGAGAATCTTATACAAGGAATAAATTGTAGTTCAGAGGGTCGTATAAATAACAAGACTGAATTTGCTTTGATCGGGTTCCTGGTGATAGAGGAACGAAAGTTTCCGTAACGCTGCGCAGAGCAGGCCAGTGTAGGTTTCAGAATCTATACACCGATAGTATTTTGCATTTTTGGTAGGTTTTCATTCATATTCTGCTTTTCCCTGTTAGATATAAAATTAAGCGTTTGCGAGTCATGAACGATTATCAATAAGAAAATCCCGATTAGGATCAACGAGTAGAGAGTTATGTCTATTTTACTACAACCGCGTAGATATTTTTTGCTGCAGTCCAGATTCATCACATTTTGTTATAATCCTGTTTTCATAAACTTCCGTAACTTTTCAGATAAATTAATATAGAAATAAAATGTAGCTAACTCTATGTAGATGTTTCAGAACTTGAGTTTGCTCAAATTAGAATCCGGAGTTAAGAGATATGTCTATTCTAAGGCAAGGGAAAATCGGTTTCAGTATACTAGCAAAAACCGATTTGAATTAAAATAACAGGTAACAATTAATCACATATATAATAATCTGAAATATTAAAAAGACATGAACAGTATACACAATTAATAATTTATTATCATGTCAAGAAAATAATATAAGTATTTAGATAATCATATGATATATGCTGATGATATAACACTTTACAAACCATAACCATCTAATAACAAAAATATAACAAACAAACAAAAATTAGTATGACTTAATCTAAATAGAATTAAATATACACGTAACATGTAATATGAAAATCACCATATTGATATGTGCACTAACAACCTAACAAAACCGATTGATTGGATAACACCATACGAAGTAAATTGATAATAATCTACTTACTAAATGTTTAATATTAAATTCTAACCACTTCTTAAATCCTCATGATATATGTATTGATAATACACCAAAACAGCGTTGTTAATGCGTCAATAATGTTAACCATCACCATAAATTAATAAACTTATAAAATTTATCTTTTCCTTACAAATAAGAATTAGGGTTGATGTCTCTTTATAAAAATAAACCCTTTTTTTTTATAAAAACTATTACTTTAAGCCAAAAAGAACAATCCTTTTATTTAAACAATTTAGGGTTTGGTTAAAAATCATTTCTTTTGTTTTAAAATGTAAATTTTGAATATGTAAAAGAAATAAAGATGAGAGTGGAACTTATCATAAAAGGACAGCCTAGGATCGTTTCTTGACAGGTGAAAGATGCCTCGATTAGATCGAGGCGAGGGGATGGGTCTTTTCTCTTCATTCGATTCTCTTCTCATCGGGCTTCTGATCAGAGATGACAAGGAGGGCAGCGGTGTCATGCCCCGCTTCCCAGTAGACGGAAACGGTGGCATGGCAGGCTCGCAACGTATTTACTATGAAATAAATACGTTAAGCGTAATTAAGCAATATAACAATGAACAAGAATAACAAGAGTAAAAAAAATGAAACAGTAAATTTATTTACATTCAACTTTAGATACAACTGTCTGAAATAAATGATGCAATAAACATAGCAATACCTAAACAATGACATACAGAAAGTAAGTGCGGGCTGGAAGGAGCTAGTAATCTGGCTGTGCAACAAGCTGGTCCAAGTCCTCTTGGCTCGGCTCTATCTCCTCAGAGTCCGGTCCTCCTAACGAACATCCCAAAGAAATAAACAGAAAGAAATGTCGTCAACGAACTAGTGCTCGGTAAGTCCCAAAAGAAGAAAGAGAAGATAGTATATAATGTGAAATGAACAGGTAAAGTTGTATACAACACAGGTATAAAATAGTTATTCTAACATGGTTATTTGTAGTTTGATAAGAAAGGTATTCATGTATACGAGAGGAGTCCATCTTACCCAGTGGAATGTGGTAATATGTAGTACAAGGCCCCGTCATAACCCACGAGACAACGGCACGTGAATTCATGTAGGTGTCTTTTAAGTGCCTCTCGTGCCACAATATACGTTCCGTAGCAATTTACCCGTTTATCCCTGCGTATTGTATTGTATAGATTAAGATTATAGATCTTGGCCGAATCCATAGATATAAAATGTTCAAGTTCATGTTCAGAATGTAATTATGTGTTCAAGTAGTCATGTTGAGTTCATATCAAGTTATAATCATGGTTCGGTCAAGTCGAGTCAAGTATAAAAGTTTGAATTTGATGTTGAATTCAAGTATTCAGGTTCATGATCTGGTATTCAAGTTCGTGTTTGATTTTGGATTCAGGTTTGAGTTTGAATTTATATTGAGTCAGACACTTGTGAACAGATTTAACTCTTGAATTCGTAGGTTCGGGAGTAATCGGCAACTGCTGCTCATGAACGGCATGATTTGTCTTTTTCCAAGACAATTGCCATTGATAACTCCGTTAAGTTGTCTAATCTGAATAGGCAAGCACTCACTTTCTCCGGCTCTCTCGGGCTCAAGAGAATTGATCCTGCTTAAACCTATATTTAAACTAGAGTTCTTAAAATATTGTTTTGCATATCTCGAGGGGTTTTATGAAAAATAGTTTAATATAGTTTTAAAAAAAAGAACCTCGAGGGTGATTTGTATTGTTTAGGGTTTTTATGAGCATGTATTTTAATTATTGGGTATTTTAATGATAAATAATTAGCTTTTAAAAGTTTATGTTATTTTATTGAAAACTAGTATTTTTTGGTAACTTGGTAGTATTTTATTAAAAGTTTAATCTTTCATTTTAAAAATATAATTTCATAATATATTGAAAATGCAGATTTATAATTTTTATATAATTTTTTTTTAAAATAGTTTTATTTAGAAAAGTCGCATTTCTTAATAACCGTATTTTATTTCTTTTCGAGATCGAATACTCCATGAGGAGTTCTGCATCTCACTCTATCTAAAGAATGTGATATAATCCACACCATCCAATTGCGGGTCCCTTAATGAAGATTGTAGAGACGTATTTGTCAAGGATTACAAAATACCGCTTTAGATGAAACCCGATTTTTAAAAGATAAGGTATTTTATTGTAAAAGTTATTCTTTAAACCAACTATATGCATATGTAGACATCGTGCTATGAAACCAAGGTGTGCGTGTGGGATAGGTCGTTTCCCATAAAATTTTCCTAAATGTATTATTTTTTAACAATATATAAAAGAGATGATAATAAAGTTCGAGGTATTTTGATGAAAAATTCTTTTATTTGCTTCAC
Source organism: Agapanthus africanus (assembly GCA_030015575.1). Classification (NCBI taxonomy): domain Eukaryota; kingdom Viridiplantae; phylum Streptophyta; class Magnoliopsida; order Asparagales; family Amaryllidaceae; genus Agapanthus; species Agapanthus africanus. Next base: position 412,375,723 of record JASDDO010000016.1, read on the forward strand.
ATGAAAATTTTGGTTAAACTTGAATCTAAACATTTGTAATTAAAGTTATAATTAGTGTGGTAAAATTAGATTGACCAAGATATAAAGAAAAAGTGAGTTCTAGGTTTTAAAAAGAAAGGTATCGGGAATAACTCCACTTTGTTATATGATTTGGAGATGAATTTCGATAAAAAGAAAGAGAATTAGGAGGGACTTACCGTTTGAAAATATCAAGAAAAGGATTAGGAAGATGGAAGAGGGCTTCGTGGCATTGCGGTTGCTCCGGAAATGGTTTCGATCTTCGACGGAACAAGCTTGGTCGCTAACTCCACTTGCACTTGGGAACTTTTAGAGAGAATTTTTGCTAGAATTTCAAAATGGTGAAAAGCTAAAGCATGAGGTGGTATTTATAGTGAAAAATTAGGGTTTGGGAATTAAAATTTTGGATTAAAAAGATATTGAATGGTGAAATGAAGGATCTCTGTTTGATTGCAGGGAAATCAAACAATACAGCGAAGTTAAGGGGAGACTAAAGGGTGTGTGCAAAGCACGGAGCCATTTGGGCTCATCACAAACGTTGGCGCCAACCCTATGGGCAATTTGGTCGGTCGGATTTGAGGCAAATGCCTCGAGATTCGTGCAACGTGGGTTTTTGGTTGTACACTTCATTGCGCCTTTTTGATTTTTCTGAAACTTTTCATTCCCCTGTATATTGCACGTGCAACTCTTGGGCTTCCAAAAATTAAAAAGAAAAATAATTGTGTCTGATAAGAATCAAACACACAGACTATGTCACAGTAGTGCAGGGGCTTTATCAATGAGCTACAAGTTGTTTCTTGTTTTTATTTAACAAATGTAACTTTTAACTCTTGCACAAGCTGTAATACTCTTTTCTGTATATTAACAAGAAAATTTCTGCACAGTGATTTCAGAGTCATTACAAGCGGAGAAGAATTTTGGATTTACGGTGTTTTTTCAATATACAGCAGAAAGAAAGAAAAGGTTTCTGATTGTTTAAAAGATCTAGGTTTTCTTTAAATTTCAAATCGTCAATGAGTATATCAAATCGCAATATCGAATATTGGAAATAAAATCTGAACAACAATAATGAGATTGACATCCATCTCGATATTTCTTTTTAAGAAAACAAAAACAAAAACAAGCCTAAAATATTTGGTTTGTTTATTAAAAAATATTGCACTTGGAGGTGTAGCGTTTTTGTTTGAAAGACAAATAAAACACATTGTAAGTATTTTTGTAAAAACATTAACTAAATAAAATTGTAACTAATATATAAAATGTTCTGTATAATAGATGTATTCCTATAAAACTGTAACAAATATGAAAACAAATATAATATAAACTAACAAATATCTAAATTTGTATAAAACGTATATAACATTAAAAGCTGTAAAATGTATAATATTAAACTGATAACTATACACAAATGATTGAAAACGTGACAAAAACTCTAAACAGATTTTACTTATGAATATAATATACATTAAATATACTAATTACGTGTACAATTTCATATGATATAACATTAAATTCAAATCTAATCATACTTCAGCTATATGTTTTACAATTATTATCTTGGAACTTGTTTTTGAATAAACCCCAAATTTTAATTGAATGTATACGAATGAAATGTTAGTACTAAAATAATTTATGCACTATATAAATAGCTGCAAGTATAAAACGTTGGAATGTATATACCTATATAATACCTAATATTTGAACAAACTTAAGTGATTAATATTATTAAATCCCATCAATCCCCCAAGATCCAACACAAAGAAAACAATCAAAACAAGCCTGTCAAAGCAACACACAAACTAAATAAAATAAACAAATAAATTTTTATTTTTAATTAGAAGAATAACTTTTCTCTTCGTTTAAAATATTAATAAATATTTGGTTATATAAAAATATGACATTAGTTTTAAAACTTAGGGAATTAAAATAAAAACTAAAATATTTCAGTCGGGATTCGAACCTATGACCTATGGAATATCAATGCTGTGTTATAACCAAGATATATAAGATTGGACCATGTATATAATTTGAACGGAAATAAATATACATACACGTGTTTCGAAGAAAATAACATTTCTTGAAAAAAGGAAAATACAAGGAATGTATTAAGATTATGTTGTCGTTACATTCTACCCTTCTTAAAATAATTCCGTACTCAAAATTACCCAAGGGTCCCCGATTACTGGACAAGGTAGAGATTACACCGTCGTTTATCTCCTTCGCACTCTATGAGTCAATGTAAGAAGGGATACAATAAATTAGGATATGAGATGCTTCCAAATCGAAAGTTCCAAAGCTGGGACAAGGACTACTAGGAGTGATCAAAAACTTTTCAAGAATGTATGCAAGTGATATATTAAGAGGTGCAAGAAAGAAGGACTAAAAGGGATTCGATAAATCCTGATGGAATCGAAAAGATAATAAGAAAAGGTCATGACAGAGATGAAGGGTTTGAACTTCCGTTTTTTCTTCGTCGAGAGTTGATCATCAAGAAAGATAAGAAAGGACTCAAAACGGATTCAAGAGAAAATTTAAAAGAACAAGATAAATGATAAGGTCCACATTGTGTCATGATCGTCAGGAGAGGAAGGAAGGATTCAAGATACTATGATTCAAGAGTGATATCATGGTGCAGTCGTTACAGTATACCCTCCTTAAAATAATTTCGTCCCCGAAATTATCTCAAGAAGGAAATTGTAACAGGGTAAAAAAATAGTGTCGTACAAGTTGTCTTCGCGCTTCCAATTGTCACTCTCAAGCAGTGATGCTACGTCCGGAAGAAAGGAATACGATTTGGGACAGAACGAAATGCCAAAAATTGAAAAACACAAGAGTAATGATAGATTCAAAGAAATAAGATGGAAAATAGATAATAATGTCAAGGATTGAAATACAAGAAAGGGATCAAGATGGTTTCAAGGAATAAAATTTAAGAAGAGTAATAAATGTTGTCAGACGTTTTAAATCCATGTATTACCTGCTTTTAATGGTCATGCAAAATTGACCTACATAGGCCACCAATAAAACTTATCACGCCTCGCTTCTCAAAAACGAGAAACGGGAGCAACAAGCCCGCAACATATTCATATCGAGAAGCACTATTTCTCGATATGAATACGTTAAGCGTCTATATATATATGCAGTAAAGGAAATCGGAGTACAAGAATTTTAAAACTTATAAAATATCCAACAATATTTATAATTGTCCCAAAAACGATAACTGAACACAGTTCGACAATTCAAGAAACGAGAAATGAAAGATAGCCTTGAACAAAAGACATGCTTACTGAATAGGAAAACTAGAATTCGGCCTGACCTGAAAAATATTGACTGTCTTTCTCGGTTGGTACCACTTCGTACCTAGCCTCATCACCTGTTCCAAAGTCGTCTGATGACATTCATAAGAAAAGAAAACATGAAAACAGGAATGCCGCCAGCGAGCTAAAGTTCGGTAAGTCCCCATTTTGTTAAAAAACAATATTTTTCTATGTTAACAGTATTTACAATGAAACATGATATTTTGGCTACAATTTAGTTATTAATGTTTATAATCTAATAGGTTTAATACATGGTTTCAATCAGTTGGAATAAATATAACACAATAATAATGCTTGTTTAATTTATAAAAAATAGCAATAATAAGGTTTTGTAATTTAGGAATAACCATAGGTATAGGGTTGATATTAACATCTTCAAAAGATAACAAGGTACAAAAATTCATGATTATAAAAATATATAAAGTATATTTTATTTTAGAATTATTTGATAATAAATTAGTTTAGTAAAGTATCATGTCATACTAGCAAGAATATAGTGTAGAATTATTTTTAGTATACTAGTTAAATTATGGTGTATTAATATAATCATTAAACGATATTTGATACGAAACACGGTATACATAATAATAGGCATGGGAATAACTGTGAACAGTAAACGGTAATAGGCATTTCAAATAAATAGCATGTGTTAATCAGTGCAATGTAACTAGTGTATCACGATATTCGATATTTCAGTGCCGGTAACTATAAGTATAAGCTCGATTGTGGGAGTTTTATTATATAACTAGGATATTTTGTAATGCCACGGAACAACAGCAACACGAGATTCAAGATATATATAATGTAATGTATCGTTTTTCTCCGGTACTACGAGGAACAAGACATGATCCTCCATTACACATATATACCCCATTTTCGAGTTATCCCATCCCCATGATATATATATATATATATATCCAATAAATAATGTACATGTCATATTCGGAAGATTCATGAGATTCAAGATATTCATTAGATTCACAATATTCACGAGATTCATTAGATTCACGATATTCAAGATTTACGGATTCATGTCGGGCTCATGTCAAGATAATATAATCTAACACAGGAGTATTTACATACCCAAGGCTATTATCCAGAGGTAAGGAAACAAAGACCCGGTTATGTAATGGGACTCCAACCACCGCCGGAGTATTCACAGACCCCAAGGCTATCATCCTGGGGCCAGGAAACACGGGCTCGTTCATGAGTTGGTCATGAGACTCCTGAGAATACAGGTCAAGTACTAAATACAATTCTAAGTCTCTATGTATATAGAACAAGCAGGTACTACTAATTCAATTTCATGCCAGAAATAAGCATAAGTTCACATGCGGAAATCTATAGTTTTGGTTTAGAATTAGGGAATCTTATACAAAGAATAAATTGTAGTTCAAATGGTCGTATAAATAACGAGACTGAGTTTGTCTCGATCGGGTTCCTGGTGAGAGAAGAACGGAAGTTTCTGTAACGCTGCGTAGAACAGACTAGTGTAGATTTCATAATCCATACACCGAAAGTATTTTGCATTTTTGGTAGGTTTTCATTCATATTCTGGGTTTCCCTTATTAGACATAAAATTAAGCATTTGCGAGTCATGAACGATTATCAATAAGAAATCCCAATTACGATCAACGAGTAGAGAGTTATGCCTATTTTACTATAACCGTGTAGATAGTTTTTGCTGCAGTCCAGATTCGTCATATTTTGTTAGGACACTGTTTTCATAAACTTCCGTAACTTTTCAAATAAATGAACATCGGAATAAAATGTAGCTAACTCTATGTAGATGTTCCAGAAACTTGTATTTGCTTAAATTGGAATCCAGAGTTAAGAGATATGTATATTCTAAGGCAAGAGAAAATCAGTTTCAGTATACTAACAAAAACATATTTGAATTAAAATAACAGATAACAGTTAATCACATATATAATAATCTGAAATATTAAAAAGACATGAACTGTATACATAATTAATAATTTATTATCATGTCGAGAAAATAATAAGTATTTAGATAATCATATGATATAACACTTAACAAACCATAACTATCTAATAATAAAAATAAAACAAACAAACAAAAATTAGTATGACTTAATCTAAATAGAATTAAATATACACGTAACATGTAATATGAAAATCACCATACTGATATGTGCACTAACAACAACCAAACAAAGCTGAGTGATTGGATAACACTGTACGAAGCAAATTGATGATAATCTACGTACTTACTAAATGTTTAATATTAAATTCTACCCACTTCTTAAATCCTCATGATATATGTATTGATAATACACCAAAACAACGTTGTTAATGCATCAATAATGTTAACCATCACCATAAAATAATATACTTATAAAATTTATCTTTTCCTTACAAAAAAGAATTAGGGTTGATGTCCCTTTATGAAAATAACCTTATTTTATAAAAACTATAACTTTAAACCAAAAAGAACAATCCTTTTATTTAAAATTTAGGGTTTGGTTAAAAATCATTTTTTTTGTTTTAAAATGCAAATTTTAAACATGTAAAAGAAATAAAGATGAAAGAGGAACTTATCATAAAAGGACGATATAGGATCGTTTCTTGACAGGTGAAAGATGTCTCGATTAGATCGAGGCGAAAGGATGGGTCTTCTTCTCTCTTCGTTCGATTCTCTCATCATCCGGGTTTTGATCGGAGATGACAAAGAGGGCAGAGGAGAAGAATTTTGGACTTACGACATTTTTTTAATATACAGTAGAAAGAAAGAAAAGGTTTCTAGTTTAAAAGATCTAGGTTTTCTTTAAATTTCAAATCGTCAATGAATATATCAAATCGCATTATCGGATATTGGAAATAAAATCTGAACAAGAATAATGAGATTGACAGCCGTCTCGATATTTTTTTTTTAAAAAACAAAAATAACAAAAATAAAAATAAGACTAAAATATTTAGTTTGTTTTATTAAAAAAATATTACACTTGGAGGTGTAGCATTTTATTGAAAGACCAATAAAACACATTGGTAGTATTTTTTGTAAAATCACTAACTAAATAAAATTGTAACTAATATATAAAATGTTATGTATAATAGATTTATTTCCATAAAACTTTAACAAATATAAAAACAAATGTAATATAAACTAACAAATGTCTAAATTTGTATAAAACATATATAATATAAAAAGCTGTAAAATGTATAATATTAAACTGATAACTATACACAAATGATTGAAAACGTAACAAAAACTCTAAACATGTTTTACTTATGAATATAATGTACATTAAATATACTAATTACGTGTACAATTTCATATGATATAACATTAAATTCAAATCTAATCATACTACAGCTATATGTATTATAATTATTATCTTGGAACTTGTATCTGACTAAAACCCAACTTTAATTGAATGTATACGAATGAAATGTTAGTACTAAAATATTTTATGCACTATATAAACAACCGCATTAATAAAACGTTGGATGTATATACCCACATGATACCTAATATTCGAACAATGTTAAGGGGTTAAGATTTATTAAATCCTATCAATCCCCCAAAATCCAACAAAAAGAAAACGATCAAAACAAGCCGATCAAAACAACAAACAAACTAACTAAAATAAACAAATAAATTTTATTTTTATTAAAAGAAAACCTTTTCTCTTCCTTTAAAATATTAATAAATATTTGGTTATATAAAAATATAATATTAGTTTTAAAACTTAGGGAATTAAAATAAAACTAAAATATTTCAGTCGGGGTTCGAACTTATGATTTATGCATAGCAATGTTGTGTAATAACCAAGATATATAAGATTGGACCATGCATATAATTTGAATGGAAAATAAATATATATACATACAAGTGTTTCGAAGAAAATGATATTTTTTTAGGAAAGGAAAATACAAGTACTAAGATTTTGTGGTCGTTATAATTACAAATTGAAAGATGGAAAAGTAGAACAAAAAGAAAAAATAGAACTAAGTTCTCAACATGCCAAGAGTATTACCAAAATATCAAGGGACCGGCATTTATTTCTATCTCATTAATATTATTTATATACTGTGATGGACCTAGAATAGGATCAATTTAACTTTTGAAGTAAATTACGGACCTAACCTAATTTTGGTGAATATTATTTCTATACTGGAGCATAGAATGGGATTAGTTTACATTTTATAAAAAGTTAGGGACCTAAACTAATTTTTGCACATACAAATGAGCTTAGAATGAGATTAGTTTACATTTTAAAGAAAGTTAGGGACCTAAAATTATTGAAATTTCGGCACATAGACTAATTTTGTCAGACACCTAAACTAATTTTTGCACATAGATATGAGCTAGCTTAGAATGGGATTAGTTTATATTTTATAGAAAGTTAGGGATCTAAACTAATTTTTGCAAAAAAAAAAAATAGAAGTAAGAATATTTCCTAAAATATGCTTTGATATAGCTTTTATATAGATAATATAGACTGGAGATGGACATCTTAAATTAAAATCCCCTAGTGGTAAATGAGGGTAAAGTATGTGGATTAAAGGCCAAGTAGAAGATTTCATGACTAATGTCCTAAGGTCTCGACGCTGCAACCTTCATTGAAGATGTGATATAACAGGATCAGATATTTTTGGTATGTGTAACACACATGGAAAGGAGATAAAGTGAGGCACGTTAGAAAGAAAAAGAATAGATATAATATCATAAGACAAAGAGGAGAGAGTTTCCAGATAGCCAAAACGTACGAGTCACCAGAGGTCAAAAATTCACATTCTTCTACCTGCAGTTCAGCATTTTCTTTGGTGACACTTTCATCCTGTATGTTTCAGCCAAAACTAATAACTCCTCCAAATTTGCATCTACTTGTTGTTAATTAGAACTCATCACACTGATTTTCCGCTTCAGGGGTTTCTTTGCCTTGTAGTTTCTTGCGCAGGATAAATGCTACCCTGGCTGTTGACAGATAAAAACAGTTCATCCTTTCTATCAAGTATCAACTTCTTGGATCAATTGCATTCAGCCGCCAATGCCCCTCTTTATTTCTATAATGAAAAGTCTGGATTTGAGCTTTTCTAAGAACTCGCTTATATCTCTGAATACGACTTATAGTCTATTACAAGGGAACCAGATCAATTATGATCACCATACCGGCCTCAGGGGCATACATCTTCCCCATACCCAATGACCAGTACTAAGAAAATTTTCAGCAAGTTGTTACATTCAAGTCTGCATTTTTGTTAAAATAATATTTTAAAAAACAGCATTTTCTTTCTGGACAGACCATCAATTACATCAGAAATTTCAGTGAAATGTGTCCCGAAAATGGCTCAAGAAAACAAGAAGTCTTGCATACAATTCATCCTAATATTTCGCCAATTTTAACTTGGCTCAATGATTCAAGGACAAGGAAAAAAAGACTAGCCTCAAGTATTATCTTGCCACACTACAGAAGCCACATTTTCACTTCTTCATTGAGCAGGAAATTAAATTGCATCCTCGATCATAGTTGACACTACATTTTTCACTTTTATTTAAAAAAGCACCTCACAAGTTACTAACCTAACAATTGACGTGACTTCAATTTAAAGAGAATTCAATGTGCAGTTACATCAGTGTTCACTTTAATTAAAGAGAATTCAATAATCTTGGACATAATAAATAAAGCTACAAGTGGATTTTGCATGAATTATGAAGATTAAATGGGAAAAAATGCGTGCCAAAGATTTAAGGATAAGTGTGTTCATCTCATTTTCGTATATTGATTTTGATGATTATTGTTATAATCTCCACAGTCCATACTATCAAAAGACCTTTGGATTTTCTCTCAAACTTATTCAGGCACATTGAACAAATAAGTTGCATCAGAAATTTATGTGCAAAAACAAGTCTTGGATTTTGTCAAACAGATACCGAGAAAATGCGACTGTTCTTTCGCAACCTGAATGATTGGGTTTGGAGGCGTAACCATGGTTCAAAACTTGGTATCGTTACTAAAAAATTTCAAGCAGCTTCACACTAAGATTTCCCAGCAGAAACAGAAAATGCATAAGAGATAGCCAAATATTGGTCCTAAAGGTTGTTATGACTCTTTAAGAGCTGACATAACTTTTACAGGTTATAATATTCAATTATGTCCTGGCAACTGTATTTTTATGTCGTGAATGAGAAGTTCAGAGTCTCCCAAATGTAACATATTTGTTGGTTTTGGTTGCAATTGGTAAACTTAATGAGGACCTGTATGCTTGTGCCTCACAAATGGATCAACATAAACTATGGTACATACGTAAAGGGAAGACAAGGAAAGGTGAAACAAGAATAAGATGGGCAAAAATTGGACATTGGGACCTGGTAAATACTGTAAAAAGAAAGAATGCAGATACTATTTAAATGTTGAGGGGGAAGTGGGAAACATTTTAAGACAGAAAGTTGCTCTCAAGAAAAAGAAGAATGGCAGGAGCAAAACAATTTTGTAAATAAGTTTTACACTGCAGTAAAGTTTACAAGATTTGTTCAAGCCGGGATAACTCTTGGATGATTAGTTTGTAGCAACCCTCAAGACGATGGCATGAGGCATCTTTCAGTTGCTTTGAACTTTAACATCAATCTGAAATTGCAAATTGAAATTTAAATGTAGCATCTTCAGTACCATAAAAACATATATGTATCAGTATAATAACCAAGTCATAAATTATAATTCTTGGAGCAGATAGATAGCGCACACACACTATTCTGTCGTGAATTAATTTTGTTCCGTAACTTAGTTGTTGAAGCATGAAAGTAGACCTGTATCACTGTTTCAAAGTACCAAAACAAATGAGAAACAGACTTTGTTGAAACTCGGTCATTTATATAATTAAAGTCATCTTAAGAATCTAATTTGTTTATTAATCAGTAGAGGTTACTTAGAGCTGAAAATAGAGCCAAACTGGACTGCTAGAGCTGGACAGCCTAGTTTAGATTTAGAAACCCCGAGTATAATAAATGAGGGTAAAGCATGCAATTCATGATCGGGTCCTAAATGTCTCACGCCGGGACCTTCATAGAAGAGATATATAACAGGAACACATATTTAGATATATATAATAAATGCAAGTAGTTATTTACATAAATAACCCTCCCAGCCCTTTGGTTCATAGTTGAACAAAATAATTGCAGACAGTTATTCCATAAAAGTATAGACTTGAGATGTTTCATGTTAACTAAAGTGTCAAACATTGCAATTGGTGATCTAATAGAATAACAACATTAAGAGTCATTGGAACGTCAAGGAAATGTCTCATGTATCAACAAGTCCAAATGCCGGAAAGGGGGAAAAAACCTAAGTGTAACTGGAGCTAAAGTCTGATGGTTTATATCTTGGTTGAAGAATCAGAAGAAGAACTGATTGAAGCACAAAGGAGGAACTTAGGGAGAAAAATTACTGTATTCGATCGGCTAAAGATGACTGAGCGATAGGCTTTTATTTTTCAGTTATCAAATTGAGTGACTTGAGCTTTACCATGACCCAGTTTTTGGAAAGTGAATATTGTTTTTAGAACCAATGAACTCATCTTGTGGATTCAAAATCCGCAAATCATACTTAGAGGTGGATATAGAGCCAAAATAGTAGCAATCAGGGTAAAATATGCGTCATTTGTCAAGGAAGTAATAGAAATTGCTGCATAACACCATTTCCTGCCAACCAAATCTTCCTTGAGCCAAAAAATAGATTTTGAGGCAATGCAAGGAGCAAATTTCGACAAACATTATTACTTTGAATAATTAGAAGCATATTCTTGGTGCATCTCTGAATTGTTTTTGACATGACACAAAACATATAGCAATTGATCTATTAGAATCATCATGGTAGCATCTAGATCATCGCTTGAGATAAACTCTAGCTTCCAATCTGTGCAGTTCAAGAACTCAACGGAACGTGCCCTATGGAACAGGCTGAAATCCCAGTGGCGCGGCCTCCAAGGTTTGAAAATGAATCTTCCAACCTGCTAAGCCAAAGGCTGGTAAAACCAACAAAGAAGCTCTCCTCGTCCATGCCGGGAGCCGCAATTGAATCGAAGGACACAGCCGGCAAGATCGGGATGTAAAAATGTGGTAAATCTTCTTCTTTGGTTGGCAGCTTATCCAACCCAAACCCAAAGGGGTCGTTAATATTCGCAAATTTCGGAGCCTCTTTTGATAAGGCATCTTCACGGAGGAAACATGCGATAAAGCTCTTAAAGATGACGCCATGTCCCTCTGACTCTGCGAACAGCTTTTCGAAAATACCCAGGGTCTTGATTAGACTAGGGTACTGATGGCGGACAGCGTTTTCAATCGTCAAGCATAGCAGGCACGGTCGCGAATACATACTCATCGGGAGGCAGCAATTCTTCATAGTGTTCTCCCCTGATCGGCAATCCGGAAACCTCGCGGAACTCTTCCAGGGAAATCGAGACCCCACGATCCCCTAGTAAGAAAGTGTTGGTGGGAAGATTCCATTGATTTAGGAAAGTTATAACCCACCAGACATGGGGGAATGATAATGAAAAAGAGACGCGTACACCGCCTGATAAAGCCCGACCTTCTGCAACCGTGCACGGAGGGCAGAGAGGACATATCGAGCCCAAGGAAGATAGCCGATTGGATGGCAAGGGGTAAGCCCTATCTTATAGACCCGTCCCCAGGGTTGGGCTTCACCTTGGCAAATGCAACGCCCCAAGATGTCTATGGCCGGTAAAGGCTGGTTTGGTATCCCAGCTATCGACGGCTCAAGCCGTCCTGTAGGAGTCCAATCAACCGCCTCCACTGCAAAAACAGTCTGCGGACTCTCCATCAGCAAGACTGGGGGAAGAGGCTCTGTTGGCACCTCGCAAAGAAAGCTGCGGCGGCCCCGAATGATATGCCCATACCAGGTACCCCATAAAAGCAAACTGGTACAGTCTTTGTCATGGGCCCGAATCATCGCCATTGCTTCTTCGTCCAACGGCGATTGTGGAAAAGCAGCATCTGAGCGAGTAAGAGGGAAGTAAGGGAAAGAAGCCATTGGTCCTAAAACAAGGGAAAGAAAAACCTTTAGTGAAGCCCCCCCCACATATATAATAACAAAAGAAAATGATAAAATGTCTGTTTTGCAGGACCACTGCTTACAAGACACATGGACCCCACAAAATCAATATGGCGACTCACCAATGATGAGACAGAGGAATCACTACGAGAATAAAGAAGACCCCCATTAAACAGACATTGGGATTCAAAAAAATTCTTGGGAAAACAAGTTCTGTTAAGCACCAACAAATTCAAATTTGTGCGAATGAGAGTAAAACCCTATGAAAAGATTTTCAAGAACACCAAGGAATAAAGTTCCCGAAGGGTCCCCTTGATCTTTCAGAGCTAAGCTTTTCGCCGGAGAAATTAAATTCCTTTTATATGTTGGAATTAAATTCCAAGAACTCATAAAAATATATGAGAAGCAAAATCCCATGACTCCTCAAAATCAGAGGTGAATGTTCGAGATATGAAAGTTTACTACTCAAAGATCACAGCTTTGGATCCCTAAGTGGATGGGTTTCTGAGGAGAGCAAAGCTCTCATGATGGATTTAAAATCCAGAAATTTTGTGTTCAAAAAGGAAAGTTTTCTGATGTACAAAGCGTTACCTAAAAAGTGTTTCTTTTGACAGAGTTTAACTCTGGAATTACAATGACAGAGAACTAAGCTTCGAGGAAGAGAATTAAATTCTCAAAGAAAACGAAGAAAGAAGAAGATGAAAGGAATAGTGGATGCCTAAGAAACCAAACCCTTGCATTTATAAGACGTGACAAAAGCGGTTCACCCCACCGTTCCCCTAGACAATCCAACGGCTGTAAACGTGACAGCGTTGCACTCACATGCAAACAACGTGAGAACAACGCTGTGGGGGCATTTGTTCCCTCATGGAAACTGAAAAATATGATATATAGAAAAGCAACGGGAAAAGCCTAAGTGGAGCATCACGTGCCCACACGTGATAGGCGCTGCGCTTAACAAAATTAAGCTAAAACTGCGCCTCATGTGCAGACACGTGACCTCTATAGACAAAGTATATAAGCGCCTGAATAAAGCAAAAAATTGGACAAAAAGAAGCTCACGTGATAGCACGTGACACCTTTTGGTGGGTTTAATTTGGTGGGGTCACGTGCTACACGTAATAGACACCTATGCCTGCTGAATCAATAGAAGTAAATTCTAATTAAAAGGGACCAAAAGCCTTATTTGGAAAATATTTCCTTGCACCTTTCTAAACAAGAAAAATTATGCTCTGTAAAACAGAGCGCCGTTGGATTAAAAATCCAATGGTGATTAAAAATCACCAATCTACAGAAATTTCTGTGCAAAAGAAATAGCTTCCTAAATTTGTTAAGAACAATAAAAGAAATAACTTCTGTAAAACAGAAGTCCTTGGATTAAAAATCCAACGGTGAATAAAATTCACCGATTGATCTAAAAGATCATTTTGGTTGATCAAAATCTCTCAATGAGAGATTTTCTAAACAAAATTGATTCCATTCTTTCTTCTATAAATAAGAGCAAAGAAACATAAAAGAGAGGGGTCAAGTTTTAAGAATAAAAAAGAAAAAGAGAGAAGTTTTCAAGTTCTTAGAAGAGAAAGAAACAGAAAGAAAAAACCCGAGATAGGAGAAGAAACAAAACACAGAGAATATCTCATTTCTTTCACCTCCATAAGAGTTTAACTCTTCTAATAAGAACGTAGTTCTTACTTTGGTTGAGATCTGCAGAAGCAGATCTTCTCACAAGTTGAGAATTTAATTCTCATCGCGGGAGATTTTGCTATACAGATTCAAAACCTAGAGGGAAATCTAAGTTCAGAGAATTTGATTCTCCCATAAAAGTATATAGGAATTTAATTCTTCTGATAAAACAAGGGTTTAACCCTTCATATGAGAACTTAGCTCTCCCTTATGGTAATTGATTTGCAGAAGCAGATCTTCTCTCAAGTTGAGAATTTAATTCTCATCGGGAAGATTTTGTCATACAGATCTCAAACCTAAGAGAAAAAAAAACTAAGTCTTAAGAATTCAATTCTTACAAAACAGTGGGCTTGAAAGTCTCGAAACTCAGGATCTCCATGCATGTAAAAGGATTGGCACCCAACGTGATAACAGCCGATCACGTGCTCCTACGTGAGTGTCTTTGATAAACAAAAGAGAATAGTCGAGATTGGCTCACGTCATCACACGTGACCCCATAGCAGTGCTTAGCACTTACAAAGCAAAAAGGGAATAAATCAAAGGCAGTCTCCATTTTTGGGGGTGCCTCACGTGATCCCATATGACCCAACAACGTCTGGCGCTCAGAAAAAAATAAAAGAATAAACCCAAAGAAGCAACGCCTCAAATTCTTGAAGTTTAACACTGTCTCAAGCGCCTCACGTGACCCCATGTGAGCGCCTCTGAATTTTAGTGTTTAACATTCTTGTGAACACTTCACGTGGGAGCATGTGAGCGCTGAATATATACTAGTGTTGAACACTATGAAAGGTTAATATTAGCTAGACTTAGACCAAATCTTCTAAGGACCATCAATTGAGCCCTCATGCTCAGGGTCTCCAAAACCGATCTCAGTCCCAAAGATAACTAATGAGCTCCGAACAAATGACATCTAAACTGATGTTCATCCCATTCTCCTAAATCGGGACATTAGTTCAAGGGTACATCTCTCCACACCTCTAATACATGTCATTGTAATTCTTCAACATCTTTAGAGAGGTGGAGGGTCCTAATAACCAATAATTTTTAGCGCATCCCCAAACTGATTAAATCAGAACCCCACAGACTATGACGTCTTCAAACCATATAGACTATGATGTCCTTAAACTTCACAGACTATGACGTCTTTAAACCATACAGACTATGAGGTCCTTAAACTCATGGACTATGATGTCCTTAAACTTTATGGACTATGAGGTCCTTAAACTCATGGACTACATGTCCTTAAACCCAATAGACCGCAACATCCCTAATCTAAGACGATTGAGCCCAAATACTCTGTCGTTGGATCTAAATGATCCCAAAACCCCGTTGAGTAGATCTTAGTCTAAAAATAGACTAACGTATCCTTAACAAACGTTTAAGTTGATCTTAATCTCTAAGAGATTAACAAGCCTTAAACCAAACCAAACCCAAATCTAAGAAAATACGGATTTGGACTAATCCATGCCCTACGGGCGACAACATAAATTAGTCTTCGTATATAATCCACGGGCAACTAAAAATAAAACAAACACATACGACACGAAGTGACCATATAGAGAAGGAGAAAGTGGTTACCGCGATGCGGTAGCGTAATTAACTACAGGGGATTGCGTCTGCAGGAAAGAGCGTCCCTACAATCAAAAACCGCTCACAATGAAGGGGAATCTGATGAAGTCTGCTACAACGGCCGCATCCGTCTACACCTTCGATATACGGTACCATAAATCAACTTGGTATCTTCAGAGAGGTGGACGGATAAAACCAAATAGCATCTGCCTCCTAATTCAGGCAAGACGACTTACGCGGATTCGTCTCTGTTTTCGGCGGTAAACAGTTGAGTTCAATTGTCATGTTACCAACACATAGGTTCATGGAACTATTACGACAATTGATCACCGCATTTGAGATTGTAAGGAATAAGCGGCCGAGAATCACCGGAATATGATTCCGGGGGTTGGCTACAGGTTGTGTATCTAAAATAATGAAATCTACGGGGAATATGAAGTCCCCAGCTTTGATCAACACATTCTCTAGCTCACCCATAGGATGGGTGATAGATCGTCAGCTATTTGAAGAGTAAAATGTGTAGGTTTCAGTTCTCCTACACCGAGTTGCTTATAAACTGAATAAGGAAGAAGGTTAACACTGGCATTAAGATCCAATAGAGCGTGATTGATGTTCTTATCCCCAATGGTTATTGAAATCATAGGACAGCCAGTGTCCTTCCGTTTTTATGGTAAATCTTAGGTAAGAGTACCACTCACGTTACCGGCTAAGACAACTTTCTTTGGTACCTGAGACTTCCTCTTCTTAGTGCACAAGTCTTTCAAGATTTTTGCGTAAGACGGGATTGTTCCTGCTAAATTTTTTGGTTAAGAGCTACTTGTTCCCTTATAAAAAAAGGAGAGAAGAAAGAAGAAAAGAGTCATAATAGTTTGGCATCACATGTTAAACAAATGAGCGCTTATATGCAAATCATATAAGCACTGAAAACAAATAACTAAGGGTCAAACTGACCTCACGTGTTAAACACATAGGCGCTCATATGCAAAGCATATGAGCGCTGAATAAAATAAACCTAAAGGCCAAATTGGCCTCACGTGTTAAACACATGAGCGCTCATATGCAAAGCATATGAGCGCTGAACATAAATAACCAAAGGCCAAACATGCTGAGCGCTTATATGCAAAGCATATAAGCGCTGGAAGCAGATAATAACTAAGGGCTAAACTGGCCTCACATGGCAGCGATGTCGTTGATGATGATGAGGAGAAGCTAAGGAGTGCTCGTTCAAGGTAGGTTGTAGCTATGGTGGTTCTTAAATGGAGCTTCGAGGGAACTTGAGAGCTTGGTTCACTTTAAATTTGGGAGAAAAGTGTTTTAAGGGATTTTAAATTGGAATTTATGTATAATTCAGAAGGGAGAACTAGGGAAAAGCCTTGGGTATTTATAGGGAAAAGAAATAGGGAAGGGTGAATCAAAAAAATGGAGTAAAAGGCAATGAAATTGATTTTTAATGAAGAAATGAAGAGTGCACTACTAAAATAGGGGGTTGCCTCTACGGATAACGACATCCGTAGGGGCAATTTTAGTTTGGCCCTACAGATTAATCCGTAGGGCCAAAAGGTTGCCCCTACGGTTCTTACATATTTATTTAAAAATTATTAAATCTTAAATTGTTATTTGCCCCTACGGAGCCGCAAACCAAGAACCTACGGACTTATCTGTAGGGGCATCTGAATAGGGATTTAAGTTAAAAGCTCAGATCGATCCCTTCCCTCATTATTCCTAATTCTCGCGCGAACCCAAATTCCCAAATCCTTGTTCCCGCCGATCGATCGTCGTTCTCGTCGTCGCCAGCGCCGGCTCATCTCCGTTCTCGTCGTTGCCTTTGCACATGTTACGAAATCTTCAATTACTCAAATTTTTTATTGGGGCTCGGGCTCGGGCTAGGGCTAGGGTTGGGGCTAGGGCTCGGGCTGCGGCTAGGGCTGCGGTTGGGGTTGGGGCTCGGGCTCGGGCTGCGGTTAGCCTTAGGGTTGGGGCTGGGGCTCGGGCTGGGGCTCGGGCTGCGGTTGGGGTTGGGGTTCGGCAGGGGGTTGAGGTTGGGGTTGGGGTTTTGGATTTCAGGGTCTAAGTTAATTTCCATTCTAATTAGTATTAAGCTCGTTAATTGAAATGTTGATGATGATCATAAGAGGAAAATGTGTCTAGTTTGAGAAGGTGTTGGAAACTGGACTAATAATGTGGGTAAAGCCCAGTTTAATTAATAATTTTATTTGTCTTTCTCAAATTTTCTTGGAAACGGAGACTGTTTTGTGGAACTTTTAGCCGTTGGGCATGTTGGGGTTTTGTTTTTGGAGTCATGGGACCTGGCATTTGGTAGGTATCCAAAGACCCCGTGTCTGATTTTGGATATTTTTGATTGATTTAAACTGTGGGTCTGAGTAGTCCTTAATTTGATCTAGTTGGGGTTTAAGTATGCAAAGGATTTGTAGTCTGGTAGAAATTTTGAGGGTGTTTTCGGTTGAATATGTTTGCTAATTGCATAAGATGCTCATAAGATTCTGGATTTTGAGGATGGGCCGTTGTAATTGGAAATGCTTAGAATTGTAGGACCTTCTTTGTTTTAGCTATATATAATTGCAAAAAAAAAAGACACATTTCTGATTTGAAGAAAAGGAAGGGCAAGATAGGGATTTAGTTATGGATTTTACTTGGGTGCCTCCTCTTTTAATACATGTCTATCTTTATAAGAATATCGTTTCACATATTCGGTTTTAACATATGTACGCAACTGCTTTGATTATCATCGTGTTATTAACATCTTGAATTTCTATCCTTTTTCTAATATGTTTCATAGTTAATATAATAATCCTTTGTCTATATTTGTTGACAGTGGCCTTTCTTTTGGATGAACATGTTTTTTGATGCATGTTTCAGTCATGTGAATTCATTTGTTGCGTATAACGCTTTATAATATCAGTATCCTATATTTATAGTTTTAATTATTGATTATTATAGATGAATGCCATTGCAATAATAGTTTTTGATAGATGAATGCCATTGCAATGTAGGATGATCAGTTCTATCAATCTTGATCTCAATAGTTTAAAATCATGTTACACATACAACACGAATGCACAACAAACGCATCATTAGAGAGTGATTCAAGATGTTCAAGTTAAAACCAATATATGATACTCGATGATAATATGAAACCTTCTTATTCTCATCGATACTCATATATGAAACTAAAAGTGCCACTTAGTCCCCGTCTATCGGTTAACATACGTGCGATGTTCGTCGTGACATAGAACTATACGAAGGTCGTTAAATATCGGACGATATAGCTCGATACTAACAACCGTCGTATAGTCTATGCGACGAGAAAATTCAATTATATGGTAACCGATAGATTTGTCCCGTGTGGACAAGTTAAGAATATATAAAGCAAACACCTTCATTCACTTGTGTTTTCATCCATTTCGAGATATTTCGTCGGTACCTTTCCGCTGGTTCTCCGTGTACAAAGATAGATTAGATGTTTATTTCAACGTTGTTTCACAGCTTTGAAATGATTATCTATTCTATTACAGTGTACTCGGAGAACAGCGGGGAGGTGCTGCCAAAATTTACTCGAAACGGTTGAAAGCACAAGTGATGGGTATGCGCTCTATACATTCTTAATGGGATAGAAACCTTACCACCGACAGCCGGAACACACACATATAACAAGAATACACAACAACACATAATTAGAGAGTGATTCGAGATATTCAAGTTAAAACCAATATATGATTCTCGATGATAATATGAAACCTTCATATTCTCATCGATACTCATATATGAAACTAAAAGCGCCACTTAGTCCCCGTCTATCGGTTAACATATGTGCGATAATTTATTCTTTTCAACGACAAACGCACACACAAAGCATATACACGGATTTTCTCCTTTTTCAGTAACTATCCCTTTCTTATATTTCTCAATATAGTCAGCATAACCTACAATTTATATGTTATACAGTCTAACATGGCCCATGAGTACGTCAGAGTTAAGGACTGGATGTATGTGGATTGGTAACAACGTATGCAACCTAAATTTGTCGCAGGAGTTGCTGCTTTCCTTGAATTTGCACGCGCACATAATAAGATCATAATAGAGAAGATTCTCTGTCTGTGCGATAGATGTGGCAATAAGTACTGGCATAAGGTAGAATTGGTAGAGCTTCATATTGTAAAATATGGGTTTTCTAGACTTTATACAACTTGGAAATATCACGGGGAAGGAGAAGAATGCAGTACTGTGGCAGAAGAAGAAGGAGAACACGATAATGCTGCAGGAGAAGAAGAAGAATTCGGTAATGTGGCAGAAGGAGAAGACGGTAATTTATTTCCATCAGAAGAAATGGAGGATATGTGTTCATCACAGAATACTGCATTTTATACCGTCCATTCTTACGCTCGGTTGTTTATAGATAGGTACTTTTAATCCGTGTTTGTTACATATTTGCAGGATACAGGTTCTCGGTTCTAAAACGGTGAAATTCATGGAAAACACGACAATATCCGGGTTCCTGCCAACCACTGAGAAAACACGGTCTCCGCTCGTCATCCGTATGTTTCCAGATACCAGTTTAGGAAGACAAAATGTCAAATCAATGTCACCTTCATGCACAAGGCTCAATGGCAACAACAAGTTCCAAGAAATCTACGCGGAGCTCGAGGCAATCATGCCAAATCTTGACAAAAAGTCCACCTTTCCTCAACAGAAATTCTGGAAGAAATGTGAAAGTATTTTCAGAAAATATATGTACCAGACAACAGGGGACAACAGACCAGGAAAAGTACCAAAACCCCACGACCCAACTCGCCAAGATGGCCGCGGATCCGCGGCCAACATGGGGTTAAGGCCGCGGATCCGCGGCCTTATATACTCCTCTTTCTGTCGTTTTTCAGGGGCTTTTTGGTAATCTTATTTTGGGGCAGATTGTTGCCCTAGATCTTCAACTCCCTGCCTATAAATACAGCAGAACTGAGCTCAACCAAGAGTGATTCTTTTGTTCCTCTTTCTTTTGTAGTTTTAGTTCTTTTTCTTCTTCTTCTTCATTCTTTTTCCATGAAAATTGTAGTGAGAGCTTTTTGAGTGGGAAATTAATGAAGATGAGGGTTTTGTATCATTCTCTTTTGTTTCTTCTTCCCCTTGAGATTCTTGCTTTCTCTTGATCATTCAACCTCTTCATTGAGCTTGAATGGTTAAGGGTTAGTTATTAATCTCAAGGGTCGTATTTTCTCGCGGGACTAGTTCTTCATTTCACATGCGTTCTCTACCCTTCCCTTGATCTTGCAACCTCTTGATTGAGCTTGCAAGTTTAAGGGTTGGCTATTGATCACATGCTTGTCTTGAGTTCTATGTTCTTGTAATTACTTTCTTGTTCTTTTTATTTGCTTTTTTATTACTTGCATTTTATTACCTTGTCTTTAATTACTTGCAATTTATTTCATGCACTTTAATTACTTGTAATCTTTTCTTTTCTTTGTTCTTTTCTTTTGCTCTCTTTTGTTCATTTTGTGAATGAATGTAATTATTATTGTTAAGAAGAAATACGACATTATAAGTTAAAGATTTTCTTTTCTCTTTTCCTTTTCCCGTTATTTTCCATTGAACTCCGCCCAAATCATACGCAAGCGCTCCGTTAGGCACCCTACCCTGACAAGGTAACGGTGATTCCTAACCGCGACCGGTTGCGTTCGGTTTGGCCGGAGGCGAAAGCAAGGGACAAGAACGGAAGGACAAGGGTAAATAAGACATATTCCACGAATACCGCGCTTAAATCCCCTAATCCACGTTGTTGCCGATTGCCTTAGCTTCAATTGGTCAAGACTCGGCTCAAAGGTTTCGAGTACGGATTTCTTTAGCTTATAATCTCGTATCTTTTCTTAACAACTTTATACTTGCAAATAAACACATAGGTTAGAAACAAACATACACAAATTCTTTATTGACTCGTCTAAGACAAGAAGGTAAAATACCACCATCTCCCTGTGGACCGACCCGTGCTCAACCGGCTAGCTGCATAGCGACACCGTCTTGATTGCGGTAAACTTTAATTCTAACAATCAAATGGCGCCGTTGCCGGGGAGACGGTAGCGTATTTTCTTTCTTGTTATTCGGGTTAATATTCTTTTTGTATATAAAAAAAAATATTCTTTTTGTTATTTTTGATAATTTTTGTGGGCAAGTGTGCAGATTTTTGCGTATTTGCAAACTACGATTGTGGGGAGCAAAGTGTGCATTCAAGGCAAAGGTGATTACGAAGTACAGTGCCAAAGATCCGGGTAGTTTGACCCGCGCAAGCCAAACTTTTGAAGCTTACCGGATTTGATTCAACGGGGGTTTCCTAACCCAAAAACTTAACGGTACGTACTTTCCTAACACCTTTTTCTCAAATCCGACGCATCTAATATACTATTCTTTGCAGGATTCTTTGCAAGTTCGCTAGCAAACGCTAAAAATTGACTAACCCGTATTTTTTGCAGTGCCGTGCTTAAAATAAAAAACGATTGTTTGATTCTTTATAGAATTTTTATTGAATTGCGCATTGCATACATTAATACGGACTTAAGGGCAAGCGAACCCCACAATATACGGTAAAGGATTTCATCACCTTTTCCGTGGCCCACAAATCACGAACTTGAGCATAACGATTACCCGCACAAATTTTAAAAGAAACTAGACTTTAAGCCTTAAGGACTTCGCGCTCACTAGGAGAAGTTAACTGTGTTTAGAACCTTGCTTAACGGTATATTGTTTACGGGGTGTCTAGGAAAGTGTTAACGGCGAAACCGCCAAAAGAGAAAGGGTTATTTAATTAAGGAACTTCGCGAAAGTGTTGGAAAACCTCCCCTTATCTCTGCACTTACCTGGCCTCGTGATTAGTGTATCTTGAGCCTGTTTCTCGACAAAGTTTTACTTCGACAATCAAGTTCTGGAGCAGGTCTAGTTGACCTAGGTGAACCCTAGAACGATTAGGTGTGTGGTATTTTTGCGTCGTGATTGTTTTTGTCCATATTGTTTTTTATTCTTTTGTTAATATATAAACTAAAAAAAAAAAAAATTATCACATTCTTTTTTCCCCTTCTTTTCTCTGCCTTTCTTTCTCTCTCTTCATATCATGGGTATCCTACCTCGCAAAACACTTGCCGAACTTTGGTACCCACAACCAGACATTACTTCTTACGGTTCTTGCTTTGGCCGAATATCGAACGACCCCTCCATACCCAAAGTTTCACTGAAAGATCGCATAGCAGCGTCTAGGACAAACGCTTGCACTCCTCATTCCACTTTGTATCAACCTTTTCGACCTCCCGCACCCGCTCATGTTGATACCCCTTCTGCAAGTCGTCCTTTGTCCATCGCTGAACGTATTGAACAATCCCGTAGCCGATCTTTCACTCCTTTCACCACTTCAAATTCTCGGGATCAACAATTTCATTCGCCTTCTTATCCACCTGTTGATCCTACCCCTATCCAACCATTCAATTCCTACCAGTCCTACCCAACTTTTGCAACTTCCCTAGACATTGCTTCTACACAGCCTTTTGGAATTTTCAGTATACAAACAACTTTGAATTTTTTACTGAAACCCCTTCACAACCCATGTCTAGTCTGGAACAGTCATTGGAAGACTTTAGGGTAGCGTCAAGCCAACAGATATTGGATTTGAATGCGTCCATGGCCGCTCTCATACAACCTACTGACCCGGTAGCTAGTTTTCAACTAGCTCCTAATTTTTCAATGTATGATGAGGCGGCAGGACAGGCTGTGAATTTGAGTGGAGAGAGTGAGATGTACCCCCTTCCAAATCAAACCTACCCGTCCCAAATTGAATCCCACAACTCCTGTTTTGAAAGTCTATCGAGTATCCCACATGATTTATCAATTGAAGATAGAATGATGAATGAGTTGTGCGACTTCGTAGTGTTTGATTTGCCCGATTGTGAAGGGTCTCTTCCAAGTGAAACCGATCCTAATCCTTTTGACCTCTACACCTCCATCTTAGAACCTGAATCGATTGATATCCATGCTTTTGTTGATGTGTCAGAGAATTTTGACTTTCACTTGATTAAGGATATTGACGCCGGGAGTATTTTGGATGATGAACCCGTAGATTGGGCTGAGTTTGTCTCTTCGAATCATCATCCCGAGTCATTAAATGTATTTCCCGAACCCTATATGTGTCTGGATTTTGAAGAGATATGCATGGATAAGCTTAACTTTGAGGAGAATTTTGAGAATATTTTTGAGGATGAACCAGTTCTAAATAATGAGTCGGATTTTCCAATTCATCCTGTTCCTTTCACTGACTGTGTACACCTTACAGAGCCCTTAACCGATACCCTTCCTCAACCACTTCCCTCCATCCATTCCATCGTTCCGACCTTGCAAGAACCCGTACCATTTTCACTTCCTATGTCTGGTTTACCGAGTTCGGCGTACCCATGGTTTCTCTCGAATCTTGAGGATTTGACCCCATTTCTCGACGGGTAAATATATTAGCACAATCGCTTTTCACACATCGGTCATCACAAATTGTGCTAATCTATTTACTCCATTTGCACCCTCAAGATCGTATTCCACTTCTTTTTCCCTTCCGCCATTCTTCTTCCTCTCATATACCGAGACCATATCCCGCTTCTCTCCGCATATGGTCTCGCGTATTCTCCATCTCTTTTCTCTACGCCTTCTTCCACCAACCTGTACATTATAGCGATAAAATCTTTGAATGGTTGGTGTTAACTTTTGGCCTGTGTAAGGCCTTGTATAACTTGATACTGTTTTCTTTCCCCCCTAATCCTGAATTTCAACGCTTAACAGTGGAAACACTATTTTAC
This sequence comes from Agapanthus africanus, assembly GCA_030015575.1. Lineage (NCBI taxonomy): Eukaryota > Viridiplantae > Streptophyta > Magnoliopsida > Asparagales > Amaryllidaceae > Agapanthus > Agapanthus africanus. The sequence continues at coordinate 412,400,173 of JASDDO010000016.1, forward strand.
TTAAGTTTGGGGGGACACCTTTTTTTGTATATATTTTTGGTTTTCTTTTTTGTTTATAATTTGTTTTTAGGGAGCGCCGGCAATTTTGACCCTCTTGGTATAGCCTGACAGTGAGGGCACTATCAAGTTTAAGTTTGGGGGTGTGCTCGGTAAGCTTTCTTCCTTCGCATTCATTTGTATATTTTGCATTTGCATACCCTATTAAAAACCCACAAAAATTAAAAAATTTCCAAAAAAATATAAAAACTTTGTCGTCAGGTTAGCTAATAGGGTAACTTAGATTTTTATTCTGAAAGTTTAGTTGATATGTTAGAAATAACTAAATTCTAGACTTAGGAATTGAAAACCCTAAAAATAACCCTCATTCTGTCTAACTTTGGTAAGTATACGTCCTTACAATTTTTGGGTTCAGTTCTTGAGTTAAGTCAAGATGAGGGGAAAGTATTGATGCTTTACTGAAGGATAAGTCTGAAAAATAGTTTCTTTTCTTGAGTTTAAATTTAGAAAGTATATACCCTACAAACTGCACTTACACGCACCTTGAAACTTGGGATAGTAGAGGATACCTAGAAATACTCTTGCCTGAAAGCCTAGTATGAAAGAAAAAACGGTATTTAAAGCTAAACACCAAAAGAGCATATTGAAAAATATATCCGGTCTTGAAAAAGAAAAAAAAAAGAAAAAGAAAAAGAAAAATAGAATAAAGTCAAGACCTGGAAACTGCTATTTACGCTTTAAAGCTCACACATTCAGTAATCGGCCGTTAGTGCCTCATGAAGCATTAATAGTCGCATGAAAGGTGTGTGAGCAAATCCGTCCATCCTTAATGAAAAGAAGTAGTATTAGGTATTAGGGCAAGGGTATTATAGCTTGAATTGAATTCTTGAGTGTAGGGGTGCAAATACACACACACGTAGGGGTATACAATCGATGTTTGGATAAAAGATAGAAATAAAGAATAAGACTTGTGTTTTCTGTAAAGTTGATAAAAATCCCTGATTTGAGGCCGCGCTTTAGAAGGAAAACTCAGGAGATCCAAGGTTAAATAGATAGGAGGTGTGAAAAATAAGGGTTGGATATTTCTGACTTAGGATAATAGAGTTTCTAACGTAATAACTAAACTGTAGGAGTAAAATCTATGTTAACTTATGACACTAGCTTGACGGGATTTTGTGGGTAGTATCCGCTGAAAACCCTCAGGAGACAACACTCCTCCTACTAGGGACACCTAGAGGTTTAACGGCTTGTTGCACATGCTCAGTGCAATCGCGTTCCCTGCGAAAGTGCGATTAGGTTTTTATTTTAGTGAATAATTGGTTTTGCTCGGGACGAGCAAAAGTTAAGTTTGGGGGTATTTGTTCATCACAGAATACTGCATTTTATACCGCCCATTCTTACGCTCGGTTGTTTATACGTAGGTACTTTTAATCCGTGTTTGTTACATATTTGCAGGATACAGGTTCTCGGTTCTAAAACGGTGAAATTCATGGAAAACACGACAATATCCGGGTTCCTGCCAACCACTGAGAAAACACGGTCTCCGCTCGTCATCCGTATGTTGCCAGATACCAGTTTAGGAAGACAAAATGTCAAATCAATGTCACCTTCATGCACAAGGCTCAATGGCAACAACAAGTTCCAAGAAATCTACGCGGAGCTCGAGGCAATCATGCCAAATCTTGACAAAAAGTCCACCTTTCCTCAACAGAAATTCTGGAAGAAATGTGAAAGTATTTTCAGAAAATATATGTACCAGACAACAGGGGACAACAGACCAGGAAAAGTACCAAAACCCCACGACCCAACTCGCCAAGATGGCCGCGGATCCGCGGCCAACATGGGGTTAAGGCCGCGGATCCGCGGCCTTATATACTCCTCTTTCTGTCGTTTTTCAGGGGCTTTTTGGTAATCTTATTTTGGGGCAGATTGTTGCCCTAGATCTTCAACTCCCTGCCTATAAATACAGCAGAACTGAGCTCAACCAAGGGTGATTCTTTTGTTCCTCTTTCTTTTGTAGTTTTAGTTCTTTTTCTTCTTCTTCTTCATTCTTTTTCCATGAAAATTGTAGTGAGAGCTTTTTGAGTGGGAGATTAATGAAGATGAGGGTTTTGTATCATTCTCTTTTGTTTCTTCTTCCCCTTGAGATTCTTGCTTTCTCTTGATCATTCAACCTCTTCATTGAGCTTGAATGGTTAAGGGTTAGTTATTAATCTCAAGGGTCGTATTTTCTCGCGGGACTAGTTCTTCATTTCACATGCGTTCTCTACCCTTCCCTTGATCTTGCAACCTCTTGATTGAGCTTGCAAGTTTAAGGGTTGGCTATTGATCACATGTTTGTCTTGAGTTCTATGTTCTTGTAATTACTTTCTTGTTCTTTTTATTTGCTTTTTTATTACTTGCATTTTATTACCTTGTCTTTAATTACTTGCAATTTATTTCATGCACTTTAATTACTTGTAATCTTTTCTTTTCTTTGTTCTTTTCTTTTGCTCTCTTTTGTTCATTTTGTGAATGAATGTAATTATTATTGTTAAGAAGAAATACGACATTATAAGTTAAAGATTTTCTTTTCTCTTTTCCTTTTCCCGTTATTTTCCATTGAACTCCGCCCAAATCATACGCAAGCGCTCCGTTAGGCACCCTACCCTGACAAGGTAACGGTGATTCCTAACCGCGACCGGTTGCGTTCGGTTTGGCCGGAGGCGAAAGCAAGGGACAAGAACGGAAGGACAAGGGTAAATAAGCCGTATTCCACGAATACCGCGCTTAAATCCCCTAATCCACGTTGTTGCCGATTGCCTTAGCTTCAATTGGTCAAGACTCGGCTCAAAGGTTTCGAGTACGGATTTCTTTAGCTTATAATCTCGTATCTTTTCTTAACAACTTTATACTTGCAAATAAACACATAGGTTAGAAACAAACATACACAAATTCTTTATTGACTCGTCTAAGACAAGAAGGTAAAATACCACCATCTCCCTGTGGACCGACCCGTGCTCAACCGGCTAGCTGCATAGCGACACCGTCTTGATTGCGGTAAACTTTAATTCTAACAATCAATATGGTAGAGGCTGCCCTAGGTGAATCTATTCGTACCGAAGATGACATTTTTTCCGGTCAAGGACCGCGTGCGGATAAATATCAAAATTTCATGAATGATGCTAGGAAACCAATTTATGAAAATGTGAAGTATTCCACCCTCTCATGGTTCGTCCAACTTTTCCATATTAAGTGCCTAAATGGATGGAGCAACAAGTCATTCACAATACTTCTTTCGTTCTTGAAAGATTCTAAGCCTCCGGAAAATAACGTGCACGACAGCTGGTACGGAGCCCAGAAGATGATGTCTGATTTGGGTCTAAGTGCGAGAAGATTCAAGCATATTTTAAAAATTGCGTGTTGTACCAGAAAGAGAATTCAGATTTGAAAGAGTATCCAACATGCGGAGAGGCCAGGTATAAGCCGAAAGATTCTGATAAGAAGCCTGATATACCTGTCAAGATAGCACAATACTTTCCCATAACACAGAGACTACAGAGGCTATTCAGGTATAAGAAAACAGCCGAGGCAATGATTTGGCATCACTGTGCTCCTCCAAGTAACGATGGAAAAATGAGCTATCAAAGAGATTCACCGGCATGGAAAGATTTCGATAGGAGGCACGCAATATTCAGTAGCGATCCTCACAATGTCCGGCTCGGACTGGCTACTGATGGCTTCTACCCATTCAACTAAATGGCTGGAAGTCACAGCACATGGCCCGTTGTAATGATAATTTATAATCTGTCGCCTTGGTTGGCTATGGACTAATCATACTTTATGATGCCTCTTCTTATCGACGGACCAAACTCACCGGGTAACAATATTGACATCTATCTCCGACCTCTGATCAAGGAGTTGAAATCTTTGTTCATTGATGGTGTAGAGACATATGATGCAAACACAAATACAACCTTCATACAACGTACGGCTTTAATTTGGACAATCAATGACTTTCCTACATATGGAATGCTATCAGGTTGGTCCGTACATGGTCATAAAGCATGTCTTCGTTGCCATGAACACACAACATCGAAATTCTTGAATTTTAGCAGGAAGGTTTGTTATTGCGGCCATCGACATTTCCTGCCTCCAGACCACCCCTATAGGTTAGACACGGTTAATTTTGATGGTCATCAGGAGCTTCTTGGACCTCCATCCCCATTGTCCGGAGAGGACGTGATTGCTAAATGGGACGGTTACAATAATGTGACCTTCGGGATGGATCCGACGAAACAGGTCAAACCACTATTTTGGAACAAGTTAAGCATTTTCTTCGAGCTTCCGTACTGGTCTACAAATTTAGTGCGTCATTGTCTGGACGTCATGCATATAGAGAAGGGAGTATCAGAGCACATACTTAATTTGCTTCTTTGTAAAGACGGGAAATTGAAAGACAGCCTGAATGCTCAGATGGACCTACAAGAGTGGGGAATAAGAAGTGAATTGCACCCTAGACCGGTAGCGGGTAAACCGGGCAAGTTTGTACTTCCCAATGCCGCTTATCATATGTCACAACCAGAGAAGAAAAGATTCTTGCAGGTGTTGCATGATTTGAAAATTCCTATAGGTTTCTCAGGATCATTCAGCAAGAAAATAAAAATTGTGAAGGGCAAGATCGATGGGCTGAAAAATCATGATCACCATATTATCATGGAGCACCTTCTTCCATTAGCCCTCAGGACTTCTCTCCCCGAATCGGTTGGTCTACTAATCAACGACCTATGTTGTTTTTTCAGAGAGTTGTGTGCTAAAACACTGGAGGTTGTGACGCTGGATAAACTAGAAAATTCTATTGCGTTGATACTTTGCAAGTTTGAGCATATTTTCCCGCCGTCATTCTTCGATATCATAATACACTTGACGGTTCATCTTGCAACTGAGGCCAAGTTAGCCGGACCGGTACAATATCGATGGATGTATCCCGTCGAGAGGTACGTGTAATTTTTCGTTTCACGCAATTTATAAATTTATTGTTGTCCTGTATGCCCGTATTTATTTATTCAACATATTTTCATTAGGTACCTCTACACTCTTAAGAAGTATATACGCAATAAAAATTGACCAGAGGGTTCTATCATACAAGGTTATCTTCTTGAAAGAGCAACCATATTTTGTTCCCGCTATCTGGACGAGAACATTGAGACAAGACTTAACCGGCCTCGAAGAATTCAAGACGGGCCATATGGTAAAGCCGAGTATAAGAGGGTAGACACTATATTTATCAACAAGATATACCGATTTATCTTGCTTAATTGCGCATGTCTTGAACAAATTAGAGAGTAAGTTTTTTTTTGGATTAATTGTTATATCTGTGTTTGTGTGTGTATGAAATGATATAATATTAATGTCACCATTATTTGTCGAAAACAGAATTCATTTTAACGAGGTACGTGAGGGGCATCCTGATTAGAACGAAGAACAATTGGAAAAATATCATCAGGATAATTTTTGTGATTGGGTCATAAATCATATAAGTTATTCGAATAACATTTTATTGCTATCAGTTTTAATCTAAACTTGTATCGTTATGTATTTTTCGTAAAATTTGTTTTGTTAGATCCACGATCCGAACTTGTCTACATCATTTGAGAGTAATTCAAGATGTTTAGATCAATTTCCTAGTATGGAGGTTGCATATTACAAAGGATTTTGTGTCCTTGGATACAAATTCGAAGTTAAGCATATAGAAACATCTAGAACCACTCAGAATAGTGGGATTGCGACCGTAGGATCGGACGGTGTGATTTATTATGGGTACTTAAATTGTATACTCGGTATCCACTATCCCGGACGATCAGAACCCTTTTATATATTCCAGTGTATTTGGTACGATACGCGAACCGATACGGATAAGTGGAGAAGCAATCTTGGGACTTGGAAAGATAAATATGGATTGACCAGTGTGAACACACTTCGATTTTATGGTCAGGAAGATCCGTTTGTCTTTCCGAACCAAGCGTTCCAAGTATACTACTCACATTGTTTGAAACATCCGGGATGGAGTGTTGTATGCCGATGGAAACCCAGAGATGTCTACGATGTCCCAGAATTCGAGGACAGCGATGAGGATGAAGAAGAGAGAAGGCTTAAAGTGCTCCGACCGTCTGTTTCGAAGGACGGGTTGTCTTCGGCCGATCATGAAGTTACGTGGGTTAGAAATGACATCGACGATGAAATCCAAGTAGATATGTATAATGCGCCCACGAAACGAAAAAGGTTATCGGTAATGTTATATTATTACTTCACATTTTACGATCTATACATATATAGTCAATACTTTTAATGATTGTCTAATGCGTCTGCGAACCGTTTATCTAGATTTGATGACGATGTCGGGAGCAGCGAGGGGCGGCAGGAGCTCCAGCCGCGGCAGAGGCAGAGGCAGAGGCAGAGCGGTTCTGCCGCCCGGAGAGCTCTGTAGGGAGCTTCAGAGGGCTGGTCTTGCACCCAGATCGGAGACCCTTTCGGATGCCTCCTTCCGTGTGGATTTTGCCACACTTCCAGGTATACTGCACGAATATCCATTTTGAATGTAATATTACAGATATTCATGCCTGTTTATGTCAAAATTACTTATATTGTCAATGTTTGATTGTCTAGTTGTTGGTGATGCGTCCACATCTGGGACAGAGGCCATCCTCGCTCCTCCAAGTATGTTTATATATCATACAGTGCATGTATATTGATTTAGAATGCTATATCATATATATACACACATTCCGTACTGCTTTTACTTAGCAATTTTTATTATTGTCTAGCTGTAGGTGGTGACACCACCGCACCTGCGGGTATATTTATATATCCTATAGTGCATGCATATTGATTTAGAACGTTATATTATTGATCTACACATTCTTTTTGCAATTACTTATATAATCTATTTTTAATTGTCTAATTATAAGTGGTGCGTCCACATCAGACGCAGTGGCCACTCCTGCCACTTCCATACCCTCCGCATCGTCTGCATGTTAGTATGAATAAATATAAAATATTTATTCATTTTACATATGCTCTATAGAATAAATATGAACTTCATGGAAATTTAGCGTCAATGTTTATTTTATAGTTGGAGGGGATGCGTCCGCATCCGGGACCCCGGCCGTTCCTCACCGGAGGAACTATCTTCTCGCTCGTGCTGCCGCCCGGGCCCAGGCTTGTGCTGTAGTCACCGGAGGTATATATCACACTTCAATTTTCGTTTAATCTTGATTTCTTGATACAACTTTGTCTTAATATTGATTGTTTTGATATTTCTTGCAGACGCAGGGCCTCTCTATCCCCAGAGGGGGGTTCGAGGCCCGAATCAGTCCCATAGGCTGAGGCTTAACAGAGCTAGAGGGAGACAGCATTCCCCCTCTTTTTTACCCTTGACTATCGCTATACCGGTCCTCATGCCGAGAGGTTCGGCCGGTATATGGGGGACGAGAGCCGGCTTGTGAAGAACTATCCACTTCACGTTGAGTGGGGCGAGCAGCACCGGCGCTCATTCTCCCTCTTCTTTGATCAGGCTCGGGTACGTATTAATATATATTTTCATTTGATTTATCCAATATATTTATTAATAATACTTGCAATCTAATAACAATGTTTTTTTTGTATTTTCAGTCGGATTACGATTTTCAGCCTGTATCCCACCCTGATCACCCTGGGAGGGTGCTCGACCTTCATGCTCTGTACAATGGCCTGATGAAGAACATGCAGACCAAGGTCCGATATAACAGGAATGAGCTGAAGGCCGACTGCTACTCCCTGTGGATGGCGGCCCCCGAGGCAGAGAGAGCGGCCCTCCTATCTACTCCGGCGTTTGCGAGAGTCGACGTAGAGACATGGCCTCTATTGTGCGAATATTTCGACTCCCAACGCAAACATGTATGTATTTTAAATGTAATTCATTGTTTAGGATATAATTTATTTTTTTATGTTCATTAATTAGAAAACTAAATGTTAATGCGTTGTGCAGAAACATGCCGCTCAGAATACAGAGAACAGGAAGTCGACGAAGAGGGGTCGCCCCACTTACACAGGTGGCTCGAGGAATATTACTCGAGCCATGGAGTTATCGGTAAATTACAATAGACGGACCTTTGTGATATTCTGCAATATTAAGAGTTATTTTCTAATATATTTAATATTAAAAGTTATTTTCTAATATTGCAGACAGCTCAGACCCTGGCACAAGGTAATACACCGAGTGTGCTGTCCGCATATCTTGCTGTCCATGGCACCTCGACAGATCCCGCCACGGGCGAGCTTCGATATCCCAACGTCGCTACCCAGGAGTATTGCGTAAGTGTTAATATTTATTCTACCCATATTTGAAATTTTAGTTTTGAAAGGCTCAAATTTAAATTTTATACTTATACTTTACTGCTTAATGAGGGTGTAGGAGCGGGTGGTTGAGCAGGCTGAGGCCTCGGGGATCGATTTTACCGGACAGAGCGATCCGAGGCTGCTGACTCCAGTCCTGGATGCCGCACACGGAGGGCACCACGGAGGTTGGGAGAGAGGCCGGGGACTAGGCCCTAGCAGGGCCATATGAGGTTGGACTCCACCCCGGCGGTTACTTCCTCCGTCTCCAGTGAGAAATGTGTCCAGCAGGAACTGGAGAGCTTGAGGGCCACCGTTCAGGAGTTGAAGGAGATGCTGGTATGTATACTGTTTTATAGTAAAATATCATGTCATATTATAGATATCAACATATCCATAATTAGTATGTAGCCTGAGCTTATTTGGCTGTAGACTTAGGTTTGATTAATCATGCATACATATCTAATTAAAATAAACTACGGTTTTCCAAACTAGATATCCAAATGGGGTTTCGAAATAATTTGATAATGATACGAATTCGAATAATACACAGTTCTTACACGTATATTACACACGTTAGGTCCAGACACGACAGGGTACATCGGCCGAGCCTCCACATGCATCTCATTCGGCTGCGGCTCCGCAAGCCACTACATCGGCTGCGGTTCTGCAAACATCTCCTATAGCTCCACCGCCCGCTCAGACTCGCGCAGCCGCGGCTCCGCAAGCCACTACCTTGACGGCCGCTGCGCATACCACATCGCCAGCTCCACAGCCCACTCAGACTCCCGCACACGCCGAATTGCAAGGTTTATTGACCGAGGAGCAGGCGCGCCAGATTCTAGCGTTTATCAGAGGTGGAGCTGGACCGAGCTAGGGTAGCTTTTTGATTCTTATTTTTTGAAACATGTATTTATTTATATGATACATATTGTACTACATTTTGAAACATTTTGGACGATATTGATATTGGTTTATATTTATATCATATTCAGTTTTTTGGTTTCTTTTGTATATTATATGCTTGAGATGTGATTATGAATACTGTGATATATGTTGTGTGATGATTAATTTTATATTTGATTGATGTATATATTATTGTGCACAGGGCGAGAAAAAATCAGGCAGCCTTTTTTTAAAAAAAACAGATAATATGTACATACGGATTAATCCGTAGGTACACATGTTGCCCCTACGGTTTAAACCGTAGGGGCAAAATATCATAATTAACTGATATACCCCCCCCCGATCTCAGTATCAGGGGGTTGGCAGTGCCCCTACGGATATATCCATAGGGGCAAACAAACGTCCCTACGGCGTTATTCGTAAGGGCAAAATATCAGGATTTCTGATATTTTGCCCCTACGGATATGTACCTATGAATGTATCCATAGAGGATATCACTTGGCCCTACGGATTCATCCGTAGGTACAATTAATATATTTAAAAAAACCGTAAATAAAATAATTTTTTTGCTCATACGGCCTACACCGTAGGGGATACGGGACCTACACATAACTCCGTAGGGACAAGTTTTTGTCCGTAGGGGCAAGTTCAGGGCTTCAACTTGCACCTACGGCGTTTGCACCTACAGGTTATATTTTCGCCCCTACGAATATATCCGTAGGTGAAGTGGTTTGGCCCTACGGGTAAATCCGTAGGGGCAACCCTTGTTTGTAGTAGTGGTGGCGGTTCTCTGTTTTAATTCAAAGATTTTGGAATACAGAAATGAAGAGTTGGGAGATGAAGAGACACACCAATACGGGCGGAGCCCATTTGGGGCACATAGGGCCGACCAAACCGGGTCATGGGCGGCTCCATCTCGGGGTCTGGGTTCGTGTCTCGGGGTCCGGGCTCGTTTCAATGCACCGAGTCCAAAAATATATATCTTTTGTTTCGTAACTTTTCATAACTCTGTCAATCCCCTATAGAATTTTCAGGAACTCTAAAACGCTAAAAAGAAATTGAATAAAATAATTGGAATGTAATGATTTGAATACGCGGGCTGTAGAACAGCAGTGGAAAGACTTAACCAATTGGCTACAAGTTGTTCTTGCATATATTTAACAAGAATTAAATATATGTCGAGACTCAAAAAGGAAACAGGCTTAGGGAAAACAAAAGGAAGAGATCAAATGGAACCGTTTTGGTGAAGGGTCTAGGTGTTGGGTTTAAAAGATTATAGAATAAGAAAAATAAATGGAGAGATAATATATATAATAGAAAGGATAATTACGGAAAATACCCAAAAACAAAGAAATACAGTAGAAAGATAATATGAAGGTATAAAGATTTTAGGGTTGTTACATTATTCTTCAATGGATCGATCTCCTTACCGAAGGGTATGCAACTGGATATAAGTTTGTTGCACGAGTAGTCCGGCAGAAACTTTTCGTGAAGTTTTTTCCCTTCTCCCAAGTAGCGATCTTGGGCTTCCCGGTTCAGATGTGTTTGATCTGAAGATTCTCCCATCAATTAAAGTGTTACCATTCAACTTGAGTGCGACCGCCTTCACCTTTCTCTCCTCGGACATCTCCTAATAATCGAAGAATCGCTCGACGGTATGCAACCAGTAAATAAAAGCCTCCAGATTGATTCGACTCAAAAATTCGGTAACTCCACCTTCATGTCAGATCCTCTATAGCGTTCGGTTGGATACCAATCTCTATACCCAATACTCCTTTCGTCGTCGAATCCCAAACACTGAAAAGGGTTTTCATTTTTGGACCCCAAACCATCATCATCTTGCCCTCGAAGGTTGGCGGACTCGATAGTCGCCGTTAGTCGTTGAAGTTGCCTATGAAGTTCATCGACCTCGATATCGCATTTCCTGCTCGCGTTATTGTGCACCATGCCCATACTCACGATGTGTCATTGGTTCTTCGTCTTCTACGAAGAATGTGACGACACCTATGCGCTGATACCAATTGATGAGGATTGGCCTATGCATGCTCGATACTTAACACGATCTCTAACTCTTAAGAGAAATTACAAGAACAAAACCCTAGATAACCAAGGATGAAATATGATGGCCTCTCTTTAAACACAAAAGCCGCAACTTTTCCTTTATCAACAAGCAATCTTTATTCAATAATCAATTCCATTCCTAATACAATAGTTCTCATCCCTTTAAATAAGAGAATAAAATTCTTAACCAAAAAGAAATAAATCTTAACTAAAAAATATAAAAAGATATAAAATATATTAATTAAATCTAAATAAATAACTATTTAAATTGAATCAAATCTCAATTTAAATTGCAACGAATTATTTATCGAATCTTTCCAAATCTTAATCGAATCTTCAATCAAATCCCGAATCTTCTGTAAAATCTTCTCGCGATCTTTCCAAAACCGCTTCTATCGAATCGAATCTTGCTTCTCCTATTCGGTCTAGGTCTCGGCCATATACTCGGTCATATGCTCTTGCATCATAACATGTAAGAATTGAGTGATATATACAGATGGAAATATAATAGAGTAATACATATAAATTTAAAAAAGTTCAAGGGGGAAAAAGGAAAAAAAAACCTGAAATCCTAGAACAAATAAAAATCAAGAATTAAATTTATTCTATTATCTCCAATGTCTCTAAATTAGGCATCAATGTCTCTAATTTAGACGACCGTCTTAATTTTAATAAATCCCTTTTTAACAGATCCTTTGTTACTAACTGGGACAGTCCAGTGTAAGATTCCACTTGCAGTATTTTCATGTGACGTAGATTCAAAAATGTTGGCAACTGTCCACGTATATGTCGGTCCAAGATAAGGATCTGTGTATATAAAAACAAAAAAGGTTATGAAATTCAATTAACGAAGTGACATCCCAAATAATTGTGAATTAGTACATGTTCTTTATTATTTTACAACATAAATTGAAATTCTTCCATGCTGCAAAATCATTCAATTAGAAATTAAAATTTTTGTGTGAGAGATAATGATATGTGCACAATGAATATGTAATTTTGTATAAAGTGATATAAACCAATAAATCGATTAAAGGAAAAAACCTAGACTAGAATTTAATGAATTATGTAAAGTTATCTTTTAAACAGAGAATAATGGATATAACGTATCATAGAAGGGGATCTTCTTTTTGAAATTTGTATGTGCGCATTGCAAGTGCAAAATACCGGTTTTCGTCAAACAGTAAATGCAAATTACTGGTAAATATTATAACGACCATGCCAATTTTGAAATAAATAAAATTTTGTTTGAATTTAATCTTGTTATATTTGTTTCTTCATTAATAAAATAAAATTTTAATTTTTGAAAAGATAAAATTGATTTGCTAGTATTTAAAAGAGAAGAGAAGAAATTTAATTTTTTTTTGAAAAAGAATCATGATTTTAAATTTTATTAGATTTTGATAAAGGCGATTTTTGAAAATAGAATCTTTAGAAAAGTATTTTCAATATAAAAAGATTTATTATTATTTTAAGAGAAAAGATTTTGTCTATCTTTAATTTAAAATTAACTATAGCTAGTATGTCTGAAAATTGATCAGAAAAAATTTTGTAAGCTACGGAATCCATATATCTGTCTATACAATTAAAAGTTAACACTAATGGAGAATGTGGCATTCTAATATTTATTTCAATAAAATATTTAAATATATGAGTAGAATTCTTAATTCTAACATGGACATGATTATAAACTTTTTGTGTAACGCCTATGTCGTTATATATATATATATATATATATATATATATATATATATATATATATATATATATATATATATATATATATATATATGAGGAAACGAGTTATCAGCTATCTAATTGATACTAAACTATCAACTAGCCTATTATATAGTCCAATCCGACTGTCAGAGCGATGAGCTGGTTCGCTTGTTCCACACATGAAGTGATCCGTACGTGTGAAATTTTTGATCGATATGATGCATTACAAGTGATGGATCAAGCATTTAAACAATAGATGACTGTTAAACACAATAAAAATGTCATATATCGGGGACACTTGATTAAAAAGATAGATAGTGGCAAATTGATTAAAATTTTATACATATAGATCACTCTATATATAGAACAAGGTGGCAAGAGCGGATAGTCGATCTGACAGTCGAACTAGACTATGTAGAAGGCTAGTTTGACGGTTTAATATCAGCTAGCTAGTTGATAACCTCTCTCTATATATAAAGGTTTGGAATTGAGCCTAAGAAAAAGTATAGGTGATTAACAACATGCAATTGTAAAGGTTCGGATCTGAGCATCGGAAAAAATCTGGTTTTCTCCACCCGCAAGGAGTCACTAGATAGTGAAATTGAATACTGAGCAGGAGTTCTCAGGCAGGAATTAGCCACAGGGTCGGGGAACTTCGATAACTGTTTAATTTCTATGATTCTATGATTGTGATAGTTAGTATTTTAGATTTTCTTTATTTCCGCTGCATAATTTCTGTGTTTTACAAAAATTACTCTGTGTTTTCCATAAAACCTTATTCAAACCCCACCCCCCAGGCCGCTTTTCATTTTTAACCCTTTTTGGAGATGCCTCTTAATATTTGAATTTAAACTAAATAAGCTGCATGTGGAATGTTAGGAATAATTTTCATTTTATTCATTTTCTTCTTTATCTCTAATTTTAGATTGCGTAACTATTAATTTAAGCCAAATCACTAATCAATTTCATTTATTTAATGCATAAGGGGATTGATTTTCACTACACGAGACAGGATAACTCATACATTGTTTTAACTGTTAAAACTTTCAAAATCTTTAAAATCACTAGCTGCTACAAATCCTTAGAAATCTTAACTAGAAATCTTCATGAAGTTTATGTTAAATCTTCTTCCATGATATTCAATGCATATGTAGCCAAAATTATGTTTCAATTTATCTGAAATTGCGGGTAAGGCGATACTTCAAAAAACTGTAAAAAAGAGAAGAAATCAGCCTCAATAATTGAATAAATCTTTTCTCTCTTTGCAACTAAAGGAATTCTTCTGTTTTTTGGTCAGCAAATCAAATTTTTCTTATGACTTTTTTCTTTATTAATATTAGAGAAGCATGCATTACAATTTCCAAGATGAAATCTAGCTCGATCGGTAAACATGTGCATACCTTTGCTATTGAATAGTGAAGAGTAATGGTCGTTGCATTTTTTACGTGATGCATCAGCTTGATTGCACAATTGATAGATACCTCGATATCGTATAAATTGAAGTCAAAGACTGCTTCGTTGAGAAAGGGACTCGGAGAGTTCCTGATGCAGATAGCCCAGCCAGGAATTCCCCTCAAATAGATCGACACCAAATTGGGAGCAAACACTTGTATGGGACCGCAAATGAATCTACAATGAATCAACTTCAATGTTTTCAATCCCCTTCGAGATATATGGATACACTTAAGATTGCAGTTGACGATCGATATATTCTCAATCATAGTTCCATCTAAATCATCGCTTGAGATAAACCCTAGATTCCAATCTGTGCAGTTCAAGAACTCAACGGAACGTGCCCTATGGAACAGGCTGAAATCCCAGTGGCGCGGCCTCCAAGGTATGAACCTTGCAATTTGAGGTTGATGTTGAGGCGCTCTGTTGATACAGCAGAGCTCAATCTCCTCCAAGCCCTCCAACGTCGACAACAAATCCATCTTTTCCCAAAAGGTTATAAACGTATGATCATAGAGGGTGGCAAAGCGAACCTTTTGGACCGCACAACGTTCGTAATCGTGAAGCTCTACGACGTGACGTGCAAAATCGAAAAGACGGTCATTTGGTTCGGTGGTGGTGTGGGAGAATTCAGAGGCATCGAAGCTGAGATGGGGGGTACATCTCCACACGTCTTTCCATCTTTTTGATAGGACGCTCATCTGCACGGCTTGCCTCATACCGGTGAAATATGATATGTGATGAAGGATTTCGTCAGGCAGTTCGCTGAGTCGGTCGACGTCCATAGAGGTTTCAACATTGGAATTTTCCATTGATTGATCACGGAGGACTATATGCAGCAGAATTCCTTTCCAATTTATAACTTCAATATACTAAAAATATCAGGAAAAAAATAAGTGTTTGATTCTGAAATATCTGATCGGTTACAATTATATTTTGCACAATCTGTTTTGTTCAAGTAGCTAGATCTTGATTGGTACAACTATATTATACAGAATCTCTGATTTGTTGCAGCCAATCATCTGTTACAACTAAAAACTGTACATAGAGATTGTTGGAGCTTTATCTTCTTATTTACAATCATATCCTACATAATCTAAATTTGTTGGAACTGGATATTGATTTGTTGAGATAGTACATTATTTTATACCATGTATTGTATGTAACTGGTTTATTATTTGTAACCATTTAATTGGGTTGGGAATTATTAAATCTGCCTTGGTATTTTTGTGATGAATGCCAAGTGATATAAAGAAAGATTAGCTACTTGGGTACGTGTAGGCACAAAATTTTATTATTTCCTATTTCTGCAAATTCCAAATAGACCAGCATGCAGTTATAAATAATAGCAAAAACCAAAGGAAACTCATTTTATTGTTGAGCCTTCGAGTTTTTCAGGAAGTAACAGCTTTTAATAAAAGATGTGGGAATGGAATATGTTTGCATGATCAAACATGCATGTCACAATATTATCACTCGATCTATTGGTTAATAAAATGTACTCTCACCTAAACACATATTAATAAAAACATGACTGAGCAAGCAGTAAGAAATACAGTGAAAATAGAAAAGGAGATTATCAAAACCATTCTTTTTACTTTCATTTTTAAGAGTACCTTAGACAAATTAGATTTAGATAATTCGGCATTAAAGGAATTGATAACACTTATAACATGAATGAGCCAAGTACATGTCTTACTACAAATGGTAATCGTTGCCAACCAGACAAAAATGAGATAAATGTCCTTCAGTTTAGCGTTTTGAGAATGTATTTGCGCTTAAACATTTCTCTTTTATGAAAATTAAAGTCTTGGTTCGAGTCATTTAGCATAATTTGGCATTAAAGGAAATGATAACACTTATAACATGAATGAGCGAAGTACATGTCTTACTACAAACGGTAATCGTTACTTTACTTGAAATCTTAGCAAACATAATAATTACATTTCATTACTTTACTTGAAATCTTAGCAAACAATCAACAAGAAATTTAATTAAGGTTAAATTTGGAAATCTATTTATACATTTCATATTTTCAAGATGCATGGAGTACTTTATTGTTCTTAAAAACTTAAAAGGACCTCCTTTTTGAAACAAACAAATAAAAGAGCAAAAAAAGACTACCTTTTTAAAATGGAGGAAGTAATTAGCTAAATCACACTTGGCACACCTTAATTGTTGGCAATAAAATATTTATAGGAACACATAAATCCTTTTCATTTTATATAAGCTAAATTTCAACTTTTTACCATGAACTTTGAGCATTTTCTACGAATGGTATCCTGAACTTTTAAAATAATAGATTGCTACCACGAACTTTCAGAGTATCGCAAAACTAACAAAAAATTAGAAAATGATTATACTGACCTTGATATAAATTAACAAAGAAAAAGGAATTAACTTTTTTTCTTTAGAATTTAATTCCTTTTTTGTTTAAAATATATATACTAACCTTTAGATATTGATGCCTATATTGCAATTGTTGAAAACAATCGAAGTGAACGATTGAGTTGAACAAGTGCAGCGATGCTACCGAGCGGAACGAAAATGGTTGATTTATATGTTGCATGATCTTCTAGTGGTAGAATTAGAGTACCGGTCTCATCTTCTAGTTCGCGTGCCTCAACTTCAGCCTTACCACTTATACAACAGTCAAAATGGGCACGAGCACCTGTGGTCTCATCATCAATATTTTTGAATGAACTAACAATATGTTTACACACCGAGTCAGATGTAGACAACTGTTAATCGGAAGTTGCTGAACTTGATGTTTTAGCCTGGTGGAAAAGTTACGGAAATTTATATCCGGTGCTTTCTACCATGGTTCGTGATTTACTAACAATTCCGTCTCTACAGTAGCATCGGAAAGTATTTTTAGTATAGGTAGCAGGATATTGACCGAGAAGAGATGCAGCTTAGCATACGATACAATGGAATGAATGATTTGCTCGCAAGATTGGGAAGCAACTGCAGTTAGGAAACGGAACCAAGTCAATTTGGCCTCAGATTATCTACTAGAGGAGCTTTCAGGATCTAGAGACAGAGTCCAACACCAAAGATACCACCACCACGACTGGCGGTGAGGAGCAGCGAGGAATCCCGAATCGAGGACTAAGAAGTAAATACAGAAGAAGAACTACGTATACCTGATTCTCATATTGAACCCAAAATTGTGAGGAATACGTAGCCAGTCCGATTGGGTTCGGTCTTTAATATAAAAAAAATTTATGCTGCAAAATTTAACATGTATAATGGAGTAATTTTATGTAATACTATTAATTATTAACATTATTTCAAAAAATTTAGTTATTTTTTATTGTGTGTGTGTATTTGGAACATAGACGAGCCGACTCGCCTCACTCGCCCTGCCCCAGCTCATGACTCTTTTAAACAAGTCAGCAAGGCGAGCCTGTTCTTTGAGACACCTCTTTTGAGCCGCTCATCTCATTTGCCACGCCTCCGAGGAAGACTGAAAGAAGGAAAGGGCAAAATAGGAAGGATTATGCATAAGGGGAGAGGCGATGTTAAAGCTATTGTCTCTTGATTATGCAATCTATCTTTTCAATCTTTTCAGCTCGACTCCAATATCACTTCAGGATACTAATAGCCCACACCATATGATCTTGGTTTCTTCTGCTCATTTTTCTTTTTGTAACTATAATTTATTTTAATATATGAACATTTAGGATTTTCGCCCAGGCCATTTTGGCAAAAAATAAAAAAAAATTAGTGTAAATTGTCAGAATCCCCTGGCCCGCTTCAAACTTGTGTATAAACCCTAGACTTTTTGCTCTAGTTAAAAAATCTTGGACCCAATCAAAACCCCTTATACCAGTTACCTATAATAGCTAAGCAATTGCCTATAATATCTTAGCTGCTGCAGTTGCATGTGATATCTAAACATTTACATTTAATATCTAAGTAGTTGGATGTAATAGCTAGGCAGTTGCATATAATAGATGCATATAATATCCAAGTAATTGCAGATGCATATAATATCAAAACAATTACATGTAATATCTAAGCAGTTGCCCGTAATATCCATGCAGTTTCCCGTAATACAAGGCCTATATGAAATACATGCCAAGAGTATTATCACAGATTTTGATTAGTAGGCCCTTCCCAACAATTTTGAAAATTACTGCGGGTTTAAGACAACTCTCGAACAGGCCCGGGGCATTTTTGACAATTTACCATACCATACCATGCCAGAATATCTTTTGCAGCTCTAACCAATATCCCCAGTTTGGAGCACAACTGAAGTCCATTCATCAAAGTAGAGTCAGGTATAAGTTTGAGACTACTGTTGCATGTGCCATCTATTTTCTACAACTTTCCTGCTCCAACTCCATATCAGTACTATTCGAACAGTTCCGGGTCCATCTCTCAATAATATATAACATCAACAGATAAAACAACAAATCAATCAGAACAATTGGCGATGAAATTTGATTGGACGAACTTCATAAAGCACAAATATATTGAAGGACCAAATAAGGGAAGATCAGTGATAAAGAGCATCAAAACCAATGCTTCTCATAATATAACATTAAATCAAGTAATCTTAAGGAATAGATCAACTTATCGGTGTCCACTGACATATCCTTAGCGAGAAGGATAAGTAATCCTAATAAGGCTAGTTCCAGGCACATACCATGAGCATATCGTGGCGATAAGAAAGAACATGACAAATCTGATGGTTTGATCAAACTTTTTTAATGAATATCATACGAGCTGAAAATTAGAGAATGTCCGAGGCTCCCAGAGTATATACATTAACAAATCATCCAGTGAGGCTGAATCAGAGGTTATACACTAGCAGCTACTAAAAAAATCATAGCAGAAAGAAATGGTTAAGATCTACCCTTGTCTTGACAATACTAGAGCTGAAACATGTCCAAATATTTCAGAAAGAATGCCAAGTTGATGTCCATATTTTAGAAAGAATGCCAAGTTGATGTCCATGCTTCGACCAAATACAATATTCATCTGTAATTTGAATTTTTATTGCTTGAGTATAGCATTCCCGTTTTCACAACAATTAGAAATAATTAAGCTTTTGGCTTCTTACATTTGATTTACCATTATTATTTTTAAATTAATATTTTTAGGCTAAAATGCAGGAAACCCTCCTTACTTTTGCCCCAAAAGAAGGAAACCCTCGTAAACTTAAAAACATGTACTTTACCCCATAACTTTAACACCATCAGTTAATTTTTTGGTGTATATTTCTCATAATGCCCCTCAAGTCCTACAATTTTTCGCCTTTTTCTTCTCCAAATCCCCCCATCATTTTTTACCCTAAAATTTCTAATTCAAATCACCACCTACCTCTCTCTACTCCTCCAAAGAGTAAGCATAGATTCAAGAGAGTATGAATTATGAAAAAATGAAGAAAAGTGAATATTAGGTTAATCAATTAAATTTATTAGACGGACATTTTTGGCATAAAAAAAATCTTACGGATGGAAAAGTTAACACCATTATGGTTTTTGGGAAAACTCCATAATTTTCAAGTTTAGGGGGTTTTCCCGCTTTTCAGGTAAAAGTGATTGAGGTTTCCCGCATTTTAGCCTATTTTGTAACTAAAGGTAGGGAGCCTCATTATGGAGATTAAATGTATGACAGCAGGATTGAGTTAATTTTCAGATATAAAAGTATTATGTAGAAGAGTTGAGACTAAGTACCATTGGTCTAGCTAAAACACTTACCAATAAAAGGAGAATTACAAGTATGGATAGTAAAAGAAGTGAACATCATATAAAGAGGTATAGATACAAAAAAAAAGGTTACTACCCTTATAAGTACTTTCCTAGCAACTAATATAAAGCTAATGATAGGTTATAAGGATGTAGAGAATATGTGTAGAAGGGAGGGCCTGAATATTCAGAGAAATCTCATTGGTCCTAACAATATAAATAAATAAGACTTGATCCTCAACACAATATCATGCCGATATGATATAGTCTCTAACAGCCACAAAAGAGTTGATTATAGAGAAATATGTCGGGAACAGGAAGGATAACAGAGTCAATTACGTATGAACACAGCTGTTAGTTAACTTGATCTCCATATCTTTGGGATTAACCATTAGAGAAAGAATATATTATGCCAGCTGTTTAAAGAGAAACAGGGATCATAAGAGCCTAAAAGGAAAGAATCAGGATCCCCAATGTATAAGCTCTTAAGAATGACAAATTCCTGAGAGCTGACAATTTTATCAAGAATTTGAATCCAGAAATATTTTAATTTTCAAATGCATTCTACTTTTTGCCAGATCAGATTAGAAATTTGAATAATCTGATTTCTACTATTTAGAATTCGATAAGCAGACTTAACAATATAATGAGCAGTCTCAGAAGAAGCCCAGAAGAAATCATCACAAGAATTGGTTCAGTGCAAAAAGGAGAGATCCGAGCCATTAGATTACCAAGCATACATTGTTCTATCCAAGACAGACTTATGGAAAGCTGGTTTCCATTATCTGATCCTGAATCCAATGGTCTTTCCAGAACAATATTTTCTTACCATCACCTACTGTCTATTTAATATTAGTAAAGAACTCCTTGCAAGGGACTAATGCTTTCAAAAAACAAGAAGCATGAGCTCTCATAGTATTTCCAAATCCCCTTACACAACAGAGATGTGCTAAAGTGGGAAACATATTTGACCCCCAAACCACTCTCGTATTTACCTGTGCAAACTTTGTTATAATTACCGATAATATAGTCTTTAGAATTGTTATTAGTTCCTCTTCATAAAAAAAAAGTGTCTCCAATACTATCAATTCTTTTAATAACCCATTTGAAGAGTTTTGGAAAAAAGATACATAATATAAAGGTGGAGATGTTAGCACCAAATTAAGAAGAATTAGCCTTCCTCACACAAATAAGTTCTTACCTTTCCAAGTTAAATTTTAGAGTGGAATTTATCCATAAGAACTTTCCATTCCTTTCTGTCTAAATTCCCAACATTTAAAGACATGCCCAAATATGGTTTAGGGAAAGAGGCTAAGTTACATTTAAGAGTACCTACCAACTTTTCTCCGATGAACAAGTGGTTGCCAAAGTCAAACATAGAGCATTTTTTGAAAGTTTATATTTAATGCAGAATACCCTAAAAAATATAGAGAATAAGCTCAAGAGTGATAATCTCTCTATCATTAGCTTTGCAAAAAAGAATGGCGTTATTAGACAATTAGATAGATGGTAGGTTTTGGAGTTCTGTGGTTGTAGGTGCAGTGAGAGCGCCATTATCTCTAGCAAGCAACAACATCCTTGCAAATGTATCAACCAGTAAGTTAAAAAGATGAGGAGACAAAGGGTCATCTTGTTTAAGTTCCCCTCCGCATTTGATGATCTTAGCAAGTTTACCATTCACTAGCACCTAGGAGATTGAGGAATAGCTTGAGGAATTAAGAATGTTGAAGATCCAACCAACGTAGGCTCAAAACCCTAATCTTCAAAATATCAATTTCGTCCTAATTAATGGAATCAAAGCTTTGTGGAAGTCTAATTTGAGGACAAATTTTAATTTAGATCTAGAGCATGCATTTATAAGCTTATGATGTATAAAGAAGCAAACCAATGCAGATCTGTCTTTCATAAAGGTAAATTAAGATTTACACAACAAAATAAGGAGAGCAACTCCTAGCCAGTTAGCAAGGATTGTAATGAAAATTTTTAAATTGGCATTCAAAAGATCAGTGTTCTAAATGTCACCGAAATGTCGGTTTTGGTTATGTAGCACGGGTTCGAATACGGGATATGATACGGATTCGCAATTTCCCGAAAACCGTGGATACGGGATACATTTTTAATCAATTTTTATAAATATAAATATATATTAAAATTTACATATAAATATATAATAATTTAAATAAACGGCATATTATATTAGATATCCAATGCACTTTCAATTTTTGAAAGCCTTAATTTTCAAGGGAAAGAGGAAAGGCTTAGATTCGACAGAGATTGGTAAGACATTTACAAGTTCGAGTGAATTTGAAAGAATCTGAAAGTTTCAAACTCCGATATGTGACCGAGGACGATTCGTGAGCCACTTACAAGTATCCGTGTTTTATAGGGTTTTAGGAAGAAAACGACATAGACATCCAAAAAAATTTAGGTAACGATATTTGGTGAATATCGGCCGACATTTTGTGATTTCGTTCGAAATGTTGTGATGTAGGCGTTTAGGCCGGCATTTACCGTTATGAGGGGAAAAAATTTGAGGGTAATTTTATTTTTCAGGGAAGACATAAATTTAATAAAACTAAAAATCTGAACAAGTTAATAATTTTTCTAATAAAAGTTATATAAATGACGTTTACATTAAAAAAATGTAGAAACGGATAATTGATAATACAAACCGACATTTCACGATATCTGATATTCGGTATCAAAATCTTCAATCCGACATGACACCGACATCCGAAAAGACTAATAGGCCTGAAGTCTTTGGCATGGTGACCTCCTTCCACAGTTGGGATAAGACAAATTATGTCATAGCTAATCCTATTATGACTGCACTTGTCTTCATAAAAGCCATTAAGGACTGCAACTAAATCCTTTTTGATTAATCCCCAAAATTGTTTATATACAAAAGAGAAACCATATGGTCATGGTGCCTTTTCAGAACCAAGCCCAATTATGGCACTCTCTTTCTCATCAATTGTAAAAGAGGAATCAATAGAAACTAACTAGATCCTATCAGAATTTTGAAAGATTGCATTACGCTTTAATAGTAAAAGCAAGGGAGTGCCAAGCATGAGCTTATAGAATTGGTAGAACTCATTATAACACCCAAAATATTAGTGATAATTTACGAGTGGGAGCGAGAGAATGAGGAGTGTTTGTGAGGAGTTAGAGAGAGAGAACGAGGAAAAAAGTACATATTTTGAGGAATGAAAATGGATAGATTGAGATTAGCCCTATCCTCCTCTTTATATAGGTATAGCCATTTGCATTTACATCCACTTCTTTGTAACTAATTACACAATAATGGATAATCTGGAATACGCTAGAAACCCAAACATTCTAACACTATATATTCAGGGTATATTAATTAGCAGGGCCCCCCTATGGGTATGGACCAATTTTTTTCTTTCCTAGGTTCCTCTCGGTATCGACACACTGCTTCACTCCATCCATTAGCAGATACTAAGTAATGTTGAAAAATAAAGGCAGGACGAATATCATCATATAACTGTTATAATGAGGAATGAGGAAAGAATAAGGATCCAAGAAATCAGAACAGGTCACACATAAAAAATGTGGATGAAAAAAATACAAATAAAAATCAAACCAGCTTCAAAAAATATCATAACAGCCACTAATAAGTACCTCTAAATTTACTTTGAACAAATTCTTAGCGCTGTGAAACCTGAGCAACCTAGATATCTTATTTTTTATTTTGGTGGTAGCAACATGTTTCTTCATTAGGTGAATTACATCCATAAGTGAAATATTGATTTAATACAATAACACAATATGTAACAGCAAGAAGAATAGTGGAGTGAGAACTAACATTACAGTAAAAGCCAGTAAAACAGGATCAAAATGACCTTCCAGCAATATGTTGACACCACCATTATAAAGGTTCTAGAGGTTACTAAACTTTGTGCTTCTCAATATTTTATCTTTAAATTTGGAAGGAGAAAGAATGATCCAGTTGAAATAGTAGTAAAAATCTTTTGTTAAAAGGGAGGTTATTTTTCATAGAAGAATTCAAACAGTGACAAGCAGACTTGACAGTGCACATCCCTTACGAATAACGAGTCCAAACAGGTGTGTCAGGAAGATTCAGGAGAAAAGAGTGCACAGACAAACAACTCAACAGAAGTTGTAGATCTAGTCTACCTTGTTGAGGAAAAATCTTATAGAAAACTCGTTTTAACAACCACTGACCATCTCTAAAGCTACCTCGAGATGATCAGTTTTGCCCCAAGCAAAAAAGATTAGGATAAGAATCTGCAATGACATTTTGAGTTAACTAATTATCAACCCAGAACCAAATCCATGTACCATCCCCCAGTTTCCAAGTTGCATTTTTAGGAAAAGATTACGTGCGTGAACTCATACCTTCCCAAAAGAAAGAAGGAAAATGATATGAATAAAACTTGTCTTTTAGAATTGTAAACAGAGTTGAGTACCTTGGGTTCTTGACAATAAGATGATCAGAATAGAAGCACTTCCAAAGCCATTTGCAAAGAAAAGCAATATTAAACTATTTCAAGTTTCTAACACAACCTGCCTTATGTTTTATCAGTGTGTTTACTTTCCAAATTTTAACCAAGCTGTAACCTTTAGTGTTATTATAAACTCCATTCCATAAAAATGATGATCTGAGAGCGTCAGTTTTCTTAAGTCCCTGTTGCGAATAAGGCAATCACAAAGCACAAGCCAAAATGATAGCAAACAAGATATAAATGTGAATACCAACCACAAAACAAATGGACGAAGACGAAGCATTATTAATAATCAAATATCAGAGGAGCAAAAATCAATGGAGAATACAAATCCCTCTCAAAGAACCCTAGAACTCTCACAATATAATAGGTTCTCTCAAATATAATAATTGCATCAGATCTAGGGTTGCTACAAACTACCATATAAATAGGATACAAAAGATATTCCAAAAAAACAACTAATTTCCTAACTAAAGAAAATTGTGCTCGGACAGAACTGCAGACGTCTGCCGATGGGCTGACGTGGTATTTACCGAAACTCCAGAAACAACAGAGGAATGGCAGACGTCTGACCAGACGTCTGACCTGAAAACAACTGCAAAACCTTCGAGCCTTCACTTCGTGATAATGTCGGATCTTAGGAAAATCTCTAAGGATGAATGTGAAGCATATCCAATAAATCTCCACCTTGTCTCGCATTCCACAAACTCCTCACCTTCACCACAAAACCCCTCAAAGCCTCAAATGAGTGCGACACAGTACTCTAATTAAGTTTAAGCAATGCTCAAACTAAACAACTGCAAGAGACTTCGTTAACATATAGGACAGATTATCCGCTTTGTCAACCTTCACAATAATCTCTTCTTTCTCAACGACTTCCTGCACGAACCGGTACCTCACGTCAATGTGCTTCGTCCTATCATGATGTGTCTGATCTTTCGTCAAATGAATAGCACTTTGGCTATCACATAGTAGACTATTACGGTATCTTTTGAAATACCAAGTTATGAAAATAGTCCCTTCAACCAGATTCCCTTCTTAACGGCCTCAACAATGGCCATATACTCCGTCTCCGTCGTAGACAACGCTACCGTAGGCTGTAACAACGCACACCAACTGATGGCACATCCTCCTAAGGATAACACATAACCGGTGATCGATCTGTGTCTGTTAAGATCACCTGAATAATCAAAGTCATTGAATCCAACCAAATTGTCATCGTTCTTTCCAAACATCAACCCTATGTCAGACGTACCTCGCAGGTATCGTAATATCCATTTCATCGCCTGCTAATGGATTTTGCTAGGAGGTGCCATATAGCGACTAACAATAACGGCATGTGAAATGTCGGGTCGTATACAAACCATAGCATACATAACGCTGCCCACCGCACTCGCATATGAAACATTCGACGTATATGTAATCTTATTCTCTTTTTGCGATGATGAATGAGCCGAAAGTTTAAATGAGCTACCAACTGAGTACTTACAGATTTAGCGTATGCTATGCCGAAATACTCCAAAACTTTCTTAACATATCGTTGTTGAGACAAGTATAACTTTCCTCCTTTGCGGTCTCGCCTGATCTCCATACCAAGTATTTTTTTGGCCGTTTCCAAATCCTTAGTCTCAAACTTTCCTTTCAGTTATTTCTTCAAAATCTGAATATCAACCATATATCTTGCTGCTATCAACATATCATCAACATAGAGTAGCAAATATATAAATGAACTATCGACGAGTTTATTCGAATATACACAACTGTCGTCCATACTTCTCGTAAATCCAATTTCTTTCATGAAGGAGTTGAACCTTTTATACCGTCCTCATGACCGCTTCAAACCGTAGAGAGACTTCTCTAACCAGAAAACATGGTCTTCTTTACCTTCAACTTCAAAACCTGTGAGCTGTTACATGTAGATTTTCTCCCATCAAATCACTGTGCAAGAATATGGTCTTCACATCAAGCTGCTCAAGCTCCAACTCTTGTATAGCTACCAAACCAAGCAAGACACGTATAGAGGTGTGTTTAATAACCGGAGAAAATATCTCAGTAAAGTCAACTCCCTGTACATGCGAAAAGCTTTTAGCTACTAACCGCTCCTTGCATCTCTTATCAACCGTCTCTTGGTTGCCTTTTTTGTTTTTGAAAACCCACTTGCAGCCATCTTCTTTCCTCTTTCAGGCTTCATGAGCTTTCAAATTTGGTTCTTGTGAAGAGACTCAATCTTTTCATTCATAACGACTAGCCAACGAGTTGTTTCATCGGATGAGATGGTTTCTTTATAGCTTGTCGGCTCGCTACTATCAATCGTCTCTGCAACAGATATCGCAGACACCTCTAGGTCATCATAGTCATACCTCTGTGACAGTCTAATGTCCCTTCTCTGTCGGTTACGAGCGAGCAAATACTCCTCATCATAGGACCGCTCCTCTTGAGCTTCTTCAGGCGATGATGAAGTAGAGATCTCCTGCGAACCCGAGCTCTTACCGACCTCAATATCAACTCTCGGCTCATTCTTCTTCGAATCGTCTTCATCTGGAGATTCCTTGTTGTTCAACTTCAACATAGAAGATTCATAAAACATTGCATCTCTGCTAATTATAAATTTATGCGACTTTGGATCCGAATACTACAATTTATAACCATCTACTCCGGTAGCAGAACCGAGAAATATACATTTTTCGCTGGAGAATCCAATTTGCCTTCACGACAATGTGCATAAGTGGGGCAACCAAACACCTTAAGTGTTGAATAATCAGTGTTTTCCCGACCATACCTGCACCAGTGTCTTTACAACCTAGCGATGTATAAGGTGGCTGATTCACAATATAACACGCCGTATTTACCGCTTCTGCCCAAAACTTCTTTCCGAGCACTGCGTTGGACAAAATTCACCATGCTTTTTCCAAAAGAGTCCGATTCATTTGCTCCGTAACTCCATTCTACCATGGTGTATAAACAACGGTATGATGCTGAACTATTCTCTCGTTATTGTAGAAATTGTTGAAATCTCCACCGCAAAACTCCAATTCATTATCCGTCCTCAGTCTTTTGATTTTCTTTCCTGTCTGCTTCTTAAGTAACGTCTTCCATTGCTTGAATATAGTAAACATATCACTTTTGTGCTTTAAGAAGCAGACTCAAAACTTCCTCGAAAAATCATCAATGAAGTTAAGCAAATACTTGGCACTGCTTCCTTCAAAAGCAACCAAAGAGGGTCCCCAAATATTCTAATGGATATAATCTAAAATACCTTTCGTGTTGTGTACCGCCGAGCGAAGCTAACGAGCTTTTGCTTTCCAAAGACGCAACATTCATAAAACTCCAGCTTCGTTGTACTCTTCTTACCAAGTAGACTGCTTCGACAACTCGATCAATCCTCTCACTCATATACTCGAGTCTCATGTGCTTTGGTTACTTTCAATGAATTTGGTAGTTTCTGAATCCGTCATATATTTGGTTGATGAAATCGCCGCCAATCCGGAAGTCGTCTAACCCTGCAATGAATACGAGGGCCCTTTCTTCAAGCTCTTCATCACAACGAGAGCATCTTTGGTTACTTTCAAAACTCCACTTTCAGCGGAAAATTTGTAACCCTTATCGCCGAGTGCACCTAAAGAGACGGGATTCTTCTTCAAGTCAGGTATGTGCCCGACTTCTGCCGATGGCCTTACAATACCATCGAACATCTTGATTTGGATTGTCCTTTTGCCAATAGCTCGACATGAGCTATTGTTGCCCATCAAAACCACTCTACCATCAACGGACTCATACGTGGTGAACAAATCCGTATTGGGACACATGTGATAAGAACAACCTGAATCCATGAACCACTTATTCTTGGATCGCTGTATGCTGTCAAGGACCACAAGAAAATCTCCTTCTCCTTCCGTTATACTTGCTTTAGCCTTAAGACTCGTTTGATTTGTCTTCCTGTTTTAGCTTGTTCTGCACTTAAAGCAATCGACCTTAAAGCGCCCTTTCTTGTTACAATAATTGCAGGTAATGGTTTTAGCCTTGGATTTTGACTGCGACTTTTTTCTATTTGCTTCCGGATCACTTTTCTCCACGCCCTCGAACAAATAAGCCAGACGATGAACCATCCGCTTCGGTGGATGTCAACTCCTTCTCGATCCTCTCTTTGTTCATCAAATTCTCCTTGACATCCTTAATTGAGATCGGGCCTTATCCATAAATTATGGTGTCATGAAAGTGCATATGAGAGGGTAGCAACGAACACAATAAGAGAAGAGTCTGGTTTTCATCATCAATCTTAATATCAATCTTACCCAGATCTGTAATGATTGAATTAAACTCACCAACGTGAGATATTATTGAAGAGCATCTGACATGTGAAGTGTGTAGAGACGCTGCTTCAACACGTGTCGATTCGTGAGAGATTTCCTCAAATATAACTTCTCTAATTTATTCCATAAATTAACCGTCGTCTTCTCCACTAAAATTTCTTGTAGTACTTCATTAGTCAGACATAAGTAGATTGCCATGAGGGCCTTTTCATCCATCTCCTCCCAAGGTTTCTCCATCATTGTGGAAGGTTTTTTATCCTTCATATGAATCGCTTCCGTCAAATTGTTTTGAGTCAAAATGGCAACCATACAGACTTGCCACAAAACAGAAATTCATATTCCTATCGATCATCTCGATGTCGAACTTCATGATTGTCGGAGACATGATGTGAGATCAAAATACATTTAGTACTAATGAACTCTAAACTTCAAAATCACAATCTATGAAAGTGGGACATAGTTGTCGTTACCTACCATTAACCTAGATAGCAAATTAAAGACCTAATGGTTCAACTAAAAAATCCAACAACAACGCAACAATAACTCTGATACCAGTTTGTTGCGAATAAAGCAATCACAAAACACAAACTAAAATGATACAGAGAAGAGAACGAATCACAGATAAGATAGAAATATGAATACTGACCACAAAACAAATAAACGAAGGCGAAACTTTAATGATAATCAAATATCGGAGGAGTACAAATCGATGGAGAATACAATCTCTCTCAAAGAACCCTAGAACTCTCACAATACAAATCTCTCTCAAACTAAAACTGTATACAAGTCAGTATGTGAAACCCAAAACGTTTCCATCTGATGGAGAAAGAGTGAGCTTGAAAATTTTCAGGGTCAAAAGAAATAGTTTAGCGGTCGGAGCAAGAATTTCGAAGACATACTGACTGTAATGCAAGCGGATTTTATACCAATCATGAGATAACAAGAACCAGTCCAACCTATAATGAATAAGACTGTTGTTCTAAGTAAATTTCTAGTCAACTAATGGTATGCCAAAACTGTCAACATACTATATAAAACTTTGAACTCTCAAATAATTAGTGTTATGATCTTATGATTGCTCTTACCAAGTCTTCCGGTAGAAGAAAAAGTAACATTAAAGTCTCTATGGAGAATCCAAGGCCCATGAAAATGTTTTCTGATGTTCTGAATCTCAGCATAGAAAACTTGTTTATCATTTTTTACACAAAAAAAAAAAAAGAATTGGAAACTAAACCCCCTCTTATTAAAGATCAAGTAAAGTGCTATAATTATTACAGTGGAATTTAATTCTGTTAAAGCCAACAACTAAGATTACCCCCACTCTTACCTAATGCATTGAGAGAAAACCAAGTGTCAATTTTATTACTGCAAAGAGATTTGAAAACATTTCTAGAGAGAAGAAATTTTGGTCTCTTGCAAACCAACACATTCCAGCTGAGAATGATCATGATGAATAGAGAGAACAACAAAACCAGGGAGAAATACAAAGACCAAAGGGATTCCCTGCCCTCTCCAAAGATATGATACTATTAGTCATTTTCGTCAAGGGAAACACCTAACGAGGAACCAATTTCAATGATATCGTCATAGGACGAAGGAGATTGCTTGGGAAGAGAAGACGGCCTTTTGTGTTTTCAGTGGTTGAGACATCCAAGGTGGAGAAAATATCCAATAGCTTCAAGGTGCCTTGAACCCTGAATTGGTTAAAATCTGCCACGTAGACACTAACAGCTGTTAAATTATTTATATGATAAATTAATTCCATCATCTTCTCCAGTAAATCCCAAGCTCACGTACCCATCTGAGTACATCTTCAGCTCCATGCAATTATGTCAACTTCATCAATTCACTTCCCCCGCCTTCATCCTTCTTCTCCCATCAATTTTATGATTCTAAGCCCCCTGTGTTGCTATCAACCAACTCATCTTCTTCTCCCTCACTTTCATCTCCTACTCCCATACTTCCATTTCCATTTTATTACTACCCATCCTCATCCTCCCATCCTCATCCTCGTCCTTATCATCACCATCCAAGCTAACACTAATAACATTTAAAAGATTGATATGTCAGATCAGAACAGTAGGAAAGTTTTCTTTGTGCATTTTTTATCAAGTACACATTAGATAAACACAACATTTCTAATGAGAGAGAAATTAAAGTACCTAAAAAACTCAAAGGAACATCAATAGTGCGCAATTATTATCAAAACTAACATTAAACACACAAGGTTATCATCTTTTTCAACAACCGGCGACAATACAGATAAGAGAGGAAATGGAGATTTCAGGAGGGATTTTTTATTTCATCTTTGTAATCAAGTTGTGCCATGGTTCAACCACGATTCCTGACAGGAATTTGATATCATCTTTGTCATCGAACAACACAAACATAAAGTTCTCATCTATGCCATAAGGTCGGCAGCGGATCTTGACCATGCCTGTTGGGGGAATTTTCCACAGCAATTTGGTGTAGATCGAATGTAGAGGCGATGCCCGTGGCTGCAATGGGGACGGAGAAGACAGGGATGTGGGGTTGAATAGGTGGTGAGGAGGAAAAAGGAGAAGAATTAATTTATTTTTTTATTTGTTAAATAAGTTATAAAAGTTGCCAATCTCTGCTTGGCAAGGTTTAACTGGTTCAAGGTACCAATGTAGTAGTACCTTGATGGGTATTGGATACATTTTGCATCAAGGCGAGACTTTTTTTTGGGATTTAAATCTTAGCTTTTTTCGGGATTTAAATCTTAGCTTTTTTCCTTCTAGGAGGATTAAGCCTAGGGAGAATCGAGATATTGAAGAAGCAGAATTACTCTATTTTTTAATGCATATTCTTGGTTTCCTTACTAGAAGTAGAATGAAGAATGGAATAAAAGTTTAGGTGAAGTAAAATATGCTTAAAAGAAGAAAATTTGTCCACTGATGGATTAGAAGAGATAATGGAATAATTGGTACAAAAAATTTCCTTAAGAATTTGGTTTCGAGGCTCAAAAGAGAAGGAGAATGTTATTTGAGGATGTGGGGAGTGAGTAGATTCAGGCTTGTCCTGAGAAATTGGGTCAAATCAGTGTGAGTGAATGACCGTTGCTCAGTGTAGAGAAGGAAATCTTCAACATGCTTAGGACAAGATTTGTCAACTGAGGTATTAGAAGAGGGAATGGAATAATTTGTAGAAGAAACCGGTGTTCTAAATATCGTCTCATATATATATTGCCGCTATATCGGTTTTGGAGAAGAAACAATATGATTTATCACTAAATATTGTTTGATATCCGATATATATTGCCGCAATAACGGTTTTGGAGAAGAAACAATATGATTTATCAAAATTCTATCTTTTACCGATATTTTGAACAAATCGGACGATATATCTAAATACATAACATAAATCTCGCATTTGCTGATATATCTCGATTTTTCATATAAATCTTGTTTGCGTTTATTGGGTTTCTGATAATATTCAAATAGACGCACCAGACTAGCGATGGAGTAACCCGTTAAAACAAAGAAAACATCAACCTAAAGAAAACCTCCTTCAAAATTTGGTATGTGGCTCAAAAAGGGAGAATGTTGTTTGAGGATGTGGAGAGTGAGTAGATTCTGTCTTGTGACGCTTTTCCTAAGGAATTGTGTTAGAAGAGCACAAGTAACTTAAAGTTGGTAGGGGGAGAGAGGGAGAGAAAAGGGGGAGAGGGAGATCCTTAGCATGGTTAGGAGAAGATTTGTTATATGAGGGATTAGAAGAGAGAATGAAATAATTTGTATAAGAAACTTATATTTGGATTGGGGGCTCAAAAGAGATCGACAATATTGTTTGCGGATTTGGAGAGTGAGTAGATTCAGGCTTGTCCTGAAGAATTGGGTTAGAAGAACATGAGTAACTTAAAGTTGCTAGTTTTTTGTTTGTTTCTTTTTTAGGGTGGGTGGGTAGGGGGAGTGCTTGTGTGTGGTTTCAAAGGATAATTAGTAGCTAAATGATGTTGATCCGTTGAAAGAGAGGGAGGGTTTAGAGTGTGAGTGTTGATGGATGAGGTGTTAGAAAGGGATGTGATGAAATTATGTGTTCGAGATAGAGTATGAGTGCTTGGAAAGCATCATCAGGCTTGGATTGAGAGTGATTATAAAATTGATTATGTGTAGTGTGTGGTTGTGCATGGTAATATGCAGTATTAGCAGGGGTAGTAGTGGTTGGATGTGACCTTGGTGGGATATGGGTAAGTGGATCAAAATTATGAGGGCGATAATGTTTATGCATGAGTGTGATGTCGGATGTAGAATGGAAAAAATGCAGCAATGTTGGTGGAGGATGTATTGTACGCCACATCAAAGGATTGATTATGAAAGGATTGCACGACATGAACTCCTGAATTGTGCTTAAAGGTTAATAGAAGGAACACCATTTTCATTTTGAGGACTTAAAAGATCAAGAGACAATGTATTGCCTATAGAATCCAGCTGATGAAAGTGTGGTCATGAGTATAGAGTTGGGAATAACTATGGTGTCCCAAACCCTAACCAACACTTTAAGATCCAACAGATTAGCCATAAGGTAGAAACGAATTTGATCAGGGTCCCAAATTTAGAAACCAAAATACCGCAAAGTTCCTTTGTCC
This sequence comes from Agapanthus africanus, assembly GCA_030015575.1. Classification (NCBI taxonomy): domain Eukaryota; kingdom Viridiplantae; phylum Streptophyta; class Magnoliopsida; order Asparagales; family Amaryllidaceae; genus Agapanthus; species Agapanthus africanus. The sequence goes on from JASDDO010000016.1 coordinate 412,433,768, forward strand.
ATAAATGAAGTGGTAGCACATTCCAGGAAACCCATATTTTGTTGTCTTCAAATTTCCTAACAGATCTAAGGTACTCAATCCAAGGTCAAAAGGAAGCTTCAATAGATCCTAAAGAAATGGAGCAAATATTCAATTACAGAGCGAGAGATTATTGTCCGAATATTGGATTGGGAATCTATGGCCACAGATAATCCAACACAATGTTAACAATAACACAGAACAAAAAAAGGGTGTGTGTAACACCACTTGTCATGGGACATGTTAGATTGTACGATAAGGGTAATCATCTTCAATACGCTTATATGAAACAGAAAACATAACTCTGGAAAGTGGAATGTTTTTTGGATCGCGTGTGTAATTTACATATCTATAGTTTAATTTCTTTTGCTATCTATTTAATTTCTTGAAAGAGAACTTAATATTCTCCATGGGTTAATTCGATATGCTAGTGTTCTCTAGTTGGAAATGATCATTCCAAATTGCAAATCGTTAACGGTGAATGGTAAGATAGATCCAACAGATTGGTCCCAGGTGGAAACCATATTGCCAGCCAAGAAATCTATAGAGGGGGGATTTATAGTAAAGGTCATGCAAGCAAACCAAGAAAGGGACTTTATATGCGAAACGCTTATAGAAGATTTAGGAAGAAAAATCTTCAAGCTCTCAAATGTGATGTCACCGCAAGAGCAAGAGCTCAAGTATGATTGATGATCTAGTTCTCCGAGAGAACCAAAAAAAGACGATCTTTAGCACTGAAATCATGTCTTTTCAAACAAATGTTTACATCAAAATATTTAGAAACAAACAGAAACTTTATATGGTTGAAATTAGCAGATGTAGCTTTTCAAGTCAGAAGTCAGCAATACAATTGACAAAAGCACAATCAAAGCAAATAAGCAACAATTTTTTTTAAAGTTAGGGACCTAAACTAATTTTTACACATGCAAACGAGCTTAGAACGGAATTAGTTTACGTCTTAAAGAAAGTTAGGGACCTAAAGTTGTAGAAGTTAGGCACCTAGACTAATTTTGTTAGATACCTAAACTAATTTTTGCATATAGATAAGCTTAGAAAGGGATTAGTTCATATTTTATAGAAAGTTCGCGGCCTAAACTAATTTTTTCACAAACAAACAAAATAGAAGTTGGAATATTCCCTAGAATATGCTTTGATAAAGCTTTTATATAGATAATAATATAGACTGGAGATGGACATCTTAAATTAAAATCCCCTAGTAGTAAATGAGGCTAAAGAATGGATTAAAAGCCTAGTAGAAGATTTCAAGACTAATGTCCTAAGGTCTCGGTGCTGCAACCTTGAAACATTGAAGACGTGATATAACAGGATCAAATATTTTTGGTATGTGTAACACACTTGGAAAGGAGATAAAGTGAGGCGCATTAGAAAGAAAAAGAATAGATATAATATCATAAGACAGAGAGGAGAGAGTTTCCAGATAGCCAAAACATACGAGTCACCAGAGGTCAAAAATTCACATTCTTCTACCTGCAGTTTAGCATTTCTTTGGTGACACTTTTATCCTGTATGTTTCAGCCAGTGCTAATAACTCCTCGAAATTTGCATCTACTTGTTGTTAATTAGAACTCATCACACTGATTTTCCGCTTCAGGGGTTTCTTTGCGTTATAGTTTCTTGCGCAGGATAAATGCTCCCCTGACTGTTGACAGATAAAAACAGTTCAGCCGCCTATGCCCCTCTTTATTTCTATAATGAAAAGTCTGGATTTGAGCCTTTCTAGGAACTCACTTGTATCCCATGGCGAGGCGAGTTGAACTCATCTCTCTTAGCCGGCGAGGCGAGGCGAGTTGAACAGTAGCCGAACATGACCATGATGGCCTCGCCTAGGCGACTCGTCCTGACTCTGTTATTTTTAAATTAAAAAAATCCTTCTGCCTTCAACTTCTCCCTCGACCTCGATCCCTCCGCCGCCGCCGCCGCCGATGCCTCCTCGTCTGACCTCGACCTCGTCCCTAGGCGACTCCTCATCCGCCTTCGTCTTCGCCCTTGATCTCTATCCCTCCTCCGTTGCTGACGACGCCTCCTTCAGCCTCGTCGACGACAAGCCCCTCTCCGCCTAAAGTTCGGCCACCTCCGGCACTTCCAGAACCATCCCCAGCTCCCCCAGCACCGCGACGAGGAGGTTGAGGCTAAGAAGCATGAGGCCAAGAAAGCGTACCTGCCGTGACCGCCAAGACGCGAGGCAAGTTAAAGCGCGAGGCGAGCTGGAGCAAGTCGGCGAGTCTAGGTGTCACGCCCTGCTTCCCAGTAGACGGAAGCAGGTACGTGACAAGACACGCGACGTATTTATTTCAAGAATGTCATTTCCCGGAATAAATACGCTAAGCGTAAAATAAGCAATATAAAATGACAAGATAATAAATATGAGACTAAAACTTCAACAACTTTATTTACATTTAATTTGATTCATACATGATTTTTAACTGAAAGAAAATACAAAGGTTGAAACGCCTAACATGTGGCGTGCATAAACAGAGAAAAGGTAACTGGTCTAGACCTGTGTCTCGGTATGATGGTGCTCTTCCTCTGAGATAGCAACCTCTTCAGTTTCCACAGTATCTGACGAACATTCCGAGAAAACAGAGAAAGGTGGAATGCCCGTCGGCGAACTTTGGATCGGTAAGTCCTAAGGAAATGAAGTGAAATATAAAGTGAAATGATAAGGTAAAAGTATATTATGAATAATTGAGTATGTAGTATGTTGTATCAACATGTCGTTTAATATCTACTTGGCAAGTTTGTTTAGTATGCAGTTTTATTGTAATACATATGAGCAAGTCTGGTAATGTATGACGAGTAGATAAGCATGATGGCAAACAAAAAGTAACATGGCCTGTTTCATGAAGTTTTGTTTCATGAAGCTGTTTATGATGGCATGAGTGAATTATAATAAGATTATAATAGCATCGGATTCATGGATGTAGTTCAAGGTATATGGGTGTTTGGCGGAATAGCGAATGGTTTGATTCAAAGGAAGAAGGTGGAGGGGAGACTTACTTGCGGTGTGAATTGATATAACAACAAATTCACCGTTAGTTAGAAACTAGATTGATCATTTGCGCGGAAAGAAGGTTTGGTTGATTGCATGGAAGAAAGGGTTTAGTGCGTTGTTGTTGCAGTGTCTGTTGGGTGGCAGCGACGTCGTTGATAATGATGAAGAGAAGCTAGGGAGTGCTCGGTTAAGGTAGGTTGTAGCCATGGTGGTTATTGAATGGAGCTTCGAGGGAACTTGAGAGCTTGGTTCACTTTAAATTTAGGAGAAACGTGTTTGAAAGGGAATTTAAATTGGAATTTATGTATAATTCAGAGGGGAGAACTAGGGAAAAGCCTTAGGTATTTATAGGGAAAAGAAATGGGGTGGGGTGAATCAAAACAATGGAGTAAAAGGCATTAAAATTGATTTTTAATGAAGAAATGAAGAGTGGCAGTTCTCTGTTTTAATTCAAAGATTTTGGAATACAGAAATGAAGAGTTGGGAGATGAAGAGACGCACCAATACGGACGGAGCCCGTTTGGGGAACATAGGGCCGACCAAACCGGGTCATGGGCGGCTCCATCTCGGGGTCCGGGTCTATGTCTCGGGGTCCTGGCTCGTTTCAATGCATCGAGTCCAAAAATATATATCTTTTGTTTCGTAACTTTTCATAACTCTGTCAATCGCCAATAGAACTTTTGGGAACTCTAAAACGCTAAAAAGAAATTGAATAAAATAATTGGAATGTAAGGATTTGAATACGCGGGTTATAGAACAGCAGTTGAAAGACTTAACCAATTGGCTACAAGTTGTTCTTGCATATATTTAACAAGAATTAAATATATGCCGTAGCTCAAAAAGGAAACGGGCTTAGGGAAAACAAAAGAAAGAGATCAAATGGAACCGTTTTGGTGAAGGGTCTAGGTGTTGGGTTTGAAAGATTATAGAATAAGAAAAATAGATGGAGGGACAATATATATAATAGAAAGGATAATTACGGAAAATACCCAAAAACAAAGAAATACTGTAGAAAGATAATATGAAGGTATAAATATTTTAGTGTCGTTACATTATTCTTGAATGGATCGATCTCCTTACCGAAAGGTATGCAACCGGATATAAGTTTTTTGCATAAGTAGTCCGGTAGAAACTTTTCGCGAAGCTTCTTTTCCATCTTCTCCCAAGTAGCGATCTTTGGCTTCCCGGCTCGGACGCGTTTGATCTGAAGATTCTCCCATCAAATTAAAGTGTGACCATTCAACTTGAGTACGACCGCCTTCACCTTTCTTTCCTTGGACATCTCCTAATAGTCGAAGACTTACTCGACGGTATGCAACCGGTCAATAAAAGCCTTCAAATTAATTCTACTCAAAATTTCGACAACTCCACCTTCATGTCAGATCCTCTATAGCGTTCGGTTGGATATCGATTTCTATACCCAATACTCTTTTCATCGTCGGATCGTAGACACTGAAAAGGGTTTTCATCTTTGGACCCCAAACTATAATCATCTGGCCCTGGCCCCCGAAGGTTGGCAGACTCGATAGTCGCCATTAGTCATTGAACTTGCCTATGAAGTTCTTCGACCTCGATATCTCGCATTTCCTGCTCGCGTTATTATGCACCACGCCCATGCTCACGGCGTGTCATCGGTTTTTCGTCTTCTACGAAGAATGTGACGATGCCTATGCTCTAATACCAATTGATGAGGATCGGCCTATGCATGTCGACACTCAACACGATCTCTAACTCTCAAGAGAAATCACAAGAACAAAACCCTAGATAACCAAGGATGAAGTATGATGGCCTCTCTTTAAACACAAAAGCCACAACTTTTCCTTTACCAACAAGCAACCTTTATTCAATAACCAATTCCACTCCTAATACAATAATTTTTATCCCTTTAAATAAGAGAATAAAATTCTTAACTAAAAATAAATACTTAACTAAAAAATATAAAAAGATATAAAAGTTATTTATTAAATCTAATTTAATCTAAATAAATAACAATTTAAATTGAATCAAATCTCAATTTAAATTGCAACGAATTATTTATCGAACCTTTCCAAATCTCTATCGAGTCTTCAATCAAATCCCGAACCTTCTGTAAAATCTTCTCGCAATCTTTCCAAAACCACTTCTATCGAATCGAATCTTGCTTCTCTAATTCGGTCTAGGTCTCGGCCATATACTCAGTCATACGCTCATGCATCATAACATGTAAGAATTGAGTGATATATACAAATGAAAATATAATAGAATAATACATATAAATTTAAAAAATTTCAAGGGGGTAGACAAAAAAAAAGGAAAAAAAACCTGAAAGCCTAGAACAAATAAAAATCAAGAATTAAATTTATTCTATTATCTCCAATGTCTCTAAATTAGGCATTGATGTCTCCAATTTAGACTACCGTCTTAATCTTAATAGATCCATTTTTATCCTTTGTTATTAACTGGGACAGTCAAGTGTAAGATTCCACAGGCAGTATTTTCATGTGACGTAGATTCAAAAATGTTGGCAACTATCCACGTATATGTCGGTCCAAGATACGGATCCGTGTATATAAAAACAAAAAAAAGGTTATGAAATTCAATTAACGAAGTGACGTCCCAAATAATTGTGAATTAGTACATATTCTTTATTATTTTACAACATAAATTGAAATTCCTCCATGCTGCAAAATCATTCAATTAGAAATTAAAATTTTTGTGTGAGAGATTATGAAATGTGCATAATGAATATGTAATTTTTGTATAAAGTGATATAAACCAATAAATCGATTAAAGAAAAAAAAAATTAGACTAGAATTTAATGAATTATGTAAAGTTATCTCTTAAACAGAGAATAATGGATATAACGTATCATAGAAGGGGATCTTCTTTCTGAAATTTGTATGTGCGCATTGCAAGTGCAAAATACCGGTTTTCGTCAAAAAATAAATGCAAATTACTGTAAATATTATAACGACCGTGTCCATTTTGAAATAAATAAAATTTTGTTTGAATTTAATCTTGTTATTTTTGTTTCTTAATTAATAAAATAGAATTTTAATTTTTGAAACGATAAAATTGATTTGCTAGTATTTTAAAAGAGAAGAGAAGAAATTTAATTTTTTTTAAAGAATCATGATTTTAAATTTTATTAGATTTTGATAATGGCGATTTTTGAAAAGAGAATCTTTAGAAAAGTATTTTCAATGTAAAAATTATTATTATTATTTTAAAAGAAAAGATTTTATCTATCTTTAATTTAAAATATCTTTTGTTGGAGAAAATAATTTCTAAAATAATTTTTGGTATTTTTAAAAGACAAGAAAAGTTTAAGTGATTTATTATTTTTTTTTTGAAAAGGTAAAATATTTATTAAATATTTTTAAGAGTTTAATTAGATTTTATCTTAATTAAAGATATTTTTAAAAACAAACCTATTCTTATGGAAACCTCTCTTTTAACCATTAGATCTAATCTTTTTTAATCTTATCTCTTCATCTCAAAACCCTAATCTCTAGTCCTATAAATAAATATTTTCCCTTCTCCCTCTCTTATAATTTTCCGTCACAACAAAAGGTCTTGCTTGAGACGTTGTAGGAATTTCAAGTCGATCGGGATCTCGATCTATGAGTCAGGACTTCGAAAAATTGATTGTTATATCGATTTGCACACTTTTGTAAGTTTTCCTTGTCCGTTTATTTATATTTTCGGGAATCTCTTATCATAGTTTTCTATTGAAATTATGTGACTATTGCATATTTTCGTCATATAGTTTTTCTAAGTATTTATTCGTATTTATTAGATTTTACAAGTTATATTGGCTTACTTTTCGCATGTGGTGTTTGATACGTGATTACTATTTTATCTGTGATTAATACTTGATTCATGTCACTGGTTAAATCTTGTTTATAGAAGATTCATCTCACCGGTTAAATCTTGTTTATAGAAAATTCTATTGTATGCGGAACTAACTGCCACGTGGAACAAAATGCCACATCATGAGGGCATGGACAACTTCTTGAATTCGTGGAGGCCACCTCTAGAATCCCCATATGATGTTCTGACATGACGAATGAAATATTCACGATGTAGCATGCCCTAGTCTTGTTTCATACAAGATAAAACATGGTTTTAAAAATATATACATCAATATCTTTGTACATGAGATTACATTATTTTTCCTTGCTATTTACTGAGTTGATTTTGTTTTATATTAATATCATATTTTCATTATCTTTATTGAATTTTTGGGAGATTTACCGAGCGTTAGTTCGTTGATGGGCATTTCATATGTTTTTTTTTTCTTTTTTTGTTTCTTAAATGTCCATCAGATTCTATTTTAGAGGGGGATGAAGCAATGCTCGGTGAGGAGGACATATCAACCCAAGACCTTTCGCACTTCTAGCCATTTCTAAAGTTTTATTCTCTCATTTTGTTATTGATCACTTTATGACATGTGTCTTGCGTATGCCTCGTGCTTGAAACTCTTTCTTTTGTATCGCTTGAAACTGGTTACTTTGTTGTGAACCTTAATTATCTTGTTTAATAAATATTGTTATAAATTCTTGTGATACAACTACTGCATGTACAGACGCTTTGTGTATCTATACAGGGAAGATATATTTCTTGATATAGATACATCGCGGGCCTTGTCACGTCTCCACCATAGTCTTTTAGGAAGCGGGTGCTATTTTATTATTTATTTTATTTATTTTGGAAAGCGGGCGTGACATGTTTTGTTGGTGGCTCATACAGGTTCGTTAATCGGTGTATTACGAAATTTTTTAAATCATCTCAATATTTATTAGCCTTCTTAAAGTTCAATTTCTTAAAACCATCCTGAGCCTTTCTTGTCATTTCCCGAAAATCATGTCTCGACACATGTTGTAACCTTTTTCACTCTTTAATTTCCTATTAGTTTTTTCATTCCTTGCATTCCTTAGATTGTCTTTCTTTCTTTTTTTTTCGAATGAAACATCGACAATTGAGAGCATGAGTGTTATCCTAATTTTTTTGCATTGTTATAACATACTCCTTATAGGAATTTCGAGGACGAAATTTTTTAAGGAGGTAGATTGTAACGACCATGCTCGTTTTGAAATAAATAAAATTTTGTTTGAATTTAATCTTGTTACTTTTGTTTCTTAATTAATAAAATAGAATTTTTAATTTTTGAAAAAATAAAATTGATTTGCTAGTATTTTAAAAGAGAAGAGAAGGAATTTATTTTTTAGAAAAAACAATCATGATTTACATTTTATTAGATTTTGATAAAGGTGATTTTTGAAAAGAGAATCTTTAGAAAAGTAGTTTCAATATAAAAAAAATTTATTAGTATTTTAAAGGAAAGGATTTTGTTTATCTTTAATTTAAAATATCTTTTGTTAGAGAAAATAATTTCTAAAATCATTTTTGGTATTTTTAAAAGAGAAGAAAATATTAAGAGATGTATTAAATTTTTTTTGAAAAGGTAAGATTATTTGTCAAGTATTTTGAAGTATTTAATAAGATTTCATCTTAATTAAAGATATTTTTTTAAAACAAATATATTTTTATGGAAATATCTCTTTAAACCATTAGATCTAATTTTTTTTTAATTCTAGCCCTCCATCTCAAAACCCTAATCCCTAGTCCTATAAATAAATCTTTTTCCCTCTCCATCTCTTATAAGTTTTCGTCATAACAAAATATCTTTCTTAAGACGCTATAGGAATTTCAAGTCGATCGAGATCTCGATCTATAAGTTAGGACTTCGGCAAATTTATTGTTATATCGATTTGCACACTTCTGTATGTTTATCTTATCCGTATATTTATATTTTCTAGAAGCTCTTATCATATTTTCCTGCTGAAATTATGTGAATATTGTATGTTTTCATCATATAATTTTTCTAAGTATTTATTCGTGTTTATGAGATTTTACAAGTTATATTGGGTTACTTTTCGCATGAGATACTTGAAGGTGATTACTACTTTATCTTTGATTGATACTTGATTCATGTTACCAGTTAACTCTTATTTATAGAAAATTCATGCTTGATATAGTAAATCATTTTTGACATGAGGTAATGGAAGAGTTGGAAAAGAAATAGAGTCGTATATATCGAGAAGGCGGCAAATACTATTGTATGCGGAACTAAGTGCTACGTCTTGAATTTGCGGGGGCCACCTCTAGAATCCTCATATAATATTCCGACACGATGAACGAAATATTCAATTTGTTGCATACCCTATTCTTGTTTCGATTTGTACAAGATAAAACATGGTTTTAAAAATATACAAGTCAATATCTTTTTATATGAGATTACATTATTTTTCCTTACTATTTACTCAGTTGATTTTGTTTTATATTAATATCATATTTTCATTTTCTTTATTGGATTTTTGGAGACTTACCGAGTGTTTGTTCGCTGATGAGCATTTCATAAGTTTTCCTCTTTTTTTTTTGTTTTTATAAAGTCCATCAGATTCCATTTTATAGGGGAACGAAGCAATGCCTGGTAGGAGGACGTATCAACCCTAGACCTTTCACACTTCCAGTCTTTTCTGGAGTATTGTTCTCTCCTTTGGTTATTGATCACTTTACGACATGTTTCTTGTGTATGCCTCATGCTTGAAGGTTCTTTATTTTGTATCGCTTGAAACTGGTTACTTTGTTGTGAACCTTGATTATCCTGTTTAATAAATATTGTTATAAATTCTTGTGATACTACTACTGTATGTACAGATGCTTAGCTTATCTATATCGGGAAGGTATACTTCTTGATATAGATACGTCGCGGGTCTCGTCACGTTCTCGCCATAGTCTTTTGGGAAGCAAGCACTATTTTATTATTTATTTTATTTATTTTGGGAAGCGGGACATGACTAATATAAGCTGCAAAACCAAGTTAGGAATTGAGAGAGAAAGAGAGACCCAAGGATGTTACAAGAAAGAGATAATAAGAATTGAACATTAATTTATAATATGACATTAATTTATAATATGTACATATCTTTTCTTTTGAGTCTTAGATATGATTTTTATTATACACACACACACTATGAAGATTATAAAACAAAATCTACCTTTCTCAAAATAAAGAGAAAAGAAGACAAATTAACTATAACTAGTATGTCTGAAAATTTATCGGACAAAATTTTGTAAGCTACGGCATCCATATATCTATCTATACAATTAAAAGTTAACACTAATAGTGAATGTGGCATTCTAATATTTATTTCAATAAAATATTTAGATATATGAGTAGAATTCTTAATTCTAAGATGGACATGATTATAAACTTTTTGTGTAATGCCTACGTCGTTATATATATATATATATATATAGGCTTAAGGGTCCTGTGTTCGAACTCAGGAATTTTCCTGAGCCCGTAACCCAATAACCCCTCATAAAAAGAAACAGAGAAAAAAATTCTCCTTGCCTCCCCCGAATCGCCTCCTCCCTCGAGTGCCTCCTCGCACACCCTCCTTCCTCCAGCGCCTTTCTCCCTCCCTCCTCATGCCTCCCTCCCTCGAACTCGCCGCCCCTCCTCACGCCTCCCTCGCTCGAACTCTCCATCGCCTCCTCCCTCGAGCACCTTGCTGTGCGACCCTCCCTCCTCCAACACCTCCTTCCCTCCCTCCTCACGCTTCCCTCCCTCGAACTCGCCGCCCCTCCTCCATCGCCTCCTCCCGTGAGCACTTCGCTGCGCGACCCTCCCTCCTCCAACGCCTCCCTCCCTCACCTTCTCAAGCGCCTCCTGGAGCACCCTCTCCCTCGCTGCGCCTTTACCCTCCCTCCTCGAGCACCCTCACCCTCGCTACCGCATCTTTCTGTAGTGATCGAGTAAAAGTTATGCAGGTATTGCTTTATGCAGCTAATCGTTTTATCATCATCACATATTTCGCGGCAGCCATTTTCAGAAAATGGATTTGTGTATGGAGAAACTTTTTAAACTGATTTTTTAATTAAAAAAAGAGAGAGAGAACTGAGTAAATTTCGATTGATATATAGGTTTCGTATACAATTTGGAAGAGTTTATCTTCTTCTCTCAAATTATTCTTATGCCAATAAACGTTTCATATTAAGATCAATTGATATTTAATTTTTCAGTGTGATTTTCATATATTTAAGGTTATGTGTCACGTCCTGCTTCCCAGAGTACGCTAAGATAGGCCCGTGACATAGCCAACCATGCTACCTGTGGATAGGAAAAATCCATCCACAGTCACATTACGGCTGTAGAGATATCAAGAACAGGAAAGTAAATCAAACTATCTAGTACATGTCCATGAGACAGAATAAATGAGTCAAGAAATAATATAATATGTAGAAGCAAAAGATCCAACAAATAAAACACCTGGAAAGTAAAACTGGATACCAATAGGATCATCACCGCTCGGTCTAACAGCGGCAGTACTCCTGATCAGTCTGCAACAAAGGTAGAGGATTTGGGCCATGCAAAACCCAGACGTCAGTGCGTCATAATATCAAGCAATACTATAAACAGGGGTAACAAGATATGCAGGTATGAGTATAAATAGTAAAACAGGTATAACAGTGATATAAGTGAGGATAGTGAGGGTAATATGTAGTGAATAGTCTAAACTGGTCTATTGCGTTAACTACTCTCAAGTCTTTGAAATCAATTTGATGAATCATCGATGTAACTCAATAGTATCCCGTGCGTACCCGGGACCACGGTCAAGATTCTCGGGCTGAATCCGAGACGTGCTGCAAGGCAGTAAAAGGTAGTATGTAAAGATGAATGATGTCAGCAGCATCATCCCGGGGCTGGCCTAACCCGTAAGACTAATCAGTAAAGGTATCGAACTATCGAGTTACAAGTCAGGTTTCATCATTGACTTCCCCATAACCCCAAGTTATGTGTTCAAGTCAGGTATTGATAAATCTAGAGCTAATGACAACACAGGATTAAGCAGGTACAGGTTTGTCTGAATAGACAACAGAAAATATCCGTAGGGACAACATGTCAAGATTGCTGGAATTAGTGAATAAGTATCAATCATGTCAAGGAGTGCACAGGTATCAAGTCGTGTCAAGTAGTAGTGTTTCAAGTCATGTCAGGGGTGCATAAGTATCACGTGGGTGCTCATAATCAAACTATAATAAGTATGGGTACACAAAACAAGTATGGGATACTAATATAACAATAAAATGGAATAATGTGATATGGTATGCAAATAGATATAATTTCAAGGATATGGATGCACAGTTGTCGATTAGGGTTACATTTATAGTTCCAATATTAATTAGGATGCAATTTATTAAACATAGAGTGTTAATATCACAGTATTATGTAGTAATGTGATCTATGGATGCAATTATATGTATCTTAAATGCGATGGATGCAAACGGCTATCCGAAAAGTTATAAAACTATAAAATGGTAATGTGGGATGTACAACTAAGCAATATGTGATATAAATATTGATATAATAATATTAATATGGATAGCATATTCAAAGCGATTAATAACTATAAAAGTGGTATTGATTAACCATGCATAAGAAAGTTCCGTTCAGAAATTCAGGGTCACCTTGATTTGTAAAATAGCTTAAAAATAACAAACGTTCTTCAAAAGGGACGTGTCTTATACCAAAACAAAAATAATTCAATAAGGTTTATATTTTTATAAGTATAAGTATCTCAGGTTGTCCCTACAAAAAGTTATGAATATTCGAAATTGAAAGTTTGCTGCTGGAATTTCCCTGGACAACAGTTTAGAGACATGTTCATTTGCATTTTATGTTATTTAAACAATTTATTTTGCAAGTAAATATTTCATAGAGTTATAGTATTCTGAGTTAGCTTCGCAATGAACTAAAGAACGTATACTAATGATTTTTCTATGATTTATAATGAATTTTATAAGGTAAGGTGTACAGTAAATTTCAGATTTTTCGTATCCGCTTTGCGACGACATTTCATGCGTAAACTATAATATTTTCAAATGTATAACATTATAAAATACAGATTATAAACTAATTTAAAATAATAAGAAGAAATATTACGACGATATATATTTTAAATGATATGGATGCAATATAATGTAAACTAGTATGTCACAAGATAAGTTTTCATGATCTAGATTTAAAATGATATAAACGGATGCAAACGGAACATCGAAACGTTATAAAATTAAACATGGGTACTAGATTTAAACTATAGGTATGGTATTTATTTAAATAGATATAAAATGAATTATATAGCATGTAGCAAGATTAACTTGCCTAGACAGAACAAGAACAGATGTGTACGGAACATCCTTCGTCGGCAAAATGTCGCGACGCGCGCACAGTACACGGAACGGTTCCAAACAACGCACGAGGGTAATCACGCAAGTCCAAACATTCACTAGATCACTCGGATCGTCAGCGACGAGCACAGCTCCGATGGTGATCCCCGGAATCAAGAAACAAAATCAAGAAAAAGAAAGAAGAAAGAAGAAGAAGAGGCTGTGTATTAAATAAGAAAAATAAATAAATAAATAATATATAAATATATATATGCAGAGGAGAGAGAGAGAGAAAGGGGCTGTTATTAAGGTTTAGATTTTAATTTAAAAAGATTTTGTAAGTTATAAATATTTTAAACTGTTAAATTTTAATGAAGATATTAGATGAAATAAAATTGGATTTTCTGGTAAATACAAATTTAGTCCAAAACATGCCCGGGTCGGGTATAAAATTCAATTTTAAAATACGAAAAATATACATGTCGACCAAAATAAAAAATGAATGTCCGGATAACGAAAAATGCATACCCCCAAGAACGGATGCACGCACATGCGCGTAGCTATCCAACCAACTCCGTTTCACTGAACGAGACGAGAACAAGATGCGCGGATGCTACCATGGGGCTAGAGATATCATGCAGGCTATGCTAGATATTTTTAAAATATTTTACTTGACTTTAAATGTTATATTAAAAAAATGCAGATGCCGGATAAAATGCCAGTATGCAGTAAAAAATGAAAATACACGAATCCATGTAACAGATCAGGATAAATCATAAACATGAATCAAAATAGGTTTCAAGCAAGCGGGTCGGGTAAAATGCAAATACAAATGTCAAAATACTATTCGCACCCAAAACACAGTAAACCAAGAAACTATCATAAATAAGTAAATACTTGAACTGAAATTGATATAAATGAACTAGGGTGTTATATTATACCTAACTACAAAAAGAATTTCGTCCTCGAAATTCCCAAGACAAGAGAAGATAACAACCAAGAAACTACAAGAATAAGTATGGAAACCTCCATCGAATTTCATCTTCACGTTCCCAAGTCGATTCTCCATGCGAGCGATTTCTCCAAGAAAACAAGTACGAGAGGGATAACCTTGTTCTTAAGGACCTTTTCTTTTCGATCAACAATCGATATCGGTCGCTCCTCAAAGGTCATATCCTCTCTTACAGTCAGCTCCGAATGATCCAGCACGCGTGTTTCATCTCAAACATACTTACGGAGTTGAGATACATGAAACACGTCATGAACATTCTCCAAAGATTGCGGTAAAGCCAAACGATACGTTACTTCTCCAACACGCTCCAAAATCTCAAATGGTCCAACGAATCGAAGACTAAGCTTTCCTCGACTTCCGAAGCGATTAATTCCTCTAGTCGGTGATATCTTCAAGAACACTAAATCACCAACCGCGAACTCTAACAGTCTTCTCGATGTATCTGCCCAACTCTTTTGTCGGTCTTGTGCTGCTTTTATAAGATTCCGGATAGTATTAACCTTCTCAACTGCATGCACGATCAATTCCGGTCCCAATAATTTTCGTTCTCCAATATCGTCCCAACAAACAGGTGAACGACACTTGCGACCATATAAAACTTCGAATGTAGCCATCTGAATAGTCACCTGGAAACTGTTATTGTAAGAAAACTCCACTAAGTGTAGATGATCCTCCCATGAACCCTTGAAGTCTAACATGCAAGCTCTCAATATGTCTTCAAGAATTTTGATCATTCTCTCCGACTAGCAATCTGTTTGAGGATGATAAGCTGTGCTAAAGTTCAATCAAGTCCCCAAACTTTCCTGTAAGCTCCTCCAGAAGTGTGATAAGAAACGAGTGTCACAGTCGGACACGATGCTCACCGGTACTCCATGCAATCTTACAATCTCCTGCATGTACCGTTCTGCCGAAGTTTCTGTTGATTGACCAACTCGAAAAGGTTTGAAATGAGCTGCCTTGGTCAATCTACCAACAATCACCCAAACTGCATTGTTACCCTTTGGACTCCGCGGTAAAGCCGTCACGAAATACATGGTTATATGTTCCCACTTCCACTGAGGAATCAGAAGTGGTTGCAATAAACCAGTAACCCTTTGATGTTCAGCCTTGACTTGCTGACACACCAAGCACTTTACCATAAAGCGGGCAATTTCCCGTTTCATGCCTTCCCACCAGAAATGTTGTCGTATATCTCGGTACATCTTCGTGCCTCCTGGATGTACGGAATATGCTGAACTGTGTGCCTCCTTCATAAGTTCTTCACGAATATCTCCCTTTGGCACACACAAACGGCTACCATATCACAACGAACCATCTTCATGAATTAACAAGTCCGTTCGAAGTCCAGCATCAACCTGTTCTCGAAACTTCTGCAACCTTGGATCCTGTGACTGCGCTTCTTTAATATTCTCGATCAACGATGGCTGTACTTGCACCTGCATCAACTGTCCCGAAGAATGCGGTAGCACAATCTCCAACTCGAATCTCCGAAAATCCTCGATAAGCTCCTTCTGTGCAGTCAACATCCGAATTGCTGGCAACCGACTAAGCGCATCCGGCACTACATTAACTTTCCCTGGATGGTACTTAAGATCAAGATCATAGTCAGCCATCAGCTCTAACCATCTACGCTGCCTCATGTTAAGCTCTTTCTGTGTGAACACATACTTTAGGCTTTTGTGGTCGGTGAATACTTCGACCTTTTCGCCCAATAAGTAGTGTCTCTAAATCTTCAAAGCGAAAACACTGCTGCAAGCTCCAAATCATGAGTTGGGTAGTTCTTCTCATGGGTCTTCAATTGTCCCGATGCGTACGCTATAACCTTCCCATGCTGCATCAAAACACATCCTAATCCTTTCCCAGATGCGTCGCTGTGAATCACCAATACTTCGAAACTGTCTGGCACGGTCAAAATAGGAGCGGTTATCAACCTCTGCTTCAACGCCTCAAAAGCTGACGCACATTTATCCGTCCACTCAAATGGTACCTCCTTGTGCGTAAGCTTGATCATAGGCTCGGTCAAACGAGCAAAATTCTCCACGAACCTTCTGTAATACCCGGCAAGTCCAAGAAAGCTTCTGATCTCAGCAACGTTCTTCGGAATAGGCCAATCTCGAACTGCTGCAATCTTTTTGGGGTCAACGGCGATTCCATCTCCGGACACGACATGCCCTAAAAAACTTCACTTCTTCAAGCCAAAACTCACACTTGCTCTTTTTTGCACATATTCTTTCTTGCATCAATGTCTGCAGTGCGATCTTCTACTGTTCTGCATGCTCTTCAATGCTCTTTGAGTAGACCAGAATATCATCGATGAACACCACTATAAACTGGTCCAAGAACGGTGAAAAGATTCGGTTCATCAAGTCCATAAATATCGCCGGTGCATTCGTGACTCCGAATGGTATCACTAAATACTCGTAATGTCCATACCGATGGAACGCAGTCTTGAAAATATCTACTGATTTAACTCGGACCTGATGATATCCGGATAGCAAATCCAGCTTCGAGAATACCCTTGCGCTACTAAGCTGCTCAAATAATTCGCCAATGCGAGAGATCGGGTACTTGTTCTTAATAGTCACCCAGTTTAATTCTCGATAATCGATGCACATCCTCCTTGTGCCATCTTTCTTCTTGACTATAAGAACTGAAGCTCCCCAAGGTGAATTGCTGCTGTGAATTTAACCCTTCTCTAGCAATTCGGTAACCTGCTTCTTTACTTCTTCTAACTCCACTGGTGCCGTCGGATAGTACGCCTTTGAGATTGGCGCTGCACCAGGAACAAGATCGATCGCGAACTCCACATCTCGTTTTCGCGGTAAACCCGAGATGTCCTTGAACACGTCCATGAAATCTCGATGAATAGCTGGCGCTTCATCCTTATCAACTTCCATCGACGAAAGAACATTATTTGTTGGCCTAGCCCTAATCTCGACTGGCCCGACAGAACTGCTTCCTCCAGCAAAACAAACTCCGGATGTCCGGGAATCTGGAAAATCACTTTCTTTACCCTACAATCAATGTGAGCGTAAAAAGTGCCGAGAAAATCCATTCCCAAGTCAACAACAAACAAAGGGATGCACCAAAATTGAATAATTCTAATGCGGGGAAGACATGATCAAGTAGGATACCTGAAACGATTTCACCTGAAGACAAACACTGAAGAAGATAAGCACAGTAAACAGAATTCAAGCTTGCAATAAAACATGAACTGGAAAGCAAGAGAAGCAAGATAATATAACGACCATGAAATAAGGAAGTGAATCAAGACTAGGACTCTAAGTTACTTAAATAGAGTACCGCATTGTAACCATGCTGCAGTTCATAGTTACAATCACATAACTCCACTCAAGTCGCCCAAATCCTAGTATCAGAATCAAGGAACATGGAGAAACAATAGGGAACCAAAAAAGGTTTCAAGTCGAGATACAAAGTGGTTTGCATATCGTCAAGGCAAAGGATAAGAGAAAAATATGATTCAAGAATCATGATAGCAATGTGGCAGGACATGTTCCTAATCACGAGTATTCTGATTCATGTATTGGGTCCAATACCTAACTATAAAAGAATCAAACTCGATTAACCTATATCCTATAGCTCTGATACCAAACAAACCATGTCATGTCCCGCTTCTCAGAGTACACTAAGATAGGCCCATGACATAGCCAACCATGCTACCTGTGGATAGGAAAAATCCCTCCACAGTCACATTACGGCTGTAGAGATATCAAGAACAGGAAAGTAAACCAAACTATCTAGTACATGTCCATGAGCCAGAATAAATGAGTCAAGAAATAATATAATATGCGGAAGCAAAAGATCCAATAAATAAAACACCTGGAAAGTAAAACTGGATACCAATAGGATCATCACCGCTCGGTCTAACAGCGGCAGTACTCCTGATCAGTCTGCAACAAAGGTAGAGGATCTGGGCCATGCAAAACCCAGACGTCAGTGCGTCATAATATCAAGCAATACTATAAACAGGTGTAACAAGATATGCAGGTATGAGTATAAATGGTAAAACAGTTATAACAGTGATATAAGTGAGGATAGTGAGGGTAATATGTAGTGAATAGTCTAAACTGGTCTATTGGGTTAACTACTCTCAAGTTTCATCGATGTAACTCAATAGTATCCCATGCGTGCTCAGGACCACGGTCAAGATTCTCGGGCTGAATCCGAGACGTGCCGGAAGGTAGTAAAAGGTAGTATATAAAGATGAATGATATCAGCAGCATCATCCCGGGGCTGGCCTAGCCCGTAAGACTGATCAGTAAAGGTATCGAACTATCGAGTTACAAGTCAGGTTTCATCATTGATTTCGCCATACCCCCAAGTTATGTGTTCAAGTCAGGTATTGATAAATCTGGAGCTAATACCAACACAGGATCAAGCAGGTACAGGTTTGTCTGAATAGACAACAGAAAATGTCCGTAGGGACAACATGTCAAGATTGTTGGAATTAGTAACAAGATCAGGTAACAGGTCAATTTATGGTACTTCAGGTCATGTCAGGTAGTGAACAAGTATCAATCATGTCAAGGAGTGCACAGGTATCAAGTCGTGTCAAGTAGTAGTGTATCAAGTCATGTCAGGGATGCACAAGTATCACGTGGGTGTTCATAATCAAACTATAATAAGTATGAGTACACAAAATAAGTATGGGGTACTAACACTACTACAATATGGGGTTGCCCCTACGGATGATGAAATCCGTAGGGGCAGATTTTTCTTGCCCCTACGGACTAAGCCGTAGGGCCAAATGGTTGTCCCTACGGTGCCCGACATTTTAATTTAAAAATATTAAATCTTAATTTGTTGTTTGGCCCTACGGATCCGCAAACCAATAACATACGGTTATGTCCGTAGGGGCATCTAAATGGGAATTTAATAAAAAAAGGCACAGAAATGCCCTACGCCTCGATCTCTTTCCCTCTCGTTCCCAAAATTTTCTCTCGAGTTCCCGCGTCTCCAATTTTCTCTTCGTCGCCACCGCGCGTCCTCCGTTCTCAGCCCGCCACCGCCTTCCGTTCTCGGCCCACCACCGCCCTCGTTCTTCCTCGTCGAGTTCCTCGTCGCCGATTGCGTGCGTCGTCAACCGCCAAGCGTCTCCGTCGTCTCCTCCACTGTCTACAGGTAAGTAAATCTCCAATTAAACATAATTGTGATGATGTTAGGGCTAGTGTTCAGGGTTCGGGTAGGGATGAGGGTTAAGGTTAGGCATCGGGTTCAGTTTATGTTAGGGTTAGGGTTAGGGTTGGGGTTGGGGTTGGGGCTCGGCTGGGGCTGGGGCTGGGGCTGGGGTTGGGGTTTAGCTAGGGCTGGGTCTGGGGTTAGGGTTAGGTTGGGGCTGGGGTTGGGGTTGTGGTGGGGCTGGGCTGGGCTGGGGCTGGGGTTAGGATTAGGTTGGGGTTGGGGTTTGCTGAATTTGGCAAACCTGAGAAGAATTTCCAGCAATTTTAGCCTAGTTTGATTACTATAATTATTGTTGATCGAGAAAATCTTGGGTCCTTCTAATCAAACATTGTTTGTTACTGTATGTCAACGAGTACTGATAAAAGAAAAAACCGATTTCAAGTGGAAATTAGGTATGTACAATGTTCTAATATAAAAATTAAGAAATCCCTTTTATTTAAATATAAAGCATATGTTTCATGTTAACAATAGGAGTTTGGCTTCAAGCATGGTTAATTATATATGGATCTATGTTTATAATTATGAAAAAGAGTATCAACTTAGAACTATCATACTATCATGTTGATCTGCATGGTGATCTGATGAATGTGTCTAAATTTTATATAATCTCCTAGAAATACCTTGATGCCTTGTATCGATAAATTTCAGGTTAATTAGTTAATTAGGCATATGGATTGTTATATTATAGGTGAGCCGAATATCAAGAAATTGTAGAATTATTGGATTTATGAGTTTTGATAAACATTGATTTGATAAAAAATGGTAATTTGTAATATCTTAGTTTTTCCCAAGTTAGGGCTTCAAGCCAAGGTTGTTCTCCTCGTCGCCACCGCCGGTTTCGTCGCCACTGCAGTTCTCGTCGCCACCGCGGTTCAGGTCGTCGCCACCGCCGTTCAGGTCATCGCCCCAGCCCCAGCAGCCGTTCAGGTGAGTAAATCTCGAGGTAAGTTAAAGAATTTATTGGATTATTTTGGGCTTAGGGTTCATGGCGTGCGAGTTGGGGTTGGGCTGGGGTCACGGTCGGGGTCGGGGTCGGGTTAGGGTTGGGGCAGGGGCTGGGCTGCGGGGTCGGGTTCGGGGTCGGGGTAGGGTTAGGGTCGGGGTCGGGGTCGGGGAAGGGTCAATTTATCAAATTTTTTATTGGGGGTGCGGCTGGGGCTGCGGGCTGGGGCTAAGGCTGGGCTGCGGCTAGGGCTAGGGTTGGGGCTGGGGCTGGGGCTGCGGCTAGGGTTGTGCGTCCTCCAGAGGGCGATCATAGGATCGGTGAAGTGAGGTGGCTGGATATGAGATACGATGGATTTCCATGTGTTCAATGGAATGCTGAGGGTCAAAGTCGGTTATTCATATATCTCCCAAAAAAGAATGAGTTTGTTATCAAAGGTGTATTGACTTCTACATCAAGGAATATCAGTTATATGTCATCCAGTGACTAAGTCTGTTTCTGGCCCAACCATATTTATGAATCGTTTCTTCTTTTTCCTTCTTACGTATATTTACTAGTTCAGACTGTATGCACCTCTGCAATCAACGCCGAGAACTTGTACATTATAGGTTAATAGACATATGCTATGAAATCACGGTGCATATCGAATTCATGATATGTTATAGTCCCTCATTATTTTTACTGTGGTGAGAAAGCAGTCGCTGGTGGCGAAAGTTGTTCGGATGAAATGATGTTCAGTGATATTTGTGCCTACATTGATGCCTCAAGCAACGAATCAAATGATGTGGATCACAAACTAATTAAATAAATTTTGAATACCAATCTGGACTGGGATTTGAATACCAATCCTAGTTTGCTACATTTTTTTATATATAGTAGATGGTGATACTTCTTTAAGTAAAAACAACCCTACACTTAAGCGAAATCATAAATCGAACACACATATATAGAATACAACTCATACATGGGTATCCTCAAATCTAACTTTCATTGAATTTGCACGCGCACTTAAAATAACAACATTTATACTAAAAAATTATGTATGCCATTACTTAGTAGTTTATGGTTTTTATATTTGTTGTTTGGCCCTCGATGTATCGGTATGCTATATATCTGTATTTTAGCTTTCTTTCTTATGCATGTCTTTTAATGATTCACAGCCGGTTCCGAATAAATTTACCAAGCAGATTAGTAAGATGGTCAATAGAAGAGAAAATGCTAACCTAGTGAGCCACAATGGATAATTTGTCATTATTAATCTATCTTCCTGAAAACGGTTTATACGGAGGAAGTATATTTCATGATACTTGAGAAAAATATATGTTGAAGTCAAAAGCTATCAAGATTTAAATGCTCGCTTATAGTCTTCCAAGATATTTTATATTCCAAGGCAAGGTGACAATAAGTGCATGCTTTTGCATGATTTGGTATGTAGATTCAAGATTATGCATGGCTACGACCCTTTCTTATAGTTTCTTATCATAATTTTCTGCACACTTATAGTTTATAGATGCAGTTAGATCATATCTCTATAAGGGTAAACTTAAAATAACAACCTTTATACTAAAAAAATTATGTATGCCATTACTTAGTAGTTTATGGTTTTTAGACGCAAAAGCCATTTGAGAAATACTTTTCCTACCCACTATTAATCCATATTCTCAATATAGTCATTAAATTTGCACGCGCACATAATAAGAAGGAGAAGACAGTAATGTGGCAGAAGAAGAAGACAGTAATGTGGCAGAAGAAGAAAAAAATGGCATTCCTTGTTCTCTGTTTCAGCATCAATCTTCTGATATGAACTAATGATGGCTTTCACATAGGCTTTTCCCTTTAGAGACTTCTTAGTGTCCAATGGAAAGCATACATCAGATTTGTGCAGGTCAGGTTCTTCTATGACTTTCAAGAGTCTCAACTGATTCTGTAAATTACACCCTAGTTGGGTGATACTTTTACCACTTCTCACTGCAGGTGCGCTCTCTAATATCCATTTTGAATGTAATATTATAGATATCCATGCCTGTTTATGTCAAAATTACTTATATTGTCAATGTTTGATTGTCTAGTTGTTGGTGATGCGTCCATATCAGGGACAGAGGCCACTCCCGTTCCTCCAGGTATGTTTATATATAATATAGGGCATGTATATTGATTTAGAATGCTATATCATAAATATACACACATTCCTTTTGCTCTTAGTCGTCCAACTCATTATCATGGGCTGCTTGATGAGATTAGATTTGCGCCTGATGATCTACAAGAGCTTGTTCACTCCCTGTCATATGTGTAAGCAGCGCTATATGCGAGTTTACCTTGTTAGTATGTATGTACTGAAATTAATTAATATTATTCAAATTTTGATACATGTAGATACCAGAGGAGCACATCTTCTATCTCTGTAGGTAAGGCTTTGAATTTGTTGATTTTGGTATTTCTTGTCAATTTTATAGACCAGTATGTGCTAAATATAATGTTCTGACAGTTGCTAGGGGGAAGGCAGCATTCGAGGCTGCTGACCCCAGTCCTAGACGCCGCACACGGACGGCACCACGGAGGTTGGGAGAGAGGCCGAGGACTGGGCTCTAGCAGGGCCCATATGAGGTTGGACTCCACCCCGGTGGTTACTTCCTCCGTCTCCAGTGAGCGACGTATCCAGCAGGAACTGGAGAGGTTGAAGGCCACCGTTCAGGAGTTGAATGAGATGCTGGTATGTATACTACTTAATAGTAAAATATAATGTCATATTATAGATATCAACATATCCAATATCAGTACACAACCTGAGCTTATTTGGTTGTAGACTTATGTTTTATTAATCATACATGTACATATCTAATTAAAATAAACTACAGTTTTCCAAACTAGATATCCAAATGGGGTTTCGAAATAACTCGATAATGATAAGAATTCGAATGTGGGTGTAGGAGCGGGTGGTTGAGCAGGCCCAGGCCTTGGACTCCACCCCGGCGGTTACTTTCTCCGTCTCCAGTGACCGGCATGTCCATCATGAACTGGATAGCTTGATGGCCAGCGTTCAGGAGTTGAAGGAGATGCTGGTATGTATACTACTTTATAGTAAAATATCATTTCATATTATATACATATCAACATATCCATAATTAGTACGTAGCTTGAGCTTATTTGGTTTTAGACTTAAGTTTGATTAATCATACATACATATGTAATTGAAATAAACAACGCTTTTCCAAACTAGATATCCAAACAGGGTTTCGAAATAACTTAATAATGATACGAATTCGAATAATAAACAGTTCTTACACGCTCCTTACACACGTTATATCCAGACGCGACAGGGTAGATCGGCCGAGCCTCCACACGCATCTCCTTCGGCTGCGGCTCCGCAAGCCACTACATCGGCTGCGGTTCCGCAGACAGCTCCTGTAGCTCCACCGCCCACTCAGACTCCCGCAGCCGCGGCTCCGCAAGTGACTACCTCGACGGCGGCTGCGCAGACCACATCGCCGGCTCCACATGCCGCTCAGACTCCCGCTCGCGACGAATTGCAGAGTTTATTGACCGAGGAGCAGGCGCGCGTTATTCTATCGTTATTCAGAGGTGGAGCTAGACCGAGCTAGGGTAGATTTTTGGTTCTTTTTTTTTGAAACATGTATTTATTTTTATCATACACATTGTACTACATTTTGAAACGATATTGATATTGGTTTGTATTTATATCATATTCAGTTTTTGTGTTTCTTTTGTATATTATATATATGCGTGAGATGTGATTATGAATACTGCAATATATGATTTGATTGATGTATATATTATTGTGCACTGGGCGGGAAAAAATCAAGCAGCCCATTTTTTTAAAAAATTACAGACAATATGTACCTACGGATTAATCCGTAGGCACACATGTTACCCCTACGGATATGTCCGTAGGGGCAAAATATCAGCAGTAACTGATATTTCCCCCAGATCTCAGTGCCAGGGGGTTGGGAAAGCCCCTACGGATATATCCGTAGGGGCCACTGACTCTCCCCTACGGCGTTATCCGTAGGGGAAAAATATCAGGAATCCTGAATTTGTGCCCCTACGGAAACGTACCTACGCATATATCCGTAGGGGGTAGTACGTGCCCCTACGGGTATATCCGTAGGGCCAAGTAATTTATTAAAATAAACCGTAAATAATATAAAATCTTATACCCTACGGCTTAATCCGTAGGGGCAACTGGACCTACACATATATCCGTAGGGGCAAAAATTTGACCGTAGGGGCAAGTTCAGGGCCTCAACTTGCACCTGCGGCCTTTGCACCTACGGGGTATTTTTTCGCCCTTACGTATATATCCGTAGGGGCAGTGGGTTGCCCCTACGGATAAATCCGTAGGGACAACCCTTCTTTGTAGTAGTGTAATATAACAATAAAATGGAATAATGTGATATGGTATGCAAATAGATATAATTTCAAGAATATGGATGCACAGTTGTCGATTAGGGTTACAATAATAGTTCCAATATTAATTAGGATGCAATTTATTAAACATAGAGTGTTAATATCACAGTATTATGTAGTAATGTGATCTATGGATACAATTATATGTATCTTAAATGCGATGGATGCAAACGGCTATCCGAAAAATTATAAAACTATAAAATGGTAATGTGGGATGTACAACTAAGCAATATGTGATATAAATATTGATATAATAATATTAATATGGATAGCATATTCAAAGCGATTAATAACTATAAAAGTGTTATTGATTAACCATGCACAAGAAAGTTCCGTTCAGAAATTCAGCGTCATCCTGATTTGTAAAATAGCTTAAAAATAACAAACGTTCTCCAAAAAGAACGTGTCTTATACCAAAACAAAGATAATTCAATAAGGTTTTTATTTTTATAAGTATAAGTATCTCAGGTTGTCCCTACAAAAAGTTATGAATATTCGAAATTGAAAGTTTGCTGCTGGAATTTCCCTGGACAGCAGTTTAGAGACCTGTTCATTTGCATTTTACATTATTTAAACAATTTATTTTGCAAGTAAATATTTCATAGAGTTATAGTATTCTGAGTTAGCTTCGCAACGAACTAAAGAACGTATACTAATGATTTTTTTATGATTTATAATGAATTTTATAAGGTAAGGTGTACAATAAATTTCAGATTTGTCGTATCCGCTTTGCGACGACGTTTCATGCGTAAACTATAATATTTTCAAATGTATAACATTATAAAATGCAAATTATAAACTAATTAAAAATAATAAGAAGAAATATTACAACGATATATATTTTAAATGATATGGATGCAGTATAATGTAAACTAGTATGTCACAAGATAAGTTTTCATGATCTACATTTAAAATGATATAAACGGATGCAAACGGAATATCGAAACGTTATAAAATTAAACATGGGGTACTAGATTTAAACTATAGGTATGGTATTTATTTAAATAGATATAAAATGAATTATATAGCATGTAGCAAGATTAACTTGCCTAGACGGAACAAGAACGATGTGTACGGAACGTCCTTCGTCGGCGAAATGTCGCGACGCGCACACGGTACACAGAACGGTTCCAAACAACCCATGAGGGTGATCACGCAAGTCAGTACATTCACTGGATCACTCGGATCGTCAGCGACGTGCACGGCTCCGGCGGTGATCCCCAGAATCAAGAAATAAGATCAAGAAAAAGAAAGAAGAAAGAAGAAGAAGAGGCTGTGTATTAAATAACGAAAATAAATAAATAAATAAATAATATATAAATATATATATGCAGAGGAGAGAGAGAGAGAAAGGGGTTGTTATTAAGGTTTAGATTTTAATTTAAAAAGATTTTGTAAGTTATAAATATTTTAAACTGTTAAATTTTAATGAAGATATTAGATGAAATAAAATTGGATTTTCTGGTAAATACAAATTTAGTCCAAAACATGCCCGGGTCGGGTCTAAAATTCAGTTTTAAAATTCGAAAAATATACATGTCGACCAAAATAAAAAGAATGTCCGGATAATGAAAAGTGCATACCCCCAAGAAAGGATACACGCACATGCGCGTAGCTATCCAAACAACTCCATTTCACTGAACGGGACGAGAACAAGATGCGCAGATGCTTCCACGGGGCTAGAGGTATCATGCAAGCTATGCTAGATATTTTTAAAATATTTTACTTGACTTTAAATGTTATATTAAAAAAATGCAGATGCCAGATAAAATGCCAGTATGCAGTAAAAAATGAAAATACACGAATCCATGTAACAGATCAGGATAAATCATAAACATGAATCAAGACAGGTTTCAAGCAAGCGGGTCGGGTAAAATACAAATACAAATGTCAAAATACTATTCGCACCCAAAACACAGTAAACCAAGAAACTACCATAAATAAGTAAATACTTGAACTGGAATTGGTATAAATGAACTAGGGTGTTACATTATAATTACGTTTACATAACATAAACTTTATTTTTTTAGTAGGAATGGATAACAATTAATACTATGCAATCGATGAGCAATCCCAAAATTTTAGTGGGTTAATCAATCATGTCGATGCTAATGATCTCGTCGGCTGTAATGAGAATGGTGAAAACGAGGATGTTGATAGCGAGGATAAGGAAGATGAGGATAGAGAAACTGAGAATTCTAATGATGATGCTGGTGAAGTAGGGGATAGTAATTTCGTTATTCATGTTAGTATGGAATTTCTTACCGATGAGGAAGCATACAATACTTACAACTCGTTTGCAAAACTTAGAGGCTTCTCTGTTCGCAAGTCGACGAGTGCAAGAAATAAGGATAGTGTAATAAATCGAAAGAAATTTGTATGCAGTAAAAATAGGCATAAAAGTTTGAAGGATAAAAAAGAGCAAGGGAGGGAAGTTAAAAGAAGAAAACAACACATGAGAGAAGGTTGTCCTGCAAGAATTATCATACATAGAATCAGAGATGATGTTTGGAGGGTAACACTTATAGATGATCAACACAGCCATCCTTTGTTGTCCACGCCATCAAAAATTTCTACTTTACGTTCTCATTGTGTAGATCATCTAAAGCCTTCTTGCAAATCGTTGATAGATCAATTTCATGACTGCGGTGCAGGACCATCACAGATTGCTGATTTAATAAATACTACAGGTGGGGATAATTTGGTAGATGTCACTCCACAACAAATCATTGACTATTTCAAATCGAAAAGAAGAAATAATATAGGCCTTCAATGTGTATCTGTAATACAACAATTTATTGAAAGGCAAGCTACAGATATTCAATTTTACTATGCACTTGAGCTTGATGCTAGGGGAACCTGTAGAAGTATTTTTTGGGCTGATGGAAGAGCTAGGGCTAGTTATATGCAATTTACTGATGTTATGGGTTTTGATGTTACATATAAGACTAACAGTTTTCTAATGCCATTTGGACCTTTCACGGGAGTTAATCACCATCGACAATCTTCATTGTTTGGATGCGCTCTTTTAGCAGATGAGAAAGAAGAGACTTTTGTTTGGTTATTTCAGCAATGGTTAAAATGCATGTGGGGTAAAGCGCCAGCCGCAATCATTACAGATCAGGATCCTGCAATTTGTAATGCTATTAAGAGGGTATTTCCAAAAATCTTGCATAGATATTGTATATGGCATATAATTTTGCATGAAGATGAGCATCTCCATTCTTTACGTCGCTCTTTTGAAACCTTCGACGAGGATTATAAGAAGAGGAATAGATATAGTAAAACTATTGAAGAAAGTGAAAAGTGTTGGGTCACCTTGAATGAAAAGTATAGAAGAATTTTTGAAGAACCGTTGTCTGAAAAGCAATAAATGAAATGAAATCTTGGAGATGGTTGCAAAACATGTATGATCAAAGACATCATTGGGTTGAAGCCTATTTGAAGGATATGTTTTTTGCTGGCATGAGATCAAGTCAGAGAAGTGAGAGCATGAACTCGTTCTTTGATGGTTTCATTAATTCTATGATGCCATTGTTTCAATTTATTGAACGATATGACAAAACTTTAGCCGCTCGACGAAAAAAGGAGGAAAAAGAAGACGCACGTTGCTTAACGACAAAACCAGATTTTCAAGGCATGCATGACATGGAGGCTTGTGTAGCAAAGGTATATACTGCTAATTTATTTGAGATATTCCAAAATGAGTTTCGAAATGTGTTTCATTGTTGGCATAATATAGGTGGTATAGAAGAGAACTTTACCACTTATAATGTGGTTTGCAAGATAGATGGAAAAATTAATACTCATAATGTGAAGTGCAACCCAATGGAAGAATTCTTCAAATGTCCGTGTGCTATGTTTGAGACCGATGGTGTACTATGCAAACATATATTATATGTAATGAAGCAGATATTGTTTATGCAAACCATCCCAAAATAATATATTCTATCGAGATGGACTCTTGGTATTAGGCACAGCACTACTAAGGGTCGTGAAGCACATGCAAGTGTTGATCTGGGGCTATCAAAAAATGCAGAAAATAGAGCAGTTACACCTCTTGATTCATGGAGACTTCGTGCAAAAATGAATAAAGTTATAGATTTGGTGGCGGAGAATCGAGATCTTTACGAAAAAATAGAAGAGTTTATTAATAGTATGTTGCAACAATGCAATTTAAATCATGAAGAAGAGACGAGCTCTCAAGTTAGTTATACTCCGACACCTTCTTACCTATATCATATAACGATCACGGATCCTATGAAAAATACCCATAAGGGTCGTTGATTAGTCGAAAATATTGCATTTTTTAACCGGCAATTTCCCTATCATTTGCATTTATATAGAAGTGTTCGGCATTCATATTTCACATATTAGCAAATCTGTCGCAAAATATCAGATTACATGTTTAGACTTTAAAACCGGCATTTCTAGGGAAATTGACTGCATTTCATAACATAGCATCATTTCTATATATCGCAACCTGTGTTTCGAAGTCTGTGCAGGAAAATCAGAAACTTGCTCAAATTTACACCGCTAAAAGATACGCCAACTCATGGATTTGGAATCTGGTATTGTTCTAAAAGGCATTAAGCAATTCAACATATCAGAAAATACATCAAAATACAGCAGAAGACCACACCAGAAAGCCCAAAGCCCAAGCCCCATAAAGAGTCACGGATCCGCGGTAGGAGCCTGCTTGCGCCGCGGATCCGCGGTGGGTCCAAGGAGTTGCTTCTCATTTTTGGTGAAAAACTTCTCTCTCAGTGGCTACAGTTCATAAATGTACTACATTTTCCAGAAGACTCCTGAACATTCTGCCAGATCAGCAAGCTTTGGGATCAACACTAAAATAGCCTTGTATTCTAGAAACTTCTCCTTAAACCCTAGCTTAAAGCCTAAGCTAAGCCTAACTAACTTCTTCTAGAAGTCTTTCAACAACTTTTGGAGGGAACTTCTCAAGGCTTAGGGTTTGGGAAATCTATAAATAGGACCCTAGGCTCACTTGTAAAAGGAATAATCGATGATTGAGATCATTCATTCATTCTAATTCATTGATTCATTTGTTGTTGAGTAGAAACCCTAGTTCTTCTTCTTCTACCCAACAACAACTACCACAAAACCCTAACCCTAATCCAATCCACAAATACCCATTTCAAGATTCATGGAGTTCAAGCCAAGCAAGTCTTCTACAACCCTTTAGAAGTAAAGCGGGACTTCATCAGAGCACGAGGTCGAAGCGATCCAAGACTCAAGAAGCCGAGCGATGCAAGATTCAATGAGCGATGTTCCTTCCTCTTGTAATTCTTGAGAGTTGTAACTTCTTGTTGATGTAATAAAGGTGAAGATTCTTTAAACTTGTTTACATTTTAATTCTAGCATCATGATTTCATTTCAATTCTTGAATGCATTCTTTGTGATGATGTGTGAATAAATTCCGCTCGTGGAGGAGCCGAGATGATTGTAGAATGATGGTGTTGACGAATCTTTAAACATTTTCTTAAGTCTTATAGCAATTGTAAATTCTTGAAAATAGAATGATCGATGATCTAGATCGATATGAAATGGGTTCTTGATTCTTTTCGTACGATCTAGAAATTCAAGAATCGATCATTGTATCTTCAAGAAGCTATCTAGCGAATGTGATTCATCGAAAGGACAAAGGATAGGACGAAGAACCCTAATTCTTCGCAAGATCCTTAAATCTCGATCAATCGACATCGTGTTAGCATCAATTCGCTAATGGATAAGAAATCGTATTCTTGAATCTTCATCACATCTACAATTTAATCGATTCCTATGAGCATTTTACTTCAAATCTTGAAACCCTAAGTGATTGGAATTCAAAGAAACTCGATTCTTGATGTTTATCATTTTCTTGATTCTTGAATAGAATAGTGACACTTGAAATTGATAATTCTTGAATCATGTTATCTTCTCTTTTCGATTAACATTTCAATTCAAAACAAATCAAAATACGAACGAATCGCACAATCCCTGTGGACGATCCACACTTGCTAACGAAATCTATACACGACACCGTTATTGATTGTGGTCAAATATAATTCTTTGATTGTGAATTTTATTCATTCTCTTAATACCGACATAAAGAGAAAGATCAATCAAATGGTACCATTTATCGGGGATCGTTTGATTTGATTTACATCCAATCAAGAAATTCAATTCAATCAAATGGCGTCGTTGCCGGGGATCGCGCGCTAATTCGTTTATATTGTAGTTTGAATTTAAAGATTTATTCCATTACATTTCTTGAGATCGAAATTCGCACAAACCCTAAACGATTTGTTGTGGTTTATTGCAAGGAGATCTGGAGCTTTCTGTGAATGTGAAATAATTTTTGGAGATTTCCAGAGAGCTGGAGGAATCAACAGCAAGCAGCTGTTGAATTTTGGTGAAGTGATCTCACCATTGAACCACGCTTCCGCGGTCTGAGCACCCATATTGCGGCGGAACCGCGGCCCTCTTGAGGGTTCTCTGTGAACTTTTTGCTGCAGATGACTTCTTACCTTCTCCTCTCTCCTCTTTTTAGCTCCAACTAATATTTTCTGTAGGCTTCTTTGCAAAAATCGCAGCGCCGCTAAAAAGCAAATTAAATTTGTGCGTGTTTTTATTTCTTGGTTGTTTGCATTACTAATACGGAAATTAAGGAGCAAAGACCAAATCCAAATTAGGTGGGGAGTTCATTACCCTTCCTAGGCCCCAAAAATCACAAACTTGCATACGCATTGTCCCTCATTAACTAAAAAATATCTAGAGATGACTCTAAGGACCGTCGCGCTCACTTAGGATAGAGGAAGGCCGTGGGTAATTCATTGCTTATCCGCGTTTCTCTTGTGGTGCCTAGGCAAGTGTGTCGAAGGCTAGTGGTTACTTAATTAGGCCCACTACTTACGTAGTGGAGAATCTCCCACTTACCTGGCACTTACCTGGCCGCAGGAGGGACAAAGAG
This sequence comes from Agapanthus africanus, assembly GCA_030015575.1. Classification (NCBI taxonomy): domain Eukaryota; kingdom Viridiplantae; phylum Streptophyta; class Magnoliopsida; order Asparagales; family Amaryllidaceae; genus Agapanthus; species Agapanthus africanus. The sequence continues at coordinate 412,465,566 of JASDDO010000016.1, forward strand.
GCAGTGGAGGATTCTATCCTGCGTCTTGTCTTCTGGCAGTTAGGAGCGGTCTAGAGATCTGACCTAGGCGACCCCTAGAATTAGGGTTTTGTGTGCTGCATTTGTTGTGTCGCATCATATTTTTCAAAATCCGTCCCTTTTTCAAAAGCAAACACTGCATACATCATTTACCCCTAATTATAAGCCACGCTGCCACTTGTACTAACCCTTTTTAGTACAAGATAGGCTGGACACGGGATTCTAGTGCCCGTTTAGTCCGCGTACCTCCTATCGACTCCGAGGTCGATATTTCTACATTTACCTTTTCTTTACCCACTACCACACCCTCATCGATGGATCCGAATCCATCAAATTTCTTTTTCACTAATCTGCCGCCGTCCGTTGGTGCGCAGAATCCACCCCGCATCTCTCTCCAGGAGAGATGCTACCCTATTCGAGGTCCTCTTTCGACTTGCTTATCCACACCACCAGCCAACGGGGATAATTTTGAAATTAAGCCCTAGTAGATCAATCTTTTACCCAAATTCCACGGTCTCGAGTCTGAGGACGCTTACGTTTTCATCACCAAATTTGAAAACGTATGCGCAATGATGGGTACGTCACAACTTTCAGTGGATGCTATGTGTCTACGACTTCTTCCATTTACTTTGTGTGATATAGCCGAGAAGTGGCTATATAACACTACCGCACATTCAATTATAAATTGGGAAGAATTCGTCGCGGCATTCCTAAAGAAATTTTACCCAATGCAAAAGACAGCTCGAATCCGTAGCGAACTCAACCAATTTACCCAGCTTCCAAATGAACCGTTCTCGAAATGCTTTGAACGTTTCAAGGATCTTTTGGTTCAATGTCCTCATCATGGCATCCCGAGATAGGATCTGTGTCGAATCTTATATGAGGGCATTAACCTAAACACTAAACAGAACCTTGAAAACATGTGTCAAGGTACTTTTATGACTAAGGATGATGGGGAAGCTTGGAAGTTTTTAGAAGAGTTCGCTGAAAAGTCACTACAGTGGGAGAGTGGAACCCAACCATTGAATAGGGGTGGCGTACACCAAGTAGATGTGTCCATAGGTGTTCGAGCTGAAATGGCAGCAATGCAAAAGAAGCTCAAGGCTATGGAACACAAATTTGTAGCAGCCTCCCTAAACCCAATGTCGCTGCCCAAAACTGTTTGTGGGTGCTGTTCTGATCCGTCCCATTTAACGGAAGAATGTCCATTGAACTCACCGTTTCAAGGTCATGAGCATTCTAATGCCGCATTTCAAAGACCTTGAAACGATCCATATTCTTCCACATACAATCAGGGTTGGAGGAATCACCCGAATTTCGCTTGGAACCAAAACCAATCTCAAAACACGGTTCCAAATACGAATCAATTTCAAAGGGCTCTTCCTCCACCACTGCAACCCCTTCAACTCACTCAGCACCCCTACCAGTCACAAAACTTCCAAAATCAGGTCAACACTCCTACACAGTCTAATCCCATGACCTGTTCTGACGATTTCTCTCAATTCACTCAAACCATGAAATCACTTTTGTCAAATTTCATAGAGGTTTCGGCTGAGGTTAGATCTTCCGTCAGTGAGATAAAGAAAAACTCAGCGTCCCAAGCTGAGAGTATCAGATCGATGGAAGCTGAAATCGCACGACTCAAAGCCGAAATGAGTGCGAGAGAAAAAAGGAAACTTCTTTCTCAACCCCTACCGAACCTTGGGCATTACAATGTAAATGCCATCACAACGTTGAGATCAGGAAGAGTGCTGAACAATCATGTTGGGGAAGAAGTTAATAATACTGAAAATCATATCAACACCCCGGCTGAGACCTTCCCTCACACACACACTTCTCCTTCTGATCCTTGTTCTTCTACCACACCATCTTCTCGAGAGCCTATTCTCCATTTCCTATTAGGCTCAACACCTCAACCCAACCCTTATAGTTCTCCACAGACGGTCCCCACTCCTCTTTTGGGATCTCGTCTACCCCCCTTTCCTTCTCCTATGATGGACCCGGCACTTATTGCGAAAGCACCTTACCCGAATCGGTTAAGGGCTAACAGAATGAATCCACATATGGAGAAAATAATAGAAATGTTCAAACAGGTTAACATCAATATCTCTCTCCTAGATGCGATTCAGCAAGTCCCCGCTTATACGAAAATTCTTAAGGACTTATGCACTAGGAAGAGGAAGACCCAAGTGCCAAAGAAGGTCTTCATGTCTAATAATATCAACACTGCTTTTATCCCACAGCTACCAAAGAAACGAAAGGACTCAGGATGTCCTACGATATCGATTTCTATTGGGGGTAAAACATAAATCGTGCTCTTTTAGACCTTGGCGCAAGTGTTAACCTACTCCCTTATTCTGAATATGAGCAACTAGGGATTGGAGAGTTAAAACCTGCTCACTGCACTCTCCAAATGGCAGACCGTTCGATCACCAAACCTAGGGGTGAGCTCGAAGATGTGTTGATTAAGGTCGAGGAATTTGTATTTCCCGTAGACTTTATTATTCTCGACACACAACCTGTAGCGAACCCCTGAAGCCAAATTCCGGTGATTCTGGGTCGTCTTTTCCTTGCCACTTCCAACGCTGTGATTAACTGTAGAAACGGTTCAATGAACTTATCCTTTAGAAATATGACTATTGAACTGAACATCTATAGAGTTGGAAGTCAGCCATCACTACCCTCTGCTCATATCCTAGATGTGTGCTCTGTCCACGAGATCGCTCCCGATAGTTGTGGAGCTGATGATCTTTGCTTTCTAGATCTCGACAACATTACCACATCTCTGCTTGATCTTACACCTGATCTTAGTGAGGACACTTTTCCTACACTTGAGTCCTGCACTCCTGACTTTACTCCACCCGAGTCTGTATCTTACACAGGCTATGAGCTTCTTTGTAACTCCGAAAATCACTCGATGATCCCTCCTTCTATCATTTCTCCGCCAGCTTTAGATCTCAAAATTTTACCTTCTCACCTTAAATATGCATATCTAGGTGAGAATGAGTCTTTACCGGTTATCATTTCCGCTTCTCTTGCATCAGAGCAAGAGAATGCACTTTTATCGGTATTGAGATCTAACAAAGAGGCGTTTGGTTGGACCATGGCGGACATCAAAGGGATTAGTCCCTTGATTGTTGAACATCATATAAATGTGATGGATGATGCCAGACCAACCCGAGAACCACAGAGACGGTTGAATCCCGTCATGAAGGAGGCGGTAATGAAAGAGATCGTCAAATGCTTAGATAATGGTATCATATACCCAATCTCCGATAGCCAATGGGTAAGTCCTATACATGTCGTCCCTAAGAAATCTGGCATCACTGTTATTACCAATGAGGCGAATGAGTTGATTCAGACACGTGCCCAAACTGGGTGGTGTGTATGTATTGATTATAGAAAACTCAACGCCGCTACGAGGAAAGACCACTTTCCTCTACCCTTCATTGATCAGATGCTAGAGTGCTTAGCCGGACGAGAGTATTATTGTTTTATGGACGGATACTCAGGCTACAATCAGGTCCCCATAGCCAAAAAGGATCAAGATAAAACCACTTTTACTTGTCCTTTTGGCACATTTGCTTATAGACGCATGCCCTTTGGGCTATGTAATGCTCCCGCTACCTTTCAGCGGTGCATGATGGGGATATTCTCTGATATGGTAGAGAATTTCTTGGAGACTTTTAAGGACGACTTCTCGATTTTCGGAGATTCTTTTTCAGATTGCCTATCGAATCTTGACACTGTTCTTACTCGTTGCAAAGAGAAGAACTTAACCTTGAACTGGGAAAAATGCCACTTCATGGTCCAAGAGGGAATTGTGCTTGGACATGTTATATCACGAAAAGGCATTGAGGTTGACAGAGCTAAGATAGATGTCATTCAAAACCTACCTCATCCCAAAAGCGTCAAGGACATTCGATCTTTTCTTGGCCATGCGGGCTTTTATAGGAGATTCATAAAGGACTTTAGCAAAATTGCTAGACCTTTAACTCTACTCCTGGCCAAGGATACGACCTTCCACTTTGACTCGGATTGCGAGACAGCTTTCGACTCACTTAAACACTCCCTCACCTCAGCCCCCGTTTTATCGTCTCCAGATTGGGACTACCCATTTGAGCTGATGTGTGATACATCCGACTTTGCAGTAGGTGCAGTCTTAGGACAGCACATTGATAAGATGCCACACGTGATTTACTATGCGAGTAAGACCCTGAATGATGCGCAAATCAATTATACAACTACTGAAAAAGAGCTTTTAGCAGTTGTATTTGCATTAGAAAAATTCAGGCCTTACTTGATTGGCTCATCCATAGTTGTGTACACTGACCATTCCGCTTTAAAACATCTTTTTGCGAAGAAAGATGCAAAAGGTCGACTAATACGTTGGATCCTTCTTTTACAAGAATTTGATCTTGTTATCAAAGATAAGAAAGGATGTGAAAACGTCGTAGCCGACCATCTTTCACGCATCATTTCTTCCCCTGTAACCCTACCGATCAATGACTCGTTCCCTGATGAACAACTCTTGAACGTATCCACTGAACCTTGGTTCAGGGATATTGTGAACTATCATGCCACGGGACCGATATCCAGAGATTGGTCAAAACAGGACAAATATCGTTTTCTATCCCAAGTAAAACACTTTTACTGGGATGAACCCTATTTGTTTAAATATTGTCCTGATCAGATCATTCGCCGATGTGTCCCAAATGAAGAGTTCAAGAGTGTTCTTTCTTTTTATCATGATCAGGCCTATGGGGGTCACTTTGGTCCTAGAAAGACAGCGGAAAAGGTTTTGCAATGTGGATTTTATTGGCCGACCTTATTCAAAGACGCATTTGAGCATTGTAAAACCTGTACACAATGTCAATACACGGGTAGAATATCCCAGAGAAATGAAATGCCTCAACAACCTATCTTGGTTGTTGAAATCTTCGATGTTTGGGGCATTGATTTTATGGTCCCTTTCCCAACTCCTTTGGGAATTTGTATATACTGCTGGCGGTTGATTATGTTTCCAAGTGGGTAGAAGCCATTCCATGTCACACTAATGACAAGAAAGTTGTCATTAAGTTCTTAAAAGAGAATATCTTTTCGCGATTTGGACACCCACGCGCTATCATTAGCGATAATAGGACACACTTCTGCAACAGATCTTTCGAGACTCTGATGCGGAAATACGGAATCAACCACCGACTTTCTACACCCTATCATCCCCAAACGAGTGGGCAGGCTGAAATTTCAAATAAACAGATCAAACTTATCCTGGAGAAAACTGTTGCTAAAAATAGAAAAGACCGGTCGACCAAACTGACGGATGCTCTTTGGGCATTCAGAACTGCATATAAAACTGACCTAGGGATGTCTCCATATAGGATAGTGTTTGGGAAAGCATGTCACTTACCCGTCGAGATAGAGCATAAAGCATTGTGGGCTATAAAGGAAATAAACTTTGATCTAAAAGAAGCCTGCAACTTTCGGAAGTTGCAACTAAATGAGCTAAGCGAACTCCGCGATGAAGCTTATAATAATGTTGTAATCACAAAGAATAGGACTAAGGTTTTTCACGATCAAAATATTTTGAGGAAAACATTTTCACCTGGTCAACAAGTCCTTCTTTATGATTCACGATTACACCTTCACGCGGGTAAGCTTCGATCTCGTTAGAAGGGACCTTTTGTTGTGCGGTCTGTATACCTGCACGGGGCAGTAGAGATAGAAAATGTTAAAAACGGCACAATTTTCAAAGTAAATGGATATAGACTAAAGCCGTATTTTTCCACTGACCTCACGGAGGAACTCTTGTTCTTACAAGAGCAAGTTTATTTGGATTAAAATTCCTCCGTCTTACCTTCATATCCTGTATATCACTGCATCATGTTTTGAATGAAGGTGAGTGAAAAGAATAAGTTTGGGGGAAGTTCTTCACTTATATATTTTTCCCCCACTAATAATCCCCCCCAGTCTTACAGTTTTTGTAGGTATAGTGGTTGGCAACAGTGAGGACACTGTTGAAAACAAGTTTGGGGGAGGTTTGTGCTTATTTTTGCATCATTTGCATATCATCTGCATAAGAACAAAACATTTCTTTTAAAAATCTATAAAAAAATTTTAAAAAAATTTTCAAAACCCATAAAAATTTAAAAATTTTCAAATATAAAAATAATTTTAATATTTACACCTTTTTGTATATAAATAAGATAATGAAAGTTTAGATAGTGAACAATTACATCCATGAGATTAGAAAAAATTTAGAAAACTAAGAAAATTAGAAGTTTTCTTATACGAACTAGTAATATGTATTTATGAGCTGTTGTCCCAAAGGTTAGTAAGATGAAGGACGTCACTAATCTGAGGATTAATCTAAGTCTGAAAAATAGTTTCTATTCTGAAAGCCAAACATTTTGAACGTGGCTACCCTGCTATTCGCACTTACACACGTCTTGAAGCCTGGGATAGTAGAGGATACCTTGAAATGCTCTTGTCTTAAAGCCAATGTATGAAGGAAATAAAAAGAAAAAAGTGAATAAAAAGTATAAAGTGGTGAGAAAAATGGACACTGGTTTTGTTATCACCAAGGGCAATAAAAATGTATAGCGAGGGTGCCTTTTCACCTAGTGCCCTAAGGCCAACTGGTCTGGGAGTCACTGATATGCCTGAGGTGGTGCAAGACGAGGAAAATACACCAAATAAGCAAGCACATGAGTAATTGGTCGGTTAGTACTTCAAGAAATATTAACGGTCGCATGAAAGTGTGTGAGCAATCTCATCTAAATATTCATTAATTAAAAGTACTGAGGCTGATGGGCAAGAGTATGATAGCTTGAATTGAATTCTCCGGATGTAGGGATGTCTTTACACACACGCAGGGTGATATGATCGATGTTTGGAAGGAAGATATGAATGAAGAATAAGACGATGTTTTATTGAGGGAGGACGTGATTTCTAACATCTTTTCATGACTATTAAGATAGGGCTCATGACCACCGAAAAGCTAGCTTAGTTGGAAACCCTAATTTTCAAGGCTTTTCTTCTATGATTCTTTTCTTTAAATGTAATATTCATGATCTTTCTTTTATTATTGGATTTTGTGGGTGTAATCCGCTGAAAACCCTCAGGAGACAACACTCCTCCTATTAGGGACACCTAGAGATTTAAAGGCTTGTTGCACGTGCTCAGTGCAATCGTATTGCCTACGAAAGTGTGCTAGTTAGTTTTTCTCTTTCTTTATTTTCTCCTTCTCTTTTTAATAAAACAGTTCGCTCGAGACGATCGAAATTAAGTTTGGGGGAATTTGATTAGTCGAAAATATTGCATCTTTTAACCGGCAATTTCCCTATCATTTGCATTCATATAGAAGTGTTCGGCATTCATATTTCACATATTAGCAAATCTGTCGCAAAATATCAGATTACATGTATTAGACTTTAAAACCGGCATTTCTAGGGAAATTGACTGCATTTCATAATATAGCATCATTTCTATATATCGCAACCCGTGTTTCGAAGTCTGTGCAGGAAAATCAGAAGCTTGCTCAAATTTACACCGCTAAAAGATACGCCAACTCATGGATTTGGAATCTGGTATTGTTCTAAAAGGCATTAAGCAATTCAACATATCAAAAAATACATCAAAATACAGCAGAAGACCACACCAGAAAGCCCAAAGCCCAAGCCCCATAAAGAGCCGCGGATCCGCAGCAGGAGCCTGCTTGCGCCGCGGATCCGCGGTGGGTCCAAGGTGTTGCTTCTCATTTTTAGTGAAAAACTTCTCTCTCAGTGGCTAAAGTTCATAAATGTACTACATTTTCCAGAAGACTCCTGAACATTCTGCCAGATCAGCAAGCTTTGGGATCAACACTAAACTAGCCTTGTATTCTAGAAACTTCTCCCTAAACCCTAGCTTAAAGCCTAAGCTAAGCCTAACTAACTTCTTCTAGAAGTCTTTCAACAAACTTTTGGAGGGAACTTCTCAAGGCTTAGGGTTTGGGAAATCTATAAATAGGACCCTAGGCTCACTTGTAAAAGGAATAATCGATGATTGAGATCATTCATTCATTCTAATTCATTGATTCATTTGTTGTTGAGTAGAAACCCTAGTTCTTCTTCTTCTACCCAACAACAACTACCTCAAAACCCTAACCCTAATCCAATCCACAAATACCCATTTCAATATTCATGGAGTTCAAGCCAAGCAAGTCTTCTACAACCCTTTAGAAGCAAAGCCGGACTTCATCAGAGCACGAGGTCGAAGCGATCCAAGACTCAAGAAGCCGAGCGATGCAAGATTCAATAAGCGATGTTCCTTCCTCTTGTAATTCTTGAGAGTTGTAACTTCTTGTTGATGTAATAAAGGTGAAGATTCTTTAAACTTGTTTACATTTTAATTCTAGCTCCATGATTTCATTTCAATTCTTGAATGCATTCTTTGTGATGATGTGTGAATAAACTCCGCTCGTGGAGGAGTCGAGATGATTGTAGAATGATGGTGTTGACGAATCTTTAAACATTTTCTTAAGTCTTATAGCAATTGTAAATTCTTGAAAATAGAATGATCGATGATCTAGATCGATATGAAATGGGTTCTTGATTCTTTTCGTACGATCTAGAAATTCAAGAATCGATCATTGTATCTTCAAGAAGCTATCTAGCGAATGTAATTCATCGAAAGGACAAAGGATAGGACGAAGAACCCTAATTCTTCGCAAGATCCTTAAACCTCGATCAATCGACATCGTGTTAGCATCAATTCGCTAATGGATAAGAAATCGTATTCTTGAATATTCATCACATCTACAATCTAATCGATTCCTATAAGCATTTTACTTCAAATCTTGAAACCCTAAGTGATTGGAATTCAAAGAAACTCGATTCTTGATGTTTATCATTTTCTTGATTCTTGAATAGAATAGTGACACTTGAAATTGATAATTCTTGAATCATGTTATCTTCTCTTTTCGATTAACATTTCAATTCAAAACAAATCAAAATACGAACGAATCGCACAATCCCTGTGGACGATCCGCACTTGCTAACGAAATCTATATACGACACCGTTATTGATTGCGGTCAAATATAATTCTTTGATCGTGAATTTTATTCATTCTCTTAATACCGACACAAAGAGAAAGATCAATCAAATGGTACCATTTATCGGGGATCGTTTGATTTGATTTACATCCAATCAAGAAATTCAATTCAATCAGTCGTCCTGCTATTGCATCTCGAATTCCATCTGGAATAGAAGTATCGCAATCAAAAGCTCAAAATAGGTCACGCATTTATAGTAATTGTCACGAAAAGGGTCATGATATAAGAACTTGTCAGCTTTTAAAGGTAGTAAACTTCTATTCTTATTTGTTCTTATTTGTTGTCATTAATTTTTTATAAATGATGGTTGATATCTAATATGAGTTGTTTTTAGGCACCGGATGCTTCTAACGGAAAGGAGTGAAGATAGTTTTGGTATTGCAGGAGGCATTCCCTTGCATGTAACGTTCCTTGTGTCATTAAAATCGCATTGGAGCAGGCTGAATTTTCTTTATATGCTTTCAGTTATAGGAGTCCGCAAGCAGAATGAAAATGGGTAAGATTATGTTTGCATAGTAGGATTATGTTTGCAGTCAAATTATTGGTAGCTTAGTGAGGCAGTGCATCTGAGACTTTTTCTAATTTAAGATCATTTACTATTTTTGAGTATAACCAAATTGAATTTTTTTATATTTATACCATCTATATCTTATTATTTTATACTGAGCGCCATGTTCCTACTAGCTTTCGTTTCTTATTTCTGCAGTGATGTTGTTGGTGAAAATTGGAAGGACTCTCCAATATCCATTCTACTAGTATATCATGAGCTTATTGATCATGGCCTTCGCATATGGATATTCAGGTTTGTTTAGACTCAAGAACTTGTTCTCTTGTAATTTGCTACAAATCTATATCAGAAATGCCTTTCTCTCAGTGAACGATTCTATATGTTAGTAATGAAAAGCATTATTGTTGAGCTTTTTTAACGCGAATGAGCTTAGAAATAATCACGTGATAGGATTCCATGGTGTTACTTGTTATTCCACTAGTAAAATAAGGGGTTGCCCCTACGGATATTGAAATCCGTAGGGGCAGATTTAACTTGGCCCTACGGATTAATCCGTAGGGCTAAAAGGTTGTCCCTACGGGCCCAGACGTCCAAGATTTAAAATATTAATTCTTAATTTGGTGCTTTCCCCTATCGAGCCGCAAACAAAGGACCTACGGGTATATCCGTAGGGGCAACTAAATATCGATTTAATAAAGGCACAGATCGATCGCCTACGCTCACTTTCTTCCTCTCTCTCTCGATCGCGCGCGAAAAAAAATCCCCAAATCGCCACGCCGTTCTCCTCGTCGCCACCGCCGTTCTCCTCGTCGCCACCGCCGTTCTCATCGCCACCGCCGTTCTCGTCGTCGCCACCGCCATTCAGGTCGTCGCCACCGCCGTTCAGGTGAGTAAATCTTCAGGTAAATTAAACAATTTTTTGATTATTTTGGGCTTAGGGTTCATGGCTTGGTCTGGGGTTGCGCGCGCGAGTTGGGGTTCGGCAGGGGTCGCGGTCGGGGTCGGGGTTAGGGTTAGGGTTGGGGTTCGGCTGCTGCTGGGGCTGGGGTTGGGGTTAGGGTTTTCCTTAGGGTTAGTGTTGGGGTTTAGCTGGCCGCGCTGGGGTTAGGGTTAGGTTGGGGCGGGGCTGGGCTGGGCTGGGGCTGGGGCTGGGGCTAGGGTTAGGGTTAGGTGGATTGATGACAACAAAATACCATAATTTATAACTATATTACTCATCTAATGTGTATGGCATGTGAAAGCTAAATGAAGGCCGAGGCAAGCACAACAAATTTGTTGGATGGGACAATGTCAATAGGAGCTCAATGCTATTTGGAAAAATAATAATTCAAAGACATAGTAGAGTTTTCAATTGGTGGCATGGACTAGTTTGATGTATGTAATTGGTTTGATTTATGAAAAAATGGGGAGACAACATGCATGTATGCATATAGGTAACATCTGCCAATATGCCATATCCAGACCGCAATCTATTTTTGCCTATTGGCTAATATGAAAATATCGGCCCACGTATATGACAAAATCAAAGTTGTTAAATCTTGATACGGTTTGTGTTTCATTTTTTTATTTATCAGTTCTATCAATGTTGCGTATAACGCTTTATGATATCAGTATCCTACATTTGTAATTTTAATTGTTGATTGTTATAGATGAATACCATTGCAATAATAGATTTTGGCTGATGAATGCTATTGCAATGTAGGATGATCAGTTCTATCAATCTTGATCTCAATGGTTTAAAATCATGTTACACATTCAACATGAATGCACAACAAACGCATAATTAGAGAGTGATTCGAGATATTCAGGTTAAAACCAATATATGATACTCGATGATAATATGAAACCTTCATATTCCCAACGATACTCATATATGAAACTAAAAGCGCCACTTAGTCTCCGTCTATCGGTTAACATACGTGCGATGCTCGTCGTGACCTAGAATTATACAAAAGTTGTTAAATTTCGGACAGTATAGCTCGATACTAACAACCGCCGTATAGTCTACACGACGAGAATATTCAATCGTATGGTAACCCTTAGATTTGTCCCGTGTGGACAAGTTAAGAATGTATAAAGCAAACGCCTTCATTCACTTGTGTTTTCATCCGTTTCGAGATATTTCGTCGGTACCTTTCCGCTGGTTCTCCATATACAAAGATAGATTAGATGTTCATTTCAACATTGTTTCACAGCTTTGAAATGATTATCTATTCTATTACAGTGTACTCGGAGAACAGCGGGGAGGTGCTGCCGAAATTTACTCGAAACGGTTGAAAGCACAAGTGATGGACGTTCGCTCTATACATTCTTAATGGGATAGAAGCCTACCCCCGACAGCCGGAACACACACATACAACAAGAATACACAACAAACGCATAATTAGAGAGCGATTCGAGATGTTCGGGTTAAAACCAATATTTGATACTCGATGATAATATGAAACCTTCATATTCCCATCGATACTCATATATGAAACTAAAAGCGCCACTTAGTCCCCGTCTATCGGTTAACATACGTGCGATACTCGTCGTGACCTAGAACTATACGAAGGTTGTTAAATATCGGACAGTATAGCTCGATACTAATAACCGTCGTATAGTCTACGCGACGAGAAAATTCAATCGTATGGTAACCCACAGATTTGTCCCGTATGGACAAGTTAAGAATGTATAAAGAAAACGCCTTCATTCACTTGTGTTTTCATCCGTTTTGAGATATTTCGTCGGTACCTTTCCGCTGGTTCTCCGTGTACAAAGATAGATTAGATGTTCATTTCAACGTTGTTTCATAGCTTTGAAATGATTATCTATTCTATTACTGTGTACTCGGAGAACAGCGGGGAGGTGCTGCCGAAATTTACTCGAAACGGTTGAAAGCACAAGTGATGGACGTTCGCTCTATACATTCTTAATGGGATAGAAGCCTACCCCCGACAGCCGGAACATACACATACAACAAGAATACACAACAAACGCATAATTAGAGAGCGATTTGAGATGTTCGGGTTAAAACCAATATATGATACTCGATGATAATATGAAACCTTCATATTCCTATCGACACTCATATATGAAACTAAAAGCGCCACTTAGTCCCCGTCTATCGGTTAACATACGTGCGATGCTCGTCGTGACCTAGAACTATATGAAGGTTGTTAAATATCGGACAGTATAGCTCGATACTAACAACTGTCGTATAGTCTACGCGACGAGAAAATTCAATCGTATGGTAACCCATAGATTTGTCCCGTGTGGACAAGTTAAGAATGTATAAAGCAAACGCCTTCATTCACTTGTGTTTTCATCCGTTTCGAGATATTTCGTCGGTACATTTCCGCTGGTTCTCCGTGTACAAAGATATATTAGATGTTCATTTCAACGTTGTTTCACAGCTTTGAAATGATTATCTATTCTATTACAGTGTACTCAGAGAACAGCGGGGAGGTGCTGCCGAAATTTACTCGAAACGGTTGAAAGCACAAGTGATGGGCGTTCGCTCTATACATTCTTAATGGGATAGAAGCCTACCCCCGACAGCCGGAACACACACATACAAACGCATAATTAGAGAGCGATTCGAGATGTTCGGGTTAAAACCAATATATGATAATATGAAACCTTCATATTCTCATCGATACTCATATATGAAACTAAAAGCGTCACTTAGTCCCCGTCTATCGGTTAACATACGTGCGATAATTTATTCTTTTCAACGACAAATGCACACACAAAGCATATACACGGATTTTCTCCTTTGTCAGTAACTATCCCGTTCTTATATTTCTAAATATAGTCAGCATAACCTACAATTTATATGTTATTCAGTCTAACATGGCCCATGAGTACGTCAGAGTTAAGGACTGGATGTATGTGGATTGGAAACAACGTATGCAACCTAAGTTTGTCGCAGGAGTTGCTGCTTTCCTTGAATTTGCACGCGCACATCATAAGATCATAATAGAGAAGATTCTCTGTCCGTGCGATAGATGTGGCAATAAGTACTGGCAGAAGGTAGAATTGGCAGAGCTTCATATTATAAAACATGGGTTTACTAGACTTTATTCAACTTGGAAATATCACGGGGAAGGAGAAGAATGCAGTACTGCGGTAGAAGAAGAAGGAGAACATGATAATGCGGCAGGAGAAGAAAAAGAATTCGGTAATACGGCAGGAGACGGAAATTTATTTCCATCAAAAGAAATGGAGGATATGGTAAAGGCTGCCCTAGGTGAATCTATTCGTACCGAAGATGACATTCCTTCCGGTCAAGGACCGCGTGCGGATAAATATGAAAATTTCATGAATGATGCTAGGAAACCAATTTATGAGAATGCGAAGTATTCCACCCTCTCATGGTTCGTCCAACTTTTCCAGATTAAGTGCCTAAATGGATGGAGCAACAAGTCATTCATAATGCTTTTTTCGTTCTTGAAAGATTCTATGCCTCCGGGAAATAATGTGCCCAAAAGCTGGTACGAAGCCCAGAAGATGATGTCTGATTTGGGTCTAAAGTGCGAGAAGATTCAAGCATGTCCTAAAAATTGCGTGTTGTACCGGAAAGAGAATTCAGATTTGAAAGAGTATCCAACATGCGGAGAGGCCAGGTATAAGCCGAAAGATTCTGATAAGAAACCTGATATACCTATGAAGATAGCACGATACTTTCCCATAACACAGAGGCTACAGAGGCTATTCAGGTGTAAGAAAATAGCCGAGGCAATGATTTGGCATCACCGTGCTCCTCTAAGCGAAAATGGAAAAATGAGCCATCCAAGAGATTCACCGGCATGGAAGGATTTCGATAGGAGGCACGCAATATTCAGTAGCGATCCTCGCAATGTCCGGCTCGGACTGGCTACCGATGGCTTCTGCCCATTCAACTATATGGCTGGAAGTCACAGTACATGGCCCGTTGTAATGATAATTTATAATCTGTCGCCTTGGTTGGCTATGGACCAATTATACTTTATGATGCCTCTTCTTATCGACGGACCAAACTCATCGGGGAACAATATCGACGTCTATCTCCGACCTCTGATCGAGGAGCTGAAAACTTTGTTCATTGATGGTGTAGAGACATATGATTCAAACACAAATACAACTTTCATACTGTGTGCGGCTTTAATATGGACAATTAATAACTTTCCTGCGTATGGAATGCTATCAGGTTGGTCCGTACATGGTCACAAAGCATGTCCTCATTGCCATGAACACACAACATCAAAATTTTTGAATTTTAGCAGGAAGGTTTGTTATTGCGGCCATCGACGTTTTCTGCCTCCAGACCACCCCTATAGGTTAGACACGGTCACTTTGATGGTCATCAGGAGCTTTTTGGACCTCCATCCCCATTGTCCGGAGAGGACGTGACTGCTAAATGTGATGGTTACAATAACATGACCTTCGGGATGGATCCGACGAAACAGGTCAAACCACAATATTGGAACAAGTTAAGAATTTTCTTCGAGCTTCCGTACTGGTCTACAAATTCAGTGCGTCATTGTCTGGACGTCATGCATATAGAGAAGGGAGTATCAGAGCACATACTTAACTTGCTTCTGTGTAAAGACGGGAAATCGAAAGACAACATGAATGCTCGGATGGATCTACAAGAGAGGGGAATAAGAAGTGAACTGGACCCTAAACCGGTAGCGGGTAAATCGGGCAAGTTTGTACTTCCCAATGCCGCTTATCATATGTCACAACCGGAGAAGAAAAGATTCCTGCAGGTGTTGCATGATTTGAAAGTCCCCACAGGTTTCTCAGGATCATTCAGCAAGAAAATAAAAATTGTGAAGGGCAAGATCGATGGGCTGAAAAGTCATGATCACCATGTTATCGTGGAGCACCTTCTTCCATTAGCCCTCAGGACTTCTCTCCCAGACTCGGTTGGTCTAGTAATCAACGACCTATGTTGTTTTTGAGGGAGTTGTGTGCTAAAATACTGGAGGTTGCGACGCTGGATAAACTAGAAAATTCTATTGCGTTGATACTTTGCAAGTTTGAGCGTATTTTCCTACCGTCATTCTTTGATATCATAATACACTTGACGGTTCATCTTGCAACTGAGGCGAAGTTAGCTGGACCGGTACAATATCGATGGATGTATCCCGTCGAGAGGTACGTATAATTTTTCGTTTCACGCAATTTATAAATTTATTGTTGTCATGTATGCCCGTATTTATTTATTCAACATATTCTCATTAGGTACCTCTACACTCTTAAGAAGTATATACGCAATAAAAATCGACCAGAGGGTTCTATCATGCAAGGTTATCTTCTTGATGAAGCAACCACATTTTGTTCCCGCTATCTGAACGAGAACATTGAGACAAGGCTTAACCGACCACGAAGAATTCAAGACGGGCCATATGGTAAAGCCGAGTATAAGAGGGTAGACACTATGTTTATCAACAAGATATACCGGTTTATCTTGCTTAATTGCGCATGTCTTGAACAAATTAGAGAGTAAGTTCTTTTGGATTAATTGTTATATCTGTGTTTGTGTGTGTATGAAATGACATAATATTAATGTCACAATTATTTATCGAAAACAGAACTCATTTTAACGAGGTACGTGAGGGGCATCCTGATTGGAACGAAGAACGTTTGGAAAAATACCATCAGGATAATTTTTGTGATTGGGTCACAGAGCATGTAAGTTATTCGAATTACATTTTATTGCTATCAGTTTTAATCTAAACTTGTATCGTTTGTCGTAAAATTTGTTTTGTTAGATCCACGATCCGAACTTGTCTGCATCATTTGAGAGTGATTCAAGATGTTTAGCTCAATTTCCTAGTTTGGAGGTTGCATATTACAAAGGATTTGGTGTCCTTGGATACAAATTTGAAGTTAAGGACATAGAAATATCTAGAACCACTCAGAATAGTGGGATTGCGACGGTAGGATCGGACGGTGTGATTTACTATGGGTACTTAAATTGTATACTCGGCATCCACTATCCCGGATGATCAGAACCCTTTTATATATTCCAGTGTACTTGGTACGATCCGCGAACCGATACGGACAGGTGGAGAATCAGTCTTGGGACTTGGAAAGATGAATATGGATTGACCAGTGTGAACACACTTCGATTTTACGGTCAGGACGATCCGTTTATCTTTCCGAACCAAGCGTTCCAAGTATACTATTCACAGTGTTTGAAGCATCCGGGGTGGAGTGTTGTATGCCGATGGAAACCTAGAGATGTCTACGATGTCCCAGAATACGAGGACAGCGATGAGGACGAAGAAGAGAGAAGGCTTAAAGTGCTCCGACCGTCTGTTTCGAAGGACGGGTTGTCTTCGACCGATCATGAAGTTACGTGGGTTAAAAATGATATCGACGATGAAATCCAAGTAGATATGTATGATGCGCCGACGAAACGAAAAAGGTTATCAGTAATGTTATATTATTACTTCACATTTTACGCTCTATACATATATAGTCAATACTTTTAATGATTGTCCAATGCGTCCACGAACCGTTTATCTAGATTTGATGACGATGTCGGGAGCAGCGAGGGGCGGCAGGAGCTCCAGCCGCGGCAGAGGCAGAGGCAGAGCGGTTCTGCCGCCCGGAGAGCTCCGTAGGGAGCTTCAGAGGGCCGGTCTTGCATCTAGATCGGAGACCCTTTCGGATGCCTCCTTCCGTGTGGATTTTGCCACACCTCCAAGTATACTGCACGCATATCCATTTTGAATATAATATTACAGATATTCATGCATGTTTATGTCAAAATTACTTATACTGTCAATGTTTGATTGTCTAGTTGTTGGTGATGCGTCCACATCTGGGACAGAGGCCACCCCCGCTCCTCCAGGTATGTTTATATATCATATAGTGTATGTATATTGATTTAGAATGCTATATCATAAATACACACATTCCTTTTGCTCTTACTTAGCAATTTTTATTATTGTCTAGCTGTAGGTGGTGACACCACCGCACCTGCGGGTATGTTTATATATCCTATAGTGCATGCATATTGATTTAAAACGTTATATTATTGATCTACACATTCTTTTTGCAATTACTTATATAATCTATTTTTAATCGTCTAATTATAGGTGGTGCGTCCACATCTTCCGCAGGGGCCACTCCTGCCGCTTCCATACCCTCCGCATCGTCTGCAGGTTAGTATGAATAAATTTAAAATATTTACTCATTTTACATATGCTCTATAGAATAAATATGAACTTCATGGAAATTTAGCGTCGATGTTTATTTTCTAGTTGGAGGGGATGCGTCCGCATCCGGGACCCCGGTTGTTCCTCACCGGAGGAACTATCGTCCCGCTCGTGCTGCTGCCCGGGCCCAGGCTCATGCGATAGTCACCGGAGGTATATATCACACTTGAATTTTCGTTTAACCTTGATTTCTTAATACAACTTTGTCTTATTATTGATTGTCTTGATATTTCGTGCAGACGCAGGGCCTCCCCATCCCCAGAGGGGGACTCGAGGCCCGAATCGGTCCCATAGGCTGAGGCCTGACAGAGCTAGGGGGGAGGCAGCATTCCCCCTTTTTTTACCCTTGACTATCGCTATACCGGTCCTCATGCCGAGAGGTTCGGCCGGTATTTAGGGGACGAGAGCCGGCTCGTGAAGAACTATCCACTTCACGTTGAGTGGGGCGAGCAGCACCAGCGCTCATTCGCCCTCTTCTTTGATCAGGCTCGGGTATGTATTAATATATATTTTCATTTGATCTATCCAATATATTTATTATTAACACTTGCAATCTAATAACAAAGTTTTTTTGTATTTTCAGTTGGATTACGATTTTCAGCCTGTAGCCGACCCTGATCACCCGGGGTGGGTGCTCGACCTTCATACTCTGTACAATGGCCTGATGAAGAACATGCAGGCCAAGGTCCGATACAACAGGAATGAGCTGAAGGCCGACTGCTACTCCCTGTAGATGGCGACCCCCGAGACAGAGAGAGCAGCCCTCCTATCTACTCCGGCATTTGCGAGAGTCGACGTAGAGACATGGCCTCTATTGTGCGCTTATTTCGACTCCCAACGCAAACAGGTATGTATTTTAAATGTAATTCATTATTTATGATATAATTTATTTCTTTGTGTTTCTTAATTAGAAAACTAAATGTTAATGCGTTGTGCAGAAACAGGCCGCTCAAAATACAGAGAACAGGAAGTCGGCGAAGAGGGGTCTCCCCACTTACACAGGTGGCTCGAGGAACATTACTTGAGCCATGGAGTTATCGGTAAATTACAATAGACCGACCTTTGTGATATTCTGCAATATTAAGAGTTAGTTTCTAATATTTCTAATATTAAAAGTTACTTTCTAATATTGCAGACATCTCGGACCGTGGCGTCAGGTGGTACACCGAGCGTGCTGTTCGCATATCTTGCCGTCCACGGCACCTCGACAGATCTCGCCACGGGCGAGCTTCGATATCCCGACGTCGCTACCCAGGAGTACTGCGTAAGTGTTAATATTTTTTCTACCCAAATTTGAAATTTTAGTTTTGGAAGGTTCAAGTTTAAATCTTATACTTATACTTTACTGCTTAATGTGGGTGTAGGAGCGGGTGGTTGAGCAGGCCCAGGCCTCGGGGATCGATTTTACCGGACAGAGCGATCCGAGGCTGCTGACCCCAGTTCTGGACGCCGCACACGGAGGGCACCATAAAGGTTGGGAGAGAGGCCGGGGACTGGGCCCTAGCAGGGCCCATATGAGGTTGGACTCCACCCCGGCGGTTACTTCCTCCGTCTCCGGTGACCGACGTATCCATCAGGAACTGGAGAGCTTGAGGGCCACCGTTCAGGAGTTGAAGGAGATGCTGGTATGTATACTGCTTTATAGTAAAATATCATGTCATATTATATAGATATCAACATATCCATAATTAGTACGTAGCTTGAGCTTATTTGGTTTTAGACTTAAGTTTGATTAATCATACATACAGATGTAATTAAAATAAACAACAAACTAGATATCCAAACGGGGTTTCGAAATAACTTAATAATGATACGAATTCGAATAATACACAGTTCTTACACGCTTATTACACACATTATGTCCAGACGCGACAGGGTACATCGGCCGAGCCTCCACACGCATCTCCTTCGGCTGCGGCTCCGCAAGCCACTACATCGGCTGCAGTTCCGCAGACAGCTCCTATAGCTCCACCGCCCGCTCAGACTCCCGCAGCCGTGGCTCCGCAAGCGACTACCTCGACGGCGGCTGCGCAGACCACATCGCTAGCTCCACAGGCCGCTCAGACTCCCGCTCGCGCCGAATTGCAGAGTTTATTGACGGAGGAGCAGGCGCGCGTTATTCTATCGTTATTCAGAGGTGGAGCTGGACCGAACTAGGGTAGTTTTTTGGTTCTTATTTTTTGAAACATGTATTTATTTATATCATACACATTGTACTACGTTTTGAAACGATATTGATATTGGTTTATATTTATATCATATTCAGTTTTTGGGTTTCTTTTGTATATTATATATATGCATGAGATGTGATTATGAATACAGCGATATATGTTGTGTGATGATTAATTTTATATTTGATTGATGTATATAGTATTATGCACAGGGCGGAAAAAAATCAAGCAACCCATTTTTTTTTAAAAAATACAAATAATATGTACCTACGGATTAATCCGTAGGTACACATGTTGCCCCTACGGTTATATCCGTAGGGGCAAAATATCAGCAGTAACTGATATTTCCCCCCTGATCTCAGTACCAGGAGGTTGGGAGTGCCCCTACGGACATATCCGTAGGGGCCACTACCTCTCCCCTACGGAGATATCCGTAGGGCAAAATATCAGAATTCTTGATATTTTTCCCCTACGAATAGGTACCTACGTAGCTATCCGTAGGGGGTATAACTTGGACCTACGGACATGTCCGTAGGTACACTTAATATATTAAAAAAACCGTAAATAATATAAAAAAATTTACCCTACGGCTTAGTCCGTAGGGGCAATAGGACCTACACAGAAATCCGTAGGGGCAAGAATTTGCCCGTAGGGGCAAGTTCAGGGCCTCAACTTGCACCTGCGGCCTTTGCACCTACGGGGTATTTTTTCGCCCCTGCGCATATATCCGTAGGGGCAACCCTTATTTGTAGTAGTGTTCATGGCAAATAAACCAGTAAAAAAGCACAAAATATTGCGCACTCGATACTATTTATAGAAAATTTCTTATATCACGCACTAGATTCTCCCTCATTTTTTAAAAGCACCTCTTATAGTCTTATTGTTTTATATTTCATGTGGAAATATTTTAATTAGTCCAAATTTCGCCCTCAATTTACCTTACGACGTTTTTGGGTATATTCTCAACTTGTATAATCTCCTTGAGTTCTTTAGGCCAGTTGAAGATATCCAGTGAAGTGTGTGTTAGTGGATGGAAAGATGCTCAAAAGCCTAATATGGAGCATTTAAAGATATTCAGGGTGAAATGTTAAGATACATGAGCGGACGGTTTTCTTTTAATAAGAGGATTAAAAAAACAAACAAATAAATAAAAAGCCATCTTTTCTTTATATAGCAAGCTTTTTTGCTCAAAGGACCAACCATATTGCATGTAGCATCATAAAGTTTGAATCAACTAGAGTAAGGCTTTCTATTGATCACACATTTGGTTTAAGCAATATTAGTAATGCTAACGTTCCAAACAATAATTTGTTTGTACAGCGGGGATACAGATTCTGTAATTCCAGTTACATCAACCCGATACGATGTTGATGCTCTCAAACTTCAAACTCTAACTCCATGGCATCCCTGTATGACGGTCAGGTATGATTCTGTCACAGCAGAATACCTTTAGTATTGTCCTACTTCGAAAATTCTAAATATAACCTTTTTATACTATTGCTCTTAAGCTGAGAATTTTTTTCTTAGATCTTGAACCATTGTTCAAAACGGATGCATCAATTATGTGAAACAGGTAGCGGGATGGACTCAGGTGTACAAAGGACTAACATTCGTAATAGTGAGAGATGCTGGCCATGAGGTTCCTCTTCATCGACCGAAACAAGCGCTTGTTCTCTTCAAGTCGTTTTTGGCAGGAAGTCCGATGCCTACACTCTCCGAGCTTGACGACTCTTAATCTCTGGGATTATTTGAGCTTTTAAAATGCATATTATGTTGTTTTTATGAGAAAAAATGTCCTCTTAAAATTGGTGACCGTATTTGTAGCTTATTCATCGTGTGCAAGCACAAGTTTAAACTCTTACAAAGCATGAAAAAAAGACGTTGCTTGCAAAAACTTTCATGTTACAGTATATCAATGTCTTCTCTTCTGTTGTGCAGTTTCTACTAAGTGTTTGATTTGAGAATGAAGTCCAGAATTTATATGAACTCAATTTTCATGTTTGACATTATTTAATGGAATAATGATAAGAAGGTAAGTACAGGTTAGTAGAACGTACTGCAATTTCAAGTCCCACTCTTTACATCAATGGAATAATGCTGGCCAGCATCTCTCACTATTTAATGGAATAATGCTGGCCAGCATCTCTCACTATAATCGCCTCCTCACCTCCCCTGAATCGCCTCCTCGCGCCTCCATCCCTCCTCACGCCTCCCTCCCTCAAACTTGCCGCCTCTCCTGCCTCTCCCGCCTTGCTGCGCCTCCCTCCCCCACAAACCTCGAGCGCTTCCATCCCTCGCCTTCTCGAGCGCCTCCATCCTTCGCCTTCTCGAGCGCCTCCTCGAGCGCATTCGCCTTCACCCTCGCCGTGCTTTTCTCCAGTGACGAGTTCCCTCCTCCATCGTTGATCTCCCTCCTCCCCTCATTTTCCTCGGTTCTTTTTTTTGTCCAACGCCGAACTAGGGTTCTGGCCTTTCATGGATCCGACGACGAGTTAGGTTTCCACTCCTCCTCTTCTAATTCTTTGCTATGATGTTTAAAACCTGAGCAAATTTTGGTTAACATGTAGGTTTTGCATAGAATTTGGAAGAGTTTATCTTCTCTCAAAATTTCCTCAGAACTTATTTGTTTGGTTGCAAATTGATCAGAGTTGAATGTTAATGAACAAACCGATAGCATTTTTAGTCCCAAGAATCCAGCATTTGGTGATGGTATCATGAATTTGGCTTCAAATATGATATTCTTGTTTTAATTTTTGCGATATCTATCATTATATTTCAATTCCAGGCTAAATTAATTGCTTTTGCTATAAAATTACTCATGGCAGTGACTCTGAATCGGTTAGGGCATACCTCCAACCTCTCTTTTCTGCTCATGAACCGAATGGAAAATCGTATGTTGTTTATTCTTTGGTGCTCAGGTGCCTCTCTTAGCAAAGGCTTTTGTACCTGGATATCCTTGAGCCATGATCTCTAAATCTCTTATCATTTGCTTCAATTAAAGAAAATTATCTATTTGCTTCAATTCAAGAAAATTATCAATTTTCTATGGTAATGGGTATTTTTATTTGATTTTCTAATTTTTTGGCTATGCTATTTAAAACCTGAGCAAATTTTGATTAATATGAAGGTTTTGCATCGAATTAGGAAGGATTTATCTTATTATCTCAAAATTGAGCAATACTTAATGGTTTGGTTGCAAATTGATGAGATTTGAATGTAAGTGATCAAATGGATTGCCTTTTTAGCCTCAAGGTTCCAACTTTTGGTGATGGTATCATGAATTTGGCTTCAAATTTTATATTCTTGTTTTATATTTTTAGATATCCGTCATTATTTTTGAATTTTGGGCCAAATTAATTGCTCTTGCTATAAAATTACTCATTGGCAGTAACATTTTAGCCCTTGTAGAATGCTTTATTTTTGCTTTCTGTTCCATGTAAGATTAATTCGGTGGCGATGATGATTTGCCGGGAAGCTCCAAATTTATTGATATAGCGAGGCAAGATTGGGTTGTGTGCAAGTATTGCTTCAACCATTTTGCATCCATCTTGTTATATGTTATCCAAGCTCCAAACTCAAACAAGGCCACGTTGTTACAAGCCGGCATATCTGAGCCTTATCATCAGTATGCATCTCTATACCACAAACCTGGGGTTTGCAAACTGTGCATGTTAAACTTTCAGTTCTGAAATGGTTGTTTCCAAAAGAAGTTAATGGGACCGGTAAGGAACTCATCAAGAACTTTACTACATATGTCGAAGCTTTGCTGCACTGGTAAAGAATTGTATTGATTTTTTTTTCATATTTGTTGTCATGCAGAACTCAGAGGACCAGCTCTTCTCTACCCGTTTCTTTATAATTTTGAAATTTTGACCGTAAATTAATATTGTTTTGTTAGGGTGTGCTGCTAAATGGTTTGTTGATTGCTGTCAAGCAGCTATCTTTAATATGTGCTGATGTGGAGGAAGAAAGAAAGAATCATGCCTTTATCGACTATGTATTGAGTTTGTGTATCTGAATTTGGATACTAGATAGGTTATCATATACATGCCCGGTTAAATGTTACATCCACCCATTTAATACTGCTCGACATGGTTGCTAGTTGAAAACCTTATTGAACAACACTGCCACTGGAATTTCAGAGAGGACTTCTATGGAGAGGAAGGGAAGACGTGATGATGGACATGACTCTTTTAGAAAGCGCCATTGCAGCCAGAGCAGAAGCCATAACCCTCAAAAGAGATCATCAATCAGAGATGATGCAGATAGGGATCGAAAAAGGAGGAGGGAGCGTGAGAAGAGTGGAAGCAAGGAGCGAGATGATCACGAAAGAGATAGAACTAGAGATAGGGAAAAGGATAGAAGAAGAAAAGGGAAATAACACCGACCCGTGATTGAGCAGCAGACCTTTGCCCAAGCCCCAACTGCAAGTTCAGAGGGAACGTGTTGTGTTTTAAACCTTCCTCCGGGTTTCTTAAAATTGTATTGATCACCATGAATACTAGATTTGTTTGACTTTGAGTAGTGATTGTCTTTCTCCAGACAGGTACACGGAAGTTGGAAAATCGAAATCAGTGTGATGCTCAAATGGATTCGTGATAATTTATTAGCCTGGTGGTCTAAATTTTTGTCAGCTGTAAATTTCCATAATGCTATATCTACTTCTCAAAATGTGGTGTTATAGGCTGTTTCGGTGAGGTGTGCCTTGCACACATAAATGTTGGGCGAAAATTGATTCACTTAAAAATATTTTTGAAGATAATATATGGGTGCCGTCTATTATTGCTCTTGGAGATTCTTGAGTTGCTTTATTTTTTATTGTCTTCTTTGTGCTTCCACAGTTCTACTACCTTAAAATTAACTACTTTTATAGTTGAATCAGCAATAAAGTGAATAGTTGTTGTGACTTCTGTTAAATTGATAAATGTATTGAAAATGCTTACAATCTGAATGTGATTCCATATCAATTGCTCACAGTTATTCAATCTCAGGTATATCTGCATTTTAAATATGGAATTTGATTATAGTTGCTGCTGCTTGATGTTTTGACTATTTGATGTAAAGAGTGGGACTTGAAATTGCACTACGTTCTACTTACCTGTACTTACCTTCTTATCATTATTCCATTAAATACTGTTAAACATGAAAATTGAGTTCATATAAATTCTTGACTTCATTCTCAAATCAAACACTTAGTAGAAACTGCACAACAGAAGAGAAGACATTGATGTACTGTAACATGAAAGTTTTTGCAAGCAACAACTTTATTTCATGCTTTGTAAGAGTTTAAACTTGTGCTTGCACACGATGAATAAGCTACAAATACGGTCACCAATTTTAAGAGGACATTTTTTCTCATAAAAACAACATAATGTGCATTTTAAAAGCTCAAATAATCCCAGAGATTAAGAGTCGTCAAGCTCGGACAGTGTAGGCATTGGACTTCCGGCCAAAAACGACTTGAAGAGAACAGGCGCTTGTTTCGGTCGATGAAGAGGAACCTCATGGCCAGCACCTCTCACTGTTACGAATGTTAGTCCTTTGAACACCTGAGTCCATCCCGCTACCTGTTTCACATAATTGATGCATCAGTTTTGAACAATGGTTCAAGATCTAAGAAAAAAATTCTTAGCTTAAGAGCAATAGTATAAAAAGGTTATATTTAGAATTTTTGAAGTTGGACAATACTAGAGGTATTCTGCTGTGACAGAATCATACCTGACCGTCGTCATACAGGGATGCCGAGAGCATCAACATCGTATCGAGTTGATGTAACTGGAATTACAGAATCTGTATCCCCGCTGTACAAGCAAATTATTGTTTGGAACGTTAACATTACTAAAATTGCTTAAACCAAATGTGTGATCAATAGAAAGCCTTACTCCAGTTGATTCAAACTTTATGATGCAACAAGCAATATGGTTGGTCCCTTGAGCCAAAAAGCTTGCTATATAAAGAAAAGACGGCGTTTTATTTATTTGTTTGTTTTTTTAATCCTCTTATTAAAAGAAAACCGTCCGCTCATGTATTTTAACATTTCACCCTGAAATATCTTTAAATGCTCCATATTAGGCTTTTGAGCATCTTTCCATCCACTAACACACACTTCATTGGATATCTTCAACTAGCCTAAAGAACTCAAGGAGATTATACAAGTTGAGAATATACCCAAAAACGTCGTAAGGTAAATTGAGGGTGAAATTTGGACTAATTAAAATATTTCCACATGAAATATAAAACAATAAGACTATAAGAGGTGCTTTTAAAAAATGAGGGAGAATCTGGTGCGCGATATAAGAAATTTTCTATAAATAGTATCGAGTGCGCAATATTTTGTGCTTTTTTACTGGCTTATTTGCCATGAATAACAAGTAACACCATGGAATCCTATCACGTGATTATTTCTAAGCTCATTCGTGTTAATAAAGCTCAACAATAATGCTTTTCAATACTAACATACAGAATCGTTCACTGAGAGAAAGGCATTTCTGATATAGATTTGCAGCAAATTACAAGAGAACAAGTTCTTGAGTCTAAACAAATCTGAATATCCATATGCGAAGGCCATGATCAATAAGCTCATGATATACTGGTAGAACGGATATTGGAGAATCCTTCCAATTTTCACCAGCAACATCACTGCAGAAATAAGAAATGGCGCTTAGTATAAAATAATAAGATATAGATGGTATAAATATAAAAAATTCAATTTGGTTATACTCAAAAATAGTAAATGATCTTAAATTAGAAAAAGTCTCAGATGCACTGCCTCACTAAGCTACCAATAATTTGACTGCAAACATAATCCTACCCATTTTCATTCTGCTTGCGGACTCCTATGACCGAAAGCATATAAAGAAAATTCAGCCTGCTCCAATGCGATTTTAATGACACAAAGAACGTTACATGCAAAGGAATGCCTCCTGCAATACCAAAACTATCTTCTCTCCTTTCCGTTAGAAGCATCCGGTGCCTAAAAACAACTCATATTAGATATCAACCATCATTTATAAAAAATTAATGACAACAAATAAGAACAAATAAGAATAGAAGTTTAATACCTTTAAAAGCTGACAAGTTCTTATATCATGACCCTTTTCGTGACAATTACTACAAGTGTGTGACCTATTTTGAGCTTTTGATTGCGATACTTCTATTTCAGATGGAATTCGAGATCCAATAGCAGGACGACCTTTATGAGTATTTTTCGTAGGATCCGTGATCGCTATATGATATAGGTAAGAAGGTGTCGGAGTATAACTAACTTGAGAGCTCGTCTTTTCTTCATGATTTAAATTGCATTGTTGCAATATACTATTAATAAACTCTTCTGTTTTTTCGTAAAGATCTCGATTCTCCGCCACCAAGTCTACAACTTTATTCATTTTTGCACGAAGTCTCCATGAATCAAAAGGTGTAACTGCTCTATTTTCTGCATTTTTTGATAGCCCCAGATCAACACTTGCATGTGCTCCACGACCCTTAGTAGTGCTGTGCCTAACACCAAGAGTCCATCTCGATAGAATATATTATTTTGGGATGGTTTGCATAAACAATATCTGCTTCATTACATATAATATATGTTTGCATAGTACACCATCGGTCTCAAACATAGCGCACGGACATTTGAAGAATTCCTCCATTGGGTTGCACTTCACATTGTGAGTATTAATTTTTCCATCTATCTTGCAAACCACATTATAAGTGGTAAAGTTCTCTTCTATACCACCCATATTATGCCAACAATGAAACACATTTCGAAACTCATTTTGGAATATCTCAAATAAATTAGCAGTATATACCTTTGCTACACAAGCCTCTATGTCATGCATGCCTTGAAAATCTGGTTTTGTCGTTAAGCAACGTATGTCTTCTTTTTCTTCCTTTTTTCGTCGAGCGGCTAGAGTTTTGTCATATCTTTCAATAAATTGAAACAATGGCGTCATAGAATTAATGAAACCATCAAATAACGAGTTCATGCTCTCACTTCTCTGACTTGATCTCATGCCAGCAAAAAACATATCTTTCAAATAGGCTTTAACCCAATGATGTCTTTGGTCATACATGTTTTGCAGCCATCACCAAGATTTCATTTCATTTATTGCTTTTTCAGACAACAGTTCTTCAAAAATTCTTCTATACTTTTCATTCAAGGTGACCCAAAACTTTTCACTTTCTTCAATAGTTTTATTATATCTACTCCACTTCTTATAATCCTCATCGAAGGTTTCAAAAGAGCGACGTAAAGAACGGAGATACTCATCTTCATGCAAAATTATATGCCATATACAATATCTATGCAAGGTTTTTGGAAATACCCTCTTAATAGCATTACAAATTGCAGAATCCTGATCTGTGATGATTGCGGCTGGCGCTTTACTCCACATACATTTTAATCATTGCTGAAATAACTAAACAAAAATCTCTTCTTTCTCATCCGCCAAAAGAGCGCATCCAAACAATGAAGATAGTCGATTTTGATTAACTCCCGTGAAAGGTACAAATGGCATTAGAAAATTGTTAGTCTTATATGTAACATCAAAAACCATAACATCAGTAAATTGCATATAACTAGCCCTAGCTCTTCCATCAGCCCAAAAAATACTTCTACAGGTTCCCCCAACATCAAGCTCAAGTGCATAGTAAAATTGAATATCTGCAGCTTGCCTCTCAATAAATTGTTGTATTACAGATACACATTGACGGCCCATATTATTTCTTCTTTTCGATTTGAAATAGTCAATGATTTGTTGTGGAGTGACATCTACCAAATTATCCCCACCTGTAGTATTTATTAAATCAGCAATCTATGATGGTCCTGCACCACAATCATGAAATTGATCCATCAACGATTTGCAAGAAGGCTTTAGATGATCTACACAATAAGAATATAAAGTAGAAATTTTTGACGGCGTGGACAACAAATGATGGCTGTGTTGATCATCTATAAGTGTTACCCTCCAAACATCATCTCTGATTCTATGTATGATAATTCTTGCAGGACAACCTTCTCTCATGTGTTGTTTTCTTCTTTTAACTTCCCTCCCTTGCTCTCTTTTGTCCTTCAAACTTTTATGCCCTTCATTACTGCATACAAATTTATTTTGATTTATTACACCATCCTTATTTCTTGCACTCGTCGACTTGCAAACAGAGAAGCATCTAAGTTTTGCAAACGAGTTGTAAGTATTGTATGCTTCCTCATCGGTAGGAAATTCCATACCAACATGAATAACAACATTACTATCCCATACTTCACCGGCATCATCATTAGCATTCTCAGTTTCTCCATCCTCATCTTCCTCATCCTCGCTATCATCATCCTCGTTTTCACCATTCTCATTACAGCCGACGAGATCATTAGCATCGACATGATTGATTAACCCACTAAAACTACTACAAATAAGGGTTTCCCCTACGGATTTAGCTGTAGGGGCAAACCACTGCCCCTACGGATATAGCCGTAGGGACATGAAAATACCATGTAGGTACAAACACCGTAGGTGCAAGTTGAAGCCCTGAACTTGCCCCTACGGAGTTCTGTGTAGGTCCCGTTTGCCCTACGGAGTAGGCCGTATGGGCAAAAAAATTATTTTATTTACGGTTTTTTAAAATAGATTACTTGTACCTACGGATTAATCCGTAGGGCCAAGTAATAGCCCCTACGGATACATGCGTAGGTATATATCTGTAGGGGCAAAATATCAGAAATCCTGATATTTTGCCCCTCCGGATAACTCCGCAGGGGCATTTGTTTATACTGAGATCACAGGGGAAAATATCAGTTATTCTGATATTTTGCCCCTACGGTTTAATCCGTAGGGGCAACATGTGTACCTACGGATTAATCCATAGGTACATATTATCAGTTTTTTTTTAAAAAAAAAAGGCTGCCTGATTTTTTCTCGCCCTGTGCACAATAATATATACATTAATCAAATATAAAATTAATCATCACACAACATATATCACAGTATTCATAATCACATCTCACGCATATAATATACAAAAGAAACCAAAAAACATAATATGATATAAATATAAACACCGTAGGACCACCAATATCAATATCGTCCAAAATGTAGTACAATATATATCATATAAATAAATACATGTTTCAAAAAATAAGAATAAAAAAGCTACCCTTGCTCGGTCCAGCTCCATCTCTGAAAAACGCTAGAATCTGGCGCGCCTTCTCCTCGGTCAATAAATCATGCAATTCAGCGAGTGCGGGGGTCTGAGCGGGCTGTGGAGCTGGCGATGTGGTCTGCGCAGCCGCCGTCGAGGTAGTGGCTTGCGGAGCCGCGGCTGCGGGAGTCTGAGCGGGCGGTGGAGCTATATGAGCCATCTGCGGAACCGCAGCCGATGTAGTGGCTTGCGGAGCCACAGCCGAAGGAGATGCATGTGGAGACTCGGCCGATGTACCCTGTCGCGTCTGGACCTAACGTGTGTAATAAGCGTGTAAGAACTAGGTATTATTCGAATATGTATCATTATCAAGTTATTTCGAAACCCCATTTAGATATCTAGTTTGGAAAACCGTAGTTTATTGTAATTAGATATGTATGTATGATTAATCAAACCTAAGTCTACAACCAAATAAGCTCAGGCTACGTACTAATATTGGATATGTTGATATCTATAATATGACATGATATTTTACTATTAAGTAGTATACATACCAGCATCTCCTTCAACTCCTGAACGGTGGCCTTCAAGCTCTCCAGTTCCTGTTGGACACGTCGCTCACTGGAAACGGAGGAAGTAACCGCCGGGGTGGAGTCCAACCTCATATGGGCCCTGCTAGGGCCCAGTCCCCGGCCTCTCTCCCAATCTCCGTGGTGCCCTCTGTGTGTGGCGTCCAGGACTGGGGTCAGCAGCCTCGGATCGCTCTGTCCGGTAAAATCGATCCCCGAGGCCTCGGCCTGCTCAACCACCCGCTCCTACACCCACATTAAGCAGTAAAGTATAAGTATAAAATTTAAATTTGAACCTTCCAAAACTAAAATTTCAAATATGGATTGAATAAATATTAACACTTACGCAATACTCCTGGATAGCGACGTCGGGATATCGAAGCTCACCCGTGGTGGGATCTGTCGAGGTGCCATGGACGGCAAGATATGCGGACAGCACGCTCGGTGTACCACCTTGCGCCAGGGTATGAGCTGTCTGCAATATTAGAAAATAACTCTTAATATTAGATATATTAGAAAATAACTCTTAATATTGCATTATATCATAAAGGCCGTTCTATTGTAATTTACCGATAACTCCATGGCTCGAGTAATATTCCTCGAGCCACCTGTGTAAGTGGGGCGACCCCTCTTCGTCGATTTCCTATTCTCTATATTTTGAGCGGCCTGTTTCTGCACAACGCATTCACATTTAGTTTTCTAATTAAGGAACACAAAAAATAAATTATATCCTAAACAATGAATTACATTTAAAATATATACCTGTTTGTGTTGAGAGTCGAAATATTCGCACAATAGAGGCCATGTCTCTATGTCGACTCTCGCAAACGCCGGAGTAGATAGGAGGGCCGCTCTCTCTGCCTAGGAGGTCGCCATCCACAAGGAGTAGCAGTCGGCCTTCAGCTCATTCCCGTTGTATCGGATCTTGGTCTGCATGTTCTTCATCAGGCCATTGTACAGAGCATGAAGGTCAAGCACCCTCCGAGGGTGATCAGGATCAGGTACAGGCTGAAAATCGTAATCCGACTGAAAATACAAAAAAAACATTGTTATTAGATTGCAAGTATTAATAATAAATATATTGGATAAATCAAATGAAAATATATATTAATACCCGAGCCTGATCAAAGAAGAAGGCGAATGAGCGCCGGTGCAGCTCGCCCCACTCAACGTGAAGTGGATGGTTCTTCACGAGCCGTGTAACAACCGAGTTCAGTTATACCAATTTTCTGTAGCCGTATATGCTGTTTGTGGTGTTTATTTCGTTTACTGTGTGGATGCGAATGGTAGTTTACTTTATATTCGACCCGCTTGCTTGAGCTTGTTGT
This sequence comes from Agapanthus africanus, assembly GCA_030015575.1. Lineage (NCBI taxonomy): Eukaryota > Viridiplantae > Streptophyta > Magnoliopsida > Asparagales > Amaryllidaceae > Agapanthus > Agapanthus africanus. The sequence continues at coordinate 412,497,578 of JASDDO010000016.1, forward strand.
TTCATAATACCCTAATATTACGTATGTTTGCATATAACAAATTAAGTTACTTAAAATAATTTAACAAATACATGACATGGCCTGCATGATACCCCTAACCCTGTGGTAGCATCCTTGCATCGTGTTCTCGTCCCATTCAGTGAAACGGACGTGGTTCGATGGCTACGCACAAGTACGTGCGTCTGTTCTTGGAGGTTTGCATTTCTGTTATATAATCTTTCATTTTAAATTTTGGAGCTTGCCAATAATTTTCGTATTTCAAATCCAAAATTTTGGACCCGACCCGGGCGCTTTTCTGAATTATTTTACATCCCGCTAAAATTCAATTGTTTGAATTTTAAATTTAACTTCTAAATATTTTTCTCAGTCTATAAGATTTCCTAAAACTAAATTTTAAATCTTTTACAATTTTCTTTTAACAACGCAGATTTTCCTCTCTCCCTTTATTTTATCTTTCAACCAATCAGAAATCTTTTCTTCGCTTTATTTTAAAATCCTTTTCATAACCCAGTCTCTCTCTCCCCATTCAAAAACCAATCAAAAATCTCTCCTACTTCTCATAGTCCCCACATCTTATTTCCCCACCAATCAGCATCTCTCTCTCTCCTCAGCGCAGGTTTCTTTCTCCTCTCTCCCTCTTTCTCCTCTCGTGCAGCCCCCCCTTTCTCCCTTCTTTCTCTCACTTCTCGCGTTTACTGTTGGCTTCTCGGTTGTGGTCACCGCGAGCGGAGTCCCGTCACCTCCCTTCTCCTTTTCTTTCTTCTTCCCTTTTCTTTCTCTGCGTTCTATTTAAACTTACACCCCTCGCCACGAGAACCCGCAAGAAACCTTAATACCCTCATTGCTTCCTCCTCCTCCTTCAACAGAGCCCTCACCCCCTTCTCCTTCGCCACCTTCTCATCTCCCTCGCGCTCCAAGAACCCACCTGCATACACCCTGCACATCACCCCAGCCGACGTCAGCCGACCCAAACCCTAACCACCAACCCTCTTCGCCGGAGTCGATTGTTGCCGATCTCGCCCTCGATCCCAGATCATCATACACCATCATGAGCACTACACACCCTCTCCTCTTCTTCCTTCTTTCCTTCTTCTTCTTTCTTTTCTTCTTCCTTCTTTTATTCTCATTCTTCTGTTTTGTTTTGAGCGCTGTCCTCTGCAGGTTGTCCGCCGGAGCTCCGTCGACCCCATCAATTCCTCACAACTCTCTCTGCCACAGTGAGACGCTCATTTCTCATCCATTCTCTGTTCTTGCTTTCCTTCTTTTTTCCTTTCTTTCTCTCTTTTCTTTCTTTAAATGTTCTTGCCTTCTTGTGTTCACTGCTTTTCTCTAGATCGCCGGAGTGGGCCGCGACGTCGACGATCTCGACGCCCCAGCGAGGATACCTGACCCGTGTGATTCCATCGAGCGTTGTTTGGACTCATTCCGTGTACCGGGCGCGCGTTACGACTATTCCCGCCGACGCGCAACGTTACGTATACCGTTTCTTGAATCCGTCGAGGCAAGTGAAACTTGCTACATGCTATTTAATCTATTTTATACTTATTTGAATGCACATTAAACTTGTAGTTTAAAATTAATACCATAGTTTCCATGTTAACATTCCGATGTCCCGTTGTATCATTTTAGATTTATAGCCCGGAACATACCATGTTGCATTTAGTGTTACTATACATAGTACCAACATTCATATTTAAATCAAATAACACTTATTTGCATAGCCCATAGTAACCCTTTTATAGTTTATACCCTATCGGACGATCGTTTACTTACAGCTAGCCTAATTTATATTCAATGGCATCTCTAGATTATTTAGTACATATTAATATGATTTTAACCTCCATATTTGCTATACTGCATTCATGTAATGTTGAAACCATCCCTTAAACCCAAACTGATAACCGTGCATCTACATCCTTATAGTTTAATCTGTACTTATTTGCATATTATATTACATGTGCCAGTTTGTTGTTCTTTTAGTACTCATGCTTGTTTTGTATACCCATGTTTATGCTAGTTTGATTATGAGCACCCACATGATATCGTGTACACCTTGACATGACTTGTTACACCTATTACTTGACCTGACATAGTACCGTGCAACTCTTGACATGACATGACACTTTTATACATTACCTGGCTTGACCTTATGTACCATGGTATTACCTGCTACCTGATCTTGTGTCTAATGCCAACAAACCTGACCTGTTGGCCTTACGGACCGTTCCTGTTGTCTATTCAGACAAACCTGTACCTGCCTGATCCTGTGTTGGTATTAGCTCTAGATTATTTAATACATGACTTGAACACATATAACTTGGGGGTATGGGGAAATCAATGATGAAACCTGACTTGTAACTCGACAGTTTCTTGTTTATACTGATCAGTTTTAGAGGTTAGGCCAGCCTTGGGATGATGCTGCCGACATCGTTCATCTTTACATATTTCATGTTTTAGTACCTAGCGGCATGTCTCGGTTTCAGCTCGAGAGTCTTAGACCATGGTCCCAGGCAAGCACGGGATACTATTGAGTTACATTGATGATTCATCAAATTGATTTCAAAGACTTGAAAGTAGTTAACCCAATAGACCATGTCATGCCCCACTTGCCAGAGTGCGCTAAGATAGGCACGTGACAGAGCCAACCATGCTACCCGTGGATAGGAAAAATCCCTCCACAGTCACATTATGGCTGTAGAGATATCAAGAACAGGAAAGTAAATAAACTATCCAGTTCATGTCCATGAGCCAGAATAAACGAGTCAAGAAATAATATGCGGAAGCAATAAATCTAAATAACAATAACATCTGGAAAGTAAGGAAATAACTAACTGGATACTAACAGGATTATCACTGCTCGGCCTGACGGCGGAAAATACTCCTGATCAGCCTGCAACAAAGGTAGAAGATCTGGGCCATGCAAAACCCAGACGTCAATGCGTCATAATGTCAACAATAATATAATGAGGGGGTAACAAGCCGTGCAGGCATGAGTATGAACAGTAACAAGTCATCAATAACAAGTAACAGTAACATGAATATAAATCAGTGAACATGGTATAAACAGGTGAAGTGCAGTGAGTAGTCCAAACTGTGCTATAGGGTGATCTACTCTAAAATTATTCGAATTCAATGAATGTAATCCTCATTGTAACCCATCGGTCTATTCCCTACGGGACCACGGTAAAATGATGTAATAGACTGTGAGTCTATGTCCCGTTCATTCCCCACGAGACCACGGTAAAATGATGTAATAGACCGTGAGTCTATGTCCCGTTCATTTCCCACGGGACCACGGTAAAATGATATAATAGCCCTTTGAGTTACGTTCAGCTACATTCTTGATTTCCCTATGCCCCCAAGTCATGTGTGTAAGTCAGGTATTTATAAATCTGAGACCAATGCCAACACAGGATCAAGAAGGAACAGGTTTGTTTGTACAGACAACAGGATATGTCCATCGGGACAACATGTCAGGATTGTCGGCATTAGAAACAGGATCAGGTAACATGTCAAGTAGTGATATATCAGGTCATGTCAGGTAGTGTACATGTATCAAGTCATGTCAAGTAGTGGTGTATCAAGTCATGTCAGGGGTGCACAAGTATCACGTGGGTGCTCATAATCAAACTATAATAAGTATGCGTACACAAAACAAGTATGGGGTACTAATATAATAATAAAATGGAATAATGTGATATGGTATACAAATAGATATAATTTCAAGGATATGGATGCACAGTTATCGATTAGGGTTACATTTATAGTTCCAATATTAATTAGAATGCAATTTATTAAACATGGAGTGTTAATATCACGGTATTATGTAGTAATGTGATCTATAGATGCAATTATATGTATCTTAAATGCGATGGATGCAAACGGGTATCCGAAAAGTTATACAACTATAAAATGGTAATGTGGGATGTTCAACTAAGCAATATGTGATATAAATATTGATATAATAATATTAATATGGATAACATATTCAAAGAGATTAATAACTATAAAAGTGGTATTGATTAACTATGCACAAGAAGGTTCCGTTCAGAAATTCAGCATCACCATGATTTGTAAAATAGCTTAAAAATAACAAACGTTCACCAAAAGGGACGTGTCTTATATCAAAACAAAGATAATTCAATAAGGTTTTCATTTTTATAAGTATAAGCATCTCAGGTTGTCCCTAAAAAAAGCTATGAACATTCAAAGTTGAAAGTTTGCTGCTGGAATTTCCCTGGACAGCAGTTTAGAGATATTTTCATTTGCATTTTACATTATTTAAGAAATTTATTTTGCAAGTAAATATTTCATAGAGTTATAGTATTCTGAGTTAGATTCGTAACGAACTAAAGAACGTATACTAATGATTTTTCTATGATTTATAATGAATTTTATAAGGTAGGGTGTACAGTAAATTTCAGATTTGTCGTATCCGCTTTTCAACGACATTTCATGTGTAAACTATAATATTTTCAAACTACATTTTGTATAATATTATAAAATGCAGATTATACACTAATTAAAGATAATAATAAGAAATATTACGATGATATATATTTTAAATGATATGGATGCAGTATAATGTAATCTAGTATGTCACAAGATAAGTTTTCATGATCTAGATTTAAAATATTATAAACGGATGCAAACGAAACATCGAAACGTTATAAAATTAAACATAGGGTACTAGATTTAAACTATAGGTATGGTATTTATTTAAATAGGTATAAAATGAATTATATAGTATGTAGCAAGATTAACTTGCCTAGATGGAACAAGAACGGATGTGTACGGAATGTCCTTCGTCAGCGAAATATCGCGACGCACGGACGGTACACGGAACGGTTCCAAATAACGCACGATGGTGATCACGCAAGTCAGGTACGTTCATTGGATCACTTGGATCGTCAGCGACGAGCACGGCTCCGGCGGTGATCACCGGAATCAAAAAAATAAGATCAAGAAAAAGAAAGAAAAAGAAGAAGAAGTAAGAAGAAGAGGCTGTGAATTAAATAAGGAAAGAAAAATTTAAATAAATAAAATATATATAAATATATATATGCAGAGGAGAGAGAGAGAGAGAAAGTGGTTGTTAGTTTGTTAAGAAATTAGATTTAAAATTTTAAAAGATTTTTAGATTTAAAATTTTAGATAAGAGCTTTCAGTTTGTTAAAGAAATCGTATGAAAATATTTAAACTAAATTTTAAAATCAAATAAATTGAATTTTGGCGGGATACAAAAATATTTCAAAACGCGCCCGGGTTGGGTCTAAAAATTCAGATTTAAAATTCGAAAAATATGTGCGACTTTCAAAATTCAAAATGAATGCTCAGCTAACGAAAATGCATACCCCCAAGAACGGATCCACGTACGTGCGCGTAGCCATTCAAACACGTCCGTTTCACTGAACGGGGCGAGAACAAGATGCGCGGATGCTACCACGGGGTTAGGGTTATCATGCAGGCCATGTAATGTATTTTTAAAATATTTTATGTGACTTAAAATGTTATATTGTAAAAATTCAAATGCCAGATAAAATGCCAGTATGCACTAAACATGAAAATGCACCAGTCTACGTAACAAGTCAGGATAATTCATAAGTATGAATCAAATAAGTTGAAGCAAGCGGGTCGGATCGAATGCAATGTAAAATGTAAAATACTATTCGCACCCAAAACACGATAAATCAGGAAAATACCACAATTAAGGAAATACGAGAACTGGAATTGGTATAAATGAACTAGGTTGTTACATTATACCCAACTACAAAAGAATTTCGTCCTCGAAATTCCACGAACAAGAAAGGATAGACAATCAAGAAACTACAAGAATAGATGTGGAGACTTCTGCCGGATTTCATCTTCTCGTTCCCAAGTTGATTCTCCATGCGAGCGATTTCCCCAAGAAACAAGTAAGAGAGGGATAATCTTGTTCTTAAGAACATTTTCCCCTCGATCCACAATCGACATCGGTCGTTCCTCAAAGGTTAAATCTTCTCGTACAGTCAGCTCTGAATGATCTAGCACGTGTGCTTCATCTCGAACATACTTACGGAGTTGAGATACATGAAACATGTCATGAACATTCGCCAAAGATTGTGGTAAAGCCAAACAATACGCCACTTCTCCAACATGCTCCAAAATCTCGAAAGGCCCAACGAATCGAGGACTAAGCTTTTCTCGACTCCCAAAACGAATCACTCCTCTAGTCGGTGATATCTTCAAGAATACTAGATCACCAACAACGAACTCTAGAGGTCTTCTCGATGTGTCGGCCCAACTCTTCTGTCGATCTTGTGCTGCCTTCATATGATTCCGGATAGTATTAACTTTCTCTACGGTTTGCACGATCAAATCCGGTCCCAACGATCTTCATTCTCCAATATCGTCCCAACAAACAGGTGAACGACAATTACGACCATATAATGCTTCGAATGGAGCCATTTAAATAGTCTCCTGAAAGCTGTTGTTGTAAGAAAACTCCACCAACTATAAATGATCCTCCCATGAACCCTTGAAGTCTAACATGCAAGCTCTCAACATGTCTTCAAGAGTTTGGATCGTTCTCTCTGACTGGCCATCTGTTTGAGGATGATAAGCTGTGCTAAACTTCCATCGAGTCCCCAAACTTTCCTGTAAGCTCCTCCAGACGTGTGACAGTCGGACACGATCCTCATAGGTACTCCATGCAATCTCACAATCTCCTGTATGTACCGTTCTGCCAATGCTTCTGTTGATTGACTAACTCGAAATGGTATGAAATAAACTGCCTTGGTCAATCGATCAATAATCACCCAAACTGCATTGTTTCCCTTTGGACTCCGTGGTAAAGCTGTCACGAAATCCATGGTTATATGTTCCCACTTCCATTGAGGAATCGGAAGTGGTTGCAATAAACCAGCAACCCTTTGATGTTCAGCCTTAACTTGCTGACACACCAAGCACTTTGCTACAAAGCGAGCAATCTCCCTTTTCATGCCTTCCCACCAGAAATGCTGTCGTAGATCACGGTACATCTTCGTGCCTCCTAGATGTACGGAATACGCGGAACTGTGTGCCTCCTTCATAACTTCTTCGAGAATATCTCCTTTCGGCACACACAAACGGCTACCATACCTCAACAAACTATCTTCATGAATCAACAAGTCCGTTCGAAGTCCAGCTTCAACCTATTCTCGAAACTTTTGCAATCTGGGGTCCTTCGACTACGCTGCTTTAATATTCTCAATCAACGACGACTGTACTTGCAGCTGCACCAACTATCCTGAAGAATGCGGTAGCACGATCTCCAACTCGAATCTCCGAAAGTCTTCCATAAGCTTCTTCTGTGCAGTCAACATCTGAATTGATGGCAACCAACTAAGCGCATCCGGCACAACATTAACTTTCCCCGGATGGTACTTAAGATCAAGATCGTAGTCAGCCATCAGCTCCAACCATCTACGCTACCTCATATTAATCTCTTTCTGTGTGAACACATACTTCAGACTTTTGTGATCGGTGAATACTTCGACCCTTTCGCCCAATAAATAGTGTCTCCAAATCTTTAAAACGAAAATCACAGCTGCTATCTCCAAATCATGAGTTGGGTAATTCTTCTCATGGGTCTTCAACTGTCTCGATGCGTAGGCTATAACCTTCCCATGTTGCATCAAAACATATCCCAATCCTTTTCCAGATGCGTCGCTGTGAATCACCAATCCTCCGGAACTTTCTGGTACGGTCAAAATAAGAGCGGTTATCAATCTCTGCTTCAACGCCTCAAAAGATGACGCACACTTATCCGTCCACACAAATGGTACTTCCTTGCATGTAAGCTTGGTCAAAGACTCAGCCAAACGAGCAAAATTCTCCACGAACCTTCTGTAATAGCCGGCAAGTCCAAAAAAACTTTTGATCTCTGCTACGTTCTTCGGAATCAGCCAATTTTGAATTGCTGCAATCTTCTCAGGATCAACGGCGATTCCATCTCCGGATACGACGTGCCCCAAAAACTTCACTTCTTCAAGCCAAAACTTACACTTGCTCATCTTTGCATATAATCTTTCTTGCCTCAATGTCTGCAGTGCGATCTTTAAGTGCTCCGCATGCTCTTCAATGCTCCTCGAGTAGACCAGAATATCATCGATGAACACCACTATAAACTGGTCCAAGATCGGTGAAAAGATTCGGTTCATCAAGTCCATAAATATCGCCGGTGCATTCGTGACTCCGAATGGCATCATTAAATACTTGTAATGTCCATACCAAGTTTGGAATGCGGTCTTGTAAATATCTTCTGATTTAACTCGGACCTGATGATATCCGGACCGCAAATCCAGCTTCGAGAATACTCTCGCGCCACTAAGCTGCTCGAACAATTCGCCAATGCGAGGGATCGGGTACTTGTTCTTAATAGTCACCTGGTTTAATTCTTGATAATCGATGCACATCCTCCTTAGGCCATTTTTCTTCTTGACTAGAAGAACAGGAGCTCCCCAAGGTGAATTGCTGTTATGAATCCAACCCTTCTCTAGCAATTCGGTAACCTGCTTCTTGACTTCTTCCAACTCCACTAGTGCCATTGGATAGTACGCCTTTGAGATCAGCGCTTCACCAGGAACAAGATCGATCGCGAACTCCACATCTCGTTTTGGCGGTAAACCTGAGATGTCCTCGAACACGTCCACAAACTCTCGAACTACAGCTGGCGCTTCATCCTTATCAACTTCCATCGATGAAAGAACACTGTTTGTCGACCTAGTCCTAAACTCGACTGGCCCGACAGAACTGCTACCTCCAGCAAAAACAAACTCCGGATGTCCGGGAATATGGAAAATCACTTTCTTTGCCCTACAATCAATGTGAGCGTGGAAAGTGCCGAGAAAATCCATTCCCAAGACAACAACAAACAAAGGGATACACCAGAATTGAATAATTCTAATGCGGGGAAGACATGATCAAGTAGGATACCTGAAACGATTTCACCTGAAGCCAAACAATGAAGAAGATAAGCATGGTAAACAGAATTCAAGCTTCCGATAAAACATGAACTGGAAAGCGAGAGAATCAGGGTAATATAACGACCATGAAATAAGGAAGTGAATCAAGACTAGGACTCCAAGTTACTTAAATAGAGTACCGCATTGTAACCATGCTGCAGTTCATAGTTATAATCACATAACTCCACTCAAGTCGCCCAAATCCTAGTATCAGAATCCAAGGGACAAGGAGAAACAATAGGGAACCAAAAGGTTTCAAGTTGTGATGCAAAGCGGTTTGCATATCATCAAGACGACGATCAAGAGAAAGATAAGATTCAAGAATCACGAGAACAAGGTGGCAGGACATGTTCCTAATTACGAGTTTTCCGATTCGTGTATTGGGTCCAATACCCAACTACAAAAGAATCAAACCAGATTAACCTAAATCCTATGGCTCTGATACCAAACAAACCCTGTCACGCCCCACTTGCCAGAGTGTGCTAAGATAGGCACGTGACAGAGCCAACCATGCTACCTGTGGATAGGAAAAATCCCTCCACAGTCACATTACGGCTGTAGAGATATCAAGAACAGGAAAGTAAATAAACTATCCAATACATGTCCATGAGCCAGAATAAACGAGTCAAGAAATAATATGCGGAAGCAATAAATCCAAATAACAATAACATCTAGAAAGTAAGGAAATAACTAACTGGATACTAACAGGATTCTCACTGCTCGGCCTGACGGCGGAAAATACTCCTGATCAGCCTGCAACAAAGGTAGAAGATCCGGACCATGCAAAACCCAGACGTCAGTGCGTCATAATGTCAACAATAATATAATGAGGGGGTAACAAGTCGTGCAGGCATGAGTATGAACAGTAATAAGTCATCAATAACAAATAACAGTAACATGAATATAAATCAGTGAACAGGATATAAACAGGTGAAGTGCAGTGAGTAGTCTAAACTGTGCTATAGGGTGATCTACTCTAAAATTATTCTAAATCAATGAATGTAATCCTCATCGTAACCCATCGGTCTATGCCTCGTTTATTCCCCATGAGACCATGGTAAAATGATGTAATAGACTGTGAGTCTATGTCCCGTTCATTCCCCACGGGACCACGGTAAAATGATATAATAGACTATGAGTCTATGTCCCGTTCATTCCCCACGGGACCACGGTAAAATGATATAATAGCCCTTTGAGTTACGTTCAGCTACATTCTTGATTTCCCCATGCCCCCAAGTCATGTATGTAAGTCAGGTATTTATAAATCTGAGACCAATGCCAACACAGGATCAAGCAGGAACAGGTTTGTCTGTACAGACAACAGGATATGTCCATCGGAACAACATGTCAAGATTATCGGCATTAGAAACAGGATCAGATAACATGTCAAGTAGTGATATATCAGGTCATGTCAGGTAGTGTACATGTATCAAGTCATGTCAAATAGTGGTGTATCAAGTCATGTCAGGGGTGCACAAGTATCACGTGGGTGCTCATAATTAAACTATAATAAGTATGCGTACACAAAACAAGTATGGGGTACTAATATAACAATAAAATGGAATAATGTGATATGGTATGCAAATAGATATAATTTCAAGGATATGGATGCACAGTTATCGATTAGGGTTACATTTACAGTTCTAATATTAATTAGAATGCAATTTATTAAACATGGAGTGTTAATATCACGGTATTATGTAGTAATGTGATCTATAGATGCAATTATATGTATCTTAAATGCGATGGATGCAAACGGGTATCCGAAAAGTTATACAACTATAAAATGGTAATGTGGGATGTTCAACTAAGCAATATGTGATATAATAATATTAATATGGATAACATATTCAAAGTGATTAATAACTATAAAAGTGGTATTGATTAACTATGCACAAGAAGGTTCCGTTCAGAAATTCAGCGTCACCATGATTTGTAAAATAGCTTAAAAATAACAAACGTTCTCCAAAAGGGACGTGTCTTATACCAAAACAAAGATAATTCAATAAGGGTTTCATTTTTATAAGTATAAGCATCTCAAGTGTTCCCTAAAAAAAGTTATGAACATTCAAAGTTGAAAGTTTGCTGCTGGAATTTCCCTGGACAGCAGTTTAGAGACATTTTCATTTGCATTTTACATTATTTAAGAAATTTATTTTGCAAGTAAATATTTCATAGAGTTATAGTATTCTGAGTCATATTCGTAACGAACTAAAGAACGTATACTAATGATTTTTCTATGATTTATAATGAATTTTATAAGGTAAGGTGTACAGTAAATTTCAGATTTGTCATATCCGCTTTTCAACGACGTTTCATGTGTAAACTGTAATATTTTCAAACAATATTTTGTATAATATTATAAAATGCAGATTATATACTAATTAAAGATAATAATAAGAAATATTACGACGATATATATTTTAAATGATATGGATGCAGTATAATGTAATCTAGTATGTCACAAGATAAGTTTTCATGATCTAGATTTAAAATGATATAAACGGATGCAAACGGAATATCGAAACGTTATAAAATTAAACATGGGGTACTAGATTTAAACTATAGGTATGGTATTTATTTAAATAGGTATAAAATGAATTATATAGCATGTAGCAAGATTAACTTGCCTAGACGGAACAAGAACGGATGTGTACGGAACGTCCTTCGTCGGCAAAATGTCGCGACGCGCGCACGGTACACGGAACGGTTCCAAACAACGCACGAGGGTGATCACGCAAGTCAGGTACGTTCACTGGATCACTCGGATCATCAGCGACGAGCACGGCTCCGACGGTGATTACCGGAATCAAAAAAATAAGATCAAGAAAAAGAAAGAAAAAAGAAGAAGAAGTAAGAAGAAGTGGCTGCGAATTAAATAAGGAAAGAAAAATTTAAATAAATAAAATATATATAAATATATATATGCAGAGGATAGAGAGAGAGAAAGGGGTTATTAGTTTGTTAGGAAATTAGATTTAAAATTTTAAAAGATTTTTAGATTTAAAATTTTAGATAAGAGCTTTCAGTTTGTTAAAGAAATCGTATGAAAATATTTAAACTAAATTTTAAAATCAAATAAATTGAATTTTGGCAGGATACAAAAATATTTCAAAACGCGCCCGGGTCGTGTCTAAAAATTCAGATTTAAAATTTGAAAAATATGTGCGACTTTCAAAATTCAAAATGAATGCTCAGGTAACGAAAATGCATACCCCCAAGAACGGATGCACGTACGTGCGCGTAGCATCCAAACACGTCCGTTTCACTGAACGGGGCGAGAACAAGATGCGCGGATGCTACCACTGGGTTAGGGTTATCATGCAGGCCATGCAATGTATTTTTAAAATATTTTATGTGACTTAAAATGTTATATTGTAAAAATTCAAATGCCAGATAAAATGCCAGTATGCACTAAACATGAAAATGCACCAGTCTACGCAACAAGTCAGGATAATTCATAAGTATGAATCAAATAAGTTCAAGCAAGCGGGTCGGGTCGAATGCAATGTAAAATGTAAAATACTATTCGCACCCAAAACACAATAAATCAGGAAAATACCACAATTAAGGAAATACGAGAACTGGAATTGGTATAAATGAACTAGGTTGTTACAGACCAATTCAGACTACTCACTGTACACTACCTTTCACTGCCCTGATTTATATTGCTGTTACACCTGCTTTACTATTTATGACTATACTTGCATGTCTTGCTACCCTGTTTACATATTATTGCTTGATGTTATGGCGCTGACGTCTGGGTTTTGTATGGCCCAGATTCCGTACCTTTGTCGCAGTCCGAGCAGAAGTATTTCAGTCAGCAGGCTGAGCAGTGAGGACTCGCTAGTAGTTAGTTCTTTATTTTCAGTATTATTTTATTCCTGATGCGTGCCCGCATTAAGGGACATACATTCCAGTTATTCTTGTATTGGATCTCTTGCTTCCGCATTATTTTATTCTTGACTCATTTATTTCTGGCTTATGGACATGTATTAGATAGTTTATTATTGTTCTTGATATCTTTACAGCCGTAATGTGACTGTGGATGGATACTTCCTACCCACAGGTAGCATGGTTGGCTATGTCAGGTGCCCATCTTAGCGTACTCTGTGAAGCGGGGCGTGACAAGCCGGCTTTCATCCCCCATATACCTGCCAAACCTCTCGGCATGAGGACCGGTATAGCGATAGTCAAGGGTAAAAAAGAGGGGGAATGCTGCCTCCCCCTAACTCTGTCAGGCCTTAGCCTATAGGACTGATTCAGGCCTCGAGTCCCCCTCTGGGGATGGGGAGCCCCTGCGTCTGCAAGAAATATCAAGACAATCAATATTAAGACAAAGTTGTATTAAGAAATCAAGGTTAAACGAAAATTGAAGTGTGATATATACCTCCGGTGACTAAAGCACGAGCCTGGGCCCGGGCAACAACACGAGCGGGACGATAGTTCCTCTGGTGAGGAACAGCCGGGTCCCGGATGCGGACGCATCCCCTCCAACTAGAAAATAAACATTGACGCTAAATTTCCATGAAGTTCATATTTATTCTATAGAGCATATATAAAATGAATAAATATTTTATATTTATTCATACTAACCTACAGACGATGCGGAGGGTACGAAAGTGGCAGGAGTGGCCCCTACGTCAGATGTTGACGCACCACCTATAATTAGACAATTAAAAATAGATTATATAAGTAATTGCAAAAAGAATGTGTAGATCAATAATATAACGTTCTAAATCAATATGCATGCACTATAGGATATATAAACATACCCGCAGGTGCGGTGGTGTCACCACCTACAGCTAGACAATAATAAAAATTACTATCTAAGTAAGAGTAAAAGGAATGTGTGTATATTTATGATATAGCATTCTAAATCAATATACATGCACTATATGATATATAAACATACCTGGAGGAGCGGGAGTGGCCTCTATCCCTGATGTGGACGCATCACCAACAACTAGACAATCAAACATTGACAATATAAGTAATTTTGACATAAACAGGCATGGATATCTATAATATTACATTCAAAATGGATATGCGTGCAATATACCTGGAGGTGTGGCAAAATCCACACGGAAGGAGGCATCCGAAGGGGTCTCCGATCTGGGTGCAAGACCGGCCCTCTGAAGCTCCCTACGCAGCTTTCCGGGCGGCAGAACCGCTCTGCCTCTGCCTCTGCCGTGGCTGGAGCTCCTGTCGCCCCTCGCTGCTCCCGACATCGTCATCAAATCTAGATAAACGGTTCGTGGACGCATTAGACAATCATTAAAAGTATTGACTATATATGTATAGATCGTAAAATGTGAAGTAATAATATAACATTACTGATAACCTTTATCGTTTCGTGGGCGCATTATACATATCTACTTGGATTTCATCGTCGATGTCATTTCTAACCCACGTAACTTCATAATCGGCCGAAGACAACCCGTCCTTCGAAATAGACGGTCGGAGCACTCTAAGCCTTCTCTCTTCTTCATCCTCATCGCTGTCCTCGAATTCTGGGACATCGTAGACATCTCTGGGTTTCCATCGGCATACAACACTCCATCCCGGATGTTTCAAACACTGTGAGTAGTTTACTTGGAACGCTTGGTTCGGAAAGATAAACGGATATTCTTGACCGTAAAATCGAAGTGTGTTCATACTGGTCAATCCATATTCATCTTTCCAAGTCCTAAGATTGCTTCTCCACTTATCCGTATCGGTTCGCGTATCGTACCAAGTACACTGGAATATATAAAAGGGTTCTGATCGTCCGGGATAGTGGATGCTGAGTATACAATTTAAGTACCCACAATAAATCACACCGTCCGATCCTACCGTCGCAATCCCACTATTCTAAGTAGTTCTAGATGTTTCTATTTCCTTAACTTCGAATTTATATCCAAGGACACCAAATCCTTTGTAATATGCAACCTCCATACTAGGAAATTAAGGTAAACATCTTGAATCACTCTCAAATGATGCAGACAAGTTCGGATCGTAGATCTAACAAAACAAATTTTACGAAAAATACATAACGATACAAGTTTAGATTAAAACTGATAGCAATAAAATGCTATTCGAATAATTTACATGATCTGTGACCTAATCACAAAAATTATCCTGATGATATTTTTCCAATCGTTCTTCGTTCCAATCAGGATGCCCCTCACGTATCTCGTTAAAATGAATTCTGTTTTCGACAAATAATGGTGACTTAATATTATATCATTTCATACACACACAAACACAAATATAACAATTAATCCAAAAAAAAACTTACTCTCTAATTTGTTCAAGACATGCGCAATTAAGCAAGATAAACCGGTATATCTTGTTGATAAACATAGTGTCTACCCTCTTATACTCGGCTTTACCATATGGCCCGTCTTGAATTCTTCGAGGTCGGTTAAGTCTTGTCTCAATGTTCTCGTCCAGATAGCGGGAACAAAATATGGTTGCTTCATCAAGAAGATAACCTTGCATGATATAACCCTCTGGTCGATTTTTATTGCGTATATACTTTTTAAGAGTGTAGAGGTACCTAATGAAAATATGTTGAATAAATAAATACGGGCATACAGGATAACAATAAATTTATAAATTGCGCGAAATGAAAAATTACCCGTACCTCTCGACGGGATACATCCATCGATATTGTACCGGTCCGGCTAACTTAGCTTCAGTTGCAAGATGAACCGTCAAGTGTATTATGATATCGAAGAATGACGGTGGGAAAATACGCTCAAACTTGCAAAGTATAAACGCAATAGAATTTTCTAGTTTATCCAGCGTCACAACCTCTAGTGTTTTAGTACACAACTCTCTGAAAAAACAACATAGGTCGTTGATTACTAGACCAACCGATTCGGGGAGAGAAGTCCTGAGGGCTAATGGAAGAAGGTGCTCCACGATAACATGGTGATCAGGACTTTTCAGCCCATCGATCTTGCCTTTCACAATTTTTATTTTCTTACTGAATGATCTTGAGAAACCTGTGGGAACTTTCAAATCATGCAACACCTGCAGGAATCTTTTCTTCTCCGGTTGTGACATATGATAAGCGGCATTGGGAAGTAGAAACTTGCCCGGTTTACCCGCTACCGGTCTAGGGTGCAATTCGCTTCTTATTCCCCACGCCTGTAGATCCACCCGAGCATTCAGGTTATCTTTCGATTTCCCGTCTTTACAAAGAAGCAAGTTAAGTATGTGCTCTGATACTCCCTTCTCTATATGCATGACGTCCAGACAATGACGTACTAAATTTGTTGACCAGTACGGAAGCTCGAAGAAAATGCTTAACTTGTTCTAAAATGGTGGTTTGACCTGTTTCGTCGGATCCATCCCGAAGGTCACATTATTATAACCATCCCATTGAGCAGTCACATCCTCTTCGGACAATGGGGATGGAGGTCCAAGAAGCTCCTGATGACCATCAAAGTGAACCGTATCTAACCTATAGGGGTGGTCTGGAGGCAGGAAATGTCGATGGACGCAATAACAAAGATTCCTGCTAAAATTCAAGAATTTCGATGTTGTGTGTTCATGGCAATGAGGACATACTTTGTGACCATGTACGGACCAACCTGATAGCATTCCATACGCAGGAAAGTCATTAATTGTCCACATTAAAGCCGCACGCAGTATGAAGGTTGTATTTGTGTTTGCATCGTATGTCTCTACACCATCAATGAACAAAGATTTCAACTCCTCGATCAGAGGTCGGAGATAGACGTCGATATTGTTCCCCAGTGAGTTTGGTCCATCGATAAGAAGAGGCATCATAAAGTATGATTGGTCCATAACCAACCAAGGCGACAGATTATAAATTATCATTACAACGGGCCATGTGGTGTGACTTCCAGCCATATAGTTGAATGGGCAGAATCCATCAGTACCCAGTCCGAGCCAGACATTGTGAGGATCGCTACTGAATATTGTGTGCCTCCTATCGAAATCATTCCATGCCGGTGAATCTCTTAGATGGCTCATTTTTCCATCTTCACTTGGAGGAGCACAGTGATGCTAAATCATTGTCTCGGCTGTTTTCTTGCACCTGAATAGCCTCTGTGTTATGAGAAAGTATCGTGCTATCTTGACAGGTATATCAGGCTTCTTATCAGAATTTTTCGGCTTATACCTGACCTCTCCGCATGTTGGACACTCTTTCAAATCTGAATTCTCTTTCCGGTACAACAAGCAGTTTTTAGGACATGCTTGAAGCTTTTCGCACTTTAGACCCAAATCAGACATCATCTTCTGGGCTCCGTACCAGTTGTCGGGCACGTTATTTCCCGGGGACATAGAATCTTTCAAGAACGAACGAAGCATTGTGAATGACTTGTTGCTCCATCCATTTAGGCACTTAATCTGAAAAAGTTGGACGAATCATGAGAGGGTGGAATACTTCGCATTCTTATAAATTGGTTTTCTAGCATCATTCATGAAATTTTCATATTTATCCGCACGCGGTCCTTGACCGGAAGGAATGTCATCTTCGGTACGAATAGATTCACCTAGGGCAGCCTCTACCATATCCTCGATTTCTTTTTATAGAAATAAATTACCGTCTTCTCCTTCTGCCGCATTAACGAATTCTTCTTCTTCTCCTGCCACATTATCGTGTTCTCCTTCTTCTTCTGCCGCATTACTGCATTCTTCTCCTTCCTCGTGATATTTCCAAGTTGTATAAAGTCTAGTAAACCCATATTTTACAATATGAAGCTCTGTCAATTCTATCTTCTGCCAGTACTTATTGCCACATCTATCGCACGGACAGAGAATCTTCTCTATTATGATCTTATTATGTGCTCGTGCAAATTCAATGAAAGCAGCAATTTCTGCGACAAACTTAGGTTGCATACGTTGTTGCCAATCCACATAGATCCAGTCCTTAACTCTGACGTACTCATGGGTCATGTTAGACTATATAACATATAAATTGTAGGTTATGGTGACTATATTGAGAAATATAAGAACGGGATAGTTACTGACAAAGGAGAAAATCTGTGTATATGCTTTGTGTGTGCGTTTGTCGTTGAAAAGAATAAATTATCGAACGTATATTAACCGATAGACGGGGACTAAATGGCGCTTTTAGTTTCATATATGAGTATCGATGAGAATATGAAGGTTTCATATTATCATCGAGTATCATAAATTGGTTTTAACTTGAACATCTCGAATCACTCTCTAATTATGCGTTTGTTGTGTATTCTTGTTGTATGTGTGTGTTCCGGCTGTCGGGGGTAAGGCTTCTATCCCATTAAGAATGTATAGAGCGAACACCCATCACTTGTGCTTTCAACCGTTTCGAGTAAATTTCGGCAGCATCTCCCCGCTGTTCTCCGAGTACATTGTAATAGAATAGATAATCATTTCAAAGCTGTGAAATAATGTTGAAATGAATATCTAATCTATCTTTGTACATGGAGAACCAGCGGAAAGGTACCGATGAAATATCTCGAAATGGATGAAAACACAAGCGAATGAAGGTGTTTGTTTTATACAATCCTAATTTATCCACACGGGACAAATCTATCGGTTACCATACGATTGAATCTTCTCGTCGCATAGACTATACGACGGTTGTTAGTATTGAGCTATACCGTCCGATATTTAACAACCTTCGTATAGTTCTATGTCACGACGAACATCGCACGTATGTTAACCGATAGACGGAGACTAAGTGGCGCTTTTAGTTTCATATATGAGTATCGATGAGAATATGAAGGTTTCATATATCATCGAGTATCATATATTAGTTTTAACTTGAACATCTCGAATCACTCTCTAGTTATGCGTTTGTTGTGTATTCTTGTTGTATGTATGTGTTCCGGCTGTCGGGGGTAAGGCTTCTATCCCATTAAGAATGTATAGAGCGAACACCCATCACTTGTGCTTTCAACCGTTTCGAGTAAATTTCGGAAGCACCTCCCCGCTGTTCTCCGAGTACACTGTAATAGAATAGATAATCATTTCAAAGTTGTGAAATAACGTTGAAATGAACATCTAATCTATCTTTGTACACGGAAAACCAGCGGAAAGGTATCGACGAAATATCTTGAAACGGATGAAAACACAAGTGAATGAAGGTGTTTGCTTTATACATTCCTAACTTGTCCACATGGGACAAATCTATCGGTTACCATACGATTGAATCTTCTCATCGCATAGACTATACGACGGTTGTTAGTATCGAGCCATACCGTCCGATATTTAACAACCTTCGTATAGTTCTATGTCACGACGAACATCGCACGTATGTTAACCGATAGACGGGGACTAAGTGGTGCTTTTAGTTTCATATATGAGTATCGATGAGAATATGAAGGTTTCATATATCATCGAGTATCATATATTGGTTTTAACTTGAACATCTCGAATCACTCTCTAATTATGCGTTTGTTGTGTATTCTTGTTGTATGTGTGTGTTCCGATTGTCGGGGGTAAGGCTTCTATCCTATTAAGAATGTATAGAACGAACACCATCACTTGTGCTTTCAACCGTTTCGAGTAAATTTCGGCAGCACCTCCCCGCTGTTCTTCGAGTACACTGTAATAGAATAGATAATCATTTCAAAGCTGTGAAATAATGTTGAAATGAACATCTAATCTATCTTTGTACATGGAGAACCAGCGGAAGGGTACCGACGAAATATCTCGAAACGGATGAAAACACAAGTGAATGAAGGTGTTTGCTTTATACATTCCTAACTTGTCCACACGGGACAAATCTATCGGTTACCATACGATTGAATCTTCTCATCGCATAGACTATACGACGGTTATTAGTATCGAGCTATACCATCCGATATTTAACAACCTTCGTATAGTTCTATATCACATCGAACATCGCACGTATGTTAAACGATAGATAGGGACTAAGTGGCGCTTTTAGTTTCATATATGAGTATCGATGAGAATATGAAGATTTCCATATTATCATCGAGTATCATATATTGATTTTAACTTGAACATCTTGAATCACTCTCTAATTATGCGTTTGTTGTGCATTCGTGTTGTATGTGTAACATGATTTTAAACCATTGAGATCAAGATTGATAGAACTGATCATCCTACATTGCAATGGCATTCATCTACCAAAAACTATTATTGCAATGGCATTCATCTATAACAATCAACAATTAAAACTATAAATGTAGGATACTGATATCATAAAGCATTATACGCAACATATGAATTCACATGACTGAAACATGCATCAAAAAAACATGTTCATCCAAAAGAAAGGCCACTGTCAATAAATATAGACAAATACATCATAAAAACAATAACTAATTAATAAGTTGATTAGCATCTGGATCAAGAAAATGATAGGAAAAACAATTGACTATGATCTATAATGACAAGTCTATTACCATGACTCTCGACTAACAAATGTGGCTTTTCGTCCTCGGTAGCTTGATAATTGGGATTTCATGGCGAATAAAAATATGCATATGCCGTTTGACCGGGAACTTCAATAAGAAACTCAATGAGGTCGGGTGTACTGAACTACGCTTTGTATTTCGCTATATCAGGTGATGAAGCCCAAGCCCTAACTAGCCCCAGCCCCACCCCAACCGAACCCTATCGAAGGTAAAGAACGTCCTTACACTTTCATATTTCAATTAATGATGCAAGTCTCCACCAAGTCAAATTCTTGCAATATCATTCTTTTTAGAGTATGTTTAATTTAATAGATAGAATTTTCAAAGTTGGGCAACCAAGAAAAAGTAACAAGGGATTTTACATACATGCCAAAGCTTTGATTATTTATTTATTTATTTTCCATTTCATATTAGTAATTTTATATGTTTGATGATGGCAAGAAATACAAATTATATTAGAACATTGTACATACTTAATTTCCACTTGAAATCGGTTTTTTCTTTTATCAGTACTCGTTGACATACAGTAACAAACAATGTTTGATTAGAAGGACCCAAGATTTTCTTGATCAACAATAATTTTAGTAATCAAATTAGGCTAAAATTGCTGGAAATTCCTCTCAGGTTTGCCAAATTCAGCAAACCCTAACCCCAGCCCCAGCCCAGCCCTACCCCAACCCCAACCCAGCCCCCGCCCCGCCCCAGCCCCAGCCCCGGCCCAGCCCAGCCCATCCCAGCCCCAACCTAACCCTAACCCCAGCCCCAGCCCCAGCTAAACCCCAACCCCAACCCTAACCCTAACCCCAGCCCTAGCCCCAGCTAAACCCCAACCCTAACCCTAGCCCTAACCCTAACCCTAGCCCCAGCCCCAGCCCCAGCCGAACCCCAACCCCAACCCTAATCGCAATCTCTGCCGAACCCCAACCCCAACCGCAACCCCAGCCCCAGCCATGAACCCTAGCCCTAAAATAATCAAAAATTTGTTTAATTGAAGATTTACTAACCTGTGCGGTGGAGGAGACGATCGATCGGTGGTGACGACGAAACGAAGACGACGACGAAAACGGCGACGAGGAAGAACGGTGACAAGAACGGTGGTGGCGACGACGAGAATGGCGGGAGAGATTTGGGGATTTTTGGTTCGCGCGCGATCGAGAGAGAGAGAGTGAAAGAGATAATCAGCGTAGGCGATCTGTGCCTTTTTAATTAAATCGCTATTTAGATTCCCCTATGGATTTGTCCGTAGGTCCTTAGTTTGTGGCTCCGTAGGAGCAAACACCCAATTAAGATTTAATATTTTTACTCTTGAACGTCTTGGACCATAGGGGCAACCTTCTGGCCTTACGGATTAATCCGTAGGGCCAACATAAATCTGCCCCTACGGATTTCAATATCCGTAGGGGCAACCCCCTATTTTAGTAGCGTAAAATTTTGGGATTGCTCATCGATTGCATAGTATTGATTGTTATCCATTCCTACTAAAAAAATAAAGTTTATGTTATGTAAACGTAATCATAACCTTAAATATATGAAAATCACACTGAAAAATTAAATATCAATTGATCTTAATATGAAACGTTTATTGGCATAAGAATAATTTGAGAGAACAAGATAAACTCTTCCAAATTGTATACGAAACCTATATATCAATCGAAATTTACTCAGTTCTCTCTTTTTTTAATTAAAAAAATCGGTTTAAAAAGTTCCTCCGTACACAAATCCATTTTCTGAAAATGGCTGCCGCGAAATATGTGATGATGATGAAACGATTAGCTGCATAAAGCAATACCTGCATAAATTTTACTCGATCACTGCAGAAAGACACAGCATCGAGGGTGAGGGTGCTCAAGGAGGGAAGGTAAAGGCGTAGCGAGGGAGAGGGTGCTCCAGGAGGTGCTTGAGAAGGTGAGGGAGGGAGGTGTTGGAGGAGGGAGGGTCGCGCAGCGAGGTGCTCGAGGGAGGAGGCGATGGAGGAGGGGCGGCGAGTTCGAGGGAGGGAGGCGTGAGGAGGGAGGGAGGGAGGCGTTGGAGGAGGGAGGGTCGCGCAGCTAGGTGCTCGAGGGAGGAGGCGATGAAGAGTTCGAGCGAGGGAGGCGTGAGGAGGGGCGGCGAGTTCGAGGAAGGGAGGTGTGAGGAGGGAAGGAGAAAGGCGCTGGAGGAGGGAGGGTGTGCGAGGAGGCACTCGAGGGAGGAGGCGATTCGGGGGAGGTGAGGAGAATTTTTTTCTCTATTTCTTTTTGTGAGGGGTTATTGGGTTACGGGCTCAGGAAAATTCCTAAGTTCGAACACAGGACCCTTAAGAGAGAGAAAGGGTAAAGAATCTAATTAAACAAAAAATTATAAAGTAAATATAAAAACAAAAAAATATAAATTAAATAAAAAATGCATTTAACTTACGGAGTTAACTACTAATCCCTTTTTTTTTGTTATTTAGTAATTTATTCATGTGCATTGCATTTGCTAAACTGCTAGTACTATTTCTGCTCTTCAAACCAATTTTCAAATTTTGGAATCTTTTTGTTAGCTTATGAATCTCTTTGTGTTTTGATTATTTTACAAAATCATATTTCAAATATACTATATAATTACTAACCATGTCGAATTAGTCAAACTGCTACGCAACTGGTGTTATTCAAGCATAACGACACTCAATATCGTAACTGACATATCAAGACAGTCAAGACTCAGACGCGCTCAATACGCATTCAAAGGCTATAAATGGAGAAGTCGCATATTGAAAACATTCAAGACTTTACTATTTTATTTGAGTTTAGAGTTAAATCGATCTCAAATGGTCAGAATTAAAATTTTTCTATTTCAATTCCCAAACACCAAAATCTATTTTAATTTTCTTTCAAAAATTCAAAGTCATGTATCTAAAGATATCAGATATGAACGTCCCTTATAGACGTCTATGAAGGACGTCCATTGCAGATTTTGAAAATTTTCAAATTTGAATTTTGGCGGGATTTTTGAATTCTTAACGGTTATAAACTGCCAATAACTATCCTATCTTTCAAGGGCGGTTATAATAACTGTCATACCTGTTCCACATTGTTTCGCTATATATAGGACAAGTTTCTACACAATTTCTAACGTTTTCTTTTCACTCGATTTTCATTTGCTTTACTCTCGAGTGTTCATGAAAACTCTACCTCTCTTGTTCCCAAGTTTTGTACTACTCTTTTTCATAAAGAAAAGATCTTTATAGAATCATTAGAATTTTCTATTCTTTTAGAAAAGAAAGATCTCTAAAAAGTTTCGAAAAAGCGATTGTTTTTAAACTTGTTTAATCTTGAAAAATATCTTCGAATTTGTTTTTTAAACTTTTGTTAATCTCCAAAATACAACCCCCATCTCCTTGAATCAAAACTTTGATTTATCTTTTGAGATCTTTAGGATTGTTAGAGTTGGTTTATTAAGATTGTAAAATCTTATCTTGTACGACCTAGTGAAGAAAGGTCTAAGATCTTCACGTTGTAAAGGCTTGGACATGAGCCAGGGAAAAAGTCTAAGTGATTAACAGTCTGCAATCGTAAAGGTTCAGATCCGAGCCTGCGAAAAGATCCGGATTTCTCCATCCGCAAGGAGTCTGGATAGTGAAGTTGAATCCTGAGTGGCGGTTCTCAAACCCATATTGGATTAGGAATAACTAAGGTGTCCCAAACCCTAACCAACACTTTAAGATCCAACAGATTGGCCCTAAGGTAGAAACTAGAAAGAATTTGATCAGGGTCCCAAATTTAGAAACCAAAATACAGCAAAGTTCCTCTGTCCATAAATGAAGTGGTAGATCATTCAAGGAAACCCATATTTTGTTGTCTTCAAATTTCCTAAAGAAATAGAGCTAATATTCAATTAGAGAGCGAGAGATTATTGTCTGAATATTGGATTAGGAATCTATTTGGCCATAGAGAATTCAACACAATGTTAACAATAACACAGAACAAAAAAAAGGGGTATGTGTAACACCATTTGTCATGGGACATGTTAGATGATACGACAAGGGTAATCATCTTCAATACACTTATATGAAACGGAAAACATAGCTTTGGAAAGTGGAATGTTTTTTGGATCGCGTGTGTAATTTACATATCTATAGTTTAATTTCTTTTGCTATCTATTTAAGTTTTTGAAAGAGAACTTAATATTCTCCATGGGTTAATTCGATATGCTAGTGTTCTCTAGTTGGAAATGATCATCACAAATTGCAAATCGTTAACGATGAATGGTAAGATAGATCCAACAGATTGGTCCCAGGTGGAAACCATATTGCCAGTCAAGAAATCTATAAAGGGGGATTTCTAGTAAAGGTCATGCAAGCAAACCAAGAAAGGGACTTTATATGTGAAATGCTGATAGAAAATTTAGGAAGAAAAATCTTCAAGTTCTCAAATGTGATGTCACCGCAAGAGCAAGAACTCAAGTACGATTGATGATCTAGTTTTCTGAGAGAACCAAAAAAAGACGATTTTTAGCACTGAAATCATGTCTTTTCAAACAAATGTTTAGAAACAAACAGAAAATTTATATGGTTGAAATTAGCAGATGTAGATTTTCTAGTCAGAATTCAGTAATACAATTGGCAAAAGCACCATCAAAGCAAATAAGCAAAAAACAAAATTTTTAAACAGGATTTGATGATACCTGCAACGTTCGAAGATGTTCTTGATGGTCTAGAGCTTCAAGAACTGCTATTCTCTTGAAATGAACAAGAATTTGAAGCCTTTCCCCTTTCTTTAAAGCATAGCTATTCTTAGATCGGTGCTCGCCTGCCTCCAGCTAGGGTTTGCGTATGAGTTTGGAGATGGTCTCCACCATGAATCGAGTCCTTGTTCGTATGAGAATCACCATTAGTAGAACTGAGGCTGAGCTTTGGAATTTGCTTCAGGATGACCCAAATTGAGACGTGCTGAGCTTTGATCTTTTCTTTTTTTCGGCGCCAACTGATGGGGCTCCTTTTCAGGCCTCCGTCAGATGTTGTCTTCCGTTGATCTCGCAGTGGACTTAGTTGATTATCCTCCGTTGCGTGTGGGTCTCAATGGGTTTTTGGAGGAAGAGGTGAAGTGAGGGAGTTGGTGCCGAGTACCTGTAAAGAAGTCCTGTGGTGGTTTGGTACCATCAAGGACCCTCCGACACTCAAGTTAGTGATGAGATCCGAACAGAGTAACGGCTTAAAAGAGTAAAAAATGGATCACTTGACTCCTCTGTGATGGGGGTTTATATAGCGGTGGAGCACGCAGCAGCGGGCGCGAGAATCTCGCCGGCAGTTACGCTCCCGACGTCACGCCCGTGTAGAGAGCGGATTGCCCATTAATGGGGATCGTGATGGTGTGGAACGTGGGACGTTGCTGGCGTAAAATCCGCGCATGGTGAGATTCGCGGAGCGGTGGTTACGCCTGGGAGTTGGTCGGAGGGCCGACGAAGACGGCCTCGGCGGGAGCTCGGGGACGAGCGAGGAGGCCGAGGAGTCTTGGTCCTGCGGCAGCTCGAGGCGAGCTGAGGGGCCGAGGAGGCTAATTTGCAGGAAGCCCCGAGAAGGGATAGCTTGTGCTTGCAGGTCGGGTACAGGGTGGCTTGATTGGCCCCCGTGGACCCCTTCTTCTGAGTTCTAGGGCATGTCACCTGCCACGCGTCATGATCTTGGGGATCGCCAATATCGAGCACTATCAGACCGTGACATCCAAACCTGTCGCCTTAGCATTGTTGATCAACATACGTAAGAGCCTGATAAAGAATCTATCTGTCGATGCTCCTGTATTAATTTGCAGCTGCAGCAAAAATAAACAGCACGCAAAAGTTACCTTCTGTTAATAAAGGACATCGTTAAAAATCAATTTCGCTGTATATTATAAAAAACATAGCTTACCTCTTCGTAGTCTTTCCCAACAAGCAAAAAATCATCCTCGGTAACTTCAGCACCCAAACTATCCGGTTCTATTTTCGTGCATCCTTTCTGATAATAATCTTCAATTAATTCTGAGCGGGCATCCCAGGTCGGAGCAGCCATCAGGGAAGTGGCCATATTTTTAATATCCCCTTCCTTCTCTTTGTTTCTTCTATCTTCCGAAACTTCCTCAGCTTGGTTTCTGCTGTTATAAAATAGCCAATCCTTAAAGTCAACCTCCAATTGCTTGGAACAAACTTCCCCACATCCAAGGCTCTTCCAAATTACTTGCATCCATTCTACTATATTGTCAGCAGTAGGAGGATCCTTACTGGCACTCTGAAGGGCTGTGACATCCAAACCTCTCGCTTTCGCATTGTTGATCAACACACGTAAGAGCCTGATAAAGAATTTATCTCTTGATACTCTTATATTAATTTGCAGCTGTAGCAAAAATAAACAGCAAACAAAAGTTGCCTTCTGTTATTAAAGAACATCATTTAAAATTAATCAAAAACATAGTTTACCTCTTCATAGTCTTTCCCAACAAGCACAAAATCATCTTTGGTAACTTCAGCACCCGAACTACCCGGTTCTATTTTTGTGCATCCTTTCTGATAATAATCTTCAATTAATTCTGAGGACTCCCAGGTCGGAGCATCCATCCTGTGGCCATACTCTTTAATATCCTCTTCTTTGTTTCTTCTATCTTCCA
The DNA here is from genome assembly GCA_030015575.1 of Agapanthus africanus. NCBI lineage: Eukaryota > Viridiplantae > Streptophyta > Magnoliopsida > Asparagales > Amaryllidaceae > Agapanthus > Agapanthus africanus. The sequence continues at coordinate 412,524,554 of JASDDO010000016.1, forward strand.
AAACTTCCTCATCTTCTTTACACTCCACCGGCTCACCTTGGTTTCCGATTTTATAAATCACCCAATTGTCTCCACTATCTTCAATTCTTGAATTGAATGTTTCTGTTGTTCTGCAATTCCTTTGACACTCTTCTTCATTTGGTTCTATGGAGCGATTTCTAATCTCTGCTTCCATCTCTTCCTTGTTTCTTTCAATTTTATTTGCTCTCTCTTTCAAAACTTCCTCAGTTTCTTTACTCAACTCAAGTTTCTTCATCTCAGAATCAGAAATAATATCATCGATTTCATCTGGTTTCGCTTCCTCCGCAAGCGGACACTTATCATTATCCTGCAGCTTTGGGGTTTCCATTCTGGAACTTTGAGTTCTTGTTGATGTTGATTCTTCCGTATCATCTCCATTCTTTCCCATATTCGATCTACACCATAAAATTGTATTAGGCTGCAAATGGATAAATTGAATTTTAACTGTTGCCAGTCCAACAAAGTATTATTTAATGAAAGTAACTCAAGATTTGTTTTAATTTAAAATATTTAATGTGTCTAAATATATTTTATAATATTTTTTGACTGACTGAGCAAGGTTATTGCTTTTCTTTTTCCTTGAAGAAAAGAAAGTTAATTGTCATTTCAAATTACAAATGTATAAGAAGAACAAGAATACACAGTAAAAATCACATGATAAAACTAGATGTTCAAACACTAGGACACAATTTATGACATAGATCAAGGAAAACGAACAAATTCAATCTCCATAATAATATAAACCATGTATTAAAGATTTGTATCTATATAAAGAAGAGAACCATTAGAGATGACATTGCATTCAAGATTATTTCGGGGAAGTAGATTTTCAAATCTTTCTCAGAGAACAACTACAAGAAGTATTAAAACATGTTCTTGTTCACTACTGAACATCATAAATATTCATATAGAAACAATCTCATTATTGATTATCAGAGAACAGCTACTCTGATCCAATAAAGCATGCAAAAATCGATTCAGAATAAACAAAAAGATGTGCATACCCAAAAGTTCCTTGTAAATTGGGAATAGCTCAGATGGAATCTTTAAGTATCAGTATCTAACAATTAAAGAAGAATAAAATTCTAATTTACATACAGCTCATTTTATAACTAATAATTATTCACAGTTACACAGTTATTCAGTTACAGAAAATAAGTCCCCTTTCTTATCTTTATAAAAATTGCATAATGAACATTCATTTTAATAGTTTCTTACATTTGGACTTAAGCCACAGTTAGGCAGTTAATCGGTCAGGATTTAAGCCAGTGTCCATTACATCTTCAAGCATTTCTTACATTTGGAGGCAAAATCTTACAGAAAACTGGTTTCAACAACCATTGACCATCTCCAAAGCTACCTCGAGATGATCAGTTTTGCCCCAAGCAAAAAAGATTAGGATAAGAATCTGCAATGACATTTTGAGTTAACTAATTATCAACCCAGAACCAAATCCATGTACGATCCCCCAGTTTCCAAGTTGCATTTTTAGGAAAAGATCACGTGCATGAACTCATATATACCTTCCCAAAAGAAAGAAGGAAAATGATATGAATAAAACTTGTCTTTTAGAATTGTAAACAGAGTTGAGTACCTTGGGTTCTTGACAATAAGATGATCAGAATAGGAGCACTACCAAAGCCATTTGCAAAGCAAAGCAATATTAAACTATTTCAAGTTTCTAACACTACCCGCCTTATGTTTTATCAGTGTGTTTACTTTCCAAATTTTAACCAAGCTGTAACCTTTAGTGTTATTATAAACTCCTTTCCATAAAAATGATGATCTGAGAGCGTCAGTTTTCTTAAGTCCCTGTTGTGAATAAGGCAATCACAAAGCACAAACCAAAACGATAACAAACAAGATAGAAATATGAATACCAACCACAAAACAAATAGACGAAGACAAAACTTTATTAATAATCAAATATCAGAAGAGCAAAAATCAATGGAGAATACAAATCCCTCTCAAAGAACCCTAGAACTCTCACAATATAATAGGTTCTCTCAAATCTAATAATTGCATCAGGTCTAGGGTTGCTACAAACTACCATATAAATAGGATACAAAAGATATTCCCAAAAAACAACTAATTTCCTAACTAAAGAAAATTGTGATCGGACATATTTGCAGACGCCTGCCTCATAGATGGGCTGACGTGGTACTTACCGAAACTCCAGAAAGAGCAGAGAAATGACAGACGTCTGACCAGACGTCTGACCTGAAAACAACTGCAAAACCTTCGAGCCTTCGCTTCGTGATAACGTCGGATCTTAGGAAAATCTCTAAGGATGAATGTGAGGCATATCCAACAAATCTCCATCTTGTCTCGCATTCTACAAACTCCTCGATCAAAATAATAACAGCTACACCTTCACAACAAAACCCCTCAAAGCCTCAAATGAGTGTGACACACTCCAATTAAGTTTAAACAATGCTCAAACTAAACAACTGCAAGAGACTTCGTTAACATATAGGACGGATTATCCGCTTTGCCAACCTTCACAATAATCTCTTCTTTCTCAACGACTTTCAGCACGAACCAGTACCTCACGTCAATGTGCTTCGTCCTATCATGATGTGTCTGATCTTTCGTCAAATGAATAGCAGTTTGGCTATCACAGTAGACTATTATGATATCTTTTGAAATACCAAGTTATAAAAATAGTCCCTTCAACCAGATTGTCTTCTTCACAGCCTCAACAACGGCCATATACTCCGTCTCCGTCGTAGACAACGCTACCGTAGGCTGTAACAACGCACACCAACTGATGACACATCCTCCCAAGATTAACACATAACCGGTGATCGATCTGTGTCTGTTAAGATCACCTGCATAATCAGAGTCATTGAATCCAACCAAATTGTCATCGTCCTTTCCAAATACCAACCCCACGTCAGACGTACCTCGCAGGTATCGTAATATCCATTTTATCACCTGCTAATGGATTTTGCCAGAAGATGCTATATAGCGACTAACACTAACGGCATGTGAAATGTCGGGTCGTGTACAAACCATGGTATACATAATGCTACCCACCGCACTCGCATATGGAACATTCGACGTATATCTAATCTTATTCTCTATTTGCTGTGATGAATGAGCTGAAAGTTTAAATAAGCTGCCAACGGAGTACTTACAGATTTAGCGTCTGCTATGTCGAAATGCTCCAAAACTTTCTTAACATGTCGTTGTTGAGACAAGTATAGCTTTCCTCCTTTGCGGTCTCACCTGATCTCCATACCAAGTATTTTCTTGGCCGTTTCCAAATCCTTAGTCTCAAACTTTCCTTTCAGTTATTCCTTCAAAATCTAAATATCAACCATATATCTTGCTGCTATCAACATATCATCAACATAGAGTAGCAAATATATAAATGAACTATCGACGAGTTTCTTCGAATATACACAACTGTCATCCATACTTCTCGTAAATCCAATTTCTTTCATGAAGGAGTTGAACTTTTTATACCGTCTTCATGACCGCTTCAAACCGTAGAGAGACTTCTCTAACAAGAAAACATGATCTTCTTTACCTTCAACTTCAAAACCTTTGGGCTGTTACATGTAGATTTTCTCCCATCAAATCATCGTAAAAGAATATGGTCTTCACATCAAGCTGCTCAAGCTCCAACTCTTGCATAGCTACCAAACCAAGCAAGACACGTATAGAGGTGTGTTTAACAACCGGAGAAAATATCTCAGTGAGTCAACTCCCTTTACATGCGAAAAGCTTTTAGCTACTAACCGCGCCTTGTATCTCGTATCAACCGTCTCTTGGTCGCCTTTTTTGTTTTTGAAAACCCACTTGCAGCCATCTTCTTTCCTCCTTCAGGCTTCATGAGCTTCCAAATTTGGTTCTTGTGAAGAGACTCAATCTTTTCATTCATAACGACTAGCCAATGAGCTACTTCATCGGATGAGATGGTTTCTTTATAGCTTGTCGGCTCACTACTATCAATCGTCTCTGCAACAGATATCGCATACACCACTAGGTCATCATAGTCATACCTTTGTGACAGTCTAATGTCCCTTCTCTGTCGGTTACGAGCGAGCAAATACTCCTCATCATAGGATTGCTCCTCTTGTGCTTCTTCAGAGGATGGTGAAGGAGAGATCTTCTATGAACCCGAGCTCTCACCGACCTCAATATCAACTGTCGGCTCATTCTTCTTCGAATCTTCTTCATCTGGAGATTCCTTGTTGTTCGGCTTCAACATAGCAGATTCATCAAACATCACATCTCTACTAATTATAAATTTATACGACTTTGGATCCGAATACTATAATTTATAACCATCTACTCCGGTAGCAAAACCGAAAAATATACATTTCTTCGCTCGAGAATCCAATTTGCCTTCACGGCAATGTGCATAAGTGGGGCAATCAAACACCTTAAGTGTTGAATAATCAGTGTGTTTTCTCGACCATACCTGCTCCAGTGTCTTTACAACCTAGCAATGTATAAGGTGGCTGATTCACAATATAACACGCCGTATTTAACGCTTCTGCCCAAAACTCCTTTCCGAGCACTGCGTTGGACAACATTCACCACGCTTTCTCCAAAAGAGTCCGATTCATTCGCTCCGTAACTCCATTCTCCCATGGTGTATAGACAACGATATGATGCTGAACTATTCCTTCGTTTTTGTAGAAATTGTTGAAATCTCCAACTCATTGTCCGTCCTCGGTCTTTTGATTTGCTTTTCTGTCTGCTTCTTAAGCAACGTCTTCCATTGCTTGAATATAGTAAACATATCACTTTTGTGGTTCAAGAAGCAGACTCAAAACTTTCTCGAAAAATCATCAATGAAGTTAAATAGATACTTTGCACTGCTTCCTTTAGAAGCAACCAAAGAGGGTCCCCAAATACTCGAATGGATATAATCTAAACTTCCTTTTGTGTTGTGTACTGCCGAACGAAGCTAACGAGCTTTTGCTTTCCAAAGATGCAACATTCACAAAACTCCAGCTTCGCTGTACTCTTCTCACCAAGTAGACTGCTTCGACAACTCGATCAATCCTCTCACTCATATACTCGAGTCTTATGTGCTTTGGTTACTTTCAATGAATCTGGTAGTTTCCGAATCCGTCATATATTTGGTTGATGAAATTGTCGTCAATCCGGAAGTCGTCTAACCCTGCAATGAATACGAGGGCCCTTTCTTCAAGCTCTTCATCACAACGAGAGCACCTTTGGTTACTTTCAAAACTCTACTTTCAGCGGAAAATTTGTAACCCTTATCGCCGAGTGCACCTAAAGAGACAGGATTCTTCTTCAAGTCAGGTATGTGCCCGACTTCTGCCGATGGCCCTACAATACTATCGAATATCTTGATTTGGATTGTCCTTTTGCTAATTGCTCGGCACGAGCTATTATTGCCCATCAAAACCACTCTACCGTCAACGGACTTATACGTGGTGAACAAATCCGTATTGGGACACATGCGGTAAGAATAACCCGAATCTATGATCCACTTGTTCTTGGATCGCTGTATGCTGTCGAGGACCACAAGAAAATCCCCTTCTCCTTCCGCTATACTTGCTACAGCCTTAAGACTCGTTTGATTTGTCTTCGTGTTTTAGCTTGTTCTGCACTTAAAGCAATCGACCTTAAAGTGTTACAATAATTGCAGGTACTGGTTTTAGCCTTGGATTTTGACTGCGACTTTTTTCTATTTGCTTCCGGATATCTTTTCTCCATGCCCTCAAACAAATAAGCCGGACGATAAACCATCCATTTCGGTGGAAGTCAACTCCTTATCGATCTTCTCTTTGTTCATCAAATTCTCCTTGACATCCTTAATTGAGATCGGGTCTTGTCCATAAATTATGGTTTCATGAAAGTGCATATAAGAGGGTGGCAACGAACACAATAAGAGAAGAGTCTGGTTTTCATCATCAATCTTAATATCAATCTTACCCATATTTGTAATGATTGAATTAAACCCACCAACATGAGATATTATTAGAGTGCCTCTGACATGTGAAGTGTGTAGAGACGCTGCTTCAACATGAGTCGATTCGTGAGAGATTTCCTCAAATATAACTTCTCTAATTTATTCCACAAATTAACCGTCGTCTTCTCCACTAAAACTTCTTGTAGTACTTCATAGTCAGACATAAGTAGATATCCATGAAGGCCTTTTCATCCATCTCCTCCCAAGGTTTCTTCGTCATTATGGAAGGCTTTTTATCCTTCATATGAATTGCTTCCGTCAAATTGTTTTGAGTCAAAATGGCAACCATACAGACTTGCCACAAACAGAAATTCATATTCCTATCAATCATCTCGATGTCGAACTTCATGATTGTCGGAGACATGATGTGAGATCAAAATACATTTAGTACTAATGAACTCTAAACTTCAAAATCACAATCTAAGAAAGTGGGGCGTAGTTGTCGTTACCTACTATTAACCTAGATAGCAAATTAAAGACCTAATGGTTTAACCAAAAAATCTCACAACAACGCAACAATAGCTCTGATACCAGTTTGTTGCGAATAAGGCAATCACAAAACACAAACTAAAACGATAAAGAGAAGAGAACAAATCACAGATATGATAGAAATATGAATACTGACCACAAAACAAATAAGCGAAGGCGGAACTTTATTAATAATCAAATATCAGAGGAGTACAAATCGATGGAGAATACAAATCTCTCTCAAAGAACCCTAGAACTCTCACAATACAATAGGTTCGCTCAAATCTAATAATTGCATCAGATCTATGGTTGCTACAAACTATCATATAAATAGGATACAAAAGATATTCCAAAAAAACTAATTTCCTAACTAAGGAAAATTGTGATCGGCCCGACGATAGACGTCTGCCTCAGAGATGGGCAAACGTCTGTCAAAGTATTCACAGAAACTCTAACTCTCGGCACAGAACGGCAGACGTCTGCCCCGGAGATGGGCTGACGTCTGTAAAGATATTTACTGAAACTCCAGAAACAATAGAGCAATGGCGTCCGCCCAGACGTCTGCCCAGGCGTCGACAACTGCAAAACCTTCGAATCTTCGCTTCGTGATAATGCTGGATCTTAGGGAAATCTCTAGGGATGAATGTGAAGCATATCTAACAGTCCCCAGCAGGCTAACTTGGAAAAAAACATAGAAGTATAGGAGTTGTAAGACTAAGTAAAGAAGTGTAAGTCTACCCACCTAAAGAGAGCAGCTTGCCTTTCCAACTAGATAGTTTGGAGTGAAATTCTGATATAAGCGATCTCCAATCTTGTTAATATAAACTACCAGCTTCCAAAGGAAAACCTAAATAAGTAATCGGAGGTATGGTGGCCTTGCACTTACAAATATTGGTTAAATTATCAGCAATTGATGAGGTAGATCTCCCAAATTATATCATGGAACTCTTTTGAAAATTTATCTTCAAGCCAGAAATTTCTTCAAAATGATTGAAAATCAGCTTAAGAACGAGTATATCATTTTTCTCGACATTTCAAGAAAGGACTGTACCTTCAGTAAATTAAACTAAGGTAGCGGTTTCCAACTCACCTATCAAGTTAGGGGCAGAAAGCTTACTCTCAAGTCTAGCACTGATCAACATCTTTTCCTAGGTGTTGATAGTGCTCGATATTGGCGATCCCCAAGATCACGACATGTGGCAGGTGATGTGTCCCAAAACTCAGAAGAAAAGACCCACAGGGGCTGACCAGGCCACCCTGTACCCGACCTATGAGCACAAACTGGCTCCCCTAGGAGCCCCTTGCAAATTGGCCTCCTCCGCCTCTCAGCTCGCCCCCGAGCTACTACAGGACCAAGACTCCTCGGCCTCCTCGCTCGTCCCCGGGCTCCCGCCGAGGCCGCCTTCCTCGGCCCTTCGACCTACTCCCAGGCGAACCGCCGCTCCGCAAATCTCGCTATGCGTGGATTTTACGCCAGCAACGTCCCACGTTCCACGCCATCACGATCCCCATTAATGGACGATCCGCTCTCTACGCGGGCGTGACGTCGGGAGCGTAACTGCCGACGAGATTCTTGCACCCGCTGCTGCGTGCTCCACCGCTATATAAACCCCCATCACAGAGGGGTCAAGTAAGCGATTCTTTTACTCTTTAAGCCGTTACTCTGCTCGGATCCCATCACTAACTTGATCGTCGGAGGGTCCTTAGTGGTACCAAACCACCTCGGGACTTCTTTGCAGGTACTCGGCAACAACTCTCTCACCTCACCTCTTTATCCAACAACCCATTGAGACCCACACGCGAAGGAAGATAATCAACTAAGTCCGCCGCGAGATCAACGAAGACAACATCAGACGGAGGCCCGAAAAGGAGCTCCATCAGTTGGCGCCGTCTGTGGGAATCAACTCCACAAAATACAAAGTTGGCCTTCCTATCTCCACCCTCATGGCAGACGACCATCCTGGGGATCCCAGAACCAGCCGCCGCCTTCCACTCTCCGAAAGCGGGGATGAATCTCCTCCCATGACCGTCATGAACGTCCTCGCAGGCCGGATAGATCGCCTGCAATCCCTCGTAGAGGCCCTTGTCCGCGTCCAAACGGCCGCGCTCGGGCCCCAGATCGCCGCTCCACCGCCTCCAGAAAGCTCTGTCCCTGGCTGCACGGCCGACTATCAACAGGCTGCGTCCTCTGTCCGCCGATCCCCCCAACCGGTGCTCCCTGAAGCCCACTGGGCACCCCAGGGCTCCACACCGAGATCCGCCGCCAGGACGCCTCGCCTCGAGCCTCCTCATGACCCTTATCCCCCTGAGGAGATGTCAGTCACCTCGCCTATCCACGGGCGTGGTCGACCCCACCACCATCGGCGGGGCCACACAGAAGGGGTCCGCCCCGGCAACTCAAGAGCTACCTCATCCCGGGACCTAAGGCACCTCATTGAGAAGAATCGGGGCCGCTCCCAGACGCAGGTCACCTGCAGTGGGGTCCAAGGATCCCGAGACGCTAATTCCTCGGGTACCACGGTCGGCTCGACACCCTCGAGAAGAAGATCGAGGGCATGCGCCGAGAAGCTCACCTCTCGAGCGATGGAGCTAAGTACGCCTCCGACTCGTCTCATGAAACCGTTCACCGAGGAACTGCTCATCGTCCACGTTTCCTCGCGCAACAAGCCCCCAAAGGTCTCTCTGTTTGACAGGAAAACCGACCCGAAAGACCACTTAGACACTTTCACCGTAGGGATGAGCTTCCAGGATCACTCCGGTGCCGCCCAGTGCAGAGCCTTCCCGACCACCCTCACCCGCGCAGGTCGAGACTGGTTCCGGGGGCTCGAGCCCCGCTCGATTCCGACCTTAGACGAGCTGGCTACTCAGTTCCTCGGTCATTTCGTGGGGAACTGTCGACAGAAGTGCACGGTCGACTACCTCTTCACGGTTAAGAGCGGGGACAAGAAAACGTTCAAGGCCTACATTACCCGTTTCTACAACGCCCTTCTCGAGGTGCCTGAGCACTGAGACGAAACCGTCATAACGGCACTCAGATCTGGTCTGAGCTACAAGGAATGGTTATGCTCCTTCGCGCTGGCGCAACCTAAGACCATGGCCGAGGTTAAGACGTAGACCGAGCGCGAGGTCCAGCTAGAATCCGAGGTGAATGCTAACCTTCCCCGAGCAGAACGGCCCGACCAGAAGAAGAGGGCTCGGGAGGAGAGGCCGGAGCGTCAGCAACCCTACCACCCAAAGTTCCAGGAGTATACCCCTCTCAACGTCTCCCTCATGGTGTTGATGGAGGAGGCCCAGAACGAGGGGTTCTTCAAGTTCCCTCCGGTCCCGCGTCAGGCCACAAAGCGAACTCGGGGCCCCTACTGTGCTTTCCACCGGGTACTGGGCCACGCCACGGAGGACTGCAAACAACTGAGGGACTACATCGAAGAGCTCATCCGGTCTGGGCACCTCGCCGCCTACCTGAGGGACAAACGGCAGACCGACCGTGAGCAGGAGCAGCATCACCCTCCCGCCGATCTGGCCATCGGTGAGATCATGCTTGTTTCAGCGGACGGCCAGCCCGGAGCTCAGGGAGCCCCATGCCCTATGCCAAGCACGGGGGCCGACAGCCCTTCAGGGAGCTCGGCCTAAGCCAATAAAGTCATCCACTAGCCTGTACCTTTCTTTTAAAGCAATGTAAATTCTTCCTAGGATCTATTGTTAATTTAATAAAGATCAATGGAGCATTGCGGAAAAAGAAAGAAAAGCTTTGTTTATTCAAAGGGTATTATGGGCTCCTCAGCCATACATGCAAAAAGAAAAGAAAATTACAATAGTGGGGGAAGGGGGTGCAGAGAGCACTGCTCGTGGTACTCGGTAAAAATCTCCGCCAACCGGGGCCTCGCTAGTTCTAACCTCTGTCCCCGGTTCCCCCCGTGGGCATCGACCCCGAGCCTTAGCTCGTAGCTTTCGCGGACGAGCGCCTCTGAGCAGGCCAGCCGGTTCGCGGAGATTAAGCCGAAACGCCTCAAAGACCGCAGCTTGCCTACGGCCTCATCAAAGAGCAGCTCAGACAGGGGGTTGTAAAGCCCCGGCGATGCCCTCCAGATGGAGTACATCAACAGCTGCAGCAGGGAGGAGCGTCGGGGGAGCAGCCGGCCAAAATGGTCCTCGATGCTTCCGTAGACCAGCCGCACCGTGTCCTCGGTGCAGTACGGGTCGTAGAGGTACACGTCTTCAAAGTGGACGACGTCGAGAATGGTGAACGGGAAGTCCTGCATTCTCGGTGACCAGTTTATGAAGGATGAAAGGACCAGTACTCCTTCAGCCTTATATAGCCCATTGCACAGCCCAACCGTCGCCCGCTTTCGCCCAGGGAGTCGCTGCCACGCGGCAGCCATCAAGCCATCTCCGGTGGAATCGGAGCGACGCGCCCCTAGCGCTTCGCCTTTCCCCGCATTCAATAGGCTAGCTACGCGCGCCATTGCCCCGACCGTTCCCATTCCCCGCACCTACAGCTGAACGGTCGGGTTACACCATGACAAGATTCAGCCCAGCAGCTTCCCTATTCGGTCGTCCCCAGCAGGCAGCTTCCCTGCCGCAACGCCGGGGGTCGAAAAGCCCTCCCAGAGGCAATCGAGCCCGAGGTCCCTTCGCTTGGCTATCCCCAGCGGGCAGCTTCCCTGCCATAACGCCGGGGATCAAAAAGCCCTCCCAGAGGAAGTCGAGCCCGAGGTCCCCTCGCTCGGCCATCCCCAGCGGGCAGCTTCCCTGCCACAACGCCGGGGATCAAAAAACCCTCTCAGAGGCAATCGAGCCCGAGGTTCCCTCGCTCGGCTATCCCCAGCAGGTGGCTTCCCTGCCGCAACGCCGGGGATCAAAAAGCCCTCTCAGAGGAAGTCAAGCCCGAGGTTCCCTCACTCGGGTATCTTTCAGGACAAAAGCCCTCGCCAAGAAGCACCGGGCAGTAACCCTGCCCAGACAAGGGTCCTTGGTAGGCTTCTTACAGCCTTATAGCTCTTCCCGCGCTAAGGACCAAAGTCCTCCCAGAGGCAGTCGGGCCCTCGCTCGGCTATCCCCGGCTGGTAGCTTCCTACCACAACTGACAGGGATCAAAGTCCTTGCCAAGAGGCACAGGCCAGTAACCCTGCTCAGTCCCCATCCTGAAGGATCAAAGCCCTCGCAAGAGGCAACCGAGCAGCTACCCTGCTCGATAAAAACTCCGGCTGGTAGTTGCCTACCCACGACGCCAGAGGTCAAAGCCTTCATCCAGAGGCCGTCGCGCAGCTCCGCTGTCCAGGCATCCTCAGTGGGCTTCTTACAGCCCCTCAAACGCTAAAAACCCAAGCTCTCGCAAGAGGCAACCGAGCAGCTATCCTGCTCGGCCATCCTTGGTGGGCAACTCCCCTACCACCGCGCCAAGAAGCATAAAGCCTTTGCAAGAGGTGACGGGGCAGCTACCCTTCCAGTCACCCCCGAATGGTGACCAATGCTCGGAATCAGAGATGCTCTGTGGCCGTGGAGGACCCGAGACCCCAGTGAGAGGCATCAGGTCTATCCAAGTCTAAACGATCTTCTCTCGACTCCGAGGCCCAGGGAGATACCTCCTCGGAAGCGCTCATCAGCAAGTGATTGCAGACGACTCGACGAACGATCGCTAGACAGATAGCCAACCTGACATAAAAGCACAACGGTACAGGCAAAAAATATTCCATGAGCACTCTTCACAAACAGATGGCGGAATGCAATTCTATCGAGCTGAAGAAAAACTTTATTACTCCCGCCAAAGACCAAAGTTTTTTTATAGAGGGTATTTTTTGGGCTCCCCAGCCTTACAAAATTCAAAAGAAAAACAAAATGAAGATAGGAAAGCGGGGGCTCTACATCTCGGGGTCCGGCATGACCTCGAGGTCCTCAACCTCCACCATTTGGGGCGCTGGGTCCTCAGCCACCTCCTCGCTGGGAACTTCTTCCCCTTGCTCTTCGGTGCCCACGAGGGGGAACTCAGCCCGGAGATCCGCGTCGTTGAACCCCGGCACCTGAGACTTAACGGCATCGAGGGCGTCGTGCCAAATGCGGGCCGTGTCCATGGCCAGGTCGTTATAAAAATCCTTCGACCCCTTATACCTTGCCACGACCCTCGATTCAGCCGACTTAAACGCCTCGGCAGCCGCCCCCAGCTCCATTCAGAGGGCTTTCACCGTCCTCTTCACGTTGCCGGCGAGCACCTGGGAGTCCTCGAGCTTTCCCTCAGCGATCACGGCGGCCTCATGATGCCGGGCGACCTCCCTTTTCCCGGCATCCACCTCGCCCTCCAAGGCGGCAATCCTCGCCGACATCGCCTCCTGCTCCCGCCTGGAGTTCTCTTACAGCGAGGCGAGTTGGCCCGCTACCTCCAACGCCGGGGCCACCACCTCAGTCTCTATGCGGAAGGCGAGGGCCACGTGCTGGAGAACCTGGGAAGACATAAAAAAAGATCAGAAAAATGAAAGGGGCGCCAAATCTCACAACGAACTGGGGGCTTACCTGCACGGACTCCTGGGCGATCGATGCCAGCTGGGCCCTGAGGGTCCCCCCAGGAACTCGACTCCCGGACGAGATCTCTATTTCGCGCAGGAGGCTGTCTGCGACCGACAGCCCAGACGGCACAGCGAACCGGAGCCCCCTTCCTCCACTATGGTCGGCGAGGACCGACCCCGGGAGGGTCTTCGGTAACTCCTCTTGAGCGGCTCCGAGGGAGAGCCGATCTCCTCTTCCGAGGCCGTATCCTCCAGAATCAGGGCCCGCTTCCGACCCAATGCTCTGCTGGGGCCCGGGGCTGGGTCCGCCACCGAGCGTCCTCGGGGTGCCGCCACCGGGGCAGTAGGAGCCGGGGCGTGCTGCGCCCGAGAAGAGCTGGCGCCCCCGGCCCTAGCAGGCTGCCTCGGCTGGCGCATAGCATCTCGGAGAGAGACGAAGTCCATGGATCCTGCATGAAACAAACACCCAACAGATCAGCAACGCGAGTAAAATGTAAAACCAAAAAGCAAGCCTAACTTACCGACAAGCTCGACGGGGCTAAGCCCGGCCCAGCTCAAAACCCTCTCGGACAGTAGCACGTCATGTCGAGGGATGGGCTCCCACGACGCCACTCTCACCGCGGCGGGGTCATCGGACAGGTTCCCCGGCAGGCACTTCTCCCTCGACCACTTGGTGGGCACCGTCCAGTCCTCGCCCTCGGGAGTGGAAACGAAGAAAAATTTCTTTTTCCAATCATGAATGGAGGAGGGCAAGGCCACGACACCGGTCCCGACAGTGACCCCCAGCCACTTCCTAAAAGTAAAATAAACCCATCTTGGGTCGCCCGCTCTACCGCCGGGGTGACTCTTGAAGACGAGACAGGAATCGAGAAGGGAAAGGCTGAAAGGAACCGCCTGCAACTTCAGGCGGATCAGAAACCCGAGGAGAATCCTCCATGTGTTCGGCACTAACTGGACGGGGGCCAAACCGAAGAAATTCAGAGCGGCGATGACCTCAAGAGAGAAGGGCAGGCGCATCTCGTCCCAAAAAGCTTCCAAGTACAGAGCAATCTCCCTGCCCCGTACTTGATCAGCCCTCTCTCCCTCCTTGGCCAGATGAAGCGTGTAGCACGGGGGGATGTGGAAGCGAGCCCGAGCGTTGGCGAGCTCGTCCTCATGTCTCATCCAGTACGGGGCGCTGGGGGCCACATCCGCTGCCTCCTCCCTAGAGGCGGCCCCTGCCTCACGACCCCGGGAAGAGGGTCCAGCCCCTACTCCCCGAGGAGACTCAGACACATCTAAAGGAACCCTAGCATCTACTCCTACAACGTCTACTGATTCTATAGAGGAAAACATCTAACCTGGGAAAGGAAATTCTTCAAAGGTTAAAAGCGAAAGAGGGGAGACGAGCGCCGAGCAGCTGAGGCTTGAGAGAGGAAAATATGAAGGAGTAAGGGCCCTAGGGTGGACCCCACCCATATTTATTACTGCATACGACCTCATCCTACGGCGTCCATCGTCTCCCGCCGAAACGGCTCCTCACTCCCAGCGGCTCCGATCGCTCTATGCGGCAGTCCAGCGCTGAACCGTGTCCCATCAGACGTTGCAGGCCTGCATACATCGCATCAGCCAACCGATGCCCAACACGTGGACCGTCGCTTCAATTGCAGAGTGCATAAACCGGCGCACCTTATTTAAATGCAGAGATCTCGCTTTGATTCGCCGGCGGAAAAGACAACCGACGGCCCGAGGACTCGTCCCGACGAAACCCTAGAAGGGATCTCACCTCGGGAGGCTCGGCAGTCCACTCCTGACCCGACCTACTAGCTGGTCGGGACAAGAGTGAAGGGCTAATGATAGTGCTCGATATTGGCGAACCCCAAGATCATAACATGTGGCAGGTGACGTGTCCCAGAACTCAGAAGAAAAGGCCCGCAGGGGCCGACCAGGCCACCCTGTACCCGACCTGCGAGCACAAACTAGCTCCCCTCGGAGCCCCCTGCAAATTGGCCTCCTCGGCCTCTCGGCTTGCCCCCGAGCTACCACAGGACCAAGACTCCTCGCTTGTCCCCGAGCTCCCGCCGAGTCCGCCTTCCTCGGCCCTCCGACCGACTCCCAGGCGTAACCACCGTCCGCGAATCTTGCCATACACGGATTTTACGCCAGCAACGTCCCACGTTCCACGCTATCACGATCCCCATTAATGGACGATTTGCTCTCTACGCGGGCGTGACGTCGGGAGCGTAACTGCCGGCGAGATTCTCGCACCCGCTGCTGCGTGCTCCACCGTTATATAAACCCCCATCATAGAGGGGTCAAGTAAGCGATTTTTTTACTCTTTAACCCGTTACTCTGCTCGGATCCAATCATTAACTTGATCGTCGGAGGGTCCTTGGTGGTACCAAACCACCTCGGGACTTCTTTGCAGGTACTCAGCAATAACTCCCTCACCTCATCTCTTCCTCCAACAACCCATTGAGACCCGCACACGAAAGAAGATAATCAACTAAGTCCACCGCGAGATCAACGGAAGACGACATCTGACGGAAGCTCGAAAAGGAGCTCCATCAGGTGTCTACAACCAGATTGAATAAGAGAGGGCTTCCCTTGCTTAAGTCCTCTTCTGCATTTGATAATCTTTCCAACAATACCCTTAATCATCACCTGTGAAGAAGAAGAGTACAAGATCATTTTAAACAAGTTTATTCATTTAACCTCAAAACCCCTAGTTTGAAAAAAATCTATTATGTACTGCCAACTAATTGTGTCAAATGCTTTGTGAAAATCAAGTCTCAGCAGAATTGATTTACTTTTATTTTTTGAACAAGCATTAACTAGTTCATGAGCAATAGTGAAACAATCCAATGTTAAGGTATCCTTCATAAAAGCAAATTATGAATTTGCATAGTCAATCAGGGCGGAGAACACCCGATCAGTTGGTTAGGAGCTTATTAGTGAATACATCAAAAATCCCATTCAACAGGCTAATTGGCCTGAAATCTTTTTTAGTTCTGAGCTCCCTCATTTTTTGGAACAAGACAGTGGCATAATTATAATATTTAAAGTACAATCTTCATTGTAGATACAAATAATAGCCTACATTAGATCATCCATGATTGATTCCTGGAAGCCAGCAGCACCAGGGACTTTTTCAGTCCCTAATCCAAAGACTGCCTTTTTAACCTCCCCTAAATTGAAGAGGGATGTCAGAAGAATATAAAAGAAGATTATTAGCATTTGTAAAAAGAAAATGAAGATCAGCTTTAATGTCAAAATATGGAATGCTGCCAGAAAAAGTCATGTAAAAGAGTCTAACTCAGAATGAATGTCAGTCAGGTTGGAATCAGGAGTGCAAGCATAAATAAAGAAGTTCTTTTGGCGAAAACTTGCATTCTAATGTAAAAAAATCCAGTGTTAAGGTCTCCGTAATCCCTGTCTAAACCATTGGAGTATTGAACCCTAGATATCTGTCTCCAACATATTTCTCCTTGTAACAAATATCAGTTGAACCATTATGAAGAGCAGAATTGAGATAATGTTCTTCGGCAATCAGTGGTCTTCTTAACTCATTCAATTTATCAAGGTCCTCAATATCATAAAAGAGACCTTCTTTTTCCTAAAAAACATTGTCAACAACTTTCTTTCTAATCCTTAAATTTGTTGCCTTCAGTTTTGAAATTATTTCATAAAGAATCAGCTGTTGTATAAAAGTCAGTATGTGAAACCCAAAACTGTCAACATACTATATAAAACTTTGAACTCTCAAATTATTTGTGTTAATGATCTTATGATTGCTCTTTCCAAGTCTTCCGGTAGAAGAGAAAGTAACATTAAAGTCTCTATGGAGAATCCAAGGCCCATGAAAATGTTTTCTGATGTTCTGAATCTCAGCCTAGAAAACTTGTTTATCATTTTTTACACAAAAAAAAAAAACAACAAGAATTGGAAACTAAACCCTCTCTTATTAAGATCAAGTAAAGTGCCATAATTATTACAGTGGAATTTAATTCTGTTAAAGCCAACAACTAAGATTACCCCCACTCTTACCTAATGCATTGAGAGAAAACCAAGTGTCAATTTTATTACTGCAAAGAGATTTGAAAACATTTCTAGAGAGAAGAAATTTTGGTCTCTTGCAAACCAACACATTCCAGCTGAGAATGATCATGATGAATAGAGAGAACAACAAAACCAGGGAGAAATGCAAAGACCAAAGGGATTCCCTGCCCCTCTCCAAAGATATGATACTATTAGTCATTTTCGTCAAGGGAAACACCTAACGAGGAACCAATTTCAATGATATCGTCATGGGACGAAGGAGATTGCTTGGCAGGAGAAGACGACCTTTTGTGTTTTCAGTGGTTGAGACATCCAAGGTGGAGAAAATATCCAATAGCTTCAAGGTGCCTTGAACCCTGAATTGGTTAAAATCTGCCACGTAGACACTAACAGCTGTTAAATTATTTATATGATAAATTAATTCCATCATCTTCTCCAGTAAATCCCAAGCTCACGTACCCATCTGAGTACATCTTCAGCTCCATGCAATTATCTCAACTTCATCAATTCACTTTCCCCGCCTTCATCCTTCTTCTCCCATCAATTTTATGATTCTAAGCCCCCTGTGTTGCTATCAACCAACTCATCTTCTTCTCCCTCACTTTCATCTCCTACTCCCATACTTCCATTTCCATTTTATTACTACCCATCCTCATCCTCCCATCCTCATCCTCTTGAAGGGTATTGGATACATTTTGCATCAGGGTGAGGCTTTTTTTTTGGATTTAAATCTTTCCTTAACTTTTTTCCTTCTTGGAGGATTAAGCCTAGGGAGAATCGAGATATTGAAGAAGCAGAATTACTCTATTTTTTAATGCATACTCTTGGCTTCCGTACTAGAATTTAGTAGAAAGAAGAATGGAATAGAAAAAGTTTAGGTGAAGTAAAATATGCTTAAAAGAAGAAAAATTGTCCACTGGGGGATTAGAAGAGAGAATGGAATAATTGGTACAAAAAATTTCCTTAAGAATTTGGTTGCGGGGCTCAAAAGAGAAGGAGAATGTTATTTGAGGATGTGGTGAGTGAGTAGATTCAGGCTTGTCTTGAGAAATTGGGTCAAATCAGCATGAGTGAATGACCATTGCTCAGTGTAGAGAGAGAAATCTTCAACATGCTTAGGACAAGATTTGTCAATTGAGGGATCAGAATGGAATAATTTATATAAGAAACCGGTGTTCTAAATGTCGTATATTCGATATATATTGCGCAGAGGAACGGCTTAAATAATTTTCAATTTTGTTGCCATGCGAAAACCTGCAAAATGAAAAAAAATTGAAAGAGGAAAAAGAACAAAAAGGAAAAATAGAACTAAGTTCTCAACATGCTAAGAGTATTGCCAAAATATCAAGGGACCGACATTTATTTCTATCGCATTAATATTATTTATATACTGCGATGGGCCTAGAATAGGGTCAATTTAAATTTTGAAGTAAATTACAGACCTAACCTAATTTTGGTGAACACTATTTCTATGTTGGAGCATAAAATGGGATTAGTTTACATTTTATAAGAAGTCAGGGACCCAAACTAATTTTGCACATACAAATGAGCTTAGAACGGAATTAGTTAACGTTTTAAAAAAAGTTAGGGGCCTAACGATTATAGAAGTTAGGCACCTAGACTAATTTTGTTAGATACCTAGACTAATTTTTTCACATAGATAAGCTTAGAAAGGGATTAGTTCATATTTTATAGGAAGTTAGGGGCCTAAACTAATTTTTTCACAAACAAACAAAATAAACGTGGGAATATTCCCTAGAATATGCTTTGATATAGCTTTTATATAGATAATAATATAGACTGGAGATGGACATCTTAAATTAAAATCCCCTAGTAGTAAATGAGGCTAAAGTATGGATTAAAAGCCAAGTGGAAGATTTCATGACTAATGTCCTAAGGTCTCGGCGCTGCAACCTTGAAACATTGAAGACGCGATATAACAGGATCAAATATTTTAGGTATGTGTAACACACATGGAAAGGAGATAAGGTGAGGCGCATTAGAAAGAAAAAGAATAGATATAATATCGTAAGACAGAGAGGAGAGAGTTTCCAGATAGCCAAAACATACGAGTCACCAGAGGTCAAAAATTCACATTCTTCTACCTGCAGATTAGCATTTCTTTGGTGACACTTTCATCCTGTATGTTTCAGCCAGTGCTAGTAACTCCTCGAAATTTGCATCTACTTCTTGTTAATTAGAACTCATCACACTGATTTTCCGCTTCAGGGGTTTCTTTGCCTTATAGTTTCTTGCGCAGGATAAATGCTCCCCCGACTGTTGACAGATAAAAACAGTTCATCCTTTCTATCAAGTATCAACTTCTTGGATCAATTGCATTCAGCCATGTGTGTTACAAGGGAAACAGATCATCTCTAGGAACTCACTTGTATCCCAAGGATACGGTATTATTGTTGCGCAGGATAAATGCTCCCCCGACATTTATTTCTATAATGAAAAGTCTGGATTTGAGCCTTTCTAGGAACTCACTTGTATCCCAAGGATACGGTATTATTGCACAATTTACTGCTTGAATGAGAACAGGTCATCTCTCAAACAGCTGATGTAGCAGAGTGATTTTATGCTACGTTACAAGAAAGGTGTCCAATAACATAGACCATCTTAACAATTGAACACAACTCTAAATATTTAAAGTCTATTTACAAGGGAACCAGATCAATTACGATCACCATATCCGGCCCCAGGGGCATACATCTTCCCCATACCCAAAGACCAGTACTGAGAAAATTTTCAGCAAGTTGTTACATTCAAATCTCCATTTTTGTTAAAATAATATTAAAAAAAACAGCATTTGCTTTCTGGACAGACCGCCTATTACATCAGAAATTTCAGTGAAACGTGTCCCAAAAATTGCTCAAGAAAACAAAAGGTCATGCATGCAATTCATTCTAATATTTCGCCAATTTTAACTTGGCTCAATGATTCAAGGACAAGGAAAAAAGACCAGCCTCAAGTATTATCTTGCCACACTACAGAAGCCGCGTTTTCACTTCTTCATTGCACAGGGAATTAAATTGTGTCCTTGATCATAGCCGACAATACATTTTTCACTTTTATTTAAAAAATCACCTCACAAATTACTAACCTAACAATTGACGTGACTTCAATTTAAAGAGAATTCAATGTACGGTTGCATCAGTGTTCACTTTAAATAGAATTCAATAATCTTGGACATAATAAATAAAGCTACAAGTGGATTTTGTATGAATTATGAAGAATAAATGGAAAAATGCGTGCTAAAGATCCAAGGATAAGTGTGTTCATCTCATTTTCGTATATTGATTATGATGATTATTGTTATAATCTCCACAGTCCACACTATCAAAAGACCTTTGGATTTTCTCTCAAACTTATTCAGGCACATTGAACAAATAAGTTGCATCAGAAATTTATGTGCAAAAACAAGTCTTGGACTTGGTCAAACAGATACTGAGAAAATGCGACTGTTCTTCCGCAACCTGAATGATTGGGCTTGGAGTCGTAACCATGGTTCAAACTTTGGTATCAGTGCTAAAAAAATTCAAGCAGCTTCATACTAAGATTTCCCAGCAGAAACAGAAGATGCATAAGAGATGGCCAAATATTGGTCCTAAAGGTTGCTATGACTCTTTAAGGGTTGACATAACTCTTACAGGCTATAATATTCAATTCTGTCCTGGCAACTGTATTTTTATGTCATGAATGAGCAGTTCAGAGACTCCCTAATGTTACATATTTATTCGTTTTGGTAGCAATTGGTAAACTAAATGAGGACCTGTGTACTCGTGCCTCACAAATGGATCAACATAAACTATGGTACATACGTAGAGGGAAGACAAGGAAAGGTGAAACAAGAATAAGATGGGCAAAAATGGGACACTGGGACCTAGTAAATACTGTAAAAAGATAGAATTCAGATACTATTGCAATGTTAAGGGTGAAGTGGGAAACATTTTTAGACAGAAAGTTGCTCTCAAGAAAAAGAAGAAATGGTAGGAGCAAAACAATTTTTGTAATTAAGTTTTACACTGCAGTAAAGTTTACAAGATTTGTTCAAGCCGGGATAACTATTGGATGATTAGTTTGTAGCAACCCTCAAGACGATGGCATGAGGCGTCTTTCAGTTGTTTTAAACTTTAACATCAATCTGAAATTGCAAATTGAAATTTAAATATAGCATCTTCAGGACCATAAAAACAAATATGTATCAGGATAATAATCTAGTCATAAATTATAACTCTGGAGTAGATAGATAATGCACACACAATTTTCTGTCGTGAATTAATTTTGTTCCATAACTTAGTTGTTGAAGCATGCAAATAGACCTGTATCACTGTTTCAAAAGTACCAAAACAAATGAGAAACAGACTTTATTAAGGGCCAAACTGGCCTCACGTGTTAAACACATGGGCGTTCATATGCAAAGCATATGAGAGCTGAACATAAATAACCAAAGGCCAAACAGGCCTCACATGTTAAACACGTGAGCGCTTATAGCATATAAGCGCTAGAAGCAGATAATAACTAAGGGCCAAACTGGTCTCACATGGCAGCGACGTCGTTGATGATGATGAGGAGAAGCTAAGGAGTGCTCGGTTAAGGTAGGTTGTAGCCATGGTGGTTCTTGAATGGAGCTTCGAGGGAACTTGAGAGCTTGGTTCACTTTAAATTTGGGAGAAAAGTGTTTGAAAGGGATTTTAAATTGGAATTTATGTATAATTCAGAGGGGAGAACTAGGGAAAAGCCTTGGGTATTTATAGGGAAAAGAAATGGGGTAGGGTGAATCAAAACAATGGAGTAAAAGACGTTGAAATTGATTTTTAATGAAGAAATGAAGAGTGGCACTTCTCTGTTTTAATTCAAAGATTTTGGAATACAGAAATGAAGAGTTGGGAGATGAAGAGACGCACCAATACGGGCGGAGCCCGTTTGGGGCACATAGGGCCGACCAAACCGGGACATGGGCGGCTCCATCTCGGGGTCTGGGTTCGTGTCTCGGGGTTCGGGCTCGTTTCAGTGCACCGAGTCCAAAAATATATATCTTTTGTTTCATAACTTTTCATAACTCTGTCAATCGCCTATAGAACTTTCAGGAACTCTAAAACGCTAAAAAGAAATCGAATAAAATAATTGGAATGTAAGGATTTGAATACGCGGGCTGTAGAACAGCAATGGAAAGACTTAACCAATTGGCTACAAGTTGTTCTTGTATATATTTAACAAGAATTAAATATATGTCGTAGCTCGAAAAGGAAACGGGCTTAGGGAAAACAAAAGGAAGAGATCAAATGGAACCGTTTTGGTGAGGGGTCTAGGTGTTGGGTTTGAAAGATTATAGAATAAGAAAAATAAATGCAGGGATAATATATATAATAGAAAGGATAATTATGGAAAATACCCAAAAACAAAGAAATACAGTAGAAAGCTAATATGAAGGTATAAAGATTTTAAGGTTGTTACATTATTGTTCAATGGATCGATCTCCTTACTGAAGGGTATGCAACTGGATATAAGTTTGTTGCACGAGTAATCCAGCAGAAACTTTTCGTGAAGCTTTTTTTCCATCTTCTCCCAAGTAGAGATCTTGGGCTTCCCGGTTCGGACGTGTTTGATCTGAAGATTCTCCCATCAAATTGAAGCATGACCATTCAACTTGAGTGCGACCGCCTTCACCTTTCTCTCCTCGGACATCTCCTAATAGTCTAAGACTCGCTCGACGGTATGCAACCAGTCAATAAAAGCCTCCAGATTGATTCGACTCAAAATTTCGGCAACTCCACCTTCATGTCAGATCCTTTATAGCGTTCGGTTGGATACCGATCTCTATACCCAATACTCCTTTCATCGTCGAATCCCAGACACTGAAAAGGGTTTTCATTTTTTGACCCCAAACTGTCATCATCTTGCCCCCGAAGGTTAGCGGACTTGATAGTCTCCGTTAGTCATTGAAGTTGCCTATGAAGTTCATCGACCTCGATATCGCATTTCCTGCTCGCGTTATTGTGCACCACGCCCATGCTCACGGTGTGTCATCGGTTCTTCGTCTTCTGCGAAGAATGTGACAACACCTATGCGCTGATACCAATTGATGAGGATCGGCCTAACGCATGCTCGATACTCAACACGATCTCTAACTCTTAAGAGAAATCACAAGAACAAAACCCTAGATAACCAAGGATGAGGTATGATAGCCTCTCTTTAAACACAAAAGCCGCAACTTTTCCTTTATCAACAAGCAATCTTTATTCAATAATCAATTCCGTTCCTAATACAATAGTTCTCATCCCTTTAAATAAAAGAATAAAATTCTTAACCAAAAAGAAATAAATCTTAACTAAAAAATATAAAAAGATATAAAAGATATTAATTAAATCTAAATAAATAACAATTTAAATTGAATCAAATCTCAATTTAAATTGCAATGAATTATTTATCGAATCTTTCCAAATCTTAATCGAATCTTCAATCAAATCCCGAATCTCTTGTAAAATCTTCTCGCAATCTTTCTAAAACCGCTTCTATCGAATCAAATCTTGCTTCTCCTATTCGGTCTAGGTCTCGGCCGTATACTCAGTCATATGCTCGTGCATCATAACATGTAAGAATTGAGTGATATATACAGATGAAAATATAATAGAGTAATACATATAAATTTAAAAAAGTTCAAGGGGGTAGACATAAAAAAAGGAAAAAACTGAAAGCCTAGAACAAAAAAAATCAAGAATTAAATTTATTCTATTATCTCCAATGTCTCTAAATTAGGCATCGATGTCTCTAATTTAGACGACCGTCTTAATCTTAATAGATCCCTTTTTAATCGATCCTTTGTTACTAACTGGAACAGTCCAGTGTAAGATTCCACTGGCAGTATTTTCATGTGACGTAGATTCGAAAATGTTGGCAACTGTCCACGTATATGTCGGTCCAAGATAAGGATCTGTGTATATAAAAACAAAAAAAGGTTTATGAAATTCAATTAACGAAGTGACATCCCAAATAATTGTGAATTAGAACATGTTCTTTATTATTTTACAACATAAATTGAAATTCTTCCATGCTGCAAAATCATTCAATTAGAAATTAAAATTTTTGTGTGAGAGATAATGATATGTACACAATGAATATGTAATTTTGTATAAATTGATATAAACCAATAAATCGATTAAAGAAAAAAAAAAACTAGACTAGAATTTAATGAATTATGTAAAGTTATCTCTTAAACAGAGAATAATGGATATAACGTATCATAGAAGGGGATCTTCTTTCTAAAATTTGTATGTGCGCATTGCAAGTGCAAAATACCGGTTTTCGTCAAAAAATAAATGCAAATTACTGGTAAATATTATAACGACCGTGTCCATTTTGAAATAAATAAAATTTTGTTTGAATTTAATCTTGTTATATTTGTTTCTTGATTAATAAAATAGAATTTTAATTTTTGAAAGGATAAAATTGATTTGCTAGTATTTTAAAAGAAAAGAGAAGAAATTTAATTGTTTATTGAAAAAGAATCATGATTTTAAATTTTATTAGATTTTGATAAGGGCGATTTTTGAAAATAGAATCTTTAGAAAAGTATTTTCAATATAAAAGGATTTATTATTATTTTAAAAGAAAAGATTTTGTCTATCTTTAACTTAAAATTAACTATAGCTAGTATGTCTGAAAATTTTGTAAGCTACGGCATCCATATATCTGTCTATACAATTAAAAGTTAACACTAATGGAGAATGTAGCATTCTAATATTTATTTCAATAAAATATTTAAATATATGAGTAGAATTCTTAATTCTAAGATGGACATGATTATAAACTTTTTGTGTAACGCCTATGTCGTTATATATATGTTTATATGTATGTGTGTGTGTGTGTGTGTGTGTGTGTGTGTGAGGAAACGAGTTATCGGTTATCTAATTGATAATAAACTATTAACTAGCCTATTATATAGTCCAATCCGACCGTCAAAGCGATGAGCTGCTTCGCTTGTTCCACACATGAAGTGATCCATACGTGTGAAATTTTGATCGATATGATGCATTACAAGTGATGGATCAAGCATTTAAACAATATATGACAATTAAACACAATAAAAATGTCATATATCGGGGACACTTGATTAAAAACATAGATAGTGGAAAATTGATTAAAATTTTATACATATAAATCACTCTATATATAGAACAAGGTGGCAAGAGCGGATCGTCAATCTGACAGTCGAACTGATATGTAGAAGGCTAGTTTGACGGTTTAATATCAGCTAACTAGTTGATAACCTCTCTCTCTCTATATATATATGTAGTTAAAATTTAAATATTTTAAATAACTAAGGGGATGTTTATTTGAAAGATATTTAGGAAAAAGGAATTTTAAAGTGAAGCAAATTAATGATTTGTGTTTTAAAGTGATGGAGAAAGTTTATAAAAATTTACTGAAATTTATTTGGGATTTTTAGGATTTAATCTGGATTTATTAGAATTATTTTCGTATATAAAACATTTAAAAATCAAAAACATTTTATTAAAAGCTCAAACCCCTCCCAAAAACCTTAGCCCAACCTGACAGACGCTACCTTTCTAGCGCCGACACAAGCACTGGCGTCAGCAGTGGGGCCGCCGCCACTTAGCGGGCATGCGGCATGTGTCTTGAGTCGGGGCTGCCGATTGGGGAATTAGGGGTAAAATGGTAATTTTAATTCTAATTTTACCCTATAAATACACACGGATGTATTTTGACTATTTCACGACTTAATTTTTAAAAATCTAAAATATTTACCGAAATTCCCAAAAGGATAGTTTTACCTTGTTCAAAATTTGAATGTGTTTTGGCTTACGGTTTAGAAGATATAGCTTCGGCAAGTTATAGATTATTATACCGACTTGCACTTCGATAAGTTTACCTCACACACGGTTATTGTCGATGCAATTTTGATGCATATCTGAGTTAATCCTACCGTGTGTATGCCATGCTTGAATGAGTTTGTTAATTAGCAATTAAAATCTATCTTAAGTATATTTAAAGTTGTATTAAACTAAATCGGTAATGGAAAGTTTATTTTGATGTTCGGTTGCTTTCCATCGCACGTTACCCTAATGAGTGGTTGTTTTATCACTTAATTATTCATGTTCATTGTTTTGTTAGGAAGGAATGCGAACTTATTGTGATATACTACATGTTTATCGATGTTGAACAAAATTTCGTTCACAAAACTCTAGTATAATAGAAGTTACTAATACTTACTAACTTGATTCTTCCCATGGTACTATTCACTATAACTCATATCATGCTACATATGTTCACCAGGTAAGACACCTTACTTCATGCTAGATTGTTAATATCAACGTGAAGAATAAAATATGCTATTAAGCATTGATATGCATGTTTGATCTAAATCGGCATATTTGATTGAACTCATGCTCATCATATTGGTTGCTTATGCTCTTCATCATGCTTAGCATCATATATTGCCATGTATAGTTGAACAACTAGACCCGTGACATCGGAAAGATAAACCATGGTATTGTATGACGGAACTAAGTTCCACATGGAGAAAAGTGCAATCCAGAGCAACGTACATGTGTGGTGTACCTCTTGATTTTGGAAAGATTGCCTTTTGAATTCACATTGGTTATCTCTAGAATCCTCATATGATGTTCCAACATGACGAACGAAATATTCACGGTGTTACGCATTCTAGTTCATGAATTAATACTACATGAATGAACCCTGATCATGCTCATACCAAGAATTGAGGATAGTTACAAGCGTATGCAGAGTAAAGTACCGAAACTGAGTAAAGCGTCGAAACGGAGCAAAGTGCAACTTAGAGTAAAGCCTAGCCATGATGATGGTTTACGCTTTTTGAATCCAGGATGATTACCTCTTGAATCCCTGGTTGATACCTCGTAAGTCCGTATACGTGTGGATACTCACCTAGAGACGTCCGAAGGTGCAATAGTAACTTGACATGACAAGTAATGGCATGCATTCATGACATTAATTGATTGTTAACCATGATGACAAGAGAATTATTCCATGTTTCTTAACTAGAATATTTCATGATTTTAAAACTTTCATTGTATTGTCACCTGACCCTCACGTCACATCGTCGACACACTTTCCATGCTTACACGATAAACCTTTTCATGCACTTTCATTTTGTTATAGCTTGGTAAACTTACCTAACCCATAATTGCTGATAGATATTTCTGTTTGATTGAAATGTCTGTTAGCTATGATTTTTATGGAAGATAAATGATGCTAGCGGAGCAAGAGCTGACGGCCGAGGATTTGGCATACGCGCATGCCTAGTCCAAATGGAGAGTGATCCAACCCAATTTTAGTTTAGTTTATATAGTTTTATCCGAACATCTTGATGTAATATGTAACTTTATCTTTTGGTATAGTAAAACTATGACACTTTGGAGAATATATCATATGTATATTATGTTGTTGGTTTGAGACTTATTATTTTCAGTATGTACTACTGCATGACATACGCTTAGCGTGTCTATATCGGGGAGGAGCACTTCTCGGAATAGATACATCGCAGGCATCGTCACGTATTGGCTATTGTATTATTTATTTCGGGAAGAGGCATGACATTTTGCACATGCAATGTACATGAATATATGTTAACAGAGAATAATGAAGGAAATGTTCCATAGGAAGGAATTTCCTCCTTTGCGTCGAAAAATATACCCTCAACAATTGATTTCGATAATCGAACCCATCATCATCATCATCTTTATTATATAAGATGTGGATACACCAAATTTCATGTGATTCCGTCATTTTTCACCGTTGATTTAGTGTGTGCAAAATTAATGGTTTATCGACAATATAACTTTTTACATTTCTAATTCAATGTTGAAAAAGTGTTGGAATCACATAAAATTTGGTGTATCCACATCTTACATGATAAAAATAATAATGATGGGTGCTGATCGTCGAAAAAAATCGTGGAGGATATAAATATTTGACGCCACATGACGAAAAAGCCTTCTAGCGCCTCTTTTCTTCATTATTCTCATGTTAATATCATATAAAGAAGATTTGAAAAGATTATAATAGACATTTAGCTGACAAAGGTCCTGTATAATCCTCATTTGAAGCAAAATGTTAGAAGCAGCTTCTTATCCACCATTCATAGGGTGATATCAGGACGGTTGAGATTTAGAAACTTTTGGTCAAGATAATGAATATATCCACATTAAACTTTTATGTTATAATATACAAGTGTATTTCATGTGTAAGAGGAGAAGATAAATGACACTCACATTTAAATTCAAATGATATATTGGATAAGTGAGAAAAGTCCTTAGTTTGGAAATGGTGTAGGCCATCGACTTTTTTTGATGAGAACATCCTACAAAATCGGTAACTAAAATGCCTGATAAATAACTTTAGACAAAAAATATTTAAGGAAATTATTATGGTTTAATTTTTTTTTAACATATACGACAAATACTAAATCCATGCTCATCAAAAACTTCTTCATAGATGTATACAACTTGTTACAATGAAATATAACACTTTTCCCAATTGAAACCATGAACTTTCAAAATGATGGATTTATACGATAAACTTGCAAAAGTATTAAAACAAACTCCTATGGCGGCGTTCACAGAAATTTACAAAATAACCAAAATACCCCTCCCATATAATAAAACCTCCCATATAATAAAACCCCTCTCGTATAATAAAAAAATATATTAGAAAATTAAAAAAGAGGGGTATTTTGGTAATTTTTTAATTTTCCGTTAACGTCTAAGGAGCGTTTTTTGATACTTTTGAAAGTTCATGGTATCAATCCATCATTTTGAAAGTTCATGATATTATTTGGTAAAAGTGTTTATAGTTCATGATAGCAAGTTGAAATTTAGCTCTCTCTCTCTCTCTCTCTATATATATATATATATATATAGAGAGAGAGAGAGAGAGAGAGAGAGAGAGAATCTAATTAAACAAAAAATTATAAAGTAAATAAAAAATGCATTTAACTTACGGAGTTAATTACTAATCTCTTTATTTTTTTATTTAGTAATTTATTCATCTGCATTGCATTTGCTAAACCGTTAGTACTATCTCTGCTCTTCAAACCAATTTTTGAATTTTGGTATCTTTATGTTAGCTTATGAATCTCTTTGTGTTTTGATTATTTTACAAAACCATATTTCAAATATATTATATAATTACTAACCATGTCAGATTGTCAAACTGCTACATAACTGGAGTTATTCAAGCATAAGAACACTTAATATCGCAACTGACATCTCAAGACAGTCAAGACTCAGACACACTCAATACGCATTCAAAGGCTATAAATGGAGAAGTCACACATTGAAAAAATTCAAGACTTTCCAGCTTTATTTGAGTCTAGAGACAAATCGATTTCAAATGGTCACAAGAAAAAAATTTCTATTTCAATTCCCAAACACCAAAATCTATTTTAAATTTTCTTTCAAAAATTCAAAGTCATGTATTTGAAGATATCAGATATGAACGTCCCTTATGGACGTCCTATAGACGTCTATAAAGGGCATCCATTGCAGATTTTGAAAATTTTCAAATTAGAATTTTGGCAGGATTTTTGAATTCTTAACGGTTATAAACTGTCAATAACTGTCCTATCTTTCAAGGGCAGTTGTAATAATTGTCATAACCGTTCCACATTGTTTCCCTATATATAAGACACATTTCTACACAATTTCTAACGTTTTCTTTTCACTCGATTTTCATTTGCTTTACTCTCGAGTGTTCGTGAAAACTCTGCCTCTCTTGTTCTCAAGTTTTTTACTACTCTTTTTCAGAGAGAAAAGATCTTTATAGAACCATTAGAATTTTCTATTCTTTAAGAAAAGAAAGATCTCTAAAAAATTTCGAAAAAGCGATTGTTTTTAAACTCGTTTAATCTTGAAATACATCTTCGAATTTGTTTTTTAAACTTTTATTAATCTCCAAAATACAATCCCCCATCACTTTGAATCAAAACTTTGATTTATCTTTTGAGATTGTTAGGATTGTTAAAGTTGGTTTATTAAGATTGTAAAATCTTATCTTGTACGACTTAGTGAAGAAAGCTCTAAGATCTTAACGTTGTAAAGGCATGAACTTGAGCCTGGGAAAAAGTCTAAGTGATTAACAGTCTGCAATTGTAAAGGTTCAGATCTGAGCCTGGGAAAAGATCTAAGTTTCTCCACTCGCAAGGAGTCACTGGATAGTGAAGTTGAATCCTGAGCGGGAGTTCTCAGGTAGGGATTAGCCACAGAGCTGGTGAATCTCGATAACAATGCTCTGTGTCCATTTACTTTCTGTGATTCTATGATTGTGATAGTTAGTATTTTAGATTTTCTTTATTTCCGTTGCATAATTTCCGTGTTTCGCAAAAATCACTCTGTGTTTGTCATAAAACCTTATTCACCCCTCTAAGGCTTCTTTTCAATTGGTATTAGAGTGGGTTATTCTGTTTGTAAGATTAACCTCTTGAGTTTCTGATCCTATAGCAACCTATATGGAAGGACAAGCAATTAACCGTCCTCCCTTGTTCAACGGTACAAACTATCAGTTCTAGAAAACTAAGATTAAAGTTTTCTTTCAATGTATAAATCTAGAAGTTCTAGAGATCATTGAAAAGATCTTTGTTCCTCCTACGACAAATCCATTATATGATACTGATAAGAGATTGATGATGTTAAATGTCAAGGCAATGAATGCAATTCATTGTTTATTGAATTCAGAAGAATTCAATAGAATCTCAATGTGTCAGACTGCTAATGAAATTTGGACTATTCTTCAGACTGCCCATGAGAAAACCGGTCAACTCAAAGCGAGTAAAATCAACCGTCTCATGCATGAATATGAGATGTTCCAAATGAAAGATGATGAATCGATTGACTCCATGTATTCTCGATTCAATAATGTCATTACTAAATTTTTCAATTTAGGAAAGAAATTCGATGACAAAGAAAAGTGTTATAAGTTGTTGAGATCTCTTACGATATCATGGCAACCTAAGATCACTGTCATCAAAGAGGCTAATGACATGACAACGTTGAAAGTTGACACCCTTATAGGAAAATTAAAAACATATGAGATGCAATTAGGAGATCTTAAACAAAAATAGGAGAATGACACTGAAAGGAAGAATATCATGCCAAAGGCTATGACTACCAAATCAAAAGCCTAAAGAATCATCAAGTGATGATGAAAGCGACAATGAAAAAATGGCCCACATCGAAAGACACTTCAAGAGGTATCTGAAATCTAAAAGATTTCCTCAAAAGAAATGTACATATAAGTCTAATAAGAATTTTAATTCTAATAAAACGTTGCATTGTTTTGAGTGCAATAAGGAAGGCCATTTGAAGTCCGAGTGCCCAACTCTTAACAAAGACAAATGGAAGTCGAAGAAGGAATTAGAAAAACATTCGTTTCAAGCAATTTTGGACGATATGGATTCCAGTGACTCGGAAACCAAAGAAGTCGCCAACATGTGCTTCATGGCACTAGACGATGAGGTAACCGATGACGGCTTTGATATTGAATCTCTTAGTAAAACATATTTGATTACTGTTTATCATTTTCTTAAGGATAATTATAATAAGGTTAAGTCTAAAAATAAAATTTTAAAAACTAAATTAATAAAAAAAAATAATTCAGAAATAGTAATTAAAAATGAATTAAATGAAGTTAAATTAGATAACGAAAACTTAAATGAAAAACTTAAGTCTGCAACCTTAACTAAAGAAAATATAATTGAAATAACTAGATTTGAAATCTTTGATCTTAAATGAAAATTAGAAATAAAAGATGAATGATTTTGAATTTTACTAAAAGTAAAAATAATTTAAATATTTTGTTAGGACAATCCATTAAACACCATGATAAAGTAGGAATAGGTTTTAATAAACATACAGAATTAGTTCCTAAAACTAAACCTTATACGCCTAAATATTATTAGTATAAATATGGTAACAAATATGTTAATTCAACGTGTGGCTATTGTTGCACATTAGGACACATATCACAATATTTCTACATTAAAAATAATTCCATTTATAAATACAATTTTATTCTTAATCAACCTAAAATGGTTTGAGTTCCAAAAGTAACACCTTATTCTTCCTGTATTGCAGGACATCCAAAGTCGTAGCAGTCAATGGATACTTGACAGTGGTTATTCGAGGTATATGACCAGAAATATTCAAAGGTTCGAAACACTATCAAGAGAAAAAAGTGACAGTGTCACTTTTAGCGACAACAACAAAGGTAAGACCGTTGGTAAAGATGAGATTTTCTTTAATAACCCATCTAACTCAACTATCATAAATGATGTACTATATGTAGAAAACTTAAAACATAACCTATTTAGTGTTAGCTAGTTCTGCGATAAAGGGTATAACGTCGTTTTCGAAAAATACATATGCAATATAATATATGATAATAAAATAGTCCTAACTGGCGGTAAAAGATAGCATAACACATAATATAATATATACACAAGATTTTAAAAATCCAAATATTACATGTTTAATAGTAAACAGTAAAGTTGACCCTTTACTCTGGCATACAAGATTAGGCCATTCCTCAATAGATACTTTATCCAAAATTACAAGGAATAACATAGTCAAAGGTATACTCGGTCTAAAGTTTATAAAAGACAGACTATGTGATGCTTGCTAAAGAGGAAAAAAAATTAATAAAATATATTTTAAACATAAAATTTACGTTTCAACTGAAACTCCACTCCAATTGCTTCATATGGATATATTTGGTCCTAATCGCAATGCGAGTTTAGGGGGCAAATTTTATGCATATGTAATAATAAATGATTACTCAAGGTTTACTTTGGTTTTCTTCCTAAAAACAAAAAAAGTAAGACTTTTCAAACTTTTAAAATCTTTTCAAAACAAATTAAAAATGAAATGAATTTAAGAATATCAAAGTTAAGAAGTGATCATGGTGGAGAGTTTGAAAACCAAATATTCAAAAAATATTGTAATAAGAAAGGTTTCAAATTCGAATTCTCCTGTGTCAAAACTCCACAACAAAATGGAGTTTTTGGAAGGAAAAATCACTCCTCACAAGAAATGCCACATATCATACTCAATAAAAATAATCTACCAAAATATTTATGGGCAGAAACTATTAATACTTCTTCCTACATAATAAAAAGGGTAATAATTAGAAAACATTTAAACAAAACACCATACGAACTAATTAATGGTAGAGCACTAAACGTTATGTATTTCAAAGTTTTTGGTTGTAAATGCTATATTTTAAATAAATTAGAAAATTTAGGAAAGTTCGACTCAAAATGCGATAAATGCATATTTGTTGGTTACTCTATGACTAGCAAAACCTATCGTGTTCTTAATAAACGAACTTCGACCATTCAAGAAAGTATGCATGTTCGGTTTGATAAAACCAACCTCTTAAATCATGATGCTAGTTTAGACGATGATGATCCAATCTTAACAAAAGGTTTGGATAATCCATCAATAGATAAAATTGTTGAAATCAATCAATGGAACAAGAGCAAGTTACCGATACTTCTCTTTCAAAGGATTAGCAATTCAACAAAAACCATCCTAAAGATTTGATTATAGGAGATATAAATAAAGGAGTGGTTCCTAGATCATCAAGATTTAACTTATGTGTCAACTCAGCATTCATTTTGGTTATAGAACCGAAGAATTTTAAAGAAGCTGAGAATGATGAGTATTGAATAGAAGTAATGCAAGAAGAGTTAAATCAATTTGAAAGAAATAAAGTCTGGAAATTAGTTCTAAAACCCAATAATAGACCAATTGTAGGAACTAAATGGGTTTTTAGAAACAAGCTAGACGAATCATAGAATATCATAAGAAATAAAGCACGATTAGTTACTCAAGATTATAATCAAGTTGAAGAAATTGATTATGATGAAATTTATGCACATGTGGCTCGACATGAGGCTATAAAGATATTATTAGCCTTTTCTTGTTTTAAAAACTTTGCAGTATTTCAAATGGACGTAAAAAACGCATTCATGAATGGGACAATGGATGAAGAAGTATATGTAGCGCAACCACTAGGCTTTGATGATCACAAACATCCTGAGTATGTGTCACGCCCCACTTCCCAAAAGAAGGTGAAGAGTGGCGTGGCACGGTCCGCAACCTAACTGTATTGAAGGTGGTCTATTCAATACAGTTACGTTAAGCGTAAGAATAATCTTAGTATGCAGGGTGTGTACCAAAATAAAACAATAAAAGCGAAAGGCATTTGTTTCCATTAACCAACTTTATTACATTCCAAGAGAAGGAGCAAAGCAAACTAATTGGTTTAACTACATCAAAGAAACAAAGCCCTAAACAAGTGGGCGACAAAGAAAACTAATTAATCCTCCGATGCCAACTCTGCATAATCTTCGTTAGTCGGTTACTCGCCTAGATCTTCATCATAAAACTCATTCCCATCTAACGGACATTCCAAAAGGGAAAAAAAAGAAAGTCCGTCAGTGAGTTATACTCGGGTAGGATTGCCTCATAAAGAAATAGGAGTATAAAAATGAATAGGTGTATATAAGAGTATGGTGTATGCATACAGACATAAAGTAAGGGGTGTAAATGTTTGAAATGCACAAACTTAAGACGTTTTGAAGAGAGGTATATATGAACATGAGTATGTTGTAAGTTATATGTAGATAAGTAGTAGGAAGTATAGGTGAAGGTAAAAGTTCGTATTAGTTTGTTAAACAAGGGTCCGGATACTCGCGATTATTCCGTTGTGGCCTCGGAACAACAACTGGGGAAGTGAAGTGTACAGTTTCACTTCCCGGGATCATGATTGAGTAGTAAGGGAATCCGAGTTCCGCATCCCTTGCCTAATCAAACTACCCATCCCCGTTATTCAGTGTAAAGGTCTAGAGTTAGTGCGCATACCTCTAGGCATGGAATTTCCACATTATATGTTATCCACATTTTTGGATCATTC
Source organism: Agapanthus africanus (assembly GCA_030015575.1). Lineage (NCBI taxonomy): Eukaryota > Viridiplantae > Streptophyta > Magnoliopsida > Asparagales > Amaryllidaceae > Agapanthus > Agapanthus africanus. The sequence goes on from JASDDO010000016.1 coordinate 412,559,513, forward strand.
GCCCTCAAATAGGGTTAGTAGTCATCCATATTTTGGACTGGTCACCCTTCCTGCAGGGATCTTCATATTTGTATAGTCGCCCATACATCAGACTGGTCACCCGGAATATCGGGATCTTCTCAATAAGTATTCCATACCTAGGTCCGGGCATTCTAACCCTAGCCGTATCATATTTCAGGTATGTCATAAACTGGAATTTTTTTAAAAATTATTGATCTCGTTTAATATAGCCTTCCACAACCACTCGTTTTATTTTGTAAAGTACTTCGTGTCATCTTAGGGAATGCTTAGTAAAAAGAATAATAGTGTTTAATTATCTTTTATTACCTCTAAGAAAAACCATGAGGTTTGGAATATTTATCATTTTGGAATAACATAATGTTTTACGGAAAAATATCCTTTCGATAAAATGTTGTGGTGTTTATTTGAAAATCTTTTGCAAAAGATTTTTATAAGGAGCTTAGACACACTCACAATATGCACAATCAAGCCTAGAGCTAAGGTCTCCTAAGTCAACTAGCCTGCTCATAACTGTTTCAAAGGGCAAGTTGTGAAATCCTCAAATCGCCTCTTCACCGCCAATTGTGGCCAGGTAAGCACAAGTAAAGAAAGGAGGGATCCGTTCACGAATCACCGTGAGACGGGCCTTTTAAAATTACCTTTCCCACTTGTCTAGCCTAGGCACCACAAAGTCTGGTTTAGATAAATGACCGATACCTACAACGTTTCCTTTGTCCTAATGACTACGACAGTCCTTATTGGCTGAGTCTAATATTTTTTTAACTAACTCGAAGGTTGATGCAAAAATGCTTTTTGTGATTTTTGGCTTCCTGGGAAGGGTAATGAAATCCCCACCCAATCTGGATTGGTATTATAGCCCCTTAAAAGTCCGTTTTTTAAAAAATGCAAAGCAGTAAACACACAAAAATCCAAAACAATTGCCAAAAATCTGGATTGGTCTTTATTTGAAAGTTACCTTTTAATAAGGTACTAGATATTCCTTTTGAAAAGATATCGTTATACGGATTATGGTCCTTGTTGAAAATGACACTTCAATAAAGGTCGAGGTATTTAAATGAAATTAATAATTTTATGAAATTATAGTGTTTTAGGTTCGGGGTAACTTTTTAGAAAAATACGTTCGTTTTGGAAAAACCATAAGCCGTTATTTAAATTTAGTATTTTCCTCTTTTAAAAGGTTGAAGGAATTTAACAAAATTATAGTAGTTGAAGAAAAAGTGTAAGTAAAATATATGTATGTCGTATCTAAAATATTTATTCTACATATCTTATCTCTTATGGATATTTTAAACAAATATAACATTTTAATGAAACGAGGGTATTTTGTGGAAGTAACCTATTTCGAGATCACAACAATAGTATGGATGAGAGTAGGTATGAAAGGGGTGAATTAATATTTGTGAGTTATAAACAATAGGCCTGTCACATTCCATGTAGCATGAGGGTACAATATTTTTGGTATATACGAGTGATTAAGGAACTCATTTTAATTAGGGGTTAAGATTATCATCATTAAGGGTATGCACGAATATAATAACATCATTTTAAGTAGGGGGTGATGATTAGAAATTGGAACTAGGTTATTGAGAAAAGAAGAAGGCGACAGAATGAGGGGAGAGAGGCGGATCCTACCTTTGGTTCGAGTTAGATGTAGACGGTTGAAGACATAGGCTTGTGCAAAGTTCCTCAATAGCTCCGCACCCAGATTTTTTCCTCGGCGATTGGGTGGAGTCATAGCGTCGGCGTCGTCGATATGAAGGCACTGGTATTTTTTTCAGAATTTTTGGAATTTTGAGGTGTGAAAAATCAATGTTTGAAGTGTCTATTTATAGGGTTTTTTCACCAACCAGAAAATCCAAAAAATTCGTTAAAACCCACAAAAATCCGCGCCGGCCCAATGATTGCGAATCATCAGTTGATGATTGCACCCGCCGCCAGAGGATCCTGGCCGTTGGATCTGCATCCAACGGCCCAGGGCGCACCGTCACGCCGCCGCCAGGTGCCACGTGCCCGCGTGGCTGGGGATCACGCGATTTCGCGTTGTCCCCACCACGTGGGCGCCGCCGCGTGTTCTGGGCCGTTGGATCGAGCATCCAACGGTCGAGGTTAAAGGGGTTTTTTAAAAAAAATAAAATAAAAATTAATTAAAATAAAAACTCGGCAGATTATTTAAAATTATTGATTTGGGTTAAAAAATTTGTTAAAAATTGTTAAAATTATGGGAAAATTTTAGAAAATAGGTTTTATTGTTATCTTAAGTATAAAAATAATTTTGGGTATTGGTAACGGCTGTAATAGACCTGTCGTCCTGTGGTGTTCCGCTTTTACTTGTTGGCAAACAAGACATTTTGATACACTCTTGGCTATCTCCCGCTTCATCCCATGCCACCAATAGTTTTGCCTGAGGTTCTTGTACATCTTTGTTCCTCCCGGATGAACAGAGTATGGAGAACTATGTGCCTCTTTTAATAATTCCTCTCTCATCTCCCCCTTAGGTACACTGACTCTGCATCCATATCTCAAAGAACCATCTTCGTGGATGATGAAGTTCGTCCGCAGATTCGCGTCCACTTGTTCTCTGATCCTTCGCAACCTCGGGTCCTCCATTTTAGTTGTCTTGATCCGTTCGACTAATGTTGAGTGAATTTGCAAATTCATGAAGGATGTAAGCATTCCGGGTATTATCAACTCGGTCTCTAGTTCATTAATATCTTGACGATTCCTCAAATGAGTAGTCAGACTCGAAATCATTGGTTGGCGACTCAAAGCGTCCGGGACTACATTCACCTTTCCCGGATGATATTGTAAATTTAAGTCGAAATCTGCCATTAATTCCAGCCATCTCCTCTGCCTCATAATGAGTTCCTTCTGGGTGAAGATATACTTCAAGCTCTTGCGATCGGTGTAAATATCTACCATCTCACCCAATAAATAGTGCCTCCAAATCTTGAGTGCGAAAACAACTGCGGCAAGTTCTAAATCGTGTGTTGGGTAGTTTCGCTCATGCACCTTTAATTATCTTGACGCATAGGCTACTACCTTACCATGTTGGTACAAAACGCGTCCTAAGCCTTTTCCCGAGGCGTCGCAATGTATGTCGAATCCTCCAGTCCTGTCGGGAATCGTAAGAATGGGTGCAGAGGTTAAACGAGTCTTCAACTCTGCGAATGCTTCCTCGCAACCCTCGGACCATACATATGGTACATCTTTCCGAGTCAAAGTAGTCAGTGGTTCCACAATCTTGGAGAAGTTCTTGATGAAACGACAGTAATATCCAGCAAGTCCCAAAAAGCTCCTGATCTCGGTAACAGTTCTTGGTATCAGCCATGTCTGAACTGCGACAATTTTGGCTGATCCACTGAAATCCCTTTGCTTGACACCACATGTCCCAGGAATGCTACCTGTTCTAACCAAAACTCGCATTTGCTGAGCTTTGCATAAAGTTGGTGTTGTCGCAAGGTTTCGAGCACCGCACGTAAGTGTTACGCGTGTTCTTCTTGATTCTTAGAATACACTAGAATATTGTCGATGAAGATAACCACAAACTTGTCTAATTGCTCGTAAAACACTTGATTCATCAAGTTCATAAATACTGTGGGGGCATTGGTTACTCCAAAGGGCATCACTAGGAATTCATAATGTCCATACCTAGTCCTGAAAGTCGTCTTGGGTATGTCAGACGCTTTCACCTTGAGTTGATAATAGCCTGTTCGTATCCAACTTGGAGAACACTTGAGCTCCCTCCAGCTGATCGAACATGTCATATATCTGTAAGTCCACGGTAGCGCCCTGGCCGTTTAACAGACGCCGAATGCGGAACAAAAACTTTTACAACTGGCGCTATCGTGTACTATAACCCGGATCTGCCATTATAGCTAAACTAACAAACTACAAAGTGGGTAGAAATGTTATACCGAATGATCCGAGTCCTTCGGTCTTCAACCATCATCCCACGCTTTGTTGCGGCTGTTCCGATCTCCTCGATCTCCAGTCTTCTCGTCCAGGTGGCACCACGTCAACGGATCTTTAAACAGGCTCCCGCCTCTGAACCGAGGCAACTCGATCATCAAGTTTGCTAAAAGAGATGACCAAGATTGATGTAGAGAATGAGTAGAACACTTTGTCTCACTTCGTCCAAAGCCATGGACGAACGGTTAATGAAGTTGCCTTTTGGAATCGGGTGATGGAAAAATGAGCTATATGAAATTACATGAAGCTAAACTATCATAATCTTTTTCCCAAAACACAACCTTAGCCCACCAAAAGAAGTGGCCGGCCATTATCAAGAGGGGGGTGAGTGTAGGAGAGGGGAGAGTGACCATAACATTTAATGAAGAGAATGATTCATCTAACACCTTGCATTTATCATTAATGCAACAATGAATCATCTAACCTGGTCACCAAAACCATTAATGCACTAATGACTCACTAGCCTAGTCACCATCTAGAATCTTCTAGAACCATCCACACACTCATGACTCACCTTAAGAAAAGATAAATCCATCTTTAACCGAATGTTAAAGACGGGCGATAGAAAACTGGAAACTGGCAACTTCCAAAAGCTATCCCGAAATGAATTTCAGGATAACCCCGTAACAGTATAAACATACCCGCATTTGTATTACTACCGAATACAAATGCAACTGAGACAAAGATATTATATCTACACAGTATAATACTCAGATCCGGCTTAAACCAAAGCCGACCAGTATTATCTGCCTGAAATATGACACGTGCGTAAAAGCACGTGCATTTTCTGAACCCTGCCATAAAACCATACGGCCTCTACAACGTTTCGCCCGAACTTGGGAAACTGTCTGTGGGGAACTCTAATGACTCATCAACACACTGGAACTGGGTATAACCTCTAGCACGTCAGAGGTACAAGCTGTACGTAACGGTTTCATATGTATTGATTGAAAGGGAAGCTGACGAGCCAACTCATCCAGAAACCCTACTGAGCCTAACAGTGACAATATCCGTACAGTCCAGTCCGTTCGTCTAAGAGTATCGCATATCGAGTCTAGGGGGTGGATAAAGTCAGACCCCTAATAACGCGATAATTCGTGTCGGTATGAAGCCCATCACCACCTGAGAAACTACTGATCCAAATCAGTAATTCTCCACTACCTCAGCCGAGGATTTCTAGTGATGGCCACCCGTGCACTGTGCGACATCAACCCCCAATACTGGGAGAGACGAATTTCCAACGATCCGCTCACTGCCTCCATGTGGCTCGGGACTGTACCCAACTAAAACCTGTTTGCACGTCTCCTTTGAGCGTGGTAGGGTAGTAATCAAAGCACAGTGGGAACTCACATGAGACAAATGACGATCTCAGGTCGACAAACTAACCTGTACACATGTCACCAGGGAACTGCTATCTGACGATATATATAATAACAACTAGCAAGTTCCTGGCGAGTCCTGTCCGGTGTACTCAACGAGAACCTGTATACATCTTAGGTGAACCAACTGACACCAATGACTTGTGAGACCGGCCACCGCCCCTCATCGGGGTCTCGACTGTATACACTAGTCTACTCTGGAGTATCGATGCCCTGTCTCGAAACTCCCACGACTAGGGACACTTTAAGGATGTTCTTACAGACCCCAGCTCCCACGTATATGATCGCCATCATATTGCTGGCTGTCAAGCAAGAATCCTATGGGCTCTATCAACATGCAATAATGAACTAAAGCATGTATACGATGATAAAGACAAACCAGATAGCATACTATCATCTCGAGTAAGACAGTCATATCGGTATAGGTCCTCCCTCAATCATTGCAATCACGTATCTGTCATCCAATAATTGACTTTGAGGGCACTATATCCAACAATCTCCCACTTGCACTTAAGGCTATTTATTGCGATGTCGCATACTCACAGTCTCAGTGAGTGGATCCACCCTGATGTTTCTTTCTATGTCTCTCTTAATCTCAAGTTCGCGGAGAAAGCCATCTCCTGAATCAAGTAATACCTGTCTTAGAATATGTCTGGATATCTGATGGGACCTAGTTCATAAATGAACTGCAAATCCAAACTTCTTAGACTGTATTGATAACTGAACCTAATCAGTATCGCGCACCATGACTCCCACAGTATCCTCTTGGACCACCTGTCCATAATACTGTCCCTCGTCAGAGGGAAAACTATAACTCTGACAATCACTCTGTCATCCAGGTCACCTTGGAAGCCTGGAATGATAACCGTCTCCTCAAGTAGGCTGCCATTATCAAATCCATAGAACATCCATTCATGTTCTAAAACTGCTTCCTAATGTTTCTCCAGGATTGGATTAATATAAACTTATCGCATCTAGTGCAAAAACAATATCTGGTGTGGTACTTGACATCTCACGATTGACTCAATTGCCTAAGCAAGTGATCTGCCAATCATGCACATCCCTCTCTCCTTTAGTCTGTAAGACACCTTTAGAGAGGGTGACTCCATCAGCTGCAAGTACACCACCATGCCAGGAGTCGTCTATTCTAAAATTCCATTAGAATACTGTCAAAGTACCCAAATTGGGAAACTACCCAATTCTAGATCTAAAACCATAGATCTAGTAACCAGAATGTCTGATATTATATCCTTATCCTGTGTGAAGAAACAACTGTGTGACGACCACAATTTAACCGATTGTAGTATAGGAATTTTACTTCCTACTCTGTGTATGTCATCCATGTACCAGGACATCACACCCTATTACCTTCTAAACAGATCGATCCCTTATTCTGATGAAGTCAAACCATGACTGTCACATAAAAAATTAGATGATCTTATCTCCGCTGTATCTGCTCAAGCCTATAAATAGACATAAGCTACTTGCCCACTATGCTTCCGCTGCTCCCACTGACCACAACAACCCTCTGGCAGAATAATATATACGTGTACTTCTAAAGCTAGTTTAGAACGACGCTATACTTATCCTCCTGTCGGGTCTCATAGTCTGGAACAACAGTAGTGTCCAGTCTGGGTAAACAAGAACCTCCCTGTAATCGTCCTTGAGGATACCGGAGTACCTCTCGGGTGTCTGAGGTTACCCTCCATATCTGTGGAGTGGCTATTGAATGTCAAACCTGATTGAATATATAGGTCTTATTAAATTTTCCGTAATCGTTTGCGGTTCTGGAATCACTTCCAGTTCTACCATACTCCCACTACTGTTTTCTGAAAAAATCCATTTTACTAAAACTGTGGCGAGTCACGAATAATATCACCATTGATCTTCCATATGGTAGAAAATCAACCCTCGTCAATGCCAGGGTCAACCCACAAACTGCCATTACAGAAACGTGCCTTGAGTTATCCAGTGTCTGGTTTTAAGCATAAACTGGACAACTCCCCTTACCTTAACATCGTTAAGATATGAAGCATTCTATATCCAATATAGAAACTTTGGCACTTATTTAATTGGAACCAGATTCAAAAAACATGCAGCTATCTCCGGTGCATATCAACTTAATTGAGAGAGGCTAATCAACATTTCTCAACTTAGGAATCCATCCAATTATGAATAACCTGAAAGAGAAACAAGTTTCTCAAAACCGTTACTATCAACTGAATACCAATCACAAGAATCTACATGTTCGATTTCTTCGAAGAATCCTGATACTTGCGATACCTGGTTCTCTACTTTATTCCTATACCCACAACTTCTCAAAACTTAGATATTGTATTTCTACGAAATACTTGTCTAAAAACTAGAGAAGTCACAAGTAAACAGAACATAGTACGAGGACCTACCCCTTTGTCCTGACGGACACTGGACAACATACAATACTCTGTATAAGTCCACTGAGTTGAATAACTCATAACCTGTGCATCGTAGGTTGAAAACTGTACCCAGGCGATTTCCTCAAATATCACCAATTACAACGAAATCCGATATAATGAGGATGATCACCTAATTCCCAATAACTTACTCCCACTCATCATCTGTAAAAACCATACAGATGTGAGAATCATACCTGGTAAATACATACCCTGGAGCAAGTATGTAATTGGGAAATCAGTTTTCTATTAACAATGCACTGAAACATAAAAAATGTTTCGTAGGGGTATCCTGGTATTCCTAGTAATGCCTCTTCCATAATCCAATTCATGACTTTAACCGTATATTTCTTTGTGATCTCTCCAAATCCCTTTATTTGTCTTTATTTATTACCTTCTGTACACCATCGTTAGGCTAAGTGGTTTTCTTCCTTCCCTACCGTTCGGCACCAACCTATGATTTGGAAGAAGACTATCCAGTAAGCATAATAGGTGTACTCTCCTAAACCAAGGAGTACTCGCAACTTGAGAGAAGGCGATGATAAAAGACAAGTGAATAATACCTTATTCTCTTTCTCCCGAACTGGGAAAAAAGCAAAGGTGAAAAAGGAGTGGCAATGAAGTACGCGGTTTGGTCGTGAATGTTAACAGTCACAATTTACTTTGCCCTCTTTCTAATCCTTTTATTTTGTTTTTAATTATTACCTTCTGCACACCCTACTTAGGCTAATTGGTTTTCTTCATTCCCTATCTTTCGGCACCTGCTTATGGTTTGGAATAAGACTATCCAATAAGCGTAATAGGTGTACTCTCCTAAACTAAGGAGCCCTCGCAACATGAGAGAAGGTGATAATAAAAGACAACTGAATAAACCAATTCTATTTCTCCTGAACCTGGATCCATCCTCGAAGAACTCCCTTCGAGTTCGTATATAACCATACGATGGATCTATCCAATGGAAGTGGATATCCGTAGTAATACGGGGTGTTCTGAGAAATGCAAAGGGTAAAAGAAGGAGTGGCAATGACATATGCAACTTGGACAATCCAAAAGCCAGTATTTTAAGAAAGTTCGGTCAACTTGGTCACTGAGTCATAGTCTAGGGTCGGTCAAAGTTCGCTGCCAAAGAGAGAGAGAAAAGAAACACTCTGCGTGCACTCTAACCTAGATCAGAATGGTTATCACTTTATCTAATCAGGAAACCTCCCACTGTAATCACAAATTCTCCTATAAACCTGAAAGAAGAATTAGTCGGGATCACCCGAAGAGTAAACCAACTCATCAGTGAGAATCGGGATCCAACTATCATCGCATGATAACTTGATGGAAGCCACTCATGTTATCACACTCCAGAAGGTAAGAGCATGCCTGGCAAGTTTCGGTTTCTTTAGAAACTCCCGATATGATTTTTACCTCAAGCTCTTATGACCTTGACTTTAGTCAACAAATCATAAGTCACATGTCAAGTTCTACCCGTCATTATCCAGATTGATTTGAACCCACCCGTACCTACCCTTGACTTTAGTCAACAAGGCAGTATGACTGTCCCAAACCAACGCATCTATCTATGCAACAGATGAATACCCAGCAGCTACCAAACACTATGCCTTGACTTTAGTCAACAAACATAGCTTGAATACTACTGACCATCCATAATAAATGACGGAGGGCTAAGGTTGGTTTTTGGAGAAAAACCTTTAACGTAATGAACTTGATCTCGTTGAAGGAACCTGATAGCTTTTTATAAAGATATAGTGGCGAAAACCTTTTGCTAAAGAGGTCACTCCCGGTGAAGGGATCTCGGCTCTTTCCTCATGGAATGAGGTGCAGGATATTCCAAACTGAATACCACGATGCAAAGCAACTTGTAATCAACTATAGTGAAGTTATTACCCTGATGCAAACTTCTGCCCAAGGGATCACTCCCGGTGAAGGGATATCGGCCCTTGCCTCGTCGAATGAGGTGCAGGATATTCCAACTGAATATCACTATGCAAAACAAAAAGAAACGTCTTTGTAATAACACTTTTTAAAATTGGTTCCAACAACATCAAATATAGGTTTGTTTTATCCTTACATTGATAAGAATCAATGCAGTCCCATCAATTAATCACACCAGAAAAGAACGAAAATATAATGTACGTATATGCCATCCGCATTCGCCACTGGGTCCCGTCATTACCCGTTAGGTTACTTAACTAACGACAGAGCGGGGACTAGACTAGCGCGGGTGTAAAACATATACAACATCTAATAGTATATATACCAATATACAATAATCGCTCCAGGCGTGATAATATGCAACATTACAGAAAAGTAATAAGCATCACAGAACAATACAGATAATCTGGGATCCCCGGGTTTCACAGAGCCGCAACTGAAACCCGACGTTCCCCTGGTCGTGTGGATAGCCTGTGCAATGAAACCTAGACCCCTACGGGTGCGGCAAGTTACCCGCCAAAACCTGAAGCGAGGCAGCCCCTTACAACATAGTGAATGGACCACCCGGCACTTCACGGAATCCGGTAACTTGAGCACCCCTCCTTGGGTCAACCTATACCCCCTATGAGTGCGGCGAATAGTCTGCCAATTCTAAAGTGAGGCCCCTCTGCCTCTCAAAGCCATGAGATGCGGACCCGTTGCCCTCCAGAACCCGGCTATCCGTGCACTCCGTCGCGGGGTAATCATAGTACAGAAAAGAAAATATATACAACGGGTACATCGACCTCAGCCCGGTCGTGCCCCAAAAGAATATTATATAAACAGGCAGTGACGGCAGTCCACATGTTGGACGCTCGCCCCGCAATATCAAATGTACAAATAAATCCAAACAGCACTACCATTGCACACTGCTATCCACCACGACATATCCGCAACATCACAGCACAACACAGAACATCAACGCGAATGTCACATTCGCAAATCCGTCTAAAAGGACTATAACAATTAGACGCAATTTACCGCTCGAATGACATTCACGGTTGGAGATATAATGTAAATACTGTATACTAACAAGTTTAAAATTTTGATCGACAAAACTTCCCGAAGTGGGCCCCACGTACATCTGCTGTACAGTTACAAAATATGGGCCCAAAAGAAATATTCCATAAACCACAATTTACCATGAGGAACACACTGTAGAAATTTAGCTCACTGTTCCCACAATCTTGCGGCGGATCCGCGGCCAAACCCTGGTTTTGGCCGCGGATCCGCCGCCGTACTGTGGGAGCACGTGACCAAATTTCACCAGTATGCTTTAAAAAGCTTGAACAATTTTCTGTGATATGTAAAATAATTTTTAGACCAGATTAAAAATCGACAGAAACTTTTGCACTGAAAATTGTAGTTTTCGAAAATCCGTTCGATCGATATTTTAAACGCGTTAGAACATGTTAGTAAAGCTTAATGGCCTGGCTTTGATACCACTGTAAGTCCACCACAGCGCTCCGGCCGTCTAACAGACGCCAAATGCGGAACAAAAACTTTTACAACTGGCGCTATCGTGTACTATAACCCGGATCTGCCATTATAACTAAACTAACAAACTACAAAGTGGGTAGAAATGTTATACCGAACGATCCGAGTCCTTCGGTCTTCAACCATCATCCCACGCTTTGTTGCGGCTGTTCCGATCTCCTCGATCTCCAGTCTTTTCGTCCAGGTGGCACCACGTCAACGGATTTTTAAACGGGCTCCCGCCTCTGAACCGAGGCAACTCGATCATCAAGTTTGCTAAAAGAGATGACCGAGATTGATGTAGAGAATGAGTAGAACACTTTGTCTAACTTCGTCCAAAGCTATGGACGAACGGTTAATGAAGTTGCCTTTTGGAATCGGGTGATGGAAAAATGAGCTATATGAAATTACATGAAGCTAAACTATCATAATCTTTTTCCCAAAACACAACCTTAGCCCACCAAAAGAAGTGGCCGGCCATTATCAAGAGGGGGTGAGTGTAGGAGAGGGGAGAGTGACCATAACATTTAATGAAGAGAATGATTCATCTAACACCTTGCATTTATCATTAATGCAACAATGAATCATCTAACCTAGTCACCAAAACCATTAATGCTATAATTAATGCACTAATGACACACTAGCCTAGTCACCATCTAGAATCTTCTAGAACCATCCACACACTCATGACTCACCTTAAGAAAAGATAAATCCATCTTTAACCGAATGTTAAAGACGGGCGATAGAAAACTGGAAACCGGCAACTTCCAAAAGCTACCCCGAAACGAATTTTAGGATAACCCCGTAGCAGTATAAACATACCCGCATTTGTATTACTACCGAATAAAAATGCAACTGAGACAAAGATATTATATCTACACAGTATAATACTCGGATTCGGCTTAACCAAAGCCGACCAGTATTATCTGCCCGAAATATGACATGTGCGTAAACGCACGTGCATTTTTCGAACCCTGCCATAAAACCATACGGCCTCTACAACGTTTCGCCCGAACTTGGGAAACTGTCTGTGGGGAACTCTAATGACTCATCAACACACTGGCACTGGGTATAAACTCTAGCACGTCAGAGGTACAAGCTGTACGTAACGGTTGGATATGTATTGATTGAAAGGGAAGCTGACGAACGAACTCATCCAGAAACCCTACTGAGCCTGACAGTGACAATATCCGTACAGTCCAGTCCGTTCGTCTAAGAGTATCGCATATCGAGTCTAGGGGGTGGATAAAGTCAGACCCCTAATAACGCGATAATTCATGTCGGTATGAAGCCCATCACCACCTGAGAAACTACTGATCCAAATCAGTAATTCTCCACTACCTCGGCCGAGGATTTCTAGTGATGGCCACCTGTGCACTGTGCGACATCAGCCCCCAATACCGGGAGAGACGAATCCCCAACGATCCGCTCACTGCCTCTATGTGGCTCGGGACTGTACCCAACTAAAACCTGTTTGCACGTCTCCTTTGAGCGTGGTAGGGTAGTAATCAAAGCACAGTGGGAACTCACACGAGACAAATGACGATCTCAGGTCGATAAACCAACCTGTACACATGTCACCAGGGAACTGCTATCTGACGATATATATAATACCAACTAGCAAGTTCCCGGCGAGTCCTGTCCGGTGTACTCAACGAGCACCTGTATACATCTTAGGTGAACCAACTGACACCAATGGCTTGTGAGACCGGCCATCGCCCCTCGTCGGGGTCTCGACTGTATATACTAGTCTACTCTGGAGTATCGATGCCCTGTCTCGAAACTGTTAGTTATATGTATGCCCTAGAGGCCATTACTATACATGAGATGTATATTGTAGTGGATGCTTGGACATATATAGGGAGGACTTTCTTGCTCGACATGATAGTATGCTATCTGGTTACTCTTTACCTTAACGTGTACACTGATTGTCTCTCTGTTACATGTTGGTAAAGCCCTTAGGATGTGTACTTGACTACTTGGACTATGATGCGGATCAGACTAGTGGGGACATGGTAGTCCATAAGTACATCCTTCAAGGTCCTTAGTCGTGGGTGTATCGAGACGGGGCATCGATATATCAGAGTAGACTAGCGTATACCTTCTCGACCCATGTAGATGGGCGATGGATGATCCCATATCCATTGGTGTTTGACATCAGAGATGATATACGGGTGCTCAGTGGAGACTGGGTACACTGGACGGACTCGCCGAGAACTCCCAGATGGTATTATACCTTACGTCAGATGACAGTTCTCTGGTGACACTGGTGCAAATTAGTCTGTTGACCCGAGATCGTCATAGAGTCTTGTGTGATTCCCACTGTGCTTTGATTTCCACCTTACCACGTCCAAGAGGGCGTGCAAAACGGTGGTTTTTGGGTACAGTCCCGAGTCACATGGAGGCAATGAGCGATAGGAGGGGTTTCGTCTCTCCCGGTATTGGGGGTTGATGTTGCGCTATGCTCGATTGGCCATAACAGGGAAGTCCCTGGCCAGGGATGATTTAGAGATTTACTGGTAAGAGTTACCAGTAGTTTCTCGACCCGTTATGAGCCTCACATCGGCACGACTTATCGGTTATTGGGGTCTGACGTTTACCACCCCTAGACTTGATATGCGACATATCAGACGAAGAGACCGGACTGCACGGGAAGTGTTACCGTTAGGCTTTCACAGGAGTTGGAGCGGTCTTGCTTGCTGATCTTCTGATCGTTCAATACCCGGGTAGCCATTACGTCCAGCTAGTACCGTTGACGGCTTGTGGGTGCTCGATGTGATCATCACCTACTGCCGGCGTATTGACGAGTCTTCAGAGTCCTACATAGAGGTTTTACTGGCTCAGGCAAAACGAAATAGGAGCGCATATGTGATATGTGTGGGACCGAGAATAATGCGTGTATGTGATACCATATTCTATTCTCGCGACTTTTTGTATCGGTCGGTTATATGTGATATAGCCGGATTATCGAATCAAGTGTTGATTCGATAAGTCGATATATTGGATGTTAGTCGGTTATATGAGATATAACCGGATTATTAAGTCAAGTGTTGATTTAATAATTTAGTGTATAATTGTATATTGGATATACTAATTTACATTAACTAACATTTGTTCACTTAAGGATTTTTCTCACATGTGCACTACTTTAATATATATGTGATATATATTAAAATGTGTTTTCTTTTTTGTATTATGATTGATGATACATCTTTCATGGGTGTATGAGACTTACACCATGCTATTTGTTATGTTGGGTTTAATATTTAAAAGTAATTACAAAATTAGTGGAAAATTAGAAAATGCATGAAGCTTGTGGAAGCTTGTGGATGCATTGACTAAAGTCCACTAAGTTTGTTTTTACTTTGGATTTTTGTTAACCTAACCATCACACTTAGCCATGATTAAGTCTCTACATGAGTTAGTATATGATACTCACTCACCCATGGTTATCTCACTCACTTGATCATTATCCTCGTCTTTTTCTTTTGTTCATCTTCTTCTTCTTTGAGCAAAAAGAAAAAGCTTGCCAGGGCTTCAAAAAGAGAGTGAAAGATTGTGAGAAATAAAATTCTAAAGAGAACCCACTTCCTATTTCTCCATCCTCTACTAGACTAGCACTTTAGTATAGGGTGTTTGCTTCACTAATTCTCTAGTTAGTGAAGTAGTAGCTTGAGTTGATATTCCCTCGACGTAGATCTTCTTCGGCCTCGAAGACTTCAAGCAAGGACGCTTCTTTCCCTTCGTGAAGCCATGCAAGAGCCCGGGAGAACCATGATCGCAGCGAAGGGACTACAACAAGAAGCTTTAGAAGTGAAGGACCGATCTATATAGGTTGTATTTCGTATTCACTTAGTGGTATATGTAATTTACTTGCATGTGAAACCCTAATTTTCTAGCAAAGATCTTGTTTAGTGTTGTTAGACACGGCTAAAATTTTAATCAGGCATAGTTGATATTTTCTTAACCCTTGTTAGAGTGCCTAGTAACCCTACAGTGGTATCAGAGCCTAGCTAGAGTATTAGGCGACGTGTATACGAACTTAAAACTCCGAACGAACTCCGAATCGACGAAATATACCCTTCTCTGGACAATTTTTAAAAACTGTGATTTTTCTGGAATAAAAATACCTAAAAAAATCTGCAGGTAATTTTAAGCATAACTGTGCAAAACGACAAAGTAAGTCGTACGGACCGCCGCGGAACCGCGGCAATACCCTGCTTGTGCTGCGGATCCGCGGCCGTACAGTGAACTTCTGCTTTGGGTTTTGCACAGTAATACCCGTATCTGTTATAGCTATTTTCTGGGTATTTTTAATCTGGCTCAAGTGTTGAGTGTTTTGGGGATTATTTTGTATTCGTTGATTCGATCGGAAAATTTAATTTCGTTCTTGTTTTCCGGATAATTTAGAAAGTATTAAAATGTTTGAACGAATATCATTAACTCTATTTTTCCCGGCACGAAAAACTTTCAAGGGTTGAATTTTTCTTGAGTTTAAATCTTTCGGAAAAACATGCATGTAACGCGATGGACCCTCTAGAAGAACACAAACCTTAACTCGATTATGTGACCGTCTTGAACTGCCTCTAAACCTTAGGGTTTGGGGCAGTACGGCGTGCCACATGTGAGACGTTGGCTTGACCCTTCTACGGCTGGACCGTTGCTACTGTGATGTATTCTGGAATTTTTGAACTCCGCTCAAGTGTTGAGATATTAAGGAAATCTTGGGTATTTGATTATTCGATCGGAAAGTTTAATACTGTCTATTTATCTGGAATGTGATACAATATGTGGAATTCATATTGTTAGGCATGAAATGCGAAGTATGTGATATTTCGGATTTGTGATGTCTAAAGAGATTGTGAATTCCAAATGTTGTAGTTTTACACTTTCTTTTCTGCGACCGTAAGTGTAATATGTGATATCGCCGGTTTCGTTGCTATATGTCAACGACAATTGGGATGCGCATATTTACTTACGTTGATGACATGTGATGTTATGTGTTGCTGGATATGTTATATTGGATCGTCGCGTTCTGAATAGCCGGGGGGTTTTATGTGAGATGAGGGTCTTTATTTTCATTCTTGTAAAATTAAATGTATGTAATATTCTTTTATTGGGGCACTTCCGGGATGAGGTTGATGTCACTATTTGTATATTATTTACTTTTCCGCACTAGGATAGACCCAAGGAGGAGAGCATAAGTAACCGGGTTCTAGAGTCCAGTGGGAGACCAACTCAAGGAGTCGAGTCCGGGTCTCCTAACTCTAGAATTGGTAGGGTTGCTTGCCGCTCTCGTAGGGGTCTAGGGGTGTGGGTTTGGCTATTCATCGCGACCGTGGTATCCGTGTTTTATAGAGGCTCAAAATAAAACAGGGACGCCCTAGTATATCCAATGTTTCATATGTTTCTTCTGCTGCGATATCTGTGATGTGATCATTTGATATGTTGTGATAGATACTGTATATGGCATATATGATATATTATATAGACGTTACTTATGTTTTACACCCACGCTAGCCCTGCCCCGCTCTGCCGTTAGTTACCTAACCTAACGGTGCACGAGGGGACATCGAGGTGAATGCGGATGGCATAAGTGTACGTCGTATTTATCTGTGATGTTTAGGTGACTTAAATGATGTGACTTCATTAATGTGATTAATGAAAGAAAAGAAACATAAAAGATGTTGTGGAATCGAATTTTCAAAAACATGTAGCTACAGTTCTTGCTTTGCATCGCGGTGTTCCTTGTAGAACATCCTGCACCTTATTCGATAAGGAAAGAGCCGAGATCCCTTCACCGGGAGTGACCTCTTTAGCAATAACTGGCAGATGCTACAACACTCGGTTTGTCTTTTGATTGCTTTTCTAGTTCTTGCTTTGCACAGTGATATATATGATATATCCTACACCTCATTCGACGAGGAAAGAGCCGAGATCCCTTCACCGGGAGTGACCTTTTTAGCGAAACTAGCAAAAAGCCTCAAAAACACTCCATTTTAAAATTATTTGATTCTAAAACGATATCAAGTTCATTACGCAATAGGTTTTTCAGAAAAACCTATCGTAGCCCTCCGTCATTTCAGATAAGTCCTACTTAGTATTCGTGCTACGTTTGTTGGCCTGCGTTAAGGCGTAGTGTGCGGTAGCTAACTAGTATTTATCTGTTTATGCATATGATGCAGATTGGATTAGGGTAGTCGTGCGACTTTGTTGGCCTGCGTCAAGGATCCTGCGGGTGGGTTTAATTCAATCCAGAAATGACGGGTTGAACTTGACTAGCGCACTATGGTTTGTTGGCCTGCGTCAAGGTCATGCGACGCTAGGGGCAAAATTATCGGGAATTTCAAGTGTTGAAATTTGCAATAAGATTGCATGCCTTCTATGAGATAATTGGATCCCAATACCCACTGCGAGTAATTGTTACTCCTAGGAGAGTTTTACACATTACAATTAGCCGATCAAGTAGGTGTCTAGAAAGGTGTCAACGGGGTTACGCCTCTGGGAAAATGGGGTTTAATTTAATTAGGTCCGTGCGAAAGCACGGGGAACCTCCCTCAAAGTACTGACACTGGTCTGGTTGAAAGATTGGCGAAGTTGTAGGGTGTAATTAATCCCGGCTAGTCTTTCCTTTTTAGGGTTTGAAGGAAGATTTGATAAAAACAATGGGAGCCATCCTGATTAGATAAAATAATAACCAATCTGATCTTATAAGAGCGCACGCAGAGTGTTTTCTTCTCTCTCTCTCTCCAGGTAGCGACCATGTCACACCTTAATCAAGATAATAATACGGATGTATTGACCGAACCCGCTTGTTATACTGAGCTGGGGAACGTTGGTCCCTCTCCAACTTATAAATGTTATAAGACAAAGCAGGAAATAGGGGATTACCAAAATTCTCGTGCCGCCCAAACAAAGAAAGTGCATGCTGATGCATCTTCTTCGGATGTGTTCATTACAGAGAACTGTTTCTCAGTATCCTTTACGTCCTGGGTATGTGATACCGGATCAGGATCCCACATATGTAATTTGTTGCATGGGCTACAGATAGGTAGAGAACTGAGAACGGGTGATAAGTTTCATGAGATAGAAACGGTGCAAGGGTTGCAGCCAAGTCTGTTGGTAGTTATCACCCTGTATTACCAGAATACATTGATTCTGATCGAATGTTATTAGATACCGAACCTGATATACAACATCATATCAGTCTCTTTATTAGTAAAGAAGGATATAATTTTGTATTGTTGGATAATGTTTTGAACATTTCCTATATCAAGAGTTGATCGGTTCAGGCACGTTATCTAAAAGTATTGACGTTATAAATCAAACTACAGTTCTTAGTATACAGAACACACACAAGAGGAAGAGTTCAGAAATGAACGAATCCTTCTTGAGGTATTGTAGACTAGGTCATATAAATGCGACCCGACTAGCTGAAGTTACATTGAGATGCATATTTAAATTAGTTTGAATTTACATCTTGTGAAACTTGCTGGTCATGTCACAGAGATAAGATGACCATAGATCTGTTTATTGAAAGCAGAGAAAGAGTTAGTGAACTCTTGGGATGATACATGTTGATGTATGAAGGTCCCCTGTCTACACATGCTAAGACCGGTTCTTTGTACTTCATTACATTCTCTGATGATCTCTCATGATTCAGACATATGTTCCTGTTGAAACACAAGTCCGAAGCTTTTGAGATATTCACAGAATATAAGTTAGAAAGTAGAGAACCAAAACGGGTATAAGTATTATGTCCTTTGATGTGATCAAGGAGGAGAATACTTGAGCACGGAATTCCTGGATTATTCTAAAGGAGAATGAGATTCTCTCTCAGCATTATTCCTCCGCATACACCTCAGCACGTTGGTGTATCGGGGCGGAGCAATCACACCCTATGAGATAAGGTGTGCTCTATGATGAGTACTACTGAGTTACCTATTTCCTTTTGGGAGTTATGCACTGGAGAAGTTGCATACCTATTGAATAGGGTTCCGATCAGATCAGTTGCCTACCACTTCATATAAGATATAGAAAGGGAAGAGCCTATATCTTAAGTTTGTTAAGATTTTGGTTTGTCCAGCCTATGCCTAAAAGCATAATCCGGATAAGCTCGAGACAAAGTCAGTTCTGTAGAAGTTTTGTTGGATATTCCAAGCATTCGCAAGGGAATATCTTCTACCTAACCGAGGAACAAAAGATGTTTTGTTTCACAACATGCCACCTTTGTGAAAGGGAATTTCTTGAGAAGAAATTAGTGGTCATGAGGTAAAACTGGAAAGAGTTCCAGCTATACAAACTTCAGCTGATAATTTGGTGGAACCAAAGGATTCAATTGCTCCCAACAAAGCTCAGCCTCTTCGCCGATCTAGTAGGGTTTCTCATCCACCTGAGAGATACTTCAGTTTCTCTATGACAATGGGAGCGAGGATTGCATCATGTGATGATGACCCAACCAGTTTCGAGCTGTCCATCAGGGGTGGGACTCTGTAAGAATGGATGGATGCTTAACGATCTGAGATGGAATCCTTATACACCAACAAAGTATGGACTTTGGTTGCTTTATCTGAAGGGTTAAATCCCCATCAGGAGCAAGTATATCTTGAGAAGATTACTTGTTATACATGGAAAGGTTGAGACTTTCAAAGCTAGACTTGTTAAAAGTTTGCATCATTGACCAAGTATGGATTATGATGAAACCTTTTCTAAGTAGCTATGCTTAAGTCCATCCAGATCCTACTTGCCACGGCTACATACCATGACTACGATATCTGGCGGTTGGGTGTCATGACTGCTTTTCTAAATGATAATTTGGAAGGGAGCGTCTATAAGTACACAGCCAGAGGGCTTCGTAGACAGTGGGAGTAGCGGAAACGTGTGCAAGTTGCTTTATGGGATGAAGCAGGCATCGCGGAGTTAGAACATCTATTTTGATGTGAAAGTCGAAGAGTTTGACTTCATCAAAATGGTAGATGAACCTTGTATATACAAAAAGGTAGTAGGGAGTATGGTGGTGATCCTCGTAGAGTACATGGATGACATACTCTTGATGGGAAAGGAGTTTCCTATGCTACGCTTGGCCAATCTTCACTTATCACAATGATTCTCCATATAGGATCAAAATGATACCTACTAAATCCTGGGTTTTGGATCTATGAGATAGATCTAATTGGATGTTAGGATACTCACTAGTTGTAGTGAGATGGTATCAATTGATCCTGGGGAGAATTACTGGAAAGGTTCCAGAGTGATAAGGACGACTGAATGTCAGTCGCGGGCATTGTCTTTACCCTCAGTGGAGGGACGGTATGTTGGAAGAGTTCCAAACTAGATACCGTGACTTACTAGACGATTAAAGGCAAGATACATCGTTACCAAAGATGCTACCAAAGAGGCAGTCCGGGTGTATATCAGTTCATGAGATGAACTTCGTTCCTACCATTATGTGACAATGGAGTTGTAGCTTATGCCTAGGAACGCCCGTCCCATCAGTGATCCAGACATATTCTAAGGCAGTGTCACCTGATCATGGAGATGGTTGATTTCCAGGGGATCGGGGTCAGGAGAGTAGACTCAGAAGACAACACGGCGGATCCACTCACAAAGGCTTTTTCCCAGAGAGAGACTTTTATGGGATGGTTGAGTATGAGATACTGCAACCACTGTTATCAGATGGCCCTAGTGCAAGTGGGAAATTGTTAGTTATATGTATGCCCTAGAGGCCATTACTATACATGAGATGTATATTGTAGTGGATGCTTGGACATATATAGGGAGGACTTTCTTGCTCGACATGATAGTATGCTATCTGGTTACTCTTTACCTTAACGTGTACACTGATTGTCTCTCTGTTACATGTTGGTAAAGCCCTTAGGATGTGTACTTGACTACCTGGACTATGATGCGGATCACACTAGTGGGGACATGGTAGTCTATAAGTACATCCTTCAAGGTCCCTAGTCGTGGGTGTATCGACACGGGGCATCGATATACCAGAGTAGACTAGCGTATACCTTCTCGACCCATATAGATGGGCGATGGATGATCCCATATCCATTGGTGTTTGACATCAGAGATGATATACAGGTGCTCAGTGGAGACTGGGTACACTGGACGGACTCGCTGAGAACTCCCAAATGGTATTATACCTTACGTCAGATAGCAGTTTTCTGGTGACACTGGTGCATATTAGTCTGTAGACCCGAGATCGTCATAGAGTCTTGTGTGATTCCCACTGTGCTTTGATTTCCATCTTACCACGTCCAAGAGGGCGTGCAAAACGGTGGTTTTTGGATACAGTCCCGAGTCACATGGAGGCAATGAGCGATAGGAGGGGTTTCGTCTCTCCCGGTATTGGGGGTTGATGTTGCGCTATGCTCGATTGGCCATAATAGGGAAGTTCCTGGCCAGGACTGATTTAGAGGTTTACTGGTAAGAGTTACCAGTAGTTTCTTGACCCGTTATGAGCCTCACATCGGCACGACTTATCGGTTATTGGGGTCTGATGTTTACCACCCCTAGACTTGATATGCGACATATCAGACGAGGAGACCGGACTGCACGGGAAGTGTTACCGTTAGGCTTTCACAGGAGTTGGAGCGGTCTTGCTTGCTGATCTTCTGATCGTTCAATATCCGGGTAGCCGTTACGTCCAGCTACTACCGCCGACGGCTTGTGGGTGCTCGATGTGATCATCACCTACTGCCGGCGTATTGACGAGTCTTCAGAGTCCTACATAGAGGTTTTACTGGCTCAGGCAAAATGAAATAGGAGCGCATATGTGATATGTGCGGGACCGAGAATAATACGTGTATGTGATACCGTATTCTATTCTCGCGACTTTTTGTATCGGTCGGTTATATGTGATATAGCCGGGTTATCGAATCAAGTGTTGATTCGATAAGTCGATACATTGGATGTTAGTCGGTTATATGAGATATAACCGGATTATTAAGTCAAGTGCTGATTTAATAATTTAGTGTATAATTGTATATTGGATATACTAATTTACATTAACTAACATTTGTTCACTTAAGGATTTTTCTCACATGTGCACAACTTTAATATATATGTGATATATATTAAAATGTGTTTTCTTTTTTGTATCATGGTTGATGATACATCTTTCATGGGTGTATGAGACTTACACCATGCTATTTGTTATGTTGGGTTTAATATTTAAAAGTAATTACAAAATTAGTGGAAAATTAGAAAATGCATGAAGCTTGTGGAAGCTTGTGGATGCATTGACTAAAGTCCACTAAGTTTGTTTTTACTTTGGATTTTTGTTAACCTAACCATCACACTTAGCCATGATTAAGTCTCTACATGAGTTAGTATATGATACTCACTCACCCATGGTTAGCTCACTCACTTGATCATTATCCTCGTCCTTTTCTTTTGTTCATCTTCTTCTTCTTTGAGCAAAAAGAAAAAGCTTGCTAGGGTTTCAAAAAGAGAGTGAAAGATTGTGAGAAATAAAATTCTAAAGAGAACCCACTTCCTATTTCTCCATCCTCTACTAGACTAGCACTTTAGTATAGGGTGTTTGCTTCACTAATTCTCTAGTTAGTGAAGTAGTAGCTTGAGTTGATATTCCCTCGACGTAGATCTTCTTCGGCCTCGAAGACTTCAAGCAAGGACGCTTCTTTCCCCTCATGAAGCCATGCAAGAGCCCGGGAGAACCATGATCGCAGCGAAGGGACTACAACAAGGAGCTTTAGAAGTGAAGGACCGATCTACAAAGGTTGTATTTCGTATTCACTTAGTGGTATATGTAATTTACTTGCATGTGAAACCCTAATTTTCTAGCAAAGATCTTGTTTAGGGTTGTTAGGCACGGCTAAAATTTTAATTGGGCATAGTTGATGTTTTCTTAACCCTTGTTAGAGTGCCTAGTAACCCTACAGAAACTCCCACGACTAGGGACACTTTAAGGATGTGCTTACAGACCCCAGCTCCCACGTATATGATCGCCATCATACTGCTGGCTTTCAAGCAAGAATTCTATGGGCTCTATCAACATGCAATAGTGAACTAAAGTATGTATACGATGATAAAGACAAACCAGATAGCATACTATCATCTCGAGTAAGACAGTCATATCGGTATAGGTCCTCTCTCAATCATTGCAATCACGTATCTGCGATCCAATAATTGACTTTAAGGGCACTATATCCAACAATATCCGCGGCAAGGGATACTTGTTCTTGATTGTTACTTTATTTAATTCCCGATAGTCGATGCACATCCGCTTAGTCCTTTCCTTCTTAGGTACCAAAAGAACTGGGGCACCCCAAGGTGACAAGCTGGGTCGAATGAATCCCTTGTTGAGATGGTCCTCAACTTGCGCCCGAAGCTCCTTCAATTCTGCTTGCCACATTCGGTACGGTGTCTTCAATATGGGTTGAGTTCCCGGTACCAAGTCTATGGTGAACTCGATTGCCCGATCCGGCGGTAAACCCGACACTTCTGCAAATACGTCTTCAAATTCTCGTACGACCATCGGCATCCTCTCCTCCCTTTATACGGTGTACAATGTCTCTTCCTTTCTCGGTACAGCTCGGTAGGTTGCTGGGTCCAAGGACTTACTTCCACTCTCGAATATGAACAGTGGGTGGTCAGGGATTTCAAATACTAACCTACTTTGACGACAGTCGATAGAGCGTAAAAAGTACTCAACCAGTCCATACCCAAGACCACGTCGAAATTGGGCATATGTATCACCATAAAGTTGGCATAGAAACCTCGCCCGCAGACTACCATGGGGCATAGATTGTATCCTGAAGTGGACTT
Source organism: Agapanthus africanus (assembly GCA_030015575.1). NCBI lineage: Eukaryota > Viridiplantae > Streptophyta > Magnoliopsida > Asparagales > Amaryllidaceae > Agapanthus > Agapanthus africanus. Next base: position 412,583,568 of record JASDDO010000016.1, read on the forward strand.
GATCACACCGTTTCCCGTGTTGACGTTCCACTCGGTGATGAGAGGTGTTACGGGGATGGAGCCGGCGGTCACAAACTTTTGTGCCATGAAGCAATGCGACGCACCAGAGTCAAAAAGTATGAGTGCAGGTATAGAGGCTACTAGGAGGATACCTATATTATAGGTGGAAGGAAAATTAGTGATGAGACTAACAAGATGTGTATGCATGATGGGAGTAAACTTGGAAACATGACAGTCAAAACAGCGATACCTGTAATCACTTCCCCAGTTGCTTCAGCATCTTCTGCGGTCATAGTAAGGCCTGACGCTTCGGTCTGTTGCGCTGAGCTTGCTGGAAAACTCGCTTCTGCTGGGGGCAGGGGTGGTCCTCTAGCTGTCGTTCCGTGCCCGATTGGTTTATTAGCAGGTGGTGGCCGGGCTCTCTGTTGAGGCGCTCCAAGATTGGCTGGTCTGTTGTCCGGGAGTAATGGTCGTCTTCTCTGTGGACAATCCCCTATGGCATGATCCGGAGACCCACAGACTATACAGAGCTTGTTCAAAATGCGGCAGTTCCTCATGAAGTGTCCGGCTTTACCGCAATGGTTACATGTGACTACTGGTTTCTTGAAAGTAGCTGGTCCTGCTGGTCTCTTAGGTTGTTGCCTCCCGTGAAATTTGGAAGATGATCCCCCAAGAACTTGATTAGCTGGTCGCTTAATGCTAGTCAATCGGTCATCCTTCTTTATGCGTCTCTGAAGGTCTTCGAAGTTCCGTGCCGCCTCTAAGATTTCATCATAAGTTGATAAGGTGGCAGAAGACATGGAGGACTGCGTCTTCAGATCTAACCCCTGTCGGAATCTTGTAGCATATAGTTCCGGGGTTGCCATCAGGTGATGCGCAAACCGACTTAATCTCGCGAACTCCGAAGCACACTCGTCCACCGATTTATCCCACATGCTCCCCTGTTGGAACTGTATAAATTCCCGTTCCATTTTTTGGTGTGCTACGACGGGAAAGTATTGAGTGTCGAACCATCGTTTGAATGTTTTCCAGTCGACGGGCTCTTTCAGCCTGCTTTCCTCGGCCTCCTACCATATTCGGGCATTATCAGTGAGTTGTGGTTTGGAAATGTTCACCTACGCGTCCTTCGGAATTTAGGCGGCACCGAGGTCGTTGATTGTTCCCTTGAGCCATTCCTCAACTTCTAAGGGGGTTTCCTTCCCTGAAAAAGTCTTAGGGTGGAGTGATCTGAACTGTTTCACTCCCGCCGATCCTTAAGGAACTGGGGCCAGTACCTGTTTTAAAATTTCTGCTCGTTGCTGCCTACTCTCACGCAGCTCTTGATGCAGGGAAGCTGTCTGCTACTGCTGTTGCTCCAATAGTCCTTGCATCATTTGTAGCATCGCTGCGTGTTGAGCAGTGGCTTCATTGTCTCCATTTCCCCTTCGGTTGCAGTGATGGTGTCGTCCAGCCTTGGATATCTGAATCAAAAGGGGTTAGGCTATAACCGGAGGTGAAAGACATAGGATAGTAACTTGCAGGAGGAGAAACAATTCATGTCAGAGGGAAACTAGTAAGGAATAATAAAAACGAGAGACACGAGAGTGAAATTGTCGAAATCAAGATTTTATTAACAATGCTAACGGGAATACAAGGAATTATTAAATAGGGTCCTACTTCTATACACATTTTATTTGGCTCACTAAAAGCTAAGAGCTAAACAGGTGCCATTCGTCCATCAATTATGAAGCGGAAACTGCGCGTTATTGGCTCGGCGCTTGTTGATCTTTCTTGCAAAACTGTAAAAGAAGGGAGGGCCTGGTACATCCCGACGTTAGAGTTACGGAGGAGTACGACGAACACATCGATAAGCATGCCCCCGAATATAGAGGGTTTTCCCAATGAACCATATGTGTGGCCCGTATTCTTTTGGTTCTTCTTCTTCCACTGGAATTTCCTCCTCAGCGGGGGCCTCCTCTTCGGGCTCCTCCTCCTCCTCAGATTCTTCTACCTCCATGGGATCTTCCTCTTCCTCAACGGGATCTTCCTCTTCAGCAGGGACGTACTCTTCAGGTTCTTCCTCTTCAGCAGGGACGTCCTCTTCAGGTTCTTCCTCTTCCTCGACGTGATTTTCCTCTTCTACTGGGGGTTCTTCTCCTCTATCTTCCATATCGTCCTTGGGGATATTTATTTGGGGACCTATTATTTCGTCGTCCGAATACCCAAGCGTAGCTTCAAAGGTGATGTTTGGCGTGTTGTCCTCGTCCGGAAGATGTGCCATGATCTGAGAAGGATGGTCATGGTCAGGATATAGAGATCTCAAGGAAAGGACGAGGAATGGGAAAACTTTATGAAATTGATACAAGCGGATGGGATTCACAAATATAATAAGTCAGTTAATAGTTTCATTTTAGTACACAAGACGGACCTGCATGGGCCACCACAAAAACCTGTCACGTCCCACTTCCCAAAGAAGGTGAAGAGTGGCGTGGCACGGTCTGCAACCAAACTGTATTGAAGGTGGCCTATTCAATAAAGTTACGTTAAGCGTAAGAATAATCATAGTATGCAGGGTGTGTACCAAAATAAAACAATAAAAGCGAAAGGCATTTATTTCCATTAACCAACTTTATTACATTCCAAGAGAAGGAGCAAAGCAAACTAATTGGTTTAATTACATCAAAGAAACAAAGCCCTAAACAAGTGGGTGACAAAGAAAACTAATTAATCCTCCGATATAACTCTGCATAATCTTCGTTAGTCGGTTCCTCACCTAGATCTTCATCATAAAACTCATTCCCATCTAACGGACATTCTAAAAGGGAAAAAAAAAGAAAGTCCGTCAGCGAGTTATACTCGGGTAGGATTGCCTCATAAGGAAATAGGAGTATAAAAATGAACAGGTGTATATAAGAGTATGATGTATGCATGCAGACATAATGTAAGGGGTGTAAATGTTTGAAATGCACAAACTTAAGACGTTTTGAAGAGAGGTATATATGAGCATGAGTATGTTGTAAGTTATATGTAGATAAGTAGTAGGAAGTATAGGTGAAGGTAAAAGTTCGTATTAGTTTGTTAAATAAGGGTCCGGATACTCGCGATTATTCCGTTGTGGCCACGGAACAACAACTGGGGAAGTGAAATGCACCGTTTCACTTCCCTGGATCATGATCGAGTAGTAAGGGAATCCGAGTTCCGCATCCTCTTGCCTAATCAAACTACCCATCCCCGTTATTCAGTATAAAGGTCTAGAGTTAGTGCGTATACCTCTAGCGATGGAATTTCCACATTGTATGGTATCCACATTTTTGGATCATTCGCCCTCAAATAGGGTTAGTAGTCGTCCACATTTTGGACTGGTGACCCTGCCTGCAGGGATCTTCATATTTGTATAGTCGTCCATACATCAGACTGGTCACCCAGAATATCGGGATCTTCTCAATAAGTATTCTATACCTAGGTCCGCGCATTCTAACCCTAGCCATATCATATGTTAGGTATGTCATAAACTGGAATTTTTTTAAAAAGTATTGATCTCATTTAATATGGCCTCCACAGCCACTCGTTTTATTTTGTAAAGTACTTCGTGTCTTCTTAGGGAATGCTTAGTAAAAAGAATAATAGTGTTTACTTATCTTTTATTACTTCTCAGAAAAACCATGAGGTATGGAATATTTATCATTTTGGAAAAACATAATGTTTTACGGAAAAATATCCTTTCGATAAAAGGTTGTGGTGTTTATTTGAAAATCTTTTGCAAAAGATTTTTATATGGAGCTTAGACACACTCACAATATGCACAATCAAGCCTAGAGCTAAGGTCTCCTAAGTCAACTAGACTGCTCCTAACTGTTCCAAAGGGCAAGTTGTGAGATTCTCAAATCGCCTCTTCACCGCCAATTGTGGCCAGGTAAGCACAAGTAAAGACAGGAGGGATTCGCTTACGAATCACAGTGAGACGGGCCTTTTAAAATTACCTTTCCCACTTGTCTAGCCTAGGCACCATAAAGTCTGGTTTAGATAAACGACCGATGCCTACAACCTTTCCTTTGTCCTAATGAGCACGACAGTCCTTATTGGCCGAGTCTAATATTTTTTTAATTAACTCGTAGGTTGATGCAAAAATGCTTTTTGTGATTTTTGGGGTCCTTGTAAGGGTAATGAAATCCCCACCGAATCTGAATTGGTGTTATAGCCTCTTAAAAGTCCTTTTTTTTAAAAAATACAAAGCAGTAAACACACAAAAATCAGAAACACTTGCCAAAAATCTGGATTGATGTTTATTTGAAAATTACGTTTTAATAAGGTACTAGATATTCCTTTTGGAAAGATATCGTTATACGGATTATGGTTCTTGTTGAAAATGGCCCTTCAATAAAGGTCGAGGTATTTAAATAAAATTAATAATTTTATGAAATTATAGTGTTTTAGGTTCGGGGTAACTTTTTAGAAAAATATGTTCGTTTTGGAAAAACCATAAGCCGTTATTTAAATTTAGTATTTTCCTCTTTAAAAAGGTTGAAGGAATTTAACAAAATTATAGTAGTTGAAGAAAAAATATAAGTAAAATATATGTATGTCGTATCTAAAACATTTATTCCACATATTTTATCTTTTATGGATATTTTAAACAAATATAACATTTTAATGAAACGAGAGTATTTTGTGAAAGTAACCTATTTCGAGATCACAACAATAGTATGGGTGAGAGTAGGTATAAAAGGGGTGAATTAATATTCATGAGTTATAAATATTAGGCCTATCACATTCCATGTAGCATGAGGGTACAGTATTTTTGGTATATACGAGTGATTAAGGAACTCATTTTAATTGGAGGTTAAGATTATCATCATTAAGGGTACAAGTAATAGAAATGCACGAATATAATAACATCATGTTAAATAGGGGGTTGATGATTAGAAGTTGGAACTGGGTTATTGAGAAAAGAAGAAGGCGACAGAATGAGGGGAGAGAGGCGGATCCTATTTTTGGTTCGAATTAGATGTAGACGGTTGAAGACGTAGGCTTGTGCAAAGTTCCTCAATAGCTCTGTGCCCAGATTTTTCCTCGGCGATTGGGTGGAGTCGTAGCATCGGCGTTGTCGATACGAAGGCACTGGTATTTTTTCAGAATTTTTGGAGTTCTGAGGAGTGAGAAATCAATGTTTAAAGTTTCTATTTATATGGGTTTTTCACCAACCAGAAAATCCAAAAAATTCGTTAAAACCCACGAAAATCCGCGCCGGCCCAATGATTGCGAATCATCAGTTGATGATTGCGCCTGCATCTAGAGGATCCTGGCCATTGGATCTGCATCCAACGGCCCAGGGCGCACCGTCACGCCGCTGCCAGGTGCCACGTGCCCGCGTGGCTAAGGATCACGCGGTTTTGCGTGGTCCTCACCACGGGTCGCCGCCGCGCGTTCTGGGCCGTTGGATCGAGCATCCAACGGTCCAGGTTAAAGGGGTGTTTAAAAAAAATTAAATAAAAATTAATTAAAATAAAAACTTGGCAGATTATTTAAAATTATTGATTTGGATTAAAATTTTTGTTAAAAATAGTTAAAATTATGGAAAAATTTCAGAAAATAGGTTTTATTGTTATCTTAAGTATAAAAATAATTTTGGGCCAAAATAAATAATATATCCCATATTTACGGTTCTAGCTTAGTTATAATAATTATATAATACCTAGTTTATCCTTGATATTTTTGAACGTACACACACACACACACACACACACACACACACACACACATATCTATATATATTGAATTAATTGTTTTAATTGATAATAAAAGTGTGTAGAGTATTTTAAGGTATTTATAAAATTTTATTAGCACATTTTTAGCCTAGGAAAATATAAATAATCTTTAGAAAATTCCTTTAACCCTATTTCTCAATGTCTTGAATATTACTAATACTATTTTTATTCAAAAACATTCTTTTACCCACAAAAAACGCAAATAACCACTCGACTCTAGGAATTTAAAATAAGAGTTATTTACGTATTTTGTGGGTAAAAGAATGTTTTTGAAGAAAAATAGTAGCGGTAATATTCAAGGCATCGAGAAATCGGGTTAAAGGAATTTTCTAAAGATTATTTATATTTTCCTAGGCTAAAAATGTGCAAATAAAATTTTATAAATGCCTTAAAATACTCTACACACTTTTATTATCAATTAAAACAATTAATTCAAACTATATATATATATATATATATATATATATACGTTCAAAAATATCAAGGATAAACTAGGTATTATATAATTATTATAACTAAGCTAGAACCGTAAATATGGGATATATTATTTATTTTGGCCTAAAATTATTTTTATACTTAAGATAAAAATAAAACCTATTTTCTGAAATTTTCCCGTAATTTTTCCGTAATTTTAACTATTTTTAACAAATTTTTGACCCAAATCAATAATTTTAAATAATCTGCCGAGTTTTTATTTTAAATAATTTTTTTAAAACCCTTTTAACGTGGACCGTTCGATGCTCGATCCAACGGCCCAGAGCGCGGCGGCGCCCACGTGGTGGGGACCACATGAAACCGCGTGATCCCCAGCCACGCGGGCACGTGGCACCTGGCGGCAGCGTGACGGTGCGCCTTGGGCCGTTGGATGCAGATCCAACGGCTAGGATCCTCTGGCGGCGGGCGCAATCATTGGGCCGACGGGGATTTTCGTGGGTTTTAAAGAACTTTTTGGATTTTCTGGTTGGTGAAAAAGCCCTATAAATAGACACTTCAAACATTGATTTCTCACACCTCAGAACTCCAAAATTTCAGAAAAAAATAATAGTACCTTCGTATCGACGACGCCGACGCTGCGGCTCCACCCAATCGCCGAGGAAAAATCTGGGAACGGAGCTATTGAGGAACTTTACACAAGCCTACGTCTTCAACCGTCTACATCTAACTCGAACCAAAGGTAGGATCCGCCCCTTTCCCCTCATTCTGTCACCTTCTTCTTTTCTCAATAACCTAGTTCCAACTTCTAATCATCAACCCCCTATTTAAAATGATGTTATTATATTCGTGCATGCATATTCCTTATACCCTTAATGATGATAATCTTAAGCCCTAATTAAAATGAGTTCCTTAATCACTCGTATATACCAAAAATACGGTACCCTCATACTACATGGAATGTGACAGGCCTAATGTTTATAACTCACGAATATTAATTCACCCCTTTCATACCTACTCTCACCCATACTATTGTTGTGATCTCGAAATAGGTTACTTCCACAAAATACCCTCGTTTCATTAAAATGTTATATTTGTTTAAAATATCCATAAGAGATAAGATATATGGAATAAATGTTTTAGATACGACATACATATATTTTACTTACACTTTTTCTTCAACTACTATAATTTTGTTAAATTCCTTCAACATTTTTAAAGAGGAAAATACTAAATTTAAATAACGGCTTATGGTTTTTCCAAAACGAACGTATTTTTCTAAAAAGTTACCCCGAACCTAAAACACTATAATTTCATAAAATTATTAATTTCATTTAAATACCTCGACCTTTATTGAAGGGCCATTTTCAATAAGGACCATAATCCGTATAATGATATCTTTTCAAAAGGAATATCTAGTACCTTATTAAAACGTAATTTTCAAATAAACACCAATCCAGATTTTTGGCAAGTGTTTTGTATTTTTGTGTGTTTACTGCTTTGCATTTTTTAATAAACGGACTTTTAAGGGGCTATAACACCAATCCAGATTGGGTGGGGATTTCATTACCCTTCCTAGGACCCCAAAAATCACAAAAAGCATTTTTGCATCAACTTTCGAGTTAATTAAAAAATATTAGACTCAGCCAATAAGGACTGTCGTGCTCATTAGGACAAAGGAAAGGTTGTAGGCATCGGTCATTTATCTAAACTAGACTTTGTGGTGCCTAAGCTAGACAAGTGGGAACGGTAATTTTAAAAGACCCGTCTCACAGTGATTCATGAGCGGATCCCTCGTTTCTTTACTTGTGCTTACCTGGCCACAATTGGCGGTGAAGAGGCGATTTGAAGATCTCACAACTTGCCTTTTGGAACAGTTAGAAGCAGTCTAGTTGACTTAGGAGACCTTAGCTTTAGGCTTAATTGTGCATATTGTGAGTGTGTCTAAGCTCCTTATAAAAATCTTTTGCAAAAGATTTTCAAATAAACACCACAACCTTTTATCGAAAGGATATTTTTCTGTAAAACATTATGTTTTTCCAAAATGATAAATATTCCAAATCTGATGGTTTTTCTTAGAAGTAATAAAAGATAATTAAACACTATTATTCTTTTTACTAAGCATTCCCTAAGATGACACGAAGTACTTTACAAAATAAAACAAGTGGTTGTGGAAGACCATATTAAACGAGATCAATACTTTTAAAAAAATTTCCAGTTTATGACATACCTGACATATGATACGGCTAGGGTTAGAATACGCGGACCTAGGTATGGAATACTTATTGAGAAGATCCCGATATTCCGAGTGACCAATCTGATGTACAGAAGACTATACAAATATGAAGATCCCTGCAGGCACGGTGACTAGTCCAAAATGTGGACGACTACTAACCCTATTTAAGGGCGAATGATCCAAAAATGTGGATAACATACAATGTGGAAATTCTATTCCTAGAGGTATACGCACTAACTCTAGACCTTTACACTGAATAACGGGGATGTGTAGTTTGATTAGGCAAGGGGATGCGGAACTCGGATTCCCTTACTACTCGATCATGATCCCGGGAAGTGAAACGGTACATTTCACTTCCCCAGTTGTTGTTCCGTGGCCACAACGGAATAATCGCGAGTATCCAGACCCTTATTTAACAAACTAATACGAACTTTTACCTTCACCTATACTTCGTACTACTTATCTACATATAACTTACAACATACTCATGCTCATATATACCTCTCTTCAAAACGTCTTAAGTTTGTGCATTTCAAACATTTACACCCCTTACTTTATGTCTGCAAGCATACATCATACTCTTATATACACTTGTTCATTTTTATACTCCTATTTTCTTATGAGGCAACCCTACCCGAGTATAACTCGCAGAAGGACTTTTTTTCCCCCTTTTGGAATGCCCGTTAGATGGGAATGAGTTTTATGATGAAGATCTAGGCGAGGAACCGACTAACGAAGATTATGCAGAGTTGGCATCGGAGGATTAATTAGTTTTCTTTGTCTCCCACTTGTTTAGGGCTTTGTTTCTTTGATGTAATTAAATCAATTAGTTTTCTTTGCTCCTTCTCTTGGAATGTAATAAAGTTGGTTAGTGGAAATAAATTCCTTTCGCTTTTATTGTTTTATTTTGGTACACACCCTGCATACTATGGTTATTCTTACGCTTAACGTAACTGTATTGAATAGACCACCTTCAATACAGTTAGGTTGCGGACCGTACCACGCCACTCTTCACCTTCTTTTAGGAAGTGGGGCGTGACAGGTTTTTATGGTGGCCCATGCAGGTCCGTCTTGTGTACTAAAATGAAACTGTTAACTGACTTATTATATTTGTGAATCCTATCCGCTTGTATCAATTTCATAAAGTTTTCCCATTCCTCGTCCTTTCCTTGACATCTCTGTATCCTGACCATGACCATCCTTCTCAATATCCCCAAGGACGATATGGAAGATGGAGGAGAAGAACCCCCAGTAGAAGAGGAAAATCACGTCGAGGAAGAGGAATCCGAGGAAGAGGAAGAACCCGAAGAGGACGTCCCTGCTGAAGAGGAAGAACCCGAAGAGGAAGTCCCTGCTGAAGAGGAAGATCCCGTTGAGAAAGAGGAAGATCCCATGGAGGTAGAAGAATCTGAGGAGGAGGAGGAGCCCGAAGAGGAGCCCCCCGATGAGGAGGAAATTCCAGTGGAAGAAGAAGAACCAAGAGAATACGGGCCACACATGTGGTTCATTGGGAAAACCCTCTATATTCGGGGGCATGCTTATCGATGTGTTCATCATACTCCTCCACAACTCTACCGTCGGGATGTACCAGGCTCTCCCTTCTTTTACAGTTTTGCAAGAAAGATCAACAAGCGCCGAGCCAATAACGCGCAGTTTCCGCCTCATAATTGATGGACGAATGGCACCTGTTTAGCTCTTAGCTTTTAGCGAGCCGAATAAAATGTGTATAGAAGTAGGACCCTATTTAATAATTCCTTGTATTCCCGTTAGCATTGTTAATAAAATCTTGATTTCGACAATTGCACTCTCGTGTCTCTAGTTTTTATTATTCCTTACTAGTTTCCATCTGGCATGAATTGTTACTCCTCCTGCAAGTTACTATCCTATGTCTTTCACATCCGGTTATAGCCTAACCCCTTCTGATTCAGATATCCATGGCTGGACGACACCATCACCGCAACCGAAGGGGAAATGGAGAGAATGAAGCCACTGCTCAACACGCAGCGATGCTATAAATGATGCAAGGACTACTGGAGCAACAGCAGTAGCAGACAGCTTCCCTGCATCAAGAGCTGTGCGAGAGTAGGCAGCAACGAGCAGAAATTTTAAAACGGGTACTGGCCCCAGTTCCTCAAGGATCGACGGGAGTGAAACAGTTCAGATCACTCCACCCTAAGACTTTTTCAGAGAAGGAAACCCCCTTAGAAGCTGAGGAATGGCTGAAGAGTACAATCATAGACCTCGGTGCCGCCCAAATTCTGAAGGACGCGTGGGTGAACATTGCCAAACTACAACTCACTGATAATGCCCGAATATGGTAGGAGGCCGAGGAAAGCAGGCTGAAAGAGCCCGTCGACTGGGAAACATTCAAACGACGGTTTGACACTCAATACTTTCCCGTCGTAGCACACCAAAAAATGGAACGGGAATTTATACAGTTCCAACAGGGGAGCATGTGGGATAAATCGGTGGACGAGTATGCTTCGGAGTTCACGAGATTAAGTCGGTTTGCGCATCACGTGGTGGCAACCCCGAAACTATATGCTAAAAGATTCCGACAGGGGTTAGATCTGAAGACGCAGTCCTCCATGTCTTCTGCCACCTTATCAACTTATGATGAAATCTTAGAGGCGGCACGGAACTTCAAAAACCTTCAGAGACGCATAAGGAAGGATGACCGATTGACTGGCATTAAGCGACCAGCCAATCAAGTTCTTGGGGGATCATCTTCCAGATTTCACAGGAGGCAACAACCTAAGAGACCAGCAGGACCAACTACTTTCAGGAAACCAGCAGTCACATGCAACCATTGCGGTAAAGCTGGACACTTCATGAGGGACTGCCACATTTTGAACAAGCTCTGTATGATTTGTGGGTCTTCGGATCATGCTATAGGGGATTGTCCACAGAGAAGACGACCACTACTCTCGGACAACAGACTGGCCAACCTTGGAGCGCCTCAACAGGGAGCCCGGCTACCACCTGCTAATAAACCAATCGGGCACGGAACAGCAGCTAGAAGACCACCCCTGCCCCAGCAGAAGTGAGATTTCCAGCAAGCTCAGCGCAACGGACCGAAGCATCAGGCCTTTACTACGACCGCAGAAGAGGCTGAAGCAATTGGGGAAGTGATTATAGGTATCGCTGTTTTGACTGTCATGTTTCCAAGTTCACTCCCATCTTGCAGACACATCTTGTTAGGCTCATCACTAATTTTCCTTCCATCTATAACATAGGTATCCTCCTTGTAGCCTCTTTACCTGCACTCACACTTTTTGACTCTGGTGTGTCGCATTGCTTCATGGCACAAAAGTTTGTGACCGCCAGCTCCATCCCCGTAACACCTCTCATCACCGAGTGGAACGTTAACACGGGAAACGGTGTGATCAAGTCCACTTCAGGATACGATCTGTGCCCCGTGGTAGTCTGCGGGCGAGGTTTCTATACCAACTTTATGGTGATAGATATGCCTAATTTCGACGTGGTCTTGGGTATGGACTGGTTGAGTACTTTTTACGCTACTATCGATTGTCATCAAATGAGGGTAGTATTTGAAATCCCTGACCACCCACTGTTCATATTCGAGAGTGGAAGTAAGTCCTTGGACCCAGCAACCTACCGAGCTGTACCGAGAAAGGAAGAGAAATTATACACCGTACAAAGGGAGGAGAGGATGCCGATGGTCGTACGAGAATTTGAAGACGTATTTGTAGAAGTGTTGGGTTTACTGCCGGATCGAGCGATCGAGTTCACCATAGACTTAGTACCGGGAACTCAACCCATATTGAAGACACCGTACCGAATGGGGCCAGCAGAATTGAAGGAGCTTCGGGCGCAAGTTGAGAACCATCTCAATAAGGGATTCATTCGACCCAGCTCGTCACCTTGGGGTGCTCCAGTTCTTTTGGTACCTAAGAAGGATGGGACTAAGCGGATGTGCATCGACTATCGGGAATTAAATAAAGTAACAATCAAGAACAAGTATCCCTTGCCGTGGATAGATGACCTGTTCGATCAGCTGGAGGGAGCTTGAGTGTTCTCCAAGTTCGATACGAACAAGCTATCATCAACTCAAGGTGAAAGCGTCTGACATACCCAAGACGGCTTTCAGGACTAGGTATGGACATTATGAATTCCTAGTGATGCCCTTTGGAGTAACCAATGCCCCTGCAGTCTTTATGAACTTGATGAATCAAGTGTTTTATGAGTAATTAGACAAGTTTGTGGTTATCTTCATCGACGATATTCTAGTGTATTCTAAGAATCAAGAAGAACATGCGGAACACTTACGTGCGGTGCTCGAAACCTTGCGACAACACCAACTTTATGCAAAGCTCAGCAAATGCGAGTTTTGGTTAGAACATGTAGCATTCCTGGGGCATGTGTTGTCAGGCGAAGGGATTTCAGTGGATCTAGCCAAGATTGTCGCAGTTCAGACATGGCCGATACAAAGAACTGTTACCGAGGTCATGAGCTTTTTGGGACTTGCTGGATATTACCGTCGTTTCATCAAGAACTTCTCCAAGATTGCGGAACCACTGACTACTTTGACTCGGAAAGATGTACCGTATGTATGGTCCGAGGGTTGCGAGGAGCATTCACAGAGTTGAAGACTCGTTTAACCTCTACACCCATTCTTACGATTCCCGACAAGATTGGAGGATTCGACATACATTGCGACGCTTCGGGAAAAGGCTTGGGATGAGTTTTGCACCAACATGGTAGGGTAGTGGCTTATGCATAAAGACAATTAAAGGTGCATGAGCAAAACTACCCAACGCACGATTTAGAACTTGCCGCAGTTGTTTTCGCACTCAAGATTTGGAGGCACTATTTATTGGGTGAGAGGGTAGATATTTACACCGATCACAAGAGCTTGAAATATATCTTCACCCAGAAGGAACTCAATATGAGGCAGAAGAGATGGCTGGAATTAACGGCAGATTTCGACGTAAATTTACAATATCATCCGGGAAAGGTGAATGCAGTCCCGGACACTTTGAGTCGCCAACCAATGATTTCGAGTCTGACTACTCATTGGAGGAATCGTCAAGATCTTAATGAACTAGAGACCGAGTTGATAATGCCCGGAATGCTTACATCCTTCATGAATTTGCAAATTCACCCAACATTAGTCGAACGGATCAAGACAGCTCAAATGGATGACCCGATGTTGCGAAGGATCAGAGAAAAAGTGGACACGAATCTGCGGACGGACTTCATCATCCACGAAGATGGTTCTTTGAGATATGGATGCAGAGTCTATGTACCTAAGGGGGAGATGAGAGAGGAATTATTAAAAGAGGCACATTGTTCTCCATACTCTTTTCATCCGGGAGGAACAAAGATGTACAAGGACCTCAGGCAAAACTATTGGTAGCATGGGATGAAGCGGGAGATAGCCAAGAGTGTATCCAAATGTCTTGTTTGCCAACAAGTAAAAGTCGAACACCACAGGATGGCAGATCTATTACAGCCGTTACCAATACCCGAATGGAAATGGCAAAACATTACTATGGACTTTGTGACCGCACTCCTTCGCAGCTCTAAGGGAAACAATGCTGTATGGGTGATTGTGGACCGACTCACCAAGTCGGCGCATTTCATTCCTTTTCGAGTGGGTCAATCAACCGAAAGCCTTGCAGAAAGGTATATGGAGGAGATTGTCAGATTGCATGGCATACCGATTTGCATCGTGTCCGACCGAGATACACGTTTCAGATCTCAGTTTTGGCAAAGACTACAAGAGAGCCTGTGCACGAATCTGAGTTTCAGTACCGCCTACCATCCTCAGACCGATGGCCAATCAGAAAAGGTTATTCAAATTCTCGAAGATATTCTCCGGGCCTGTATGTTGGATTTTAAAGGATCTTGGAAAGATCACCTGCACTTGATAGAGTTTGCTTACAACAATAGCTACCAGTCTAGTATCGGCATGGCACCTTTTTCCGCTTTGTATGGACGAAAGTGTAGGTCACCGTTAAGTTGGGACGATGTTGTGGATCGAGAACTTCTAGGCCCCGAGATAATTGTCGATATAGTGGAGGTGATAAGAACCATCAGGGAACAATTACGCATAGCACAAGATCGGCAGAAGCATTGGGTAGATACGAAGAGAAGGCCACTAGATTTCCAACCAGGAGAACACGTGTTTCTGAAGATTTCTCCTAACCGGGGAGTAATACGCTTTGGGAAATGCGGAAAGCTCAGCCCACGGTTCATAGGTCCCTTCGATATTCTCGAACGAGTTGGAAAGATTGCGTATCTTCTAGCCTTGCCCCCTTCTCTGGAAGGCGTACACAACGTTTTTCATATCTCTTAATTGAGGAAATATGTCAGTGACCCTGGTCACGTTTTGGATCATTCTGAAATCACCGTGGGGACTGACCTAACCTATGAACAGCAGCCGGTGGAGATCCAAGATCGGAAGGAAAAGATTTTGAGAGACAAGACGATCAGATTGATTAGGGTCATGTGGAGGAAGGACTCTTCCGGAGAGTCCACGTGGGAAAGAGAAGACGAGATGAGAGAACGATATCCTCACCTATTTGAAGCTTCCTTTATATAATTTTTCTTCTCTCTCCTTTTGACCTACCTTCTAAATTTCGGGGACGAAATTATTCTAAGGAGGGTAAATTGTAACGATCGAGATTTCTAATAAAATAACTCTTATTTTAAATTCCTAGAGTCGAGTGGTTATTTACGTATTTTGTGTGTAAAAGAATGTTTTTGAAGAAAAATAGTATTAGTAATATTTAAGGCATCGAGAAATGGGGTTAAAGGAATTTTCTAAAGATTATTTATATTTTCCTAGCTAAAAACATGCTAATAAAATTTTATAAATACCTTAAAATACTCTACACACTTTTATTATCAATTAAAACAATTAATTCAATATATATATATATATATATATATACGTTCAAAAATATCAAGGATAAACTAGGTATTATATAATTGTTATAACTAAGCTAGAACCGTAAATATGGGACATATTATTTATTTTGGCCCAAAATTATTTTTATACTTAAGATAACAATAAAACCTATTTTCTGAAATTTTCCCATAATTTTTCCGTAATTTTAACTATTTTTAACAAATTTTTTAACCCAAATCAATAATTTTAAATAATCTGATGAGTTTTTATTTTAATTAATTTTTATTTTATTTTATTTTAAAAAACCCCTTTAACCTGGACCATTGGATGGTCGATCCAAAGGCCCAGAATGCGCGGCGGCGCCTACGTGGTGGGGAACACGCGAAACCACGTGATACCCAGCCAGGCGGTCACGTGGCACCTGGCGGCGGCGTGACGGTGCGCCCTGGGCCGTTGGATGCAGATCCAACGGCCAGGATCCTCTGGCGGCGGGTGCAATCATCAACTGATGATTCGCAATCATTGGGTCGGCGAGGATTTTCGTGGGTTTTAACGAATTTGGATTTTCTGGTTGGTGAAAAAACCCTATAAATAGACACTTCAAACATTGATTTCTCACACCTCAGAACTCCAAAAATTTTGAAAAAAATACCAGTGCCTTTGTATCGACGACGCCGATGCTATGTCTCTACCCAATCGCTGAGGAAAAATCTAGGCATGGAGCTATTGAGGAACTTTGCACAAGCCTACATTTTCAACCGTCTACATCTAACTCGAACCAAAGGTAGGATCCGCCTCTCTCCCCTCATTCTGTTGCCTTCTTCTTTTCTCAATAACCTAGTTCCAACTTCTAATCATCAACCCCATATTTAAAATGATGTTATTATATTCGTGCATGCCTATTCCTTGTACCCTTGATGATGATAATCTTAACCCCTAATTAAAATGAATTCCTTAATCACTCGTATATACCAAAAATACTGTACCCTCATACTACATGGAATGTGACAGGCCTAATGTTTATAACTCACGAATATTAATTCACCCCTTTCATACCTACTCTCACCCATACTATTGTTGTGATATCGAAATCGGTTACTTCCACAAAATACTCTCGTTTCATTAAAATGTTATATTTGTTTAAAATATCCATAAGAGATAAGATATGTGGAATAAATGTTTTAGATACGACATACATATATTTTACTTACACTTTTTCTTCAACTACTATAATTTTGTTAAATTCCTTCAACCTTTTTAAAGAGGAAAATACTAAATTTAAATAACGGCTTATCGTTTTTCCAAAACGAACGTATTTTTCTAAAAAGTTACCCCGAACCTAAAACACTATAATTTCATAAAATTATTAATTTCATTTAAATACCTCGACCTTTATTGAAGGGCCATTTTTAATAAGGACCATAATCCGTATAACGATATTTTTTCAAAAGGAATATCTAGTACCTTATTAAAATGTAACTTTCAAATAAACACCAATCCAGATTTTTGGCAAGTGTTTTGGATTTTTGTGTGTTTACTGCTTTGCATTTTTAAAAAAACGGACTTTTAGGGGGCTATAACACCAATCCAGATTGGGTGGGGATTTCATTACCCTTCCTAGGACCCCAAAAATCACAAAAAAGCATTTTTGCATCAACCTTCGAGTTAATTAAAAAAATATTAGACTCGGCCAATAAGGATCGTCGTGCTCATTAGGACAGAGGAAAGGTTGTAGGCATCGGTCCTTTATCTAAACCAGACTTTGTGGTGCCTAGGCTAGACAAGTGGGAAAGGTAATTTTAAAAGGCCCGTCTCACGGTGATTCGTGAACGGATCCCTCCTTTCTTTACTTGTGCTTACCTGGCCACAATTGGCGGTGAAGAGGCGATTTGAGGATCTCACAACTTGCCTTTTAGAACAGTTAGGAGCAGTCTAGTTGACTTAGGAGACCTTAACTCTAGGCTTGGTTGTGCATATTGTGAGTGTGTCTAAGCTCCTTATAAAAATCTTTTGCAAAAGATTTTCAAATAAACAGCACAACCTTTTATCGAAATGATATTTTTCCGTAAAACATTATGTTTTTCCAAAATGACAAATATTCCAAACCTCATGGTTTTTCTGAGAAGTAATAAAAGATAATTAAACATTATTATTCTTTTTACTAAGCATTCTCTAAGATGACACGAAGTACTTTACAAAATAAAACGAGTGGTTGTGGAAGGCCATATTAAACGAGATCAATACTTTTAAAAAAATTTTCAGTTTATGACATACCTGACATATGATACGGCTAGGGTTAGAATGCACGGACCTAGGTATGGAATAATTATTGAGAAGATCCCGATATTCCGGGTGACCAGTCTGATGTACGCACGACTATACAATTATGAAGATCTCTGCAGGCAGGGTGACCAGTCCAAAATGTGGACGACTACTAACCCTATTTGAGGGCGAATGATCCAAAAATGTGGATAACATATAATGTGGAAATTCCATGCCTAGAGGTATATGCACTAACTCTAGACCTTTACACTGAATAAAGTGGATGGGTAGTTTAATTAGGTAAGGGGATGCGTGTAACAACCGAGTTCAGTTATACCAATTTCTATTGTCGTATTTGTTTGTTTGTGGTGTTTTATTGATTTATCATGTTTGGATGCGAATGGTAGTTTATTTTTACATTGCATTCGACCCGACCCGCTTGCTTGAACTGGTTGATTCATATTCCTAAACTACCATGTCCTGTTAATTAGACACGTGCATCTCATGTTTACTGCATTTTAACATTTCACCTAGCATCGCGTATTTTTACATGTAACATTTTAAATCACGTAAAATAAATTAAAATTGCATTTCATAGCCTACATGATACCCCTGACCCCGTGGTAGCACCCGCGCATCGTGTTCTCATCCCGTTTAGTGAAACGGACGTGTTTGGATGGCTACGCGGACGTATGTGCGTCCGTTCTTGGGGGTATGCATTTTCGTTACCTGATTACTCATTTTAAAATTTGGAGGTCGCATTTATTTTTCGTATTTTAAATCTAAATTTTTGGACCCGACCCGGGCGCATTTTTGAAATACTTTTGTATCTCGCCAAAAATCATTCATTTAAGATCTTTTAATATTAAACGAATATATATTTTTTCTGTTTACCCAAACTAATGAAAATCTTTTAAAATTTTCTTTAAAATATTTTTCCCAACCAATCCCAGCTTCCCTTATTGTGCTGGGCCTCACCACCGAGCCATCTCTCTCTCTTCTATCTCTTTTCTCTCTCTCTTTTATTTTTCCCACCAACCAATCAAAATCCTTCTCTTTTATTGCTGGGCCCCACGAGCTCTCTCTCAGCTTCTCTCTCTTTCCCTTTCTCTTTCTCTCTCTTTCTCCGCAGCTCTCTCTCTCTTCCCTTTCTCTCTCCTCTCGCGCTCTCTTTCTCTCCTCTCGCGAACACTATTCGCTCCTCGAGTCGGGTCACCGCCCGACGCGATACCGTCACCTTCATCCTTATTTCTCCCTCTGTTCTCTTTTTAAACCCGAGCGCTTCCTTTAACCCATCAACTCCTCACCTCCTCCACAAACCCTAAACCCTAAAACTTCATAACTTCATCACCCTCAACTCACTGAGCCTCCTTTTCCTCCTCTTCGCCATCTCCTTCTTCTCCTTTCCATTCCCAAGCCTTACCTGCGCCCACAAGAACCCCAAGAACCCATCGCCACCACCTCATCCCGTCGCCGACCACCTCTCGCCGTCGCCTCCTCATTCATCTTCTCTTCTCTCCCTATCACCTCTGTTCTCTTTCCTCGCACCAACCTTGCACCAAGAGATCCAACAGCAGAACCCTATAATCCTGCACACCTAAACCCTAGCCGGAACCACAGCCATTACCCCACGCCGGCAAACCCTCGTCGTCGTCGCCCCTTGCCGACTCCCCTGGAATCTCAGAGCACCTACCACACAAGCATTTCTGACCCGTGTGATTCCCTTGTGCGCTGTTTGGATTCGTTCCGTATACCGTACACGCGTCGCGACTTTTCCCGCCGACGTGTGACATTCCGTATACCCGTTTCTTGATCCGTCGAGGCAAGTGAAACTTGCTACATGCTATTCATAATATTTTATACCCATTTAATTTCATATTAAACCTGTAGATCAAATCTAATGTCACATGTTCCATTTTTCCATTTCGATGTTCCATATATCATTTTAGATTTATAACTTGAAGCATATCATGTTGCATTTTGATTTACTATACATAGTACCCACATCCGTGTTTAAATCACTTAATAATTATCTGCATAGCCCAAAGTACCTTTAAATAGTTTCTACCTCACCGGACACCCGTTTGCATCCATTTAACCTATTTTATATATAATTGCATCCCTAGATCATTTAACCCATAATAACGAGATTTTAACAATTCCATATTTGTTTAAGTGTATTTTACTTAATGTTGGAACCAGAACCCTAACTCTAATCAATAACCGCGCATCCATATGCTTTAATCTGTACTTTTGCATATAACATCACAATGTTCCATTTTTATTGTTCCATTAGTACTCATACTTGTTTTGTATACCCATGCTTATGTTAGTTTGATTATGAGCACCCACATGACATTTTGTGCACCCCTGACATAACTTGTTACGCCTACTACTTGACACGACATGGTACCGTGCATCTCTTGACATGACATTATACCTATGTACTACCTGACTTGACCTGATGTACCATTGCTTTACCTGTTACCTAATCTTTTTGCTAATGCCAACAAACCTGACCTGTTGTCCCTACGGACATTTCCTATTGTCTATCCAGACAAACATGTACCTGCCTGATCCTGTGTTGGCATTAGATCCAGATTATTTAATACCTGACTTGAACACATATAACTTGGGGGTTGGGGAAATCAATGATGAAACCTGACTTGTAACTCGACAGTTCGATACCTTTACTGATCAGTTTTAGAGGCTAGGCCAGCCTTGGGATGATGCTACCGACATCATCCATCGTTACCCACTACCTTTTAGAGGCTAGGCCAGCCTTGGGATGATGCTGTTGACATCATTCATCGTTACCCCTTTTCCTTTCAGTGCCTCACGGCATGTCTCGGTTTCAGCCCGAGAATCTTCACCGTGATCCCGGGCACGCACGGGATACTATTGAGTTACATCGATGATCCATCAAATTGATTTCAAAGACCTGAGAGTAGTTAACCCAACAGACCGGCTTAGATTACTCACTACACATTACCCCACTATCCTTACTTATATCACTGTTATACCTGTCTTACCATTTATACTCATACCTGCATGTATTGCTACCCCTGTTTATAGTATTGCTTGATATTATGACGCACTGACGTCTGGGTTTTGCATGGACCAGATTCCTTACTTTTGTTGCAGTCCGAGCAGGAGTATTTCAGTCAGCAGGCTGAGCAGTGAGGACTTGCTAGTAGTTAGTTCATTTACTTTCGGTATTATTTCATTCCTGATGTGAGCCCGCATTATGGGACGTACATTCCAGTTTATTCTTGTATTGGATCTTTTGCTTCCGCATTATTTTATTCTTGACTCATTTTGTTTTGGCTTATGGACATGTGTTAGATATTTTATTATTGTTCTTGATATCTCTACAGCCGTAATGTGACTGTGGAAGGATACTTCCTATCCACAGATAGCATGGTTGGCTATGTCACGTGCCTATCTTAGCGTACTCTGGGAAGCGGGGCGTGACATGGTTCTTTGGGTATCAGAGCCATAGGTTATAGGTTAATCGGGTTTGATTCTTTTGTAGTTGGGTATTGGAACCAATACACGAATCAGAATACTTGTGATTAGGAAACATGTCCTGCCACCTTACCGTCCTACCATTTTTGAATCTTAACCTCCTCCTGATTATACTTTTATGATATGCAAACCTCCTTTGCGTATCGACTCGAAACCTGGTTCCTTTTTGGTTATCTCTAGAACTTAGGCGACTTGGGTAGAGTTATGTGATTGTAGCTATGATACCGCGGCATGGTTACAATGCGGTACTCTATTTAAGTAACTTGGAGATCTAGCCTTGATTCATATCCTTAACCTACATTTTGAATCTGTTATCATGCTAATCATTTTAGTGCTTTGATTTCAGGAATATGGCAGACAAGAATCTGAAAACTTATCAAAGGCGTGTTGACGAAGCCGCTATGCTTGGAGTAATACGTGGGATGTTGGAGAACCAAAGGCGGCAGACTGAGCTGAACCAGCAGCAAGCTGACTCTTTACAGGAAGGTTTGCGGACCGTTCAGCAATCTGTGAAAAGTGTTGTGGCCAGACCAGTGGATCGTATGGGAACCGTAGCGGATTTCAGGAGACTGGGTCCGTCTGTCTTTACTGGCCTGGAGGAGCCATTGCCAGCGGAGCAGTGGCTGGTTGATACGGAGAACTTACTCATTGCAGCACAGATCCCAGAAGATAAGAGGGTGGATGTGGTATGCATCCAGTTGGTGGACTATGCCCGTGAATGGTGGCTTGTGGAAGAGACCCGCTTGCCCAAGCCGATCAGGTGGGCGGATTTTTCGAAGAGTTTCTTGGAGAAGTTCTTCCCGCGGACTGCACGGGAGGAAATGGAAGAAATGTTCATCAGTTTGAAGCATAACGGCGCACCTGTAGATGGACATGTAGCTGAGTGGACGTGGCTTAGTAGATTTGCTGGACCTTTGGTTGCCAACGATGCTGATAGGGCAAGGAGGTTCATGCGCAGTTTGGATATGGACATCCAGAGGCAGATTGTCTCCCTGGGTTTGACCACTTTCTCACAGGTACTTAGAGCGGCCCAAGAACAGCAGAGCCTATCTATGAAGACTGGGAGTACACAGCAGACAACAGTTACAGTACGGAAGCCGGCATTTGCACCGAACCGAGCACATGGACACAGAGGTATTCCAGTGAACCGTCGTGGCGTAACACCTATGAAGAAGCCTGCTGTCGTTGATCAAAGAAGGAGCGTGATTTGTAACTACTGCCATTTACCCGGACATGTGCAAAGAGATTGTTGAAGGAGGAAAGGACTTTGTTTGGTTTGTGGATCGGCGTATCATACTATTAACGCTTGTCCGTCGAAACTTCGCACGAAGGATGATGTTCAGAAGCCGCCGTAGAAACCATTTTCGGAACAGAAGCAGCTGACTCAGGGACCCAATCAAGCTCGAGCTTTTACCCTGACGGCTGAGGAAGCTAAAGCTTCAGGAGAAGTTGTTTCAGGTATTCTACTTGTTCATGGTTTTCCCGTATTAGCGTTATTCGATTCTGGTGCATCTCATTGTTTTATGTCGTCCAAGTTTATTACTACACACTCGATTACTTGCATGCCCCTGTCTAGTTTCTGGGAAATATACACTGGGAATGGGAAGATCATATCTAGTAGAGAATGTAAGGACTGTGCAGTTGTTGTTTGCGGACGGGAGCTGTTTGCGGATTTCTTGGTGATTGATACAGGCAGCTATGAAGTTGTCTTTGGAATGGATTTTCTCGGCACTTTCCATGCTCACATTGATTGTTGGGCAAAGAAAGTAATTTTCCAGATTCCCGGACATCCAGAGTTTATCTTTACTGGAGGAAGCAGTTCTGTCGGGCCAGTCGAGTTTAGGGCTAGGCCGACAACTAGTGTTCTTTCGTCGTTGGAGGTTGATAAAGATGAAGCGCCAGCTGTTGTTCGAGATTTCATGGACGTATTTGAAGACATATCAGGTTTACCGCCGAAGCGAGACGTGGAGTTCGCGATTGATCTTATTCCTGGTGCAGCGCCAGTTTCTAAAGCGTACTATCCAATGGCACCAGTGAAGTTGGAAGAAGTTAAGAAGCAGGTTACTGAATTACTTGAGAAGGGTTGGATTCGAAGCAGTAAATCGCCTTGGGGATCTCCAGTTCTTCTAGTCAAGAAGAAAGATGGCACAAGGCGAATGTGCATTGATTACCGAGAATTAAACCGGGTGACTATTAAGAATAAGTACCCGATCCCTCACATTGGCGGATTATTTGAGCATCTTAGAGGCACGAGGGTATTCTCGAAGCTGGATTTGCGATCCGGATATCATCAGATCCGAGTTAAGACAGAAGATATTTGCAAGACGGCGTTCCGAACTCGGTATGGACATTACGAATACTTAGTGATGCCCTTCGGAGTAACAAATGCACCGGCGATATTTATGGACTTGATGAATCGAATCTTTTCACCATTCTTGGACCAGTTTACAGTGGTGTTCATTGATGATATTCTGGTCTACTCGAAGAGTATTGAAGAGCATGCAGAACATTTGAAGATCGCACTACAGACGTTGAGACAAGAAAAATTATATGCAAAGATGAGAAAGTGCGAGTTTTGGCTGGAAGAAGTGAAGTTTTTGGGGCATATCGTGTCTGGCGATGGAATCGCCGTTGATCCCGAAAAGATTGCGGCAGTTCGAGATTGGACAATTCCGAAGAATGTTGCGGAGTTAAGAAGTTTTCTTGGACTCGCCGGGTATTACAGAAGGTTCGTGGAGAACTTTGCTCGTCTGGCGGAGCCGTTGACCAAGCTTACGCGCAAGGAAGTACCATTTGTGTGGACGGATAAGTGTGCGTCAGCTTTTGAGGCGTTGAAGCAGAGATTGATAACCGCTCCTATTTTGACCGTGCCAGACAGTTCCGGAGGATTGGTGATTCACAGCGACGCATCTGGGAAAGGATTGGGATGTGTTTTGATACAGCATGGGAAGGTTATAGCGTACGCATCGAGACAGTTGAAAACCCATGAGAAGAATTACCCAACTCATGACTTGGAGCTAGCAGTTGTGATTTTTTCTTTGAAAATTTGGAGACACTACCTATTGGACGAAAGGGTTGAGGTTTTCACCGATCATAAAAGCTTGAAGTATGTGTTCACGCAGAAGGAGCTTAATATGAGGTAGCGCAGATGGTTGGAGCTGATGGCTGACTACGATCTTGATCTTAAGTACCATCCGGGGAAAATTAATGTCGTGCCGGATGCGCTCAGTCGGTTACCAGCAATCCAGATGTTGACTGCACAGAAGGAACTCATTGAAGACTTTCGAAGATTTGATTTGGAGGTTGTGCTACCGCATTCTTCGGGACAGTTGATGCAGCTGCAGGTACATTCATCGTTGATCGAGAATATTAAAGCACGCAATCGTAGGACCTTAGATTGCAAAAGTTTCGAGAACAGGTTGAAGCTGGACTTCGAACAGACTTACTGATCCATGAAGATGGTTCGTTGAGATATGGTAGCCGATTGTGTGTGCCAAAGGGAGATATTCGTGAAGAACTTATGAAGGAGGTACACAGTTCAGCATATTCCGTACATCCAGGAGGCACGAAGATGTACCGAGATATACGACAGCATTTCTGGTGGGAAGGCATGAAACGGGAGATTGCCCGCTTTGTGGCAAAGTGCTTGGTGTTTCAGAAAGTTAAGGCCGAACATCAAAGGGTTTCTGGTTTATTGCAATCACTTTCGATTCCTCAGTGGTAGTGGGAACATATAACCATGGATTTCGTGACGGCTCTACCGCGGAGTCCAAAAGGCAACAATGCAGTTTGGGTGATTGTTGATCGATTGACCAAGGTAGCTCGTTTCATCCCTTTTTGAGTTGGTCAATCAACAGAAACTTTGGCAGAACGGTACATGCAAGAGATTGCAAGATTGCATGGTGTACCAGTGAGCATCGTGTCCGACCGTGACACTCGTTTCTTATCACACTTTTGGAGGAGCTTACAGGAAAGTTTGGGGACTTGTTTGAAGTTTAGCACAGCTTATCATCCTCAAACAGATGGCCAGTCGGAGAGAACGATCCAAACTCTTGAAGATATGTTGAGAGCTTGCATGTTAGACTTCAAGAGTTCATGGGAGGATCATCTATATTTGGTGGAGTTTTCTTACAACAACAGTTTCCAGGCGACTATTCAGATGGCTCCATTAGAAGTTTTATATGGTCGCAAGTGTCGTTCCCCTGTTTGTTGGGACGATGTTGGTGAACGAAGATTGTTGGGACCAGATTTGGTTGTGCAAACAGTTGAGAAGGTTAACACTATCCGAAATCATATGAAAGTAGCACAAGATCGAAAAAAGAGTTGGGCAGATACGTCGAGAAGACCTCTAGAGTTCGTCGTGGGTGATTTGGTATTCTTGAAGATATCACCGACTAGAGGGGTGATTCGTTTCGGAAGTCGAGGAAAGCTTAGTCCTCGTTTCGTTGGACCCTTTGAGATTTTGGAGCGTGTTGGAGAAGTAGCGTATAGATTGGCGTTGCCGCAGTCTGTGGCGAATGTTCATGACGTGTTTCACGTATCTCAACTCCGTAAATATGTTCGAGATGAAACACATGTGTTGGATCATTCGGAGCTAACTGTACGAGAAGATTTGACTTTTGAGAAGCGACCGGTGTTGATCGTGGATCGAAGGGAAAAGGTTCTTAAGAACAAAGTTATCCCTCTTGTACTTGTTTGTTGGGGTAATCGCTCACATGGAGAGTCAACTTGGGAATGAGAAGATGAAATCCGGCAGAAGTTTCCGCATCTATTCTTATAGGTTGATGGATTTTTTATCCTTTCTTGTTCTTAGAATTTCGAGGACGAAATTCTTTCTGTAGTTGGGTATAATGTAACAACCGAGTTCAGTTATACCAATTTCTGTTGCCGTATTTATTTGTTTGTGGTGTTTTATTAATTTATCATGTTTGGATGCGAATGGTAGTTTATTTTTACTTTGCATTCGACCCGACCCACTTGCTTGAACTGGTTGATTCATATTCCTAAACTACCATGTCCTGTTAATTAGACACGTGCATCTCATGTTTACTGCATTTTAACATTTCAACTAGCATCGCGTATTTTTACATGTAACATTTTAGATCACGTAAAGTAAATTAAAATTGCATTTCATAGCCTACATGATACCCCTAACCCCGTGGTAGCACCCGCGCATCGTGTTCTCGTCCCGTTCAGTGAAACGGACGTGTTTGGATGGCTACGCGCACGTACATACGTCCGTTCTTGGGGGTATGCATTTTCGTTACCTGATATTCATTTTAAAATTTGGAGGTCGCATTTATTTTTCGTATTTTAAATCTAAAATTTTGGACTCGACCCAGGCGCATTTTTGAAATACTTTTGTATCTCGCCAAAAATCATTCATTTAAGATCTTTTAATATTAAACGAATATATATTTTTTCTGTTTACCTAAACTAATGAAAATCTTAAAAAAATTTCTTTAAAATATTTTTCCCAACCAATCCCAGCTTCGCTTATTTTGCTGGGCCCCACCACCGAGCCATCTCTTTCTTTTCTATCTCTTTCTTTTATTTTTCCCACCAACCAATCAAAATCCTTCTCTTTTATTGCCGGGCCCCACGAGCTCTCTCTCAGCTTCTCTCTCTTTCCCTTTCTCTTTCTCCGCAGCTCTCTCTCTCGCGCTCTCTCTCCTCTCGCGAACACTGTTCGCTTCTCGAGTCGGGTCACCGCCCGACGCGATACCGTCACCTCCCTCCTTATTTCTCCCTCTGTTCTCTTTTTAAACTCGAGCGCTTCCTTTAACCCATCAACTCCTCACCTCCTCCACAAACCCTAAACCCTAAAACTTCATAACTTCATCACCCTCAACTCACCGAGCCTCCTTTTCCTCCTCTTCGCCATCTCCTTCTTCTCCTTTCCATTCCCGAGCCTTACCTGCACCCATAAGCACCCCAAGAACCAATCGCCACCACTTCATCCCGTCGCCGACCAGCTCTCGCCGTCGCCTCCTCATTCATCTCCTCTTCTCTCCCTATCACCTCTGTTCTCCTTCCTCGCACCAACCTTGCACCAAGAGATCCAACAGCAGAACCCTATAATCCTGCACACCCAAACCCTAGCCGGAACCACAGCCATTACCCCACGCCGGCAAACCCTCATCGTCGTCGCCCCATGCCGACTCCTCTGGAATCTCAATCTCAGAGCACCTACCACACAAGCATTTCTGACCCGTGTGATTCCCTTGTGCGTTGTTTGGATTCGTTCCGTATACCGTACGCGCGTCGCGACTTTTCCTGCCGACGTGTGACGTTCCGTATACCCGTTTCTTGATCCGTCGAGGCAAGTGAAACTTGGTACATGCTATTCATAATATTTTATACTCATTTAATTTCATATTAAACCTGTAGATCAAATCTAATGTCACATGTTCCATTTTTCCATTTCGATGTTCCATATATCATTTTAGATTTATAACTTGAAGCATATCATGTTGCATTTTGATTTACTATACATAGTACCCACATCCGTGTTTAAATCACTTAATAATTATATGCATAGCCCACAGTACCTTTAAATAGTTTCTACCCCACCGGACACCCGTTTGCATCCATTTAAGCTATTTTATATATAATTGCATCCCTAGATCAATTAACCCATAATAACGAGATTTTAACAATTCCATATTTGTTTAAGTGTATTTTACTTAATGTTGGAAGCTCAACCCTAACTCTAATCAATAACTGCGCATCCATATGCTTTAATCTGTACTTTTGCATATAACATCACAATGTTCCATTTTTATTGTTCCATTAGTACTCATACTTGTTTTGTATACCCATGCTTATGTTAGTTTGATTATAAGCACCCATATGACATTTTGTGCACCCCTGACATAACTTGTTACGCCTACTACTTGACACGACATGGTACCGTGCACCTCTTGACATGACATGATACCTATGTACTACCTGACTTGACCTGATGTACCATTGCTTTACCTGTTACCTAATCTTGTTACTAATGCCAACAAACCTGACCTGTTGTCCCTATGTACTACGGACATTTCCTGTTGTCTATCCAGACAAACCTGTACCTGCCTGATCCTGTGTTGGGGGTATGGGGAAATCAATGATGAAACCTGACTTGTAACTCGACAGTTCGATACCTTTACTGATCAGTTTTAGAGGCTAGGCCAGCCTTGGGATGATGCTGCTGACATCATCCATCGTTACCCACTACCTTTTAGAGGCTAGGCCAGCCTTGGGATGATGTTGTTGACATCATTCATCGTTACCCCTTTTCCTTTTAGTGCCTCGCGGCATGTCTCGGTTTCAGCCCGAGAATCTTCACCGTGATCCCGGACACGCACGGGATACTATTGAGTTACATCGATGATCCATCAAATTGATTTCAAAGACCTGAGAGTAGTTAACCCAACAGACCGGCTTAGATTACTCACTACACATTACCCCACTGTCCTTACTTATATCACTGTTATACCTGTCTTACCATTTATACTCATACCTGCATGTATTGCTACCCCTGTTTATAGTATTGCTTGATATTATAACGCATTGATGTCTAGGTTTTGCATGGCCCAAATTCCTTACCTTTACTGCAGTCCGAGCAGGAGTATTTCAGTCAGCAAGCTGAGCAGTGAGGACTTGCTAGTAGTTAGTTCATTTACTTTCGGTATTATTTCATTCCTGATGTGAGCCCGCATTATGGGACGTACATTCCAGTTTATTCTTGTATTGGATCTTTTGCTTCCGCATTATTTTATTCTTGACTCATTTTGTTTTGGCTTATGGACATGTGTTAGATAGTTTATTATTGTTCTTGATATCTTTACAGCCGTAATGTGACTGTGGAAGGATACTTCCTATCCACAGGTAGCATGGTTGGCTATGTCACGTATCTATCTTAGCGTACTCTGGGAAGCGGGGCGTGACAATGCGGAACTCAGATTTCCTTACTACTCGATCATGATCCCGGGAAGCGAAACGGTATATTTCACTTCCCTAGTTGTTGTTCCGTGGCCACAACGGAATAATCGCGAGTATCCAGACCCTTGTTTAACAAACTAATACAAACTTTTACCTTCACATATATTTCCTACTACTTATCTACATATAACTTACAACATACTCATGCTCATATATACCTCTCTTCAAAACGTCTTAAGTTTGTGCATTTCAAACATTTACACCCCTTTATGTCTTCATGCATATATCATACTCTTATATACACTTGTTCATTTTTATACTCCTATTTTCTTATGAGACAATCCTATCCGAGTATAACTCACCGACGGACTTTTTTTTCCCTTTTGGAATGTCCGTTAGATGGGAATGAGTTTTATGATGAAGATCTAGACGAGGAACCGACTAACGAAGATAATGCAGAGTTGGCATCGGAGGATTAATTAGTTTTCTTTGTTGCCCACTTGTTTAGGGCTTTATTTCTTTGATATAATTAAACCAATTAGTTTGCTTTGCTCCTTCTCTTGGAATGTAATAAAGTTGGTTAATGGAAATAAATGCATTTCGCTTTTATTGTTTTATTTTGGTACACACCCTGGATACTATGATTATTCTTACGCTTAACGTAACTGTATTGAATAGACCATCTTCAATACAGTTAGGTTGCGGACCGTGCCACGCCACTCTTCACTTTTTTTTGGGAAGTGGGGCGTGACACATACTCAGGATGTTTGTGATCATCAAAGCCTAGTGGTTGCATTATATATACTTCTTCATCTATTGTCCCATTCAAGGATGCGTTTTTTACATCCATTTGAAATACTGTAAAGTTTTTAAAACAGGAAAAGGCTAATAATTTCTTTATAGCCTCATGTCGAGCCACAGGTGCGTAAATTTCGTCATAATCAATTTCTTCGACTTGATTATAATCTTGAGAAACTAATCGTGCTTTATTTCTTACGATATTCCATGATTCGTCTAGCTTGTTTCTAAAAACCCATTTAGTTCCTACAATTGGTCTATTATTGGGTTTTGGAACTAATTTCCAGACTTTATTTCTTTCAAATTGATTTAACTCTTCTTGCATTATTTCCATCCAATGCTCATCATTCTCAGCTTCTTTAAAATTCTTCGGTTCTATAACCGAAATGAATGCTGAGTTGACACATAAGTTAAATCTTGATGATCTAGGAACCACTTATTCCCCTCCGAACGGCGGCCGCGACGTTAGGACGTCTTGCCTGAGGTTCAGGGCAGATGCTATTTGGTTTTATCCGTCCACCTCTCCGAAGATGCCAAGTTGATTTATGGCACCGTGTATCGGAGATTTAGACGGATGCGACCGATGTAGAAAACTTTGTCAGATCCCCCCTTGTTTGAAGGGGTTTTTGATTGTGGGGACGTTTTTCCCTGCAGGCGCAAGCCCCTGCAGTTAATTACGCTACCGCATCGCGGTAGCCACTTTCTCCTTCTCCAGAATTTCACTTCGTGTCGTGTGTGTTTGTTTTGTTTGTGGATGCCCGTGGATTGTATACGGAGACTAAGTGATGCCGTCGCCCGTAGGACGTGGATTAGTCCAAATCCGTATTTACTTAGATTTGGGTTTGGTGTTTTGGTTTAAGAATACATTAGCCATATTTGGGGCTAAGATCGACTTAAACGTTTGTTAAGGATACGTTAGTCTGATTTGAGACCAAGATCAACTTAACGGGATCGTCTAGATCCACTTCCACTTTAGGGACGTAGTGGTCCATAAGTAGTTTAAGGACGTTGCGGTCCATATTCCAGTTTAGGGACATGGTGGTCCATATTCCAGTTTAGAGACATGGTGGTCCATATTTAGTTTAAGGACGCTTAAGTCTGTGGGTTTAAGGACCCCACAGTCCATGTTTTAGTTTAAGGACACATAAGTCCGCGGGTTTAAGGATCCCACAATCCGTGTTTTGGTTTAAGGACGCATAGGTCCGCGGGTTTAAGGATCCCACAATCCGTGTTTTAGTTTAAGGACGCATAAGTCCATGAGTTTAAGGACCCCACAGTCCGTGTTGATGTGTGGTTGTCGAGACCCGTCACCTCGCTGACGTCGTTGAAGGATTACAACGATAGGAGTCAGAGGAGTTCGTAGATGTACCCTCGAACCGGTTGTAAATTGATTTAGGAGAGCAGCTGTGCTCAGTCAATTTAATTTGAGGACTTACGGCCATGATTGGGCTAAGTCCAGTCGAAAAATGTTCAACACTTTTATTTGCGTTTGGCCTATTAGGCCTGTGTTAGGGCTTGACCCCTGTTTAAATAATGCATTGCATTACTTTTGGTCTCTGTTGGACCTTTATTTGGGCTCTGCCCCTTTTAAAATAATGCATTGCATTATTTTAGGCCATTTAGACCTTTTTAACTGGTCTCTGCCCTTTTTATTTGGTCCTTTAATTGGGCTATGCCCTTTAAATAATGCATATCATTTTTATTTTGGTCTGATAGACCTTTTAATTGGGCTCTGCTCTTTCAATAATGCATTGCATTCAATGTTCTGACAATGCCCCACGTGGCTTGTCAGGCGCTTTGCGCCAATTGAGGAGCGTAAGGCGCAAACTCATATGGTGGTGACACGTGTCATGCTCTGATGAGCGCAAGCACAACAGCGCAATGCGTTGTGTCAGTGCGCTGCGCTGTTGTGCTGCTAACACGTGGCGCTCCCTGGTGGCTTGCGCCAACACAGGAGCGCAACAGTGCAATTTTTTCCAGTGCAGAGCACTGTTTTATCTTCTGATCGATTTTAAATCAAAGAAAAACAAGTTTTTCTTGTTTTCAAAGAACTAATAGTTCATAAGAAAGTGCAAGGCACTATTATTATTTATTATTCTTTTTTATTGAAGATCATTGATCTTGTTCTCAGATCAATGATTGGTTCATAAGAGAATTTTCTCTTTTTTTCTAAAGGTTTTTACCTTTTTTGTTCTTGAGGAATTCTCTCCAATTCTTCAGAGTTCTCAATGATGATGTTGATTCCTTTGAATTGAGGTCTAGGGTCCTTTATATAGTGCCCATAAATTTTGTTAGATTTGTTAAAGAGATCTTTCTTTGAGTGATTTGGGGAATTTTCCTCACCGTTAGATATTTGATCCAAGGGCTTCTGTTTTACAGAAGAAAATCTTCTTGTTTTAACAAGAACAGAAAGATTTCTTTAAAATTTTAATTCTGTTTGGCGCAAATGCCCCAGCGCGTGATACGTGTCACGCAGCGCACAGCGCAGCGCAGCTGCGCTTGCGCAACTGCGCTGACACGTGTTGCGCTGCGCACATCGGAGCGCAGCTGCGCTTGCACAATTGCGCTGACACGTGTCGCGCAGCGCAACTGTGGTTGCGCAACTGCGCTGACACGTGTCATGCAGCGCAGCGCTTGCGCAAAAGCGACTGTGCTGACACGTATCGCGCAGCGCAGCGCTTGTGCAACTGAAGCTTTGCTTCTTTTAATTTTGTTTTTTAATAGAGCCTTGCTCTGATTGGACGCGCTGTCTTGGGCGCTGCGCTGACGTATCAGCTTCTGATACGTGGCGCGTTGCGCGCAGCGCACGGAATCTGAAGCGTTGCTTCAAAATTTGAATTTTTGAAATTCAAACAGAGCCTTGCTTTGATTGGGGGAAACAAATGCCCCCCCCACCGTTGCGCTCATGTGGCGCGCACGTGAATGCGACGGTGGCAAGATCCCAACCGTTGGATCAATGGGTGATCTGAAGGGGCGCAGGCGCCTATAAATAGGACCCTTGGTCCTTAGTAATTTTTTACCATTTTCAAGAATCTTGATTTTTAGAGCCTTGCTCTTGCTTAAGAATTTTAGAGCCTTGCTCTTGCTTTTTCCCAAGAACTCCAGAGTTCAGAACTTAAAACCATCTTAGGTATAATAAAATTAAATTAAATTAAAGTTGATTAATAGAGCCTTGCTCTCATAGATCTTTGATCTAAAAAAAAGAAACCCCCTTGGGGTTTTATTAACAGAGCCTTGCTCTTAAAAGTTCATAGATCTACAGAGATCTTGTCCATGGGTTTTAACCCATGAACAGAGCTTTGCTCATGGATCAAATATAGATCTTTTTTGATCTGAAAATGGAGAACTCCTAAAAGTTTTTATGGATCTTTAAGATCCTAAATTTTTTTTAATCTTCAGGAGTTAAAATTTCTTTTTGATGGATTTTTCCATCATTATTATAGAGCTAGGCTCTTTTTAAGGAAATTTTATTCCTTTGAGACCAGAGTTTGACAAATGTCACTCTGTGAAGAGCTTTGCTCTAAAAGAGGAGATTTTCTTCTTGTTTCTAGGGATTTCCCATCAATGAGAATATTCTCTTGGGGATCTTTTCATTAGTTGACAGTCTCACCCAATGATGGGGCTGTCTTGTTAAATGATGCACTGTCATTCAGATTTTGTGGGTCCCCATTTGGTTCCCCTACCCACTGCATTGCAGTGTGGGGTAAAATTTTTAAAATGTTGAGCGTTGGAATTATAACACTGACGGCTAATTTTTGTCTCTTCACAGGAAACATGTTTGCCAATTTGTCTTTTCCGTTTGTTCGCTCGGAGGGAGGGTTTCCCCAGGCACCGGTGGACCGCGTGGTGCTCGCTCTCATCAAGGATCATGACCCCGAGCACAAGAGCCTTCACTTGTGGGGTAGGTGGTACAATGAGATCATCCACGGTCGCCAAAGTTTCGGTTTCGCCACGCCGTCTGAGCCAACATCTTCACCCCCTACGCAGATGAACCCCCGGTGAAGTATGCCGTGGAGGTCAAAAATTGGAATTCGGATGACCTCCTCCAGCATGCGATTAGTGCTATCCCCGTGCAGCCGCCGCCAGCAATAGATATTTTAGGGAGGCGAATTTGTCAGGGTGAAGCACGCCCTTGGGGACAGGCCTATAATATTGGATTGATCCCACGACCGCCTGCCGGATATTTGCAATGGGCCCGGTACATCCTATCAGCGAAGAGGACTCATCTGATGAGGATTGGTTTGTACTCGGCCATTTACGTCTCGCTCTTTGAGTATCCTTCTCCACCAACGTGGTGGGTTAAGGCTTTTATCGAGCAATGGAACATCCCTACCCACACCTTCCTGATGACGGTCCGGGAAGTCTCTATCTCCTTGGCGGAGTTTGTTGAAATCTCGGGTCTGCCGATGAGGGGAGAGCTTTACGAGGAGCTGCTTCCTCCCGATGAATACGTCTTTGCCACCAAGCCGCTGGTGTTTGACCTGACGCTGGAGAATGCTATTCAGCACCAGTACCCGGGCTTGGTTAAGGTGCTGGAGATCTATGAAGGACTCTATTTGGAATCGGGCGTCTGGGCGTCAGTTTTGCAGATTTTATTGCCCGCTTCGTTCGACCGGAGTTCCTATCGGAGCGGAGCGAGAAGTTCGCCCAGCTCGACGACCCTTTTGGGTTCGGTTCGGATCGCCGACCCACATCGGAGGATGACTACAAAGACTTTTATCTCCCCGGTGCCGCCGTCGTCCCTTTTTCAGAAATTGCCGTCCCAGGCATGGATGAGGAGACCTTTTTTGTAGGGTTCCTGGGCTTGTGGTGGTGCAGCTTTGCACTTCCCATGCACCCGCGCCATATGCGGCCATCCGATTTCTACCCAGCGCATCAGATGGTGGCTGGTTTGTAGTTGTCAGTAGGAATCCCCGGGCTGGCTCATCTCTATAATGGACTCAGTGTAGCGGCGGACGCCAGTGAGCCTGGGGTGCAACCCGCTAACCTCCCGATGCACTATTTTACCTCTTGGATGGAAATTCACGTGCACGGGGTGTTCGGCGCCTATAAGATTCCTCCCTTTTTTGAGAGATGCAGACTCCCGAGGGTCATACGGTTGGTCGGGGCTTCGATCGTAGTTGCACCTCCGCGGGAGGCTAGGGGGCTGCTCCTTCGACCACACCTGGTTGGAGCGAAGACTTCTTTCTTAGATAAGGTCATAACAATAGGCTCAGAGACCACCAAGTCGGTAGTGTCGCTACGCGATGATTTTAAAGACGGGGCTTCCATATTGAAGGCTCGGGAAATCCTCCTTCTCTACTCCATTCGGTCGGGCTACTTGGTGTTCAGGCAGAATGAGACAGCACTCTTTATGAGGTATAACCCGCACCGGTTTGCTCAGCAATCGAGCTACAACCAAGGGATCCCGATGGAAGCTTTCTTGGAAAAGCCCGTGGTTAGCCGGGAGGGGATAAAGAACGCAATGCACCACTTCATGCGGCTTAACACGGGTTCCTATTTCTTCATCAGCGAGCCGAGCTGCGTCCCCAAGGTCCTCAACGCGTACGTGGCCTGGTATGCGCATGCTATGGGTCCAGTTATCCAAATGGAAAAGCGCATGCTGGTCGAACGCAAGGGTGCGCCTCCTGGCGACGATCGCAAGGCTCCCCTGAAGCCGAGGACCCCGGTCATTCCTCCATTGAAAGGTGCTGGAGTTGGACCTCTGCGCGTGTTGAGCCCTCCGCACGGATTGCCGCTTCGCGATATTGTGGATGCGCCACCAGCTCCCCGCGCTCCAGTGGAGGTGGTAAATGTGGTATCGCCAGAGTCCGGCGCAGGCGCGGATATCCGGACCCGCCGTCCTAAGGTGTCTGCCAAGCGCAAATCAGCCCCGGGTGCATCCAGAGCTGGCGGGCAAAAGAAGAAGAAGTCGATCCTCTCCCTCGACGCGATCCTCGGTTTAGAGCCTGAGGACCCTCTTACCGAAGGAATAAGCGAATATGGCAGCAATAAAGGCTTCTCGGTAGACCCCGCAGACACCGATTTGGCGGCTGCTATTGCAGCTTCTGAGCGATCAGCGAGGCTCGAAGCGATGCTGAGTAAACTCGCTGAGTCAGGTAACCAATAGTTGCTTTCTTCGTCATTTTATCGCATTTTTTTATCATTATTTTTGACTAATGCTTTCTCCTTTTCTAAACAGGGGTCACTACCGAAGAAGCCATCGCTGCTTCTTTGAAAACCTTCCAGGAGGAAAAGAATAAGTGTGCTTTAATGGGTGTTGGTACGTATCGCCTTATCAGAAATTTTTGTCTTCTTTTCTGATGGCCAATCTAACCTTCTTCCTTTGTTTCTTTGCATAGGCTGCGCCAGCTGATATGGGGACTATCCCCGGATCCCCTACTGAAGTCCCAGCTTCCTCGGGGCTGCCGCGGGAGCCTCAACTTGACAAAATGACGAGGGATGCCTTGAAAAATTTGGAGGCATCCCTGTTCACGGACGAAGACGCCTCAATGAAAGAGGCTCTGGTGAGGTCCGTCTCAACGGCTCGGGAGGAGAGGAAACGGCTGAGGCGCGAGGCGAAGGCGCGCAGGGCTGCTTTGGCTACGGGAGCGGGCCCAAGCACCATTATTCTCTCTGCTTCTCCTTCTGAAGAGCACCCGGACGGTCTATCTACCGCACGCAGACAGGTAGCGCGTGCGGTTCGGGAAGCTAATGATAAGTCCACTTCAGGTAATATTTCTTTCAGAATCTTGTTGTAAGAATTATAAAGCCGTCGGTTCTTATATATATTCTATCCTGCAGGGCCAAGTCCGACCGAGGGGGAGGCGGAGACCGCCGAACCTAAGAAAACAGAGGGGGAGGCACCGGCCGAACCCGAGCCAACGGTGGGCAACGTCGCCAGGGTTACTAAGCCTGAGTTGGGGGCTGGGGGAGCCGCACCCGAAGAGGTCGTTGAT
Organism: Agapanthus africanus; assembly: GCA_030015575.1. Lineage (NCBI taxonomy): Eukaryota > Viridiplantae > Streptophyta > Magnoliopsida > Asparagales > Amaryllidaceae > Agapanthus > Agapanthus africanus. The sequence continues at coordinate 412,620,312 of JASDDO010000016.1, forward strand.
GCCGAACCTGAGGTGACGGCAAATGAGATGATCACTATTACTGAGCCTGGGGTGGCGGCGGACGAGGCGCTTAAGACCGGCGACCTCATGGTGGCGGCGGGTGAGACGACGGCGACCGTCGAGCCCGAAGAAGTAGCGGGTGAGATGGGCACAAATCTTGGGGAAGAGCCATCCGCTCTTTCTCAGGAGTCTGGCAATGCTCCGGTCATAGCTCTCCCCGCCTATGGCCCTCCGCCGTCTCCTGGCCTCGCGAGCACGACAACGGCCCCCGTGGAGTCTGGGGATGACGCCACGGGTGGTGGTCTTATGTCGATGGAGGAGGGAGACGCCTCCGTTTTGGCTGGAGGATCATCAAGTAAATTTCGGATTACCGTCCCCCTTTTTTATCTTGCAATCGCTTCTGACAGGTTTACCCTTGTTTTTTTTAACGTAGGTGCAGCCAGCGCCGATGCTCCACTGCTCGAGTGAGTGCCGCCAACTACTGCCTTGGCGGTGGTCACTTCTCAGCCCTCTCTTATACCATCGAAGACGATGGAAGGTATGGACTTGCATCCTATTAGTTTCGTCTTTCAGCCGCCTAATTTATATACTAAAGTCGTATTGCTGTGTCTTTTCAGGAGTGCTTTTTGATCATCTCTATCAAGTGCTGCTCCCACACTTCTCCTTCCCATCTAAATTCGCTTCTCCATCTGGTGGCGCTGGTGAGTATGGTTTCCAATTGATATCTTTCTTTTTTAGTGATGGAATTATTTCTAACTTTTTCTCACCCTGACTGCAGTGCTACAAATTGAAAGAGGGGATGAAAGATTGGCCGCGCCACCGGCCCTTCCGGCCTTGCCATCTGCCGCAGCTGGTACAGCAAACTATCGCATTGATAACTCCTCCCCTTTTTTATTTCTTGAACTATTTTCTGATCATACCTTGTTTTTTCAGCTGTCATTCCAGTCTCGGCGCCCTTTGAGCCTCGCATCACAATGCCGGCAGGTCCTTTCCTGAGACGTCCGTCTTCGAAAGGCGCCGCGAACAATTTGCGTATGTTGAGCGACTACATTGAGGAGCTCGACGTCGAGACTCCTACGTCTGCTGCGGATTTCGCTACGGCGGTTAACCCGATGCTGGTGATACTCGTGAATTTCCATGACGAGGGCATCATCGCATCTTGGGTTAACCATTGCAGGGAGATCGAGGCTCGCCTGCATCAGCTGGAGTCGATGCGTCCTGTTCCCGAGATTTTGGCCGTGAGTACTCAACGGGCAGCATGGCTCGAGCAAAGCACTTCTCATCTCCGCCATTTGGAACAAGAAGCAGCTTTAAGGCTGAAGGAGCGTCAGGAGTCTTCAAGCAAAACTGCTTGCTTACGTGCTGAAGTTGAGGCGAACGCTGCCGAGGTGAAGGCTGTCTTCGAGGGCCTTCTAGAGCGTATCTCAAATGGGCTGAAATTGAGCAGAAACTTGACGTTGCTGAGCGTAATGCCCAGGGCCGCGAAGCCACTCAGCAGGCCGTCGGGGAGCAGCTTGCATCTCTCTTGCAGCAAAGGGCTCAGGTGGAGGCAGAAATGGCGGTGGTGGCAGATCAGGAAAAGGCGTGGAAGGAAGTGCACGAACAATTGCTAAAGCTATGCAAGACGCTTCCTTCCCAGTAGTTCTCCTTGTATCCATATACTTGTAAAAAAAAATTCTTTTTCGAATAGCATGTATCCATTCTTTATTCTTTTATACGATTCACCTTGTACTTCTTTGAATTAACGAATAAAGATACACATTTTTTTTCTCTGCAATGTCTTGTATGCTCTTTCGCATTCTCCCTTTCTCTTATTATCAGCATGTTGACTTGATAAACATAATTGGCAGATAACTTAGTTTTTTCAAGAGATAGCGATGGCTTAGGCCGCAGGTTCAGATCTGCCGCCTAAGACTTTTCAACTCTATGAGCCGTGAGGGTCTCATAGATACTTTTCTCCCTACGAATCGAGAAGATCTCGTAGGTGTATTTTCTCCTTAGGAATTGTGAGGATTCCTAAGCGCGTTTTCTCTTATAAGTCATAAGGATCTTATAAGAGAATTTTTCCCTCTTACGAGTCGAGAGGACCCGTAAGCGGTTGTTTCCCTCCTTGTCGAAATTCGACTTTGGAGAGTGAGACCCGTGAATAGTATGCAAGAGACCGTTTTAGACCGACTTGCAGGGTCTCATTGCTCAGGAAACAAGTTTTTTTTTATCCCTGCTGCCTGAGGCTTCATCTTGCAATTTGAGACGAATCGGGAATTTCCCGCAGAGACACTGATTTCTCTGCGAGCCGACGCGAGTCAGGAGGCTCTCATCAAGGACGCTAGTTTCCCTGAATTGAGGTATTTGCTAAGGACACTTGTTTTCCTGGTGTTGAAACGAATCGAGAATTTCCCGCGGAGACACTAGTTTCTCTGCGAGTCGACGCGAATCAGGATTTTCTTCGTCAAGGACACTTGTTTCCCTGAGTCGAAGGATTTTGCCGAAGACACTGATTTCTTCGAGGTTGAGATGGATCGGGAATTTCCCGCGGAGACACTGGTTTCTCTGCGAGCTGACACAAATCAGGAGGCTCTCATCAAGGACTCTAGTTTCCCTGAGTTGAGGTATTTGCCATGGACACTTGTTTCCCTGGTGTTGAAACGAATCGAGAATTTCCCATGGAGACACTGGTTTCTCTGCGAGTCGACGCGAATCAGGATTTTCTTTGTCAAGGACACTTGTTTCCTCAAGTCGAAGGATTTGCCGAAGACACTGGTTTCTTCGGGGTTGAGACGGATCGGGAATTTCCCGCGGAGAAACTGGTTTCTCTGCGAGCCGACGCGAATCAGGAGGCTCTCATCAAGGATGCTAGTTTCCCTGAGTTGAGGTATTTGCCAAGGACACTTGTTTCCCTAGTGTTGAAACGAATCGAGAATTTCCCGCGGAGACACTGGTTTCTTTGCGAGTCGATGCAAATCAGGATTTTCTTCGTCAAGGACACTTGTTTCCTCGAGTCGAAGGATTTGCCGAAGACACTGGTTTCTTCGGGGTTGAGACGGATCGAGAATTTCCCGTGGAGACACTGGTTTCTCTGCGAGCCGACGCGAATCAGGAGGCTCTCATCAAGGACGCTAGTTTCCCTGAGTTGAGGTATTTGCAAAGGACACTTGTTTCCCTGGTGTTGAAACGAATCGAGAATTTCCTGCGGAGACACCGGTTTCTCTGCGTGTCGACGTGAATCAGGATTTTCTTCGTCAAGGACACTTGTTTCCCTGAGTCGAAGGATTTTGCCGAAGACACTGATTTCTTCGAGGTTGAGACGGATCGGGAATTTCCCGCGGAGACACTGGTTTCTCTGCGAGCCGACGCGAATCAGGAGGCTCTCATCAAGGATGCTAGTTTCCCTGAGTTGAGGTATTTGCCAAGGACACTTATTTCCTTGGTGTTGAAACGAATCGAGAATTTCCCGCGGAGACACTGGTTTCTCTGCGAGTCGACGCGAATCAGGATTTTCTTCGTCAAGGACACTTGTTTCCCTGAGTCGAAGGATTTTGCCGAAGACACTGATTTCTTCGAGGTTGAGACAGATCGAGAATTTCCCGCGGAGACACTGGTTTCTCTGCGAGCCGACGCGAATCAGGAGGCTCTCATCAAGGACGGTAGTTTCTCTGAGTTGAGGTATTTGCCAAGGACACTTGTTTCCCTGGTGTTGAAACGAATCGAGAATTTCCCGCGGAGACACTGGTTTCTCTGCGAGTCGATGCGAATCAGGATTTTCTTCGTCAAGGACACTTGTTTCCTCGAGTCGAAGGATTTGCTGAAGACACTGGTTTCTTCGGGGTTGAGACGGATCGGGAATTTGCCGCGGAGAAACTGGTTTCTCTGCGAGCCGACGCGAATCAGGAGGCTCTCATCAAGGACGCTAGTTTCCCTGAGTTGAGGTATTTGCCAAGGACACTTGTTTCCCTGGTGTTGAAACAAATCGAGAATTTCCCGCGGAGATACTGGTTTCTTTGCGAGTCGATGCGAATCAGGATTTTCTTCGTCAAGGAGACTTGTTTCCTCGAGTCGAAGGATTTGCTGAAGACACTGGTTTCTTCGGGGTTGAGACGGATCGAGAATTTCCCGCGGAGATATTGGTTTCTCTGCGAGCCGACGCGAATCAGAAGGCTCTCATCAAGGACGCTAGTTTCCCTGAGTTGAGGTATTTGCCAAGGACACTTATTTCCCTGGTGTTGAAACGAATCGAGAATTTCCCGCGGAGACACTGGTTTCTCTGCGAGTCAACGCGAATCAGGATTTTCTTCGTCAAGGACACTTGTTTCCCTGAGTTGAAGGATTTTGCCGAAGACACTGATTTCTTCGAGGTTGAGACGGATTGGGAATTTCCCGTGGAGACACTGGTTTCTCTGCGAGCCGACGCGAATCAGGAGGCTCTCATCAAGGACGCTAGTTTCCCTGAGTTGAGGTATTTGCCAAGGACACTTGTTTCCCTGGTGTTGAAACGAATCGAGAATTTCCCGCGGAGACACTGGTTTCTCTGCGAGTCGACGCGAATCAGGATTTTCTTCGTCAAGGACACTTGTTTCCTCGAGTTGAAGAATTTGCCGAAGACACTGGTTTCTTCGGGGTTGAGACGGATCGGGAATTTCCCGCGGATACACCGGTTTCTCTGCGAGCCGACGCGAATCAGAAGGCTCTCATCAAGGACGCTAGTTTCCCTGAGTTGAGGTATTTGCCAAGGACACTTGTTTCCCTGGTGTTGAAACGAATCGAGAATTTCCTGCGGAGACACTGGTTTCTCTGCGTGTCGACGCGAATCAGGATTTTCTTCGTCAAGGACACTTGTTTTCCTGAGTCGAAGGATTTTGCCGAAGACACTGATTTCTTCGAGGTTGAGACGGATCGGGAATTTCCCACGGAGACACTGGTTTCTCTGCGAGCCGACGCGAATCAGGAGGCTCTCATCAAGGATGCTAGTTTTCCTGAGTTGAGGTATTTGCCAAGGACACTTGTTTCCCTGGTGTTGAAACGAATCGAGAATTTCCCGTGGAGACACTAGTTTCTCTGCGAGTCGACGCGAATCAGGATTTTCTTCGTCAAGGACACTTGTTTCCCTGAGTCGAAGGATTTGCCGAAGACACTGGTTTCTTCGGGGTTGGGATAAACCGTCGAGATTTGGCTTCGTTTTTTGGCGGAGCCTGTTGGGAAAGTATGATTCCCTCTTTGTTTGCGCCCTTGGATTGTATACAGGGATCGATGTGATCTCAACTGTAGAGCCAAAGTTTTATCATTTTTTTTGTTTTATTTCCACGATGCTCTATCATTTCAGCTTTTATATCGCGAAGGTCGCGATTGCCCAATCATTTCGGCTATTTATTTTATTTTCACTCGCTGCTTTTTATTACGAGTTGCCCAATCATTTCGGCTATTTTGTATGCATACATTTTTACTTGCTGTTTTTTATTGCAAGTTGCCCTATATTTCGGCTATTTCGTATGCATGTGCGGCCTACCGGCTTTTCACCGTAAACCTGAAATTAGACACCGATTTCGGCATCAGCACCGCTACAACTGGAATATTGCCAGGAGCGAATGATCATTTGCCTCCGTCGATGTTGAACAAAGGTGGCTTAGCGAACAGGGTTAAGGTCCTGTCGACTAAGGCTTTTAACTTCATGAGCCGTAAGGGTCTCACAATGGTATTTCTCCCTACAAGTCGTGAGGATCTTGTAGGTGTATTTTCTCCTTCGGAATCATGAGGATTCCTAAGTGTATGTTCCTCTGTAAGTCGTAAGGATCCTACAAGAGGGTTTTCTCCTTGTAAGTCGAGAGGACTTATAAGGGTTGTTCATCATGCGCACATATCCCCAATCACGGATGAAATTTGGTTAGGGAAATGTTTATTCGCGCCCGTGGATTGTATACAAGGGTCAGTATTGAACCACTTGTAGGGCAATATCGAAAGTTGTGGGGGGGTTGCTTAAGCACAGGTTTAGGTCTCTGTAATTTAAGACTTTCAAATCTTATGAGCCGTGAGGGTTCCATAAGAGAGTTCTCCTTACGAGTCGTGAGGATCTCGCAAGTGTATTTTCTCTTTAGGAATCGTGGGGATCCCTAAGTGTGTTACTCCCTTGTGAGTCGTAAGGATCTCACGCGGGTGGTTTCTCCTTACAAGGTCGAGAGGACCCTGTAAGTGTCCTTTAATGAGGTTGCGCCCTCTTAGGTTTTCACAAACACTCGCCGGTAGTCCTGCTGTTTTTACTCACGGAGCCCTTTCGGGTTTTCATCTGTGCCCATTTTGCTTATGGACATACCGTTTTTTTTATTCTTTTTATTTTCTCTCTCTTTTTTTACGAGGTCGCGCCCTTTCGGGTTTTCACGAACACTCGCCGGTAGCCCTGCTGTTTTTACTCACGGAGCCCTTTCGGGTTTTCATCCGTGCCCATTTTGCTTATGGACATATCGTTTATTATATATTTTTCTTTTATTTTTTTTTTATTATTTTGTCAGCCTAAGGATGCTGCGGTAGTAGTTTAAAGACGTTTCGGTCCGTCATTAGTTTAAGGACGTTTCGGTCCGTCCAGGAGAAGGCTGGCTACTGCTTATTAAGTTTGAGCTTAGGAAGATAGCGAGCGGACATAGCCGTCGTCATCTATCATTGACCTAGGCAGTAACTCGCTAAGCGTAGTATTTCTTTAGGAATCGGCCATTTATTGGCCTGTAAGGCCTTTCACCGTGCATATCCATAAGTAGATAGGCTCCACCTTGGTAGACCTTGTCTATGATGTACGGGCCTTCATAGTTCGGCTCAAATTTTCCTCGCTTGGCTCGATTGGGGATCATAGGTCTTTTGACCACTAGTACGAGTTCGCCTTGGCGGAATGTCCTTGGCCGGGTCAATCTTTCATATGAGCGCGTCATCTTTGCTTTATAGGCCTCCAGATTTTGTTGCGCTATGAGCCGGGTTTCGTCAAGGGCATTAAGTTCCTCAAGCCAAAGGTGAGCATTTTTTCGTCTGTCAGCTCGTAGTGGATTGCCACTCATAGAGAGGGTAGCTCTATCTCGAGGGGGAGTACCACTTCTGTACCGAATACCAACGCATATGGCGTTGTGTTCGTGGCTGTCTTGAACGTAGTTCGATAAGCCCAGAGAGCTTCTTGCAGTCTCTCGTGCCATTCCTTCTTATTTCGGGACACCGTTTTCTTCATGATCTTTGTCAAGGTCTTGTTGAAGGCTTCAGCAAGACCGTTAGCTCGTGGATTATAAACTGAGAAGTATCTCCAGTCTATATTATGCTGTTGCGCGAAGCGACTGATTTTGTGGCTTCTGTAGGCTGGTCCGTTATCGGAGATGATCCGGCGTGGAGTTCCAAACCGATATATGACGTGCGTCTTGAAGAAATGGAGGATATTCTCCTTCTTCACTTCCCTCAACGGTATTGCTTCTGCCCATTTGGAGAAGTAGTCAGTCGTTGCCAGGATGAATCGATGTCCCCTGGACGATGCTGGTTCGATAGGGCCGACTATATCAGTTCCCCACATTTCGAACGGCCAGCTAGCCACCGTTGGATGTAGTGGATTTGGATGCTGGCGGATGAAGTCCCCATGAATTTGGCATGAGTGGCATTGCTTCGCTTATTCGAGGCAGTCCTGGATCATCGTGGGCCAGTAATAGCCAATTCGTTTAATCTTCAACTTCATCTTTGGGCCTGCTTGGTGAGAACCGCAGAGTCCATCATGAACTTCCTGAACAACTCTTTTCGCTTTGTCAGGTCCCAGGCATCTCAACCACAAAGAATTGAACGAACTCTTGTACAGAGTATCATTGACGAAGGCGAAAGACAGAGCTCGTTTCATAAGCTGATGTCTTGAGGACGCATCTTCGGGCATTCGACAGTATTTGAAGTAGTCTATAAAGATTTCTCTCCAATCCTCGGTATTTTCCCGATCTTTTGTTTGCAGGGTCGTCTGCTCAGTCGCTCCCTTTTCTTCGGATGATTCCGGAGATATTTCCGCTGGGGCAAGCACCCGACGGCTTTGTACCACGATTCTTACGTCATTGAGGTTCTCATCAGCCAGTTCCATAGCGAGCTTGGCCAACGCGTCCGCTTTGCTGTTTTCCGCGCGCGGTATGTTTTCCAAAGTATAGGAAGGGATTTGGGTCAAAAGTTGCTGCACCTTCTCGCCGTACTTCACCAACTCTGGTTTACACGTTTGATAGTCGCCGTTTACTTGACTAACGACCAGCTGGGAGTCTCCGTATATGAGGAGGTTTTCAATTCCCATGTCGATGGCGATCTCGAGGCCTGCTATCAGAGCTTCGTATTCGGCTTCATTGTTTGTCCTCGGCTCTGTTAGGGAGAAAGCAAAATGCATTATCCCTCCTTGTGGAGTTACAAAGATGAGTCCTACCCCCGATTTGATTATAGGGGTACTTTGTTTGTGTTTCTTCATGGAAGATGCTCCATCGAAATGAAGCTCCCATCGGGTATCACCACCGTCGATCGCATCAAACGCATGTTCGTCTGGAAGATCGCAATTTAAAGGAGAATCGACGGGTATCGGATGCTCAGCGAGGAAGTTGGCGATAGCCTGGCCTTTCACTGCCTTGAGAGGTTGATATGTTATCGAGAACTCCATCAAGAGCAGGGCCCATTTAGCGAGTCGCCCCATCAATATGGCCTTCGACATCAAATATTTAAGGGGGTCCACCTTCGAAATGAGACGGACTTCATGTGCCAACGCATAATGTCTAAGCTTTGTTATCGCAAAGATCAACGCCAGGCAATGTTTTTCAATGGGGGAGTAGTTGCTTTCTGCCCCCAGTAGAACTCGACTTAAGTAGTAGAGTGCTCTTTCCTTCCCTTGATCGTTCTCTTGTGCCCATAATGCGCCTAAAGAGCCTTCGAGAGCGGTTGTATAAAGAATGAGGGGCTTTCCTTTGACCGGAGCAGCCATCACTGGCGGGTTCTGCAGGTATTGCTTGATCTCGTCTAGCGCGCTTTGGCATTTTTGGTCCCAGACGAACGGGGTTCCCTTCTTCATCAGGTGGCTATAAGGACGGCACTTGCCTGACAGGTTGGCTATAAATCGCCGTATATACGCGAACTTCCCTTAGAGAGACCGCAGCTGTTTGAGAGTCCTTGGCGGAGGCATTTCCATCATCGCCTTGATCTTTGACGGATCTATCTCAATACCTCGGTGTCGGACGATGAATCCCAGGAATTTGCCCGAGGAAACTCCGAATGCACACTTGAGAGGGTTCATCTTCAAGTTGTATTGCCGAAGGCGTTGAAATACGGTCTTCAGATGCTCGAGATATTCCTCGTATGATTTGCTTTTAACCACGAGATCGTCGATATAGCATTCGACGATTTCGTGTATAAGGTCATCGAAGATCTTCGTTATGGCCCTTTGGTAGGTGGCACCGGCATTCTTTAAACCGAAGGGCATCACCTTGTAGCAGAATATACCCAAAGGAGTCCTGAAGGCGGTATGCTTCTGGTCTTCAGGATGCATCTTTATCTGATTATACCCTGACGAGCTATCCATGAAGGAGAAAACCTCATGAGTGGACGTATTGTCTATCATCAGTTCGGTGACTGGCACTGGGAAATCGTCCTTCGGGCAGGCTTTATTGAGATCCCGGAAATCTACGCATATGCGCACTGTCCCATTTTTCTTCATCACCGGGACGATGTTGGCGATCCATTCCGGATATTGAACCTCCTGAATAAAGCCGGAGTCGATCAGCTTTTTGACTTCAGCATTGATACTCATTTCAAGCTCGAGCCGCATTCTTCTTGGCGCCTGTTTGACCGGCTTGACGTCCGGGGATATCGCCAATTTATGTACAACAATTTCTGGATCTAGTCCTGGTGGCATTTCAGAATAGTTCCATGCGAAGCAATCTTTATGCTGCATAAGCAGGTCTTTTAATGAAGCCACCTTCTCTTCAGACAGCAGCTCACTAATGAATGTCGGTCGCGGGTCGTTCACCGTTCCCAACTCAATTTTCTTGAGGTTATCCGCCGTGGTATAGATTCCATCCTCCAGCTCTTTTGGCGCTGGTGGGAATTCCGAGATTACCTCACCGTTGCTGTTTTCGAAGCACCAAGGAAGGTCATCCATGTTCTCGGGCTCTTCCTTTGATATTGTTATCATGCGACAAGTATGAATTCGCTTCCAATCCCAATATGGAACTGGTTCTTCTTTCGTGGGCTTGGGTTCGTGCTTCTGCGGCGGTGCTACCCTCCACTTGTCAGACAGAGCGAACTTGCCAAGCTGATACTGATCTTCAAGCCAATTCTTGAAGGTGAAGCAGTCCTCGAGAGGGTGCCCTATCACTCGGTGATAAGGGCAATAGTCCGGGTGAGAGACTTCGCCTGCTTGTTCGGGGTGTTTAGACTCCGGCAGTGTAAGCATCTGATGTTTTAAAGCGAGGTCAAGTATTTTCTTGGTCTTGTCCCGAGGAAAAGAGTATACTCGACCCATTTTTCTTATGAGGGATAGATCGGAACCGTTCGATTCCCGCTTGCGTGATCTCTTAGTCCCGCTTCGTTGCTGTTGAGCGCCTTTTTCGCGTTTCAACTTGTTTCTGCCTCTGCGTCGAGCCTTCTTTATAACAGGTTGACAAGGAGCGGCATTTTCATCTTTCACGGCCTGTTGGAGGAGGCGTTGCGTTTTGGCTTTCTCGTAGATGGTCATTTCACGGTTATGGTCGTCTCGGACTTTTTGACCAGCTTCACTTATAAGCTTGTCCATTTGTTCTTCGAACGACGGACTGGGCACTTTTGCATCTGGAACTTTTACTGGTTCAGGATTAGCGTCCTCCCATTGAGCATCCGCTTCTTCATCAAAGTCATACACGACGTAGCAGCCGTGTAGTAACTCTCGTTTCTTTGACCGGATGTATCCAAGCCCTTTTGTTTCCATTCTCCCATCAGGCAGTTTACGTTGAGTCCCGAGAACGTTCCAGACTTTGTCATAGAACTTGGCTTTTCGAACGGTCTGCTTGAAGGATATCCCCTGGCGCTTCAATAGCCTCTTCAAGCCTTCTGTATAATATCTGGGGAGACGAATGGGTTGAAGCCTGTCAAGCGTAGGATTCGCGCCATGCCAGATTTCTTTCTCCACTCTGGTTTCTTCAGAGCGGTAGAATAGAATTGGTTTTTCGCCTTCTCGCCTGGGAGGGATATAGCATGTCTGCAGCTCTTCGACGTTGTAGATATCAAGTGCGTCCAGTTCTTTACGGTGTTTAAGCGGCACCATGGCACTTGTAGACTTTGCTCTTCGTCAGCGGACGTTTGTATTGAAGGTCGAGCAGGGAATACAGCATGGACCTCTCTTCCGAGTAGCTACCAAAGATCAATGTAGGAGCAGATGGTCCCAGCTTGTTGTATTGGGGCGGCCCCGAATAAACTATCTCCTCTTCCTCCTCGGTATCATTGCTGAAGACATGGATGGTGGCATTAGCTTTATTCTCCGGCTTGTGACACCTCTCCGTGTCTTCGAAATCCGGTAAGAAGTATTTGGCATCTTCATATTTGCGGACCTCGTTCATGGAGAACGGGGTCAGTTCACCTGCCACGGTATACTCGAGACCATCCTTAGAATACTTCATACACTGATGTTGTGTAGAAGGGATGATGTTGTACTCGTGTAACCACGGTCAGCCGAGCAAAGCGTTGTAGCATGTCTTGGCGTCTATGACGTGGAACTTAATGTCCGTGACGAGTAGCCCAAAGCGTCGTGTCAGTATCACAGACCCAAGAGTTCTTGATGATTGGGAGTCAAACCCGGAGATGGTAATCTTATCCCGAGCAAGGTGCTGGACGCTCATGCAGATTTCTTTTAACACCCGCACATTGAGGAGGTTAATGGAGGATCCATTGTCGATCAGGATTTTGCTTATCTTTATATCGTGACAGTATCTTGAGACATAAAGGGGGCGATTGTGTTCGCACGTCCCAAGGAGAATGTCTTCATCACCTAAAGCGACATTGGCCGTGTGCACTTCCTCCAATTCATCCTTCATCTTTTTCTCGGCCAGGAAAGCTTGGAATTGCTCCGGATCCTGTAGTGCCTTGATTAACGAATCTCTCGCCTCCTTTGATAGCAAAAGGGCGTCAAGAATGCTGAGCTGTGAGGGTAGCTTCCTCAGATGCGCTAAGACGTTGTAATCCACCTTATTTCTCTTCGGCGGGTCCTTGGCACTTAGCTCCTCCACAACTTGGTCATCTAAGACGATATCTTCAGGGACCTTTTTCTTTTCCCTTATCTTTTTTATTTGAGGGTCCGAGATTCTTTTCGGGAAGCGTGCGATTACGTAGCCGGATATTTTCGCAGACCTTCGGCTCTTCTTCTTTTCCCGAGGTGGACTCTTTAAAGAGAGGGCCAAGCTCCAGCTCCTCATCAGAATCGCTCCCGAATGTAGGCACCTGTGATCCCCCGGCGTTAACCATGCGACAATCACCGGTAGTTCTGTTAAACCCTTCGGTTGTATTTTTCCGCTCCCGACGAGTCTTGCGCTTCTCCCGCTTAAAATTTTGTCGATGAGCAACATATCCTTGTCACCATCTATCGAAAGCTTTGCACTCTTCGGTGGGGTGTGGAATCTTCCGATGATACAAGCAGTAGGAGGGGTGCATTTCCATTTCACCAGTAATGCTTCTTTTAGAGGAAGGTAGCTTCACCATTGATATGTCCTTAGCAAACCTTTTCCTCGTCTTGAATTTGCTTTTGTCCGTAGTGGAGGTATTTTGCTCCAGCGGGAGCGTCTCAGCTCTTTCATCAAGTCGCTGGCGCTTGGCCCTATCAAATATGACTGCCTCGCGTTCCCGACCAGCTTTACTTTTTAAGAGAGCTTCATTGAGGAATGCGTCAATTACTTCATCTGATGGCCCCAGAATTTTTGGTTCAGGATCTGCCCCTAGCGTTTCAGTACAAGGAGTCTCCTCATCATCCATGAACGAGTGGGAAATCACATGACAGCTCGCCACATATTCTTCAGATTCATCAGATGAACTTTCTCCCTCATCTTCCTCTTGAAAGACGTGATTGAGGACCTCTTGGAATGTAATGGGAGTCCGTGCCTTCTGGTTGTATTCCTCCAGCGCGTCAATTTGTTTTTGCAAGTCCGTGCGCTTGTCGCCAGGCTTCATGGGCTTCTTTGATTTCTTTTTCTTCTTCTTTGAAGATTTCGACGGTTGGTTGTGAATGCTTGGGCCACCTCCATCGATCATTTGGGTTGGACGCGGCTTCAACATTCCTTCAATGATTTGAGGTTCCAACGGGTTCTTCCACCTAATCGCTGGGCATGTTTGAAGATCGTTCAGCATTCTCTTCGTCTTAGCTGACAGCACAACCTCCCATGGGGCTTCTTCGATGAGAGACACGTTGCCCCCGGCATATTCACCCTTTTAGAGGCGTGAGGTTGCGGCGGATTCACCTTCCATCTATCGGATAACGCGAATTTGCCCTGTTGGTATTGGTCTTCAAGCCAATTTTTGAAGACATAGCAATCTTCGATCGGATGACCCAGTACCCGGTGATAGGGACAGTAGTTGGGCTCATTGACATCATTTGGTTGCGACGGACGTTTTGGCTCCGGTAGATTTATGAGTCGGTTGTGCAACGCCAGCTCGAATAATCTTCTCGTTTTATCTCGGGGAAACGAGTAAGGACGTCCTAGTCTCTCCTCAAGGGGTACCTGCGGACGCATATTATTTTGACGAACAACCGGCTTCGAGTTACTCGGCTGTTGCTGAGCATTAGCGACAACGATCGCTTTTCCCTTCCCCTTGTCATTTCGGGAGTCCGGCTTTGGAAGAGGAGGTCTATGGCCCATTTGATCCATTTGCGCTAGCTTGTCAATCAAGGCCTGGAAGGTAGTCGGCTTGAAGAACATCATAAATTGCGAGATGGTTGCTTGCGGATCAAGGGTTCCCACAAACATACCCACTGCAGGAGCTTCTTCAATGTGCTGCTCTCACTTTGACCATAAGTTCCGCCACCGTATAGCACATTGAACCCATGTCTCGCCTGGCTTTACCCTGGCGTTAATCAGTGCCGTCATCGGGGTGCGTTCACTGGAGCTTGCAAAACGCTGAGTAAACAACAGCTCTATCTCCGCGAATGTCTTGATAGAGTCGTTCGGGAGCTCAGAGTACCACTCGAATGCTGTATCTGACAAGCTGCCGACGAACTGGCGAAGCAATAGTTTGTCATCACCGCCGGTGTTGCCGCAGAGTGCCCTGAACTGGGCAACATGCTGGTGGGGATTGCCCGCCCCCTTATAGACATGGAATTTGGGAATTGTGTAGCCCGGCGGGTATTTGATCTGGTCGTACCAGCTTGGATATGGCCGCCCTATTTTTACGACCTGGCCGGCTGCTTCAGTCGCATGATGAACCCGTATTTGTTGGGCTATGTACTCGTCCAAGTCAGCTTTGGAGATTGTCTCCTCCTTAGCCGTTGACAGAGCTGGCGGAGGATTCGACGTTTCTCCCCTATCGTCTTCAAGGACGATAGGGGAATCTTCGGCCGGAAGATCTTGTTGGATCATCATCCCCACCATGTCTTGGAACAGAAGGCCCATACGCTTTATGTTGGCTGCTTGTTCAGCAGCTTCTTTATCCTTCTCCAATATTCGACGAAGGAATTCGGCGTCAGTTTCTTGCTCCTGGCGTTCATCCGAGGACGTTTCAGGGTTTTCTTTTGGTCCAGTAAGCGCGGCCATCGCGTTCATCATCTCTTGGAGCTTCTGCTGCTGCTCCTGCGCTTTGGTCACCGATCGCGTGAGCGGTCTATGACCTGTGGATATGCGGCTGTCCTCTTTACCAGATGCCATGTAGAGGTATGAACTATGATGCCCCCTGACTTAGGGCGTTTGGGTTCACCACCTTTGATCTTTGCCGTCGGCGTGAGGACTTTCTCTGGCCTTCTCCTCTTATGGGCCGTAGAAGTTGGGGGGGCCGTTGCTTTGGGCACCCAAGTGGTCGTCGCCTTTCGTTGCTTGACCGGGGGATTTTCTTCTTGCCAACCTTTCGACTTTTTGTGTTGGCGAGAGAAATTAGGATCAATCACAGATTTTCGGACTTGTCGCCATATCTTGTAAATCCTGGAGGACAGCGATTGAGGAGACTGCTCCGGCTTTTCTGCTTCCACGGTAGTCTCTACTGGTGGAGGAGATCTTTTGAGCACCACAGTTGGCGAGTTTCTGAGTACTCTGTTCAGTAGCTCGAAGCTGTTCCCAGTTGGAACAACAGCGTTAACTTCCACCGTTGGAGCTGGCGGAGTCATCCCAGAAGGGGAGCTGCCCACGGTCTTCCTTACCCGGCGCCAGTGACGTCGTCGGGCACGACGAGTTGTCGGTACTGGCGCCGGGTAAGGAAGACCGGGGCCAGCTCCCCTTCTGGGATGACTTCGCCAGCTCCAACGGTGGAAGTTAACGCTGTTGTTCCAACTAGGAACAGCTTCAAGCTACTGAACAGAGTGCTCAGAAACTCGCCAACTGCGGTGCTCAAAAGATCTCCTCGACCAGTAGAGACTACCGTTGTTCCCCTCCGAAAGGCGGCGCACAGGACCGCGATGTCCTGACGCTGAGATTCGGGGCAGATGCTATATGGTTTTATCCGTCCACCTCTCCGAAGATGCCAAGTTGATTTATGGCACCGTGTATCGGAGGTTTAAACGGATGCGGCCAATGTAGCAGACTTCGTCAGATTCCCCCTCGCTTGAGGGGTTTTTGATTGTGGGGACGTTCTTCCCTGCAGGCGCAAGCCCCTGCAGTTAATTACGCTACCGCACCGCGGTAACAACTTTCTCCTTCTCCAGAATTTCACTTCGTGTCGTGTGTGTTTGTTTTGTTTGTGGTTGCCCGTGGATTGTATACGGAGACTGAGTAATGCCGTCGCCCGTAGGACGTGGATTAGTCCAAATCCGTATTTAATTTAGATTTGGGTTTGGTGTTTTTAGTTTAAGGATGCATTAGTCGCGTTGCGGCTAAGATCAACTTAAACGTTCGTTAAGGATACGATAGTCCTGTTTGAGACTAAGATCAACTTAACGTGATCGTTTAGATCCGACAAAAGAGCATTTGGGCTCTATTATTCCAGTTTGGGAGATTCATAGTCCAATTTGGGACTAAAGTCTGTTTGGAGGATACGTTAGCCATTTTTGAGGCTAAGATCGACTCAAACGTTTGTTAAGGATACGTTAGTCCAGTTTGAGGCTAAGATCAACTTAAACGGGACCGTTTAGATCCGGCAAAAGAGCGTTTGGAGGCTCTATTGTTCCAGTTTAAGGACGTGGTGGTCCGTCGCCAGTTTAGGGACGTAGTGGTCCATATTCCAGTTTAGGGACGTGGTGGTCCATCGCCAGTTTAGGGACGTGGTGGTCCATTATTAGTTTAGGGACGTTTCGGTCCGATATTAGTTTAGGGACGTTTCGGTCCGATATTAGTTTAGGGACGTTTCGGTCCATCGCCAGTTTAGGGACGTGGTGGTCCGATATTAGTTTAGGGACGTCTCGGTCCGATATTAGTTTAGGGACATTTCGGTCCATCGCCAGTTTAGGAACGTGGTGGTCCATTATTAGTTTAGGGACGTCTCGGTCCGATATTAGTTTAGGGACATTTCGGTCCGATATTAGTTTAGGGACGTTTCGGTCCGATATTAGTTTAGGGACGTTTCGGTCCATCGCCAGTTTAGGGACGTGGTGGTCCATTATTAGTTTAGGGACGTCTCGGTCCGGTATTAGTTTAGGGACGTCTCGGTCCACGAGTTTAAGGACCCCGCAGTCCATAGAGATGTGTGGTCGTTGGGACCCATCGCCTCTTTGACGTCGTCGAGGAATTACAACGATGGATGTCAAAGGAGTTCGGAGATGTACCCTCGGACCGGTTGTGAATTGATTCAGGAGAGCCATTTTGCTCAATCAATTTGATTTAAGGACTTATGGCCACGATTGGGTTAAGTCCAATTTTTATTTATTTTGGGCTTTGCTCAAACAGAATATTAATTCAAATAGGGCTCTGCCCTTTTATGCTTTGCAATTTTATTTGGGCCAGGCCCTCTAAATAATACATTGCAGAGCATCAAGAATCTTTTAGATTCAAGAACAAAAGTGCAGAGCACTTTTGATCTAAATTTAGATCAAAGGAAAACAAGTTTCTCTCTTGTTTTTCCTTTTCTCAGAGAACCAAGGGTTCATAACAAGTGCAAGGCACTATTTTTATTTTATTTATTTGCTCATTGAAGATTAATGATTTTTAGATCAATGATCTATACTTCAGAAATTTTTCTTTTTTAAAAGGTTTTACCTTTTCTTTTTTTTTGTTCTTCTAAAATTCTTCAAGAATTCTCTCTATTTTCTTTCTGATCTTCCCCTTGATCAAATGAGGTCTGGGGTCCTTTTTATAGTACTCATAGATTAGTTGAATTTGTTAACAAAATCTTTCCTGAGTGATTTTGGGAATTTTCCCACCGCTGGATCTTTGATCCAAAGGTAGAAGAAAATCTTCTGGTTTTGGAAAGAACAGAAAAGATTTCATTAAATTTTCATTCTGTTGCTGCGCAACTCACCAGCGCGTGACACGTGTCACTCAGTAAGGCGCTTGCGCAACAGCGATTGCGCAACCGCGCAGACACGTGTCGCGCAGCCGTGCGCTTGCGCAGCTGCGATTGCGCAACTGCGCAGACACGTGTCGCGCAGCCGTGCGCTTGCGCAGATGTGCTTGCGCAACTGCGCAGACACGTGTCGCGCTGCCGTGCACTTGCGCAGTTAAGTGTTACTTATGTTTTTTAAAGAGCCTTGCTCTGATTGGACGCACTGCCTTGGGCGTCGCGATGCCGAGTCAACTTCTGACATGTGGCAAATTGCGCGCTGCGCACGGGAACCGAAGCATTGCTTCAAAATTTGAATTTTCAAAATTCAAGTAGAGCCTTGCTCTAATTGGGGGAACAAATGCCCCCCCCCACCGTTGCGCTCACGTGGCGCGCACGTGAGTGCAGCGGTGGCAAGACCCCAACCGTTGGATCTTAGGGGTCAGTTGAAGAGACGCAGGCGTCTATAAATAGGACCCTTGGTCCTTGGTAATTCTTTACCATTTTCAAGAATTCGAATTTCAGAGCCTTGCTCTTGCTTAAGACCTTCCAGAGCCTTGCTCTTGTGATTTCCCCAAGAACTTCCAAGTTCTAGTCTTAGAATCTCTCTAGGTAAAATTAAATTGATTTAAATTAAATTTAATTAACAGAGCCTTGCTCTTATAGATCTTTGATCTAAGGAAAACCCCTTTGGGGTTTCATCCCCAGAGCCTTGCTCTCAAAAATTTACAGAGCTCTTGTTCGTGGGTTTTAACCCATGAACAGAGCCCTGCTCATAGATCAACTAGAAAACTTTTTAAAAGTTTTCATGGATCTTTAAGATCCCAAAAATTTTAATTCTTAGGAGTTATAATTTTTCATTACTACTACAGCGCTAGGTTCTTTTTAAGAAGTTTTATTCCTTTGAGACCAGAGTTTGACAAATGTCACTCTGTGATAGAGCTTTGCTCTAAAAAGAGGAGATTTTCTCCTTGTCTCTAGGGATCCCTCCAATAAGGGTATTCTTTTGGGGGTCTTTTTAATTAACTGACAGTCTCATCCAATGATGGGACTGTCTTATCAAATGATGCGCCGTCATCTAGATTTTGTGGGTCCCCCTTTGGTCCCCTACCCACTGCATCACAGTGTGGAGCAAGATTTATATTTATTTATTTTTTTTTTTATATATATTTTTTAAAATGCCAAGCGTTAGGCCACTAATGATATATATTTTTTTTTGTCTTTCCACAGAAAACATGTCTGACGACTTATCTTTTCCCTTCGTTCGCTCGGAAGGAGGGTTCCCTCACTCGCCAGTGGATCGGGTGGTGTTCGCTCTTATTAAAGCTCACGATCCTGAGTGCAAAAAGCTCCATCTGTGGGGAAGGTGGTATAGCCAGATCATCCAAGGCCGTCGCAGCTTCAGCTCCGCTTCGCCCTCTGAACCCATAGTTACGATCCCTTATGCGGACAAGCCCCCGGTGGAGTATGCCGTGGAGGTTAAAAATTGGAATGCCGACGACCTCCTTCAGCCTGCAATCGGTGCCATTCCGGTGCAGCCGCCACCGGCTATAGATATCTTGGGGAGGCGAATCTGTCAGGGTGAAGCACGCCCTTGGGGACAGGCTTATAATATTGGATTGATCCCGCGGCCGCTTGCCGGATATTTGCAATGGGCCCGTTACATTCTGGCGACGAAAAGGGCTCACCTGACGAAGATTGGTTTATACTCCGCCGTCTACGTTTCGCTTTTCGAGTATCCCTCTCCTCCGACGTGGTGGATAAAGGCCTTCATCGAACAATGGAATATCCCCACCCATACCTTCCTGACAGCAGATAGGGAAGTCTCCATCTCTCTGGAGGAATTTGTTGAGATTTCAGGTTTACCAGCGAGGGGGGAGCACTACGAGGAGCTGCTTCCTCCTGACGAGTACGTCTTTGCCACCAAGCAGTTGGTATTCGACTTAACTCCGGAAAATGCCATCCAGCATCAGCATCCGGGCTTGGTGAAGGTATTGGAGATTTATGAGGAACTGCATTTGGAATCAGGCGACCGGGGCGTCAGCTTCGCGGATTTCATTGCTCGTTTTATCCGCCCGGAATTCCTATCAGAGTAGGGCGAGAAGTTCGCTCAGCTTGTCGACCCCTTTGGTTTCGGCTTGGACCGCCGACCTTCATCGGAAGATGACCAGCGGGATTTTTATTTCCCCGGCACTGCCAGCGTCCCTCTCTCAGAGCTCGCCGTTCCTGGCATGGACGAGGAAACTTTTTTCATAGGGTTCCTGGGTCTATGGCTATGCAGCTTTGCGCTTCCCATGCACCCGCGCCTCATGCGGTCTTCTGTCTTTTACCCGGCACATCGAATGGCGGCCGGTTTGCAGCTATCGGTAGGGATTGCCGGGCTGGCTTACCTTTATAATGGACTTAGCGTAGCGGCGGACGCTAATGAGCCTGGGGTACAGCCTGCTAACTTTCCGATGCACTACTTCACTTCTTGGATGGAGCTGCATGTGCGAGGGGTGTTTGGTGCTCATAAGACTCCTCCATTCTTTGATAAATTCAAACTACCAAGAATTATGCGGTTGGTCGGGGCTTCAATTGTGGTTGCACCTCCGCGGGAGTCTAGGGGACTGCTCCTGCGTTCGCATCTAGTCGGATCGAAGACTTCTTTTGTGGATAAGGTCATCACCATAGGCTCCGAGACCGTGAAGTCAGTGGTGTCGCTGCGTGACGACTTTAAGGGCGGGGTTTCTGTACTGAAGGCTCGGGAAATCCTTCACCTTTACTCCGTTCGGCCGGGCTACCTAGTATTTAGGCAGAATAAGACGGCTCTTTTTATGAGGTATAACCCACATCGATTTGCCCGGCAATCGAGTTATAATCAAGGGATCTCGATGGAGGCCTTTCTGGAAACACCCGCGGTCGGCCCAGAGGGGATAAGGAATGCGATGCATCATTTCGTCCGGCTCAATACAGGCTCTTATTTTTTCATCAGTGAGCCTAGCTGTGCCCCTAAAATAATCCATCCGTATGTAGCCTGGTACGCGCATGCTATGGGCCCAATCATCTTAATGGAGAAACGCTTGCTGGTTGACCGTAGGGGTGCGCCTCCAGGTGGTGATCGCAAGGCTCCCTTGCAGCCAAGGCGCCCGGTCGTCCCTCTGCTAAAAGAGGCCGGAGCTGACCGACCACGCGTGTTGGCCCCCCCGCGTGGATTGCCATTGCCCGTTATGGTGGATGCACCGCCGGCGCCCCGTGCTCCCATGAAGACGGTTAATGTGGTATCGCCAGAGTCTGGCGCAGGAGCGGATATCGGGACTCGCCGCCCTAAAGTGACTGCCAAGCGCAAAGCTGCTCTGGGTGGATCTAAAGCTGGCGGGCAGAAGAAGAAGAAGTCCACCCTATCCCTCGACACGATCCTCAGCTTAAATCCTGCGGCTCCTCCCACCGAGGCCATATGTGAATATGGCAGCAATGAGGGCTTTGTGGTAGACCCTGAGGACACTAATTTGGCTGCCGCCATTGCAGCTTCAGAGCGATCGGCGAGGCTTGAAGCGATGTTGAGCAAACTCGCTGAGTCCGGTAATCATCAAACGCCTTATTTGTCATTTTATTGCATTTTGTATTGTTATCCTTAACTAATATTCGCTCCATTTTCAACAGGTGTCTCCACTGAAGAGGTTATTGCTGCCTCCCTGAAAACCTTCCAGGAGGAGGAGGAGAAGCGTGCCTTAGCAGGCGCTGGTATGTTTCACTCCTTTCTCTTTTACAAGGAAAGTTTGTTGTCTTTTTTCTGATAGTCAACCTGACCTTCTTTTGTTTCTTTGCAGGCGCTGTATCAATTGACGCGGGGGTCCCTCCCAAGTCCGTTATCGAAGTCCCGGCTTCGTCGAAATTGCCACAAGAGCCCCGGCTTGACAAGACGATGAGGGATGCCTTGAAGAATCTAGAGGCATCCCTATATACGGACGAGGGAGCCTCACTCAAGGAAGCCCTAGTGGCATCCGTCTCAACGGCTCGAGAGGAGCGGAAGCGGCTGAGACGCGAAGCAAGAGCACGCAGAGCTGCTTTGGCCGCAGGAGCAGGCCCTAGCACTCTTCCTCGTGCCGACACTCCTTCTGAAGCAGAGGCGAGCAGAGCTGCTTTGGCCACGGGAGCGGGCCCTAGCACGATTCCTCATGCCGACACTCCTTCTGAAGAGGCCCCTGCCGCCCTGTCTACTGCTTATAGGCAAGTGGCGCGCGCGGCTCGGAGTGCAAACAATAAATCCCCTTCAGGTAGCATCTCTTCCAGAACCTTGTTGTAAGAATTATTATAAAGCCATTGGCTCATATGCATTCCATCTTGCAGGACCAAGTCCAACTGAGGGGGAGGCGAAGACCGTCGGACCCCATGAAACGGCGGAAGCGGCGCCCGCCGAACCTGAGCCGACGGTGGCACCGTCGTCGGGGCCACGGTGCCTGAAGCAGAAGTTGAAGGGTCCGCCGCCGAGAAGGTCATTGATGCCGCGTCTGAAGTGGCGGCAGATGAGATGACTGTCGAGCCGAAGGCAGTAGAAGTCGAGGCGCTCGAGGCTGGAGACCTCACGGTGACGGTGGATGAGACAACTGTGACTGCAGGACTCGAAGGAGTAGCGGGTGAGGTGGCCACGATTCCTGAGGATGAGCCAGCCGCTCCTTCTCTGGAATCTGGCAATACTCCAATCATGACCCTCTCCGCCTATATTCCCCCGCCTTCTCTAGGGCCTGCAAGTGTAACAACGGTCCCTATTGAGTCAGGTGACGAGGCTACGGGCGGTGGCCTGATGTCAATGGAGGAAGGAGTTGCCTCAGTCTCGGCTGGCAGTTCGTCGGGTAAGTTTCGGGTTACTATCGTTTCCCCCCTTTTTATATATCTCGCGATTTCTTCTAACAGGCTTGTCTTTGCAGGTGCGGCCAGTGCCGACGCTCCATTGCTTGAAGGAGCACCGTCAACTACTGCTTTGGCGGTGGTCACTTCCCCGTCTTCCCTCGTGCCATCGCGGATGTTGGAAGGTATGGATTTGCGACTCACAAGTTAATCTTTTAAACATGTAGTTCATGGACTAACGCCATACCACCGCATCTTTTCAGGAGTGCTCTTCGATCATCTATATCAAGTGTTGCTCCCACACTTCTCCTTCCCATTCGAACTTGCTTCTCCCTCTAGTGGCGCTGGTGAGTGTACGTTCACTACCATGTCTTTATTTTCCCCTTTTTAGCAATGGGATGGTTCCTTGACTTTTCCTTTTCCTTATTGCAGTGCCACAAATCGAAGGAGGGGATGTAAGACCCGCCGCGCTGCCGGCCCTTCCGGCTTTGCCATCCGTTGCAGCTGGTTTAGTAAATTTCTTTTTGGTAACCCTTCAACATTTTCTGAACCATCGTTTAACCATGTTTTGTTTTGCAGCTATTGTTCCGGCTCCGGTCCCCTTTGAGGCTCGCGTCCTTTCACCGGCAGGTCCTTTCATGAGACGTCCATCTTCCAAGGGTGCTGCGATGAGTTTGGGTATGCTGAGCGGGTACATTGAAGAGCTGAATATGGACGCTCTCCCTTCTGCCGTAGATTTCGCTGTGGAGGTTAATCCAATGTTGGCGGCGCTCGTAAATTTTCATAACGAAGGCGTCGTCGGATCTTGGGTTAATCATTGCAGGGAGATCGAGGCCTGTATGTACCGGCTGGAGTCGACTCGCCCTTCTCCCGAAGTTTTAGCCCTGAGCACCCAACGCACAACTTGGCTCGAGCAAAGCACTTCGCACTCCCGCCACTTGGAGCAAGAAGCAGCTTTAAGACTAAGGGAATGCCAAAAGACCTCGAACGAGACGGCCCATCTGCGCGCCGAGGTTGAGGCAAATGCTGCCTAAGTGAAGACTATCTTTGAGGGTCTCTTGGAGCGCATCTCCCATGGGCTAAACTTGAAGCGGAAGCTTGACGTAGCTGAGCGCAATATCCCAAGTCGGGAAGCTGCCTATCAGGTCGTCAGGGAGCAGCTTGCGTCGGTCTTGCAGCAACGAGCCCAAGTGGAGGCAGAGCTGGCGGTGGTAGCCGATCGGGAAAAGGCCTGGAAGGAAGTGTGCGAACAACTGATAAAGCTACTTAAGACGCTTCCTTCCCAGTAGCTGCCTTTGTATCAATGTATTTGTAGAATTTTCCTTTAAAATAATATGTATCCATTCTTTATTCTTTTGTACGATTCATCTTGTATTTGATTGAAGTCAATGAACAAAGATACACATTTTCTTTTGCAATGTCTTGTATGCACTTTTTCTTTCTGCATTCTCTTATTATCAGCATGTTGTCTTTGATAAACATAATTGGCAGATAACTTAGTTTTTTTTTTTTTTTTTTAGTTTTTTTTTTTAGTTTTTTTTTTTTTCAAGAGATAGCGATGGCTTAGGCCGCAAGTTCAGATCTGCCGCCTAAGGCTTTTCAACTCTATGAGCCGTGAGGGTCTCATAGAGACTTTTCTCCCTACGGATCGAGAGGATCTCGTAAGTGGATGTTCTCCTTAGGAATCGTGAGGATTTCCAAGTGTGGTTTTCTCTCATAAGTCGAAAGGATCCTATAAGAGAATTTCTCCCTCTTACGAGTCGAGAGGGCTCGTAAGCGGTTGTTTCCCTCTTTATCGAGAATCGACTTCAGAGAGTGAGACCCGTGAATAGTATGCAAGAGACCATTTAGGATTGACTTGCAGGGTCCCATTGTTCAGGAAGCAAGTTTCTGAATCCTTACTGCCCGAGATGTGAGTCAAAGAGGATCTCGTCACGGAGTGTTTGTATCCGTGAGTTGAGGTGTTTGCTAAGGATTATTTGTTTCCCAAGTGCCAAGGATTATTTGTGTCCTTGGGGTTTGAAACGAGTCGAGGGTTCCCACGGAGGCGCTGGTGGCTCTGCGAGTCGACGCGGATCAGGAGGCTCTCATCAAGGAGTGTCTGTATCCGTGAGTCGAGGGTTTTGCTAGGGATTATTTGTTTCCCGAGCGCCAAGGATTATTTGTGTCCTTGGGGTTTGAAACGAGTCGAGGGCTCCCACGGAGGCGCTGGTGGCTCTGCGAGTCGACACGGATCAGGAGGCTCTCGTCAAGGAGTGTCTGTATCCGTGAGTCGAGGTTTTTGCTAGGGATTATTTGTTTCCCGAGCGCCAAGGATTATTTGTGTCCTTGGGGTTTGAAACGAGTCGAGGGTTCCCACGGGAGCTCTGGTGGCTCTGCGGGTCGACGCAGATCAGGAGGCTCTCGTCAAGGAGTGTTTGTATCCGTGAGTCGAGGATTTTGCTAGGGATTATTTGTTTCCCGAGCGCCAAGGATTATTTGTGTCCTTGGGGTTTGAAACGAGTCGAGGGTTCCCACGAGGGCTCTGGTGGCTCTGCGGGTCGACGCGGATCAGGAGGCTCTCGTCAAGGAGTGTTTGTATCCGTGAGTCGAGGATTTTGCTAGGGATTATTTGTTTCCCGAGCGCCAAGGATAATTTGTGTCCTTGGGGTTTGAAACGAGTCGAGGGTTCCCACGGGGGCTCTGATGGCTCTGCGGGTCGACGCGGATCAGGAGGCTCTTGTCAAGGAGTGTTTGTATCCGTGAGTCGAGGATTTTGCTAGGGATTATTTGTTTCCCGAGCGCCAAGGATTATTTGTGTCCTTGGGGTTTGAAACGAGTCGAGGGTTCCCACGGGAGCTCTGGTGGCTCTGCGGGTCGACGCGGATCAGGAGGCTCTCGTCAAGGAGTGTTTGTATCCGTGAGTCGAGGATTTTGCTAGGGATTATTTGTTTCCCGAGCGCCAAGGATTATTTATGTCCTTGGGGTTTGAAACGAGTCGAGGGTTCCCACGGGGGCTCTGGTGGCTCTGCGGGTCGACGCGGATCAGGAGGCTCTCGTCAAGGAGTGTTTGTATCCGTGAGTCGAGGAATTTGCTGGGATTATTTGTTTCCCATGCGCCAAGGATTATTTGTTTCCTTGGGGTTTGAGACGAGTCGAGGGTTCCCACGGGGGCTCTGGTGGCTCTGCGGGTCGACGCGGATCAGAAGGCTCTCGTCAAGGAGTGTTTGTATCCGTGAGTCGAGGAATTTTTTGTTGAAATCACTGGCTTCTTCGGTTGAAATGAACAGGTGAGGTTTGGGGTTCGTCGTCTGACGGAATCCGCTGGGAAAGTATGGTTCATTCTTTTTGTTTACGCCCTTGGATTGTATACAGGGATCGATGTGATCTTAACTGTAGGGCCAAAGCTTCATCATCATTTTTTTTTGTTTTATTTCCGCGATGCTCTATCATTTCAGCTTTATATCGCGAGGGTCGCGATTGCCCAATCATTTCGGCTATTTTTCGCGGTGCCCAATCATTTCGGCTATTTGTTTCATTTTTACCCGTCGCTTTTTATTACGAGTTGCCCAATCATTTCGGTTATCTTGCATGCATACATTTTACTTGCTGCTTTTTATTGCAAATTGCCCTATCGTTTCGGCTATTTCGTATGCATGAGCGGCCTACTGGCTTTCGCCGTAAACCTGAAGTTGGACACCGATTTCGGCATCAGCACCGCTACAACTGGGATATTACCAGGAGCGAATCATCATTTGCCTCTGTCGTTGTCGAACAAAGGAGGCTTAGCGACCAGGGTTAGGGTCCTGTCGACTAAGGCTTTTGACTTCATGAGCCGTAGGGGTCTCGTGAAGGTATTTCTCCCTACAAGTCGTGAGGATCTTGTAGGTGTATTTTCTCCTTAGGAACCGTGAGGGTTCCTAAGTGTTTTGTTCTTCTATAAGTCGTAAGGATCCTACAGGAAGGTTTTCTCCTCATAAATCGAGGGGATTTATAAGGGTTGTTCACCATGCGAACGTATTCCCAATTACGGATGAAATTTGGCTAGGGAAATGTTTATTCGCGCCCGTGGATTGTATACAAGGGTCAATATTGAACCACTTGTAGGGCCAAATTGAAAGTTTGTGGGGGTTTGCTTAAGCACAGGTTTAGGTCTCTGTGACTTAAGACTTTCAAATCCTATGAGCCGTGAGGGTCCCATAAGAGAGTTCTCCTTACGAGTCGTGAGGATCTCGCAAGTGTATTTTCTCCTTAGGAATCGTGGGGATCCCTAAGTGTGTTTCTCCTTTGTGAGTCGTAAGGATCTCACGCAGGTGGTTTCTCCTTATAAGGTCGAGAGGACCCTATAAGTGTCTTTTAACGAGGTTGCGCCCTTTCGGGTTTTCACAAACACTCGCCGGTAGCCCTGCTGTTTTTACTCACGGAGCCCTTTCAGGTTTTCATCCGTGCCCTTTTTGCTTATGGACATACCGTTTTTGTTTTTTTTTTGATCCTTTCACTCTTTGTTAGTGAGATCCTTTCACCCTTTGTTATTGAGATCCTGACTTTTCAACTCCCCATATTAATAATAATTACGATATTTATAACAAGTATATATGGTTTTACCAAATCCCACTCCATATATCATATGGTGTTAGCAGCATACTCATTGGTAATACCTCGCATTGCTGAACCAAGCCACCAGAGTTCGAATCCCATATCCCACATACTTTTGTGCACTTGATTGTATCATGTTTGATAATACATGGAAATCTTTCTTCCTCTTTTTTACGAGGTCGCGCCCTTTCAGGTTTTCACGAACACTCGCCGGTAGCCCTGCTGTTTTTACTCACGGAGCCCTTTCGGGTTTTCATCCGTGCCCTTTTTTGCTTACGGACATACGGTTTTTTTTTTTTTTTTGTATCTCGTCAGCCTACGGGTGCTGCGGTAGTAGTTTAAAGACGTTTCGGTCTGCTATTAGTTTAAGGACATTTCGGTCCACTGTTAAGAAGGTCGGCTACTTTTTATAAAGCTTGGGCTTAGGAAGATAGCGAGCGGACATAGTCGTCGTCATCTATCATTGACCTAGGCTGTGGCTCATTAAGCATAGTATTTCTTTAGGAAGCGACCGTTTATCGGCCTGAAAGGCCTTTTACCGTGCATGTCCATGAGTAGATAGGCTCCACCCTGGTAAACTTTATCTATGATGTACGGGCCTTCATAGTTCGGATCGAATTTTTCCCGCTTGGCGCGATTGGGGATCATAGGCCTTTTGACCACTAGCACGAGTTCACCTCGGTGGAATTCCTCGGTCGGGTCAATCTTTCGTATGAGCGCGTCATCTTTGCTTTATAAGCTTCTAGATTTTGCTGCGCTATGAGCCGGGTTTCATCAAGGGCGTCAAGCTCTTCAAACCGGAGGTGAGCATTTTCTTCATCCGTCAGCTCGTAGTGAACTGCCACTCGTAGAGAGGGTAATTCTATCTCGAGAGGGAGTACTGCTTCCGTCCCAAATACCAACGCGTACGGCGTTGTGTTTGTGGCTGTCTTGAACGTAGTTCGATACGCCCAAAGAGCTTCTTGCAGTCTTTCGTGCCAATCTCTCTTATTTCGTGACACTGTTTTCTTCATGATCTTCGTCAAGGTCTTGTTGAAGGCCTCAGCTAAACCGTTAGCTCGCGGATTATAAACTGAGGAATATCTCCAGTCTATATTGTGCTGCTGTGCGAAGCGGCTAATTTTATGACTTCGGTAGGCTGGCCCATTATCAGAGATGATCCTTCTTGGGGTTCCAAACCGGTATATGACATGCGTTTTGAAGAAATGGAGGATGTTCTCCGTCTTCACTTCCCTCAACGGTACTGCCTCTGCCCATTTGGAGAAGTAATCAGTTGTCGCCAAGATGAAACGATGTCCCTTTGACGATGCTGGTTCGATAGGGCCAACTATATCAGTCCCCCACATTTCAAATGGCCAGCTAGCCACTGTTGGGTGTAGCGGATTTGGATGTTGATGGATGAAGTCCTCATGAATTTGGCATGAGTGGCATTGCTTCGCATATTCGATGCAGTCCTGAATCATCGTGGGCCAGTAGTAGCCCATCCGTTTTATTTTCAACTTTATCTTAGGGCCCGCTTGATGAGAACCGCAGAGTCCATCGTGAACCTCTTGGACGACCCTTTCCGATTCGTCCGGTCCTAAGCATCTCAGCCACAGAGAATCGAATGACCTCTTGTAGAGAATATCATTGACGAAGGCGAAGGACAGAGCTCGTTTTATGAGTTGATGTCTTGCGGACGCATCTTCAGGCATTTGGTGGGACTTGAAGTAGTCTATAAAAACTTCCCTCCAATCCTCATCCTTCTCATGGTCTTTTATTTGCAGGGTCATCTGCTCAGTCGCTCCCTTTTCTTTATATGATTCTGGAGGTATTTCTGCCGGGGCGAGTACTCGACGGCTTTGTACCACGATTCTAACGTCATCGAGGTTCTCATCAGCCAATTCTTTAGCAAGTTTGGCCAGTGCGTCCGCTTTACTGTTTTCCGCGCGTGGTATACTTTCCAATGTGTAGGAGGGAATTTGGGTTAGCAGTTGCTGCACTTTTTCACCGTATTTTACCAATTCCGGTTTGCATGTTTGGTAATCGCCGTTCACTTGACTGACGACCAGTTGGGAGTCCCCATATATGAGGAGGCTTTCAATTCCCATGTCAATGGCGATCTCGAGACCTGCTATCAGAGCTTCATATTCAGCTTCATTATTCGTTCTCGGCTCTGTTAAGGAAAATGCGAAGCGCATTATCCCTCCTTGTGGAGTCACAAAGATGAGTCCTACCCCTGATTTGATCATTGGCGTATTTTGTTTGTGCTTTTTCATGGAAGACGCCCCATCGAAATAAAGCTCCCATCGGGTATTATCACCATCGATCGCATCAAACGCAGGTTCGTCCGGAAGATCGCAGTTTAAAGGAGAGTCGGCTGGTATCGGGTGCTCAGCAAGGAAGTCGGCGATGGCCTGGCCTTTTACTGCCCTGAGAGGTTGATATGTTATCGAAAATTCCATCAAGAGCAGGGCCCATTTAGCGAGTCGCCCTGTCAATATGGCTTTTGACATTAGATATTTGAGAGGGTCCACTTTTGAAATAAGACGGACTTCGTGCGCCAACGCATAGTGCCTAAGCTTTGTTATTGCGAAGATCAACGCCAGGCAGTGTTTTTCAATGGGAGAGTAGTTGCTTTCTGCCCCCAGCAGAACTCGACTTAAGTAGTAGAGTGCTCTTTCTTTCCCTTGGTCGTTCTCTTGTGCCCATAATGCGCCTAAGGAACCTTCGAGGGCGGTTGTATAAAGAATGAGAGGCTTCCCCTTAACTGGAGCAGCCAACACCGGAGGGTTTTGCAGATACTGCTTGATCTCATCCAATGCGCCTTGGCATTTATGATCCCAAACGAATGGGGTTCCCTTCTTCATCAGGTGTCTGTAAGGACGGCACTTTCCTGAAAGGTTGGCTATAAATCGCCGTATGTATGCGAGTTTCCCTTGGAGAGACCGCAGCTGTTTGAGAGTCCTTGGCGGAGGCATTTCCATGATCGCTTTAATCTTTGACGGATCTATTTCAATACCTCGGTGTCGAACAATGAATCCCAGGAATTTGCCCGAGGAAACCCCGAACGCACATTTAAGAGGATTCATCTTCAAGTTGTATTGCCGAAGGCGTTGAAACACAGTCTTCAGATGCTCGAGATGTTCCTCGTATGATTTGCTTTTAACCACGAGATCATCGATATAGCATTCAACGATTTCGTGTATAAGATCGTCGAAGATCTTTGTCATGGCCCTCTGATAAGTAGCACCGGCGTTCTTCAAACCGAAGGGCATCACTTTATAACAAAATATACCAAGAGGAGTCCTGAAGGCTGTGTGCTTCTGGTCTTCTGGATGCATTTTTATTTGGTTATACCCCGATGAGCCGTCCATGAAGGAGAAAACTTCATGAGTGGATGTATTGTCTATCATCAGTTCAGTGACTGGCACTGGGAAATCATCCTTCGGGCAGGCTTTATTAAGATCCCGGAAGTCTACGCATATGCGTACTGTCCCATTTTTCTTCATCACTGGGACGATGTTGGCGATCCATTCAGGGTACTGAACTTCCTGGATGAAGCCAGAGTCGATTAACTTTTTGACTTCGGTATTTATGCTCATCTCAAGCTCGAGTCGCATTTTTCTCGGCGCCTGTTTGATTGGCTTGATGTTCGGGGATATTGCTAGTCTATGTACAGCAACTTCTGGATCTAGTCCCGGCATCTCGGAATAGTTCCATGCGAAGCAATCTTTATGCTGCACAAGGACGTCTTTTAACGCAGCCACCCTCTCTTCAGACAGCAGCTCACTGACGAATGTCGGTCGCGGATCATTTATTGTCCCCAACTCGATTTTCTTGAGGTTATCTGCAGTAGTATGGATTCCATCTTCCAGCTCTTTTGGTGCTGGTGGAAATTCTGAGATTACCTCATCGCTGCCGCTTTCAAAGCACCAAGGAAGGTCGTTCATGTCCTCGGACCCTTCTTTTAATATTGTTATCACATGGCAGGTGCGAATTTTCTGCCAATCCCAATGCGGAGTTGGTTCTATCCTTGTGTTTTCGGGTTCGTGCTTTTGCGGCGGCGCTACCCTCCAACTGTCAGACAACGCGAATTTGCCAAGCTGATATTGGTCCTCAACCCAATTCTTAAAGGTGAAGCAATCTTCAAGCGGATGCCCTACTACTCGGTGGTAAGAGCAATAATTTGGGTTGGAGACTTCGCCCGCTTGCTCAGGGTGTTTAGACTCCGGCAGAGTAAGCATTTGATGTTTTAGAGCAAGATCAAGTATTTTCCTTGTTTTGTTCCGAGGAAATGAGTATGCTCGACCCATTTTCTTCATGAGGGCTAGGTCAATAACGCTCGACTCTCGGATGCGTGGCTTCTTAGCTCTGCTTTGTGGTTGTCGAGCACCTTTTCGGCCCTTCGACTTGTTTTTGCCTTCGCGTCGAACCCTTTTTGTAGCAGGCTGACGTGGGGCAGCATCTTCGTTCTTTACTGCCTGTTGAAGGAGAAGCTGTGTCTTGGTTTTCTCATAGATTACCATTTCACGATCGTGATCATCTCGGGCTTTTTGACTCGCATCCTTTATAAGTTTGCTCATCTGGTTTTCAGACGATGGACTGGGCGGTTTTGTATCAGGAACTTTTGCTGATGCAGGATTAGCGTCCTCCCATTGAGCGTCCGCCTCTTCATCGAAGTCATACATGGCATAACAGCTGTTTACTAGCTCCCGTTTCTTTGGCCGGATGTACCCAAGCCCTTTTGTTTCCGTTCTCCCGTTAGGCAGTTTGCATTGAGTCCCGGGAACGTTCCAGACCTTGTCATAGAATTTGGCTTTTCCAACGGTCTGTGTGAAGGACATCCCCTGGCGTTTCAGCAGTTTCTTCAAACCCTCGGTATAATATCTGGGAAGACGGATAGGCTGAAGCCTGTCGAGCGTGGGATCCGCGCCATGCCAAATTTCTTTTTCCACCTTGTTTTCTTCAGAACGGTAAAATAGGATTGCCTTCTCGCCTTTTCGTCCGGGAGGGATATAGAATGTCTGCAATTCTTCTACGCTGTTGGTGTCGAGTGCATCTAGTTCTTTGTAATGTTCAAGCGGTACCATGGTTATCTGGAGACTTCGCTCTTCATCAGCGGAAGCCCGTATTGAAGGCCGAGCAGAGAATACGACATGGACCTCATCCTCCGAGTCACTACCAAAGACCAATGTAGGAACGGATGGTCCTGGCCTAGTGGACTGGGATGGACCTGAATAATTTATATCCTCCTCCTCCTCGGTGTCACTGCCGAAGACAGGGATGGTAGCGTTAGTTTTGTTCTCTGGTTTGTGACACCTTTCCGTGTCTTCGAAACTCGGTAAGAAGTACTTGGCATCTTCATACTTGCGAACTTCGTTCACGGAAAACGGATTCAACTCTCCCGCCACGGTGTACTCAAGGCCATCCCTAGAATACTTCATGCACTGATGCTGTGTAGAAGGGATGATATTATACTCGTGTAGCCATGGTCGGCCGAGCAGAGCATTGTAGCATGTCTTGGCGTCTATAACATGGAATTTGATGTCTGTGACGAGCAACCCGAAGCGTAGCGTCAATATCACAGATCCAAGAGTCTTTGAGGATTGAGAGTCGAAACCGGAGATGGTGATTTTGTCTCGGGCGAGGTGTTGGACACTCATGCAAATCTCCTTTAACACTCGCACATTGAGTAAATTAACAGACGATCCGTTATCGACCAAGATTTTGCCTATCTTTATGTCATGGCAGTATCCTGAGATATAAAGGGGGCGATTGTGTTCACACGTCCCGAGGAGAAGGTCTTCATCACCAAAAGCAACGTCGGCCGTGTGTACCTCTTCCAATTCATCCTTCATCTTTTGTTCGGCCAGGAAAGCTTGGAATTGGTCCGGATCTTGTAGGGCCTTAATCAAAGAATCCCTCGCCTCTTTTGATAGTAATAGGGCATCGAGAATGCTGAGTTGTGAGGGTAGCTTTCTCAGATGCGCCAAGACATTGTAATCCACTTTACTCCTCTTTGGCGGGTTCTTGGCGGTTAACTCTTCCGCGACTTGGTCATCCAAAGCAATGTCTTCAGAGACCTTCTCTTTCCCTTTGTTTTTCTTGTTTAAGGGTCCGAGATTCTTTTCAGGTAGCGTCCGATTGCGTAGCTGTATATTTTCGCAAGCCTTCGGTTCTTCTTCTTTTCCCGAAGTGGATTCTTTGAAGAGGGGGCCAAGTTCCAGTTCCTCATCAGAGTCGCTCCCGAATGTAGGCACTTGTGACCCGGCAGTGTTAACCATGTGACAATTGCCGGCATTTCTTTCAAGTTCTTTAGTCATGTTTCTTTGCTCCCGACGAATTTTACGCTTTTCCCGTTTAAAGCGTTGTCGATTAGCGACGTATCCTTGCCACCACTTATCGAAAGCTTTGCAATCTTGGGTGGAATGCGAGACCTTCTGATGATATAAGCAATAAGAGGGGTGCATTTCCACCACACCAGTAATTTTTCCTTCAGAGGATGGTAGCTTCATGCCCATTGATATGGCCTTAGCAAACCTCTTTTTTATCTTGAATTGGCTTTTGTCAGCGGTGGAGGCATCTTGCTCCAGCGGGATCATCTCAGCTCCTTCCTCGAGTCGCTGGCGCTTGGCACTTTCGAATATAGCCGTCTCGCGTTCTCGATCAGCTTTGCTTTTCAACCGAGCTTCATTAAGAAACGCGCTAATCATTTCAACTGATAACCCTGGGGCTCTTGACTCCGTATCTGCCCCCAGCGTTTTAGTGTCATAAGTCTCTTCATCATTCGTGACCGAATGAGAGATCATATGACAGCTCGCCACATACTCCTCGGATTCGTCCGATGAACTCTCTCCCTCGTCTTCCTTTTGAAAGACGTGATCAAGGAAATCTTGGAGCGTAATGGGAGTTCGCGCCTTTTGGTTATATTCATCCAGCGCGTCGATCTGCTTTTGTAGGTTCGTGCACTTATCGCCAGGCTTCACGGGCTTCTTAGATTTCTTCTTCTTCTTTTTCGAAGATTTTGACGGCTGACTATGAGCGCTTGAACTACCACCATCGGTCTTCGGAGTCGGTCGTGGCTTCAACATCCCCTCAATAACCTGCGGTTCCAAGGGGTTCTTCCACTTGACCGCTGGGCAGGTCTGAAGATCATTTAGCATTCTCCTCGTTTTGGCTGATAATACAACCTCCCAGGGAGCTTCTTCAATGACGGAGCATGTTGCCCCCGGCGTACTCGTCCCCTTAGAGGTGTGGGGCTGCGGAGGATTCACCTTCCATTTGTCAGATAGTGCAAATTTGCCCTGACGGTACTGGTTCTCAAGCCAGTTCTTGAAAACGTAGCAATCCTCAATTGGATGGCCTAGCACTCCATGATAAGGGCAGTAATTGGGCTCATTGGCGTCGTTCGGTTGCAACGGACGTTTTGGATCTGGCAGATTTATGAGTCTGTTGCGCAGCGCCAGCTCGAATAGCCTCCTTGTTTTATCACGGGGGAAAGAGTAAGGGCGCCCCATCCTGTCCTCTAGGGGTACGTATGGGCGCGTATTGTTTGGACGAGCAACCGGCTTCGAGTCGCTCGGTTGTTGTTGGGCATTAGCGACAATGATCGCTTTTCCCTTTCCTTTGTCATTTCTGGAGTCCGGTTTCGGGAGAGGGGGTTTATGGCCCATCTGATCCATCTGCGCTAGTTTGTCGATCAAAGCCTGGAAGGAAGTCGGCTTGAAGAACATCATGAACTGCGAGATGGTTGCCTGTGGATCAAGCGTTCCAACAAACATTCCGACCGCTGGAGCTTCTTCTATGCGCTGTTCGCACTTCGACCATAGATTACGCCACCGTATAGCGTACTGAACCCATGTCTCGCCGGGTTTTACCCTGGCATTGATCAGTGCCGTCATCGGGGTACGCTCACTGGCACTTGCAAAACGTTGGGTGAAGAGCAGCTCCATCTCCGCAAAGGTTTTAATAGAGTCATTGGGAAGCTCAGAATACCATTCAAACGCCGTGTCTGATAAGCTTCCAACAAACTGGCGAAGTAACAACTTGTCGTCGCCGCCGGTATTACCGCAAAGCGCCCTGAACTGGGCAACATGTTGATGGGGATTGCCGGTCCCTTTGTAAACATGAAACTTGGGAATCGTGTAACCCGGCGGGTACTTGATTTGGTCATACCAGCCCGGATATGGCCGCCCCGTTTTTACGATTTGACCGGATGCTTCAGTCGCCTGATGCACCCGTATTTGTTAGGCAATATATTCATCCAAATCAGTTTTTGATATGGTATCCTCTTTAGCTGCGGATAGAGCCGGTGGAGGATTCGATGTCTCTCCCCTATCATCTTCAAGAATGATCGGGGGATCCCCAGCAGGTGGATCTTGTTGAATCATCATACCCACTATATCCCGGAACAAGAGGGCCATTTTCTTTATGTTGGCTGCCTGTTCCGCAGCCTCTTTATCTTTCTTCTCTAGCACGCGCCGAAGGAATTCGGCGTCCGTTTCTTGTTCTTGACGTTCTTCTGAGGATGTTTCCGGGGTTTCTTTCGGCCCAGTGAGTGCAGCCATTGTGGTCATCATCTCCTGGAGCTTTTGTTGCTGCTCCTGAGCCTTGGTCACTGATCGGGTGAGCGGTCGGTGACCCGTAGAAGTACGGCTTTCTTCCTTTCCAGAAGCCATATAAACCGTATGAACAATTATGCCCCCTGACTTGGGGCGTTTAGGCTCATCGCCTTCAAACTTTGCCGTTGCCGCAGGAGCTTTCCCTGGCCTCCTTCTTTTGTGGGCCATCGAGGTTAAAGGAGCCGTTGGAGTGGGTATCCCAGCAACTGTCACCTCCTGCTGTTTAATAGGGCAGTTTTTGTTATTTTCCACTTTCGCCTTTTTCTGGTGACGCAAGTGGTCTGGATCGATCACGGAGTCTTGAACCCTCCGCCATACTTTATAAACTTTTGAGGATAGCCGTTGAGGGGGCTGTTCTTGTTTTGTTTCTGGAACTCTCTCCGCAGGTGGAGGAGATCTTTTCAACGCAGCAATTGGAGAGTTCTTTCTCACCTTCCTCAGCAATTCAAAGCTGTTCCCAGTTGGGACAGCAGCGTTGACCTCCACCACTGGAGCAGGTGGGGTTAGTCCTGAGGGAGAGTTGCCCCCTGCTTTTCTCACTCGTTGCCAATGGCGACGTCGCGCACGACGAGCCATTGGGACTGGCTCGGAAATCGAGATGGTTTCTTGTGGCCCCCTGTTCGAGTGTGGGGTAACTGCCGATGTCAGCCTATCGAAGACTGATGCCTTTTAACCAGCTGGGGGAGGAGTGGGAACCGTCAATCTTGTGAAGACCGACTCTCTGATGGGAGAAGCCGCTTTAACGACTTCCAAAGCAGCGGTCGTTGCCCTCTTTGGGACGGCCACTTTATAGTTCTGACCTAGCCTGGTGAAAACGGAGGCTGTCGGTTTAGTAGCGGGCGACCCGTTGACGGGGGTCGTGGTAGCAGTGAGCCGGTCGAACACCGACTTCTTGTTCGCTTCTGGTGTGGATATCGGCATAGATAAGCTTGCAGGTGGGACCATGGTCCCGAAAAACAGGCCGGTGGTGGCCTGGGTCACCTGCTCTACCGGCATAGCAAGGAAAGAGGCCGCTTGGGGCCCATACGTTATACCTCTCGGTGAGGTGGAGCGTCCGTTGCAGTGGTGCTTCGCGCATTTGGTGCAGTGAGAATCCATGGATGCTTGAGTTCTGCGCCAGACAAAAAACCAAATCTTAGCAACTTGAAATCCGAAGGCAACCATTTAACAAACCGCGATGGGTTCGTGAAGACGACACACGAAGTGTGGAGTGGAAAGAGGAAAAGGTCCCACCGGGCGTGCCAGAATCTGTTCCCCTCCGAAAGGCGGCGCACAGGACCGCGATGTCCTGACGCTGAGATTCGGGGCAGATGCTATATGGTTTTATCCGTCCACCTCTCCGAAGATGCCAAGTTGATTTATGGCACCGTGTATCGGAGGTTTAAACGGATGCGGCCGATGTAGCAGACTTCGTCAGATTCCCCCTCGCTTGAGGGGTTTTTGATTGTGGGGACGCTCTTCCCTGCAGGCGCAAGCCCCTGCAGTTAATTACGCTACCGCACCGCGGTAACAACTTTCTCCTTCTCCAGAATTTCACTTCGTGTCGTGTGTGTTTGTTTTGTTTGTGGTTGCCCGTGGATTGTATACGGAGACTGAGTAATGCCGTCGCCCGTAGGACGTGGATTAGTCTAAATCCGTATTTAATTTAGATTTGGGTTTGGTGTTTTTAGTTTAAGGATGCATTAGTCGCGTTGCGGCTAAGATCAACTTAAACGTTCGTTAAGGATACGATAGTCCTGTTTGAGACTAAGATCAACTTAACGTGATCGTTTAGATCCGACAAAAGAGCATTTGGGCTCTATTATTCCAGTTTGGGAGATTCATAGTCCAATTTGGGACTAAAGTCTGTTTGGAGGATACGTTAGCCATTTTTGAGGCTAAGATCGACTCAAACGTTTGTTAAGGATACGTTAGTCCAGTTTGAGGCTAAGATCAACTTAAACGGGACCGTTTAGATCCGGCAAAAGAACGTTTGGAGGCTCTATTGTTCCAGTTTAAGGACGTGGTGGTCCATCGCCAGTTTAAGGACGTAGTGGTCCATATTCCAGTTTAGGGACGTGGTGGTCCATCGCCAGTTTAGGGACGTGGTGGTCCATTATTAGTTTAGGGACGTTTCGGTCCGATATTAGTTTAGGGACGTTTCGGTCCATCGCCATTTTAGGGACGTGGTGGTCCATTATTAGTTTAGGGACGTCTCGGTCCGATATTAGTTTAGGGACGTTTCGGTCCATCGCCAGTTTAGGGACGTGGTGGTCCATTATTAGTTTAGGGACGTCTCGGTCCGATATTAGTTTAGGGACGTTTCGGTCCGATATTAGTTTAGGGACGTTTCGGTCCATCGCCAGTTTAGGGACGTGGTGGTCCATTATTAGTTTAGGGACGTCTCGGTCCGGTATTAGTTTAGGGACGTCTCGGTCCACGAGTTTAAGGACCCCGCAGTCCATAGCGATGTGTGGTCGTTGGGACCCGTCGCCTCTTTGACGTCGTCGAGGAATTACAACGATGGATGTCAAAGGAGTTCGGAGATGTACCCTCGGACCGGTTGTGAATTGATTCAGGAGAGCCATTTTGCTCAATCAATTTGATTTAAGGACTTATGGCCACGATTGGGTTAAGTCCAATTTTTATTTATTTTGGGCTTTGCTCAAACAGAATATTAATTCAAATAGGGCTCTGCCCTTTTATTGCTTTGCAATTTGATTTGGGCCAGGCCCTCTAAATAATACATTGCAGAGCATCAAGAATCTTTTAGATTCAAGAACAAAAGTGCAGAGCACTTTTGATCTAAATTTAGATCAAAGGAAAACAAGTTTCTCTCTTGTTTTTCCTTTTCTCAGAGAACCAAGGGTTCATAACAAGTGCAAGGCACTATTTTTATTTATTTATTTTTATTTTATTTATTTGCTCATTGAAGATTAATGATTTTTAGATCAATGATCTATACTTCAGAAATTTTTCTTTTTTAAAAGGTTTTACCTTTTCTTTTTTTTTGTTCTTCCAAAATTCTTCAAGAATTCTCTCTATTTTCTTTCTGATCTTCCCCTTGATCAAATGAGGTCTGGGGTCCTTTTTATAGTACTCATAGATTAGTTGAATTTGTTAACAAAATCTTTCCTGAGTGATTTTGGGAATTTTCCCACCGCTGGATCTTTGATCCAAAGGTAGAAGAAAATCTTCTGGTTTTGAAAAGAACAGAAAAGATTTCATTAAATTTTCATTCTGCTGCTGCGCAACTCACCAGCGCGTGACACGTGTCACGCAGTAAGGCGCTTGCGCAACAGCGATTGCGCAACCGCGCAGACACGTGTCGCGCAACCGTGCGCTTGCGCAACTGCGCAGACACGTGTCGCGCAGCCGTGCGCTTGCGCAGCTGCGATTGCGCAACTGCGCAGACACGTGTCGCATATCCGTGCGCTTGCGCAGCTGCGGTTGCGCAACTGCACAGACACGTGTCGCGCTGCCGTGCGCTTGCGCAGTTGTGCTTGCGCAACTGCGCAGACACGTGTCGCGCTGCCGTGCGCTTGCGCAGTTAAGTGTTACTTATGTTTTTTAAAGAGCCTTGCTCTGATTGGACGCACTGCCTTGGGCGTCGCGATGCCGAGTCAACTTCTGACATGTGGCAAATTGCGCGCTGCGCACGGGAACCGAAGCATTGCTTCAAAATTTGAATTTTCAAAATTCAAGTAGAGCCTTGCTCTGATTGGGGGAACAACCGTAGAAGCAGAAAAGCCGGAGCAGCCTCCTCAATCGCTGTCCTCCAGGATTTACAAGACATGGCGACGAGTCCGAGAATCTGTGATTGATCCTAATTTCTCTCGCCAACACAAAAAGTCGAAAGGTCGGCAAGAAGAAAATCCCCCGGTCAAGCAATGAAAAGCGACGACCACTTGGGTGCCCAAAGCAACGGCCCCCCCAACTTCTACGGCCCATAAGAGGAGAAGGCCGGAGAAAGTCCTCACGCCGACGGCAAAGATCAAAGGTGGTGAACCCAAACGCCCTAAGTCAGGGGACATCGTAGTTTATACCGTCTACATGGCGTCTGGTAAAGAGGACAGCTGCATATCCACAGGTCATAGACCGTTCACGCGATCGGTGACCAAAGCGCAGGAGCAGCAGCAGAAGCTCCAAGAGATGATGAACGCGATGGCCGCGCTTACTGGGCCAAAAGAAAACCCTGAAACGTCCTCGGTTGAACGCCAGGAGCAAGAAACTGACGCTGAATTCCTTCGTCGAATATTGGAGAAGAAGGATAAAGAGGCTGCTGAACAAGCAGCCAACATAAAGCGTATGGGCCTTCTGTTCCAAGACATGGTGGGGATGATGATCCAACAAGATCCTCCGACCGAAGATTCCCCCATCGTCCTTGAAGACGATAGGGGAGAAACGTCGAGTCCTCCGCCAGCTCTGTCAACGGCTAAGGAGGAGACAATCTCCAAAGCTGACTTGGACGAGTATATAGCCCAACAAATACGGGTTCATCATGCGACTGAAGCAGCCGTCCAGGTCGTAAAATTGGGGCGGCCATATCCAAGCTGGTATGACCAGATCAAATACCCGCCGGGCTACACAATTCCCAAATTCCATGTCTATAAGGGGACGGGCAATCCCCACCAGCATGTTGCCCAGTTCAGGGCACTCTGCGGCAACACCGACGGTGATGACAAACTATTGGTTCGCCAGTTCGTCGGCAGCTTGTCAGATACAGCATTCGAGTGGTACTCTGAGCTCCCGAACGATTCTATCAAGACATTCACGGAGATGGAGTTGTTGTTTACCCAGCGTTTTGCAAGCGCCAGTGAACGCACCCCGATGACGACACTGATTAACGCCAGGGTAAAGCCAGGCGAGACATGGGTTCAATATGTTATACGGTGGCGGAACTTATGGTCAAAGTGCGAGCAGTGCATTGAAGAAGCTCCTGCAGTGGGTATGTTTGTGGGAACCCTTGATCCGCAAGCAACCATCTCGCAATTTATGATGTTCTTCAAGCCGACTACCTTCCAGGCCTTGATTGACAAGCTAGCGCAAATGGATCAGATGGGCCATAGACATCCTATTCCAAAGTCGGACTCCCGAAAAGACAAGGGGAAGGGAAAAGCGATCGTTGTCGCTAATGCTCAGCAACAGCCGAGTAACTCGAAACCGGTTGTTCGTCAAAATAATATGCGTCCGCAGGTACCCCTTGAGGAGAGACTAGGACGTCCTTACTCGTTTCCCCGAGATAAAACGAGAAGATTATTCGAGCTGGCGTTGCGCAACCGACTCATAAATCTACCGGTGCCAAAACTTCCGTCGCAACCAAATGATGTCGATGAGCCCAACCACTGTCTCTATCACCGGGTACTGGGTCATCCGATCGAAGATTACTATGTCTTCAAAAATTGGCTTGAAGACCAATACCAACAGGGCAAATTCGCGTTATCCGATAGATGGAAGGTGAATCCGCCGCAACCTCACGCCTCTAAAAGGGTGAATATGCCGGGGGCAACGTGCTCTCTCGTCGAAGAAGCCCCATGGGAGGTTGTGCTGTCAGCTAAGACGAAGAGAATGCTGAACGATCTTCAGACATGTCCAGCGATTAGGTGGAAGAACCCGTTGGAACCTCAAATCATTGAAGGAATGTTGAAACCGCGTCCAACCCAAATGATCGATGGAGGTGGCCCAAGCATTCACAACCAGCCGTTGAAATCTTCAAAGAGGAAGAAAAAGAAATCAAAGAAACCCGTGAACCCTGGCGACAAGCGCACGGACTTGCAAAAACAAATTGACGCGCTGGAGGAATACAACCAGAAGGCACAGACTCCCATTACATTCCAAGAGGTCCTCAATCACGTCTTTCAAGAGGAAGATGAGGGAGAAAGTTCATCTGATGAATCTGAAGAATATGTGGCGAGCTGTCATGTGATTTCCCACTCGTTCATGGACGATGAGGAGACTCCTTGTACTAAAACGCTGGGGGCGGATCCTGAACCAAAAATTCTGGGGCCATCGGATGAAGTAATTGACGCATTCCTCAATGAAGCTCTCTTAAAAATTAAAGCTGATCGGGAACACGAGGCGGTCATATTTGATAGGGCCAAGAACCAGCGACTTAATGAAAGAGCTGAGACGCTCCTGCTGGAGCAAAATACCTCCACTACGGACAAAAGCAAATTCAAGACGAGGAAAAGGTTTGCTAAGGCCATATCAATGGGCATGAAGCTACCTTCCTCTGAAAGAAGCATTACTGGTGAAATGGAAATGCACCCCTCCTACTGCTTGTATCATCGGAAGATTTCGCACCCCACCGAAGAGTGCAAAGCTTTCGATAGATGGTGGCAAGGATATGTTGCTCATCGACAACATTTTAAGCGGGAGAAGCGC
Source organism: Agapanthus africanus (assembly GCA_030015575.1). Taxonomy (NCBI): domain Eukaryota; kingdom Viridiplantae; phylum Streptophyta; class Magnoliopsida; order Asparagales; family Amaryllidaceae; genus Agapanthus; species Agapanthus africanus. The sequence continues at coordinate 412,662,272 of JASDDO010000016.1, forward strand.
AAGACTCGTCGGGAGCGGAAAAATACAACCGAAGGGTTTAACAGAACTACCGGTGATTGTTGCATGGTTAACGCCGGGGGATCAATGGTGCCTACATTCGGGAGCGATTCTGATGAGGAGCTGGAGCTTTGCCCTCTCTTTAAAGAGTCCACCTCGGGAAAAGAAGAAGAGCCGAAGGTCTGCGAAAATATCCGGCTACGTAATCGCACGCTTTCCGAAAAGAATCTTGGACCCTCAAATAAAAAAGATAAGGGAAAAGAAAAGCTCCCTGAAGATATCGTCTTAGATGACCAAGTTGTGGAGGAGCTAAGTGCCAAAGACCCGCCGAAGAGAAATAAGGTGGATTACAACGTCTTAGCGCATCTGAGGAAGCTACCCTCACAGCTCAGCATTCTTGACGCCTTTTTGCTATCAAAGGAGGCGAGAGATTCATTAATCAAGGCACTACAGGATCTGGAGCAATTCCAAGCTTTCCTGGCCGAGGAAAAGATGAAGGATGAATTGGAGGAAGTGCACACGGCCGATATCGCTTTTGGTGATGAAGACCTTCTCCTTGGGACGTGCGAACACAATCGCCCCCTTTATGTCTCAGGATACTGTCACGATATAAAGATAGGAAAAATCCTGATCGACAATGGATCCTCTGTTAACCTCCTCAATGTGCGGGTGTTAAAAGAAATCTGCATGAGCATCCAGTACCTTGCTCAGGATAAGATTACCATCTCCGTGTTTGACTCCCAATCATCAAGAACTCTTGGGTCTGTGATATTGACACTACGCTTTGGGCTACTCGTCATGGACATTAAGTTCCACGTCGTAAACGCCATGACATGCTACAACGCTTTGCTCGGCCGACTGTGGTTACACGAGCACAACATCATCCCTTCTACACAACATCAGTGTATGAAGTATTCTAAGGATGGTCTCGAGTATACCGTGGCGGGAGAACTGAACCCGTTCTCCGTGAATGAGGTCCGCAAATATGAAGATGCCAAATACTTCTTACCGGATTTCGAAGACACGGAGAGGTGTCACAAGCCGGAGAATAAACCTAATGCCACCATCCCTGTCTTCGGCAGTGATACCGAGGAGGAGAGGAGATAGTTTATTTAGGGCCGCCCCAATACAACAAGCTGGGACCATCTGCTCCTACGTTGATCTTTGGTAGCGACTCGGAAGATGAGGTCCATGCTGTATTCCCTGCTCGACCTTCAATACAAACGCCGACGAAGAGCAAAGTCTACAAGTCGCCATGGTGCCACTTAAACACCGTAAAGAACTAGACGCACTTGATATCTACAATGTCGAAGAGCTGCAGACGTGCTATATCCCTCCCAGGCGAGAAGGCGAAAAAGCAATTCTATTCTACCGCTCTGAAGAAACCAGAGTGGAGAAAGAAATCTGGCATGGCGCGGATCCTACGCTTGACAGGCTTCAACCCATTCGTCTCCCCAGATATTATACAGAAGGCTTGAAGAGGCTACTGAAGCGCCAGGGGATATCCTTCAAGCAGACCATTCGAAAGGCCAAGTTCTATGACAAAGTCTGGAACGTTCCCGGGACTCAACACAAACTGCCTAATGGGAGAATGGAAACAAAAGGGCTTGGATACATCCGGTCAAAGAAACGAGAGTTACTACACGGCTGCTACGTCGTGTATGACTTCGATGAAGAAGCGGATGCTCAATGGGAGGACGCTAATCCTGAATCAGTAAAAGTTCCAGATGCAAAAGTGCCCAGTTCGTCGTTCGAAAAACAAATGGACAAGCTTATAAGGGAAGCTGGTCAAAAAGTTCGAGACGACCATAACCGTGAAATGACCATTTACGAGAAAGCCAAAATGCAATGCCTCCTCCAACAGGCCATGAAAGATGAAAATGTCGCTCCTTGTCAACCTGTTATAAAGAAGGCTCGACGCAGAGGCGGAAACAAGTCGAAACGCGAAAAAGGCGCTCAACAGCAACGAAGCGGGACTAAGAGATCACGCAAGCGGGAATCGAATGGTTCCGATCTATCCCTCATAAGAAAAATGGGTCGAGTATACTCTTTTCCTCGGGACAAGACCAAGAAAATACTTGACCTCGCTTTAAAACATCAGATGCTTACACTGCCGGAGTCTAAACACCCCAAACAAGCAGACGAAGTCTCTCACCCGGACTATTGCCCTTATCACCGAGTGATAGGGCACCCTCTCGAGGACTGCTTCACCTTCAAGAATTGGGTTGAAGATTAGTATCAGCTTGGCAAGTTCGCTCTGTCTGACAAGTGGAGGGTAGCACCGCCGCAGAAGCACGAACCCAAGCCCGCGAAAGAAGAACCAGTTCCACATTGGGATTGGAAGCGAATTCGTACTTGTCACATGATAACAATATCAAAGGAAGAGCCCGAGAACATGGATGACCTTCCCGGGTGCTTCGAAAACAGCAACGGTGAGGTAATCTCGGAATTCCCACCAGCACCAAAAGAGCTGGAGGATGGAATCCATACCACGGCGGATAACCTCAAGAAAATTGAGTTGGGAATGGTGAACGACCCGCGACCGACAATCATTAGTGAGCTGCTGTCTAAAGAGAAGGTGGCTTCATTAAAAGACCTGCTTATGCAGCATAAAGATTGCTTCGCATGGAACCATTCCGAAATACCAGGACTAGATCCAGAAATTGCTGTGCATAAATTGGCGATATCCCCGGACGTCAAGCCGGTCAAACAGGCGCCAAGAAGAATGCGGCTCGAGCTTGAAATGAGTATCAATGCTGAAGTCAAAAAGCTGATCGACTCCGGCTTTATTCAGGAGGTTCAATATCCGGAATGGATCGCCAACATCGTCCCGGTGATGAAGAAAAATGGGACAGTGCGCATATGCGTAGATTTCCGGGATCTCAATAAAGCCTGCCCGAAGGACGATTTCCCAGTGCCAGTCACCGAACTGATGATAGACAATACGTCCACTCATGAGGTTTTCTCCTTCATGGACGGCTCGTCAGGGTATAATCAGATAAAGATGCATCCTGAAGACCAGAAGCACACCGCCTTCAGGACTCCTTTGGGTATATTCTGCTACAAGGTGATGCCCTTCGGTTTAAAGAATACTGGGCGTGCCAGAATCTGTTCCCCTCCGAACGACGGCCGCGACGTTAGGACGTCTTGCCTGAGGTTCGGGGCAGATGCTATTTGGTTTTATCCATCCACCTCTCCGAAGATGCCAAGTTGATTTATGGCACCGTGTATCGGAGGTTTAGACGGATGCGACCGATGTAGCAGACTTCGTCAGATTCCCCCTTGTTTGAAGGGGTTTTTGATTGTGGGGACGTTTTTCCCTGCAGGCGCAAGCCCCTGCAGTTAATTACGCTACCGCATCGCGGTAGCCACTTTCTCCTTCTCCAGAATTTCACTTCGTGTCGTGTGTGTTTGTTTTGTTTGTGGATGCCTGTAGATTGTATACGGAAACTAAGTGATGCCGTCGCCCGTAGGACATGGATTAGTCCAAATCCGTATTTACTTAGATTTGGGTTTGGTGTTTTGGTTTAAGGATACGTTAGCCATATTTGGGGCTAAGATCGACTTAAACGTTTGTTAAGGATACGTTAGTCTGATTTGAGACCAAGATCAACTTAACGGGATCGTCTAGATCCACTTCCAGTTTAGGGACGTAGTGGTCCATAGGTAGTTTAAGGACGTTGCGGTCCATATTCTAGTTTAGGGACATGGTGGTCCATATTCCAGTTTAGAGACATGGTAGTCCATGTTTAGTTTAAGGACGCTTAAGTCCGTGGGTTTAAGGACCCCACAGTCCGTGTTTTAGTTTAAGGACGCATAAGTCCGCGGGTTTAAGGATCCCACAATCCGTGTTTTGATTTAAGGATGCATAAGTCCGCGGGTTTAAGGATCCCACAATTCGTGTTTTGGTTTAAGGACGCATAAGTCCATGAGTTTAAGGACCCCACAGTCCGTGTTGATGTGTGGTTGTCGGGACCCGTCACCTCTCTGACGTCGTTGAAGGATTACAACGATAGGAGTCAGAGGAGTTCGGAGATGTACTCTCGAACCGGTTGTAAATTGATTTAGGAGAGCAGCTGTGCTCAGTCAATTTAATTTGAAGACTTACGGCCATGATTGGGCTAAGTCCAGTCGAAAAATGTTCAACACTTTTATTTGCGTTTGGCCTATTAGGCCTGTGTTGGGGCTTGACCCCTGTTTAAATAATGCATTGCATTACTTTTGGTCTCTGTTGGACCTTTATTTGGGCTCTGCCCCTTTTAAAATAATGCATTGCATTATTTTAGGCTATTTAGACCTTTTTAACTGGGCTCTGCCCTTTTTATTTGGTCCTTTAATTGGGCTCTGCCCTTTAAATAATGCATATCATTTTTATTTTGGTCTGATAGACCTTTTAATTGGGCTCTGCCCTTTCAATAATGCATTGCATTCAATGTTCTGACAATGCCCCACGTGGCTTGTCAGGCGCTTTGCGCCAATTGAGGAGCGTAAGGCGCAAACTCATACGGTGGTGACACGTGTCACGCTTTGATGAGCGCAAGCGCAACAGCGCAGTGCGTTGTGTCAGTGCGCTGCGCTATTGCCCTGCTGACACGTGGCGCTCCGTGGTGGCTTGCACCAACACAGGAGCGCAACAGTGCAATTTTTGCCAGTGCAGAGCACTGTTTTATCTTCTGATCGATTTTAAATCAAATAAAAACAAGTTTTTCTTGTTTTCAAAGAACCAATGGTTCATAAGAAAGTGCAAGACACTATTATTATTTATTATTCTTTTTTATTGAAGATCATTGATCTTGTTCTCAGATCAATGATTTGTTCATAAGAGAATTTTCTCTTTTTTTCTAAAGATTTTTACCTTTTTTGTTCTTGAGGAATTCTCTCCAATTCTTCAGAGTTCTCAATGATGATGTTGATTCCTTTGAATTGAGGTCTAGGGTCCTTTATATAGTGCCCATAAATTTTGTTAGATTTGTTAAAGGGATCTTTCTCTGAGTGATTTAGGGAATTTTCCTCACCGTTAGATCTTTGATCCAAGAGCTTCTGTTTTACAGAAGAAAATCTTCTTGTTTTAACAAGAACAGAAAGATTTCTTTAAAATTTTAATTCTGTTTGGCGCAAATGCCCCAGCGCGTGACACGTGTCACGCAGCGCACAGCGCAGCGCAGCGCAGCTTGCGCAACCGCGCTGACACGTGTCGCGCTGCACACAGCGCAGCGCAGCTGCGCTTGCGCAACCGCGCTGACACGTGTCACGCAGCGCAGCGCTTGCGCAAAAGCGACTGCGCTGACACGTGTCGCCCAGCGCAGCGCTTGCGCAACTGAAGCTTTGCTTCTTTTAATTTTGTTTTTTAATAGAGCCTTGCTCTGATTGGACGAGCTGTCTTGGGCGCTGCGCTGATGTATCAGCTTCTGATGCGTGGCGCGTTGCGCGCAGCGCACGGAATCTGAAGCGTTGCTTCAAAATTTGAATTTTTGAAATTCAAACAGAGCCTTGCTCTGATTGGGGGAAACACCACTCCTCTATTTATATCTCCTATAATCAAATCTTTTGGATGGTTTATGTTGAATTGCTAATCCTTTGAAAGAGAAGTATCGGTAACTTGCTCTTGTTGTTCCATTAGTTGGTTTCAACAATTTTATCTATTGATGGATTATCCAAATCTTTTGTTAAGATTGGATGATCATCATCTAAACTGGCATCATGATTTAAGAGGTTGGTTTTATCAAACCGAATATGCATACTTTCTTGAATGATCGAAGTTCGTTTATTAAGAACACGATAGGTTTTGTTTGTCATAGAGTAACCAACAAATATGCATTTGTCGCATTTTGAGTCGAACTTTCCTAAATTTTCTAAAATAGTTTCGAAAAAACGATTGTTTTTAAACTTGTTTAATCTTGAAAATCTTCTTCGAATTTGTTTTTTAAACTTTTGTTAATCTCCAAAATATAATCTCTCATCTCTTTGAATCAAAACTTTGATTTATCTTTTGAGGCCGTTAAGATTGTTAGAGTTGGTTTATTAAAATTGTAAAATCTAATCTCGTACGACCTAATGAAGAAATATTTAAGATCTTGACGTTGTAAAGGTTTGGAATTGAGCCTGAGAAAAAGTATAGGTGATTAATAACATGCAATTGTAAAGGTTCGGATCTGAGTATCGGAAAAAATCTGGATTTCTCCACCCACAATGAGTTACTAGATAGTGAAGTTGAATACCGAGCAAGAGTTTTCAGGCGGGAATTAGCCACAGGGTCGGGGAAGCTCGATAACCATTTAATTTCTGTGATTCTATGATTGTGATAGTTAGTATTTTAGATTTTCTTTATTTCCGCTGCATAATTTCTGTGTTTTACAAAAATTACTTTGTGTTTTCCATAAAACCTTATTCAACCCTCCCCCCTCCAGGCCGCTTTTCACTTTTAACCCTTTTTGGATATGCTCTTAATATTTGAATTTAAACCAAATAAGCTGCATGTGGAATTTTCATTTTATTCATTTTCTTCTTTATCTCTAATTTTAGAATGCCTAACTATTAATTTAAGACAAATCACTAATCAATTTCATTTATTTAATGCATAAGGGGATTGATTTTCACTACACGATACAGGTAACTCATACATTGTTTTAACTGTTAAAACTTTCAAAATCTTTAAAATCACTAGCTGCTACATATCCTTAGAAATCTTAACTAGAAATCTTCATGAAGTTTATGTTAAATCTTCTTCCATGATATTCAATGCATATGTAGCCAAAATTATGTTTCAATTTATCTGAAATTGCGGGTGAGGCAATACTTCAAAAAACTGTAAAAAAGAGAAGAAATCAGCCTCAATAATTGAATAAATCTTTTCTCTCTTTGTAACTAAAGGAATTCTTCTGTTTTTTGGTCAGCAAATCAAATTTTTCTTTATGACATTTTTCTTTATTAATATTAGAGAAGCATGCATTACAATTTCCAAGATGAAATCTAGCTCGGTCGGTAAACATATGCATACCTTTGCTATTGAATAGTGAAGCGTAATGGTCGTTGCATTTTTGACGTGATGCATCAGCTTGATTGTACAATTGATAGATACCTCGATATCGCATAAATTGAGGTCAGAGACTGCTTAATTGAGAAAGGGACTCGGAGAGTTCTCCATGCAGAAAGCCCAGCCAGGAATTCCCCTCAAATAGATCGACACCAAATTGGGAGCAAACACTCGTATGGGACCGCACATGAATCTACAATGAATCAACTTCAATGTTTTCAATCCCCTTCGAGATATATGGATACACTTAAGATTGCAGTTGACGATCGATATATTCTCAATCATAGTTCCATCTAGATCATCGCTTGAGATAAACTCTAGATTCCAATCTGTGCAGTTCAAGAACTCAACGGAACGTGCCCTATGGAACAGGCTGAAATCCCAGTGGCGCGGCCTCCAAGTTTTGTAAATGAATCTTGCAATTTGAGGTTGACGTTGAGGCGCTCTGTTGATACAGCAGAGCTCAATCTCCTCCAAGCCCTCCAACGTCGACAACAAATCCATCTTTTCCCAAAAGGTTATAGATTTATGATCATAGAGGGTGGCAAAGTGAACCTTTTGGACCGCACAACGTTCGTAATCGTGAAGCTCCACGACGCGACGTGCAAAATCGAAAAGACGGTCATTTGGTTCGGTGGTGGTGTGGGAGAATTCAGAGGCATCGAAGCTGAGATGGGGGGTACATCTCCACACGTCTTTCCATCTTTTTGATAGGACGCTCATCTGCACGGCTTGCCTCATACCGGTGAAATATGATATGTGATGAAGGATTTCGTCAGGCAGTTCGCTGAGTCGGTCGATGTCCATAGAGGTTTCAACATTGGAATTTTCCATTGTTTGATCACGGAGGACTATATATATGCAGCAGAATTCCTTTCCAATTTATAACTTCAACTGGAAACAAAATATGATTAAATCATGCAAAATATAAAATATAAAGGATTTAGAGTTTGATTCTGAAATATCTGATCGGTTACAATTATATTTTGCACAATCTGTTTTGTTCAAGTAGCTAGATCTTGATTGGTACAACTAGAATCTCTGATTTGTTGCAGCCAATCATCTGTTACAACTAAAAACTGTACATAGAGATTGTTGGAGCTTTATATCTTCTTATTTACAATCATATCCTACATAATCCAAATTTGTTGGAACTGGATATTGATTTATTGAGATAGTACATTATTTTATACCATGTATTGTATGTAACTGGTTTATTATTTGTAACCATTTAATTGGGTTGGGAATTATTAAATCTGCCTTGGTATTTTTGTGATGAATGCCAAGTGATATAAAGAAAGATTAGCTACTTGGGTACGTGTAGGCACAAAATTTTATTATTTCCTATTTCTGCAAATTCCAAATGGACCAGCATGCAGTTATAAATAATAGCAAAAAATAAGGAAGCTCATTTTATTGTTGAGCCTACGAGTTTTTCAGGAAGTAACAGCTTTTAATAAAGGATGTGGGAATGGAATATGTTTGCATGATCAAACATGCATGTCACAATATTATCACTCGATCTATTGGTTAATAAAATGTACTCTCACCTAAACACATATTAATAAAAACATGACTGAGCAAGCAGTAAGAAATACAGTGAAAATAGAAAAGGAGATTATCAAAACCATTCTTTTTACTTTCATTTTTAAGAGTACCTTAGACAAATTAGATTTAGATAATTCGGCATTTAAGGAAATGATAACACTTATAGCATGAATGAGCCAAGTACATGTCTTACTACAAATGGTAATCGTTACTTCACTTGAAATCTTAGCAAACATAATAATTACATTTCATTACTTTACTTGAAATCTTAGCAAACAATCAACAAGAAATTTATTAGGGTTAAATTTGGAAATCTATTTATACATTTCATATTTTCAAGATGCATGGAGTACTTTATTATCCTTGAAAACTTAAAAGGACCTCCTTTTTGAAACAAACAAATAAAAGAGCAAAAAAAGACTACCTCTTTTAAAAAGGAGGAAGTAATTAGCTAAATCACACTTGGCACACCTTAATTGTTAGCAATAAAATATTATAGGAACCCATAAATCTTTTTCATTTTATATAAGCTAAATTTCAACTTGTTACCATGAACTTTGAGCATTTTCTACGAATGGTATCCTGAACTTTTAAAATAATAGATTGCTACCACGAACTTTCAGAGTATCACAAAACTAACAAAAAATTAGAAAATGATTATACTGACCTTGATATAAATTAACAAAGAAAAAGGAATTAACATTTTTTTTCTTTAGAATTTAATTCCTTTTTTGTTTAAAATATACTACCCTTTAGACATTGATGCCTATATTACAATTGTTGAAAACAATCAAAGTGAACGATTGAGTTGAACAAGTGCAGCGATGTTACCGAGCAGAACGAAAATGTTTGATTTATATGTTGCACGATCTTCTAGTGGTAGAATTAGAGTACCGGTCTCATCTTCTAGTTCACGTGCCTCAACTTCAGCCTTACCACTTATACAACAGTCAAAATGGGCGCACAAGCACCTGTGGTCTCATCATCAATATTTTTGAATGAGCTAACAATATGTTTACAGACCGAGTCAGATATAGACAACAGTTTATCGGAAGTTGCTGAACTTGATGTTTTAGCCTGGTGGAAATGTTACGGAAATTTATATCCGGTGCTTTCTACCATGGTTCGTGATTTACTGACAATTCCGTCTCTATAGTAGCGTCGGAAAGTGTTTTTAGTATAGGTAGCAGGATATTGACCGAGAAGAGATGTAGCTTAGCATATGATACAATGGAATGCATGATTTGCTTGCAAGATTGGGAAGCAACTGCAGTTAGGAAATGGAACCAAGTCAATTTGGACTCAGATTATCAGCCAGAGGAGCTTTCAGGATCTAGAGACAGAGTCCAACACCGAAGATACCACCACCACGACTAGTGGCGAGGAGCAGCGAGGAATCCCGAATCGAGGACTAAGAAGTAAATACAGAAGAAGAACTACGTACACCTGATTCTCATATTGAACCCAAAATTGTGAGGGATACGTAGCCAGCACGATTGGGTTCGGTTTTTAATATAAAAAAATTATGCTGCAAAATTTAACATGTATAATGGAGTAATTTTATGTAACACTATTAATTTTTAATATTATTTCAAAAAATTTAGTTATTTTTTATTGTGTGTGTGTATTCGGAACATAGACGAGCCGGCTCGCCTCGCCTCAGCCCATGACTCTTTTAAACAAGTCAGCAAGGCGATCTTGTTCTTTGAGACACCTCTTTTGAGCCGTTCGTCTCGTTTTCCACGCCTCCGAAGAAGACTGAAAGAAGGAAAGGGCAAAATAGGAAGGATTAGGCATAAGGGGAGAGGCGATGTTAAAGCTATTGTCTCTTGAATATGCAATATGTCTTTTCAATCTTTTCAGCTCAACTCCAATATCACTTCAGGATACTAAGGGCCTGTTTGGTTGTAGGATTTAGAAATTTGGATTCCAAAATAGTACGGTTGAAAATTTCTGGATTTGGTAATTTGTTGTTTGGTTGGTTTTGGATTCCTAGTATTGGATTTGTAGATCCTTGTAATCTTTGTTTGGTTGGTGAAAAAAAGTGGTATTTGGATTTGAGGATTTTAGAGAGAGATAGAGAGAGGATTATTAAATAAATAAAGTAACACGGGTCCCATCTAAAAGTTCAATGAATAGTGCCTAATCCTTGCAAATCCTTAAAAAAATTTAAGATTCAAGAATCCATGTTTTGTGGTTGGCCTCTCATAAAAAATCAAAGGAATCCTAGAAATCCAAATCCACCAACCAAACGCAAAATTGTGGAATCCTAGGATTCCACAATCCAAATCCCAAATAATCCTGCAACCAAACAGGCTCTAATAGCCCACACCATATGATCTTGGTTTCTTCTGCTCATTTTCTTTTTGTAACTATAATTTATTTTAATATATGAACATTTAGGATTTTCGCCCTCGCCTTTTTGGCAAAAAATAAAAAAAATTAGGGTAAATTGTCAAAAGCCCCTGGCCCGCTTCAAACTTGTGTATAAACCCTAGACCTTTTGCTCTAGTTAAAAAAATTTGGACCCAATCAAAACCCCTTATACCAGTTGCCTATAATAGCTAAGCAATTGCCTATGATATCTTAGCTGCTGCAGTTGCATGTGATATCTAAACATTTACATTAAATAGCTAGGCAGTTGCATATAATAGCTAGGCAGTTGCATATAATAGTTGCATATAATATCCAAGTAATTGCAGATGCATATAATATCAAAACAATTACATGTAATATCTAAGCAGTTGCCCGTAGTATCCAAGCAGTTGCCCGTAATACAAGGCCTAAATGAAATACATGCCAAGAGTATTATCACGGATTTTGATTAGTAGGCCCTTCCCAACAATTTTGAAAATTATTGGGGGTTTAAGACAACTCTCGAGCGGGCCGGGGGCATTTTTGACAATTTACCATACCAAACTATGCCAGAATATCTTTTGCAGCTCCAACCAATTAATATCCCCAGTTTGGAGAACTAACTGAAGTTCATTCATCAATGTAGAGTCAGGCATTAAGTTTGAGACTTCTGTTGCATGCGCCATCTATTTTCTACAATTTTCCTGCTCCGACTCCATATCAGTATTCGAACAGTTCCGGGTCCATCTCTCAATAATATATAACATCAACAGATAAAACAACAAATCATTCAGAACAATTGGCGATGAAATTTGATTGGACGAACTTCATAAAACACAAATATATCGAAGGACCAAATAAGGGAACATCAGTGATAAAGAGTATCAAAACCAATGCTTCTCATAATATAACACTAAATCAAGTAATCTTAAGGAATAGATCAACTTATCGGTGTCCACTGACATATCCTTAGCGAGAAGGATAAGTAATCCTAATAAGGCTAGTTCCAGGCACATACCATGAGCATATCGTGGCCATAAGAAAGAACATGACAAATCTGATGGTTTGATCAAACTTTTTTAATGAATCTCATACGAGCTGAAAATCAGAGTATGCCCGAGGCTCCCAGAGTATATACATTAACAAATCATCCAGTGAGGCTGAATCAGAGAGGTTATACACTAGCAGCTACTACAAAAATCATAGCAGAAAGAAATGGTTAAGATCTACCCTTGTCTTGACAATACTAGAGCTGAAACATGTCCAAATATTTCAGAAAGAATGCCAAGTTGATGTCCATATTTTAGAAAGAATGCCAAGTTGATGTCCATGCTTCGACCAAATACAATATCCATCTGTAATTTGAATTTTTACTGCTTGAGCATAGCATTCCCGTTTTCACAACAATTAGAAATAATTAAGCTTTTTGATTCTTACATTTGATTTACCATTATTATTTTTAAATTAATATTTTTTAGGCTAAAATGTAGGAAACCCTCCTTACTTTTGCCCGAAAAGAAGGAAACCCTCGTAAACTTAAAAACATGTATTTTACCTCATAACTTTAACACCATCAGTTTTTTGGTGTATATTTCTCATAATGCCCCTCAAGTCCTACAATTTTTCACCTTTTTCTTCTCCAAATCCCCCCATCATTCTTTACCCTAAAATTTCTAATTCAAATCACCACCTACCTCTCTCTACTCCTCCAAAGAGTAAGCATAGATTCAATAGAGTATGAATTATGGAAAAAATGAAGAAAAGAGAATATTAGGTTAATCAATTAAATTTATTAGTCGGGCATTTTTGGCATAAAAAAAATCTTACGGATGGAAAAGTTAACACCATTATGGTTTTTGGGAAAACTCCATAATTTTCAAGTTTAGGGGGTTTTCCCGCTTTTCAGGTAAAAGTGATCGAGGTTTGCCGCATTTTAGCCTATTTTGTAACTAAAGGTAGGGAGCCTCATTATGGAGATTAAATGTATGACAGCAAGATTGAGTTAATTTTCAGATATAAAAGTATTATGTAGAAGAGTTGAGACTAACCATTGGTCTAGCTAAAACACTTACCAATAAAAGGAGAATTACAAGTATGGATAGTAAAAGAAGTGAACATCATATAAAGAGGTATAGTTACAAAAAAAAAAGTTACTACCCTTATAAGTACTTTCCTAGCAACTAATATAAAGCTAATGATAGGTTATAAGGATGTAGAGAATATGTGTAGAAAGGAGAGCCTGAATATTCAGAGAAATCTCATTGGTCCTAACAATATAAATAAATAAGACTTGATCCTCAACACAATATCATGCCGATATGATATAGTCTCTAACAGCCACAAAAGAGTTGATTATAGAGAAATATGTCGGGAACATGAAGGATAACAGAGTCAATTACGTATGAACACAGCTGTTAGTTAACTTGATCTCCATATCTTTGGGATTAACCATAAGAGAAAGAATATATTATGCCAGCTGTTCAAAGAGAAACAAGGATCATAAGAGCCTAAAAGGAAAGAATCAGGATCCCCAATGTATAAGCTCTTAAGAATGGCAAATTCCTGAGAGCTGACAATTTTCACTTTAAATTTCTTAGGAGCAATGCTTATCCAATTGAGAACTAAGAATATTGAGCTATTGATTACATTATCAGGAGATAAAATTTTATGTTCAAAAATATAATTCTAGATCGCCAAATATATATTCCAGCAATCCCACAGTTAGTACCAGCTATTAACAATGCATTGGGACTTCAATGAAGTAATTGCTTCAATAACAGAAGAAGGTGAGTTATGTACCTATAACGCTGAAAATAGGGAAGCCCAAACCTGAGAAGGAAACTTACACTTGAAGAAGAGATGATTAGTGGATCTAGATCAACCATGCAATCATCAAATAGGCATGCTGCATTGCCAAACATCTGAAAATCATATTTTTCAAGAAAATTTTTTATCAAGAATTTGAATCCAAAAATATTTTAATTTTCAAATGCATTCTACTTTTTGCCAGATCAGATTAGAAATTGAATAGTCTGATTTCTACTATTAAGAATTCGATAAGCAGACTTAACAATATAATGGCCAGTCTCAGAAGAAGCCCAGAAGAAATCATCACAAGAATTGGTTCAGTGCTAAAATGTGAGATCCGAGTCATTAGATTACCAAGCATACATTTTTCTATCCAAGAGATTAATGCTTTAAAAAAACAAGTAGTTTGATTATAAATAGATCCAAGCACAAGCAGGTTTCCATTATCTGATCCTGAATCCAATGGTCTTTCCAGAACAATATCGCTCTCATAGTATTGACAAATCATTTTACACAACAGAGATGTGTTAAAGTGGGAAACATATTTGACCCCCAAACCACTCTTGTATTTACCTGTTCAAACTTTGTTATAATTACCGATAATATAGTCTTTAGAATTGTTATTAGTTCCTCTTCATAAAAAAAAAGTGTCTCCAATACTATCAATTCTTTTAATAACCCATTTGAAGAGTTTGAAAAAAAGATACATAATATAAAGGTAGAGATGTTAGCACCAAATTAAGAAGAATTAGCCTTCCTCACACAAATAAGTTCTTACCTTTCCAAGTTAAATTTTAGGGTGGAATTTATCCATAAGAACTTTCCATTCCTTTCTGTCTAAATTCCCAACATTTAAAGACATGCCCAAATATGGTTTAGGGAAAGAGGCTAAGTTACATTTAAGAGTACCTACCAACTTTTCTCCGATGAACAAGTGGTTGCCAAAGTCAAACATAGAGCATTTTTTGAAAGTTTATATTTAATGCAGAATACCCTAAAAAATATAGAGAATAACCTCAAGAGTGATAATCTCCCTATCATTAGCTTTGCAAAGAAGAATGGTGTTATTAGACAATTAGTCAGATGGTAGGTTTTGGAGTTCTCTGATTGTAGGTGCAGTGAGAGCGCCATTATCTCTAGCAAGCAACAACATCCTTGCAAATGTATCAACCGGTAAGTTAAAAAGATGAGGAGACAAAGGGTCATCTTGTTTAAGTTCCCCTCCGCATTTGATGATCTTACCAAGTTTACCATTCACTAGCACCTAGGAGATTGAGGAATATATAGCTTGAGGAATTAAGAATGTTGAAGATCCAACCAACGTAGGCTCAAAACCCTAATCTTCAAAATATCAATTTCGTCATAATTAATGGAATCAAAGCTTTGTGGAAGTCTAATTTGTGGACAAATTTTGATTTAGATCTAGAGCATGCATTTATAAGCTTATGAGCTATAAAGAAGCAAACCAATGCAGATCTGTCTTTCAAAAAGGTAAATTAAGATTTACACAACAAAATAAGGAGAGCAACTCCTAGCCAGTTAGCAAGGATTTTAATGAAAATTTTTAAATTAGCATTCAAAAGATCAGTGTTCTAAATGTCACCGAAATGTCGGTTTTGGCTATATAGCACGGGTTCGGATACGGGATACGATACGGATTCGCAATTTCCCGAAAAACCTGGATACGGGATACGTTTTTTAATCAATTTTTATAAATATAAATATATATTAAAATTTACATATAAATATATAATAATATAAATAAACAGCATTATATTAGATATCCAATGCACTTTCAATTTTTGAAAGCCTTAATTTTCAAGAGAAAGAGGAAAGGCGTAGATTCGACAGAGATTGATAAGACATTTACAAGTCCGAGTGAATCCGAAAGTTTCAAACTCCTATACGTGATCGAGGACGATTCGTGAGGCACTTACAAGTATCCGTGCTTTATAGGGTTTTAAGAAGAAAACGACACAAACATCCAAAAAAAATTAGGTAACGATATTTGGTGAATATCGGCCGACATTTTGTGATTTCGGTCGAAATGTCATGATGTAAGCGTTTAGGCCGGCATTTACCGTTATGAGGGGAAAAAACTTTAGGGTAATTTTATTTTTCAGGGAAGACATAAATTTAATAAAACTAAAATTCTGAACAAGTTAATATTTTTTTAAATAAAAGTTATATAAATGACGTTTACATTAAAAAATGTAGAACCGGATAATTGATAATACAAACCGACATTTCACGATATTTGATATCCGGTATCAAAATCTTCAATCCGACATGACACCGACATCCGAAAAGACTAATAGGCCTGAAGTCTTTGGCATGGTGACCTCCTTCCACAGTTGGGATAAGACAAATTATGTCATAGCTAATCCTATTATGACTGCACTTACCTTCATAAAAGCCATTAAGGACTGCAACTAATCCTTTTTGATTAATCCCCAAAATTGTTCATATACAAATGAGAAACAATATGGTCATGGTGCCTTTTCAGAACCAAGCCCAATTATGGCACTCTCTATCTCATCAATTGTAAAAGAAGAATCAATAGAAACTAATTAGATCCTATCAGAATTTTGAAAGATTGCATTAAGCTTTAATAGTAAAAGCAAGGGAGTGCCAAGCATGAGCTTATAGAATTGGTAGAACTCATTATAACACCCAAAATATTAGTGATTATTTATGAGTGGGAGCGAGAGAATGAGGAGAGTTTGTGAGGAGTTAGAGAGAGAACGAGGAAAAAAGTACATATTTTGAGGAATGAAAATGGATAGATTGAGATTAGCCCTATCCTCCTCTTTATATTGGTATAGCCATTTGCATTTACATCCACTTCTTTGTAACTAATTACACAATAATGGATCTGGAATACGTCAGAAACCCAAACATTCTAACACTATATATTCAGGGTATATTAATTAGCAGGGCCCCCCTATGGGTATGGACCTATTTTTTTCTTTCCTAGGTCCCTCTCGGTATCGACACACGGCTTCACTCCATCCATTAGCAAACACTAAGTAATGTTGAAAAATAAAGGCAGGTCGAATATCATCATATAACTGTTATAATGCTTATGGAGGTAAAGGGTGAGGAACGAGGAAAGAATCGGGATCCGAGAAATCAGAACAGGTCACACATAAAAAAAAGTGGATGAAAAAAATACAAATAAAAATCAAACCAGCTTCAAAAAATATCATAACAGCCACTAATAAGTACCTCTAAATTTACTTTGAACAAATTCTTAGCGTTGTGAAACCTGAGCAACCTAGATATCTTATTTTTTATTTTGGTGGCAACATGTTTCTTCATTAGGTGAGTTACATCCATAAGTGAAATATTGATTTAATACAATAACACAATATGTGACAGCAAGAAGAATAGTGGAGTGAGAACTAACATTACAGTAAAAGCCGGTAAAACAGGATCAAAATGACCCTCCAGCAATATGTTGACACCACCATTATAAAGGTTCTAGAGGTTACTAAACTTTGTGCTTCTCAATATTTTATCTTTAAATTTGGGAGGAGAAAGACTGATCCAGTTGAAATAGGAGAAAGACTGCTCCAAACAGGTGTGTCAGGAAGATTCAGGAGAAAAGAGTGCACAGACATAACAATTCAACAGAAGTTGTAGATCTAGTGTACCTTGTTGAGGCAAAATCATACAGAAAACTGGTTTCAACAACCACTGACCATCTCTAAAGCTATCTCGAGATGATCAGTTTTGCCCCAAACAAAAAAGATTAGGATAGGAATCTGCAATGACATCTTGAGTTAACTAATTATTAACCCAGAACCAAATCCATGCACCATCCCCCAGTTTCCAAGTTGCATTTTTAGGAAAAGATTACGTGCATGAACTCATACCTTCCCAAAAGAAAGAAGGAAAATGATATGAATAAAACTTGTCTTTTAGAATTGTAAACAGAGTTAAGTACCCTGGGTCCTTGACAATAAGAAGATCAGAATCGTAGCACTTCCAAAAGCCATTTGCAAAGCAAAGCAATATTAAACTATTTCAAGTTTCTATCACAGCCCTGCCTTATGTTTTATCAGTGTGTTTACTTTCCAAATTTTAACCTTTTGTGTTATTATAAGCCCCTTTCCATAAAAATGATGATCTAAGAGCGTCAATTTTCTTAAGTTCCTATTGCGAATAAGACAATCACAAAGCACAAACCAAAACAATAAAGAGAAGAGAACAAATCACAAGTAAGATAGAAATATGAATACTGACCACAAAACAAATAGACAAATGCGAACCTTTATTAATAATCAAATATCGGAGGAGTACAAATCGATAGAGAATACAAATCCCTCTTAAAGAACCCTAGAACTCTCACAGTACAATAGGTTCTCTCAAATCTAATAATTGTATTAGATTTAGGGTTGCTACAAACTACCATATAAATAGGATACAAAAGATATTCCCAAAAAACAACTAAATTCCTAAGGAAAATTTTGCTCGGCTCGACGGCAGACGTCTGCTTCAGAGATGGGCAGACATCTATCAAGGTATTCACAGAAACTCGAACTCCCGGCACAGAACCGCAGACGTCTGCCTCAAAGATGGGCTGACGTCCGTAAAAGTATTTACCGAAACTCCAGAAACAACAAAGCAATGGCAGACGTCTGTCCTAGATGTCTGACCTGAAGACAACTGAAAAACCTTCGAGCCTTCACTTCATGATAATGCCGGATCTTACGGAAATCTCTAGGGATGAATGTGAGGCATATCTAACAAATCTCCACTTTGTCTTGCATTCCACAAACTCCTCCATCAAAATAATATTAGCTACACCTTCACCATAAAACCCCTCAAGGGCTCAAATGAGTGCGATGCACTCTAATTAAGTTTAAGCAACGCTCAAACTTAACAACTGCAAGAGACTTCGTTAACATGTGGGTCGGATTATCCGCTTTGCTAACCTTCTTCATAATAATCTCTTCTTTCTCAACGATTTCCTGCATGAACTAGTACCTCATGTCAATGTGCTTCGTTCTAACATGATGCATTTGATTTTTTGTCAAATGAATAGCGCTTTGTCTATCACAGTAGACTATTATGGTATCTTTTGAAATACCAAGTTCTGAAAATAATCCCTTCAACCAGACTGCCTCCTTAACGGCCCCAACAACGGCCATATACTCCGTTTCCGTTGTAGACAACGCTACTGTATACTGTAACGACGCACGCCAATTGATGGCACATTCTCTCAAGGAGAACGCATAACCGGTGATCGATATGTGTCACGCCTCGCTTCCCAAAATACGGAAGACGAGGGGTGACTAGGCCAGCCATGCTCCTACGGTCAAGGAATAATCCCGCCGCGGACACACTTCGGCTTCTAGCATTACATGGTAATCAGTAAACAAAGCACAGCAGTAAAGGAAATACATCACTAAATTATTACATCGAATTTTTCATTGTTCACAATTCACAAATAAACAGGAAAGAACTACTAACCGGGTTCGAATACAAAATCTCTAGGAAAAACAGAAACGAAGAAAAATGTACTCCAGGCTAGATCTCCGTCAGCTCGAAAGGTAAATCCGACTCCTGCGCTGGTTCTTCCTCGGGGTCTGAGCATGCATACTCAGGTCGTCAGAGCGACGTAATAGCAATTTTTATATTAATGACATAAAATATGCAAATACGATAATAACAGTGAAAGTAAAATGCGAGTAATCACTATGTCACTAAATGTTGCAAAGTATGATCTGTGTCTCTATCAGTCTCTAGGTCATGTTTGAAATAGTATAGTGGAAAGGAGGATCATATTTAACAAGAGTCTCGTACATACCCGAGACAACGGCCCACACGCCCGGGACATAACCCTGTCAGCCGGATCGCTAGATCCTACCTAATATATATATCACTGCTCGAATGATCATCCTCTAAAACACGGTCCCGCTAAATACGATGCTCTTTCCATTTCGATTTACCCTTTTTTCCCAGGTTTACACTATTGATGATTATGATTTAGTCGTGTACAAGTATACCAATAGGACGGTTTTGTCATTGTTCACTGTATTAATCACTGTCACGAATCATTCACTTTCCATTAGTGTACTTGACACTCCTAAACCAATATCATTCACGCACGATAATGCAATGTCCACTGAATAATAACGCGCACTAACACTATGTATATGTCAATTGGGTAAGTATGCAGTTAACAAGTCATGTATGATATGAACCAATATGCACGTCATAAGATTACAAAAATTACAGTAATTCATATGTTCAGAATTCAACGAAAGGATACAAATACGATAACAAGTACACTCTGTCAGAAGTTCATAAAAATTTATTTCAGTTCAATCGGGTTTCTGGTATTCAAGTTACAGCCGTTTCATTTTAAGTGCTCGCTGCAGGAAATTCAGTTTCTGAACTGAACGTCCGTTTCGCGACACGAATTTCACCCAGTTGGGATCAGAATTTAGCGACGCTACAGTTGAATGAAATCTAGGGTTTTCAATAGGGTTTTTAACGCAATAGATAGTTTCTCAATCGCGTCTGTACGTCAAAAGTTATGCACTGTTCAACACTAGTATGTCAATTCTGATTCTGTTTTGGACTGTTATACGTCCTGTTCTTTTAAATTACAGATTAAATAGCAAACGACGATAAAACGGGATGAAACCACTTGTGTTATTTAGCTAACAGATTCATATTCAATAAGGTGTAGGGTTCCGCAACATACGAGTTCAGGAATCAAGGTAGTAAACATTACGAGACAGAAAACAATAATCAGAGTCGCTCTGGACTGCAGTCCAGAGACGCTCTCCGAACCAATTATCGTCATAATCTCAGTACATGCAGAAACCATTAAAAACTTGCATAGGGTTATAGGCCGTCGAGTCGGTTTCGATTTGAGCCCTCGAACGCATCATTTCAATATGTACATAATTTATGGTGATTTTAACAATTTTCAGATGCGAGAAATTCCCAGTTTTTACGGATGTATTTGGGGGTGTTCGTTTAAGTTGTTAACAGTCACATTTTTCAGTGAAATTTCTACACAGTGTTCATTATCACACGGGCCAGTATATGCAATCAAATTCCGTCAAATTAAGTGAAGGTTTTCATTGGGATCTTGCATCGAACAGTTATGTCACATAAGTTATCGTGAATTGTAAACATGGAATTAATACGAGTTTAGTTTGTAACAGAAATAAATTAGCATGTAGCAAGTAGTGTACTTGCCTGGAGACGTTTTAGCGATGCACGGCAACGGTACGGACGCGCGACGAACGGCACGGTTTGGATTTCATGACCTCGGCTCGCGTTTCGGGTTCGACGTCGGAATTGTCCGGGGGTGGCTCGTGTTTGCTGGAAGCGGAGAGGATGTTCTGTGGATCTCCGGGGATGTTCTGGGATCGACGATGGTCGGCGGCGTCGCTCCGACGATGGGCAGCAAGGGTTGGAGCTTGGTGTTTAGGGTTTGAAAGAGAGAGAGAGAGAGAGAGAGAGAGGTAGTGGGCTCGGGTTTGTAGGTTTTGGAGGTGTTGGTGATGATGCTGATGACGAGGAGGGTGCAGGGGCATCGACGATGTGGTGGGTAGCTCGCCGGCGTCGAGGGTGCAGGGTGGCCGAGCTCGGATGTGCAGGGGGTTCTGCTCGAGTGAGGGGTGCTCGGTTGAGGGACTAGAGTAGTGAAGGGGCTCTGTTGATGGAGGAGGAGGAAGGAAGGAGGAGAGAGTGGCAGTCGTCGTCGTCGGAGGGAGTGACGAGTGATGAAGGCAGTGGGTTCGTGGGAAATTTTTGAGAAGGAGGAGAGTTTTGAGAAGGAGTTGGAGAGTGAGAGGGAGATGAGGAGTTGGAGACGGGGAGTTTGAGGGAGTCGTGGCCGGGGTCGTGGGCAACGGCGCGGCGACGTGGGGGAACGTGCGCGTCGTGGGTGTGCGGTAAGGGAAATGGGCGGGAAAAATAATATGGACGTTGGGGAAGAGAAGAGTTAGGGTGTGGGCTGGGTCGGGTTTGCTAGGGGAAACGGGCTGGGCCGGTTTTTTTTTTGTGTTTTAATTAATCTTAAAAATCCTTTTGGGCTGAGGAATGAAAGGCCGGGGGATTAAATCAGGTGTTTTCTTTGGTGTTTTCTTTTGGGCTGGGTTGATTTAATATTAATATATTTTATTGGTTTTTTTAATTTTGTTTTAGGTTTTAGTTTAAGTTTGGGCTTTGACTTAAAGGGTTGGAAAATTTTTAAATACTAATCTTAAGCAACCAATTACCTACAAAATTCGCGAGGAAAATCGGGAAGCAATCGGGGACTTGGAAAAATATAGAGAAAAATCTTATTGATGGGAACGAGGATTTACATCATACCCCCTTACAAAAATTTCGTCCTCGAAATTTAACAAGGATATAAAGAAACAAAAGTACTAAACAAAGAGATGTGGAAAACGTGCACGGATATCTTCCTCCCGCTCCCAAGTAGATTCTCATGGGGAACGGCCGCCCCAAGACACTCGGACTAACTGAATGACCTTGTTCTTCAGCACTTTCTCTCTGCGGTCGAGGATAGTAGTGGGCTGCTCCTCGTATGATAGATCGGTACCCAAAGCTAGCTCCGAATAGTCTAGGACATGGCTCTCATCCCGAACATAACGCCGCAATTGTGACACGTGGAAGGTATTGTGCACACTAGCTAGCGATGGAGGCAAGGCAAGTCGGTAGGCCACCTCTCCTACTCGCTTTAGCACCTCAAAAGGTCCGATAAAACGGTGACTGAGCTTTCCCCGACCTCCGAACCTGATAACTCCACGGGTAGGGGAAATCTTCAGGAACACGTGATCTCCGACTTCAAACTGTAGTGCTCTCTTGCTGGTATCTGCCCAACTTTTCTGTCGATTCTGAGTCTTCTTAATTCGCTGCCTGATCATTTGGACCTTGTCGACCGTCTGAACAATGAGCTCGGGACCCAGTAATCTTCGCTCTCCCACATCATCCCAACATACTGAGGATCGACACTTCCGCCCGTAAAGTGCTTCGAAAGGAGACATCTGGATGCTAGCCTGGTAACTGTTGTTATAGGAAAACTCGACTAGATGCAGATGGTCTTCCCAGGAACCCTGAAAGTCCAACATACAGGCTCTCAACATGTCCTCGAGCGTCTGAATCGTACGCTCGGATTTTCCATCCGTCTGCGGGTGATAAGATGTGCTGAAGTTGAGGCGGGTACCCAAACTCTCCTGTAAGCTCCTCCAGAAGTGCGAAACGAATCTGGTTTCTCAATCCGATACAATGCTGACCGGGACACCGTGAAGTCGCACTATTTCCTGCATGTATCTCTCTGCCAGTGACTCTGTCGACTGCCCCACTCGGAATGGTAAGAAGTGTGCAACTTTCATGAGGCGATCGATGATAACCCAAATGGCGTTATTGCCCCTAGGGCTCCGTGGTAAGGCCGTCACGAAATCCATGGTAATGTGCTCCCATTTCCATTCTGGTATGGGAAGTGGTTGCAACAATCCCGCTGTCCTCTGATGTTCCGCCTTCACCTGCTGGCATACCAAGCACCTGGATACGAACCTCGCAATTTCCCGCTTCATTCCGTTCCACCAAAAATGCTGCTTTAGATCCCGATACATCTTCGTACCTCCCGGATGCACGGAATAAGCTGAACTATGCGCTTCAGCCAGTACCTCTTCTCGAACATCTCCCTTGGGTACGCAGAGTCTGCTACCGAATCTCAGAGAGCCATCTTCATGTATGATTAAGTCCGTTCTCAGCCCGGCTTCTACTTGCGCTCTAAACTTTTGCAATCGAGGATCATCCGCTTGTGCAGTCTTGATGCGATCCACAAAGGAAGACTGCACCTGTTGTTGCCAAAGTTGACTGAGAGCGCTCGGTGTAACGAATTCAAGCTCGAGTCTCTGAAAGTCCTCAATAATGCTCCTTTGACTGGTCAACATCATGACCGCTGGTTTGCAACTGAGCGCATCTGGTACAACATTTACTTCCCCCGGGTGATACTGAAGGTCCAAGTCATAATCTGCCATCAGCTCTAGCCATCGGCGCTGCCTCATGTTTAGTTCCTTCTGAGTGAAGACGTACTTCAGACTTTTATGATCCGTGTATACCTCCACTTTCTCGCCCAATAGATAGTGCCTCCAAATTTTCAACGCAAAGACTACTGCTGCTAACTCCAAGTCATGCGTAGAATAGTTCTTCTCGTGATTTCTCAGCTGTCGAGAGGCGTAAGCAACCACTCGGCCGTGCTGCATCAGAACACAGCCTAATCCCTTCCCTGAGGCATCACTATGTATCACCAACCCACCGGAATCATCTGGTACTGTAAGGATAGGCGCCGTGGTTAACTTCTGCTTCAGTTTGTCAAAAGCCTGAGTACACTCCTCTGTCCATGCAAACGGTACATCCTTCCGTGTCAGCCTCGTCAACGGTTCAGCGATTCTTGAGAAGTCTTGGATGAACCTCCGATAGTAACCTGCCAATCCCAGAAAGCTTCTGATCTCGGCTATAGACTTCGGCGTTGGCCAATCTCTGACAGATTCTATTTTTTCCTGGTCCACTGAGATGCCTTCGCCCGAAACGATGTGTCCCAAGAACTGAACCTTGTCGAGCCAGAATTCACACTTGCTTAATTTCGCATACAGCTTCTCTTCCCGAAGAATTTATAGAACCGTGCGCAAATGCTCGACATGCTCCTCCCGGGTCTTCGAGTAGACAAGTATGTCGTCGATGAATACAACGACAAACGTGTCCAAGTACTTTGCAAACACCCTGTTCATCAAGTCCATGAATATCGCTGGAGTATTAGTAACACTGAACGGCATCACGAGGAACTCATAGTGTCCGTATCGGGTCCTGAGCCATCTTGCATACATCCTCGGCTGCTACTCTGATTTGATAATATCCAGAACGGAGATCCAACTTCGAGAATACCCTGGCCCCACTTAGCTGATCGAATAAGTCGTCGATGCGCGGAATTGGGTACTTGTTCTTTATTGTGACTTTGTTCAGCTCCCGATAATCTATATACATCCGCAGCGATCCATCCTTCTTTTTCACTAACAGAACTGGTGCACCCCACGGCGAAGCGCTCGGCCGAATAAATCCCTTCTCCAATTGTTCTTCAATTTGCTTCTTCAACTCCGCCAACTCAACCGGTGCCATTCTGTACGGGGCCTTAGATACCGATGCCGTACCTGGAGTCAAATCGATCGAGAACTCCAAGATGCGAAGAGGTGGTAGACCTGGTAAGTCTTTAGGAAACACGTCCAGAAAGTCCCGAACAATCTCTGGGGCTGCGCTCTCATCAATCTCCATAGCTGTCAGCTCCTTTGGCTTGGCTCTATACTTCGCTGGCTCCAAAGATTCGCTTCCGCCCTCGAAAATAAACTCCGGGTGATTGGGAATGCGGAAGATCACATTCCTTGCACGGCAATCAATAACTGCATGGAAGGTACTCATCTAATCCATCCCGAGAATTGCGTCATAACTGCATGTCCCGATCAAGAGGAAATTCGCATAGAATTCCCTGCCACACACTACAACCGGACATGATCTACATTCTCGAATAGATATTATAATTCCATTACCCGTATGTATCTCCCAGCCCTTGGTTAGTGGTTCATGTGGTATGGAGTGTGTATCAATGAAATGCTCAGATATGAAATAGTGCGATACTCCAGAATCAAATAGTACTCTAGCCAGCAAGGAATGTACGAGTAGAGTACCTATAACAACTTATCCTGAAGCCTCTGCCTGCTCGGCGGTCAAGGTGAAAGCCCATCCCTGACCACGACCTGTATAGGGTTGCCTCTGCTCCTGTGGCCTCTGCTGCTGCGGTCCAGAACCTCCCTGTATCTCTGCTCGCTCGGGGCAACCGCTGATCCTGTGCTGAGTGGATCCGCAAATCAAGCACTGTCCCTTGGCGCGGCGATGGACCTTCTGGGTATGCCCATCTCTATTGCAGTAGCCGCAAACTACGTTCCGTCTCTGGGGGCGATGCTGTGGCACGAACGGACGCTTCATTTGTGCCGTTCCAGGCCTGTGAACCGGTATGGCTCCTCGAGAAGGCGCATGGGTACGTGCTAGAACGACTGGGGGCTTCCTGAACTTGTTGATCAATTGCTCCTGAATTCTCGCCGCGTTGAGCACCTATGCAAAAGTCTGCAACTCCAGTGATGCGATCAACTGCTGCAGCTCGAAATCAAGTCCCTGCAAGAAGCATCTGGCCCTGGTGGCCTCTGAAGAGACCATGTAAGGGGAAAAACGGCTCAAACGGTTGAACTCTGCCGCATAAACGTCCACGGGGCGGCCATTCTTCTTCAGTAGAATGAATCTTTCCTCCATCTCTGCCTTGGCGGTAGAAGGGAAATAATGATCCAGGAAGCACTCCTTGAATTTGCCCCATTTAATCGGCTTGTCTAGTCTGCTTTCTTCCACTGACCACCATGTACGGGCTTCATCTTCCAATTGGATCTTTATCACGTTCACCCTATCTTCATCTGGCACCCTGGCGGCTGTCAGTAAGTTCTCCATGTTCACTAGCCATTGCTCGGCCTCTAGTGGCTCGGCTAGCCCTGTGAATGCAGCTGGATGCAACCTCCGGAAGTCTGATACGGTGCCAGCCCTGGCAGAGTAAGCTGGTGGAGCACTGCCCTCGGAGGCGGTAATGAGTGCGGAGGGTCCTCCTGCAGCGGTGATAGCCCTGAGTCCCTCGGCGAGTAAATCCGTCTTCCTCTCCTGAGCTTCTGCGAGAGAGGTCAGTGCGCTAAGTATTCTTTCCGTGCGATCCTGAGAACTTGAGTCCGAAGAGTGGTCGTTTGGGGACGTCATATCGCTGAAAGATTCAAAAGGATATGATTAAATTCAAGGATGAAAATCAGGAATAGTGAAGCGAAAATAATGTAATACAGTGTAGTCAATGTTATCCCTTGTTACTAAACACGGCTCTGATACCAACAAAACCATGTCACGCCCCGCTTCCCAAAATACGGAAGACGGGGGGTGACTAGGCCAGCCATGCCCCTACGGTCAAGGAATAATCCCGCCGCAGTCACACTTCGACTTCTAGCATTACATGGTAATCAGTAAACAAAGCACAGCAGTAAAGGAAATACATCACTAAATTATTACATCGAATTTTTCATTGTTCACAATTCACAAATAAACAGGAAAGAACTACTAATCGGGTTCGAATACAAAATCTCTAGGAAAAACAGAAACGAAGAAAAATGTACTCCAGGCTAGATCTCCGTCAGTTCGAAAGGTAAATCCGACTCCTGCGCTGATTCTTCCTCGGGGTCTGAGCATGCATACTCAGGTCGTCAGAGCGACGTAATAGCAATTTTTATATTAATAACATAAAATGCAAATACGATAATAACAGTGAAAGTAAAATGCGGGTAATCACTATGTCACTAAATGTTGCAAAGTATGATCTGTGTCCCTATCAGTCTCTAGGTCATGTTTGAAATCGTATAGTGGAAAGGAGGATCATGTTTAACAGGAGTCTCGTACATACCCGAGACAACGGCCCACACGCCCGGGACATAACCCTGTCAGCCGGATCGTTAGATCCTACCTAATATATATATCACTGCTTGAATGATCATCCTCTAAAACACGGTCCCGCTAAATACGATGCTCTTTCCACTTCGATTTACCCTTTTTCCCTAGGTTTACACTATTGATGATTATGATTTAGTCGTGTACAAGTATACCAATAGCACGGTTTTGTCACTGTTCACTGTATTAATCACTGTCACGAATCATTCACTTTCCATTGGTGTACTTGACACTCCTAAACCAATATCATTCACGCACGATAATGCAATGTCCACTGAATAATAACGCGCACTAATACTATGTATATGTCAATTGGATAAGTATGCAGTTAAAAAGTCATGTATGATATGAACCAATATGCACGTCATAAGCTTACAAAAATTTCAGTAATTCATATGTTCAGAATTCAACGAAAGGATACAAATACGATAACAAGTACACTCTGTTAGAAGTTCATCAAAATTTGTTTCAGTTCATTCGGGTTTCCGGTATTCAAGTTACAGCCGTTTCATTTTAAGTGCTCGCTACAGGAAATTCAGTTTCTGAACTGAACGTCCGTTCGCGACACGAATTTCACCTAGTTGGTATCAGAATTTAGCAACGTTACTGTTGAATGAAATCTAGGTTATTCAATAGGGTTTTCAACGCAATAGACGGTTTCTTAATCGCGTCTGTACGTCAAAAGTTATGCACTGTTCAACACTAGTATGTCAATTCTGATTCTGTTTTGGACTGTTATACGTCCTGTTCTTTTAAATTACAGATTAAATAGCAAACGACGATAAAACGGGATGAAACCACTTGTGTTATTTAGATAACAGATTCATATTCAATAAGGTGTAGGGTTCCACAACATATGAGTTCAGGAAACAAGGCAGTAAACATTACGGGACAGAAAACAATAACCAGAGTCGCTCTGGACTGCAGTCCAGAGCCGCTCTCCGAACCAATTATCGTCATAATCTCAGTACAGAAACCATTAAAAACTTGCATAGGGTTACAGGTTGTCGAGTCGGCTTCGATTTGAGCCTTCGAATGCATCATTTCAATATGTACACAATTTATGGTGATTTTAACAATTTTCAGATGCGAGAAATTCCCAGTTTTTACGGGTGTATTTGGGGGTGTTCATTTAAGTTGTTATTTCAGTGAAATTTCTACACAGTGTTCATTATCACACGGGCCAGCATATGCAATCAAATTCCGTCAAATTAAGTGAAGGTTTTCATTGGGATCTTGCATCGAACAGTTATGTCACATAAGTTATCGTGAATTGTAAACATGGAATTAATACGAGTTTAGTTTGTAACAGAAATAAATTAGCATGTAGCAAGTAGTGTACTTGCCTGGAGACGTTTTGGCGATGCACGGCAGCGGCAACGGCACGGACGCACGACGAATGGCACGGTTTGGATTTCGCGGCCTCGGCTCGCGTTTCGGGTTCGACGTCGGAATTGTCCGTGGGTGACTCGTGTTCGCTGGAAGCAGAGAGGATGTTTTGTGGATCTCCGGGGATGTTCTGGGATCGACGATGGTTGGCGGCGGCGCTCCGGCGATGGGCAGCAAGTGTCGGAGCTTGGTGTTTAGGGTTTGAAAGAGAGAGAGAGAGAGAGGTAGTGGGCTCGGGTTTGTAGGTTTTGGAGGTGTTGGTGATGATGCTGATGACGAGGAGGGTGCAGGGGCGTCGACGATGTGGTGGGGAGCTCGCCGGCGTCGAGGGTGCAGGGTGG
The DNA here is from genome assembly GCA_030015575.1 of Agapanthus africanus. Classification (NCBI taxonomy): domain Eukaryota; kingdom Viridiplantae; phylum Streptophyta; class Magnoliopsida; order Asparagales; family Amaryllidaceae; genus Agapanthus; species Agapanthus africanus. The sequence goes on from JASDDO010000016.1 coordinate 412,691,297, forward strand.
CCGAGCTCGGGTGTGCAGGGGGTTCTGCTCAAGTGAGGGGTGCTTGGTTGAGAAAGTAGAATAGTGAAGGGGCTCTGTTGATGGAGGAGGAGGAAGGAAGAAGGAGAGAGTGGCAGTCGTCGTCGTCGGAGGGAGTGACGAGTGATGAAGGCAGTGAGTTCGTGGGAAATTTTTGAGAAGGAGGAGAGTTTTGAGAAAGAGTTGGAGAGGGAGAGGGAGATGAGGAGTTGGAGACAGGGAGTTTGAGGGAGTCGTGGCCGGGGTCGTGGGCAACGGCGTGACGACGTGGGGGAACGTGCGCGTCGTGGGTTCGTGGTAAGGGAAATGGGCGGGAAAAATAATATGGACGTTGGGGAAGAGAAGAGTTAGGGTGTGGGCCGGGTCGGGTTTGCTGGGGGAAACGGGCTGGGCCGGTTTTTTTTTTTTGTGTTTTAATTAATCTTAAAAATCCCTTTGGGCTGAGGAATGAAAGGCCGGGGGATTAAATCAGGTGTTTTCTTTGGTGTTTTCTTTCGGGCTGGGTTAATTTAATATTAATATATTTTATTGGTTTTTTTAATTTTGTTTTGGGTTTTAGTTTAAGTTTGGGCTTTGACTTAAAGGGTTGGAAAAATTTTAAATACTAATCTTAAGAAACCAATTACCTACAAAATTCGTGAGGAAAATCGGGAAGCAATCGGGGACTAGGAAAAATATAGAGAAAAATCTTATTGATGGGAACGGGGATTTACAATATGCGTCTGTCAAGATCATCCGCATAATTGGAGTCACTTAATCCAACCAGATTGTTGTCGTTCATTCCAAACACCACCCCCACGTCAGACTATCTTGCAGGTATCGTAATATCCATTTCACCGCCTGCCAATGGGTTTTGCCATGAGATGCCATATAGAGAGACTAACAACACTAATGGCGTGTGAGATGTCGGGTCGTGTACAAACCATGACATACATAACACTACCCACCGCACTCGTGTATGGAACATTCGACATATATCTAATCTCATTCTCTGTTTGCGGTGATGAACGAGCTGAAAGTTTAAAATGAGCTGCCAATGGAGTACTTATAGATTTAGCGTCTGCCATGCCGAAACGCTCCAAAACTTTCTCAACATATCATTATTGAAACAAGTATAGCTTTCGTCCTTTGCGATCTCGTTTAATCTCCATACCAAGTATTTTCTTGGCCGCTTCCAAATCCTTGGTGTTACGCCCCACTTCCCAAAATACGAAATACGGAAAGCGACGAAGGCCAGCCGTGCTACCTACGGTAAGGAAAAATCCTTCCATAGTCATATGAGGCTGTCTTGATTAACCTGTCAAAAATAAAATCCAATACCAAAAGGAATAATACCGATAATCATGCTGCAATGAAACCACAAGAAATCCTAAAAATGGGTCCACTAGATAATTGATGCAATTAAAGATCCAATACAATAGATTCGAAATAAAACAAACAAGATCCAAAGGAGATACATAAGTCTTAATGTCCCATAAGGGTGCACATACTAAAAACTAACTGAAAAGGATACTAAACCTACGAGTTATTGATCTTCGGCAAAGTCCTGGTAGTCGCTGTGGTCCTGCTCGGCCTGAAAATCTGTCTCTAAACCTGAGATGGAAAATCTCAGGAATGTCAGAACGTCCCAGCAAAGTACTCAACGTATAAGGTGTGTATATGGTATGATAACATGAATAAGTGAATGTAGTAAAGCCCGTGTGCACAAGTAAAAACAGATATATAGAAATAGATACATTACTACTATGAAACAAACAGGTAAAGAGGTTAAGTCATAACCTAATCGGTCACTAAAAGGTAAACTATCCTATCGTAAGCTCGAGTGTGCGCGTCAACCTCTGCAGGAGTATTTCTAACCCAAGAGTGGTGCCCCAGGGGCTAGGAAACACAGGCCCAACTGTGGAATGAACATGAGACCGATATAGCCCGGTACGAGCTGTAAACATGAGACCGATATAGCCTGGTACGAGCTGTAAACATGAGACCGATATAGCCCGGTACGAGCTGTAAACATGAGACCGATATAGCCCGGTACGAGCTGTAAACATGAGACCGATATAGCTCGGTACGAGCTGCCGGCATGGGACTCCTGAGATCCTGTTGTACGAACGCACACTCAAGCTACCCCAACACCCGCGTATTTATAGCTACTATGGTAATGACTAGAACACTAATTAAGAACGCTGAAAAGACTGGAACTTGTGATATGGGAATTGTATAGAAATGAAACTGGTAACTAGTAGTGTGTCATGTCATGTAGTTTAGCATTCTAATCAGCGATCTCGTCTTAGTAAAATGAACTAGAATAATGAATAGTTAATACATGTCGAAAGTAATTGTTATCTGGTACTGGTAACTGCATGAAAGTGATGTACAAATTGGTATTAGTCACAATTGTTATCTTTACCGTTCATTTTAATATGGGTATATTAATCACAATCTGGCTAGAAATATATAAATACGAGATAGGTTAACAACTTCCGAACTTTATTTGTAGTTAAAATAAATCTCATTTTAAAACCACACTCGCTAATTATTCTCACTCGCTACAAAAAAGTTTGCATATATATATATATATATATTGTATAATATAACGAAAAAGATACTAACACATTTCTCTTTTATTCTAACAGTGCAGGAAATATATATATACATATAACCACAAAGGAATGCCGATGTACATCGACCAAAAGTAAAGCAAGAGTACTTGCCTGGAGGATAAGGATCATGGGAGAACGATGTATGAAGATGCGAGGCACGAACTCAGCTAGGATTCAACTTGGGATCAGAGTTATACGCTCTTTCTAGATTGATTTTTCCATAAGCGAACAATGTACCGCGCTTAACATATGATTGTATATAACCAAACATGCACAATGAAATAAACATGTAATATTTTATTTATATGGATATAAATATAGCGACATATCATACAGTAAGAGAAACTTGCCTCGGAGACAGGAAAACATGACAATAGAAATGCGAACTCCAAACTTGATGTTAGGGAACACAGTTAGAAACCTCGATGGACTTGGGCTCGGCTCCGGCGATCTGGGCTTGCTGCGGCAGTGGTGACGTCGTCGTGGTCGAGGATGGTGATGTCGACGATTGGTTTTCCGGTGAGGCTTCACGGCAAGGCAGTAAGTTTTCAGGCGATGGCAGTGGGTGCGGGTTCTGCAGGGTCGGGTTCTAGTCGGGGTGTGCAGGGGTCGAAGGAAAGAGAAAGGGAAGAGAGGTCGTGGAGAGGGGGTGAATCCGACGGGATCGGATCTCCAGCGAGGAAGGTGCAGCGAGGATCCTGGGTAGGGTTGTAGTCGCGGTCTGCAGAGGAGCTGAAGGGAAGTGTTGGAGGAAGAGGAGGTGAAGACAAGGTGTGGGGCGACGGCGGTGAGATGGGTGACGGTGTGGTGCAGGGCGAGGCTGGATGAAGGTCGGCAACGAGGGGACAGAGGAGATGTCAGGTCGTGCGGTGATGGGTTGCTGCGGGGTTTTGGTGCTCGGGAGAGGGCTCTGGTGTTGGAAAGAAGGAGAGAATGTGGTGGTGAGGACGAGGGGCCGACGGGGAGGCGAGCTCCGGCGAGGATGCAGGTAGCAATAGGTTCTTGAGTTTGGGTTCGGGTTACTGAGGTGTGCAAGGTTTGTCGAGTTTGGGGTCGGGATCATAAGGAGAAGGAGAGAGGAAGCTGAGGAGGTGGTTGAGGAGAGGAGGGGAGTTTGAAGGGATGGTGACGAGGCCGACGAGGTGATCGGCGGTGTCGGGCGAGCGCGAGGCGTGGGTTAGGGCATGGGTTCACGAGAGGCGGCGACACGAAGGAAGAAGGAGAAGAGAGAGAGGGATCGTGGGGTTAAGGAAATATGGTTTTGTAAAACAAAATAATAATATATATATAGAGTTGTTTAGTTTAGGATTTAAAAGATTTAAAAATATATTTGGTTTGGTAAAATTATTTAGTTTGATAAAATTTTAAATGGATAACAGTATAATATAATATTAGTTTGTTTAAAAGATGATTGAATAAATTTTAACACTTTAAGGATATTAGAATATAAAATTAATAAAACTTGAGTTTTAGGCTAAATACAAAATAGTCCAAAAGACGTCCGGGTCGGGTCTAAAATTACTGTTTGAAAATACAGATAACATACGTGTCAACCAAAACCAAAATAAGATATCCGGGTAACGAAAATGCATACCCTCATGAACTAATGCACGTAGCGTGCATGTAGCGATCCAAACGGGTCCGTTTCACTAAACGGAACGAGAACAAGATATACAGATGCCACCACAGGGTTAGGGGTATGATGCAGGCCATGCTAGATATTTTTAAAAAATATTATTTAATTATATTTGTATTATTAAAAAATGCAGATGACCGATATAATGCAGATATACAGGATATACAACATGAGAGTGCACAGATCCTCAAAAACCAGCAGAGATAAAACGTGGACAAGAATCAAGACGAGTTTTAAGCATGCGGGTCGGGTCGGATACTAAAAACAGATACCAAAACACTATCCGCACCCAAAACAAATAACACCAAGAAATAGCCACAGGAAAATAATCAAAGTGAATATGGTATAACTGAACTAGGGTGTTACACTTTGTCTCAAACTTTCCTTTAAGTATCAGTATCTAACAATTAAAGAAGAATAAAATTCTAATTTACATACAGCTCATTTTATAACTGATAATTATTCACAGTTAGGCAGTTATTCAGTTACCGAAAATAAGTCCCCTTTCTTTATCTTTATAAAAATTGCATAATGAACAATCATTTTAATAGTTTCTTACATTTGGACTTAAGCCACAGTTAGGCAGTTAATCAGTCAGGATTTAAGCTAGTGTCCATTACATCTTCAAGCATTTCTTACATTTGGACACAAAATATCTAGATCGATTCCACAATTCTACCAAATTTTGGAAGAAGAAATTTATAAATAAGCCGAGCCAGCCAAAGAATAAATTAACCAACTCATACGAGGAATAGTAACATGCCAAAAATGTAAGAAGATGGTTGAGAAACAATATATCTGTGCATACCCATAGAATTTCAAAAAATAAATAATATAGCAAACACACATGCAAAACAAAGTGATGTTCAGTAATTTGGGTGGTGTCCATAAAGTGGCCATTATTCAACTACCCAAAATAGAGGTGTGCTTCTGTAGATGAGTTTAAATCAACAATTGTAACACAATTAAAACTCATCAGAGTCAGGATTTTGTAATCATTTGGTACCTCTTAATGCTTCTTCAATCTAAAGGCAACATCGTTTGTTGAGACAGGAAGCCCTTTTGATTTTAAGGTACAGTCAATATATACCTCGAGCCTGCATAAAATCACATGATTTAGCTTAGGTTTCCGTAAGAAGAAAAAATACACTAATCTTGCATTATAAAATAACGTCACAGAATTTCAAACATCTGTTAAAAACAAAAAGATGAGCATACCCAGCATGAGTAGCTAGAGTGAGTAGCTATGGAAAATAGGCTTGCACCCTATCAAAAAGCTTCATATTACTCTAATTCATCAACACTTCCAAAGCTCCTTTCCACATTCAACAACATTCCCAACTGCTTCTCTTACTTCCATGATTTTAGGTGAACCTGTGCTGGGTGATCCAGGTGCGTATTTGGAACTGACTGGAGGAAAGGAATTCACAAACTTTCCACGTTCCTGATTCCACTTGATGCAGCCAATACATTGTTGATAACGAACACCATTCTTCATCTGAGCCTACTTATTCTAACTTGAATTGCCTTGTTCAGACCTCCAATTACTCCATTTGATATACATATCAAGGTAATATAAAATTGCATTTTCACCCAAAAACCTCAAACTAATCCTCCTCACAAAAATCTTGGGCATGTATGATGCTCGTGCGTAACTACAATGATGAACATTACAAAGAAAATGAAAAGAGATAATTACCGCAACATATGAAATGTATGAGTCAATAAGAGTCAATAGATATTTCTTTTACCATCAGATTGGCATTTCCCTTCTTCATTTTGCAGCTTTGTGTACTTGCTCAGTTGGTTGCATGTCGCCCGCTCAGGTATCACAGCCAATGATTAACACCTTGAACTTCATTTCATCAACTTGATAAACTGTTATGATGTAATGGAGATGTCATGATCTCATTATCGGGTTACAGCTTGCATTTTCTAGTGTCCACAACAACTGATACCAGAAATATCAATAGCCAGTTTGCCTTTATGTTCAAAAGGTAAAAGTGCTATGTATTTATCACGGATTTTGACTTTTCAGTTATCCTTTCTACTTAGAACAATAAGTTTCAGTCTCCTACACCAACTTTTTATTGATACAATAAGTACTTTGGATTTTGAATCCTTCTTCAGACTCTTTGTTTCAATCTTTTCGCTTGGACAGGTAACCCATTTTCTCATAACCATAGTTCAAAAATTGGTATCAGTACCACTCAACGATATTTCAAGAAGCTTCATCCTAAGATTTTCCAACAGAAATAAACATAACGCTAATAAGACAGCCAAGTATCATTCCTAAAGTTTGTTCAGACAATTTAATGGTGATACAGGTTTAACAGGTTATAGCATTCCACTCAGTTCTTCTAGCCATATCTTCCACATACTTGTGTCATTAATGAGCTTTTCAGTAACTCAAAAGGTTAAGAATTTGTTGAGTTCATCAACTTTATAAGGACCTGCATGCTATTGATCGGCAAAAACTACAGTACATGCATAAGATGGAAGACAAGGAAAGGGTGAAGTAGGAATCAAATGGGGAATGAGGATATTTTCTACTATACTATAAATGAGTAAAAATTTGAAGGCGAAGTGAGAAATATTTATTTGACAGTAAGTTACTTTCGCGGGGGAGGGGAGGGGGGATTGGTGGGAACAGAACAGCTTTATAGATAAGTTTTGCTTACACTTCAATAAGTAAGATAAAGAACCCAATTCTGCTCATGATCAATATTTTTGAAGCAGGGATAACTCTTAATAAGTTTAAGCAAACTTTAAGAAGATGGAATGATCAGTCAAAATACATATGTTTTGATCTTTAACAAGACCCTCGACTTGCAAATTGGAATTTCAATATAGCGTCTCTGCACCATTAAAACACTGATTTATGAGCATGATGAACAATGTCATAAATTATAAGGCTATAAGCAAATAGATTACATTTTCCCTATACCAACATCCTGTCATGAATTAATTTTATGTATAATAACAGCCACCCTTTATTTCTGAGAAACAAGCTTCGTTCAAATCTGCTTTGTAATACTGCTAATGTTATCTTCCTGGTTCAAGTTTGTCAATATAGAGCCAAACTAGCAATGGCCCCCATGCAATGCATGGGTACGAATTCCAAAATCCAGAATAATCTGAAGAAAATTTCACAGTAATTTACAAATTTCATGATTTTCGTATATTATAGCAAGAAAAATATTGAAAATCTGAAGAAAATGCCCAAGGATTTGGAAGTTAATTTTTTTTATATTTTTTCGTATGAAGTTCATAAATATGAGATATTACTACTTACAAATAATACTACAATACGCCTTGAAATTAATATGATTATTCTTGACTTTGGATTTCATGCCCGCTGTATTTTTCATATATTTTTTCAAATGAAGTTCATAAATATGAGATATTACAACTTACAAATAATACAATAATAAGCTTTGAAATTAATATGATTATTCTTGACTTTGGATTTCGTGCCAATGCATTGCGCGGGACACAGATTTAATAATTTTCAATTTTGTTGTCATTCTAAAAACTGCAAAATGAAAAAATTGTGCCGTGCCCTGCTTCCCAAAAATGAGAAACGGAAGCGACAAGCCTGCGACGTATTCATATCGAGAAACACTATTTCTCGACATGTATACGTTAAGCGTATATATAAACGGTAAAAGAAATCAGAGTCCAAGAATTTTAAAACTTATAAATATCCAACAATATTTATAATAGTCCCAAAAGCGATAACTGAACACAGTTCGAAAATTTAAGAAACTAGAAATGTAAGATAGTCTTGAACAAAAGACATGCTTACTGAAAAGGAAAACTAGAGCTCGGCCTGACTTGAAAAATAATGACTGTCCTCCTCAGTTGGTACCACCTCATACCTAGCTTCGTCATCTGTCCCAGTCGTCTGATGACATTCCCAACAAAAAAAAACATGAAAACAGAAATGCTGTCAGCGAACTAAAGTTCGGTAAGTCCGCATTTTATTAGAAAACAATATTTTTCTATATTAACAGTATTTACAATAAATATGATATTTTGGCTACAATTTAGTTATTAATATTTATAATCTAATAGGTTTAATACATTATTTCAATCAGTTGGAACAAATGTAACACAATAATAATGCTTGTTTAATTTCTAAAAATAGTAATAATAAAGTTTTGTAATTTAGGAATAACCATAGATATAGGGTTGATATTAACATCATCAAAAGGTAATAAGGTACAAAGATTTATGATTATAAAAATATATAAAGTATATTTTATTTTAGAATTATTTGATAATAAATTAGTTTACTAAAGTATCATGTCATACTAACAAGAATGTAGTGTAGAATTATTTTTAGTATGCTAATTAAATTATGGTGTATTAATGTAATCATTAAACAAAATTTGACACGAAACATGGTATACATAATAATAGGCATGAGAATAACTGTGGCCAGTAATAAGTATTGGGCATGACAAATAAATAGCATGTGTTAATCAGTGCAATGTAACTAATGTATCACGATATTCAATATTTCAGTGCTAATAACTATAAATATAAGCTCAATTGTGAGAGCTTTATAATGTAACCGGAATATTTCGTAATGCCACGGAACAACAGCAACACGGGATTCACGAGATATATAATGCAATGTACCGTTTTTCTCCGGTACCACGAGTAACAAGACATGATCCTCCATTACACATAAACACCCCATTTTCGAGCAACCCTATCCCCATGATATATATATATATATATATATATATCCAATAAATAATGTTCATGTCATATTCACGAGATTCAAGATATTCATTAGATTAACGAGATTCAAGTTATTCATTAGATTCACGAGATTCAAAATTTACGGATTCATGTCGAGTTCAAGTAAAGATAATATAATCTAACGCAGGAGTATTCACAGACCTAAGGCTATCATCCAGAGGCAAGAAAACACGTGCCCGCTCATTTAATGGGACTCCAACCACCGCCGGAGTATTCACGGACCTAAAGCTATCATCCTGGGGCCAGGAAAAACGGGATCATTCATGAGTTGGTTATGGGACTCCTAAGAATACATGTCAAGTCCTAAATAAAATTCTAAATCTCTATGTATATAGAATAAGCAGGTAATTCTAATTCAATTTCATGCCAGAAATAAGCATAAGTTCGCATGCAGATATCTATGGTTTTGGTTTAGAATTAGAGAATCTTATACAAGGAATAAATTTTAATTCAAAGGGTCATATAAATAACGAGACTGAGTTTGCTTCGATCGGGTTCCTGATGATAGAGAAACGGATGTTTCCGTATCGCTGCGCAGAGCAGGCCAGTGCAGATTTCAGAATCTATACACCGATAGTATTTTGCATTTTTTGTAGGTTTTCATTCATATTCTGCTTTTCCCTATTGAACATAAAATTAAGAGTCTGCGAGTCATGAACGATTATCAATAAGAAAATTCCGATTACGATCAATGAGTAGAGAGTTATGTCTATTTTACTACAACCGCGTAGATAGTTTTTGCTGCAGTCCAGATTCATCACATTTTGTTATAACCCCGTTTTCAGAAACTTCCGTAACTTTTCAGATAAATTAATATAGAAATAAAATGTAGCTAGCTCTATGTAGACATTTCAGAAACTTGAGTTTGCTCAAATTGAAATCCAGAGTTAAGAGATATGTCTATTCTAAGGCAAGAGAAATTTAGTTTCAGCATACTAACAAAAACCGATTTGAATTAAAATAACAGATAACAGTTAATCACATATATAATAATCTGAAATATTAAAAAGACACGAACCGTATACATAATTAATAATTTATTATCATGTCGATAAAATAATATAAGTATTTAGATAATCATATGATATATGCTGATGATATAACACTTTACAAACCATAACTATCTAATAACAAAAATATAACAAACAAACAAAAATTAATGACTTAATCTAAATAGAATTAAATATACACGTAACATGTAATATGAAAATCACCATACTGATATGTGCACTAACAACCTAACAAAACCGAATGATTGGATAACATCATACGAAGCAAATTGATAATAATCTACTTACTAAATGTTTAATATTAAATTCTAACCACTTCTTAAATCCTCATGATATATGTATTGATAATACACCAAAACAGCGTTGTTAATGCATCAATAATGTTAACCATCACCATAAAATAATAAACTTATAAAATTTATTTTTTCCTTACAAATAAGAATTAGGGTTGATGTCTCTTTATAAAACTAACCCCTTTTTTTTATATAAAAACTATAACTTTAAACCAAAAAGAACAATCCTTTTATTTAAACAATTTAGGGTTTGGTTAAAAATCAGTTCTTTTGTTTTAAAATGTAAATTTTGAATATGTAAAAGAAATAAAGATGAGAGAGGAACTTATCATAAAGGGACGATCTAGGATCGTTTCTTGACAGGTGAAAGATGCCTCGATTAGATCGAAACGAGGGGATGGGTCTTCTCCCTTCGTTCGATTCTCTTCTCATCGGGCTTCTGATCAGAGATGACAAGGAAGGCAGCGGTGTCATGCCCCTCTTCCCAGCAGAAGGAAACGGTGACATGGCAAGCCCGCAACGTATTTACTATAAAATAAATACGTTAAGCGTAATTAACCAATATAACAATGAACAAGAATGACAAGAGTAATAAAAATAAAACTTTATTCACATTCAACTTTACATACAACTGTCTGAAATAAAAAATATAATAAACAAAGCAATGCCTAAACAATGGCATACAGAAAATAAGTGCAGGCTGGAAGAAGCTAGTAATCTGGCTGTGCAACAAGCTGGTCCAAGTCCTCTTGGATCGGCTCTATCTCCTCAGAGTCTGATCCTCCTGACGAACATCCCAAAAAAAGGAACAGAAAGGAATGTTATCAACGAACTAATGCTCGGTAAGTCCCAAAAGAAGAAAGAGAAGATAGTATGTAATGTAAAATGAACATGTAAAGTTGTATACGATCATTCACATGTATAAGATAGTTATCCTAACGTGGTTATTTGTAGTTTGATAAGGAAGGTATTCATGTATACTAGAGGAGTCCATCTTACCCCGTGGAATATGGTAATATATAGTATAAGGCCCCATCATAACCCACAAGACAATGGTACGTGAATTCATGTAGGTGTCTTTTAATTGCCTCTCCATACAAATTTACCCCTTTATCCCCGCGTATTGTATTGTATAAATTAAGATTATAGGTATTGGCCGAATCCATAGATATAAAATGTTCAAGTTCTTGTTCAGAATGTAATCATGTGTTCAAGTAGTCATGTCGAGTTCATGTCAAGTTATAACCATGGTTCGGTCATGTCGAGTCAAGTATACAAGTTTGAATTTGATGTTGAATTCAAGTATTCAGGTTCATGATCTGGTATTCAAGTTCGTGTTTGATTTTGGATTCAGGTTTGAATTTGAATTCATGTTGAGTCAGACACTTGTGAACGGATTTAACTCTTGAATTCTTAGGTTCGGGAATAATCGACAACTGCTGCTCATGAACGGCAGGATTCGTGTCTTTTTCCAAGACAATTATCATTGATAACTCCGTTAAGTTGTCTAATCTGAATAGGCAAGCACTCACTTTCTCCGGCTTCCTGGGGCTCAAGAGAATTGATCTTGCGTAAACCTATATTTAAACTGGAGTTCTTAAAATATTGTTTTGCATATCACGAGGGGTTTTATGAAAAATATTTTAATATAGTTTAAAAAAAAGAATCTCGAGGTTGATTTGTATTGTTTAGGGTTTTCATGAGCATACATTTTAATTATTGGGTATTTTAATGATAAATACTTAGCTTTTAAAAGTTTATGTTATTTTATTGAAAACTAGTATTTTTGGTAACTTGGTAGTATTTTATTAAAAGTTTAATCTTTCATTTTAAAAATATAATTTCATAATATATTGAAAATACCGATTTATAATTTTTATATAATTTTTTTTAAAAAATAGTTTTATTTAGAAAAGTCGTATTTCTTAAAAACCGTATTTTATTTCCTTTCGAGATCGAATACTCTGTGAGGAGTTCTGCATCTCTCTCTACTATCTCATGAATGTGCGATAATCCGCACCATCCAATAGCGTGTCCCATAACGAAGGTTGTAGAGACGTATTTGTCAAGAATTACAAAATACTGCTTTAGATGAAACCCGGTTTTTAAAAGATGTGGTATTTTATTGTAAAAGTTATTCTTTAAACCAACTATATGTATATGTAGACATCGTGCTATGAAACCAAGGTATGCGTGTAGGGTTGGTCGTTACCCCGTGAAGTTTTCCTAAAGGTATTATTTTTTAACAATATATAAAAGAGATGATAATAAAGTTCAAGGTATTTTAATGAAAAAATCGTTTATTTGCTTCACATGAAAATTTTGGTTAAACTTGAATCTAAAAATTTATAATTAAAGTTATAATTAGTATGGTAAAATTAGATTGACCAAGATATAAAGAAAAAGAGAGTTCTAGATTTTAAAAAGAAAGGTATCGGGAATAACTCCACTTTACCGTTATATGATTTGGAGATGAATTTCGATAAAAAGAAAGAGAATTAGGAGGGACTTACCGTTTGGAAATATCAAGAAAAGGATTAGGAAGAAGGAAGAGGGCTTCATGGCATTGCGGTTGCTCCGGAAATGGTTTCGATCTTCGACGGAACAAGCTTGGTCGCTAACTCCACTTGCACTTGGGAACTTTTTGAGAGAATCTTTGCTAGAATTTCAGAATGGTGAAAAGCTAAAGCATGGGGTGATATTTATAGTGAAAATTAGGGTTTGAGAATTAAAATTTTGGATTAAATAGTATTAAAAAGATGTTAAATGGTGAAATGAATGGTCTCTGTTTGATTGCAGGGAAATCAAACAGTACAGGAGAGTTAAGGGGAGTCGAAGGGGTGTGCGCAAAGCACAGAGCCATTTGGGCTCATCACAACCGTCGGCGCTGGCCTTGTAGGCAATTTGGTTGGTCGGATTTAAGGCAAATGCCTCGAGATTCATGCCATGTGGGTTTTGGGTGTACACCTCATTGCGCCTGTTTGATTTTTCTGAAACTCTTCATTTCCCTGTGTATTGCACGTGCAACTCCTGGGCTTCCAAAAATTAAAAAGAAAAATCAGAAAAATAATTGTGTCTGATGAGAATCACACACACAGGTTACGTCACAACAGTGCATAGGCTTTACCAGTGAGCTACAAATTACTTCTTGCTTTTATCTAAAAAAAAGTAACTTTTAACTCTTACACAGGCTGTAATACTCTTTTCTGTATATTAACAAGAAAATTTTTGTACAGTGATTTCAGAGTCGTTACAAACGGAGAAGAATTTTGGACTTACGGTGTTTTTTTAATATACGGCAGAAAGAAAGAAAAGGTTTCTGATTGTTTAAAAGATCTAGGTTTTCTTTAAATTTCAAATCGTCAATGAGTATATCAAATTGCAATATCGAATATTGGAAATAAAATTTGAATAAGAATAATGAGATTGACAACCATCTCGATATTTGTTTTTAAAAAAACAAAAACAAAAATATGACTACAATATTTGGTTTGTTTTATTAAAAAAAATATTGCACTTGGAGGTGTAGCGTTTTTTTTGAAAGACTAATAAAACACATTGTAAGTATTTTTGTAAAAACACTTACTAAATAAAATTGTAACTAATATATAAAATGTTCTGTATAATAGATTTATTCCCATAAAACTGTAAAAAAATATAAAAATAAATATAATATAAACTAAAAAATGTCTAAATTTGTAAAAGAACGTATATAACATTAAAAGCTGTAAAATGTATAATATTAAACTGATAACTATACACAAATGATTGAAAACGTGACAAAAACTCTAAACAGATTTTACTTATGAATATAATATACATTAAATATACTAATTACGTGTACAATTTCACATGATATAACATTAAATTCAAATCTAATCATACTACAGCTATATGTATTATAATTATTATCTTGGAACTTGTATCTGACTAAAACCCAATTTTTAATTGAATGTATACACAAGAAATGTTAGCACTAAAATAATTTATGCACTATATAAATAACTGCAAGTATAAAACGTTGGAATGTATATACCCATATAATACCTAATATTCGAACAAAGTTAAGGGGTTAAGATTTATTAAATCCGATCAGTCCCCCAAAATCCAACACAAAGAAAACAATCAAAACAAGCCTGTCAAAGCAACAAACTAACTAACTAAAATAAACAAATAAATTTTTATTTTTAATTAGAAGAATAGCTTTTCTCTTCTTTTAAAATATTAATAAATATTTGGTTATATAAAAATATGATATTAGTTTTAAAACTTAGGGAATTAAATAAAAACTAAAATATTTCAGTCGGGGTTCGAACCTATGACCTATGGAATATCAATGCTGTGTTATAACCAAGATATATAAGATTGGACCATATATATAATTTGAACGGAAATAAATATACATACAAGTGTTTCGAAGAAAATGACATTTCTTGAAGAAAGGAAAATACAAGGAAAATACTAAAATTCTGTGGTCGTTACATTCTACCCTCCTTAAAATAATTCCGTCCTCGAAATTACTCAAGAGCCTGCGATTACTGGACAAGGTAGAGATAACACCGTCGTTTATCTCCTTCGCACTCTATCGGTCGATGTAAGAAGGGATACGATAAATTAGGATATGAGATGCTTCCGAATCGAATGTTTCAAAGCTGGGACAAGGACTACTAAGAGTGATAAAAAAAACTTTTCAAGAACGTATGCAAGGGATATATTAAGAGGTGCAAGAAAGGACTGAAAGGGATTCAATAAATCCTGATGGAATCGAGAAGATAATAAGAAAAGGTCATGACAGAGATGAAGGGTGCGAACTTACATTTTTTCTTTGTCAAGAGTTGATCATCAAGAAAGATAAGAAAGGACTCAAAACGGATTCAAGAGAATTTAAAAAAACACAATAAATGATAAGGTCCACGTTGTGTCATGATCGTCAGAAGAGAAAGAAAGGATTCAAGATACTATGATTCAAGAATGATATCATGGTGCAGTCGTTACAGTATACCCTTCTTAAAATAATTTCGTCCCCGAAATTATCTCAAGAAGTAAATTGTAACAGGGTAAAAAAATAGTGTCGTACAAGTTTTCTTCGCGCTTCCAATTGTCACTCTCAAGCATTGATGCTACGTCCGGAAGAAAGGAATACGATTTGGGACAGAACGAAATGCCAAAAATTGAAAAATACAAGAGTAATGATAGATTCAAGGAAATAAGATGGAAAATAGATAATAATGTCAATGATTGGAAATACAAGAAAGGGTCAAGATGGTTTCAAGGAATAAAATTTAAGAAGAGTAATAAATGTTGTCGGGCGTTTTAAATCCATGTATTACCTGCTTTTAATGGTCATGCAAAACTGACCTGCATGGGCCACCAATAAAACTTATCACGTCTCGCTTCCCAAAAACGAGAAACAGGAGCGACAAGCCTGCAACATATTCATATCGAGAAGCACTATTTCTCGATATGAATACGTTAAGCGTCTATATATGCAGTAAAGGAAATCAGAGTACAAGAATTTTAAAACTTATAAAATATCCAACAATATTTATAATAGTCCCAAAAACGATAGCTGAACACAGTTCGAAAATTTAAGAAACTAGAAATGAAAGATAGCCTTGAACAAAAGACATGCTTACTGAAAAGGAAAACTAGAGCTCGGCCTGACCTGAAAGAGATTGACTGTCCTCCTCGGTTGGTACCACCTCGTACCTAACCTCATCACATATTCCAAAGTCGTCTGATGACATTCCTAAGAAAAGAAAACATGAAAACAGGAATGCCGCTAGCGAACTAAAGTTCGGTAAGTCCCCATTTTGTTAGAAAACAATATTTTTCTATGTTAACAGTATTTACAATGAAACATGATATTTTGGCTACAATTTAGTTATTAATGTTTATAATCTAATAGGTTTAATATATGGTTTCAATCAGTTGGAACAAATGTAACACAATAATAATGCTTGTTTAATTTATAAACAATAGCAATAATAAGGTTTTGTAATTTAGGAATAACTATAGGCATAGGGTTGATATTAACATCTTCAAAAGATAACAAGGCACAAAAATTCATGATTATAAAAATATATAAACTATATTTTATTTTAGAATAAATTAGTTTAGTAAAGTATCATACCATGCTAACAAGAATGTAGTGTGAATTATTTTTGTTATACTAGTTAAATTATGGTGTATTAATATAATTATTAAACGATATTTGACATGAAATATGGTATACATAATAATAAGCATGCGAATAACTGTGAACAATAAATGGTAATAGGTATTTCAAATAAATAGCATATGTTAATCAGTGCAATGCAACTAGTGTATCACGATATTCGATATTTCAGTGCTGGTAACTATAAGTATAAGCTCGATTGTAGGAGTTTTATTATATAAGCAGGATATTCCGTAATACCACGGAACAACAACAATACGAGATTTAAGATATATAATGTAATGTACCGTTTTTCTCCGGTACTACGAGGAATAAGACATGATCGTCCATTACACATAAATACCTCCATTTTTGAGCTATCTCATTCCCATGATATATATATATATCCAATAAATAGTGTATATATCATATTCGCAATTCATTAGATTCACAATATTCACGAGATTCATTAGATTCATGATATTCACGATATTCAAGATTTACGGATTCATGTCGGGCTCATGTCAAGATAATATAATCTAACACAGGAGTATTTACAGACCCAAGGCTATTATCCAGGGGTAAGGAAACACAGACCCGCTCATGTAATGTGACTCCAACCACCGCCTTCAGAGACCCAAAGCTATCATCCTGGGGCCAGGAAACACGAGCTCGTTCATAAGTTGGTCATGAGGCTCCTGAGAATACAGGTCAAGTACCAGATACAATTCTAAGTCTCTATGTATATAAAACAAGCAGGTACTACTAATTCAATTTCATGCCAGAAATAAGCATAAGTTCACATGCGGAAATCTATATATAGTTTTGGTTTAGAATTAGGGAATCTTATACAAAGAATAAATTGCAGTTCAAAGGGTCGTATAAATAACGAGACTGAATTTGTCTCGATCGGGTTCCTGGTGAGAGAGGAACGGAAGTTTCTGTAACGCTACGCAGAACATGCCAGTGCAGATTTCAGAATCCATACACCGATAGTATTTTGCATTTTTGGTAGCTTTTCGTTCATATTCTGGTTTTCCCTATTAGACATAAAATTAAGCGTTTGCGAGTCATGAACGATTATCAATAAGAAATCCCGATTACGATCAACGAGTAGAGAGTTATGCATATTTTACTATAACCGCGTAGATAGTTTTTGCTGCAGTCCAGATTCGTCATATTTTGTTAGGACTCTGTTTTCATAAACTTCCGTAACTTTTCAGATAAATGAATATAGGAATAAAATGTAGCTAACTCTATGTAGATGTTCCGGAAACTTGTGTTTGCTCAAATTGGAATCCAGAGTTAAGAGATATGTCTATTCTAAGGCAAGAGAAAATCAGTTTCAGTATACCGACAAAAACATATTTGAATTAAAATAACAGATATCAGTTAATCACATATATAATAGTCTGAAATATTAAAAAGACATGAACTGTATACATAATTAATAATTTATTATCATGTCGAGAAAATAATATAAGTATTTAGATAATCATATGATATAACACTTAACAAACCATAACTATCTAATAACAAAAATAAAACAAACAAACAAAAATTTGTATGACTTAATCTAAATAGAATTAAATATACACGTAACATGTAATATGAAAATCACCATACTGATATGTGCACTAACAACAACCTAACAAAGCTAACTGATTGGATAACACTGTACAAAGCAAATTGATGATAATCTACTTACTAAATGTTTAATATTAAATTCTAACCACTTCTTAAATCCTCATGATATATGTATTGATAATACACCAAAACAACATTGTTAATGCATCAATAATGTAAACCATCACCATAAAATGATATACTTATAAAATTTATCTTTTCCTTACAAATAAGAATTAGGGTTGACGTCCCTTTATAAAAATAACCCCATTTTATAAAAACTATAACTTTAAACCAAAAGGAACAATCCTTTTATTTAAATTTAGGGTTTGGTTAAAAATCATTTCTTTTGTTTTAAAATGCAAATTTTAAACATGTAAAAGATATAAAGATGAGAGAGGAACTTATCATAAAGGGACGATCTAGGATCGTTTCTTGACAGGTGAAAGATGTCTCGATTAGATCGAGGCGAGGGGATGGATCTTCTTCTCTCTTCATTCGATTCTCTCGTCATTGGGCTTTTGATCGGAGATGACAAAGAGGGCAGATGAGAAGAATTTTGGACTTACGACATTTTTTTAATATATGGTAGAAAGAAAGAAAAGGTTGCTAGTTGTTTAAAAGATCTAGGTCTCCATAATGGTTTTAAAAAAAATAAAAATAACAAAAATAAAAATAAGACTAAAATATTTGGTTTGTTTTATTAAAAAAAATATTACACTTCGAAGTGTAGCGTTTTTTTTTGAAAGACCAATAAAACACATTGGTAATATTTTTGTAAAATCACTAACAAAATAAAATTGTAAATAATATATAAAATGTTCTGTATAATAGATTTATTTCCATAAAACTGTAACAAATATAATATAAACTAACAAATGTCTAAATTTGTATAAAACATATATAATATAAAAGGCTGTAAAATGTATAATATTATACTGATAACTATACACAAATGATTGAAAACGTAAGAAAAACTCTAAACAGGTTTTACTTATGAATATACTTACATTAAATATACTAATTATGTGTACAATTCCATATGATATATCATTAAATTCAAATCTAATTATACTACAGCTATGTGTATTACATTTATTATCTTGAAACTCGTATCTGACTAAAACCCAACTTTAATTAAATGTATACGATTGAAATGTTAGTACTAAAATAATTTATGCACTATATAAACAACTGGAAGTATAAAACGTTGGAATGTATATACCCACATAATACCTAATATTCGAACAAAGTTAAGGGGTTAAGATTTATTAAATCCTATCAATCCCCCAAAATCCAACAAAAAGAAAACGATTAAAACAAGCCGATCAAAACAACAAACAAACAAACTAAAATAAACAAATAAATTTTATTTTTAATTAAAAGAAAACCTTTTCTCTTCCTTTAAAATATTAATTAATATTTGGTTATATAAAAATATAATATTAGTTTTAAAACTTGGGGAATTAAAATAAAAACTAAAATATTTCAGTCGGGGTTCGAACCTATGATCCATGGATAGCAATGTTGTGTAATAACCAAGATATATAAGATTGGACCATGTATATAATTTGAATGGAAATAAATATACATACAAGTGTTTTGAAGAAAATGACATTTTTTGAAGAAAGGAAAATACAAGGAAAGTACTAAGATTTTGTGGTCGTTACAAATTGAAAGATGAAAAAGTAGAACAAAAAGAAAAAAATAGAACTAAGTTCTCAACATGCCAAGAGTATTACCAAAATATCAAGGGACCGGCATTTATTTCTATCCCATTAATATTATTTATATACTGCGTAGGCCTAGAATAGGATCAATTTAAATTTTGAAGTAAATTACGGACCTAACCTAATTTTGGTGAATATTATTTCTACGCTGGAGCATAGAATAGGATTAGTTTACATTTTATAAAAAGTTAGGGACCTAAACTAATTTTTGCACGTACAAATGAGGTTAGAATGAGATTAGTTTACATTTTAAAGAAAGTTAGGGACCTAAAATTATTGAAATTTCGGCACATAGACTAATTTTGTCAGACACCTAAACTAATTTTTGCACATAGATATGAGATTAGAATGGGATTAGTTTATATTTTATAGAAAGTTAGGGGTCTAAACTAATTTTTGCAAAAACAAACAAAATAGAAGTAAGAATATTTCCTAAAATATGCTTTGATATAGCTTTTATATAGATAATATAGACTGGAGATGGACATCTTAAATTAAAATCCCCTAGTGGTAAATGAGGCTAAAGTATGGATTAAAGGCCAAGTAGAAGATTTGATGACTAATGTCCTAAGATCTCGACGCTGCAACCTTCATTGAAGATGTGATATAACAGGATCAGATATTTTTGGTATGTGTAACACACATGGAAAGGAGATAAAGTGAGGCACGTTAGAAAGAAAAAGAATAGATATAATATCATAAGACAGAGAGGAGAGAGTTTCCAGATAGCCCTCGACTTTAAGAAGTGAGGCACGTTAGAAAGAAAAAGAATAGAACCCAATTCTGCTCATGATCAATATTTTTGAAGCAGGGATAACTCTTAATAAGTTTAAGCAAACTTTAAGAAGATGGAATGAGTCATAATACATTTGTTTTAATCTTTAACAAGGCCCTCGCCTTGCAAATTGGAATTTCAATATAGCATCTCTGCGCCATTAAAACACTGATTTATGAGCATGATGAACAATGTCATAAATTATAAGGCTATAAGCATATAGATTACATTTCCCCTATACCAACATCCAGTCATGAATTAATTTACTGTATAATAAGTTAGTTGTTAAAGAATGAACGTAGCCACCCTGTATTTCTGAGAAACAAAACCATTGAGAAACAAGCTTCGTTCAAATCCGGCACTAAAGTTATCTTCCAGGTTCAAGTTTGTCAATATAGAGCCAAACTAGCAATGACCCCCGCGCAATGCGCGGGTACGAACTCCAAAATCCAGAATAATCTGAAGAAAACTTCACAGTAATTTACAAATTTCACGACTTTCGTATACTATAGCAAGAAAAATATTGAAAATCCGAAGAAAATGCCCAAGAATTTGAAAGTTAATTTTTCATATATTTTCTCATATGAAGTTCATAAATATGAGATATTACAACTTACAAACAATACAACAATAAGCTTTGAAATCAATATGATTATTCTTGACTTTGGATTTCGTGCTCGCGCATTGCGCAGAGGAACAGATTAAATAATTTTCAATTTTGTTGCCATGCGAAAACCTGCAAAATGAAAAAAATGGAAAGAGGAAAAAGAACAAAAAGGAAAAATAGAACTAAGTTCTCAACATGCATGCCAAGAGTATTGCCAAAATATCAAGGGACCGACATTTATTTCTATCGCATTAATATTATTTATATACTGTGATGGGCCTAGAATAGGGTCAATTTAAATTTTGAAGCAAATTACAGACCTAACCTAATTTTGGTGAACACTATTTCTATGTTGGAGCATAAAATGGGATCAGTTTACATTTTATAAAAAGTCAGGGACCCAAACTAATTTTTGCACATACAAATGAGCTTAGAACGGAATTAGTTAACGTTTTAAAAAAAGTTAGGGGCCTAACATTATAGAAGTTAGGCACCTAGACTAATTTTGTTAGATACCTAAACTAATTTTTGCACATAGATAAGCTTAGAAAGGGATTAGTTCATATTTTATAGAAAGTTAGGGGCCTAAACTAATTTTTTCACAAACAAACAAAATAGAAGTGGGAATATTCCCTAAAATATGCTTTGATAAAGCTTTTATATAGATAATAATGTAGACTGGAGATGGACATCTTAAATTAAAATCCCCTAGTAGTAAATGAGGCTAAAGTATGGATTAAAGGCCGAGTAGAAGATTTCATGACTAATGTCCTAAGGTCTCGACGCTGCAACCTTCATGGAAAGGAGATAAAGTGAGACATGTTAGAAAGAAAAAGAATAGATATAATATCATAAGACAGAGAGGAGAGAGTTTCCAGATAGCCAAAACGTACGAGTCACCAGAGGTCAAAAATTCACATTCTTCTACCTGCAGTTTAGCATTTTCTTTGGTGACACTTTCATCCTGTATGTTTCAGCCAATACTAATAACTCCTCGAAATTTGCATCTACTTGTTGTTAATTAGAACTCATCACACTGATTTTCCGCTTCAGGGGTTTCTTTGCCTTGTAGTTTCTTGCGCAGGATAAATGCTATCCTGACTGTTGACAGATGTCCATCTCCAGTCTTAACAATTGAATACAACTATAAATATTTAAAGTCTATTTACAAGGGAACCGGATCAATTACGATCACCATATCCGGCCTCAGGGGCATACATCTTCCCCATACCGAAAGACCAGTACTAAGAAACTTTTCAGCAAGTTGTTACATTCAAATCTCCATTTTTGTTAAAATAATATTTTAAAAACAGCATTTGCTTTCTGGACAGACCACCTATTACATCAGAAATTTCAGTGAAACGTGTCCCAAAAATTGCTCAAGAAAACAAGAAGTCATGCATGCAGTTCATTCTAATATTTTGCCAATTTTAACTTGGCTCAATGATTCAAGGACAAGGAAAAAAGACTAGCCTCAAGCATTATCTTGCCACACTACAGAAGCCCCATTTTCACTTCTTCATTGCGCAGGAAATTAAATTGTGTCATTGATCATCGTTGACAATACATTTTTCACTTTTATTTAACAGATCACCTCACAAATTACTAACCTAACAAGTGACGTGACTTCAATTTAAAGAGAATTCAATGTACAGTTACATCAGTGTTCACTTTAAAGAGAATTCAATAATCTTGGACATAATAAATAAAGCTACAAGTGGATTTTGCATGAATTATGAAGATTAAATGGAAAAATGTGTGCCAAAGATCCAAGGATAAGTGTGTTCATCTCATTTTCGTATATTGATTATGATGATTATTGTTATAATCTCCACAGTCCACACTATAAAAAGACCTTTGGATTTTCTCTCAAACTTATTCAGGCACATTGAACAAATAAGTTGCATCAGAAATTTATGTGCAAAAACAAGTCTTGGACTTGGTCAAACAGATACCGAGAAAATGCGACTGTTCTTCCGCAACCTGAATGATTGGGCTTGGAGTCAAAACCATGGTTCAAACTTTGGTATCAGTGCTAAAAAAATTCAAGCAGCTTCATACTAAGATTTCCCAGCAGAAACAGAAGATGCATAAGAGATGGCCAAATATTGGTCCTAAAGGTTGCTATGACTCTTTAAGGGTTGACATAACGCATACAGGCTATAATATTCAATTCTGTCCTGGCAACTGTATTTTTATGTCATGAATGAGCAGTTCAGAGACTCCCTAATGTAACATATTTGTTCGTTTTGGTAGCAATTGGTAAACTAAATGAGGACCTGTGTACTCGTGCCTCACAAATGGATCAACATAAACTATGGTACATACGTAGAGGGAAGACAAGGAAAGGTGAAACAAGAATAAGATGGGCAAAAATGGGACGCTGGGACCTAGTAAATACTGTAAAAAGATAGAATTCAGATACTATTGCAATGTTAAGGGTGAAGTGGGAAACATTTTTAGACAGAAAGTTGCTCTCAAGAAAAAGAAGAAATGGTAGGAGCAAAACAATTTTTGTAATTAAGTTTTACACTGCAGTAAAGTTTACAAGATTTGTTCAAGCCGGGATAACTCTTGGATGATTAGTTTGTAGCAACCCTCAAGACGATGGCATGAGGCGTCTTTCAGTTGTTTTAAACTTTAACATCAATCTGAAATTGCAAATTGAAATTTAAATATAGCATCTTCAGGACCATAAAAACAAATATGTATCAGGATAATAATCAAGTCATAAATTATAACTCTTGGAGTAGATAGATAATGCACACACAATTTTCTGTCGTGAATTAATTTTGTTCCATAACTTAGTTGTTGAAGCATGAAAATAGACCTGTATCACTGTTTCAAAAGTACCAAAACAAATGAGAAACAGACTTTGTTAAGGGCCAAACCGGCCTCACGTGTTAAACACATGGGCGCTCATATGCAAAGCATATGAGAGCTGAACATAAATAACCAAAGGCCAAACAGGCCTCACATGTTAAACACGTGAGCGCTTATATGCAAAGCATATAAGTGCTGGAAGCAGATAATAACTAAGGGCCAAACTGGTCTCACATGGCAGCGACGTCGTTGATGATGATGAGGAGAAGCTAATTAAGGAGTGCTCGGTTAAGGTAGGTTGTAGCCATGGTGGTTCTTGAATGGAGCTTCGAGGGAACTTGAGAGCTTGGTTCACTTTAAATTTGGGAGAAAAGTGTTTGAAAGGGATTTTAAATTGGAATTTATGTATAATTCAGAGGGGAGAACTAGGGAAAAGCCTTGGGTATTTATAGGGAAAAGAAATGGGGTAGGGTGAATCAAAACAATGGAGTAAAAGACATTGAAATTGATTTTTAATGAAGAAATGAAGAGTGGCACTTCTCTGTTTTAATTCAAAGATTTTGGAATACAGAAATGAAGAGTTGGGAGATGAAGAGACGCACCAATACGGGCGGAGCCCGTTTGGGGCACATAGGGCCGACCAAACCGGGACATGGGCGGCTCCATCTCGGGGTCTGGGTTCGTGTCTCGGGGTCCAGGCTCCTTTCAGTGTACCGAGTCCAAAAATATATATCTTTTGTTTCATAACTTTTCATAACTCTGTCAATCGCCTATAGAACTTTCAGGAACTCTAAAACGCTAAAAAGAAATCGAATAAAATAATTGGAATGTAAGGATTTGAATACGCGGGCTGTAGAACAGCAATGGAAAGACTTAACCAATTGGCTACAAGTTGTTCTTGCATATATTTAACAAGAATTAAATATATGTCGTAACTCGAAAAGGAAACGGGCTTAAGGAAAACAAAAGGAAGAGATCAAATGGAACCGTTTTGGTGAGGGGTCTAGGTGTTGGGTTTGAAAGATTATAGAATAAGAAAAATAAATGCAGGGATAATATATATAATAGAAAGGATAATTACGGAAAATACCCAAAAACAAAGAAATACAGTAGAAAGCTAATATGAAGGTGTAAAGATTTTAAGGTCGTTACATTATTGTTCAATGGATCGATCTCCTTACTGAAGGGTATGCAACTGGATATAAGTTTGTTGCACGAGTAATCCAGCAGAAACTTTTCGTGAAGCTTTTTTTCCATCTTTTCCCAAGTAGAGATCTTGGGCTTCCCGGTTCGGACGTGTTTGATCTGAAGATTCTCCCATCAAATTGAAGCATGACCATTCAACTTGAGTGCGACCGCCTTCACCTTTCTCTCCTCGGACATCTCCTAATAGTCTAAGACTCGCTCGACGGTATGCAACCAGTCAATAAAAGCCTCCAGATTGATTCGACTCAAAATTTCGGCAACTCCACCTTCATGTCAGATCCTTTATAGCGTTCGGTTGGATACCGATCTCTATACCCAATACTCCTTTCATCGTCGAATCCCAGACACTGAAAAGGGTTTTCATTTTTGGACCCCAAACTGTCATCATCTTGCCCCCCGAAGGTTAGCGGACTTGATAGTCGCCGTTAGTCGTTGAAGTTGCCTATGAAGTTCATCGACCTCGATATCGCATTTCCTGCTCGCGTTATTGTGCACCACGCCCATGCTCACGGTGTGTCATCGGTTCTTCGTCTTCTACGAAGAATGTGACAACACCTATGCGCTGATACCAATTGATGAGGATCGGCCTAACGCATGCTCGATACTCAACACGATCTCTAACTCTTAAGAGAAATCACAAGAACAAAACCCTAGATAACCAAGGATGAAGTATGATGGCCTCTCTTTAAACACAAAAGCCGCAACTTTTCCTTTATCAACAAGCAATCTTTATTCAATAATCAATTCCGTTCCTAATACAATAGTTCTCATCCCTTTAAATAAAAGAATAAAATTCTTAACCAAAAAGAAATAAATCTTAACTAAAAAATATAAAAAGATATAAAAGATATTAATTAAATCTAAATAAATAACAATTTAAATTGAATCAAATCTCAATTTAAATTGCAATGAATTATTTATCGAATCTTTCCAAATCTTAATCGAATCTTCAATCAAATCCCGAATCTCTTGTAAAATCTTCTCGCAATCTTTCTAAAACCGCTTCTATCGAATCAAATCTTGCTTCTCCTATTCGGTCTAGGTCTCGGCCGTATACTCGGTCATATGCTCGTGCATCATAACATGTAAGAATTGAGTGATATATACAGATGAAAATATAATAGAGTAATACATATAAATTTAAAAATGTTCAAGGGGGTAGACATAAAAAAAAAAAGGAAAAAACTGGAAGCCTAGAACAAAAAAAATCAAGAATTAAATTTATTCTATTATCTCCAATGTCTCTAAATTAGGTATCGATGTCTCTAATTTAGACGACCATCTTAATCTTAATAGATCCCTTTTTAATCGATCCTTTGTTACTAACTGGAACAGTCCAGTGTAAGATTCCACTGGCAGTATTTTCATGTGACGTAGATTCGAAAATGTTGGCAACTGTCCACGTATATGTCGGTCCAAGATAAGGATCTGTGTATATAAAAACAAAAAAAAGGTTTATGAAATTCATTTAACGAAGTGACATCCCAAATAATTGTGAATTAGTACATGTTCTTTATTATTTTACAACATAAATTGAAATTCTTCCATGCTGCAAAATCATTCAATTAGAAATTAAAATTTTTGTGTGAGAGATAATGATATGTACACAATGAATATGTAATTTTGTATAAATTGATATAAACCAATAAATCGATTAAAGAAAAAAAAAAAACTAGACTAGAATTTAATGAATTATGTAAAGTTATCTCTTAAACAGAGAATAATGGATATAACGTATCATAGAAGGGGATCTTCTTTCTGAAATTTGTTTGTGCGCATTGCAAGTGCAAAATACCGGTTTTCGTCAAAAAATAAATGCAAATTACTGGTAAATATTATAACGACCGTGTCCATTTTGAAATAAATAAAATTTTGTTTGAATTTAATCTTGTTATATTTGTTTCTTGATTAATAAAATAGAATTTTAATTTTTGAAAGGATAAAATTGATTTGCTAGTATTTTAAAAGAAAAGAGAAGAAATTTAATTGTTTATTGAAAAAGAATCATGATTTTAAATTTTATTAGATTTTGATAAGGGCGATTTTTGAAAATAGAATCTTTAGAAAAGTATTTTCAATATAAAAGGATTTATTATTATTTTAAAAGAAAAGATTTTGTCTATCTTTAACTTAAAATTAACTATAGCTAGTATGTCTGAAAATTTTGTAAGCTACGGCATCCATATATCTGTCTATACAATTAAAAGTTAACACTAATGGAGAATGTAGCATTCTAATATTTATTTCAATAAAATATTTAAATATATGAGTAGAATTCTTAATTCTAAGATGGACATGATTATAAACTTTTTGTGTAACGCCTATGTCGTTATATATATGTTTGTGTGTGTGTGTGTGTGTGTGTGTGTGTGAGAGGAAACGAGTTATCGGTTATCTAATTGATAATAAACTATTAACTAGCCTATTAT
The DNA here is from genome assembly GCA_030015575.1 of Agapanthus africanus. Classification (NCBI taxonomy): domain Eukaryota; kingdom Viridiplantae; phylum Streptophyta; class Magnoliopsida; order Asparagales; family Amaryllidaceae; genus Agapanthus; species Agapanthus africanus. The sequence goes on from JASDDO010000016.1 coordinate 412,718,980, forward strand.
ATAGTCCAATCCGACCGTCAAAGCGATGAGCTGCTTCGCTTGTTCCACACATGAAGCGATCCATACGTGTGAAATTTTGATCGATATGATGCATTACAAGTGATGGATCAAGCATTTAAACAATAGATGACAATTAAACACAATAAAAATGTCATATATCGGGGACACTTGATTAAAAACATAGATAGTGGCAAATTGATTAAAATTTTATACATATAAATCACTATATATATAGAACAAGGTGGCAAGAGCGGATCGTCGATCTGACAGTCGAACTGATATGTAGAAGGCTAGTTTGACGGTTTAATATCAGCTAACTAGTTGATAACCTCTCTCTCTCTCTATATATATATGTAGTTAAAATTTAAATATTTTAAATAACTAAGGGGGTGTTTATTTGAAAGATATTTAGGAAAAAGGAATTTTAAAGTGAAGCAAATTAATGATTTGTGTTTTAAAGTGATGGAGAAAGTTTATAAAAATTTACTGAAATTTATTTGGGATTTTTAGGATTTAATCTGGATTTATTAGAATTATTTTCGTATATAAAACATTTAAAAATCAAAAACATTTTATTAAAAGCTCAAACCCCTCCCAAAAACCTTAGCCCAACCCGACAGACTCTACCTTTCTAGCGCTGACACAAGCACTGGCGTCAGCAGTGGGGCCGCCGCCACTTAGTGGGCATGCGGCATGTGTCTTGAGTCGGGGCTGCCGATTGGGGAATTAGGGGTAAAATGGTAATTTTAATTCTAATTTTACCCTATAAATACACGCGGATGTATTTTGACTATTTCACGACTTAATTTTTAAAAATCTAAAATATTTACCGAAATTCCCAAAAGGATAGTTTTACCTTGTTCAAAATTTGAATGTGTTTTGGCTTACGGTTTAGAAGATATAGCTTCGGCAAGTTATAGATTATTATACCGACTTGCACTTCGATTATTTTACCTCACACACGGTTATTGTCGATGCAATTTTGATGCATATCTGAGTTAATCCTACCGTGTGTATGCCATGCTTGAATGAGTTTGTTAATTAGCAATTAAAATCTATCTTAAGTATATTTAAAGTTGTATTAAACTAAATCGGTAATGGAAAGTTTATTTTGATGTTCAGTTGCTTTCCATCGCACGTTACCCTAATGAGTGGTTGTTTTATCACTTAATTATTCTTGTTCATTGTATTATTAGGAAGGAATGCGAACTTATTATGGTATACTACATGTTTATCGATGTTGAACAAAATTTCGTTCACAAAACTCTAGTATAACAGAAGTTACTAATACTTACTAACTTGATTCTTCCCATGGTACTATTCACTATAACTCATATCATGCTACATATGTTCACCAGGTAAGACACCTTACTTCATGCTAGATTGTTAATATCAACGTGAAGAATAAAATATGCTATTAAGCATTGATATGCATGTTTGATCTAAATCGGCATATTTGATTGAACTCATGCTCATCATATTGGTTGCTTATGCTCTTCATCATGCTTAGCATCATATATTGCCATGTATAGTTGAACAACTAGACCCGTGACATCGGAAAGATAAACCATGGTATTGTATGACGGAACTAAGTGCCACATGGAGCAAAGTGCAACCCAGAGCAACGTACATGTGCGGTGTACCTCTTGATTTTGGAAAGATTGCCTTTTGAATTCACATTGGTTATCTCTAGAATCCACATATGATGTTCCGACATGACGAACGAAATATTCACGGTGTTACGCATTCTAGTTCATGAATTAATACTACATGAATGAACCCTGATCATGCTCATACCAAGAATTGAGGATAGTTACAAGCGTATGCAGAGTAAAGTACCGAAACTGAGTAAAGCACCGAAACTGAGCAAAGTGCAACTTAGAGCAAAGCCTAGCCATGATGATGGTATACGCTTTTTGAATCCAGGATGATTACCTCTTGAATCCCTGGTTGATACCCCGTAAGTCCGTATACGTGTGGATACTCACCTAGAGACGTCTATGGCATGCATGACAAGTAATGGCATGCATTCATGACATTAATTGATTGTTAACCATGACATGACAAGTAATGGCATGCATTCATGACATTAATTGATTGTTAACCATGATGACAAGAGAATTATTCCATGTTTCTTAACTAGAATATTTCATGATTTTAAAACTTTCATTGTATTGTCACCTGACCCTCACGTCACATCGTCGACACACTTTCCATGCTTACACGATAAACCTTTTCATGCACTTTCATTTTGTTATAGCTTGGTAAACTTACCTAACCCATAATTGCTGATATATATTTCTGTTTGATTGAAATGTCTGTTAGCCATGATTTTTATGGAAGATAAATGATGCCAGCGGAGCAAGAGCTGACGGCCGAGGATTTGGCATACGCGCATGCCTAGCCCAAATGGAGAGTGATCCGACCTTATTTTAGTTTAGTTTATATAATTTTATCCGAACCTCTTGATGTAATATGTAACTTTATCTTTTGGTATAGTAAAACTATGACACTTTGGAGAATATATCATATGTATATTATGTTGTTGGTTTGAGACTTATTATTTTCAGTATGTACTACTGCATGACATACGCTTAGCGTGTCTATATCGGGGAGGAGCACTTCTCGGAATAGATACATCACAGGCATCGTCACGTATTGGCTATTGTATTATTTATTTCGGGAAGCGAGGCATGACATTTTGCACATGCGATGTACATGGATACATGTTAATAGAGAATAATGAAGGAAATGTTCCATAGGAAGGAATTTCCTCCTTTGCGTCGAAAAATATACCCTCAACAATTGATTTCGATAATCGAACCCATCATCATCATCATCTTTATCAAATAAGATGTGGATACACCAAATTTCATGTGATTCCGTCATTTTTCACCGTTGATTTAGTGTGTGCAAAATTAATGGTTTACCGACAATATAACTTTTTACATTTCTAATTCAATGTTGAAAAAGTGTTGGAATCATAAAATTTGGTGTATCCACATCTTACATGATAAAGATAATAATGATGGGTGCCGAAAAAAATCATGGAGGATATAAATATTTGACGCCACATGACGAAAAAGCCTTCTAGCGCCTCTTTTCTTCATTATTCCCATGTTAATATCATATAAAGAAGATTTGAAAAGATTATAATAGACATTTAGCTGACAAAGGTCCTGTAGAATCCTCATTTGAAGCAAAATGTTAGAAGCAGCTTCTTATCCACCATTCGTAGGGTGATATCAAGACGGTTGAGATTTAGAAACTTTTGGTCAAGATAATGAATATATCCACATTAAACTTTTATGTTATAATATACAAGTGTATTTCATGTGTAAGAGGAGAAGATAAATGACACTCACATTTAAATTCGAATGATATATTGGAGAAGTGAGAAAAGTCCTTAGTTTGGAAATGGTGTAGGCCATCGACTTTTTTTGATGAGAACATCCTACAAAATTGGTAACTAAAATGCCTGATAAATAACTTTAGACAAAAAATATTTAACGAAATTATTATGGTTTAATTTTTTTAAACATATATGACAAATACTAAATCCATGCTCATCAAAAACTTCTTCATAGATGTATACAACTTGTTACAATGAAATATAACACTTTTCCCAATTGAAACTATGAACTTTCAAAATGATGGATTTATACGATAAACTTGCAAAAGTATTAAAACAAACTCCTATGGCGGCGTTCACAGAAATTTACAAAATAACCAAAATACCCCTCCCAAATAATAAAACCTCCCATATAATAAAACCCCTCTCGTATAATAAAAAAATATATTAGAAAATTAAAAAAGAGGGGTATTTTGGTAATTTTTTAATTTTCCGTTAACGTCTAAGGAGCGTTTTTTGATACTTTTGAAAGTTCATGGTATCAATCCATCATTTTGAAAGTTCATGATATTATTTGGAAAAAGTGTTTATAGTTCATGATAGCAAGTTGAAATTTAGCTCGCTCTCTCTCTCTCTCTCTATATATATATATATATATATATATATATAGAGAGAGAGAGAGAGAGAGAGAGAGAGAATCTAATTAAACAAAAAATTATAAAGTAAATAAAAAATGCATTTAACTTACGGAGTTAATTACTAATCTCTTTATTTTTTTTATTTAGTAATTTATTCATCTGCATTGCATTTGCTAAACCGTTAGTACTATCTCTGCTCTTCAAACCAATTTTTGAATTTTGGTATCTTTATGTTAGCTTATGAATCTCTTTGTGTTTTGATTATTTTACAAAACCATATTTCAAATATATTATATAATTACTAACCATGTCAGATTGTCAAACTGCTACATAACTGAAGTTATTCAAGCATAAGAACACTTAATATCGCAACTGACATCTCAAGACAGTCAAGACTCAGACACACTCAATACGCATTCAAAGGCTATAAATGGAGAAGTCACACATTGAAAAAATTCAAGACTTTCCAACTTTATTTGAGTCTAGAGACAAATCGATTTCAAATGGTCACAATAAAAAAATTTCTATTTCAATTCCCAAACACCAAAATCTATTTTAAATTTTCTTTCAAAAATTCAAAGTCATGTATCTGAAGATATCAGATATGAACGTCCCTTATGGACGTCCTATAGACGTCTATAAAGGGCATCCATTGCAGATTTTGAAAATTTTCAAATTAGAATTTTGGCAGGATTTTTGAATTCTTAACGGTTATAAACTGTCAATAACCGTCCTATCTTTCAAGGGCAGCTGTAATAATTGTCATAACCGTTCCACATTGTTTCCCTATATATAGGACACATTTCTATCACTACTACAAATAAGGGTTGCCCCTACGGATTTATCGGTAGGGGCAACCCACTGTCTCTACGGATATGTGCGTAGGGGCGAAAAAAGACCCCGTAAGTGCAAAGGCCGCAGGTGCAAGTTGAAGCCCTGAACTTGCCCCTACGGGCAAAATTTTGTCCCTACGGATTTCTGTGTAGGGCCCGTTTCCCCTACGGAGTAGGCCGTAGGGGAAAAAAAGTTATATTATTTACTGTTTTTTTAAATATATTAACTGTACCTACGGATATATCCGTAGGGCAAAGTACTATCCCTTACGGATATCTGCGTAGGTACCTATCCGTAGGGGCAAAATCTCAGAAATCCTGATATTTTGCCCCTACGGATAACTCCGTAGGGGCTAAGCACTGGCCTCTACGGATATGTCCGTAGGGGCACTCCCAACCCCCCTGGTACTGAGATCAGGGGGGAATATCAGTTACTGCTGATATTTTGCCCCTACAGCTTAAGCCGTAGGGGCAACATGTGTACCTACGGATTAATCCGTAGGTACACATTATCTGTATTTTTTTTTTAAAATAGGGCTGCCTGATTTTTTCCCGCCCTGTGCACAATAATATATATAACAATAAAATATAAAATTAATCATCACACAACATATATCGCAGTATTCATAATCACATCTCATGCATATAATATACAAAAAAAACCCAAAAACTGAATATGATATAAATATAAATCAATATCGTTTCAAAATGTAGTACAATATGTATGATATAAATAAATACATGTTTCAAAAAATAAGAACCAAAAATCTACCCTAGCTCGGTCCAGCTCCACCTCTGAATAACGATAGAATAACGCGCGTCTGCTCCTCGGTCAATAAACTCTGCAATTCGGCGCGAGCAGGAGTCTGAGCGGCCTGTGGAGCTGGCGATGTGGTCTGCGCAGCCGCCGTCGAGGTAGTCGCTTGCGGAGCCGCGGCCGCGGGAGTCTGAGCGGGCGGTGGAGCTATAGGAGCTGTCTGCGGAACCGCAGCCGATGTAGTGGCTTGCGGAGCCGCAGCCGAAGGAGATGCATGTGGAGGCTCGGTCGATGCACCCTGTCGCGTCTGGACCTAACGTGTGTAAGAAGCGTGTAAGAACTGTGTATTATTCGAATTCGTATCATTATTAAGTTATTTCGAAACCCCGTTTGGATATCTAGTTTGGAAAACCGTTGTTTAATTTAATTACATATGTATGTATGATTAATCAAACTTAAGTCTAAAACCAAATAAGCTCAAGCTACGTACTAATTATGGATATGTTGATATCTATATAATATGACATGATATTTTACTACAAATAAGGGTATACATACCAGCATCTCCTTCAACTCCTGAACGGTGGCCCTCAAGCTCTCCAGTTCCTGATGGACACGTCGGTCACCGGAGACGGAGGAAGTAACCGCCGGGGTGGAGTCCAACCTCATATGGGCCCTGCTAGGGCCCAGTCCCCGGCCTCTCTCCTAACCTCCATGGTGCCCTCCGTGTGCGGCGTCCAGAACTGGGGTCAGCAGCCTCGGATCGCTCTGTCCGGTAAAATCGATCCCCGAGGCCTCGGCCTGCTCAACCACCCGCTCCTACACCCACATTAAGCAGTAAAGTATAAGTATAAAATTTAAACTTGAACCTTCCAAAACTAAAATTTCAAATTTGGGTAGAAAAAATATTAACACTTACGCAATACTCCTGGGTAGCGACGTCGGGATATCGAAGCTCGCCTGTGGCGGGATCTGTCGAGCTGCCGTGGACGGCAAGATATGCGGACAGCACGCTCGGTGCACCACTTGACGCCACGGTCCGAGATGTCTGCAATATTAGAAAGTAACTCTTAATATTAGAAATATTAGAAAATAACTCTTAATATTGCAGAATATCACAAAGGTCGGTCTATTGTAATTTACCGATAACTCCATGGCTCGAGTAATGTTCCTCGAGCCACCTGTGTAAGTAGGGCGACCCCTCTTCGTCGACTTCCTGTTCTCTGCATTCTGAGCGGACTGTTTCTGCACAATGCATTAACATTTAGTTTTCTAATTAAGGAACACAAAAAATAAATTATATCCTAAACAATGAATTACATTTAAAATACATACCTGTTTGCGCTGGGAGTCGAAATATTCGCACAATAGAGGCCATGTCTCTACGTCGACTCTCGCAAACGCCGGAGTAGATAGGAGGGCCACTCTCTCTGCCTCGAGGGTCGCCATCCACAGGGAGTAGCAGTCGGCCTTCAGCTCATTCCTGTTGTATCGGACCTTGGCCTGCATGTTCTTCATCAGGCCATTGTACAGAGCATGAAAGTCGAGCACCCTCCCCGGATGATCAGGGTCGGCTACAGGCTGAAAATTGTAATCCAACTGAAAATACAAAAAAACATTGTTATTAGATTGCAAGTGTTAATAATAAATATGATAAGCGGATATATCAACTAAAAATTTATATTAATACGTACCCCAGCTTGATCAAAGAAGAGGGCGAATGAGCGCTGGTGCGGCTCGCCCCACTCAACGTGAAGTGGATAGTTCTTCACGAGCCGGCTCTCGTCCCCTATATTCCGGCCGAACCTCTCGGCATGAGGACCAGTATAGCGATAGTCAAGGGTAAAAAAAAGGGGGAATGCTGCCTCCCTCTAGCTCTGTCAGGCCTCAGCCTATGGGACTGATTCGGGCCTCGAATCCCCCTCTGGGGATGGGGAGGCCCTGCGTCTGCACGAAATATCAAGACAATCAATATTAAGACAAAGTTGTATTAAGAAATCAAGGTTAAACAAAAATTCAAGTGTGATATATACCTCCGGTGACTATCGCATGAGCCTGGGCCCGGACAGCAGCACGAGCGGGACGATAGTTCCTCCGGTGAGAAACAACCGGGGTCCCGGATGCGGACGCATCCCCTCCAACTAGAAAATAAATATCGACGCTAAATTTCCATGAAGTTCATATTTATTCTATAGAGCATATGTAAAATGAATAAATATTTTAAATTTATTCATACTAACCTGCAGACGATGCGGATGGTATGGAAGCGGCAGGAGTGGCCCCTGCGGAAGATGTGGACGCACCACCTATAATTAGACAATTAAAAATAGATTATATAAGTAATTGCAAAAATAATGTGTAGATCAATAATATAACGTTCTAAATCAATATGCATGCACTATAGGATATATAAACATACCCGCAGGTGCGGTGGTGTCACCACCTACAGCTAGACAATAATAAAAATTGCTAAGTAAGAGCAAAAGGAATGTGTGTATTTATGATATAGCATTCTAAATCAATATACATGCACTATATGATATATAAACATACCTGGAGGAGCGGGAGTGGCCTCTGTCCCAGATGTGGACGCATCACCAACAACTAGACAATCAAACATTGACAATATAAGTAATTTTGACATAAACATGCATGAATATCTGTAATATTATATTCAAAATGGATATGCGTGCAGTATACCTGGATGTGTGGCAAAATCCACATGGAAGGAGGCATCCGAAGGGGTCTCCGATCTGGGTGCAAGACCGGCCCTCTGAAGCTCCCTACGGAGCTCTCCGGGCGGCAGAACCGCTCTGCCTCTGCCTCTTCCTCTGCCGCGGCTGGAGATCCTGCCGCCCCTCGCTGCTCCCGACATCGTCATCAAATCTAGATAAACGGTTCGTGGACGCATTAGACAATCATTAAAAGTATTGACTATATATGTATAGAGCGTAAAATGTGAAGTAATAATATAACATTACTGATAACCTTTTTCGTTTCGTAGGCGCATTATACATATCTACTTGGATTTCATCGTCGATGTCATTTCTAACCCACGTAACTTCATGATTGGTCGAAGACAACCCGTCCTTCGAAACAGACGGTCGGAGCACTTTAAGCTTTCTTTCTTCTTCGTCCTCATCGCTGTCCTTCGAAACAGACGGTCGGGCGCATTATACATATCGAGCTATACTGTCCGATATTTAACAACCTTCGTATAGTTCTAGGTCACGACGAGCATCGCACGTATGTTAACCGATAGACGGGGACTAAGTGGCGCTTTTAGTTTCATATATGAGTATCGATGGGAATATGAAGGTTTCATATTATCATATATTGGTTTTAACCCGAACATCTCGAATCGCTTTCTAATTATGCATTTGTTGTGTATTCTTGTTGTATGTGTGTGTTCCGGCTGTCGGGGGTAGGCTTCTATCCCATTAAGAATGTATAGAGCGAACACCCATCACTTGTGCTTTCAACCGTTTCGAGTAAATTTCGGCAGCACCTCCCCGCTGTTCTCCGAGTACACTGTAATAGAATAGATAATCATTTCAAAGCTGTGAAACAACGTTGAAATGAACATCTAATCTATCTTTGTACACGGAGAACCAGCGGAAAGGTACCGACGAAATATCTCGAAACGGATGAAAACACAAGTGAATGAAGGCGTTTGCTTTATACATTCTTAACTTGTCCACACGGGACAAATCTATGGGTTACCATACGATTGAATTTTCTCGTCGCGTAGACTATACGACGGTTGTTAGTATCGAGCTATACTATCCGATATTTAACAACCTTCGTATAGTTCTAGGTCACGACGAGCATCGCACGTATGTTAACCGATAGACGGGGACTAAGTGGCGCTTTTAGTTTCATATATGAGTATCGATGAGAATATGAAGGTTTCATATTATCATCGAGTATCATATATTGGTTTTAACTTGAACATCTTGAATCACTCTCTAATTATGCGTTTGTTGTGCATTCGTGTTGTATGTGTAACATGATTTTAAACCATTGAGATCAAGATTGATAGAACTGATCATCCTACATTGCAATGTCATTCATCAACCAAAAACTATTATTGCAATGACATTCATCTATAACAATCAACAATTAAAACTACAAATATAGGATACTGATATCATAAAGCGTTATACGCAACATATGAATTCACATGACTGAAACATGCATCAAAAAAACATGTTCATCCAAAAGAAATGCCACTGTCAACAAATATAGACAAAGGATTATTATATTAACTATGGAACATATTAGAAAAAGGATAGAAGTTCAAGATGTTAATAACACGATGATAATCAAAGCAGTTGCGTACAGATGGTAAAACCGAATATGTGACACGATATTCTTGTAAAGATAGACATGTATTAAAAGAGGAGACGCCCAAGTAAAATCCATAACTAAATCCCTATTTTGCCCTTCCTTTTCTTCAAATCAGAAATGTGTCTTTTTTTTGCAATTATATATAGCTAAAATAAATAAGGTCCTACAATTCTAAGCATTTCCAATTACAACGGCCCATCCTCAAAATCCAGAATCTTATAAGCATCTTATGCAATTAGCAAACATATTCAACCGAAAACACCCACAAAATTTCCACCAGACTACAAATCCTTTGCATACTCAAACCCCAACCAGATCAAATTAAGGGACTACTCAGACCCACAGTTTAAATCAATCAAAAATATCCAAAATCAGACACGGGGTCTTTGGATACCTACCAAATGCCATGTCCGATGACTCCAAAAACAAAACCCCAACATGCCCAACGGCTAAAAGTTCCACAAAACAGTCTCTGTTTCCAAGAAAATTGGAGAATGACAAATAAAATTATTAATTAAACTGGGCTTTACCCACATTATTAGTCCAGTTTCCAACACCTTCTCAAACTAGACACATTTTCCTCTTATGATTATTATCAACATTCAATTAACGAGCTTAATGCTAATTAGAATGGAAATTAACTTAGACCCTGAAATCCAAAACCCCAACCCCAATCCTAACCTCAACCCCAACCCCAACCCCAACAGCAACCCTCTGCCGAACCCTAACCCCAACCGTAGCCCCAGCCCCAGCCCCAACCCTAACGCTAACCGCAGCCCGAGCCCGAGCCCCAACCCCAACCAAAGCCCTAGCCGCAGCCCGAGCCCGAGCCCCAACCCCAACCACAGCCCTAGCCGCATCCCGAGCCCAAGCCCCAACCCCAACCACAGCCCTAGCCGCAGCCCGAGCCCGAGCCCCAACCCTAGCCCTAGCCCCAGCCCGCAGCCCCAGCCCCAGCCCCAGCCCCAATCAAAAATTTGAGTAATTGAAGATTTCCTTACCTGTGCAGAGGCGACGATGAGAACTCCGATGAGCCGGCGCTGGCGACGACGAAAGCAGGTGGTGGCTACGACGAAAGCAGGCGGTGGCTACGACGAATCGGCGGCGCTGGCGATGACGAGAACGACGATAACGACGATCGATCGGTGGAAACGAGGGTTTGGGAATTTTTTGTTCGCGTGAGAATTGGGAATAATGAGCGTAGGAATCGATCTGAGCTTTTAACTTAAATCACTATTTAGATGCCCCTACGGATAAGTCCGTAGGTTCTTGGTTTGCGGCTCCGTAGGGGCAAACAACAATTTAAGATTTAATAATTTTTATATAAATATGTAAGGACCGTAGGGGCAACCGTCTAGCCCTACGGACTAATCCGTAGGGCCAAAATAAATCTGCCCCTACGGATTTCAATATCCGTAGGGGCAACCCCCTATTGTACGTTTTCTTTTCACTCGATTTTCATTTGCTTTACTCTCGAGTGTTCATGAAAACTTTGCCTCTCTTGTTCTCAAGTTTTTTACTACTCTTTTTCAGAGAGAAAAGATCTTTCTAGAACCATTAGAATTTTCTATTCTTTAAGAAAAGAAAGATCTCTAAAAAGTTTCGAAAAAGAGATTGTTTTTAAACTCGTTTAATCTTGAAATACATCTTCGAATTTGTTTTTTAAACTTTTATTAATCTCCAAAATACAATCCCCCATCACTTTGAATCAAAACTTTGATTTATCTTTTGAGATTGTTAGGATTGTTAAAGTTGGTTTATTAAGATTGTAAAATCTTATCTTGTACGACTTAGTGAAGAAAGCTCTAAGATCTTCACGTTGTAAAGGCATGAACTTGAGCCTGGGAAAAAGTCTAAGTGATTAACAGTCTGCAATTGTAAAGGTTCAGATCTGAGCCTGGGAAAAGATCTAAGTTTCTCCACTCGCAAGGAGTCACTGGATAGTGAAGTTGAATCCTGAGCGGGAGTTCTCAGGTAGGGATTAGCCACAGAGCTGGTGAATCTCGATAACAATGCTCTGTGTCCATTTACTTTCTGTGATTCTATGATTGTGATAGTTAGTATTTTAGATTTTCTTTATTTCTGCTGCATAATTTCCGTGTTTTGCAAAAATCACTCTGTGTTTGTCATAAAACCTTATTCACCCCCTCTAAGGCTTCTTTTCAATTGGTATTAGAGTGGGTTATTCTGTTTGTAAGATTAACCTCTTGAGTTTCTGATCCTATAGCAACCCATATGGAAGGACAAGCAATTAACCGTCCTCCCTTGTTCAACGGTACAAACTATCAGTTCTAGAAAACTAAGATTAATGTTTTCTTTCAATGTATAAATCTAGAAGTTCTAGAGATCATTGAAAAGATCTTTGTTCCTCCTACAACAAATCCATTATCTGATACTGATAAGAGATTGATGATGTTAAATGTCAAGGCAATGAATGCAATTCATTGTTTATTGAATTCAGAAGAATTCAATAGAATCTCAATGTGTCAGACTGCTAATGAAATTTGGACTATTCTTCAGACTGCCCATGAGAAAACCGGTCAACTCAAAGCGAGTAAAATCAACCGTCTCATGCATGAATATGAGATGTTCCAAATGAAAGACGATGAATCGATTGACTCCATGTATTCTCGATTCAATAATGTCATTACTGAATTTTTCAATTTAGGAAAGAAATTCGATGACAAAGAAAAGTGTTATAAGTTGTTGAGATCTCTTACGATATCATGGTAACCTAAGATTACTGTCATCAAAGAGGCTAATGACATGACAACGTTGAAAGTTGACACCCTTATAGGAAAATTAAAAACATATGAGATGCAATTAGGAGATCTTAAACAAAAATAGGAGAATGACACTGAAAGGAAGAATATCATGCCAAAGGCTATGACTACCAAATCAAAAGCCTAAAGAATCATCAAGTGATGATGAAAGCGACAATGAAAAAATGGCCCACATCGAAAGACACTTCAAGAAGTATCTGAAATCTAAAAGATTTCCTCAAAAGAAATGTACATATAAGTATAATAAGAATTTTAATTCTAATAAAACGTTGCATTGTTTTGAGTGCAATAAGGAAGGCCATTTGAAGTCCGAGTGCCCAACTCTTAACAAAGACAAATGGAAGTCGAAGAAGGAATCAGAAAAACGTTCGTTTCAAGAAATTTTGGATGATATGGATTCTAGTGACTCGGAAACCAAAGAAGTCGCCAACATGTGCTTCATGGCACTAAACGATGAGGTAACCGATGACGGCTTTGATATTGAATCTCTTAGTAAAACATATTTGATTACTGTTTATCATTTTCTTAAGGATAATTATAATAAGGTTAAGTCTAAAAATAAAATTTTAAAAACTAAATTAATAACAAAAAATAATTCAGAAATAGTAATTAAAAATGAATTAAATGAAGTTAAATTAGATAACGAAAACTTAAATGAAAAACTTAAGTCTGCAACCTTAACTAAAGAAAATATAATTAAAATAACTAAATTTGAAATCTTTGATCTTAAATGAAAATTAGAAATAAAAGATGAATGATTTTGAATTTTACTAAAAGTAAAAATAATTTAAATATTTTGTTAGGACAATCCATCAAACACCATGATAAAGTAGGAATAGGTTTTAATAAACATACAGAATTAGTTCCTAAAACTAAACCTTATACGCCTAAATATTATTAGTATAAATATGGTAACAAATATGTTAATTCAACGTGTGGCTATTGTTGCACATTAGGACACATATCACAATATTTCTACATTAAAAATAATTCCATTTATAAATACAATTTTATTCTTAATCAACCTAAAATGGTTTGAGTCCCAAAAGTAACACCTTATTCTTCCTGTATTGCAGGACATCCAAAGTCGTAGCAGTCAATGGATACTTGACAGTGGTTATTCGAGGTATATGATCGGAAATATTCAAAGGTTCGAAACACTATCAAGAGAAAAAAAGTGGCAGTGTCACTTTTAACGACAACAACAAAGGTAAGACCGTCGGTAAAGATGAGATTTTCTTTAATAACCCATCTAACTCAACTATCATAAATGATGTACTATATGTAGAAAACTTAAAACATAACCTATTTAGTGTTAGCTAGTTCTGCGATAAAGGGTATAACGTCGTTTTCGAAAAATACATATGCAATATAATATATGATAATAAAATAGTCCTAACTGGTAAAAGATAGCATAACATGTAATATAATATATACACAAGATTTTAAAAATCCAAATATTACATGTTTAATAGTAAACAATAAATTTGACCCTTTACTCTGGCATACAAGATTAGGCCATTCCTCAATGGATACTTTATCCAAAATTATAAGGAATAACATAGTCAAAGGCATACTCGGTCTAAAGTTTATAAAAGATAGACTATGTGATGCTTGCTAAAGAGGAAAAAAAATTAATAAAATATATTTTAAACGTAAAATTTACGTTTCAACTAAAACTCCACTCCAATTGCTTCATATGGATATATTTGGTCCTAATCGCAATGCGAGTTTAGGGGGCAAATTTTATGCATATGTAATAATAAATGATTACTCAAGGTTTACTTTGGTTTTCTTCCTAAAAACAAAAAATGTGAGACTTTTCAAACTTTTAAATCTTTTCAAAACAAATTAAAAATGAAATGAATTTAAGAATATCAAAGTTAAGAAGTGATCATGGTGGAAAGTTTGAAAACCAAATATTCAAAAAATATTGTAATAAGAAAGGTTTCAAATTCGAATTCTCCTGTGTCAAAACTCCACAACAAAATGGAGTTTTTGGAAGGAAAAATCACTCCTCACAAGAAATGCTACATATCATACTCAATGAAAATAATCTACCAAAATATTTATGGGCAGAAACTATTAATACTTCTTCCTACATAATAAAAAGGGTAATAATTAGAAAACATTTAAACAAAACACCATACGAACTATTTAATGGTAGAGCACTAAACGTTATGTATTTCAAAGTTTTTGGTTGTAAATGCTATATTTTAAATAAATTAGAAAATTTAGGAAAGTTCGACTCAAAATGCGATAAATGCATATTTGTTGGTTACTCTATGACTAGCAAAACCTATCGTGTTCTTAATAAACGAACTTCGACCATTCAAGAAAGTATGCATGTTCGGTTTGATAAAACCAACCTCTTAAATCATGATGCTAGTTTAGACGATGATGATCCAATCTTAACAAAAGGTTTGGATAATCCATCAATAGATAAAATTGTTGAAATCAATCAATGGAACAACAAGAGCAAGTTACCGATACTTCTCTTTCAAAGGATTAGCAATTCAACAAAAACCATCCTAAAGATTTGATTATAGGAGATATAAATAGAGGAGTGGTTCCTAGATCATCAAGATTTAACTTATGTGTCAAATCAGCATTCATTTCGATTATAGAACCGAAGAATTTTAAAGAAGCTGAGAATGATGAGTATTGGATAGAAGTAATGCAAGAAGAGTTAAATCAATTTGAAAGAAATAAAGTCTGGAAATTAGTTCTAAAACCCAATAATAGACCAATTGTAGGAACTAAATGGGTTTTTAGAAACAAGCTAGACGAATCATGGAATATCGTAAGAAATAAAGCACGATTAGTTACTCAAGATTATAATCAAGTTGAAGAAATTGATTATGACGAAATTTACGCACCTGTGGCTCGACATGAGGCTATAAAGATATTATTAGCCTTTTCTTGTTTTAAAAACTTTACAGTATTTCAAATGGACGTAAAAAACGCATTCTTGAATGGGACAATGGATGAAGAAGTATATGTAGCGTAACCACTAGGCTTTGATGATCACAAACATCCTGAGTATGTGTCACGCCCCACTTCCCAAAAGAAGGTGAAGAGTGGCGTGGCATGGTCCGCAACCTAACTGTATTGAAGGTGGTCTATTCAATACAGTTACGTTAAGCGTAAGAATAATCTTAGTATGCAGGGTGTGTACCAAAATAAAACAATAAAAGCGAAAGGCATTTGTTTCCATTAACCAACTTTATTACATTCCAAGAGAAGGAGCAAAGCAAACTAATTGGTTTAACTACATCAAAGAAACAAAGCCCTAAACAAGTGGGCGACAAAGAAAACTAATTAATCCTCCGATGCCAACTCTGCATAATCTTCGTTAGTCGGTTCCTCGCCTAGATCTTCATCATAAAACTCATTCCCATCTAACGGACATTCCAAAAGGGAAAAAAAAAGAAAGTCCGTCAACGAGTTATACTCGGGTAGGATTGCCTCATAAAGAAATAGGAGTATAAAAATGAACAGGTGTATATAAGAGTATGGTGTATGCATACAGACATAAAGTAAGGGGTGTAAATGTTTGAAATGCACAAACTTAAGACGTTTTGAAGAGAGGTATATATGAGCATGAGTATGTTGTAAGTTATATGTAGATAAGTAGTAGGAAGTATAGGTGAAGGTAAAAGTTCGTATTAGTTTGTTAAACAAGGGTCCGGATACTCACGATTATTCCGTTGTGGCCACGGAACAACAACTGGGGAAGTGAAGTGTACCGTTTCACTTCCCGGGATCATGATCGAGTAGTAAGGGAATCCGAGTTCCGCATCCCTTGCCTAATCAAACTACCCATCCCCGTTATTCAGTGTAAAGGTCTAGAGTTAGTGCGTATACCTCTAGGCATGGAATTTCCACATTGTATGTTATCCACATTTTTGGATCATTCGCCCTCAAACAGGGTTAGTAGTCGTCCACATTTTGGACTGGTCACCCTTCCTGCAGGGATCTTCATATTTGTATAGTCGTCCATACATCAGACTGGTCACCCGGAATATCGGGATCTTCTCAATAAGTATTCCATACCTAGGTCCAGGCATTCTAACCCTAGCCGTATTATATGTCAGGTATGTCATAAACTGGAATTTTTTTAAAAATTATTGATCTTGTTTAATATAGCCTTCCACAACCACTCGTTTTATTTTGTAAAGTATTTCGTGTCATCTTAGGGAATGCTTAGTAAAAAGAATAATAGTGTTTAATTATCTTTTATTACCTCTAAGAAAAACCATGAGGTTTGGAATATTTATCATTTTGGAACAACATAATGTTTTACGGAAAAATATCCTTTCGATAAAATGTTGTGGTGTTTATTTGAAAATCTTTTGCAAAAGATTTTTATAAGGAGCTTAGACACACTCACAATATGCACAATCAAGCCTAGAGCTAAGGTCTCCTAAGTCAACTAGACTGCTCATAACTGTTCCAAAGGGCAAGTTGTAAAATCCTCAAATCGCCTCTTCACCGCCAATTGTGGCCAGGTAAGCACAAGTAAAGAAAGGAAGGATCCGCTCACGAATCACCGTGAGACGGGTCTTTTAAAATTACCTTTCCCACTTGTCTAGCCTAGGCACCACAAAGTCTAGTTTAGATAAATGACCGATGCCTACAACCTTTCCTTTGTCCTAATGACCACGACAGTCCTTATTGGCTGAGTCTAATATTTTTTTAACTAACTCGAAGGTTGATGCAAAAATGCTTTTTGTGATTTTTGGCTTCCTGGGAAGGGTAATGAAATCCCCACCCAATCTGGATTGGTATTATAGCCCCTTAAAAATCCGTTTTTTAAAAAATGCAAAGCAGTAAACACACAAAAATCCAAAACAATTGCTAAAAATCTGGATTGGTCTTTATTTGAAAATTACCTTTTAATAAGGTACCAGATATTCCTTTTGAAAAGATATCGTTATACGGATTATGGTCCTTGTTGAAAATGACCCTTCAATAAAGGTCGAGGTATTTAAATGAAATTAATAATTTTATGAAATTTTAGTGTTTTAGGTCCGGGGTAACTTTTTAGAAAAATACGTTCGTTTTGGAAAAACCATAAGCCGTTATTTAAATTTAGTATTTTCCTCTTTTAAAAGGTTGAAGGAATTTAACAAAATTATAGTAGTTGAAGAAAAAGTGTAAGTAAAATATATGTATGTCGTATCTAAAATATTTATTCCACATATCTTATCTCTTATGGATATTTTAAACAAATATAACATTTTAATGAAACGAGGGTATTTTGTGGAAGTAACCTATTTCGAGATCACAACAATAGTATGGATGAGAGTAGGTATGAAAGGGGTGAATTAATATTCGTGAGTTATAAACAATAGGCCTGTCACATTCCATGTAGCATGAGGGTACAA
Organism: Agapanthus africanus; assembly: GCA_030015575.1. Taxonomy (NCBI): domain Eukaryota; kingdom Viridiplantae; phylum Streptophyta; class Magnoliopsida; order Asparagales; family Amaryllidaceae; genus Agapanthus; species Agapanthus africanus. Next base: position 412,737,083 of record JASDDO010000016.1, read on the forward strand.
TATTTTTGGTATATACGAGTGATTAAGGAACTCATTTTAATTAGGGGTTAAGATTATCATCATTAAGGGTATGCACGAATATAATAACATCATTTTAAGTAGGGGGTGATGATTAGAAATTGGAACTAGGTTATTGAGAAAAGAAGAAGGCGACAGAATGAGGGGAGAGAGGCGGATCCTACCTTTGGTTCGAGTTAGATGTAGACGGTTGAAGACGTAGGCTTGTGCAAAGTTCCTCAATAGCTCCACACCCAGATTTTTCCTCGGCGATTGGGTGGAGTCATAGCGTCGGCGTCGTCGATATGAAGGCACTGGTATTTTTTTCAGAATTTTTGGAATTCTGAGGTGTGAGAAATCAATGTTTGAAGTGTCTATTTATAGGGTTTTTTCACCAACCAGAAAATCCAAAAAATTCGTTAAAACCCACGAAAATCCACGCCGGCCCAATGATTGCGAATCATCAGTTGATGATTGCACCCGCCGCCAGAGGATCCTGGCCGTTGGATCTGCATTCAACGGCCCAGGGCGCAACGTCACGCCGCCGCCAGGTGCCACGTGCCCGCGTGGCTGGGGATCACGCGATTTCGCGTTGTCCCCACCACGTGGGCGCCGCCGCGCATTCTGGGCTGTTGGATCGAGCATCCAACGGTCGAGGTTAAAGGGGGTTTTAAAAAAAATAAAATAAAAATTAATTAAAATAAAAACTCGGCAGATTATTTAAAATTATTGATTTGGGTTAAAAAATTTGTTAAAAATTGTTAAATTATGGAAAAATTATGGGAAAATTTTAGAAAATAGGTTTTATTGTTATCTTAAGTATAAAAATAATTTTGGGCCAAAATAAATAATATATCCCATATTTACGGTTCTAGCTTAGTTATAATAATTATATAATGTCTAGTTTATCCTTGATATTTTTGAACGTACATATATATATTTTGAATTAATTGTTTTAATCTCGTCTTCTCTTTCACACGTGGACTCTCCGGGAGAGTCCTTCCTCCACATGACCCTAACCAATCTGATCGTCTTGTCTCTCAAAATCTTTTCCTTCCGATCTAGGATCCCCACCGGCTGCTGTTCATAGGTTAGGTCAGTCCCAACGGTGATTTTAGAATGATCCAAAACGTGATCGGGGTTGCTGACATATTTCCTCAATTGAGAGATATGAAAAACGTTCTGTACGCCTTCCAGAGAAGGGGGCAAGGCTAGACGATACGCAACCTCTCCAACTCGTTCGAGAATATCGAAGGGACCCATGAACAGTGGGCTGAGCTTTCCGCGTTTCCCAAAGCGTATTACTCCCCGGTTAGGAGAAATCTTCAAAAACACGTGTTCTCCTGGTTGGAACTCTAGTGGCCTTCTCTTCGTATCTGCTCAATACTTCTGCCGATCTTGTGCTATGCGTAATTGTTCCCTGATGGTTCTTATCACCTCCACTGTCTCGACAATCATCTTGGGGTCTAGAAGTTCTCGATCCCCAACATCGTCCTAACTTAACGGTGACCTACAGTTTCGTCCATACAAAGTGGTGAAAGGCGCCATGCCGATACTAGACTGGTAGCTATTGTTGTAAGCAAACTCTACCAAGCGCAGGTGATCTTCCCAAAATCCTTTAAAATCCAACATACAGGCCCGGAGCATATCTTCGAGAATTTGAATAACCCTTTCTGATTGGCCATCGGTCTGAGGATGGTAGGAGGTACTGAAACTCAGATTCGTGCCTAGACCCTCTTGTAGGCTTTGCCAAAACTGAGATCTTAAACGTGTATCTCGGTCGGACACGATGCAAATCGGTACGCCGTGCAATCTGACAATCTCCTCCATATACCTTTTTGCAAGGCTTTCGGTTGATTTACCCATTCGAAAAGAAATGAAATGCGCCGACTTAGTGAGTCGGTCCACAATCACCCATACAACATCGTTTCCCTTAGAGCTGCGAGGGAGTGCGGTCATAAAATCCATAGTAATGTTTTGCCATTTCCATTCGGGTATTGGTAACGGCTGTAATAGACCTGCCGTCCTGTGGTGTTCGGCTTTTACTTGTTGGCAAACAAGACATTTGGATACACTCTTGGCTATCTCCCGCGTCATCCCATGCCACCAATAGTTTTGCCTGAGGTCCTTGTACATCTTTGTTCCTCCCGGATGAACAGAGTATGGAGAACTATGTGCCTCTTTTAATAATTCCTCTCTCATCTCCCCCTTAGGTACACAGACTCTGCATCTATATCTCAAAGAACCATCTTCGTGGATGATGAAGTCCATCCGCAGATTCGCGTCCACTTGTTCTCTGATCCTTCGCAACCTCGGGTCCTCCATTTAAGCTGTCTTGATCCGTTCGACTAATGTTGAGTGAATTTGCAAATTCATGAAGGATGTAAGCATTCCGGGCTCAACTCGGTCTCTAGTTCATTAATATCTTGATGATTCCTCCAATGAGTAGTCAGACTCGAAATCATTGGTTGGCGACTCAAAGCGTCCGGGACTACATTCACCTTTCCCGGATGATATTGTAAATTTACGTCGAAATCTGCCAGTAATTCCAGCCATCTCCTCTGCCTCATATTGAGTTCCTTCTGGGTGAAGATATACTTCAAGCTCTTGCGATCGGTGTAAATATCCACCCTCTCATCCAAAAAATAGTGCCTCCAAATCTTGAGTGCGAAAACAACTACGGCAAGTTCTAAATCGTGTGTTGGGTAGTTTCGCTCATGCACCTTTAATTGTCTTGACACATAGGCCACTACCCTACTATGTTGGTGCAAAACGCATCCCAAGCCTTTTCCCGAGGCATCGCAATGTATGTCGAATCCTCCAGTCCTGTCGGGAATCGTAAGAATGGGTGCAGAGGTTAAACGAGTCTTTAACTCTGCGAATGCTTCCTCGCAACCCTCGGACCATACATACGGTACATCTTTCAGATTCAAAGTAGTCAGTGGTTCCGCAATCTTGGAGAAGTTCTTGATGAAACGACGGTAATATCCAGCAAGTCCCAAAAAGCTCATGATCTCGGTAACAGTTCTTGGTATCGTCCATGTCTGAACTGCGACAATCTTGGCTGGATCCACTGAAATCCCTTCGCCTGACACCACATGTCCCAGGAATGCTATCTGTTCTAACCAAAACTCGCATTTGCTGAGCTTTGCATGCTGAGCTTTGCATAAAGTTGGTGTTGTCGCAAGGTTTCGAGCACTGCACATAAGTGTTCCGCGTGTTCTTCTTGATTCTTAGAATACACTAGAATATCTTCGATGAAGATAACCACAAACTTGTCTAATTGCTCGTAAAACACTTGATTCATCAAGTTCATAAAGACCGCGGGGGCATTGGTTACTCCAAAGGGCATCACTAGGAATTCATAATGTCCATACCTAGTCCTGAAAGCCGTCTTAGGTATGTCAGACGCTTTCACCTTGAGTTGATGATAGCCTATTCGTAAATCCAACTTGGAGAACACTCGAGCTCCCTCGAGCTGATCGAACAGGTCATCTATCCGCGGCAAGGGAAACTTGTTCTTGATTGTTACTTTATTTAATTCCCGATAGTCGATGCACATCCGCTTAGTCCCATCCTTCTTAGGTACCAAAAGAACTGAGGCACCCCAAGGTGACGAGCTGGGTCGAATGAATCCCTTATTGAGATGGTCCTCAACCTGCGCCCGAAGCTCCTTCAATTCTGCTGGCCCCATTCGGTACGGTGTCTTCAATATGGGTTGAGTTCCCGGTACCAAGTCTATGGTGAACTCGATCGCCCGATCCGGCGGTAAACCCGACACTTCTTCAAATACGTCTTTAAATTCTCGTACGACCATCGACATCCTCTCCTCCCTTTGTACAGTGTACAATGTCTTTTCTTTTCTCGGTACAGCTCGGTAGGTTGCTGGGTCCAAGGACTTACTTCCACTCTCGAATATGAACAGTGGGTGGTCAGGGATTTCAAATACTACCCTCCTTTGACGACAGTATATAGAGCGTAAAAAGTACTCAACCATTCCATACCCAAGACCACATCGAAATTGGGCATATGTATCACCATAAAGTTGGCATAGAAACCTCGCCCGCAGACTACCACGGGGCACAGATCGTATCCTGAAGTGGACTTGATCACACCGTTTCCCATGTTGACGTTCCACTCGGTGATGAAAGGTGTTACGGGGATGGAGCTGGCGGTCACAAACTTTTGTGCCATGAAGTAATGCGATGCACCAGAGTCAAAAAGTGTGAGTTCAGGTATAGAGGCTACTAGGAGGATACCTATGTTATAGGTGGAAGGAAAATTAGTGATGAGCCTAACAAGATGTGTATGCAGGATGGGAGTGAACTTAGAAACATGACAGTCAAAACAGCGATACCGGTAATCACTTCCCAGTTGCTTCATCCTCTTCTGCGGTCATAGTAAAGGCCTGACGCTTCGGTCTGTTGCGCTGAGCTTGCTGGAAAACTCGCTTCTGCTGGGGCAGGGTTCGTCCTCTAGCTGCTGTTCCGTGCCCGATTGGTTTATTAGCAGGTGGTGGCCGGGCTCCCTGTTGAGGGGCTCCAAGATTGGCTGGTCTGTTGTCCGGGAGTAGTGGTCGTCTTCTCTGTGGACAATCCCCTATGGCATGATCCGGAGACCCACAGACTATACAGAGCTTGTTCAAAATGCGGCAGTCCCTCATGAAGTGTCCGGCTTTACCGCAATGGTTGCATGTGACTGCTGGTTTCCTGAAAGTAGCTGGTCCTGTTGGTCTCTTAGGTTGTTGCCTCCCGTGAAATCTGGAAGATGATCCCCAATAACTTGATTGGCTGGTCGCTTAATGCCAGTCAATCGGTCATCCTTCCTTATGCGTCTCTGAAGGTCTTCGAAGTTCCGTGCCGCCTCTAAGATTTCATCATAAGTTGATAAGGTGGCAGAAGACATGGAGGACCGCGTCTTCAGATCTAACCCCTGTCGGAATCATTTAGCATATAGTTCCGAGGTTGCCACCAGGTGATGCGCAAACTGACTTAATCTCGCGAACTCCGAAGTATACTCGTCTACCGATTTATCCCACATGCTCCCCTGTTGGAACTGTATAAATTCCCGTTCCATTTTTTGGTGTGCTACGATGGGAAATTATTGAATGTCGAACCGTCGTTTGAATGTTTCCTAGTCGACGGGCTCTTTCAGCCTGCTTTCCTTGGCCTCCCACCATATTAGGGCATTATCAGTGAGTTGTAGTTTAGCAATGTTCACCTACGCGTCCTTCGGAATTTGGGCTGCACCGAGATCGTTAATTGTTCCCTTGAGCCATTCCTCAGCTTCTAAGGGGGTTTCCTTCCCTGAAAATGTCTTAGGGTAGAGTGATCTGAACTGTTTCACTCCCGCCGATCCTTGAGGAACTGGGGCTAGTGCCTGTTTTAAAATTTCTGCTTGTTGCTGCCTACTCTCGCGCAGCTCTTGATGCAGGGCAGCTGTCTGCTGCTGCTGTTGCTCCAGTAGTCTTTGCATCATTTGTAGCATCGCTGCGTGTTGAGCAGTGGCTTCATTGTCTTTATTTCCCCTTCGGTTGAGGTGATGGTGTCATCCAGCCATGGATATCTGAATCAGAAGGGGTTAGGATATAACCGGAGGCGAAATACATAGGATAGTAACTTGCAGGAGGAGTAACAATTCATGCCAGAGGGAAACTAGTAAGGAATAATAAAAACGAGAGACACGAGAGTGCAATTGTCGAAATCAAGATTTTATTAACAATGCTAACGGGAATACAAGGAATTATTAAATAGGGTCCTACTTCTATACACATTTTATTCGGCTCACGAAAGCTAAGAGCTAAACAGGTGCCATTCGTCCATCAATTATGAGGCGGAAACTGCGCGTTATTGGATCGGCGCTTGTTGATCTTTCTTGCAAAACTGTAAAAGAAGGGAGAGCCTGGTACATCCCGACGGTAGAGTTCCAGAGGAGTACGACGAACACATCGATAAGCATGCCCCCGAATATAGAGGGTTTTTCCAATGAACCACATGTGTGGCCCGTATTCTCTTGGTTCTTCTTCTTCCACTAGAATTTCCTCCTCAGCGGGAGCCTCCTCTTCGGGTTCCTCCTCCTCCTCAGATTCTTCTGCCTCCATGGGATCTTCCTCTTCCTCAACGGGATCTTCCTCTTCAGCAGGGACGTCCTCTTCAGGTTCTTCCTCTTCAGCAGGGACGTCCACTTCAGGTTCTTCCTCTTCCTCGGATTCCTCTTCCTCGACGTGATTTTCCTCTTCTACTGAGGGTTCTTCTCCTCCATCTTCCATATCGTCCTTGGGGATATTTATTTGGGGACCTATTACTTCATCGTCCGAATACCCAAGTGTAGCTTCAAAGGTGATGTCTGACGTGTTGTCCTCATCCGGAAGATGTGCCATGACCTGAGAAGGATGGTCATGGTCAGGATACAGAGATGTCAAGGAAAGGACGAGGAATGAGAAAACTTTATGAAATTGATACAAGCTGATGGGATTCACAAATATAATAGGTCAGTTAACAGTTTCATTTTATTACATAAGACGAAGCTGCATGGGCCACCACAAAAACCTGTCATGCCCCACTTCCCAAAAGAAGGTGAAGAGTGGTGTGGCACGGTCCGCAACCTAACTATATTGAAGGCTGTCTATTCAATACAGTTACGTTAAGCGTAAGAATAATCATTGTATGCAGGGTGTGTACCAAAATAAAACAATAAAAGCGACAGGCATTTATTTCCATTAACTAACTTTATTACATTCCAAGAGAAGGAGCAAAGCAAACTAATTGGTTTAGTTAGATCAAAGAAACAAAGCCTTAAAAAAGTGGGCGACAAAGAAAACTAATTAATCCTCCGATGCCAACTCTGCATAATCTTCGTTAGTCGGTTCCTCACCTAGATCTTCATCATAAAACTCATTCCCATTTAACAGACATTCCAAAAGAGGAAAAAAAGAAAGTCCGTCAGCGAGTTATACTCGGGTAGGATTGCCTCATAAGGAAATAGGAGTTAAAAATGAACATGTGTATATAAGAGTATGATGTATGCATGAGGACATAAAATAAGGGGTGTAAATGTTTGAAATTCACAAACTTAAGACGTTTTGAAGAGAGGTATATATGAGCATGAGTATGTTGTAAGTTATATGTATATTAGTAGGAGGAAGTATAGGTGAAGGTAAAAGTTCGTATTAGTTTGGTAAATAAGGGTCCGAATACTCGCGATTATTCCATTGTGGCCACGGAACAACAACTGGGGAAGTGAAATGTACCGTTTCACTTCCTGGGATCATGATCGAGTAGTAAGGGAATCCGAGTTCCGCATCCCCTTGCCTAATCAAACTACCCATCCCCGTTATTCAGTGTAAAGGTCTAGAGTTAGTGCGTATACCTCTAGGCATGGAATTTTCACATTGTATGTTATCCACATTTTTGGATCATTCGCCTTCAAATAGGGTTAGTAGTCATCCACATTTTGGACTGGTCACCCTGCCTGCAGGGATCTTCATATTTGTATAGTCGTCCGTACATCAGAATGGTCACCCGGAATATCAGGATCTTCTCAATAAGTATTCCATACCTGGGTCCGTGCATTCTAACCCTAGCCGTATCATATATCAGGTATGTCATAAACTGGAAATTTTTTAGAAAGTATTGATCTCGTTTAATATGGCCTTCCACAACCACTCGTTTTATTTTGTAAAGTACTTCATGTCATCTTAGGGAATGCTTAGTAAAAAGAATAATAGTGTTTAATTATCTTTTATTACGTCTAAGAAAAACCATGAGGTTTGGAATATTTATCATTTTGGAAAAACATAATGTTTTACGGAAAAATATCCTTTCGATAAAAGGTTGTGGTGTTTATTTGAAAATCTTTTCTAAAAGTTTTTTATAAGGAGCTTAGACACACTCACAATATGCACAATCAAGCCTAGAGCTAAGGTCTCCTAAGTCAACTAGACTGCTCCTCACTCTTTCAAAGGGCAAGTTGTGAGACCTCAAATCGCCTCTTCACTGCCAATTATGGCCAGGTAAGCACAAGTAAAGAAATGAGGGATCCGCTCACGAATCACCGTGAGACGGGTCTTTTAAAATTACCTTTCCCACTTGTCTAGCCTAGGCACCACAAAGTCTGGTTTAGATAAACGATCGATGCCTACAACCTTTCCTTTGTCCTAATGAGCTCGACAGTCCTTATTGGCTGAGTCTAATATTTTTTTAATTAACTCGAAGGTTGATGCAAAAATGCTTTTTGTGATTTTTGGCGTCCTAGGAAGGGTAATGAAATCCCCACCCAATCTGGATTAGTGTTATAGCCCCTTAAAAGTCCATTTTTTAAAAATGCAAAGCAGTAAACACACAAAAATCCAAAACACTTGCCAAAAATCTGGATTGGTGTTTATTTAAAAATTACCTTTTAATAAGGTACTAGATATTCCTTTTGAAAAGATATCGTTATACGGATTATGGTCCTTGTTGAAAATGACCATTCAATAAAGGTCGAGGTATTTAAATGAAATTAATAATTTTATGAAATTATAGTGTTTTAGGTTCGGGGTAACTTTTTAGAAAAATACGTTCGTTTTGGAAAAACCATAAGCCGTTATTTAAATTTAGTATTTTCCTCTTTAAAAAGGTAGAAGGAATTTACCAAAATTATAGTAGTTGAAGAAAAAGTGTAAGTAAAATATATGTATGTCGCATCTAAAACATTTATTCCACATACCTTATCTCTTATGGATATTTTAAACAAATATAACATTTTAATAAAACGAGGGTATTTTGTGGAAGTAATCTACTTCTAGATCACAACAATAGTATGGGTGAGAGTAGGTATGAAAGGGGTGAATTAATATTCGTGAGTTATAAACATTAGGCCTGTCACATTCCATGTAGCATGAGGGTACAGTATTTTTGGTATATACGAGTTATTAAGGAACTCATTTTAATTAGGGGTTAAGATTATCATCATTAAGGGTACAAGGAATAGGCATGCACGAATATAATAACATCATTTTAAATAGGGGGTTGATGATTAGAAGTTGGAACTAGGTTATTGAGAAAAGAAGAAGGCGACAGAATGAGGGGAGAGAGGCGGATCCTACCTTTGGTTCGAGTTAGATGTAGACGGTTGAAGACGCAGGCTTGTGCAAAGTTCCTCAATATCTCCGTGCCCAGATTTTTCCTCGGCGATTGGGTGGAGCCGTAGCGTCGGTGTCGTCGATACGAAGGCACTAGTATTTTTTCAAAATTTTTGGAGTTCTGAGGTGTGAGTAATCAATATTTGAAGTGTCTATTTATAGGGTTTTTTCACCAACCAGAAAATCCAAAAAATTCGTTAAAATCCACGAAAATCCACGCCGACCCAATGATTGCGAATCATCAGTTGATGATTGCGCCTGGCGCCAGAGGATCCTGGCCGTTGGATCTGCATCCAACGGCCCAGGGTGCACCATCACGCAGCCGCCAGGTGCCACATGCCCGCGTGGCTGGGGATCACGCCGCGTGGTCCCCACCACGTGGGCGCCGCCACGCGTTCTGGGCCGTTGGATCGAGCATCCAACGGTCCAGGTTAAAGGGTTTTAAAAAAAAAATTAATTAAAATAAGAACTCGGCAGATTATTTAAAATTATTGATTTGGGTTAAAATTTGGTAAAAATAGTTATAATTACGAAAAAATTATGGGAAAATTTCAGAAAATAGGTTTTATTGTTATCATAAGTGTAAAAATAATTTTGGGCCAAAATAAATAATATATCCCATATTTACGGTTCTAGCTTAGTTATAATAATTATATAATACCTTGTTTATCCTTGATATTTTTGAACGTACATATATATATATATATATATATATTGAATTAATTGTTTTAATTGATAATAAAAGTGTGTAGAGTATTTTAAGGTATTTATAAAATTTTATTAGCACATTTTTATCCTAGAAAAATATAAATAATCTTTAGAAAATTCCTTTAACCCTATTTCTCGATGACTTGAATATTACTAATACTATTTTTCTTCAAAAAAGTTCTTTTACCCACAAAATACGTAAATAACCACTCGACTCTAAGAATTTAAAATAAGAGTTATTTTATTAGAAATCTCGATCATTACAATCTACCTTCCTTAGAATAATTTCGTCCCCGAAATTAAGAAGGTAGGTCAAAATGAGAGAGAAGAAAAATTACATAAAGGAAGCTTCAAATAGGTGAGGATATCGTTCTCTCATCTCGTTTTCTCTTTCCCACATGGACTCTCCGGGAGAGTCCTTCCTCCACATGACCCTAACCAATTTGATCGTCTTGTCTCTCAAAATCTTTTCTTTCCGGTCTAGGATCTCCACCGGATGCTGTTCATAGGTTAGGTCAGTCCTCACGGTGATTTCAGAATGATCCAAAACGTGACCGGGGTCGCTGACATATTTCCTCAATTGAGAGATATGAAAAACGTTGTGTACGCCTTCCAGAGAAGGGGGCAAGGCTAGACGATTCGCAACCTCTCTAACTCGTTCGAGAATATCGAAGGGACCTATGAACAGTGGGCTGAGCTTTCCGCGTTTCCCAAAGCGTATTACTCCCCGGTTAGGAGAAATCTTCAGAAACACGTGTTCTCATGGTTGGAACTTTAGTGGCCTTCTCTTCGTATCTGCCCAATGCTTCTGCCGATCTTGTGCTATGCGTAATTGTTCCCTGATGGTTCTTATCACCTCCACTGTCTTGACAATCATCTCGGGGCCTAGAAGTTCTCGATCCCCAACATCGTCCCAACTTAATGGTGACCTACACTTTCGTCCATACAAAGCGGCGAAAGGCGCTATGCCGATACTAGACTGGTAGCTATTGTTGTAAGCAAACTCTACCAAGCGCAGGTGATCTTCCCAAGATCCTTTAAAATCCAACATACAGGCCCGGAGCATGTCTTCGAGAATTTGAATAACCCTTTCTGATTGGCCATCGGTTTGAGGATGGTAGGTGGTACTGAAACTCAGTTTCGCGCCCAGACTCTCTTGTAGGCTTTGCCAAAACTGAGATCTTAAACGTGTATCTCGGTCGGACACGATGCAAATCGGTACGCCGTGCAATCTGACAATCTCCTCCATATACCTTTTTGCAAGGCTTTCGGTTGATTTACCCACTCGAAAGGGAATGAAATGTGCCAACTTGGTGAGTCCATCCACAATCACCCATACAGCATCGTTTCCCTTAGAGCTGCGAGGGAGTGCGGTCACAAAATCCATAGTAATGTTTTGCCATTTCCATTCGGGTATTGGTAACGGCTGTAATAGACTTGTCGTCCTGTGGTGTTCAGTTTTAACTTGTTGGCAAACAAGACATTTGGATACACTCTTGGCTATCTCCCGCTTCATCCCATGCCACCAATAGTTTTGCCTGAGGTCCTTGTACATCTTTGTTCCTCCCGGATGAACAGAGTATGGAGAACTATGTGCCTCTTTTAATAATTCCTCTCTCATCTCCCCCTTAGGTACACAGACTCTACATCCATATCTCAAAGAACCATCTTCGTGGATGATGAAGTTCGTCCGCAGATTCGCGTCCACTTGTTCTCTGATCCTTCGCAACCTCGGGTCCTCCATTTTAGCTGTCTTGATCCGTTCGACTAATGTTGAGTGAATTTGCAAATTCATGAAGGATGTAAGCATTCCGGGTATTATCAACTCGGTCTCTAGTTCATTATTATCTTGACGATTCCTCAAATGAGTAGTCAGACTCGAAATCATTGGTTGGCGACTCAAAGCGTCCGGGACTACATTCACCTTTCCCGGATGATATTGTAAATTTAAGTCAAAATCTGCCATTAATTCCAGCCATCTCCTCTGCCTCATATTGAGTTCTTTCTGGGTGAAGATATACTTCAAGCTCTTATGATCGGTGTAAATATCTACCATCCCACCCAATAAATAGTGCCTCCAAATCTTGAGTGCGAAAACAACTGCGGCAAGTTCTAAATCGTGCGTTGGGTAGTTTCGCTCATGCACATTTAATTGTCTTGACGCATAGGCTACTACCCTACCATGTTGGTGCAAAACGCGTCCCAAGCCTTTTCCCGAGGCGTCGCAATGTATGTCGAATCCTCCAGTCCTGTCGGGAATCGTAAGAATGGGTGCAGAGGTTAAACGAGTCTTCAACTCTGCGAATGCTTCTTCGCAACCCTCGGACCATACATACGGTACATCTTTCCGAGTCAAAGTAGTCAGTGGTTCCACAATCTTGGAGAAGTTCTTGATGAAACGACAGTAATATCCAGCAAGTCCCAAAAAGCTCCTGATCTCGGTAACAGTTCTTGGTATCGGCCATGTCTGAACTGCGAAAATTTTGGATGATCCACTGAAATCCCTTCTCCTGACACCACATGTCCCAGAAATGCTACATGTTCTAACCAAAACTCGCATTTGCTGAGCTTTGCATAAAGTTGGTGTTGTCGCAAGGTTTGGAGCACCGCACGTAAGTGTTACGCGTGTTCTTCTTGATTCTTAGAATACACTAGAATATTGTCGATGAAGATAACCACAAACTTGTCTAACTACTCGTAAAACACTTGATTCATCAAGTTCATAAAGACTGTGGGGGCATTGGTTACTCCAAAGGGCATCACTAGGAATTCATAATGTCCATACCTAGTCCTGAAAGTCGTCTTGGGTATGTCAGACGCTTTCACCTTGAGTTGATGATAGCCTGTTCGTATCCAACTTGGAGAAAACTCGAGCTCCCTCCAGCTGATCGAACATGTCATATATCTGTAAGTCCACGGGAGCGTCCCGGCCGTTTAACAGACGCCGAAAGCGGAACAAAAACTTTTACAACTGGCGCTATCGTGTACTATAACCCGGATCTGCCATTATAGCTAAACTAACAAACTACAAAGTGGGTAGAAATGTTATACCGAACGATCCGAGTCCTTCGGTCTTCAACCATCATCCCACGCTTTGTTGCGGCTGTTCCGATCTCCTCGATCTCCAGTCTTCTCGTCCAGGTGGCACCACGTCAACGGATCTTTAAACGGGCTCCCACCTCTGAACCGAGGCAACTCGATCATCAAGTTTGCTAAAAGAGATGACCAAGATGATGTAGAGAATGAGTAGAACACTTTGTCTCACTTCGTCCAAAGCAATGGAAGAACGGTTAATGAAGTTGCCTTTGGAATCGGGTGATGGAAAAATGAGCTATATGAAATTACATGAAGCTAAACTATCATAATCTTTTTCCCAAAACACAACCTTAGCCCACCAAAAGAAGTGGCCGGCCATTATCAAGAGGGGGGTGAGTGTAGGAGAGGGGAGAGTGACCATAACATTTAATGAAGAGAATGATTCATCTAACACCTTGCATTTATCATTAATGCAACAATGAATCATCTAACCTGGTCACCAAAACCATTAATGCTATAATTAATGCACTAATGACTCACTAGCCTAGTCACCATCTAGAATCTTCTAGAACCATCCACACACTCATGACTCACCTTAAGAAAAGATAAATCTGTCTTTAACCGAATGTTAAAGACGGGCGATAGAAAACTGGAAACTGGCAACTTCCAAAAGCTATCCCGAAACGAATTTCAGGATAACCACGTAACAGTATAAACATACCCGCATTTGTATTACTACCTAATACAAATGCAACTGAGACAAAGATATTATATCTACACAGTATAATATTCGGATCCGGCTTAAACCAAAGCCGACCAGTATTATCTGCCCGAAATATAACACGTGCGTAAACGCACGTGCATTTTCCGAACCCTGCCATAAAACCATATGGCCTCTACAACGTTTCGCCCGAACTTGGGAAACTGTCTGTGGGGAACTCTAATGACTCATCAACACACTGGCACTGGGTATAATCTCTAGCACGTCAGAGGTACAAGCTGTACGTAACGGTTGCATATGTATTGATTAAAAGGGAAGCCGACGAGCGAACTCATCCAGAAACCCTACTGAGCCTGACAGTGACAATATCCGTACAGTCCAGTTCGTTCGTCTAAGAGTATCACATATCGAGTCTAGGGGGGTGGATAAAGTCAGACCCCTAATAACGCGATAATTCGTGTCGGTATGAAGCCCATCACCACCTGAGAAATTACTGATCCAAATCAGTAATTGTCCACTACCTCGACCGAGGATTTCTAGTGATGGCCACCCGTGCACTGTGCGACATCAACCCCCAATACCGGGAGAGACGAATCCCCAACGATCCGCTCACTGCCTCCATGTGGCTCGGGACTGTACCCAACTAAAACCTGTTTGCACGTCTCCTTTGAGCGTGGTAGGGTAGTAATCAAAGCACAGTGGGAACTCATATGAGACAAATGACGATCTCAGGTCGACAAACTAACTTGTACACATGTCACCTGGGAACTGCTATCTGACTATATATATAATACTAACTAGCAAGTTCCCGGCGAGTCCTGTCCGGTGTACTTAACGAGAACCTGTATACATCTTAGGTGAACCAACTGACACCAACGACTTGTGAGACCGGCCACCACCCATCGTCGGGGTCTCGACTGTATACACTAGTCTACTCTGGAGTATCGATGCCCTGTCTCGAAACTCCCACGACTAGGGACACTTTAAGGATGTTCTTACAGACCCCAGCTCCCACGTATATGATCGCCATCATATTGCTGGCTGTCAAGCAAGAATCCTATGGGCTCTATCAACATGCAATAATGAACTAATGCATGTATACGATGATAAAGACAAACCAGATAGCATACTATCATCTCGAGTAAGACAGTCATATCGGTATAGGTCCTCCCTCAATCATTGCAATCACGTATCTACGATCCAATAATTGACTTTGAGGGCACTATATCCAACAATCTCCCACTTGCACTTAAGGCTATTTATTGTGATGTCGCATTCTCACAGCCTCAGTGAGTGGATCCGCCATGATGTTTCTTTCTATGTCTCTCTTAATCTCAAGTTCGCGGAGAAAGCCATCTCCCGAATCGAGTAATACCTGTCTTAGAATATGTCTGGATATCTGATGGGACCTAGTTCATAAATGAACTGCAAATCCAAACTTCTTAGACTGTATTGATAACTGAACCTAATCAGTATCGCGCACCATGATTCCCACAGTAACCTCATAGACCACCTGTCCATAATACTGTCCCTCATCAGAGAGAAAACTATAACTCTGACAATCACTCTGTCATCCAGGTCACCTTGGAAGCCTGGAATGATAACCGTCTCCTTAAGTAGGCTGCCATTATCAAATCCATATAACATCCATTCATGTTCTAAAACTGCTTCCTAATGTTTCTCCAGGATTGGATTAATATAAACTTATCGCATCTAGTGCAAAAACAATATCTGGTGTGGTACTTGACATCTCACGATTGACTCAATTGCCTAAGCAAGTGATCTGCCAATCATGCACATCCCTCTCTCCTTTAGTCTGTAAGACACCTTTAGAGAGGGTGACTCCATCAACTGCAGGTACACCACCATGCCAGGAGTCATCTATTCTAAAATTCCATTAGAATACTATCAAAGTACCCAAATTGGGAAACTACCCAATTCTAGATCTAAAACCATAGATCTAGTAACCAGAATGTCTGATATTATATCCATATCCTGTGTGAAGAAACAACTGTGTGACGACCACAATTTAACCGATTGTAGTATAGGAATTTTACTTCCTACTCTGTGTATGTCATACATGTACCAGGACATCACACCCTACTACCTTCTTAAAAGATCGATCCTTTATTCTGATGAAGTCAAACCATGACTGTCACATCAAAAATTAGATGATCTTATCTCCGCTGTATCTGCTCAAGCCTATAAATAGACATAAGCTACTTGCCCACTATGCTTCCGCTGCTCCCACTGACCACAACAACCCTCTGGCAGAATAATATATACGTGTACTTCTAAAGCTAGTTTAGAACGACGCTATACTTATCCTCTTGCCGGGTCTCATAGTCTGGAACAACAGTAGTGTCAAGTCTGGGTAAACAAGAACCTCCCTGTCACCGTCCTTGAGGATACCGGAGTACCTCTCGGGTGTCTGAGGTTACCCTCCATATCTGTGGAGTGGCTATTGAATGTCAAACCTGATTGAATATATAGGTCCTATTAAATTTTCCGTAATCGTTTGCGGTTCTGGAATCACTTCCGGTTCTACCATACTCCCACTACTGTTTTCTGAAAAAATCCATTTTACTAAAACTGTGGCGAGTCACGAACAATATCACTATTAATCTTCCAGATGGTAGAAATCAACCCTCGTCAATGCCAGGGTCAACCCACAAACTGCCATTACAGAAACGTGCCTTGAGTTATCCAGTGTCTGGTTTTAAGCATAAGCTGGACAACTCCCCTTACCTTAACATCATTAAGATATGAAGCATTCTATATCCAATATAGAAACTTTGGCACTTATTTAATTGGAATCAGATTCAAAAAACATGCAGCTATCTCCAGTGCATATCAACTTAATGGAGAGAGGCTAATCAGCATTTCTCAACTTAGGAATCTATCCAATTATGAATAACCTGAAAGAGAAACAAGTTTCTCAAAACCGTTACTATCAACTGAATACCAATCACAAGAATCTACATGTTCGATTTCTTCGAAGAATCCTAATACTTGCGACACCTGGTTCTCTACTTTATTCCTATACCCACAACTTCTCAAAACTTAGACATTGTATTTCTATGAAACACTTGTCTAAAAACTAGAGAAGTCACAAGTAAACATAACATAGTATGAGGACCTACCCCTTTGTCCTGACGGACACTGGACAACATACAATACTCTGTATAAGTCCGCTGAGTTGAATAACTCATAACCTGTGCATCGTAGGTTGAAAACTGTACCCAGGCGATTTCCTCAAATATCACCAATTACAACGAATTCCGATATAATGAGGATGATCACCTAATTCCCAATAACTTACTCCCACTCATCATCTGTAAAAACCTTACAGATATGAGAATCATACCTGGTAAATACATACCATGGAGCAAGTATGTAATTCGGAAATCAGTTTTCTATTAACAATGCACTGAAACATAAAAAATGTTTTGTAGGGGTATCCTGGTATTCCTAGTAATGCCTCTTCCATAATCCAATTCATGACTTTAACCGTATATTTCTTTGTCATCTCTCCAAATCCCTTTATTTGTCTTTATTTATTACCTTCTGTACACCATCGTTAGGCTAAGTGGTTTTCTTCCTTCCCTACCGTTCGGCACCAACCTATGGTTTGGAAGAAGACTATCCAGTTAGCATAATAGCTGTACTCTCCTAAACCAAGGAGTACTCGCAACTTGAGAGAAGGCGATGATAAAAGACAAGTGAATAATACCTTATTCTCTTTCTCCCGAACTGGGAAAAAAGTAAAGGTGAAAAAGGAGTGGCGATGAAGTACGCGGTTTGGTCGTGAATGTTAACAGTCGCAATTTACTTTGCCCTCTTTCTAATCCATTTATTTTGTTTTTAATTATTACCTTCTGCACACCCTACTTAGGCTAATTGGTTTTCTTCATTCCCTACCTTTCGGCACCTGCTTATGGTTTGGAATAAGACTATCCAATAAGCGTAATAGGTGTACTCTCCTAAACTAAGGAGCCCTCGCAACCTGAGAGAAGGTGATAATAAAAGACAACTGAATAAACCAATTCTATTTCTCCTGAACCTGCATCCATCCTCGAAGAACTCCCTTCGAGTTCGTATATAACCATACGATGGATCTATTCAATGGAAGTGGATATCCATAGTAATACGGGGTGTTCTGAGAAATGCAAAAGGTAAAAGAAGGAGTGGCAATGACATATGCAACTTGGACAATCCAAAAGCCAGTATTTTAAGAAGGTTCGGTCAATTTGGTCATTGAGTCATAGTCTAGGGTCGGTCAAAGTTCGCTGCCAAAGAGAGAAAGAGAAAAGAAACACTCTGCGTGCACTCTAACCTAGATCAGAATGGTTATCACTTTATCTAATCAGGAAACCTCCCACTGTAATCTCAAATTCTCCTCTAAACCTGAAAGAAGAATTAGTCGGGATCACTCGAAGAGTAAACCAACTCATCAGTGAGAATCGGGATCCAACTATCATCGCATGATAACTTGATGGAAGCCACTCAAGTTATCACACTCCAGAAGGTAAGCGCATGCCTGGCAAGTTTCAGTTTCTTTAGAAACTCCCGATATGATTTTTACCTCAAGCTCTTATGACCTTGGCTTTAGTCAACAAATCATAAGTCACATATCAAGTTCTACCCGTCATTATCCAGGTTGATTTGAATCCACCCATACCTACCCTTGACTTTAGTCAACAAGGCAGTATGACTGTCCCAAACCAACGCATCCATCTATGCAACAGATGAATACCCAGCAGCTACCAAACACTATGCCTTGACTTTAGTCAACAAACATAGCTTGAATACTACTGACCATCCATAAGAAATGACGGAGGGCTACGGCTGGTTTTTGGAGAAAAACCTTTAACGTAATGAACTTGATCTCGTTGAAGGAACCTGATAGCTTTTTATAAAAATATAGTGGCGAAAACCTTTTGCTAAAGAGGTCACTCCCAGTGAAGGGATCTCGGCTCTTTCCTCATGGAATGAGGTGCAAGATATTCAAAACTGAATACCACGATGCAAAGCAACTTGTAATCAACTATAGTGAAGTTATTACCCTGACGCAAACTTCAGCCCAAGGGATCACTCCCGGTGAAGGGATATCGGCCCTTGCCTCGTCGAATGAGGTGCAGGATATTCCAACTGAATATCACTATGCAAAACAAAAAGAAACGTCTTTGTAATAACACTTTTTAAAATTGGTTCCAACAACATCAAATATAGGTTTGTTTTATCCTTGCATTGATAAGAATCAATGCAGTCCCATCAATTAATCACACCAGAAAAGAACAAAAATATAATGTACGTATATGCCATCCGCATTCGCCACTGGGTCCCGTCATCACCCGTTAGGTTACTTAACTAACGACAGAGCGGGGACTAGACTAGCGCGGGTGTAAAACATATACAGCATCTAATAGTATATATACCAATATACAATAATTGCTCCAGGCGTGATAATATGCAACATTACAGAAAAGTAATAAGCATCACAGAACAATACAGATAATCTGGGATCCCTGGGTTTCACAGAGCCGCAACTGAAACCCGACGTTCCCCTGGTCGTGTGGATAGCCTGTGCAATGAAACCTAGACCCCTACGGGTGCGGCAAGTTACCCGCCAAAACCTGAAGCGAGGCAGCCCCTTACAACATAGTGAATGGACCACCCGGCACTTCACGGAATCCGGTAACTTGAGCACCCCTCCTTGGGTCAACCTATACCCCCTACGAGTGCGGCAAATAGTCTGTCAATTCTAAAGTGAGGCCCCTCTGCCTCTCAAAGCCATGAGATGCAGACCCGTTGCCCTCCAGAACCCGGCTATCCGTGCACTCCGTCGCGGGGTAATCCTAGTACAGAAAAGAAAATATATACAACGGGTACATCGACCTCAGCCCGGTCGTGCCCCAAAAGAATATTATACAAACAGGCAGTGACGGCAGTCCACATGTTGGACGCTCGCCCCGCAATATCAAATGTACAAATAAATCCAAACAGCACTACCATTGCACACTGCTATCCACCACGACATATCCGCAACATCACAGCACAACACAGAACATCAACGCAAATGTCACGTTCGCAAATCCGTCTAAAGGACTATAGCAATTAGACGCAATTTACCGCTCGAATGACATTCACGGTCGGAGATATAATGTAAATACTGTATACTAACAAGTTTAAAATTTCGATCGACAAAACTTTCCGAAGTGGGCCCCACGTACATCTGCTGTACAGTAACAAAATATGGGCCCAAAAGAAATATTCCATAAACCACAATTTACCATGAGGAACACACTGTAGAAATTTGGCTCACTGTTCCCACAATCTTGCGGCGGATCCGCGGCCAAACCTTGGTTTTGGCCGCGGATCCGCGGCCGTACTGTGGGTGCACGTGACCAAATTTCACCAGTATGCTTCAAAAAGCCTGCACAATTTTCTGTGATATGCAAAATAATTTTTAGACCAGATTAAAAATCGACAGAAACTTTTGCACTGAAAATTGTAGTTTTCGAAAATCCGTTCGATCGATATTTTAAACGCCTTAGAACATGTTAGTAAAGCTTAATGGCCTGGCTTTGATACCACTGTAAGTCCACGGTAGCGCCCCGGCCGTCTAACAGACGCCAAATGCGGAACAAAAACTTTTACAACTGGCGCTATCGTGTACTATAACCCGGATCTGCCATTATAGCTAAACTAACAAACTACAAAGTGGGTAGAAATGTTATACCGAATGATCCGATTCCTTCGATCTTCAACCATCATCCCACGCTTTGTTGCGGCTGTTCCGATCTCCTCGATCTCCAGTCTTCTCGTCCAGGTGGCACCACGTCAACGGATCTTTAAACGGGCTCCCGCCTCTGAACCGAGGCAACTCGATCATCAAGTTTGCTAAAAGAGATGACCAAGATTGATGTAGAGAATGAGTAGAACACTTTGTCTCATTTCGTCCAAAGCCATGGACGAACGGTTAATGAAGTTGCCTTTTGGAATCGAGTGATGGAAAAATGAGCTATATGAAATTACATGAAGCTAAACTATCATAATCTTTTTCCCAAAACACAACCTTAGCCCACCAAAAGAAGTGGCCGGCCATTATCAAGAGGGGGGTGAGTGTGGGAGAGGGGAGAGTGACCATAACATTTAATGAAGAGAATGATTCATCTAACACCTTGCATTTATCATTAATGCAACAATGAATCATCTAACCTGGTCACCAAAACCATTAATGCTATAATTAATGCACTAATGACTCACTAGCCTAGTCACCATCTAGAATCTTCTAGAACCATCCACACACTCATGACTCACCTTAAGAAAAGATAAATCCGTCTTTAACCGAATGTTAAAGATGGACGATAGAAAACTGAAAACTGGAAACTTCCAAAAGCTATCCCGAAACGAATTTCAGGATAACCCCGTAACAGTATAAACATACCCGCATTTGTATTACTACCGAATACAAATGCAACTGAGACAAAGATATTATATCTACACAGTATAATACTCGGATCCGGCTTAAACCAAAGCCGACCAGTATTATCTGCCCGAAATATGACACGTGCGTAAACGCACGTGCATTTTTCGAACCCTGCCATAAAACTATACGGCCTCTACAACGTTTCGCCCGAACTTGGGAAACTGTCTGTGGGGAACTCTAATGACTCATCAACACACTGGCACTGGGTATAACCTCTAGCACGTCAGAGGTACAAGCTGTACGTAACGGTTGCATATGTATTGATTGAAAGGGAAGCTGACGAGCAAACTCATCCAAAAACCCTACTGAGCCTGACAATGACAATATCCGTACAGTCCAGTCCGTTCGTCTAAGAGTATCGCATATCGAGTCTAGGGGGGTGGATAAAGTCAGACCCCTAATAACGCGATAATTCGTGTCGGTATGAAGCCTTCACCACCTGAGAAACTACTGATCCAAATCAGTAATTCTCCACTACCTTGGCCGAGGATTTCTTGTGATGGCCACCCGTGCACTGTGCGACATCAACCGCCAATACCGGGAGAGACGAATCCCCGACGATCCGCTCACTGCCTCCATATGGCTCGGGACTGTACCCAACTAAAACCTGTTTGCACGTCTCCTTTGAGCGTGGTAGGGTAGTAATCAAAGCACAGTGGGAACTCACACGAGACAAATGACGATCTCAGGTCGATAAACCAACCTGTACACATGTCACCAGGGAACTGCTATCTGACGATATATATAATACCAACTAGCAAGTTCTCGGCGAGTCCTGTCCGGTGTACTCAACGAGCACCTGTATACATCTTAGGTGAGCCAACTGACACCAATGGCTTGTGAGACCGGCCATCGCCCCTCGTTGGGGTCTCGACTGTATACACTAGTCTACTCTGGAGTATCGATGCCCTGTCTCGAAACTGTTAATTATATATATGCCCTAGAGGCCATTGCTATACATGAGATGTATATTGTAGTGGATGCTTGGACATATATAGGGAGGACTTTCTTGCTCGACATGATAGTATGCTATCTGGTTACTCTTTACCTTAACGTGTACACTGATTGTCTCTCTGTTACATGTTGGTAAAGCCCTTAGGATGTGTCCTTGACTACCTGGACTATGATGCGGATCATACTAGTGGAGACATGGTAGTCCATAAGTAAATCCTTCAAGGTCTCTAGTCGTGGGTGTATCGAGACGGGGCATCGATATACCAGAGTAGACTAGCGTATACCTTCTCGACCCATGTAGATGGGCGATGGATGACCCCTTATCCATTGGTGTTTGACATCAGAGATGATATACGGGTGCTCAGTGGAGACTGGGTACACTGGACGGACTCGCCGAGAACTCCCAGATGGTATTATACCTTACGTCAGATGGCAGTTCTCTGGTGACACTGGTGCAGATTAGTACCCGAGATCGTCATAGAGTCTTGTGTGATTCCCACTGTGCTTTGATTTCCACCTTACCACGTCCAAGAGGGCGTGCAAAACGGTGGTTTTTGGGTACAGTCCCGAGTCACATGGAGGCAATGAGCGATAGGAGGGGTTTCGTCTCTCCCGGTATTGGGGGTTGATGTTGCGCTATGCTCGATTGGCCATAACAGGGAAGTCCCTGGCCAGGGCTGATTTAGAGATTTACTGGTAAGAGTTACCAGCAGTTTCTCGACCCGTTATGAGCCTCACATCGGCACGACTTATCGGTTATTGGGGTCTGACGTTTATCACCCCTAGACTTGATATGCGACATATCAGACGAGGAGACCGGACTGCACGGGAAGTGTTACCGTTAGGCTTTCACAGGAGTTGGAGCGGTCTTGCTTGCTGATCTTCTGATCGTTCAATACCCGGGTAGCCGTTACGTCCAGCTAGTACTGTTGACGGCTTGTGGGTGCTCGATGTGATCATCACCTACTACCGGCGTATTGACGAGTCTTCAGAGTCCTACATAGAGGTTTTACTGGCTCAGGAAAAACGAAATAGGAGCGCATATTTGATATGTGTGGGACCGAGAATAATGCGTGTATGTGATACCATATTCTATTCTCGCGACCTTTGTATCGGTCGGTTATATGTGATATAGCCGGGTTATCGAATCAAGTGTTGATTCGATAAGTCGATACATTGGATGTTAGTCGGTTATATGAGATATAACCGGATTATTAAGTCAAGTGTTGATTTAATAATTTAGTGTATAATTGTATATTGGATATACTAATTTACATTAACTAACATTTGTTCACTTAAGGATTTTTCTCACATGCGCACAACTTTAATATATATGTGATATATATTAAAATGTGTTTTCTTTTTTGTATCATGGTTGATGATACATCTTTCATGGGTGTATGAGACTTACACCATGCTATTTGTTATGTTGGGTTTAATATTTAAAAGTAATTACAAAATTAGTGGAAAATTAGAAAATGCATGAAGCTTGTGGAAGCTTGTGGAAGCTTGTGGATGCATTGACTAAAGTCCACTAAGTTTGTTTTTACTTTGGATTTTTGTTAACCTAACCATCACACTTAGCCATGATTAAGTCTCTACATGAGTTAGTATATGATACTCACTCACACATGGTTAGCTCACTCACTTGATCATTATCCTCATCTTTTTCTTTTGTTCATCTTCTTCTTCTTTGAGCAAAAAGAAAAAGCTTGCTAGGGCTTCAAAAAGAGAGTGAAAGATTGTGAGAAATAAAATTCTAAAGAGAACCCACTTCCTATTTCTCCATCCTCTACTAGACTAGCACTTTAGTATAGGGTGTTTGCTTCACTAATTCTCTAGTTAGTGAAGTAGTAGCTTGAGTTGATATTCCCTCGACGTAGATCTTCTTCGGCCTCGAAGACTTCAAGAAAGGACGCTTCTTTCCCCTCGTAAAGCCATGCAAGAGCCCGGGAGAACCATTATCGCAGCGAAGGGACTACAACAAGAAGCTTTAGAAGTGAAGGACCGATCTACATAGGTTGTATTTCATATTCACTTGGTGGTATATGTAATTTACTTGCATGTGAAACCCTAATTTTCTAGCAAAGATCTTGTTTAGTGTTGTTAGGCACGGCTAAAATTTTAATCGGGCATAGTTCATGTTTTCTTAACCATTGTTAGAGTGCCTAGTAACCCTACAGTGGTATCAGAGCTTAGCTAGAGCATTAGGCAACGTGTATACGAAGTTAAAACTCCGAACGAACTCCGAATCGACGAAATATACCCTTCTCTGGACAATTTTTAAAAACTGTGATTTTTCTAGATTAAAAATACCTAAAAAAATCAGCATGTAATTTTAAGCATAACTGTGCAAAACGACAAAGTAAGTCGTACGGACCGCCGCGGAACCGCGGCAATACCCTGCTTGTGCCACGGATCCGCGGCCGTACAGTGAACTTCTGCTTTGGGTTTTGCACAGTAATACCCGTATCTGTTATAGCTATTTTCTGGGTATTTTTAATCTGGCTCAAGTGTTGAGTGTTTTGGGGATTATTTTGTATTCGTTGATTCGATCGGAAAATTTAATTTCGTTCTTGTTTTCCGGATAATTTAGAAAGTATTAAAATGTTCGAACAGATATCATTAACTCTATTTTTCCCGGCACGAAAAACTTTCAAGGGTTGAATTTTTCTTGAGTTTAAATCTTTCGGAAAAACATGCATGTAACGCGATGGACCCTCTAGAAGAACACAAACCTTAACTCGATTATGTGACCGTCTTGAACTGCCTCTAAACCTTATGGTTTGGGGCAGTACGGCGTGCCACATGTGAGGCGTTGGCTTGACCCTTCTACGACTGGACTGTTGCTACTGTGACGTATTCTGGAATTTTTGAACTCCGCTTAAGTGTTGAGATATTAAGGAAATCTTGGGTATTTGATTATTCGATCAGAAAGTTTAATACTGTCTATTTATCTGGAATGTGATACAATATATGGAATTCATATTGTTAGGCATGAAATGCGAGGTATGTGATATTTCGGATTTGTGATGTCTAAAGAGATTGTGAATTCCAAATGTTGTAGTTTTACACTTTCTTTTCTGTGACCGTAAGTGTAATATGTGATATAGCCAGTTTCGTTGCTATATGTCAACGACAATTGGGATGCGCATATTTACTTACGTTGATGACATGTGATGTTATGTGTTGCTGGATATGTTATATTGGATCGTCGCGTTCTGAGTAGCCGGGGGGTTTTATGTGAGATGAGGGTCTTTATTTTCATTCATGTAAAATTAAATGTATGCAATATTCTTTTATTGGGGCACTTCCGGGATGAGGTTGATGTCACAATTTGTATATTATTTACTTTTCCGCACTAGGATAGACCCAAGGAGGAGAGCACAAGTAACCGGGTTCTAGAGTCCAGTGGGAGACCAACTCGAGGAGTCGAGTCCGGGTCTCCTAACTCTAGAATTGGTAGGGTTTCTTGCCGCTCTCGTAGGGGTCTAGGGGTGTGGATTTGGCTATTCATTACGACCATGGAATCCGTGTTTTATAGAGGCTCAAAATAAAACACGGACGTCCTAGTATATCCAATGCTTCATATGTTTCTTCTGCTGCGATATCTGTGATGTGATCATTTGATATGTTGTGATAGATACTATATATGGTATATATGATATATTATATAGACGTTACTTATGTTTTACACCCGCGCTAGCCCTGCCCCGCTCTGCCGTTAGTTACCTAACCTAGCGGTGCACGAGGGGACATTGAGGCGAATGCGGATGGCATAAGTGTACGTCGTATTTATCTGTGATGTTTAGGTGACTTAAATGATGGGACTTCATTAATGTGATTAATGAAAGAAAAGAAACCTAAAAGATGTTCTGGAATCGAATTTTCAAAAACATGTAGCTACAGTTCTTGCTTTGCATCGCGGTGTTCCTTGTAGAACATCCTGCACCTTATTCGATAAGGAAAGAGCCGAGATCCCTTCACCGGGATTGACCTCTTTAGCAATAACTGGCAGATGCTACAACACTCGGTTTGTCTTTTGATTGCTTTTCTAGTTCTTGCTTTGCACAGTGATATATATGATATATCCTGCACCTCATTCGACGAGGAAAGAGCCAAGATCCCTTCACCGGGAGTGACCTCTTTAGCGAAACTAGCAAAAAGCCTCAAAAACACTCCATTTTAAAATTATTTGATTCTAAAACGATATCAAGTTCATTACGCAATAGGTTTTCAGAAAAACCTATCGTAGCCCCCCGTCATTTCAGATAAGTCCTACTTAGTATTCATGCTACGTTTGTTGGCCTGCGTCAAGGCGTAGTGTGCGGTAGCTAACTAGTATTTATCTGCTTATGCATATGATGCAGATTGGATTAGGGTAGTCGTGCGACTTTGTTGGCCTGCATCAAGGGTCGTGCGGGTGGGTTTAATTCAATCCAGAAATGACGGGTTGAACTTGACTAGCGCACTATGGTTTGTTGGCCTGCGTCAAGGTTATGCGATGCTAGGGGCAAAATTATCGGGAATTTCAAGTGTTGAAATTTGCAATGAGATTGCATACCTTCTATGAGATAGTTGGATCCCAATACCCACTGCGAGTAATTGTTACTCCTGGGAGAGTTTTACACATTACAATTAGCCGATCAAGTAGGTGTCTAGAAAGGTGTCAACGGGGTTACGCCTCTGGGAAAACGAGGTTTATTTTAATTAGGTCCGTGTGAAAGCACGGGGAACCTCCCTCAAAGTACTGACACTGGCCTGGCTGAAAAATTGGCGAAGTTGTAGGGTGTAATTAATCCCGGCTAGTCTTTCCTTTTTAGGGTTTGAAGGATGATTTGATAAAAACAGTGGGAGCCATCCTGATTAGATAAAATAATAACCAATCTGATCTTGCAAGAGCGCACGCAGAGTGTTTTCTTCTCTCTCTCTCCAGGTAGCGACCATGTCACGCCTTAATCAAGATAATAATATGGATGTATTGACCGAACCCGCTTGTTATACTGAGCTGGGGAACGTTGGTCCCTCTCCAACTTATAAATGTTATAAGACAGAGCAGGAAATAGGGGATTACCAAAATTCCTGTGCCGCCCAAACGAAGAAAGTGCATGCTGATGCATCTTCTTCGGGTGTGTTCATTACAGAGAACTATTTCTCAGTATCCTTTACGTCCTGGGTATGTGATACCGGATCAGGATCCCACATATGTAATTTGTTGCATGGGCTACAGATAGGTAGAGAACTGAGAACGGGTGATAAGTTTCATGAGATAGAAACGGTGCAAGGGTTGCAGCCAAGTCTGTTGGTAGTTATCACCCTGTATTACCAGAATACATTGATTCTAAACGAATGTCATTAGATACCGAACCTGATATACAACATCATATCAGTCTCTTTATTAGTAAAGAAGGATATAATTTTGTATTGTTGGATAATATTTTGAACATTTCCTATATCAAGAGTTGATCGGTTCAGGCACGTTATCTAAAAGCATTGACGTTATAAATCAAACTACAGTTCTTAGTATACAGAACACACACAAGAGGAAGAGTTCAGAAATGAACGAATCCTTCTTGAGGTATTGTAGACTAGGTCATATCAATGCGACCCGACTAGCTGAAGTTACATTGAGATGCATATTTAAATTAGTTTGAATTTACATCTTGTGAAACTTGTTGGTCATGTCACAGAGATAAGATGACCATAGCTCTATTTATTGGAAGCAGAGAAAGAGTTAGTGAACTCTTGGGATGATACATGTTGATGTATGAAGGTCCCCTGTCTACACATGCCAAGACCGGTTCTTTGTACTTCATTACATTCTCTGATGATCTCTCAAGATTCAGACATATGTTACTGTTGAAACACAAGTCCGAAGCTTTTGAGATATTCACAGAATATAAGTTAGAAAGTAGAGAACCAAAACGGGTATAAGTATTATGTCCTTTGATGTGATCAAGGAGGAGAATACTTGAGCACGGAATTCCTGGATTATTCTAAAGGAGAATGAGATTCTCTCTCAGCATTATTCCTCCGCATACACCATAGCACGTCGGTGTATCAGGGCGGAGCAATCACACCCTATGAGATAAGGTGTGCTCTATGATAAGTACTACTGAGTTACCTATTTCCTTTTGGGAGTTATGCACTGGAGAAGTTGCATACCTATTGAATAGGGTTCCGATCAGATCAGTTGCCTACCACTTCATATAAGATATGGAAAGGGAAGAGCCCATATCTTAAGTTTGTTAAGATTTGGTTTGTCCAGCCTATGTCTAAAAGCATAATCCGGACAAGCTCGAGGCAAAGTCAGTTCTGTAGAAGTTTTGTTGGATATCCCAAGCATTCGCAAGGGAATATCTTCTACCTAACCGAGGAACAAAAGATGTTTTGTTTCACAACATGCCACCTTTGTGAAAGGAAATTTCTTGAGAAGAAATTAGTGGTCATGAGGTAGAACTGGAAAGAGTTCCAGCTATACAAACTTCAGCTGATAATTTGGTGGAACCAAAGGATTCAATTGCTCCCAATGAATCTCAGCCTCTCCGCCGATCTAGTAGGGTTCCTCACCCACCTGAGAGATACTTCAGTTTCTCTATGACAGTGGGAGCGAGGATTGCATCATGTGATGATGACCCAACCAGTTTCGAGCTGGCCATCAGGGGTGGGACTCTGTAAGAATGGTTGGATGCTTAACGATCTGAGATGGAATCCTTATACACCAACAAAGTATGGACTTTGGTTTCTTTATCTGAAGGGTTAAATCCCCATCAGGAGCAAGTATATCTTGAGAAGATTACTTGGTGTACATGTTAAGGTTGAGACTTTCAAACCTAGACTTGTTAAAAGTTTGCATCATTGACCAAGTATGGATTATGATGAAACCTTTTCTAAGTAGCTATGCTTAAGTCCATCCAGATCCTACTTGCCACGGCTACATACCATGACTACGATATCTGGCGGTTGGGTGTCATGACTGCTTTTCTAAATGATAATTTGGAAAGGAGCATCTATAAGTACACAGCCAGAGGGCTTCGTAGACAGTGGGAGCAGCGGAAACGTGTGCAAGTTGCTTTATGGGATGAAGCAGGCATCGCGGAGTTAGAACATCTATTTTGATGTGAAAGTCGAAGAGTTTGACTTCATCAAAATGGTAGATGAACCTTGTATATACAAAAAGGTAGTAGGGAGTATGGTGGTGATCCTCATAGAGTACATGGATGACATACTTTTGATGGGGAAGGAGTTTCCTATGCTACGCTCAATCTCCGCTTATCACAATGATTCTCCATATAGGATCAAAATGATACCTACTAAATCATGGGTTTTGGATCTATGAGATAGATCTAATTGGATGTTAGGATACTCACTAGTTGTAGTGAGATGGTATCAATTGATCCTAGGGAGAATCACTGGAAAGGTTCCAGAGTGATAAGGACGACTGAATGTCAGTCGCAGGCATTGTCTTTACCCTCAGTGGAGGGACGGTATGTTGGAAGAGTTCCAAACTAGATACCGTGACTTACTAGACGATTAAAGGCAAGATACATCGTTACCAAAGATACTACCAAAGAGGCAGTCCGGGTGTATATTAGTTCATGAGATGAACTTCGTTCCTACCATTGTGTGACAATGGAGTTGTGGCTTATTCCTAGGAACGCCTGTCCCATCAGTGATCTAGACATATTCTAAGGCAGTGTCACCTAATCATGGAGATGGTTGATCTCCAGGGGATCGGGGTCAGGAGAGTAGACTCAGAGGACAACATGGCAGATCCACTCACAAAGGCCTTTTCCCAGAGAGAGACTTTTATGGGATGGTTGAGTATGAGATACTGCAACCACTGTTATCAGATGGCCCTAGTGCAAGTGGGAGATTGTTAGTTATATGTATGCCCTAGAGGCCATTACTATACATGAGATGTATATTATAGTGGATGCTTGGACATATATAGGGAGGACTTTCTTGCTCGACATGATAGTATGCTATCTGGTTACTCTTTACCTTAACATGTACACTGATTGTCTCTCTGTTACATGTTGGTAAAGCCCTTAGGATGTGTACTTGACTACCTGGACTATGATGCGGATCACACTAGTGGGGACATGGTAGTCCATAAGTACATCCTTCAAGGTCCCTAGTCGTAGGTGTATCGAGACGGGGCATCGATATACCAGAGTAGACTAGCGTATACCTTCTCGACCCATGTAGATGGGCGATGGATGATCCCATATCCATTGGTGTTTGACATCAGAGATGATATACATGTGCTCAGTGGAGACTGGGTACACTGGACGGACTCGCTGAGAACTTCCAGATGGTATTATACCTTACGTCAGATGGCAGTTTTCTGGTGACACTGGTGCAGATTAGTGTGTAGACCCGAGATCGTCATAGAGTCTTGTGTGATTCCCACTGTGCTTTGATTTCCACCTTACCACGTCCAAGAGGGCATGCAAAACGGTGGTTTTTGGGTACAGTCCCGAGTCACATGGAGGCAATGAGCGATAGGAGGGGTTTCGTCTCTCCCGGTATTGGGGGTTGATGTTGCGCTATGCTCGATTGGCCATAACAGGGAAGTCCCTGGCCAGGGCTGATTTAAAGATTTACTGGTAAGAGTTACCAGTAGTTTCTCGACCCGTTATGAGCCTCACATCGGCACGACTTATCGGTTATTGGGGTCTGACGTTTACCACCCCTAGACTTGATATGCGACATATCAGACGAGGAGACCGGACTGCACGGGAAGTGTTACCGTTAGGCTTTCATAGGAGTTGGAGCGGTCTTGCTTGCTGATCTTCTGATTGTTCAATACCCGGATAGCCGTTACGTCCAGCTAGTACCGCTGACGGCTTGTGGGTGCTCGATGTGATCAACACCTACTGCCGGCGTATTGACGAGTCTTCAGAGTCCTACATAGAGGTTTTACTGTCTCAGGCAAAACGAAATAGGAGCGCATATGTGATATGTGCGGGATCGAGAATAATACGTGTATGTGATACCGTATTCTATTCTCGCGACTTTTGGTATCGGTCGGTTATATGTGATATAGCCGGGTTATCGAATCAAGTGTTGATTTGATAAGTCGATACATTGGATGTTAGTCGGTTATATGAGATATAACCGGATTATTAAGTCAAGTGTTGATTTAATAATTTAGTGTATAATTGTATATTGGATATACTAATTTACATTAACTAACATTTGTTCACTTAAGGATTTTTCTCACATGTGCACAACTTTAATATATATGTGATATATATTAAAATGTGTTTCCTTTTTTGTATCATGGTTGATGATACATCTTTCATGGGTGTATGAGACTTACACCATGCTATTTGTTATGTTGGGTTTAATATTTAAAAGTAATTACAAAATTAGTGTAAAATTAGAAAATGCATGAAGCTTGTGGAAGCTTGTGGATGCATTGACTAAAGTCCACTAAGTTTGTTTTTACTTTGGATTTTTGTTAACCTAACCATCACACTTAGCCATGATTAAGTCTCTACATGAGTTAGTATATGATACTCACTCACCCATGGTTAGCTCACTCACTTGATCATTATCCTCATCTTTTTCTTTTGTTCATCTTCTTCTTCTTTGAGCAAAAAGAAAAAGCTTGCTAGGGTTTCAAAAAGAGAGTGAAAGATTGTGAGAAATAAAATTCTAAAGAGAACCCACTTCCTATTTCTCCATCCTCTACTAGACTAGCACTTTAGTATAGGGTGTTTGCTTCACTAATTCTCTAGTTAGTGAGGTAGTAGCTTGAGTTGATATTCCCTCGACGTAGATCTTCTTCGGCCTCGAAGACTTCAAGCAAGGACGCTTCTTTCTCCTCGTGAAGCCATGCAAGAGCCCGGGAGAACCATGATCGCAGCGAAGGGACTACAACAAGGAGCTTTAGAAGTGAAGGACCGATCTACAAAGGTTGTATTTCGTATTCACTTAGTGGTATATGTAATTTACTTGCATGTGAAACCCTAATTTTCTAGCAAAGATCTTGTTTAGGGGTTTTAGGCACGGCTAAAATTTTAACGGGCATAGTTGATGTTTTCTTAACCCTTGTTAGAGTGCCTAGTAACCCTACAGAAACTCCCACGACTAGGGACACTTTAAGGATGTGCTTACAGACCCCAGCTCCCATGTATATGATCGCCATCATACGGTTGGCTGTCAAGCAAGAATCCTATGAGCTCTATCAACATGCAATAGTGAACTAAAGCATGTATACGATGATAAAGACAAACCAGATTGCATACTATCATCTCGAGTAAGACAGTCATATCGGTATTGGTCCTCCCTCAATCATTGCAATCACGTATCTGCGATCCAATAATTGACTTTGAGGGCACTATATCCAACAATATCCGCGGCAAGGGATACTTGTTCTTGATTGTTACTTTATTTAATTCCCGATAGTCGATGCACATCCGCTTAGTCCCTTCCTTCTTAGGTACCAAAAGAACTGGGGCACCCCAAGGTGACAAGCTGGGTCGAATGAATCCCTTGTTGAGATGGTCCTCAACTTGCGCCCGAAGCTCCTTCAATTCTGCTTGCCACATTCGGTACGGTGTCTTCAATATGGGTTGAGTTCCCGGTACCATGTCTATGGTGAACTCGATTGCCCGATCCGGCGGTAAACCCGACACTTCTGCAAATACGTCTTCAAATTCTCGTACGACCATCGGCATCGTCTCCTCCCTTTATACGGTGTACAATGTCTCTTCCTTTCTCGGTACAGCTCGGTAGGTTGCTGGGTCCAATGACTTACTTCCACTCTCGAATATGAACAGTGGGTGGTCAGGGATTTCAAATACTAACCTACTTTGACGACAGTCGATAGAGCGTAAAAAGTACTCAACCAGTCCATACCCAACACCACGTCGAAATTGGGCATATGTATCACCATAAAGTTGGCATAGAAACCTCGCTCGCAGACTACCATGGGGCACAGATCGTATCCTGAAGTGGACTTGATCACACCGTTTCCCGTGTTGACGTTCCACTCGGTGATGAGAGGTGTTACGGGGATGGAGCTGGCGGTCACAAACTTTTGTGCCATGAAGCAATGCGACGCACCAGAGTCAAAAAGTGTGAGTGTCGGTATAGAGGCTACTAGGAGGATACCTATGTTATAGGTGGAAGGAAAATTAGTGATGAGCCTAACAAGATGTGTATGCACGATGGGAGTAAACTTGGAAACATGACAGTCAAAACAGCGATACCTGTAATCACTTCCCCAGTTGCTTCAGCATCTTCTGCGGTCTTAGTAAGGCCTGACGCTTCGGTCCGTTGCGCTGAGCTTGCTGGAAAACTCGCTTCTGCTGGGGCAGGGGTGGTCCTCTAGCTGCCGTTCCGTGCCTGATTGGTTTATTAGCAGGTGGTGGCCGGGCTCCCTGTTGAGGCGTTCCAAGATTGGTTGGTCTGTTGTCCGGGAGTAGTGGTCGTCTTCTCTATGGACAATCCCCTATGGTATGATCCGGAGACCCACAGACTATACAGAGCTTGTTCAAAATGCGGCAGTCCCTCATGAAGTGTCCGACTTTACCGCAATGGTTACATGTGACTGCTGGTTTCCTGAAAGTAGCTGGTCCTGTTGGTCTCTTAGGTTGTTGCCTCCCGTGAAATTTGGAAGATGATCCCCCAAGAACTTGATTGGCTGGTCGCTTAATGCTAGTCAATCGGTCATCCTTCTTTATGTGTCTCTGAAGGACTTCGAAGTTCCATGTCGCCTTTAAGATTTCATCATAAGTTGATAAGGTGGCAGAAGACATGGAGGACTGCGTCTTCAGATCTAGCCCCTGTCGGAATCTTGTAGCATATAGTTCCGGGGTTGCCACCAGGTGATGTGCAAACCGACTTAATCTCGCGAACTCCGAAGCACACTCGTCCACCGATTTATCCCACATGCTCCCCTGTTGGAACTGTATAAATTCCCATTCCTTTTTATGGTGTGCTACGACGGGAAAGTATTGAGTGTCGAACCGTCGTTTGAATGTTTCCCAGTCGACGGGCTCTTTCAGCCTGCTTTCCTCGGCCTCCTACCATATTCGGGCATTATCAGTGAGTTGTGGTTTGGCAATGTTCACCTACGCGTCCTTCGAAATTTGGGCGGCACCGAGGTCGTTGATTGTTCCCTTGAGCCATTCCTCAGATTCTAAGGGGGTTTCCTTCCCTGAAAAAGTCTTAGGGTGGAGCGATCTGAACTGTTTCACTCCCGCCGATCCTTAAGGAACTGGAGCCAGTACCTGTTTTAAAATTTCTGCTCGTTGCTGCCTACTCTCGCGCAGCTCTTGATGCAGGGAAGCTGTCTGCTACTGCTGTTGCTCCAATAGTCCTTGCATCATTTGTAGCATCGCTGCGTGTTGAGCAGTGGCTTCATTGTCTCCATTTCCCCTTCGGTTGCGGTGATGGTGTCGTCCAGCCTTGGATATCTGAATCAAAAGGGGTTAGGCTATAACTGGAGGCGACAGACATAGGATAGTAACTTGCAGGAGGAGAAACAATTCATGTCAGAGGGAAACTAGTAAGGAATAATAAAAACGAGAGACACGAGAGTGAAATTGTCGAAATCAAGATTTTATTAACAATGCTAACGGGAATACAAGGAATTATTAAATAGGGTCCTACTTCTATACACATTTTATTCGGCTCACTAAAAGCTAAGAGCTAAACAGGTGCCATTCGTCCATCAATTATGAAGCGGAAACTGCGCGTTATTGGCTCGGCGCTTGTTGATCTTTCTTACAAAACTGTAAAAGAAGGGAGGGCCTGGTACATCCCGACGTTAGAGTTGCGGAGGAGTACGACGAACACATCGATAAGCATGCCCCCGAATATAGAGGGTTTTCCCAATGAACCACATGTGTGGCCCGTATTCTCTTGGTTCTTCTTCTTCCACTGGAATTTCCTCCTCAGCGGGGGCCTCCTCTTCGGGCTCCTCCTCCTCCTCAGATTCTTCTACCTCCATGGGATCTTCCTCTTCCTCAACGGGATCTTCCTCTTCAGCAGGGACGTCCTCTTCAGGTTCTTCCTCTTCAGCAGGGATGTCCTCTTCAGGTTCTTCCTCTTCCTCGACGTGATTTTCCTCTTCTACCGGGGGTTCTTCTCCTCTATCTTCCATATCGTCCTTGGGGATATTTATTTGGGGACCTATTATTTCGTCGTCCGAATACCCAAGCGTAGCTTCAAAGGTGATGTTTGACGTGTTGTCCTCATCCGGAAGATGTGCCATGATCTGAGAAGGATGGTCATGGTCAGGATATAGAGATGTCAAGGAAAGGACGAGGAATGGGAAAACTTTATGAAATTGATACAAGCGGATGGGATTCACAAATATAATAAGTCAGTTAACAGTTTCATTTTAGTACACAAGACGGACCTGTATGGGCCACCACAAAAACCTGTCACGCCCCACTTCCCAAAAGAAGGTGAAGAGTGGCGTGGCACGGTCTGCAACCAAACTGTATTGAAGGTGGTCTATTCAATACAGTTACGTTAAGCGTAAGAATAATCATAGTATGCAGGGTGTGTACCAAAATAAAACAATAAAAGCGAAAGGCATTTATTTCCATTAACCAACTTTATTACATTCCAAGAGAAGGAGCAAAGCAAACTAATTGGTTTAATTACATCAAAGAAACAAAGCCCTAAACAAGTGGGTGACAAAGAAAACTAATTAATCCTCCGATACTAACTCTGCATAATCTTCGTTAGTCAGTTCCTCGCCTAGATCTTCATCATAAAACTCATTCCCATCTAACGGACATTCCAAAAGGGAAAAAAAAGAAAGTCCGTCAGCGAGTTATACTCGGGTAGGATTGCCTCATAAGGAAATAGGAGTATAAAAATGAACAGGTGTATATAAGAGTATGATGTATGCATGCAGACATAATGAAAGGGGTGTAAATGTTTGAAATGCACAAACTTAAGACGTTTTGAAGAGAGGTATATATGAGCATGAGTATGTTGTAAGTTATATGTAAATAAGTAGTAGGAAGTATAGGTGAAGGTAAAAGTTTGTATTAGTTTGTTAAACAAAGGTTCGGATACTCGCGATTATTCCGTTGTGGCCACGGAACAACAACTGGGGAAGTGAAATGTATCGTTTCACTTCCCTGGATCATAATCGAGTAGTAAGGGAACCCGAGTTCCGCATCCTCTTGCCTAATCAAACTACCCATCCCTGTTATTTAGTGTAAAGGTCTAGAGTTAGTGCGTATACCTCTAGCGATGGAATTTCCACATTGTATGGTATCCACATTTTTGGATCATTCGCGCTCAAATAGGGTTAGTAGTCGTCCACATTTTGGACTGGTCACCCTGCCTACAGGGATCTTCATATTGGTATAGTCGTCCATACATCAGACTGGTCACCCAGAATATTAGGATCTTCTCAATAAGTATTCCATACCTAGGTCCGCGCATTCTAACCCTAGCCGTATCATATGTCAGGTATGTCATAAACTGGAATTTTTTAAAAAAGTATTGATCTCGTTTAATATGGCCTCCACAGCCACTCGCTTTATTTTGTAAAGTACTTCATATCTTCTTAGGGAATGCTTAGTAAAAAGAATAATAGTGTTTAATTATCTTTTATTACTTATCAGAAAAACCATGAGGTTTGGAATATTTATCATTTTGGAAAAACATAATGTTTTACGGAAAAATATCCTTTCGATAAAAGCTTGTGGTGTTTATTTGAAAATCTTTTGCAAAAGATTTTTATATAGAGCTTAGGCACACTCACAATATGCACAATCAAGCCTAGAGCTAAGGTCTCCTAAGTCAACTAGACTGCTCCTAACTGTTCCAAAGGGCAAGTTGTGAGATCCTCAAATCGCCTCTTCACCGCCAATTGTGGCCAGATAAGCACAAGTAAAGAAAGGAGGGATTCGCTTACGAATCACCGTGAGACGGGCCTTTTAAAATTACCTTTCCCATTTGTCTAGCCTAGGCACCACAAAGTCTGGTTTAGATAAACGACCGATACCTACAACCTTTTCTTTGTCCTAATGAGCACGACAGTCCTTATTGGCCGAGTCTAATATTTTTTTAATTAACTCGTAGGTTGATGCAAAAATGTTTTTTGTGATTTTTGGGGTCCTAGGAAGGGTAATAAAATCCCCACCCAAACTGAATTGGTGTTATAGCCCCTTAAAAGTCCTTTTTTTTTAAAAATGCAAAGCAGTAAACACACAAAAATCTAAAACACTTGCCAAAAATCTGGATTGATGTTTATTTGAAAATTACATTTTAATAAGGTACTAGATATTCCTTTTGAAAAGATATCGTTATACGGATTATGATTCTTGTTGAAAATGGCCCTTCAATAAAGGTCGAGGTATTTAAATGAAATTAATAATTTTATGAAATTATAGTGTTTTAGGTTCGGGGTAACTTTTTAGAAAAATATGTTCGTTTTGGAAAAACCATAAGCCGTTATTTAAATTTAGTATTTTCCTCTTTAAAAAGGTTGAAGGAATTTAACAAAATTATAGTAGTTGAAGAAAAAATATAAGTAAAATATATGTATGTCGTATCTATAACATTTATTCCACATATCTTATCTCTTATGGATATTTTAAACAAATATAACATTTTAATGAAACGAGAGTATTTTGTGGAAGTAACCTATTTCGAGATCATAACAATAGTATGGGTGAGAGTAGGTATGAAAGGGGTGAATTAATATTCATGAGTTATAAATATTAGGCCTATCACATTCCATGTAGCATGAGGGTACAGTATTTTGGGTATATACGAGTGATTAAGGAACTCATTTTAATTGGAGGTTAAGATTATCATCATTAAGGGTACAAGGAATAGGAATGCACGAATATAATAACATCATTTTAAATAGGGGGTTGATGATTAGAAGTTGGAACTAGGTTATTGAGAAAAGAAGAAGGCGACAGAATGAGGGGAGAGAGGCGGATCCTACCTTTGGTTCGAATTAGATGTAGACGGTTGAAGACGTAGGCTTGTGCAAAGTTCCTCAATAGCTCTGCGCCCAGATTTTTCCTCGGCGATTGGGTGGAGTCGTAGCGTCGGCGTTGTCGATACGAAGGCACTGGTATTTTTTTCAGAATTTTTGGAGTTCTGAGGAGTGAGAAATCAATGTTTGAAGTTTCTATTTATAGGGTTTTTTCACCAACCAGAAAATCCAAAAAATTCGTTAAAACCCACGAAAATCCGCGCCGGCCCAATGATTGTGAATCATCAGTTGATGATTGCGCCCGCATCTAGAGGATCCTGGCCATTGGATCTGCATCCAACGGCCCAGTGCGCACCGTCACGCCGCTGCTAGGTCCCACGTGCCCGCGTGGCTAAGGATCACGCGGTTTCACGTGGTCCTCACCATGGGTCGCCGCCGCGCGTTCTGGGCCGTTGGATCGAGCATCCAACGGTCCAGGTTAAAGGGGTGTTTAAAAGAAATTAAATAAAAATTAATTAAAATAAAAACTCGGCAGATTATTTAAAATTATTGATTTGGATTAAAAAATTTGTTAAAAATAGTTAAAATTACGGAAAAATTATGGGAAAATTTCAGAAAATAGGTTTTATTGTTATCTTAAGTATAAAAATAATTTTGGGCCAAAATAAATAATATATCCCATATTTACGATTCTAGCTTAGTTATAATAATTATATAATACCTAGTTTATCCTTGATATTTTTGAACGTACACACACACACACACACACACACACACACACACACATATATATATATATAT
The DNA here is from genome assembly GCA_030015575.1 of Agapanthus africanus. Classification (NCBI taxonomy): domain Eukaryota; kingdom Viridiplantae; phylum Streptophyta; class Magnoliopsida; order Asparagales; family Amaryllidaceae; genus Agapanthus; species Agapanthus africanus. Next base: position 412,775,850 of record JASDDO010000016.1, read on the forward strand.
ATATATATATTGAATTAATTGTTTTAATTGATAATAAAAGTGTGTAGAGTATTTTAAGGTATTTATAAAATTTTATTAGAACATTTTTAGCCTAGGAAAATATAAATAATCTTTAGAAAATTCCTTTAACCCTATTTCTCGATGTCTTGAATATTACTAATACTATTTTTCTTCAAAAACATTCTTTTACCCATAAAATACGTAATTAACCACTCGACTCTAGGAATTTAAAATAAGAGTTATTTACGTATTTTGTGGGTAAAAGAATGTTTTTGAAGAAAAATAGTATAGGTAATATTCAAGGCATCGAGAAATCGGGTTAAAGGAATTTTCTAAAGATTATTTATATTTTCCTAGGCTAAAAATGTGCAAATAAATTTTTATAAATGCCTTAATATACTCTACACACTTTTATTATCAATTAAAACAATTAATTCAAACTATATATATATATATATATATATATATATATATGTACGTTCAAAAATATCAAGGATAAACTAGGTATTATATAATTATTATAACTAAGCTAGAACCGTAAATATGGGATATATTATTTATTTTGGCCTAAAATTATTTTTATACTTAAGATAACAATAAAACCTATTTTCTGAAATTTTCCCATAATTTTTCCATAATTTTAACTATTTTTAACAAATTTTTGATCCAAATCAATAATTTTAAATAATCTGCCGAGTTTTTATTTTAAATAATTTTTTTAAAACCCCTTTAACATGGACCGTTGGATGCTCGATCCAATGGCCCAGAATGCGCGGCGGTGCCCACGTGGTGGGGACCACGTGAAACCGCGTGATCCCCAGCCACGCGGGCATGTGGCACCTGGCGGCGGCGTGACGGTGCGCTCTGGGCCGTTGGATGCAGATCCAACAGCCAGGATCCTCTGGCGGCTGGCGCAATCATTGGGCCGACGCGGATTTTCATGGGTTTTAAAGAATTTTTTGGATTTTCTGGTTGGTGAAAAAGCCCTATAAATAGACACTTCAAACATTGATTTCTCACACCTCAGAACTCCAAAAATGCTGAAAAAAATACTTGTACTTTCGTATCGAAGACGCCGACGCTACGGCTCCACCCAATCGTCGAGGAAAAATCTGGGCGCGGAGCTATTGAAGAACTTTACACAAGCCTACGTCTTCAACCGTCTACATCTAACTCGAACCAAAGGTAGGATCCGCCTCTCTCCCCTCATTCTGTCGCCTTCTTCTTTTCTCAATAACCTAGTTCCAACTTCTAATCATCAACCCCCTATTTAAAATGATGTTATTATATTCGTGCATGCATATTCCTTATACCCTTAATGATGATAATCTTAACCCCTAATTAAAATGAGTTCCTTAATCACTCGTATATACCAAAAATACTGTACCCTCATACTACATGGAATGTGACAGGCCTAATGTTTATAACTCACGAATATTAATTCACCCCTTTCATACCTACTCTCACCCATACTATTGTTGTGATCTCGAAATAGGTTACTTCCACAAAATACCCTCGTTTCATTAAAATGTTATATTTGTTTAAAATATCCATAAGAGATAAGATATATAGAATAAATGTTTTAGATACGACATACATATATTTTACTTACACTTTTTCTTCAACTACTATAATTTTGTTAAATTCCTTCAACATTTTTAAAGAGGAAAATACTAAATTTAAATAACGGCTTATGGTTTTTCCAAAACGAACGTATTTTTCTAAAAAGTTACCCCGAACCTAAAACACTATAATTTCATAAAATTATTAATTTTATTTAAATACCTCGACCTTTATTGAAGGGCCATTTTCAACAAGGACCATAATCCGTATAATGATATCTTTTCAAAAGGAATATCTAGTACCTTATTAAAACGTAATTTTCAAATAAACACCAATCCAGATTTTTGGCAAGTGTTTTGTATTTTTGTGTGTTTACTGCTTTGCATTTTTAAAAAAACAGACTTTTAAGGGGTTATAACACCAATCCAAATTGGGTGGGGATTTCATTACCCTTCCTAGGACCCCAAAAATCACAAAAAGCATTTTTGTATCAACTTTCGAGTTAATTAAAAAATATTAGACTCAGCCAATAAGGACGGTCGTGCTCATTAGGACAAAGGAAAGGTTGTAGGCATCAGTCATTTATCTAAACTAGACTTTGTGGTGCCTAAGCTAGACAAGTGGGAAAGGTAATTTTAAAAGACCCGTCTCACGGTGATTCGTGAACGGATCCCTCCTTTCTTTACTTGTGCTTACCTGGCCACAATTGGCGGTGAAGAGGCGATTTAAAGATCTCACAACTTGTCCTTTGGAACAGTTAGAAGCAGTCTAGTTGACTTAGGAGACCTTAACTCTAGGCTTAATTGTGCATATTGTGAGTGTGTCTAAGCTCCTTATAAAAATCTTTTGCAAAAGATTTTCAAATAAACACCACAACCTTTTATCGAAAGGATATTTTTCCGTAAAACATTATGTTTTTCCAAAATGATAAATATTCCACAACCTTTTATCGAAAGGATATTTTTCCGTAAAACATTATGTTTTTCCAAAATGATAAATATTCCAAACCTCATGGTTTTTCTTAGAAGTAATAAAAGATAATTAAACACTATTATTTTTTTTACTAAGCATTCCCTAAGATGACACGAAGTACTTTACAAAATAAAACGATTGGTTGTGGAAGACCATATTAAACGAGATCAATACTTTTAAAAAAAATTCCAGTTTATGACATACCTGACGTATGATACGGCTAGGGTTAGAATGCGCGGACCTAGGTATGGAATACTTATTGAGAAGATCCTGATATTCCGGGTGACCAGTCTGATGTACAGACGACTATACAAATATGAAGATCCCTGCAGGCACGGTGACTAGTCCAAAATGTGGACGACTACAAACCCTATTTGAGGGTGAATGATCCAAAAATGTGGATAACATACAATGTGGAAATTCCATTCCTAGAGATATACGCACTAACTCTAGACCTTTACACTAAATAACGGGGATGTGTAGTTTGATTAGGCAAGGGGATGCGGAACTCGGATTTCCTTACTACTCGATCATGATCCTGGGAAGTGAAACGGTACATTTCACTTCCCCAGTTGTTGTTCCGTGGCCACAACGGAATAATCGCGAGTATCCAGACCCTTGTTTAACAAACTAATATGAACTTTTACCTTCACCTATACTTCGTACTACTTATCTACATATAACTTACAACATACTCATGCTCATATATACCTCTCTTCAAAACGTCTTAAGTTTGTGCATTTCAAACATTTACACCCCTTACTTTATGTCTGCAAGCATACATCATACTCTTATATACACCTGTTCATTTTTATACTCCTATTTTCTTATGAGGCAATCCTACCCGAGTATAACTCGCAGAAGGACTTTTTTTTCCCCTTTTGGAATGCCCGTTAGATAAGAATGAGTTTTATGATGAAGATCTAGGCGAGGAACCGACTAACGAAGATTATGCAGAGTTGGCATCGGAGGATTAATTAGTTTTCTTTGTCGCCCACTTGTTTAGGGCTTTGTTTCTTTGATGTAATTAAATCAATTAGTTTTTTTTGCTCCTTCTCTTGGAATGTAATAAAGTTGGTTAATGGAAATAAATTCCTTTCACTTTTATTGTTTTATTTTGGTACACACCCTGCATACTATGATTATTCTTACGCTTAACGTAACTGTATTGAATAGGCCACCTTCAATACAGTTAGGTTGCGGACCGTGCCACGCCACTCTTCACCTTCTTTTGGGAAGTGGGGCGTGACAGGTTTTTATGGTGGCCCATGCAGGTCCGTCTTGTGTACTAAACTGAAACTGTTAACTGACTTATTATATTTATGAATCCTATCCGGTTGTATCAATTTCATAAAGTTTTCCCATTCCTCGTCCTTTCCTTGACATCTCTGTATCCTGACCATGACCATCCTTCTCAGGTCATGGCACATCTTCCGGATGAGGACAGCACGTCAGACATCACCTTTGAAGCTACGCTTGGGTATTCAGACAACGAAGTAATAGGTCCCCAAATAAATATCCCCAAGGAAGATATGGAAGATGGAGGAGAAGAACCCCCAGTAGAAGAGGAAAATCACGCCGAGGAAGAGGAATCCGAGGAAGAGAAAGAACCTGAAGAGGACGTCCTTGCTGAAGAGGAAGAACCCGAAGAGGAAGTCCCTGCTAAAGAGGAAGATCCCGTTGAGGAAGAGGAAGATCCCATGGAGGTAGAAGAATCTGAGGAGGAGGAGGAGCCCGAAGAGGAGGCCCCCGATGAGGAGGAAATTCCAGTGGAAGAAGAAGAACCAAGAGAATACGGGCCACACATGTGGTTCATTGGGAAAACCCTCTATATTCGGAGGCATGCTTGTCGATGTGTTCGTCGTACTCCTCCACAACTCTACCGTCGGGATGTACCAGGCTCTCCCTTCTTTTACAGTTTTGCAAGAAAGATCAACAAGCGCCGAGCCAATAACGCTCAGTTTCCGCCTCATAATTGATGGACGAATGGCACCTGTTTAGCTCTTAGCTTTTAGTGAGCCGAATAAAATGTGTATAGAAGTAGGACCCTATTTAATAATTCCTTGTATTCCCGTTAGCATTGTTAATAAAATCTTGATTTCGACAATTGCACTCTCGTGTCTCTCGTTTTTATTATTCCTTACTAGTTTCCATCTGGCATGAATTGTTACTCCTCCTGCAAGTTACTATCCTATGTCTTTCGCATCCGGTTATAGCCTAACCCCTTCTGATTTAGATATCCATGGCTGGACGACACCATCACCGCAACCGAAGGGGAAATGGAGAGAATGAAGCCACTGCTCAACACGCAGCGATGCTACAAATGATGCAAGGACTACTGGAGCAACAGCAGTAGCAGACAGCTTCCCTGCATCAAGAGCTACGCGAGATTAGGCAGCAACGAGCAGAAATTTTAAAACAGGTACTGGCCCCAGTTCCTCAAGGATCGGCGGGAGTGAAACGGTTCAGATCGCTCCACCCTAAGACTTTTTCAGGGAAGGAAACCCCCTTAGAAGCCGAGGAATGGCTGAAGGGTACAATCATAGACCTCGGTACCGTCCAAATTCCGAAGGACGCGTGGGTGAACATTTCCAAACTACAACTCACTGATAATGCCCGAATATGGTAGGAGGCCGAGGAAAGCAGGCTGAAAGAGCCCGTCGACTGGGAAACATTCAAACGACGGTTCGACACTCAATACTTTCCCGTCGTAGCACACCAAAAAATGGAATGGGAATTTATACAGTTCCAACAGGGGAGCATGTGGGATAAATCGGTGGACGAGTATGCTTCGGAGTTCACGAGATTAAGTCGGTTTGCGCATCACCTGGTGGCAACCCCGAAACTATATGTTAAAAGATTCCGACAGGGGTTAGATCTGAAGACGCAGTCCTCCATGTCTTCTTCCACCTTATCAACTTATGATGAAATCTTAGAGGCGGCACGGAACTTCAAAGACCTTCAGAGACGCATAAGGAAGGATGACCGATTGACTGGCATTAAGCGACCAGCCAATCAAGTTCTTGGGGGATCATCTTCCAGATTTCACAGAAGGCAACAACCTAAGAGACCAGCAGGACCAACTACTTTCAGGAAACCAACAGTCACATGCAACCATTGCGGTAAAGCTGGACACTTCATAAGGGACTGCCACATTTTGAACAAGCTCTGTATGGTCTGTGGGTCTCCGGATCATGCTATAGGGGATTGTCCATAGAGAAGACGACCACTACTCTCGGACAACAGACCGGCCAACCTTGGAGCGCCTTAATAGGGAGCCCGGCTACCACCTGCTAATAAACCAATCGGGCACGGAACAGCAGCTAGAGGACCACCCCTGCCCCAGCAGAAGTGAGTTTTCCAGCAAGCTCAGCGCAACGGACCGAAGCGTCAGGCCTTTACTACGACCGCAGAAGATGCTGAAGCAATTAGGGAAGTGATTACAGGTATCGCTGTTTTGACTGTCATGTTTCCAAGTTCACTCCCATCTTGCATACACATCTTGTTAAGCTCATCACTAATTTTCCTTCCATCTATAACATAGGTATCCTCCTTGTAGCCTCTATACCTGCACTCACACTTTTTAACTCTGGTGCGTCGCATTGCTTCATGGCACAAAAGTTTGTGACCGCCAGCTCCATCCCCGTAACACCTCTCATCACCGAGTGGAACGTCAACACGAGAAACGGTGTGATCAAGTCCACTTCAGGATACGATCTGTGCCCCGTGGTAGTCTGCGGGCGAGGTTTCTATGCCAACTTTATGGTGATAGATATGCCTAATTTCGACGTGGTCTTGGGTATGGACTGGTTGAGTACTTTTTACGCTACTATCGACTGTCGTCAAAGGAGGGTAGTATTTGAAATCCCTGACCACCCACTGTTCATATTCGAGAGTGGAAGTAAGTCCTTAGACCCAGCAACCTACCGAGCTGTACTGAGAAAGGAAGAGACATTGTACACCGTACAAAGGGAGGAGAGGATGCCGATGGTCATACGAGAATTTGAAGACGTATTTGCAGAAGTGTCGGGTTTACCGCCGGATCGAGCGATCGAGTTCACCATAGACTTAGTACCGGGAACTCAACCCATATTGAAGACATCGTACTGAATGGGGCCAGCAGAATTGAAGGAGCTTCGGGCGCAAGTTGAGAACCATCTCAATAAGGGATTCATTCGACCCAGCTCGTCACCTTGGGGTGCTCCAGTTCTTTTGGTACCTAAGAAGGATGGGACTAAGCGGATGTGCATCGACTATCGGAATTAAATAAAGTAACAATCAAGAACAAGTATCCTTTGCCGCGGATAGATGACCTGTTCGATCAGCTGGAGGGAGCTCGAGTGTTCTCCAAGTTTGATACGAACAAGCTATCATCAACTCAAGGTGAAAGCGTCCGACATACCCAAGACGACTTTCAGGACTAGGTATGGACATTATGAATTCCTAGTGATGCCCTTTGGAGTAACCAATGCCCCTGCAGTCTTTATGAACTTGATGAATCAAGTATTTTACGAGCAATTAGACAAGTTTGTGGTTATCTTCATCGACGATATTCTAGTGTATTCTAAGAATCAAGAAGAACATGCGGAACACTTACGTGCGGTGCTCGAAACCTTGCGACAACACCAACTTTATGCAAAGCTCAGCAAATGCGAGTTTTGGTTAGAACATGTTGCATTCCTGGGGCATGTATTGTCAGGTGAAGGGATTTCAGTGGATCCAGCCAAGATTGTCGCAGTTCAGACATGGCCGATACAAAGAACTGTTACCGAGATCATGAGCTTTTTGGGACTTGCTGGATATTACCATCGTTTCATCAAGAACTTCTCCAAGATTGCGGAACCACTGACTGCTTTGACTCGGAAAGATGTACTGTATGTATGGTCCGAGGGTTGCGAGGAGCATTCGCAGAGTTGAAGACTCGTTTAACCTCTGCACCCATTCTTACGATTCCCGATAGGACTGGAGGATTCGACATACATTGCGACGCTTCGGGAAAAGGCTTGGGATGAGTTTTGCACCAACATGGCAGGGTAGTGGCTTATGCATAAAGACGATTAAAGGTGCATGAGCAAAACTACCCAATGCACGATTTAGAACTTGCCGCAGTTGTTTTCGCACTCAAGATTTGGAGACACTATTTATTGGGTGAGAGGGTAGATATTTACACCAATCACAAGAGCTTGAAATATATCTTCACCCAGAAGGAACTCAATATGAGGCAGAGGAGATGGCTGGAATTAACGGCAGATTTCGACGTAAATTTACAATATCATCCGGGAAAGGTGAATGTAGTCCCGGACGCTTTGAGTCGCCAACCAATGATTTCGAGTCTGACTACTCATTGGAGGAATCGTCAAGTTCTTAATGAACTAGAGACCGAGTTGATAATGCCCGGAATGCTTACATCCTTCATGAATTTGCAAATTCACCCAATATTAGTCGAACGGATCAAGACAGCTCAAATGGATGACCCGAGGTTGTGAAGGATCAGAGAACAAGTGGACGCGAATTTGCGGACGGACTTCATCATCCACGAAGATGGTTCTTTGAGATATGGATGCAGAGTCTATGTACTTAAGGGGGAGATGAGAGAGGAATTATTAAAAGAGGCACATTGTTCTCCATACTCTTTTCATCCGGGAGGAAAAAAGATGTACAAGGACCTCAGGCAAAACTATTGGTAGCATGGGATGAAGCAGGAGATAGCCAAGAGTGTATCCAAATGTCTTGTTTGCCAACAAGTAAAAGTATAACACCACAGGACGGCAGATCTATTACAGCCATTACCAATACCCGAATGGAAATGGCAAAACATTACTATGGATTTTGTGACCGCACTCCCTCGCAGCTCTAAGGGAAACGATGCTGTATGGGTGATTGTGGACCAACTCACCAAGTCGGCGCATTTCATACCTTTTCGAGTGGGTCAATCAACCGAAAGCCTTGCAGAAAGGTATATGGAGGAGATTGTCAGATTGCACGGCATACCGATTTGCATCGTGTCCGACCGAGATACACATTTCAGATCTCTGTTTTGGCAAAGACTACAAGAGAGTCTGGGCACGAATCTGAGTTTCAGTACCGCCTACCATCCTCAGACCGATGGCCAATCAGAAAAGGTTATTCAAATTCTCGAAGATATTCTCCGGGCCTGTATGTTGGATTTTAAAGGATCTTGGAAAGATCACCTGCACTTGGTAGAGTTTGCTTACAACAATAGCTACCAGTCTAGTATCGACATGGCACCTTTTGCCGCTTTGTATAGACGAAAGTGTAGGTCACCGTTAAGTTGGGACGATGTTGTGGATCGAGAACTTCTAGGCCCCGAGATAATTGTCGATACAGTGGAGGTGATAAGAACCATCAGGGAACAATTACGCATAGCACAAGATCGGCAGAAGCATTGGGTAGATACGAAGAGAAGGCCACTAGAGTTCTAACCAGGAGAACACGTGTTTCTGAAGATTTCTCCTAACCGGGGAGTAATACGCTTTGGGAAATGCGGAAAGCTCAGCCCACGGTTCAAAGGTCCATTCGATATTCTCGAACGAGTTGGAAAGATTGCGTATCTTGTAGCCTTGCCCCCTTCTCTGGAAGGCGTACACAACGTTTTTCATATCTCTCAATTGAGGAAATATGTCAGCGACCCTGGTCACATTTTGGATCATTCTGAAATCACCGTGGGGATTGACCTAACCTATGAACAGCAGCCGGTGGAGATCCTAGATCGGAAGGAAAAGATTTTGAGAGACAAGACGATCAGATTGATTAGGGTCATGTGGAGGAAGGACTCTTCCGGAGAGTCCACGTGGGAAAGAGAAGACGAGATGAGAGAACGATATCCTCACCTATTTGAAGCTTCCTTTATGTAATTTATCTTCTCTCTCCTTTTGACCTACCTTCTAAATTTCAGGGACGAAATTATTCTAAGGAGGGTAAATTGTAACGATCGAGATTTCTAATAAAATAACTCTTATTTTAAATTCCTAGAGTCGAGTGGTTATTTACGTATTTTGTGTGTAAAAGAATGTTTTTGAAGAAAAATAGTATTAGTAATATTTAAGGCATCGAGAAATGGGGTTAAAGGAATTTTCTAAAGATTATTTATATTTTCCTAGCTAAAAATGTGCTAATAAAATTTTATAAATACCTTAAAATACTCTACACACTTTTATTATCAATTAAAACAATTAATTCAATATATATATATATATATATATACACGTTCAAAAATATCAAGGATAAACTAGGTATTATATAATTGTTATAACTAAGCTAGAACCGTAAATATGGGATATATTATTTATTTTGGCCCAAAATTATTTTTATACTTAAGATAACAATAAAACCTTTTTTCTGAAATTTTCCCATAATTTTTCCGTAAACTATTTTTAACAAATTTTTTAACCCAAATCAATAATTTTAAATAATCTGATGAGTTTTTATTTTAATTAATTTTTATTTTATTTTTTTAAAAAAACCCCTTTAACCTGGACCGTTGGATGGTCGATCCAACGGCCCAGAACGCGCGGCGGCGCCCACATGGTGGGGAACACGCAAAACCGCGTGATACCCAGCCACGCGGGCACGTGGCACCTGGCGGCGGCATGACGGTGCGCCCTGGGCCGTTGGATGCAGATCCAACGGCCAGGATCCTTTGGCGGTGGGTGCAATCATCAACTGATGATTCGCAATCATTGGGCCGGCGAGGATTTTCGTGGGTTTTAACGAATTTGGATTTTCTGGTTGGTGAAAAAACCCTATAAATAGACACTTCAAACATTGATTTCTCACACCTCAGAATTCCAAAAATTTTGAAAAAAATACCAGTGCCTTCGTATCGACGACGCCGATGCTATGTCTCTACCCAATCGCCGAGGAAAATTCTGGGCACGGAGCTATTGAGGAACTTTGCACAAGCCTACGTCTTCAACCGTCTACATCTAACTCGAACCAAAGGTAGGATCCGCCTCTCTCCCCTCATTCTGTTGCCTTCTTCTTTTCTCAATAACCTAGTTCCAACTTCTAATCATCAACCCCCTATTTAAAATGATGTTATTATATTGGTGCATGCCTATTCTTTGTACCCTTAATGATGATAATCTTAACCCCTAATTAAAATGAGTTCCTTAATCACTCGTATATACCAAAAATACTGTACCCTCATACTACATGGAATGTGACAGGCCTAATGTTTATAACTCACGAATATTAATTCACCCCTTTCATACCTACTCTCACCCATACTATTGTTGTGATATCGAAATCGGTTACTTCCACAAAATACTCTCCTTTCATTAAAATGTTATATTTGTTTAAAATATCCATAAGAGATAAAATATGTGGAATAAATATTTTAGATACGACATACATATATTTTACTTACACTTTTTCTTCAACTACTATAATTTTGTTAAATTCCTTCAACCTTTTTAAAGAGGAAAATACTAAATTTAAATAACGGCTTATGGTTTTTCCAAAACGAACGTATTTTTCTAAAAAGTTACCCCGAACCTAAAACATTATAATTTCATAAAATTATTAATTTCATTTAAATACCTCGACCTTTATTGAAGGGCCATTTTCAATAAGGACCATAATCCGTATAACGATATTTTTTCAAACGGAATATCTAGTACCTTATTAAAATGTAACTTTCAAATAAACACTAATCCAGATTTTTGGCAAGCGCTTTGGATTTTTTTGTGTTTACTGCTTTGCATTTTTAAAAAAACGGACTTTTAGGGGGCTATAACACCAACCCAGATTGGGTGGGGATTTCATTACCCTTCCGAGGACCCCAAAAATCACAAAAAAGCATTTTTGCATCAACCTTCGAGTTAATTAAAAAACTATTAGACTCGGCCAATAAGGACAGTCGTGCTCATTAGGACAGAGGAAAGGTTGTAGGTATCGGTCCTTTATCTAAACCAGACTTTGTGGTGCCTAGGCTAGACAAGTGGGAAAGGTAATTTTAAAAGGCCCGTCTCATGGTGATTCGTGAACGGATCCCTCCTTTCTTTACTTGTGCTTACCTGGCCACAATTGGCGGTGAAGAGGCGATTTGAGGATCTCACAACTTGCCCTGTAGAACAGTTAGGAGCGGTCTAGTTGACTTAGGAGACCTTAGCTCTAGGTTTGGTTGTACATATTGTGAGTGTGTCTAAGCTCCTTATAAAAATCTTTTGCAAAAGATTTTCAAATAAACAGCACAACCTTTTATCGAAAGGATATTTTTCCGTAAAACATTATGTTTTTCCAAAATGACAAATATTCCAAACCTCATGGTTTTTCTGAGAAGTAATAAAAGATAATTAAACACTATTATTCTTTTTACTAAGCATTCTCTAAGATGACACGAATTACTTTACAAAATAAAACGAGTGGTAGTGGAAGGCCATATTAAACGAGATCAATACTTTTAAAAAAAATTCCAGTTTATGACATACCTGACATATGATACGGCTAGGGTTAGAATGCGTGGAGCTAGGTATGGAATACTTATTGAGAAGATCCCGATATTCCGGGTGACCAGTCTGATGTACGGACGACTATACAATTATGAAGATCCCTGGAGGCAGGGTGACCAGTCCAAAATGTGGACGACTACTAACCCTATTTGAGGGCGAATGATCCAAAAATGTGGATAACATATAATGTGGAAATTCCATGCCTAGAGGTATATGCACTAACTCTAGACCTTTACACTGAATAACGTGGATGGGTAGTTTGATTAGGTAAGAGGATGCATGTAACAACCGGGTTCAGTTATACCAATTTCTATTGCCGTATTTGTTTGTTTGTGGTGTTTTATTGATTTATCATGTTTGGATACGAATGGTAGTTTATTTTTACATTGCATTCGACCCGACCCGCTTGCTTGAACTGGTTGATTCATATTCCTAAACTACCATGTCCTGTTAATTAGACACGTGCATCTCATGTTTACTGCATTTTAACATTTCACCTAGCATCGCGTATTTTTACATGTAACATTTTAGATCACGTAAAATAAATTAAAATTGCATTTCATAGCCTACATGATACCCCTAACCCCGTGGTAGCACCCGCGCATCGTGTTCCGTTCAGTGAAACAGACGTGTTTGGATGGCTACGCGCACGTATGTGCGTCCGTTCTTGGGGGTATGCATTTTCGTTACCCGATTACTCATTTTAAAATTTGGAGGTCGCATTTATTTTTCGTATTTTAAATCTAAATTTTTGGACCCGACCCGGGCACATTTTTGAAATACTTTTGTATCTAGCCAAAAATCATTCATTTAAGATCTTTTAATATTAAACGAATATATATTTTTTCTGTTTACCCAAACTAATGAAAATCTTATAAAATTTTCTTTAAAATATTTTTCCCAACTAATCCCAGCTTCCCTTATTGTGCTGGGCCTCACCACCGAGCCATCTCTCTCTCTTCTATCTCTTTTCTCTCTCTCTCTTTTATTTTTCCCACCAACCAATCAAAATCCTTCGCTTTTATTGCCGGGCCGCACGAGCTCTCTCTCATCTTCTCTCTCTTTCCCTTTCTCTTTCTCTCTTTTTCTCCGCAGCTCTCTCCTCTCGCGCTCTCTCTCTCTCCTCTCGCGCTCTCTCTCTCTCCTCTCACGAACACAATTCGCTTCTCGAGTCGGGTCACCGCCCGACGCGATACCGTCACCTCCCTCCTTATTTCTCCCTCTGTTCTCTTTTTAAACCCGAGCGCTTCCTTTAACCCATCAACTCCTCACCTCCTCCACAAACCCTAAACCCTAAAACTTCATAACTTCATCACCCTCAACTCACTGAGCCTCCTTTTTCTCCTCTTCGCCATCTCCTTCTTCTCCTTTCCATTCCCGAGCCTTACCTACGCCCACAAGAACCCCAAGAACCCATCGCCACCACCTCATCCCGTCGCCGACCACCTCTCGCCGTCGCCTCCTCATTCATCTTCTCTTCTCTCCCTATCACCTCTGTTCTCTTTCCTCGCACCAACCTTGCACCAAGAGATCCAACAGCAGAACCCTATAATCTTGCACACCCAAACCCTAGCCGGAACCACAGCCATTACCCCACGCCGGCAAACCCTCGTCGTCGTCGTCCCTTGCCGACTCCCCTGGAATCTCAGAGCACCTACCACACAAGCATTTCTGACCCGTGTGATTCCCTTGTGAGTTGTTTGGATTCGTTCCGTATACCGTACGCGCGTCGCGACTTTTCCCGCCGACGTGTGACGTTCCGTATACCCGTTTCTTGATCCGTCGAGGCAAGTGAAACTTGCTACATGCTATTCATAATATTTTATACTCATTTAATTTCATATTAAACCTGTAGATCAAATCTAATGTCACATGTTCCATTTTTCCATTTCGATGTTCCATATATCATTTTAGATTTATAACTTGAAGCATATCATGTTGCATTTTGATTTACTATACATAGTACCCACATCCGTGTTTAAATCACTTAATAATTATCTGCATAGCCCACAGTACCTTTAAATAGTTTCTACCCCACCGGACACCCGTTTGCATCCATTTAACCTATTTTATATATAATTGCATCCCTAGATCATTTAACCCATAATAACGAGATTTTAACAATTCCATATTTGTTTAAGTGTATTTTACTTAATGTTGGAACCAGAACCCTAACTCTAATCAATAACTGCGCATCCATATACTTTAATCTGTACTTTTGCATATAACATCACAATGTTCCATTTTTATTGTTCCATTAGTACTCATACTTGTTTTGTATACCCATGCTTATGTTAGTTTGATTATGAGCACCCACATGACATTTTGTGCACCCCTGACATAACTTGTTACGCCTACTACTTAACACGACATGGTACCGTGCACCTCTTGACATGACATGATACCTATGTACTACCTGACTTGACCTGATGTACCATTGCTTTACCTGTTACCTAATGTTGTTACTAATGCCAACAAACCTGACTTGTTGTCCCTACGGACATTTCCTGTTGTCTATCCAGACAAACCTGTACCTGCCTGATCCTGTGTTGGCATTAGATCCAGATTATTTAATACCTGACTTGAACACATATAACTTAGGGGTATGGGGAAATCAATGATGAAACCTGACTTGTAACTCGACAGTTCGATACCTTTACTAATCAGTTTTAGAGGCTAGGCCAGCCTTGGGATGATGCTGCTGACATCATCCATCGTTACCCACTACCTTTTAGAGGCTAGGCCAGCCTTGGGATGATGCTGTTGACATCATTCATCGTTACCCCTTTTCCTTTCAGTGCCTCGCGGCATGTCTCGATTTCAGTCCGAGAATCTTCACCGTGATCCCGGGCACGCACGGGATACTATTGAGTTACATCGATGATCCTTCAAATTGATTTCAAAGACCTGAGAGTAGTTAACCCAACAGACCAGCTTAGATTACTCACTACACATTACCCCACTATCCTTACTTATATCACTGTTATACCTGTCTTACCATTTATACTCATACCTGCATGTATTGCTACCCCTGTTTATAGTATTGCTTGATATTATGATGCACTGACGTCTGGGTTTTGCATGGACCAGATTCCTTACTTTTGCTGCAGTCCGAGCAGGAGTATTTCAGTCAGCAGGCTGAGCAGTGAGGACTTGCTAGTAGTTAGTTCATTTACTTTCGGTATTATTTCATTCCTGATGTGAGCCCGCATTATGGGACGTACATTCCAGTTTATTCTTGTATTGGATCTTTTGCTTCCACATTATTTTATTCTTGACTCATTTTATTTTGGCTTATGGACATGTGTTAGATAGTTTATTATTGTTCTTGATATCTCTACAGCCGTAATGTGACTGTGAAAAGATACTTCCTATCCACAGATAGCATGGTTGGCTATGTCACGTGCCTATCTTAGAGTACTCTGGGAAGCGGGGCGTGACATGGTTCTTTTGGTATCAGAGCCATAGGTTATAGGTTAATCGGGTTTGATTCTTTTGTAGTTGGGTATTGGAACCAATACACGAATCAGAATACTTATGATTAGGAAACATGTCCTGCCACCTTACCGTCCTACCATTTTTGAATCTTAACCTCCGCCTGATTATACTTTTACGATATGCAAACCTCCTTTGCGTATCGACTTGAAACCTGGTTCCTTTTTAGTTATCTCTAGAACTTAGGCGACTTGGGTAGAGTTATGTGATTGTAGCTATGATACCGCGGCATGGTTACAATGTGGTACTCTATTTAAGTAACTTGGAGTTCTAGCCTTGATTCATATCCTTAACCTACATTTTGAATCTGTTATCATGCTAATCATTTTAGTGCTTTGATTTCAGGAATATGGCAGACAAGAATCTGAAAACTTATCAAAGGCGTGTTGACGAAGCCGCTATGCTTGGAGTAATACGTGGGATGTTGGAGAACCAAAGGCGACAGACCGAGCTGAACCAGCAGCAAGCTGACTCTTTACAGGAAGGCTTGCGGACTGTTCAGCAGTCCGTGAAAAGAGTTGTGGCCAGACCAGTGGATCGTGTGGGAACCATAGCGGATTTCAGGAGACTGGGTCCGTCTGTCTTTACTGGCCTGGAGGAGCCGTTGCCAGCGGAGCAGTGGCTGGTTGATACGGAGAACTTACTCATTGCAGCACAGATCCCAGAAGATAAGAGGGTGGATGTGGTATGCATCCAGTTGGTGGACTATGCCCGTGAATGGTGGCTTGTGGAAGAGACCCGCTTGCCCAAGCCGATCAGGTAGGCGGATTTTTCGAAGAGTTTCTTGGAGAAGTTCTTCCCGCGGACTACACGGGAGGAAATGGAAGAAAGGTTCATCAGTTTGAAGCAGAACGATGCACCTGTAGATGGACATGTAGCTGAGTGGACATGGCTCAGTAGATTCGCTGGACCTTTGGTTGCCAACGATGCTGATAGGGCAAGGAGGTTCATGCGCAGTTTGGATATGGACATCCAGAGGCAGATTGTCTCCCTGGGTTTGACCACTTTCTCACAGGTACTTACAGCGGCCCAAGAACAGCAAAGCCTATCTATGAAGACTGGGAGTACACAGCAGACAGCAGTTACAGTACAGAAGCCGGCATTTGCACCGAACCGAGCACATGGACACAGAGGTATTCCAGTGAACCGTCGTGGCGTAACACCTATGAAGAAGCCTGCTGTCGTTGATCAAAGAAGGAGCGTGATTTGTAACTACTGCCATTTACCCGGACATGTGCAAAGAGATTGTCGAAGGAGGCAAGGACTTTGTTTGGTTTGTGGATCGGCGTATCATACTATTAACGCTTGTCCGTCGAAACTTCGCACGAAGGATGATGTTCAGAAGCCGCCGTAGAAACCGTTTTCGGAACAGAAGCAGCTGATTCAGGGACCCAATCAAGATCGAGCTTTTACCCTGACGGCTGAGGAAGCTAAAGCTTCAGGAGAAGTTGTTTCAGGTATTCTACTTGTTCATGGTTTTCCCGCATTAGCGTTATTCGATTCTGGTGCATCCCATTGTTTTATGTCATCCAAGTTTATTGCTACACACTCGATTACTTGCACGCCCCTGTCTAGTTTCTGGGACATATACACTGGGAATGGGAAGATCATATCTAGTAGAGAATGTAAGGACTGTGCAGTTGTTGTTTGCGGACGGGAGCTGTTTGCGGATTTCTTGGTGATTGATACAGGCAGCTATGAAGTTGTCTTTGGAATGGATTTTCTCGGCACTTTCCATGCTCACATTGATTGTAGGGCAAAGAAAGTAATTTTCCAGATTCCTGGACATCCAGAGTTTATCTTTACTGGAGGAAGCAGTTCTGTCGGGCCAGTCGAGTTTAGGGCTAGGCCGACAACTAGTGTTCTTTCGTCGTTGGAGGTTGATAAGGATGAAGCGCCAGCTGTTGTTCGAGATTTCATGGACGTGTTTGAAGACATATCAGGTTTACCGCCGAAGCGAGACGTGGAATTCGCGATTGATCTTATTCCTGATGCAGCGCCAGTTTCTAAAGCGTACTATCCAATGGCACCAGTGGAGTTGGAAGAAGTTAAGAAGCAGGTTACTGAATTACTTGAGAAGGGTTGGATTCGAAGTAGTAAATCGCCTTGGGGAGCTCCAGTTCTTCTAGTCAAGAAGAAAGATGGCACAAGGCGAATGTGCATTGATTATCGAGAATTAAACCGGGTGACTATTAAGAACAAGTACCCGATCCCTCACATTGGCGGATTATTTGAGCAGCTTAGCGGCACGAGGGTATTCTCGAAGCTGGATTTGCGATCCGGATATCATCAGGTCCGAGTTAAGACAGAAGATATTAGCAAGACGGCGTTCCGAACTCGGTATGGACATTACGAATACTTAGTGATGCCCTTTGGAGTAACGAATGCACCGGCGATATTTATGGACTTGATGAACCGAATCTTTTCACCATTCTTGGACCAGTTTATAGTGGTGTTCATTGATGATATTCTGGTCTACTCGAAGAGTATTGAAGAGCATGCAGAACATTTGAAGATCGCACTACAGACGTTGAGACAAGAAAAATTATATGCAAAGATGAGAAAGTGCGAGTTTTGGCTGGAAGAAGTGAAGTTTTTGGGGCATATCGTGTCTGGTGATGGAATCGCCGTTGATCTCGAAAAGATTGCGGCAGTTCGAGATTGGCCGATTCCGAAGAATGTTGCGGAGATAAGAAGTTTTCTTGGACTCGCCGGGTATTACAGACTGTTCGTGGAGAACTTTGCTCGTCTGGCGGAGCCGTTGACCAAGCTTACGCGCAAGGAAGTACCATTTGTGTGGACGGATAAGTGTGCGTCAGCTTTTGAGGCGTTGAAGCAGAGATTGATAACCGCTCCTATTTTGACCGTGCCATACAGTTCCGGAGGATTGGTGATTCACAGCGACGCATCTGGGAAAGGATTGGGATGTGTTTTGATGCAGCATGGGAAGGTTATAGCGTACGCATCGAGACAGTTGAAAACCCATGAGAAGAATTACCAAACTCATGACTTGGAGCTAGCAGTTGTGACTTTTGCTTTGAAAATTTGGAGACACTACCTATTGGGCGAAAGGGTTGAGGTTTTCACCGATCATAAAAGCTTGAATTATGTGTTCACGCAGAAGGAGCTTAATATAAGGTAGCGCAGATGGTTGGAGCTGATGGCTGACTACGATCTTGATCTTAAGTACCATCCGGGGAAAGTTTATGTCGTGCCAGATGCGCTCAGTCGGTTACTAGCAATCCAGATGTTGACTGCACAGAAGGAACTCATTGAAGACTTTCGAAGATTTGATTTGGAGGTTGTGCTACCGCATTCTTTAGGACAGTTGATGCAGCTGCAGGTACATTCGTCGTTGATCGAGAATATTAAAGCACGCAATCGTAGGACCCTAGATTGCAAAAGTTTCGAGAACAGGTTGAAGCTGGACTTCGAACAGACTCACTGATCCATGAAGATGGTTCGTTGAGATATGGTAGCTGATTGTGTGTGCCAAAGGGAGATATTCATGAAGAACTTATGAAGGAGGCACACAGTTCAGCATATTCCGTACATCCAGGAGGCACGAAGATGTACCGAGATATACGACAGCATTTCTGGTGGGAAGGCATGAAACGGGAGATTGCCCGCTTTGTGGCAAAGTGCTTGGTGTGTCAGAAAGTTAAGGCTGAACATCAAAGGGTTGCTGGTTTATTGCAACCACTTTCGATTCCTCAGTGGAAGTAGGAACATATAACCATGGATTTCGTGACGGCTCTACCGTGGAGTCCAAAAGGCAACAATGCAGTTTGGGTGATTGTTGATCGATTGACCAAGGTAGCTCATTTCATCCCTTTTCGAGTTGGTCAATCAACAGAAAATTTGGCAGAACGGTACATGCAAGAGATTGTAAGATTGCATGGTGTACCAGTGAGCATCGTGTCCGACCGTGACACTCGTTTCTTATCACACTTTTGGAGGAGCTTACAGGAAAGTTTGGGGACTTGTTTGAAGTTTAGCACAGCTTATCATCCTCAAACAGATGGCCAGTCGGAGAGAACGATCCAAACTCTTGAAGATATGTTGAGAGCTTGCATGTTAGACTTCAAGGGTTCATGGGAGGATCATCTATATTTGGTGGAGTTTTCTTACAACAACAGTTTCCAGACGACTATTCAGATGGCTCCATTCGAAGTTTTATATGGTCACAAGTGTCGTTCCCCTGTTTGTTGGGACGATGTTGGTGAACGAAGATTGTTGGGACCAGATTTGGTTATGCAAACAGTTAAGAAGGTTAACACTATCCGAAATCATATGAAAGCAGCACAAGATCGAAAAAAGAGTTGGGCAGATACGTCGAGAAGACCTCTAGAGTTCGCCGTGGGTGATTTGGTATTCTTGAAGATATCTCCGACTAGAGGGGTGATTCGTTTCGGAAGTCGAGGAAAGCTTAGTCCTCGTTTCGTTGGACCCTTTGAGATTTTGGAGCGTGTTGGAGAAGTAGCGTATAGATTGGCGTTGCCGCAGTCCATGGCGAATGTTCATGACGTGTTTCACGTATCTCAACTCCGTAAATATGTTCGAGATGAAACACATGTGTTGGATCATTCGGAGCTAACTGTACGAGAAGATTTGACTTTTGAGAAGCGACCGATGTCGATCGTGGATCGAAGAGAAAAGGTTCTTAAGAACAAAGTTATCCCTCTTGTACTTGTTTCTTGGGGTAATCGCTCACATGGAGAGTCAACTTGGGAATGAGAAGATGAAATCCGGCAGAAGTTTCCGCATCTATTCTTGTAGTTTGATGGATTGTTTATCCTTTCTTGTTCTTGGAATTTCGAGGACGAAATTCTTTTTGTAGTTGGGTATAATGTAACAACCGAGTTCAGTTATACCAATTTCTGTTGCCATATTTGTTTGTTTGTGGTGTTTTATTAATTTATCATGTTTGGATGCGAATGGTAGTTTATTTTTACATTGCATTCGACCCGACCCGCTTGCTTGAACTGGTTGATTCATATTCCTAAACTACCATGTCCTGTTAATTAGACACGTGCATATCATGTTTACTGCATTTTAACATTTCACCTAGCATCGCATATTTTTACATGTAACATTTTAGATCACGTAAAGTAAATTAAAATTGCATTTCATAGCCTACATGATACCCCTAACCCCGTGGTAGCACCCGCGCATCGTGTTCTCGTCCCGTTCAGTGAAACGGACGTGTTTGGATGGCTACGCGCACGTACATACGTCCGTTCTTGGGGGTATGCATTTTCGTTACCTGATTATTCATTTTAAAATTTGGAGGTCGCATTTATTTTTCGTATTTTAAATCTAAATTTTTGGACCCGACCCGGGCGCATTTTTGAATTACTTTTGTATCTCGCCAAAAATCATTCATTTAAGATCTTTTAATATTAAACAAATATATATTTTTTTCTGTTTACCCAAACTAATGAAAATCTTTAAAAATTTCTTTAAAATATTTTTCCCAACCAATCCCAGCTTCCCTTATTTTGCTGGGGCCCCACCACCGAGCCATCTCTCTCTCTTCTATCTCTTTTCTCTCTCTTTCTTTTATTTTTCCCACCAACCAATCAAAATCCTTCTCTTTTATTGCCGGGTCCCACGAGCTCTTTCTCAGCTTCTCTCTCTTTCCCTTTCTCTTTCTCTCTCTTTCTCCGCAGCTTTCTCTCTCGCGCTCTCTCTCCTCTCGCGAACACTGTTCGCTTCTCGAGTCGGGTCACCGCCCGACGCGATACCGTCACCTCCCTCCTTATTTCTCCCTCTGTTCTCTTTTTAAACCCGAGCCCTTCCTTTAACCCATCAACTCCTCACCTCCTCCACAAACCCTAAACCCTAAAACTTCATAACTTCATCACCCTCAACTCACCGAGCCTCCTTTTCCTCCTCTTCGCCATCTCCTACTTTTCCTTTCCATTCCCGAGCCTTACCTGCACCCACAAGCACCCTAAGAACCCATCGCCAATGTAGGGTTGTTAGACACGCGCACAAGGTTCTACGAGGCATCAACCATGCCCGATTAAAATTTTAGCCGTGCCGAACAACCCGAAGCCGGATCTTTAAACTGGGGTTTAGGCGAAAACGAACATGTTAAACACTTTAACACTAAGTGAGAGGGATTATAACCTTTGTAGATCCGGTTCTTCACTTCATAAGCTCTGTGTTGAGGTCCCTTCGCTGCGATCATCGGGTTCGGGACTCTCGAGAGGTTCCACGAAGAGAAAGATGCAGTCTTGCTTCCGATCTTCGATACAATGATGATCTACCTTGAAGTTTCATTAACACAAGCTAACACTCATTAAAATTGAGTGAACACTCTCATCTAAAGGGCAAGGGAAGATGAGGATGATGAAGTAGGATTTTTGCTCTCTTTATTTATCTTTTTCTCACATTTGTTCATCACTTGGAAAAAAGCTAGTAAGCTTTTTCCATGAAGAAAGAAGAAGGAAGAAGATGAAGAATGATGATCTAATTCCTTTTGTGTTGAATAATGCAAAGAAGATAATGATCAATAATGCAACCATGGTTGTCCAAACCATTGTAGAGAATTAACCAAGGCTGGGGTTTGGGTTAGGTTAAGAAATGAGTTATAACAAAATATCTTTCACAAAACAAAACTAAACCTTCTAGAATCATATAGAAAGCATTAACCCAAATCAAACCCTAATCTTGTTTAATCTTTACTAAACATGTTGCATTAGTTATCATATCATGTTACAATATTATATATCACATATATAATATTTATTGTAACCAAATAAAATAATACAATTAACATATATCGCATATATATCAATGTATTACCCGAGTGAGAAAAAGAATCTTTTAATGAGCTAATATTAGTTAATGTAATTTAATATATCATATATATATTATTATACACTAAATTATCGAATCAACACTTGATCCGAAAATCCGGCTATATCGCATATAACCGACTAATATTTATCCGTACCGATTCATCGAATCAACACTTGATCCGATGACCCGGCTGATATCAAATATCGCGAGAATAGAATACGGTATCTCATATCGTATTATCCTCGGTCCCGCACATATCACATATGTGCTCCTACTCCGTTTTGCCTGAGCCAAGAAATCTCTGTGTAGGACTCTAAAGAATCGTCAATACGCCGGCAGTAGGTGATGATCATATCAAACACCCACAAGTTGCAAGCGGTCAGCTAAACGTAATAGCTACCCAGGTATTGAGCGCTCAGAAGATCAACAAGCAAGCCTGTACATTCTCCTGTGAATCCAAACAGTAACACTCCCGTACAGTCCGGTCTCGTCTTCTGATATATTGCATATCTCGCCTAGGGGTGGTAAACGTCAGACCCCAGTAGCTCGATAAGTCGTGTCGATATGAGGTCTATAACAGTTCGAGAAACTACTGATAACACTTACCAGTAAATCTCAGCAACCCTGGCCAGGGATTTCCGGTTATAGCCAATCGAACACAGCACAACATCAACTCCCTATACCGGGAGAGACGAATCCCCTCCTATCGCTCATTGCCTCCATGTGATTCGGGACTGTACCCAAAAGCCACCTTTTTGCATGCCCTCTTGGACGTGGTATGATGGAAATCAAAGCATAGTGGGAATCACACAAGACTCTATGACGATCTCGGGTCAACAGACTACTCTGTACCAGTGTCACCGGAGAACTGCCATCTGACGTGAGGTATAATACCATCTGGGAGTTCTCGGCGAGTCCGTCCAGTGTACCCAGTCTCCACTGAGCACCCGTACACCATCCTTGATGTCAAACACCGATGGATATGGGATCATCCATCGCCCATCATATGGGTCAAGATGCGTATACGCTAGTCTACTCTGGTGCATTGATGCCCTGTCTCGATACACCCTCGACTAGGAACAGTTATAGGATGTACTCGTCGACTACCGTGGCCCCACTAGTATGATCTCATCATAGTCCCAGTAGTCGAGTACATATCCTAAGGGCTTTATCAACATGTAACATATAGATAATCAGAGTACATGTTAAGATAAAGTACAACCAGATAGCATACTATCATGTCGAGCAAGAAAGTCCTCCTTATATATGTCCTAGCATCCACTACAATATACATCGTATGTACAGTAATGGCCTCTAGGGCATACATATAACTAACAATCTCCCACTTGCACTAGGGCCATCTGTTGTGGTATCACATACCCAACAATTAGCTGCGGTTGAAATATCTCATACTCAACCATCCCATAAATGTCTCTACTGGGAAAAAGGCCTTTGTGAGTGGATCCGCGCTGTTGTCCTCTGTGTCTACTCTCCTAACCTCGATCTCCCTGGAGATCAATCATCTCCATGATCAGGTGATACTGCCTAAGAATTATATCTGGATTTCTGATGGGACGGTAGTTCCTTGGCTAAAGCCACAACTCCATTGTCACACAATGGTAGGAACGAAGTTCATCTCATGAACTTATATATATCCAGACTGCCTCTTTGGTAGCATCTTTGGTAACGATGTATCTTGCCTTTAATCGTCTAGTATGTCACGGTATCTAGCTTGAAACTCTTCCAACATACTGTCCCTCCACTGAGGGTAAAGACAATGCCTGCGACTGACATTCAGTCGTCCTTATCACCCTGGAACCTTTCCAGTGATTCTCCCCAGGATCGATTGATACCATCTCACTACAACTAGTGAGTATCCTAACATCCAATTAGATCTATCTCATAGATCCAAAATCCAGGATTTAGGAGGTATCACTTTGATCCTGTATGGAGAATCCTTATGATAAGCGGAGATTGACCGAGCGTATCATAGGAAACTCCTCCCCTATCAAGAGTATGTCATCCACGTACTCTACGAGGATCACCACCATACTCTCTACTACCTTTTTGTATATACAAGGTTCATCTACCATTTTGATGAAGTTAAACTCTTTGACTTCCACATCAAAACAGATGTTCCAACTCCGCGATGCCTGCTTTATCATATAAAACATCTTGCTCACGTTTCCGCTGCTCTCACTGTCTACGAAGCCCTCTGGCTGTGTACTTATAGACGCTCTTTTCTAAAACATCATTTAGAAAAGCAGTCATGACACCCAACCGCCAGATATCGTAGTCATGGTATGTAGCCGTGGCAAGTAGGATCTGGATGGACTTAAGCATAGCTTTGAAAGTCTCAACTTTTCCATGTACACCAAGTAATCTTCTCAAGATATACTTGCTCCTGATGGGGATTTAACCCTTCAGATAAAGCAACTAAAGTCCATACTTTGTTGGTGTATAAGGATTCCATCTCAGATCGATAAGCATCCAGCCATTCTTACAGAGTCCCACTCCTGATGGCCAGCCCGAAACTAGTTGGGTCATCATCTCATGATGCAATCCCCGCTCCCACTGTTATAGAGAAACCGAAGTAACTCTCAGGTGGGTGAGGAACCCTACTAGATCGGCGGAGAGGCTGAGGTTCGTTGGAAACTATTGAATCCTTTGGTTCTACCAAATCATCAGCTGCAGTTTGTATAGCTGGAACTTTTCCAGTTCTACATAACAGACCTTGCCTCGAGCTTATCCGAATTTTGCTTTTAGACATAGTCCGGACAACCCCAAATCTTAACAAGCTTAAGATATGGGCTCTTCCCTTTCCATATCACATATGAAGTGGTAGACAACTGATTTGATTTGAACCCTATTCAATAGGTATGCAGCTTCTCAAGTGCATAACTCCCAAAAGAAAATAGGAAACTCAGTAGTACTCATCATAAAGCACACCATATCACATAGGGTGCTATTGCTCCGCCCCGATACACCGACGTGCTGTGTTGTATACGGAGGAATAATGCTGAGAGAGAATCTCATTCTCCTTTAGAATAGTCTAGGAATTCCGTGCTCAAGTATTCTCCTCCTTGATCTCATCAAAGGACATAATACTTATACCCGTATTTTGGTTCTCTACTTCTAACTTATATTCTGTGAATATCTCAAAAGGTTCGGACTTGTGTTTCAACAGGAACATATGTCTGAATCTTGAGAGATTATCAGAGAATGTAATGAAGTACAAAGAACCGGTCTTGGCATGTGTAGACAGGGGACTTACATACATCAGCATGTATCAATCCCAAGAGTTCACTAACTCTTTCTCTGTTTCCAATAAACAGAGCTTTGGTCATCTTATCTTTGTGACATGACCGGCAAGTTTCACAAGATGTTAATTCAAACAAATTTAAATATGCATCTAAATGTAACTTAGCTAGTCGGGTCGCAATGATATGACCTAGTCTACAATGCCTCAAGAAGGATTCGTTCATATCTGAACTCTTCCTCTTGTGTGTATTCCGTATACTAAGAACTGTAGTTTGATTTAGAACATCAATGCTTTTAGATAACGTACCTGAACCGATCAACTCTTGATATAGGAAATGTTCAAAACATTATCCAACAATACAAAATTTTATCATTTCTTTACTAATAAAGAGACTGATATGATTTTGTATATCAGGTTCGGTATCTAATAACATTCGTTCAGAATCAATGTATTCTGGTAATACAGGGTAATAGTGACCAACAGACTTGGCTGCAACACTTGCACCGTTTCTATCTCATGAAACCTATCACCCGTTCTCAGTTCTCTACCTTTCTGTAGCCCATGTAACAGATTACATATGCGGGATCCTGATCTGGTATCTCATACCCAGGACGTAAAGGATACTGAGAAACAGTTCTCTGTAATGAACACACCCGAAGAAGATACATCAGCATGCACTTTCTTCGTTTAGGCGGCACGGGAAATCTGGTATTCCCCAATTTCCTGCTCTGTCTTATAACAATTATAAGTTGGAGCGGGACCAACGTTCCCCAGCTCAGTATAACAAGCGGGTTCGGTCAATATATCCGTTTTATTATCTTGATTAAGGCGTGATATGGTCGCTATCTGGAGAGAGAGAGAGAGAAGAAAACACTCAGCGTATGCTCTTGCAAGATTAGATTGGTTATCTAATAAATCTAATCAGGATGTCTCCCACTGTATTAATCAAATCTTTCTTCAAACCTTAAAAGGAAAGACTAGCCGGGATTTAGCCAGGCCAGTGTCGGTACTTTGAGGGAGGTCCCCCGTGCTTTCGCACGAACCTAATTAAAGTAAACCTCGTTTTCCCAGAGGCGTAACCCCGTTAACACCTTTCTAGACACCTACTTGATCGGCTAATTGTAATGTGTAAAACTCTCCCAGGAGTAACTCTTACTCGCAGCGGGTATCGGGATCCAACTATCTCATAGAAGGTATGCAATCTCATTGCAAATTTCAACACTTGAAATTCCCAATAACATTTTGCCCCTAGCATCTTATGACCTTGGCTAAGGTCAACAAATCATAAGTGCTAGCCAAGTTCAACCCGTCATTTCCCGATTGAATTAAACCCACCCGCACGACCTTTGGTTAAGGTCAACAAAGTCGCACGACTACCCTAACTCAATCGCATCATATGCTTATACAGATAAGCACTAATCAGCTACCGCACACTACGCCTTGGCTAAGGTCAACAAACGTAGCACGAATACTAACCAGTACTTATCTGAAATGACGGAGGGCTACGACAGGTTTTTAAGAAAACCCTTTGCATAATGAACTTGATATCGTTGTAGAATCGAATGATTTTGAAATGGAGTGTTTTTGAGGCTTTTCTAGTTTTGCTAAAGGGGTCACTCCCGGTGAAGGGATCGTCGGCCCTTTCCTCATCGAATAAGGTGCATGATATATCATATATATCACTATGCAAAGCAAGAACTATAGGAGAAATCAAAAGACAAACCAAGGGGTGTAGCATCTGCCAGTCATTGCTAAAGGGGTCACTCCCGGTGAAGGGATTTCGGCCCTTTCCTTATCGAATAAGGTGCGGGATGTTCTACAAGGAACACCGCGATGCAAAACAAGAACCGTAGCTACCTGTTTTTGAAAATTCGATTCCACAACATCTTTAGGTTTCTTTTATTTCATTAATCTCATTAATGAAGTCCCATTTTATTATGCTTCACAAGCATCTCTTTTGAAACGAAATCTGCAATATAACATATATATTATATATATAATATAAACATTCGTCTTAGGCAGTAATATGATCTCATCACAGAACATTGCAGCAGAAGAACATATATGAAATATTGGATATACTAGGACGTCCGTGTTTTCAATACGAGCCTGTATAAAACACGGATTCCACGATCGCGATGAATAGCCAAACCCACATCCCTAGACACCTACGAGAGCGGCAAGTAACACTGCCAATTCTAGGGTTAGGAGACCCGGTCTCGACTCCTCGAGATGGTCTCCCACTGGACCCCAGAACCCGGTTACTTGTGCTCCCCGCCTTGGGTCTACCTAATGCGGAAAAGTAAATAATATACAAAAGGTGACATCTTCCGCTACCTGGAAGTGCCCCAATAAAAGAATATTACATACAAATGAATTTTACATGAATAAAAATAAAAACTCTCATCTCACATAAAACCCCCGTCTATTCAGAACACGACAATCCAATACAACATATCACAGCAACACATAATATCTCATATCATCAACGTAAGCAAGTATGCGTATCCCGATTGTCGTTGATGTATAGCAACGAAGCCAGCGATACACCACATACTACGCTTACGGTCACAGAAAAGAAAGTGTAAAACTACAACAGTTGGAATCCGCAACCTCTTTAGACATCGCATGCCTAACCAAATGAATTCTTTAGATATCACATGCCTAACAATTATAAACCCCGCATTTCAGTCTCTTTATCGAAAACACTTTTCAATATCAAGTCGGGCAATTCAACAAGATTCCCGACATCCTGATCGAATGCTCGTCGCAAACTTTAATAGACGGCCGCACCCCCGGATGCCGTCGACGAAGTGCACTAAGGTGGAACACCGCTGCCGCGAGCACCCGAACGGATGCTTTTGGCAACAGGGTTCTCCTACAGTCACTTGGTCGGGGCTATGGGGCATGGTTGTCTATTAAGTTTACCCGGCGAGTATCCGCGTACACTACGTGATTGCAACGGACTTTTGATCACATCAAAATTCCATGGCAACCGATCATCGAGACTAAACTGCTATGTTTATAACATTCAAATTAGTTAACTCATAACTACTTGTGGATTCCAAATATTGTATCACATTCCAGATAAATAGACAATGTTAAACTTTCTGATCGAATAATCAAACGCCCAAGTTTTCCCCAATATATCTCAACACTTGAAATCAGTTTAAAAACATCCATGACATGCCACAGTACCAATGGTCCAACCGTAGAAGGGTCAAGCCAACGCCTCACATGTGGCACGCCGTACTGCCCCAAACCCTAAGGTTCAAAAGGCAGTTCAAGACGGTCACATAATCGAGTTAAGGTTTGTTGTCTTCTAGAGGGTCCACCGTGTTACTTGCACGACCTAGAACGTTCTTAAACTCAAGAAAAAATCCAACTTTTGAAAAATTTTCCGACTGGGGAAAAAGTGAGTTATTGATATCCGTTCGAACTTTTTAACAGTTTCTAAAATTATCTGGAAAAACTAAACAAAGTTAAATTATCCGATCGAATCAACGAGTCCCTAATACAACCCTCGAAAACTCAACACTTGAGTGGAATTAAAATATTCCCAGAAAAAATTGCCAAGAAAGGACCTAAGAATAATTAAGTGAAATTCCAGGGACTAAGTCCAAATTTTGGCCGCGGAACCGCCGCAAAAACCATGGTTTAGCCGCGGTTCCGCGGTCAAATTGTTGACTCAGAGATCCGTACTTCACAGTAATTCTTAGTTTTTCCTGCTTGTTTTTCGGAGCATTTTTAATTCAGAAAATATCAACTTTTTGAAAATTGTACAGAGAGGGGTTAATATCGGGTATTCGGAGTTCGATCGGACTTTAAACTTCGTCTACACTTCGCCTAAAGCTCAAGCTTGGCTCTGATACCACTGTAGGGTTGCTAGGCACGCGCACAAGGTTCTACGAGGCATCAACCATGCTCGATTAAAATTTTAGCCGTGCCGAACAACCCGAAGCCAGATCTTTAAACTAAGGTTTAGACGAAAACGAACATGTTAAACACTTTAACACTAAGTGAGAGGAATTACAACCTTTGTAGATCTGGTCCTTCACTTCATAAGCTCCGTGTTGTGGTCCCTTCGCTGCGATCATCGGGTTCCGGACTCTCGAGAGGTTCCACGAAGAGAAAGATGCAGTCTTGCTTCCGATCTTCGATACAATGATGATCTGCCTTGAAGTTTCATTAACACAAGCTAACACTCATTAAAATTGAGTGAACACTCTCATCTAAAGGGCAAGGGAAGATGAGGATGATGAAGTAGGATTTTTGCTCTCTTTATTTATCTTTTTCTCACATTTGTTCATCACTTGGAAAAAAGCTAGTAAGCTTTTTCCATGAAGAAAGAAGAAGGAAGAAGATGAAGAATGATGATCTAATTCCTTTTGTGATGAATAATGCAAAGAAGATATTGATCAATAATGCAACCATGGTTGTCCAAACCATTGTAGAGAATTAACCAAGGCTAGGGTTTGGGTTAGGTTAAGAAATGAGTCATAACAAAATATCTTTCACAAAACAAAACTAAACCTTCTAGAATCATCTAGAAAGCATTAACCCAAATCAAACCCTAATCTTGTTTAATCTTTACTAAACATGTTGCATTAGTTATCATATCATGTTACAATATTATATATCACATATATAATATTTATTGTAACCAAATAAAATAATACAATTAACATATATCGCATATATATCATTGTATTACCCGAGTGAGAAAAAGAATCTTTTAGTGACCTAATATTAGTTAATGTAATTTAATATATCATATATATATATTATTATACACTAAATAATCGAATCAACACTTGATCCGACAATCCGGCTATATCGCATATAACCGACTAATATTTATCCGTACCGATTCATCGAATCAACACTTGATCCGATGACCCGGCTGATATCAAATATCGCGAGAATAGAATACGGTATCTCATATCATATTATCCTCGGTCCCGCACATATCACATATGTGCTCCTACTCCGTTTTGCCTGAGCCAAGAAATCTCTGTATAGGACTCTAAAGAATCGTCAATACGCCGGCAGTAGGTGATGATCATATCAAACACCCACAAGCTGCAAGCGGTCAGCTAAACGTAATAGCTACCCAGGTATTGAGCGCTCAGAAGATCAACAAGCAAGCCTGTACATTCTCCTGTGAATCCAAACAGTAACACTCCCATACAGTCCGGTCTCGTCGTCTGATATGTTGCATATCTCGCCTAGGAGTGGTAAACGTCAGACCCCAGTAGCTCGATAAGTCGTGTCGATATGAGGTCTATAACAGTTCGAGAAACTACTGATAACACTTACCAGTAAATCTCAGCAACCCTGGCCAGGGATTTCCGGTTATAGCCAATCGAACACAGCACAACATCAACTCCCTATACCGGGAGAGACGAATCCCCTCCTAACGCTCATTGCCTCCATATGATTCAGGACTGTACCCAAAAGCCACCTTTTTGCACGCCCTCTTGGACATGGTATGATGGAAATCAAAGCACAGTGGGAATCACACAAGACTCTATGACGATCTCGGGTCAACAGACTACTCTGTACCAGTGTCACCGGAGAACTGCAATCTGACGTGAGGTATAATACCATCTGGGAGTTCTCGGCGAGTCCGTCCAGTGTACCCAGTCTCCACTGAGCACCCGTACACCATCCTTGATGTCAAACACCGATGGATATGGGATCATCCATCGCCCATCATATGGGTCAAGATGCGTATACGCTAGTCTACTCTGGTGCATCGATGCCCTGTCTCGATACACCCTCGACTAGGAACAGTTATAGGATGTACTCGTCGACTACCGTGGCCCCACTAGTATGATCTCATCATAGTCCCAGTAGTCGAGTACATATCCTAAGGGCTTTATCAACATGTAACATAGAGACAATCAGAGTACATGTTAAGATAAAGTACAACCAGATAGCATACTATCATGTCGAGTAAGAAAGTCCTCCCTATATATGTCCTAGCATCCACTACAATATACATCGTATGTACAGTAGTGGCCTCTAGGGCATACATATAACTAACAGCCACCACCTCATCCCGTCGCCGACCACCTCTCACCGTCACCTCCTCATTCATCTCCTCTTCTCTCCCTATCACCTCTGTTCTCCTTCCTCGCACCAACCTTGCACCAAGAGATCCAACAGCAGAACCTTATAATCCTGCACACCCAAATCCTAGCCGGAACCGCAGCCATTACCCCACGCCGG
This sequence comes from Agapanthus africanus, assembly GCA_030015575.1. Classification (NCBI taxonomy): domain Eukaryota; kingdom Viridiplantae; phylum Streptophyta; class Magnoliopsida; order Asparagales; family Amaryllidaceae; genus Agapanthus; species Agapanthus africanus. The sequence goes on from JASDDO010000016.1 coordinate 412,807,659, forward strand.
CAAACCCTCTTCGTCGTCGCCCCTTGCCAACTCCTCTGGAATCTCAGAGCACCTACCACACAAGCATTTCTGACCCGTGTGATTCCCTTGTGCGTTGTTTGGATTCGTTCCGTATACCGTACGCGCGTCGCGACTTTTCCCGCTGATGTGTGACGTTCCGTATACCCGTTTCTTGATCCGTCGAGGCAAGTGAAACTTTCTACATGCTATTCATAATATTTTATACTCGTTTAATTTCATATTAAACCTGTAGATCAAATCTAATGTCACGTGTTCCATTTTTCCATTTCGATGTTCCATATATCATTTTAGATTTATAACTTGAAGCATATCATGTTGCATTTTGATTTACTATACATAGTACCCACATCCGTGTTTAAATCACTTAATAATTATCTGCATAGCCCACAGTACCTTTAAATAGTTTCTACCCCACCGGACACCCGTTTGCATCCATTTAACCTATTTTATATATAATTGCATCCCTAGATCATTTAACCCATAATAACGAGATTTTAACAATTCCATATTTGTTTAAGTGTATTTTACTTAATGTTGGAAGCACAACCCTAACTCTAATCAATAACTGCGCATCCATATGCTTTAATCTGTACTTTTGCATATAACATCACAATGTTCCATTTTTATTGTTCCATTAGTACTCATACTTGTTTTGTATACCCATGCTTATGTTAGTTTGATTATGAGCACCCATATGACATTTTGTACACCCCTGACATGACTTGTTACGCCTACTACTTGACAAGACATGGTACCGTGCACCTCTTGACATGACATGATACCTATGTACTACCTGACTTGACCTGATGTACCATTGCTTTACCTGTTACCTAACCTTGTTACAAATGCCAACAAACCTGACCTGTTGTCCCTACGGACATTTCCTGCTGTCTATCCAGACAAACCTGTACCTGCCTGATCCTGTGTTGGCATTAGATCCAGATTATTTAATACCTGACTTGAACACATATAACTTGGGGGTATGGGGAAATCAATGATGAAACCTGATTTGTAACTCGACAGTTCGATACCTTTACTGATCAGTTTTAGAGGCTAGGCCAGCCTTGGGATGATGCTGCTGACATCATCCATCGTTACCCACTACCTTTTAGAGGCTAGGCCAGCCTTGGGATGATGCTGTTGACATCATTCATCGTTACCCCTTTTCCTTTTAGTGCCTCGCGGCATGTCTCGGTTTCAGCCCGAGAATCTTCACCGTGATCCCGGACACGCATGGGATACTATTGAGTTACATCGATGATCCATCAAATTGATTTCAAAGACCTGAGAGTAGTTAACCCAACAGACCAGCTTAGATTACTCACTACACATTACCCCACTGTCCTTACTTATATCACTGTTATACCTGTCTTACCATTTATACTCATACCTGCATGTATTGCTACCCCTGTTTATAGTATTGCTTGATATTATAATGCAATGACGTCTAGGTTTTGCATGGCCCAGATTCCTTACCTTTACTGCAGTCCGAGCAGGAGTATTTCAGTCAGCAAGCTGAGCAGTGAGGACTTGCTAGTAGTTAGTTCATTTACTTTCGGTATTATTTCATTCCTGATGTGAGCCCGCATTATGGGACGTACATTCCAGTTTATTCTTGTATTGGATCTTTTGCTTCCGCATTATTTTATTCTTGACTCATTTTGTTTTGGCTTATGGACATGTGTTAGATAGTTTATTATTGTTCTTGATATCTCTACAGCCGTAATGTGACTGTGGAAGGATACTTCCTATCCACAGGTAGCATGGTTGGCTATGTCACGTACCTATCTTAGCGTACTCTGGGAAGCGGGGCGTGACAATGCGGAACTCAGATTCCCTTACTACTCGATCATGATCCCGGGAAGCGAAACGGTACATTTCACTTCCCTAGTTGTTGTTCCGTGGCCACAACGGAATAATTGCGAGTATCCAGACCCTTGTTTAACAAACTAATACAAACTTTTACCTTCACCTATATTTCCTACTACTTATCTACATATAACTTACAACATACTCATGCTTATATATACCTCTCTTCAAAACGTCTTAAGTTTGTGCATTTCAAACATTTACACCCCTTACTTTATGTCTTCATGCATACATCATACTCTTATATACACTTGTTCATTTTTATACTCTTATTTTCTTATGAGACAATCCTACCCGAGTATAACTCGCTGACGGACTTTTTTTTTTCCCTTTTGGAATGTCCGTTAGATGGGAATGAGTTTTATGATGAAGATATAGACGAGGAACCGACTAACGAAGATTATGCAGAGTTGGCATCGGAGGATTAATTAGTTTTCTTTGTCGCCCACTTGTTTAGGGCTTTATTTCTTTGATATAATTAAACCAATTAGTTTGCTTTGCTCCTTCTCTTGGAATGTAATAAAGTTGGTTAATGGAAATAAATGCATTTCGCTTTTATTATTTTATTTTGGTACACACCCTGGATACTATGATTATTCTTACGCTTAACGTAACTGTATTGAATAGACCACCTTCAATACAGTTAGATTGCGGATCGTGCCACGCCACTCTTTACCTTCTTTTGGGAAGTGGGGCGTGACACATACTCAGGATGTTTGTGATCATCAAAGCCTAGTGGTTGCACTATATATACTTCTTTATCTATTGTCCCATTCAAGAATGCGTTTTTTACGTCCATTTGAAATACTGTAAAGTTTTTAAAACAGGAAAAGGCTAATAATTTCTTTATAGCATCATGTCGAGCCACTGGTGCGTAAATTTCGTCATAATCAATTTCTTCGACTTGATTATAATCTTGAGTAACTAATCGTGCTTTATTTCTTACGATATTCTATGATTCGTCTAGCTTGTTTCTAAAAACCCATTTAGTTCCTACAATTGGTCTATTATTGGGTTTTGGAACTAATTTCCAGACTTTATTTCTTTCAAATTGATTTAACTCTTCTTGCATTATTTCCATCCAATGCTCATCATTCTCAGCTTCTTTAAAATTCTTCGGTTCTATAACCGAAATGAATGCTGAGTTGACACATAAGTTAAATCTTGATGATTTAGGAACCACTTGTTCCCCTCCGAACGGCGGCCGCGATGTTAGGACGTCTTGCCTGAGGTTCGGGGCAGATGCTATTTGGTTTTATCCGTCCACCTCTCCGAAGATGCCAAGTTGATTTATGGCATAGTGTATCGGAGGTTTAAACGGATGCGACCGATGTAGCAGACTTCGTCAGATTCCTCCTTGTTTGAAGGGGTTTTTGATTGTGGGGACGTTTTTCCCTGCAGGCGCAAGCCCCTGCAGTTAATTACGCTACCGCATCGCGGTAGCCACTTTCTCCTTCTCCAGAATTTCACTTCGTGTCGTGTGTGTTTGTTTTGATTGTGGATGCCCGTGGATTGTATACGGAGACTAAGTGATGCCGTCGCCCGTAGGACGTGGATTAGTCCAAATCCGTATTTACTTAGATTTGGGTTTGGTGTTTTGGTTTAAGGATACGTTAGCCATATTTGGGGCTAAGATCGACTTAAACGTTTGTTAAGGATACGTTAGTCTGATTTGAGACCAAGATCAACTTAAAGCGATCGTCTAGATCCACTTCCAGTTTAGGGACGTAGTGGTCCATAAGTAGTTTAAGGACGTTGCGGTCCATATTCCAGTTTAGGGACATGGTGGTCCATATTCCAGTTTAGAGACATGGTGGTCTATGTTTAGTTTAAGGACGCTTAAGTCCGTGGGTTCAAGGTCCCCACAGTCCGTGTTTTAGTTTAAGGACGCATAAGTCCGCAGGTTTAAGGATCCCACAATCCGTGTTTTGGTTTAAGGACGCATAAGTCCGCGGGTTTAAGGATCCCACAATTCGTGTTTTGGTTTAAGGACGCATAAGTCCATGAGTTTAAGGACCCCACAGTCCGTGTTGATGTGTGGTTGTCGGGACCCGTCACCTCTCTGACGTCGTTGAAGGATTACAACGATAGGAGTCAGAGGAGTTCGGAGATGTACCCTCGAACCGGTTGTAAATTGATTTAGGAGAGCAGCTGTGCTCAGTCAATTTAATTTGAGGACTTACGGCCATGATTAGGCTAAGTCCAGTCGAAAAATGTTCAACACTTTTATTTGCGTTTTGCCTATTAGGCCTGTGTTAGGGCTTGACCCCTGTTTAAATAATGCATTGCATTACTTTTGGTCTCTGTTGGACCTTTATTTGGGCTCTGCCCCTTTTAAAATAATGCATTGCATTATTTTAGGCCATTTAGACCTTTTTAACTGGGCTCTGCCCTTTTTATTTGGTCCTTTAATTGGGCTCTGCCCTTTAAATAATGCATATCATTTTTATTTTGGTCTGATAGACCTTTTAATTGGGCTCTGCCCTTTCAATAATGCATTGCATTCAATGTTCTGATCATGCCCCACGTGACTTGTCAGGCGCTTTGCGCCAATTGAGGAGCGTAAGGCGCAAACTCATATGGTGGTGACACGTGTCACGCTCTGATGAGCGCAAGCGCAACAGCGCAGTGCGTTGTGTCAGTGTGCTGCGTTGTTGAGCTGCTAACACGTAGCGCTCTCTGGTGGCTTGCGCCAACACAGGAGCGCAACAGTGCAATTTTTGCCAGTGCAGAGCACTATTTTATCTTCTGATCGATTTTAAATCAAAGAAAAACAAGTTTTTCTTATTTTCAAAGAACTAATGGTTCATAAGAAAGTGCAAGGCACTATTATTATTATTTATTCTTTTTTATTGAAGATCATTGATCTTGTTCTCAGACCAATGATCTGTTCATAAGAGAATTTTCTCTTTTTTTCTAAAGGTTTTTACCTTTTTGTTCTTGAGGAATTCTCTCCAATTCTTCAGAGTTCTCAATGATGATGTTGATTCCTTTGAATTGAGGTCTAGGGTCCTTTATATAGTGCCCATAAATTTTGTTAGATTTGTTAAAGAGATCTTTCTCTGAGTGATTTGGGGAATTTTCCTCACCGTTAGATCTTTAATCCAAGGGCTTCTGTTTTACAGAAGAAAATCTTCTTGTTTTAACAAGAACAGAAAGATTTCTTTAAAATTTTAATTCTGTTTGGCGCAAATGCCCCAGCGCGTGACACGTGTCGCGCAGCGCACAGCACAGTGCAGCTGCGCTTGCGCAACTGCGCTGACACGTGTCGCGCAGCGCACAGCACAGCGCAGCTGCGCTTGCGCAACTGCGCTGACACATGTCACGCAGCGCAGCGCTTGCGCAAAAGCGACTGCGCTGACACGTGTCGCGCAGCGCAGCGCTTGCGCAACTGAACCTTTGCTTTTTTTAATTTTGTTTTTTAATAGAGCCTTGCTCTGATTGGACGCGCTGTCTTGGGCGCTGCGCTGACGTATCAGCTTCTGATACGTGGCGCATTGCGCGCAGCGCATGGAATCTGAAGCGTTGCTTCAAAATTTAAATTTTTGAAATTCAAACAGAGCCTTGCTCTGATTGGGGAAAACAAATGCCCCCCCACCGTTGCGCTCACGTGGCGCGCACGTGAGTGCGACGGTGGCAAGATCCCAACCGTTGGATCAATGGGTGATCTGAAGGGGCGCAGGCGCCTATAAATAGGACCCTTGGTCCTTGGTAATTTTTTACCATTTTCAAGAATCTTGATTTTCAGAGCCTTGCTCTTGCTTTTTCCCAAGAACTCCAGAGTTCAGAACTTAAAACCATCTTAGGTATAATAAAATTAAATTAAATTAAAGTTGATTAATAGAGCCTTGCTCTCATAGATCTTTGATCTAAAAAAAAGAAACCCCCTTGGGGTTTTATTAACAGAGCCTTGCTCTTAAAAGTTCATAGATCTACATAGATCTTGTCCATGGGTTTTAACCCATGAACAGAACTTTGCTCATGGATCAAATGTAGATCTTTTTTGATCTGAAAATGGAGAACTCCTAAAAGTTTTTATGGATCTTTAAGATCCCAATTTTTTTTAATCTTCAAGAGTTAAAATTTCTTTTTGATGGATTTTTCCATCATTATTATAGAGCTAGGCTCTTTTTAAGGAAATTTTATTCCTTTAAGACCACAGTTTGACAAATGTCACTCTGTGACAGAGCTTTGCTCTAAAAGAGGAGATTTTCTCCTTGTCTCTAGGGATTTCCCATCAATGAGAATATTCTATTGGGGATCTTTTCATTAGTTGACAGTCTCACCCAATGATGGGGCTGTCTTGTTAAATGATGCACTGTCATTCAGATTTTGTGGGTCCCTATTTGGTTCCCCTACCCACTGCATTGCAGTGTGGGGGTAAAAATTTTAAAATGTTGAGCGTTGGAATTATAACACCGACGGCTAATTTTTGTCTCTTCGTAGGAAACATGTCTGCCAATTTGTCTTTTCCGTTTGTTCGCTCGGAGGGAGGGTTTCCCCAGGCACCGGTGGACCGCGTGGTGCTCGCTCTCATCAAGGATCATGACCCCGAGCACAAGAGCCTTCACTTGTGGGGTAGGTGGTACAATGAGATCATCCAGGGTCGCCGAAGTTTCGGTTTCGCCACGCCGTCTGAGCCAACATCTTCACCCCCCTACGCAGATGAACCCCCGGTGAAGTATCCCGTGGAGGTCAAAAATTGGAATTCGGATGACCTCCTCCAGCCTGCGATTGGTGCTATCCCCGTGCAGCCGCCGCCAGCAATAGATATTTTAGGGAGGCGAATTTGTCAGGGTGAAGCACGCCCTTGGGGACAGGCCTATAATATTGGATTGATCCCACGACCGCCTGCCGGATATTTGCAATGGGCCCGGTACATCCTATCAGCGAAGAGGACTCATCTGATGAGGATTGGTTTGTACTCGGCCATTTACGTATCGCTCTTTGAGTATCCTTCTCCTCCAACGTGGTGAGTTAAGGCTTTTATCGAGCAATGGAACATCCCCACCCACACCTTCCTGATGATGGACCGGGAAGTCTCTATCTCCTTGGAGGAGTTTGCTGAAATCTCGGGTTTGCCGATGAGGGGAGAGCTTTACGAGGAGCTGCTTCCTCCCGATGAATACGTCTTTGCCACCAAGCCGCTGGTGTTTGACCTGACATGGAGAACGCTATTCAGCACCAGTACCCGGGCTTGGTTAAGGTGCTGGAGATCTATGAAGGACTCTATTTGGAATCAGGCGTCCGGGGCGTCAGTTTTGCAGATTTTATTGCCCGCTTCGTTCGACCGGAGTTCCTATCGGAGCGGAGCGAGAAGTTCGCCCAGCTCGACGACCCTTTTGGGTTCGGTTCGGATCACCGACCCACATCGGAGGATGACCACAAAGACTTTTATCTCCCCGGTGCCGCCGTCGTCCCTTTTTCAGAAATTGCCGTCCCAGGCATGGATGAGGAGACCTTTTTTGTAGGGTTCATGGGCTTGTGGTTGTGCAGCTTTGCGCTTCCCATGCACCCGCGCCATATGCGGCCATCCGTTTTCTACCCAGCGCATCGGATGGTGGCTGGTTTGCAGTTGTCAGCAGGAATCCCCGGGCTGGCTCATCTCTATAATGGACTCAGCGTAGCGGCGGGCGCCAGTGAGCCTGGGGTGCAACCCGCTAACTTCCCGATGCACTATTTTACCTCTTGGATGGAAATTCACGTGCACGGGGTGTTCGGCGCCCATAAGATTCCTCCCTTTTTTGAGAGATGCAGACTCCCGAGGGTCATACGGTTGGTCGAGGCTTCGATCGTAGTTGCACCTCCGCGGGAGGCTAGGGGGCTGCTCCTTCGACCACACCTGGTTGGAGCGAAGACTTCTTTCTTGGATAAGGTCATAACAATAGGCTCAGAGACCACCAAGTCGGTAGTGTCGCTACGCGATGATTTTAAAGACGGGGCTTCCATATTGAAGGCTCGGGAAATCCTCCATCTCTACTCCATTCGGCCGGGCTACTTGGTGTTCAGGCAGAATGAGACAGCACTCTTTATGAGGTATAACCCGCACCGGTTTGCTCAGCAATCGAGCTACAACCAAGGGATCCCGATGGAAGCTTTCTTGGAAAAGCCCGTGGTTAGCCGGGAGGGGATAAAGAATGCAATGCACCACTTCATGCGGCTTAACACGGGTTCCTATTTCTTCATCAGCGAGCCGAGCTGCGTCCCTAAGGTCCTCAACGTGTACGTGGCCTGGTATGCGCATGCTATGGGTCCAGTTATCCAAATGGAAAAGCGCATGCTGGTCGACCGCAAGGGTGCGCCTCCTGGCGGCGATCGCAAGGCTCCCCTGAAGCCGAGGACCCCGGTCATTCCTCCATTGAAAGGTGCTGGAGTTGGACTTCCGCGCGTGTTGAGCCCTCCGTGCGGATTGCCGCTTCGCGATATTGTGGATGCGCCACCAGCCCCCCGCGCTCCAGTGGAGGTGGTAAATGTGGTATCGCCGGAGTCCGGCGCAGGCGCGGATATCGGGACCCGCCGCCCCAAGGTGTCTGCTAAGCGCAAATCAGCCCCGGGTGCATCCAAAGCTGGCGGGAAAAAGAAGAAGAAGTCGCTCCTCTCCCTCGACGCGATCTTCGGTTTAGAGCCTGAGGACCCTCTTACCGAAGGAATAAGAGAATATGGCAGCAATAAAGGCTTCTCGGTAGACCCCGCAGACACCGATTTGGCGACTGCTATTGCAGCTTCTGAGCGATCAGCGAGGCTCGAAGTGATGCTGAGTAAACTCGCTGAGTCAGGTAACCATTAGTTGCTTTCTTCGTCATTTTATCACATTTTTTTATCATTATTTTTGACTAATGCTTTCTCCTTTTTAAACAGGGGTCACTACCGAAGAAGCCATCGCTGCTTCTTTGAAAACCTTCCAGGAGGAAGAGAATAAGCGTGCTTTAATGGGCGTTGGTACGTATCGCCTTATCAAAAAAATTTGTCTTCTTTTCTGATGGCCAATCTAACCTTCTTCTTTTGTTTCTTTGCAGGGGCTGCGCCAGGTGATGTGGGGACTATCCCCGGATCCCCTACTGAAGTCCCAGCTTCCTCGGGGCTGCCGCGGGAGCCTCAACTTGACAAAACGACAAGGGGTGCCTTGAAAAATTTGGAGGCATCCCTGTTCACGGACGAAGACGCCTCAATGAAAGAGGCTCTGGTGAGGTCCGTCTCAACGGCTCGGGAGGAGAGGAAGCGGCTGAGGCGCGAGGCGAAGGCGCGCAGGGCTGCTTTGGCCACGGGAGCGGGCCCAAGCACCATTATTCTCTCCGCTTCTCCTTCTGAAGAGCACCCGGCCGGTCTATCTACCGCACAAAGACAGGTAGCGCGTGCGGTTCGGGAAGCTAATGATAAGTCCACTTCAGGTAATATTTCTTTCAGAATCTTGTTGTAAGAATTATAAAGCCGTCGGTTCTTATATATATTCTATCCTGCAGGGCCAAGTCCGACCGAGGGGGAGGCGGAGACCGTCGAACCCAAGGAAACAGAGGGGGAGGCACCGGTCGAACCCGAGCCGACGGTGGGCAACGTCGCCAGGGTTACTAAGCCTGAGTTGGGGGCTGGGGGAGCCGCACCCGAAGAGGTCGTTGATGCCGAGCCTGAGGTGACGGCAAATGAGATGATCACTATTACTGAGCCTGGAGTGGCGGCGGACGAGGCGCTTAAGACCGGCGACCTCATGGTGGCGGCGGGTGAGACGACGGCGACCGCCGAGCCCGAAGAAGTAGCGGGTGAGATGGGCACGACTCTTGGAGAAGAGCCAGCCGCTCTTTCTCAAGAGTCTGGCAATGCTCCGGTCATAGCTCTCCCCGCCTATGGCCGTCCGCCGTCTCCTGGCCTCGCGAGCATGACAACGGCCCCCGTGGAGTCTGGGGATGAGGCCACGGGTGGTGGTCTTATGTCGATGGAGGAGGGAGACGCCTCCGTCTCGGCTGGAGGATCATCAGGTAAATTTCGGATTACCGTCCCCCTTTTTTTATCTTGCAATCGCTTCTGACAGGTTTACCCTTGTTTTTTTTAACGCAGGTGCGGCCAGCGCCGATGCTCCACTGCTCAAGGGAGCGCCGCCAACTACTGCCTTGGTGGTGGTCACTTCTCAGCCCTTTCTTATACCATCGAAGATGCTGGAAGGTATGGACTTGCATCCTATTAGTTTCGTCTTTCAGCCGCCTAATTTATATACTAAAGTCATACTGCTGTGTCTTTTCAGGAGTGCTTTTTGATCATCTCTATCAAGTGTTGCTCCCACACTTCTCCTTCCCATCTGAATTCGCTTCTCCATCTGGTGGCGCTGGTGAGTATGGTTTCCAATTGATATCTTTCTTTTTCAGTGATGGAATTATTTCTAACTTTTTCTCGCCCTGACTGCAGTGATACAAATTGAAGGAGGGGATGAAAGATTGGCCACGCCACCGGCCCTTCCGGCCTTGCCATCTGCCGCAGCTGGTACAACAAACTATCGCATTGATAACTCCCCCTTTTTTTTATTTCTTGAACTGTTATCTGATCATACCTTATTTTTTCAGCTGTTGTTCCAGTCTCGGCGCTCTTCGAGCTTCGCATCACAATGCCGGCAGGTCCTTTCCTGAGACGTCCGTCTTCGAAAGGCGCCGCGAACAATTTGCGTATGTTGAGCGACTACATTGAGGAGCTCGACGTCGAGACTCCTACGTCTGCTGCGGATTTCGCTACGGCGGTTAACCCGATGCTGGTGATACTCATGAATTTCCATGACGAGGGCATCATCGCATCTTGGGTTAACCAATGCAGGGAGATCGAGGCTCGCCTGCATCAGCTGGAGTCGATGCGTCCTGTTCCCGAGATTTTGGCCGTGAGTACTCAACGGGCAGCATGGCTCGAGCAAAGCACTTCTCATCTCCGCCATTTGGAACAAGAAGCAGCTTTAAGGCTGAAGGAGCGTCAGGAGTCTTCAAGCAAAACTGCTTGCTTACGTGCTGAAGTTGAGGCGAACGCTGCCGAGGTGAAGGCTGTCTTCGAGGGCCTTCTGGAGCGTATCTCAAATGGGCTGAAATTGAAGCAGAAACTTGACGTTGCTGAGCGTAATGCCCAGGGCCGCGAAGCCACTCAACAGGCCGTCGGGGAGCAGCTTGCATCTCTCTTGCAGCAAAGGGCTCAGGTAGAGGCAGACATGGCGGTGGTGGCAGATCAGGAAAAGGCATGGAAGGAAGTGCATGAACAATTGCTAAAGCTATGCAAGACGCTTCCTTCCCAGTAGTTCTCCTTGTATCCATATACTTGTAAAAAAAAATTCTTTTTCGAATAGCATGTATCCATTCTTTATTCTTTTATACGATTCACCTTGTACTTCTTTGAATTAACGAATAAAGATACACATTTTTTTTCTCTGCAATGTCTTGTATGCTCTTTCGCTTTCTCCCTTTCTTTTATTATCAGCATGTTGACTTGATAAACATAATTGGCAGATAACTTAGTTTTTCCAAGAGATAGCGATGGCTTAGGCCGCAGGTTCAGATCTGCCGCCTAAGACTTTTCAACTCTATGAGCCGTGAGGTTCTCATAGATACTTTTCTCCCTACGGATCGAGAGGATCTCGTAGGTGTATTTTCTCCTTAGGAATCGTGAGTATTCCTAAGCGCGTTTTCTCTTATAAGTCGTAAGGATCTTATAAGAGAATTTTTCCCTCTTACGAGTCTAGAGGACCCGTAAGCGGTTGTTTCCTTCCTTGTCGAAATTCGACTTTGGAGAGTGAGACCCGTGAATAGTATGCAAGAGACCGTTTTAGACCGACTTGCAGGGTCTCATTGCTCAGGAAACAAGTTTTTTTTTATCCCTGCTGCCTGAGGCTTCATCTTACAATTTGAGACGAATCGGGAATTTCCCGCGGAGACACTGATTTCTCTGCGAGCCGACGCGAGTCAGGAGGCTCTTATCAAGGACGCTAATTTCCCTGAATTGAGGTATTTGCCAAGGACACTTATTTCCCTGGTGTTGAAACGAATCGAGAATTTCCCGCGGAGACACTGGTTTCTCTGCGAGTCGACGCGAATCAGGATTTTCTTCGTCAAGGACACCTGTTTCCCTGAATCGAAGGATTTTGCCGAAGACACTGATTTCTTCGAGGTTGAGACGGATCGGGAATTTCCCGCGGAGACACTGGTTTCTCTGCGAGCTGACGCGAATCAGGAGGCTCTCATTAAGGACGCTAGTTTCCCTGAGTTGAGGTATTTTCCAAGGACACTTGTTTCCCTGGTGTTGAAACGAATCGAGAATTTCCCATGGAGACACTGGTTTCTCTGCGAGTCGACGCTTAGGATTTTCTTCGTCAAGGACACTTGTTTCCTCGAGTCGAAGGATTTGCCGAAGACACTGGTTTCTTCGGGGTTGAGACAAATCGGGAATTTCTCACGGAGAAACTGGTTTCTCTGCGAGCCGACGCGAATCAGGAGGCTCTCATCAAGGACGCTAGTTTCCCTGAGTTGAGGTATTTACCAAGGACACTTGTTTCCCTGGTGTTGAAATGAATCGAGAATTTCCCGCGGAGACACTGGTTTCTTTGCGAGTCGATGCGAATCAGGATTTTCTTCGTCAAGGATACTTGTTTCCTCGAGTCGAAGGATTTGCCGAAGACACTGGTTTCTTCGGGGTTGAGACGGATCGAGAATTTCCCGCGGAGACACTGGTTTCTCTGCGAGCCGACACGAATCAAGAGGCTCTCATCAAGGACGCTAGTTTCCCTGAGTTGAGGTATTTGCCAAGGACACTTATTTCCCTGGTGTTGAAACGAATCGAGAATTTCCCGCGGAGACACTGGTTTCTCTGCGAGTCGACACGAATCAGGATTTTCTTCGTCAAGGACACTTGTTTCCCTAGGTCGAAGGATTTTGCCAAAGACACTGATTTCTTCGAGGTTGAGACGGATCGGGAATTTCCCGCGGAGACACTGGTTTCTTTGCGAGCCGACGCGAATCAGGAGGCTCTCATCAAGGACGCTAGTTTCCCTGAGTTGAGGTATTTGCCAAGGACACTTGTTTCCCTGGTGTTGAAACGAATCGAGAATTTCCCGCGGAGACACTGGTTTCTCTGCGAGTCGACACGAATCAGGATTTTCTTCGTCAAGGACACTTGTTTCCTCGAGTCGAAGGATTTGCCGAAGACACTGGTTTCTTCGGGGTTGAGACGGATCAGGAATTTCCCGCGGAGACACTGGTTTCTCTGCGATCCGACGCGAATCAGGAGGCTCTCATCAAGGACGCTAGTTTCCCTGAGTTGAGGTATTTGCCAAGGACACTTGTTTCCCTGGTGTTGAAACGAATCGAGAATTTCCCGCGGAGACACTGGTTTCTCTGCGTGTCGACGCGAATCAGGATTTTCTTCGTCAAGGACACTTGTTTCCCTGAGTCGAAGGATTTTGCCGAAGACACCGATTTCTTCGAGGTTGAGACGGATCGGGAATTTCCCGCGGAGACACTGGTTTCTCTGCGAGCCGACGCGAATCAGGAGGCTCTCATCAAGGATGCTAGTTTCCCTGAGTTGAGGTATTTGCCAAGGACACTTGTTTCCCTGGTGTTGAAACGAATCGAGAATTTCCCGCGGAGACACTAGTTTCTCTGCGAGTCGACGCGAATCAAGATTTTCTTCGTCAAGGACACTTGTTTCCCTGAGTCGAAGGATTTGCCGAAGACACTGGTTTCTTCGGGGTTGGGATGAACCATCGAGATTTGGCTTCGTTTTCTGGCGGAACCTGTTGGGAAAGTATGGTTCCCTCTTTGTTTGCGCCCTTGGATTGTATACAGAGATCGATGTGATCTCAACTGTAGGGCCAAAGTTTTATCATTTTTTTTTGTTTTATTTCCCCGATGCTCTATCATTTCAGCTTTTATATCGCGAAGGTCGCGATTGCCCAATCATTTCGGCTATTTATTTTATTTTCACTCGCTGCTTTTTATTGCGAGTTACCCAATCATTTCGGCTATTTTGTATGCATACGTTTTTACTTGCTGCTTTTTATTGCAAGTTGCCCTATCATTTCGGCTATTTCGTATGCATGTGTGGCCTACCGGCTTTTCACCATAAACCTGAAATTAGACACCGATTTCGGCATCAGCACCGCTACAACTGGGATATTGCCAGGAGTGAATCATCATTTGCCTCCGTCGATGTTGAACAAAGGTGGCTTAGCGAACAGGGTTAAGGTCCTTTCGACTAAGGCTTTTAACTTCATGAGCCGTAAGGGTCTCACAAAGGTATTTCTCCCTACAAGTCGTGAGGATCTTGTAGGTGTATTTTCTCCTTAGGAATCGTGAGGATTCCTAAGTGTATGTTCCTCTGTAAGTCGTAAGGATCCTACAAGAGGGTTTTCTCCTTGTAAGTCGAGAGGACTTATAAGGGTTGTTCATCATGCGCACATATCCCCAATCACGGATGAAATTTGGTTAGGGAAATGTTTATTCGCGCCCGTGGATTGTATACAAGGGTCAGTATTGAACCACTTGTAGGGCAATATCGAAAGTTGTGGGGGGGGTTGCTTAAGCACAGGTTTAAGTCTCTGTAACTTAAGACTTTCAAATCTTATAAGCCGTGAGGGTCCCTTAAGAGAGTTCTCCTTACGAATCGTGAGGATCTCGCAAGTGTATTTTCTCCTTAGGAATCGTGGGGATCCCTAAGTGTGTTACTCCCTTGTGAGTCGTAAGGATCTCACGCGGGTGGTTTCTCCTTACAAGGTCGAGAGGACCCTGTAAGTGCCCTTTAACGAGGTTGCGCCCTCTCAGGTTTTCACAAACACTCGCAGGTAGTCCTGCTGTTTTTACTCACAGAGCCCTTTCGGGTTTTCATCCGTGCCCATTTTGCTTATGGACATACCGTTTTTTTTTATTCTTTTTATTTTCTCTCTCTTTTTTTACGAGGTCGCACCTTTTCGAGTTTTCACGAACACTCGCCGGTAGCCCTGTTGTTTTTACTCACGGAGCCCTTTCGGGTTTTCATCCGTGCCCATTTTGCTTATGGACATACCGTTTATTATATATTTTTCTTTTATATTTTTTTTTATTATTTTGTCAGCCTAAGGATGCTGCGGTAGTAGTTTAAAGACGTTTCGGTCCGTCATTAGTTTAAGGACGTTTCGGTCCGCCATTAGTTTAAGGACGTTTCGGTCCGTCCAGGAGAAGGCTGGCTACTGCTTATAAAGTTTGATCTTAGGAAGATAGCGAGCGGACATAGTCGTCGTCATCTATCATTGACCTAGGCAGTAACTCGATAAGCGTAGTATTTCTTTAGGAATCGGCCATTTATTGGCCTGTAAGGCCTTTGACCGTGCATATCCATAAGTAAATAGGCTCCACCTTGGTAGACCTTGTCTATGATGTACGGGCCTTCATTGTTCGACTTAAATTTTCCTCGCTTGGCTCGATTGGGGATCATAGGTCTTTTGACCACTAGCACGAGTTCGCCTTGGCGGAATGTCCTTGGCTGGGTCAATCTTTCATATGAGCGCGTCATCTTTGCTTTATAGGCCTCCAGATTTTGTTGCGCTGTGAGCCAGGTTTCATCAAGGGCATCAAGTTCCTCAAGCCGAAGGTGAGCATTTTCTTCGTCTGTCAGCTCGTAGTGGATTTCCACTCGTAGAGAGGGTAACTCTATCTCGAGGGGGAGTACTACTTATGTACCGAATACCAACGCATATGGCGTTGTGTTCGTGGCTGTCTTGAACGTAGTTTGATACGCCCAGAGAGCCTCTTGCAGTCTCTCGTGCCAGTCCTTCTTATTTCGGGACACCGTTTTCTTCATGATCTTTGTCAAGGTCTTGTTGAAGGCTTCAGCTAGACCGTTAGCTCGCGGATTATAAACTGAGGAATATCTCCGGTCTATATTATGCTGTTACGCGAAGCGACTGATTTTGTGGCTTCTGTAGGCTGGTCCGTTATCGGAGATGATCCGGCGCGGAGTTCCAAACCGATATATGACGTGCGTCTTGAAGAAATGGAGGATATTCTCCGTCTTCACTTCCCTCAACGGTATTGCTTCTGCCCATTTGGAGAAGTAGTCGGTCGTTGCCAGGATGAATCGATGTCCCCTGGACGATGCTGGTTCGATAGGGCCGACTATATCAGTTCCCTACATTTCGAACGGCCAGCTAGCCACCGTTGGATGTAGTGGATTTGGATGCTGGTGGATGAAGTCCCCATGAATTTGGCATGAGTGGCATTGCTTCGCATATTCGAGGCAGTCCTGGATCATCGTGGGCCAGTAATAGCCAATTCGTTTGATCTTCAACTTCATCTTTGGGCCTGCTTGGTGAGAACAGCAGAGTCCGTCATGAACTTCCTGAACGACTCTTTTCGCTTCGTCAGGTCCCAGGCATCTCAACCACAAAGAATCGAACGATCTCTTGTACAGAGTATCATTGACGAAGGCGAAAGACAGAGCTCGTTTCATAAGCTGATGTCTTGAGGACGCATCTTCGGGCATTCGACGGTATTTGAAGTAGTCTATAAAGATTTCTCTCCAATCCTCGGTATTTTCCAGATCTTTTGTTTGCAGGGTCATCTGCTCAGTCGCTCCCTTTTCTTCGGATGATTCCGGAGATATTTCCGCTGGGGCAAGCACCCGACGGCTTTGTACCACGATTCTTACATCATCGAGGTTCTCATCAGCCAGTTCCTTAGCGAGCTTGGCCAACACGTCCGCTTTGCTGTTTTCCGCACGCGGTATGTTTTCCAAAGTATAGGAAGGGATTTGGGTCAAAAGTTGTTGCACCTTCTCACCGTACTTCACCAACTCTGGTTTGCACGTTTGATAGTCGCCGTTTACTTGACTAACGACCAGCTGGGAGTCTCCGTATATAAGGAGGTTTTCAATTCCCATGTCGATGGCGATCTCGAGGCCTGCTATCAGAGTTTCGTATTCGGCTTCATTGTTTGTCCTCGGCTCTGTTAGGGAGAAAGCAAAACGCATTATCCCTCCTTGTGGAGTTACAAAGATGAGTCCTACCCCCGATTTGATTATAGGGGTACTTTGTTTGCGTTTCTTCATGGAAGATGCTCCATCGAAATGAAGCTCCCATCGAGTATCACCACCGTCGATTGCATCAAATGCATGTTCGTCTGGAAGATCGCAAATTAAAGGAGAATCGACGGGTATCGGATGCTCAGCGAGGAAGTTGGCGATGGCCTGACCTTTCACTGCCTTTAGAGCTTGATATGTTATCGAGAACTCCATCAAGAGCAGGGCCCAATTAGCGAGTCGCCCAATCAATATGGCCTTCGACATCAAATATTTAAGGGGGTCCACCTTCGAAATGAGACGGACTTCATGTGCCAATGCATAATGTCTGAGCTTTGTTATCGCAAAGATCAACGCCAGGCAATGTTTTTCAATGGGGGAGTAGTTGCTTTCTGCCCCCAGTAGAACTCGACTTAAGTAGTAGAGTGCTCTTTCCTTCCCTTGATCGTTCTCTTGTGCCCAAAATGCGCCCAAGGAGCCTTCGAGAGCGGTTGTATAAAGAATGAGGGGCTTTCCCTTGACTGGAGCAGCCAGCACTGGCGGGTTCTGCAGGTATTGCTTGATCTCGTCTAGCGCGCTTTGGCATTTTTGGTCCCAGACGAACGGGGTTCCCTTCTTCATCAGGTGGCTATAAGGACGGCACTTGCCTGACAGGTTGGCTATAAATCACCGTATATACGCGAGCTTCCCTTGGAGAGACCGCAGCTGTTTGAGAGTCCTTGGCGGAGGCATTTCCATGATCGCCTTGATCTTTGACGGATCTATCTCAATACCTTGGTGTCGGACGATGAATCCCAGGAATTTGCCCGAGGAAACTCCGAATGCACACTTGAGAGGGTTCATCTTCAAGTTGTATTGCCGAAGGTGTTGAAAAACGGTCTTCAGATGCTCGAGATGTTCCTCGTATGATTTGCTTTTAACCACGAGATCGTCGATATAGCATTCGACGATTTTGTGTATAAGGTCATCGAAGATCTTCATCATGGCCCTTTGGTAGGTGGCACCGGCATTCTTTAAACCGAAGGGCATCACCTTGTAGCAGGAATATACCCAAAGGAGTCCTGAAGTCGGTGTGCTTGTGGTCTTCAGGATGCATCTTTATCTGATTATACCCTGACGAGCCATCCATGAAGGAGAAAACCTTATGAGTGGACGTATTGTCTATTATCAGTTCGGTGACTGGCACTGGGAAATCGTCCTTCGGGCAGGCTTTATTGAGATCCCGGAAATCTACGCATATGCGCACTATCCCATTTTTCTTCATCACCGGGACGATGTTGGCGATCCATTCCGGATATTGAACTTCCTGAATAAAGCCGGAGTCGATCAGCTTTTTGACTTCAGCATTGATACTCATTTCAAGCTCGAGCCGCATTCTTCTTGGCGCCTGTTTGACCGGCTTGACGTCCGGGGATATCGCCAATTTATGCACAACAATTTCTGGATCTAGTCCTGGCATTTCAGAATAGTTCCATGTGAAGCAATCTTTATGCTGCATAAGCAGGTCTTTTAATGAAGCCACCTTCTCTTCAGACAGCAGCTCACTAATGAATGTCGGTCGCGGATCGTTCACCGTTCCCAACTCAATTTTCTTGAGGTTATCCGCCGTGGTATGGATTACATCCTCCAGCTCTTTTGGCGCTGGTGGGAATTCCGAGATTACCTCACCGTTGCTGTTTTCGAAGCACCAGAGAAGGTCATCCATGTTCTCGGGCTCTTCCTTTGATATTGTTATCATGTGACAAGTACGAATTCGCTTCCAATCCCAATGTGGAACTGGTTCTTCTTTCGTGGGCTTGGGTTCGTGCTTCTGTGGCGGTGCTACCCTCCACTTGTCAGACAGAGCGAACTTGCCAAGCTGATACTGATCTTCAACCCAATTCTTGAAGGTGAAGCAGTCCTCGAGAGGGTGCCCTATCACTCGGTGATAAGGACAATAGTCCGGGTGAGAGACTTCACCTGCTTGTTCGGGGTGTTTAGACTCCGGCAGTGTAAGCATCTGATGTTTTAAAGCGAGGTCAAGTATTTTCTTGGTCTTGTCCCGAGGAAAAGAATATACTCGACCCATTTTTCTTATGAGGGATAGATCGGAACCGTTCGATTCCCGCTTGCGTGATCTCTTAGTCCTGCTTCGTTGCTGTTAAGCGCCTTTTTCGCGTTTCGACTTGTTTCTGCCTCTGCGTCGAGCCTTCTTTATAACAGGTTGACAAGGAGCGGCATTTTCATCTTTCACGGCCTGTTGGAGGAGGCGTTGCGTTTTGGCTTTCTCGTAGATGGTCATTTCACGGTTATGGTCGTCTCGGACTTTTTGACCAGCTTCCCTTATAAGCTTGTCCATTTGTTCTTCGAACGATGAATTGGCCACTTTTGCATCTGGAACTTTTACTGGTTCAGGATTAGCGTCCTCCCATTGAGCATCCGCTTCTTCATCAAAGTCATACACGACGTAGCAGCCGTGTAGTAACTCTCGTTTCTTTGACCGGATGTATCCAAGCCCCTTTGTTTCCATTCTCCCATTAGGCAGTTTGCGTTGAGTCCCGGGAACGTTCCAGACTTTGTCATAGAACTTGGCTTTTCGAACGGTCTGCTTAAAGGATATCCCCTGGCGCTTCAGTAGCCTCTTCAAGCCTTCTGTATAATATCTGGGGAGACGAATGGGTTGAAGCCTGTCAAGCGTAGGATCCGCGCCATGCTAGATTTCTTTCTCCACTCTGGTTTCTTCAGAGCGGTAGAATAGAATTGCTTTTTCGCCTTCTCGCCTGGGAGGGATATAGCACGTCTGCAGCTCTTCGACATTGTAGATATTAAGTGCGTCCAGTTCTTTACGGTGTTTAAGCGGCACCATGGCACTTGTAGACTTTGCTCTTCGTCAGCGGACGTTTGTATTGAAGGTCGAGCAGGGAATACAGCATGGACCTCATCTTCCGAGTCGCTACCAAAGATCAACGTAGGAGCAGATGGTCCCGGCTTGTTGTATTGGGGCGGCCCCGAATAAACTATCTCCTCTTCCTCCTCGGTCACTGTCGAAGACAGGGATGGTGGCATTAGCTTTATTCTCCGGCTTGTGACACCTCTCCGTGTCTTCAAAATCCGGTAAGAAGTATTTGGCATCTTCATATTTGCGGACCTTGTTCACGGAGAACGGGTTCAGTTCTCCCGCCACGGTATACTCGAGACCATCCTTAGAATACTTCATACACCGATGTTGTGTAGAAGGGATGATGTTGTACTCGTGTAACCACGGTCGGCCGAGCAAAGCGTTGTAGTATGTCTTGGCGTCTATGACGTAGAACTTAATGTCCGTGATGAGTAGCCCAAAGCGTAGTGTCAGTATCACAGACCCAAGAGTTCTTGATGATTGGGAGTCAAACCCGGAGATGGTAATCTTATCCCAAGCAAGGTGCTGGACGCTCATGCAGATTTCTTTTAACACCCGCACATTGAGGAGGTTAACGGAGGATCCATTGTCGATCAGGATTTTGCCTATCTTTATATCGTGACAGTATCCTGAGACATAAAGGGGGCGACTGTGTTCGCACGTCCCAAGGAGAAGGTCTTCATCACCAAAAGCGATATCGGCCGTGTGCACTTCCTCCAATTCATCCTTCATCTTTTCCTCGGCCAGGAAAGCTTGGAATTGCTCCGGATCCTGTAGTGCCTTGATTAACGAATCTCTCGCCTCCTTTGATAGCAAAAGGGCGTCAAGAATGCTGAGCTGTGACGGTAGCTTCCTCAGATGCGCTAAGACGTTGTAATCCACCTTATTTCTCTTCGGCGGGTCCTTGGCACTTAGCTCCTCCACAACTTGGTCATCTAAGACAATATCTTCAGAGACCTTTTCTTTTTCCTTATCTTTTTTATTTGAGGGTCTGAGATTCTTTTCGGGAAGCGTGCGATTACGTAGCCGGATATTTTCGCAGACCTTCGGCTCTTCTTCTTTTCCCGGGGTGGACTCTTTAAAGAGAGGGCCAAGCTCCAGCTCCTCATCAGAATCGCTCCCGAATGTAGGCACCTGTGATCCCCCGGCGTTAACCATGCGACAATCACCGGTAGTTCTGTTAAACCCTTCGGTTGTATTTTTCCGCTCCCGACGATTCTTGCACTTCTCCCGCTTAAAATTTTGTCAATGAGCAACATATCCTTGTCACCATCTATCGAAAGCTTTGCACTCTTCGGTGGGGTGCGAAATCTTCGGATGATACAAGCAGGAGGAGGGGTGCATTTCCATTTCACCAGTAATGCTTCTTTCAGAGGAAGGTAGCTTCACCATTGATATGGCATTAGCAAACCTTTTCCTCGTCTTGAATTTGCTTTTGTCCGTAGTGGAGGTATTTTGCTCCAGCGGGAGCGTCTCAGCTCTTTCATCAAGTCGCTGGCGCTTGGCCCTATCAAATATGACCGCATCGCGTTCCCGATCAGCTTTACTTTTTAAGAGAGCTTCATTGAGGAATGCGTCAATTACTTCATCCGATGGCCCCAGAATTTTTGGTTCAGGATCTGCCCCCAGCGTTTCAGTACAAGGAGTCTCCTCATCGTCCATGAACGAGTGGGAAATCACATGACAGCTCGCCACATATTCTTCAGATTCATCAGATGAACTTTCTCCCTCATCTTCCTCTTGAAAGACGTGATTGAGGACCTCTTGGAATGTAATGGGAGTCCGTGCCTTCTGGTTGTATTACTCCAGTGCGTCAATTTGTTTTTGCAAGTCCGTGCGCTTGTCGCCAGGCTTCACGGGCTTCTTTGATTTCTTTTTCTTCTTCTTTGAAGATTTCGACGGCTGGTTGTGAATGCTTGGGCCACCTCCATCGATCATTTAGGTTGGACGCAGCTTCAACATTCCTTCAATGATTTGAGGTTCCAACGGGTTCTTCCACCTAATCGCTGGGCATGTCTGAAGATCGTTCAGCATTCTCTTCGTCTTAGCTGACAGCACAACCTCCCATGGGGCTTCTTCGACGAGAGAGCACGTTGCCCCCGGCATATTCACCCTTTTAGAGGCGTGAGGTTGCGGCGGATTCACCTTCCATCTATCGGATAACGCGAATTTGCCCTGTTGGTATTGGTCTTCAAGCCAATTTTTGAAGACATAGTTATCTTCGATCGGATGACCCAGTACCCGGTGATAGGAACAGTAGTTAGGCTCATTGACATCATTTGGTTGCGACGGAAATTTTGGCTCCGGTAGATTTATGAGTCGATTGCGCAACGCCAGCTCGAATAATCTTCTCGTTTTATCTCGTGAAAACGAGTGAGGACGTCCTAGTCTCTCCTCAAGGGGTACCTGCGGACGCATATATTTTGACGAACAACCGGCTACGAGTTACTCGGCTGTTGCTGAGCATTAGCGACAACGATCGCTTTTCCCTTCCCCTTGTCATTTCGAGAGTCCGGCTTTGGAAGAGGAGGTCTATGGCCCATCTGATCCATTTGCGCTAGCTTGTCAATCAAGGCCTGGAAGGTAGTCGGCTTGAAGAACATCATAAATTGCGAGATGGTTTCTTGCGGATCAAGGGTTCCCACAAACATACCTACTGCAGGAGCTTCTTCAATGCGCTGCTCTCACTTTGACCATAAGTTCCGCCACCGTATAGCATATTGAACCCATGTCTCGCCTGGCTTTACCCTGGCGTTAATCAGTGCCGTCATCGGGGTGCGTTCACTGGCGCTTGCAAAACGCTGGGTAAACAACAGATCCATCTCCGCGAATGTCTTGATAGAGTCGTTCAGGAGCTCAGAGTACCACTCGAATGCTGTATCTGACAAGCTGCCGACGAACTGGCGAAGCAATAGTTTGTCATCACCGCCGGTGTTGCCGCAGAGTGCCCTGAACTGGGCAACATGCTGGTGGGGATTGCCCGTCCCCTTATAGACATGGAATTTGGGAATTGTGTAGCCCGGCGGGTATTTGATCTGGTCGTACCAGCTTGGATATGGCCGCCCTATTTTTACGACCTGGCCGGCTGCTTCAGTCGCATGATGAACCCGTATTTGTTGGGCTATGTACTCGTCCAAGTCAGCTTTGGAGATTGTCTCCTCCTTAGCCATTGACAGAGCTGGCGGAGGATTCGACGTTTCTCCCCTATCGTCTTCAAGGACGATGGGGGAATCTTCGGCCGGAGGATCTTGTTGGATCATCATCCCCACCATGTCTTGGAACAGAAGGCCCATACACTTTATGTTGGCTGCTTGTTCAGCAGCCTCTTTATCCTTCTTCTCCAATATTCGACGAAGGAATTTGGCGTCATTTTCTTGCTCCTGGCGTTCATCCGAGGACGTTTCAGGGTTTTCTTTTGGCCCAGTAAGCGCGGCCATCGCGTTCATCATCTCTTGGAGCTTCTGCTGCTGCTCCTGCTCTTTGGTCACCGATCGCGTGAGCGGTCTATGACCTGTGGATATGCGGCTGTCCTCTTTACCAGATGCCATGTAGACGGTATGAACTACGATGCCCCCTGACTTAGGGCGTTTGGGTTCACCACCTTTGATATTTGCCGTCGGCGTGAGGACTTTCTCCGGCCTTCTCCTCTTATGGGCCGTAGCAGTTGGGGGGGGCCGTTGCTTTGGGCACCAAAGTGGTCGTCGCCTTTCGTTGCTTGACCGGGGGATTTTCTTCTTGCCGACCTTTCGACTTTTTGTGTTCGCGAGAGAAATTAGGATCAATCACAGATTCTCGAACTCGTCGCCATGTCTTGTAAATCCTGGAGGACAGCGATTGAGGAGGCTGCTCCGGCTTTTCTGCTTCCACGGTAGTCTCTACTGGTGGAGATCTTTTGAGCACCGCAGTTGGCGAGTTTCTGAGTACTCTGTTCAGTAGCTCGAAGTTGTTCCCAGTTGGAACATCAGCGTTAACTTCTACCGTTGGAGCTGGCGGAGTCATCCTAGAAGGGGAGCTGCCCCCGGTCTTCCTTACCCGGCGCCAGTGGCGTCGTCGGGCGCGACGAGTTGTCAGTATTGGCTCAGAGACAGAAACAGCTTCTTCTTGCCCCCTGTACAGGTGTGGGGCTGTTGCCGGCGTCAGCCTATTGAAAACTGATGTCTTTTGAGCAGCAGGAGCAGGAGTGGGAGTTGGGACGGTCAGTCTTGTAAAGACCGATCTCTTAGCAGGAGAAGCCGCCTTGACGACTTCAGAAGCAGGTTTGGCTACTCTTTTTGGAATAACTCTTTCTGGGACCGCAAGCTTCATTGTGGGCCCGCAGGAGTTTTGGGCCAGTCTAGAGAAGACCGAGGCGCTGGTGTTGGGCGACCCGTTGAGGGGGGCCGCAGTAACTGTAAGTCGATCGAAGACCGACTTCTTAGGAGCTTCTGGTACGGACAGAGGGGTGTTGAAGCTTGTTGGTGGAAGCATGGTTCCAAAAAACAGCCTTGTGGTGGCTTGAGTAATCTGCTCCACGGGCATCGTGAACAAAGAGGCCGCTTGGGGCCCGTAGGTTATGCCCCCAGTTGAGGCATGACGCGAGTTGCAGCTGCAGTTGGAGCACTTCGAACAGGTAGAAGCCATCGATGCTTAATTTCTGCGCCAGGAAAAAGACCAAATCTTAGTAACTTAAAATCCAAAGGCAACCATTAGCAAACCGCGATTCGTTTGCGAACACGACACACGAAGTGTGGAGTGGAAAGAGGAAAAGGTCCCACCGGGCGTGCCAGAATCTGTTCCCCTCCGAACGGTGGCCGCGACGTTAGGAGGGGAACAGATTCTGGCACGCCCGGTGGGACCTTTTCCTCTTTCCACTTCACACTTCGTGTGTCGTGTTCGCGAACGAATCGCGGTTTGCTAATGGTTGCCTTTGGATTTTAAGTTACTAAGATTTGGTCTTTTACCTGGCGCAGAAATCAAGCATCGATGGCCTCTACCTGTTCGAAGTGCTCCAACTGCAGCTGCAACTCGCGTCCTTCCTCAACTGGGAGCATAACCTACGGGCCCCAAGCAGCCTCTTTGTTCACGATGCCCGTGGAGCAGATTACTCAAGCCACCTCAGGGCTGTTTTTTGGAACCATGCTTCTACCAACAAGCTTCAACACCCCTCTGCCCGTACCAGAAGCTCCTAAGAAGTCGGTCTTCGATCGACTTACAGTTACTGCGGCCCCCCTCAATGGGTCGCCCAACACCAGCGCTTCGGTCTTCTCCAGACTGGGCCAAAACTCCTGCGGGCCCACAATGAAGCTTGCGGTCCCAGAAAGGGTTATTCCAAAAAGAGTAGCCAAACCTACTTCTGAAGTCGTCAAGGCGGCTTCTCCTGCTAAGAGATCGGTCTTTACAAGACTGACCGTCCCAACTCCCACTCCTGCTCCTGCTGCTCAAAAGACATCAGTCTTCAATAGGCTGACGCCGGCAACAGCCCCACACCTAAACAGGGGGTAAGAAGAAGCTGTTTCTGTCTCTGAGCCAATACCGACAACTCGTCGCGCCCGACGACGCCACTGACGCCGGGTAAGGAAGACCGGGGGCAGCTCCCCTTCTAGGATGACCCCGCCAGCTCCAACGGTGGAAGTTAACGCTGCTGTTCAAACTGGGAACAACTTCGAGCTACTGAACAGAGTACTCAGAAACTCGCCAACTGCGGTGCTCAAAAGATCTCCTCCACCAGTAGAGACTACCGTGGAAGAAGAAAAGCCGGAGCAGCCTCCTCAATCGCTGTCCTCCAGGATTTACAAGACATGGCGACGAGTCCGAGAATCTGTGATTGATCCTAATTTCTCTCGCCAACACAAAAAGTCGAAAGGTCGGCAAGAAGAAAATCCCCCGGTCAAGCAACGAAAGGTGACGACCACTTTGGTGCCCAAAGCAACGGCCCCCCAACTTCTACGGCCCATAAGAGGAGAAGGCCGGAGAAAGTCCTCACGCCGACGGCAAATATCAAAGGTGGTGAACCCAAACGCCCTAAGTCAGGGGGCATCGTAGTTCATACTGTTGGAGATAGTGCCCTCAGAGTCAATTATTGGATCACAGGCACGTGATTGCAATGATTGAGGGAGGACCTATCCCGGTAGAACAGTCTTACTCGAGATGATAGTATGCTATCTGGTTTACCTTTATCATCGTGTACTGCTTTAGGTGACCTGACAGGTCGCTATTGCACGTTGATAGAGCCCCTAGGATTCTTGCTTGACTGCCAGCAGTATGAGGGCGATCATATAAGTGGGAGCTGGTAGTCTATAAGCACATCCTTAAAAGGTCCCTAGTCGTAGGAGTTTCGAGACAGGGCATCGATACTCCATTAGTAGACTAGTGTATACAGTCGAGACCCCGACGAGGGGCGGTGGCCGGTCTCACAAGCCACTGGTGTCAGTTGGTTCACCTAAGATGTATACAGGTGCTCATTGGGTTATGAGTACACCGGACAGGACTCGCCGGGAACCTGCTAGTTGGTCTTATACCAGACGTCAGATAGCAGTTCCCAGGTGACATGTGTACAGGTTAGTTCATCGACCTGAGATCGTCATTTGTCTCGTGTGAGTTCCCACTGTGCTTTGATTACTACCCTACCACGGCTCAAAGGAGTCGTGCAAACAGGTTTTAGTTGGGTACAGTCCCGAGCCACATGGAGGCAGTGAGCGGATCTTCAGGGGTTCGTCTCTCCCAGTATTGGGGGTGAGGTCGCGCTGTGTCTAGGAGAGCCATTACGCAAAGCCCTCGGCCGAGGCAGGAGATTTACTGGTAGGTATTCCAGTAGTATCTCAGGGCGTTCTGGGCTACACTCCGACACGACTTGTACCGCTTTTGGGGGTCTGACTTTTACCAACCCCCTAGGCCCGCCATGCGATACTCATAGACGAACGGACCGGACTGTACGGATATTGTCACTGACAGGCTCAGTAGGGTGTCAGGATGAGTTCGCTCATCGACGTCCCTTTTGGTCAATAGATGGTGGCCCATCACGTATTGGCTTATACCTCTGACGTGCTGGTGGTTAAATCCACAACCATTGTATTGACGAGTCTTTAGAGTCCACCACACTTTCAGTTACTCAAGCTTTCGGGCGAAACGCTGTAGAGGCTGTATGGAGATATGGCAGGGTCTGATCAGATACGTGCGGTATTGCACGGATCAGGATCGGACGGTTTGTACTAGTGGCCGTATGGATATATGGCAGGGTTCGATCAGATACGTGCGGATTGCACAGATCAGGATCGAACGGATATTACTAGCCGGCTTTGGTTTAAGCCGGATCCTAGTTTAGTACAGTGTAGATTTTGTCTCATTGCATTTGTATCCGGTCGGAATACAGATGCGGGTGTGTATGCACAGTGTCGGGGTTTTCCTGTAATTTATTACGGGACCAGTTTTCTGGAGTTGCCTGTTTGCATTCCGTTCCGGCCGGTTTTCCTTTGTTCTTTCCCGGCCGGACTTTTCTGATGGAGGGTGTTATTTGCAAGTTTGTAAATAACACATTGTGGAGGGTTTTCATGCAAATAGTTTGATTATGAAAGCATCTTTTTTATTCCTTTCTTTTCTATCATCATTTCTTGTAAAAGGTGATTAGGATTGATTTGTGTTTGATGTGAGATTGTGATGATGATGTTTGGATATGGTCACCCTCTCTCTTTTCCTACACTCACCTCCCTCTTGCTTATGTATGCTTTCCTCCACCATTCTAAGAAGAGGAGGTTTTGATTTTGGAGAGAAGAAAAAAGATGAGAGTTTCATTCTTGAGAGTGTGGCATTCTTGATCTCATTTTCATGCTAGAAAAATGCAAGCACCATTTTTCTTATCTTGATTCCTCCATCATCTTCAAAAGCAACAAAACCCCAAATGAGACATAGCTTCAACCCTACACATTCTACAGCAAATCTTGGACGCGTCGGCTAGCCTACTTCGCGCCCGAGTTGCCTCGGTATTGAGGTGGGAGCCCGTAAAAGATACAGGCGATGTGGTGCCCTTCCGGCGAGGAGGCGACGACCGGAGTTTCCGCAGGAGATCGGGACGGCGAGGAGAAGACCGGAGGACTCGGATCATTTGGTATACTTCTCTTCCCATCTCTTGTTTGCTAGTATAGGTTAATGGTTAACGATCCGGGTTTTATTGTCCGCGGTAGCGCCAGTTTCCAAGTAAGGAAAATTTTTGATTCCGCATTTTGGCCTCGGATAGACGGCCGGGGCGCTGCCGTGGCGCAACACATACCGTCTACATGGCGTCTGGTAAAGAGGACAGCCGCATATCCACAGGTCATAAAACGCTCACGCGATCGGTGACCAAAGCGCAGGAGCAGCAGCAGAAGCTCCAAGAGATGATGAACGCGATGGCCGCGCTTACTGGGCCAAAAGAAAACCCTGAAACGTCCTTGGATGAACGCCAGGAGCAAGAAACTGACGCCGAATTCCTTCGTCGAATATTGGAGAAGAAGGATAAAGAGGCTGCTGAACAAGCAGCCAACATAAAGTGTATGGGCCTTCTGTTCCAAGACATGGTGGGGATGATGATCCAACAAGATCCTTCGGCCGAAGATTCCCCCATCTTCCTTGAAGACGATAGGGGAGAAACGTCGAATCCTCCGCCAGCTCTGTCAACGGCTAAGGAGGAGACAATCTCCAAAGCTGACTTGGACGAGTACATAGCCCAACAAATACGGGTTCATCATGCGACTGAAGCAGCCGGCCAGGTCGTAAAAATGGGGCGGCCATATCCAAGCTGGTACGACCAGATCAAATACCCGCCGGGCTACACAATTCCCAAATTCCATGTCTATAAGGGGATGGGCAATCCCCACCAGCATGTTGCCCAGTTCAGGGCACTCTGCGGCAACACCGGCAGTGATGAAAAACTATTGCTCCGCCAGTTCGTCGGCAGCTTGTCAGATAAAGCATTCGAGTGGTACTCTGAGCTCCCGAACGACTCTATCAAGACATTCGCGGAGATGGAGCTGTTGTTTACCCAGCATTTTGCAAGCGCCAGTGAACGCACCCCGATGACGACACTGATTAACGCCAGGGTAAAGCCATGCGAGACATGGGTTCAATATGCTATACGGTGGAGGAACTTATGGTCAAAGTGCGAGCAGTGCATTGAAGAAGCTCCTGAAGTGGGTATGTTTGTGGGAACCCTTGATCCGCAAGCAACCATCTCGCAATTTATGATGTTCTTCAATCCGACTACCTTCCGGGCCTTGATTGACAAGCTAGCGCAAATGGATCAGATGGGCCATAGACCTCCTCTTCCAAAGTCGGACTCCCGAAATGACAAGGGGAAGGGAAAAGCGATCGTTGTCACTAATGCTCAGCAACAGCCGAGTAACTCGAAGCCGGTTGTTCGTCAAAATAATATGCGTCCGTAGGTACCCCTTGAGGAGAGACTAGGACGTCCTTACTTGTTTCCGCGAGATAAAACGAGAAGATTATTCGAGCTGGCGTTGCGCAACCGACTCATAAATCTACCGGAGCCAAAACGTCCGTCGCAACCAAATGATGTCAATGAGCCCAACTACTGTCTCTATCACCGGGTACCGGGTCATCCGATCGAAAATTGCTATGTCTTCAAAAATTGGCTTGAAGACCAATACCAACAGGGCAAATTCGCGTTATCCGATAGATGGAAGGTGAATCCGCCGCAACCTCACGCCTCTAAAAGGGTGAATATGCCGGGGGCAACGTGCTCTCTCATCGAAGAAGCCCCATGGGAGGTTGTGCTGTCAGCTAAGACGAAGAGAATGCTGAACGATCTTCAGACATGCCCAGCGATTAGGTGGAAGAACCCGTTGGAACCTCAAATCATTGAAGGAATGTTGAAGCCGCGTCCAACCCAAATGATCGATGGAGGTGGCCCAAGCATTCACAACCAGCCGTCGAAATCTTCAAAGAAGAAGAAAAAGAAATCAAAGAAACCCGTGAAGCCTGGCGACAAGCGCACGGACTTGCAAAAACAAATTGACGCGCTGGAGGAATACAACCAGAAGGCACGGACTCCCATTACATTCCAAGAGGTCCTCAATCACGTCTTTCAAGAGGAAGATGAGGGAGAAAGTTCATCTGATGAATCTGAAGAATATGTGGCGAGCTGTTATGTGATTTCCCACTCGTTCATGGACGATGAGGAGACTCCTTGTACTGAAACGCTGGGGGCAGATCCTGAACCAAAAATTCTGGGGCCATCGGATGAAGTAATTGATGCATTCCTCAATGAAGCTCTCTTAAAAAGTAAAGCTGATCGGGAACACGAGGCGGTCATATTTGATAGGGCCAAGCGCCAGCGACTTGATGAAAGAGCTGAGACGCTCTTGCTGGAGCAAAATACCTCTGCTACGGACAAAAGCAAATTCAAGACGAGGAAAAGGTTTGCTAAGGCCATATCAATGGGCATGAAGCTACCTTCCTCTGAAAGAAGCATTACTGGTGAAATGGAAATGCACCCCTCCTACTGCTTGTATCATCGGAAGATTTCGCACCCCACCGAAGAGTGCAAAGCTTTCGATAGATGGTGGCAAGGATATGTTGCTCATCGACAACATTTTAAGCGGGAGAAGCGCAAGACTCATCGGGAGCGGAAAAATACAACCGAAGGGTTTAACAGAACTACCGGTGATTGTTGCATGGTTAATGCCGGGGGATCACAGGTGCCTACATTCGGGAGCGATTCTGATGAGGAGTTGGAGCTTGGCCCTCTCTTTAAAGAGTCCACCTCGGGGAAAGAAGAAGAGCCGAAGGTCTGCG
This sequence comes from Agapanthus africanus, assembly GCA_030015575.1. Lineage (NCBI taxonomy): Eukaryota > Viridiplantae > Streptophyta > Magnoliopsida > Asparagales > Amaryllidaceae > Agapanthus > Agapanthus africanus. The sequence goes on from JASDDO010000016.1 coordinate 412,838,194, forward strand.
AAAATATCCGGCTACGTAATCGCACGCTTCCCGAAAAGAATCTCGGACCTTCAAATAAAAAAGATAAGGGAAAAGAAAAGGTCCCTGAAGATATCGTCTTAGATGACCAAGTTGTGGAGGAGCTAAGTGCCAAAGACCCGCCGAAGAGAAATAAGATGGATTACAATGTCTTAGCACATCTGAGGAAGCTACCCTCACAGCTCAGCATTCTTGACGCCCTTTTGCTATCAAAGGAGGCGAGAGATTCATTAATCAAGGCAGCGAGAGATTCATTAATCAAGGCACTACAGGATCCGGAGCAATTCCAAGCTTTCCTGGCCGAGAAAAAGATGAAGGATGAATTGGAGGAAGTGCACACGGCCGATGTCGCTTTTGGTGATGAAGACCTTCTCCTTGGGACGTGCGAACACAGTCGCCCCCTTTATGTCTCAGGATACTGTCACGATATAAAGATAGGCAAAATCCTGATCGACAATGGATCCTCCGTTAACCTCCTCAATGTGCGGGTGTTAAAAGAAATCTGCATGAGCGTCCAGCACCTTGCTTGGGATAAGATTACCATCTCCGGGTTTGACTCCCAATCATCAAGAACTCTTGGGTCTGTGATACTGACACTACGCTTTGGGCTACTCGTCACGGACATTAAGTTCCACGTCATAGACGCCAAGACATGCTACAACGCTTTGCTCGGCCGACCGTGGTTACACGAGTACAACATCATCCCTTCTACACAACATCAGTGTATGAAGTATTCTAAGGATGGTCTCGAGTATACCGTGGCGGGAGAACTGAACCCGTTCTCCATGAACGAGGTCCGCAAATATGAAGATGCCAAATACTTCTTACCGGATTTCGAAGACACGGAGAGGTGTCACAAGCCGGAGAATAAAGCTAATGCTGCCATCCCTGTCTTCGGTAGTGATACCGAGGAAGAAGAGGAGATAGTTTATTCGGGGCCGCCTACAACAAGCCGGGACCATCTGCTCCTACGTTGATCTTTGGTAGCGACTCGGAAGATGAGGTCTATGCTGTATTCCCTGCTCGACCTTCAATACAAACGTCCGCTGACGAAGAGCAAAGTCTACAAGTCGCCATGGTGCCGCTTAAACACCGTAAAGAACTGGACGCACTTGATATCTACAATGTCGAAGAGCTGCAGACGTGCTATATCCCTCCCAGGCGAGAAGGAGAAAAAGCAATTCTATTCTACCGCTCTAAAGAAACCAGAGTGGAGAAAGAAATCTGGTATGGCGCGGATCCTACGCTTGACAGGCTTCAACCCATTCATCTCCCCGGATATTGTACAGAAGGCTTGAAGAGGCTACTGAAGCGCCAGGGGATATCCTTCAAGCAGACCATTCGAAAAGCCAAGTTCTATGACAAAGTCTGGAACGTTCTCGGGACTCAACGCAAACTGCCTAATAGGAGAATGGAAACAAAAGGGCTTGGATACATCCGGTCAAAGAAACGAGAGTTACTATACGGCTGCTACGTCGTGTATGAATTCGATGAAGAAGCGGATGCTCAATGGGAGGACGCTAATCCTGAACCAGTAAAAGTTCCATATGCAAAAGTGCCCAGTCTGTCGTTCGAAGAACAAATGGACAAGCTTATAAGGGAAGCTGGTCAAAAAGTCTGAGACGACCATAACCGTGAAATGACCATTTACGAGAAAGCCAAAACGCAACGCCTCCTCCAACAGGCCGTGAAAGATGAAAATGCCGCTCCTTGTTAACCGGTTATAAAGAAGGCTCGACGCAGAGGCGGAAACAAGTCGAAACGCGAAAAAGGCACTCAACAGCAACGAAGCGGGACTAAGAGATCACGCAAGCGGGAATCGAACGGTTCCGATCTATCCCTCGAGTATACTCTTTTCCTCGGGACAAGACCAAGAAAATACTTGACCTCGCTTTAAAACATTAGATGCTTACACTGCCGGAGTCTAAACACCCCGAACAAGAAGGCGAAGTCTCTCACCCGGACTATTGCCCTTATCATCGAGTGATAGAGCACCCTCTCGAAGACCGCTTCACCTTCAAGAATTGGGTTGAAGATCAGTATCAGCTTGGCAAGTTCGCTCTGTCTGATAAGTGGAGGGTAGCACCGCCGCAGAAGCACGAACCCAAGCCCGCGAAAGAAGAACCAGTTACACATTGGGATTAGAAACGAATTCGTACTTATCACATGATAACAATATCAAAGGAAGAGCCCGAGAACATGGATGACCTTCCCTGGTGCTTCGAAAACAGCAACGGTGAGGTAATCTCGGAATTCCCACCAGCGCCAAAAGAGCTGGAGGATGGAATCCATACCACGGCGGATAATCTCAAGAAAATTGAGTTGGGAACGGTGAACGACCCGCGACCGACATTCATTAGTGAGCTGCTGTCTGAAGAGAAGGTGGCTTCATTAAAAGACCTGCTTATGCAGCATAAAGATTGCTTCGCATGGAACTATTCCGAAATGCCAGGACTAGATCCAGAAATTGCTGTGCATAAATTGGCGATATCCCCGGACGTCAAGCCAGTCAAACAGGCGCCAAGAAGAAGGCGGCTCGAGCTTGAAATGAGTATCAATGCTGAAGTCAAAAAGCTGATCGACTCCGGCTTTATTCAGGAGGTTCAATATCCGGAATGGATCGCCAACATCGTCCCGGTGATAAAGAAAAATGGGACAGTGCGCATATGCATAGATTTCCGGGATCTCAATAAAGCCTGCCCGAAGGACGATTTCCCAGTGCCAGTCACCGAACTGATGATAGACAATACGTCCACTCATGAGGTTTTCTTCTTCATGGACGGCTCGTCATAGTATAATCAGATAAAGATGCATCCTGAAGACCAGAAGAACACCGCCTTCAGGACTCCTTTGGGTATATTCTGCTACAAGGTGATGCCCTTCGGTTTAAAGAATACTGGGCGTGCCAGAATCTGTTCCCCTCCGAAAGGCGGCCGCGACGTTAGGACGTCTTGCCTGAGGTTCGGGGCAGATGCTATTTGGTTTTATCCGTCCACCTCTCCGAAGATGCCAAGTTGATTTATGGCACCATGTATCGGAGGTTTAGACGGATGCGACCGATGTAGCAGACTTCGTCAGACTCCCCCTTGTTTGAAGGGGTTTTTGATTGTGGGGACGTTTTCCCCTGCAGGTGCAAGCCCCTGCAGTTAATTACGCTACCGCATCGCGGTAGCCACTTTCTCCTTCTTCAAAATTTCACTTCGTGTCGTGTGTGTTTGTTTTGTTTGTGGATGGCCGTGGATTGTATACGGAGACTAAGTGATGCCGACGCCCGTAGAACGTGGATTAGTCCAAATCCGTATTTACTTAGATTTGGGTTTGGTGTTTTGGTTTAAGAATACATTAGCCATATTTTGGGCTAAGATCGACTTAAACGTTTGTTAAGGATACGTTAGTCTGATTTGAGACCAAGATATACTTAACAGGATCGTCTAGATCCACTTCCAGTTTAGGGACGTAGTGGTCCATAGGTAGTTTAAAGACGTTGCGGTCCATATTCCAGTTTAGGGACATGGTGGTCCATATTCCAGTTTAGAGACATGGTGGTCCATGTTTAGTTTAAGGACGCTTAAGTCCGTGGGTTTAAAGACCCCACAATCCGTGTTTTAGTTTAAGGACGCATAAGTCCGCGGGTTTAAGGATCCCACAATCCGTGTTTTGGTTTAAGGACGCATAAGTCCGCGGGTTTAAGGATCCCACAATTCGTGTTTTGGTTTAAGGATGCATAAGTCCATGAGTTTAAGGACCCCACAGTCCGTGTTGATGTGTGGTTGTCGGGACCCGTCGCCTCTCTGACGTCGTTGAAGGATTACAACGATAGGAGTCAGAGGAGTTCGGAGATGTACCCTCGAACCGGTTGTAAATTGATTTAGGAGAGCAGCTGTGCTCAGTCAATTTAATTTGAGGACTTACGGCCATGATTGGGCTAAGTCCAGTCGAAAAATATTCAACACTTTTATTTGCGTTTGGCCTATTAGGCCTGTGTTAGGGCTTGGCCCCTGTTTAAATAATGCATTGCATTACTTTTGATCTCTGTTGGACCTTTATTTGGGCTCTGCCCCTTTTAAAATAATGCATTGCATTATTTTAGGCCATTTAGACCTTTTTAACTGGGCTCTGCCCTTTTTATTTGGTCCTTTAATTAGGCTCTGCCCTTTAAATAATGCATAGCATTTTTATTTTGGTCTGATAGACCTTTTAATTGGATTCTGCCCTTTCAATAATGCATTGCATTCAACGTTCTGACAATGCCCCACGTGGCTTGTCAGGCGGTTTGCGCTAATTGAGGAGCGTAAGGCGCAAACTCATATGGTGGTGACACGTGTCATGCTCTGATGAGCGCAAGCACAACAGCGCAGTGCGTTGTGTCAGTGCGCTGTGTCAGTGCGCTGCGATGTTGCCCTGCTGACACGTGGCACTTCCTGGTGGCTTGCGCCAACACAGGAGCGCAACAATGCAATTTTTGCCAGTGCAGAGCACTGTTTTATCTTCTGATCGATTTTAAATCAAAGAAAAACAAGTTTTTCTTGTTTTCAAAGAACCAATGGTTCATAAGAAAGTGCAAGACACTATTATTAGTTATTATTCTTTTTTATTGAAGATCATTGATCTTGTTCTCAGATCAATGATCTGTTCAAAAGAGAATTTTCTCTTTTTTTCTAAAGGTTTTTACCTTTTTTGTTCTTGAGGAATTCTCTCCAATTCTTCAGAGTTCTCAATGATGATGTTGATTCCTTTGAATTGAGATCTAGGGTCCTTTATATAGTGCCCATAAATTTTGTTAGATTTGTTAAAGAGATCTTTCTCTGAGTGATTTGGGGAATTTTCCTCACCGTTAGATCTTTGATCCAAGAGGTTCTGTTTTAGAGAAGAAAATCTTCTTGTTTTAACAAGAACAGAAAAATTTCTTTAAAATTTTAATTCTGTTTGGCGCAAATGCCCCAGCGCGTGACACATGCCACGCAGCGCACAGCGCAGCGCAGCTGCGCTTGCGTAAATGTGCTGACACGTGTCGCGCAAGAACAGAAAAATTTCTTTAAAATTTTAATTCTGTTTGGCGCAAATGCCCCAGCGCGTGACACATGCCACGCAGCGCACAGCGCAGCGCAGCTGCGCTTGCGCAACTGTGCTGACACGTGTCGCGCTGCGCTTGCGCAGCTGCGCTGACACGTGTCACGCAGCGCAGCGCTTGCGCAAAAGCGACTGCGCTGACACGTGTCGCCCAGCGCAGCGCTTGCGCAACTGAAGCTTTGCTTCTTTTAATTTTGTTTTTTAATAGAGCCTTGCTCTGATTGGACGCGCTGTCTTGGGCGCTGCGCTGACGTATTAGCTTCTAATACGTGGCGCGTTGCGCGCAGCGCACGGAATCTGAAGTGTTACTTCAAAATTTGAATTTTTGAAATTCAAACAGAGCCTTGCTCTGATTGGGGGAAACACCACTCCTCTATTTATATCTCCTATAATCAAATCTTTAGGATGGTTTATGTTGAATTGCTAATCCTTTGAAAGAGAAGTATCGGTAACTTGCTCTTGTTGTTCCATTAGTTGGTTTCAACAATTTTATCTATTGATGGATTATCCAAATCTTTTGTTAAGATTGGATGATCATCATCTAAACTGGCATCATGATTTAAGAGGTTGGTTTTATCAAACCGAACATGCATGCTTTCTTGAATGGTCGAAGTTCGTTTATTAAGAACACGATAGGTTTTGTTTGTCATAGAGTAACCAACAAATTTGCATTTGTCGCATTTTGAGTCGAACTTTCCTAAATTTTCTAAAAAAGTTTCGAAAAAACGATTGTTTTTAAACTTGTTTAATCTTGAAAAACTTCTTCGAATTTGTTTTTTAAACTTTTGTTAATCTCCAAAATATAATCTCTCATCTCTTTGAATCAAAACTTTGATTTATCTTTTGAGGCCGTTAAGATTGTTAGAGTTGGTTTATTAAAATTGTAAAATCTAATCTCGTACGACCTAATGAAGAAATATTTAAGATCTTGACGTTGTAAAGGTTTGGAATTGAGCCTGAGAAAAAGTATAGGTGATTAATAACATGCAATTGTAAAGGTTCGGATCTGAGTATCGGAAAAAATCTGGATTTCTCCACCCACAATGAGTTACTAGATAGTGAAGTTGAATACCGAGCAGGAGTTTTCATGCGGGAATTAGCCATAGGGTCGGGGAAGCTCGATAACCATTTAATTTCTGTGATTCTATGATTGTGATAGTTAGTATTTTAGATTTTCTATATTTCCGCTGCATAATTTCTGTGTTTTACAAAAATTACTCTGTGTTTTTCATAAAACCTTATTCAACCCTCCCCCCTCCAGGCCGCTTTTCACTTTTAACCCTTCTTGGATATGCTCTTAATATTTGAATTTAAACCAAATAAGCTGCATGTGGAATTTTCATTTTATTCATTTTCTTCTTTATCTCTAATTTTAGAATGCCTAACTATTAATTTAAGACAAATCACTAATCAATTTCATTTATTTAATGCATAAGGGGATTGATTTTCACTACACGATACAGGTAACTCATACATTGTTTTAACTGTTAAAACTTTCAAAATCTTTAAAATCACTAGATGCTACATATCCTTAGAAATCTTAACTAGAAATCTTCATGAAGTTTATGTTAAATCTTCTTCCATGATATTAAATGCATATGTAGCCAAAATTATGTTTCAATTTATCTGAAATTGCGGGTGAGGCAATACTTCAAAAAACTGTAAAAAAGAGAAGAAATCAGCCTCAATAATTGAATAAATCTTTTCTCTCTTTGTAACTAAAGGAATTCTTCTGTTTTTTGGTCAGCAAATCAAATTTTTCTTATAACTTTTTTCTTTATTAATATTAGAGAAGCATGCATTACAATTTCCAAGATGAAATCTAGCTCGGTCGGTAAACATATGCATACCTTTGCTATTGAATAGTGAAGCGTAATGGTTGTTGCATTTTTGACGTGATGCATCAGCTTGATTGTACAATTGATAGATACCTCGATATCGCATAAATTGAAGTCAAAGACTGCTTAATTGAGAAAGGGACTCGGAGAGTTCTCCATGCAGAAAGCCCAGCCAGGAATTCCCCTCAAATAGATCGACACCAAATTGGGAGCAAACACTCGTATGGGACCGCACATGAATCTACAATGAATCAACTTCAATGTTTTCAATCCCCTTCGAGATATATGGATACACTTAAGATTGCAGTTGACGATCGAGATATTCTCAATCATAGTTCCATCTAGATCATCGCTTGAGATAAACTCTAGATTCCAATCTGTGCAGTTCAAGAACTCAACGGAACGTGCCCTATGGAACAGGCTGAAATCCCAATGGCGCGGCCTCCAAGTTTTGTAAATGAATCTTGCAATTTGAGGTTGACGTTGAGGCGCTCTGTTGATACGGCAGAGCTCAATCTCCTCCAAGCCCTCCAACGTCGACAACAAATCCATCTTTTCCCAAAAGGTTATAGACGTATGATCATAGAGGGTGGCAAAGCGAACCTTTTGGACCGCACAACGTTCGTAATCGTGAAGCTCCAGGACGTGACGTGCAAAATCGAAAAGACGGTCATTTGGTTTGATGGTGGTGTGGGAGAATTCAGAGGCATCGAAGCTGAGATGGGGGGTACATCTCCACACGTCTTTCCATCTTTTTGATAGGACGCTCATCTGCACGGCTTGCCTCATACCGGTGAAATATGATATGTGATGAAGGATTTCGTCAGGCAGTTCGCTGAGTCGGTCGACGTCCGCAGAGGTTTCATCATTGGAATTTTCCATTGATTGATCGCGGAGGACTATATGCAGCAGAATTCCTTTCCAATTTATAACTTCAATATACCAAAAATATCAGGAAAAAAAATAAGTGTTTGATTCTGAAATATCTGATCGGTTACAATTATATTTTGCACATCTGTTTTGTTCAAGTAGCCAGATCTTGATTGGTACAACTATATTATACAGAATCTCTGATTTGTTGCAGCCAATCATCTGTTACAACTAAAAACTGTACCTAGAGATTGTTGGAGCTTTATCTTCTTATTTACAATCATATCCTACATAATCCAAATTTGTTGGAACTGGATATTGATTTATTGAGATAGTACATTATTTTATACCATGTATTGTATGTAACTGGTTTATTATTTGTAACCATTTAATTGGGTTGGGAATTATTAAATCTGCCTTGGTATTTATGAATGCCAAGTGATATAAAGAAAGATTAGCTACTTGGGTACGTGTAGGCACAAAATTTTATTATTTCCTATTTCTGCAAATTCCAAAGGAAGCTCATTTTATTGTTGAGCCTACGAGCTTTTCAGGAAGTAACAGCTTTTAATAAAAGATGTGGGAATGGAATATGTCTGCATGATCAAACATGCATGTCACAATATTATCACTCGATCTATTGGTTAATAAAATGTACTCTCACCTAAACACATATTAATAAAAACATGACTGAGCAAGCAGTAAGAATTATAGTGAAAATAGAAAAGGAGATTATCAAAACCATTCTTTTTACTTTCATTTTTAAGAGTACCTTAGACAAATTAGATTTAGATAATTCGGCATTAAAGGAAATGATAACACTTATAACATGAATGAGCCAAGTACATGTCTTACTACAAATGGTAATCGTTGCCAACCAGACAAAAATGAGATAAATGTTCTTCAGTTTAGCGTTTTGAGAATGTATTTGCGCTTAAACATTTCTCTTTTATGAAAATTAAATTCTTGGTTCGAGTCATTTAGCACAATTCGGCATTAAAGGAAATGATAACACTTATAACATGAATGAGCGAAGTACGTACATGTCTTACTACAAACGGTAATCGTTACTTTACTTGAAATCTTAGCAAACATAATAATTACATTTCATTACTTTACTTGAAATCTTAGCAAACAATCAACAAGAAATTTATTAGGGTTAAATTTGGAAATCTATTTATACATTTCATATTTTCAAGATGCATGGAGTACTTTATTGTTCTTAAAAACTTAAAAGGACCTCCATTTTGAAACAAACAAATTAAAGAGCAAAAAAAGACTACCTTTTTAAAAAGGAGGAAGTAATTAGCTAAATCACACTTGGCACACCTTAATTGTTAGCAATAAAATATTTATAGGAACCCATAAATCTTTTTCATTTTATATAAGCTAAATTTCAACTTGTTACCATGAACTTTGAGCATTTTCTACGAATGGTATCCTGAACTTTTAAAATAATAGATTGCTACCACGAACTTTCAGAGTATCACAAAACTAACAAAAAATTAGAAAATGATTATACTGACCTTGATATAAATTAACAAAGAAAAAGGAATTAATTTTTTTTTTCTTTAGAATTTAATTCCTTTTTTGTTTAAAATATACTACCCTTTAGATATTGATGCCTATATTGCAATTGTAGAAAACAATCGAAGTGAACGATTGAGTTGAACAAGTGCAGCGATGCTACCGAGCGGAACGAAAATGTTTGATTTATATGTTGCACGATCTTCTAATGGTAGAATTAAAGTACTGGTCTCATCTTCTAGTTCACGTGCCTCAACTTCAGCCTTACCACTTATACAACAGTCAAAATGGGCACGAGCACCTGTGGTCTCATCATCAATATTTTTGAATGAACTAACAATATGTTTACAGACCGAGTCAGATGTAGATAATAGTTTATCGGAAGTTGCTGAACTTGATGTTTTAGCCTGGTGAAAAAGTTGCGAAAATTTATATCCGGTGTTTTCTACCATGGTTCATGATTTACTAACAATTCCGTCTCTATGGTAGCGTCGGAAAGTGTTTTTAGTATAGGTAGTAGGATATTGACCGAGAAAAGATGCAGCTTAGCATACGATACAATGGAATGCATGATTTGCTAGCAAGATTGGGAAGCAACTGCAGTTAGGAAACGGAACCAAGTCAATTTGGATTCGGATTATCTGCCAAAAGAGCTTTCAGGATCTAGAGACAGAGTCCAACACCGAAGATACCACCACCACGACTAGCGGCGAGGAGCAGCGAGGAATCCCAAATCGAGGACTAAGAAGTAAATACAGAAGAAGAACTGCGTACACCTGATTTTCATATTGAACCCAAAATTGTGAGGGATACGTAGCCAGCCCGATTGGGTTCCGTCTTTAATATATAAAAAAATATGCTGCAAAATTTGACATGTATAATGGAGTAATTTTATGTAATACTATTAATTATTAATATTATTTCAAAAAATTTAGTTATTTTTTATTGTGTGTGTGTATTCGGAACATAGACGAGCCGGCTCGTCCGACTCGCATCACTCGCCCGACTCGCCTCGCCTCAGCTCATGACTCTTTTAAACAAGTCAGCAAGACGAGCCTGTTCTTTGAGACACCTCTTTTGAACCGCTCGTCTCATTTGCCACGCCTCCGAAGAAGACTGAAAGAAGGGCAGGGCAAAATAGGAAGGATTATGCATAAGGGGAGAGGCGATGTTAAAGCTATTGTCTCTTGAATATGCAATCCATCTTTTCAATCTTTTCAGCTCAACTCCAATATTACTTCAGGATACTAATAGCCCACACCATATGATCTTGGTTTCTTCTGCTCATTTTTCTTTTTGTAACTATAATTTATTTTAATATATGAACATTTAGGATTTTCGCCCGGGCCATTTTGGCAAAAAATAAAAAAAATTAGGGTAAATTGTCAAAATCCCCTGGCCCGCTTCAAACTTGTGTATATATAAACCCTAGACTTTTTGCTCTAGTTAAAAAAACTTGGACCTAATCAAAACACCTTATACCAGTTGCCTATAATAGCTAAGCAATTGCCTATAATATCTTAGCTGCTGCAGTTGCATGTGATACCTAAACATTTACATTTAATATCTAAGTAGTTGGATGTAATAGCTAGGCAGTTGCATATAATAGATGCATATAATATCCAAGTAATTGCAGATGCATATAATATCAAAACAATTACATGTAATATCTAAGCAGTTGCCCGTAATACATGGCCTATATGAAATACATGCCAAGAGTACTATCACAGATTTTGATTAGTAGGCCCTTCCCAACAATTTTGAAAATTACTAGGGGTTTAAGACAACTCTCGAACGGGCCGGGGGCATTTTTGACAATTGACCATACCATACCATGCCAGAATATCTTTTGCAGCTCCAACCAATATCCCCAGTTTGGAGCACAACTGAAGTCCATTCATCAATGTAGAGTCAGGTATAAGTTTCAGACTACTGTTGCATGCGCCATCTATTTTCTACAATTTTCCTGCTCCAACTCCATATCAGTATTCGAACAGTTCCGGGTCCATCTCTCAATAATATATAACATCAACAGATAAAACAACAAATCAATCAGAACAACTGGCGATGAAATTTGATTGGACGAACTTCATAAAGCACAAATATATTGAAGGACCAAATAAGGGAACATCAGTGATAAAGAGCATCAAAACCAATGCTTCTCATAATATAACATTAAATCAAGTAATCTTAAGGAATAGATCAACTTATCGGTGTCCACTGACATATCCTTAGCGAGAAGGATAAGTAATCCTAATAAGGCTAGTTCCAGGCACATACCATGAGCATATCGTGGCCATAAGAAAGAACATGACAAATCTGATGGTTTGATCAAACTTTTTTAATGAATCTCATACGAGCTGAAAATTAGAGAATGTCCGAGGCTCCCAGAGTATATACATTAACAAATCATCCAGTGAGGCTGAATCAGAGGTTATACACTAGCAGCTACTAAAAAAATCATAGCAGAAAGAAATGGTTAAGATCTACCCTTGTCTTGACAATACTAGGGCTGAAACATGTCCAAATATTTCAGAAAGAATGCCAAGTTGATGTCCATATTTTAGAAAGAATGCCAAGTTGATGTCCATGCTTCGACCAAATACAATATCCATCTGTAATTTGAATTTTTACTGCTTGAGTATTGCATTCCCGTTTTCATAACAATTAGAAATAATTAAGCTTTTTTGCTTCTTACATTTGATTTACCATTATTATTTTTAAATTAATATTTTTAGGCTAAAATGCAGGAAACCCTCCTTGCTTTTGCCCGAAAAGAAGGAAACCCTCGTAAACTTAAAAACATGTACTTTACCCCATAACTTTAACACCATCAGTTTTTTGGTGTATATTTCTCATAATGCCCCTCAAGTCCTACAATTTTTCGCCTTTTTCTTCTCCAAATCCCCCCATCATTTTTTACCCTAAAATTTCTAATTCAAATCACCACCTACCTCTCTCTACTCCTCCAAAGAGTAAGCATAGATTCAAGAGAGTATGAATTATGAAAAAAATGAAGAAAAGAGAATATTAGGTTAATCAATTAAATTTATTAGACGGGCATTTTTGGCATAAAAAAAATCTTACGGATGGAAAAGTTAACACCATTATGGTTTTTGGGAAAACTCCATAATTTTCAAGTTTAGGGGGTTTTCCCGCTTTTCAGGTAAAAGTGAGTGAGGTTTCCCGCATTTTAGCCTATTTTGTAACTAAAGGTAGGGAGCCTCATTATGGAGATTAAATGTATGACAGCAGGATTGAGTTAATTTTCAGATATAAAAGTATTATGTAGAAGAGTTGAGACTAACCATTGGTCTAGCTAAAACACTTACCAATAAAAGGAGAATTACAAGTATGGATAGTAAAAGAAGTGAACATCATATAAAGAGGTATAGTTACAAAAAAAAAAGTTACTACCCTTATAAGTACTTTCCTAGCAACTAATATAAAGCTAATGATAGGTTATAAGGATGTAGAGAATATGTGTAGAAGGGAGAGCCTGAATATTCAGAGAAATCTCATTGGTCATAACAACATAAATAAATAAGACTTGATCCTCAACACAATATCATGCCGATATGATATAGTCTCTAACAGCCACAAAAGAGTTGATTATAGAGAAATATGTCGGGAACATGAAGGATAACAGAGTCAATTACGTATGAACACAGCTGTTAGTTAACTTGATCTCCATATCTTTGGGATTAACCATAAGAGAAAGAATATATTATGCCAGCTGTTCAAAGAGAAACAAGGATCATAAGAGCCTAAAAGGAAAGAATCAGGATCCCCAATGTATAAGCTCTTAAGAATGGCAAATTCCTGAGAGCTGACAATTTTATCAAGAATTTGAATCCAAAAATATTTTAATTTTCAAATGCATTCTACTTTTTGCCAGATCAGATTAGAAATTTGAATAATCTGATTTCTACTATTTAGAATTCGATAAGCAGACTTAACAATATAATGAGCAGAGTCTCAGAAGAAGCCCAGAAGAAATCATCACAAGAATTGGTTCAGTGCAAAAATGAGAGATCCGAGTCATTAGATTACCAAGCATACATTGTTCTATCCAAGACAGACTTATGGAAAGCTGGTTTCCATTATCTGATCCTGAATCCAATGGTCTTTCCATTATCCCGAAAGAATTTGAAAGTTTCAAACTCCGATATGTGATCGAGGACGATTCGTGAGCCACTTACAAGTATCCGTCTTTTATAGGGTTTTAGGAAGAAAACGACACAGACATCCAAAAAAATTTAGGTAACGATATTTGGTGCATATCGGCCGACATTTTGTGATTTCGTTTGAAATGTTGTGATATAGGCGTTTAGGCCGGCATTTACCGTTATGAGGGGGAAAAATTTGAGGGTAATTTTATTTTTCAGGGAAGACATAAATTTAATAAAACTAAAAATCTGAACAAGTTAATAATTTTTCTAATAAAAGTTATATAAATGACGTTTACATTAAAAAATGTAGAACCGGATAATTGATAATACAAACCGACATTTCACGATATCTGATATCCAGTATCAAAATCTTCAATCCGACATGACACCGACATCCGAAAAGACTAATAGGCCTGAAGTCTTTGGCATGGTGACCTCCTTCCACAGTTGGGATAAGACAAATTATGTCATAGCTAATCCTATTACGACTGCACTTGCCTTAATAAAACCCATTAAGGACCGCAACTAAATCCTTTTTGATTAATCCCCAAAATTGTTTATATACAAAAGAGAAACCATATGGTCATGGTGCCTTTTCAGAACCAAGCCCAATTATGGCACTCTCTATCTCATCAATTGTAAAAGAGGAATCAATAGAAACTAATTAGATCCTATCAGAATTTTGAAAGATTGCATTAAGCTTTAATAGTAAAAGCAAGGGAGTGCCAAGCATGAGCTTATAGAATTGGTAGAACTCATTATAACACCCAAAATATTAGTGATAATTTATGAGTGGGAGCGAGAGAATGAGGAGAGTTTGTGAGGAGTTAGTGAGAGAGAACGAGGAAAAAAGTACATATTTTGAGGAATGAAAATGGATAGATTGAGATTAGCCCTATCCTCCTCTTTATATAGGTATAGCCATTTGCATTTACATCCACTTCTTTGTAACTAATTACACAATAATGGATAATCTGGAATACGTTAGAAACCCAAACATTCTAACACTATATATTCAGGGTATATTAATTAGCAGGGCCCCCCTATGGGTATGGACCAATTTTTTTCTTTCCTAGGTCCCTCTCGGTATCTGACACACTGCTTCACTCCATCCATTAGCAGATACTAAGTAATGTTGAAAAATAAAGGCAGGACGAATATCATCATATAACTGTTATAATGCTTATGGAGGTAAAGGGTGAGGAACGAGGAAAGAATGAGGATCCAAGAAATCAGAACAGGTCACACATATAAAAAGTGGATGAAAAAAATACAAATAAAAATCAAACCAGCTTCAAAAAATATCATAACAGCCACTAATAAGTACCTCTAAATTTACTTTGAACAAATTCTTAGCACTGTGAAACCTGAGCAACCTAGATATCTTATTTTTTATTTTGGTGGTAGCAACATGTTTCTTCATTAGGTGAGTTACATCCATAAGTGAAATATGGATTTAATACAATAACACAATATGTAACAGTAAGAAGAATAGTGGAGTGAGAACTAACATTACAGTAAAAGCCAGTAAAACAGGATCAAAATGACCTTCCAGCAATATGTTGACACCACCATTATAAAGGTTCTAGAGGTTACTAAACTTTGTGCTTCTCAATATTTTATCTTTAAATTTGGAAGGAGAAAGACTGATCCAGTTGAAATAGTAGCAAAAATCTTTTGTTAAAAGGGAGGTTATTTTTCCAGATGACTTTATTATGTCAGAATGTTATATTAGAAGAATTCAAACAGTGACAAGCGCAGACTTGACAGTGCACATCCCTTACGAAGTTGTGTCAGGAAGATTCAGGAGAAAAGAGTGCACAGACAAACAACTCAACAGAAGTTGTAGATCTAGTCTACCTTGTTGAGGCAAAATCTTATAGAAAACTGGTTTCAACAACCACTGACCATCTCTAAAGCTACCTTGAGATGATCAGTTTTGCCCCAAGCAAAAAAGATTAGGATAAGAATCAGCAATGACATTTTGAGTTAACTAATTATCAACCCAGAACCAAATCCATGTACCATCCCCCAGTTTCCGAGTTGCATTTTTAGGAAAAGATTACGTGCGTGAACTCATACCTTCCCAAAAGAAAGAAGGAAAATGATATGAATAAAACTTGTCTTTTAGAATTGTAAACAGAGTTGAGTACCTTGGGTTCTTGACAATAAGATGATCAGAATAGAAGCACTTCCAAAGCCATTTGCAAAGAAAAGCAATATTAAACTATTTCAAGTTTCTAACACAACCTGCCTTATGTTTTATCAGTGTGTTTACTTTCCAAATTTTAACCAAGCTGTAACCTTCAGTGTTATTATAAACTCCTTTCCATAAAAATGATGATCTGAGAGCGTCAGTTTTCTTAAGTCCCTGTTGCGAATAAGGCAATCACAAAGCACAAGCTAAAACGATAACAAACAAGATACAAATGTGAATACCAACCACAAAACAAATAGATGAAGACGAAGCTTTATTAATAATCAAATATCAAAGGAGCAAAAATCAATGGAGAATACAAATCCCTCTCAAAGAACCCTAGAACTCTCACAATATAATAGGTTCTCTCAAATCTAATAATTGCATCAGATCTAGGGTTGCTACAAACTACCATATAAATAGGATACAAAAGATATTTCCAAAAAACAACTAATTTCCTAGCTAAAGAAAATTGTGCTCGGACAGAACTGCAGACGTCTGCCGATGGGCTGATGTGGTATTTACCGAAACTCCAGAAACAACAGAGGAATGGCAGACGTCTGACCTGAAAACAACTGCAAAACTTTCGAGCCTTCGCTTCGTGATAACGTCGGATCTTAGGAAAATCTCTAAGGATGAATGTGAAGCATATCCAATAAATCTCCACCTTGTCTCGCATTCCACAAACTCCTCCATCAAAATAATAACAGCTACACCTTCACCACAAAACCCCTCAAAGCCTCAAATGAGTGTGACACACTCCAATTAAGTTTAAGCAATGCTCAAACTAAACAACTGCAAGAGACTTCGTTAACATATAGGATAGATTGTCCGCTTTGCCAACCTTCACAATAATCTCTTCTTTCTCAACGACTTCCTGCACGAACCGGTACCTCACGTCAATGTGCTTCGTCCTATCATGATGTGTCTGATCTTTCGTCAAATGAATAACACTTTGGCTATCATAGTAGACTATTACGGTATCTTTTGAAATACCAAGTTATGAAAATAGTCCCTTCAACCAGATTCCCTTCTTAACGGCCTCAACAACGTCCATATACTCCGTCTCCGTCGTAGACAACGCTACCGTAGGCTGTAACGACGCACACCAACTGATGGCACATCCTCCCAAAGATAACACATAACCGGTGATCGATCTATGTCTGTTAAATCACCTGCATAATCAGAGTCATTGAATCCAACCAAATTGTCATCGTTCTTTCCAAACACCAACCCTACGTCAGACGTACTTCGCAGGTATCGTAATATCCATTTCATCGCCTGCTAATGGATTTTGCCAGGAGATGCCATATAGCAACTAACACTAACGGCATGTGAAATGTCGGGTCGTGTACAAACCATGGCATACATAACGCTGCCCACCGCACTCGCATATGGAACATTCGACGTATATGTAATCTTATTCTCTTTTTGCGGTGATGAATGAGCCGAAAGTTTAAATGAGCTACCAACTGAGTACTTACAAATTTAGCGTATGCTATGCCGAAATACTCCAAAACTTTCTTAGCATATCGTTGTTGAGACAAGTATAACTTTCCTCCTTTGCGGTCTCGCATGATCTCCATACCAAGTATTTTTTTGGCCGTTTCCAAATCCTTAGTCTCAAACTTTCCTTTCAGTTATTTCTTCAAAATCTGAATATCAACCATATATCTTGCTGCTATCAACATAGAGTAGCAAATATATAAATGAACTATCGACGAGTTTCTTCGAATATACACAACTGTCGTCCATACTTCTCGTAAATCCAATTTCTTTCATAAAGGAGTTGAACCTTTTATACCGTCCTCATGACCGCTTCAAACCGTAGAGAGACTTCTCTAACAAGAAAACATGGTCTTCTTTACCTTCAACTTCAAAACCTTCGAGCTGTTACATGTAGATTTTCTCCCATCAAATCACCGTGCAAGAATATGGTCTTCCCATCAAGCTGCTCAAGCTCCAACTTTTGCATAGCTACCAAACCAAACAAGACACGTATAGAGGTGTGTTTAATAACCGGAGAAAATATCTCAGTGAAGTCAACTCCCTGTACATGCGAAAAGCTTTTAGCTACTAACCGCGCCTTGTATCTCGTATCAACCGTCTCTTGGTCGCCTTTTTTGTTTTTGAAAACCCACTTGCAGCCATCTTCTTTCCTCTTTCAGGCTTCATGAGCTTCCAAATTTGGTTCTTGTGAAGAGACTCAATCTTTTCATTCATAATGACTAGCCAACGAGTTGTTTCATCGGATGAGATGGTTTCTTTATAGTTTGTCGGCTCGCTACTATCAATCGTCTCTGCAACAAATATCGCATACACCACTAGGTCATCATAGTCATACCTCTGTGACAGTCTAATGTCCCTTCTCTGTCGGTTACGAGCGAGCAAATACTCCTCATCATAGGACCGCTCCTCTTGAGCTTCTTCAGACGATGGTGAAGGAGAGATCTCCTGAGAACCCGAGCTCTTACCGACCTCAATATCAACTCTCGAATCATTCTTCTTCGAATCGTCTTCATCTGAAAATTCCTTGTTGTTCGGCTTCAACATAGCAGATTCATCAAATATCGCATCTCTGCTAATTATAAATTTATGCGACTTTGGATCCGAATACTACAATTTATAACCATCTACTCCGGTAGCAAAACCGAGAAATATACATTTCTTCGCTCGAGAATCCAATTTACCTTCACGACAATGTACATAAGTGGGGCAACCAAACACCTTAAGTATTGAATAATCAGTGTTTTCCCGACCATACCTGCACCAGTGTCTTTACAACCTAGCGATGTATAAGGTGGCTGATTCACAATATAACACGCCGTATTTACCGCTTCTGCCCAAAACTTCTTTCCGAGCACTGCGTTGGACAACATTCACCACGCTTTCTCCAAAAGAGTCCGATTCATTCGCTCCGTAACTCCATTCTACCATGGTGTATAAACAAGGTATGATGCTGAACTATTCTCTCGTTTTTGTAGAAATTGTTGAAATCTCCACCGCAAAACTCCAACTCATTATCCGTCCTCAGTCTTTTGATTTTCTTTCCTGTCTGCTTCTTAAGTAACGTCTTCCATTGCTTGAATATAGTAAACATATCACTTTTGTGCTTTAAGAAGCAGATTCAAAACTTCCTCGAAAAATCATCAATGAAGTTAAGCAGATAATTGGCATTGCTTCCTTCAAAAGCAACCAAAGAGGGTCCCCAAATATTCGAATGGATATAATCTAAAGTACCTTACGTGTTGTGTATCGCCGAACGAAGCTAACGAGCTTTTGCTTTCCAAAGACGCAACATTCCCAAAACTCCAGCTTCATTGTACTCTTCTTACCAAGTAGACTGCTTCGACAACTCGATCAATCCTCACTCATATACTCGATCAGTCTCATGTGCTTTGGTTACTTTCAATGAATCTGGTAGTTTCCGAATCCGTCATATATTTGGTTGATGAAATCGCCGCCAATCCGGAAGTCGTCTAACCCTGCAATGAATACGATGGCCCTTTCTTCAAGCTCTTCATCACAACGAGAGCATCTTTGGTTACTTTCAAAATTCCACTTTCAGCGGAAAATTTGTAACCCTTATCGCCGAGTGCACCTAAAGAGACGGGATTCTTCTTCAAGTCAGGTATGTGCCCGACTTCTGCCGATGGCCTTACAATACCATCGAACATCTTGATTTGGATTGTCCTTTTACCAATAGTTCAGCATGAGCTATTGTTGCCCATCAAAACCACTCTACCGTCAACGGACTCATACGTGGTGAACAAATCCGTATTGGGACACATGTGGTAAGAACAACCCGAATCCATGAACCACTTATTCTTGGATCGCTGTATGCTGTCAATGACCACAAGAAAATCCCCTTCTCCTTCCGTTATACTTGCTTCAGCCTTAAGACTTGTTTGATTTGTCTTCCTGTTTTAGCTTGTTCTGCACTTAAAGCAATCGACCTTAAAGCGCCCTTTCTTGTTACAATAATTGCAGGTAATGGTTTTAGCCTTGGATTTTGACTGCGACTTTTTTCGATTTGCTTCCGGATCTCTTTTCTCCACGCCCTCGAACAAATAAGCCAGACGATGAACCATCCGCTTCGGTGGAAGTCAACTCCTTGTCGATCCTCTCTTTGTTCATCAAATTCTCCTTGACATCCTTAATTGAGATCGGGCCTTATCCATAAATTATGGTGTCATGAAAGTGCATATAAGAGGGTGGCAACGAACACAATAAGAGAAGAGTCTGGTTTTCATCATCAATCTTAATATCAATCTTACCCAGATCTGTAATGATTGAATTAAACTCACAAACGTGAGATATTATTGAAGAGCATCTGACATGTGAAGTGTGTAGAGACGCTGCTTCAACACGAGTCGATTCGTGAGAGATTTCCTCAAATATAACTTCTCTAATTTATTCCATAAATTAACCGTCGTCTTCTCCACTAAAATTTCTTGTAGTACTTCATTAGTCAGACATAAGTAGATAGCCATGAGGGCATTTTCATCCATCTCCTCCCAAGGTTTCTCCGTCATTGTGGAAGGCTTTTTATCCTTCATATGAATCGCTTCCGTCAAATTGTTCTGAGTCAAAATGGCAACCATACAGACTTGCCACAAACAGAAATTCATATTCCTATCGATCATCTCGATGTCGAACTTCATGATTGTCGGAGACATGATGTGAGATCAAAATACATTTAGTACTAATGAACTCTACACTTCAAAATCACAATCTATGAAAGTGGAGCGTAGTTGTCGTTACCTACCATTAACCTAGATAGCAAATTAAAGACCTAATGGTTCAACCAAAAAATCCAACAACAACGCAACAATAGCTCTGATACCAGTTTGTTGCGAATAAGGCAATCACAAAACACAAACTAAAACGATAAAGAGAAGAGAACGAATCACAGATAAGATAGAAATATGAATACCGACCACAAAACAAATAAACGAAGGCGAAACTTTAATAATAATCAAATATCGGAGGAGTACAAATCGATGGAGAATACAAATCTCTCTCAAAGAACCCTAGAACTCTCACAATACAAATCTCTCTCAAACTAAAACTGTATAAAAGTCAGTATGTGAAACCCAAAACGTTTCCATCTGATGGAGAAAGAGTGAGCTTGAAAATTTTCAGGGTCAAAAGAAATAGTTTAGCGGTCGGAGCAAGAATTTGGCGAGACATACTGACTGTAATGCAAGCAGATTTATCCCAATCATGAGATAACAAGATCCAGTCCAACCTATAATGAATAAGACTATTGTTCTAAGTAAATTTCTAGTCAACTAATGGTATGCCAAAACTGTCAACATACTATATAAAACTTTGAACTCTTATTAGTGTTATGATCTTATGATTGCTCTTACCAAGTCTTCCGGTAGAAGAAAAAGTAACATTAAAGTCTCTATGGAGAATCCAAGGCCCATGAAAATGTTATCTGATGTTCTGAATCTCAGCATAGAAAACTTGTTTATCATTTTTTACACAAAAAAAAAAACAACAAGAATTGGAAACTAAACCCTCTCTAATTAAGATCAAGTAAAGTGCTATAATTATTACAGTGGAATTTAATTCTGTTAAAGCCAACAACTAAGATTACCCCCGCTCTTGCCTAATGCATTGAGAGAAATCCAAGTGTCAATTTTATTACCGCAAAGAGATTTGAAAACATTTCTAGAGAGAAGAAATTTTGGTCTTTTGCAAACCAACACATTCCAGCTGAGAATGATCATGATGAATAGAGAGAACAACAAAACCAGGGAGAAATACAAAGACCAAAGGGATTCCCTGCCCCTCTTCAAAGATATGATACTATTAGTCATTTTCGTCAAGGGAAACACCTAACGAGGAACCAATTTCAATGATATCGTCATGGGACGAAGGAGATTGCTTGGGAAGAGAAGACGGCCTTTTGTGTTTTCAGTGGTTGAGACATCCAAGGTGGAGAAAATATCCAATAGCTTCAAGGTGCCTTGAACCCTGAATTGGTTAAAATCTGCCACGAAGACACTAACAGCTGTTAAATTATTTATATGATAAATTAATTCCATCATCTTCTCCAGTAAATCCCAAGCTCACGTACCCATCTGAGTACATCTTCAGCTCCATGCAATTATCTCAACTTCATCAATTCACTTCCCCCGCCTTCATCCTTCTTCTCCCATCAATTTTATGATCCTAAGACCCCTGTGTTGCTATCAACCGACTCATCTTCTTCTCCCTCACTTTCATCTCCTACTCCCTTCCATTGCCATTTTATTACTACCCATCCTCATCCTCCCATCCTCATCCTCGTCCTTATCATCACCATCCAAGCTAACACTAATAACATTTAAAAGATTGATATGTCAGATCAGAACAGTAGGAAAGTTTTCTTTGTGCATATTTTATCAAGTACACATTAGATAAACACAACATTTCTAATGAGAGAGAAATTAAAGTACCTAAAAAACTCAAAGGAACATCAATAGTGCTCAATTATTATCAAAACTAACATTAAACACACAAGGTTATCATCTTTTTCAACAACCGGCGACAATACAGATATGAGAGGAAATGGAGATTTCAGGAGGGATTTTTTATTTCATCTTTGTAATCAAGTTGTGCCATGGTTCAACCACGATTCCTGACTGGAATTTGATATCATCTTTGTCATCGAACAACACAAACATAAAGTTCTCATCTATGCCATAAGGTCGGCAGCGGATCTTGACCATGCCTGTTGGGGGAATTTTCCACAGCAATTTGGTGTAGATCGAATGTAGAGGCGACGCCCGTGGCTGCAATGGGGACGGAGAAGACAGGGATGTGGGGTTGAATAGGCGGTGAGGAGGAAAAAGGAGAAGAATTAATTTATTTTTTTATTTGTTAAATAAGTTATAAAAGTTGCCAATCTCCACTTGGCAAGGTTTAACTGGTTCAAGGTACCAATGTAGTAGTACCTTGAAGGGTATTGGATACATTTTGCATCAAGGCGAGACTTTTTTTTTGGGATTTAAATCTTGACTTTTTTTTTGGGATTTAAATCTTAGCTTTTTTCCTTCTAGGAGGATTAAGCCTAGGGAGAATCGAGATATTGAAGAAGCAGAATTACTCTATTTTTTAATGCATATTCTTGGTTTCCTTACTAGAAGTAGAATGAAGAATGGAATAGAAAAAGTTTAGGTGAAGTAAAATATGCTTAAAAGAAGAAAATTTGTCCACTGAGGGATTAGAAGAGATAATGGAATAATTGGTACAAAAAAATTCCTTAAGAATTTGGTTTCGAGGCTCAAAAGAGAAGGAGAATGTTATTTGAGGATGTGGGGAGTGAGTAGATTCAGGCTTGTCCTGAGAAATTGGGTCAAATCAGTGTGAGTGAATAACCGTTGCTCAGTGTAGAGAAGGAAATCTTCAACATGCTTAGGACAAGATTTGTCAACTGAGGTATTAGAAGAGGGAATGGAATAATTTGTAGAAGAAACCGGTGTTCTAAATATCGTCTCATATACGTACGATATATATTGCCGCTATATCGGTTTTGGAGAAGAAACAATATGATTTATCACTAAATATTGTCTGATATCCGATATATATTGCCGCTATAACGGTTTTGGAGAAGAAACAATATGCTTTATCAAAATTCTATCTTTTTCCGATATTTTGAACAAATCGGACGATATACCTAAATACCTGCCGATATAACATAAATCTCGCATTTGCTGATATATCTCGATTTTTCATTTTGAGGACTTAAAAGATCAAAAGAGACAATGTATTGCCTATAGAATCCAGCTGATGAAAGTGTGGTCATGAGTATTGAGTTAGGAATAACTATGGTGTCCCAAACCCTAACCAACACTTTAAGATCCAACAGATTAGCCATAAGGTAGAAACGAATTTGATCAGGGTCCCAAATTTAGAAACCAAAATACCGCAAAGTTCCTCTGTCCATAAATGAAGTGGTAGCACATTCAAGGAAACCCATATTTTGTTGTCTTCAAATTTCCTAACAGATCTAAGGTACTCAATCCAAGGTCAAAAGGAAGCTTCAATAGATCCTAAAGAAATGGAGCTAATATTCAATTACAGAGCGAGAGATTATTGTCCGAATATTGGATTGGGAATCTATGGCCACAGATAATCCAACACAATGTTAACAATAACACAGAACAAAAAAAGGGTATGTGTAACACCACTTGTCATGGGACATGTTAGATTGTACGATAAGGGTAATCATCTTCAATACGCTTATATGAAACGGAAAACATAACTCTGGAAAGTGGAATGTTTTTTGGATCGCATGTGTAATTTACATATCTATAGTTTAATTTCTTTTGCTATCTATTTAAGTTCTTGAAAGAGAACTTAATATTCTCCATGGGTTAATTCGATACGCTAGTGTTCTCTAGTTGGAAATGATCATTCCAAATTGCAAATCGTTAACGATGAATGGTAAGATAGATCCAACAGATTGGTCCCAGGTGGAAACCATATTGCCAGTCAAGAAATCTATAAAGGGGGATTTCTAGTAAAGGTCATGCAAGCAAACCAAGAAAGGGACTTTATATGTGAAACGCTTATAGAAGATTTAGGAAGAAAAATCTTCAAGCTCTCAAATGTGATGTCACCGCAAGAACAAGAGCTCAAGTATGATTGATGATCTAGTTCTCCGAGAGAACCAAAAAAAGACGATCTTTAGCACTGATATCATGTCTTTTCAAACAAATGTTTACATCAAAATATTTAGAAACAAACAGAAACTTTATATGGTTGAAATTAGCAGATGTAGCTTTTCAAGTCAGAATTCAGCAATACAATTGGCAAAAGCACAATCAAAGCAAATAAGCAACAATTTTTTTTAAAATTTGGGACCTAAACTAATTTTTGCACATGCAAACGAGCTTAGAACGGAATTAGTTTACGTTTTAAAGAAAGTTAGGGACCTAAAGTTGTAGAAGTTAGGCACCTAGACTAATTTTGTTGGATACCTAAACTAATTTTTGCATATAGATAAGCTTAGAAAGGGATTAGTTCATATTTTATAGAAAGTTAGCGGCCTAAACTAATTTTTTCACAAACAAACAAAATAGAAGTTGGAATATTCCCTAGAATATGCTTTGATAAAGCTTTTATATAGATAATAATATAGACTGGAGATGGACATCTTAAATTAAAATCCCCTAGTAGTAAATGAGGCTAAAGAATGGATTAAAAGCCAAGTAGAAGATTTCAAGACTAATGTCCTAAGGTCTCGGCGCTGCAACCTTGAAACATTGAAGACGTGATATAACAGGATCAAATATTTTAGGTATGTGTAACACACATGGAAAGGAGATAAAGTGAGGCGCATTAGAAAGAAAAAGAATAGATATAATATCGTAAGACAGAGAGGAGAGAGTTTCCAGATAGCCAAAACATACGAGTCACCAGAGGTCAAAAATTCACATTCTTCTACCTGCAGTTCAGCATTTCTTTGGTGACACTTTTATCCTGTATGTTTCAGCCAGTGCTAATAACTCCTCGAAATTTGCATCTACTTGTTAATTAGAACTCATCACACTGATTTTCCGCTTCAGGGGTTTCTTTGCCTTATAGTTTCTTGCGCAGGATAAATGCTCCCCTGACTGTTGACAGATAAAAACAGTTCAGCCGCCTATGCCCCTCTTTATTTCTATAATGAAAAGTCTGGATTTGAGCCTTTCTAAGAACTCACTTGTATCCCAAGGATACGGTATTATTGCACAATTTACTGCTTGAATGAGAACAGGTCATCTCTCAAACAGCTGATGTAGCAGAGTGATTTTGTACTACGTTACATGAAAGCTGTCCAATAACATAGACCATCTTAACAATTGGATACAATTCTAAATATTTTAATTCTATTTACAAGGGAACCAGATCAATTACGATCACCATATCCGGCCTCAGGAGCATACATCTTCCCCATACCCAATGACCAGTACTAAGAAAATTTTCAGCAAGTAGTTACATTCGAATCTCCATTTTTGTTAAAATAATATTAAAAAAACAGCATTTGCTTTCTAGACAGACCACCTATTACATCAGAAATTTCAGTGAAACGTGTCCCAAAAAATGCTCAAGAAAACAAGAAGTCATGCATGCAATTCATTCTAATATTTCGCCAATTTTAACTTGGCTCAATGATTCAAGGACAAGGAAAAAAGACTAGCCTCAAGTATTATCTTGCCACACTACAGAAGCTGCATTTTCACTTCTTCATTGCGCAGGAAATTAAATTGTGTCCTTGATCATAGTTGACAATACATTTTTCACTTTTATTTAAAAAATCACCTCACAAATTACTGACCTAACAATTGACGTGACTTCAATTTAAAGAGAATTCAATGTACGGTTGCATCAGCGTTCACTTTAAAGAGAATTCAATAATCTTGGACATAATAAATAAAGCTACAAGTGGATTTTGCATGAATTATGAAGATTAAATGGAAAAATGTGTGCCAAAGATCCAAGGATAAGTGTGTTCGTCTCATTTTCGTATATTGATTATGATGATTATTGTTATAATCTCCACAGTCCACACTATCAAAAGACCGTTGGATTTTCTCTCAAACTTATTCAGGCACATTGAACAAATAAGTTGCATCAGAAATTTATGTGCAAAAACAAGTCTTGGACTTGGTCAAACAGATACCGAGAAAATGCGACTATTCTTCCGCAACCTGAATGATTGGGCTTGGAGTCGTAACCATGGTTCAAACTTTGGCATCAGTGCTAAAAAAATTCAAGCAGCTTCATACTAAGATTTCCCAGCAGAAGCAGAAGATGCATAAGAGATGGCCAAATATTGGTCCTAAAGGTTGCTACGACTCTTTAAGAGTTGACATAACTTTTACAGGTTATAATATTCAATTCTGTCCTGGAAACTGTATTTTTATGTCATGAATGAGTAGTTCAGAGACTCCCAAATGTAACATATTTGTTGGTTTTGGTAGCAATTGGTAAACTAAATGAGGACCTGTGTGCTCATGCCTCACAAATGGATCAACATAAACTATGGTACATACGTAGAGGGAAGACAAGGAAAGGTGAAATAAGAATAAGATGGGCAAAAATGGGACATTGGGACCTAGTAAATACTGTAAAAAGATAGAATTCAGATACTATTGCAATGTTGAGGGTGAAGTGGGAAACATTTTAAGACAGAAAGTTGCTCTCAAGAAAAAGAAGAAATGGTAGGAGCAAAACAATTTTGTAATTAAGTTTTACACTGCAGTAAAGTTTACAAGATTTGTTCAAGCCGGGATAACTCTTGGATGATTAGTTTGTAGCAACCCTCAAGAAGATGGCATGAGGCATCTTTCAGTTGTTTTAAACTTTAACATCAATCTGAAATTGCAAATTGAAATTTAAATATAGCATCTTCAGGGCCATAAAAACAAATATGTATCAGGATAATAACCAAGTCATAAATTATAACTCTTGGAGCAGATAGATAACGCACACACAATTTTCTGTCGTGAATTAATTTTGTTCCATAACTTAGTTGTTGAAGCATGAAAGTAGACCTGTATCACTGTTTCAAAAGTACCAAAACAAATGAGAAACAGACTTTGTTGAAACTTGGTCATTTATATAATTAAAGTCATCTTAAGAATCTAGTTTGCTTATTAATCAGTAGAGCTTACTTAGAGCTGAATATAGAGCCAAACTGGACTGCTAGAGATGGACAGCCTAGTTTATATTTAGAAACCCCGAGTATAATAAATGAGGGTAAAGCATGCAATTCATGATCGAGTCCTAGATGTCTCACACCGCGACAAGACGAACTGATAGAAGCACAAAGGAGGAACTTAGGGAGAGAAATTACTATACTCGATCGGCTAAAGATGACTGAGCGCTAGGCTTTTATTATTCAGTTACCAAATTGAGTGACTTGAGCATTACCACAACCCAGTTTTCGGAAATCGAATATTGTTTTTAGAACAATGAACTCATTTTATGGATTCAGGATCATTTATTAATTCGCAAATCATACTTAGAGTTGGATATAGAGCCAAAATAGTAGAAATTACTGTATTAGACCATTTCCTGCCAACCAAATCTTCTTTGAGCCAAAAAATAGATTTTGAGGCAATGCAAGGAGCAAATTTCGATAAACATTATTACTTTGAATAATTAGAAGCATATTCTTAGTGCATCTCTTAATTGTTTTGACACGCCACAAAACATATAGCAATTGATCTATTAGAATCAACATGGTAGCAAAAGAAGATGCATATGCAAGAACCCTAGTCCCCCAGAAGATCTCTGCTTCTTCCCAATCGTCGTCGTCGTCGTCGTCGTCGTCGTCGTTCTCGCACTGAGCATCAATCTCATCATCATCGCTGATCTCGATGGCTGCACTTCTCTTGATCCATTTGCAAAACCTTAACGTCCAACTCCTCGAACATTTTACTAACATTGCCGCTAGAAGGGGAATCCTTTAGCACAGAGAAAGCAGCGAACCCTAGCTGTCAGCAGCCTCCTCCTCCTCCCCCCTCGCCGCCCAAGACCGCCTCCATTCTCTCCGGCGGCGATTCATTTTGTTCTAAAAAGGTATCATCTTTGACGATGAGGATGAGTTTGAGATTGCGATAGCGGAGGTTTTGTTGAATCACCAATGTTTCTTGAGTCCGGCGGCGATTCATCTCCTCGAATATTTTTCATTTTTTAAAAGTTATTATTAATTTTTATTTCTTTTTGCATTTTCGAGTTTGTTGCGACCCATTATTTGGAACAGCTGGGCTACACTCCACCGTCGGTTCCCTCTAAACATAAAATTAAACTAAGTACAAACCTAAGTAAATTTCCATCATACTAAGTAGGCCTGGTAAATGAAGCGAGCCGGGCCGATTCGCAATGACGAGGCGACTTGAACTCATCTCTCTTAGCCGGCGAGGCGAATCGAGTTGAACAGTAGCCGAACATGACCATGATGGCCTCGCCTAGGCGACTCGTCCTGACTCTGTTATTTTTAAATAAAAAAAATCCTTCTGCCTTCAACTTCGCCCTCGACCTCGATCCCTCCGCCGCCGCCGCCGCCGATGCCTCCTCGTCTGACCTCGACCTTGATCCCTCCTCCGCCGCCGCCGCCGATGCCTCCTCGTCTGACCTCGACCTCTTCCCTAGGTCATATTCATTAGATTCACGACATTCACGAGAATCAAGATTTACGGATTCATGTCGAGTTCAAGTCAAGATAATATAATCTAACGCGGGAGTATTCACAAACCTAAGGCTATCATCCAGAGGCAAGGAAACACGTGCCCGCTCATTTAATGGGACTCCAACCACCGCCGGAGTATTCACGGATCCAAAGCTATCATCCTGGGACCAGGAAACACGGGCCCATTCATGAGTTGGTCATGGGACTCCTAAGAATACAAATCAAGTCCTAAATACAATTCTAAGTCTCTATGTATATAGAACAAGCAGGTAATACTAATTCAATTTCATGCCAGAAATAAGCATAAGTTCGCATGCAGATATCTATGGTTTTGGTTTAGAATTAGAGAATCTTAAAAAAGGAATAAATTATAGTTCAGAGGGTCGTATAAATAACAAGACTGAGTTTGCTTCGATCGGGTTCCTGGTGATAGAGGAACGAAAGATTCTGTAACGCTGCACAGAGCAGGCCAGTGCAGGTTTCAGAATCTATACACCGATAGTATTTTGCATTTTTGGTAGGTTTTCGTTCATATTCTGCTTTTCCCTGTTAGATATAAAATTAAGCGTTTGCGAGTCATGAACGATTATCAATAAGAAAATCCCGATTACGATCAACGAGTAGAGAGTTATGTCTATTTTACTACAACCGCGTAGATATTTTTTGCTGCAGTCAAGATTCATCACATTTTGTTATAACCCTGTTTTCATAAACTTCCGTAACTTTTCAGATAAATTAATATAGAAATAAAATGTAGCTAACTCTATGTACATGTTTCAGAACTTGAGTTTGCTCAAATTGGAATCCAGAGTTAAGAGATATGTCTATTCTAAGGCAAGGAAAAATCAGTTTCAGCATACTAACAAAAACCGATTTGAATTAAAATAACAGATAACAATTAATCACATATATAATAATCTGGAATATTAAAATGACATGAACAATATACATAATTAATAATTTATTATCATGTCGAGAAAATAATATATGTATTTAGATAATCATATGATATATGCTGATGATATAACTCTTTACAAACCATAACCATCTAATAACAAAAATATAACAAACAAACAAAAATTAGTATGACTTAATCTAAATAGAATTAAATATACACGTAACATGTAATATGAAAATCACCATACTGATATGTGCACTAACAACCTAACAAAACCGATTGATTGGATAACACCATACGAATCAAATTGATAATAATCTACTTACTAAATGTTTAATATTAAATTCTAACCACTTCTTAAATCCTCATGATATATGTATTGATAATACACCAAAACAGCGTTGTTAATGCATCAATAATGTTAACCATCACCATAAATTAATAAACTTATAAAATTTATCTTTTCCTTACAAATAAGAATTAGGGTTGATGTCTCTTTATAAAAATAAACCCCTTTTTTTTTAATAAAAACTATAACTTTAAACCAAAAAGAACAATCCTTTTATTTAAACAATTTAGGGTTTGGTTAAAAATCATTTCTTTTGTTTTAAAATGTAAATTTTGAATATGTAAAAGAAATAAAGATGAGAGAGGAACTTATCATAAGGGGACGATCTAGGATCATTTCTTGACAGGTGAAAGATGCCTCGATTAGATCGAGGCGAGGGGATGGGTCTTCTCCTTTCGTTCGTTTCTCTTCTCATCGGGCTTTTGATCAGAGATGACAAGGAGGACAGCGGTGTCATGTCCCGCTTCCCAGTAGACGGAAACGGTGACGTGGCAAGCCAGCAACGTATTTACTATGAAATAAATACGTTAAGCGTAATTAAGCAATATAACAATGAACAAGAATGACAAGAGTAATAAAAATGAAACAATAAATTTATTTACATTCAACTTTAGATACAACTGTCTGAAATAAATGATACAATAAACAAAGCAATGCCTAAATAATGACATACAGAAAGTAAGTGCAGGCTGGAAGGAGCTAGTAATCTGGCTCTGCAGCAAGCTGGTCCAAGTCCTCTTGGCTCGGCTCTATCTCCTCAGAGTCCGGTCCTCCTGACGAGCATCCCAAAGAAAGAAACAGAAAGAAATGTTGTCAACGAACTAACGCTCGGTAAGTCCCAAAAGAAGAAAGAGAAGATAGTATGTAATGTGAAATGAACAGGTAAAGTTGTATACGATCATTCACAGGTATAAGATAGTTATCCTAACGTGGTTATTTGTAGTTTGATAAGAAAGATATTCATATATACGAGAGGAGTCCATCTTACCCCGTGGAATGTGGTAATATATAGTACAAGGCCCCGTCATAACCTACGAGACAAAAGCACGTGAATTCATGTAGGTGTCTTTTAAGTGACCTCTCATGCCACAATATACGTTCCGTAGCAATTTACCCCTTTATCCCCGCGTATTGTATTGTATAGATTAAGATTATAGGTCTTGGCCGAATCCATAGATATAAAATGTTCAAGTTCATGTTCAGAATGTAATTATGTGTTCAAGTAGTCATGTCGAGTTCATGTATACAAGTTTGAATTTGATGTTGAATTCAAGTATTCAGGCTCATGATCTGGTATTCAAGTTCGTGTTTGATTTTAGATTCAGGTTTGAGTTTGAATTTATATTGAGTTAGACACTTGTGAACATATTTAACTCTTGAATTCGTAGGTTCGGGAGTAATCGGCATCTGCTGCTCATGAACGGCAGGATTTTTGTCTTTTTCCAAGACAATTGTCATTGATAACTCCGTTAAGTTGTCTAATCTAAATAGGCAAGCACTCACTTTCTCCGGCTCCCTCGGGCTCAAGAGAATTGATCCTGCTTAAACCTATATTTAAACTAGAGTTCTTAAAATATTGTTTTGCATATCTCGAGGGGTTTTATGAAAAATAGTTTAATATAGTTTTAAAAAAAAGAACCTCGAGGGTGGTTTGTATTGTTTAGGGTTTTCATGAGCATTTATTTTAATTATTGGGTATTTTAATGATAAATACTTAGCTTTTAAAAGTTTATGTTATTGTATTGAAAACTAGTATTTTTTAGTAACTTGGTAGTATTTTATTAAAAGTTTAATCTTTTATTTTAAAAATATAATTTCATAATATATTGAAAATATGGATTTATAATTTTTATATAATTTTTAAAAAAAATAGTTTTATTTAGAAAAGTCGCATTTCTTAATAACCGTATTTTATTTCTTTTCGAGATCGAATACTCCATGAAGAGTTCTGCATCTCGCTCTATCTAAAGAATGTGCGATAATCCACACCATCCAATAGCGGGTCTCTTAACGAAGGTTGTAGAGACGTATTTGTCAAGGATTACAAAATACCGCTTTAGATGAAACCCGATTTTCAAAAAAGATATGGTATTTTATTGTAAAAGTTATTCTTTAAACCAACTATATGTATATGTAGACATCGTGCTATGAAACCAAGGTGTGCGTGTGGGATAGGTCGTTATCCCATAAAATTTTCCTAAATGTATTATTTTTTAACAATATATAAAAGAGACGATAATAAAGTTCGAGGTATTTTAATGAAAAATTCTTTTATTTGCTTCACATGAAAATTTTGGTTAAACTTGAATCTAAACATTTGTAATTAAAGTTATAATTAGTGTCGTAAAATTAGATTGACCAAGATATAAAGAAAAAGAGAGTTCTAGGTTTTAAAAAGAAGGCATCGGGAATAACTCCACTTTACCGTTATATGATTTGGAGATGAATTTCGATAAAAAGAAAGAGAATTGGGAGGGACTTACCGTTTAGAAATATCAAGAAAAGGATTAGGAAGAAGGAAGAGGGCTTTGTGGCATTGCGGTTGCTCCGCAAATGGCTTTGATCTTCGACGGAAAAAGTTTGGTCGCTAACTCCACTTGACTCCACTTGCACTTGGGAACTTTTTGAGAGAATTTTTGCTAGAATTTCAGAATGGTGAAAAGCTAAAGCATGGGGTGGTATTTATAGTGAAAAATTAGGGTTTGGGAATTAAAATTTTGGATTAAAAAGTATTAAAAAGATATTGAATGGTGAAATGAAGGGTCTTCGTTTAATTATAGGGAAATCAAACAATACAGAGAAGTTAAGGGGAGTCGAAAGGGTGTGTGCAAAGCATAGAGCCATTTGGGCTCATCACAACCTTTGGCGTCGACCCTATGGGCAATTTGGCCGGTCGGATTTGAGGCAAATGCCTCGAGATTCGTGCAACGTGGGATTTTGGAGATTCGTGCAACGTGGGATTTTGGTTGTACACTTCATTGCGCCTTTTTGATTTTTCTGAAACTTTTCATTCCCCCCGTGTATTGCACATGCAACTCTTGGGCTTCAAAAAATTAAAAAGAAAAATCAGAAAAAATAATTATGTCTGATGAGAATCGAACACATAGACTACGTCATAATAGTGCAGGGGCTTTACCAATGAGCTACAAGTTGTTTCTTATTTTTATTTAACAAAAGTAACTTTTAACTCTTACACAGGCTGTAATACTCTTTTCTGTATATTAACAAGAAAATTTCTGTACAGTGATTTCAGAGTCGTTACAAGCGGAGAATAATTTTGGACTTACGGTGTTTTTTCAATATACAGCTGAAAGAAAGAAAAGGTTTCTGATTGTTTAAAAGATCTAGGTTTTCTTTAAATTTCAAATCATCAATGAGTATATCAAATCGCAATATCGAATATTGGAAATAAAATCTGAACAAGAATAATGAGATTGACAGCCATCTCGATATTTGTTTTTAAAAAAACAAAAACAAAAATAAGACTAAAATATTTGGTTTGTTTATTAAAAAAAATATTGTACTTGGAGGTGTAGCGTTTTTTTGAAATACAAATAAAACACATTGTAAGTATTTTTGTAAAAACATTAACTAAATAAAATTGTAACTAATATATAAAATGTTCTGTATAATAGATTTATTCCTATAAAACTGTAACAGATATAAAAACAAATATAATATAAACTAACAAATATCTAAATTTGTATAAAACGTATATAACATTAAAAGCTGTAAAATGTATAATATTAAACTGATAACTATACACAAATGATTGAAAACGTGACAAAAACTCTAAACAGATTTTACTTATGAATATAATATACATTAAATATACTAATTACGTGTACAATTTCATATAACATAACATTAAATTCAAATCTAATCATATTTCAGCTATATGTATTACAATTATTATCTTGGAACTTGTATCTGAATAAACCCCAGATTTTAATTGAATGTATACGCATGAAATGTTAGTACTAAAATAATTTATGCACTATATAAATAACTGCAAGTATAAAACGTTGGAATGTATATACCCATATAATACCTAATATTCGAACAAACTTAAGGGATTAAGATTTATTAAATCCCATCAATCCCCCAAAATCCAACACAAAGAAAACAATCAAAACAAGCTTGTCAAAGCAACAAACAAACTAAATAAAATAAACAAATAAAATTTTATTTTTAATTAGAAGAATAACTTTTCTCTTCGTTTAAAATATTAATAAATATTTGGTTATATAAAAATATGACATTTGTTTTAAAACTTAGGGAATTAAAATAAAAACTAAACTATTTCAGTCGGGGTTCGAACCTATGACCTATGGAATATCAATGCTGTGTTATAACCAAAATATATAAGATTGGACCATGTATATAATTTGAACGGAAATAAATATACATACAAGTGTTTCGAAGAAAATGATATTTCTTGAAAAAAGGAAAATACAAGGAATGTATTAAGATTCTGTGGTCGTTACATTCTACCTGTTAGTGTATATGCCCTAGGGGCCATTATTGTATCATACTAGTTTGTATATTACTTAATGGAAGCTTGGGATATTCACATGTATATAACAGTCATGCTAAACATGGTAGTATGCTACTTGGTTTTTCTATCTTAATATGTGAGTATACGTATTGATAGAGCTCTTAGGATCTTGCTTGACTACCAGCGTTGTGATGGCAGTCACACTAGTGGGGGCTGGGTAGTCTACAAGCACATCCTTATTCAGGTCCCTAGTCGTTGGATTATCGAGACAGGGCATCGATACTCCGGAGTAGACTAGTGTGTACGCTTCTCATCCCAGTTGGGGAGATGGTCTGTCCCACAGCCGTCAGTACGTCGTACTGGAGATAGTATGCAGGTGCTCGTTAGGTTACGGGTACACCGGACAGGACTCATAGGGAACTGTTGGTTGGTTTTATACCAGTCGTCAGTGAACAGTTCCCAGGTGACATGAGTACAGCATAGTCCGCAGACTTGACACTGCTACTTCGCCCCGAGTGTGTCCCACTGTTCTTAGATTGCTACCCTACCACGGCTCAAAGGAGTCGTGCAAACAGGTAGCAGTTGGGTGCAGTCCCGAGCACTTAGAGGCAGTGGCGGTTAGACAGGATTCGTCTCTCCCGGTATTGGGGGTTGATATCGCGCTGTATCAGAGAGCCATTACGTAAAGTCCCTGGCCAGGGCAAGCGAGATTTGCTGGTAGGTTCCAGTAGTTTCTCAGGGTGTAATGGGCTTCGCTCCGACACGACTTATACCGCTATTAGGGGACTGACGCTTGCCGCCCCTAGGCCCGATATGCGATAGTCTTAGACGAACGGACCGGACTGTATGGAGATTGTCACATCAGACTCAGTAGGAGTTCGGATGGGTTTCCTCATCGGCCTTCTTATCGACATCTACCTGGGGACCGTTACGTACAGCTAGTGCCGCTTGCGGTCTGTGGTTAAACCCACTGCCAGCGTAGTAGTCGAGTCTCTAGAGTTCCACGCAGAGAGTTTCCCTACTCCAGGCGAAACGATATAGAGGTTGTATGGTTTTACGACAAGGGTTCGGACGCATACGTGTGTTTACGCACGTATGACTTTCGGACAGTTTTTACTAGTCGGCTTTGGTTTAAGCCAGTTACTAGTATCCGGTTATTGGATTTATACAGTCTAAAGTTTTTCCGTGTTTTCACGGATAGGAGGGGCTGTTGGGGTAAAAATTTACACCCCTGTTGACCGAGTCAAAGTCAAGGTCAACCCCCAAGCTAGGTGGGCCCAAGCCCAGGTCAAGCGGGCCCATGCCCAAGTCGAGCCCGTGGCCAGCCTCCCCATGACAACAACAAAATCATGTAATAAATAATTTTATGTAATTGTTTATGCATGAATGTAAACAAAATGGGCATAAAGCCAATATTTTGTAAGCCCATGGCTTATGTGCAAAAATGAAATGGCACATGAGCCATGGGATGGCCAAAATGCCATTTTGCAAAGCCCAAGGGGCTATATGTAAATATGTAAGCCTATATAAGGCAACATGATGATGAATAAAGCATACACTTTTCATTCCCCTCAAAAAAAACCTAGGGTTCTTTGTGCCTCCTGCTCCTTCTCCAAGGTTCTAAACCTTCTCATTTCTTTTGAATTAAATCAAGGGTTTTACTCTTTCTCTTCCAAAACTAAGTAGTTTTCCACCACAAAAACCACAAAGGGGAACTCAGATCTCCCATCAGATCTCAAAAAGGAGTAATTTTTAAAATCTCCTATTTCTTGATCTTCAAGATCCGGCCAAACAACAGGAGGAAGAAGAAGAACCCCCTTCATCAGCTTCAAAACATCCCAGGAGTTTAACTCCATACATATATACATAATAAATATTTCCTTTCTGAAGCATAGCTTCTGTTTCTTAGGCTAAAAGCCTCCTTTTCTCGCCGGCGCTCAAGCGTAGAGTGCCCGCATGCCGACACGTGGCACGCTTGCGCTCAAGCGCTCAGCGCTCAAGCGCAGGTCGCCCCGGTGTCGACACGTGGCGCGCGTGCGCTCAAGCGCAAGCGCTCGAGCGCAGGTCGCCCCCGTGTCGACACGTGGCGCGCTTGCGCTCCAGCGCAAGCGCTCGAGCGCAGGTCGCCCCCGTGCCGACACGTGGCGCGCTTGCGCTCCAGCGCAAGCGCTCGAGCGTAAGTCACCCCGGTGCCGACACGTGGCGCGCTTGCGCTCCAGCGCAAGCGCTCGAGCGCAAGTCGCCCCGTGCCGACACGTGGCGTGATTGCGCTCTTGCGCAAACGCTCGAGCGCAAGTCGCCCCTATGCCGACACGTGGCGCGCTTGCGCTCAAGTGCCCAGCGCTCAAGCACAGAGCGCCCAC
Organism: Agapanthus africanus; assembly: GCA_030015575.1. Lineage (NCBI taxonomy): Eukaryota > Viridiplantae > Streptophyta > Magnoliopsida > Asparagales > Amaryllidaceae > Agapanthus > Agapanthus africanus. The sequence goes on from JASDDO010000016.1 coordinate 412,875,171, forward strand.
GTGCCGACACGTGGCACTCCAGCGCCTGAGCGCACAACACCTAGGCGCACAGCGCCCAAGGTGCTGCCCCACGCATCCTTTGGATGTCTTTTCCCCTTTTTATATATATACATGTATATATATACATATGTATACATATTTACACACACACGTACTTCACGACACTGTCCCTGTTAGAAAAAAATTTCTAACGGGGCGCTGCCCCGCACCCCGCAAGGGGGCTGCTAGCCCCCTTGACCCCCAGCCCGCTATCCGGGTAGCGGGACCCCCGTAAAAAACTCTGCGTGGCTCCCGATATACCCAAAACCCCCTTTCAAAACACATCACACGCACACTACACATTGAGTTCGCATGACCAGTTTAACCCGTCAATCGGAGGTTCCCTCGCTCCAAAGGCGAGGGGTAATTAACGGCAGCTTAGTCCGCGGCTGCCGGAGATTCGGATCCCCACAATCATTAAACCCCGGCCTACCCTAGGCAGGGGGAATCTGTAGTACGCCTGACAAGCGCGCGCGTATTCCCATCTCAATAGGGTGACGAAAAACACCCTATAGACTCTGGCACGCCCGGTGGGACTTATCTCTCCTCCCATATTTTGGGTTAAGCGTTCATGTGAACTCAATCTATATACATGTCTATACTTATACTAAAATAATGCTTTTTCATGCAGGTTTTCAAGCAATCACTTTCCAACAATGTCTCCGATGATGAACTCAGCTCTCAGCACGGCTCCCGTCTCCTACACGATGAGGATAGACTCTAGGACGGTCCTCCCGGCCAGTCTCGGGCGACAATGGGAGGAGCCGCTGCTACCATTCGGCTCTATTATGTTCATACCATTTGGCGCCATCCCAGCTCCTCAAGCTCCGGTAATAGACAAACCGGTCTCGAAAGGCAAGAGGCCGAATGTGGTGGTCTCGAAGGTGCCCCAACTCAAACGCAAATCGGTGTTTGAACGACTCTCTCTGGCGCTAGCTGGGGGCAAGGCCATCAACACCAACAAAGCAACAGGGCCTCTCGGGCAAGCTCCAGCGGTGCCTCTGACAACTGCTCGATTGGGTGTCTTCTCAAGCATCCCCATCACTCAGCCTATGGCGGCTTCCCGAAGAGCAGAAGCCTGCCAAGCGCTCAAGGCAGAGAAGCTGAGGCAGAAACGGCTCAGATACAGAGCCAACAAAAGGGCTAGGGCTCTGGCCATGTTAAAACTTATGAATTTCCAAAGCCCGGACCGCTCCGCGAAATCAGCTGCCAGTGATGAAAGAATGGCTGAATGTGTTATCCACACTGTCTACATGGCCGGACATGAAGAAACGAACCCTCCACTTCTTCACAGCCATGGTGATGATATGGTTGACGCTACCCAGCATCGGCTCGATCTAAATGATGAAGAGCCTGCTCAGGCCGATAAGCCAGAGGAGCCTGTGGTTCCTACGGAATTGAGCTCAGGCAATAAAGATTACCCGGTTGTCATAGCCGGAACTACAGAACAAGCATTATTCCAATGGCTTCAAAGGCAATTTCAGGATAGGGATGAGAAGATGGCCGAGGTCTATTCCAAAGTCGACGAGCTGGTAAACGTCGTGGCAGATCTCGCGACCCAAGTCGCCCGCTTGCAATTACAGCAGAATCAAATTTTGGCTCATGAGCCAGGGATTGATACCCGGGGGCAGCCAACTGATATCCCTTTCAACCTAAAAGCGGAGCGCCTTCGCGAAAAGCGGCCACAATCAGCCTCCAGTCCCTCCGATACATACGCCGGGGGGGAATCGCCTCTGAAAGAGAAGCTGGAAAAGGTCTATTCCTTCAAGAGGGAAAAGGTCCACAAGATATTCAGGGACGCCCTAAGAAACGGTCTACAACTGCCAGAATCAAAGAGACCGCAAGAAGAGAATATGACCGACGACCCAAAATATTGCCCCTATCACAGGGTGATAGGTCATGCCATTGAGGACTGCTTCGTCTTCAAAGATTGGGTCGAAAGGCAATACAAGATGGGAGAGATAGAACTGTCTAAAGGCGTGTTAGCAAACAGTCAAGCTACGATCGCCGATTTCATGCAAATGGAGACCGAAACCTTTCGGGAACCTAATCCTCCCAGACATGTGCCTCGAGGACCAGCATCAGTAAAGGCACCTACTCCAATGGAGAGAAAGAAGAAGGTATACTCCTTCAGGAGGGATGAAGTCCGCAAAATATTCATGGACGCCTTGAACAACGGTCTGCAACTGCCTGTTCCAAAGAGGCCACAGGAAATGGACATGACCGGCAATCCCATATACTGCCCATATCATAGAGTGGTGGGTCATACCATCGAAGACTGCTATATTTTCAAAGATTGGGTAGAGGACAAATATAAGTTTGGAAAAACCTCACAATTCTCGGATGTATCGGCAAGCCACAGAGCTAGGTCATCAACACAGCTCCGCCAAGATCAAAGTTCAAAGAGCTGGGATAAGCAAAAAGGACCACCACGTCGTTAAACTGGGAACAACTGACCACCACGTCATTAAACTGGGAACAGTCGACCTCTAAGTCGTTAAACTGGGAATGTACAAAATATATATATATATATATATATATATATATATATATATATATATGTGTGTGTGTGTGTAAATAAACAAAAAATGTGTAAATAAAAGAAAAATAGAGAAAAGCCGAAATGATGGGGCAACTCGCAATAAAAATCAGCGAGTAAAATGAAGATGAAAATAAAGCCGAAATGATGGGGCAACCGCGAATAAAAGCCGAAATGATAGGGCAATCGCGATCTTCGCGATAAGAAAAGCTGAAAGGATAGAGCAATCGCGGTAAAAAAAAACACAAACAAAAATCCAATTTTTCAAAATTCCCTCGGCCCTACGGTTAGTCCCCAAATTGACTACCGTATACAATCCACGGGCTCAAATAATTCTCATCATACCTATGCCCCTGGATAGACCCCTAAGTCTTTAAACTGGAAACATATGACCTCCAAGCCGTTAAACTGGAAACAGATGACCACCAAGTCGTTAAACTGGAAACAGATGACCACCACGTCGTTAAACTGAAAACAGATGACCGCTAAGTCGTTAAACTGGGCACCATAGACCCCTAAGTCTTTAAACTGGAAACATATGACCTCCAAGTCGTTAAACTGGAAACAGATGACCACCAAGTCGTTAAACTGGAAACAGATGACCACCACGTCGTTAAACTGGAAACAGATGACCGCTAAGTCGTTAAACTGGGCACCACAGACCCCTAAGTCTTTAAACTGGAAATAGATGACCGCTAAGTCGTTAAACTGGAAACAGTTGACCTCTAAGTCGTTAAACTGGGGACGAGGGAAATCCACTCATGTGTCCTCACGATACATGAGGACGACAAACCTTTGTGGGATCCTTACGACTCACAAAGGAAAAACACACTTAGGAGTCCCCACGACTTCTAAGGAGAAAATACACCTATGAGATCCTTACGACCCGTAGGGAGAATTTGCCTTTATGGGACCCTCATGGCCCATAAAATTGAAAAGCCTTAGGCGATAGGGATCTAAACCTGTCTCCTAAGTCATCGCTCCCCAATCCCCAAGTAGCGAATGATGAGTCACTCCTGGTACCATATTCCAGTGCAGCGATACAGACGCCAACCAAATTCCAACCCCCAGTCCCCAAGTGGCGAATGATGAGTCACTCCTGGTACCATATTCCAGTGCAGCGATGCAGACGCCAACCAAATTCCAAATCCAAATCCCCAAGTGGCGAATGATGAGTCGCTCCTGGTACCATATTCCAGTGCAGCGATGCAGACGCCAACCAAATTCCAAATCCCATACCCCAAACGGCGAATGACGAGTCGCTCCTGGTACCATATTCCAGTGCAGCGATGCAGACGCCAACCAAATTCCAACTCCCATACCCCAACGGCGAATGATGAGTCGCTCCTGGTACCATATTCTAGTGCAGCGATGCTGACGCCAACAAAGTCCCGAAATGTTTTTGGCCCTACGGTCTGGATCATACATCCTGCAAAACCGTATACAATCCACGGACGTAAAACGATCCCAATCTCTCCCAAGTCCTACCGACGAGACCACATTCAAAGTCCCACTGGCAGGGAAGATTCAAAAAAAAAAAAGAAAAAAAAGAGGAAAAAAAAGGTATGTCCACAAGCAAAATGGGCACGGATGAAAACCCGAAAGGGCTCCATGAGTAAAAACAGCAGGACTGCAGGCGAGTTTGTGAAAACCCGAAAGGGCGCAAACTCGTGAAAAAGAGATGAAATGCACTCGCAAAGTCCTCTCGACTTTGTGAGGAGAAAATTCCCGCGTGAGATCCCTACGACTTACAAAGGAGCCACACACTTAGGAGTCCTCACGACTCCTAGGGAGAAAATACACCTACGGGATCCTTATGACCCGTAGGGAGAAAATGCTTTGTGAGACCCTTACGGCTCACAAAATGAAAAAACCTTAGGTGACAGGGATCTAAACCTGTCTCCTAAGCCACCAATTGCCAAATCCTCTCGGGGCACATGATGAGTTGCTCCTGGCATTATTCCAGTGCAGCAATGCAGATGCCAAACAAACCAAATCCAAATCCTCCGGGGGAAAATGATGAGTTGCTCTTGGCATTATTCCAGTGCAGCAAAATGCAGATGCCAAACAAACCAAATCCCAAATCCTGCCGGGACACATGATGAGTTGCTCCTGGTATTATTCCAGTGCAGCAATACAGATGCCAAACAAAAAAAACCAAACCCAAATCCTCCCGGGACACATGATGAGTTGCTCCTGGCATTATTCCAATGCAGCAATGCAGATGCCGACAGAAAACCAGTTCCCAAATCCTCTCAAGACAGATGATGATTCGCTCCTGGTACCATATTCCAGTGTAGCGATGCTGATGTCAACCCAAATCAAATCAAACCAACAACCTCTATGGCGGAATCATGCTCCGTCCCAGAATTTACCCCGTGTCGAAATCATGCTTCGCCTCGGGATATCTACCTTCCCTGCCGGAATTACGCTCTGCCTCGGAATCAAATTAACCCGACACTCCGCGCCGGGGAAAAGTCGATCAGCGACACTCCGTGCTGGGGAAAAGTCAACCCGACACTCCGCGCCGGGGAAAAGTCGATCAGCGACACTCCGTGCCGGGGAAAAGTCAACCCGCGACACTCCGCGCCGGGGAAAAGTCGATCCGCGACACTCCGTGCCGGGGAAAAGTCAACCCGACGCTCCGCGCCGGGGAAAAGTCGATCAGCGACACTCCGTGCCGGGGAAAAGTCAACCACCGACACTCCGCGCCGGGGAAAAGTCGATCAGCGACACTCTGTGCCGGGGAAAAGTCAACCCGACACTCCGCGCCGGGGAAAAGTCGATCAGTGACACTCCGTGCCGGGGAAAAGTCAACCATCGACACTCCGCGCCGGGGGAAAATTCGATCAGCGACACTCCGTGCCGGGGAAAAGTCAACCTGCGACACTTCGCGCCGGGGAAAAGTCGATCAGCGACACTCCGTGCCGGGAAAAAGTCAACCCGACACTCCGCGCCGGGGAAAAGTCGATCAGCGACACTCCGTGCCGGGGAAAAGTCAACCCGACACTCCGAGCCGGGGAAAAGTCGATCAGCGACACTCCGTGCCGGGGAAAAGTCAATCCGGAAAAAGTCAATCAGCGACACTCCGTGCCGGGGAAAAGTCAACCCGACACTCCGAGCTGGGGAAAAGTCGATCAGCGACACTCCGTCCCGGGGAAAAGTCAACCCGACACTCCGCGCCGGGGAAAAGTCGATCAGCGACACTCCGTGCCGGGGAAAAGTCAACCCGACACTCCGAGCCGGGGAAAAGTCGATCAGCGACACTCCGTGCCGGGGAAAAGTCAATCCGACACTCCGCGCCGGGTAAAAGTCGATCAGCGACACTCCGTGCCGGGGAAAAGTCAACCCGACACTCCGAGCCGGGGAAAAGTCGATCAGCGACACTCCGTGCCGGGGAAAAGTCAACCCGACACTCCGCGCCGGGTAAAAGTCGATCAGCGACACTCCGTGCCGGGGAAAAGTCAACCCGACACTCCGCGCCGAGGAAAAGTCGATCACCGACACTCCGTGCCGGGGAAAAGTCAAACCGACACTCCGCGCCGAGGAAAAGTCGATCACCGACTCTCCGTGCCGGGGAAAAGTCAACCCGACACTCCGAGCCGGGGAAAAGTCGATCAGCGACACTCCGTGCCGGGGAAAAGTCAACCCGACACTCCGCGCCGGGGAAAAGTCGATCAGCGACACTCCGTGCCGGGGAAAAGTCAACCCGACACTCCGAGCCAGGGAAAAGTCGATCAGCGACACTCCGTGCCGGGGAAAAGTCAACCCGACACTCCGCACCGGGGAAAAGTCGATCAGCGACACTCCGTGCCGGGGAAAAGTCAACCCGACACTCCGAGCCGGGGAAAAGTCGATCAGCGACACTCCATGCCGGGGAAAAGTCAATCCGACACTCCGCGCTGGGGAAAAGTCGATCAGCGACACTCCATGCCGGGGAAAAGTCAACCCGACACTCCGAGCCGGGGAAAAGTCGATCAGCGACACTCCGTGCCGGGGAAAAGTCAAACCGACACTCCGCGCCGAGGAAAAGTCGATCACCGACACTCCGTGCTGGGGAAAAGTCAACCCGACACTCTGCGCCGGGGAAAATTCGATCAGCGACACTCCGTGCCGGGGAAAAGTCAACCCGACACTCCGAGCCGAGGAAAAGTCGATCAGCGACACTCCGTGCCGGGGAAAAGTCAACCCGACACTCCACGCCGGGGAAAATTCGATCAGCGACACTCCGTGCCGGGGAAAAGTCGGACAACGACACTTCGTGCAGGGGAAACGTCAAGCAGACACTCCGTGCCGGGGACACGTCAACCAGCGACACTCTGCATCGGGGAAACGTCCAACTCCGACACTCCGCATCAGGGAAACGTCCAACAGCGACACTCCGTGCCGGGGAAACGTCGGGCAGACACTCCGTGTACGTCAACCAGTGACACTCCGCATCAGGGAAACGTCCAACTCCGACACTCCGTGCCGGGGAAATGTCAAGCAGACACTCCGTGCCGGGGACACGTCAACCAGCGACGCTCTGCATCGGGGAAATGTCCAACACAGACACTCCGCATCAGGGAAACGTCCAACAGCGACACTCCGTGCCTGGGAAACGTCGGGCAGACACTCCGTACCGGGGACACGTCAACAAGCGACACTCTGCATCAGGGAAACGTCCAACACAGACACTCCATAACGGGGACACGTCAACCAGCCGATACTCTGCCTCGGGAAAACGTCAAGCAGACACTCCATGCCGGGGACACGTCAACAAGCGACACTCTGCGTCGGGGAAACGTCCAACACAGACACTCCGTATCGGGGACACGTTAACCAGCCGATACTCCTCCTCGGGGAAACGTCAAGCAGACACTCCGTGCCGGGGGCACATCGACAATAGACACTCAGCCTCGGGGAAACGTCGACCAGCGACACTCCGTGCCGGGGACACGTCTACCAAATCGCTTCGGATCAAAGCGTCGACAGTCCATGTCGTAAAAAGGGCAGTGCATCCCAAAAAGTGGGAACCAAAGCAAGTCACCTCCACGTGAAAGAAGATCCATCAATTTCATGCACACGACCCACATATGCTGTGTGCATTTATTGATGGGAGGCAATTTGTTGGGGTAAAAATTTACACCCCTGTTGACCGAGTCAAAGTCAAGGTCAACCCCCAAGCTAGGTGGGCCCAAGCCCAGGTCAAGCGGGCCCATTCCCAAGTCAAGCCCGTGGCCAGCCTCCCCATGACAACAACAAAATCATGTAATAAATAATTTTATGTAATTGTTTATGCATGAATGTAAACAAAATGGGCATAAAGCCAATATTTTGTAAGCCCATGGCTTATGTGCAAAAATGAAATGGCACATGAGCCATGGGATGGCCAAAATGCCATTTTGCAAAGCCTAAGGGGCTATATGTAAATATGTAAGCCTATATAAGGCAACATGATGATGAATAAAGCATACACTTTTCATTCCCCTAAAAAAAAACCTAGGGTTCTTTGTGCCTCCTGCTCTTTTCCAAGGTTCTAAACCTTCTCATTTCTTTTGAATTAAATCAAGGGTTTTACTCTTTCTCTTCCAAAACTAAGTAGTTTTCCACCACAAAACCCACAAAGGGGAACTCAGATCTCCCATCAGATCTCAAAAAGGAGTGATTTTTAAAATCTCCTACTTCTTGATCTTCAAGATCCAGCCAAACAACAGGAGGAAGAAGAAGAACCCCCTTCATCAGCATCAAAACATCCCAGGAGTTTAACTCCATACATATATACATAATAAATATTTCCTTTCTGAAGCATAGCTTCTGTTTCTTAGGCTAAAAGCCTCCTTTTCTCACCGGCGCTCAAGCGTAGAGCGCCCGCGTGCCGACACGTGGCACGCTTGCGCTCAAGCGCTCAGCGCTCGAGCGCAGGTCGCCCCGGTGTCGATACGTGGCGCGCTTGTGCTCAAGCGCAAGCGCTCGAGCGCAGGTCGCCCCCGTGCCGACACGTGGCGTGCTTGCGCTCCAGCGCAAGCGCTCGAGCGTAAGTCACCCCGGTGCCGATACGTGGCGCGCTTGCGCTCCAGCGCAAGCGCTCGAGCGCAAGTCGCCCCGTGCCGACACGTGGCGTGCTTGCTCTCTTGCGCAAGCGCTCGAGCGCAAGTCGCCCCCATGCCGACACGTGGCGCGCTTGCGCTCAAGTGCCCAGCGCTCAAGCACAGAGCGCCCACGTGCCGACATGTGGCACTCCAGCGCCTGAGCGCACAACACCTAGGCGCACAGCGCCCAAGGTGCTGCCCCACGCATCCTTTGGATGTCTTTTCCCCTTTTTATATATATACATGTATATATATACATATGTATACATATTTACACACACACGTACTCCACGACACTGTCCCTGTTAGAAAAAAATTTCTAACGGGGCGCTGCCCCGCACCCCGCAAGGGGGTGCTAGCCCCCTTGACCCTCAGCCTGCTATCCGGGTAGCAGGACCCCCATAAAAAACTCTGCGTGGCTCCCGATATACCCAAAACCCCCTTTCAAAACACATCACACGCACACTACACATTGAGTTCGCATGACCAGTTTAACCCGTCAATCAGAGGTTCCCTAGCTCCAAAGGCGAGGGGTAATTAACGGCAGCTTAGTCCGCGGCTGCCGGAGATTCGGATCCCCAAAATCATTAAACCCCGGCCTACCCTAGGCAGGGGGAATCTATAGTACGCCTGACAAGCGCGCGCGTATTCCCATCTCAATGGGGTGACGAAAAACACCCTACAGGGGCGTTCTCGTAATTGCGCGAGAAGCTTCTAGAAGATGGTGACTAAGGAGGTTTAGGTGGCATATACATTGAATGAGATTAGTGAGTCATATGGATGATTCATCCATGTCATTAATACTTCATAATTGCTTAATGACTCATGGAGATGAATCACCACAAGATATTTATCAAGCATGGTTGTAAATCATTTTCTTTTCTTTTCTTGATAAATAAAAATGCTTGATATATATTATGATAACTCATTTTCTCTTCTCATTATTATGTTCATCTTCTCTCTCCTCAAGCTCTCTCTCTTCAAACCCTAATCCTCCCCTCTCATGTGTTGAGTACAAGGATTAATTAGACTACTTAATCCATAACCATACTCTATTTCATCTAGGTACTTTGATTAGCACTTAAAGATACCTAGTTGCCTCAAGTTTAGAGGCAAAGCTTGGAGTTTAGCTCTCGTGGTGGATCGTCTACTACTTGGAGAAGGCCGAAGAGGAGGTGGAGTTCGTAAAGACGAAGGACACGGTTCTTTAGGTATGATCCCTTTACATAGTAGTTTAGAACTTCTATGTTTGATGTTAGTTATCGTTTAGCTTCGATTCATGCGGTTAGTCGATGTTTAAGCAAAGAACAAGATCGTTTTTCATATTTCCGCCTCCCCGCAAGTCGTGGGGTGTTGTACATCGACTTACAGTGGTATCAGAGCCTCTCTAAACAATAAATAACTCACTTGCAAAATTGTATGAATTTCGAACGAAAAAAACAAAACCGGAAAACCCCGATATCATGGTATTCTGTCGATTTTTAAATGTGGTCCAAAAATTTTTCAGGGACCTTCAGAAAGCTCAAAATGATAGTATTAGAACACCCAAGAAAACTGGGCTCACGAATCGACTAAAGCACCGCGGAACCGCGGCGGATCCCACCGATCCGCCGCGATTCCGCCGCCGAGTTGCCGATTCATCAGCCCAAATTTCCTGTGTTGGTTCTCTGTGATATTTGGTATTTTCTGGAATTTTTTAATATTTGCTCAGGTTTCAGATTTACAGAGAAGTATTGGAGCAAAATTAAATGTGTTTAATCGATCGAAATTATACGGTATTTGCTTGTTGGATTATATCTGTGTTTGTATAATGTGTTCGTAAACCTCCCCTAACTGCTAGTATGTCGGTTGGCAGGGGGTTGCACATTTCTGTAATGGATTTTATCTGTTTGTGTATATGAACTGTGTTGGACTGTTGTGATGTATAGCCGGGGTTATGTGATGGGTTATTATTTAATTCATTTGATGTAAATGTAATTTGTTGTAATATTATTTTGCGGGGCACATTCTGGTTGCGGTTGTAGCCACCGTTGTATTATTTCATTTTACTGTTTATGCTCCTAGGACAGACCTAAGGTGGGGTGCACAAACTGCCGGGCGGGTAGTTTACCGTACCCGTTGGGGTCTTGGGTGGGGTAATGGCTCTTTCATCATAACTGTGTAATCCGTCTTTTGTAGCAGGCTCAAAACAAACACGGATTGCTTGCAAATCCAATAAAGTTCATCTGTGATCTGGAATGAATATTATTGCATCCGACGAATGTAAAATATCTATATATATGATAGCTATTTAGACGTCACTTATGTTTTACACCCGCGCTAGCCCAGCCCCCGCTCTGTCGTTAGTTAAGTAACCTAACGGGTGATGACGGGACTCAGTGGCGAATGCGGATGGCATAAGAGGACGTTGTATTTTCGTTGTTTTCTGCAATGATAGGTTAATGATGGGACACATTATTTATAATGCAAAGAAAATAAACCAAAAGTTTAATCGTTGGAACAATTTAAAAGAAACCACTCGGTTAATTTTAAAAACAGATATTTTTAATGCGGAGCTTTAACCACTCCTTTTAAAAGCTATCAGGTTCCTTCGGTTATATCAAGTTCACTACGTTCACGGTTTCACCAAAACCATTCGTAGCCCTCCGTCATTTCATCTGGGTATTCAGTAGTATTCAAGCTATGTATTTTGACCTAACGCCAAGGCATAGTGTTTGGTAGCTACTGGGTATTCATTTGTTGCATAGATAGATGAGTTAGTTTGGGACAGTCGTATTATCATTTTGGCCGAACGTCAAGGATATATACGGATGGGTTCAAATTGACAAGATAATGATGGGTAGAACTTGACATGTGACTTATGACATTTTGACCTAACGCCAAGGTCATAAGAGCATGGGGAAAAAAATAAATATCGGGAATTTCTAAAGAAACTGAAATTTGCAAAGAGATGCATACCATTTGGAGTTTGATGAATGTTGGTAGGATTCCTTCAACATTATCATACGATGATATTTGGATCCCGATCCTACTGTGAGTATATGCTACTTATCAGGAGATTCGTCACTTAACGATCAATGCTATAAACCAAGTAGGTGTCAAGAAAGGTGTCAGCGGGGTTACGCCCCCAGAGAAAAGAGGTTATTTAATTAAGGAACTTCGCGAAAGCGTTGGAAAACCTTCCTCGAAGTATCGACACTAGCCTGGCTGAACGGTTAAGCAAGTATTGTACGGTGAGAATAGTCCTGGCTAATTCTTCTTTTATGGTTTGAGGAAGGATTCGAGAAACAGTGGGAGCCATCCAGTTTAGATAAACTAAAAACCACTCTAAACTTGCAAGAGTATCATGCTAAAGAGTTTTCTTCTCTCTCTCCTAATTGCAGCGACCCTGAAAATGACTGGACTTAAGTTACTTTTATAGAAAAATATACTGACAGGGCCAAACTATAAAGATTGGCTGCGGAATGTCAAAATGGCTTTGACCTATGACAAATTGGGGTACGTCCTCACCGCTACGGCACCTGCTGTCCCTGGTCCCAAATCCAGTAATGCGGATAAGGAAATCCGCAAAACCTGGGATTTCGATTGCGCGAAAGCCAAGTGCATCGTGCTTGCCTCGATGAACAAGGAACATCAGAGGAGGCACGAGGATATGGAACTAGATGGCATATTTCTCCATACAAAGGAACTTTATGCAGAGCAATCTTGTATAGCAAGATACGAGACCTCTAAGAACTTGTTTCGAGCGAGGTTGGCTGTCGGGTCATCGGTAGGAGAACATGTCCTAAAGATGATCGGCTATATAGAAGAGCTCGCAGACCTTAGGACGACTTTGGATAATGAGCTCTATACAGACCTTATTCTCCAGTCCCTTCCTTCCACCTACGCCCAGTTTATCCTGAACTTCAACATTCAAAGAAAAGAAGTTGAACTTCCAGAACTCCTGAACATGTTAAGGAGTGCAGAGGGCACCTTGCAAAAAGCAAGGGAAACACCCGCTATGTTTGTTAGCGGTGCATCTTCTTCCGGGTCCAAGGCTAGGGCCAAAGGAAGGAAGAAGAAGGCCGCCACCAAACTTAGAGGAGGTGTTAGTAAGGTGGGAGGGAAGGGAAAGAAAAAGTTTGCGGTACCGGTAGTGGGCCAGGATGAGTGCTTCCATTGTCACAGGAAAGGGCACTGGAAGAAAGATTGCAAGGCGTGGAACGCCAAGAACCAGGAACCGAAGCAAGCTGTGGCTTCGACTTCAGGTGTGTTTGTGATTGAGAATTGTCTGTCAATTAACTCTACTTCCTGGGTATTGGATACCGGATCAGGATCTCATATTTGCAATTCATTGCAGGTACTGAGAAACCGTAGAGTGCTGAAGGAAGGTGATATGACCCTAAAGGTTGCTAACGGAGCTAGCGTGGGAGCTGCGTCCGTCGGGGATTATCACCTGGGATTGACAAGTGGACATATTTTGGTTTTACATAACTGTTTTTTTGTACCAAGCTTAATGTGTAATATCATATCCGTTTCCTTGTTATCAAATAAAGGTTATGATTTCACATTTGTAAGAGATGTTGTTAACATCCACCTTAATCATGGTTTGATTGGGTCCGGTACACTAAATAACGGTATATATGTTTTAAACCAACTCCAAATTTTCAATGTCCAGAACACACTAAAAAGAAAGTCTCCAGATTTAAATAAAGCTTTCTTATGGCATTGTAGAATGGGTCACATCAATGAGAGAAGGTTGACTAAGTTGCATAGAGAAGGATATTTAGACTTGTTCGAATATCAAACTTATGACACTTGTCAATCTTGTCTCAAAGGAAAGATGACAAAGACTCCATTTACTGGACATGGAGTAAGAGCGAGCGAGCTCTTAGGACTCATACACAGCGATGTATGTGGTCCAATGTCTACGCATGCAAGAGGTGGTTTTTCCTATTTCATTACTTTCACGGATGATTACTCAAGATACGGATTCATTTATCTGATGAAACATAAATCCGAGGCTTTTGAGAAATTCCAAGAGTATAAGAATGAAGTGGAAAACCAAACCGACAAAAGTATCAAGACACTAAGATCTGATCGAGGTGGTGAATACTTGAGTGCCGAGTTCCTAGGTTACCTAAAAGAGAAAGGAATTCTCTCTCAGCTTACTCCTCCATACACTCCACAACATAACGGTGTATCGGAGAGACGGAATCGAACCCTATTGGATATGGTACGATCCATGATGAGTAATGCTGAGTTACCGCGATCTTTTTGGGGTTATGCGCTAGAATCAGCGGCATATCTTCTAAACATGGTACCTACCAAGACTGTGCCTACCACTCCATATCAGATGTGGAGTGGGAAGAAACCCCATCTACAGTATATAAAGATTTGGGGATGTCCAGCTTTTGTTAAAAAGCAGCATGTGGACAAGCTCGAGGCACGATCAGTAAAGTGTAAGTTTGTGGGATATCCAAAGAACTCCAGGGGATATCTATTCTATTACGCAGAGGAACAAAAGGTATTTGTTTCTCGTAATGCCCATTTTCTAGAACATCAGTTTTTAGAAAAGGAATCAAGTGGGAGCGAAATAGAACTGGAAGAAATTCCAGAACCACAAACTACTTCTGAAAGTTTGGTAGAACCGGTAGTTCAAGAAGAACAGGACATTCCCGCACCCCTCCGCAGAAGTAGTAGGCCGTCTCATCCGCCTGAGAGATACTACGGTTTTCTCATAGATGGGGATAGAGAGGATTGCATCATAGATGATGATGAACCTACTGACTTCCAGCAGGCCATCCAGAGCGGCGACTCGGTACGATGGCTAGATGCAATGCGAACCGAAATGGAGTCCATGTACACCAACAAAGTATGGACTTTGGACTTTGCTCCAGATGGGGTAAAACCCATAGGATGCAAATGGATCTTCAAGAAAAAGATTGGTGTAGATGGACAAGTGGAAACCTATAAGGCTAGACTTATTGCAAAGGGTTTTCGTCAAAGACCTGGTTTGGACTATGACGAAACATTTTCTCCAGTGGCTATGCTCAAATCCATTCGGGTCCTTCTTGCTATTGCTGCCTTCCATGATTATGAAATCTGGTAGATGGACATAAAGACGGCTTTTCTAAATGGAAATTTAGAAGAGTGCGTTTATATGGATCAGCCAGAGGGTTTCAATCAGAGTGGGAGCAGCGGGAAAGTATGCAAGCTGCTTAAGTTCATTTATGGACTAAAGCAGGTATCGCGGAGTTGGAACATCTGTTTTGATGAGACAGTCAAAGAATATGACTTTATCAAAAATCCAGATGAACCGTGCATATATAGTAAAGTTGTAGCCAGAAGTGTCGTATTCCTCGTCTTGTACGTGGATGACATTCTATTGATAGGAAATGACATTCCTATGCTACAATCTGTCAAAGGATTCTTGTCACACAGGTTCTCCATGAAAGACCTGGGTGATGCCTCTTACATTCTGGGGATCCAGATCTATCGTGATAGATCCAAGAGGATGTTGGGACTTTCGCAGTCCAGGTATATCGACACTGTACTGAAAAGATTCAGTATGGAAGATTCTAAGCGCGGTAATCTACCGGCTTGTCACGGAATCACCCTCTCCAAAGAGATATCTCCCAAGACTGATTTGGAAAGGGAACGCATGTCTATTATACCCTACGCTTCTGCGGTAGGCTCTATAATGTATGCGATGTTGTGCACCAGACCAGATGTAGCTTACGCACTGAGCGTGGTAAGCCGGTATCAGTCAGACCCAGGGGAGAAGCACTGGATAGCAGTAAAGAACATTCTCAAGTACCTGAGAAGGACTAAGGAGATGTTCTTGGTTTACGGCGGAAAAGACCTCAGGTTGGAGGCCTTTGCTGATTCCGGCTTCCAGAGTGATAAGGACGATTCCAAGTCCATGTCGGGTTATGTCTTTATCCTCAATGGAGGGGCGGTGTGCTGGAAGAGCTCCAAGCAGGACACCGTTGCTGACTCGACGATGGAAGCGGAGTATATAGCTGCTTGCGATGCCGCAAAAGAAGCAGTCTGGATGAAGAAGTTCCTAACAGAACTTCAGGTGGTTCCTACCATAGTTGATCCAATACCTCTGTATTGCGACAACAACGGAGCTATAGCTTTAACGAAGGAACCAAGGTCCCATCAGAAGTCCAGACACATCTTAAGGCGGTATCACCTGATCAGGGAGATCATTGATCGTCGGGAGATCGAGGTTCGGAGAGTTGCTTCTGAAGAGAACATTGCCGATCCATTCACAAAGGCCCTACCTTAGATTCAGTTCGAGAGGCTACTCGAGATCATCGGTCTTCGATATGCCAGTACATGGCCCTAGTGCAAGTGGGAGATTGTTAGTGTATATGCCCTAGGGGCCATTATTGTATCATACTAGTTTGTATATTACTTAATGGAAGCTTGGGATATTCACATGTATATAACAGTCTTGCTAAACATGGTAGTATGCTACTTGGTTTTTCTATCTTAATATGTAAGTATACGTATTGATAGAGCTCTTAGGATCTTGCTTGACTACCAGCGTTGTGATGGCAGTCACACTAGTGGGGGCTGGGTAGTCTATAAGCACATCCTTATTCAGGTCCCTAGTCATTGGATTATCGAGACAGGGCATCGATACTCCGGAGTAGACTAGTGTGTACGCTTCTCATCCCAGTTGGGGAGATGGTCTGTCCCACAGCCGTCAGTACGTAGTACTGGAGATAGTATGCAGGTGCTCGTTAGGTTACGGGTATACCGGACAGGACTCACAGGGAACTGTTGGTTGGTTTTATACCAGTCGTCAGTGAACAGTTCCCAGGTGACATGAGTACAGCATAGTCCGCAGACTTGACACTGCTACTTCGCCTCGAGTGTGTCCCACTGTTCTTAGATTGCTACCCTACCACGGCTCAAAGGAGTCGTGCAAACAGGTAGCAGTTGGGTGCAGTCCCGAGCACTTGGAGGCAGTGGCGGTTAGACAGGATTCGTCTCTCCCGGTATTGGGGGTTGATATCGCGCTGTGTCAGAGAGCCATTACGCAAAGTCCCTGGCCAGGGCAAGCGAGATTTGCTGGTAGGTTCCAGTAGTTTCTCAGGGTGTAATGGGCTTCGCTCCGACACGACTTATACCGCTATTAGGGGACTGACGCTTGCTGCCCCCTAGGCCCGATATGCGATAGTCTTAGATGAACGGACCGGACTGTATGGAGATTGTCACATCAGACTCAGTAGGAGTTCGGATGGATTTCCTCATCGGCCTTCTTATCGACATCTACCTGGGGACCGTTACGTACAGCTAGTGCCGCTCGCGGTCTGTGGTTAAACCCACTGCCAGCATAGTAGTCGAGTCTCTAGAGTCCCACGCAGAGAGTTTCCCTACTCCAGGCGAAACGATATAGAGGTCGTATGGTTTTACGACAAGGGTTCGGACGCATACGTGTGTTTACGCACGTACGACTTTCGGACAGTTTTTACTAGTCGGCTTTGGTTTAAGCCAGTTACTAGTATCCGGTTATTGGATTTATACAGTCTAAAGTTTTTCCGTGTTTTCACGGATAGGAGGGGCGTTCTCGTAATTGCGCGAGAAGCTTCTAGAAGATGGTGACTAAGGAGGTTTAGGTGGCATATACATTGAATGAGATTAGTGAGTCATATGGATGATTCATCCATGTCATTAATGCTTCATAATTGCTTAATGACTCATGGAGATGAATCACCACAAGATATTTATCAAGCATGGTTGTAAATCATTTTCTTTTCTTTTCTTGATAAATAAAAATGCTTGATATATATTATGATAACTCATTTTCTCTTCTCATTATTATGTTCATCTTCTCTCTCCTCAAGCTCTCTCTCTTCAAACCCTAATTCTCCCCTCTCATGTGTTGAGTATAAGGATTAGTTAGACTACTTAATCCATAACCATACTCTATTTCATCTAGGTACTTTGATTAGCACTTAAAGATACCTAGTTGCCTCAAGTTTAGAGGCAAAGCTTGGAGTTTAGCTCTCGTGGTGGATCGTCTACTACTTGGAGAAGGCCGAAGAGGAGGTGGAGTTCGTAAAGACGAAGGACACGGTTTTTTAGGTATGATCCCTTTACATAGTAGTTTAGAACTTCTATGTTTGATGTTAGTTATCGTTTAGCTTCGATTCATGCGGTTAGTCGATGTTTAAGCAAAGAACAAGATCGTTTTTCATATTTCCGCCTCCCCGCAAGTTGTGGGGTGTTGTACATCGACTTACACTACCTTTCTTTAAATAATTCCGTCCTCAAAATTACTCAAGGGTCTCCGATTACTGGACAAGGTAGAAATTACACCGTCGTTTATCTCCTTCACACTCTATCAGTCGATGTAAGAAGGGATACGATAAATGAGGATATGAGATGCTTCCGAATCGAAAGTTCCAAAGCTGGGACAAGGATTACTAGGAGTGATCAAAAACTTTTCAAGAATGTATGCAAGTCATATATTAAGAGGTGCAAGAAAGAAGGACTAAAAGGGATTCAATAAATCCTGATGGAATCGAGAAGATACTAAGAAAAGGTCATGACAGAGATGAAGGGTTCGAACTTACGTTTTTTCTTCGTCGAGAGTTGATCATCAAGAAAGATAAGAAAGGACTCAAAACGGATTCAAGAGAAAATTTAAAAGAACAAGATAAATAATAAGGTCCACATTGTGTCATGATCGTCAGGAGAGGAAGGAAGGATTCAAGATACTATGATTCAAGAGTGATATCATGGTGCGGTCGTTACAGTATACCCTCCTTAAAATAAATTCGTCACTGACTGTTAGGATACGAGCGTGTCAAGTTTAGTTCTAAATACCGCAATCAAGACGGTTTCGCACGTAGCTAGCCGGTTGAGTACGGGTCGTCCGCAGGGAGATGGGAATCTTTTTCTATGTGTTTTTCGACGAGTTAAGTCCGGTTGTTCAGATTTTGTTTGTAGTTATCTAAGTGTTGAGTTGATATTTAAAGAGAGCTTGTTAGGGTTAGGATTAGGTTAGTTTGAGTTAGGAGTCTCCACATCTTTCGTTGCCCCACTTAATATCGGTGTTACGGTAATCGGCAACAACGGGGATTAGCACGACTAGGAAGGAACTTGCGAGTATAAGCTAGGCTTTCCAACGCATAGTCCTTCCTTTTGGTGCTTGTCCGTCCGTTCTTGGCTCTTATCCATAACCTCCGGTTAATTCAACCACAACCGGTCTCACTACGGAATCACCGCTATCATGTAGGATAGGGTGCCGTAAGGAGCGGATTGTGGTTGGGTTAACGGGAGTTGATTTAAGTTGTTGGGCAAGGAAAGAGTGAGAGAGATTTCCTTCTCTCAAACTTCCCTTATCCTACCCTAACAAGTATAGAACTACTCACACTTCATAATACGGAAAAATAAAACAACACAAAAGAGGAAGATAGAAAGAAGGAGATTAGAAGAATACGACTAACTGTTTGCGACCTCACCTTGGCGAGGATCAAGCGTAAGTATCATTGTCGTATGTAAGGATAAAGAAAAAGAGAGAAGAAACAAACAACAAGGAAATAACAACAACTACTTAACAATTAAAATTACAACAATTATAACAAGTAAAGAAAGAGACAAGCATGATAATAAAAATGGTCTTCTTTATTCATCACTCTTCACTCAAAAGCTCACTTACAAGTTTAATGGAGAAGAGGTGAGAAGAGGAAGAAGAACAATACTAAAACTAGGCAAAATGAAAAATACAAAGTTGGACCCCTTCCTTCACAAACTTCTGGGCTATTTATAGGCCAGAGAATGAAACCCTAGGGCAACCACCAGAACCTAAACAAAAAGACCAAAAAACCCCCCAAAAATCATCAACTGCCGCCACTATATTGCCGCGGATCCGCGGCCTGGACCCCACTTTGGCCGAGGATCCGCGGCCTTATGATTGAATTGGGCCCCCCAATTTTTGGTGCTGGCCTGATCTGTTGTCTACATTATTCTGGTATATGTATTTTCTTATAATTGCTCCACGAATTTTCCAGAATTCTGTTGAGGGAAAGGTGGACTTTTTGTCAAGATTTTGTCATGATTTGCCTCGAGCTCCGCGTAGATCTCTTGGATTTTGTGCTACCATTGAGCCTTGTGCATGAGAATGACATTGATTTGATCTTTTGTCTTCCTATTGATATCTGGCAACATACGGATGAAGAGCAGAGACCGTGTTTTTAATCTGTGGTTGGCAGGAACCCGGATTTTGTCGTGTTTTCCATGAATTTCACCGTTTTGGAACCGAGAACCTGTATCCTGCAATTGACTAGCAAACACGGCTCAAGAGTATCTACGGATATGCAATGTGATAAAAATTGGGCGGTATGAAAATGCAAAAATCTGATATGAACAAATACCCCCAAACTTATCATTTGCTCGTCCCGAGCAAAGTCCATTTATCCACAAAAAATTTCCTAACCTCACTTTCGCAGGGAACGCGATTGCACTGAGCATGTGCAACAAGCCGTTAAACCTCTAGGTGTCCCTAGTAGGAGGAGTGTTGTCTCCTGAGGGTTTTCAGCGGATACTACCCACAAAATCCGGTCAAGTTGGTTTGTAAAAAATGACTAAATTTCAAACCCTAAAGTTTTGTTTTAGAAAATAACAATTCTATAATCCTTAGTCTAGACTATCGAACCTTTATTTTTCACACCTCACATCTTATTTAACTACAAATTTTATATGTCTTTACGTGCAGTGCGGATAGTGTCGTTAAGTTCCAGAAGGATCGATTAGAGTCATCATGTCGCACAATAAAGCCCAGATAACAATTTTAAAAGGATCACATAAGTTTTATAATGAGTTAAGCATTTTTCAAGTTTCGTTTTGCAGTAAGGTTTCAACTTCAGAATTTCTATCTTCCTTAACAGGAAACTAAGTCGTATTTTTCACTCCACCTTTTTCTTGTTTTCATTTCATACACACCACTGTGATCGTGCAATAGTCTTTATCAAAGAGTAAAACCTTCATATCTCCGTTAAAATTTTTTTTAAAAGTCTGTCTTTTATCAAGATTATTCTCACACAAAGAACCGTTAGGAATTTTAACTCGGAGAGAACACTTGCTTGACTTTGTTTTAAACTGGACTTTCTAGGCTTCTTAGCGAGCTTTGGGCCAATGCACCCAAACCAGTTGGTTTTAGGGCATTAGGTGTAGAAACACCCCAGCGGACTTAATTACTCAAGTTACCTAGGTCCAAAAACAAAAGACAGTTTGGCGTGAAAATCAGATGATTTAATACGAACGGAGATATAACCGGCAGTTCAAATATTTTTTTTTTTTTTTTTGGATAAAAGACGTGTCTAGTGGGTTTGGTGTGTAATCATTCCAATCAAGTTTTAGATGGGTTATTTTTCAGACTTAGCTCCTATTACGGCATCAATAACATTCCTTCATATTCGCTTTACTTCATAAACTATTCTTGTCATTACTTATTTCAGAACAAACCTATTTGATTCTCAGAAAATCATTTATCTGTTTAAAAGTTTGAACATGAAAGACTTGTCATCTAATTCCCAAAACTCACGACACGTGTAGTGTGATGTAAAGACGTATATCAGCTATAGTTAACTTCAAAGGAGAGTTATCTTTCAGGTTTTCAAAATCCAAACATAAGATCTAGTTATTCCTATTTTATCAAACAAAAACCGTCGAATGTTGAATCAAAGTTCTTCCACAAGCTAACTTGACAAAAAGTTTTTATATTTTTGGAAAATTTTCAAATTTTTATGGATTTTATGGATTTTAATATGCAGATGCAAAATATACATATGAATGCGAAGGTAAGAAATGCGTACCGAGCGTACCCCCAAACTTAAACTGGACAGTGTCCTCACTGTCATTGCATGAAGAGAGTAGTTTGAAGGTTCAAAATTGTTGGTTAGCGATACACAAGTTTTATTTGTTTTTGAAAGAAAAGAAAAAGAATATACACAAATATAAACAAAATGGTTTGTACATACCCCCAAACTTATTTGGAACAGTGTCCACTGTTCTTGGCTGGATAGCCGAAGTTTGGAGGTAGGCAGAGGAAGATCAAGCAAGGTAAACCGGCTCCTGTAAGAACAGGAGCTCCTCTGTTGGTTCGGCGCTAAGGTACGGTTTGCATCGGTGTCCGTTCACTTTGAAGAGTGAACCGTCCTTTGGATTTTCCAAATCCACAGCGCCCTGCGGATACACAGTCCGCACAAAATACGGCCCTTTCCAGCGAGATCGGAGCTTTCCAGGATGGAAGTGAAGTCGGGTGTCGTAAAGAAGTACCTGCTGACCAGGTACGAAGGTTTTGCGTACAAGGTGTTTATCATGAAACACCTTCGTTCGATTCTTAACGACAACCGCGTTGTCGTAAGCCTCATCCCTAAGCTCGCTCAGTTCGTTCAGCTGCAGCTTCCGATGGCTGCCCGCGTCCTCCAGAGACAGATTCAGCTCCTTTATCGCCCAAAACGCGCGATGCTCGATTTTGACCGGAAGGTGGCAGGCTTTTCCGTACACAAGCCGATAGGGAGACATGCCAAGGTCGGTCTTATAAGCGGTTCTAAATGCCCAAAGGGCATCAGTGAGTTTCAAAGACCAATCTTTACGGTTCTTGGAAACCGTTTTCTCCAGTATCTGCTTGATTTGCCGATTTGAAACTTCGGCCTGCCCGCAGGTTTGGGGGTGGTAGGGCGTAGAAAGCTTATGATTAATGGAGTATTTCCGCATCAAGGCCTCGAAAGTCCTATTGCAGAAATGACTTCCATTGTCGCTAATGATTGCTCGGGGGTGCCCAAACCGTGAGAAAATGTTTTCTTTAAGGAACCTAACGACAACCTTGTTGTCGTTAGTCCAGCTGGGCACAGCCTCGACCCATTTAGAGACGTAATCAACAGCTAGAAGAATGTACACGTTCCCAAAAGAGCTGGGAAACGGCCCCATGAAGTCTATCCCCCAAACATCGAAAATCTCCACAACCAAGATCGGTTGGAGCGGCATCTCATTCCTCCGGGATATCCGGCCCATGTGTTGGCACCGGGAGCAAGTCTTGCAATAGTCGTGAGCGTCTTTGAAAAGTTGTGGCCAGTAGAAACCACATTGCAAGATCTTCTCAGCTGTCTTTCTGGGCCCAAAATGCCCGCCACACGCTTGATCGTGGCAAAATGACAGCACACTCTTGAATTCCTCATCAGGGACACACCGACGAATAATCTGGTCGGGACAGTACTTGAACAAGTAGGGTTCATCCCAGTAAAAGTGTTTTACTTGGGATAAGAAGCGAAGTCTGTCCTGACTTGACCATTCGGTCGGTAGCAATCCCGTGGCCAAATAGTTCACAATATCTGCGAACCAGGGTTCGCAAGATACTGCCAAGAGCTGTTCATCCGGGAAAACGTCATTGATCGGAATTGGAAGCGAAGGCGAAGAAGGAAGTCGTGAGAGATGGTCGGCAACCACGTTTTCACATCCTCGTTTGTCCTTAATGACAAGGTCAAACTCTTGAAGCAAGAGGATCCAACGGATTAACCGAGATTTTGCATCTTTCTTCGCAAAAAGATGGCGCAAAGCTGAATGGTCCGTGTAGACAATGACTGGAGAGCCGATGAGGTAGGGCCTGAACTTTTCTAGAGCAAATACAACAGCTAAGAATTCCTTCTCAGTCGTTGTATAATTGAGTTGTGCGTCGTTCAGGGTCCGGCTCGCGTAATAGATTACGTGCGGCATCTTGTTGATGTGCTGTCCAAGGACAGCACCGATGGCAAAGTCGGATGCATCGCACATAATCTCGAATGGGTGCGTCCAGTCAGGAGAAGAAAGAACGGGAGCAGAAGTAAGTGAGCGTTTTAGTGACTCGAATGCAGTCACACAGCTCGAGTTGAAGTCGAAAGGCGTGTCCTTGGCCAGCAAAAGAGTCAAGGGCCTAGCAATCTTGCTAAAGTCCTTGATAAACCGTCTATAGAAACCGGCATGGCCAAGGAAGGCTCGGATATCTCTGACGCATCGGGGAGGAGGCAGATTGGAAATGACCTCAATCTTTGCTTTGTCAACCTCTATGCCATTTTGCGAGATGATATGTCCTAAGACAATACCTTCACGCACCATGAAGTGGCATTTCTCCCAGTTCAAAGTGAGGTTCTTGTCCTTACATCGTGTAAGGACAGCGTCAAGATGCAGCAAACACTCGTCAAAGGAGTCGCCGAAAATGGAGAAGTCATCCATGAAAATCTCCAGAAATTTCTCCACCATGTCTGAGAAAATCCCCATCATACACCGCTGGAAGGTAGCGGGCGCATTGCATAACCCAAAGGGCATGCGTCGATATGCAAACGTGCCGAAAGGACAAGTGAAAGTGGTTTTGTCCTGGTCTTTTTCGGCGATGGGAATTTGATTGTAGCCAGAGTAGCCATCAAGAAAGCAATAGTACTCATGTCCGGCCAATCGTTCGAGCATCTGGTCAATAAAAGGTAGCGGAAAGTGGTCTTTCCGCGTTGCGGCGTTGAGTTTTCTGTAATCGATGCAAACTCGCCACCCAGTTTGGGTGCGAGTAGGGATTAACTCATTCGCCTCGTTGGTTATGACCGTGATGCCCGACTTCTTGGGGACAACGTGAATGGGGCTAACCCACTGGCTATCAGAGATAGGGTAAATGATACCACTATCTAGACATTTGACGATCTCCTTCTTCACAGCCTCCTTCATGACTGGATTAAGACGTCTTTGTGGATCCCGGGCTGGTTTGGCATCATCCATCAGATGAATGTGATGCTCAACGATGAGGGGACTAATCCCCTTGATGTCCGCCATGGACCAGCCAAAAGCTTGCCTGTTGCCGTGCAAGACCGTGAGAAGGGCTTTCTCTTGCTCGGGAGCTAGAGAAGCCGAGATGATGACAGGGAGGGTCTCGTTCTCACCTAAGTAAGCATACTTAAGGTGAGACGGCAACGGCTTGAGTTCGAGCATTGGAGGTGAAATGATGGAAGGCAAGACTGGTGCAAAGGTCTCGAACTCAAAGGACTCCAGCAAAGGTTCAAAACGAGTGTAGGCAACCGAGTCGGATGGTTCAGGTAACTCATCCGAAAAGTCGAAAGATTCAAACTCGGGTTGTGCGCGGCTAAGATCGTTCGTGAACGTGAAACACTCGTAGTCGTTATCGGGCGCAGAAACAGCAGCAGGTTCGAAGAGACACGCACTAGTGGCGTCAAGATTGTCGTGTTCAAACAGAAACTCCTCGAATTCACACTCTTCTGGTGTGATCTCCTGGATCGAGCAAACATCCAGTATATGAGCATTAGGTTCGGCGGGCTGATTCCCCAACCTAAAAATGTTGAGTTCAATTGTCATATTTCCAAAAGAGAGGTTCATTGAACCATTGCGACAATTGATCACAGCATTTGAGGTTGCGAGAAATGGGCGACCGAGTATCACCGGAATTTGATTCCGGGGGTTAGCTACAGGCTGTGTATCTAAGACAATGAAGTCGACGGGGAATATGAAGTCCCCGACTTTGATTAACACATCCTCTAGCTCACCCCTAGGATGGGTGATCGATCGGTCGGCCATCTGGAGAGTGCAGTGTGTGGGTTTCAGCTCTCCGACGCCTAATTGCTCGTATACTGAATACGGAAGCAAGTTAACACTGGCACCAAGATCTAATAGTGCGCGGTTGATGTTCTTATCCCCAATAGTAATTGAAATCGTAGGACAGCCAGGGTCCTTCCGTTTTTGTGGTAAAGATTGGGTAAGGGCATCACTCACAGCACTAGCCAAGAAAACCTTCTTGGGTACCTGAGACTTCCTCTTTTTCATGCACAAGTCCTTTAAGATTTTCGCGTAAGAAGGGACTTGTTGGACAGCATCTAAAAGAGGAATGTTAATGTTAACTTGCTTGAATAACTCCAAAATCTTCTCCATTTGTGGATTTTGTTTGTTAGACCTCAACCGGTTTGGAAATGGAACATTTTGAAAATTGGTTGAGTCTAATGCTGGAGGAGGAGATTTTGGAGTTGGAACGGATCCCAGAATAGGTGTTTTCGTGGAGTGAGAAGCGGGTCCGTTTAGAGAAGAAGAGGAAGGAGAGCCTTGTGAAGAACGGAGAATAGGCTCGGAAGACGAAGAAGAAGAAGCAGCGGCCGGGGCATCATCGTTGATCCGTTTGCCAATGTTGTTCTGCAGCACCCTTCCCGATCTCAGTGTAGTCACGGCACTCACATTATGGTTTTGTTGTTCAAGAGCAACATGTGCATTATGTGGGTGACCGGGATTTGGAAGTGGCTGGGACGGGAGCTTCCCCTTCTCTCGCTCGCTCAAGGCCGCGTTCAGCTGTGCAATCTGGGACTCGATGGTCTTGATGCTCTGCCCGTGTGCGGTGGTGTGTTGCACTAAAGATTGGATCGAAGACTGGATGTTGGCGGTGGATTGAGTCGATTGTTTAACAAACGCATCCAGACTTCGCTCGAGCGAGGAAACCTTATCGTTGTTAGACGGAACAAGGTTGTTTGGTGGAAAAGAATTGTTTGGTGCAAAGTTGTTCGTCTGGTTTTGGTAAGGCTGGGGTTGGAAGGGCTGCTGATACTGAGTTTGTTGTTGCGCTTGTTGTTGCGGTGGAGGGGCCCTTTGGAAATTGTTGCCCTGGAATTGATTCTGATTCTGATTCCAGGCGAAATTGGGGTGGTTCCTCCAACCGGGATTGTAGGTGGAAGAGTATGGATCATTCCTTGGTCTTTGCTGGAATGCATTAACCTGATCCTGTCCTTGCGAGGGTGGATTGTAAGGACACTCTTCAGTCAAGTGGGACGGATCGAAACAACAAGCGCAGATGGTACGAAGGGGGAGAACAGGGGCAGGAGTAGGAGAAGAAAATTTGCTCTCTATTGCTTCAAGCTTTTTTGTTATTGCAGCCATTTCAGCTCTCATCGCAATAGAGACATCAAGCTGGTGAATTCCTACCCTAGACTGACCGGTAGAAGTGGAGGTAGAAGAAGAAGAAGGAGTCGGTCTGGTGCTCTCCCACTGTAGCGTTTGCTCCGCAAGATCGTCAAAGAACTGCCACGCTTCCTCGTCAGATTTGGATAGGAAGTGGCCCTGACAGATGGTTTCCAGCAACTGCTTCGTTGCTGGGTTCAGTCCCTCGTATAAGGTTTGGCAGAGTTGCCATTTCTCTATACCGTGGTGAGGACACTGAACAAGAAGGTCTTTGTACCGGTCAAAGCACTTCCAGAAGGGTTCAGAAGGAAGCTGGGAGAATTGGTTGATCTCATTTCGAATTCTTGCGGTCTTATGATTTGGGTAGAATTTTTTCAGAAACGCTTTAACAAACTCGTCCCAGCTGGTGATTGAGTGGGAAGCGGTGCTATACAGCCATTTTTCTGCGAGATCGCATAAAGTGAACGGAATGACCCGTAGACGTATAGCATCGTCCGACAGCTGGGTTGTTTTCATCATGGCACAGACGTTTTGAAATTTGTTAATGAAGATATAGGCATCTTCAGATTCAAGCCCATGAAAACGTGGAAGCATGTTGATGAAATGGGGCTTAATTTCAAAGTTGTCCCCATTGGCCGGAGGAAGAGAAAGGCAGGTTGGAAGTGCAGAACGGGTAGGGTAGAAACGATCCTGGAGCGCAATTCGCTGCGGCGCTACAACAGGCGGAGGTGGTGGGAGATTGGTCTCCATAGGAGGTGGAGCCAATCCAGGGGTGGTCAACGAGATGTTTGGAATAAATCCCGACATCGCGGAAGAAGAGGTTGGTGAAGGTGAAGGTGAAGGTGAAGATGTATGAACAGAATTCCGGTCAACGTCGGAGTTGGCCGGCAAAGGAAGGGGAGAAAGAGGAGTGGACGGAGTATCGACTTCGGAGTCGATCGCGTAGTCGGTCGCGACTAACGTAACGCGGACTAGACGGGCGCTAGTGTCCCGAGTCCAAGCGGACATACACTAAACGAGTTTAGTATAGTCAAAGCGAAGAAGGTGAGGGTAAGAAAACGTCAATGAAGAACGGTGATGGGTGTTGGGTGAAAATGGATTTGGCGACAAAAGGGCAAGTTTTTATAAAAGTTTTTGATTTTTTCTTTTTTATTTTGTTTTTAGAAAGAGATTTACAGAAGTATGTACGGGAATACGGCTTAAGCAATCACAAACAAGATATGCACAATCACACCTAGATCTAGAGTAACCTAGGTCTACTAGACCTGCTCCTGAACTTGATTGTCGAAGTTAAACAGTGTCGAGAAACAGGCTTAAAAATACACTGATCACGAGGCCAGGTAAGTGCAGAGATAAGGGGAGGTTGTCCAACGCTTTCGCGAAGTTCCTTAATTAAATAACCCTTTCTCTTTCGGCGGTTGCGCCTTTAACACTTTCCTAGACACCCCGTAAACAATATACGGTTAAGCAAGGTTCTAAACAAGGTTTATCTTCTCCTAATGAGCGCGAAGTCCTTAGGGCTGAAGTCTAGTATTTTTTTAATTACAATGGACAATGCATATGCTTTAGTGATTTCCGGGGCCCTGGGAAGGGTGATGAAATCCCCACCCAATCTGGATTGGTTTCAAGCCCCTTAAGTCCGTATTAAAGAATGCAAAACAGTAACAATATCAACAGCAAACAATTTTTATTTGCGGCGCAAAGAATCCTGCACAAGAACAGTTTATTGGAAGGGGGAGAAGAATTTGCGCAAAGAAGGCTGCAGAAAACACAATTCAGTGGAGCTCAGAGGAGTGGAGAGAGGCAGAGGGACTTACAGAGAGAAGATGGCACACTGACCCCACCAAGTGGCCGCGGAAGGGCGGCAAAAAGGCCCTAATGCCGCGGTTCCGCGGCGGAAATGAGGAATTGGTGATTAATTTTTCTGGTGTGGGCTCTGTTTGATCTCCTCTACTTGTCTGGATGTGTGGAATTCTAATATGCTCACTGTATCTGCTCCAGATTTCTACAGTAGACCGGATGCTTCGTTTTTGTCCGTCGCGGTGTAGCCGCGAACTGTGGGTCTATCTTCCCACGTCTTTGGCACTGTACTTGAACTCCGTATTTCCAACGTCTTAGGCGTCGATCTTGAGCTTCGTATTTCCTGCACACTTGCACAAAAACTAATCAAGAATAACAAGATGATTTTTACAAAGTATATATTTTATTTTTGGTTTTTGGTTGTTTTTATATTCACAAATTAACCCGAAATTTCACTTAGAAATAGACTACCGTCTCCCCGGCAACGGCGCCATTTGACTGTTAGGATACGAGCGTGTCAAGTTTAGTTCTAAATACCGCAATCAAGACGGTTTCGCACGTAGCTAGCCGGTTGAGTACGGGTCGTCCGCAGGGAGATGGGAATCTTTTTCTATGTGTTTTTCGACGAGTTAAGTCCGGTTGTTCAGATTTTGTTTGTAGTTATCTAAGTGTTGAGTTGATATTTAAAGAGAGCTTGTTAGGGTTAGGATTAGGTTAGTTTGAGTTAGGAGTCTCCACATCTTTCGTTGCCCCACTTAATATCGGTGTTACGGTAATCGGCAACAACGGGGATTAGCACGACTAGGAAGGAACTTGCGAGTATAAGCTAGGCTTTCCAACGCATAGTCCTTCCTTTTGGTGCTTGTCCGTCCGTTCTTGGCTCTTATCCATAACCTCCGGTTAATTCAACCACAACCGGTCTCACTACGGAATCACCGCTATCATGTAGGATAGGGTGCCGTAAGGAGCGGATTGTGGTTGGGTTAACGGGAGTTGATTTAAGTTGTTGGGCAAGGAAAGAGTGAGAGAGATTTCCTTCTCTCAAACTTCCCTTATCCTACCCTAACAAGTATAGAACTACTCACACTTCATAATACGGAAAAATAAAACAACACAAAAGAGGAAGATAGAAAGAAGGACATTAGAAGAATACGACTAACTGTTTGCGACCTCACCTTGGCGAGGATCAAGCGTAAGTATCATTGTCGTATGTAAGGATAAAGAAAAAGAGAGAAGAAACAAACAACAAGGAAATAACAACAACTACTTAACAATTAAAATTACAACAATTATAACAAGTAAAGAAAGAGACAAGCATGATAATAAAAATGGTCTTCTTTATTCATCACTCTTCACTCAAAAGCTCACTTACAAGTTTAATGGAGAAGAGGTGAGAAGAGGAAGAAGAACAATACTAAAACTAGGCAAAATGAAAAATACAAAGTTGGACCCCTTCCTTCACAAACTTCTGGGCTATTTATAGGCCAGAGAATGAAACCCTAGGGCAACCACCAGAACCTAAACAAAAAGACCAAAAAACCCCCCAAAAATCATCAACTGCCGCCACTATATTGCCGCGGATCCGCGGCCTGGACCCCACTTTGGCCGAGGATCCGCGGCCTTATGATTGAATTGGGCCCCCCAATTTTTGGTGCTGGCCTGATCTGTTGTCTACATTATTCTGGTATATGTATTTTCTTATAATTGCTCCACGAATTTTCCAGAATTCTGTTGAGGGAAAGGTGGACTTTTTGTCAAGATTTTGTCATGATTTGCCTCGAGCTCCGCGTAGATCTCTTGGATTTTGTGCTACCATTGAGCCTTGTGCATGAGAATGACATTGATTTGATCTTTTGTCTTCCTATTGATATCTGGCAACATACGGATGAAGAGCAGAGACCGTGTTTTTATCTGTGGTT
Source organism: Agapanthus africanus (assembly GCA_030015575.1). Classification (NCBI taxonomy): domain Eukaryota; kingdom Viridiplantae; phylum Streptophyta; class Magnoliopsida; order Asparagales; family Amaryllidaceae; genus Agapanthus; species Agapanthus africanus. The sequence continues at coordinate 412,905,455 of JASDDO010000016.1, forward strand.
GGCAGGAACCCGGATTTTGTCGTGTTTTCCATGAATTTCACCGTTTTGGAACCGAGAACCTGTATCCTGCAATTGACTAGCAAACACGGCTCAAGAGTATCTACGGATATGCAATGTGATAAAAATTGGGCGGTATGAAAATGCAAAAATCTGATATGAACAGTCACCGAAATTATCTCAAGAAGGAAATTGTAACAGGGTAAAAAAATAGTGTCGTACAAGTTGTCTTCGCGATTCCAATTGTCACTCTCAAGCAGTGATGCTATGTCCGGAAGAAAGGAATATGATTTGGGACAGAACGAAATGCCAAAAATTGAAAAAGACCAGAGTAATGATAGATTCAAGGAAATAAGATAGAAAATAGATAACAATGTCAAGGACTGAAATACAAGAAAGGGATCAAGATGGTTTCAAGGAATAAAATTTAAGAAGAGTAATAAATGTTGTCGGACGTTTTAAATCCATTTATTACCTGCTTTTAATGGTCATGAAAAACTGACATGCATGGGCCACCAATAAAACTTATCACGCCTCGCTTCCTAAAAACGAGAAACATGAGCGACAAGCCCGCAACATATTCATATCAAGAAGCACTATTTCTCGACATGAATACGTTAAGCGTCTATATATGCAGTAAAGGAAATCAGAGCACAAGAATTTTAAAACTTATAAAATATCCAACAATATTTATAACTGTCCCAAAAACGATAACTGAACACAGTTCGAAAATTCAAGAAATGAGAAATGAAAGATAGCCTTGAATAAAAGACATGCTTACTGAAAAGGAAAACTAGAGCTCGGCTTGACCTAAAAGATATTGACTGTCCTTCTCGGTTGGTACCACCTCGTATCTAGCCTCTCACCTGTTCCAAAGTCGTCTGATGACATTCCTAAGAAAAGAAAACATGAAAACAGGAATGCCGCCAGCGAACTAAAGTTCGGCAAGTCCCCATTTTGTTAAAAAACAATATTTTTCTATGTTAACAGTATTTACAATGAAACATGATATTTTGGCTACAATTTAGTTATTAATGTTTATAATCTAATAGGTTTAATACATGGTTTCAATCAGCTGGAATAAATGTAACACAATAATAATGCTTGTTTAATTTATAAAAAAATAGCAATAATAAGGTTTTGTAATTTAGGAATAACCATAGGTATAGGGTTGATATTAACATCTTCAAAAGATGACAAGGTACAAAAATTCATGATTATAAAAATATATGAAGTATATTTTATTTTAGAATTATTTGATAATAAATTAGTTTAGTAAAGTATCATGTCATACTAGCAAGAATGTAGTGTAGAACTATTTTTGGTATACTAGTTAAATTATGATGTATTAATATAATCATTAAACAATATTTGACACGAAACATGGTATACATAATAATAGGCATGGGATTAACTGTGAACAGTAAACGGTAATAGGCATTCCAAATAAATAGCATGTGTTAATCAGTGCAATGTAACTAGTGTATCACGATATTCGATATTTCAGTGCTGGTAACTATAAGTATACGCTCGATTGTGGGAGTTTTATTATATAACCAGGATATTCTGTAATGCCACAGAACAACAGCAACACGAGATTCAAGATATATATAATGTAATGTACCATTTTTCTCCGGTACCACGAGGAACAAGACATGATCCTCCATTACACATAAATACCCCCATTTTCGAGCTATCCCATCCCCATGATATATATATATATATATCCAATAAATAATGTAGATATCATATTCGCAAGATTTATGAGATTCAAGATAATCATTAGATTCACAATATTCACGAGATTCATTATATTCACGATATTCAAGATTTACGGATTCATGTCGGGCTCATGTCAAGATAATATAATCTAATACAGGAGTATTTACATACCTAAGGCTATTATCCAGAGGTAAGGAAACACAGACCCAGTTATGTAATGGGACTCCAACCACCGCCGGAGTATTCAAAGACCCAAGGCTATCATCCCAGGGCCAGGAAACACGGGCTCGTTTATGAGTTGGTCATGAGACTCCTGAGAATATAGGTCAAGTACTAAATACAATTCTAAGTCTCTATGTATATAGAACAAGCAGGTACTATTAATTCAATTTCATGCCAGAAATAAGCATAAGTTCACATGCGGAAATCTATAGTTTTGGTTTAGAATTAGGGAATCTTATACAAAGAATAAATTGTAGTTCAAAAGGTCGTATAAATAACGAGACTGGGTTTGTCTCGATCGGGTTCCTGGTGAGAGAAGAACGGAAGTTTCTTTAACGCTGCGTAGAACAGATCAGTGTAGATTTCAGAATCCATACACCGAAAGTATTTTGCATTTTTGGTAGGTTTTCGTTCATATTCTGGTTTTCCCTATTAGACATAAAATTAAGCGTTTGCGAGTCATGAACGATTATCAATAAGAAATCCCAATTACGATCAACGAGTAGAGAGTTATGCCTATTTTACTATACCCACGTAGATAGTTTTTGCTGCAGTCCAGATTCGTCATATTTTGTTAGGACTTTGTTTTCATAAACTTCCGTAACTTTTCAGATAAATGAACATCGGAATAAAATGTACCTAACTCTATGTAGATGTTCCAGAAACTTGTGTTTGCTTAAATTAGAATCCAGAGTTAAGAGATATGTCTATTCTAAGGCAAGAGAAAATCAATTTCATTATATGTCACGCCCCGCTTTCCGGTATACGGCGAAGGGGATGCGACTGGTCCACTGCGTATATACTCAGAAGTACATACGCTAAGCGTATCTAAGCAATATAAAAGTAAATACACAAGAGACAAGATATAATAAAAACAACAACTTTTATTTATTAGCATTCTTTTGTACAATGCATGAAAAGGAAATACAACTGAAATAAAACGATGCCTAAACAATGGCATAACAGGAAATAAAAAGTACTGAATGAAAAATGTACAATGAAACTAGAGCTCTGGTTCTTCAGAAAACTGCTCCAAGTCTTCTGCAGATGGCTCGATCTCTGCCGGGTCCAAACCACCTGACGACATTCAAAGAAGAAAGAATAGAATGTCGTCAGCGAACAGGTAGCTCGGTAAGTCCCAAAGATAAGAGGAAAGTATAGTAGACAGAATAAGAAGGTATCTTTTATAGTTGTATTATCTTGTTGTATTGTTGTGTTACTGCTGTTGTTTGTAGCTTGGTACAGAAGGATGCCAGTGTATACGAGAGGGGTCTCTATATGCTAGAGATCAGGGCAAACGGAATGTACAAGGAACCGTTAAGCCACAGTACAACAGCAACGGAATATAGGTCAGGTGTCTTAATCTTACCGCCTCGTTCCACTTTTAACAGCTTCCGTACCAATTTACACCTTAAACCCCGTAGTGTTTTATTTTGTAATGTAAATTGAATTGAGGGTATAATTGTAAGACTGACCGAAACCATGAGATCAGTAAACGGATGCATTCGCAGAATCATGTAAGTGGAATAACTGGAGAACCATGTAAATGGAATGTATATCCATGGTTCGGTTCAGTCAAGTCGTATAGATTGATAATTGGATTCATGGATTTATGTTGAAAATTGTAGATTGTAGATTGACTTGAATCATATTCAAGTTAGATTAATCAGACTCAAACTCGAGCCAGACAATTAGAAATGTAAATCAAAGTCTTGATTATTTCTTAAACTTATAATTGCTAGGGTCCTTAGGGTAATTTGTAAAACTTTGTCACGCCCCGCTTCCCAGAGTACGCTAAGATAGGCACGTGACTTAGCCAACCATGCTACCTGTGGATAGGAATTATCCTTCCACAGTCACATTACGGCTGTAGAGATATCAAGAACAATAATAAAACTATCTAGCACATGTCCATAAGCCAAAATAAAATGAGTCAAGAATAAATAATGCGGAAGCAAGAGATCCAATACAAGAATAACTGGAATGTATGTCCCATAATGCGGGCTCACATTAGGAATAAAATACTGGAAAAGTAAAAGAACTAACTACTAATGAGTCCTCACTGCTCAGCCTGCTGGCTGAAGTACTCCTGCTCTGACTGCAGCAAAGGTACGGAATCTAGGCCATGCAAAACCCAGACGTCAGCGCGTCATGTCATCAAGCAATAAAATATAAACAGGGTAACAAGACATGCAAGTATAATCATAAATGGTAAAGCAGGTGCAACAGCAATATAAATCAGGGCAGTGAAAGGTAGTGTGCAGTGAGTAAACTAAACTGGTCTATTGGGTTATCTACTCTCAAATCTTTGAAATCAGTCTGATGAATCATCGATGTAACTCAATAGTATCCCGTGCGTGCCCGGGATCACAGTCTATGACTCTCGAGCTGAACCCGAGACATGCCGTAAGGCAGTAAAGGATGGTAGGTAATGACGAGTGATGTCCGTAGAATCACTCCGGGACTGGCCTAGCCCGTAAGACTGATCAGAACAGGTATAGAACTATCGAGTTACAAGTCAGGTTTCATTATTGATTTCCCCATACCCCCAAGCCAAAAGTATTCAAGTCAGGTATTAAGTGATCTAAAGTTAATGCCAACACAGGATCAGGCAGGTACAGGTTTGTCTGGATAGACAACAGAAACTGTCCGTAAGGACAACAGGTCAGGTTTGTTGGCATTAGACACAAGATCAAGTAACAGGTAAAGCCATGGTACATCAGGTCAAGTCAAGTAATGCATATAGGTGTCATGTCATGTCAAGAGTGTACGATACCATGTCATGTCAAGTAGGAAGTGTAACAGGTCAAGTCAGGGTGTACAAGACGTCATGTGGGTGCTCATAATCAAACTAGCATAAGCATGGGTATACAAAACGAGCATGGGTACTAATATAACAATAAACTGGAACATGTAATATGATATGCAGATAGGTACAGATAAAACTATATGGATGTACGGTTATCGATTAGAGTTAGGGTTATATTCCAATGCTAACTAGACTACACTTTATCAAATGTGAAATGTGAATAGTTTAATGTTATACATTCAATTGATCTATTAATGCAATAATATGTATACTAGACGAGATGGGTGCAAACGGGTGTTGAACAGTTATAACTATTTAAAGGGTACTATGGCTATGCGACTAAGAACTATGATATAAATATAGGCATGGCATAAAATAGTGTAATCTAATATGCAACTGGGTGTGTTTTCATAATTAACTCAAAAAAATGATATAAACGGAACATCGGATGGTAAAATGTAATATAGGGCACCAAATTCAAACTTCATGCTTAATATATATGCAAATAAATATGGAATACTATAAATAGCATGTAGCAAGTTTCACTTGCCTCGACGGATCGCGATACGGTATTCGGAACGTCTCACGTCGGCGAGAAAAGTCGCGATGCACGCACGGTACACGGAATGAGTCCAAACAACGCACAGTGTGATCACACGGGTCAGGTACACTCGCTGGGTCATCGGGGTTGTCGACGGCACGCCGGTTTCCGGCGAACTATAAAGACAGAAAACATAAAGATGAGATCACAAAGAAAAGAAAGAAGAAGGAGAGGGAAGGAAAGAGGATAATGAGATTAGGAAGAAGAGAATTGCTCACAGGGTGCACTGGAGTCGGGAGACGAGAACGAGACCGACGACGGCGATCAACTCCGACGATGTAAAGGTGTGCAGGGTCTCGGTTTGGGTTCTGGTGTGTGTGGGTGTGCGAGATTCTTGGTGGCTGGGGTCATAAGCAGAGGAGGAGAGGAAAGGGAGAGGGAGAAGATGGTTATGGAGTCCACGACGAGGTTGTCGGAGCTCCGTCGGCGATGGTGCAGCGAGGGTGCAGGGAAGGTGCGCGGGGGTAAGCTAGAATAGTGGTGGCGGCGTTGGGAGTTGAGAGAGAGGTGAGAGGACAGAGGGGAACACCACGGCGAGGTGGTCGGTGATGGGCGTGTTAGTTATATGTATGCCCTAGAGGCCATTACTATACATAGGATGTATATTGTAGTGGATGCTTGGACATATATAGGGAGGACTTTTTTGCTCGACATGATAGTATGCTATCTGGTTGATCTTTACCTTAACGTGTACACTAATTGTCTCTCTGTTACATGTTGGTAAAGCCCTTAGGATGTGTACTTGACTACCTGGACTATGATGCGGATCATACTAGTGGGGACATGGTAGTCCATAAGTACATCCTTCAAAGTCCCTAGTCGTGGGTATATCGAGGGCATCGATATACCAGAGTAGACTAGCGTATACCTTCTCGACCCATACAGATGGGCGATGGATGATCCCATATCCATTGGTGTTTGACATCAGAGATGATATGCGGGTGCTCAGTGGAGACTGGGTACACTGGACGTACTCGTCGAGAACTCCCAGATGGTATTATACCTTACGTCAGATGGCAGTTCTCTGGTGACACTGGTACAGAGTAGTCTGTTGACCCGAGATCGTCATAGAGTCTTGTGTGGTTCCCACTGTGCTTTGATTTCCACCTTACCACGTCCAAGAGGGCGTGCAAAACAGTGGTTTTTGGGTACAGTCCCGAGTCACATGGAGGCAATGAGCGATAGGAGGGGATTCGTCTCTCCCGGTATAGGGAGTTGATGTTGCACTGCGTTTGATTGGCTATAACAGGAAATCCCTGGCCAGGGTTGCTGAGATTTACTGGTAAGTGTTACCAGTAGTTTCTTGAATAGTTATAGACCTCATATCGACACGACTTATCGAGCTATTGGGGTCTGACGTTTACCACCCCTAGGCGAGATATGCGACATATCAGACGATCAGACCGGACTGTACGGTAAGTGTTACTGGTTGGATTCACAGGAGTGTGAGCGGGCTTGCTCGTCGATCTTCTGATCGCTCAATACCCGGGTGGCCGTTACGTTTAGCAGACCGCTTGCAGCTTGTGGGTGTTTGATATGATCATCACCTGCTGCCGGCGTATTGACGAGTCTTTAGAGTCCTACACAGAGGTTTCCTGGCTCAAGCGAAACGAAATAGGAGCGCATATGAGATATGTGCAGGACCGAGAATAATGCGTGTATGTGATACCGTATTCCATTCTCGCGATGAATGTATTGAATGGTTGTATGCGATATAACCTAGTTATCGAATCAAGGATTGATTCGGTAAGCCGATACATAGGATACTAGTCGGTTATATGCGATATGACCGGATCGTTAAATCAAGTGTTGATTTAATGATTTAATGTATAATTATATATTTGATATATTACTTTTTATTAACTAGTATTGGTTCATTTTAAAGGGATTTTCTCACTTGAAGTGCACAATGTATATGTGATATACTTTTGTACACAAGTTTGTGTCATGTTTGATGATACAAGCTAACTTGAGTTAGTGTAAAGTTTAAACCATGGTTGTGTAATGGTTAGGGTTTTCTTTTTCTTTATCATTTATTTATTTTGTTTATTTATTTTGCAAAATAAATGAATGGTGGCTTTCTTTGGATGCTAGTTGAAGCTTCATGAAGCTTTGACTAAGTGACCATATTTGTCTCATGCTTAACCCTAACCATTCCACTAAACCCTAGTTCATTCTCTACACTTGACCATGGTTGGATTATGATAAGTATTCATTTATTTTCTATTTTGAAAACAACTTATCATAACATATTCATCTTCTTCTTCTTCTTCATCACATGAAGAAAGCTTGCTACAACAATGGCAACTTGAGAAAACAAGTGAGAAATCCAATTCTAAAGTGAACCCACTTCCTATTTCTTCATCCTCTACCTCTTGCCAAGTAGTATAAGGTGTTTTCTTCACAAGTTTTCATGACTTGGTGAAGTGGGAGCTTGATCTTGTGATGCCTCGACGTAGATCATCTTCGGCATCGTCGTCGATGACCTAGCCCGCTTTTTCTCCGATGAAGCCGACGCTAGAGCCCGGAATCCGATGATCGCAGCGAGGAGACTTCATCGCGGAGCTATGGAGGTGGAGCACCGGATCTGCAAAGGTTGTATTTCCGTTACACTTTAGTTAAGTTGTTAACTAGCTCGTAGTTTCGCCTAGAATTCTAGTTAACGATCCGTATTAGGGTTTCTCGGCACCCGTAAAATTTGAAATTAGCATGGTTGATGCCTTGTGAGACTTCATTAGTGTGCCTAGGAACCCTACAGTGGTATCAGAGCCTAGCTAGAGCCTTAGGCGATGCGTAGACGGAGCTTGAAGTCCGATTAAACCGAAACCCTAACACAAATTTGCTCTCTGGACTTTTTCCAAAAATTGGGTTTTTTCCAGATTAAAAATATGCAGAAAATTCAGCAGGAAATTCTAAGAATTACGGTGCAAAAATTACCTAATGATCTTTCTAAAGTGCGGCGGAACCGCGGCATTAGCGTGCTAATGCGGCTGTTCCGTGGCCATTTTGTCTCTTCTCCCATTGAATTTTGCACAGTAATTCCTATTTTGCAGTGCTGGTTTTCCTGGGATATATTTTTTTTTCTGAACTCAAGAGTTGAGTTTTCTGGGTTGTATTGGGGACTCGGTGTTTCGATCGGATTGTCTAACTTTGTCTATGTGGCTTTCCGGAAATTTTAGAATATGTTAAAAAGTTCGACCGGATATAATACCCAACTTTTCCCCTGTCGGGAAATTTCCAAGTGTTGGATCTTTCCGTGGTTTAAAGACGTTCTAAGTAGTGCAAGTAACGCGATGGTCCCTCTAGAAGACAACAAACCTTAACTCGATTATGTGACCGTCTTGAACTGCCCTTTGAACCTTCGGGTTTGGGGCAGTACGGCGTGCCACATGTGAGGCGTTGGCTTGACCCTTCTACGGCTGGACCGTTGGTACTGAGGCACAAACTGAATGTTTTTAGACCTGTTTCATGTGTTGATCTGTATCGGGAAAACTTGGGTGTTTGAATGTTCGATCGAAAAGTTTAACATTTTCTATTTATCCGGAATGTGATACAATACTTGGAATCCACAAGTAGTTATGAGATAACTGAATGAATGTTATAAATCTAGCGGTTTAGTCTCACTTGATCGGTTGCCACGGAATTTTGATGTGATCAAAAGTCCGTCGCAATCACGTAGCGTACGCGGATACTCGCCGGGTAAACTTAATAGACAGCCTCACTCCATAGCCCCGACCAAGTGACTGTAGGAGAACCCCGTCGCCGAAAGCATCCGTCCGGGTGCTCGCGGCAGCGGTGCTCCGCCTTGGTGCACTTCGTCGACGGTAACGGGGGTGCGGCCGCCTACTAAAGTTTGCGACGAGCATTCGATCAGGATGTCGGGAATCTTGTTGAATTACGCGACTTGATATTGAAAAGTGTTTTCGATAATGAGACTAAAATGCGGGGTTTATAATTGTTAGGCATGTGGTGTCTAAGGTATTCATTTGATTAGGCATGCGATGTCTATGAAGATTGCGGATTCCAACTGTTGTAGTTTTACACTTTCTTTTCTGTGACCGTAAGTGTAATATGTGATATCGCCGGTTTCGTTGCTATATGTCAACGACAATTGGGATGGGCATATTTACTTACGTTGATGACATGTGATGTTATGTGTTGCTGGATATGTTATATTGGATCGTCGTGTTTGAATAGCCGGGTTTTTTTTATGTGAGATGAGTGTTTTTCAATTTCATTCATGTAAAAACTTTTATGTAATATTCTTTTATTGGGGCACTTCCAGGTTGCGGAAGATGTCACCTTTTGTATATTATTTACTTTTCCGCACTAGGATAGACCCAAGGAGGAGGGCACAAGTAACCGGGTTCTGGAGTCCAGTGGGAGACCAACTCGAGGAGTCGAGTCTGGGTCTCCTAATTCTAGAATTGGTAGGGCTGCTTGCCGCTCTCGTAGGGGTCTTGGGGTGTGGGTTTGGCTATTCATCACGACCGTGAAATCCGTGTTTTATACTGGCTTGTATTGAAAACACGGACGTCCTAGTATATCCAATGTTTCATATGTTTCTTCTGCTGCGATATCTGTGATGTGATCATGTGATGTTCTCTGATAGATACTGTATATAGTATATATGATATATTATATAGACGTTACTTATGTTTTACACCCGCGCTAGCCCTGCCCCGCTCTGCCGTTAGTTACCTAACCTAACGGTGCACGAGGGGACATCGAGGCGAATGCGGATGGCATAAGTGTACGTCGTATTTATCTGTGATGTTTAGGTATATAAATGATGGGATTTCATTAATGTGATTAATGAAAATAAAAGAAACCTAAGATGTTTTAGAATCGAATTTCAAAATAAAACAGGTAGCTACAGTTTTTGCTTTGCACAGCGGTATATGTGATATATCCTGCACCTTATTCGATGAGGAAAGGACCGAGATCCCTTCACCGGGAGTGACTCCTTTAGCAATAACTGGCAGATGCTACACACTCGGTTTGTCTTTTGATAGCTTTTAAGAGTTTTTGCTTTGCACAGTGATATATATGATATATCCCGCACCTCATTCGACGAGGAAAGGGCCAACGATCCCTTCACCGGGAGTGACCCCTTTAGCAAAACTAGAAAAGCCTAAAAAACACTCCATTTTAAAATCATTTGATTCTACAACGATATAAAGTTCATTACGCAAAAGGTTTTCTTAAAAACCTGACGTAGCCCTCCGTCATTTCAGATAAGTCCTAGTTAGTATTCGTGCTGCGTTTGTTGACTCAGTCAAGGCGTAGTGTGCGGTAGCTGATTAGTGCTTATCTGCAAAGCATATGATGCGATTGGATTAGGGTAGTCGTGCGGCCTTGTTGACTCAGTCAAGGGTCGTGTGGGTGGGTTTAATTCAATCGAGAAATGACGGGTTGAACTTTACTTGTGGTCTATGATTTGTTGACTTAGTCAAGGTCATAGATCGCTTGGGGCAAAATATTATCGGGAATTTCAAGTGTTGAAATTTGCAATGAGATTGCATAACTTCTATGAGATAGTTGGATCCCGATACCCGCTGTGAGTAATTGTTACTCCTGGGAGAGTTTTACACATTACAATTAGCCGATCAAGTAGGTGTCTAGAAAGGTGTTAACGAGGTTACGCCTATGGGAAAACGAGATTTACATTAATTAGGTTCGTGCGAAAGTACGGGGGACCTCCCTCAAAGTACCGACACTGGCCTGGCTGAAAGATTGACGAACTTGTAGTGTGTAATTAATCCCGGCTAGTCTTTCCTTTTAGGGTTTGAAGGAAGATTTGATAAAAACAGTGAGAGCCATCCTGATTAGATAAAATAATAACCAATCTATTCTTGCAAGAGCGCACACTGAGTGTTTTCTTTTCTCTCTCTCCAGGTAGCGACCATATCACGCCTTAATCAAGATAATAATACGGATATTGACCGAACCCACTTGTTATACTGAGCTGGGGAACGTTGGTCCCGCTCCAACTTATAATTGTTATAAGACAGAGCAGGAAATTGGGGATTACCAGAATTCCCGTGCCGCCCAAACGAAGAAAGTGCATGTTGATGCATCATCTTCGGGTGTGTTCGTTACAAAGAACTGTTTCTCTGTATCCTCTACGTCCTGGGTATGTGATACCAGATCAGGATCCCAGATATGTAATCTATTACATAGGGCTGCAAAAGGTAGAAAAACTGAGAACGGGTGATAAGTTTCATGAGGCAGAAAACGATGCAAGTGTTGCAGCCAAGTCTGTTGGTCACTGTCACCCTGTATTACCTGAATACATTGATTCTGAACGAATGTTATTAGATATCGAACCTGATATACAAAATCATATCACTCTCTTTATTATTAAAGAAATGATAAAATTTTGTATAGTTGGATAATGTTTTGGACATTTCCTATATCAAAAGTTGATCGGTTCAGGCACGTTATCTAAAAGTATTGATGTTCTAAATCAAACTACAGTTCTTTAGTATACTGAACACACACAAGAGGATGAGTTCAGAAATGAACGAATTTTTCTTGAGGTATTGTAGACTAGGTCATTTCAATGCGACCTGACTAGCTGAAGTTACATTAAGATGCATATTTAAAATCTGTTTGAATTTACATCTTGTGAAACTTGCCAGTCATGTCACAAAGATATAATGACACCAGCTCTGTTTATTAGAAACAGAGAAAGAGTTAGTGAACTCTTGGGATGATACATGTTGATGTATAAAGGTCCCCTGTCTACACATGCCAAGACCGGTTCTTTGTACTTCATTACATTCTCTGATGATCTCTTTAGATTCAGACTTATGTTCCTGTTGAAACACAAGTCAGAACCTTTTGAGATATTCACAGAATATAAGTTAGAAGTAGAGAACCAATACGGGTATAAGTATTATGTCCTTTGATGTGATCAGGGAGGAGAATACTTGTGCATGGAATTCCTGGACTATTCTAAAGGAGAATAAGATTCTCTCTCAGCATTACTCCTCCGAATACACCATAGCACGATGGTATATCGGGGCGGAGCAATCACACCCTAGATGATATGGTGTGCTCTATGATGAGTACTACTGAGTTACCTTTTTTCCTATTGGGTGTTATGCACTTGAGAAGTTGCATACCTATTGAATAGGGTTCCAATCAAATCAGTTGCCTACCGCTTCATATGTGATATGGAAAGGGAAGAGCCCATATCTTAAGTTGGTTAAGATTTAGGGTTGTCCGGGCTATGTCTAAAAGCAAAATCCGGACAAGCTCGAGGAAAGATCTGTTATGTAGAACTGGAAAGGTTCCAGCCATACAAAACTGCAGCTGATGATTTGACAGAACCAAAGGATTCAATAGTTACCAACGAACCTCAGCCTCTCCGCCGATCTAGTAGGGTTCCTCACGCACCTGAGAGATACTTCGGTTTCTCTATGACAGTGGGAGCGAGGATTGCATCATGAGATGATGACCCAACTAGTTTCGAGCTGGCCATCAGGAGTGGAACTCTGTAAGAATGGCTGGATGCTTAGTGATCTGAGATGGAATCCTTATACACCAACAAAGTATGGACTTTGGTTGCTATATCTGAAGGGTTAAATCCCCATCAGGAGCAAGTAAATCTTGAGAAAATTACTTGGTGTACATGGAAAGGTTGAGACTTTCAAAGCTAGACTTATTAAAGGTTTGCATCATTGACCAGGTGTGGATCATGATGAAACCTTTTCTAAGGATCTATGCTTAAGTCCATCCAGATCCTACTTGCCACGGCTACATACCATGACTACGATATCTGGTGGTTGGGTGTCATGACTGCTTTTCTAAATGATGTTTAGGAAGAGAGCGTCTATAAGTACACAGCCAGAGGGCTTCGTAGATAGTGGGAGCCGCGGAAACGTGTGCAAGATGCTTTATAGGATAAAGCAGGTATCGCGGAGTTGGAACATCTATTTTGATGTGGTAGTCAAAGAGTTTGACTTCATCAAAATGGTAGATGAACCTTGTATATACAAAAAGGTAGTAGAGAGTATGGTGTCGATCCTCGTAGAGTACGTGGATGACATACTCTTGATAGGGAAGGAGTTTCCTATGCTACGCTCGGTCAATCTCCGATTATCACAAGGATTCTCCATATAGGATCAAAGTGATACCTCCTAAATCCTGAATTTTCATCTATGAGATAGATGTAATTGGATGTTAGGATACTCACTAGATGTAGTGAGATGGTATCAATCGATCCTGAGGAGAATCACTGGAAGTGTTCCAGGGTGATAAGGACGACTGAAAGTCAGTCACAGGCATTGTCTTTACCCTCAGTAAAGGGACGGTATGTTGGAAGGGTTCCAAGCTAGATACCATGGCATACTAGACGATAAAGGCTCGATACATCGCTACTTAAGATGCTACCAAAGAGGATGTTTGGGTGTATATTGGTTCATGAGATGAACTACGTTCCTACCATTGTGAGACAATGGAGTTGTGGCTTATGCCAAGGAACGTCCGTCCCATCAGTGATCCAGACATATTCTAAGGCAGTATCACCTGATCATGGAGATAGTTGATCTCCAGGGTGATCGAGGTTAGGAGAGTAGACTCAGAGGACAACACGGCGGATCCACTCACAAAGGCCTTTTCCTAGAGAGAGACTTTTATGGGATAGTTGAGTATGAGATACTGCAACCACTGCTATCAGATGGCCCTAGTGCAAGTGGGAGATTGTTAGTTATATGTATGCCCTAGAGGCCATTACTATACATAGGATGTATATTGTAGTGGATGCTTGGACATATATAGGGAGGACTTTCTTGCTCGACATGATAGTATGCTATCTGGTTGATCTTTACCTTAACGTGTACACTGATTGTATCTCTGTTACATGTTGGTAAAGCCCTTAGGATGTGTACTTGACTACCTGGACTATGATGCGGATCATACTAGTAGGGACATGGTAGTCCATAAGTACATCCTTCAAAGTCCCTAGTCGTGGGTATATCGAGACGGGGCATCGATATACCAGAGTAGACTAGCGTATACCTTCTCGACCCATACAGATGGGCGATGGATGATCCCATATCCATTGGTGTTTGACATAAGAGATGATATGCGGATGCTCAGTGGAGACTGGGTACACTGGACGGACTCGCCGCGAACTCCCAGATGGTATTATACCTTACGTCAGATGGCAGTTCTCTGGTGACACTGGTACAGAGTAGTCTGTTGACCCGAGATCGTCATAGAGTCTTGTGTGGTTCCCACTGTGCTTTGATTTCCACCTTACCACGTCCAAGAGGGCGTGCAAAACGGTGGTTTTTGGGTACAGTCCCGATTCACATGGAGGCAATGAGCGATAGGAGGGGATTCGTCTCTCCCGGTATAGGGAGTTGATGTTGCACTGTGTTTGATTGGCTATAACAGGAAATCCCTGGCCAGGGTTGCTGAGATTTACTGGTAAGTGTTACCAGTAGTTTCTCGAATAGTTATAGACCTCATATCGACACGACTTATCGAGCTATTGGGGTCTGACGTTTACCACCCCTAGGCGAGATATGCGACATATCAGACGATCAGACCGGACTGTACGGTAAGTGTTACTGGTTGGATTCACAGGAGTGTGAGCGGGCTTGCTCGTCGATCTTCTGATCGCTCAATACCCGGGTGGCCGTTACGTTTAGCAGACCGCTTGCGGCTTGTGGGTGTTTGATATGATCATCACCTGCTGCCGGCGTATTGACGAGTCTTTAGAGTCCTACACAGAGGTTTCCTGGCTCAAGCGAAACGAAATAGGAGCGCATATGAGATATGTGCAGGACCGAGAATAATGCGTGTATGTGATACCGTATTCCATTCTCGCGATGAATGTATCGAATGGTTGTATGCGATATAACCTAGTTATCGAATCAAGGATTGATTCGGTAAGCCGATACATAGGATACTAGTCGGTTATATGCGATATGACCGGATCGTTAAATCAAGTGTTGATTTAATGATTTAATGTATAATTATATATTTGATATATTACTTTGCATTAACTAGTATTGGTTCATTTTAAAGGGATTTTCTCACTTGAAGTGCACAATGTATATGTGATATACTTTTGTACACAAGTTTGTGTCATGTTTGATGATACAAGCTAACTTGAGTTAGTGTAAAGTTTAAACCATGGTTGTGTAATGGTTAGGGTTTTCTTTTTCTTTATCATTTATTTATTTTGTTTATTTATTTTGCAAAATAAATGAATGGTGGCTTTCTTTGGATGCTAGTTGAAGCTTCATGAAGCTTTGACTAAGTGACCATATTTGTCTCATGCTTAACCCTAACCATTCCACTAAACCCTAGTTCATTCTCTACACTTGACCATGGTTGGATTATGATAAGTATTCATTTATTTTCTATTTTGAAAACAACTTATCATAACATATTCATCTTCTTCTTCTTCTTCATCACATGAAGAAAGCTTGCTACAACAATGGCAACTTGAGAAAACAAGTGAGAAATCCAATTCTAAAGTGAACCCACTTCCTATTTCTTCATACTCTACCTCTTGCCAAGTAGTATAGGGTGTTTTCTTCACAAGTTTTCATGACTTGGTGAAGTGGAGCTTGATCTTGTGATGCCTCGACGTAGATCATCTTCGGCATCGTCGTCGATGACCTAGCCCGCTTTTTCTCCGATGAAGCCGACGCTAGAGCCCGGAATCCGATGATCGCAGTGAGGAGACTTCATCGCGGAGCTATGGAGGTGGGGCACCGGATCTGCAAAGGTTGTATTTCCGTTACACTTTAGTTAAGTTGTTAACTAGCTCGTAGTTTCGCCTAGAATTCTAGTTAACGATCCGTATTAGGGTTTCTCGGCACCCGTAAAATTTAAAATTGGCATGGTTGATGCCTTGTGAGACTTCATTAGTGTGCCTAGGAACCCTATAGGGCGGCGACGAGGTCGGTGAGGGAAGAAGGTGAATCGATGGGTCGGTTCTTGGAAGAGGAGGTGGTCGAGGAAAGGGAAGGTGGCTGTGAGGGTTGAGATGATGGTGGAGATCGAGAGGAGGGTCGGCGATGGTGAACGAGGGGGAGGCAGCGGCGGTAGGGTTTGGGTTTCGTGGGGTTTTTTTCTCTGAAAAGAAAGAAAGGAAGAAGAAAGGATATATATTATATAGGGAGAGAGAGAGAGAAGAGAAAGAGAAAACGCGAGGGGAGAGAGAGAGATTCTGAGAGAGAGAGAGAGGGAGATCGAGAGGTGAGAGAAAGGGAGAGAGAAAGAGGTAGAGAGAGATCGAGAGGAGAGAGAAGGTGAGATGAACAGTTAGGAGATAGATTTTGGAAGTTTGTGGGAGAGAGAGAAAGAGAGAGGAGAAAGGGAAGAGAGAGAAAGGAAAGAAAAGGGAAGAGAGAGAGAGAGGATTTGTGGGGCCGGCGCAAAGAAAGTGTTAGTTATATGTAAGCCCTAGAGGCCATTACTATACATGAGATGTATATTGTAGTGGATGCTTGGACATATATAGGGAGGAATTTCTTGCTTGACATGATAGTATGCTATCTGGTTACTCTTTACCTTAACGTGTACACTGATTGTCTCTCTGTTACATGTTGGTAAAGCCCTTAGGATGTGTACTTGACTACCTGGACTATGATGCGGATCATACTAGTGGGGACATGGTAGTCCATAAGTACATCCTTCAAGGTCCCTAATCGTGGGTGTATCGAGACGGGGCATCGATATACCAGAGTAGACTAGCGTATAGCTTCTCGACCCATATAGATGGGCGATGGATGATCCCATATCCATTGGTGTTTGACATCAGAGATGATATACGGATGCTCAGTGGAGACTGGGTACACTGGACGGACTCGCCGAGAACTCCCAGATGGTATTATACCTTACGTCAGATGGCAGTTCTCTGGTGACACTGGTACAGGTTAGTCTGTAGACCCGAGATCGTCATAGAGTCTTGTATGATTCCCACTGTGCTTTGATTTGCACCTTACCACGTCCAAGAGGGCGTGCAAAACGGTGGTTTTTGGGTACATTCTCGAGTCACATGGAGGCAATGAGCGATAGGAGGGGTTTCGTCTCTCCCGATATTTGGGGTTGATGTTGCGCTATGCTCGATTGGCCATAACAGGGAAGTCCCTGGCCAGGGCTGGTTTAGAGATTTACTGGTAAGTGTTACCAGTAGTTTCTTGACCCGTTATGAGCCTCATATCGGCATGACTTATCGGTTATTAGGGTCTGACGTTTACCACCCCTAGACATGATATGCGACATATCAGACGAGGAGACCGGACTGTACGGTAGTGTCACCGTCAGGCTTTTTGCAGGAGTTGGAGCGGGCTTGCTTGCTGATCTTCTGATCTCTTAATATCCGGGTAGCCGTTACGTCCAGCTAGTACCGCTGACGGTTTGTGGGTGCTTGATATGATCATCACCTACTGCCGGCGTATTGACGAGTCTTTAGAGTTCTACATAGAGGTTTTACTGGCTCAGGCAAAATGAAATAGGAGCGCATATGTGATATGTACGGGACCGAGAATAATGCGTGTATGAGATACCGTATTCTATTCTCGCGATGTTTGTATCGATCGGTTATATGCGATATAACCAGGTTATCGAATCAAGGGTTGATTCGATAAGTCGATACATTGGATGTTAGTCGGTTATATGTGATATAACCGGATTATTAAGTCAAGTATTGATTTAATAATTTAGTGTATAATTGTATATGTGATATACTAATTTACATTAACTAACATTGGTTCACTTAAGCATTTGTTTTTCTCACTTGTGCACAACTTAATATATATGTGATATATATTTATTTGTGTTCATTTTGTATCATGGTTGTTGATACAACTATCATGGGTGTATAAGACTTATACCATACTAATTATAGGTTTAGGTTTTTTATATTTAAAGTAATTCTAAAATTAATGGATAATGAGCTCACATGCATGAAGCTTCATGAAGCTTCTGGTTGCATTGACTTAGTCCACTAGTTTTGTTTTACTTAAGATATTAATTAACCTAACCACTATAATTAGCCATGGTAATGTCTCTACATGAGTTAGTATATGATACCCACTCACCCATGGTTAGTTCACACTCTCTCTTGATTAGTTTTCATTCTCATTTTGAGCACATCTTCTTCCTCCTTCAAATTCTTTCTATGATTTGATAAAGAGAGAGAAACATTGTGAGAAAAGAAATTCTAAAGTGTACTCATTTCCTATTTCATCATCCTCTACTAGACTAGCACTTTAGTTTAGGGTGTTTGCTTCACTAGTTCTCTAGTTAGTGAAGTAGAAACTTGAGTTCGTATTCCCTCAACGTAGATCATCTTCGGCCTCGAAGACTTCAAGCAATACCGTTGCAATCTTCTCATGGAGCCGTCCGAGAGTTCGGGAGTTCGATGATCGCAGCGAAGGGACTACAACAAGGAGCTTTAGAAGTGAAGGACCGATCTACAAAGGTTGTATTTCATATTCACTTAGTGATAATTGTTATTTACTAGCATGTGTTACCCTAATTATCTAGCAAAGATCTTGTTTAGAGTTATTCGGCACGGCTAAAATTTTAATCGGGCATGGTTAATACCTTGTAGAACCTTCTTAGAGTGCCTAGTAACCCTACAGTGGTATCAGAGCCTAGCTAGACCATTAGGTGACGTGTATACGAAGTTAAAACTCCGAACGAACTCCGAATCGACGAAATAACCCCCTCTTTGGACATTTTTTTAAAACTGTGTTTTTTCTGAATTAAAAATACCTAAAAAATTCAGCAGGTGATTCTAGGAATTATTGTGCAAAACGACAAAGTAAGGCGTACGGATCGCCGCGGAACCGCGGCAATACCCTGCTTGTGCCGCGGATCCGTGGCCGTACAGTGAGCTTGTGCTTTGGGTTTTGTACAGTAATACCCGTATCTGTTATTTATATTTTCTGGGTATTTTTTATCTGACTCAAGTGTTGAGTGTTCTGGGGTTTATTTTGTATTCGTTGATTCGATCGGAAAATTTAATTTCGTTATGTTTTCCGGATATTTAGAAAGTATTAAAAAGTTCGGACGGATATCAATAACTCATTTTTTCCCGACCCGGAAAATTTTCAAGTGTTGGATTTTTCCGTTGTTTAAGAACGTCTAAATCGTGCAAGTTACGCAATGGACCCTCTAGAAGACAACAAACCTTAACTCGATTATGTGACCGTCTTGAACTGCCTTTTGAACCTTAGGGTTTGGGGCAGTACGGCGTTGCTACATATGAGGCGTTGGCTTGACCCTTCTACGGCTGGACCATTGGTACTGTGGCATGTGATGGATGTTTTTAAACTCCCCTCAAGTGTTGAGAACTATTTGGGAAAACTTGGGTGTTTGATCATTCGATCGGAAAGTTTAACATTGTCTATTTATCTGGAATGTGATACAATATTTGGAATCCACAAGTAGTTATGAGATAACTAATTTGAATGTTATAAACATAGCAGTTTAGTCTCAAATGATCGGTTGCCATGGAATTTTGATGCGATCAAAAGTCCGTCGCAATCACGCAGCATACGCGGATACTCGTCGGGTAAATTTAATAGACAGCCACGCCCCAAAGCCCCGACCAAGTGACTGTAAGAGAACCCCGTCGCCAAATCATCCGTTTGGGTGCTCGTGGCAGCGGTGTTCCGCCTTAGTGCACTTCGTCGACGGCATCCGGGGTACGGCCGTCTACTAAAGTTTGCGACGAGCATTTGATCACATATCGGGAGTCTTGTTGAATTGCCCGACTAGATATTGAAAAGTGTTTTCGATATAGAGACTAAAATGCGGGGTTTATAATTGTTAGGCATGCGATGTCTAAGGAGGTTGCGGATTCCAACTGTTGTAGTTTTACACTTTCTTTTCTGCGACCGTAAGTGTAATATGTGATATCGCCGGTTTCGTTGCTATATGTCAACGACAATTGGGATGCGCATATTTACTTACGTTGATGACATGTGATGTTATGTGTTGCTGGATATGTTATATTGGATCGTCGCGTTTTGAATAGCCGGGGGTTTTATGTGAGATGAGGGTTTTTATTTTCATTCATGTAAAATTCGTTGTATGTAATATTCTTTTATTGGGGCACTTCCGGGATGGGTTGATGTCACCATTTGTATATTATTTACTTTTCCGCACTAAGATAGACCCAAGGAGGAGAGCACAAGTAACCGGGTTCTGGAGTCCAGTGGGAGACCAACTCGAGGAGTCGAGTCCGGGTCTTCTAACTCTAGAATTGGAAGGGTTGCTTGCCGCTCTCGTAGGGGTCTAGGGGTGTTGGTTTGGCTATTCATCACGACCGTGGAATCCGTATTATATAGAGGCTCAAAATAAAACACGGACGTCCTAATATATCCAATGTTTCATATGTTTCTTCTGCTGCGATATCTGTGATGTGATCATTTGATATGTTGTGATAAATACTGTATATAGTATATATGATATATTATATAGACATTACTTATGTTTTACACCCGTGCTAGCCCTGCCCCACTCTGCCGTTAGTTACCTAACCTAACGGTGCACGAGGGGACATCGAGGCGAATGCGGATGGCATAAGTATACGTCGTATTTATCTGTGATGTTTAGGTGACTTAAATGATGGGACTTCATTAATGTGATTAATGAAAGATAAGAAACCTAAAAGATGTTGTGGAATCGAATTTTCAAAAAACAGGTAGCTACAGTTCTTGCTTTGCATCGCGGTGTTCCTTGTAGAACATCCTGCACCTTATTCGATAAGGAAAGGGCCAAGATCTCTTCACCGGGAGTGACCCCTTTAGCAATGACTGGCAGATGCTACAACACTCGGTTTGTCTTTTGATTGCTTTTGTAGTTTTTGCTTTGCATAGCGATATATATGATATATCCTGCACCTTATTCCATAAGGAAAGAGCCGAGATCCCTTCACCGGGAGTGACCTCTTTAGCGAAACTAGTAAAGGCCTAAAAAACACTCCATTTTAAAATCATTTGATTCTACAACGATATCAAGTTCATTACGCAATAGGTTTTCAGAAAAACCTGTCGTAGCCCTCTGTCATTTCAGATAAGTAGTAGTTAGTATTCGTGCTGCGTTTGTTGGCCTTTGTCAAGGCGTAGTGTGCGGTAGCTGACTAGTGCTTATCTGCTTATACATATGATGCAGATTAGGTTAGGGTAGTCGTGCGACCTTGTTGGCCTTTGTCAAGGGTCGTGCGGATGGGTTTAATTCAATCAAGAAATGACGGGTTGAACTTGACTAGCATCTTATGGTTTGTTGGCCTTTGTCAAGGTCATAGGAGGTTAGGGGAAAAATTATCGGGAATTTCAAGCGTTGAAATTTGCAATGAGATTGCATACCTTCTATGAGATAGTTGGATCCCGATACCCGCTGTGAGTAATTGTTACTCCTGGGAGAGTTTTGCACATTACAATTAGCCGATCAAGTAGGTGTCTAGAAAGGTGTCAACGGGGTTACGCCTCTGGGAAAATGAGGTTTACTTTAATTAGGTCCGTGCGAAAGCACGGGGAACCTCCCTCAAAGTACCGACACTGGCCTGGCTGAAAGATTGGAGAAATTGTAGGGTGTAATTAATCCCGGTTAGTCTTTCCTTTTAGGGTTTGAAGGAAGATTTGATAAAAACAGTGGGAGCCATCCTGATTAGATAAAATAATAACCAATCTGATCTTGCAAGAGCGCACACAGAGTGTTTTCTTCTCGCTCTCTTCAGGTAGCGACCATGTCATGCTTTAATCAAGATAATAATACGGATGTATTGACCGAACCCGCTTGTTATACTGCGCTGGGAAACGTTGGTCCCGCTCCAACTTATAACTGTTATAAGACCGAGCAGGAAATAGAGGATTACCAGAATTCCCGTGCCGCCCAAACGAAGAAAGTGCATGATGATGCATCTTCTTCGGGTGTGTTCATTACAGAGAACTGTTTCTCAGTATCCTTTACGTCCTGGGTATGTGATACCGGATCAGGATCCCACACATGTAATTTGTTACATGGGTTACAGATAGGTAGAGAACTGAGAACGGGTGATAAGTTTCATCAGATAGAAACGGTGCAAGTGTTGCAGCCAAGTCTGTTGGTAGTTATCACCCTGTATTACCAGAATACATTGATTCTGAACAAATGTCATTAGATACCGAACCTGATATACAACATCATATCAGTCTCTTTATTAGTAAAGAAGGATATAATTTTGTATTGTTGGATAATGTTTTGAACATTTCCTATATCAAGAGTTGATCGGTTCAGGCACGTTATCTAAAAGCATTGACGTTCTAAATCAAACTACAGTTCTTAGTATACAGAACACACACAAGAGGAAGAGTTCAGAAATGAACGAATCCTTCTTGAGGTATTGTAGACTAAGCCATATCAATGTGACCCGACTAGCTGAAGTTACATAAGATGCATATTTAAATTAGTTTGAATTTACATCTTGTGAAACTTGCCAGTCATGTCATAGAGATAAAATGACCATAACTCTGTTTATAGGAAACAGAGAAAGAGTTAGTGAACTCTTGGGATGATACATGTTGATGTATGAAGGTCCCCTGTCTACACATGCCAAGACCGGTTCTTTGTACTTCATTACATTCTCTGATGATCTCTCAAGATTCAGACATATGTTCCTGTTGAAACACAAGTCCGAAGTTTTTGAGATATTCACAGAATATAAGTTAGAAAGTAGAGAACCAAAACGGGTATAAGTATTATGTCCTTTGATATGATCAAGGAGAAGAATACTTGAGCACAGAATTTTTAGATTATTCTAAAGGAGAATGAGATTCTCCTTCAGCATTACTCCTCCGTATACACCATAGCACGATGGTATATCGGGGCGGAGCAATCACACCCTATAAGATAAGGTGTGCTCTATGATGAGTACTACTGAGTTACCTATTTCCTTTTGGGAGTTATACACTGGAGAAGTTGCATACCTATTGAATAGGGTTCCGATCAAATCAGTTGCCTACCACTTCATATGAGATATGGAAAGGGAAGAGCCCATATCTTAAGTTTGTTAAAGATTTGGGGTTGTCCAGCCTATGTCTAAAAGCATAATCCGGACAAGCTCGAGGCAAAGTCAGATTTGTGGAAGTTTGTTGGATATCCCAAGCATATGTAAGGGAATATCTTCTACCTAACCGAGGGACAAAACATGTTTTGTTTCTTAATATGCCACCTTTGTGAAAGGGAATTTCTTGTGAAGAAATTAGTGGTCATGAGGTAGAATTGGAAGGAGTTCCAGCTATACAAACTACAACAGATCATTTGGTAAAACCGAAGGATTTAATAGTAACCAACGGACCTCAGCCTCTCCACCGATCTAGTAGGGTTCCTCACCCACCTGAGAGATACTTCGAGTTTCTCTATGACAGTGGGAGCGAGGAATGCATCATGAGATGATGACCTAACTAGTTTCGAGCTGGCCATCAGGAGTGGGACTCTGTAAGAATGGCTGGATGCTTAACGATCTGAGATGGAATCCTTATACACCAACAAAGTATGGACTTTGGTTGCCTTATCTGAAAGGTTAAATCCCCATCAGGAGCAAGTATATCTTGAGAAGATTACTTGGTGTACATGAAAAAGTTGAGACTTTCAAAGCTATGCTTAAGTCCATCCAGATCCTACTTGCCACGGCTACATACCATGACTACGATATCTGGCGGTGGGTGTCATGACTACTTTTCTAAATGATGATTTGGAATAGAGCGTCTATAAGTACACAGCCAGAGGGCTTCGTAGATAATGGGAGCAGCGGAAACGTGTGCAAGATGTTTTATGTAATAAAGAAGGCATCGCGGAGTTGGAACGTCTGTTTTGATGTAGTAGTCAAAGAGTTTGACTTCATCAAAATGGTAGATGAACCTTGTATATACAAAAAGGTAGTAGGGAGTATGGTGGTGATCCTCGTAGAGTACGTGGATGACATACTCTTGATGGGGAAGGAGTTTCCTATGCTATGCTCGATCAATCTCCGCTTATCACAATGATTCTCCATATAGGATCAAAGTGATACCTATTAAATCCTTAGTTTTGATCTATGAGATAGATCTAATTGGATGTTAGGATACTCACTAGTTGTAGTGAGATGGTATCAATTGATCCTGGGGAGAATCACTGGAAGTGTTCCAAAGTGATAAGGACGACTGAAAGTCAGTCACAGGCATTGTCTTTACCCTCAGTAAAGGGACGGTATGTTGGAAGATTTCCAAGACAGATACCGTGGCATACTAGATGATAAAGGCTAGATACATCGCTACCAAAGATGCTACCAAAGAGGCAGTCTGGGTGTATATTTGTTCATAAGATGAACTTCGTTCCTACCATTGTGTGACAATGGTGTTGTGGCTTATGCCTAGGAACGCCCGTCCCATCAGTGATCCAGACATATTCTAAGGCAGTGTCACCTGATCATAGAGATGGTTGATCGCCAGAGGATCGAGGTTAGGAGAGTAGACTCAGAGGACAACACGGCGGATCCACTCACAAAGGCCTTTTCCCAGAGAGAGACTATTAAGGGATGGTTGAGTATGAGATACTACAACCACTGTTATCAGATGGCCCTAGTGCAAGTGGGAGATTGTTAGTTATATGTATGCCCTAGAGGCCATTACTATACATGAGATGTATATTGTAGTGGATGCTTGGACATATATAGGGAGGACTTTCTTGCTCGACATGATATTATGCTATCTGGTTACTCTTTACCTTAACGTGTACACTGATTGTATCTCTGTTACATGTTGGTAAAGCCCTTAGGATGTTTACTTGACTACCTGGACTATGATGCGGATCATACTAGTGGGGACATGGTAGTCCATAAGTACATCCTTCAAGGTCCCTAGTCGTGGGTGTATCGAGACGGGGCATCGATATACCAGAGTAGACTAGCGTATAGCTTCTCGACCCATATAGATGGGCGATGGATGATCCCATATCCATTAGTGTTTGACATCAGAGATGATATACGGGTGCTCAGTGGAGACTGGGTACACTGGATGGACTCGCCGAGAACTCACAGATGGTATTATACCTTACGTCAGATGGCAGTTCTCTGGTGACACTTGTACAGGTTAGTCTGTAGACCTGAGATCGTCATAGAGTCTTGTGTGATTCCCACTGTGCTTTGATTTCCACCTTACCACGTCCAAGAGGGCATGCAAAACGGTGATTTTTGGGTACAGTCCCAAGTCACATGGAGGCAATGAGCGATAGGAGGGGTTTCGTTTCTCCCGGTATTGGGGGTTGATGTTGTGGTTTGCTCGATTGGCCATAACAGGGAAGTCCCTGGCCAGGGCGGGTTTAGAGATTTACTGGTAAGTGTTACCAGTAGTTTCTCGACCAGTTATGAGCCTCATATCGGCATGACTTATCGGTTATTGGGGTCTGACGTTTACCACCCCTAGACATGATATGCGGCATATCAGACGAGGAGACCGGACTGTACGGTAGCGTCACTGTCAGGCTTTTTGTAGGAGTTAGAGTGGGCTTGCTTGCTGATCTTCTGATCGCTCAATACCCGGGTAGCCGTTACGTCCAGCTAGTACCGCTGACGGCTTGTGGGTGCTTGATATGATCATCACCTACTGCCGGCGTATTGACGAGTCTTTAGAGTCCTACATAGAGGTTTTACTGGCTCAGGCAAAACGAAATAGGAGCGCATATGTGATATGTGCGGGACCGAGAATAATGCGTGTATGAGATACCGTATTCTATTCTCGCGATGTTCGTATCGATCAATTATATACGATATAACCAGGTTATCGAATCAAGGGTTGATTCGATAAGTCGATACATTGGATGTTAGTCGGTTATATGTGATATAACCGGATTATTAAGTCAAGTGTTGATTTAATAATTTAGTGTATAATTGTATATGTGATATACTAATTTACATTAACTAAGATTGGTTCACTTAAGCATTTGTTTTTCTCACTTGTGCGCAACTTAATATATATGTGATATATATTTATTTGTGTTCATTTTGTATCATGGTTGTTGATACAACTATCATGGGTGTATAAGACTTATACCATACTAATTATAGGTTTAGATTTTTATATTTAAAGTAATTCTAAAATTAATGGATAATGAGCTCACATGCATGAAGCTTCATGAAGCTTATGGTTGCATTGACTTAGTCCACTAGTTTTGTTTTACTTAAGATATTAATTAACCTAACCACTATAATTAGCTATGGTAATGTCTCTACATGAGTCAGTATATGATACCCACTCACCCATGGTTAGTTCACACTCTCTCTTGATTAGTTTTCATTCTCATTTTGAGCTCATCGTCTTCCTCCTTCAAATTCTTTCTAGGGTTTGATAAAGAGAGAGAAACATTGTGAGAAAAGAAATTCTAAAGTGTACCCATTTCCTATTTCATCATCTTCTACTAGACTAGCACTTTAGTTTAGGGTGTTTGCTTCACTAGTTCTCTAGTTAGTGAAGTAGAAGCTTGAGTTCGTATTGCCTCGACGTAGATCATCTTCGGGCTCGAAGACATCAAGCAATACCGTTGCAATCTTCTCATGGAGCCGTCCGAGAGTCCGGGAGTTCGATGATCGCAGCGAAGGGACTACAACAAGGAGCTTTAGAAGTGAAGGACCGATCTACAAAGGTTGTATTTCATATTCACTTAGTGATAATTGTTATTTACTAGCATGTGTTACCCTAATTATCTAGCAAAGAACTTGTTTAGAGTTATTCGGCACGGCTAAAATTTTAATCGGGCATGGTTGATGCCCTGTAGAACCTTCGTAGAGTGCCTAGTAACCCTACAGAAAGCAGCTGGGATTGGTTTAAAAAGATTTTTAAGAAAAATTTTAAAAGATTTTTCAGTTGTTTGATAAACCTTCAGAAAAATATTCGACTACTAAAAAAATTTAAAGAAATGAATTTTGGCGAGATACAAAAGTATTTCAAAATGCGTCCGGGTCGGGTCCAAAAATTCAAATTTTAATTACGAAAAATAAATGCAACTTCCAAATTTTAAAATGAAGGATTTTGTAACAGAAATGCATACCCCCAAGAACGGACGCACGTACGTGCGCGCAGCCATCCAAACGCGTCCGTTTCACTGAACGGGATGAGAACACGATGCAAGGACGCTACCATAGGGTTAGGGGTACCATGCAGGCCGTGTCATGTATTTATTTAAATTATTTTAAGTGACTTAAATTTTTATATGCAAAATACGTAATGTTAGGGTATTCCATAACTATAAAACAACAAGGTCAAGCAAGCGGGTCGAATATAAAGTAAACTACCATTCGCATCCAAACACGGTAAATGAAATAAACACCACAAACAACACATACGACAACAGAAATTGGTATAATTGAACTTGGTTGTTACATTATACCCAACTATAAAAAGAATTTCGTCCTCGAAATTCTAAGAATACAAAAGGATAAACGACCAACAACTACAAGAAAAGATGGGGAAACTTCTGCCGGATTTCATCTTCTCGTTCCCAAGTTGACTCTCCATGTGAGCGATTACCCCAAGAAACAAGTACAAGGGGGATAACCTTGTTCTTAAGAACCTTTTCCCTTCGATCCACAATCGCAATTGGTCGCTCCTTAAAAGTTAAGTCTTCTCGTACAGTCAGTTCCGAATGATCCAACACATGTTTTTCATCTCGAACATATTTACGGAGTTGAGATACGTGAAACAAATCATGAACATTCGCCAAGGATTGCGGTAACGCTAATCGATACGCCACCTCACCAACACGCTCCAAGATCTCGAAAGGTCCGACGAATCGAGGACTGAGCTTTCCTCGACTTCCGAAACGAATCACCCCTCTAGTCGGTGATATCTTCAAGAATACCAAATCACCCACGGCGAACTCTAGAGGTCTTCTCGACGTATCTGCCCAACTCTTCTGTCGGTCTTGTGCCGCTTTCATATGATTCCTGATAGCGTCAACTTTCTTAACTGTCTGCACAACCAAATTCGGTCCCAACAATCTTCATTCATCGACATCGTCCTAACAAACAGGTGAACGACACTTGCAACCATATAAAGTTTCGAATGGAGCCATCTGAATCGTCACCTGAAAACTGTTGTTGTAAGAAAACTCCACTAAATGTAGATGATCCTCCCATGAACCCTTGAAGTCCAACATGCAAACTCTCAACATATCTTCAAGAGTTTGGATCGTTCTCTCCGACTGGCCATCTGTTTGAGGATGATAAGCTGTGCTAAACTTCAATCGAGTTCCCAAACTTTCCTGTAAGCTCCTCCACAAGTGTGATAAGAACCGAGTGTCACGGTCGGACACGATGCTCACCGGTACTCCATGCAATCTTACAATCTCCTGCATGTACTGTTCTGCCAAAGTTTCTGTTGATTGACCAACCCGAAAAGGAATGAAATGAGCTGCCTTGGTCAAACGATCAACAATCACCCACACTACATTGTTGCCTTTTGGACTCCGCGGTAGAGCTGTCACGAAATCCATGGTTATATGTTACCACTTCCACCGAGGGATCGGAAGCGGTTGCAATAAACCAGCAACCTTTTGATATTCAGCCTTAACTTGCTGATACATCAAGCACTTTGCCACAAAGCGGGAAATCTCCCGTTTCATGCCTTCCCACCAGAAATGCTGTCGTAAATCTCGGTACATCTTCGTGCCTCCTGGGTGTACGGAATATGCTGAACTGTGTGCCTCCTTCATAAGTTCTTCACGAATATCTCCCTTTGGCACACACAAACGGCTACCATAACACAACGAACCATCTTCATGAATCAATAAGTCCGTTCGAAGTCCGGCTCCAACCTGTTCTCGAAACTTTTGCAATCTAGGGTCCTGCAATTGCACTGCTTTACATTAAGCTCCCTCTATGTGAACACATACTTTGAGCTTTTGTGATCGGTGGAAAACTCGACCCTTTCGCCCAATAAGTAGTGTCTCTATATATTCAAAGCGAAGATCACAGCTGCAAGCTCCAAGTCATGAGTTGGATCAATACACACCCCAATCCTTTCCCAGATGCGTCGCTGTGAATCACCAATCCTCCGGCACGGTCAGAATAGGAGCAGTTATCAATCTCTGCTTCAACGCCTCAAAAGCTGACGCATACTGATCCGTCCACACAAATGGCACCTCTTTGCACGTAAGCTTGGTCAAAGGCTCCGCCAGACGAGCAAAGTTCCCCACGAACATCCTGTAATACCCGGAAAGTCCAAGAAAGCTTCTGATTTCTGCAACGTTCTTCGGAATCGGCCAATCTCGAACTGATGCAATCTTTTTGGGATCAACTGCGATTCCATCTCCAGACACGACATGCCCCAAAACTTCATTTCTTCAAGCCAAAACTCGCACTTGCCTATCCTTGCATACAATCTTTCTTGCCTCAATGTCTGCAGTGCGATCTTCTAGTGTTCTGCATGCTCTTCTATACTCCTCGAGTAAACCAGAATATCATCAATGAACACCATTATAAACTGGTCCAAGAATTGTCTAAAAATTTGGTTCATCAAGTCCATGAATAACGCCGGTGCATTCATTACTCCGAAGGGCATCACTAAATACTCGTAATGTCTATACCGAGTTCGGAACACCGTCTTGCAATTATCCTTTTAACTCGACTTGATGATATCCGGATCGCAAATCCAGCTTCGAGAATACCCTCGCGCCACTAAGCTGCCTAAAATTTCGCCAATGCGAGGGATCGGGTACTCGTTCTTAATAGTCACCCGGTTTAACTCTCGATAATCGATGCACATCCTCCTTGTGCCATCTTTCTTCTTAACTAGAAGAACTAGAGCTCCCCAAGGCGAGTTACTGCTGCGAATCCAACCGTTCTCAAGTAATTCAACAATCTGCTTCTTGACTTCTTCCAACTCCACTGGTGCCGTTGGATAGTACGCTTTAGAAACTGGCGCTGCACTAGGAACAAGATCAATTGCGAACTCCAAATCTCGTTTTGGCGGAAAACCCGAGATGTCTTCAAACACGTCCCTGAAATCTCGAACTACAGCTGGTGCTTCATCCTTATTAACCTTCATTGTCGAAGGGACATTAGTTGTCGGCCTAGCCCTAACCTCGACTGGCCCGACAGAACTGCTTCCTCCAGACCACCTCTGGGTGTCCGGGAATCTGGAAATTCGCTTTCTTTGCTCTACACACAATGTGAGCATGGAAAGTGCCGAAAAATCCATTCCCAAGATGACATCATAGCTGCCGGTAACAATTTCCAAGAAACTGCAATAGCTCCCGTCTGCAAACAACAACGGAACAATCCTTACACCCTCTATTAGTTATGATTTTCCCATTCCCAGTGTGTATGTTCCAATAACTAAACAGGGTCGTGCAAGTCATCGAGGGAAATAGTAATAAACTTGGACGACATAAATCAATGGGATGCACTAGAATTGAATAACGCTAATGCGAGAAAACCATGAACAAGTAGGGTACCTGAAACGACTTCCTCTGAGGCTTTAGTCTCTTCAGCCGTCAGGGTAAAAGTTTGAGCCTGATTAGCTCCCCGAATTAACTGCTCCTAATCCGGAAACTGCTTTTGCGGTGGCTCCCGAGTATCCTCCTTCAATCTTAGCTTTGACGGACAATTATCAATGGTGTGATCCGTTGATCCGCAAATCAGACAAAGTCCAAGCCTCTTACGACAATCTCTTCGATAATGACCCGATCGTTGGCAGTAATCGCACAACATCCTTCCTTTTTGCTTGGGTAAAACTGGCCTCCGAACATTCTCTTCCTTATGAAGTTTCGACGGACAAGCATGGATAGTGTGATTCGCCGATCCACAAACCAAACAGAGTCCCCGTTTCCTTTGGCAATCTCTTTGCACATGTCCGGGTACATGGCAGTAGTTACAAATCATGCTCCTTTTCTGATCAGCAACCACTGTTTTCTTCATTGGTGCTACGCCGCGTTGGTTCACTGGAACACTTCTACGTACGGGCGTTTGGTTTAGTGCAAACGCCGGCTTCAGCTCGGTCTACTGCTTGTGGTCCTCAAGCAAGTCACGAATTACTCCAAGAAAAGTGGCGTCATCCATACACCTCTGGTATGATTGTAGATTCCTGGCT
The DNA here is from genome assembly GCA_030015575.1 of Agapanthus africanus. Taxonomy (NCBI): domain Eukaryota; kingdom Viridiplantae; phylum Streptophyta; class Magnoliopsida; order Asparagales; family Amaryllidaceae; genus Agapanthus; species Agapanthus africanus. The sequence goes on from JASDDO010000016.1 coordinate 412,936,893, forward strand.
TCCATGATATACTGCAACCAAACACCAAAGAGGATTAGTATGATAACGGATTCAACTTATAGATCAAGGATATGAATCAAGGCTAGAACTCCAAGTTACTTAAATAGAGTACCGCATTATAACTATGCCGCGGTATCATAGCTACAATTACATAACTCCACCCAAGTCGCCTAAGTTCTAGAGATAACAAGAAAACCAGGTTTCGAGTCGGTATGCAAAGGAGGTTTGCATAGCGTAAAAGTATAACCAGGAGGAGGTTAAGATTCAAGAATGGTAAGACGGTAAGGTGGCAGGACATGTTTCCTAATCACGAGTATTCTGATTCGTGTATTGGGTCCAATACCCAACTACAAAAGAATCAAACCCGATTAACCTATAACCTATGTCTCTGATACCAAAAGAACTGTGTCACACCCTGCTTCCCAGAGTACGCTAAGATAGGCACGTGACATAGCCAACCATGCTACCTGTGGATAGGAATTATCCTTCCACAGTCACATTACGGCTGTAGAGATATCAAGAACAATAATAAAACTATCTAGCACATGTCCAAAAGCCAAAATAAAATGAGTCAAGAATAAATAATGCGGAAGCAAGAGATCCAATACAAGAATAACTGGAATGTATGTCCCATAATGCGGGCTCACATCAGGAATAAAATACTGGAAAAGTAAAAGAACTAACTACTAATGAGTCCTCACTGCTCAGCCTGCTGACTGAAGTACTCCTGCTCGGACTGCAGCAAAGGTACGGAATCTGGGCCATGCAAAACCCAGATATCAGCGCGTCATGTCATCAAGCAATAAAATATAAACAGGGTAACAAGACATGCAAGTATAATCATAAATGGTAAAGCAGGTGCAACAGCAATATAAATCAGGGCAGTGAAGGGTAGTGTGCAGTGAGTAAACTAAACTGGTCTATTGGGTTATCTACTCTCAAATCTTTGAAATCAGTCTGGTGAATCATCGATGTAACTCAATAGTATCCCGTGCGTGCCCGGGATCACGGTCTATGACTCTCGAGCTGAACCCGAGACGTGCCGCAAGGCAGTAAAGGATGGTAGGTAATGACGAGTGATGTCCGTAGCATCACTCCGGGGCTGGCCTATCCCGTAAGACTGATCAGAACATATATAGAACTGTCGAGTTACAAGTCAGGTTTCATCATTGATTTCCCCATACCCCAAGTCAAAAGTGTTCAAGTCAGGTATTAAGTGATCTAAAGCTAATGCTAACACAGGATCAGGCAGGTACAGGTTTGTCTGGATAGACAACAGAAACTGTCCGTAAGGACAACAGGTCAGGTTTGTTGGCATTAGACACAAGATCAAGTAACAGGTAAAGCCATGGTACATCAGGTCAAGTCAAGTAATGCATATAGGTGTCATGTCATGTCAAGAGTGTACGGTACCATGTCATGTCAAGTAGGAAGTGTAACAGGTCAAGTCAGGGTGTACAAGACATCATGTGGGTGCTCATAATCAAACTAGCATAAGCATGGGTATACAAAATGAGCATGGGTACTAATATAACAATAAACTGGAACATGTAATATGATATGCAAATAGTACAGATAAAACTATATGGATGTACGGTTATCGATTAGAGTTAGGGTTATATTCCAATGCTAACTAGACTACACTTTATCAAATGTGGAATGTGAATATTTTAATGTTATACATTCAATTGATCTATTAATGCAATAATATGTATACTAGACGAGATGGGTGCAAACGAGTGTTGAACAGTTATAACTATTTAACGAGTACTATGGCTATGCGACCAAGAACTATGATATAAATATAGGCATGGCATAAAATAGTGTAATCTAACATGCAACTGGGTGTGTTTTCATAATTAACTCAAAAAAATGATATAAACGGAATATCGGATGGTAAAATGTAATATAGGGCATCAAATTCAAACATCATGCTTAATATATATGCAAATAAATATGGAATACTATAAATAGCATGTAGCAAGTTTCACTTGCCTCGACGGATCGCGATACGGTATTTGGAACGTCTCACGTCGGCGAGAAAAGTCTCGACGCGCGCACGGTACACGGAATGAGTCCAAACAACGCACAGTGTGATCATACGGGTCAGGTACACTCGCTGGGTCGTCGACGGCACGCCGTTTTCCGGCGAACTACAAAGACAGAAACATAAAGAAGAGATCACAAAGAAAAGAAAGAAGAAGGAGAGGAAAGGAAAGAGGATAATGAGATTGGGAAGAAGAGAACCGCTCACAGGGTGCACTGGAGTAGGAAGACGAGAACGAGACCGACGGTGGCGATCAACTCCGACGATGTAAAGGTGTGCAGGGGCTCGGTTTGGGTTCTGGTGTGTGTGGGTATGCGAGATTCTTGGTGGCTGGGGTCGTAAGCAGAGGAGGAGAGGAAAGGGAGAGGGAGAAGATGGTTGTGGAGTCCACGACGAGGTCGTTGGAGCTCCGCCGGCGATGGTGCAGCGAGGGTGCAGGGTTGAGTTTGGGTGTAGGGAAGGTGCGCGGGGGTAAGCTAGAATAGTGGTGGCGGCGTTGGGAGTTGAGAGAGAGGTGAGAGGACAGAAGGGAACACCACGGCGAGGTGGTCGGTGATGGGCGACGACGAGGTCGGTGAGGGAAGAAGGTGAAGCGATGGGTCGGTTCTTGGAAGAAGAGGTGGTCGAGGAAAGGGAAGGTGACTGTGAGGGTTGAGATGACGGTGGAGATCGAGAGGAGGGTCGGCGAGGGTGAACGAGGGGGAGGCAGCGGTGGTAGGGTTTGGGTTTCGTGGGGTTTTTTTTTTCTGAAAAGAAAGAAAGGAAGAAGAAGGGATATATATTATATAGGGAGAGAGAGAGAAGAGAAAGAGAAAACGCGAGGGGAGAGAGAGAGATTCTGAGAGAGAGAGAGAGGGAGATCGAGAGGTGAGAGAAAGGGAGAGAGAAAGAGGTAGAGAGAGATCGAGAGGAGAGAGAGAGGGTGAGATGAACAGTTAGGAGATAGATTTTTGGAAGTTTGTGGGAGAGAGAGAAAGAGAGAGGAGAAAGGGAAGAGAGTGAAAGGAAAGAAAAGGGAAGAGAGAGAGGATTTGTGGGGCCGGCGCAAAGAAAGCAGCTGGGATTGGTTTAAAAAGATTTTTAAGAAAAATTTTAAAAGATTTTTCAGTTGTTTGATAAACCTTCAGAAAAATATTCGACTACTAAAAAAATTTAAAGAAATGAATTTTGGCGAGATACAAAAGTATTTCAAAATGCGCCCGGGTCGGGTCCAAAAATTCAGATTTTAATTACGAAAAATAAATGCAACTTCCAAATTTTAAAATGAAGGATTTTGTAACAGAAATGCATACCCCTAAGAACGGACGCACGTACGTGCGCGTAGCCATCCAAACACGTCCGTTTCACTGAACGAGACGAGAACACGATGCAAGGACACTACCACAGGGTTAGGGGTACCATGCAGGCCGTGTCATGTATTTTTTTAAATTATTTTAAGTGACTTAAATTGTTATATGCAAAATAAATAATGTTAGGGTATTCCATAACTATAAAACAACAAGCTCAAGCAAGCGGGTCGAATATAAAGTAAACCACCATTCGCATCCAAACACGGTAAATGAAATAAATACCAAAAACAACACATACGACAACAGAAATTGGTATAATTGAACTCGGTTGTTACAAACTTGAGGGGGTTTTATGAAAAAATACTTTTATATACTTTTCAAAATACACCTCAAGTATTCGTTATTCGTCTTTACAGTTGTAATGAAGGTGAATTTTGTATTGCGATATTTCTAGTGAAAATATCCTACTTTCAGAAATAAAGGTATTTATTTGTAAAATAGATTTATTTGGAATTCATAGTATTTTAGTGAAAAATTTATTCTTGTGATTTTTAGAAAAAGGTGGAATATTTATATCTTAACAAAATAGATATTTTAATGATACATATATTTATACAAAAATAATTTTAATAAATATTTTATATTCTAGAAAATCTCATTTTCTTAAGATATCGTATTTTAAATCTTTCGAGACCGAATGCTCCTTGCGGAGGTCTGAATCTCGCACTACTAAGCCCGAGGGTGCGCGATAAACCGCACCATCCCGAACGGGTTCCCTAAAGTGGGTTGTAGCGGCGCTTTGGAAAGATTATAAAATACTAAATCCTTTAGAAAACAGTTTTATGAAGTAAGTGGTATTTATTTGTAAAGATGTCAATTTTTCCGTATTCTATATTCTATAGTTTCCTAAGTCAATTTAACTATTCCTAACTGGTCTAAACGACAAGTTGTGAGATGCCTCAAATCACCTCTTCACCGCCAATTATGGCCAGGTAAGTACAAGTGAAGAAAGGAGGGATCCGCTCACGAATCATCTTGAGACGGGCCTTTTAAAGTTACCTTTCTCATTTGCCTAGCCTAGACACCACAAAGTCAGGTTTAGATAAACGACCGATGTCCACAACTTATCGTATTTTCATAATAATTGGTATTTATTTAAAAAGTGTATCAATACTAATCTTTTCAAAATGGTTTTATTAAGTACATGGTATTTAAATGAAATTGCTTGCTTTCTCGTATTCTGGGTTCTCATGGGGTGTTGCATATGAGTTTGTGAAGAGGTAGGTCATTACCCCGTGATCTACTTTAAATGTATAGCAAGTTTGATGGGGTTAAATGAAGGATTGAAACAATGTGGTATTTAAGTGAAAAATACAATAATTTGAAATAGCTATCATTTCATGTGATGAAACTTGTTCAAATTGTTTAATTAGTGTTTAATAGTCAACATAAGGATGTTTAAGTATGATTTTATTAGTGAGAAGTGGAATTGTATAGAAAACCGAATCGGAAATCGGATTTGTTCCGATTCCGTCGGGTTTTGTAATTTCGTATTTTGAGAGTGGAAAAGAGAGCTAGAAAAAGGACTTGCGGGTTTTAGATTAAACAAGGGAGTGAGAGGGAACTAGAGGGATCGCCGATATATTGCATCGTCACCGGTAGTTCCTTAAAACGGTCGCCGGAAGTTCCGCCGGGAATTCGTCAGAGTTTAGGCTCGAGCTTGTTTTCAAAGTACATGACTCTTGGAAAATTTTTGAGAGAGTGGGCTCAGGATTTTGGGTGAGAGGGTAGATGGTAGGGAGTGTATTTATAGGGTAGGCTAGGGTTAGGGTTGATGAAAGGTTAAAATGAAAAATGTGATAAAATGTATAAAAAAATGTATTAAAAGTGGAGTAATTGGGGTTTTAAAAGAGCTCTGGAAGTGGTCTGAGGCTGAAATTTTGCAGGTGCATAGGGAATATGAAAAGACACAACTTTCATGTTGGGGCCGTCGCCCGACTCGGCCGTGACTCGGCCGCGACTGGGTCTAAGGACGGAGTCAGACCGAGTCAAGGCCGATTTGGCCAATTCCCGACCGAGTCAGGCGGCCGGGATCCCCCCCGACGGTTCATCTAACTCCTGGAAATGTTACATCTTTGGGTGTAGTAGGGTTTTTGTGAGATATGCACGTGTAAACTCTTGGTATTCTAAAGGTTTTAAAAAATCAATACTAAAAATAATGTGGGGTATGGGATTTGAACTCTGGTGGCTTGGTTCAGCAGTGCAAGGTATTACCAATGAGCTACAAGCTCCTTCTTGTAGTTATGGTGTAAAATAAATACTTAAAGAGATATCAACAACATTAAATACTCCAAGTATACTTTGAATTTAAATCAATTCTTTGTACATTAAAAATGGAGTTCTTACAGTCCACTCTCCTTACAAAAATTTCGTTCTCGAAATTTACAACTTTTATTTGAGGACTAGTTTACAAAGAGGTGAGGATATCTTGTGTAAGTCCACGTTACCCGTCCCCAGTTCTTTGGGGTTGCGGAAATGGTGAAAAACGATTTTTTCGGTGGGGGTAACATGGACTCTAGAAACGGATCTTTGTTAAACAAACTATCTAACAACCTAACTAAGAGTTTAGCTACTAGGTTAGGGGTTATACCTAAACTTGAACTCCTTCTCTTCAACTCCTTGTGGTGGTCGGATCGGCCTCACCTCGTCGTCTCCTTGTGCCGAAGATGGATCCACCCGAAAGCTTCTACCTTTGGCTCTAACCTCAATCTAGAGGAAACTAAAATACTTGGCTTGCTAGACCTTGTACACTAGGATGAGTAGAGAAGTGTTTTGGGTTTTAACTCTATGGTTCTTGTTTCTCAACTCATGAGACAATAGAACCATGAGCTAGAGAGAGAGCAAGAGGAAGAGGAGAGCTTTGAGGATGAGAGAGAATGAGAATGATAGAATGAAGAAGACTTTTTACCTCCATGCTCTCATAACACCAAATAATAATAATAATAACAATAATTAAGCATCCTGTGATGGGTTATGTCAATGGCATTATCATTTCATGCATTTAATGCATTTTGTGAACAAACAACCAAGCAAAAGTCATAGCCATGAAATGATAGCCATTATCATAATGATGGTCAACAAGTCCAACCTAGTCAACCGGTCAACAAAGTCAACAAGTCAACAAAGTCAACCTTTCAACCCAACCATGGCACAATAATACTTAATATTATTATTAATCATATTTCTTATTCTCATTAGGGTTTAGCAAAAGTCAACAGTCAACAACCCTAATAAGAATCCTCTGCCTCTGTCTTTGTCAACCGTGCATACACATCCGCATCCGCGTTCCAAGGAACACGAATACAAACGAGATAAAACCAATCCCAAAACGTATACTAGGATCTGGCTTAAACCAAAGCCCGCTAGTAATAACTGCCCGGACACCAAACATGCACAAGTGCACGGATGTGACCGAACCTGTCGCAAAACTATGCGACCTCTACTCTTTTGCCTAAAGGCGAATAGCTCTCTGTGTGGGACTCTAAAGACTCGACACTACGCTGGAAGTGGGTTTAACCACAGACCGCAAGCGGCACTAGCTGTGCGTAAAGGCCCCCAGGTAGATGCCGATAAGAAGACTGACGAGGTGAACTCATCCGAACTTCTACTGAGCCTGAATGTGACAGTCTCCGTACAGTCCGGTCTGTTCGTCTGAGAATATCGCATGGTGGGCCTAGGGGGCGGTAAACGTCAGTCCCCTAATAGCGGTACAAGTCGTGTTAGAGTGTAGCCTAGAACACCCTGAGATAACACTGGAAACCTACCAGTGTATCTCGCTTGCCCTGGCCAGGGACGACTGTATGTAATGGCTCTCCTTGACACAACGCGATATCAACTCCCAATACCGGAAGAGACGAATCCTGTCTAACCGTCACTGCCTCCAAGTGGTTTGGGACTGCACCCAACTACTACCTGTTTGCACGACTCCTTTGAGCCGTGGTAGGGTAGTAATCAAAGTACAGTGGGAACACAGACGAGGCGAAGTGACAGTGTCAAGTCAGCGGACTAAGCTGTACTCATGTCACCTGGGAACTGATAACTGACGATAGGTATAGTACCAACCAATCAGTTCCCGACGAGTCCTGTCCAGTGTACTCGTAACTTAACGAGCACCCGCATACTATCTCAAGTACGACGTACTGACGGCTGTGGGACAGACCGTCTCCCCTGCTGGGATGAGAAGCGCATACGCTAGTCTATTCCGGAGTATCGATGCCCTGTCTCGATAGTCCTATGACTAGGGACCTGTATAAGGATGTGCTTGTGGATTACCCAGCCCCCACGAGTGTGACTGCCATCACAACGCTGGTAATCAAGCAAAGATCCTAAGGGCTCCACTAATGTGTATAGGCGATATGTTAAAAGAAACACATGTACACACATTGAAGTAGAGACAAACCAAGTAGCATACTACTATTTTGAGCAAGATTGTCTATACAATGGTGAATATCCCAAGGTTCCATTAAGTAATATACAAACTAGTATGATACAGTAATGGCCTCTAGGGCATATACACTAACAATCTCCCACTTACACTAAGGCCATGTACTGGCGTATCGAAGACCTATCATCTCGATCAGCCGCTCGAACTGAGTCTGGGGTAAGGCCTTCGTGAATGGATCAGCAGTGTTATCTTCCGTAGCAACCCTCCGAACCTCAATCTCCCGGCGATCCACGATCTCCCTGATCAGGTGATACCGCTTCAAGATGTGTCTGGACTTCTGATGGGACCTGGGTTCCTTTGCTAAAGCTATAGCCCCATTGTTGTCGCAATACAGAGGTATTGGATCAACAATGGACGGAACCACCTGAAATTCTGTCAAGAACTTCCTCATCCAGACGGCTTCTTTTGCGGCATCAGCAGCAGCGATATATTCCGCTTCCATCGTCGAGTCAGCAACGGTTTCCTGTTTGGAACTCTTCTAACACATCGCCCCTCCATTGAGGGTAAAGACAAAACCCGACATGGACTTGGAATCATCCTTGTCACTTTGGAAGCTGGAGTCAGCAAATGCCTCGATCTGGAGGTCTTTTCCGCCATACACCAAGAACATCTCCTTAGTCCTTCTCAGGTACTTGAGAATGTTCTTTACCGCTATCCAGTGCTTCTCCCCAGGGTTTGACTGATACCGGCTTACCACACTCAGTGCATAAGCTACATCCGGTCTGGTACACAACATCGCATACATTATAGATGTTAGTTGTATGTATGCCCTAGAGGCCAGTATTGTACAGATGATGTATATTATATTGGATGCTTGGACATATATAGAGATGACTTTCTTGCTCGATATGATAGTATGCTATCTGGTTACTCTTTATCTTAACATTTACACTTGTCTCTTTAAACTGTCTTATAGTTATATGTTGATAAAGCCCTTAGGATGTGTACTTGACTACCTGGACTATGATGCAGATCATACGAGTGGGGACATGGTAGTCCATAAATACATCCTTCAAGGTCCCTAGTCATGGGTGTATCGAGACGGGGCATCGATATACCAGTGTAGACTAGCGTATACGCTTCTCGACCCATGAGATGGGCGATGGATGATCCCATATCCATTGGTGTTTGACATCAGAGATGGTATACGGGTGCTCAGTGGAGACTGGGTACACTGGACGGACTCGCCGAGAACTCCCAGATGGTATTATACCTCACGTCAGATGGCAGTTCTCAGGTGACACTTGTACAGGTTAGTCTGTAGACCCGAGATCGTCATAGAGTCTTGTGTGATTCCCACTGTGCTTTGATCTCCACCTTACCACGTCCATGAGGGCATGCAAAACGGTGGTCTTTGGGTACAGTCCCGAGTCACATGGAGGCAATGAGCGATAGGAGGGGTTTCGTCTCTCCCGGTATTGGGGGTTGATGTTGCGCTGTGCTTGATTGGCCGTAACAGGGAAGTCCCTGGCCAGGGCTGATCAGAGATTTGCTGGTAAGTGTTACCAGTAGTTTCTCGACCTGGTATGAGCCTCACATCGGCACGACTTATCGGTTATTGGGGTCTGACGTATACCACCCCTAGACTTGATATGCGACATATCAGACGAACAGACCGGACTGTACGGTAGGTGTTACTGGTTGGATTCACAGGAGTGTGAGCGGGCTAGCTCGTCGATCTTCTGATCGCTCAATACCCGGATGGCCGTTACGTTTAGCAGACCGCTTGCGGCTTGCGGGTGCTTGATATGATCATCATCTGCTACCGGCGTATTGACGAGTCTTTAGAGTCCTACACAGAGGTTTCCTGGCTCAAGCGAAACGAAATAGGAGTGCATAAGAGATATGTGCAGGACCGAGAATGATGCCTGTATGTGATACCGTATTTCATTCTCGCGATGAATGTTTCGATTGGTTATATGCGATATAACCTAGTTTTCGAATCGTAGATTGATTCGATAAGTCGATACATTGGATACTAGTCGGTTATGTGCGACATGACCGGATCATTGAATCAAGTGTTGATTTAATGATTTAATGTATAATTATATATTTGATATATTACTTTGCATTAACTAGTATTGGTTCACTTTAATAGGATTTTCTCACTTGTAGTTCACAAGTTGTATATGTGATATACTTTTGTGCACTACAATGTGTCATGTTTGATGATGCATGTAAATTGGTTTTGTGTTAAGACTTAAACCATGGTTATGATAATAGTTAAGGTTTTGATTTATTTACTTATTTATTTATCTATTCTTTTTTGATAAATAAATAAAAGATAACAAAATGGTTTCTTTCATGAAGCTTGATGAAGATTCGTGAAGCTTTGACTAAAGTGACCATTTTGTCATCATCCTTAACCCTAACCATTCTCACTTGACCATGGTCTATTCCCTACACTTAACCAAGGTTAGAAGATGATAAGTATTGATTTTTATTATTCTTTTAATAAGACTTATCATAATTCTAGCTTCATCTTCTTCTTCATCTTCAAGAGAGAAAGCTTGATGCCATCAATGGCAACTTGAATTCTAAAGTGTGAAATCCAATTCTAAAGTGAACCCACCTCCTATTTCTTCACCCTCTACCTCTTGCTAAGTTGTTTTGGGTGTTTTCTTCACAAGTTTCACAAATTTGTGAAGTCGGAGCTTGAACTTGTGATGCCTCGACGTAGATCATCTTCGGCACGAAGCCGACGACCTAGTCCGCCCATTTCTCCGATCAAGCCGACGATTGAGTCCGGGATTCGAGATGGACAGCGAGAGGACGCCTACGTGGAGCTAAGGAAGTGGATATCCGGATCTACAAAGGTTGTAGCTTCTTATCTCTAGTTAAGATGTTAACTAGTTTAGTTTTTCGTCTATATTTCTAGTTAACGATCCGTATTAGGGTTTCTCGGCACCCGTAAAATTTGAAATTGGCATGGTTGATGCCTTGTGAGACCTCTATAGTGTGCCTAGGAACCCTACAGTGGTATCAGAGCCTAGCTAGAGCCTTAGGCGAAGTCTAGACGATGTTTGAAACCCGATCGAACCCGAAACCCTAACTTTTTCATGCTCTCTGGACTTTTTCTAAAATCTGGGATTTTTCCATATTAAAAATGCTTAAAAAATTCAGCAGGGAATTCTAAGAATTACGGTGCAATTTTTTTCACATGAACAGTAAATAGTGCGGCGGAACCGCGGCATAAGCATGGCTTATGCGGCGGTTCCGCGGCCTGATGATGACGTCAGCCCTCCTCCTTTGCACAGTAATTCCTATTTAACAGTGCTGAGTTTTCTGGGAATTTTTAAACTGACTCAAGAGTTGAGTATTCTGGGGTTGCTTTGGGAATCGCAGATTCGATCGGATTATCAAACCAAGTCTATGTGTTTATTCCGGATAATTTTAGAATATGTTAAAAAGTCCGACCGGATATAAATACCCAACTTTTCCCCTGCCGGAAAATATCCAAGTGTTGGATTTTTGTGTGGTTTAAGGACGTTCTAAGTAGTGCAAGTAATGCGATGGTCCCTCTAGAAGACAACAAACCTTAACTCGATTATGTGACCGTCTTGAACTGCCCTTTGAACCTTCGGGTTTGGGGCAGTACGGCGTGCCACATGTAAGGCGTTGGCTTGACCCTTCTACGGCTGGACCGTTGGTACTGAGGCATGAAGTGAATGTCTTTGAACCTATTTCATGTGTTGAACGGTTTCGGGAAAACTTGGGTGTTCGAATGTTCGATCGGAAAGTTTAATATATTCTATTTATCCGGAATGGGATACAATAATTGGAATTCACAAACAGTTATGAGATAACTGAATGAATGTTATAAATCTAGCGGTTTAGTCTCATTTGATATTGAAAAGAGTTTTCGATAATGGGACTAAAATGCGGGGTTTATAACTGTTAGGCATATGATGTCTAAGTATTTCATTTGATTAGGCATGTGATGACTAAAAAGGTTGCGGATTCCAACTGTTGTAGTTTTACACTTTCTTTTCTGTGACCGTAAGTGTAATATGTGATATCGCCGGTTTCGTTGCTATATGTCAACGACAATTGGGATACGCATATTTACTTACGTTGATGACATGTGATGTTATGTGTTGCTGGATATGTTATATTGGATTGTCGTGTTTGAATAGCCGGGGTTTTTTATGTGAGATGAGTGTTTTTCATTTTCATTCATGTAAAAACTTGTATGTAATATTCTTTTATTTGGGGCACTTCCAGGTTGCGGAAGTTGTCACCTTTTGTATATTATTTACTTTTCCGCATTAGGATAGACCCAAGGAGGGGAGCACAAGTAACCGGGTTCTGGGGTCCAGTGGGAGACCAACTCGAGGAGTCGAGTCCGGGTCTCCTAACCCTAGAATTGGCAGGGTTGCTTGCCGCTCTCGTAGGGGTCTAGGGGTGTGGGATTGGCTATTCATCACGACCGTGGAATCCGTGTTTTATACTGGCTCGTATTGAAAACACGGACGTCCTAGTATATCCAATATTTCATATGTTTCTTCTGCTGCGATATCTGTGATGTGATCATGTGATGTTCTGTGATAGATACAGTATATAGTATATATGATATATTATATAGATGTTACTTATGTTTTGCACCCGCACTAGCCCTGCCCTGCTCTGTCGTTAGTTACCTAACCTAACGGTGCACGAGGGGACATCGAGGCGAATGCGGATGGCATAAGTGTACGTCGTATTTATCTGTGATGTTTAGGTACTTAAATGATGGGACTTCATTAATGTGATTAATGAAAGTAAAAGAAACCTAAGATGTTGTAGAATCAAATTTTAAACAAAACAGGTAGCTTCAGTTCTTGCTTTGCATAGCGGTATATATGATATACCCTGCACCTTATTCGATGAGGAAAGGACCGAGATCCCTTCACCGGGAGTGACTCCTTTAGCAATAACTGGCAGATGCTACACACTCGGTTTGCTTTTGATTGTTTTTGTGTTTTGCTTTGCATAGCGATATATATGATATATCCCGTACCTCATTCGACGAGGAAAAGGCCGACGATCCCTTCACCGGGAGTGACCCTTTTAGCAAAACTAGAAAAGCCTCAAAATCACTCCATTTCAAAACTTCATTTGATTCTACAACGATATCAAGTTCATTACGCAATAGGTTTTCAGAAAAACCTGTCGTAGCCCTCCGTCATTTCAGATAAGTACTAGTTAGTATTCGTGCTGCGGTTGTTTGGCATGCGTCAAGGCGTAGTGTACGGTAGCTAACTAGTACTTATCTGCTAGCATACGATGCGATTGGATTAGGGTATTCGCACGGCGTTGTTTGTCATGCGTCAAGGGTCGTGCGGGTGGGTTTAATTCAATCAAGAAATGTACGGGTTGAACTTGACTAGCGGACTATGGGTTGTTTGGCATGCGTCAAGGTCATAGCACGCTAGGGGCAAAATATTATCGGGAATTTCAAGTGTTGAAATTTGCAATGAGATTGCATACCTTCTATGAGATAGTTGGATCCCGATACCCACTGCGAGTAAGAGTTACTCCTGGGAGAGTTTTACACATTACAATTAGCCGATCAAGTAGGTGTCTAGAAAGGTGTCAACGGGGTTACGCCTCTGGGAAAACGAGGTTTACATTAATTAGGTTCGTGCTAAAGCACGGGGGACCTCCCTCAAAGTACCGACACTGGCCTGGCTGAAAGATTGGCGAACTTGTAGTGTGTAATTAATCCCGGCTAGTCTTTCCTTTTAGGGTTTGAAGGAAGATTTGATAAAAAGCAGTGGGAGCCATCCTGATTAGATAAGATAATAACCAATCTGATCTTGCACGAGCTTACGCTAAAGTGTTTTCTTCTTTCTCTCTCCAGGTAGCGACCATTTCATGCCCTAACAAAGATAATAATATGGATGTATTGACCGAACCTGTATGTTATACTGTGCTGGGGAACGTTGGTTCCGTTCTTTCCTATAAGAGTTATAGGAATGAACAGGATATAGGGGAATACCAGGATTCCCATGCCACCCGAATGAAGAAAGTACATGATGATGCATTTTCTTCGGGTGTGTTCGTTACAGAGAACTGTTTCTCTATTTGCTCTACGTCCTGGGTATTAGATACCGGGTCAGGATCCCATATATGTAATCAGTTACATGGGGTTAGAAAAGGTAGAGAACTTGGAGAAGGTGATAAAGACATTAGAGTTGGAAATGGTGCAATTGTTGCAGCTAAGACCGTCGGGGAATATCACCTTGAATTACCTACTGGTAATACATTGGTTCTGAACGAATGCTATTACATGCCGAACCTGATATGCAACATTATATCGGTTTCTTTATTAAGTAAAGAGGGATATAATTTTGTATTACAGGATAATGTTATGAACATTTTTCGTAACCAAAAGTTGGTTGGAGAAGGCACGTTGTGCAATGGCATTTATGTTCTAAACCAATCAACAGTTCTGAGCATAACAAACACACACAAGAGGAAGAGTTCAGAACTGAACGAATCCTTCTTGTGGCATTGTAGACTGGGTCACATCAATGTGACACGACTGGATAAGTTGCATAAGGATGGATATTTAAATCCGTTTGAATTTTCATCTTATGACACTTGCCAGTCATGTTTCAAAGGCAAGATGACCAAAACTCCGTTTACGGGACACGGAGAAAGAGTTACCGAACTCTTGGGACTGATACATAGTGATGTATGCGGTCCCATGTCTACAAATGCCAGGGATGGTTCTTCGTACTTCATTACATTCACTGACGATCTCTCTAGATTCGGATATGTGTTCCTGATGAAACACAAATCAGAAGCTTTTGAGAAATTTAGAGAATATAAACAAGAAGTCGAGAACCAAACCGGAAAAAGTATTAAAATCCTACGATCTGATCGAGGAGGGGAATACTTGAGCAATGAATTCCTGGACTTCCTAAAAGAGAATGGGATTCTCTCTCAGCTGACTCCTCCATATACACCACAGCACAACGGTGTATCTGAACGGAGAAACCGCACCCTATTAGATATGGTGCGCTCAATGATGAGTACAGCTGAGTTACCTATTTCCTTCTGGGGATATGCGCTTGAGACAGCCATGGACCTATTGAATAGAGTTCCTACCAAATCAGTGCCTACCACTCCATATGAGATATGGAAAGGGAAGAGACCACATCTTAATTATATTAAGATATGGGGTTGTCCAGCCTATGTCAAAAGACAAAATCCGGACAAACTCGAGGCAAGATCAGTCTTATGTAAGTTTGTAGGATATCCCAAAAATTCACAAGGGTATATCTTCTACCACCCCGAGGAACAAAAGGTGTTTGTTTCTCGACATGCCACTTTCTTAGAAAAGAGTTTTCTTATGAAACAGACAAGTGGCATTGAGGTAGAACTGGAAGATGTTCCAGCGGCACAAACTATAACAGAAGACTTGGTAGAACCGGAGGATTCAGTAGTACCCGACGAACCCCAGCCTCTCCGCCGATCTAGTAGGGTTCCTCGCCAACCTGAGAGATACTACGGTTTTCTCATGGATGGAGGGAGCGAGGATTGCATCATGGATGATGATGACCCAACTAGCTTCGAGCAGGCCATCACGAGTAGGGACTCGGTGAAATGGCTGGATGCTATGCGGTCCGAGATGGAATCCATGTACACCAACAAAGTATGGACTTTGGAAGTTGCTCCAGAAGGGGTAAAACCCATTGGGAGCAAGTGGATCTTCAAGAAGAAACTTGGTGTAGATGGGAAAGTGGAGACTTTCAAAGCTAGACTTGTTGCAAAAGGTTTTCGCCAAAGACCAGGTGTGGACTATGACGAAACCTTTTCTCCAGTGGCTATGCTTAAATCCATCCGGATCATGCTTGCCATCGCTGCATATCATGATTACGAAATCTGGCAAATGGATGTTAAGACCGCCTTTCTAAATGGTGATTTAGAAGAGTGCGTGTACATGACTCAGCCAGAGGGCTTCGTAGACAGTGGGAGCAGCGGGAAGGTGTGCAAGCTGCTTAAATCCATTTATGGATTAAAGCAAGCATCGCGGAGTTGGAACATCTGCTTTGACGTCGTTATCAAAGAGTTTGATTTCGTCAAAAACCCAGATGAACCTTGTATCTACAAGAAGGTGGCAGAGAGTAAGGTTGTCTTTCTCGTATTGTACGTGGACGACATACTCTTGATAGGAAATGATATTCCTATGCTGCAATCGGTCAAGCTCTTCTTATCACAAAGATTCTCAATAAAAGATCTTGGTGATGCCTCCTGCATATTGGGGATCAGGATCTATAGAGATAGATCCAAACGGATTTTGGGATTGTCCCAATCCAGGTACATTGACACCATACTAAAGAGGTTTAGTATGGAAGAATCCAGGCGTGGGAACTTGCCCACGATCTCTGGAGTCACTCTCTCCAAAGAGATGTCTCCCAAGACTGATTTGGAGAGAGCTCGCATGCAAGGGATACCCTATGCTTCGGCTGTAGGCTCTATCATGTATGCGATGCTATGTACCAGACCCGATGTAGCATACTCACTAAGTGTAGTGAGCAGGTATCAAGCTGATCCTGGAGAGAGTCACTGGACAGCTGTGAAGAGCATTCTCAAGTACTTACGAAGGACTAAAGAGATGCTCTTGGTGTATGGTAACGGAGAACTCCAAGTAGAGTCCTTTACCGATTCGAGCTTCCAGAGTGATAAGGACGACTCTAAGTTGCAGTCGGGATTTGTCTTTACCCTTTACGGGGGGGCGGTTAGCTGGAAGAGTTCCAAGCAGGAAACCGTGGCAGACTCGACGATGGAGGCTGAATACATCACTGCCAACGATGCTGCTAAAGAGGCTGTCTGGATCAAGAAGTTCATTACTGAACTTGGAGTGGTTCCATCCATTGAGCATCCAATACCTTTGTATTGCGATAACAATGGAGCGGTGGCTTTGGCCAAGGAACCCAGGTCCCATCAGCGATCCAGGCATATCCTGAGGCGGTATCACCTGATCCGGGAGATAGTTGATCTCCAGGAGATCGAGGTCAGGAGAGTTGACACGAAGAACAACACGGCAGATCCACTCACGAAGGCCATTCCCCAGATACAGTTTGAGAGACTCTTCGGGATGCTCGGTATGCGATACTACAGCAGCTGGCCCTAGTGCAAGTGGGAGATTGTTAGTTGTATGTATGCCCTAGAGGCCAGTATTGTACAGATGATGTATATTATATTGGATGCTTGGACATATATAGAGATGACTTTCTTGCTCGATATGATAGTATGCTATCTGGTTACTTTTATCTTAACATGTACATTTGTCTCTTTAAACTGTCTTATAGTTACATGTTGATAAAGCCCTTAGGATGTGTACTTGACTACCTGGACTATGATGCAGATCATACTAGTGGGGACATGGTAGTCTATAAGTACATCCTTCAAGGTCCCTAGTCGTGGGTGTATCGAGACGGGGCATCGATATACCAGTGTAGACTAGCGTATACGCTTCTCGACCCATGAGATGGGCGATGGATGATCCCATATCCATTGGTGTTTGACATCAGAGATGGTATACGGGTGCTCAGTGGAGACTGGATACACTGGACGGACCCGCCGAGAACTCCCAGATGGTATTATACCTCACGTCAGATGGCAGTTCTCAGGTGACACTTGTACAGGTTAGTCTGTAGACCCGAGATCGTCATAGAGTCTTGTGTGATTCCCACTGTGCTTTGATCTCCACCTTACCACGTCCATGAGGGCGTGCAAAACGGTGGTCTTTGGGTACAGTCCCGAGTCACATGGAGGCAATGAGCGATAGGAGGGGTTTCGTCTCTCCCGGTATTGGGGGTTGATGTTGCGCTGTGCTTGATTGGCCGTAACAGGGAAGTCCCTGGCCAGGGCTGATCAGAGATTTGCTGGTAAGTGTTACCAGTAGTTTCTCGACCCGTTATGAGCCTCACATCGGCACGACTTATCGGTTATTTGGGTCTGACGTATACCACCCCTAGACTTGATATGCGACATATCAGACGAACAGACCGGACTGTACGGTAGGTGTTACTGGTTGGATTCACAGGAGTGTGAGCGGGCTAGCTCGTCGATCTTCTGATCGCTCAATACCCGGATGGCCGTTACGTTTAGCAGACCGCTTGCGGCTTGCGGGTGCTTGATATGATCATCATCTGCTACCGGCGTATTGACGAGTCTTTAGAGTCCTACACAGAGGTTTCCTGGCTCAAGCGAAACGAAATAGGAGTGCATATGAGATATGTGCAGGACCGAGAATGATGCCTGTATGTGATACCGTATTTCATTCTCGCGATGAATGTTTCGATTGGTTATATGCGATATAACCTAGTTATCGAATCGTAGATTGATTCGATAAGTCGATACATTGGATACTAGTCGGTTATGTGCGACATGGCCGGATCATTGAATCAAGTGTTGATTTAATGATTTAATGTATAATTATATATTTGATATATTACTTTGCATTAACTAGTATTGGTTCACTTTAATAGGATTTTCTCACTTGTAGTTCACAAGTTGTATATGTGATATACTTTTGTGCACTACAATGTGTCATGTTTGATGATGCATGTAAATTGGTTTTGTGTTAAGACTTAAACCATGGTTATGATAATAGTTAGGGTTTTGATTTATTTACTTATTTATTTATCTATTCTTTTTTGATAAATAAATAAAAGATAACAAAATGGTTTCTTTCATGAAGCTTGATGAAGCTTCATGAAGCTTTGACTAAAGTGACCATTTTGTCATCATCCTTAACCCTAACCATTCTCACTTGACCATGGTCTATTCTCTACACTTAACCAAGGTTAGAAGATGATAAGTATTGATATTTATTATTCTTTTAATAAGACTTATCTTAATTCTAACTTCATCTTCTTCTTCATCTTCAAGAGAGAAAGCTTGATGCCATCAATGGCAACTTGAATTCTAAAGTGAGAAATCCAATTCTAAAGTGAACCCACCTCCTATTTCTTCACCCTCTACCTCTTGACAAGTTGTTTTGGGTGATTTCTTCACAAGTTTCACAAATTTGTGAAGTCGGAGCTTGAACTTGTGATGCCTCGACGTAGATCATCTTCGGCACGAAGCCGACGACCTAGTCCGCCCATTTCTCCGATCAAGCCGACGATTGAGTCCGGGATTCGAGATGGACAGCGAGAGGACACCTACGTGGAGCTAAGGAAGTGGATATCCGGATCTACAAAGGTTGTAGCTTCTTATCTCTAATTAAGATGTTAACTAGTTTAGTTTTTCGTCTATATTTCTAGTTAACGATCCGTATTAGGGTTTCTCGGCACCCGTAAAATTTGAAATTGGCATGGTTGATGCCTTGTGAGACCTCTATAGTGTGCCTAGGAACCCTACAATAGAGCCTACTGCAGAAACGTAGGGTATAATAGACATTCGATCCCTTTCCAAATCAGTCTTGGGAGACATCTCTTTGGAGAGGGTGATCCCGTGACAAGCCGGTAGATTACCGCACTTGGAATCTTCCATACTGAATCTTTTCAGTATGGTGTCGATGTACCTGGACTGTGAAAGTCCTAATATTCTCTTGGATTTATCACGATGGATCCGGATCCCCAGAATGTAAGTGGCATCACCCAGGTTTTTCATGGAGAACCTGTGTGACAAGAACCCTTTGACAGATTGTAGCATAGGAATGCCATTTCCTATCAAAAGAATGTCATCCACATATAAAACGAGGAATATGACAGTTCTTGCTACAAATCTACTATAGATGCATGGTTCATCTGGATTTTTGATAAAGCCAAAATCTTTGACCGTCTCATCAAAACAGATGTTCCAACTCCGCGATGCCTGCTTTAGTCCATAGATGGACCTAAGCAACTTGCACACCTTTCCGCTGCTCCCACTCTGAATGAAACCCTCTGGCTGGTCCATATAGACACACTCCTCTAAATTTCCATTTAGAAAAGCGGTCTTTACGTCCATCTGCCAAATCTCATAATCGTGGAAGGCAGCAATGACAAGGAGGATCCGAATGGATTTCAGCATAGCCACTGGAGAAAAGGTTTCGTCATAGTCCAAACCAGGTCTTTGACGAAAACACTTTGCAACAAGTCTAGCCTTATAGGTCTCAACCTGTCCATCTGCACCAATCTTCTTCTTGAAGATCCACTTGCATCCTACGGGTTTTACCCCATCTGGAGCAACGTCCAAAGTCCATACTTTGTTGGTGTACATGGACTCCATTTTGGCCCGCATTGCATCCAGCCATTTTACTGAGCCAACGCTCTGAATGGCCTGCTGGAAGCTAGTAGGCTCATCACTATCAATGATGCAATCCTCTCTATCCCCGTCTATGAGAAAACCGTAGTATCTCTCAGGCGGATGAGACTGCCTACTACTCCTGCGGAGCGGCGTAGGAATGTCATGTTCTTTCGAACCCTCTGGTTCTTCTAAGATTTCAGTAATAGCTCGTGGTTCTGGAATTTCTTCCAGCTCTATTGCGCTCCCACTTATCTAATTTTCCAAAAACTCAGTTTCCAAGAAGCAGGCATGACGAGAAACAAAAACCTTTTGTTCCTCTTCGAAATAGAAGAAATATCCCTTGGAGTTCTTTAGATATCCCACAAACTTGCACTGTACTGAGCGTGCCTCGAGTTTGTCCGCATGCTGCTTTTTGACAAAAGCTGGACATCCCCATGTCTTAATGTGCTTAAGATAGGGTTTCTTCCCACACCACATCTGATATGGTGTGGTAGGCACTGTCTTAGTTGGAACTCAGTTCGAAAGATATGCAGCTGATTCTAGTGCATATCCCCAGAATGATCGCGGTAACTCAGCGTTACTCATCATGGAACGTACCATATCCAATAGGGTTCGGTTCCGTCTCTCCGATACACCGTTATGTTGCGGAGTGTATAGAGGAGTAAGCCGAGAGAGAATTCCATTCTCTTTTAGGTAATCTAGGAACTCGGCACTCAAGTATTCACCACCTCGATCAGATCTCAGTGTCTTGATACTTTTGCCGGTTTGTTTTTCTACTTCATTCTTATATTCGTGGAATTTTCCAAAGGCTTCGGATTTATGTTTCATTAAGAAGACATATCCGTACTTTGAAAAGTCATCCGTAAAAGTAATGAAGTAAGAATAACCGCTTCGCGCATGCGTAGACATTGGACCGCATACGTCGCTGTGTACGAGTCCCAAGAGCTCGCTCGCTCTTACTCTGTGTCCAGTGAACGGAGTCTTTGTCATCTTTCCTTTGAGACAGGATTGACAAGTTGCATATGATTGATATTCGAACGGATCTAAATATCCTTCTGTATGTAACTTCGTCAACCTTCTCTCATTGATGTGACCCAGTCTACAATGCCATAAGAACGCCTGATTTGTTTCCGGAGACTTTCTTTTGTGTGTATTCTGGACATTGAAAATCTGTGGTTGGTTTAATACGTATATACCATTGCTTAATGTACCTAACCCAATCAAAACTTGATTAAGGTGAATGTTTACAACATTGCTTACAAATGCAAATTCATAACCTTCTTTAGATAATAAAGATACAGATATGATATTACAAGTTGCATTGGGTATAAAATAACAATCACGCAAAACCAAAACATGTCCATCTGACATTGTGATAGTCCCCCACGGACTCAGCATCCATGCCAGCTCCGTTTGCAACTCTGAGGGTCATATCACCTGCCTTCAAAACCCTACGCTTTCTCAGTGCCTGCATGGAATTACAGATATGAGATCCTGATCCGGTATCCAATACCCAGGAAGTAGAGTTTATTGATAGACAATTTTCAATAACATACACACCTGAAGCCGAAACCGCAACTTGCTTCGGGTCCTGGTTCTTGGCCTTCCAAGCCCTGCAATCCTTTTTCTAGTGTCTTTTCTTATGACAATAGAAGCACTCTTCCTTTCCCACAAGCTGCCCCGCTAACTTTGTTGCTTTTGCTTTTCCCTTCGTTTCCACTTTACTAACACCGCCCCTTGGTTTGGCGGGGGCTTTCTTCTTCTTTCCCTTGGCTTTCGCCTTGGACTTAGAAGAGGAAGATCCTCCTACAAACAAAGTGGATGTTTCCCTACCTTTCTGTAGGGTGCCCTCTGCACTCCTCAACATGTTGAGGAGCTCCGGAAGTTCAACTTCTTTTCCTTGCAAGTTGAAGTTCAGAATAAACTGGGCGTAAGTGGAAGGAAGGGACTGGAGAATCAAGTCTGTATAGAAATCATTCTCTAATGTGGTCCCAAGGTCCGCGAGCTCTTCAATAAAGCCAATCATCTTAAGCATGTGTTCCGCTACGGATGATCCGACGGCCAATCTCGCCGAAAACAACTTTTTCGAGACTTCGTATCTAGCGATACGGGATTACTCTCCATATAGTTCCTTAGTATAGAGAAATATGGATTCTAGGTCCATATTCTCGTGCCTCCTCTGATGTTCATTGTCCATAGAGGCAAGCACGAGGCACTTGGCCTTCGCGCAATCGATCTCCCAGATTTTACGGATTTCCTTATCCGCGATGCTGGAGGTGGGACCTGGGACAGGGGGAGCTTTGGTGGTAAGGAGATACCCCAACTTGTCATAAGTGATTGCCATTTTGACATTCCTGAGCCAATCTTTGTAGTTTGGCCCTGTCAGTATATTTTTATCTAGAAGTAACTTAGTCCGGTCATGACGATTGGTCGCTGCAATTAGGAGAGAGAGAAGAAACACTCAGCATGATGCTCTTGCAAGTTTAGAGTGGTTTTTAGTTTGTCTAAACAGGATGGCTCCCACTATTTCTCGAATCCCTCCTCAAACCAAAAAGGAGGAATTAGTCGGGATCAATCTCACCGTACAATACTTGCTTAACCGTTCAGCCAGGCCAGTGTCGGTACTTCGAGGGAGGTTTTCCAACGCTTTCGCGAAGTTCCTTAATTTAAGAACCTCTTTTCCCTGGGGGCGTAGCCCTGCTAACACCTTTCTAGACACCTACTTGGTTTATACCATTGATCGTTAAGTGAGAAATTTCCCGAGGAGTAGCATATACTCATAGTAGGATCGGGATCCAAATATCATCGCGTGACAAAACTGAAGGAATCCTACCAGAATCATTACACTCCAAATGGTATGCAACGCTAGCAAGTTTCTGGTTCTTTAGAAACTCCCGATGTGGATTTTTGCCCCATGCTCTTATGACCTTGACTTTGGCCAACAAATCATAAGTCACATGTCAAGTTCTACCCGTCATTCTCCAGGTTAATTTGAACCCACCCGTACCTACCCTTGACTTTGGCCAACAAGAAAGTACGACTGTCCCAAACCAACACATCTATCTATACTGCATATGAATACTCAATAGCTACCAAACACCGTGCCTTGACTTTGGCCAACAAACACAGCTTGAATACTATTGACTATTCATATGAAATGACGGAGGGCTACGAATGGCTTTGGCAAAACCGTAAACGTAGTGAACTTGATATAATCGATATAATGAGATAGCTTTTAAACGGAGTGGTTCAAGCTCCGCGTTTAAAAGTTGGTTTTTGAAAAGAACCGAGTAGTTTTGAAAGTGTTCCAACGACTTTACTTTGGTTTATTTTCTTGCATTAATTTTAATGCGTCCCATCATTTAATCCTACCATTGCAGAAAATAACGAAAATATGACGTACGCTTATGCCATCTGCATTCACCACGGGGCCCCGTCATTACCCGTTAGATTACTTAACTAACGACAGAGCGGGGGCTGGACTAGCGCGGATGCAAAACATAAGCAACGCCTAAATAGATATCATATATAGATATATACATTCGTCAGATGCAATGATAGCCATTCTAGATCACAGATGAACACATTGGATATACTAGGAATCCGCATTTCGTACGAGCCTGTAACGAAAAGCGGATTACACGGTCGTGATGAATAGCCAATACCCCACCCTAGACCCCTACGGGTGTAGCAAACTACCCGCCAAATACCCGAAGTGAAGCAACCTCCCTCAACAATGTGAGTAGGCCACTCGGCACTTCGAGGTACCCGGTAGTTTGTGCACCCCTCCTTGGGTCTATCCTAGGAGCAAAAACAGTAAATGAAATTATACAATGGCGGCTACAACCTCATCCCGAATGTGCGGCCATACAAATAATATTACATCAATTACAAATTACATGAATTGAAAGATAAAGAAAACTCTCATTTCACAGCCCCTCGGCTATTCATCCGCGACAATCCAATGAATTCATATATACATACCATCAACATTACAGATCACAGATATGTATAACCCCCACTAATCGACGTATAGCGATTAGCAGACGTTCAATACATATATCACATCACAGATATAAACCCGTTAGCTAAAGTCTTTAGAAGTTCGATCAAAATACGGATTTTTAACCACCCCAAAAACAAATTTTGCTTTCTGGAAAATCTGGGCAGAAAAATCATATTCCAAAAATCCCAAAACACCCCAAGAAACACACTGCAGTAAAACCGATCCACGGCCGAGTCAACTCGGCCGCGGATCCGCGGCAAGAAGCTCTTCTTGCCGCGTTTCCGCGGTGAGTTGGTCGGCTCAGTGGATCTTTTTTCTGCTGTGTTCACTAAAAACCCTGAGACGATTTTTCAGATGTGTTAAATTATTTTTAGAGCAGAATAAAAATCGACAGAAAGTTTAAAGTTCGGGCATGTTTTGTGATTTTTTCTCCGATCGAACTTCTAGTTACTTTGCTAACATGTTAGATAGTGTTTAACTAAGCTCTGATACCACTGTAAGTCCACGTTACCCGTCCCCGGTTTTTTGGGGTTGCGGAAATGGTGAAAAACGTTTTTCTCGGTGGGGGTAACATGGACTCTAGAAACGGATCTTTGTTAAACAAACTATCTAACAACCTAACTAAGAGTTTAGCTACTAGGTTAGGGGTTATACCTAAACTTGAACTCCTTCTTTTCAACTCCTTGTGGTGGTCGGATCGGCCTCACCTCGTCGTCTCCTTGTGCCGAAGATGGATCCACTCGAAAGCTTCTACCTTTGGCTCCAACCTTAATCTAGAGGAAACTAGAATACTTGGCTTGCTAGACCTTGTACACCAGGATGAGTAGAGAAGTGTTTTGGGTTTTATCTCTATGGTTCTTGTTTCTCAACTCATGAGACAATAGAACCATGAGCTAGAGAGAGAGCAAGAGGAAGAGGAGAGCTTTGAGGATGAGAGAGAATGAGAATGATAGAATGAAGAAGACTTTTTACCTCCATGCTCATAACACCAAATAATCATAATAATAACAATAATTAAGCATCTTGTGATGGTTCATGTCAATGGCATTATCATTTCATGTATTTAATGCATTTTGTGAACAAACAAGCAAGCAAAAGTCATAGCCATGAAATGATAGCCATTGTCATGATGATGGTCAACAAGTCAAACCTAGTCAACCGGTCAACAAAGTCAACAAGTCAACAAAGTCAACCTTTCAACCCAACCATGGCACAATAATACTTAATTAATATTATTATTAATCATATTTCTTATTCTCATTAGGGTTTAGCAAAAGTCAACAGTCAACAACCCTAATGAGAATCCTCTGCCTCTGCCTCTGTCAACCGTGCATACACACCCGCATCCACGTTCCGATGAACACGAATACAAATGAGATAAAACCAATCCCAAAACGTATACTAGGATCTGGCTTAAACCAAAGCCCGCTAGTAATAACTGCCCGGACACCAAACGTGCACAAGTGCACGGATGTGACCGAACCCTGTCGCAAAACTATGCGACCTCTACTCTTTTGCCTAAAGGCGAATAGCTCTCTGTGTGGGACTCTAAAGACTCGACACTATGCTGGCAGTGGGTTTAACTACAGACCGCAAGCGGCACTAGCTGTGCGTAACGGCCCCCAGGTAGATGCCGATAAGAAGACTGACGAGGTGAACTCATCCGAACTCCTACTGAGCCTGAATATGACAGTCTCCGTACAGTCCGGTCCGTTCGTCTGAGCATATCGCATGGTAGGCCTAGGGGGTGGTAAACGTCAGTCTCCTAATAGCGGTACAAGTCGTGTCGGAGTGTAGCCCAGAACACCCTGAGATAACATTGGAACCTACCAGTGTATCTCGCTTGCCCTGGCCAGGGACGACTGTATGTAATGGATCTCCTTGACACAACGCGATATCAACTCCCAATACCGGGAGAGACGAATCCTGTCTAACTGTCACTGCCTCCAAGTGCTTCGGGACTGCACCCAACTACTACCTGTTTGCACGACTCCTTTGAGCCGTGGTAGGGTAGTAATCAAAGTACAGTGGAAACACATTCGAGGCGAAGTGACAGTGTCAAGTCAGCGGACTAAGCTGTACTCATGTCACCTAGGAACTGATAACTGACGATAGGTATAGTACCAACCAATCAGTTCCCGACGAGTCCTGTCCAGTGTACTCGTAACCTAACGAGCACCCGCATATTATCTCAAGTACGACGTACTGACGGCTGTGGGACAGACCGTCTCCCCTGCTGGGATAAGAAGCGCATACGCTAGTCTACTCCGGAGTATCGATGCCCTGTCTCGATAGTCCAACGACTAGGGACCTGTATAAGGATGTGCTTGTGGATTACCCAGCCCCACGAGTGTGACTGCCATCACAACGCTGGTAATCAAGCAAAGATCCTAAGGGCTCCACTAATGTGTATAGGCGATATGTTAAAAGAAACACATGTACACACATTGAAGTAGAAACAAACCAAGTAGCATACTACTATTTTGAGCAAGATTGTCTATACAATGGTGAATATCCCAAGCTTCCATTAAGTAATATACAAACTAGTATGATACAGTAATGGCCTCTAGGGCATATACACTAAAATCTTGCACGCATATCATCTTCTCTTTCCCAAGTGGACTCTCCTGGAGTGTCCTTCCTCCACATTACCCGGACTAAGTTAACTTTTTTGTTCCGAAGTGTCTTCACTTTCCTGTCCAGGATCTCCACAGGTTGTTGCTCACAAAACAAGTCGGGCTGTATAGTGAGCTCGGAATGATCGAGAACATGGCTGGGGTCACTCACATACTTTCTGAGTTGGGATATGTGGAACACATTATGCACTCCTTCCAATGAGGGTGGAAGCGCTAAGAGGTATGCCACATCGCCGACTCGTTCGAGTATGTCGAATGGTCCAATGTATCTCGGACTTAATTTACCCTGTCTTCCAAATCGGATCACTCTGCGGTTCGGAGATATCTTCAAGAATACGTGATCTCCTGGATGGAACTCCAAGTGTCATCTCTTCGCATTAGCCCAGTGTTTCTGTCGATCTTGGGCTATGCGCATTCTTTCTCTGATAGTACGAACCACATCAACGGTCGCTACTATCATCTCTGGTCTAAGGAGTTCCCTATCCCCAATGTCGTCCCAACTTAATGGTGATCGACACTTCCTTCCATACAATGCTGCAAAAGGTGCCATTCCTATGCTTGCTTGATAGCTGTTATTGTACGCAAACTCCACAAGATGCAGGTGATCTTCCCACGATCCTTTGAAGTCTAGCATACACGCTCTGAGCATATCCTCCAAGATCTGTATAGTTCGTTCCGACTGACCATCTGTTTGTGGATGATAAGCCGTGCTGATGTTCAGACTTGTTCCCAAGCTTGCTTGCAGACTCCGCCAAAATTGTGATCGGAACCTGGTGTCACGATCGAAGACAATACAGACCGGTACTCCATGAAGTCTCACAATTTCCTATATGAGTTCATGGGTATCAGAGACAGTACATTATGAAGAGTTTAAATCTTAAATAGATTATTACCTCCATGTACTTCTTTGCTAGTGTCTCAGTTGATTGGCCAACCCGAAATGGGATGAAGTGAGCCGACTTTATGAGTCGATCCACAATGACCCATATAGCATCGTTACCCTTTGTGCTGCGAGGGAGAGCAGTCATAAAATCCATCATGATGTGTTGCCACTTTCATTCTAGGATTGGTAACGGTTGAAGTAGTCCAGCTGTCCTGTGATGTTCAGCCTTTACTTGCTGACACACTAAACATTTTGAGACGCTTCTGGCCAATTCACGCTTCATTCCATGCCACCAATAATTCTGACGTAGATCTTTGTACATTTTGGTACCTCCAGGATGTACTGAGTAGGGAGAGTTGTGAGCTTCCTTCATTAACTCTTCCCATACAGGACCTTTTGGTACACACAATCTGCTGCCGTATCTCAAAGATCCGTCTTCATGGATGATGAAATCTGTTCTGAGTCCATTCTCCACTTGTTCTCTGATCCTTTGCAACTTAGCATCACTTGCTTGAGCTACCTTGATCTGATTAACAATGGTTGATTGAACTTGTAAATTCATCAAACTTGAAACGTTACCTGGCATGACTACTTCAATCTCCATCTGATTCAAGTCTTGTTGAAGCTTCCACTGAGCGGTGAGATTCATTGCTAATGGTTGGCGACTAAGAGTATCAGGTACTACGTTCACCTTCCCTGGGTGATATTGCAAGTTGATGTCAAAGTCCGCCATGAGTTCTAACCATCTTCTCTGCCGCATATTCAACTCCTTCTGAGTAAACACGTACTTCAGACTTTTATGATCTGTGTAGATATTCACTCGTTCACCAAGTAGATAATGGCGCCAAATCTTGAGAGCAAAAATGACGGCCGCCAACTCCAGATCATGCGTCGGATAATTGCACTCATGAGTGTTCAGTTGTCTTGAAGCATAAACCACAACCTTACCATACTGATGTAGAACACATTCTAATCCCTTACCGGATGTATTACAATGCACTTCGAATCCTCCTGATTGATCCGGTATTACGGGAATAGGTGCTGATATCAACCTTGACTTGAGTTCTATGAAAGCTTGTTCGCATGCTTTTGACCACACAAATTCCTCATCCTTACGTGTGAGCTTGGTCAGGGGTGTTGCTATCTTTGAAAAGCCTTCAATGAATCTTCTGTAATATCCAGCTTAACCCAAGAAACTTCGAATGTCCTTCACTGATTTTGGTGTAGGCCATTCGCTAACTGCTGAAACTTTTGCTGGATCCACAGAAATTCCTTCTCCTGATACGATATGTCCAAGAAAACCAACTTGCTTTAGCCAAAACTCGCATTTGCTGTACTTGGCATAGAGCTTATGTTGTCGAAGAGTTTCCAGGACAATTCGTAGGAGCTCTGCATGCTCTTTCCGACTCTTAGAATACACCAGGATGTCTTCGATGAATATAACAACAAATCTGTCTGAGTACTCTCGGAAAATTTGATTCATTAGGTTCATGAATATTGCTGGTGCATTGGTCACTCCAAATGGCATCACTAGAAATTCGTAATGTCCATAGCGAGTTCTTAAAGCTGTTTTGTGAATATCAGCTTCCTTGACCTTCACTTGATGATAACCTGAACGAAGATCTAATTTAGAGAAAACACAAGATCCACTTAGCTGATCGAATAAGTCATCGATGAGCGGGAGTGGATACTTGTTCTTTATAGTGACTTCGTTCAAGGCTCTATAATCGATGCACATTCTGTATGAACCTTCCTTCTTCTTTATAAGTAGTACAGATGCTCCCCAACTTGAAGTGCTGGGATGAATCCATCCTTTCACCAATAATTCATCCATCTGGGTTCGGAATTCCTTCAAACCTTCCGGACTTAATCTATAAGGTGCTTTGATCATCGGTTGTGCTCCTGGTACAAAATCAATACTGAATTCAAGAGCTCGATCGGGAGGCAAACTTGATATATCGTCAGGAAATACATCGTCGAACTCTCGTACTACCTCTGGTCTTGATTCTTCTTCCGCTTGAGCTGCTGCAACTACTGCTTCCCCTGGCTTCGCTTTGTAGGTACTTGGCTCCAGGGTACGGTCTCCGCTTTTGAAATAGAAGACCGGATGGTCTGGAATCTTGAATACTACCCTCCTTTGACGACAGTCGATGGTAGCATAAAAAGTTCCAAGCCAATCCATTCCTAGAACCACATCAAAGTTCGGTATGTCTAGTACTTTGAAATCAGCATAAAACTCTCTGCCGCAGATGACGACTGGACACAAATTGTATCCTATAGTTTCCTTTAGAACGCCATTTCCGGAACTGACATTCCAGCTGGATACAAGCGGTGAGACTGGAATCGCATGGGTTCGGACGAACCGTTGCGACATAAAGCAGTGGGATACTCCAGTATCAAACAGTGCTAGTGCAGGTAGTGAGGCTACTAAAATTATACCTAAGGTATGTGGGATATGTTTTAGGTATAGGGAAAGTGTGTAGATAAACAAGACTAAAAGAAAAATTTGAGAAGAAAAGTTTACCAGTGATGACTTGGCCAGTGGCCTCAGCTTCTTTTATGGACATCGTGAAAGCTTGGCGCTTTAGTACGTTCCTCCTGGCCTGAGGAGCATTCCTCAGAACGTTCCTTTGAGCTTGATGGAACTGACGAGGAGGTGGTGCAGCTTGTAGTCCTCTGGGTGGTGCAGGTAGTGCAGGTCTTGGAGCAGGGGCTTGGATGGCTAGGCGTTGTGGGTAATTGTTTGCTGGCCTGGGTGCAGCAACTGGGTTTTGCCTTTGGGGACAAGACCCAATATCAAGAGTAGCTGAGCCGCAGACTAAGAAAAGATGGTTGGCTCGCCGGCAGTCTTTCATCATATGTCCGGCTCTCTTGCAGTAGGTACAAAAGGCTGGGCTGGGACGATAGTTCGGTACTCCGGGTCGCCTTGGCACAAAAGGTGGTCTGGACGAGGCTCCTCCTGCCATCTGGTTAGCAGGGCGCTTAACTCCTGCAGATTGAGGTCTGCCCCTTACTTTTATTATTGCCTCATAACTGCGGGCAGCTTCCAGAGCATCCTCATGCGTCAGAAATTTCCCTGTGGCTAGTGCAGCCTGAATTTCCGTGTCCAAACCTTATTGAAAGCAACGGGCTCTGATCTCGTCTGTCGGTATCAAGTGTGCCGCGAATCTGTTTAAAGGATTGTGTTAGTTGAGTATTATATGATATTTTAGAAATTTGAAATACTGTGGCATATCTTACCGACTTAGCATGGTGAATTCAGCGCCATATTCATCCACTGACTTGTCCCACATCGAACCTTGTTGTAGATGAATGAACTGCTGCTCCATAGCAAACCTGGCAGTCACAGGGAAGTCCTTCGCGTCGAACTTCTCGCGAAAAGTCTTCCATTCAATAGGCTGTACAAGTCGGCTTTCTTCCGCCTTCCACCAGTTGCGAGCATTGTCCGTGAGTTGCAGTTTCGCCACACGGACCCAAGCTATGTCTGGAACTTGTGCTGCCGCCAGATCATCCTCTATGCTTTGTGCCCATTCCTTAGCTTCAAGAGGACTTCCCTTTCCGGAGAACTGCTTGGGATGTAAAGCCCTGAGTTGCTTTACCCTAGGAGCGTCAGTCTCGAGACGGTTCAGGAGTTGTTTCTGTCCCTCGAGAAGGCTGCGGATCGCCTCAAGTAGCACTGTTTGCTCGGTGGGAGGCGCAAGGATAGCAAGAACGATTGGTAGTGGAGGTGGAGGTATGTTGTTGACGTTGGTGCTGGTGTTGTTCGGGGAATCCATAACCTTGAAGAAAAATTTGGGTTAGGACAGATTCGAAGTACATGATTCAAAGAATAAGAAATGATGGGATTCAAGAAACATGAATTGTAAAGAATGTTTTAGTTGCTGGTTCTTGTGTTATATTGCTTAGGCTGTTCACGCAGAATAGAACTGCATGATAGAGTTTCATACAGCTCTGACCTGTATGGGCCTCCAACAAAATCTGTCACGCCCCGCTTCCCGGTATACGATGAAGGGGACGCGACTGGTCCACTACGTATATACTCAGAAGTACATACGCTAAGCGTATCTAAGCAATATAAAAGTAAATACACAAGAGACAAGATATAATAAAAACAGCTGTTAGTGTATATGCCTTAGAGGTCATTACTGTATCATACTAGTTTGTATATTACTTAATGGAAGCTTGGGATATTCACAGTTGTATAGACAATCTTGCTCAAAATGGTAGTATGCTACTTGGTTTGTTTCTACTTCAATATGTGCATATATTTCTTTTAGCATATCGCTTATACATATTAGTGGAGCCCTTAGGATCTTTGCTTGATTACCAGCGTTGTGAAGGCAGTCACAATAGTGGGGGCTGTGTAATCTACAAGCACGTCCTTATACAGGTCCCTAGTCGTAGGATTATCGATACGGGGCATCGATACTCCGGAGTAGACTAGCGTATACGCTTCTCATCTCAGCAGGGGAGATGGTCTGTCCCACAGCCATTAGTACGTCGTACTGGAGATAGTATGCGGGTGCTCGTTAGGTTACGAGTACACTGGACATGACTCGTCGGGAACTGTTGGTTGGTAGTATACCTATCGTCAGATAACAGTTCCTAGGTGACAGGAGTATAGCTTAGTCCGTCGACTTGACACTGCTACTTCGCCTCGAGTGTATTCCCACTGTACTTTGATTACTACCCTACCACGGCTCAAAGGAGTCATGCAAACAGGTAGTAGTTGGGTGCAGTCCCGAAGCACTTAGAGGTAGTAGCGGTTAGATAAGATTCGTCTCTCCCGGTATTGGGGGTTGATATCACGCTGTGTCTAGGAGAGCCATTATACAAAGTCCCTGGCCAGGGCAAACGAGAATTACTGGTAGTGTTTCCAGTAGTTTCTCAGGGTGTTCTGGGCTACACTTCGACACGAATTGTACCGCTATTAGGGGTCTGACGTTTACCGCCCCCTAAGACGGACATGCGATACTCATAGAAGAACAGACCGGACTGTATGGAGATTGTCACATTCAGGCTCAGTAGGAGTTCGGGTGGGTTTACCTCATTGGCCTTCTTATCGACATCTACATGAGGACCGTTACGTAGAGCTAGTGCCGCTTGCGGTCTGTGGTTAAACCCACTGCCAGCGTAGTGTCGAGTCTTTAGAGTCCCACACAGAGAGTTTCCCTGCACTGGGCAAAAGGTGTAGAGGCGATATGGTTTTACGGCAAGGCTACGATCACTTACGTGCACTTGTGCGCATATGATGTTCGGGCAGACAATACTAGTGGGCTTTGGTTTAAGCCGGATCCTAGTATTGTATAGATGGATTGGTTTTATCTTCTGTGCATTCGTATTTTACGGAATACGGATGCGGGTGTGTATGCACGGTTGTGAGGAGCGAAGAAGGAGGTGCCTCATTGGGGTTCTGACCGTTGATTCGGTCAAAACCATTACGAGGTGAGGAAAATATTTACTAATCTTTTTAATGATAATTGTGTTATGGCTAATTGCTTTGTCTATTTGACCATGCTTGACAATTTGACCTAGTTGACAATTTGACCATGCTTGACAATTTGACCTAGTTGCCTCATTGGGGTTCTGACCGTTGATTCGGTTTTCTCATAGACGGGGATCGAGAGGAATGCATTATTGAAAATGATGAGCCTACTAGCTTCCAGCAATCCATTCAAAGTGGTGACTCGGTAAAATGGCTGGATGCAATGCGGACCGAGATGGAGTCCATGTACACCAACAAAGTTTGGACTTTGGACATTGCTCCAGAAGGGGTAAAACCCGTAGGATGCAAATGGATCTTCAGAAAGAAGATTGGTGTAGATGGGCAGGTTGAAACCTATAAAGCTAGACTTGTTGCAAAGGGTTTTCGTCAAAAACCTGGTTTGGACTATGACGAAACCTTTCTCCAGTGGCTATGCTCAAATCCATTCGGATCCTTCTTGCCATTGCTGCTTTCCACAATTATGAGATCTGGAAGATGGATGTAAAGACGACTTTTCTAAATGGAAACTTGGAAGAGTGCGTCTATATGGATTATCCGGAGGGTTTCATTCAGAGTGGGAGCAGCGGTAAAGTGTGCAAGTTGCTTAAGTCCATTTATGGACTAAAGCAGGCATCACGGAGTTAGAATATCAGCTTTGATGATACTGTCAAAGAATTTGACTTTATCAAAAATCCAGATGAACCATGCATTTACAGTAAGATTGTAGGGAGAACTGTGGTATTCCTCGTCTTGTACGTGGATGACATTCTTTTAATAGGAAATGACATTCTTATGCTACAGTCAGTCAAAGGATTCTTGTCACATAGGTTCTCCATGAAGGACCTGGGCGATGCCAACTACATTCTGGGGATCCAGATCTATCGTGATAGATCTAAGAGGATGTTGGGACTTTCGCAGTCTAGGTACATCAACACCA
The DNA here is from genome assembly GCA_030015575.1 of Agapanthus africanus. NCBI lineage: Eukaryota > Viridiplantae > Streptophyta > Magnoliopsida > Asparagales > Amaryllidaceae > Agapanthus > Agapanthus africanus. Next base: position 412,970,911 of record JASDDO010000016.1, read on the forward strand.
TACTGAAACGATTCAGTATGGAAGATTCAAAATGCGGTAATCTACCGGCTTGTCACGGAATCACCCTCTCCAAAGAGATATCTCCCAAGACTGATTTGGAAAGGGCTCGCATGTCATCTATACCCTACGCATCTGCGGTAGGCTCTATAATGTATGCGATGTTGTGTACCAGACCAGATGTAGCATACGCATTGAGCGTTGTAAGACGGTATCAGTCGGACCCTGGGGAGAAACACTGGATAGCAGTAAAGAACATTCTCAAGTACTTGAGAAGGACTAAGGAGATGTTCTTGGTGTATGGCTGAAAGGACCTCCAGATCGAGGCCTTTGCTGACTCCAGCTTCCAGAGTGACAAGGATGAATCCAAGTCCATGTCGGGTTATGTCTTTACCCTCAATAGAGGGGCGGTTTGCTGGAAGAGCTCCAAGCAGGAAAGCGTTGCTGACTCAACTATGGAAGCGGAGTACATAGCTGCTTGCAATGCTGCAAAGGAAGCTGTCTGGATGAAGAAGTTCCTCACGGAGCTTCAGGTGGTTCCCACCATTGTTGATCCAATCCCACTGTATTATGACAACAATGGCGCTATATCTTTAGCAAAGGAACCCAGGTCCCATCAGAAGTCCAGACACATTTTGAGGCGGTACCACCTGATCAGGGACATCGTAGATCGCCGGGAGATCGAGGTGAGGAGAGTAGATTCGGAGAATAACACTGCAGATCCACTCACGAAGGCCATACCCCAGACTCAGTTTGAGCGGCTGATCGAGATGATAGGTCTTCGATACGCCAGTACATGGCCCTAGTGCAAGTGGGAGATTGTTAGTGTATATGCCCTAGAGGCCATTACTGTATCATACTAGTTTGTATATTATTTAATGGAAGCTTTGGATATTCACAGTTGTATAGACAATCTTGCTTAAAATGGTAGTATGCTACTTGGTTTGTTTCTACTTCAATATGTGCATGTGTTTCTTTTAGCATATCGCTTATACATATTAGTGGAGCCTTTATGATCTTTGCTTGATTACCAGCGTTGTGATGACAGTCACACTAGTGGGGGCTGGGTAATCTACAAGCACATCCTTATACAAGTCCCTAGTCATAGGATTATCGAAACGGGGCATCGATACTCCGGAGTAGATTAGCGTATACGCTTCTTATCCCAGTAGGGGAGATGGTCTGTCCCACAGCCATTAGTACGTCGTACTGGAGATAGTATGCTGGTGCTCGTTAGGTTACGAGTACACTGGACAAGACTCGTCGGGAACTGTAGGTTGGTAGTATACCTATCGTCAGATAACAGTTCCCAGGTGATAGGAGCACAGCTTAGTCCGTCGACTTGACACCGCTACTTCGCCTCGAGTGTATTTCCACTGTACTTTGATTACTACCCTACCATGGCTCAAAGGAGTCGTGCAAACAGGTAGTAGTTCGGTGCAGTCCCAAAGCACTTGGAGGCAGTAGCGGTTAGATAGGATTCGTTTCTCCCGGTATTGGGGATTGATATCGCTCTGTATCTAGAAGAGCCATTACACAAAGTCCTTGGCCAGGGCAAGCAAGAATTACAGGTAGTGTTTCCAGTAGTTTCTTAGGGTGTTCTGGGCTACACTCCGGCAGGACTTGTACCGCTATTAGGGGTCTGACGTTTACCGCTCCCTAGGCCCGACATGCGATACTCATAGACGAATAGACCGGACTGTACGGAGATTGTCACATTCAGGCTCAGTAGGAGTTCGGGTGGGTTTACCTCATCGGCCTTCTTATCGACATCTACCTGGGGACCGTTACGTACAGCTAGTGCCGCTTGCGGTTGTAGGGTTCCTAGGCACACTAAGGAGGTCTTACATGGCATCAACCATGCCAATTTCAAATTTTACGGTGCCGAGAAAGCCTAGACTACGGATCGTTAACTAGATATCTAGGCGATAACAAAAACTAGTAGACAACTATACTATGAGAACGGAAATACAACCTTTGTAGATCCGGTGCTCCACCTCCATAGCTCCGCGATGAAGTCCCCTTGCTGTCCAAATCAAATCCCGGGCTCTAGCGTCGGCTTCATCGGAGAAAAAGCGGGCTAGGTCATCGACGACGATGCCGAAGATGATCTACGTCGAGGCATCGCTAGATCAAGCTCCAACTTCACCAAGTCAAGAAAACTTGTGAAGGAAACACACTCTACTACTTGGCAAGAGGTAGAGGATGAAGAAATAGGAAGTGGGTTCACTTTAGAATTGGATTTCTCACTCATTTCATCAAGTCACCATTGATGAAGACTAGGTTTTCTTCTTGAAGAAGAAGAAGAAGAAGATGATAATTTTATGATAAGTTATTAGAATAGAATAGAAAAGAATAATAAATCTTATCATAATATAACCATGGTCAAGTGTAGAGAATGAATCATGGTTAAGTGGAATGGTTAGGGTTAAGCATGAGACAAAATGGTGACTTAGTCAAAGCTTCATGAAGCTTCAATATGTATCCAAAGAAAGCCACCATTTTTCTTTATGCTAAGCATTTTCCAAAAATCAATAGATAAATAAATAAGTGAATAAAACAAAACCCTAACCATTACCATGTAACCATGGTTTGATCTTTACACAAAAACCCTAGCAAACATGTATCATCAAACATGATACAATCAAGTGCACAAAAATATATCACATATACGATGTGCACATGCGAGTGAGAAAATCCATCTTAAGTGAACCGATACTAGTTAATGCAAAGTAATATATCAAATATATCATTATGCATTAAATCATTAAATCAACGCTTGATTTAATGATCCGGTCATATCGTATATAACCGACTAATATCAACAGTAACAACTTATCGAATCAACACTTGATCCGATAACCCGGCTATATCACATATAACCGATTAATGTCACAGATCGCGAGAATCGAATACAGTATCACATACTGGTATAATTCTCGGTCCCGCACATATCTCATATGCGCTCCTATTTCGTTTCGCTTGAGCCAGGAAACCTCTGTGTAGGACTCTAAAGACTCGTCAATACGCCGGCAGCAGGTGATGATCATATCAAACACCCACAAGCCGCAAGCGGTCTGCTAAACGTAACGGCCACCCGGGTATTGAGCGATCAGAAGATCGACGAGCAAGCCCACTCACACTCCAGTGAATCCAACCAGTAACACTTACCGTACAGTCCGGTCTGATCGTCTGATATGTCGCATATCTTGCCTAGGGGTGGTAAACGTCAGACCCCAATAGCTCGATAAGTCATGTCGATATGAGGTCTATAACAATTCGAGAAACTACTGGTAACACTTACCAGTAAATCTCAGCAACCATGGCCAGGGATTTCCGGTTATAGAAAATCGAACACAGCGCAACATCAACTCCCTATACCGGGAGAGACGAATCCCCTCCTATCGCTCATTGCCTCCATGTAATTCGGGACTGTACCCAAAAACCACCGTTTTGCACGCCCTCTTGGACGTGGTAAGATGGAAATCAAAGCACAGTGGGAACCACACAAGACTCTATGACGATCTCGGGTCAACAGACTACTCTGTACCAGTGTCACCAGAGAACTGCCATCTGACGTAAGGTATAATACCATCTGGGAGTTCTCGGCGAGTCCGTCCAGTGTACCCAGTCTCCACTGAGCACCCGTATATCATCTCTGATGTCAAACACCAATGGATATGGGATCATCCATCGCCCATCTGTATGGGTCGAGAAGGTATACGCTAGTCTACACTGGTATATCGATGCCCCGTCTCGATACACCCACGACTAGGGACCTTGAAGGATGTACTTATGGACTACCATGTCCCCACCAGTATGATCCGCATCATAGTCCAGGTAGTCAAGTACACATCCTAAGGGCTTTACCAACATGTAACAGAGAGATAATCAGTGTACACGTTAAGGTAAAGAGTAACCAGATAGCATACTATCATGTCGAGCGAGAAAGTCCTCCCTATATATGTCCAAGCATCCACTACAATATACATCCAATGTATAGTAATGGCCTCTAGGGCATACATATAACTAACAATCTCCAACTTGCACTAGGGCATCTGATAGCAGTGGTTGTAGTATCTCATACTCAACCATCCCATAAAAGTCTCTCTCTGGGAAAAGGCCTTTGTGAGTGGATCCGCCGTGTTGTCCTCTGAGTCTACTCTCCTAACCTCGATCACCCTGGAGATCAACCATCTCCATGATCAGGTGATACTGCCTTAGAATATGTCTGGATCACTGATGGGACGGGTGTTCCTTGGCATAAGCCACAACTCCATTGTCACACAATGGGAGGAACTAAGTTCATCTCATGAACAAATATACATCCAGACTGCCTCTTTGGTAGCATCTTTAGTAGCGATGTATCCAGCCTTTATCGTCTAGTATGCCACGGTATCTAGCTTGGAACTCTTCCAACATACCGTCCCTTTACTGTGGGTAAAGACAATGCCTGTGACTGACTTTCAGTCGTCCTTATCACCCTGGAACCCTTCCAGTGATTCTCCCCAGGATCGACTGATACCATCTCACTACAACTAGTGAGTATCCTAATATCCAATTAGATCTATCTCATAGATCCAAAATCCAGGATTTAGGAGGTATCACTTTTGATCCTATATGGAGAATCATGGTGATAAGCGGAGATTGAACGAGCGTAGCATAGGAAACTCCTTCCCTATCATGAGTATGTCATCCACGTACTCTACGAAGATCATCACCATACTCCCAACTACCTTTTTGTATATACAAGATTCATCTACCATTTTGATGATGTCAAACTGTTTGACTAATACATCAAAACAGATGTTCCAACTCCGCGATACCTGCTTTATCCTATAAAGCATCTTGTACACGTTTCCGCTGCTCCCACTGTCTACGAAGCCCTCTGGCTGTGTACTTATAGACGCTCTCTTCCAAAACATCATTTAGAAAAGCAATCATGACACCCAACCACCAGATATCGTAATCATGGTATGTAGCCGTGGTAAGTAGGATCTGGATGGACTTAAGCATAGACACTTGAAAAAGGTTTCATCATTATCCACGCCTGGTCGATGACGAAAAGTTTTAACAAGTCTAGCTTTCAAAGTCTCAACTTTTCCATCTACACCAAGTAATCTTCTCAAGATATACTTGCTCCTGATGGGGATTTAACCCTTCAGATATAGCATCCAAAGTCCATACTTTGTTGGTGTACATGGATTCCATCTCAGATCACTAAGCATCCAGCCATTCTTACAGAGTCCCACTCCTGATGGCCAGCTCGAAACTAGTTGGGTCATTATCTCATGATGTCATCCTTGCTCCCACTGTCATCGAGAAACCGAAGTATCTCTCAGGTGGGTAAGGAACCCTACTAGATCGGCGGAGAGGCTGAGGTTCGTTGGAATCTACTGAATCCTTTGGTTCTATCAAATCATCAGCTGCAGTTTGTATAGCTGGAACCTTTCCAGTTCTACATAACAGATCTTGTCTCGAGCTTGTCCGGATTATGCTTTTAGACATAGCCCGGACAACTCTAAATCTTAACCAACTTAAGATATGGGCTCTTCCCTTTCCATATCACATATGAAATGGTAGGCAACTGATTTGATTTGAACCCTATTCAATAGGTATGCAGCTTCTCAAGCGCATAACTCTCAAAAGGAAACAGGTAACTCAGTAGTACTCATCATAGAGCACACTTTATCACATAGGGTGTGATTGCTCCGCCCCGATATACCATCATGCTATGGTGTATACGGAGGAGTAATGCTGAGAGAGAATCTCATTCTCCTTTAGAAAAGTCCAGGATTTCCGTGCTCAAGTATTCTCCTCCTTGATCTCATCAAAGGACATAATACTTATACCCGTATTGGTTCTTTACTTCTAACTTATATTCTGTGAATATCTCAAAAGGTTCGGACTTGTGTTTCAACAAGAACATATGTCTGAATCTAAAGAGATTATCAGAGAATGTAATGAAGTACAAGGAACCGATCTTGGCATGTGTAGACAGGGGACCTTACATACATCAACATGTATCATCCCAAGAGTTTACCAACTCTTTCTCTGTTACCAATAAACAGAGCTGTGGTCATCTTATCTCTGTGACATGACTGGCAAGTTTCATAAGATGTAAATTCAAACTGATTTAAATATGCATCTATATGTAACTTCAGCTAGTCGGGTCGCATTGATATGACCTAGTCTACAATACCTCAAGAAAAATTCGTTCATTTCTGAACTTTTCCTCTTGTGTGTGTTCCGTATACTTAAGAACTGTAGTTTGATTTAGAACATCAACGATTTTAGATAACGTGCCTGAACCGATCAACTTTTGATATAGGAAATGTTCAAAACATTATCCAACAATACAAAATTTTATCATTTCTTTACTAATAAAGAGACTGATATGATTTTGTATATCAGGTTCGGTATCTAATAACATTCGTTCAGAATCAATGTATTCGTAATACAGGGTGACAGTGACCAACAGACTTGGCTGCAACACTTGCCCCGTTTTCTGTCTCATGAAACTTATCACCCGTTCTCAGTTCTCTACCTTTCTGTAGCCCTATGTAACAGATTACATATCTGGGATCCTGATCTGGTATCACATACCCAGGACGTAAAGGATACTGAGAAACAGTTCTCTGTAATGAACACACCCGAAGATGATGCATCATCATGCACTCTCTTCGTTTGGGCGGCACGGGAATTCTGGTAATTCCCAATTTCCTGCTCTGTCTTATAACAATTATAAGTTGGAGCGGGACCAACGTTCCCCAGCTCAGTATAACAAGCGGGTTCGGTCAATAATCCGTATTATTATCTTGATTAAGGCGTGATATGGTCGCTACCTGGAGAGAGAGAGAAGAAAACACTCAGCGTGCGCTCTTTCAAGAATAGATTGGTTATTATTTTATCTATCAGGATGGCTCCCACTGTTTTTATCAAATCTTCCTTCAAACCCTAAAAGGAAAGACTAGCCGGGATTAATTACACACTACAAGTTCGCCAATCTTTCAGCCAGGCCAGTGTCGGTACTTTGAGGGAGGTCCCCCGTGCTTTCGCACGAACCTAATTAATGTAAACCTCGTTTTCCCAGAGGCGTAACCTCGTTAACACCTTTCTAGACACCTACTTGATCGGCTAATTGTAATGTGTAAAACTCTCCCAGGAGTAACTCTTACTCGCAGCGGGTATCGGGATCCAACTATCTCATAGAAGGTATGCAATCTCATTGCAAATTTCAACACTTGAAATTCCCGATAATATTTTTCCCCTAGCGTCCTATGACCTTGACGCAGGCCAACAAACCATAGTGCACTAGTCAAGTTCAACCCGTCATTTCCTGATTGAATTAAACACACCCGCACGACCCTTGACGCAGGCCAACAAAGTCGCACGACTACCCTAATCCAATCTGCATCATATGCATAAGCAGATAAATACTAGTTAGCTACCGCACACTACGCCTTGACGTAGGCCAACAAACGTAGCATGAATACTAACTAGCACTTATCTGAAATGACGGAGGGCTACGACAGGTTTTTCTGAAAACCTATTGCGTAATGAACTTGATATCGTTGTAGAATCAAATGATTTTAAAATGGAGTGTTTTTGAAGCTTTTCTAGTTTTGCTAAAGGGGTCACTCCTGGTGAAGGGATCGTCGGTCCTTTCCTCATCGAATAAGGTGCGGGATATATCATATATATCACTGTGCAAAGCAAAAACTCTTAAAAGCAATCAAAAGATAAACCGAGTGTGTAGCATCTGCCAGTTATTGCTAAAGGAGTCACTCCCGGTGAAGGGATCTCGGTCCTTTCCTCATCGAATAAGGTGCAGGATATATCACATATACCGCGGTGCAAAGCAAGAACTGTAGCTACCTGTTTTATTTTGAAATTCAATTCTACAACATCTTAGGTTTCTTTTATTTTCATTAATCACATTAATGAAGTCCCATCATTAAAGTACCTAAACATGACAGATAAATACGACGTACACTTATGCCATCCGCATTCACCTCGATGTCCCCTCGTGCACCGTTAGCTTAGGTAACTAACGGCAGAGCGGGGCAGGGCTAGCACGGGTGTAAAACATAAGTAACGCCTATATAATATATCATATATACTATATACTGTATCCATCACAGAACATCACATGATCACATCACAGATATCGCAGCAGAAGAATCATATGAAATATTGGATATACTAGGACGTCCGTGTTTTCAATACGAGCCAGTATAAAACACGGATTCCACGGTCGTGATGAATAGCCAAACCCACACCCCTAGACCCCTACGAGAGCGGCAAGCAACCCTACCAATTCTAGAGTTAGGAGACCCGGACTCGACTTTTCGAGTTGGTCTCCTACTGGACTCCAGAACCCGGTTACTTGTGCTCCCCTCTTTGGGTCTATCCTAGTGCGGAAAAGTAAATAATATACAGAAGGTGACATCTTCCGCAACCTGGAAGTGCCCCAATAAAAGAATATTACATACAAGTTTTTACATGAATGAAAATGAAAAACACTCATCTCACATAAAAACCCCCGGCTATTCAAACACGACGATCCAATATAACATATCCAGCAACACATAACATCACATGTCATCAACGTAAGTAAATATGCGCATCCCAATTGTCGTTGACATATAACAACGAAACCGGCGATATCACATATTACACTTACGGTCACAGAAAAGAAAGTGTAAAACTACAACAGTTGGAATCCGCAACCTGCATAGACATCGCATGCCTAATCAAATGAATTCCTTAGACATCACATGCCTAACAATTATAAACCCCGCATTTTAGTCTCAAAATCGAAAATACTTTTCAATATCAAGTCGGGTAATTCAACAAGATTCCCGACATCCTGATCGAATACTCGTCGCAAACTTTAGTAGACGGCCGCACCCCCGATACCGTCGACGAAGTGCACCAAGGCGGAACACCGCTGCCGCGAGCACCCGAACGGATGCTTTCGGCGACGGGGTTCTCCTACAGTCACTTGGTCGGGGCTATGGAGTGAGGCTGTCTATTAAGTTTACCCGGCGAGTATCCGCGTACGCTACGTGATTGCGACGGACCTTTGATCGCATCAAAATTCCGTGGCAACCGATCAAGTGAGACTAAACCGCTAGATTTATAACATTCATTCAGTTATCTCATAACTTATTGTGAATTCCAATTATTGTATCCCATTCCAGATAAATAGAAAATGTTAAACTTTTCGATCGAACAGTCAAACACCCAAGTTTTCCCGATACAGATCAACACATGAAATAAGTCTAAAAACATTCAGTTCGTGCCTCAGTACCAACGGTCCAGCCGTAGAAGGGTCAAGCCAACACCTCACATGTGGTACGCCGTACTGCCCCAAACCCTAAGGTTCAAAGGGCAGTTCAAGACAGTCACATAATCGAGTTAAGGTTTGTTGTCTTCTAGAGGGTCCATCGAGTTACTTGCACTACTCAGAACGTCTTTAAACCACAGAAAAATCCAACATTTGGAAATTTCCCGGCAGGGGAAAAAGTGGGTATTTATATCCGGTCGAACTTTTTAACATATTCTAACATATCCGGAAAGCAACATAGACAAAGTCTGATAATCCGATCGATTCATCGAGTCCCAATACACCCCAGAAAATTCAACTCATGAATAAATTTTAAAAATTCCCAGAAAATCCAGAACCTAAAAATATAAATTACTGTGCAAAAATAATAAAATAACATGATAAAGTTGCCGCGGAACCGCCGCACAAGCAATGCTTGTGCCGCGGTTCCGCCGCACTATTGATGAGTCAATGGATAATTTTTGCACCGTAATTCTTATATTTCCCTGCTGAATTTTTTAGCAATTTTTAATATGGAAAAATCCCATTTTTTAGAAAAAGTCCACAGAGCATATACGGGTTAGGGTTTCGGGTCGATCGGGTTTCAAACTTCGTCTACGCATCGCCTAAGGCTCTAGCTAGGCTCTGATACCACTGTAGGGTTCCTAGGCACACTAAGGAGGTCTCACATGGCATCAACCATGCCAATTTCAAATTTTACGGTGCCGAGAAAGCCTAGACTACGGATCGTTAACTAGATATCTAGGCGATAACAAAAACTAGTAGACAACTATACTATGAGAACGGAAATACAACCTTTGTAGATCCGGTGCTCCACCTCCATAGCTCCGCGATGAAGTCCCCTTGCTGTCCAAATCGAATCCCGGGCTCTAGCGTCGGCTTCATCAGAGAAAAAGCGGGCTAGGTCATCGACGACGATGCCGAAGATGATCTACGTCGAGGCATCGCTAGATCAAGCTCCAACTTCACCAAGTCAAGAAAACTTGTGAAGGAAACACACTCTACTACTTGGCAAGAGGTAGAGGATGAAGAAATAGGAAGTGGGTTCACTTTAGAATTGGATTTCTCACTCATTTCATCAAGTCACCATTGATGAAGACTAGGTTTTCTTCTTGAAGAAGAAGAAGAAGAAGAAGAAGATGATAATTTTATGATAAGTTATTAGAATAGAATAGAAAAGAATAATAAATCTTATCATAATATAACCATGGTCAAGTGTAGAGAATGAATCATGGTTAAGTGGAATGGTTAGGGTTAAGCATGAGACAAAATGGTGACTTAGTCAAAGCTTCATGAAGCTTCAATATGTATCCAAAGAAAGCCACCATTTTTCTTTATGCTAAGCATTTTCCAAAAATCAATAGATAAATAAATAAGTGAATAAAACAAAACCCTAACCATTACCATATAACCATGGTTTGATCTTTACACAAAAACCCTAGCAAACATGTATCATCAAACATGATACAATCAAGTGCACAAAAATATATCACATATACGATGTGCACATGCGAGTGAGAAAATCCATCTTAAGTGAACCGATACTAGTTAATGCAAAGTAATATATCAAATATATCATTATGCATTAAATCATTAAATCAACGCTTGATTTAATGATCCGGTCATATCGTATATAACCGACTAATATCAACAGTAACAACTTATCGAATCAACACTTGATCCGATAACCCGGCTATATCACATATAACCGATCAATGTCACAGATCGCGAGAATCGAATACAGTATCACATACTGGTATCATTCTCGGTCCCGCACATAGCTCATATGCGCTCCTATTTCGTTTCGCTTGAGCCAGGAAACCTCTGTGTAGGACTCTAAAGACTCGTCAATACGCCGGCAGCAGGTGATGATCATATCAAACACCCACAAGCCGCAAGCGGTCTGCTAAACGTAACGGCCACCCAGGTATTGAGCGATCAGAAGATCGACGAGCAAGCCCGCTCACACTCCAGTGAATCCAACCAGTAACACTTACCGTACAGTCCGGTCTGATCGTCTGATATGTCGCATATCTTGCCTAGGGGTGGTAAACGTCAGACCCCAATAGCTCGATAAGTCGTGTCGATATGAGGTCTATAACAATTCGAGAAACTACTGGTAACACTTACCAGTAAATCTCAGCAACCCTGGCCAGGGATTTCCGGTTATAGCCAATCGAACACAGCGCAACATCAACTCCCTATACCGGGAGAGACGAATCCCCTCCTATCGCTCATTGCCTCCATGTGATTCGGGACTGTACCCAAAAACCACCGTTTTGCACGCCCTCTTGGATGTGGTAAGATGGAAATCAAAGCACAGTGGGAACCACACAAGACTCTATGACGATCTCGGGTCAACAGACTACTCTGTACCAGTGTCACTAGAGAACTGCCATCTGACGTAAGGTATAATACCATCTGGGAGTTCTCGGCGAGTCCGTCCAGTGTACCCAGTCTCCACTGAGCACCCGTATATCATCTCTGATGTCAAACACCAATGGATATGGGATCATCCATCGCCCATCTGTATGGGTCGAGAAGGTATACGCTAGTCTACACTGGTATATCGATGCCCCGTCTCGATACACCCACGACTAGGGACCTTGAAGGATGTACTTATGGACTACCATGTCCCCACTAGTATGATCCGCATCATAGTCCAGGTAGTCAAGTACACATCCTAAGGGCTTTACCAACATGTAACAGAGAGACAATCAGTGTACACGTTAAGGTAAAGAGTAACCAGATAGCATACTATCATGTCGAGCAAGAAAGTCCTCCCTATATATGTCTAAGCATCCACTACAATATACATCCAATGTATAGTAATGGCCTCTAGGGCATACATATAACTAACAGCGGTCTGTGGTTAAACCCACTGCCAGCGTAGTGTCGAGTCTTGAGAGTCCCACACAGAGAGTTTCCCTGCACTGGGCAAAAGGTGTAGAGGCGGTATGGTTTTACGGCAAGGCTACGATCACTTACGTGCACTTGTGCGCATATGATGTTCGGGTAGACAATACTAGTGGGCTTTGGTTTAAGCCGGATCCTAGTATTGTATAGATGGATTGGTTTTGTCTTCTGTGCATTCGCATTCTACGGAATGCGGATGCGGGTGTGTATGCACGGTTGTGAGGAGTGAAGAAAGAGGTGCCTCATTGGGGTTCTGACCGTTGATTCGGTCAAAACCATTACGAGGTGAGGAAAATATTTACTAATCCTTTTAATGATAATTGTGCTATGGCTAATTGCTTTGACTATTTGACCATGCTTGACAATTTGACCTAGTTGACCATTGTTGACTTGGATATTTCTTGTGAGCTCTAGACTCTTCTTTGGCTTTGGTTTTATTAAGACATGATAGTGGTCAAATCAACTTAGCCATCATAATTATCATAAAAGATTGGTTTTTATTTTTTCCATGTCTCATTATCTCATTTGCATTCTCTCTCGTCACTTAGGCTCTCAAGCTTTGCTCTTCTTCTTCTTCCTCCTCACTAGAATTCCCAAAAGGTCTCATGTGTTGAGCAAGTTGGGGTTCAAATAGACAAACAAAACCACCATCATATTCTACATCACCTAGGGCATCAAGAATAGCAAACTTGTTGCCCTGGTTACCTCGGTTTGAGGTGGAGCTCAGACTATAGACTCTCGGGTGGATCGTCTTCGACTTTAGGAGGCTGCGGAGGTGACCAAGATCCAGATCGATCCTCGGAGCTTGCATGAACGAGGAGGATAGCGGAGAGAAGAACCGAAGGACTGTTTTCGTGAGGTATAATCTCCTAAGCATAGTAGATAGAACCTCTAGTTGTTTGTTAGCAATGGTTTGGCAAAGATCCTCAAGCTTTAGTCTATGTTACCTTGTGATAAAAAATTTGTTTTATACCTATTCCGCCTCCCCGTAAGTACCGGGGTGGATAACGTAGACTTACAGTGGTATCAGAGACTCGCTAAACCATTACTAACTTATTAGCAAAGTGTTGGAAATTCGATCGCCGGAAAAATCACAAAAACACGTCAAAACGGCACGTTTTCTGTCGATTTTAAAAACTGGTCCAAAAATTTTTCCAGGGACCTTAAAAATACGTGCAGGCTTTTTTAAGAAGACCCAAGAAAAACGAGATCGTGACTCAGTGAGACCGCCGTGGAAGCGCGGCGAAACCATGGGTTTCGCCGTGGATCCGCGGCCGAGTCGACTCCGAGTCAGCTCGTTTTTCCTGCAGAATGTCTATCTTGGTGTTTTGTGATTTCTCTGATATTTTGTTTCTGCCCAGATTTTGTTGAGTACTGTGTTGTGTTTGGGGTAGATTCAAATCTGGTAATCGATCGAAATTCTAAGTACTTTAGCTAATCGGATCTTCTGTGATGTGATATATGTACTGAACATTTACTAATCGCTATACGTCGATTAGTGGGGGTTGTATATATCTGTGATCTGTGATATTGGATTGTGTATATGGACTTGTTGATTTGTCGTGGATGAATAGCCGGGGATGTGAGATGAGTGTTTATTTATCTTTCATTCAATGTAAAATTTGTAATTTGCTGTAATATTATTTTATGGCCGCACATCCGGGTTGAGGTTGTAGCCGCCATTGTATATTATTTCTTTTACTGTTTTTGCTCCTAGGATAGACCCAAGATGGGGTGCACAAACTACCGGGTACTTTGAAGTGCCGAGTGGCCTACTCACGTTGTTGAGGGAGGTTGCTTCACTTCGGGTACTTGGCGGGTAGTTTGCCGCACCTGTAGGGGTCTAGGGTGGGGTTTGGCTATTCATCGCGACCGTGTAATTCGTCTTTCGTTGCAGGTTCGAACGAAACGCGGATTCCTAGCATATCCAATGTGTTCATCTGTGATCTGGAATGGTTATCGTTGCATCTGACGAATATATATATATATATCTATATATGATATCTAGTAGGTGTTGCTTATGTTTTGCATCCGCGCTAGTCCAGCTCCCGCTCTGTCGTTAATTAAGTAACCTAACGGGTGATAACGGGGCCCCGTGGCGAATGCGGATGGCATAAGCGTACGTCATATTTTCGTTGTTTTCTGCAATGGTAGGATTAATTGATAGGACACATTATATTAATGCAAAGAAAATAAACCAAAGTTAAATCGTTGGAACAATTTCAAAACCACTCGGTTTTTTCCAAAACAGAAAACTTTTTAAAAAAAAGTAGAGCTTAAACCACTCCTTTTAAAAGCTATCAAGGTTCCTTCGATTATATCAAGTTCACTACGTTCACAGTTTCGCCAAAACCATTCGTAGCCCTCCGTCAGTTCATATGAATATTCAATAGTATTCAAGCTATGTTTGTTGACCTTTGTCAAGGCATAGTGATAGGTAGCTGTTGGGTGTTCATATGTAGTATAGATAGATGCGTTGGTTTGGGACAGTCGTATTACCTTGTTGACCTTCGTCAAGGGTATATACGGGTGGGCTCAAATTAACCTGGACAATGATGGGTAGAATTTAACATGTGACTTATGATTTATTGACCTTCGTCAAGGTCATAAGAGCATGGGGCAAAAATCCACATCGGGAGTTTCTAAAGAAACTGAAACTTGCTAGTGCTGCATACTATTTGGAGTTTGATAATGTTGGTAGGATTCCTTCAGCATTATCTCATAATGATATTTGGATCCCGATCCTGCTGTGAGTATCCGCTACTCCTCGGGAGACTTTTCACTTAACGATCAATGCTATAAACCAAGTAGGTGTCTAGAAAGGTGTTAGCGGGGCTACGCCCATAGGGAAAAGATGTTATTTAATTAAGGAACTTCGCGAAAGTGTCGTAAAACCTCCCTCGAAGTACCGACACCAGCCTGGCTGAACGGTTAAGCAAGTATTGTACGGTGAGATCAATCCCGACTAATTCTTCTTTTATGGTTTGAGGAAGGATTCGAGAAACAGTGGGAGCCATCCTGTTTAGATAAACTAAAAACCAATCTAAACTTGCAAGAGCATCATACTAAGTGTTTTCTTCTCTCTCTCTTAATTGCAGCGACCCAGTGACCAGACATAGGTTATATCTAGATAATAAAATGACTGAATCTGACTGTTATGACTGGCAAAGGTCTGTCCAGATGTCCATTACCCATGACAAGCTGGGACACCTCTTAACTAATCAAACCCCTGCCGTCTCAGGACCAGTTTTCCCTGTCACGGGTATTGATATCCGTAAGACATTGGAAAAAGACTGTGCGAATGCCAAGTGCCTCGTGTTGGCCTCAGTTGATGGTGCATACCAGAGACAGCATGAGAAGATGGACCTAGTTTCTATCTTCCTCCATAACAAAGATTTATATAGAAAGCAATCTCGTATCGCAAGATATGAGACCTCGAACAAATTGCTTCAAGCGAGGTTGGCTGTCGGGTCATCTGTAGGGGGCAACGTCCTTACAGAGACTAGCTATTTTGATGAGCTCACGGACCTGAAGACCACATTGAAGAACGGGTCAAATACTGACTTGATTCTACAGTCTCTGCCCTATACTTATAGCCTGAAGGAAACCAGGGAAGAAGAAGGAAAGGGAAGGGCAAAAGTTTCGGGACTGGATGTAGTGAAGGAGGGACGTTCCTATTGTTACAGGAAAGGACATTGGCAGAAGGATCGCAGGGCTTTGAAAGCCAGTAGCCAGGATTCAAAGCATGTTGTGGCTTCGGCTTCGGATGTGTTTGTAATAGAAAACTGTATGTCAATTAACTCTACTTCCTGGGTACTGGATACCAGATCAGGATTTCACATCTGTAATTCATTACAGACTTTGAGAAACCGTAGAGTTATCAGGGTAGGTGATATGACTCTCAAGGTTGCTAACGGAATGAGCGTGGATGCTGAATCCGTAGGGGAATATCACCTTGGATTGACAAGTAGGCAGATATTGATTCTATGTAACTGTTTGTATGTACCTAGTCTAGCTTGTAATATCATATCTGTATCCTTACTCTCTAAGGAAGGATATGATTTTACATTTGTAAGCGATGTGGTCCACATCCACCTAAATCAAGTTCTGATTGGGTCAGGTACATTAGAAAACGGAATATACGTATTGAATCAAGCTCAGGTTATCAGTGTCCAGAACACACTTAAAAGAAAGTCTCCGGAAACAAATTAGGCTTTCTTATGGCATTGTAGACTGGGTCACATTAATGAGACACGGTTAACAAAGTTACATAAAAAGGGATACTTGAATCCGTTCGAGTATCAGCCTTATGCTACTTGTGAATCTTGTCTCATGGGAAAGATGACAAAGACCCCGTTCACTGGACACGGAGTAAGAGTGAGCGAGCTCTTGGGACTCATACACAGTGACGTGTGTGGTCCAATGTCTACACATGCGCGAAGTGGTTATTCATACTTCATTACTTTTACGGATGATTTCTTTAGGTATGGACATAACTTCCTGATGAAGTATAAATCCGAGGCCTTTGAGAAATTTCGGGAATACAAGAATGAAGTTGGAAAAACAAACAGGCAAAAGTATCAAGACACTGTGATCTGATTGAGGTGGTGAATACTTGAGTGCCGAGTTTCTGGGCCACTTAAAAGAGAATGGAATTCTCTCTCAGCTTACTCCTCCATACACACCACAACATAATGGTGTATCGGAAAGGCGGAATCGAACTCTATTGGATATGGTTCGTTCCATGATGAGTAAGGCTGAGTTACCGCGATCTTTCTAGGGTTATGCACTAGAAATAGCTGCATATCTTCTGAAAAAGGTTCCAACCAAGACTGTGCCTACCACTCCATATTAGATGTGGAGTGGGAAGAAACCCTGTCTTAAGTATCTTAAGACATGGGGATGTCCAACTTTTGTAAAGAGGCGGCATGCGGACAAACTCGAGGCACACTCAGTACTGTGTAAGTTTGTGGGATACCCCAAGAACTCCAGAGGGTATCTTTTCTATTCCGCAGAGGAACAAAAGGTTTTTGTTTCTCAGCATGCCCACTTCTTGGAAACTGAATTTTTAGAAAATCAGATAAGTGGGAGCGCAATAGAACTGGAAGAAAATCAGATAAGTGGGAGCGCAATAGAACTGGAAGAAAATCAGATAACGAGGAGGATAGCGGAGAGAAGAACCGAAGGACTGTTTTCGTGAGGTATAATCTCCTAAGCATAGTAGATAGAATCTCTAGTTGTTTGTTAATAATGGTTTGGCAAAGATCCTCAAGCTTTAGTCTATGTTACCTTGTGATAAAAAATTTGTTTTATACCTATTCTGCCTCCCCGTAAGTACCGGGGTGGGTAACATAGACTTACAACAACAACTTTTATTTATTAACATTCTTTTGTACAATGCATGAAAAGGAAATACAACTGAAATAAAAAGATGCCTAAACAATGGTATAACAGGAAATGAAAAGTACTGAATGGAAAATGTACAATGAAACTAGAGCTCTGGTTCTTCAGCAAACTGCTCCAAGTCTTCTGCAGATGGCTCGATCTCTGCCGGGTCCAAACCACCTGACAACATTCAAAGAAGAAAGGATAGAATGTCGTCAGCGAATATGTCGCTCGGTAAGTCCCAAAGATAATAGGAAAGTATAGTAGACAGAATAAGAAGGTATCTTTTAAAGTTGTATTATCTTGTTGTATTGTTGTGTTACCACTGTTGTTTGTAGCTTGGTACAGAAGGATGCCAGTGTATACGATATGGGTCTCTATATGCTAGAGACCAGAGCAAACGGAATGTACAAGGAACCGTTAAGCCACGGTACAACAGCAACGGAATATAGGTTAGGTGTCTTAATCTTACCGCCTCGTGCCACTTTTAACACCTTCCGTACCAATCTACCCCTTAAACCCCGTAATGTTTTATTTGTATTGTTTTGTAATGTAAATTGAATTGAGGGTATAATTGTAATACTGACCGAAACCATGATATCAGTAAACGGATGTATCCGCAGAATCATGTAAGTGGAATAACTGGAGAACCATGTAAATGGAATGTATATCCATGGTTCGGTTCAGTCAAGTCGTATATATTGATAATTGGATTCATGGATTCATGTTGAAGATTGTAGATTGTAAATTGACTTGAATCATATTCAAGTCAGATTAATCAGACTCAAACTCGAGTCAGACAATTAGAAATGTAAATCAAACTCTTGATTATTCTTAAACTTATAATTGCTAGGGTCCTTAGGGTAATTTGTAAAACTTGAGGGGGGTTTATGTAAAAATACTTTTATATACTTTTCAAAATACACCTCAAGTATTCGTTATTCGTCTTTAGAGTTTTAATGAAGGTGGATTTTGTATTGTGATATTTCTAGTGAAAATATCCTAGTTTCAGAAATAAAGGTATTTATTTGTAAAATTGATTTATTTGGAATTCATTGTATTTTAGTGAAAAATTTATTCTTGTGATTTTTAGAAAAATATGGAATATTTATATCTTAACAAAATAGATAATTTAATGATATATATATATTTATACAAAAATAATTTTAATAAATATTTTAAAGTCTAGAAAATCTCATTTTCTTAAGATATCGTATTTTAAATCTTTCGAGATCGAATGCTCCTTGCGGAGGCCTGAATTTCGCACTACTAAGCCCGAGAGTGCGCGATAAACCGCACCATCCCGAGCGGGTTCCCCAAAGATTGTAGAGGCACTTTGCAAAGATGTCAATTTTTCCGGATTTTCTAAAGGATTTACATAAACCGCACCATCCGCATTTTCTAAAGGATTTAGTATTTGACTTAGGAAACCGTAGAACATAGAATTGTTTGATTGGTGTTTAATAGTCAATATAAGGATGTTTAAGTATGATTGTATTAGTGAGAAGTGGAATTGTATAGAAAATCGAATCGGAAATCGGATTTGTTCCGATTCCGTTAGGTTTTGTAATTTCGTATTTTAAGAGTGGAAAAGAGAGCTAGAAAAGGGACTTACGGGTTTTAGATTAAACAAGGGAGTGAGAGGGAACTAGAGGGATCGCCGATGTATTGCATCGTCGCCGGTAGTTCCTAAAAACGGTCGCCGGAAGTTCCGCTGGGAATTCGTCGGAGCTTCGCCTTGAGCTTGTTTTCAAAGTACACGACTCTTGGAAAATTTTTGAGAGAGTGGGCTCAGGATTTTGGGTGAGAGGGTAGATGGTAGGGGGTGTATTTATAGGGTAGGCTAGGGTTAGGGTAGATGAAAGGTTAAAATGAAAAATGTGATAAAATGTATAAAAACTGTATTAAAAGTGGAGTAATTGGGGTTTTAAAAGAGCTCTGGAAGTGGTCTGAGGCTGAAATTTTCCAGGTGCATAGGGAATATGAAAAGGCACAACTTTCATGTTGGGGTTGTCGCCGGAATCGGCCGTGACTCGGCCATGACTCGGTCTGAGGACTGAGTCAGACCAAGTCAAGGCCGATTTGGCCGATTCCCGGCCGAGTTAGGCGGCCGGGATCCCCCCCGACGGTTCATCTAACTCCTGGAAATGTTACATCTTTGGGTGTAGTGGGGTTTTTGTGAGATATGCACGTGAAATAAAGGTTTTAAAAAAATCAATACTAAAAATAATGTGGGGTATAGGATTTGAACTCTGGTGGCTTGATTCAGCAGTGCAAGGTATTACCAATGAGCTACAAGCTCCTTCTTGTAATTATGGTGTGAAATAAATACTTAAAGAGATATCAGCAACATTAAATACTCCAAGTATACTTCGAATTTAAATCAATTCTTTGTACATTAAAAATGGAGTTGTTACAGTCTACCCTCCTTACAAAAATTTTGTCCTTGAAATTTACAACTTTTATTTGAGGACTAGTTTACAAAGAGGTGAGGATATCTTGCACGCATATCATCTTCTCTTTCCCAAGTGGACTCTCCTGGAGTGTCTTTCCTCCACATTACCCGGACTAAGTTAACTTTTTTGTTCCGAAGTGTCTTCACTTTCCTGTCCAGGATCTTCACAGGTTGTTTCTCACAAGACAATTCGGGTTGTATAGTGAGCTCGGAATGATCGAGAACATGGCTGGGGTCACTCACATACTTTCTGAGTTGGGATATGTGGAACACATTATGCACTCCTTCCAATGAGGGTGGAAGCGCTAAGCGGTATGCCACTTCACCGACTCGTTCGAGTATGTCGAACGGTCCAATGTATCTCGGACTTAATTTACCCCATCTTCCAAATCGGATCACTCCGCGGTTCGGAGATATCTTCAAGAATACGTGATCTCCTGGCTGGAACTCCAAGCGTCGTCTCTTCGCATCAGCCCAGTGTTTCTGTCGTTCTTGGGCTATGCGCATTCTTTCCCTGATAGTACGAACCACATCAACAGTCACTATTATCATCTCTGGTCCAAGGAGTTCCCTATCCCCGATGTCGTCCCAACTTAATGATGATCGACACTTTCTTCCATACAATGCTGCAAAAGGTGCCATTCCTATGCTTGCTTGGTAGCTGTTATTGTACGCGAACTCCACAAGATGCAGGTGATCTTCCCACGATCCTTTGAAGTCTAGCATACACGCTCTGAGCATATCCTCCAAGATCTGAATAGTTCGTTCCGACTGACCATCTGTTTGTGGATAATAAGCCGTGCTGAAGTTCAGACTTGTTCCCAAGCTTGCTTGCAGACTCTGCCAAAATTGCGATCGGAACCTGGTGTCACGATCGGAGACAATACAGACCGGTACTCCATGAAGTCTCACAATTTCCTGTATGAGTTCATGAGTATCAGAGATAGTACATTTTGAAGAGTTTAAATCTTAAATAGATTATTAACTCCATGCACTTCTTTGCTAGTGCGTCAGTTGATTGGCCAACCCGAAATGGGATGAAGTGAGCCGATTTCATGAGTCGATCCACAATGACCCATATAACATCGTTACCCTTTGTGCTGCAAGGGAGAGCAGTCACAAAATCCATCGTGATGTGTTGCCACTTCCATTATGGGATTGGTAACGGTTGAAGTAGTCCAGCTGTCCTGTGATGTTTAGCCTTTACTTGCCGACACACCAAACATTTTGAGACGTTTCTGGCTACTTCACGCTTCATTCCATGCCACCAATAATTCTGACGTAGATCTTTGTACATTTTGGTACCTCCAGGATGTACTGAGTAGGGAGAGTTGTGAGCTTCCTTCATTAACTCTTCCCGTACAGGACCTTTTGGTACACACAATCCGCTGCCGTATCTCAAAAATCCGTCTTCATGGATGATGAAATCTGTTCTGAGTCCATTCTCCACTTGTTCTCTGATCCTTTACAACTTAGCATCACTTGCTTGAGCTGCCTTGATCTGATTGACAATGGTTGATTGAACTTGTAAATTCATCAAACTTGAAGCGTTACCTGGCATGACTACTTCAATCTCCATCCGATTTAATTCTTGTTGAAGCTTCCACTGAGCGGTGAGATTCATTGCTAATGGTTGGCGACTAAGAGCATCAGGTACTAGGTTCACCTTCCCTGGGTGATATTGTAAGTTGATGTCAAAGTCCGCCATGAGTTCTAACCATCTTCTCTGCCGCATATTCAACTCCTACTGAGTAAACACGTAATTCAGACTTTTATGATCTGTGTTGATGTTCACTCGTTCACCAAGTAGATAATGGCGCCAAATCTTGAGAGCAAAGATGACGCTACCAACTCCAGATCATGCGTCAGATAATTGCGCTCATGAGTCTTCAGTTGTCTTGAAGCATAAGCCACAACCTTATCGTGCTGATGTAGAACACATCCTCAGAACGTTCCTTAGAGCTTGATGGAACTGACGAGGAGGTGGTGCAGCTTGTGGTCCTCTGGGTGGTGCAGGTAGTGCAGGTCTTGGAGCAGGGGCTTGGATGGCTGGGTGTTGTGGGTAATTGTTTGCTGGCCTGGGTGCAGCAACTGGGTTTTGCCTTTGGGGACAAGACCCAATATCATGAGTAGCTGAGCCGCAGACTAAGCAAAGACAGTTGGCTCGCCGGCAGTCTTTCATCATATGTCCGGCTCTCTTGCAGTAGGTACAAAAGGCTGGGCTGGGACGATGGTTCGATACTCCGGGTCGCCTTGGCACAAAAGGTGGTCTGGACGAGGCTCCTCCTTCCATCTAGTTGGCAGGGCGCTTAACTCCTGCAGACTGAGGTCTGCCCCTTGCTTTTATCATTTCCTCATAACTGCGGGCAGCTTCCAGAGCATCCTCATGCATCAGAAATTTCCCTGTGGCGAGTGCAGCCCGAATTTCCTTGTCCAAACCTTGTTAAAAGCGACGGGCTCTGATCTCGTCCGTCGGTATCAAGTGTGCCGCGAATCTGTTTAAAGGATTGTGTTAGTTGTGTATTATGTGATATTTTAGAAATTTCAAATACTGTGACATATCTTACCGACTTAGCATGGTGAATTCAGCGTCATATTCATCCACTGACTTGTCCCACATCGAACCTTGTTGTAGATGAATGAACTGCTGCTCCATGGCAAACCTGGCAGTCACAGGGAAGTACTTCGCGTCGAACTTCTCGCGAAAAGTCTTCCATTCAATAGGCTGTACAAGACGGTTTTCTTCCGCCTTCCACCAGTTGCGACCATTGTCCGTGAGCTGCAGTTTCTCCATACGGACCCTACCTATGTCTGGCACTTGTGCTGCCGCCAGATCATCCTCTATGCTTTGTGCCCATTCCTCAGCTTCAAGAGGACTTCCCTTTCCGGAGAACTGCTTGGGATGTAAAGCCCTGAATTGCTTTACCCCAGGAGCGTCAGTCTCGGGACGGTTCAGGAGTTGTTGCTGTCCCTCGAGAAGGCTGCGGATCACCTCAAGTAGCACTGTTTGCTCGGTGGGTGGCTCAGGGACAGCAGGAATGATTGGTAGTGGAGGTGGAGGTGTGTTGTTGACGTTGGTGCTGGTGTTGTTCGGGGAATCCATAACCTTGAAAAAAAATTTGGGTTAGGACAGATTCAAAGTACATGATTCAAAGAATAAGAAATGATGGGATTCAAGGAACATGAATTGTAAAGAATGTTTTAGTTGCTGGTTCTTGTGTTATATTGCTTAGGTTGTTCACGCAGAACAGAACTGCATGATAGAGTTTCATACAGCTCTGACCTGCATGGGCCACCAACAAAACCTGTCACGCCCCGGTTCCCGGTATACGGCGAAGGGGACGCGGCTGGTCCGCTACATATATACTCAGAAGTACATACGCTAAGCGTATCTAAGCAATATAAAAGTAAATACACAAGAGACAAGATATAATAAAAAAAACAACTTATATTTATTAACATTCTTTTGTATAATGCATGAAGGAAATACAACTGAAATAAAACGATGCCTAAACAATGGCATAACAGGAAATGAAAAGTACTGAATGGAAAATTGTCACGCCCCGCTTCCCAGAGTGCGCTAAGATAGGCACGTGACAGAGCCAACCATGCTACTTGTGGATAGGAAATATCCCTCCACAGTCACATTACGGCTATAAAGATATTAAGAATAATAATAAACTATCTAACACATGTCCATAGGCCAAAATAAACGAGTCAAGAATAAAATAATATGCGGAAGCAATAGATCCAATAAACAAAACACCTGGAAAGTAAAACTGGATACCAACTGGATCCTCATTGCTCGGCCTAATGGCGGAAGTACTCTTGATCAGCCTGTGACAAAGATAGAGGATCTGGGCCATGCAAAACCCAGACGTCAGTGCGTCATAACTTCAATAATAATATAATCAGGGGGTAGCAAGACATGCAGGCACGAGTATGAACAGTAATAAAGGTATAACAGTAAAGTAAATAAGGACAGTGAAGGGTAAGGCATAGGTGATGCGCAGTGAGTAATCTAAACTGGTCTACTGGGTTAATTACTCTCAAGTCTTTAAAATCAATTTGATGAATCATCGATGTAACTCAATAGTATCCCGTGCATGCCCGGGACCACGGTCAAGATTCTCGGGCTGAATCCGAGATGTGCCGCTAGGCAGTAAAAGGTAGTATGTAACGATGAATGATGTCAGCGGTATCATCCCGGGGCTGGCCTAGCCCATAAGACTGATCAATAAAGGCATCGAACTGTCGACTTACAAGTCAGGTTTCATCATTGATTTCCCCATACCCCCAAGTTATGTGTTCAAGTCAGGTATTGATAAATCTGGAGCTAATGCCAACACACGATCATGCAAGTGCAGGTTTGTCTGGATAGACAATAGGAAATGTCCGTAAGGACAACAGGTCAGGATTGTCGGCATTAGAAACAGGATCAGGTAACATGTCAAGTAGTGATATATCAGGTCATGTCAGGTAGTGTACATGTATTAAGTCATCTCAAGTAATGGTGTATCAGGTATCAAGTCAAGCAGTAGTATATCAGGTCATGACAGGTAGTGCACATGTGTCAAGCGGATGCTTATACTAAAACTATAGCAAGTACGGATGCACGGTAAAGCATGGATGGACAAATATTTTGTCAGGGGTTATATCATGACTATATAGGATGCACAGTTATCATGCATGGTGCACTAATACAACAGTATCATGAAATAATATGGTCTCGGTGTGCAACTAGATATGTAATAAACCGTACGGATACAGACGGATACTATAAAACTGTAAATTGGTAAAATTTGTTGAATATTAAAACACAAGCACTATTATTTATTAAATAGATATTGATATAATAATATTAATATGAATACCATATTTAAATCGATTAATAACTATAAAAGTGGTATTGATTAACCATGCACAAGAAAGTTCCGTTCAGAAATTCAGCGTCACCCTGATTTGTAAAATAGCTTAAAAATAACAAACGTTCTCCAAAAGGGACGTGTCTTATACCAAAACAAATATAATTCAATAAGGTTTTCATTTTTATAAGTATAAGCATCTCAGGTTGTCCCTACAAAAAGCTATGAACATTCGAAATTGAAAGTTTGCTGCTGGAATTTCCCTGGACAGCAGTTTAGAGACATTTTCATTTGCATTTTACGTTATTTAAACAATTTATTTTGCAAGTAAATATTTTATAGAGTTATAGTATTCTGAGTTAGCTTCGTAACGAACTAAAGAACACATACTAATGATTTTTCTATGATTTATTATGAATTTTATAAGGTAAGGTGTACAGTAAATTTCAGATTTGTCGTATCCGCTTTGCGACGACGTTTCATGCGTAAACTATAATATTTTCAAATGTATAATATTATAAAATGCAGATTATAAACTAATTAAAGATAATAATAAGAAATATTATGACGATATATATTTTAAATGATATGGATGCAAATGGGTATCACATAATCGTAAAATGATAAACTAACAAGTGCAGAACATATAACTAAGCAATATGAAATGTAACTATTCAATTTGATGCAGTATATGATAGTATAGTATGTAACAAGATATGTTTTCATGACCTAGATCTGAAATGATATGAATAGATGCAAACGGAACATCGAAAAGTTATAAAATTAAACATGGGGTGCATGATTTAAAATACATGTGTGATATTTATTTAAATAGGTATATAATGATTTAAATAGCATGTAGCAAGATTAACTTGCCTAGACGGAACAAGAACGGATGTGTACGGAACGTCCTTCGTCGGCGAAATGTTACGATGCGCGCACGGTACACGGAACGGTTCCAAACAACGCACGAGGGTGATCACGCAAGTCAGGTACGTTCACTGGATCACTCAGATCGTCAGCGACGAGCACAGCTCTGGCGGTGATCACCGGAATTAAGAAACAAGATCAAGAAAAAGAAGAAGTAAGAAGAAGAAGTAAGAAGAAGAGGCTGTGTATTAAATAAGGAAAGAAAAATTAAATAAATAAAAAATATATAAATATATATATGCAGAGGAGAGAGAGAGAGAAAGGGGTTGTTAGTTTGTTAGGAAATTAGTTTAGATTCAAATTTAAAAAATCTTTTATTACTTTACTAAATTTTAATTTGTATCAATTTATAAAATTAATATTATATAAATAAAATTTGATATTCTGGTAAATACAAACATAGTCCAAAACATGCCCGGGTCGGATCTAAAATTCAGTTTTAAAATACGAAAAATATACATGTCGACCAAAATAAAAAATGAATGTCCGGATAATGAAAAATGCATACCCCCAAGAACGGATGCACGCACGTGCGCGTAGCCATCCAAACAAGTCCGTTTCACTGAACGGGACGAGAACAAGATGAGAGGATGCTACCATGGGGCTAGGGGTATCATGCAGGCCATGCAATATATTTTTAAAATATTTTATGTGACTTAAAATGTTATATTGTAAAAATGCAAATGCCAGTATGTACTAAACATGAACCAGTCTACGTAACAAGTCAGGATAATTCATAAATATGAATCAAATAAGTTCAAGCAAGTGGGTCGGGTCGAATTCAATGTAAAATGTAAAATACTATTTGTAACACCTTAGTTCATTTATACCACTTCTTTTTCTGAGTATTTCTTTATTATGGTTGTTTCTTGTTTTGCTGTGGTTTGGGTGCAAATAGTATTTTTGACATTTGCATTGTATCCGTGACCCGACCTGCTTGCGGGAACCGTCTTGATTCTTGTCTTTGAGATATCCCTGCTAGTTTGTGGGTCCATGCATTTTTTGTTGCATATCTTGCATGCTTGCATTTATATCTGGCTTTTACATTTTTTTAATGAAACAAATAAAGTCAAAGAAAATATTTTAAAAAATATTTAACATGGCCTGCTTGATACCCCTAACCCTGTGGTAGCGTCCGTGCATCTTGTTTTCATCCCGTTCAGTGAAACGGACGTGTTTGGGTGGCTACGCGCACGTACGTGTGTCCATTTTGGGGCATGCATTTTCATTGCCTGATTATTCATTTTAAAATCTGGAAGCTGCATATAATTTTCGTATTTTAAATCTAAAATTTTGGTCCCGACCCGGACGCATTTCTGAATTATTTTGTATCCCGCTAAATTCTAATTATGTTAAATTTCTTTAAATTCGTTTAATATATATCTAACAGCTTATGATTTCTTTATAACTAACGAAATATTTTAACAATTAAATTTTTTTTAAATTTCCAACTCTTTCCCATCTCTATTCCCCTCTGAACCAATCAGATCCCTCTCTCATTCTGACGCCGGGCCCCACCTCTCTCTTCCTTTCTCTTTCTCTCTCTTTTCCTCTTTCTCTCACCCACGCAGATCTCTCTCTCTTCTCTCTTTCTCTCTCCCCGCTACACTCCAACTTTCTTTCTCCTCTCTCTCTATCTCTCTCTTCTCGCGAGCTGTCTCTCTCTCTCCTCTCGCGGTGAGCATGAGTCGCATCACCTCCCGCGCCGATACGATCACCTCCCTTCTTTCTCTTCCTCTCTTCTCCTTTAAAGCCCCGAGAGCTTTCCTTAACCCACCACAACAGCTCCTTCCTCCTCAACCCTAACCCTAAACTCCATCACCTCAACTCACCGAGCTCCTCCTCCTCGCCATCTCCATCTTCTTCCTCCTTCCCGAGCTTTCACCAACACCCCTGCACACCACTACACACCGAGAACCCATCACCTCACCTCATCGTCGACGACACCTTCACCTCGCTGTCGCCATCTCCTTCCTCTCCTCTCCTCACTCTCCTTTTCTCTCCCTCCTACACCAACCCTGCACTCAACTAACCTTCAAACTGCAACCCCAGCCAACACAAAACCCTAACCTAACCCTAGCTGCTCAGTCTGCCGCCAACGACCACCTCTCTAATACACCAGCACCTCCTTTCTGAAACACAGAACACCCACAACTATGTAAGCAGCAATCTCTTCCCTTCTCTCTTCTTCTTCCTCTTTCTTTCTTTTCTTTTTCTTTTCTTTAGTTTCTTGAATCTTGCATTTTCAGCCGTCTCCGGAGCCGGGCTTAACGCCGACGACCCAGGGGAAGTACCTTACCTGCATGATCACCCTCTCGCGTTGCTTGGACCCGTCCCGTGTGCCGTGCGTGCATCGCGACATTTCGCCGACGTGGGACGTACCGTACATATCCGTTTCACGTTCCGTCTAGGCAAGTAAAACATGCTACATGCTATCTATATGGTTTTATAACTATTTAATTGCATAATAAACCTGTAGATTACATATAGTGCCACATGTTCCATTTTTCCTTTCGATGTTCCATATATCATTTTAGATTTGGATCTTGAAGTATACCCTGCTGCATGTTAGATTACAATATCGTGTACCAACGTCCATATTTAGATCACATAATAATTATTTACATAACCCATAGTACTCTTTTAAATAGTTTATAACCGTTCAAATACCTGTTTGCATCTATATCGTTTAATATACATAGTATTGCATCCATATATCAGTTGAATATATAATGTTACAATATTAACGTTCCATACTTGATATATTGTAGTTTAATTAGTATTGGAACTTTAACTTTAACCCTAACCATAACTGTGCATCTATATACCTTAATCTGTATCTGATTGCATTTCACATTACAGTTTCCATTTTATTGTTTCACTAGTACCCCATGCTTGTTTTGTTTACCCATGGTTACGTTAGTTGATTATGAGCACCCACATGACATTTTGTGCACCCCTGACATGACTTGTTACACCTACTACTTGACACGACATGGTACCGTGCACCTCTCGACATGACATGATACCTATATACTACCTGACTTGACCTGATGTACCATGGCTTTACCTGTTACCTGATCTTGTGACTAATGCCAACAAACCTGACCTGTTGTCCATTACAGACATTTCCTGTTGTCTATCCAGAAAAACTTGTACCTGCCTGATCCTGTGTTGGCATTGGCCCTAGATTATTTAATACCTGACTTGAGCACATATAACTTGGGGGTATGGGGAAATCAATGATGAAACCTGACTTGTAACTCGACAGTTCTGTACCTTTTCTGATCAGTCTTACGGGCTAGGCTAGCCTCGGAGTGATGCTACCGACATCATTCGTCATTACCTACCACCCTTTACTGCCTTGCGACACGTCTCGGGTTCAGCCCGAGAGTCATAGACCGTGATCCCGAGCACGCATGGGATACTATTGAGTTACATCGATGATTCATTAAATTGATTTCAAAGACTTGAGCGTAGTTACCCAGTAGACCAGTTTAGAATACTCACTGCATATCACCTGTGCATTACCCTTCACTGTCACTTTTACATTACTGTTATACTTGTTTTACTGTTCATACACATACCTGTATGTCTTGCTACCCCTGTTTATTTTATTGCTTGATATTATGACGCACTGACGTCTGGGTTTTGCATGGCCCAGATCCTCTACCTTTGTTGCTGACCGATCAGGAGTACTGCCGCTGTTAGACCGAGCGGTGAGGACCATATTGGTATCCAGATTTACTATTCCAGGTTTTTATTTATTGGATCTTTTGCTTTCGCATATTATACTATTTCTTGACTCATTTACTCTGGCTTATGGACATGTACTAGATAGTTTAGTTTACTTTGTTGTTCTTTATATCTCTACAGCCGTAATGTGACTGTGGAAGGATAATTCCTATCCACAGGTAGCATGGTTGGCTATGTCACATGCCAACTTTAGCGTACTCTGGAAAGCGGGGCGTAACATGGTTCTTTTGGTATCAGAGACATATGATATAGGTTAATCGAGTTTGATTCTTTTGTATTTGGGTATTGGACCCAATACATGAATCAGAATACTCGTGATTAGGAACATGTCCTGCCACCTTGTTATCGTGATTCTTGAATCATATCTTTCTCGTATCCTTTGCCTTGACGATATGCAAACCGATTTACATCTCGACTTGAAACCTTTTTGGTTCCCCATTGTTTCTCTCCGTTCCTTGATTCTGATACTAGGATTTGGGCGACTTGAGTGGAGTTATGTAATTGTACCCATGAACTGCAGCATGGTTACAATGCAGTATTCTATTTAAGTAACTTGGAATTCTAGTTTTGATTCATTTCCTTGTTTTATGATCGTTATATTACCTTGCTTCTCTCGGTTTCATTGCTTACCAGTTCTTATTTTATCGCCAGCTTGAATCATGTTTACCATACTTAATCTTCTTCAGTATCTTGACTTCGGATGAAGTCATCTCGGTATCTTACATGTTCTTGTTTTTCCTCGCATTAGGATTATTCAATTCTGGTGCATCCCTTTGTTTGTTGTTGTCTTGGGAATGGATTTTCGCGGCACTTTCCACGCTCATATTGATTGTAAGGAAGGAAAAGTGATTCTCCAGATTCCTAGACATCTGGAGCTTGTTTTGCTAGAGGAAGCAGTTCTTATGAGCCAGTCGAGTTTAGGGCTAGGCCGACAAACAATGTTCTTTCGTCGATGGAAGTTGATAAGAAAGAAGCGCCGGCTATAGTTCGAGAATTCATGGATGTGTTCGAAAACATCTCGGGTTTATCGCCAAAACGAGATGTGGAGTTTGCGATTGATCTTGTTTCTGGTGCAGCGCCAATCTCAAAGGCGTATTATCCAATGGCACCAGTGGAGTTGGAAGAAGTCATGAAGCAGGTTACCGAATTGCTTGAGAAGGGTTGGATTCACAGCAGCAATTTAACTTGGGAATCTCCAGTTCTTCTAGTAAAGAAGAAAATGTCACAAGGAGGATGCGCATCGATTATCGAGAATTAAACCAGGTGACTATTAAGAACAAGCATCCGATCCCTCGCATTGATGAATTGTTCGAGCAGCTTAGTGACGCGAGGGTATTCTCAAAACTAGATTTGCGGTCCGGATACCATTAGGTCCGAGTTAAAACAGAAGATAATTGCAAGACAGCGTTCCGAACTCGGTATGGCCATTACGAATATTTAGTGATGCCATTCGGAGTCACGAATGCACCGGCGATATCTATGGACTTGATGAACCGAACCTTTTCACCATTCTGGACTAGTTCATAGTGGTGTTCATTGATGATATTCTGGCCTACTCGAAGACTATGGAGGAGCATGCTGAGTACTTGAAGATCGCACTGCAGACATGGAGGCAAGAATGATCGTATGCAAAGATGAGCAAGTGTGAGTTTTAGCTTGAAGAAGTGAAGTTTTGGGGCATGACGTGTCTGGAGATGGAATCGCCGTTGATCCCGAAAGGATTGCAACAGTTCGAGATTAGCCGATTCCGAAGAATATTGCGGAGATAAGAAGCTTTCTTGGACTCGCCGGGTACTATGGAAGGTTCGTGGAGAACTTTGCTCGCCTGGCGGAGTCGTTGACCAAGCTTACACGCAAGGAGGTACCATTTGTGTGGATGGATAAGTGTGCGTCATCTTTTGAGGCGTTGAAGCAGAGATTGATAACCGCTCTTGTTTTAACTGTGCCAGACAGTTCCGGAGGATTGGTGATTCACAGCGACGCATCTGGAAAGGATTGGGATGTGTTTTGATGCAGCATGGGAAGGTTATAACGTACGCATCAAGACAGTTGAAGACCTATGAGAAGAATTACCCAACTCATAACTTGAAGCTTGCAGTTGTGATTTTCGCTTTTAAGATTGGAGACATTACCTATTGGGCGAAAGGGTCGAAGTATTCACCGATCACCAAAGCCTAAAGTACGTGTTCACTCAGAAGGAGCTAATTATGAGACAGCGTAGATGGTTGGAGCTAATGGCTGACTACGATCTTGATCTTGAATACCATCCGGGGAAAGTTAATGTTGTGCCGGATGCGCTTAGTCGGTTGCCAGCAATTCAGATGTTGACTGCACAGAAGGAATTTATTGAAGACTTTCGGAGATCCGATTTGGAAGTTGTGCTACCGCATTCTTCAGGACAGTTGATGCAGCTGCAAGTACAGTCGTCGTTGATCGAGAGTACTAAAGCAGAGCAATTGCAGGACCCAAGATTGCATAAGTTTCGAGAACAGGTTGAAGCTGGACTTCGAACAGACTACTGCTTCATGAAGATGGTTCGTTGCGATATGGTAGCCGTTTGTGTGTGCCTAAAGGAGATATTCACGAAGGAGTTATGAAGGAGGCACACAGTTCCGCATATTCCGTACATCCAGGAGGCATGAAGATGTACCGAGATCTACGACAGCATTTCTGGTGGGAAGGCATGAAACGAGAGATTGCCGCTTTATGGTAAAGTGCTTGGTGTGTCAGCAAGCTAAGGCTGAACACCAAAGGCTTGCTGGTTTATTGCAACCACTTCCGATTCCTCAGTGGAAGTGGAAACTTATAACCATGGATTTCGTGACGGCTCTATCGCGGAGTCCAAAAGGCAACAATGTAGTTTGGGCAATTGTTGATCGTTTGACCAAGGCAGCTCATTTCATTCCTTTCTGGGTTGGTCAATCAACAGAAACTTTGGCAGAACGGTACATGCAAGAGATTGTAAGATTACATGGTCTATCAGTGAGCATCGTTTCCGACCGTGACACTTGTTTCCTATCACACTTTTGGAGGAGCTTAGAGGAAAGTTTGGGGACTCGATTGAAGTTTAGCATAGCTTATCATCCTCAAACAGATGGCCAGTCGGAGAAAATAATCCAAACTCTTGAGGACATGTTGAGAGCTTGCATGTTAGACTTCAAGGATTCATGGGAAGATCATCTGCATTTGGTGGAGTTTTCGTACAACAACAGTTTCCAGGCGGCTATTCTGATGGCTCCATTCGAAGTTTTATATGGTCGCAAGTGTCGTTCACCTGTTTGTTGGGACGATATTGGAGAACGAAGATTGTTGGGACCGGATTTGATCGTGCAAACAGTTGAGAAGATTAACACTATCCGGAATCATAAGCAGCACAAGACCGATAAAAGAGTTGGGCAGATATATCGAGAAGACCTCTAGAGTTCGCCGTGGGTGATTTGGTAGTCTTGAAGTTATCACCGACTAGAGGGGTGATCTGTTTCGGAAGTCGAGGAAAACTTAGTCCTCGATTCGTTTTACCTTTGAGATTTTGGAGCGTGTTGGAGAAGTGGCATAACGATTGGCGTTACCGCAATCCTTGGTGAATGTTCATGACGTATTTCACATATCTCAACTCCGTAAGTATGTTCGAGATAAAACACATGTGTTGGATCATTCGGAGCTGACTGTACGTGAAGGCTTGACTTTTGAGGAGCAACCGATGTCGATTGAGGATCGAAGGGAAAAGGTTCTTAAGAACAAGGTTATCCCTCTTGTGCTTGTTTCTTGGGGAAATCGCTCACATGGAGAAATCAACTTAGGAACAAGAAGATGAAACCCGACAGAAGTTCCACATCTATTCTTGCAATTTTTGATTGTTTATCCGTTCTTGTTCTTGGAATTTCGAGGACGGAATTCTTTTTGTAGTTGGGTATAATGTAACACCCTAGTTCATTTATACCGGTTCTTTTTCTGAGTATTTATTTATTATGGTTGTTTCTTATTTTGCTGTGGTTTTGGTGTAAATAGTATTTTTGACATCTGCATTGTATCCGTGACCCGACCTGCTTGCGGGAAACCGTCTTGATTCTTGTCTTTGAGATATCCCTGCTAGTTTGTGGGTCCGTGCGTTTCTTGTTGCATATCTTGCATGCTTGCATTTATATCTGGCTTTTACACTTTTTAATAAAACAAATAAAGTCAAAGAAAATATTTTAAAAAATAGTTAACATGGCCTGCTTGATACCCCTAACCCTGTGGTAGCGTCCGTGCATCTTGTTTTCGTCCCGTTCAGTGAAACGGACGTGTTTGGGTGGCTACGCGCACGTACGTGCGTCCGTTTTGGGGGTATGCATTTTCATTGCCTGATTATTCATTTTAAAATCTGAAAGCTGCATATAATTTTCATATTTCAAATCTAAAATTTTGGACCCCTCTGAATTATTTTGTATCCCGCCAAATTCTAATTATGTTAAATTTCTTTAAATTCGTTTAATATATATCTAACAGCTTATGATTTCTTTATAACTAACGAAATATTTTAACAATTAAAATCTTTTTAAATTTCCAACTCTTTCCCATCTCTATTCCCCTCTGAACCAATCAGATCCCTTTCTCATTCTGACGCCGGGCCCCACCCTCTGTTCGTTTCTCTTTCTCTCTCTTTTTCTCTTTCTCTCACCCACGCAGATCTCTCTCTCTCTTCTCTCTTTCTCTCTCCCCGCTACACCCCAACTTTCTTTCTCCTCTCTCTCTCTCTTCTCGCGAGCTCTCTCTCTCTCCTCTCGCGGTGAGCATGAGTCGCGTCACCTCCCGTGCCGATACGATCACCTCCCTTCTTTCTCTCCCTCTCTTCTCCTTTAAAGCCCCGAGAGCTTTCCTTAACCCATCACAACAGCTCCTTCCTCCTTAACCCTAACCCTAAACTCCATCACCTCAACTCACCGAGCTCCTCCTCCTCGCCATCTCCATCTTCTTCCTCCTTCCCGAGCCTTCACCAACACCCCTGCACACCACTACACACCGAGAACCCATCACCTCACCTCATCGTCGACGACACCTTCACCTCGTCGTCGCCATCTCCTTCCTATCCTCTCCTCACTCTCCTTTTCTCTCCCTCCTACACCAACCCTGCACTCAACCAACCTTCAAGCTGCAACCCCAGCCAACACAAAACCCTAACCTAACCCTAGCTGCTCAGTCTGCCGCCGACGACCACATCTCTACTACACCAGCACCTCCTTTCTGAAACACAGATCACCCACAACTATGTAAGTAGCAATCTCTTCCCTTCTATCTTCTTCTTCCTCTTTCTTTCTTTTCTTTTTCTTTTCTTTAGTTTCTTGAATCTTGCATTTTCAGCCATCTCCGGAGCTGGGCTTGACGCCGACGACCCAAGGGAAGTACCTTACCTGCGTGATCACCCTCTCGCGTTGCTTGGACCCGTCCCGTGTGCCGTGCATGCGTCGCGACATTTCGCCGACGTGGGACGTACCGTACATATCCGTTTCACGTTCCGTCTAGGCAAGTAAAACTTTCTACATGCTATCAATATGGTTTTATAACTATTTAATTGCATAATAAACCTGTATATTACATATAGTGCCACATGTTCCATTTTTCCTTTCGATGTTCCATATATTATTTTAGATTTGGATCTTGAAGTATACCATGCTGCATGTTTGATCACAATATCATGTACCAACGTCCATATTTAGATCACATAATAATTATTTACATAACCCATAGTACTCTTTTAAATAGTTTATAACCGTTCAAACACCTGTTTGCATCCATATCGTTTAATAAACATAGTATTACATCCATAGATCACTTGAATATATAATATTACAATATTAACGTTCCATACTTGATATATTGTAGTTTAATTAGTATTGGAACTTTAACTTTAACCCTAACCATAATTGTGCATCTATGTACCTTAATCTGTATCTGATTGCATTTTACATTACAGTGTTCCATTTTATTGTTTCACTAGTACCCCATGCTTGTTTTGTTTACCCATGCTTACGTTAGTTGATTATGAGCACCCACATGACATTTTGTGCACCCCTGACATGACTTGTTACACCTACTACTTGACACGACATGGTACCGTGCACCTCTCGACATGACATGATACCTATATACTACCTGACTTGACCTGATATACCATGGCTTTACCTGTTACCTGATCTCGTGACTAATGCCAGCAAACCTGACCTGTTGTCCATTACGGACATTTCCTGTTGTCTATCCAGACAAACCTGTACCTGCCTGATCCTGTGTTGACATTGGCCCCAGATTATTTAATACCTGACTTGAGCACATATAACTTGGGGGTATGGGGAAATCAATGATGAAACCTGACTTGTAACTCGACAGTTCTGTACCTTTTCTGATCAGTCTTACGGGCTAGACCAGCCCCGGAGTGATGCTACTGACATCACTCGTCATTATCTACCACCCTTTACTACCTTGCGGCACGTCTCGGGTTCAGCCCGAGAGTCATAGACCGTGATCCCGGGCACACACGGGATACTATTGAGTTACATCGATGATTCATCAAATTGATTTCAAGGACTTGAGCGTAGTTACCCAGTAGACCAGTTTAGAATACTCACTGCACATCACCTGTGCATTACCCTTCACTGTCACTTTTACATTACTGTTATACTTGTTTTACTGTTCATACACATACCTGTATGTCTTGCTACCCCTGTTTATTTTATTGCTTGATATTATGACGCACCGACGTCTGGGTTTTGCATGATTTAGATCCTCTACCTTTGTTGCTGACCGATCAGGAGTACTGCCGTTGTTAGACCGAGCGGTGAGGACCCTGTTGGTATCCAGATTTACTATTCCAGGTGTTTATTTATTGGATCTTTTGCTTCCGCATATTATACTATTTCTTGACTCATTTACTCTGGCTTATGGACATGTACTAGATAGTTTAGTTTACTTTCCTGTTCTTGATATCTCTACAGCCGTAATGTGACTGTGGAAGGATAATTCCTATCCACAGGTAGCATGGTTGGCTATGTCGCATGCCTACCTTAGCGTACTCTGGGAAGCGGGGCATGACACTATTCGCACCCAAATCACGATAAATCAGGAAAATACCACAATTAAGGAAATACGAGAACTGGAATTGGTATAAATGAACTAGGTTGTTACATTATACCCAACTACAAAAGAATTTTGTTCTCGAAATTCCAAGAATAAGAAAGGATAAACAATCAAGAAACTACAAGAATAGATGTGGAAACTTCTGTCGGATTTCATCTTCTCATTCCCAAGTTGATTCTCCATGCTTGCGATTTCCCCAAGAAACAAGTACGAGAGAGGTAACCTTGTTCTTAAGAACCTTTTCCCTTCGATCCACAATCGACATCGGTCATTCCTCAAAGGTTAAATCTTCTCGTACAGTCAGCTCCGAATGATCCAGCACGTGTGTTTCATCTCGAACATATTTACGGAGTTGAGATACACGAAACACGTCATGAATATTTGCCAAAGATTGTGGTAACGTCAATCGATAAGCCACTTCTCCAACACGCTCCAAAATCTCGAAAGGCCCAACGAATCGAGGACTAAGCTTTCCTCGACTCCCAAAACGAATCACTCCTCTAGTCGGTGATATCTTCAAGAATACTAGATCACCAACAGCGACCTCTAGAGGTCTTCTCGACGTATCGTCCCAACTCTTCTGCCGATCTTGCGCTGCCTTCATATGATTTCGGATAGTATTAACTTTCTCTATGGTTTGCACGATCAAATCCAGTCCCAACAATCTTCGTTCTCTAACATCATCCTAACAAACATGTGAGCGACACTTGCGACCATAAAATACTTCGAATGGAGCAATATGAATAGTCGCCTGAAAGCTGTTGTTGCACGAAAACTCTACCAAGTGTAGATGATCTTCCCTTGAACCCTTGAAGTCTAACATGCAAGCTCTCAACATGTCTTCAAGAGTTTGGATCGTTCTCTCCGACTGGCCATCTGTTTGAGGATGATAAGCTGTGCTAAACTTCAATCGAGTCCCCAAACTTTCCTGTAAGCTCCTCCAGAAGTGTGATAAGAATCGTGTGTCACGGTCGGACACGATGCTCACAGGTACTCCATGCAATCTCACAATCTCCTACATGTACCGTTCTGCTAACGCTTCCGTTGACTGACCAATTCGAAACGGTATGAAGTGGGCTGCCTTGGTCAATCGATCAACAATCACCCAAACTGCATTGTTGCCCTTTGGACTCCGCGGTAAAGCTGTCACGAAATCCATGGTTATATGTTCCCCCTTCCATTGAGGAATCGGAAGTGGTTGCAATAAACCAGCAACTTTTTGATGTTCAGCATTAACTTGCTGACACACCAAGCACTTTGCTACGAAGCGAGCAATCTCCCTTTTCATGCCTCCCCACCAGAAATGCTGTCGTAGATCACGGTACATCTTCGTGCCTCCTAGATGTACGGAATACGCGGAACTGTGTGCCTCCTTCATAACTTCTTCGCGAATATCTCCTTTTGGCACACACAAACGGCTACCATATCACAACGAACCATCTTCATGAATTAACAAATCCGTTCGAATTCCAGCTTCAACCCGTTCTCGAAACCTTTGCAATCTTGGGTCCTTCGACTGCGCTGCTTTAATACTCTCGATCAATGATGACTGTACTTGCAGCTGCATCAACTGTCCTGAAGAATGCATGTCACGCCCCGCTTCCCAGAGTACGCTAAGATAAGCACGTGACATAGCCAACCATGCTACCTGTGGATAGGAAAATCCTTCCACAGTCACATTACGGCTGTAGAGATATCAAGAACAATAATAAACTATCTAATACATGTCCATAAGCCAGAATAAAATGAGTCAAGAATAAAATAATGCGGAAGCAAAAGATCCAATACAAGAATAAACTGGAAAGTACGACCCATAATGCGGGCTCACATCAGGAATGAAAAAAAATACCGAAAGTAAAAAGAACTAACTACTAACAAGTCCTCACTGCTTGGCCAGCTGACTGAAGTACTCCTGCTTGAACTGTAGCGAAGGTGAAGAATCTGGGCCATGCAAAACCCAGACGTCAGTGAGTCATAATATCAAGCAATACTATAAACAGGGGTAGCAAGATATGCAGGTATGAGTATAAGTGGTAAAACAGATATAACAGTGATATAAGTGAGGACAGTGAGGGTAATGTGTAGTGAGTAATCTAAACTGGTCTATTGGGTTAACTACTCTCAAGTCTTTGAAATCAATTTGATGAATCATCGATGTAACTCAATAGTATCCCGTGCGTGCCCGGGATCACGGTGTTAGATTCTCGGGCTGAAACCGAGACATTCTGTTAGTTATATGTATGCCCTAGAGGCCATTACTATACACAGGATGTATATTGTAGTGGATGCTTGGACATATATAGGGAGGACTTTCTTGCTCGACATGATAGTATGCTATCTGGTTACTCTTTATCTTAACGTGTATACTGATTGTCTCTCTGTTACATGTTGGTAAAGCCCTTAGGATGTGTACTTGACTACCTGGACTATGATGCGGATCATACTAGTGGGGACATGGTAGTCCATAAGTACATCCTTCAAGGTCCCTAGTCGTGGGTATATCGAGACAGGGCATCGATATACCAGAGTAGACTAGCGTATATCTTCTCGACCCATACAGATGGGCGATGGATGATCCCATATCCATTGGTGTTTGACATCAGAGATGATATACGGGTGCTCAGTGGAGACTGGGTACAGTGGACGGACTCGCCGAGAACTCCCAGATGGTATTATACCTCACGTCAGATGGCAGTTCTCTGGTGACACTGGTACAGAGTAGTCTGTTGACCCGAGATCGTCATAGAGTCTTGTGTGGTTCCCACTGTGCTTTGATTTCCACCTTACCACGTCCAAGAGGGCGTGCAAAACGGTGGTTTTTGGGTACAGTCCCGAATCACATGGAGGCAATGAGCGATAGGAAGGGATTCGTCTCTCCCGGTATAGGGAGTTGATGTTGCACTGTGTTCGATTGGCTATAACCGGAAATCCCTGGCCAGGGTTGCTGAGATTTACTGGTAAGTGTTACCAGTAGTTTCTCGAACTGTTATAGACCTCATATCGACACGACTTATCGAGCTATTGGGGTCTGACGTTTACCACCCCTAGGCAAGGTATGCGACATATCAGACGACGAGACCGGACTGTACGGTAAGTGTTACTGGTTGGATTCACAGGAGTGTGAGCGGGCTTGCTCGTCGATCTTCTGATCGCTCAATACCCGGGTGGCCGTTACGTTTAGCAGACCGCTTGCGGCTTGTAGGTGTTTGATATGATCATCATCTGCTGCCGGCGTATTGACGAGTCTTTAGAGTCCTACACAGAGGTTTCCTGGCTCAAGCGAAACGAGATAGGAGCGCATATGAGATATGTGCGGGACCGAGAATAATGCGTGTATGTGATACCGTATTCTATTCTCGCGATGAATGTATCGATTAGTTGTATGCGATATAACCTAGTTATCGAATCAAGAATTGATTCGATAAGCCGATACATTGGATATTAGTCGGTTGTATGCTATATGACCGGATCGTTAAATCAAGTGTTGATTTAATGATTTAATGCATAATTATATATTTGATATATTACTTTGCATTAACTAGTATTGGTTCACTTTAACTTGGATTTTCTCACTTGATGTGCACATTGTATATGTGATATACTTTTGTACACTAGTTTGTATCATGTTTGATGATACATGCTAACTTGAGTATGTGTAAAGATTAAACCATGGTTGTGTAATGGTTAGGGTTTTCCTTTTATTTATTTATTCATTTATTTATTTATATATTTATGGAAAAGATAATGAAAGAAAATGGTGGCTTATTTTGTTTGATATTGAAGCTTCATGAAGCTTTGATTAAGTGACCATTTTGTCTCATGCTTAACCCTAACCATTCCACATAACCCTAGTTCATTCTCTACACTTGACCATGGTTATTATTATGATAAGTATTCTTTATAATTTCCTTTTTAATTAACTTATCATAATATTATCTTCTTCTTCTTCTTCTTCTTCTTCTTCTTCTTCAAGAAGAAGCTTGATTCCATCAATGGTGATTTGATGAAAAGAGTGAGAAATCCAATTCTAAAGTGAACCCACTTCCTATTTCTTCATCCTC
This sequence comes from Agapanthus africanus, assembly GCA_030015575.1. Classification (NCBI taxonomy): domain Eukaryota; kingdom Viridiplantae; phylum Streptophyta; class Magnoliopsida; order Asparagales; family Amaryllidaceae; genus Agapanthus; species Agapanthus africanus. The sequence goes on from JASDDO010000016.1 coordinate 413,011,738, forward strand.
TACCTCTTGCCAAGTAGTATAGGGTGTTTTCTTCACAAGTTTCATGACTTGGTGAAGTGGGAGCTTGATCTTGTGATGCCTCGACGTAGATCATCTTCGGCATCGAAGTCGATGACCTAGCCCGCCCATTTCTCCGATGAAGCCGACGCTTGAGCCCGGGATTTGATTTGGACAGCAAGGGGACTTCATCATGGAGCTATGGAGGTAGAGAACCGGATCTACAAAGGATGTATTTCCGTTCACTTAGTTAAATTGTTAACTAGTTGCTTGGTTCGCCTAAAATTCTAGTTAACGATCCGTATTAGGATTTCTCGGCACTTGTAAAATTTGAAATCGGCATGGTTGATGCCTTGTGAGACCTCATTAGTGTGCCTAGGAACCCTACACATTCCGCTAGGCACTAAAAGAGTAGGAAATATGTATAGATGAATGATATCAGCAGCATCATCCCAAGGCTGTCCTAGCCTCTAAAACTGATCAGTAAAGGTATCGAACTGTCGAGTTGCAACTCAGGTTTCATCATTGATTTCCCCATACCCCCAAGTTATGTATTCAAGTCAAGTATTGATAAATCTGGAGCTAATGCCAACACAGGATCAGCAGGTAAAGGTATGACTGGATAGACAACAGGAAATGTCCGTAGGGACAACATGTCAAAGCTGTTGGCATTAGTAACAAGATCAGGTAACAGGTAAAGCCATGATACATCAGGTCAAGTCAGGTAGTATATAGGTATCATGTCATGTCAAGAAGTGCACGGTATCATGTCGTGTCAAGTAATAGTGTATCAAGTCGTGTCAGGGGTGCACAAGTAACAAGTGGGTGCTCATAATTAAACTATAATAAGCATGGGTATACAAAACCAGTATGGGGTACTAATGGAACAATAAAATGGAATATTGTGATGTAGTGTGCAAAATAGATATAAACTAAGACATATGGATGCACAGTTATCGATTTGGGTTAAGCTTATAATTCCAACAATAATTAAAATACACTTTATCAAATATGGAATGTTAAATTTACAATATTATATAATCAAGTGATCTATGCATGCAATTGTATATATAATAAGCTAAATGGATGCAAACGGTGTCCGAAAGGTTATAAACAATTAAAAGAGTACTATGGGCTATACAACTAAGCAATATGTGATTCAATTATGGATATGGATACTGTGTATCATAATCTAATATGCAATATGAAATGTTTCAGGTTCTAGATCTAAAATGATGTAACGGGACATCGAAATGTTAAAATGGAAATTATGGTATTAAATTTAAACTACAGGTTTAATGTGCATTCAAATAAGTATATAATAAATTAAATAGCATGTAGCAAGTTTACTTACCTTGACAGATCAAGAAACGGGTGTACGGAACGTCTCACGTCGGCGGAAAAAGTCGCGATGCGCGCACGGTACACGGAACGAATCCAAACAACGCACAAAGTGATCACACGGGTCAGGTACGCTCGCTAGGTCGTCGGCGTCGATCCCGGTTCTGGCGAACTACGAGATTACAAAAATTCGAGAATTAAAGAAAGAAAAGAAAAGAAAGAAAGAAAGAAAGAAAGGAGGAAGAAGAAGAGATAGGAATGGCTTACTGTGGTGTACAGGGGGTCAGGAGAGAGAGGTGAAGGTGACGAGGAGATGAACGGAGCTTCCGACAATGAGGTTTGATTGCTAGGGTTCGGTTAGGGTTAAGCTAGGGTTTGGTGTTGGTTTTGTTGCTGGGTGTGCAGGGTTTGATGAGGGAGAAGAGAACAGAGGAGAGGGAGAGAAAAGGTGGAAAGAGGTGGTGATGGCGACGAGAGGTGATCGATGGCGATGGAATGAGGTGGTGCAGGTGGGTTTCTTGGGTGCGGGTGTGTGCAGGGCTCGGGGGATGAAGAAGATGGTGGAGGCTCGATTGAGGTTGCGAGATTGAGGAGTGATGAGTTTTAGGGTTAGGGTTTGAGGAGGCAGGGAGTTTTGGTGGGTTCTCGTAGATGGGTGGTCGGGTTTAAATAGAAGAAAGAGGGAGAGAAATAACGGAGGTGACGCTAAGCTTGAGGGAGGTGAGTGGAATCGAGAAGCTACAGGGATCGCGATATGAGAGAGAGAGGCGCGAGAGGAGAGAGAAAGAAGAGAGAGAGACTGCGAGGATGAGAGAGAGAAAGAGAAAGAAAAGAAAGAGGAGAGAGGAAAGAGAGAAGAAAGAGGAGAGAGGAAAGAGAGAAGAAAGAGAAAGAGGAGAGAGGGATAGGCAGATGGTGAGGCCGGCGCAAGGAAATGAATGCTGGGGATTGGTAAAAAATTTAAAATGATTTTATATTTTTAAACTAAAATGATTCGTTCTGTTACGAGATTTTTAAAGGAAATTTTTTAAAATAAAACTTAATAAATTTGAATTTAGGCGGATACAAAAATATTCCAAAACACGGCCGGGTCGGGTCCAAAAATTCAGATTTTAAATACGAAAAATAAATGCGACTTCCAAATTTTAAAATGAATGATTAGGTAACTAAAATTCATACCCCCAAGAACGGACGCACGTACGTGCACGTAGCCATCCAAACACGTCCGTTTCGCTGAACGGGACGAGAACAAGATGCATGGACGCTACCACAGGGTTAGGGGTATCATGCAGGCTATGAAATGCAATTTTAATTTATTTTACATGAACTAAAATGTTATATGATAAAATGTGCGATGCTAGATGATATGCCAGTATGCAGTATACAAGAGATGCACGTGTCAATTTAACAAGCCAGGGTAGTCTATAAATATGAATCAACAAGTTCAAGCAAGCGGGTCGGGTCGAATGCAATGTAAAATGTAAACTACCATTCGCATCCAAACATGATAAATCAATAAAATACCACATATATATAAATACGGAAACTGGAATTGGTATAAATGAACTCGGTTGTTACATTATACCCAACTACAAAATAAATTTCGTCCTCGAAATTCCAAGAACAAGAAAGGATAAACAATCCACAACTACAAGAATAGATATGGAAACTTCTGCCGGATTTCATCTTCTCGTTCCCAAGTTGATTCTCCATGTGAGCGATTTTCCCAAGAAACAAGTACAAGAGGGATAACTTTGTTTTTAAGAACCTTTTCTCTTCGATCCACGATCGACATCGGTCGCTCCTCAAAAGTCAAATCTTCTCGTACAGTCAGTTCCGAATGATCCAACACTTGTGTTTCATCTCGAACATACTTACGGAGTTGAGATACGTGAAATACGTCATGAACATTCGCCAAGGATTGCGGTATTACTCCACTTCTCCAACACGCTCCAAAATCTCAAAAGGTCCAATGAATCGAGAACTAAGCTATTCTCGACTTCCGAAACGAATCACCCCTCTAGTCGGTGATATCTTCAAGAATACCAAATCACCAATGGCGAACTCTAGAGGTCTTCTCGATGTATCTGCCCAACTCTTCTGTCTGTCTTGTGCTGCTCTCATATGATTCCGGATAGTACTAACCTTCTCAACTGTCTGCATGACCAAATCCGGTTTCAACAATATTCGTTCTCCAACATCGTCCCAACAAACAGGTGAACGACACTTGCGACCATACAAAGCTTCTAATGAAGCCATCTGAATAGTCGTCTGGAAACTGTTGTTGTACGAAAACTCCACCAAATGTAGATGATCCTCCCATGAACCCTTAAAGTCTAACATGCAAGCTCTCAACATGTCTTCAAGAGTTTGGATCGTTCGCTCCGACTGGCCATCTGTCTGAGGATGATAAGCTGTGCAAAACTTCAATCGAGTCCTCAAACTTTCCTGTAAGCTCTTCCAAAAGTGTGATAAGAAATGAGTGTCACGGTCAGACACGATGCTCACCGGTACTCCATGCAATCTTACAATCTCCTGCATGTACCGTTCTGCCAAAGTTTCTGGTGATTGACCAACTCGAAAAGGGATGAAATGAGCTGCCTTGATCAATCGATCAACAATCACCCAAACTGCATTGTTGCCTTTTGGACTCCGCGGTAGAGCCGTCACGAAATCCATGGTTATATGTTCCTACTTCCACTGAGGAATCGAAAGTGGTTGCAATAAACCAGCAACCCTTTGATGTTCAGCCTTAACTTGCTGACACACCAAGCACTATGCTACAAAGCGAGCAATCTCCCGTTTCATGCCTTCCCACCAGAAATGCTGGCGTATATCTCGGTACATCTTCGTGCCTCCTGGATGTACGGAATATGCTGAACTGTGCGCCTCCTTCATAAGTTCTTCACAAATATCTCCCTTTGGCACACATAAATGGCTACTATAACGCAACGAACCATTTTCATGAATCAACAAGTCCGTTCGAATTCCAGCCTCAACCTGTTCTCGAAACTTCTGCAATCTAGGGTCCTGCAATTGCGCTGCTTTAATGTTCTCGATAAACGACGATTGTACTTGCAGCTGCATCAACTGTCTCGAAAAATGCGGTAGCACAATCTACAAATCAAATCTTCGAAAGTCTTCAATAAGTTCTTTTCGCGCAGTCAACATCTGAATTGCTGGCAACCGACTAAGCGCATTCGGCACGACATTAACTTTCCCCGGATGGTACTTAAGATCAAGATCGTAATCAGCCATCAGCTCCAACCATCTATGCTGCCTCAGATTAAGCTCCTTCTGCGTGAACACATACTTCAAGATTTTATGATCTGTGAAAACCTCGACCCTTTCGCCAAATAGGTAGTGTCTCCAAATCTTCAAAGCGAAAATCACAGCTGCTAGCTCTAAGTTATGAGTTGGGTAATTCTTCTCATGGGTATTCAACTGTCTCGATGCGTATGCTATAACCTTCCCATGCTGCATCAAAACACATCCCAATCCTTTCCCAGATGCGTCGCTGTGAATAACCAATCCTCCGGAACTGTCTGGCACGGTCAGAATAGGAGCGGTTATCAATCTCTGCTTCAACGCCTCAAAGGCTGACGCACACTTATCCGTCCACACAAATGGTACCTCCTTGCGCGTAAGCTTGGTCAACGGCTCCGCCAGACGAGCAAGTTCTCCACGAACCTTCTGTAATACCCAGCAAGTCCAAGAAAGCTTCTGATTTCTGCAACGTTCTTCGGAATCGGCCAATCTCGAACTGTTGCAATCTTTTCGGGATCAACGGCGATTCCATCTCCAGACCCGACATGCCCCCTAAAACTTCACTTCTTCCAGCCAAAACTCGCACTTGCTCATCTTTGCATACAATTTTTCTTGCCTCAACGTTTGCAGTGTGATCTTCAAATGTTCTGCATGCTTTTCAATACTCTTCGAGTAGACCAGAATATCATCAATGAACACCACTAAAAACTGGTCCAAGAATGGTGAAAAGATTCGGTTCATCAAGTCCATGAATATCGCCGGTGCATTTGTTACTCCGAATAGCATCACCAAATACTCGCAATGTCCATACCGAGTTCGGAACCCAGTCTTGCAAATATCCTCAGATTTAACTCAGACCAGATGATATCCGGATCGCAAATCCAGCTTCGAGAATACCCTCGCGCCACTAAGCTGCTCGAATAATTCGCCAATACGAGGGATCAGGTACTTGTTCTTAATAGTCATCCGGTTTAATTCTCGATAGTTGATGCAAATTCTCCGTGTGCCATCTTTCTTCTTTACTAGAAGAACTGGAGCTCCCCAAGGTGAATTGCTGCTACGAATCCAACCCTTCTCAAGTAATTCGGTAACCTGCTTCTTGACTTCTTCCAACTCCACTGGTGCCATTCGATAGTACGCATTTGAGATTGGCGCTGCACTAGGAACAAGATCGATCGCGAACTCCACATCTTGTTTTGGCGGTAAACCCGAGATGTCCTCGAACACGTCCATGAAATCTCGAGCAACAGCTGGCGCTTCATCTTTATCAACCTCCATCGACGAAAGAACACTATTTGTCGGCCTAGCCCTAAACTCAACTGGCCCGACAGAACTGCTTCCTCCAGACAACCTCTGGATGTCTGGGAATCTGGAAATTCGCTTCCTTTGCTCTACACTCAATGTGAGCGTGGAAAGTGCCGAAAAATCCATTCCCAAGATGACTTCATAACTACCGGTAACAATCACCAAGAAATCAGCAAATAGCTCTCGTCCGCCAACAACAACAGAACAATCCTTACACCCTCTATTAGTTATGATTTTCACATTCCCAGTGTGTATGTCCCAATAACTAAACAGGGTCGTGCAAGTAATCGAGTGTGTAGTAATAAACTTGGATGACATAAATCAATGGGATGCACTAGAATTGAATAACACTAATGCGAGAAAACCATGAACAAGTAGGGTACCGGAAACGGCTTCCTCTGAAGCTTTAGCCTCTTCAGCCGTCAGGGTAAAAGCTTGAGCCTGATTAGCTCCCTGAGTTAATTGTTCCTGCTCCGGAAACAGCTTTTGCGGTGGCTCCTGAGTATCTTCCTTCAATCTTAGCTTTGACGGACAAGTATCAATGGTATGATCAGTTGATCCACAAATCAGACAAAGTCTAAATCTCCTTCGACAATCTCTCCAGAAATGACCCGGTCGTTGGCAGTGATCGCACAACACCCTTCCTTTTTGCTTGGGCAAAACTGGCCTCCGAACATTCTCTTTCTTACGAAGCTTCGACGGACAAGCATTGATAGTATGATCCGCCGATCCACAAACCAAACAGAGTCCACGCTTTCTTCGACATTCCCTTTGCACATTCCCAGGCAAACGGCAAAAGTCACAAATCACGCTCCTACTCCGATCAGTAACGATTGTTTTCTTCATTGGTGCTACACCGCGTCGGTTCACCGGAATACTTCTACGTACGGGCGTTTGGTTTGGTGCAAACGCCGCCTTCATCTCAGTCTGCTGCTTGTAGTCCTCTAGCAAGTCTCGAATTACCCCAAGCAAAGTGGCGTCATCCGTACACCTATAGTACGATTTCAGATTCTTTCCTGCCATGTTCCTGAAATCAAAGCACCCAAAGGATTAGCATGATAAAGGATCCAAAATATAGATCAAGGATATGAATCAAGGCTAGAACTCCAAGTTACTTAAATAGAGTACCTCATTGTAACCATGCCGCGGTATCATAGCTACAATCACATAACTCCACCCAAGTCTCCTAAGTTTTAGATATAAACAAAAGGAAACCAGGTTTCGAGTCGATATGCAAAAGAGGTTTGCATATCGTAAAAGTAGAATCAGGAGGAAGTTAAGATTCAAAAATGGTAAGACGGTAAGGTGGCAGGACATGTTTCCTAATCACGAGTATTTTGATTCGTGTATTGGGTCCAATACCGAACTACAAAAAGAATCAAACCCGATTAACCTAGATCCTATGGCTCTGATACCAAAAGAACTATGTCACGCCCCGCTTCCCAGAGTACGCTAAGATAGGCACGTGACATAGCCAACCATGCTACCTGTGGATAGGAAAATCCTTCCACTGTCACATTACGGCTGTAGAGATATCAAGAACAATAATAAACTATCTAATACATGTCCATAAGCTAGAATAAAACGGGTCAAGAATAAAATAATGCGGAAGCAAAAGATTCAATACAAGAATAAACTAGAAAGTACGACCCATAATGCGGGCTCACATAAGGAATGAAAAAAATACCGAAAGTATAAAGAACTAACTACTAACAAGTCCTCAGTGCTCGGCCTGCTGACTGAAGTACTCCTGCTCGGACTATAGCGAAGGTGAAGAATCTAGGCCATGCAAAACCCAGACGTCAGTGCGTCATAATATCAAGCAATACTATAAACAGGAGTAGCAAGATATGCAGGTATGAGTATAAGTGGTAAAACAGGTATAACAGTGATATAAGTGAGGACAGTGAGGGTAATGTGTAGTGAGTAATCTAAACTGGTCTATTGGGTTAACTACTCTCAAGTCTTTGAAATCAATTTGATGAATCATCGATAGAACTCAATAGTATCCCGTGCGTGCCCGGGATCACGGTGAAGATTCTCGGGCTGAAACCGAGACATGCCGCTCGGCACTAAAAGGGTAGGAAATATGTATAGATGAATGATGTCAGCAGCATCATCCCAAGGCTGTCCTAGCCTCTAAAACTGATCAGTAAAGGTATCGAACTGTCGAGTTACAAGTCAGGTTTCATCATTGATTTCCCCATACCCCCAAGTTATGTATTCAAGTCAAGTATTGATAAATCTGGAGCTAATGCCAACACAAGATCAACATTTAAAGGTTTGTCTGGATAGACAATAGGAAATGTCCGTAGGGACAACATGTCAAAGCTGTTGGCATTAGTAACAAGATCAGGTAACAGGTAAAGCCATGATACATCAGGTCAAGTCAGATAGTATATAGGTATCATATCATGTCAAGAAGTGCACGGTATCATGTCGTGTCAAGTAATAGTGTATCAAGTCGTGTTAGGGGTGCACAAGTAACAAGTGGGTGCTCATAATTAAACTATAATAAGCATGGATATACAAAACCAGTATGGGGTACTAATGGAACAATAAAATGGAATATTGTGATGTAGTGCGCAAAATAGATATAAACTAAGACATATGGATGCACAGTTATCGATTTGGGTTAAGCTTATAATTCCAACAATAATTAAAATACACTTTATCAAATATGGAATGTTAAATTTACAATATTATATAATCAAGTGATCTATGCATGCAATTGTATATATAATAGGCTAAATGGATGCAAACGGTGTCCGAAAGGTTATAAACAATTAAAAGAGTACTATGAGCTATACAACTAAGCAATATGTGATTCAATTATGGATATGGATACCGTGTATCATAATCTAATATGCAATATGAAATGTTTCAGGTTCTAGATCTAAAATGATGTAACGGGACATCGAAATGTTAAAATGGAAATTATGGTATTAAATTTAAACTACAGGTTTAATGTGCATTCAAATAAGTATATAATAAACTAAATAGCATGTAGCAAGTTTACTTACCTTGACAGATCAAGAAACGGGTGTACGGAACGTCTCACGTCGGCGGAAAAAGTCGCGACGCGCGCACGATACACAGAACGAATCCAAACAACGCACAAAGTGATCACACGGGTCAGGTACGCTCGCTAGGTCATCGGCGTCGATCCCGGTTCCGGCGAACTACGAGATTACAAAAATTCAAGAATTAAAGAAAGAAAAGAAAAGAAAGAAAGAAAGAAAGAAAGAAGGAGGAAGAAGAAGAGATGGGAATGGCTTACTGTGATGTACAGGGGGTTAGGAGAGAGAGGTGAAGGTGGCGAGGAGATGAACGGAGCTTCCGACGATGAGGTTTGATTGCTAGGGTTCGGTTAGGGTTAAGCTAGGGTTTGGTGTTGGTTTTGTTGCTGGGTGTGCAGGGTTTGATGAGGGAGAAGAGAATAGAGGAGAGGGAGAGAAGAGGTGGAAAAAGGTGGTGATGGCGACGAGAGGTGATCGGCGGCGATGGAATGAGGTGGCGCAGGTGGGTTTCTTGGATGCAGGGTGTGTGCAGGGCTCGGGGGATGAAGAGGATGGTGGAGACTCGGTTGAGGTCACGAGATTGAGGAGTGAAGAGTTTTAGGGTTAGGGTTTGAGGAGGCAGAGAGTTTTGGTGGGTTCTCGTAGATGGGTGGTCGGGTTTAAATAGAAGAAAGAGGGAGAGAAAGAAGGGAGGTGACGCTAAGCTTGAAGGAGGTGAGTGGAATCGAGAAGCTACAGGGATCGCGATATGAGAGAGAGAGGCGTGAGAGGAGAGAGAAAGAAGAGAAAGAGACTGCGAGGATGAGAGAGAGAAAGAAAAGAAAGAGGAGAGAAGAAAGAGAAAGAGGAAAGAGGGAGAGGCAGATGGTGGGGCCGGCGTAAGGAATTGAATGCTGGGGATTGGTAAAAAATTTAAAATGATTTTATATTTTTAAACTAAAATGATTCGTTCTGTTACGAGATTTTTAAAGGAAAAAATTTTAAATAAAACTTAATAAATTTGAATTTAGGCGGATACAAAAATATTCCAAAACGCAGCCGGGTCGGGTCCAAAAATTCAGATTTTAAATACGAAAAATAAATGCGACTTTCAAATTTTAAAATGAATGATTAGGTAACTAAAATGTATACCCCCAAGAACGGACGCACGTACGTGCGCGTAGCCATCCAAACACGTCCGTTTCACTGAACGGGACGAGAACAAGATGCATGGACGCTACCACAGGGTTAGGGGTATCATGCAGGCTATGAAATGCAATTTTAATTTATTTTACATGACCTAAAATGTTATATGATAAAATGTGCGATGCTAGATGATATGCCAGTATGCAGTATACAAGAGATGCACGTGTCAATTTAACAAGCCAGGGTAATCTATAAATATGAATCAACAAGTTCAAGCAAGCGGGTCGGGTCGAATGCAATGTAAAATGTAAACTACCATTCGCATCCAAACATGATAAATCAATAAAATACCACATATATATAAATATGGAAACTGGAATTGGTATAAATGAACTCGGTTGTTACATTATACCCAACTACAAAATAAATTTCGTCCTCGAAATTCCAAGAACAAGAAAGGATAAACAATCCATAACTACAAGAATAGATGTGGAAACTTCTGCCGGATTTTATCTTCTCGTTCCCAAGTTGATTCTCCATGTGAGCGATTTTCCCAAGAAACAAGTACAAGAGGGATAACTTTGTTCTTAAGAACCTTTTCTCTTCGATCCACAATCGACATCGGTCGCTCCTCAAAAGTCAAATCTTCTCGTACAGTCAGCTCCGAATGATCCAACACATGTGTTTCATCTCGAACATACTTACGGAGTTGAGATACGTGAAAAACGTCATGAACATTCGCCAAGGATTGCGGTATTGCCAATCGATACTCCACTTCTCCAACACGCTCCAAAATCTCAAAAGGTCCAACGAATCGAGAACTAAGTTTTCCTCGACTTCCGAAACGAATCACCCCTCTAGTCGGTGATATCTTCAAGAATACCAAATCACCAATGGCGAACTCTAGAGGTCTTCTCGATGTATCTGCCCAACTCTTCTGTCTGTCTTGTGCTGCTCTCATATGATTTCGGATAGTACCAACCTTCTCAACTGTCTGCATGACCAAATCCGGTCCCAACAATCTGTTCTCCAATATCGTCCCAACAAACAGGTGAAGGTGGCAGGACATGTTTCCTAATCACGAGTATTTTGATTCGTGTATTGGGTCCAATACCGAACTAAAAAAAGAATCAAACCCGATTAACCTAGATCCTATGGCTCTGATACCAAAAGAACCATGTCACGCCCTGCTTCCCAGAGTACGCTAAGATAGGCACGTGACATAGCCAACCATGCTACCTGTGGATAGGAAAATCCTTCCACTGTCACATTACGGCTGTAGAGATATCAAGAACAATAATAAACTATCTAATACATGTCCATAAGCTAGAATAAAACGGGTCAAGAATAAAATAATGCGGAAGCAAAAGATTCAATACAAGAATAAACTGGAAAGTACGACCCATAATGTGGGCTCACATAAGGAATGAAAAAAATACCGAAAGTATAAAGAACTAACTACTAACAAGTCCTCACTGCTCGGCCTGCTGACTGAAGTACTCCTGCTCGGACTGTAGCGAAGGTGAAGAATCTAGGCCACACAAATCTCTGCTTCAACACCTCAAAGGCTGACGCACACTTATCCGTCCACACAAATGGTACCTCCTTGCGCGTAAGCTTGGTCAACGGCTCCGCCAGATGAGCAAGTTCTCCATGAACCTTCTGTAATACCCAGCAAGTCCAAGAAAACTTCTGATTTCTGCAACGTTCTTCGGAATCGGCCAATCTCGAACTGCTGCAATCTTTTCGGGATCAACGGCGATTCCATCTCCAGACACGACATGCCCCTAAAAACTTCATTTCTTCCAGCCAAAACTCGCACTTGCTCATCTTTGCATACAATTTTTCTTGCCTCAACGTCTGCAGTGTGATCTTCAAATGTTCTGCATACTCTTCAATACTTTTCAAGTAGACCGGAATATCATCAATGAACACCACTAAAAACTGGTCCAAGAATGGTGAAAAGATTCGGTTCATCAAGTCCATGAATATCGCTGGTGCATTTGTTACTCCGAATGGCATCACCAAATACTTGCAATGTCCATACCGAGTTCGGAACGCAGTCTTGCAAATATCCTCAGATTTAACTCGGACCAAATGATATCTGAATCGCAAATCCAGCTTCGAGAATACCCTCGTGCCACTGGTGCCATCGGATAGTACGCCTTTGAGATTGGTGCTGCACCAGGAACATGATCGATCGCGAACTCCACATCTCGTTTTGGCGGTAAACCCGAGATGTCCTCGAACACGTCCATAAACTCTCAAACTACAGCTGGCGCTTTCTCCTTTATCAACTTCCATCGACGAAAGAACATTATTTGTCGGCCTCGCCCTAAACTCGACTGGCCCGACATATCTGCTTCCTCCAGTAAAGATAAACTCCGGATGTCCGGGAATCTAGAAAATTACTTTCTTTGCCCAACAATCAATGTGAGCGTGGAAAGTGTCGAGAAAATCCATTCCCAAGACAACAACAAACAAAGAAATGCACCAGAATTGAATAATTCTAATGCGGGAAGAACATGAACAAGTAAGACACCTGAAACGATTTCACCTGAAGCCAAACATTGAAGAAGATAAGCACGGTAAACAGGATTCAAGCTTGCGATAAAACATGAACTGGAAAGCAAGAGAAACAAGGCAATATAACAACCATGGAATAAGGAAATGAATCAAGACAGGACTCCAAGTTACTTAAATAGAGTACCGCATTATAACCATGCTGCAGTTCATGGGTACAATCACATAACTCTATTCAAGTCGCCCAAATCCTAGTATCAGAATCAAAGGAACAGGGGGAAACAATAAGGAACCGAAAGGTTTCAAACCGAGATGCAAAGTCGTTTGCATATCGTCAAGACAAGGATCAAGAGAAATATATGATTCAAGAATCACGATAACAAGGTGGTAGGACATGTTCCTAATCACGGATTTTACAATTCGTGTATTGGGTCCAATACCCAACTACAAAAGAATCAAACCCGATTAACCTATATCCTATGTCTCTGATACCAAACAAACCCTGTCAGGCCCCGCTTCCTAGAGTGCGGTAAGATAGGCACGTGACAGAGCCAGACATGCTACCTGTGGATAGGAAATATCCCTCCACAGTCATATTACGACTGTAAAGATATCAAGAATAATAATAAACTATCTAACACATGTCCATAGGCCAAAATAAATGAGTCAAGAATAAAATAATATGCGAAAGCAATAGATCCAATAAACAAAACACCTGGAAAGTAAAACTGGATACCAACTGGATCCTCACTGCTCAACCTAACGGCGGAAGTACTCCTGATCAGCCTGCGACAAAGGTAGAGGATCTGGGCCATGCAAAACCCAGACGTCGGTGCATCATAACATCAATAATAATATAATCAGGGGGTAGCAAGACATGCAGGCACGAGTATGAACAGTAATAAAGGTATACCAGTAAAGTAAATAAGGACAGTGAAGGGTAAGGCATAGGTGATGTGCAGTGAGTAATCTAAACCGGTCTACTGGGTTAATTACTCTCAAGTCTTTAAAATCAATTTGATGAATCATCGATGTAACTAAATAGTATCCCGTGCATGCCCGGGACCACGGTCAAGATTCTCGGGCTGAATCCGAGATGTGCCGCTAGACAGTAAAAGGTAGTATGTAACGATGAATGATGTCAGCAACATCATCCCGGGGCTGGCCTAGCCCGTAAGACTGATCAGTAAAGTCATCGAACTGTTGAGTTACAAGTCATGTTTCATCATTGATTTTCCCATACCCCCAAGTTATGTGTTCAAGTCAGGTATTGATAAATCTGGAGCTAATGCCAATACAGTATCAGGCAAGTACAGGTTTGTCTGGATAGACAACAGGAAATGTCCGTAAGAAACCAGGTCAGGATTGTCGGCATTAGAAACAGGATCAGGTAACATGTCAAGTAGTGATATATCAGGTCATGTCAGGTAGTGTACATGTATCAAGTCATGTCAAGTAGTGGTGTATCAGGTATCAAGTCAAGCAGTAGTATATCAGGTCATGACAGGTAGTGCACATGTGTCAAGCGGATGTTCATACTAAAACTGTAGCAAGTACGGATGCACGGTAAAGCATGGATGCACAAATATTTTGTCAGGGGTTAAATCATGACTGTGTAGGATGCACAGTTATCAAGCATGGTGCACTAATACAACAGTAATATGAAATAATATGGTCTCGGTATGCAACTAGATATGTAATAAACCGTACGGATACAGACGGATACTATAAAACTGTAAATCGGTAAAATTTGCTGAATATTAAAACACAAGCACTATTATTTATTAAATAGATATTGATATAATAATATTGACATGGATAACTTATTCAAACCGATTAATAACTATAAAAGTGGTATTGATTAACCATGCACAAGAAAGTTCCATTCAGAAATTCAGTGTCACCCTGATTTGTAAAATATCTTAAAAATAACAAACGTTTTCAAAAAGGGACTTGTCTTATACTAAAACAAAGATAATTCAATAAGGTTTTCATTTTTTTATAAGTATAAGCATCTCAGGTTGTCCCTACAAAAAGCTATGAACATTCGAAGTTGAAAGTGTGCTGCTGGAATTTCGCTGGACAGCAGTTTAGAGACATTTTCATTTGCATTTTACGTTATTTAAACAATTTATTTTGCAAGTAAATATTTTATAGAGTTATAGTATTCTGAGTTAGCTTCGTAACAAACTAAAGAACGCACACTAATGATTTTTCTATGATTTATATTAAATTTTATAAGTAAGGTGTACAGTAAATTTCAGATTTGTCGTATCTACTTTGCGACGACGTTTCATGTGTAAACTATAATATTTTTAAATGTATAACATTATAAAATGCAGATTATAAACTAATTAAAGATAATAATAAGAAATATTACGATGATATATATTTTAAATGATATGGATGCAAACGGGTATCACATAATTGTAAAATGATAAATTAACAAGTGCGAAACATATAACTAAGCAATATGAAATGTAACTATTCAATTTGATGCAGTATATGATAGTATAGTACGTAACAAGATAAGTTTTCATGACCTAGATCTGAAATGATATGAATGGATGCAAACGGAACATCGAAAAGTTATAAAATTAAACATTGGGTGCATGATTTAAAATACAGGTGTGATATTTATTTAAATAGGTATATAATGATTTAAATAGCATGTAGCAAGATTAACTTGCCTAGACGGAACAAGAATGGATGTGTACGGAACGTCCTTCGTCGGCGAAATGTCGCGACGCGTATGGTACACGGAACGGTTCCAAACAACGCACGAGGGTGATCACGCAAGTCAGGTACGTTCACTGGATCACTCGGATCGTCAGCGACGAGCATGGCTCCGGCGGTGATCACCGGAATTAAGAAACAAGATCAAGAAAAAGAAAGAAGAAAGAAGAAGAAGAAGTAAGAAGAAGAGGCTGTGTATTAAAGAAGGAAAGAAAAATTAAATAAATAAAATATATATAAATATATATATGCAGAGGAGAGAGAGGGAGAAAGGGGTTGTTAGTTTGTTAGGAAATTAGTTTAGATTCAAATTTAAAAAATCTTTTATTACTTAACTAAGTTTTAATTTGTATCAATTTATAAAATTAATATTATATAAATAAAATTTGATATTCTGGTAAATACAAACACAGTCCAAAACATGCCCGAGTCGGGTCTAAAATTCAGATTTAAAATACGAAAAATATACATATCGACCAAAATAAAAAATGAATGTCCGGATAACGAAAAATGCATACCCCCAAGAACGAATGCACGCACGTGCGCGTAGCCATCCAAACAAATCCGTTTCACTGAATGGGATGAGAACAAGATGCGCGGATGCTACCACGGGGCTAGGGCTATCATGCAGGCCATGCAATGTATTTTTAAAATATTTTATGTCACTTAAAATGTTATATTGTAAAACTACAAATGCCAGATAAAATGCCAGTATGCACTAAACATGAAAATGCACCAGTCTACGTAACAAGTCAGGATAATTCATAAATATGAATCAAATAAGTTCAAGCAAGCGGGTCGGGTCGAATGCAATGTAAAATGTAAAATACTATTCGCACCCAAAACACGATAAATCAGGAAAATACCACAATTAAGGAAATAAGAGAACTGGAATTGGTATAAATGAACTAGGTTGTTACAAAAATGTACAATAAAACTAGAGCTCTGGTTCTTCAGCAAACTGCTCCAAGTTCTGCAGATGACTCGATCTCTGCCGGGTCCAAACCACCTGACGACATTCAAAGAAGAAAGAATAGAATGTCGTCAGCGAACAGGTCGCTCGGTAAGTCCCAAAGATAAGAGGAAAATATAGTAGACAGAATAAGAAAGTATCTTTTAAAGTTGTATTATCTTATTGTATTGTTGTGTTACCGCTGTTGTTTGTAGCTTGGTACAGAAGGATGCCAGTGTATACGAGAGGGGTCTCTATATGCTAGAGACCAGGGCAAATGGAATGTACAAGGAACCGTTAAGCCACAGTACAACAGCAACGGAATATAGGTTAGATGTCTTAATCTTACCGCCTCGTGCCACTTTTAACACCTTCCGTACCAATCTACCCCTTAAACCCCGTAGTGTTTTATTTGTATTATTTTGTAATGTAAATTGAATTGAGGGTATAATTGTATGACTGACCGAAACCATGATATCAGTAATCGGATGTATCCGCAGAATCATGTAAGTGGAATAACTGGAGAACCATGTAAATGGAATGTATATCCATGGTTCGGTTCAGTCAAGTCGTATATATTGATAATTGGATTCATGGATTCATGTTGAAGATTGTAGATTGACTTGAATCATATTCAAGTCAGATTAATCAGACTCAAACTCGAGTCAGACAATTATAAATGTAAATCAAAGTCTTGATTATTTCTTAAACTTATAATTCCTAGGGTCCTTAGGGTAATTTGTAAAACTTGAGGGGGTTTTATGTAAAATTACTTTTATATACTTTTCAAAATACACCTCAAGTATTCGTTATTCATCTTTAGAGTTGTAATGAAGGTGGATTTTGTATTGTGATATTTCTAGTGAAAATATCCTAGTTTCAGAAATAAAGGTATTTATTTGTAAAATTGATTTATTTGGAATTCATAGTATTTTAGTGAAAATTTTATTCTTGTGATTTTTAGAAAAAGGTGGAATATTTATATTTTAACAAAATAGATATTTTAATGATACATATATTTATACAAAAATAATTTTAATAAATATTTTATATTCTAGAAAATCTCATTTTCTTAAGATGTCGTATTTTAAATCTTTCGAGACCGAATGCTCCTTGCGGAGGTCTGAATCTCGCACTACTAAGCCCGAGGGTGCGCGATAAACCGCACCATCCCGAACGGGTTCCCTAAAGTGGGTTGTAGCGGCGCTTTGCAAAGATTGTAAAATACTAAATCCTTTAGAAAATGGTTTTTTGAAGTAAGTGGTATTTATTTGTACAGATGTTAATTTTTCCGTATTCTATGTTCTATGGTTTCCTAAGTCAATTTAACTATTCCTAACTGGTCTAAACGACAAGTTGTGAGATGCTTCAAATCGCCTCTTCACCGCCAATCGTGGCCAGATAAGTACAAGTGAAGAAAAGAGGGATCCAGTCACGAATCATCGTGAGACGGGACTTTTAAAGTTACCTTTCTCACTTGCCTAGCCTAGACACCACAAAATCAGGTTTAGATAAACGGCCGATATCCACAACTTATCGTATTTTCATAATAATTGGTATTTATTTAAAAAGTGTATCAAAACTAATCTTTTAGAAATGGTTTTATTAAGTATATGGTATTTAAATGAAATTGCTTGTTTTCTCGTATTCTGGGTTCTCAGGGGGTGTTGCATATGAGTGTGTGAGGAGGTAGGTCGTTACCTCGTGATCTACTTTAAATGTATAGCAAGTTTGATGGGGTTAAATGAAGGATTGAAACAATGTGGTATTTAAGTGAAAAATACGATAATTTGAAATAGCTATCATTTCATGTGATGAAACTTGTTCAAATTGTTTGATTAATGTTTAATAGTCAACATAAGGATATTTAAGTATGATTGTATTAGTGAGAAGTGGAATTGTATAGAAAACCGAATCGGAAATCGGATTTGTTCCGATTCCGTCGGGTTTTGTAATTTCGTATTTTGAGAGTGGAAAAGAGAGCTAGAAAAGGGACTTACAGGCTTTAGATTAAACAAGGGAGTGAGAGGGAACTAGAGAGATCGCCGATGTATTGCATCGTCGCCGGTAGTTCCTTAAAACGGTGGCCGGATGTTCCGCCGGGACTTCGTCGGAGCTTCGCCTCGAGCTTGTTTTCAAAGTACACGACTCTTGGAAAATTTTTGAGAGAGTGGGCTCAGGATTTTGGGTGAGAGGGTAGATGGTAGGGGGTGTATTTATAGGGTAGGCTCGGGTTAGGGTAGACGAAAGGTTAAAATAAAAAATGTGATAAAATGTATAAAAAAAATGTATTAAAAGTGGAGTAATTGGGGTTGTAAAAGAGCTCTGGAAGTGGCCTGAGCTTGAAATTTTGCAGGTGCATAGGAAATATGAAAAGACACAACTTTCATGTTGGGGCCGTCACCGGAATCGGCCGTTACTCGGTCTGAGGACTGAGTCAGACCGAGTCAAGGCCGATTTGGCCGATTCCCGGCCGAGTCAGGCGACCGGGATCCCCCCCGACGGTTCATCTAACTTCTGGAAATATTACATCTTTGGGTGTAGTGGGGTTTTTGTGAGATATGCACGTGTAAACTCATGGTATTCTAAAGGTTTTAAAAAAAATCAGTACTAAAAATAATGTGGGGTATGGGATTTGAACTCTGGTGGCTTGGTTCAGCAGTGCAAGGTATTACCAATGAGCTACAAGCTCCTTCTTGTAATTATGGTATGAAATAAATACTTAAAGAGATATCAGCAACATTAAATACTCCAAGTATACTTTGAATTTAAATCAATTCTTTGTACATTAAAAATGGAGTTGTTACAGTCTACCCTCCTTACAAAAATTTCGTCCTCGAAATTTACAACTTTTATTTGAGGACTAGTTTACAAAGAGGTGAGGATATCTTGCATGCATATCATCTTCCCTTTCCCAAGTGGACTCTCTTAGAGTGTCTGTTTCCCCAATCAGAGCAAACCACTGTTCAAATTCCAAGATTGGAAATGAAGCGACGCTTCTGCTTCCCCCAATCAGAGCAAATCTCTGTTTTGAAATTCAAAGTTCAAAAATTGAAGCAACGCTTCAGATCCAGCGCTAGGCACGCTGCGTGCCACGTATCAAACACAGATGCGCTAGCGCCAGGTGCGCTGCACCCTAGGCAGCGCACCTCCAATCAGAGCAAAGCTCTGTTTTAAAATTCAAAATTCAAAAATTGAAGCAACGCTTCAGATCCAGCACTAAGCGCGCTGCGCGCCACGTGTCAAACACAGGTGCGCTAGCGCAGGCTGCGCCGCACGCCACGTGTCAAACATAGGTGCGCTAGCGTAAAGTGCGCTGCGCTCTCAGCAGTGCACCACGTGTAAAGCACGGGTGCGCCAGCGCTGGAATTAAAAAAATTCCCCACCGTTAGATCAAAAGATCTAATAATAATAAATTATTAATTAATCAGAATTAAAATTCTGTTATGGAAAGGTCTTTCCAATCTCATTAAAACAAGAAGATTATCTTCTGCAAAACAGAAGCCTTAGGATCAAAGATCCAACGGTGGGAAATATTCCCAAATCAATCAGAGAAGGATCTCTTTAACTGATTGAACTCATCAGTTTGCCCTATATAAAGGCCCCAAGACTTAAAGTCTGATAGAGAGAAACCCCCTACAAACTTTGAGAAAACTCAAAGAGAGAAAAACAAGCTTCTAGCAAAAGAAGATCATTTGTTCAAGGTAAAGAACATGATTCTTGAACACAGAGATGAAATCATCTCATGAAAAGAAGAACTATCTTCTAAAAAAAATCATAGATCTATAAAAAGACCAAGGTCTTTGATAAAAAGAAAAAGATCCTATCATAAAAACAAAAGAAGTATTTACTTCATTTACAGATCATTGATCTACAGAGGCAGTGCCTTTTTATAAAAACTTTTGTTCTTGAACCTTGAGGCAAGGCCTCCTTTAAAGGGAGAACATAAACTTGTTCTCTGATCATAAATTTGATCAAATACGCTTTGCGCTACTGAAAAGTGCGTTGTACTCATGAACTGCGCTGTTGCGCTCATTGGACCGGCGCTCAGTGCCAAAGCATGCCACGTGTCAATCATAGACACAGCTTGCGCTTTGCGCTTATGAGACAGCGCACTACACCCATGGACCGGCGCTCAACGCCAAGCACGCCACGTGTCACTGACTGGTGCGCCATTAAATCAGCGCAAAGTGCTCATAAATTAAAAGCGCAATGTGCTAATAAACTAGCGCTTAGTGCTAAGCACGACACGCGTTATCTTCGCGTGCGCTACCCGACAGAAGCGCTATGCACTCTTTGATTAGCGCAAAGCGTCTGGCGCGCCACATAGCGCACTGTCAGAACACACATTGTTCTGATGAATGCTATGCATTCAATACAAGACAAAAAATGTCAGAACCCAATGCTTAGCATTATTAAAAGGGCCAAGCCCAAATAAAGGCTCAACAGCCACAGTAATAAAAATGTTAAACATTTTAATTGGACTTAGCCCAACATTGGCCGTAAGTCCTCAACTTATATTCAATTGAGCCCATCTGCTCACGAATATTCAACAAATCTTAGTTCCAAACTGGGCTATAGATTTTCCAATCAATCTACATCCGGTTCATGGGTACATCTCTTTACTTCTCTGATATCTGTCGTTGTAATCCTTCAACGTCTGCAAAGAGGTGCCGGGTTCCGACAACTACACATTTCTACGGACCGTGGGGTCTTTAAACTCATGGACTACGATGTCCTTAAACCTTATAGACTACGATGTCTCTAAACCGGACTGTGGGGTCCTTAAACTCATGGACTACGATGTCCTTAAACTTTACAGACTATGACGTCTTTAAACTACGGACTGCGGGGTCCTTAAACTCATGGACTATGATGTCCTTAAACCTTATAGACTACGATGTCTCCAAACTACGGACTGTGGGGTCCTTAAACTCATGGACTACGGTGTCCTTAAACTTTACAGACTATGACGTCTTTAAACTACGGACTGTGGGGTCCTTAAACTCATGGACTACGATGTCCTTAACATGGACCGAGATGTCCTTAAACTAACATTGGACCGTAATGTCCTTAAACTAATCGACCGCAATATCCCTAAACTAAACAATAGAGCCCAAATGCTCTTTTGTTGGATCTAAACGATCCCGTTAAGTTGATCTTAGTCTAAAATTAGACTAACGTATCCTTAACATACGTTTAAGTTGATCTTAGTCCCAAATGAGGCTAACGTATCCTTAAACCCAACCCCCAAACCCAAATCTAGGAAGATACGGATTTGGACTAATCCACGTCCTACGGGCGACAACATAAATTAGTCTCCGTATACAATCCACGGGCAACCATAAACAAAACAAACACCCACGACATGAAGTAACCATCTGGAGAAGGAGAAAGTTGTTACCGCAATGCGGTAGTGTAATTAACTGCAGGGGCTTACGCCTGCAGGGAAGAGCGTCTTCACAATCAAAAACCCCTCAAACGAGGGGGAATCTGACGAAGTCTGCTACATCGGCCGCGTCCGTTTAAACCTTCGATACACGGTGCCATAAATCAACTTGGCATCTTCGGAGAGGTGGACGGATAGCACCAATTAGCATCTGCCCCCAGATTCAGGTAAGAAGTTCGTCTTCCCGGTTTCCGGCGGTAAACAGATTCTGGCACGCCTGTTGGGACCTTTTCCTCTTTCCACTCCACACTTCGTGTGTCGTGTTCGCGAACGAATCGCGGTTTGATGTGGTTGCCCTTGGGTTCGAGTTACCAAGATCTGGTTTCTTTCTTGGCGCAGAAAGCGAACCATCAATAGCATCCACTTGCGAGAAGTGTTCCAAATGCAATTGTAACTCGCGCTCCGCCTCATCTGGAGGCATAGCCAACGGGCCCCAAGCAGCCTCCTTGTTCACGATGCCGGTGGACCAGGTGACTCAGGCCACCATCGGATTGTTCTTTGGGACTATGCTCCCACCGATGAGCTTCAGCACCCCTATACCAACACCAGAAGCTCCCAAGAAGTCGGTCTTTGATCGGCTTGCTACTACCGCGGCCCCTCTCAACGGGTCGTCCAGCTCCAGCGCCTCAGTCTTCGCCAGATTGGGCCAAAGTCCATGTGGGCCATGATGAAGCCTGCGATCCCAAAAAAGGTTGTTCCGAAGAGGATAGCCATCCCTGCTCCTGAAGTCGTCAAGGCGGCTTCTCCTACCAAAGGGTCAGTCTTTACAAGACTAACTGTTCCGGCTCCCACTCCGGCTCCCGTTCCCGCTCCAAAGTCTGTATTTGACAGATTAAATACTGCTACTCAACAAACATCAGTTTTCAAGAGGCTGACGCCAGTAGAAACGCCTCGAATAAACAGGGGCCAAGACGAAGTCACCTCTTAAGCTAAAACCATCCCAACAGCTCGACGCGCTCGGCGTCGCCACTGGCGCCGAGTAAGGAAGGCTGGGGGCAACTCTCCCTCTGGGCTAACTCCACCAGCTCCAACGGTGGAAGTCAATGCTGCTGTTCCAACTGGGAACAGGTTTGAACTGCTGAACAAGGTGCGCAGAAACTCTCCTACCGCCGTATTGAATAGATCTCCTCCACCGGTGGAGAATGTTACAGAAATAAAGCCGGAGCAGCCCCCTCAGCGGCTGTCGTCCAAAGTTTACAAAGTCTGGCGACGGGTCCAGGAGTCAGTGATCGATCAGGACTATCCCCGTCGACAGAAGAATCTGAAGGTTCAGCAGGAAGAAAACCGTCCTGGCAAGCCACAAAGGACGACAACCACCTGGGTGCCCGCTGCAACGACCCCCTCAACGTCAACTGCTCAAAAGAAAAAGAGGCCGGAGAAGAGGAAAGCCGCGCTTCGACGGGTCACCAACCGCTCACCCGATTAATAACAAGGGCTCAGGAACAGCAGCAGCAGAAGCTTCAGGAGATGCTGACTGCAATGGCCGCACCCACCGGGCCAAAAGAAAACCCAGAGGCATCATCAGAGCAGCGTCATGAACAAGAAACCGATGCTGACTTCCTACGCAGAGTCCTTGAAAAGAAGGACAGAGAAGCAGCAGAACAAGCTGCCAACATAAAACAAATGGCACTTCTCTTCCAAGACATGGTAGGGATGATGTTACAGCCGGTCCCTCCAGCTGAAGACCCTCCGATCATTGTTGAAGACGATAGAGGATAGACATCTAATCCTCCTCCGGGTCTTTCAGCAGCTAAGGAGGAAACCATTTTCAAGGCCGCACTGGATGACTATATAGCTCAGCAAATACGAGCTTACTAGGCGAATGAAGCGGTCGGTCAAGTCGTTAAAACTGGGCGACCATATCCAAGCTGGTATGACCAAATAAAATACCCTCCGGAATACACAATCCCCAAATTCCATGTGTACAAGGGGATAGGCAATCCTCACCAGCACGTCGCCCAGTTCAGAGCTTTTTGCGGCAACATCGGGGGTGATGATAAGCTTTTGCTCCGTCAATTCATCGGCAGCTTGTCAGAAACAGTATTTGAGTGGTACTCCGCGCTTCTAAACGACTCCATTAAGACTTTCGTAGAAATGGAGTTGTTATTCACCCAGCGATTCGCGAGTGCTAGTGAACGCACCCCGATAATGGCATTGATCAATACCAGGGTGAAGCCAGGCGAGACGTAGGTCCAATACGCCATCCGATGGCGGAATCTGTGGTCGAAATCCGAACAGCGGATCGAAGAAGCGCCAACGGTAGGCATGTTTGTGGGTACTTTGGACCCTCATGCAACCATTTCACAATTCATGATGTTCTTTGAGCCGACTACATTCCAAGCCTTAATCGACAAACTGGCCCAAATGGACCAAATGGGTCATAGACCGTCTCCTCCAAAGCCGGACTCTTGAAACGAGAAGGGAAAGGGGAAAGCGATCGTCGTGGCCAATGCTTAACAGCAGCCTGGTGGCCCGAGACCAGTTGATCGCCAAAATAACAGAACTCGATCTCTTGAAGATAAAATGAGTCGCCCTTACTCGTTCCCTCGAGAAAAGACAAAGAGGTTATTCGAGCTTGCCCTCCGCAACAGGCTCATTACGCTCTCAGAGCCAAGACGCCCAGTGCAACCAGGCGATATTAGCAATCCTAACTACTGCCCTTATCACCGAATGTTGGGCCATTCGATCGAGGATTGTTACATATTCAAAAGCTGGATAGAAGATCAGTACCAGCAGGGAAAATTCGTATTATCTGAGAACTGGAAGGTGAACCCGCCTCGGCCACACACTCCCAAGAAAACGGATACACCGGGAGCATCATGTTCTTTCGTAGAAGAAACTCATTGGGAGGTCGCTCTTTCAACCAAGACGAAAAGAATGCTGAAGGATCTCCACACATGTCCGGCAATTAGGTGGAAGAATCCACTGGAACCTGAGATCATCGAGGGGATGCTAAAGCCGCGCCCAACTCTAAAAATTGGTGGTGATAGCCAAAGCACTCATACCCAGCCGTCAAAATCTTCAAAGAAGAAGAAGAAATCCAAGAAGCCCGTGAAGCCTGGCGACAAGCGCACGGACCTACAAAAGCAAATTGACGCGCTGGAAGAGTATAACTAGAAGGCACGGACCCCAATCACACTTCAAGAGTTTCTCAGCCACATCCTTGAGGACGGAAATAATGGAGAAGACTCATCGGATGAATCTGAAGATGTGATCTCTCATTCATCGCTAGACAATTAAGAGGCTCCTTGCACAAAGAAACTGGGGGCAGGTCCTGAGCCAGAACTCCTGGGGCCATCAGATGAAATAATTGATGCATTCCTAAACACAATTCTTCTTAAAAGCAAAGCTGATCGGGAGCGTGAGATGGCCATATTTGAAAAGGCCAAACGTCGGCGACTGGACGAAAGGGCTGAAATATCCCCGCCAGATCAAAATACCTCCATTATGAATAAAAACAGGTTCAAGACGAGGAAGAGGTTCGCCAAAGCCATATCAATAGGAATGAAGCTACCACCCTCCGAAGGAAACATTCTTGGTGAAGCGGAAATACATCCTAGCTACTGCTTATATCATCGAAAGATTGCGCACCCTACTGAAGGGTGCAATACTTTTAAAAGATGGTGGCATGGATATGTTGCTCACCAGCAAAATTTCAAGCAGATAAAACGCAAAGCTCGTCGGGAGCAGAGAAGTATGACCGAGGAGTATAAAAGAACCACCAGCAACTGTTGCATGGTCAACGCTGAGGGATCGCAAGTTCTTACCTTCGGGAGCGACTCTGATGAAGAAATGGCTCTTGGCCCTCTCTTTAAAGAGTCCGCCCTTGGAAAAAAGAAAGAACCGAGGACCTGTGAAAATATTCAGCTACGCAACCGCACGCTGTCCGAAAAGAATCTTAGACCCTCGAACAGTGGGTCAAATAGAAAGGATAAGGGGAAAGAAAAGGTTTCTGAAGATATCATCCTTGATGACCAAGCCGTCGAAAAGCTGACAGCCAAGTACCCGCCGAAGAAGAGTAAGGTGGACTAAAACGTTCTCGCGCACTTGAGGAAGATACCCTCGTAGCTCAGCGTTCTCGACGCCCTCCTAATATCCAAAGAGGCGAGAGATTCTTTAATCAAGGCACTGCAGGAACCCGAGCAATTCCAAGCTTTCCTCGCCGAAGAAAAGATGAAGGACGAGCTAGAAGAAGTACATGTAAGTTATATGTATGCCCTAGAGGCCATTACTATACATGAGATGTATATTGTAGTGGATGCTTGGACATATATAGGGAGGAATTTCTTGCTCGACATGATAGTATGCTATCTGGTTACTCTTTACCTTAACGTGTATACTGATTGTCTCTCTGTTACATGTTGGTAAAGCCCTTAGGATGTGTACTTGACTACCTGGACTATGATGCGGATCATACTAGTGGGGACATGGTAGTCCATAAGTACATCCTTCAAGGTCCCTAGTCGTGGGTGTATCGAGACGGGGCATAGATATACCAGAGTAGACTAGCGTATACCTTCTCGACCCATACAGATGGGCGATGGATGATCCCATATTCATTGGTGTTTGACATCAAAGATGATATACGGGCGCTCAGTGGAGACTGGGTACACTGGATGGACTCGCCGAGAACTCCCAGATGGTATTATACCTTACGTCAGATGGCAGTTCTCTGATGACACTGGTACAGGTTAGTCTGTAGACCCGAGATCGTTATAGAGTCTTATGTGATTCCCACTGTGCTTTGATTTCCACCTTACCACGTCCAAGAGGGCGTGCAAAACGGTGGTTTTTGGGTAGAGTCCCGAGTCACATGGAGGCAATGAGCGATAGGAGGGGTTTCGTCTCTCCCGGTATTGGGGGTTGATGTTGCGCTATGCTCGATTGGCCATAACAGCGAAGTCCCTGGCCAGGGCTGGTTTAGAGATTTACTGATAAGTGTTACCAGTAGTTTTTCGACCCGTTATGAGCCTCATATCGGCATGACTTATCGGTTATTGGGGTCTGACGTTTACCACCCCTAGACATGATATGCGACATATCAGACGAGGAGACCGGACTGTACGGTAGTGTCACTGTCAGGCTTTTTGCAGGAGTTGTAGCGGGCTTGCTTGCTGATCTTCTGATCGCTCAATACCCAGGTAGCCGTTACGTCCAGCTAGTATCGCTGACGGCTTGTGGGTGCTTGATATGATCATCACCTACTGTCTGCGTATTGACGAGTCTTTAGAGTCCTACATAGAGGTTTTACTGGCTCAGGCAAAACGAAATAGGAGCGCATATGTGATATGTGCGGGACCGAGAATAATGCGAGTATGTGATACCGTATTCTATTCTCGCGATGTTTGTGTCAATCGGTTATATGCGATATAACCAAGTTATCGAATCGAGGGTTGATTCGATAAGTCGATACATTGAATGTTAGTCGGTTATATGTGATATAACCCGATTATTAAGTCAAGTGTTGATTTAATAATTTAGTGTATAATTGTATATGTAGATATACTAATTTACATTAACTAACATTGGTTCACTTAAGAATTTGTTTTTCTTACTTGTGCACAAGTTAATATATATGTGATATATATTTATTTGTGTTCTTTTTTGTATCATGGTTGTTGATACAAATATCATGGGTGTATAAGACTTATACCATTATAATTATATTGGTATGGTTTTAATATTCAAAGTAAATACAAAATTAGTGGATATTTGTTAAATGCATGAAGCTTGTAAAAGCTTGTGAGTGCTTTGACAAATTCAACCATTTTTGTTTTGCTTTGGATATTTATTAACCTAACCAATATATTTAGCCATGGTTATGTCTCTACATGAGTTAGTATATGATACTCACTCACCATGGTTAGCTCTCTCACTCTCTTGATTATTTTTCATTCTCATTTTGAGCTCATCTTCTTCCTCCTTCATATTCTTGCTAGGGTTTGAAAAAGAGAGCGAAACAAAGTGAGAAAAGAAATTCTAAAGTGCACCCATTTCCTATTTCATCATCCTCTACTAGACTAGCACTTTAGTTTAGGGTGTTTGCTTCACTAATTCTCTAGTTAGTGAAGCAGAAGCTTGAGTTCGTATTCCCTCGACGTAGATTATCTTCGGCCTCGAAGACTTCAAGCAATACCGTTGCCTCTTCTCATGGAGTCGTCCGAGAGTCCGGGTGTTCGATGATCGCAGTGAAGGGACTACTACAAGGAGCTTTAGAAGTGAAGGAACGATCTACAAAGGTTGTATTTCGTATTCACTTAGTGTTAAAGAGTTTAACTTGCATGTCTTACCCTAATTATCTAACAAAGATCTTGTTTAGAGTTATTCGGCACGGCTAAAATTTTAATCGGGCATGGTTGATGCCTTGTAGAACCTTATTAGAGTGCCTAGTAACCCTACAATGGTATCAGAGCCTAGTTCGAGCATTAGGCGACGTGTATACGAAGTTAAAACTCCGAACGAACCCGGAATCCCCCGATTTTACCCCTCTCTGGACATTTTCTGAAAATGTGGTTTTTTCCAAATTAAAAATGCTTTAAAAAATCAGCAGGCAATTATAAGGGAAACTGTGCAAAACGACAACGTTTGGTGCCCAAAGCGCCGCGGAACCGCGGCACGAGCAGGCTCCCACGGCGGTTCTGCGGCCATAAGGTGACGTCACACTTATCTTTCTGCACAGTAATGTTCCTATTTAATTTCCTGATGTTTCTGAGTATTTTTAATTTATACTCAAGTGTTGAGTTTTCTGGGCTGTATTGGGAGCTCATTGATTCGATCGGAAAGTTTAACTTCGTCTATGTGTTTTTCCGGATAATTTAGAAAGTATTAAAAAGTTCGAACGGATATCAATAACTCACTTTTTCCCGACCCGGAAAAATTCCAAGTGTTGGATTTTTCTGTAGTTTAAGAACGTTCTAGATCGTGCAAGTTACGCGATAGACCCTCTAGAAGACAACAAACCTTAACTCGATTATGTGACCGTCTTGAACTGCCTTTTGAACCTTAGGGTTTGGGGCAGTACGGCGTTGCCACATGTGAGGCGTTGGCTTGACCCTTCTACGGCTGGACCATTGGTACTGTGGCATGTGATGGATGTTTTTAAACTCCCCTCAAGTGTTGAGAACTTTTTGGGAATTTTTGGGTGTTTGATTATTCGATCGAAAAGTTTAACATTGTCTATTTATCTGGAATGTGATACAATATTTGGAATCCACAAGTAGTTATGAGATAACTAATTTGAATGTTATAAACATAGCAGTTTACTCTCAAATGATCGGTTGCAACGGAATTTTGATGCAATCAAAAGTCCGTCGCAATCACGTAGCGTACGCGGATACCCGCCGGGTAAACTTAATAGACAGCCATGCCCTATAGCCCCGACCAAGTGACTGTAGGAGAATCCCGTCGCTAAAAGCATCCGTTCGGGTGCTCGCGGCAGCGGTGTTCCGCCTTAGTGCACTTCGTCGACGGCATCCGGGGGTGCGGCCGTCTACTAAAGTTTGCGACGAGCATTCGATCACCTATCGAGAATCTTGTTGAATTGCCCGACTAGATATTGAAAAGTGTTTTCGATATAGAGACTAAAATGCGGGGTTTATAATTGTTAGGCATGCGATGTCTAAGGAGGTTGCGGATTCCAACTGCTGTAGTTTTACACTTTCTTTTCTGCGACCGTAAGTGTAATATGTGATATCGCTGGTTTCATTGCTATATGTCAACGACAATTGGGATGCGCATATTTACTTACGTTGATGACATGTGATGTTATGTGTTGCTGGATATGTTATATTGGATCGTCGCGTTTTGAATAGCCAGGGGTTTTTATGTGAGATGAGGGTTTTTATTTTCATTCATGTAAAATTAATTGTATGTAATATTCTTTTATTGGGGCACTTCCGGGATGAGGTTGCTGTCACCATTTATATATTATTT
Organism: Agapanthus africanus; assembly: GCA_030015575.1. Lineage (NCBI taxonomy): Eukaryota > Viridiplantae > Streptophyta > Magnoliopsida > Asparagales > Amaryllidaceae > Agapanthus > Agapanthus africanus. Next base: position 413,041,385 of record JASDDO010000016.1, read on the forward strand.
ACTTTTTCCGCATTAGGTAGACCCAAGGAGGAGAGCACAAGTAACCGGGTTCTAGAGTCCAGTGGGAGACCAACTCGAGGAGTCGAGTTCGGGTCTTCTAACTCTAGGATTGGTAGGGTTGCTTGCCGCTCTCGTAGGGGTCTAGGGGTGTGGGTTTGGCTATTCATCGTGACCGTGGAATCCGTATTTTATAGAGGCTCAAAATAAAACACGGACGTCCTAGTATATCCAATGTTTCATATGTTTCTTCTGCTGCTATATCTGTGATGTGATCATTTGATATGTTGTGATAAATACTGTATATAGTATATATGATATATTATATAGACGTTACTTATGTTTTACACCCGCGCTAGTCCTGCCCTGCTCTGCCGTTAGTTACCTAACCTAACGGTGCATGAGGGGACATCGAGGCGAATGCGGATGGCATAAGTGTACGTCATATTTATCTGTGATGTTTAGGTGACTTAAATGATGGGACTTCATTAATATGATTAATGAAAGAAAAGAAACCTAAAAGATGTTGTGGAATCGAAGTTTCAAAAACAGGTAGCTACAGTTCTTTCTTTGCATCGCGGTGTTCCTTGTAGAACATCCTGCACCTTATTCGATAAGGAAAGGGCCGAGATCCCTTCACTGGGAGTGACCCCTTTAGCAATAACTGGCAGATACTACAACACTCGGTTTGTCTTTTGATTGCTTTGGGAGTTTTTGCTTTGCATAGTGATATATATGATATATCCTGCACCTCATTCGACGAGGAAAGAGCCGAGATCCCTTCACCGGGAGTGACCTCTTTAGCGAAACTAGCAAAAGCCTAAAAAACACTCCATTTTAAAATTATTTGATTCTACAACGATATCAAGTTCATTACGCAATAGGTTTTCAGAAAAACCTATCGTAGCCCTCCGTTATTTCAGATAAGTCCTACTTAGTATTCGTGCTACGTTTGTTGACCTCCATCAAGGCGTAGTGTGCGGTAGCTAACTAGTATTTATCTGCTTATGCATATGATGCAGATTGGATTAGGGTAGTCGTACGACCTTGTTGACCTCCGTCAAGGGTCGTACGGGTGGGTTTGATTCAATCAAGAAATGACGGGTTGAACTCGACTTGCACCCTGTGGTTTGTTGACCACCGTCAAGGTCATAGGATGCTTGGGGCAAAATTATCGGGAATTTCAAGTGTTGAAATTTGCAATGAGATTGCATACCTTCTATGAGATAGTTAGATCCCGATACCCACAGAGAGTAATTGTTACTCCTGGGAGAGTTTTACACATTAAAATTAGCCGATCAAGTAGGTGTCAAGAAATGTGTCAATGGGGTTATGCCTCTGGGAAAATGAGGTTTACTTTAATTAGGTCCGTGCGAAAGCACGGGGAACCTCCCTCAAAGTACAGACACTGGCCTGGCTGAAAGATTGACGAAGTTGTAGAGTGTAATTAATTCCGGCTAGTCTTTCCTTTTAGGGTTTGAAAGAAGATTTGATAAAAACAGTGGGAGCAATCCAGATTAGATAAAATAATAACCAATCTGATCTTGCAAGAGCGCACGCAGAGTGTTTTCTTCTCTCTCTCTCCAGGTAGCGACCATATCATGCCTTAATCAAGATAATAATACAAATGTATTGACCGAACCCGCTTGTTATACTGAGCTGGGGAACGTTGGTCCCGCTCCAACTTATAATTGTTATAAGACAGAGCAGGAAATTGGGGATTACCAGAATTCGCGTGCCGCCCAAACGAAGAAAGTGCATGCTGATGCATCTTCTTCGGGTGTGTTCATTATAGAGAACTATTTCTCAGTATCCTTTACGTCCTGGGTATAAGATACCGGATCAGGATCCCGCATATGTAATCTGTTACATGGGCTACTGATAGGTAGAGAACTGAGAACGGGTGATAAGTTTCATGAGATAGAAAACGGTGCAAGTGTTGCAGCCAAGTCTGTTGGTCACTATCACCCTGTATTACCAGAACATATTGATTCTGAACGAATGTTATTAGATACCGAACCTGATATACAACATTATATCAGTCTCTTTATTAGTAAAGAAAGGATATAATTTTGTATTGCTGGATAATGTTTTGAACATTTCCTATATCAAGAGTTGATCGATTCAGGCACGTTATCTAAAAGCATAGACGTTCTAAATCAAACCACAGTTCTTAACATACAGAACACGCACAAGAGGAAGTGTTCAGAAATGAATGAATCCTTCTTGAGGTATTGTAGACTAGGTCATATCAATGAGACCCGACTAGCTGAAGTTACATATAGATGCATATTTAAATTAGTTTGAATTTACATCTTGTGAAACTTGCCGGTCATGTCAAAGAGATAAGATGACCATAGCTCTGTTTATAGGAAACAGAGAAAGAGTTAGTGAACTCTTAGGATGATACATGTTGATGTATGAAGGTCCCCTGTCTACACATGCCAAGACCGGTTTTTTGTACTTCATTACATTCTCTGTTGATCTCTCAAGATTCAGACATATGTTCTTGTTGAAACACAAGTCCGAACCTTTTGAGATATTCACAGAATATAAGTTAGAAAGTAGAGAACCAAAACGGGTATAAGTATTATGTCCTTTGATGTGATCAAGGAGGAGAATACTTGAGCACGGAATTCCTGGATTATTCTAAAGGAGAATGAGATTCTCTCTCAGTATTATTCCTCCGCATACACCACAGTACGTCGGTGTATCAGGGCGGAGCAATCACACCCTATGTGATAAGGCGTGCTCTATGATGAGTATTACTGAGTTTCCTATTTCCTTATAGAGAGTTATGCACTTGTGAAGTTGCATACCTATTGAATAGGGTTCCGATCAGTTGCCTACCACTTCATACATGATATGGAAAGGGAAGAGCCTATATCTTAAGTTTGTTATGATTTCGGGTTGTCCAGCCTATGTCTAAAAGCATAATCCGGACAAGCTCGAGGCAAAGTCAGTTCTGTGGAAGTTTGTTGGATATCCCAAGCATACGCAAGGGAATATCTTCTACCAAACCGAGGAACAAAAGATGTTTTGTTTCTCAATATGCCACCTTTGTGAAAGGGAATTTCTTGTGAAGAAATTAATGGACATGAGGTAGAACTGGAAGGAGTTCCAGCTATACAAACTACGGCTGATGATTTGGTAGAACCAAAGGATTCAATAGCAACCAACGAACCTCAGCCTCTCCGCCGATCTAGTAGGGTTCCTCACCCACCTGAGAGATACTTCAGTTTCTCTATGACAGTGGGAGAGAGGATTGCATCATGAGATGATGACCCAACTAGTTTCGAGCAGGCCATCAAGAGTGGGGACTCTGTAAGAATGGCTGGATGCTTAACGATCTGAGATGGAATCCTTATACACCAACAAAGTATGGACTTTGGTTGCTTTATCTGAAGGGTTAAATCCCCATCAGGAGCAAGTATATCTTGAGAAGATTACTTGGTGTACATGGAAAAGTTGAGACTTTCAAAGCTAGACCTGTTAAAGGTTTGCATCATTGACCAGGCATGGATTATGATGAAACCTTTTCTCAGTAGCTATGCTTTAGTCCATCCAGATCCTACTTGCCATGGCTACATACCATGACTACGATATCTGGCGGTTGGGTGTCATGACTGCTTTTCTAAATGATGTTTTAGAAGAGAGAATCTATAAGTACACAGTCAGAGGGCTTCGTAGACAGTGGGAGCAGTGGAAACGTGTGCAAGATGTTTTATGTGATAAAGCAGGCATCGCGGAGTTGGAACGTCTGTTTTGATGTGTTAGTCAAAGAGTTTGACATCATCAAAATGGTAGATGAACCTTGTATAAACAAAAAGGTAGTAGAGAGTATGGTGGAGATCCTCGTAGAGTACGTGGATGACATACTCTTGATAGGGAAGGAGTTTCCTATGCTACGCTCGGTCAATCTCCGCTTATCACAATGATTCTCCATATAGGATCAAAGTGATACCTACTAAATCCTGGGTTTTGGATCTATGAGATAGATCTAATTGGATGCTAGGATACTCACTAGTAGTAGTGAGATGGTATCAATCGATCCTGGAGAGAATCACTGGAAAGGTTCCAGAGTGATAAGGACGACTGAAAGTCAGTCACAGGCATTGTCTTTACCCTCAGTAAAGGGACGGTATGTTGGAAGAGTTCCAAGACAGATACCGTAGCATACTAGACGATAAAGGCTGGATACACCGCTACCAAAGATACTACCAAAGAGGCAGTCTGGGTGTATATTAGTTCATGAGATGAACTTCATTCCTACCATTGTATGACAATGGAGTTGTGGCTTATGCCTAGGAACGCCCGTCCCATCAGTGATCCAGACATATTCTAAGGCAGTATCACCTGATCATGGAGATGGTTGATCTCCAAGGGATCGAGGTCAGGAGAGTAGACTCAGAGGACAACACGACGGATCCACTCACAAAGACCTTTTCCCAGAGAGAGACTATTATGGGATGGTTGAGTATGAGATACTACAACCACTGTTATCAGATGGCCCTAGTGCAAGTGGGAGATTGTTAGTTATATGTATGCCCTAAAGGCCATTACTATACATGAGATGTATATTGTAGTGGATGCTTGGACATATATAGGGAGGACTTTCTTGCTCGACATGATAGTATGCTATCTGGTTACTCTTTACCTTAACGTGTATACTGATTGTCTCTCTGTTACATGTTGGTAAAGCCCTTAGGATGTGTACTTGACTACCTGGACTATGATGCGGATCATACTAGTGGGGACATGGTAGTCCATAAGTACATCCTTCAAGGTCCCTAGTCATGGGTGTATCGAGACGGGGCATCGATATACCAGAGTAAACTAGCGTATACCTTCTCGACCCATACAGATGGGCGATGGATGATCCCATATCCATTGGTGTTTGACATCAGAGATGATATACGGGTGCTCAGTGGAGACTGGGTACACTGGATGGACTCGCCGAGAACTCCCAGATGGTATTATACCTTACGTCAGATGGCAGTTCTCTGGTGACACTGGTACAGGTTAGTCTGTAGACCCGAGATCGTCATAGAGTCTTGTGTGATTCCCACTGTGCTTTGATTTCCACCTTACCACGTCCAAGAGGGCGTGCAAAACGGTGGTTTTTGGGTATAGTCCCGAGTCACATGGAGGCAATGAGCGATATGAGGGGTTTCGTCTCTCCCGGTATTGGGGGTTGATATTGCGCTATGCTCGATTGGCCATAACAGGGAAGTCCCTGGCCAGGGCTGGTTTAGAGATTTACTGGTAAGTGTTACCAGTAGTTTCTCGACCCATTATGAGCCTCAAATCGGCATGACTTATCGGTTATTGGGGTCTGACGTTTACCACCCCTAGACATGATATGCGACATATCAGACGAGGAGACCGGACTGTACGGTAGTGTCACTGTCAAGCTTTTTGCAGGAGTTGGAGCGGGCTTGCTTGCCGATCTTCTGATCGCTCAATACCCTGGTAGCCGTTACGTCCAGATAGTACCGATGACGGCTTGTGGGTGCTTGATATGATCATCACCTACTGCCGGCGTATTGACGAGTCTTTAGAGTCCTACATAGAGGTTTTACTGGCTCAGGCAAAACGAAATAGGAGCGCATATGTGATATATGCGGGACCGAGAATAATGCGAGTATGTGATACCGTATTCTATTCTCGTGATGTTTGTGTCGATCGGTTATATGCGATATAACCAAGTTATCGAATCAAGGGTTGATTCGATAAGTCGATACATTGAATGTTAGTCGGTTATATGTGATCTAACCCGATTATTAAGTCATGTGTTGATTTAATAATTTAGTGTATAATTGTATATGTAGATATACTAATTTACATTAACTAACATTGGTTCACTTAAGCATTTGTTTTTCTCACTTGTGCACAAGTTAATATATATGTGATATATATTTATTTGTTTTCTTTTTTGTATCATGGTTGTTGATACAAATATCATGGGTGTATAAGACTTATACCATTATAATTATATTGGTATGGTTTTAATATTCAAAGTAAATACAAAATTAGTGGATATTTGTTAAATGCATGAAGCTTGTAGAAGCTTGTGAGTGCTTTGACAGATTCAACCATTTTTGTTTTGCTTTGGATATTTATTAACCTAACCAATATATTTAGCCATGGTTATGTCTCTACATGAGTTAGTATATGATACTCACTCACCATGGTTAGCTCTCTCACTCTCTTGATTATTTTTCATTCTCATTTTGAGCTCATCTTCTTCCTCCTTCATATTCTTGCTAAGGTTTGAAAAAGAGAGAGAAACAAAGTGAGAAAAGAAATTCTGAAGTATACTCATTTCCTATTTCATCATCCTCTACTAGACTAGCACTTTAGTTTAGGGTGTTTGCTTCACTGATTCTCTAGTTAGTGAAGCAGAAGCTTAAGTTCGTATTCCCTCGACGTAGATCATCTTCGGCCTCGAAGACTTCAAGCAATACCGTTGCCTCTTCTCATGGAGTCGTCCGAGAGTCCGGGTGTTCGATGATCGCAGCGAAGGGACTACTACAAGGAGCTTTATAAGTGAAGGAACGATCTACAAAGATTGTATTTCGTATTCACTTAGTGTTAAAAAGTTTAACTTGCATGTCTTATCCTAATTATCTAGGAAAGATCTTGTTTAGAGTTATTCGGCACGGCTAAAATTTTAATCGGGCATGGTTGATGCCTTGTAGAACCTTATTAGAGTGCCTAGTAACCCTACAGTACATACAGCCGATATCACCTTCGGCGATGAAGATCTCCTCCTTGGGACATGCGGGCACAACCGTCCCCTATATGTCTCTGGATACTATCATGACATCAAGATAGGTAAAATCCTGGTCGACAATGGGTCCTCCGTCAATCTCCTTAACGTGAGGGTGTTAAAGGAAATCTGCATGAGTGTTTAACACCTCACTCGGGATAAGATCACCATCTCCGGGTTCGACTCTCAGTCATCACGGACGCTTGGGTCCGTGATACTGACATTACGCTTTGGGCTGCTCGTCACTGATATCAAGTTCTATGTCATTGACGCCAAGACATGCTACAACGCTTTGCTCGGCCGGCCCTGGTTACATGAGTACAACATCATTCCCTCTACACAACATCAGTGTATGAAATATTTCAAGGATTGTCTCGAGTATACTGTGACAGGAGAGCTAAACCCATTCTCCGTGAACGAAGTCCGCAAGTACGAAGATGCAAAATACTTCTTACCGGACTTTGAGGACACAGAAATATGTCACAAACCGGAGGACAAAGCTATCGCCACCATTCCGGTCTTTGGGAGTGATACTGAGGGGGAAGAAGAGATAATCTACTCAGGTCCGCCCCAGTGTAACAAGCCAGGACCGTCCATTCCTATGCTTATCTTCGGCAGCGACTCGGAAGATGAGGTCCATGCCGTATTCTCTGCTCGGCCTTCAATACAAACCTTCGCTGATGAAGAGCAAAGTTTGCAAGTTTCCATGGTCCCGCCCAAGCATCATAAAGAACTAGATGCGCTTGATACCTACAGTGTGGAGGAACTGCAGACATTCTACGTCCCTCCCGGGCGAAAATGTCAAAAGGCGATCCTATTCTACCGATCCGGGGAAACCAAAGTGGAGAAAGAAATCTGGCATGGCGCGGATTCTACACTTGACAAGCTCCAGCCCATCCGTTTGCCCAGATATTACACAGATGGACTGAAGAGACTCTTGAGACGCCAAGGTGTACCCTTTAAGCAAACTGCACGACAAGCACGGTTCTATAACAGGATATGGAACGTTCCCGGAACTCAACAAAAGTTGCCCAACGGGAGAATAGAAATGACCGGGCTTGGATACGTTCAATCCAAGAAACGAGAGCTACTCATCGACTGCTACATCATACATGACTTTGATGAAGAATGAGATGCTCTATAGGAAGAGGCTAACCCTGAACCAGAAAGAGCTCCCGCCGTGAAAATACCCAGTCCGTCGTTCGAAGAACTAATGGACAAGCTTATAAGGGAAGCAGGTCAAAAGGTTCGAGACGACCATAATCGTGACATGGCCATCTACGAGAAAGCCAGGACGCAACGCCTCCTTCAGCAGGCTGTGGAAAATGAAAATGCTTCTCCTTATCAACCCGTTGTACAAAAAGCCTGACGCAGAGGCAGAAATAAATCAAAGAACGGGAAAGACGTTCGACAGCGACAAAGCGGGTCTAAGAAGCCACGCGATCAGGAATTGAGCAGTCCGGATTCGTCTCTTATGAAAAAGATGAGTCGAGAATATTCTTTTCCTCAAGACAAGAGAAGGAAGATATTCGATCTCGTCATAAAATATCAAATGATTACCCTCGTGGAGTCCAAGCACCCCGAGCAAGCAGGCGAAGTCTCTCACCCGAACTACTACTCCTATCACAGGGCAGTAGGGCATCCAATTGAAGACTGCTTCACTTTTAAGAACTGGGTCGAAGATCAATATCAACAAGGCAGGTTCGTTCTGTCCAGCAGCTGGAGGGTAACCCCGCCACAAAAGCATGAACCTAAATCCACGAGAATAGAACCAGATCAACATCGGTCTTGGAAGCAAGCTCGTACATGTCATGTGATCACACTGTCAGAAGAGGAGCCCGAGAATGTGGATGAACTCCCCTGGTGCTTCGAAAACGATGATGACGAGGTAATCTCAAAATTTCCACCGGCACCAAAAGAGCTGGAAGATGGAATACATACCACTGCAGATAACCTCAAGAAAATTGATTTGGGGACGGCGAATGACCCGCGGCCGACATTCTTCAGCGAGCTATTGTCTGAAGAAAGGGTGGCTGCACTAAACGACGTGCTTATACAGCATAGAGATTGTTTTGCATAGAATTATTCCGAGATGCCAGGACTAGATCCAGAGATTGCTGTCCACAAATTAGCAATATCCCCGGGCGTTAAGCCAATCAAGCAAGCACCGAGGAGAATTTGGCTTGAGCTTGAAATGAGCATCAACGCCGAGGTCAAGAAGCTAATCCACTCCGGCTTCATCCAAGAGGTTCAGTATCCTGACTGGATCGCCAACATAGTCCCGGTGATGAAGAAGAATAGGATGATGCGCATATGTGTGGACTTTCGGGATCTCAATAAAGCTTGCCCGAAGGACGACTTCCCAGTACCGGTCATGAAGCTGATGATAGATAATACGTCCACTCACGAAGTTTTCTCCTTCATGGACGGATCATCAGGGTAAAATCAGATAAAGATGCATCCTGAGGATCAGAAGCACACTGCTTTCCGGACTCCTTTAGGCATATTTTGCTACAAGGTGATGCCTTTCGGTCTAAAGAACGCCGGTGCCACCTATCAGAGGGCCATGACGAAAATCTTCGACGACCTCATACATAAAATCGTCGAATGCTATATCGACGACCTCGTAGTAAAAAGCAAATCATACGTGGAACATTTAGAGCATCTGAAGATCGTGTTTCAGTGCCTCCGGCAGTACAACTTGAAGATGAATCCTCTCAAATGCGCGTTCGGAGTCTCCTCGGGCAAATTCCTGGGATTCATTGTCCGACACTGAGGCATCGAGATAGATCCGTCAAAGATCAAGGTGATTATGGAAATGCCTCCGCTAAGGACTCTCAAGCAATTGCGGTCTCTCCAAGGAAAGCTCGCGTACATCCGGCAATTTATAGCCAATCTCTCAGGCAAATGTCGTCCTTACAGTCTCCTGATGAAGAAGGGAATCCCGTTCATCTGGGATCATAAATGCCAAGGCGCACTGGACGAAATCAAGCAATACCTGCAGAATCCGCCAGTGCTGGCCGCTCCCGTTAAGGGAAAACCTCTCGTCCTGTAGACAACAGCCCTTGAAGGTTCTTTAGGCATGTTGTGGGCACAAGATAATGACCAAGGGAAGGAAATAGCTCTCTACTATTTGAGTCGTGTTCTACTGGGGGCAGAAAGTAATTACTCTCCCATTGAAAAACATTGCCTGGCGTTGATCTTCGCAGTAACGAAGCTCAGACATTATGCGTTGGCACACGAGGGCACACGAGGTCCATCTCATATCGAAGGTGGATCCTCTCAAATATTTGATGTTGAAGGCCATTTTAACAGGACGACTCGCTAAGTGGGCCCTACTCTTGATGGAGTTCTCGATAACTTATTGACCCTCAAGGCAGTGAAAGGACAGGCCATCGCCGACTTCCTCGTTGAGCATTCGATACCTGCCGACGCTCCCTTGAACTGCGAATTGCCAGACGAACATGCGTTTGACACGATCGACGGGGGTGATACCCAGTGGGAACTTTATTTTGATGGAGTGTCTTCCATGAAGAAGCACAAACAAACTACCCCTATAATCAAATCGGGGGTAGGCCTCATCTTCGTAACTCCACAAGGAGGGATAATGCGCTCCGCCTTCTCCTTGACAGAGCCGAGAACGAACAATGAGGCCAAATATGAAGCTTTGATAGCAGGTCTCGAGATCGCTATCGATATGGGAATTGAAAACCTCCTCATATACGGAGATTCCCAACTGATCGTTAGTCAAGTAAATGGCGATTATCAGACGTGCAAACCAGAGTTGGTGAAGTACGGTGAAAGGGTGCAGCAACTGTTGACCCAAATTCCTTTCTACACCCTGGAAAGCATACCGCGCACGGAAAATAGCAAGGCAGATGCATTAGCCAAGCTCGCTAAAGAGCTGGCCGACGAGAAACTCGATGACGTGAGGATCGTTGTGCAAAGCCATCGGGTTCTTTCTCCAGCAGAAGTATCTCCGAAGTTGTCCGAAGAAAACGGAGCGACCGAGCTAATGACTCTGCAAATACAAGATCAGAAAAAGGCCACGGATTGGAGAGAAGTCTTTATAGATTACTTCAAATCCCTTCGAACACCTGAAGATGCGTCTTCAAGACATCAGCTCATGAAACGAGCTCCGTCTTTTGCTTTCGTCAATGATACTCTGTATAAGAGATCATTTGATTCTCTGTGGCTAAGATGCCTGGGACTTGAAGAGGGAAAGAGAGTCATCCAAGAAACTCACGACGGACTCTGCGGTTCTCACCAAGCCGGGCCGAAGATGAAGCTGAAGATCAAACGGATGGGTTATTATTGGCCCACGATGATCCAAGACTGCCTCGAATACGCGAAGTAGTGCCATTCGTGCCAGACTTATGGAGACTTTATCCATCAGCATCTGAATCTGCTATATTCAACTGTGGCTAGCTAGCCGTTCGAAATGTGGGGGACTGACATAATCGGCCCCATAGAACCAGCATCGTCCAGAGGACATCGATTCATTTTGGCGACGACTGATTACTTCTCTATCTGGGCAGAAGCAGTACCGCTGAGGGAAGTGAAGACGGAGAATATCCTCCATTTCTTTAAGACGCGCGTCATTTATCGGTTTGGAACTCCATGACAGATTATCTCCGATAACGGACCAGCCTATAGAAGCCACAAGGTAAGCCGCTTCGCACAGCAGCATAACATAGACTGGAGATACTCCTCAGTCTATAATCCCCGAGCTAACGGTCTAGCTGAGGCTTTAAGCAAGACCCTGATGAAGATCGTAAAATAGACGGTGTCCTGAAATAAGAAGGACTGGCACGAGAGACTGCATGAAGCTCTCTGGGCATATCGAACTACGTTCAAAACGGCCACGAACACAACTCCGTATGCATTGGTATTCGGTACAGAGGTGGTACTTCCCCTCGAGATAGAGCTACCTTCTCTACGAGTGGCAGTTCACTACGAGCTAACAGACGAAGAGAATGCTCACCTTCGGCTTGAGGAGCTCGATGCCCTTGATGAAACCCGGCTCATAGCGCAACAAAATCTAGAAGCCTATAAAGAAAAGATGATGCGCTCATACGAAAGATTGACTAGACCGAGGACATTCCGCCAAGACGAACTCGTGCTAGTGGTCAAAAGACCTATGATCCCCAATCGCGCCAAGCGGGGGAAATTCGAGCCGAACTATGATGGCCCGTATATCATAGACATGGTCTACTAGGGTGGAGCCTATCTACTCATGGACATGCATGGCGAAAGACCTTTCAGACCAATAAACGGTCGCTTCCTAAAGAAATACTACGTCTAACGAGTCACAGCCTAGGTCAACGATAGATGACAACGACTATGTCCGCTCGCTATCTTCCTAAGCCTAAACTCTATAGGTAGTAGCCGGCTTCCTTAACAACGGACCGAAACGTCCTTAAACTAACAACGGAATGAAACGTCCTTAAACTAACAACGGACTGGAACGTCCTTAAACTAATGATGGACCACTATGTCCTAAAACTAGCTGTTGACCGAGATGTCGACAAACTGCGGTGGATTGCAGCATCCCAAAGCTGATACAAAAAAAAATAAAAAAAAGAGAAGAAATAAAACGGTATGTCCACAAGAAAAATGGACACGGATGAAAACCCGAAAGTGCTCCGTGAGTAAAAATAGCAGGGCTACCGGCGAGTTTTGTGAAAACCCGAAAGGGCGCAACCTCGTTAGAATAAAAAAAGAAGAAAAAAACGGTATGTCCATAAGCAAAAAAGGGCACGGATGAAAACCTGAAAGGGCTCCGTGAGTAAAAAAGCAGGGCTATCGGTGAGTTTTGTGAAAACTCGAAAGGGCGCAATCTCGTTAAAAGACACTTGCGAGGTCCTCTCGACCTTGTGAGGAGAAACCACCTGTGTGAGATCCTTAAGACTCACAAAGGAGCAACACACTTAGGGATCCCTACGATTCCTAAGGAGAAATTGCACTTGCGAGATCCTCATGACTCGTAAGGAGAACCCTCTTATGAGACCCTCACGGCTCATAAGATTCCAAAGTCTTAAGCTACAAGGATCTGAACCTGTTCTTAAGCAGCCACCACAACCTCCGATGCTGCCCTACAAGCGGCTCAATGTTGACCATTGTATACAATCCATGGGCGCGAATAAACATTTCCCTAATAGAGTCCCATCCGTGACTAGGGATATGTCTACCCGGTGAACAGCCCTTATAAGTCCTCTCGACTTATAAGGAGAAAACACTCTTATAAGATCCTTCCGACTTATAAGAGACCATACACTTAGGAATCCTCACGATTCCTAAGGAGAAAAGACACCTATGTGATCCTCACGACTCGTAGAAAGAAATACCTTTATGAGACCCTTACGACTCATAAAGTCAAAAGTCTTAGTCGATAGGATCCTAACCCTGTTCGCTAAGCCACCTTTGTTCGTCATCGACAGAAGCAAATGATAGTTCGCTCCTGGCAATATCCCAGTTGTAGCGGTGCTGATGCCGAGATCGGTGTCTAATTCTAAGTTTGCATCAAGAAGCTAGCAAGCCACACATGCATACGAAATAGCCGAAATGATGGGGCAACTTGCAACAAAACCAGCAAGTAAAAAATGTATGCATGCAAAATAGCCGAAATGATTGGGCAACTCGCAACCAAAAGAAGCGAGTAAAAATAAAATAAATAGCCGAAATGATTGGGCACCGCGAAAATAGCCGAAATGATTGGGCAATCGCGACCTTCGCGATATAAAAGCTGAAATGATAGAGCATCGCGGAAATAAAAAATATATAAATAAAATTTATGCCCTACAGGTGATATTACATCAATCCCTGTACACAATTCAGAGGCGCAAACAAAGAAGGAACCACACCTTCCCTCTCCAGGCTCCATCAGAATAAGAAGCCAAATCTCAACGGTTCACAGAAAACGTAAAGACCACTTCAGTATTCGTCTCATTACACCAGACGCTACGTCATTTACATGACTCCGCTCGAAAATACGTCATCCACACGACCCCATTCAGAAATACGTCATCCACATGACCCCGCTCGGAAATACGTCATCCACATGACCCCGCTCGGAAATACGTCATCCACATGAGCCCGTTCGGAAATACGTCATCCACATGACCCCGTTCGGAAATACGTCATCCACATGACCCTGCTCGGAAATACGTCATCCATATGACCCCGTTCGGAAATACGTCATCAACATGACCCCGTTCGGAAATACGTCATCAACATGACCCCGTTCGGAAATAGGTTGTTCCCCTCCGAAAAACGGCGCACAAGACGACGAGGTCCTGGCGCTGAGATTCGGGGAAGATGCTATTTGGTTTTATCCATCCACCTCTCTGAAGATGCCAAGTTGATTTATGGCACCGTGTATCAGAGGTTTAGACGGATGCGGCCGATGTAGCAGACTTCGTCAGATTCCCCCTCGCTTGAGGGGTTTTTGATTGTGGGGACGCTCTTCCCTGCAGGCGCAAGCCCCTGCAATTAATTACGCTACCGCATCGCGGTAACAACTTTCTCCTTCTCCAGAATTTCACTTCGTGTCGTGTGTGTTTGTTTTGTTTGTGGATGCCCATGGATTGTATACGGAGACTAAGTGATGCCGTCGCCCGTAGGACGTAGATTAGTCCAAATCCGTATTTACTTAGATTTGGGTTTGGAGGTTTTAGTTTAAGGATACGTTAGCCGTATTTGAGGCTAAGATCAACTTAAACGTTCGTTAAGGATACGTTAGTCTGATTTGAGACTAAGATCAACTTAACGGAAAGAGCATTTAGGGGCTCTATTGTTCCAGTTTAAGGACATAGTGGTCCATTTAATACATGGCCGTCGGGACCCGTCACCTCTCTGATGACGTTGAAGGATTACAACGACAGGTGTCAGAGGAGTTCAGAGATGTACCCTTGAACCAAAGTTGATTGGGGGTCTTATAGTCCAATTTGGGACTAAAGTCTGTTTGAATGTTTAAGGATACGTTAGCCATATTTGAGGCTAAGATCAACTTAAACGGGATCGCTTAGATCCGACAAAAGAGCATTTGGGAGCTCTATTGTTCCAGTTTAGGGACATAGTGGTCCATTGCCAGTTTAGGGACATGGTGGTCCATCGCCAGTTTAGGGACATGGTGGTCCATCGCCAATTTAGGGACATGGTGGTCCATTGTTCCCGTTTTGGGGACGGAAATTAGTTTAAGGATGCATTAGTCTATGATTTTAAGGACGCTTAAGTCCATGGGTTTAAAGACCCCACAGTCCGTATTGTTGGTTTAAGGACGCTTAAGTCCATGGGTTTAAGGACCCCACAGTCCGTATTTTTGGTTTAAGGACGCTTAAGTCCATGAGTTTAAGGACCACACAGTCCGTATTGTTGGTTTAAGGACGCTTAAGTCCATGGGTTTAAGGACCCCACAGTCTATATCGATGTGTGGTTATCGGGACCCGTCACCTCTCTGACAACGTTGAAGGATTACAACGACAAATGTAACAACCGAGTCCAGTTCTATAAATTTTAGTTACCGTATGTATGGTGTATGATATTATTTCATTTGTCTTGCTTGACTGTTGCTAGTTGTGTTTTACCCGACAATTCAAATTCTTGCATATAACAATTTAAGTCTTTTAAAATAACTTTAAAATAATTGACATGGGCTGCCCGATACCCCTAACCCTGTGGTAGCGTCCTTGCGTCGTGTTCTCGTCCCGTTCAGTGAAACGGACGTGTTTGGACGGCTACACGCACGTGCGTGCGATCGTTCTTGGGGGTATGCTTTTTAATTATAAAATCCTTCATTTTAAATTTTGGAACCCGCCAATAATTTTCATTTTTCGAATTCAAATTTTAGACCCGACCCGGATGCAATTCTGAATTATTTTGTATCCCGCCAAATTATGATTATTTAATAAATTATTTAACCATTTTTGTTACCCTTCAGAATATTTCTACAACTGAATAAAATTCTTTTTAAAAACCCACACTATCTTTTTACCAATAAATCTTTCACAATTTTTCCCCAGCCAATCGCCATCGTTTCTTTAACCCCCGGGCCCCACCGTCTCTCTTTCTCTCTCCCTTTCTCCTTCTCTCTCTCTCTCTTTCTCTTCTCTCTTTCTCTCTCCACGCTAAGTGCCAAATTTCTTTCTCCTCTCCACTTCCTCTCTCCTCTCGATCTCTCTCTACCTCTCTGTCTCTCTCCTTTTCTCTCTCCTCTCTCTCTCTCTCCCCCCGCGTCTCCTCTCTCTCACCCCGCATCTCTCTCTCTCTCTTCTTCCTTTATATTTCTTTCTTTCCCTTCTCAAAAGTTTATCGAACCCATCCCTGCAAACCCTAGCCGCCTCGTCTTGCCTCGCCGTTGCCCCAGCGCTGACGCCATTGTCGCAAACCTCGTCGCCTCCTCGCCCTCGTCACCTCCACATCCTCTTCTTCCTCCTTCCCTCTCTCCCGAGCACCCTGCACCTGCAGCCGCCCCCCTGCACGTTTGCACCACCGGATTTGTCGCCGCCTGTGGCCTCGTCTCTGTGCCCCAGCCTTCGTGCAACCCCCAGTGAGCATTACCTATCCCTCTTCTTCCTTCTTTCTTTCTTCTTTCTTTTTCATTTCTTAACAGAATTTTTTCTGTTGATTGCCGGGTCCTCTACAGTTCATGCACCAGAGCTCCGTCGACGCCGTCGATCTTCACGACCCCTCTGTAGATCGATGTAAGCCTTCTCTCCTCCATCCTTCCTCTCTTCTCCTTTTCTTTTCTTCCATTACAATTCTTGAAAAACCTTTTGTTGTGAACTGTTTTGGTGGCCGGAATCCGACCGTGCCGGCGACGATCTCTGACAATCCAGCCAGGACCCCTGACCCGTGTGACTCCACTGTTCATCATTTGGGTTCATTCCGTGAACCGTGCGCACGTCGCGAGATTTCCCCGCCGACGCGTAACGTTCCGTTTTCCGTTTCGCGACCCGTCGAGGCAAGTTAATCTTGCTACATGCTATTTAAACTACTACTTATGCTGTTTAAATTACTATGTACCTGTTAGAATGCACTTTAGATCTGCAGTTCCATTTTAATACCAGAATTCTTTTTTAAACATGTCGACGTCCCATTATATCATTTTAGAATCATGGCTCGAAATATACCCGTTTGCTGATAGTTCTGTTATACATAGTACCCACATTCATATTTAAATCTTGTAACATTTATTTGTATGACCCACAGTACCCTTCCATATTTTATATCCTGTCGGACGACCGTGTCTATACAACTCACCTGTTTTATATTCAATTATATCTTTAGATTATTTAGTACACTTTAATATGAATTTAACATCCATAAAGGTCATACTGTATGCATGAAATGATAGAACTATCTCTTAAACCCAAACTGCTAACCGTGCATCCAAGTAATCAAATCGGTAACTATTTGCATATCATATTACATGTGCCAGTTTATTGTTGTGATAGTAACCATGCTTGTTTATTTATAACCATGATTATGCTAGTTGATTATGAGCACCCACATGATATCTGGTATACCCTGACATGACTTGCTACACATATTACCTGACCCGACATGGTACCGTACACTACTTGACTCGACCTGATGTACCATAGCTTGACCCGTTACTTGATCTCGTGTCTAATGACAACAAACCTGACATGTAGTCCTCACGGACCGTTCCTGTTGTCTATCCAGACAAACCTACTCTTACCTGATCCTGTGTTGGCATTAGTTCTTGATTACTGAATACCTGACTTGACATACACAACTTGGGGGTATGGGGAAATCAATGATGAAACCTGACTTGTCACTCGACAGTGTACTACCTTTACTGATCAGTTTTAGAGGCTAGGCCAGCCTTGGGATGATGCTGCTGACATCATTCATCTGTACATATTTCCTGTTTTAGTGCCTAGTGGCATATCTCGGATTCAGCCCGTGAATCTTGACCGTGGTCCCGGGTATGCACGGGATACTATTGAGTTACATCGATGATTCATCAAATTGATTTCAGGACTTTAGAATAAAAAACCCAATAAAACGGTTTATTTTACTCGCTGCACGCTACCCTGCACTGCCCTGATTTATATTACTGTTACACATGCTTTTAATTCATGTTTATATTTGCATTGCCTATTACCCTGTTTATATTTTATTACCTGATGACATGACGCACTGACGTCTGGGTTTTGCATGGCCCAGATTCCGTACCTTTGCTGCAGTCCGAGCAGGAGTACTTCAGCCAGCAGGCTGAGCTGTAAGGTGTCGGTAGTAGTTAGTTCTTTACTTCCTGCATTTTATTCCTAATGTGAGCCCGCATTATGGGACATACATTCCAGTTATTTGTATTGGATCTTTTGCTTCCGCACTTTTATTATTCTTGACTCATATTATCTTGGCTTATAGACATGTATTAGATAGTTTTATTTTGTTCTTGATATCTCTACAGCCGTAATGTGAATGTGGATGGATACTTCCTACCCACAGGTAGCATGGTTGGCTATGTCACGTACCCAATTTAGCATACTCTGGGAAGCGGGGCGTGACATGGTTCTTTTGGTATCAGAGACATAGGTTAGTCGGGTTGATTCTTTTGTAGTTGGGTATTGTACCCAATACACGAATCAGAATACCCGTGTTTAGGAAACATGTCCTGCCATCTTGCCGTTTTACCGTTCTTGAATCAATTTCTTTCTGATTATATCTTTTGCGATGTGCAAACTTCCTTTGCATATCGACTCGAAAACCTGATTCCTTGTTATCTCCAGGGCTTAGGCGACTTGGGTGGAGTTATGTAATTGTAGCTATGATACCGCGGCATAGTTACAATGCGGTACTCTATTTAAGTAACTCGAAGTTCTAGCCTTGATCTATAATTTGAATCTGTTATCATGCTAATCTTGGGTGTTTTGATTTTAGGAATATGGCAGACAAGAATCTAAAGACGTACCAAAGGCGTGTTGACGAAGCCGCTATGCTTGGAGTGATACGGGGAATGCTGGAGAATCAAAAGAGACAGACCGAGCTGATCCAGCAGCAAGCTGAATCGTTTCAAGAAGGTTTGCGGACCGTTCAACAGTCCGTGAACAATGTTGAAGCTAAGCCAGTTGATCGTGTCGGGACCGTAGCAGATTTCAGGCGTTTGGGTCCGTCTGTCTTTACCGGTTTGGTGGAGTCATTGCCAGCGGAGCAGTGGCTAGTTGATACGGAGAACTTACTTATTGCGGCACAGATCCCAGAAGATAAAAGGGTGGATGTGGTGCGTATTCAGTTAGTGGATTACGCCCGTGTATGGTGGCTTGTGGAGGAGACCCGCTTGCCTAAGTCGATCAAGTGGGCGGATTTTTCGAAGAGTTTCCTGGAGAAGTTCTTCCCGCGGACTGCATGGGAGGAAATGGAAGAGAAGTTCATCGGTCTGAAGCAGAATGGAGCACCCGTAGATGTGCATGCAGCTGAGTGGACACGGCTCAGTAGATTCGCTGGACCTTTAGTTGCCAACGATGCAGACAGGGCACGGAGGTTCATGCGCAGCTTGGATGTGGACATCCAGAGCCAGATTGTCTCCCTGGGTTTGACCACCTTCTCACAGGTTCTTACGGCAGCCCGAGAACAGCAGAGTCTATCCGGGAAGACTGGGAGTTCGCAGCAGACAGCAGTTACGGTAAGGAAGCCGGCATTTGTACCAAACCGAGCTCATGGTCGCAGAGGTATTCCAGTGAACCGTCGTGGCGTAACACCGATGAAGAAGCCTGCTGTAGTTGACCAGAGAAAGAGCGTGACTTGTAACTACTGCCATTTACCTGGCCACGTGCAAAAGGATTGTCGAAGGAGGCAGGGACTCTGTTTGGTTTGTGGAGCGGCAGATCACACTGTTAACTCATGTCCGTCGAAGCTTCGCACAAGGGATGATATTCAGAAGCCTCCGCAGAAACCGTTCCAGGGACAGAAGCAGCTGACTCAAGGACCTAATCAGGCTCGAGCTTTTACCTTGACGGCTGAGGAAGCTAAGGCTTCGGGAGAAGTTGTTTCAGGTATTCTACTAGTTCAGGGTTTTCCCGCATTAGCGTTATTTGATTCTGGTGGATCCCATTGTTTTATGTCGTCCAAGTTTATAAATACACACTCGATTACTTGCACGACCATGTCTAGTTTCTGGGACATACATACTGGGAATGGGAAAATCATATCTAGTAGAGAATGTATAGATTGTACAGTTGTTGTTTACGGACGGAAGCTTTTAGCAGATTTCTTGGTGATTGATACGGGCAGCTATGAAGTCGTCTTGGGAATGGATTTTCTTGGCAATTTCCACACTCACATTGATTGTAGGGCAAAGAAAGTAATTTTCCAGATTCCCGGACATCCCGAGTTTATCTTTACTGGAGGAAGCAGTTCTGTTGGACCAGTCAAGTTTAGGGCTAGGCTGACAACTAATATTCTTGCATCAATGGAGGTTGATGAAGGTGAAGAGCCAGCAATTGTTCGCGATTTTAGGGATGTGTTTGAAGATATATCGGGATTACCGCCGAAGCGAGACGTGGAGTTCGCAATTGATCTTATCCCTGGTGCAGCGCCAGTATCTAAAGCGTATTATCCAATGGCACCAGTGGAGTTGGAAGAAGTCAAGAAACAGGTTGCTGAATTACTCGAGAAGGGTTGGATTCGAAGCAGTAGCTCGCCTTGGGGAGCTCTAGTTCTTCTAGTCAAGAAGAAGGATGGCACAAGAAGGATGTGCATCAACTATCGAGAATTAAACCGGGTGACTATTAAGAACAAGTACCCGATCACTCGCAATGGCGAACTTTTTGAGCAGCTTAGTGGCGCGAGGGTATTCTCGAAGCTGGATTTGCGATCCGGATATCATCTGGTCCGAGTGAAAGCAGAAGATATTTTCAAGACGTCGTTCCGAACTCGGTATGGACATTACGAGTACTTAGTGATGCCCTTCGGAGTAACGAATGCACCAGCGATATTCATGGACTTGATGAACCGAATCTTTTCACCATTCTTGGATCAGTTTATTGTGGTGTTCATTGACGATATTCTGGTCTATTCGAAGAATTTTGAAGAGCATGCAGAACATTTGAAGATCGCACTGCAGACATTGAGACAGGAGAAGTTATATGCGAAGATGAGCAAGTGTGAGTTTTGGCTGGAAGAAGTAAAGTTTTTGGGGCATGTTGTGTCTGGCGATGGAATCGCCGTCGATCCCGAAAAGATTGCAGCAGTTCGTGATTGGCCGATTCCGAAGAATGTTGTGGAGATAAGAAGTTTCCTTGGACTAGCCGGGTATTACAGAAGATTCGTGGAGAACTTTGCTCGTCTGGCGGAGCCGTTGACCAAGCTTACGCGCAAGGAGGTACCTTTTGTGTGGACGGATAGATGTGCGTCAGCTTTTAAGACGTTGAAGCAGAAATTGATAACCGCCCCTATTCTGACCGTGCCAGACAATTCCGGAGGATTGGTGATTCACAGCGACGCATCTGGGAAAGGATTGGGATGCGTTTTGATGCAGCATGGGAAGGTTGTAGCATACGCATCAAGACAGTTGAAGACCCATGAGAAGAATTACCCAACTCATGACTTGGAGCTTGCGGCTGTGATCTTTGCTTTGAAGATTTGGAGACACTACCTTTTGGGCGAAAGGGTCGAAGTTTTTACTGATCATAAGAGCTTGAAGTATGTGTTCACGCAGAAGGAGCTTAATATGAGGCAACGCAGATGGTTGGAGCTGATGGCTGACTACGATCTTGATCTTAAGTACCATCCGGGGAAAGTTAATGTCGTGCCGGATGCGCTCAGTCGGCTACCAGCAATTCAGATGTTGACTGCACAGAAGGATCTCATTAAAGACTTTCGAAGATTTGATTTGGAGGTTGTGCTACCGCATTCTTCGGGACAGTTGATGCAGCTGCAGGTACATTCGTCGCTGATTGAGAGTATTAAAGCAGCGCAATTGCAGGACCCTAGATTGCAAAAGTTTCGAGAACAGGTCAAAGCCGGACTACGAACAGATTTATTGATCCACGAAGATGGTTCGTTGAGGTATGGTAGCCGTTTATGTGTGCCAAAGGGAGACATTCGCGAAGAGCTTATGAAGGAGGCACACAGTTCCGCTTATTTCGTACATCCAGGAGGCACGAAGATGTACCGAGACTTACAATAGCATTTCTGGTGGGAAGGTATGAAACGGGAGATTGCTCGCTTTGTAGCAAAGTGCTTGGTGTGTCAGCAAGTTAAGGCTGAACATCAAAGGGTTGCTGATTTATTGCAACCACTTCCGATTCCTCAGTGGAAGTGGGAACATATAACCATGGATTTCGTGACAGCTCTACCGCGGAGTCCAAAAGGCAACAATGCAGTATGGGTGATTGTTGATCATTTGACCAAGGCAGCTCATTTTATTCCTTTTCAGGTTGGTCAATCAACAGAAACTTTGGCGGAGCAGTACATGCAGGAGATTGTAAGATTGCATGGAGTACCGGTGAGCATCGTGTCTGATCGGGACACTCGGTTCTTATCACACTTCTGGAGGAGTTTACAGGAAAGTTTGGGGATTCGATTGAAGTTTAGCACAGCTTATCATCCTCAAACTGATGGTCAGTCGGAGAGAACGATCCAAACTCTTGAAGATATGTTGAGAGCGTGCATGTTGGACTTCAAAGGTTCTTGGGAGGATCATCTACATTTGGTGGAGTTTTCTTACAACAACAGTTTCCAGGCAACTATTCAGATGGCTCCGTTTGAAGCTTTGTATGGTCGCAAATGCCGTTCACCTGTTTGTTGGGACGACGTCGGTGAACGAAGATTATTGGGACCAGATTTGGTTGTGCAGACAGTTAAAAAGGTTAACGCTATTCGGAATCATATGAAGGCAGCTCAAGACCGACAGAAAAGTTGGGCAGATACGTTGAGAAGACCTCTAGAGTTCGCCGTGGTTGATTTGGTATTCTTGAAGATATCACCGACTAGAGGCTTGATTCGTTTTGAAAGTCGAGGAAAGCTCAGTCCTCGATTCGTAGGACCCTTTGAGATCTTGGAGCGTGTTGGTGAAGTAGCGTATCGTTTTGTGTTACCGCAGTCCTTGGCGAATGTGCACGATATGTTTCACGTATCTCAACTCCGTAAGTATGTCCGAGATGAAACACATGTGTTGGATCATTCGGAGCTGACGGTACGAGAAGACTTGACTTTTGAGAAGCGACCGGTTGAAATTGTGGATCGAAGGGAAAAGGTTCTTAAGAACAAGGTTATCCCTCTTATACTTGTTTCTTGGGGTAATTGCTCACATGGAGAGTCCACCTCGGAACGAGAAGATGAAATCCGGCAGAAGTTTCCTCATCTTTTCTTGTAGTTCGATTTCGTCTATCCTTTGTATTCTTGGAATTTCGAGGACGAAATTCTTTTTGTAGTTGGGTATAATGTAACAACCGAGTCCAGTTCTATAAATTTCAGTTACCGTATGTATGGTGTATGATATTATTTCATTTGTCTTGCTTGACTGTTGCTAGTTGTGTTTTACCCGACAATTCAAATTCTTGCATATAACAATTTAAGTCTTTTAAAATAACTTAAAAATAATTGACATTGCCTGCCCGATACCCTTAACCCAGTGGTAGCGTCCTTGCGTCGTGTTCTCGTCCCGTTCAGTGAAACGGACGTGTTTGGACGGCTACGCGCACGTGCGTGCGATCGTTCTTGGGGGTATGCTTTTTAATTATAAAATCCTTCATTTTAAATTTTGGAACCCGCCAATAATTTTTATTTTTCGTATTCAAATTTTAGACCCGACCCGGGTGCAATTCTGAATTATTTTGTATCCCGCCAAATTATGATTATTTAATAAATTATTTAACCATTTTTGTTACCCTCCAGAATATTTCTACAACCGAATAAAATTCTTTTTAAAAACCCACGCTATCTTTTTACCCATAAATCTTTCACAATTTTTCCCCAGCCAATCGCCATCGTTTCTTTAACCCCCGGGCCCCACGGTCTCTCTTTCTCTCTCCCTTTCTCTTCTCTCTTTCTCTCTCCGCGCTAAGTGCCAAATTTCTTTCTCCTCTCCACTTCCTCTCTCCTCTCGATCTCTCTCTACCTCTCTCTCTCTCTCTCTCCTTCTCTCCCCTCTCTCTCTCTCTCTCTCCCCACGTCTCTCTCTCTCTCTCTTCTTCCTTTATATTTCTTTCTTTCCCTTATCAAAAGTTTATCGAACCCATCCCTGCAAACCCTAGCCGCATCGTCTTCCCTCGCCGTTGCCGCAGCGCCGACGCCATCGTCACAGACCTCGTCGCCTCCTCGCCCTCGTCACCTCTACATCCTCTTCTTCCTCCTTCCCTCTCTCCCGAGCACCCTGCACCTGCAGCCGCCCCCTACACGTTTGCACCGCCGGATTTGTCGCCGCCTGTGGCCTCGTCTCCGTGCCCCAGCCTTCGTGCAACCCCTAGTGAGCATTACATATCCCTCTTCTTCCTTCTTTCCTTCTTCTTTCTTTTTCATTTCTAAACAGAATTTTTTCTGTTGATTGCCGGGTCCTCTACAATTCGTGCACCGGAGCTCCGTCGACGTCGTCGATCTTCACGACCCCTCTGTAGATCGATGTAAGCTTTCTCTCCTCCATCCTTCCTCTCTTCTCCTTTTCTTTTCTTCCATTACAATTCTTGAAAAACCTTTTGTTGTGAACTGTTTTGGTGGCCGGAATTCGACCGTGCCGGCGACGATCCCCGACGATCCATCCAGGACCCCTGACCCGTGTGACTCCATTGTTCGTCGTTTGGGTTCATTCCGTGAACCGTACGCACATCGCGAGATTTCCCCGCCGACGCGTAACGTTCCGTTTTCCGTTTCGCGACCCGTCAAGGCAAGTTAATCTTGCTACATGCTATTTAAACTACTACTTATGCTATTTAAATTACTATGTACCTGTTAGAATGCACTTTAGATCTGTAGTTCCATTTTAATACCAGAATTCTTTTTTAAACATGTCGACGTCCCATTATATCATTTTAGAATCATGGCTCGAAATATACCCGTTTGCTGATAGTTCTGTTATACATAGTACCCGCATTCATATTTAAATCTTGTAACATTTATTTGTATGACCCACAATACCCTTCCATATTTTATATCCTGCCGGACGACCGTGTCCATACAACTCACCTGTTTTATATTCAATTATATCTTTAGATTATTTAGTACACTTTAACATGAATTTAACATCCATAAAGGTCATACTGTATGCATGAAATGATAGAACTATCTCTTAAATCCAAACTGCTAACCGTGCATCCAAGTAATCAAATCGGTAACTATTTGCATATCATATTACATGTTCTAGTTTATTGTTGTGATAGTAACCATGCTTGTTTATTTATAACTATGATTATGCTAGTTGATTATGAGCACCCACATGATATCTGGTATACCCTGACATGACTTGCTACACATATTACCTGACCCGACATGGTACCGTACACTACTTGACTCGACCTGATGTACCATGGCTTGACCCGTTACTTGATCTCGTGTCTAATGCCAACAAACCTGACATGTAGTCCTCACGGACCGTTCCTGTTGTCTATCCAGACAAACCCGCTCTTACCTGATTCTGTGTTGGCATTAGTTCTTGATTACTGAATACCTGATTTGACATACACAACTTGGGGGTATGGGGAAATCAATTATGAAACCTGACTTGTAACTCGACAGTGTACTACCTTTACTGATCAGTTTTAGAGGCTAGACCAGCCTTGGGATGATGCTGCTGACATCATTCATCTGTACATATTTCATGTTTTAGTGCCTAGCGGCATGTCTCGGATTCAGCCCGAGAATCTTAACCGTGGTCCCGGGCATGCACGGGATACTATTGAGTTACATCGATGATTCATCAAATTGATTTCAAGGACTTTAGAATAGAAAACCCAATAGAACGGTTTATTTTACTTGCTGCACGCTACCCTGCACTGCCCTGATTTATATTACTGTTACACCTGCTTTTAATTCATGTTTATATTTGCATTGCCTGTTACCCTGTTTATATTTTATTACCTGATGACATGACGCGCTGACGTCTGGGTTTTGCATGGCCCAGATTCCGTACCTTTGCTGCAGTCCGAGCAGGAGTACTTCAGCCAGCAGGCTGAGCTGTAAGGTGTCGGTAGTAGTTAGTTCTTTACTTCCTGCATTTTATTCCTGATGTGAGCCCGCATTATGGGACATACATTCCAGTTATTTGTATTGGATCTTTTGCTTCCGCACTTTTATTATTCTTGACTCATATTATCTTGGCTTATGGACATGTATTAGATAGTTTTATTTTGTTCTTGATATCTCTACAGCCGTAATGTGACTGTGGATGAATACTTCCTACCCACAGGTAGCATGGTTGGCTATGTCACGTGCCCAATTTAGCGTACTCTGGGAAGCGGGGCGTGACAACAAATGTCAGAGGAGTTCGGAGATGTACCCTTGAACCGGATGTAAATTGATTTAAGGGAGCGGTCATGATCGGTCAATTTAATTTGAGGACTTACGGCCAGAATTGGGCTAAGTCCAGTTAAGAATGTTCAACATTTTTATTTGTGGTTGGCCTGTTAGGCCTTGGCTTGGGCTCTGCCCTTGGTTTAATAATGCATAGCATTAATCTTGGTCTATGTTAGACTTTTATTTAGGCTCTGCCCCTTTTTAAATGAAGCACAACATCTGTTTTGGTCTGACAGACCTTTGTTTGGGCTCTGCCCTTTTTAAAATAACGCATTGCATTTTATTAGGCCTGTTAGGCCTTTTTTAATTGGGCTCAGCCTTTCTTTAAATAATGCAGAGCATTGATTAAACTGACAGAGTGCCACGTGGCCTGTCAGGCACTCTGCGCCAATTAATGAGCGCAAGCGCATGTGGAGGTGACACGTGTCACGCTCTGGTGAGCGCAAGCGCAGTTAGCGCTGCGCCATTGCGCTACGTTAGTACGCTGCTGACACGTGGCATGCTCTGAGTTGCACCAATTTAAGAGAGCAGTGCTCTATTTTTTCAAAGCGCAAGACGCAGTTTGTTCTGGGGCTGACACGTGGCGCTCTTTGGTGGCTTGCGCCAACCAGAGAGCGCAACAGTGCAAATTTTACAAGTGCAGGGCACTATTTTAATATCTTGATCCAATTTTGGATTCAAGAAAAAAATCTTTTAAGATTCCAGAACCAGTGGTTCATCAAAAGGCAATGCCTTTGTTATTACTATATTTTTTTTATTGAAGATCTTTGATCTTGTTCTTAGATCAATGATCTTTTTAGAAGAAACTCTTCTTTTTATTCAAAGGGGTTTACCTTTTTCTCTTTCTGAATTCTTCTCAAACTTTTTTTAAGAGCTCTGTGAATTCTCTCTCTGTTTCTATGTGTTTTAGACTTGGGGTCGGGGGGCCTTTATATAGTGCCAATTAGTTTGTTAAATTAGTTAAAGAGATCATTCTCTGAGTGATTTAGGGATTTTTCCCTACCGTAGGATCTTTGATCCAAGGGCTTCTGTTTTACAAAAGACAATCTTCTTGTTTTAACAAGATCAGGAAGATCTTACTGGAATTTTAATTCTGTTAGGCGCAAACGCACTTACGCTTGACACGTGTCGCGCAGCGCAGAGCGCAGCGCAACTGCGCTGACACGTGTCACGCAGCGCAAGGCGCAGCGCAACTGTGCTGACACGTGTCACGCAGCGCAAAGCGCAGCGCAACCATGCTAGCGCAGCTACGCTGACACGTATCGCGCAGCGTAGAGCGCAAGTCAGCTGAAGCGTTGCTTCCTTTATAGAGCCTTACTCTTATTGAGTGCGCTGCCTTGGGCGCTGCGCTCCCTGCGCTGGCGTATCTGATTTTGACACGTGGCGTTTGTTCCCCTCCGAAAGACGGCGGACAAGACTGCGATGTCCTGACGCTGAGATTCGGGGCAGATGCTAATTGGTGCTATCTGTCCACCTCTCCGAAGATGCCAAGTTGATTTATGGCACCGTGTATCGAAGGTTTGGACGGATGCGGCCGATGTAGCAAACTTCGTCAGATTCCCCCTCGCTTGAGGGGTTTTTGATTGTGGGGACGCTCTTCCCTGCAGGCGTAAGCCCCTGCAGTTAATTACGCTACCGCATCGCGGTAACAACTTTCTCCTTCTCCAGAATTTCACTTCGTGTCGTGCGTGTTTGTTTTGTTTGTGGTTGCCCGTGGATTGTATACGGAGACTGAGTAATGCCGTCGCCCGTAGGACGTGGATTAGTCCAAATCCGTATTTACTTAAATTTGGGTTTAGTGTTTTTAGTTTAAGGATACGTTAGCCGTATTGCAGCTAAGATCAACTTAAACGTTCGTTAAGGATACGTTAGTCCAGTTTGAGACTAAGATCAACTTAACGTGGTGATCCATTTATTATATGGCCGTCAGGACTCGTCACCTCTCTGACGTCGTTGAAGAATTACAACGATAGGTGTCGGAGGAGTTCAGAGATGTACCCTTGAACCAAAGTTGATTTGGAGTTTTATAGTCCATTTGAATATTTAAGGATACGTTAGCCGTATTTGGGGCTAAGATCAACTTAAACGGGACCGTTTAGATCCGGCAAAAGAGCGTTTGGAGGCTCTATTGTTCCAGTTTAGGGACGTAGTGGTCCGTGTTCCAGTTTAGGGACGTGGTGGTCCGTGTTCCAGTTTAGGGACGTGGTGGTCCGTATTCCAGTTTAGGGACGTGGTGGTCCGTATTCCAGTTTAGGGACGTGGTGGTCTATGTTCCAGTTTAGGGACGTGGTGGTCTGTGTTCCAGTTTAGGGACCACTACATTAGTTTAAGGACGTTTCGGTCCAATATTAGTTTAAGGACGTTTCGGTCCAATATTAGTTTAAGGACGTTTCGGTCCACGAGTTTAAGGACCCCGCAGTCCATATCCATGTGTGGTCATTGGGACCCGTCGCCTCTCTGACGTCATTGAAGGATTACAACGAGAAGTGTCAGAGGAGTTCGGAGATGTACCCTCGAACCGGAGGTAAATTGATTTGAGCGAGCATTTGTGCTCAGTTCAATTTAATTAAAGGACTTACGGCCAGAATTGGGCTAAGTCCAGTTGAAAATGTTCAACATTTTGTTTGCATTTGGCCTTTGTCTGGGCTTTCCCCTTTTTAGAATAATGCATAGCATTACTTCAGGCCATTTATGCCCATTTTGACTGGGCTCTGCCCTTTTTATTATGATGCAGATCATTTGTTTTGGTCCATTGGACCTCTCAATTGGGCTCTGCCCTTTTAAATAATGCATAGCATTTTATTTATTAGGCCGGTTAGGCCTTTTAATTGGGCCTGGCCCTTCAGGAAATGCATTGCATTTTCAGGCGCTTTGCGCCAATCAGAGAGCGCAAGCGCTTGTGATGACGACACGTGTCATGCAAGCGCAGTGCGCTGCGCTAGTGCGCTGCGCTTGCGCTGCTGACACGTGGCGCACCTTGGTGAGTTGCACCAATTCCAGAGAGCAAAGCTCTATTTCAAAAGCGCGTAGCGCAAGTTGTTCTGTAGCTGACACGTGGCGCTCTCCCAAGAGCGCAACAGCGCAGTTTGGAAGTGCAAAGCACTAAGAATCTTTTAGATTCAAGAACAGAAGTGCAAAGCACTATTTGATTTCTTGATCTAATTTAGATCAAAGAAAAGATAAGTTTTTCTTGTTTTTTCTTATCTCAAAGAACCAAAGGTTCATAAAAGTGCAAAGCACTATTTTATTATTTTTTTTTATTAAAGATCATTGATCTTGTTTTTAGATCTATGATCTGTTCATAAGAGAACTTTCTCTTCCTTCTAAAGGTTTTTACCTTTTTGTTCTTGAGGAGTTCTTCAGAGTTCTCTTTCCCTTCTGTTTTTTTTATAGAAAATGTTGATGCCTTTGAATTGAGATCTAGGGTCCTTTTTATAGTGCCCATTAATTAGTTAAATTTGTTAAAGAGATCTCTCTCTGAGTGATTTGGGGAATTTCCCCCACCGTTGGATCTTTAATCCAAAGGCCTCTGCTTTACAGAAGAAAATCTTCTTGTTTTAATAAGAACAGAAAAGATTTCTTTAAAATTTCAATTCTGTTTTGCGCAAACGCCCCAGCGTGTGACACGTGTCGCGCAGCGCAGCGCAACTGCGCTGACACGTGTCGCGCAGCGCAACTGCGCTAGCGCATCTGTGCTGACACGTGTCGCGCAGCGCGCAGCGCAACTCCGATAGCGCATCTGCGCTGACATGTGTCGCGCAGCGCAGTGCTTGCGCAACTGAAGAGTTACTTCCTTTAATTTTACTTAAAATAGAGCTTTGCTCTGATTGGGCGCACTGCCTTGGGCGCTGCGCTGCCGTATCAGCTTTTGACACGTGACGCGTTACGCGCAGCGCATTGAATCTGAAGCGTTGCTTCATTTATTAAAATTTAGATTTTCAAAGTAGAGCTTTGCTCTGATTGGGGGAAGATGAAGCGTTGCTTCATCTCCCACCTTGGAATTTGAACAGAGCTTTGCTCTGATTGGGGTAAACAAATGCCCCAACACCGTTGCGCTTACGTGGCCCTAAACGCAAGCGCAACGGTGGCAGAATCCTAACCGTTGCGGCAGCTTTTGGACGTTGAAGAGGCATTTGATGCCTATAAGTAGGACCTTTGGTCCCCCACAGATGCTTATCATCTTTAAGATTTTTATTTTCAAAAGACTCCAGAGCTTTACTCTTATTTAAGAACTTTTAGAGCCCTTCTCTTGTTTCTTTTTAAGAACTTTCAAAGTTCATAACCCAGCACCCCTTTTAGGTAAAATTTTAAATTCAATCAAATTAAGTTTACTTAACAGAGCCTTGCTCTCATAGATCTTTTGATCTAAAGAAAATCCTTTTGGGGTTTCACCAAATAGAGCTTTGCTCTCATGAATCTGTTTCAGGGTTTCTCAACCCATGAACCGAAACTTGCATTTTTGGCAAAACATAGATCCCTTTGATCTAAAAGAACTCTTAAGAGTGTTTCATTGATATTAGAGTTTGAAGATGACATTTTATTCCTCAGTGCATTATATCGTTTTGCTTAATCAGTCTTTCTGATAATTCTGTTGATCCTCTTTCACAGAAACAATGAACGCCCATATGTATGCTCTTAACGAGATCATCTCTTATGGGGACATCCGCCGATTTGGCCGCTCTCAAAATCGGGAGTTCACAAACGAGGAGTGTGCTGAAATAATGAGTCGCTTCGACGCGTATAATGGTCCACTGCTTCCCCGACGTTCCTCCCTCCTTAAGCTTATCGTGGGTGCCATCTGGGAAGCGCTTCCCCTCTTCTATTCCGGCGTGCCACTTAGGGCGTTGGATGCTGCTGAGGACAAGGTGCACTCGGTGTACCTGTTGAACTTTATCTCGAAGAGACGGCGAGACAGTCTTATCGATCTCTTACACGAGGTCTTTCAACAGTCCGCCATACTCGCTGCTTATCGGAGGGTGGAAGACATCAGGGGAGACCCTGACGCTTGTGCTCGCGAAAGAAAGTATACTAGGATGGTCCGCGAGGCCTGGAAAGTCATAGATAGAGTAGCTTTTGAGTTCCTCAATCCATGCCCTGGGTTCGAGGTTATTCCCTTGTAATTATATTTTTAGTTTATTGCTTCTATGATTGTAAGAACTTCTGGCGATATTAATGAAAATTTTTGTTTTTCCTAGCCTGTCTTATCTTTTGTTCTGAATCTTTTGCATGAATGAATGTGTCTCGAACGCTTGATCAAGTGTAAATCGGATGTTCTTTCTGTCACTCTCTTATTATCAGTATACTGTCACAATTAGCTGGTAAGCACCTTAATTTCTCCATGCAATAGTAATGGCTTAGGCCGCAGGTTCAGATCTGCCACCTAAGACTTTTCAACTCTATGGGCCGTGAGGGTCTCATAGAGACTTTTCTCCCTACGGATCGAGAGGATCTCGTAGGTGGTTTTTTCTCCTTAGGAATCGTGAGGATCCCTAAGTGTGGTTTTCTTTTATAAGTCGTAAGGATCTTATAAGAGAATTTTTCCCTCTTACGAGTCGAGAGGACCCGTAAGCGGTTGTTTCCCTCCCTGTCGAAACTCGACTTTGAAGAGTGAGACCCGTGGATGGTATGCAAGAGACCGTTTTGGGTCAACTTGTAGGGTCCCAGTGCTTAAGAAACAGGCTTCTTTTATGCCTACTGCCTAAGGCTTTATCTCACGAGTCGAGCCGCCTCAACAATTTCTTCACAAGTCGAGACGAATCGAGCGTTTCTCGCAAGAACATCTTAACGTCGCATTTAACCTCTGCTCTTTACGACAGAAGCCCGTTAAGGTCGGTGGTACTTAGGGTTTTGGCCATCGTACCGTCGTATAAGCTGATATAGTCCTCGATAGGCAATCGTGCTGTTCGAGTAGCCCTGCGACTGCCGTGTCTCTGATCCCTTCGGGGGCTGGACAAGACGTCTTCAAGCAATCTTCCTAGGCAGTTTGACCGTCGGAAGAACACGCGTTAGGAATTTGCCATGCCGCTTTTTACTTGAGGTTAGGCTCATTTTGGCGAGCCCCGATGAGTCATAACCACTCCGCGCTGGTGTGGGATGATCTTCGATAGTCTTTCAGGTTTTATGTGAGTTGCCGTCAAGACCCTGAAGCTAGGAATTTGGCCTTTGCTTCGTTTTGCTGGCATCGCGTCTGCTGTATCGAGACGAATGCCGCGGTTGTTTTTAGTTTGCTGATGAACCGTCGAGGTTTGGAACTAGGGATTTTGCCATGGCTCCATTTGTTTGCTTGTCGCGTCCAAATCCCGCTGGAGGAAGAACGCTGGGGTGACATCTCGTCTGCTGTATCGAGACGAACGTCGAGGTGGAGTTGGAATTTTGCCGTGGCTCCGTTTGTTTGATTGTCGCGTCCGAATCCCGCTGGAGGAAGAACGCTGGGGTGACAACTCGTCTGCTGTATCGAAACGAATGTCGGGGTGGAGCTGGAATTTTGCCGTGGCTCCGTTTGTTTGATGATGTTGCGTCCACTGTGTCGAGACGAACGTCGAGGTGGAGCTGGAATTTTGCCGTGGCTCCGTTTGTTTGATTGTCGCGTCCGAATTCTGCTGGAGGAAGAACGCTGGGGTGACAACTCGTCTGCTGTATCGAAACGAACGTCGGGGTGGAGCTGGAATTTTGCCGTGGCTCCGTTTGTTTGATGATGTTGCGTCTGCTGTGTCGAGACCAACGTCGAGGTGGTGACCATTCCACACTGGTGTGAGACGATCTCCAGTTGTCTTTCTGGCTTTATATGGGTTGCCGTCAAGACCTTGAAGCTAGGAATTTAGCCTTTGCTTCATTTGCTTTGTCATGTTCGAAGCTTGTTGGAGGAAGAACGTTATTGTTGACATTGCATCTACTGTATCGAGGCGAATGTCACGGTTGTCTCTAGGTTGTTGCTGAACCGTCGAGACTTGGCTTCGCTTTTTGGCGGAGCCTGTCGGGAAGGTATGGTTCCCTCTTTGTTTGTGCCCCTGGATTGTGTACAGGGATTGCTGTGCTATCGTCTGCAGGGCATGTTACATATATATATATATATATATATATATATATATATATATATATATATATATATATATATATATATATATATTATTTTAGTTCTTTCCGCGATGCTCTATCATTTCAGCTTTTATATCGTGAAGGTCGCGATTGCCCAATCATTTCGGCTATTTTTCGCGGTGCCCAATCATTTCGGCTATTTATTTTATTTTTACTCGCTGCTTTTTATTGCGAGTTACCGAACATTTCGGCTATTTATTTTATTTTTACTCGCTGCTTTTTATTGCGAGTTGCCCAATCATTTCGGCTATTTTGCATGCATACATTTTTACTTGTTGCTTTTTATTGCAAGTTGCCCCATCATTTCGGTTATTTCGTATGCATGTGCGGCCTACTGGCCTTTCGCCGTAAACCTGAAATTGGACACCGATTTCGGCATCAACATCGCTACAACTGGGATATCGCTAGGAGCGAATCATCATTTGTCTCTGTCGGTGTCGAACAAAGGAGGCTTAGCGACCAGGGTTAGGGTCCTGTCGACTAAGGCTTTGACTTCATGAGCCGTAAGGGTCTCACAAAGTTATTTCTCCCTACAAGTCGTGAGGATCTTATAGGTGTATTTTCTCCTTAGGAATCGTGAGGGTTCCTAAGTGTTTTGCTCCTCTGTAAGTCGTAAGGATCCTACAGAAGGGTTTTCTCCTTGTAAATTGAGAGGATTTACAAGGGTTATTCATCGTGCGAACATATCCCTAATCTCGGATGGGACTTAGTTAGGGAACTGTTTATTCGCGCCCGTGGATTGTATACAAGAGTCAGTACTGAACCACTTGTAGGGCAATGTCGAAAGTTGTGGGGGTTGCTTAAGCACAGGTTTAGGTCTCTGTAACTTAAGACTTTCAAATCTTATGAGCCGTGAGGGTCCCATAAGAGAATTCTCCTTACGAGTCGTGAGGATCTCGCAAGTGTATTTTCTCCTTAGGAATCGTGGGGATCCCTAAATGTGTTGCTCCCTTGTGAGTCGTAAGGATCTCACGCGGGTGGTTTCTCCTTACAAGGTCGAGATGACCCTATAAGTGTCTTTTAACGAGGTTGTGCCCTTTCGGGTTTTCACAAACACTCGCCGTTAGCCCTGCTGTTTTTACTCACGGAGCCCTTTCGGGTTTTCATCCGTGCCCATTTTGCTTAAGGACATACCGTTTTTCTTTTTAATTCTTTTTATTTTCTTCTTCTCTCCTTTTTTTAACGAGGTCGCGCCCTTTCGGGTTTTCACGAACACTCGCCGGTAGCCCTGCTGTTTTTACTCACGGAGCCCATTCGGGTTTTCATCCGTGCCCTTTTTGCTTATGGGCATACCGTTTTTATTTATTATATTTTTCTTTATTTATATTTTTTTTATTCACCTCGTCAGCCTAAAGATGCTGCGGTATTAGTTTAAGGACGTTTTGGTCCTTTGCAAGTTTTAGGACATTGCGGTCCATCATTAGTTTAAGAACGTTTCGGTCCATCATTGCCGTATTTGAGGCGAAGCTCTAGTTTACTGACTTTTCGGTCTATGGGGATTTCTCCATGACTGACCATGTTGCCCCCGGCGTATCCATCTTTCTCGGAGCATGCGATTGTGGCGGGTTCACCTTCCAATTTTCAAACAATGCAAACTTGCCTTGTTGGTATTGGTCTTCAACCCAGTTCTTGAAGACGTAGCAATCCTCGATCAGATGACCTACTGTTTGATGGTAAGGGCAATAATTAGGATTATTAACATCGCCTGGCCGCAACGGACGTTTTGGACTCGGCAGATTGATGAGTCTGTCGCACACTGCCAGCTCGAATAGTCCCCTTGTTTTATCTTGCGGAAACGAGTAAGGACGTTTCAACTTTTCCTGGAGGGGTTGCCGCTTGTTGCTTTGGCGAGCAACCGGTCTAGGGTCACTTAATTGTTGTTGAGCGCTGGAGACGAAGGCCATTTTTCCTTTTCCTTTATCCTTTTTGTTCGCTCCGTTGTTTGCGGGGCCGGGATTTTTTCCGAGTAGCGTGCGATTGCATGGCTGAACGTTCTCGCAGCTCCTCAATTCCTTCATTTTTGAAATAGATTCCCTGAGGGAAGGGTTGGGGGTAGCTTCTTCGTCAGAGTCGCTTCCAAAGGTGATAATTTGCGATACCTTAGAGTCGGCCGTATGACAATCGTCGGCGGCTCTTTTGCGCTCATCTATCATATTTTTTTGACGTCTACAAGCTTCACATTTTGTCCTGTCGAAGTGTTGCTTTTGAGCGACATACCCTTGCCACCAACAGTTAAAGGATTCGCAGTCTTCGGTAGGATGTATGATCTTCTGATGATATAAACAAAAGTTAGGGTGCATCTCTACCTCAGCGAGAGTATTTTCTTCAGAAGGCGGTAGCTTCATTCCTACTGATAGAGCTTTGGCGAACCTTTTCCTCATCTTGAATTTATTTTTACCCGTAGTGTATGGCTTTTGATTTGACGGGAATGCCTTGGCTCTTTCCAGTATGGCCATTTCACGCTCTTGATTGGCTTTTGCTTTCAGACGAATTTCATTTAGGAAGACATCGATCAACATGTCTGATGGCTGTAGAATCTCCGGCTCAGGGTTCGCCATTGATTTCTCAGCGCAAGGAGCCTCCTCATCATCCGTCAGTGAATGAGAAATCACATGACAAGTCGCTACGTAGTCTTCGGATTCATCTGATAAGTTTTCTCCATCGTTTCCATCCTCGACGAAAGAACAAGTTGCCCCCGGCGTGTCCGTCTTCTTTGGAGGGTGCGGCTGTGGTGGGTTTACCTTCCAGTTTTTCGACAGCGCGAACTTGCCTTGTAGGTACTGATCTTCGATCCATCCCTTAAAGACGAAACAATCCTCAATCGGGTGACTTACCGTTTGGTGGTAAGGGCAATAACTGGGATTATTAAGATCGCCTGGCTGCGACAGACGCTTTGGACTCGGCAGATTGATGAGTCTGTTGCGCACTGGTTTTATTCTGAGGAAACGAGTAAGGATGTCCTAGCCTCTCTTCGAGGGATGGGCGTGGACGCACGTTGTTTTGGCGAACAACCGGCTTTGAGTCGTTCGACTGTTGCTGAGCATTGGCGACGACGATCGCTTTCCCTTTTCCTTTCTCATTTTGGGAATCTGGTTTTGGAGGAGACGGTCCATGGCACATCTGGTCCATTTGGGCTAATTTGTCGATCAAGGCCTGGAAGGTGGTCGGCCTGAAGAACATCATGAATTGCGAGATGGTCGCCTGCGGATCGAGAGTGCCCACAAACATGCCCACCGCAGGTGCCTCTTCTATGCGTTGTTCGCATTTCGACCATAGGTTTCTCCATCGTGTTGCGTATTGGACCCACGTTTCGCCTGGCCTTATTCTGGCATTTATTAGTGATGTTATCGGGGTGCGTTCACTAGCACTGGCGAATATTTGTGTAAACAGCAGCTCCATCTCTGCAAATGTTTTGACAGAGTTATTAGGTAGCTCCGAATACCATTCAAAGGCTGTTTCTGCTAAGCCGCTAACGAATTGGCGAAGCAACAATTTGTCATCTCCTCCAGTATTACCGCATAAGGCCCTGAATTGAGCGACATGTTGATGCGAATTCCCTGTCCCTTTATATACGTGGAATTTAGGGATCGTATATCCCGGCGGGTAACTGATTTGGTCATACCAGCCTGTAACGTTTAAATAAATAATTAAATGAATAAAATTGTCTAAGTGAATTTTGTGATTTTCGGTAAAGTAAAATGTATTTTTCATAAAACTAAACCGTGATTGTTTTTCATTATAATTTTAAAAATACCTATTTTAATTATGTAATTACTAGTAAATGGTGTTTATTTAGCCACTTATAAATTTTTAGTTTAATTAAATATTTTTCCTAAATTAATTATTTTAAATATTAATATAAGCTTTATTTTTACACTAAATTAGTGTAAATTACAAATTTGAATGGTTTTAATTTGTAATAATGAACCATGACATGTTATAATTTAGTGTGTATCATGCAAAATTTATTTGCAAATTTTTCCTATTTTCTAGAGTTTTCTTGAGTTGCTATAGTAAAAAAATAAAAGAAAAATAAATAAATGCATGAAAAGACATAATGAAGTGATATTTTGGTGGAGACTTCTACACATTTTCTCACCCTCTTCTTTCTCTCCCTCACCTCCAAAAAAATGGTCGGCCTCACCCCCCATGGTAGCCCCCATTTTCCTCATTTTATTTTGCTCCAAAATTCATCAAAAATCCTTTAAAAATTCAATTAAAAATCCACAAAATCCTATTTATTTCCTACCCTTTATTCCTTGCTCATTTTTATATGGAATTTGGAGATGGAAAGCATGCATTTTGGAGGCTCATTTTCTTGTTTGGATTTCATATTTTGGAGGTATAAATTTCCTTCTTTTGTTTATTTGTTATTAGATGTTTCTTTTAAGCATGTTTAGATTTAATGAATTAATTCTATGTTCAATTTTTAAAATTCAAGTTAGGGTTTGTAAATTCAAGTTATGATTTTTATTAATTAATTAGGGTTATAATAGTTAGTTTAACACTTTTAGAATTGGAAAATCTTGCATGGTTGTTGAATTGTAAATTTTTCATTTAAAATTGTTTAAATTAGGAATTTTGCTAACTAGGTTTCTATAAAACATAATTTTTGGTGAAATAAAATTTCAATTAATATTTGTAACACTAGATTGTGGTCTTAATAAGGGTATTAACTTGTTGGTGGAATGGAAACTTAAATTGATTGCTAGTTTCTATTGATAATTGATAAATTGTGATAAAAATTGCTATTTTGTAAACTAGATTTTAGAAATTCCTAAATAAATGAGATTAAAAATATAATTTATGGTTTCATTAAATCATTATCATCATGAATTATGGTTTAATACATTAATTCATGCAAAATCACGTTTTGTGGTGAAATTGTGGTATTTTGCTTGAAAAATGTTGAAAATTGTTAAAGGTTGCAAACTAGAAATTTCAAAATAATACAAATTTGTGTAATAAAAATATAGTAATGGTTTGTATAGTCTAGTTATGCTATTTAATGAGTTTTATGACCATTGGTTTCATTTAAATGTCAAGTTTTGATGAAAAACGGAAAATTGGCATTTTCGGGTTTTACGAAATTGGACGGTTTGATGGATTTTAGGGTTTCGATGGATTTAATTATGTTTTATAATATAAGTAATGTGTTTTAAAACTATGAGTTATTTGTTGATGTTTAACTCGATCCATCGGAGTTTGCACGCCGATATCGAGCGATATTTGGTTTTTTTGCGTGGACGGGACATAGGTTTTAACCTATGCTTGTTCCTTATATCGTTTGACTTTCGTATGTGATCCAGTTTACGATACTATTTATATGTTTGCGTTTAGGTACCCCTCACATGGACTGCGGGCGATGAAGAGGAGGATGGCGACACCGTCTTCGGCAGACATGGACCAGGTGAGTAGATGCATATCTACGGGGGGAAGTCGGGTGGATGGCGTTTAGCACCCCCGCAACGTAGAATAGGAATAGTACTTATTGATATTAGGAAACCAGATGTGACCCTAGATTCTTAATGAGTAGGGCCCTAGTAATGACCCTAGGCTGGACTAGACTGATTTAGGAAGACATATCAGAAGATGAATACCTTGGAAGAGGTTCATAGGTTTCAGGTAGAAACACACACACGCACACACTGAAACACGACATGGTGTATACGTGCATGTGTATATATATATAGGACGAGGTATAGGTATATATATATATATACAACACGTATATGGGATACATTGATGTGATATGATATCCGAGGTATGATGAAACAGTGTAACTGGGCTTGATGCCGTGATTCTTGGCTATACAGTCGTATTAAGTGTTAGCGGATCATTAGAGAATGAGATAATGAACATGTATACTTAAATTATAATGGGTGGTGATGATATTGAGGTACATGGGACTCTAAAATAGTACCCGGACTGTAACTTGTGATTGATCACGATATGGGATATGTATGACTTGATTACGACATCATATAGGTGTGACCTGATGTCGATATCATAGAGGTGTGACTTGAGGACGATATGATATCAGTATGACTTAATCACAATATGATACATATGACATGATATTTCTGAGGATAAACTAATGATGCTTATTATGATGGCAATGATATATGATTGATGTATGCGATCACAGTTTAGCACCTTGATCATGAGATGTGTTGATGATGACATTATACTAATGATGAGACACCTAGGAGATACTTGACCCGTACCCCGATATTGGGATGCCGTACGATGGATTTTACCGTACGAGGCATAGATATGATGATTGATCCGTACTCTTGATTCGAGGAAGCCATACTACGTACATGACGCTATTGAGGCTGGATCGCCGACTATTAGAGATATTGATTCAGACCTAGGTAGACTCTTGTTTCTTAATGACTAGTTTCTTAGGTTTAGTTCCTT
The DNA here is from genome assembly GCA_030015575.1 of Agapanthus africanus. Taxonomy (NCBI): domain Eukaryota; kingdom Viridiplantae; phylum Streptophyta; class Magnoliopsida; order Asparagales; family Amaryllidaceae; genus Agapanthus; species Agapanthus africanus. The sequence goes on from JASDDO010000016.1 coordinate 413,081,148, forward strand.
AGGAGGTTAGATGGACACTAGGTTAGGTTCGAGTCATATAGCGGTAGTGATAATTGTATATCAAATGAGTGGATAACACACATCCGTCTTTACTTTCACACTGTAATCATAATGTTGCATGTTCATACATATGTTGCTATAATCAGTATAAACTTTACCTGTTAGGACACCAGCACCATTACCGATGATGCGCATATTCCATGCACACTTATTTGCCGGCTCACACACATCATTATCGGTAATTGCTATGTCACGTACACTTTAGATCTTATTATCTTTTATTGATAGAATCAGCTAGCAACTAGATCGATATATAATATTGTGATTACTCTCAGATGCTAGTATAGACATGGCATTTATTACTTAGACATTCATGCATTCATATTCTCATGTTATCATGCATTTTTATGTGGCATATGCCGACACTTATCATTTACTTACTCGTGATTTTGAGATTTGGATTTCTATGAGATTTCTGGATTTTAGGGAAAACCGCAAGAATATATAAAAACTTCTCTCTCTCCTCCTCCTCTCTTTTTAAAAACATAAGATGCGGTTTTCTCGTGATGTATGTGTCGTCCACCATGAGATTTCATGTTTTCTGATGGATTTCGAGACCCGATTCGAGGAGTGGATGAACCGTCTCGGGTACATGGTGGGCCCGGTATGGTACCCCGGGGCAAGAAGATCGAGTTGTAGACGTTGAGCCTGGCAGGGGAAGGCTACCTACCGGTGATGTCTGGCGCGGCGGATATCCGGAGGATACCGACCGTTGTCGTGAGATTTGATGATATGGGCCGATTCGGACTGACAGAGCCCGAGATATTGAGACTATGAGACTTGAGATTTACATGTTTGTGTCGATGCTTGACACGGATTTCCATGGATTTCATTGTTGATATTTCCGGTTTCTATACCCGTTTTACTATGATAACAGCTAAAGATTTCTTATACAGATACACCTGGATTTCAGGATTGGTTATTTTACATTCATGGTGCATGCATGTCCATTCATATGACATAGTACTATATGAGGCACTGACACGAGCACGGAGTATCTGCACTTACACGTAGTATTACCCTGCTATTATTAGATGATTGGGACTTAGTAGTGTATTATTATGACCTAGGATAGCGTCGTGCATTCGATTTCTTTTCGTAGATATCTTCTACCACGAGTTGGCAACTCACCCCCGTTGTGCCAAATTTTATTACAGGTTCGATGTACAGGTTTCCCTGGCAGCTTGCTGGCACATCTTTTCTTCAGGGTGATTTGCACGGTAGGTTGGTTCACTTGTATCTGAACCACCATTGTATTTTTATTCTTTCATTTGTATCTAGTAAGCTCCATCAACCATACTTGTATTATTTGATAAGTTTATTGGACCAGTATTTTTTTTATTTCGACCTTAGAGTCGCGCATGTATTATTCTGATATGGTGGTTTTGTTTTCTTTGAGTTTTGAGCCTCGCCCTTTGGCGTTATATATTATTGTGCTTGTTGTGGTTGTTTCCGCCTGTTGGCGTTGATGCTAGCTCCCGTTGGGGATGCTTTTTATTGTTTATGTATATTATACTTGTTGTACCCGTCTGGGGGCCAGTTTTTATAGAGGAGACTCTGCCGAAATTTTTGAGAAAATTTGCTGATGTTTTAAACTTGTTCCTTCATGTTTTCTTTTACTGCTTCTTCTTCTTTTTCATGGTTTAGATTTCTGGGCTTCGGCTTACTTAGGTTACGTTGCGCCTCTAGACGTTTCGTAATCTAAGTGCCGGTCACGTTCCGTACTTTCGGGTCGTGACAAAATTGGTATCAGAGCGCTAGGTTTAACCATGTATAAGTCTAGGTGACCCTTGGTTGATGGAGTAGGCGATTTAGGTAGAGTAACGTACCGTGGGTATGGTCCGCGGCATACTTACGATACGCTACTCTGCTTAAGGAGCCTTAGGATGTACAATTGTTTGCACCGTATTCCATTCGTTCTTTTGATCTATCTTCGTCAATGTTGGAGGGTGGTTTCTGTTACCACGGGCACACTGGCAGAGGGAGCTGCGGCTCGAATGCGATAACCATTAGAGTATTGGTTATTCTTGAGGATTGAAGCATTGCTTAGCGTGCGGACGAAGGGTATTCACATGCCGTCCGGATGAAGTTAAAGGGTTCGAACGATTATCAGAAAACCATTTTCCCAAGTTTAAAGTATTCGGAAGAACATGCAGGTATTTCGATGGACCCTCTAGAAGAATGAAACCCTAACTCGACATAATGACCACGAGAACGCCCTTGAACCTTAGGGTTTACGGCAGTTCCGCGGTACCATTAGTGAGGCTTGGGTTTGCCCTTCTACGGCTGGATCATCGATACTAGGGTATGTACCGGATATTTTTAAGCTGTACTTGAGTGTTGAGCTCTCGGGGAATTATGGGATTTTGATGGATCGATCGAAAAGTTTAATGTAGTCCGAATATCAGGTGAAGGGATCGACTACGTGAGAGACTCTAAATGTGAGTATTGCCGTTGGTAGAGCAGTCAGCACACTTATGAAGAGACAAGTTTGAAGCAGCAGACATCAGAGGAAAGAGGCGCACATTGACGATAGTGATTATGATGTGACTTGGTGATTTGAATTTCATATTTCTGTTATTGGATTTTGGTATTTTGAGGATTTTGTTCTACGATTGGTATTTCTTATGTGTACCTTCATTACATTCTATCTGTGTTTCACATATCAGTTGTATTGATGTTGCTTAGTATACACCCAGTACACTTGATTTGGTTTTATATATTTTGAGATTTTTGATTTGATTTCGTGCATATGGGTTACACATGATTTTGATATATGCTTCGACCTAGTTTTTATCCATTTTCGTACTGTGATTTCGATTCTGATATTCGGCGTATGTTTTCGTGCACCATGTACACCTGATTGAGATTCTTGCGCACACTTGGCGCACTTGATGCGATTTTGTGCACACCAGATGCACTAAATCGGGGTTTTATGCAGATTAGATGCACCTGATAGTGAGTCGTGCACACCCGTTGCACTTGACAGATGTTTTGGTGCACACCTGTTGCACTTATTTTGTTTTTGTGTGTATTCATGGTATCTGTATTTGGTTTCGATTTCAGTGCGCACCGGACGCACATGATATTTTATTGATGTGATTGGGATTGATTTCAGTTTGAGCAGTATGTTTTCATAATCACTATTATTTGATTTAGTAACCAGGAGGGACGTGTATGTTAAATAAAAGATATATATATATATATAGTTATTTTTTTAAATAAACGTCCGCTACTTATGCCGTGACACGTGCATCACACGGCAATTTTCAAAAAGGGGTGTTTACATATTTCCTTATCCAGATATTTGTACGGTTTTACTATGATGCGCACTATATATAAGTTACAGATTGATGTATATTATGATGGTTTTCATATTGGGTTTTGATATTTTATTCTCTCCATAACTCCGATGATTGCGCTATGCTTGACGGAGTTGATTTTTGTTATGTATTGATGATTTTGGAGCCCCGACGATTTGAGTGTTTTGCTAAATGTTTTAGTATTTGGAGGGGGAGTTTTAATTTAAATTCGGGGACCGAATTTCTTAAAGGGGGGAAGATTGTAACGTTTAAATAAATAATTAAATGAATAAAATTGTTTAAGTGAATTTTGTGATTTTCGGTAAAGTAAAATGTATTTTTCATAAAACTAAACCGTGATTGTTTTTCATTATAATTTTAAAAATACCTATTTTAATTATGTAATTACTAGTAAATGGTGTTTATTTAGCCACTTATAAATTTTTAGTTTAATTAAATATTTTTCCCAAATTAATTATTTTAAATATTAACATAAGCTTTATTTTTACACTAAATTAGTGTAAATTACAAATTTGAATGGTTTTAATTTGTAAAAATAAACCATGGCATGTTATAATTTAGTGTGTATCATGCAAAATTTATTTGCAAATTTTTCCTATTTTCTAGAGTTTTCTTGAGTTGCTATAGTAAAAAAATAAAAGAAAAATAAATAAATGCATGAAAAGACATAATGAAGTGATATTTTGGTGGAGACTTCTACACATTTTCTCACCCTCTTCTTTCTCTCCCTCACCTCCAAAAAAATGGCCGGCCTCACCCCCCATGGTAGCCCCCATTTTCCTCATTTTATTTTGCTCCAAAATTCATCAAAAATCCTTTAAAAATTCAATTAAAAATCCACAAAATCCTATTTATTTCCTACCTTTATTCCTTGCTCATTTTTATATGGAATTTGGAGATGGAAAGCATGCATTTTGGAGGCTCATTTTCTTGTTTGGATTTCATATTTTGGAGGTATAAATTTCCTTCTTTTGTTTATTTGTTATTAGATGTTTCTTTTAAGCATGTTTAGATTTAATGAATTAATTCTATGTTCAATTTTTAAAATTCAAGTTAGGGTTTGTAAATTCAAGTTATGATTTTTATTAATTAATTAGGGTTATAATAGTTAGTTTAACACTTTTAGAATTGGAAAATCTTGCATGGTTGTTGAATTGTAAATTTTTCATTTAAAATTGTTTAAATTAGGAATTTTGCTAACTAGGTTTCTATAAAACATAATTTTTGGTGAAATAAAATTTCAATTAATATTTATAATACTAGATTGTGGTCTTAATAAGGGTATTAACTTGTTGGTGGAATGGAAACTTAAATTGATTGCTAGTTTCTATTGATAATTGATAAATTGTGATAAAAATTGCTATTTTGTAAACTAGATTTTAGAAATTCCTAAATAAATGAGATTAAAAATATAATTTATGGTTTCATTAAATCATTATCATCATGAATTGTGGTTTACTACATTAATTCATGCAAAATCACGTTTTGTGGTGGAATTGTGGTATTTTGCTTGAAAAATATTGAAAATTGTTAAAGGTTGCAAACTAGAAATTTCAAAATAATACAAATTTGTGTAATAAAAATATAGTAATGGTTTGTATAGTCTAGTTATGCTATTTAATGAGTTTTATGACCATTGGTTTCATTTAAATGTCAAGTTTTGATGAAAAACGGTAAATTGGCATTTTCGGGTTTTACGAAATTGGACGGTTTGATTGATTTTAGGGTTTCGATGGATTTAATCATGTTTTATAATATAAGTAATGTGTTTTAAAACTACGAGTTATTTGTTGATGTTTATCTCGATCCATCGGAGTTTGCACGCCGATATCGAGCGATATTTGGTTCTTTTGCGTGGACGGGACATAGGTTTTAACCTATGCTTGTTCCTTGTATCGTTTGACTTTCGTATGTGATCCAGTTTACGATAATATTTATATGTTTGCGTTTAGGTACCCCTCACGTGGACTGCGGGCGATGAAGAGGAGGATGGCGACACCGTCTTCGGCAGACATGGACCAGGTGAGTAGATGCATATCTACGGGAGGAAGTCGGGTGGATGGCGTTTAGCACCCCCGCAACGTAGAATAGGAATAGTACTTATTGACATTAGGAAACCAGATGTGACCCTAGATTCTTAATGAGTAGGGCCCTAGTAATGACCTTAGGCTGGACTAGACTGATTTAGGAAGACATATCAGAAAATGAATACCTTGGAAGAGGTTCGTAGGTTTCAGGTAGAAACACACACACGCACACACTGAAACACGACATGGTGTATACGTGCATGTGTATATATATATAGGACGAGGTATAGGTATATATATATATATACAACACGTATATGGGATACATTGATGTGATATGATATCCGAGGTATGATGAAACAGTGTAACTGGGCTTGATGCCGTGATTCTTGGCTATACAGTCGTATTAAGTGTTAGCGGATCATTAGAGAATGAGATAATGAACATGTATACTTAAATTATAATCGGTGGTGATGATATTTAGGTACATGGGACTCTAAAATAGTACCCGGACTGTAACTTGTGATTGATCACGATATGGGATATGTATGACTTGATTACGACATCATATAGGTGTGACCTGATGTCGATATCATAGAGGTGTGACTTGAGGACGATATGATATCAGTATGACTTAATCACAATATGATACATATGACATGATATTTCTGAGGATAAACTAATGATGCTTATTATGATGGCAATGATATATGATTGATGTATGCGATCACAGTTTAGCACCTTGATCATGAGATGTGTTGATGATGACATTATACTAATGATGAGACACCTAGGAGATACTTGACCCGTACCCCGATATTGGGATGCCGTACGATGGATTTTACCGTACGAGGCATAGATATGATGATTGATCCGCACTCTTGATTCGAGGAAGCCGTACTACGTACGTGACGCTATTGAGGCTGGATTGCCGACTATTAGAGATATTGATTCAGACTTAGGTAGACTCTTGTTTCTTAATGACTAGTTTCTTAGGTTTAGTTCCTTAGGAGGTTAGATGGACACTAGGTTAGGTTCGAGTCATATAGCGGTAGTGATAATTGTATATCAAATGAGTGGATAACACACATCCGTTTTTACTTTCACACTGTAATCATAATGTTGCATGTTCATACATATGTTGCTATAATCAGTATAAACTTTATCTGTTAGGACACCAGCACCATTACCGATGATGCGCATATTCCACGCACACTTATTTGCCGGCTCACACACATCATCATCGGTAATTGCTATGTCACGTACACTTTAGATCTTATTATCTTTTATTGATAGAATCAGCTAGCAACTAGATTGATATATAATATTGTGATTACTCTCAGATGCTAGTATAGACATGGCATTTATTACTTAGACATTCATGCATTCATATTCTCATGTTATCATGCAGTTTTATGGGGCATATGCCGACACTTATCATTTACTTACTCGTGATTTTGAGATTTGGATTTCTATGAGATTTCTGGATTTTGGGGAAAACCACAAGAATATATAAAAACTTCTCTCTCTCCTCCTCCTCTCTTTTTAAAAACATAAGATGCGGTTTTCTCGTGATGTATGTGTCGTCCACCATGAGATTTCATGTTTTCTGATGGATTTCGAGACCCGATTCGAGGAGTGGATGAACCGTCTCGGGTACATGGTGGGCCCGGTATGGTACCCCGGGGCAAGAAGATCGAGTTGTAGACGATGAGCCTGGCAGGGGAAGGCTACCTACCGGTGATGTCTGGCGCGGCGGATATCCGGAGGATACCGACCGTTGTCGTGAGATTTTATGATATGGGCCGATCCGGACTGACGGAGCCCGAGATATTGAGACTATGAGACTTGAGATTTACATGTTTGTGTCGATGCTTGACACGGATTTCCATGGATTTCATTGTTGATATTTCCAGTTTCTATACCCATTTTACTATGATAACAGCTAAAGATTTCTTATATAGATACACCTGGATTTCAGGATTGGTTATTTTACATTCATGGTGCATGCATATCCATTCATATGACATAGTACTATATGAGGCACTGACACGAGCACGGAGTATCTGCACTTACACAAAGTATTACCCTGCTATTATTAGATGATTGGGACTTAGTAGTATATTATTATGACCTAGGATAGCGTCGTGCATTCGATTTCTTTTCGTAGATGTCTTCTACTCACGAGTTGGCAACTCACCCCCGTTGTGCCAAATTTTATTACAGGTTCGATGTACAGGTTTCCCTGGCAGCTTGCTGGCACATCTTTTCTTCAGGGTGATTTTCACGGTAGGTTGGTTCACTTGTATCTGAACCACCATTGTATTTTTATTCTTTCATTTGTATCTAGTAAGCTCCATCAACCATACTTGTATTATTTGATAAGTTCATTGGACCAGTATTTTTTTTATTTCGACCTTAGAGTCGCGCATGTATTATTCTGATATGGTGGTTTTGTTTTCTTTGAGTTTTGAGCCTCGCCCTTTGGCGTTATATATTATTGTGCTTGTTGTGGTTGTTTCCGCCTGTTGGCGTTGATGCTAGCTCCCGTTGGGGATGCTTTTTATTGTTTATGTATATTATACTTGTTGTACCCGTTTGGGGGCCAGTTTTTATAGAGGAGACTCTGCCGAAATTTTTGAGAAAATTTGCTGATGTTTTAAACTTGTTCCTTCATGTTTTCTTTTACTGCTTCTTCTTCTTTTTCATGGTTTAGATTTCTGGGCTTCGGCTTACTTAGGTTACGTTGCGCCTCTAGACGTTTCGTAATCTAAGTGCCGGTCACGTTCCGTACTTTCGGGTCGTGACACAGCCCGAATAGGGTCGTCCAGTTCTAACAGTTTGCCCAGCTGCTTCACTCGCCTGATGAGCTCGTATTTGCTGAGCTATATAGTCATCAAGCGCAGCCTTGGAAATGGTTTCATCTTTGGCTGCTGAAGGAGCCGGAGGAGGATTAGATGTCTCCCCTCCGTCATCTTCAATAATGATTGGAGGGTCTTCGGCTGGAGGGTCTGGCTGTAACATCATCCCTACCATATCTTGGAAGAGGAGGGCCATTTTCTTTATGCTGGCCGCTTGTTCCGCAGCCTCTTTATCCTTCTTTTCCAATATCCGGCGAAGAAACTCAGCGTCAGTTTCTTGTTCTTGACGCTCATCCGAGGACGTTTCAGAGCTTTCTTTTGGCCCAGTGAGTGCAGCCATTGCTGTCATCATTTCCTGAAGCTTTTGTTGTTGCTCTTGGGCTTTCGTCACGGATCGGGTGAGCGGTCGGTGGCCCGTAGAAGTGCGGCTTTCCTCCTTTCCAGAAGCCATATAAACAGTGTGCACCACCATGCCCCTAGATTTGGGGCGTTTATGTTCAGCACTTTTATGCTTCGCCATGTTCACAGGGGCTTTTTGCGGCCTCCTTCTCTTTTGAGTGATTGGAGTTAAGGGGGCCGTTGTAATGGGCACCCGAGTAGCTATTGGTTTTTGTGGCTTGACGGAGTAACCTTTCTCCTGCCGCACCTTCATTTTTTCTTGTCGGCGGAGATAGTTTTTATCAATTACCGACTCTTGGACCTGTCGCCAGACCTTGTAAATTTTAGAGGACAGCCGTTGAGGGGGCTGCTCTAGCTTTTTCTCTGGAGTATTCTCCACAGGTGAAGGAGCTCGTTTCAACATCACAGTGGGAGAGTTTCTGCGCACCGTATTCAGCAATTCGAAGCTGTTCCCGGTTGGAACAGCAGCATCGATCCCCACCATCGGAGCTGGTGCGTAAATCCTGTTAGTTGTATGTATGCCCTAGAGGCCAGTATTGTACAGATGATGTATATTATATTGGATGCTTGGACATATATAGAGATGACTTTCTTGCTCAATATGATAGTATGCTATCTGGTTACTCTTTATCTTAACATGTACACTAGTCTCTTTATACTGTCTTATAGTTACATGTTGGTAAAGCCCTTAGGATGTGTACTTGACTACCTGGACTATGATGCAGATCATACTAGTGGGGACATGGTAGTCCATAAGTACATCCTTCAAGGTCCCTAGTCGTGGGTGTATCGAGACGGGGCATCGATATACCAGTGTAGACTAGCGTATACGCTTCTCGACCCATGTGATGGGCGATGGATGATCCCATATCCATTGGTGTTTGACATCAGAGATGGTATACGGGTGCTCAGTGGAGACTGGGTACACTGGACGGACTCGCCGAGAACTCCCAGATGGTATTATACCTCACGTCAGATGGCAGTTCTCAGGTGACACTTGTACAGGTTAGTCTGTAGACCCGAGATCGTCATAGAGTCTTGTGTGATTCCCACTGTGCTTTGATCTCCACCTTACCACGTCCATGAGGGCATGCAAAACGGTGGTCTTTGGGCACAGTCCCGAGTCACATGGAGGCAATGAGCGATAGGAGGGGTTTCGTCTCTCCCGGTATTGGGAGTTGATGTTGCGCTGTGTTCGATTGGCCGTAACAGGGAAGTCCCTGGCCAGGGCTGATCAGAGATTTGCTGGTAAGTGTTACCAGTAGTTTCTCGACCCGTTACGAGCCTCACATCAGCATGACTTATCGGGTTATTAGGGTCTGACGTTTACCACCCCTAGACTTGATATGCGACGTATCAGACGAAGAGACCGGACTGTACGGTAAGTGTTACTGGTCGGATTCGCAGGAGTGTGAGCGGGCTAGCTCGTCGATCTTCTGATCGCTCAATACCCGGGTGGCCGTTACGTTTAGCAGACCGCTTGCGGCTTGTGGGTGCTTGATATGATCATCATCTGCTACCGGCGTATTGACGAGTCTTTAGAGTCCTACACAGAGGTTTCCTGGCTCAAGCGAAACGAAATAGGAGCGCATATGAGATATGTGCAGGACCGAGAATAATGCGTGTATGTGATACCGCATTTCATTCTCGCGATATATGTTTCGATTGGTTATATTCGATATGACCTAGTTATCGAATCATTGATTCGATAAATCGATACATTGGATTCTAGTCGGTTATGTGCGACATGACCGGATCATTGAATCAAATGTTGATTTAATGATTTAATGCATAATTATATATTTGATATATTGCATTGCATTAACTAGTATTGGTTCACTTTAAACGTATTTTTCTCACTTGATGCACATTGTATATGTGATATGCTTTAGTGCACTACTTTGTATCATGTTTGATGATACTTGATAATGTGGTTAAGTGTAAAGGGTTAAACCATGGTTAAGTGATGATTAGGGTTTGGGTTTTTCATTTATTTATTTGTTTATTTATTTGGAAAGGATTTAGTTAAGAATGGTGGCTTATTTTGGAGCTATGTTGAAGCTTCTTGAAGCTTTGACAAAGTCCACCATCCTTATCTCATCCTTAACCCTAACCACTCTAACTAACCTTGGTTTAATCTCTACACTTGAACATGGTCAAGATATGATAAGTATTCATATTAGTTTTATTTTTAAAAGAGAGAAGACTTATCATTCTTGCTTGATCTTCATCTTCTTCTTCTTCTTCAAGCTTGCTACATCAATGGCAACTTGAGTTTTAGTGAGAGAAATCCAAATCCAAAGTGAACCCATCTCCTATTTCTTCACCCTCTATCTCTTGCCAAGTTGTTTTGGGTGTTCTCTTCACAAATTTCACAACTTTGTGAAGTCGGAGCTTGAACTAGTGCAACCTCAACGTAGATCGTCTTTGACACGAAGCCGACGACCTATTCCGCACGCTTTTCCGATGAAGCCGACGAATGAGTCGAGGATTCATGATGGACAGCGAGGGCATGACCACGTGGAGCTAAGGAGGTGGAAATCCGGATCTACAAAGGTTGTAGCTTCTCACTTCTAGTTAAGTAGTTAACTAGTTTACTTTTTCGCCTAAACATCTAGTAAACGATCCGTGTTAGGGTTTCTCGGCTTCCATAATTTTTGAAATTGGCATGGTTGATGCCTTGTGAGACTTCATTAGGATGCCTAGGAACCCTACAGTGGTATCAGAGCCTAGCTAGAGCCTTAGGCGAAGTCTAGACAGAATTTGAAGTCCGAACGAACCCGAAACCCCGATACCCAAGAGCTCTCTGGACATTTTCTGAAATCTGGGAATTTTTGATATTAAAAATGCTTAAAAAATTCACCAAAGAATTCTAAGAATTACTGTGTAAAACGTTTCCCATGAACAGTTCCATGAGCCGCGGAAGCGCGGCAGAAGCATGGCTTCTGCCGCCGTTCCGCGGCCATATAGTGACGTCAGCCTTGTTTCACTGCACAGTAATACCTGATAAATTCTGGTGAGTTTTCTGGGTATTTTTAAATTGATTTAAGGGTTGAGTGCTCTGGGGTTATATTGGGAATCGACGATTCGATCGGAATATCAAACTTTGTCTCAGTGTTTTTTCCAGATAACTGTAGAATATGTTAAAAAGTTTGACCGGATACAAATACCCAACTTTTCCCCTGCCGAAAAATTCCAAGTGTTGGATTTTCCTGTGGTTAAAAGACGTTCGAAGTAGTGCAAGTAACGCGATGGTCCCTCTAGAAGACAACAAACCTTAACTCGATTATGTGACCGTCTTGAACTGCCCTTTGAACCTTCGGGTTTGGGGCAGTACGGCGTGCCACATGTGAGGCGTTGGCTTGACCCTTCTACGGCTGGACCGTTGGTACTGAGGCATGAAATAAATGTTTTTGAACCTATTTCATGTGTTGATCGGTGTCGGGAAAACTTGGGTGTTCGAATGTTCGATCGGAAAGTTTAATATATTCTATTTATCCGGAATTGGATACAATAATTGGAATTCACAAACAGTTATGAGATAACTGGATGAATGTTATAAATCTAGCAGTTTAGTCCCATACGATATTGAAAAGAGTTTTCGATAATGAGACTAAAATGCGGGGTTTGTAACTGTTAGGCATGTGATGTCTAAAGAGGTTGCGGATTCCAATTGTTGTAGTTTTACACTTTCTTTTCTGTGACCGTAAGTGTAGTATGTTCATATCGCCGGTTTCGTTGCTATACGTCAACGACAATTGGGGTATGCATACTTACTTACGTTGATGACATGTGATGTTATGTGTTGCTGGATATGTTATATTGGATCGTCGTGTTCGAATAGCCGGGGGGTTTTTATGTGAGATGAGTGTTTTACATTTTCATTCATGTAAAAACTTGTATGTAATATTCTTTTTTTTGGGGCACTTCCAGGTAGCGGAAGTTGTTACCCTTTGTATATTATTTACTTTTCCGCATTAGGATAGACCCAAGGAGGGGAGCACAAGTAACCGGGTTCTGGGGTCCAGTGGGAGACCAACTCGAGGAGTCGAGTCCGGGTCTCCTAACCCTAGAATTGGCAGGGTTGCTTGCCGCTCTCGTAGGGGTCTTGGGGTGTGGGATTGGCTATTCATCACGACCGTGGAATCCGTGTTTTATACTGGCTCGTATTGAAAACACGGACGTCCTAGTGTATCCAATATTTCATATGTTTATTCTGCTGCGATATCTGTGATGTGATTCTGTGATGGATATAGTATATAGTATATATGATATATTATATAGACGTTACTTATGTTTTACACCCGCGCTAGCCCTGCCCTGCTCTGTCGTTAGTTACCTAACCTAACGGTGCACGAGGGGACATCGAGGCGAATGCGGATGGCATAAGTGTACGTCATATCTATCTGTGATGTTTAGGTATTTAAATGATGGGACTTCATTAATGTGATTAATGAAAGAAAAGAAACCAAATGATGTTGTAGAATCAGATTTTAAAATAAAACAGGTAGCTACAGTTCTTGCTTTGCATAGCGGTATATATGATATACCCTGCACCTTATTCGATGAGGAAAGGGCCGAGATCCCTTCACCGGGAGTGACTCCTTTAGCAGTAACTGGCAGATGCTACACACTCGGTTTGCTTTTGACTGCTTTTGGGTTTTTGCTTTGCACAGCGATATATATGATATATCCCGCACCTCATTCGACGAGGAAAGGACCGAGATCCCTTCACCGGGAGTGACTCCTTTAGCAAAACTAGAAAAGCCTCAAAATCACTCCATTTCAAAAACTTCATTTGATTCTACAACGATATCAAGTTCATTACGCAATAGGTTTTTAGAAAACCTGTCGTAGCCCTCCGTCATTTCAGATAAATTACATATAGTATTCGTGCTACATTTGTTGGCTTTCGTCAAGGTGTAGTGTGCGGTAGCTATGTGCTGTTTATCTGTTGCATATGATGCGACTGGATTAGGGTAGTCGTACGGCTTTGTTGGCTTTCGTCAAGGGTCGTGCGGGTGTGTTTAATTCAGTCAAGAAATGTACGGGTTGAACTTGACTAGCGGGCTGTGGTTTGTTGGCTTTCGTCAAGGTCATAGCACGCTAGGGGCAAAAATATTATCGGGAATTTCAAGTGTTGAAATTTGCAATGAGATTGCATACCTTCTATGAGATAGTTGGATCCCGATACCCGCTACGAGTAAGAGTTACTCCTGGGAGAGTTTTACACATTGCGATTAGCTGATCAAGTAGGTGTCTAGAAAGGTGTCAACGGGGTTACGCCTCTGGGAAAACGAGGTTTACAGTAATTAGGTTCGTGCGAAAGCACGGGGGACCTCCCTCAAAGTACCGACACTGGCCTGGCTGAAAGATTGGCGAACTTGTAGTGTGTAATTAATCCCGGCTAGTCTTTCCTTTTAGGGTTTGGAGGAAGATTTGATAAAAAGCAGTGGGAGCCATCCTGATTAGATAAGATAATAACCAATCTGATCTTGCACGAGCATACGCTAAAGTGTTTTCTTCTCTCTCTCTCCAGGTAGCGACCATTTCATGCCCTAATGAAGATAATAATATGGATGTATTGACCGAACCCGCATGTTATACTGTGCTGGGGAACGTTGGTTCCGTTCTTTCTTATAAGAGTTATAGGAATGAACAGGATATAGGGGAATACCAGGATTCCCATGCCACCCGAATGAAGAAAGTACATGTTGATGCATTTTCTTCGGGTGTGTTCGTTACTAAGAACTGTTTCTCCATTTGCTCTACGTCCTGGGTATTAGATACCGGGTCAGGATCCCATATATGTAATCAGTTACATGGGCTTAGGAAAGGTAGAGAACTTGGAGAAGGTGATAAAGACATTAGAGTTGGAAATGGTGCAATTGTTGCAGCTAAGACTGTCGGGGAAAATCACCTTGTATTACCAACTGGTAGTACATTGGTTCTGAACGAATGCTATTACATGCCGAACCTGATATGCAACATTATATCGGTTTCTTTATTAAGTAAAGAGGGATATAATTTTGTATTACAGGACAATGTTATGAACATTTTCCATAACCAAAAGTTGGTTGGATCAGGCACGTTGTGCAATGGCATTTATGTTCTAAACCAATCAACAGTTCTGAGCATAACAAACACACACAAGAGGAAGAGTTCTGAACTGAACGAATCCTTCTTGTGGTATTGTAGACTGGGTCACATCAATGCGACACGACTGGCTAAGTTGCATAAGGATGGGTATTTGAAACCATTCGAATTTTCATCTTATGACACTTGCCAGTCATGTCTCAAAGGCAAGATGACCAAAACTCCGTTTACGGGACACGGAGAAAGAGTTACCGAACTCTTGGGACTGATACATAGTGATGTATGCGGTCCAATGTCTACACATGCCAGGGATGGTTCTTCGTACTTCATTACATTCACTGACGATCTCTCAAGATACGGACATGTGTACTTGATAAGACACAAGTCTGAAGCTTTTGAGAAATTTAGAGAATATAAACAAGAAGTCGAAAACCAAACCGGAAAAAGTATTAAAATCCTTCGATCTGATCGAGAAGGAGAATACTTGAGCAATGAATTCCTGGACTTCCTAAAAGAGAATGGGATTCTCTCTCAGCTGACTCCTCCATATACACCACAGCACAACGGTGTATCAGAACGGAGGAACCGCACCCTATTAGATATGGTGCGCTCTATGATGAGCACAGCTGAGTTACCTATTTCCTTCTGGGGGTATGCGCTTGAGACAGCCATACATCTATTGAATATGGTCCCCACCAAATCTGTGCCTACCACTCCATATGAGATATGGAAAGGGAAGAGACCATGTCTTAACTATGTTAAGATATGGGGTTGTCCAGCCTATGTCAAACGACAAAATCCGGACAAACTCGAGGCACGGTCTGTTCTATGCAAATTTGTAGGATATCCCAAGAATTCTCAAGGGTATATCTTCTACCACCCTGAGGAACAAAGAGTATTTGTTTCTCGGCATGCCACCTTTTTAGAAAAGGAATTTCTTGAAAAGGAGATTAGTGGTCATGAGGTAGAACTGGAAGAGGTTCCAGCTGCAGAAGCTACAACAGAAGATCTGGTGGAACCAGAGGATTCCGTAGTTCCCGATGAACCCCAGCCACTCCGCCGATCTAGTAGGGTTCCTCGCCAACCTGAGAGATACTACGGTTTTCTCATGGACGGTGGGAGCGAGGATTGCATCATGGAGGATGATGACCCAACTAGCTTCGAGCAGGCCATCACGAGTAGGGACTCAGTGAAATGGCTGGATGCTATGCGGTCCGAGATGGAATCCATGTACACCAACAAAGTATGGACTTTGGAAGTTGCTCCTGAAGGGGTAAAACCCATTGGGAGCAAGTGGATCTTCAAGAAGAAACTTGGTGTAGATGGGAAAGTGGAGACTTTCAAAGCTAGACTTGTAGCAAAGGGTTTTCGTCAAAGACCAGGTGTGGACTATGACAAAACCTTTTCTCCAGTGGCTATGCTTAAATCCATCCGAATCATGCTTGCCATTGCTACCTTTCATGACTACGAAATCTGGCAAATGGATGTTAAGACCGCCTTTCTAAATGGTGATTTAGAAGAGTGCGTGTACATGACTCAGCCAGAGGGCTTCGTAGACAGTGGGAGCAGCGGGAAGGTGTGCAAGCTGCTTAAATCCATTTATGGATTAAAGCAAGCATCGCGGAGTTGGAACATCTGCTTTGACGTCGTTATCAAAGAGTTTGATTTCGTCAAAAATCCAGATGAACCTTGTATCTACAAGAAGGTGGCAGAGAGTAAGGTTGTCTTCCTCGTATTGTACGTGGACGACATACTCTTGATAGGAAATGATATTCCTATGCTGCAATCGGTCAAGCTCTTCTTATCACAAAGATTCTCAATGAAAGATCTTGGTGATGCCTCCTGCATATTGGGAATCAGGATCTATAGAGATAGATCCAAAAGGATATTGGGATTGTCCCAATCCAGGTACATTGACACCATACTAAAGAGGTTTAGTATGGAAGAGTCCAAGCGTGGGAATTTGCCCACGATCTCTGGAGTCACTCTCTCCAAAGAGATGTCTCCTAAGACTGATTTGGAGAGAGCTCGCATGCAAGGGATACCCTATGCTTCGGCAGTAGGCTCTATCATGTATGCGATGCTATGTACCAGACCCGATGTAGCATACTCACTAAGTGTAGTGAGCAGGTATCAAGCTGATCCTGGAGAGAGTCACTGGACAGCTGTGAAGAGCATTCTCAAGTACTTGCGAAGGACTAGAGATATGTTCTTGGTGTATGGTAACGGAGAGCTCCAAGTGGAGTCCTTTACCGATTCGAGCTTCCAGAGTGATAAGGACGACTCTAAGTCGCAGTCGGGCTTTGTCTTTACCCTTTACGGAGGGGCGGTTAGCTGGAAGAGTTCCAAGCAGGAAACCGTGGCAGACTCGACGATGGAGGCTGAATACATCGCTGCCAACGATGCTGCCAAAGAGGCTGTCTGGATCAAGAAGTTCATTACTGAACTTGGAGTGGTTCCATCCATTGAGCGTCCAATACCTTTGTATTGCGATAACAATGGAGCGGTGGCTTTGGCCAAGGAACCCAGGTCCCATCAGCGATCCAGGCATATTCTGAGGCGGTATCACCTGATCCGGGAGATAGTTGATCGCCGGGAGATCGAGGTCAGGAGGGTTGACACGAAGAACAACACGGCGGATCCACTCACGAAGGCCATTCCCCAGATACAGTTTGAGAGACTCTTCGGGATGCTCGGTATGCGATACTACAGCAGCTGGCCCTAGTGCAAGTGGGAGATTGTTAGTTGTGTAAGTCCATATTGCGACCCCCGGTTCTTACGGGGAGGCGGAAACGGTATAAAAAACGAATTTTTATCGCAAGAGGCAACATGGACTAACTTATGGTCGGGATCGTTACCTAAACTAAAACTAGCAAACTAAGCTAAAGATATTTAGCTACTCGGATGAAGATGGTTATACCTAAACTTGAACTCCTTCTCCTCAAGCTCCGGTGGTGGTCCGATGTCTCCTTCTCGTCGTCTCCGTACGCCGAAGATAGATCCACTTGAAAGCTCCAACCTTTAGCTCCTTCTTCGGTCTTTGAAGAAACTAGTTCACTTGGTTTGCTAAACCTAGTGAACTAGAATGAGTAGAGAGGAAATAGAATGGGATTTTATCTATGGTTCTTGATTCTCAACTCATGAGACAAGAGAACCATAGATCAAGAGAGGGAGCAAGAGGTTGAGGGTGAGAGCAAGGGGAGAGCTCAAGAACAAGAGAGAGAATGAGCAAGAAAGAATGAGGCTCTCTTTTCTCTCTCACCCTCTCATAATCCAAAGTGATCATAACTCATCATATCAAAAAAGTCTTTTGGTGATGGTTAGAAGCAACCATAAGGTTATCATATCATGCACTCATTTTACTCAAAAAGCAAGCAAGAAAAAAGTCTTTGGCATGAAATGATAACCATGGTTATCATGATGGTCAACTAGTCAAGCCTAGTCAACCGGTCAACAAGTCAACAAAAGTCAACAAGTCACCAAAATCAACAAGTCAACAAAAGTCAACAAGTCAACAACCATATCACCATAATACTTAATTAATATAATAGTTAATCACATATCATATTCTCATTAGGGTTGAGCAAAAAGTCAAAAGTCAACGGTCAACTGTCAACAACCCTAATGAGAATCCACTGCCTCTGCCTCCCTGTCAACTGTGCATACACACCCGCATCCGCGTTCCGAGGAACACGAATGCAAACTGGATAAATCCAATCCCATAAGGTACACTAGGATCTGGCTTAAACCAAAGCCCGCTAGTGTAAACTGTCCGGACACTGTACGTGCACAAGTGCACGGATGTGACCGAACCCTGTCGCAAAACCATGCGACCTGTCGCAATACCATGCGACCTCTACTCTTTTGCCTAAAGGCGAAAAGCTTTCTGTGTGGGACTCTAAAGACTCGACACTACGCTGGCAGTGGGTTTAACCACAGACCGCAAGCGGCACTAGCTGTGCGTAACGGTCCCCAGGTAATGCCGACAAGAAGACCGACGAGGCGAAACCCATCTGAACTCCTACTGAGCCTGAGCGTGACATTCTCCATACAGTCCGGTCTGTTCGTCTGATACATCGCATGGCGGGCCTAGGGGGCGGTAAACGTCAGTCCCCCAATAGCGGTACAAGTCGTGCCGGAGTGAAGCCCAATACACCCTGAGATAACACTGGAAACCTACCAGTATATCTCGTTTGCCCTGGCCAGGGACTACTCGTGTAATGGCTCTCCTAGACACAGCGCGATGTCAACCCCCAATACCGGGAGAGACGAATCCTGTCTAACCGTCACTGCCTCCAAGTGCTTCGGGACTGCACCCAACCACTACCTGTTTGCACGACTCCTTTGAGCCGTGGTAGGGTAGTGATCAAAGTACAGTGGGAACACACTCGAGGCGGAGTGACAGTGTCAAGTCAGCGGACTAAGCTGTACTCATGTCACCTGGGAACTGATAACTGACGATAGGTATAATACCAACTAGTCAGTTCCCGACGAGTCCTGTCCAGTGTACCCGTAACCTAACGAGCACCCGCATACTATCTCAAGTACGACGTACTGACGGCTGTGGGACAGACCGTCTCCCACACTGGGATGAGAAGCGCATGCGCTGGTCTACTCTGGAGTATCGATGCCCTGTCTCGATAGTCCTGCGACCAGGGACCTGCATAAGGATGTGCTTATAGATTACCCAGCCCCACTAGTGTGACGGCCATCACATCGCTGGTAATCAAGCAAAGATCCTAAGGGCTCTACTAATGTGTATAGGCGATATACAAAAATAAACACATGTACACATTGAAGTAGAAACAAACCAAGTAGCATACTACTATTTTGAGCAAGATTGTCAATACAAGGTGAATATCCCAAGCTTCCATTAAGTAATATACATACTAGTATGATACAGTAATGGCCTCTAGGGCATATACACTAACAATCTCCCACTTGCACTAAGGCCATGTACTGGCGTATCGAAGACCTATCATCTCGATCAGCCGCTCGAACTGAGTCTGGGGCAAGGCCTTGGTGAATGGATCTGCAGTGTTATCTTCTGATTTTACTCTCTTTACCTCGATCTCCTGGCGATCAATGATCTCCCTGATCAGGTGGAACCGCCTCAAAATGTGCCTGGACTTCTGATGGGACCTTGGTTCCTTCGCTAAAGCTATAGCGCCGTTGTTGTCACAATACAGCGGTATTGGATCAACACTGGTAGGAACCACCTGAAGTTCCGTGAGGAACTTCTTCATCCAGACAGCTTCCTTTGCGGCATCGCAAGCAGCTATGTACTCCGCTTCCATGGTTGAGTCAGCAACGGTTTCCTGCTTGGAACTCTTCCAGCAAACCGCCCCTCCATTGAGGGTAAAGACATAACCCGACATGGACTTGGAGTCATCCTTGTCACTCTGGAAGCTGGAGTCAGCAAAGGCCTCAATCTGGAGGTCTTTTCCGCCATACACCAAGAACATCTCCTTAGTCCTTCTCAGGTACTTGAGAATGTTCTTTACTGCTATCCAGTGTTTCTCCCCTGGGTCTGACTGATACCGGCTTACAACGCTCAATGCGTATGCTACATCTGGTCTGGTACATAACATCGCATACATAATAGAGCCTACCGCAGATGCGTAGGGTATTGATGACATGCGAGCCCTTTCCAAATCAGTCTTGGGAGACATCTCTTTGGAGAGGGTGATTCCGTGACAAGCCGGTAGATTACCGCGCTTGGAATCTTCCATACTGAATCGTTTCAGTATGGTGTCGATGTACCTTGACTGTGAAAGTCCCAACATCCTTTTAGATCTATCACGATAGATCTGGATCCCCAGAATGTAGTTGGCATCGCCCAGGTCCTTCATGGAGAACCTCTGTGACAAGAATCCTTTGACTGACTGTAGCATAGGAATATCATTTCCTATTAGGAGAATGTCATCGACGTACAAGACGAGGAATACCACATTTCTCCCTACAATCTTACTGTAAATGCATGGTTCATCTGGGTTTTTGACAAAGTCGAATTCTTTGACAGTATCATCAAAGCAGATGTTCCAACTCCGCGATGCCTGCTTAAGTCCATAGATGGACTTGAGCAACTTGCACACTTTACCGCTGCTCCCACTCTGATTGAATCCCTCTGGCTGATCCATATAGACGCACTCTTCTAAATTTCCATTTAGGAAAGCCGTCTTAACGTCCATCTGCCAGATCTCATAATCGTGGAAGGCAGCAATGGCAAGAAGGATCCGAATGGATTTAAGCATGGCTACCGGAGAAAAAGTCTCGTCATAGTCCAAACCAGGTCTTTGACGAAAACCCTTTGCAACGAGCCTAGCCTTATAGGTTTCAACCTGCCCATCTACACCAATCTTCTTTCTGAAGATCCATTTGCAGCCTACGGGTTTTACCCCTTCTGGAGCAAAGTCCAAAGTCCAAACTTTGTTGGTGTACATGGACTCCATCTCGGTCCGCATTGCATCCAGCCATTTTACCGAGTCACCGCTCTGAATGGCTTGCTGGAAGCTAGTAGGCTCATCATAATTTATGATGCAATCCTCTCTATCCCCGTCTATGAGAAAACCGTAGTATCTCTCGGGCGGATGAGACTGCCTACTACTCCTGCGGAGCGGCGTAGGAATGTCCGGTTCCCCTGAACCTTCTGGTTCTACTAAGGTTTCAGTAATAGCTTGTGGTTCTGGAATTTCTTCCAGTTCTATTGCGCTCCCACTTATCTGATTTTCTAAAAACTCAGTTTCCATGAAGCGGGCATGACGAGAAACAAGGACTTTTTGCTCCTCTGCGTAATAGAAAAGATACCCCTTGGAGTTCTTTGGGTATCCCACAAACTTGCACTGTACTGAGCGTGCCTCGAGCTTGTCCGCATGCTGCTTTTTTACAAAAGCCGGACATCCCCATGTCTTAAAGGATTTAAGACAGGGTTTCTTCCCACTCCACATCTGGTATGGTGTGGTAGGCACTGTCTTAGTAGGAACTTGGTTCAAGAGATGTGCAGCTGTTTCCAGTGCATAACCCCAGAAAGATCGCGGTAACTCAGCCTTACTCATCATGGAACGAACCATATCTAGTAGGGTTCGATTCCTCCTTTCCGATACACCATTGTGTTGTGGTGTGTATGGAGGAGTACGCTGAGAGAGAATTCCATTCTCTTTTAAGTAGTCCAGAAACTCGGCACTCAAGTATTCACCACCTCGATCCGATCTTAGGATCTTGATACTTTTGCCTGTTTGTTTTTCTACTTCATTCTTATATTCTCGAAATTTCTCAAAGGCCTCGGATTTGTGCTTCATTAAGAAGACATGTCCAAACCTAGAGAAATCATCTGTGAAAGTAATGAAGTATGAATAACCGCTTCGCGCATGTGTAGACATTGGACCACACACGTCACTGTGTACAAGTCCCAAGAGCTCGCTCGCTCTTACTCCGTGTCCAGTGAACGGAGTCTTTGTCATCTTTCCCATGAGACAAGATTCACAAGTGGCATAAGACTGGTACTCGAACGGATCCAAGTATCCTTCTTTATGTAACTTAGTCAACCGTGTCTCATTGATGTGACCCAGTCTACAATGCCATAAGAAAGCCTGATTTAATTCTGGAGACTTTCTTTTAAGTGTGTTCTGGACACTGAATATCTGAGCTTGATTCAATACGTATATACCGTTATTTAATGTACCTGACCCAATCAGTGCTTGATTTAGGTGGATGTTTACTACATCGCTTACAAAAGCAAAATCATATCCTTCCTTAGAAAGTAAGGATACAGATATGATATTGCAAGTCGCACCTGGTACATACAAACAGTCACGCAGAATCAATATCTGCCCAGTTGTCAGTCCTAGGTGATATTCCCCTACGGATACAGCATCCATGCTCATTCCGTTAGCAACCCTGAGAGTCATATCACCTTTCCTGATAACCCTACGGTTTCTCAGACCCTGTAACGAATTACAGATGTGAGATCCTGATCCGGTATCCAATACCCAGGAAGTAGGGTTAACTGACAAACAGTTCTCAATTACAAACACACTCGAAGCCGAAGCCACAACATGCTTCGAATTCTGGCTACTGGCTTTACAAGCCCTGCAATCTCTCTGCCATAGTTCATTCCCGTTACAATAGGAACGTCCCTCTTTAATCATATCCAGTCCCGAAACTTTTGCCCTTGTTTTTCCTTTTTCTTCCCTGGTTTCTTTCAGGGTATAAGCAGAGGGCAGGGACTGTAGAATTAGGTCAGTACTTGACCCATTCTCCAACGTGGTCTCCAGGTCCGTGAGCTTAAAATAGCTGGTCTCTGTAAGGACGTTGCCCCCTACAGATGACCCGACAGCCAACCTCGCTTGAAGCAATTCGTTCGAGGTCTCATATCTTGCGATACGAGATTGCTCTCCATATAAAACTTTGTTATGGAGGAAGATAGAAACTGAGTCCATCTTCTCGTGCTGCCTCTGGTTTGCACCATTAACTGAGGCTAACACGAGGCACTTGGCTTTCGCACAATCCTTTTCCGGTGTCCTGCGGATGTGAACATCCGTGACAGGGGAAACTGGACCTGAGACAGCAGGGATTTGATTAGTTAAGAGGTGTCCCAGCTTGTCATGGGCAATGGACATCTGGACAGACCTTTGCCAGTCATAACAGTCAGGTTCAGTCATATTTTTATCTAGATGTAACCTAGGTGCGGTCACAGGGTCGCTGCAATTAAGAGAGAGAAGAAGAAACACTCAGCATGATGCTCTTGCAAGTTTAGAGTGGTTTTTAGTTTGTCTAAACAGGATGGCTCCCACTGTTTCTCGAATCCCTCCTCAAACCATAAAGGAAGAATTAGTCGGGATCAATCCCACCGCACAATACTTGCTTAACCGTTCAGCCAGGCCGGTGTCGGTACTTCGAGGGAGGTTTTCCAACGCTTTCGCGAAGTTCCTTAATTAAAGAACCTCTTTTCCCTGGGGGCGTAGCCCCGCTAACACCTTTCTAGGCACCTACTAGGTTTATAGCATTGATCGTTTAGTGAGAAATTTTCCGAGGAGTAGCATATACTCACAGTAGGATCGGGATCCAAATATCATCGCGTGAAGAAACTGAAGGAATCCTACCAGAATCATCACACTCCAAATGGTATGCAAATCTAGCAAGTTTCAGTACTTATGAAACTCCCGATGTATATTTTTGCCCCATGCTCTTATGATCTTGACTAAGGCCAACAAATCATAAGTCACATGTCAAGTTCTACCCGTCGTTGTCCAGGTTAATTTGAATCCACCCGTATATACCCTTGACTAAGGCCAACAAGGTAATACGACTGTCCCAAACCAACGCATTCTATCTATGCAACATATGAATACCCACCAGCTACCAAACACTGTGCCTTGACTAAGGCCAACAAACACAGCTTGAATACTGTTGAATATTCATATGAAACGACGGAGGGCTACGAATGGTTTTGGCGAAACCGTGAACGTAGTGAACTTGATTTAGTCGATGGAACGAGATAGCTTTTAAATGGAGTGGCTCAAACTCCGCATTTTAAAAGTTTGTTTTGAAAAGAACCGAGTGGTTTTTCGAAAATGTTCCAACGACTTATACTTGGTTTATTTTCTTGCATTAGTTCTTTTAATGCATGTTTTGCTTGCATTAGTTCTTTTAATGCGTGATATTCTTGCATTAGTTCTTTTAATGCGTCCCATCATTTAATCCTACCATTGCAGAAAACAACCAAAATATGACGTACGCTTATGCCATTCGCATTCGCCACGGGGCCCCGTCATTACCCGTTAGGTTACTTAACTAACGACAGAGCGGGGGCTGGGCTAGCGCGTCTGTAAAACATAAGCAACGCCTAAATAATATCATATATAGATATACTGCAATGATAAACATTTCAGATCACAGATAAATACATTGGATATACTAGCAATCTGTAATTTGTACGAGCCTGTAACAAAAACAGATAACACGGTCGCGGTGAATAGCCAAAACCCCACCCAAGACCCCTACGGGTGCGGCAAACTACCCGCCAAGTACCCGAAGCGTAGCAACCTCCCTCAACTCCATGAGTAGGCCACTCGACACTTCGGCATACCCGGTAGTTTGTGCACCCCTCCATGGGTCTATCCTAGGAGCAAAAACAGTAAAAAGAAATTATACAATGACGGCTACAACCCCTTCCCGGTTGTGCGGCCATACAAATAATTATTACATCAATTTACAAATTTACATGAATTGCAAGAAAAGAAAACTCTCGTCTCACAACCCCCGGCTATTCACCCGCGACAATCCAACATATTTATATACACATTCCAGCACATTACAGATCATGTATAACCCCGACCAATCGACTTATAGCGATAAGCCGACGTTCAATACATGCAAACATTACAGATATAACCATCATAGTCAAAGTGCAGTGAAGTTCGGAAAAAATACGGAATTATAGGACCCCAAAAGGAAATTTCTTTTCTGGAAAATCTGGGCACATATAATATATTCCAAAAATCCCAAAACCAACACAGACACACACTGCACGAAAAACGATGCAGAGAAGACAACAACTCGCGGCGGTTCCGCGGCGGCTAAGAAGGCTCACGCGGCGGAAGGGCGGCAGTTTAGACGAATCACTGTATCGTTTTTCTTGGGTGTTCACACAAAACCCTGAGCCGAATTTACAAGTATAAATTTTTTCATTTTGACCAGAAAATATTTCAACAGAAACTCAGGTTTTTGTAAAGTTTGGTTTTTGGATTTTTCCGGTTCCGAACTTCGTTACACTTCACTACCAAGCTAGTTTAAGTTTAGTTAGGCTCTGATACCACTGTAAGTCCATATTGCGACCCCCGGTTCTTACGGGGAGGCGGAAACGGTATAAAAAACGAATTTTTATCGCAAGAGGCAACATAGACTAACTTATGGTCGGGATCGTTACCTAAACTAAAACTAGCAAACTAAGCTAAAGATATTTAGCTACTCGGATGAAGATGGTTATACCTAAACTTGAACTCCTTCTCCTCAAGCTCCGGTGGTGGTCCGATGTCTCCTTCTCGTCGTCTCCGTACGCCGAAGATAGATCCACTTGAAAGCTCCAACCTTTAGCTCCTTCTTCGGTCTTTGAAGAAACTAGTTCACTTGGTTTGCTAAACCTAGTGAACTAGAATGAGTAGAGAGGAAATAGAATGGGATTTTATCTATGGTTCTTGATTCTCAACTCATGAGACAAGAGAACCATAGATCAAGAGAGGGAGCAAGAGGTTGAGGGTGAGAGCAAGGGGAGAGCTCAAGAACAAGAGAGAGAATGAGCAAGAAAGAATGAGGCTCTCTTTTCTCTCTCACCCTCTCATAATCCAAAGTGATCATAACTCATCATATCAAAAAAGTCTTTTGGTGATGGTTAGAAGCAACCATAAGGTTATCATATCATGCACTCATTTTACTCAAAAAGCAAGCAAGAAAAAAGTCTTTGGCATGAAATGATAACCATGGTTATCATGATGGTCAACTAGTCAAGCCTAGTCAACCGGTCAACAAGTCAACAAAAGTCAACAAGTCACCAAAATCAACAAGTCAACAAAAGTCAACAAGTCAACAACCATATCACCATAATACTTAATTAATATAATAGTTAATCACATATCATATTCTCATTAGGGTTGAGCAAAAAGTCAAAAGTCAACGGTCAACTGTCAACAACCCTAATGAGAATCCACTGCCTCTGCCTCCCTGTCAACTGTGCATACACACCCGCATCCGCGTTCCGAGGAACACGAATGCAAACTGGATAAATCCAATCCCATAAGGTACACTAGGATCTGGCTTAAACCAAAGCCCGCTAGTGTAAACTGTCCGGACACTGTACGTGCACAAGTGCACGGATGTGACCGAACCCTGTCGCAAAACCATGCGACCTGTCGCAATACCATGCGACCTCTACTCTTTTGCCTAAAGGCGAAAAGCTTTCTGTGTGGGACTCTAAAGACTCGACACTACGCTGGCAGTGGGTTTAACCACAGACCGCAAGCGGCACTAGCTGTGCGTAACGGTCCCCAGGTAATGCCGACAAGAAGACCGACGAGGCGAAACCCATCTGAACTCCTACTGAGCCTGAGCGTGACATTCTCCATACAGTCCGGTCTGTTCGTCTGATACATCGCATGGCGGGCCTAGGGGGCGGTAAACGTCAGTCCCCCAATAGCGGTACAAGTCGTGCCGGAGTGAAGCCCAATACACCCTGAGATAACACTGGAAACCTACCAGTATATCTCGTTTGCCCTGGCCAGGGACTACTCGTGTAATGGCTCTCCTAGACACAGCGCGATGTCAACCCCCAATACCGGGAGAGACGAATCCTGTCTAACCGTCACTGCCTCCAAGTGCTTCGGGACTGCACCCAACCACTACCTGTTTGCACGACTCCTTTGAGCCGTGGTAGGGTAGTGATCAAAGTACAGTGGGAACACACTCGAGGCGGAGTGACAGTGTCAAGTCAGCGGACTAAGCTGTACTCATGTCACCTGGGAACTGATAACTGACGATAGGTATAATACCAACTAGTCAGTTCCCGACGAGTCCTGTCCAGTGTACCCGTAACCTAACGAGCACCCGCATACTATCTCAAGTACGACGTACTGACGGCTGTGGGACAGACCGTCTCCCACACTGGGATGAGAAGCGCATGCGCTGGTCTACTCTGGAGTATCGATGCCCTGTCTCGATAGTCCTGCGACCAGGGACCTGCATAAGGATGTGCTTATAGATTACCCAGCCCCACTAGTGTGACGGCCATCACATCGCTGGTAATCAAGCAAAGATCCTAAGGGCTCTACTAATGTGTATAGGCGATATACAAAAATAAACACATGTACACATTGAAGTAGAAACAAACCAAGTAGCATACTACTATTTTGAGCAAGATTGTCAATACAAGGTGAATATCCCAAGCTTCCATTAAGTAATATACATACTAGTATGATACAGTAATGGCCTCTAGGGCATATACACTAACAATTTGTATGTATGCCCTAGAGGCCAGTATTGTACAGATGATGTATATTATATTGGATGCTTGGACATATATAGAGATGACTTTCTTGCTCAATATGATAGTATGCTATCTGGTTACTCTTTATCTTAACATGTACACTAGTCTCTTTATACTGTCTTATAGTTACATGTTGGTAAAGCCCTTAGGATGTGTACTTGACTACCTGGACTATGATGCAGATCATACTAGTGGGGACATGGTAGTCCATAAGTACATCCTTCAAGGTCCCTAGTCGTGGGTGTATCGAGACGGGGCATCGATATACCAGTGTAGACTAGCGTATACGCTTCTCGACCCATGTGATGGGCGATGGATGATCCCATATCCATTGGTGTTTGACATCAGAGATGGTATACGGGTGCTCAGTGGAGACTGGGTACACTGGATGGACTCGCCGAGAACTCCTAGATGGTATTATACCTCACGTCAGATGGCAGTTCTCAGGTGACACTTGTACAGGTTAGTCTGTAGACCCGAGATCGTCATAGAGTCTTGTGTGATTCCCACTGTGCTTTGATCTCCACCTTACCACGTCCATGAGGGCGTGCAAAACGGTGGTCTTTGGGCACAGTCCCGAGTCACATGGAGGCAATGAGCGATAGGAGGGGTTTCGTCTCTCCCGGTATTGGGAGTTGATGTTGCGCTGTGTTCGATTGGCCATAACAGGGAAGTCCCTGGCCAGGGCTGATCAGAGATTTGCTGGTAAGTGTTACCAGTAGTTTCTCGACCCGTTACGAGCCTCACATCAGCACGACTTATCGGGTTATTGGGGTCTGACGTTTACCACCCCTAGACTTGATATGCGACGTATCAGACGAAGAGACCGGACTGTACGGTAAGTGTTACTGGTCGGATTCGCAGGAGTGTGAGCGGGCTAGCTCGTCGATCTTCTGATCGCTCAATACCCGGGTGGCCGTTACGTTTAGCAGACCACTTGCGGCTTGTGGGTGCTTGATATGATCATCATCTGCTACCGGCGTATTGACGAGTCTTTAGAGTCCTACACAGAGGTTTCCTGGCTCAAGCGAAACGAAATAGGAGCGCATATGAGATATGTGCAGGACCGAGAATAATGCGTGTATGTGATACCACATTTCATTCTCGCGATATATGTTTCGATTGGTTATATTCGATATGACCTAGTTATCGAATCATTGATTCGATAAATCGATACATTGGATTCTAGTCGGTTATGTGCGACATGACCGGATCATTGAATCAAATGTTGATTTAATGATTTAATGCATAATTATATATTTGATATATTGCATTGCATTAACTAGTATTGGTTCACTTTAAACGGATTTTTCTCACTTGATGCACATTGTATATGTGATATGCTTTAGTGCACTACTTTGTATCATGTTTGATGATACTTGATAATGTGGTTAAGTGTAAAGGGTTAAACCATGGTTAAGTGATGATTAGGGTTTGGGTTTTTCATTTATTTATTTGTTTATTTATTTGGAAAGGATTTAGTTAAGAATGGTGGCTTATTTTGGAGCTATGTTGAAGCTTCTTGAAGCTTTGACAAAGTCCACCATCCTTATCTCATCCTTAACCCTAACCACTCTAACTAACCTTGGTTTAATCTCTACACTTGACCATGGTCAAGATATGATAAGTATTCATATTAGTTTTATTTTTAAAAGAGAGAAGACTTATCATTCTTGCTTGATCTTCATCTTCTTCTTCTTCTTCAAGCTTGCTACATCAATGGCAACTTGAGTTTTAGTGAGAGAAATCCAAATCCAAAGTGAACCCATCTCCTATTTCTTCACCCTCTACCTCTTGCCAAGTTGTTTTGGGTGTTCTCTTCACAAATTTCACAACTTTGTGAAGTCGGAGCTTGAACTAGTGCAACCTCGACGTAGATCGTCTTTGACACGAAGCCGACGACCTATTCCGCACGCTTTTCCGATGAAGCCGACGAATGAGTCGAGGATTCATGATGGACAGTGAGGGCATGACCACGTGGAGCTAAGGAGGTGGAAATCCGGATCTACAAAGGTTGTAGCTTCCGACCTTTAGTTAATTTGCTAACTAGTTTAGTTTTTCGCCTAGAATTCTAGTCTAAGATCCGTGTTAGGGTTTCTCGGCACCATAATTTTTGTAAAATGGCATGTTCGATGCCTTATGAGACCTCTATAGGGTGCCTAGGAACCTTTCAAATCCAGAGGGGGAGTTGCCCCCATTCTTTCTTACTCGACGCCAGTGGTGACGTCGAGCGTGTCTTGCGGATGGAGTCACCTCCGTTGTTGGATAAGCTTCTTCATGCCCCCTGCTCTGGGTAGGGGAAGCAGCTTTGAGGACCTCACCTGGAGCAGTAACTGGAATGGCCAGCCTCGTAAAAACTAACTTCTCGGAAGAAGGAACCTTTCCAATGATTTCGTCCGTTTGCGTTGGGATGGCTATCCGCTTTGGGATGGCAGCTTCGGGTATCGCAGGTTTGCGGACGTTCTGGCCCAGTCTGTTGAAAACTGAGGTATTGAAACTAGGCGACCTGTTGAGAGGGATCGCGGCAGTGGTAAGTCGATCAAAGACCGGCTCTTTGGAGCTTCTTGCGATGTCATTGGGGCATTGAAGCTCATCGGTGGGAGCATGGTCCCGAAGAATAGTCCAGTGGTGGCTTGAGTTACTTGCTCCACTGGCATTTTGAAAAGGGAGGCCGCTTGGGGCCCATAAGTCACTCCTCCAGCAGGGACGGAGCGAGAGTTGCAGTTGTAGGTAGTGCAGCTTAAAGCCATTGATCTTCTGTTTCCTACACGGAGAAAGATACCAAATCTAAGTACCTTGAATCCACAGGAAACCACAGCAAACCGCGATTTTCTCGTGAACACGACACACGAAGTGTGAAGTGGAAAGAGGAAAAGGTCCCACCGGGCGTGCCAGAATCTGTTCCCCTCCGAAAGACGGCGGACAAGACTGCGATGTCCTGACGCTGAGATTCGGGGCAGATGCTAATTGGTGCTATCCGTCCACCTCTCCGAAGATGCTAAGTTGATTTATGGCACCGTGTATCGGAGGTTTGGACGGATGCGGCCGATGTAGCAAACTTTGTCAGATTCCCCCTCGCTTAAGGGGTTTTTGATAGTGGGGACGCTCTTCCCTGCAGGCGCAAGCCCCTGCAGTTAATTACGCTACCGCATCGCGGTAACAACTTTCTCCTTCTCCAGAATTTCACTTCGTGTCGTGTGTGTTTGTTTTGTTTGTGGTTGCCCGTGGATTGTATACGGAGACTGAGTAATGTCGTCGCCCGTAGGATGTGGATTAGTCAAAATCCGTATTTACTTAGATTTGGGTTTGGTGTTTTTAGTTTAAGGATACGTTAGCCGTATTGCGGTTAAGATCAACTTAAACGTTCGTTAAGGATACGTTAGTCCTGTTTGAGACTAAGATCAACTTAACGTGGTGATCCATTTATTATATGGCCTTTAGGACTCGTCACCTCTCTGACGTCGTTAAAGAATTACAATGATAGGTGTCGGAGGAGTTCAGAGATGTACCCTTGAACCAAAGTTGATTTGGAGTTTTATAGTCCATTTGAATATTTAAGGATACGTTAGCCGTATTTGGGGCTAAGATCAACTTAAACGGGACCGTTTAGATTCGGCAAAAGATCGTTTGGAGGCTCTATTGTTCCAGTTTAGGGACGTAGTGGTCCGTGTTCCAGTTTAGGGACGTAGTGGTCCATGTTCCAGTTTAGGGACGTGATGGTCTATGTTCCAGTTTAGGGATGTGGTGTTCCAGTTTAGGGTCGTGGTGGTCTATGTTCCAGTTTAGGGACGTAGTGGTCCGTATTCCAGTTTAGGGACGTGGTGGTCTATGTTCCAGTTTAGGGACGTAGTGGTCCGTATTCCAGTTTAGGGACGTGGTGGTCTATGTTCCAGTTTAGGGACGTGGTGGTCTGTGTTCCAGTTTAGGGACGTAGTTGTCCGACATTAGTTTAAGGACGTTTCGGTCCAATATTAGTTTAAGGACGTTTCGGTCCAATATTAGTTTAAGGACGTTTCGGTCCACGAGTTTAAGGACCCCGCAGTCCATATCCATGTGTGGTCGTTGGGACCCGTCGCCTCTCTGACGTCGTTGAAGGATTACAACGAGAAGTGTCAGAGGAGTTCGGAGATGTACCCTCGAACCGGAGGTAAATTGATTTGAGAGAGCATTTGTACTCAGTTCAATTTAATTTAAGGACTTACGGCCAGAATTGGGCTAAGTCCAGTTGAAAATGTTCAACATTTTATTTGCATTTGGCCTTTGTCTGGGCTTTCCCCTTTTTAGAATAATGCATAGCATTACTTCAGGCCATTTATGCCCATTTTGACTGGGCTCTGCCCTTTTTATTATGATGCAGATCATTTGTTTTGGTCCATTGGACCTCTCAATTGGGCTCTGCCCTTTTAAATAATGCATAGCATTTTATTTATTAGGCCTGTTAGGCCTTTTAATTGGGCCTGGCCCTTCAGGAAATGCATTGCATTTTTAGGCGCTTTGCGCCAATCAGAGAGCGCAAGCGCTTGTGATGATGACACGTGTCATGCAAGCGCAGTGCGCTGCGCTAGTGCGCTGCGCTTGCGCTGCTGACACATGGCGCACCTTGGTGAGTTGCGCCAATTCCAGAGAGCAAAGCTCTATTTCAACGCGTAGCGCAAGTTGTTCTGTAGCTGACACGTGGCGCTCTCCTAAGAGCGTAACAGCGCAGTTTGGAAGTGTAAAGCACTAAGAATCTTTTAGATTCAAGAACAGAAGTGCAAATCACTATTTGATTTCTTGATCTAATTTAGATCAAAGAAAAGATAAGTTTTTCTTGTTTTTTCTTATCTCAAAGAACCAAAGGTTCATAAAAGTGCAAAGCACTATTTTATTATTATTATTTTTTATTTAAGATCATTGATCTTGTTTTTAGATCTATGATCTGTTCATAAGAGAATTTTCTCTTCCTTCTAAAGGTTTTTACCTTTTTGTTCTTGAGGAGTTCTCTTTCCCTTCTTTTTTTTTAGAAAATGTTGATGCCTTTGAATTGAGGTCTAGGGTCCTTTTTATAGTGCCCATTAATTAGTTAAATTTGTTAAAGAGATCTCTCTCTGAGTGATTTGGGGAATTTCCCCCACCGTTGGATCTTTAATCCAAAGGCCTCTGCTTTACAGAAGAAAATCTTCTTGTTTTAATAAGAACAGAAAAGATTTCTTTAAAATTTCAATTCTGTTTTGCGCAAACGCCCCAGCGTATGACACGTGTCGCGCAGCGCGCAGCGCAGCGCACATGCGCTAGCGCATCTGCGCTGATACGTGTCGCGCAGCGCGCAGCGCTAGCGCATCTGCGCTGACACGTGCCGCGCAGCGTGCAGCGCAGCGCAACTCCGATAGCGCAACTGCGCTGACACGTGTCGCGCAGCGCGCAGCTTGCGCAACTGAAGAGTTGCTTCCTTTAATTTTACTTAAAATAGAGCTTTGCTCTGATTAGGCGTACTACCTTGGGCGTTGCGCTGCCGTATCAGATTTTGACACGTGGCGCGTTACGCGCAGCGCATTGAATCTGAAGCGTTGCTTCATTTATTAAAATTTAGATTTTCAAAGTAGAGCTTTGCTCTGATTGGGGGAAGATGAAGCGTTGCTTCATCTCCCGCTTTGGAATTTGAACAGAGCTTTGCTCTGATTGGGGTAAACAGCGTTCTGCGCGCAGTGCAGGGGATCTGAAGCGTTGCTTCATTTATTAAAACTTTAGTTTTCACTTTAATTTCAAAACAGAGTTTTGCTCTGATTGGGAGAAACAGAAGCGTTTCTTTGTTTCCCGCTTCGGAATTTGAACAGAGCTTTGCTCTGATTGGGGTAAACAAAAGCCCCCCCACCGTTGCACTTACGTGGCCCCAAACGTGAGCGCAGCGGTGGCAGAATTCCAACCGTTGCGGTAACTTTTGGAAGTTGTAAGGGTTCTTATTGCCTATAAATAGGACCTTTGGTCCCTCAACAAATGATTATCATCTTCAAAATTTTTACTTTCAGAATCTCAGAGCCTTGCACTTTACTTTCAAGAACTCCAAGAGTTAAACTCTTAAAACTTTTTAGGTAAAATTTTTAATTGAAATCAAATTAAATTAAATTAATTTTCATTGACAGAGCCTTGCTCTCAATAGATCCCTGATCTAAAGAAAACCCATTTAGGGTTTCACTTAGCAGAGCTTTGCTCTATAGGTCTAAAAGGATCTAAAGAGAACTAAAGGGGACCCTATTAGGATTCCACTAATAGAGCTCTGCTCTCTGAAAGAATCTCCTTGTATTTTCTTAATTCATTAATGGAGCTTTGCTTCTTCCAAATCATATAGAAGAACTCTTAAGAGTTTTTCATGGATCTTGGAGATTTTAAGATGGAATTCTATTTTTGATGAATTATATCATCTTTTTATAGCAGAGCTCTTCATGTTCTTGGGGGATTTTCTTCAAATTCTCCTCATAACTGATTTTGACAGGTGTCACTCCCGTCTGCAGAGCATTGCTCTCGAGGAGTTTAACTTCCTGTGTCCCCCTTTTTTTTTATCTCTAATCTTCCATTGATGTTTCCTTCAGGCATTATGGCTGTTCATCTATACAGTCTGCACGAATTCATCATCTACGAGGATATCCGCGTACAGGGCCGTCATCAAAACCAGGAGTTTACAGATGCCCAGTGTGCGGAGGTTATGGGTCGCTTGAACGCACGCGTTGGCTGGCTGCTCCCTCGCCGTTCTGCTCTCTTGAAAGTCGTGCTGGGAGCAAATTAGAGAGCACTCCCGGGGTTCCACAAGGCCATGCCGCTTAATGCGCTGGATGATGCCGAAGACAAGGTGCATTCAGTGTACCTGTCGGGGCTGATCTCGAAGAAACGGCGGGATATCCTCATCGACATTCTGCATCAAATTTTCTAGCAGACGACGATAATCGCTGATTATCGAAGGATAGGGGGCCTTGCCGAAGATCTTGACACACGTGAGCGCGAGAGGCTGCGCACGAGAATAATCAGAAAGGCCAGAAGAACTCTAGATGGCCTCACTTTTGAATTCCTTAATCCGTGCCCTGGATCTGAGGTTATACCGTTGTAATCATTTGAATAATGTTTTTGTTTATTTCTTTCATGATTGTAAGAATTTTTGGCAATATGAATGGAAAATTTTTATTTCAGCCTGTCTTATTTCTCGTTCTGAGTCTTCTGCCCATGCATGAATGAGCGTGTCTCGAACGCTTAATCAAATGCACATTGGATGTTCTTTCCGTCGCTTTCTTCTTTCTTTTATTCTCAGCCTGTTACTTTAGCAAACATGGTCGACAGATGATAGAACGAGCATCCTGTCTTAGTTTCTTTAAGAGGTAGCGATGGCTTATGCCGCAGGTTCAAATATGCTGCCTAAGACTTTTCAACTCTATGAGCCGTGAGGGTCTCATAGAGACTTCTCTTCCTACGGATCGAGAGGATCTCGTAGGTGTATTTTCTCCTTAGGAATCGTGAGGATTCCTAAGCGTGTTTTCTCTTATAAATCGTAAGGATCCTATAAGAGAATTTTTCCCTCTTACTAGTCGAGAGGATCCGTAAGTGGTTGTTTCCCTCCTTGTCGAGATTCGAGTTTGGAGAGTGTGACCCGTGAATAGTATGCAAGAGTCTATTTTGGACCGACTTGCAGGGTCCCAGTGCTTAGGAAACAGGTTTTTTAATCCCCGCTGCCTAAGGCTTTGCCTCACGAGTCGAAATGAATCGACCATTTCTCGCAAGGATGTCCTAACGTCACAGTTAACCTCTGCTCTTTACGACAAAAGTCCGTTAGGGTCTGTGATACTTAGGGTTTTGGCCGTCGTACCGTCGCGTTGGCTGATATATTCCTCGATATGCAATCTTACTGTTCGAGTAGCCTTGCGATTGTCGTGTCTCTGATCCCTTCGGGGGCTGGACAAGACGTCTTCAAGTAATCTTCCAGGTAATATTACCGTCGAAAGGGCAAGTGTAGGGATATTCCATGTCACTTTTTACTTGAGGTTAGGCTCATTTTGGAGAGCCCCGATGAGTCATAACCACTCCGCGCTGGTGTGGGATGATCTTCGATAGTCTTTCAGGCTTTATATGACTTGCCGTTAAGACCCTGAAGCTAGGAATTTAGCCTTTGCTTCGTTTGCTTACATTACGTCCTCTATATCGAGACGAATGTCATGGTTGTCTCTAGGTTGTTGGTGAACCGTCGAGGTTTGGAACTAGGGACTTTGCCGTGGCTCCGCTGTTTGATCGTCGCGTCTGAATTCTGTTGGAGGAAGAACGCTGGGGTGACATCCCGTCTGCTGTATCGAGACGAACGTCAATATATGACCACTCCGTGCTGGTGCAAGATGATCTCCGATTGTCTTTCAGGCTTTATATGACTTGCCGTTAAGACTCTGAAGCTAGGAATTTGGCCGTCGCTTCGTTTGCTGGCATTGCGTCCTTTATATCGGGACGAATGTCGCGGTTGACTCTAGGTTGTTGGTGAACCGTCGAGGTTTGGAACTAGGGACTTTGCCATGGCTCCTTTGTTGTTGTCGCGTTTGAACCCTGCTAGAGGAAGAACGCTGTGGTTGACATCTCGTCTGCTGTATAGAGACGATCATCGAGGTGGAGATCACTCCGTACTGGTGTGAGATGATCTCCGATGGTCTTTCCGGTTTTATATGAATTACCGTCAAGACCCTGAAGCTAGGAATTTGGCCTTCGCTTCGTTTGCTCTAGTGTGTCCGACTCCTGTTGGAGGAAGGACACTTTTGTTGACATTGCGTCTGCTGTAACGAGACGAATGCTGAGGTGGAGCTGGGATTTTGCCGTCACTCTGCTTTACTGACCATGCGGTCTTTTGTTGACATTGCATCTACATCCTGCTGGACTACGAAGGAACGCCGTTGCTGATTCTTAGGCTGTAGATATTACCGTTAAGATTTGGAACTAGGGACTATGCCGTGGCTCCGTTTTGTTGCGACTCTGAGGTCGGTTGTTGACGTCATGTCTGCATCTGGTTGGAGTGAGGAGAAACGCCGTTGGTGATCTCCAAGTTGTCGATATCGACGTCGAGACTCTGTAGCTAAGGATCTTCTTTTCCTTCATTTGTTGACATTGTGTCTGCAATATTGCGACAAATGTCGAGGTAGGTTGTCTATGAACCGTCGAGATTTGGCTTCGCTTTCTGGTGGAGCCTGTTGGGAAGGTATGGTTCACTCTTTGTTTGTGCCCCTGGATTGTATACAGGGATCGATGTGATCTCACTTGTAGGGCAAAAAGTTTCATTCTTTCATCATTCATTTTTTTTATTCTTTCCACGACGCTCTATCATTTCAGCTTTATATCGCGAAGATCGCGATTGCCCAATCACTTCGGCTATTTTTCGCGGTGCCCAATCATTTCGGCTATTTTTCTTTTTACTCGCTGCTTTTTTATTGTGAGTTGCCCAATCATTTCGGCTGTTTTCTTTTTATTTTACTCGCTGCTTTTTATTGCGAGTTGCCCAATCATTTCGGCTATTTTGCATGCATACATTTTTACTTGCTGCTTTTTATTGCAAGTTGCCCCATCATTTCGGCTATTTCGTATGCATGTGCGGCTCGCGGATTTTTTATTGCGAGTATAGAACTTGGAATCTTGATGCCAATCTTAGCATCAGCATCGCTACAACTGGAATATTGCAGGAAGCGAATCATCATTTGCCATGAAAGGGCTTAGAATTTGATACCGGTTTAGGCATCAACATCGCTACAACTGGGATATTGCCAGGAGCGAATCATCATTTGCCTCTATCGATGTCGAACAAAGGTGGCTTAGCAAACAGGGTTAGGATCCTGTCGACTAAGGCTTTTGAATTAATGAGCCGTAAGGGTCTCACAAAGGTATTTCTCCCTACAAGTCGTGAGGATCTCGTAAGTGTGTTTTGTCCTTAGGGATCGTGAGGATTCCTAAGTGTATGTCCCCCTGTAAGTCGTAAGGATCTTACAAAAGCGTTTTCTCCTTATAAGTCGAGAGGACTTACAAGTGTTGTTTGCTGTATGAGCATATCCCTAGTCATGGATGTGACTTTGTTAGGGAAATGTTTATTCGCGCCCGTGGATTGTATACAAGGGTCAGCATTGAGCCGCTTGTAGGGCAATCTCGAAGGTTGTGGGGGTTGCTTAAGCACAGGTTTAGGTCTCTGTAACTTAAGACTTTCAAATCTTATGAGCCGTGAGGGTCCCATAAGAGAGTTCTCCCTACGAGTCGTGAGGATCTCGCAAGTGTATTTTCTCCTTAGGAATCGTGGGGATCCCTAAGTGTGTTGCTCCCTTATGAGTCGTAAGGATCTCACGCGGGTGGTTTCTCCTTACAAGGTCGAGAGGACACTGTAAGTGTCTTTTAACGAGGTTGCGCCCTTTCAGGTTTTCACAAACACTCGCCGGTAGTCCTGCTGTTTTTACTCACGGAGCCCTTTCGGGTTTTCATCCGTGCCCATTTTGCTTATGGACATACCGTTTTTTTAATTCTTTTTATTCTCTTTTTTTTTACGAGGCCGCGCCCTTTCGGGTTTTCATGAACACTCGCCGGTAGTCCTGCTGTTTTTACTCACGGAGCCCTTTCGGGTTTTCATCCGTGCCCATTTTGCTTATGGACATATCGTCTTCGTTTTTCTTTCTTTTATTCTTTTTTTTTCTAACAAGGTTGCGCCCTTTCAGGTTTTCACAAACACTCGCCGGTAGCCCTGCTATTTTTACTCACGGAGCCCTTTCGGGTTTTCATCCGTGCCCATTTCGTTTATGGACATACCGTCTTTATTATTATTATTATTTATTTATTTATTTTATATCTCGTCAGCCTGAGGATGCTGCGGTAGTAGTTCAAAGACGTTTCGGTCGTTTGCAAGTTTTAGGACATTGCAGTCCATCATTAGTTTAAGGACGTTTCGGTCCGTTGTTGTCGTATTTAAGGCGAATCTCTAGTTTACTGACTTCTCGGTCTATGGGGCTTTCCCTATGAATGAGCAGGATGCCCCCGGTGTATCCATCTTTCTCGGAGTGTGCGGCTGTGGCGGGTTTACCTTCCACTTTTCAGACAGCGCAAACTTGCCTTGTAGGTATTGGTCTTCAATCCAGTTTTTGAAGATGTAGCAATCCTCAATCGGATGACCCAACACTCGGTGGTAGGGACAGTAATTGGGATCATTGACGTCGTTTGGCTGCAACGGGCGTCTTGGATCTGGCAGATTGATGAGCCTGTTGTGCAATGCCAGCTCGAACAGTCTTCTCGTTTTATTTTGAGGAAACGAGTAAGGACGTCCTAGCTTCTCCTGGAGGGATACGCGTGGACGCATATTGTTTTGACGGACAACCGGCTTCAAGTTGCTTGGCTGTTGCTGGGCATTGGTGACGACAATCGCCTTCCCTTTCCCCTTCTCATTTCGAGAGTCGGGTTTTGGAGGAGATGGTCCATGGCCCATCTGGTCCATTTGGGCTAATTTGTCGATCAAGGCCTGGAAGGTGGTCGGCCTGAAGAACATCATGAATTGCGAGGTGGTCGCTTGCGGATCAAGAGTGCCCACGAACATGCCTACCGCAGGTGCTTCTTCGATGCGTTGTTCGCATTTCGACCATAGGTTCCGCCATCGTGTTGCGTATTGGACCCACGTTTCTCCTGGCCTTATCCTGGAATTAATCAGTGCTGTTATCGGGGTGCGTCCACTAGCACTCGCGAATCTTTGTGTAAACAGTAGCTCCATCTCCAGAAATGTTTTGACAGAGTCGTTAGGTAGCTCCGAATACCATTCAAAGGCTGTTTCCGCTAAGCTGCCGACGAATTGGCGAAGCAGCAGTTTGTCATCGCCTCCAGTGTTGCCGCATAAGGCTCTGAATTGAGTGACATGCTGATGGGGATTCCCTGTCCCTTTATATACGTGGAACTTAGGGATTGTATATCCCGGCGGGTAACTGATTTGGTCATACCAGCTTGGATAAGGTCGTCCGGTTCTAACAATTTGCGCAGCCGCTTCATTCGCATGATGAACTCGTATTTGCTGAGCTATATAATCGTCTAGTGCAGCTTTGGAAATTGTTTCCTCCTTGGCTGTCGACAGAGCCGGAGGAGGATTAGATGTCTCCCCTCCGTCGTTTCCAATAATGATCGAAGGGTCTTCAGCTGGAAGGTCCGGCTGTAACATCATCCCTATCATGTCTTGGAAGAGGAGAGCCATTTGCTTTATGTTAGCCGCTTGTTCTGCGGCTTCTTTGTCCTTCTTTTCGAGGACTCTTCGTAAGAAGTCAGCATCGGTTTCTTCCTCGTGACGCTGTTCTGATGACGCCTCGGGGCTTTCTTTTAGTCCGGTGAGTGCGGCCATCGCAGTCATCATCTCTTGAAGCTTCTGCTGTTGCTCTTGAGCTTTTGTCACGGATCGGGTGAGCGGTCGGTGACCTGTCAAAGCGCGGCTTTCCTCCTTTCCGGAAGCCATATAAACAGTGTGCACCATCATGCCCCCAGACTTGGGGCGTTTGTGTTCAGCGCCTTTACGATTCGCCATGTTCACAGGGGCTTTTTGTGGCCTTCTTTTCTTTTGAGTGATCGACGTTGAGGGAGCCGTTGCAGCAGGCACCCATCCGGCTGTCACTTTTTGTGACTTTGAGTAGTCCTTTTCCTGCCGAGCTTTCATCTTTTTCTGTCGGCGGAGATAGTCTTGATCCATTACGAAGTCTTGGACTTGATGCCAGACTTTGTAGATTTTGGAGGACAGCCGCTGAGGGGGCTGCTCCGGCTTCTTCTCTGGAGCATTCTCCATAGGTGAAGGAGTTCTCTTCAGCTCTGCAGTGGGAGAGTTTTTGCGCACTTTGTTGAGAAGTTCAAAGCTGTTCTAGGTTAGAACAGCAGCCTCGATCTCCACCATTGGAGCTGGTGGAGTAAATCCAGAGGGGGAGTTGCCCCCAGCCTTCCTTACTCGGCGCCAGTGGCGATGTCGAGCGTGTCGTGCGGATAGAGTTGGTTCAGCCGTAGGGGTGACCTCCTCATACCCCCTTTGAGCAGGGGAAGCAGCTTTGAGGACCTCGCCTGGAGCAGAAACCGGGATGGTCAGCCTTCTAAAAACTGATTTCTTGGAAGGAGAAGCCTTTACAATGATTTCGTCCGCTAGAGCCGGGATGGCTATCCGCTTTGGGATGGCAGCTTCGGGTATCGCGGGCTTGTAGACGTTCTGGCCCAGTCTGTTGAAAACTGAGGTAGTGGAGTTGGGCGACCCATTGAAAGGGGCCGCGGCATTGGTAAGTCGATCAAAGACCGACTTCTTTGGGGCTTCTTGCAACGTCATCGGGACATGGAAGCTCATCGGTGGGAGCATGGTCCCGAAGAATAGTCCAGTGGTGGCTTGAGTTACCTGCTCCACTGGCATCTTGAAAAGAGAGGCCGCTTGGGGCCCGTAAGTCACTCCTCCAGCAGTGACGGAGCGAGAGTTGCAGTTGCAGGTAGTGCAGTTTGAAGCCATTGATCTTCTGTTTTCTGCACGGAACAAGACACCAAATCTAAGTACCTTGAATCCACAGGCAACCACAGCAAACCGCGATTTGTTCGCGAACACGACACACGAAGTGTGGAGTGGAAAGAGGAAAAGGTCCCACCGGGCGTGCCAGAATCTGTTCCCCTCCGAAAGACGGCGCACAAGACGACGAAATCCTGGCGCTGAGATTCGGGACAGATGCTATTTGGTTTTATCCGTCCACCTCTCCGAAGATGCCAAGTTGATTTATGGCACCGTGTATCGGAGGTTTAGACGGATGCGGCCGATGTAGCAGACTTCGTCAGATTCCCCCTCGCTTGAGGGGTTTTTGATTGTGGGGACGCTCTTCCCTGCAGGCGCAAGCCCCTGCAGTTAATTACGCTACCGCATCGCGGTAACAACTTTCTCCTTCTCCAGAATTTCACTTCGTGTCGTATGTGTTTGTGGATGCCCGTGGATTGTATACGAAGACTAAGTGATGCCATCGCCCGTAGGACGTGGATTAGTCCAAATCCGTATTTACTTAGATTTGGGTTTGGGGGTTTTAGTTTAAGGATACGTTAGCCGTATTTGAGGCTAAGATCAACTTAAACGTTCGTTAAGGATACGTTAGTCTGATTTGAGACTAAGATCAACTTAACGGAAAGAGCATTTAGGGGCTCTATTGTTCCAGTTTAAGGACGTAGTGGTCCATTTAATACATGGCCGTCGGGACCCGTCACCTCTCTGATGACGTTGAAGGATTACAATGACAGATGTCAGAGGAGTTCAGAGATGTACCCTTGAACCAAAGTTGATTGGGGGTCTTATAGTCTAATTTGGGACTAAAGTCTGTTTGAATGTTTAAGGATACGTTAGCCATATTTGAGGCTAAGATCAACTTAAACGGGATCGTTTAGATCCGACAAAAGAGCATTTGGGAGCTCTATTGTTCCAGTTTAGGGACATGGTGGTCCATCGCCAGTTTAGGGACATGGTGGTCCATTGTTCCCGTTTTGGGGACGGATATTAGTTTAAGGACGCATTAGTCGATGAGTTTAAGGACGCTTAAGTCCATGGGTTTAAGGACCCCACAGTCCGTATTGTTGGTTTAAGGACGCTTAAGTCCATGAGTTTAAGGACCCCATAGTCCGTATTGTTAGTTTAAGGATGCTTAAGTCCATGGGTTTAAGGACCCCACAGTCCGTATCGATGTGTGGTTATCGGGACCCGTCACCTCTCTGACTACGTTGAAGGATTACAACGACAAATGTCAGAGGAGTTCGGAGATGTACCCTTGAACCGGATGTAAATTGATTTAAGGGAGCGGTCATGATCGGTCAATTTAATTTGAGGACTTACGTCCAGAATTGGGCTAAGTCCAGTTGAGAATGTTCAACATTTTTATTTATGGTTGGCCTGTTAGGCCTTGGCTTGGGCTCTGCCCTTGGTTTAATAATACATAGCATTAATCTTGGTCTATGTTAGACCTTTATTTGGGCTCTGCCCCTTTTTAAATGATGCACAACATCTTTTTTGGTCTGACAGACCTTTATTTGGGCTTTGCCCTTTTTAAAATAATGCATTCCATTTTATTAGGCCTGTTAGGCCTTTTTTAATTGGGCTCAACCCTTCATTAAATAATGCAGAGCATTGATTAAACTGACAGAGTGCCACGTGGCCTGTCAGGCGCTCTGCGCCAATTAATGAGCGCAAGCGCATGTGGAGGTGACACGTGTCACGCTCTGGTGAGTGCAAGCGCAGTTAGCGCTGCGCCATTGCGCTGCTGACACGTGGCGCGCTCTGAGTTGCGCCAATTTAAGATAGCAGTGCTCTGTTTTTTCAAAGCGCAAGGTGCAGTTTGTTCTGGGGCTGACACGTGGCGCTCTCTGGTGGCTTGCGCCAACCAGAGAGCGCAACAGTGCAAATTTTACAAGTGCAGGGCACTGTTTTAATATCTTGATCCAATTTTGGATTCAAGAAAAGAATCTTTTAAGATTCCATAACCAATGGTTCATCAAAAGGCAATGCCTTTGTTATTACTATATTTTTTTATTGAAGATCTTTGATCTTGTTCTTAGATCAATGATCTTTTTAGAAGAAACTCTTCTTTTTATTCAATGGGGTTTACCTTTTTCTCTTTCTGAATTCTTCTCAAACTTTTTTTAAGAGCTCTGTGAATTCTCTCTCTGTTTCTGTGTGTTTTAGACTTGGGGTCTAGGGGCCTTTATATAGTGCTAATTAGATTGTTAAATTAGTTAAAGAGATCATTCTCTGAGTGATTTAGAGATTTTTCCCTACCGTTGGATCTTTGATCTAAGGGCTTCTGTTTTACAGAAGACAATCTTCTTGTTTTAACAAGATCAGGAAGATCTTACTGGAATTTTAATTCTGTTTGGCGCAAACGCACCTACGCTGCGCTGACACGTGTCACGCAGCGCAACTGCGCTAGCATAACTGCGCCGACACGTGTCGCACAGCGCAGAGTGCAGCTGCGCCGATACATGTCGCGCAGTGCAGAGCGCAGCGCAACTGCACTAGCGCAGCTGCGCTGACACGTGTCGCGCAGCGCAGAGCGCAAGTCAGCTGAAGCGTTGCTTCCTTTATAGAGCCTTGCTCTGATTGAGTGCGTTGCCTTGGACGCTGCGCTCCCTGCGCTGGCATGTCTGATTTTGACACGTGGCGTTCTGCGCACAGCGCAGGAGATCTGAAGCATTGCTTCATTTATTAAAACTTTAATTTTCACTTTAATTTCATAACAGAGCTTTGCTCTGATTGGGGGAAACAGAAGCGTTGCTTCATTTCCCGCTTCGTAATTTGAACAGAGCTTTGCTT
Organism: Agapanthus africanus; assembly: GCA_030015575.1. Lineage (NCBI taxonomy): Eukaryota > Viridiplantae > Streptophyta > Magnoliopsida > Asparagales > Amaryllidaceae > Agapanthus > Agapanthus africanus. Next base: position 413,125,247 of record JASDDO010000016.1, read on the forward strand.
TGATTGGGGTAAACATACGTCATCTACATGACCCCGTTCGGAAATACGTCATCCACATGACCCCATTCGGAAATACGTCATCAACATGACCCCGTTCGGAAACACGTCATCCACATGACCCCGTTCGGAAACACGTCATCCACATGACCCCGTTCGGAAACACGTCATCCACATGACCCCGTTCGGAAACACGTCATCCACATGACCCCGTTCGGAAACATGTCATCCACATGACCCCGTTCGGAAATACGTCATCCACATGACCCCGTTCGGAAATAAGTCATCCACATGACCCCGCTCGGAAATACGTCATCCACATGACCCCGCTCGGAAATACGTCATCCACATGACCCCGTTCGGAAATACGTCATCCACATGACCCCGTTCGGAAATACGTCATCCATATAACCCCATTCGGAAATACGTCATCCACATGACCCTGTTCGAAAATACGTCATCCACATGACCCCGCTCGGAAATACGTCATCCATATGACCCCGTCACGGAAATTCGTCATCCATATGACCCCGTTTCGGAAATACATCATTTACATGTCAATCCCACTAAACACTTACGGATCCTCTCGATCCGTGAGGAAGAAAACTCTCTTATAAGATCCTTACGACTTATAAGGGAAAACGCACTTAGAAATCCTCACGATTCCTAAGGAGAAAATACACCTACGAGATCCTCACGACTCGTAGGGAGAAAAATCTTTATGAGACCCTCACGGCTTATAAAGTTGAAAAGTATTATGCAGCAGATCTAAACCTGCTCTCTAAGCCATCACTACCTTTCGAAGAGTCCAAGATGGACAGCTATATGCTATCTACAAGCCACACCTGCTAAAACCACATGGCAACAACACAGCAAGGAGCAGAAAGCGACAAGGAGAACATTTGATTCGCATTTAATTAAAGCGTTCAAGGCATACCCGTTCATGCAGGTGCAAAAGATTTAGTACATAAAATAAAACAAAGCTGAAATGAAGAATTTGCCATTCATACTTCAAAAAAGTTCTTACAATTATGGAAAAAACAGTAAACAAGAACATTATCAAAATGATTACAATGGCAAGACCTCAGATCCAGGACATGGATTGAGGAATTCAAAAGTGACATTGTCCAGAATCTTCCAGGCCTTTCGAACCATCTTAGTATACTTTTTTTCGCGATCACAAGCGTCGGGATCCTCACGGATGTCCTCAACCCTCCGATAGACAACAAGTATGGCCGCCTGTTGAAAAGCCTGATGCAGAAGATCGACAAGATTGTCTCGCCTTCTCTTTGAGATTAGGCCCATCAGATACACCGAGTGCACCTTATCCTCGGCAACATCCAATGCCCTAAGCGGCATGCCGGTACAGAATAAAGGAAGCTCTTTCCAGATCGCTCCCATGATAAGCTTCAGAAGAGAGGAACGTCGAGGAAGCAGTCGACCATTGTATGCGTCAAAGCGACTTATGATTTCGGCACACTGGGCATTTTTGAATTCTCGATTTTAAGAACGACCGAGTGAGCTGATGTCTCCGTAAGAAATGATCTCATCAAGGTCATACATATGAGCGTCCATAACTCTTGAGAAAGAAAATCAACAAGAATTAGCGGACAGATTAATTAAGCAAATTCTTATTAAAAACAGGCACAGGGATTTAAATGACCCTTAAAATCCTCATGGAGAAAACGAATTCTAATTATGACACCTAATAAACTCGAATTTGTGAGAAATCAAAAGGGAATCTCATTAGCGACCCCTCGGGTCAAGGAGTTAAACTCTTCGAGAGCAATGCTCTACAGACAGGAGTGACACCTATCAAAGCCAATTATGAAAGGAATTTAAAGAAATTCCCCGAGAAGGTCAAGAGCCTGGCTTTATAATGATGATGGAAAAACCCATCAGAAAAGAATTAATTAAAATTAATTTTTATGAATTAAAAAATTATGGGATCTTCAAGATCCATGAACAAACTCTTAAGAGTTCTTCACAAGAGATTAAGAAATATACATGTTACCAAAAGAGCAGAGCTCTGTTCATGGGCTAAGAAACCCAAGAAAAGATCTCTTTAGATCTATGGGTTCATGAAAGCAAAGCTCTGCTAATGAAACCCTAAATGGGTTTTCTTTAGATCAAAGATCTATGAAGAGCAAGGCTCTGTTAATGGGTAAAACCCTAATTTATTGAAAGTTTTAAAATTTACCTAAGTTCTGACAGAGTTTTGACTCTTAAAAAGTTCTTAAACAAAAGAGCTATGCCCCGGAGGGGAATGAAATTCTCAGAAAACAAGAAGGAGATGAACAATGGTCATCTCAGAGGGCCAAAGGCCCTATTTATAGGCATTGGGAGCCGTTTCAACTTCCAAAAGTTGATTCAACGGCTAAGACGCTACCCCCGTCGTGCTCACGTATGGGCCACGTAAGCGCAACGGTGGGGGGGCATTTGTTTCCCCAATCAGAGCAAAGCTCTGTTCAAATTCCAAGATTGGAAATGAAACGACGCTTCTGCTTCCCCCAATCAGAGCAAAGCTCTGTTTTGAAATTCAAAGTTCAAAAATTGAAGCAACGCTTCAGATCCAGCGCTAGACGCGCTGCGCGCCACGTGTCAAACACGGATGCGCTAGCGCCAGGTACGCTGCACCCTAGGCAGTGCACCCCCAATCAGAGCAAAGCTCTGTTTTAAAATTCAAAATTCAAAAATTGAAGCAACGCTTCAGATCCAGCGCTAAGCGCGCTGCGCGCCACGTGCCAAACACAGGTGCGCTAGCACAGGCTGCGCTGCGCGCCACGTGTCAAACGTAGGTGCGCTAGCGCAAAGTGCGCTGCGCTCTGAGCAGCGCACCACGTGCAAAGCACGGGTGCGCCAGCGCTGGAATTAAAAAAATTCCACACCGTTAGATCAAAAGATCTAATAATAATAAATTATTAATTAATCAGAATTAAAATTATGTTATAGAAAGATCTTTCCAATCTCATTAAAACAAGAAGATTATCTTCTGCAAAACAGAAGCCTTAGGATCAAAGATCCAACGGTAGGAAATATTCCTAAATCAATCAGAGAAGAATCTCTTTAACTGATTGAACTGATCAGTTTGCCCTATATAAAGGCCCCAAGACTTAAAGTCTGATAGAGAGAAACCCCCCTACAAACTTTGAGCACTCAAAGAGAGAAAAGCAAGCTTCTAGCAAAAGAAGATCATTTCTTCAAGGTAAAGAACATGATTCTTGAACGCATAGATGAAATCATCTCATGAAAAGAAGAACTATCTTCTAAAAAAGATCATAGATCTATAAAAAGACCAAGGTCTTTGATAAAAAGAAAAAGATCAAAAGATCTTATCATAAAAACAAAAGAAGTATTTACTTCATTTACAGATCATTAATCTACAGAGGCAGTGCCTTTTTATAAGAACTTTTGTTCTTGAACCTTGAGGCAAGGCATCCTTTAAAGGGAGAACATAAACTTGTTCTCTGATCATAAATTTGATCAAATACGCTTTGCGCTACTGAAAAGTGCATTGCACTCATGAACTGCGCTGTTGCACTCATTGGACCGGCGCTCAGCGCCAAAGCATGCCCCGTGTCAATCATAAACACAGCTTGCGCTTTGCGCTTATGAGACAGCGCACTGCGCCCATGGACCGACGCTCAACGCCAAGCACGCCACGTGTCACTGACTGGTGCGCCATTAAATCAGCGCAAAGCGCTCATAAATTAAAAGCGCAATGTGCTAATAAACTAGCGCTTAGCGCTAAGCGCTACACGTGTTATCTCGCGTGCGCTACCCGACAGAAGTGCTATGCGCTCTTTGATTGGCGCAAAGCGCCTGGCGCTCCACGTAGCGCACTGTCAGAACACACATTGTTCTGATGAATGCTATGCATTCAATACAAGACAAAAAATGTCAGAACCCAATGCTTAGCATTGTTAAAAGGGCCAAGCCCGAATAAAGGCTCAACAGCCAGAGTAATAAAAATGTTAAACATTTTAATTGGACTTAGCCTAACATTGGTCGTAAGTCCTCAACTTATATTCAATTGAGCCCATCTGCTCATGAATATTCAACAAATCTTAGTTCCAAACTGGGCTATAGATTTTCCAATAAATCTACATCCGGTTCGATGGTACATCTCTTTACTCCTATGATATTTGTCGTTGTAATCCTTCAACGTCTTCAGAGAGGTGACGTGTCCCGACAACCATACATTTATATGGACTGTGGGGTCTTTAAACTCATGGACTACGATGTCCTTAAACCTTATAGACTACGATGTCTCTAAACCGGACTGCGGGGTCCTTAAACTCATGGACTGCGATGTCCTTAACTTTACAGACTATGACGTCTTTAAACTACGGACTATGGGGTCCTTAAACTCATGGACTACGATGTCCTTAAACCTTATAGACTACGATGTCTCTAAACTACGGACTGTGGGGTCTTTAAACTCATGGACTACGATGCCATTAAACTTTACAGACTATAACGTCTTTAAACTACGGACCATGGGGTCCTTAAACTCATGGACTACGATGTCCTTAACCTGGACCGAGATGTCCTTAAACTAACATTGGACCGTAATGTCCTTAAACTAATCGACCGCAATGTCTCTAAACTAAACAATAGAGCCCAAATACTCTTTTATTGGATCTAAACGATCCCGTTAAGTTGATCTTAGTCTAAAATTAGACTAACGTATCCTTAACATACATTTAAGTTGATCTTAGTCCCAAATGAGGCTAACTTATCCTTAAACCCAACCCCCAAACCCAAATCTAAGAAGATACGGATTTGGACTAATCCACGTCCTACGGGCGACAACATAAATTAGTTTCCGTATACAATCCACGGGCAACCACAAACAAAACAAACACCCACGAAACGAAGTAACCATCTAGAGAAGGAGAATGTTGTTACCGCGATGCGGTAGTATAATTAACTGCAGGGGCTTGTGCCTACAGGGAAGAGCGTCCTCACAATCAAAAAACCCTCAAACGAGGGGGAATCTGACGAAGTCTGCTACATCGGCCGCATCCATTTAAACTTTCGATACACGGTGCCATAAATCAACTTGGCATCTTCGTAGAGGTGGACGGATAGCACCAATTAGCATCTGCCCCCAGATTCAGGTAAGACGTTCTTCTTCCCGATTTCCGGCGGTAAACAGTGTCTTTCCTCCAAATTACCTGGACTAAGTTAACTTCTTTGTTCCGATGTATCTTCACTTTCCTGTCCACGATCTCCACAGGTTGTTGCTCACAAGACAAGTCGGGCTGTCTAGTGAGCTTGGAATGATCGAGAACTTAGCTGGGGTCGCTCACATACTTTCTGTGTTGGGATATGTGGAACATATTATGCACTCCTTCCAATGAGGGTGGAAGCGCTAAGCGGTATGCCACTTCACTGACTCGTTATCCAATGTATCTCGGACTTAATTTACCCCGTCTTCCAAATCGGATCACTTCGCAGTTCGGAGATATCTTCAAGAATACGTGATCTCCTGGCTGGAACTCCAAGTGTCGTCTCTTCGCATCAACCCAGTGTTTCTGTTGATCTTGGGCTATGCGCATTCTTTCCCTGATAATACGAACCACATCAACGGTCGCTACTATCATCTCTGGTCCAAGGAGTTCCCTATCCCCGATGTCATCCCAACTTAATGGTGAACGACACTTCTTTCCATACAATGCTGCAAAAGGTGCCATTCCTATGCTTGCTTGGTAGCTGTTATTGTACGCGAACTCCACAAGATGCAGGCGATCTTCCCACGATCCTTTGAAGTCTAGCATACACGCTCTGAGCATATCCTCCGAGATTTGAATAGTTCGTTCCGACTGACTATCTGTTTGTGGATGATTAGCCGTGCTGAAGTTCAGACTTGTTCCCAAACTTGCTTGCAGACTCTGCCAAAATTGCGATCAGAACCTGGTGTCACGATCGGAGACAATACAGACCGGTACTCCATGAAGTCTCACAATTTCCTGTATGAGTTCATGGGTATCAGAGATAGTACATTATGAAGAGTTTAAATCTTAAATAGATTATTAACTCCATGTACTTCTTTGCTAGTGCCTCAGTTGATTGGCCAACCCGAAATGGGATGAAGTGAGCCGATTTCGTGAGTCGATCCACAATGACCCATATAGCATCGTTACCCTTTGTGCTGCGAGGGAGAGCAGTCACAAAATCCATCGTGATGTGTTGCCACTTTCATTCTGGGATTGGTAACGGTTGAAGTAGTCCAGCTGTCCTGTGATGTTCAGCCTTTACTTGCTGACACACCAAACATTTTGAGATGCTTCTGGCTACTTCACGCTTCATTCCATGCCACCAATAATTCTGACGTAAATCTTTGTACATTTTGGTACTTCCAGGATGTACTGAGTAGGGAGAGTTGTGAGCTTCCTTCATTAACTCTTCCCATACAGGACCTTTTGGTACACACAATCTGCTGCCGTATCTCAAAGATCCGTCTTCATGGATGATGAAATCTGTTCTGAGTCCATTCTCCACTTGTTCTCTGATCCTTTGCAACTTAGCATCACTTGCTTGAGCTGCCTTGATCGATTGACAATGGTTGATTGAACTTGTAAATTCATCAAACTTGAAGCGTTACCTGGCATGACTACTTCAATCTCCATCTGATTCAAGTCCTGTCTACTTCAATCTCCATCTGATTCAAGTCTTGTTGAAGTTTCCACTGAGCGGTGAGATTCATTGCTAATGGTTGGCGACTAAGAGCGTCAGGTACTATGTTCACCTTCCCTGGGTGATATTGCAAGTTGATGTCAAAGTCCGCCATGAGTTATAACCATCTTCTCTGCCGCATATTCAACTCCTTCTGAGTAAACACGTAGTTCAGACTTTTATGATCTGTGTAGATATTCACTCATTCACCAAGTAGATAATGGCGCCAAATCTTGAGAGCAAAGATGACGGCTGCCAACTCCAGATCATGCGTCGGATAATTGCACTCATGAGTCTTCAGTTGTCTTGAAGCATAAGCCACAACCTTACCGTGCTGATGTAGAACACATCCTAATCCCTTACCGGATGCATCACAATGCACTTCGAATCCTCCAGATTGATCCGGTATTACGAGAATAGGTGCTGATGTCAACCTTGACTTGAGTTCTATGAAAGCTTGTTCGCATGCTTCTGACCACACAAATTCCTCATCTTTACGTGTGAGCTTGGTCAGGGGTGTTGCTATCTTTGAAAAGCCTTCAATGATCCTTCTGTAATATCCAGCTAAACCCAAGAAACTTCGAATGTCCTTCACTGACTTTGGTGTAAGCCATTCTCTAACTGCTGAAACTTTTGCTGGATCCACAGAAATTCCTTCTCCTGATATGATATGTCCAATAAAACTAACTTTCTTTAGCCAAAACTCGCACTTGCTGTACTTGGCATAGAGCTTATGTTGTCGAAGAGTTTCCAGGACAATTCGTAGGTGCTCTGTATGCTCTTTCCGACTCTTAGAATACACCAGGATGTCGTCGATGAAGATGACAACAAACCTGTCTAAGTACTCCTGGAAAACTTGATTCATTAGGTTCATGAATATTGCTGGTGCATTGGTCACTCCAAATGGCATCACTAGAAATTCGTAATGTCCATAGCGAGTTCTGAAAGCTGTTTTGTGAATATTAGCTTCCTTGACCTTCACTTGATGATAACCTGAAGGAAGATCCAATTTAGAGAAAACACAAGATCCACTTAGCTGATCGAATAAGTCATCGATGCGCGGGAGTGGATACTTGTTCTTTATAGTGACTTCGTTCAAGGCTCTATAATCGATGCACATTCTGTATGAACCTTTGTTCTTCTTCATAAGTAGTACAGGTGCTCCCCAACTTGAAGTGCTGGGACGAATCCATCCTTTCGCCAATAATTCGTCCATCTGGGTTCGGACTTCCTTCAAACCTTCCGGACTTAATCTATAAGGTGCTTTGATCACCGGTTGTGCTCCTGGTACTAAATCAATATTGAATTCAAGAGCTCGATCAGGAGGCAAACCTGATATATCGTCAGGAAATACATCGTCGAACTCTCGAACTACCACTGGTCTTGATTCTTCTTCCACTTGAGCTGCTGCAACTACTGCTTCCCTTGGCTTCGCTTTGTAGGTACTTGGCTCCAGGGTATGGTCTCCGCTTTTGAAATAGAAGACCGGATGGTCTGGAATCTCGAATACTACCCTCCTTTGACGACAGTCGATGGTAGCATAAAAAGTCCCAAGCCAATCCATTCCTAGAACCACATCGAAGTTCGGTATGTCTAGTACTTTGAAGTCAGCATAAAACTCTCTGCTGCAGACGACGACTAGATACAAGTTGTATCCCATAGTTGCCTTTAGAACGCCATTTCCGAAACTGACATTCCAGCTGGATACAAGAGGTGAGACTGGAATAGCATGGGTTCGGACGAACCGTTGCGACATAAAGCAGTGGGATGCTCCAGTATCAAACAGTGCTAGTGTAGGTAGTGAGGCTACTAAAATTGTACCTAAGGTATGTGGGATATGTTTTAGGTATAGGGAAAGTGTGTAGATAAACAAGACTAAAAGAAAAGTTTGAGAAGAAAAGTTTACCGGTGATGACTTGGCCAGTGGCCTCAGCTTCTTCCACGGACATCGTAAAAGCCTGGCGCTTTAGTACATTCCTCCTGGCCTGAGGAGCATTCCTCGGAACGTTCCTTTGAGCTTGATGGAACTGACGAAGAGGTGGTGCAGCTTGTGGTCCTCTGGGTGGTGCAGGTAGTGCAGGTCTTGGAGCAGGGGCTTGGATGGCTGGGCGTTGTAGGTAATTGTTTGCCGGCCTGGGTGCAGCAACTGGGTTTTGCCTTTGGGGACAAAACCCAATATCATGAGTAGCTGAGCCGCAGATTAAGCAAAGACGGTTGGCTCGCCGGCAGTCTTTCATCATATGTCCGGCTCTCTTGCAGTAGGTACAAAAGGCTAGGCTGGGACGATGGTTTGGTACTCCGGGTCGTCTTGGCACAAAAGGTGGTCTAGACGAGGCTCCTCCTGCCATCTGGTTGGCAGGGCGCTTAACTCCTGCAGAATGAGGTCTGCCCCTTTCTTTTATCATTGCCTCATAACTGCGGGCAGCTTCCAGAGCATCCCCATGCGTCAGAAATTTCCATGTGGCTAGTGCAGCCTGAATTTCCGTGTCCAAACCTTGTTGATAGCGACGGGCTCTAATCTCGTCCGTCGGTATCAAGTGTTCCATGAATCTGTTTAAAGGATTGTGTTAGTTGTGTATTATGTGATATTTTAGAAACTTGAAATACTGTGACATATCTTACCGACTTAGCATGGTGAATTCAGCGTCATATTTATCCACCGACTTGTCCCACATCGAACCTTGTTGTAGATGAATGAACTGCTGCTCTATGGCAAACCTGGCAGTCATAGGAAAGTACTTTGCATCGAACTTCTCACAAAAAGTCTTCCATTCAATAGGCTGTACAAGACGGCTTTCTTCTGCCTTCCACCAGTTGCGACCATTGTCCGTGAGCTGCAGTTTCGCCACACGGACCCAAGCTATGTCTGGCACTTGTGCTGCCGCCAGATCATCCTCTATGCTTTGTGCCCATTCCTCAGCTTCAAGAGGACTTCCCTTTCCGGAGAACTGCTTGGGATGTAAAGCCTTGAATTGCTTTACCACAGGAGCGTCAGTCTCGGGACGGTTCAGGAGTTGTTGCTGTCCCTCGAGAAGGCTGCGAATCGCCTTAAGTAGCACTGTTTGCTCGGTGGGTGGCGCAGGGACAACAAGAACGATTAGTAGTGGAGGTGGAGGTGTGTTGTTGACGTTGGTGCTGGTGTTGTTCGGGGAATCCATAACCTTGAAGAAAAATTTGGGTTAGGACAGATTCAAAGTACATGATTCAAAGAATAAGAAATGATGGGATTCAAGGAACATGAATTGTAAAGAATGTTTTAGTTGCTGGTTCTTGTGTTATATTGCTTAGGTTGTTCACGCAGAACAGAACTGCATGATAGAGTTTCATACAGCTCTGACTTGCATGGGCCACCAACAAAACCTGTCACGCCCCGCTTCCCGGTATACGGCGAAAGGGATGCGACCAGTCCGCTACGTATATACTCAGAAATACATACGCTAAGCGTATCTAAGCAATATAAAAGTAAATACATAAGAGACAAGATATAATAAAAACAACAACTTTTATTTATTAACATTCTTTTGTACAGTGCATGAAAAGGAAATACAACTAAAATAAAACGATGCCTAAACAATGGCATAACAGGAAATAAAAAGTACTGAATGGAAAATGTACAATGAAACTAGAGCTCTGGTTCTTCAGCAAACTGCTCCAAGTCTTCTGCAGATGGCTCGATCTCTGCCGGGTCCAAACCACCTGACGACATTCAAAGAAGAAAGAATAGAATGTCGTCAGCGAACAGGTCGCTCGGTAAGTCCCAAAGATAAGAGAAAAGTATAGTAGACAGAATAAGAAGGTATCTTTTAAAGTTGTATTATCGTGTTGTATTGTTGTGTTACCGCTGTTGTTTGTAGTTAGGTACAGAAGGATGCCAGTGTATACGAGAGGGATCTCTATATGCTAGAGACCAGGGCAAACGGAATGTACAAGGAACCGTTAAGCCACGGTACAACAGCAACGGAATATAGGTTAGGTGTCTTAATCTTACCGCCTCGTGCCACTTTTAACACCTTTCGTACCAATCTACCCCTTAAACCCCGTAGTGTTTTATTTGTATTGTTTTGTAATGTAAATTGAATTGAGGGTATAATTGTAAGACTGACCGAAACCATGATATCAGTAAACGGATTTATCCGCAGAATCATATAAGTGGAATAACTGGAGAACCATGTAAATGGAATGTATATTCATGGTTCGGTTCGGTTAAGTCGTATAGATTGATAATTGGATTCATGGATTCATGTTGAAGATTGTAAATTATAAATTGACTTGAATCATATTCAAGTCAGATTAATCAGACTCAAACTCGAGTCGGACAATTAGAAATGTAAATTAAAGTCTTGATTATTTCTTAAACTTATAATTGCTAGGGTTCTTAGGGTAATTTGTAAAACTTGAGGGGGTTTTATGTAAAAATACTTTTATATACTTTTCAAAATACACCTCAAGTATTCATTATTCGTCTTTAGAGTTGTAATGAAGGTGGATTTTATATTGTGATATTTCTAGTGAAAATATCCTAGTTTCAGAAATAAAGGTATTTATTTGTAAAATTGATTTATTTGGAATTCATAGTATTTTAGTGAAAAATTTATTCTTCTGATTTTTAGAAAAAGGTGGAATATTTATATCTTGACAAAATAGATATTTAAATGATACATATATTTATACAAAAATAATTTTAATAAATATTTTATATTCTAGAAAATCTCATTTTTTTAAGATTTCGTATTTTAAATCTTTCGAGACCGAATTCTCCTTGCGGAGGTCTGAATCTCGCACTACTAAGCCCAAGGGTGCGCGATAAACCGCACCATCTCGAACGGGTTCCCCAAAGTGGATTGTAGCGGCGCTTTGCAAAGATTGTAAAATACTAAATCCTTTAGAAAATGGTTTTTTGAAGTAAGTGGTATTTATTTGTAAAGATGTCAATTTTTCCGTATTCTATGTTCTATGGTTTCCTAAGTCAATTTAACTATTCCTAACTGGTCTAAACGACAAGTTGTGAGATGTCTCAAATTGCCTCTTCACCGCCAATTATGGCCAGATAAGTACAAGTGAAGAAAGGAGGGATCCGCTCACGAATCATCGTGAGACGGGCCTTTTAAAGTCACCTTTCTTACTTGCCTAGCCTAGACACCACAAAATCAGGTTTAGATAAACGACCGATGTCCACAACTTATCGTATTTTCATAATAATTGGTATTTATTTAAAAAGTGTATCAAAACTAATCTTTTAGAAATGGTTTTATTAAGTATATGGTATTTAAATGAAATTGCTTGTTTTCTCGTATTCTAGGTTCTCAGGGGGTGTTGCATATGAGTGTGTGAGGAGGTAGGTCGTTACCTCGTGATCTACTTTAAATGTATAGGAAGTTTGATGGGGTTAAATGAAGGATTGAAACAATGTGATATTTAAGTAAAAAATACGATAATTTGAAATAGCTATCATTTCATGTGATGAAACTTATTCAAATTGTTTGATTAGTGTTTAATAGTCAACATAACGATGTTTAAGTATGATTGTATTAGTGAGAAGTGGAATTGTATAGAAAACCGAATCGGAAATCGGATTTGTTCCGATTCCGTCGGGTTTTGTAATTTCGTATTTTGAGAGTGGAAAAGAGAGCTAGAAAAAGGACTTACGGGTTTTAGATTAAACAAGGGAGTGAGAGAGAACTAAAGGGATCGCCGATGTATTGCATCGTCTCCGGTAGTTCCTTAAAACGGTCGCCGGAAGTTCCGCCAGGAATTCGTCGGAACTTCGCCTCGAGCTTGTTTTCAAAGTACACGACTCTTGGAAAATTTTTGAGAGAGTGGGCTCAGGATTTTGGGTGAGAGGGTAGATGGTAGAGGGTGTATTTATAGGGTAGGCTAGAGTTAGGGTAGATGAAAGGTTAAAATGAAAAATGTGATAAAATGTATAAAAAATTGTATTAAAAGTTGAGTAATTGGGGTTTTAAAAGAGCTCTGGAAGTGATCTGAGGCTGAAATTTTGCAGGTGCATAGGGAATATGAAAAGACACAACTTTCATGTTGGGGCCGTCGCCGGAATCGGCCGATTAGGCCGTGAGGACTGAGTGTAGTGATTCTTAGTATTCTAAAGGTTTTAAAGGTTTTTGTGAGATCTTTGGGTGTAGTGGGGTTTTTGTGGGATATGCACGTGTAAACTCTTGGTATTCTAAAGGTTTTAAAAAAAATCAATACTAAAAATAATGTGGGGTATGCGATTTGAACTCTGGTGGCTTGGTTCAGCAGTGCAAGATATTACTAATGAGCTACAAGCTCCTTCTTATAATTATGGTGTGAAATAAATACTTGAAGAGATATCAGCAATATTAAATACTCCAAGTATATTTTGAATTTAAATCAATTCTTTGTACATTAAAAATGGAGTTGTTACAGTATACTAACAAAAACATATTTGAATTAAAATAACAGATAACAGTTAATCACATATATAATAATCTGAAATATTAAAAAGACATGAACTGTATACATAATTAATAATTTATTATCATGTCGAGAAAATAATATAAGTATTTAGATAATCATATGATATAACACTTAACAAACCATAACTGTCTAATAATAAAAATAAAACAAACAAACAAAAATTAGTATGACTTAATCTAAATAGAATTAAATATACACGTAACATGTAATATGAAAATCACCATACTGATATGTGCACTAACAACAACCTAACAAAGCTGAGTGATTGGATAACACTGTACGAAGGAAATTGATGATAATCTATTCACTACTACAAAGAAGGGTTGCCCCTACGGATAAATCCGTAGGGGCAACCCACTGCCCCTACGGATATATACGTAGGGGCGTAAAAACACCCCGTAGGTGCAAAGGCCGCAGGTGCAAGTTGAGGTCCTGAACTTGGCCCTACGGATAAATATATTCCCCTACGGATAAATCAGTAGGTGCTATAGCCCCTACGGAGTACCCCGTAGGGGTAATAAAATCATATATTTAATTTTTTTTTTGAATATATTGTATATACCTACGGATACAGCCGTAGGGGATATAAAGTAGCCCCTACGGCTGTGTCCGTAGGGGCCACTCCCTACACAATGCACTGAGATCGCGGGGGGAAAATATCAGGGAAACTGATATTTTGCCCCTACGGATATATACGTAGGGGATATATATTGGCCCCTACGTATATATCCGTAGGGGCACATCCAACACCCTACACTGATATCAGGTTTCCTGATATCAGGTTTCCTGATAGTTTGCCCCTACGGATATGTCCGCAGGGGCAACATATATACCTACGGCTTAATCCGTAGGTACATATTTTCTGTATTTTTTTTTAAAAAAGGGCTGCTAGATTTTTTCCCGCCCTGTGCACAATACTATATACATCAATCAAATCATATATTACAGTATTCATAATCACATCCCACGCATATATATAATATACAAAAGAAACCCAAAAACTGAATATGATATAAATTCAAACCAATATCAATATCGTTTCAAAATGTAGTACAATGTGATATAAATAAATACATGTTTCAAAAAATAAGAACCAAAAAGCTACCCTAGTTCGGTCCAGCTCCACCTCCGAGTAACGTTCGAATAACGCGCGCCTGCTCCTCGGTAAATACACTATCCAATACTGCAAATAAAGGAGTCTGAGCGGCATGTGGAGCTGGCGTCGTGGTCTGCGCAGCCGCCGTCGAGGTAGTCGCTTGCGGAGCCGCGGCTGCGGGAGTCTGAGTGGGCGGTGGAGCTACAGGAGCTGTCTGCGGAACCGCAGCCGATGTAGTGGCTTGCGGAGCCGCAGCCGAAGGAGATGCATGTGGAGGCTCGGCCGATCTACCCTGTCGCGTCTGGACATAACGTGTGTAAGAAGCGTCTAAGAACTGTGTATTATTCGAATTCGTTTCATTATTAAGTTATTTCGAAACCCTGTTTGGATATCTAGTTTGGAAAAGCGTTGTTTATTTTAATTACATATGTATGTATGATTAATCAGACTTACGTACTAATAAGGGTTGTGTTGATATGTATATAATATGAAATGATATTTTACTATAAAGTAGTATACATACCAGCATCTCCTTCAACTCCTGAACGGTGGCCCTCAAGCTATCCAGTTCCTGATGGACATGCCGGCCACTGGAGACGGAGGAAGTAACCGCCGGGGTGGAGTCCAACCTCATATGGGCCCTGCTAGGGCCCAATCCCCGGCCTCTCTCCCAACCTCCGTGGTGCCCTCCGTGTGCGGCGTCCAGAACTGGGGTCAGCAGCCTCGGATCGTTCTGTCCGGTAAAATCGATCCCCGAGGCCTGGGCCTGCTCAACCACCCGCTCCTACACCCACATTAAGCAGTAAAGTATAAGTATAAAATTTAAACTTGAACCTTCCAAAACTAAAATTTCAAATTTGGGTAGAAAAAATATTAACACTTACGCAGTACTCCTGGGTAGCGACGTCGGGACATCGAAGCTCGCCCGTGGCGGGATCTGTCGAGGTGCCGTGGACGGCAAGATATGCGGACAGCACGCTCGGTGTACCACCTGACGCCACGGTCCGAGATGTCTGCAATATTAGAAAGTAACTCTTAATATTAGAAATATTAGAGAATAACTCTTAATGTTGCAGAATATTAGAGAATAACACTTAATTTACCGATAACTCCATGGCTCGAGTAATGTTCCTCGAGCCACCTGTGTAAGTGGGGCGACCCCTCTTCGCCGACTTCCTGTTCTCTGTATTCTGAGCGGCCTGTTTCTGCACAACGCATTAACATTTAGTTTTCTAATTAAGAAACACAAAGAAATAAATTATATCATAAATAATGAATTAAATTTAAAATACCTACTTGTTTGCGTTCGGAGTCGAAATAAGCGCACAATAGAGGCCATGTCTCTACGTCGACTCTCGCAAACGCCGGAGTAGATAGGAGGGCCGCTCTCTCTGCCTCGGGGGTCGCTATCCATAGGGAGTAGCAGTCGGCCTTCAGCTCATTCCTGTTGTATCGGACCTTGGCCTGCATGTTCTTCATCAGGCCATTGTACAGAGCATGAAGGTCGAGCACCCTCCCCGAGTGATCAGGGTCGGCTACAGGCTGAAAATCGTAATCCAACTGAAAATACAAAAAAAAAACATTGTTATTAGATTGCAAGTGTTAATAATAAATATATTGGATAGATCAAATGAAAATATATATTAATACATACCTGAGCCTGTTCAAAGAAGAGGGCGAATGAGCGCTGGTGCTGCTCGCCCCACTCAACGTGAAGTGGATAGTTTTTCACGATCCGGCTCTCGTCCCCCAAATACCGGCCGAACCTCTCGGCATGAGGACCGGTATAGCGATAGTCAAGGGTAAAAAATAGGGGGAATGCTGCCTCCCCCCTAGCTCTATTAGGCCTCAGCCTATGGGACTGATTCGGGCCTCGAGTCCCCCTCTGGGGATGGAGAGGCCCTGCGTCTGCACGAAATATCAAGACAATCAATAATAATACAAAGTTGTATTAAGAAATCAAGGTTAAACAAAAATTCAAGTGTGATATATACCTCCGGTGAATAACGCACGAGCCTGGGCCCGAGCAGCAGCACGAGCGGGACGATAGTTCCTCCGGTGAGGAACAACCGGGGTCCCGGACCCTGACGCATCCCCTCCAACTATAAAATAAACATCGACGCTAAATCTCCATGAAGTTCATATTTATGCTATAGAGCATATGTAAAATAAATAAATATTTTAAATTTATTCATACTAACCTGCAGACGATGCGGAGGGTACGGAAGCGGCAGGAGTGGCCCCTGTGGAAGGTGTGGACGCACCACCTATAATTAGACAATTAAAAATAGATTTTATAAGTAATTGCAAAAAGAATGTGTAGATCAATAATATAACGTTCTAAATCAATATGCATGAACTATAGGACATATAAACATACCCGCAGGTGCGGTGGTGTCACCACCTACAGCTAGACAATAATAAAAATTGCTAAGTAAGAGCAAAAGGAATGTGTATTTATGATATAGCATTCTACATCAATATACATACACTATATGATATATGAACATACCTGGAGGAGCGGGGGTGGCCTCTGTCCCAGATGTGGACGCAGGACCAACAACTAGACAATTAAAAATAGATTTGATAAGTAATTGCAAAAAGAATGTGTAGATCAATAATATAACGTTCTAGATCAATAATATAACGTTCTAAATCAATATGCATGCACTATATGATATATAAACATACCTGGAGGAGCGGGGGTGGCCTCTGTCCCAGATGTGGACGCAGGACCAACAACTAGACAATCAAACATTGACAATATAAGTAATTTTGACATAAACAGGCATGAATATCTGTAATATTAAATTGAAAATGGATATGCGTGCAGTATACCTGGAGGTGTGGCAAAATCCACACGGAAGGAGGCATCCGAAGGGGTCTCCGATCTGGGTGCAAGACCGGCCCTCTGAAGCTCCCTACGGAGCTCTCCGGGCGGCAGAACCGCTCTGCCTCTGCCTCTGCCTCTGCCTCTGCCGCGGCTGGAGCTCCTGCCGCCCCTCGCTGCTCCCGACATCGTCATCCAATCTAGATAAACGGTTCGTGAACGCATTAGACAATCATTAAAAGTATTGACTATATATGCTCTAGAGCGTAAAATGTGAAGTAATAATATAACATTACTGATAACCTTTTTCGTTTCGTGGGCGCATCATACATATCTACTTCGATTTCATCGTCGATGTCATTTCTAACCCACGTAACTTCATGATCGGTCGAAGACAACCCGTCCTTCGAAACAGACGGTCGGAGCACTTTAAGACTTCTCTCTTCTTCGTCCTCATCGCTATCCTCGTATTCTGGGACATCGTAGACATCTCTAGGTTTCCATCGGCATACAACACTCTACCCCGGATGCTTCAAACACTGTGAGTAGTATACTTGGAACGCTTGGTTCGGAAAGATAAACGGATCGTCTTGACCGTAAAATCGAAGTGTGTTCACACTGGTCAATCCATATTCATCTTTCCAAGTCCCAAGACTGCTTCTCCACCTGTCTGTATCGGTTCGCGGATCGTACCAAGTACAGTGGAATATATAAAAGGGTTCTGATCGTCCGGGATAGTGGATGCCGAGTATACAATTTAAGTACCCATAGTAAATCACACCGTCCGATCCTACCGTCGCAATACCACTATTCTGAGTGATTCTAGATGTTTCTATGTCCTTAATTTCGAATTTGTATCCAAGGACACCAAATCCTTTGTAATGTGCAACCTCCATACTAGGAAATTGAGCTAAACATCTTGAATCACTCTCAAATGATGCAGACAAGTTCGGATCGTGGATCTAACAAAACAAATTTTACGATAAATACATAACGATACAAGTTTAGATTAAAACTGATAGCAATAAAATGTAATTCGAATAACTTACATGCTCTGTGACCCAATCACAAAAATTATCCTGATGGTATTTTTCCAAACGCTCTTCGTTCCAATCAGGATACCCCTCACGTACCTCGTTAAAATGAGTTCTGTTTTCGACAAATAATTGTGACATTAATATTATGTCATTTCATACACACACAAACACAGATATAACAATTAATCCAAAAGAACTTACTCTCTAATTTGTTCAAGACATTCGCAATTAAGCAAGATAAACCGGTATATCTTGTTGATAAACATAGTGTCTACCCTCTTATACTCGGCTTTACCATATGGCCCGTCTTGAATTCTTCGAGGTCGGTTAAGCCTTGTCTCAATGTTCTCGTCCAGATAGCGGGAGCAAAATGTGGTTGCTTCATCAAGAAGATAACCTTGCATGATAGAACCCTCTGGTCGATTTTTATTGCGTATATACTTCTTAAGAGTGTAAAGGTACCTAATGAGAATATGTTGAATAAATAAACACGGGCATACATGACAAAAATAAATTTATAAATTGCGCGAAACGAAAAATTACATGTACCTCTCGACGGGATACATCCATCGATATTGTACCGGTCCGGCTAACTTCGCCTCAGTTGCAAGATGAACCGTCAAGTGTATTATGATATCGAAGAATGACGGTGGGAAAATACGCTCAAACTTGCAAAGTATCAACGCAATAGAATTTTGTAGTTTATCCAGCGTCGCAACCTCCAGCGTTTTAGCACACAACTCCCTGAAAAAACAACATAGGTCGTTGATTACTAGACCAACCGAGTCGGGGAGAGAAGTCCTGAGGGCTAATGGAAGAAGGTGCTCCACGATAACATGGTGGTCATGACTTTTCAGCCCATCGATCTTGCCCTTCACAATTTTTATTTTCTTGCTGAATGATCCTGAGAAACCTGTGGGGACTTTCAAATCATGCAACACCTGCAGGAATCTTTTCTTCTCCGGTTGTGACATATGATAAGCGGCATTGGGAAGTACAAACTTGCCCGGTTTACCCGCTACCGGTTTAGGGTGCAGTTCACTTCTTATTCCCCACTCTTGTAGATCCATCCGGGCATTCATGTTGTCTTTCGATTTCCCGTCTTTACACAGAAGCAAGTTAAGTATGTGCTCTGATACTCCCTTCTCTATATGCATGACGTCCAGACAATGACGCACTGAATTTGTAGACCAGTACGGAAGCTCGAAGAAAATGCTTAACTTGTTCCAATATTGTGGTTTGACCTGTCTCGTCGGATCCATCCCGAAGGTCACGTTATTGTAACCATCCCATTTAGCAGTCACGTCCTCTCCGGACAATGGGGATGGAGGCCCAAGAAGCTCCTGATGACCATCAAAGTGAACCGTGTCTAACCTGTAGGGGTGGTCTGGAGGCAGAAAACGTCGATGGCCGCAATAACAAACCTTCCTGCTAAAATTCAAAAATTTTGATGTTGTGTGTTCATGGCAATGAGGACATGCTTTGTGACCATGTACGGACCAACCTGAAAGCATTCCATATGCAGGAAAGTCATTAATTGTCCACATTAAAGCCGCACGCAGTATGAAGGTTGTATTTGTGTTTGAATCATATGTCTCTACACCATCAATAAACAAAGTTTTCAGCTCCTCAATCAGAGGTCGGAGATAGACGTCGATATTGTTCCCCGGTGAGTTTGGTCCGTCGATAAGAAGAGGCATCATAAAGTATGATTGGTCCATAGCCAACCAAGGCGACAGATTATAAATTATCATTACAACGGGCCATGTACTGTGACTTCCAGCCATATAGTTGAATGGGCAGAAGCCATCGGCAGCCAGTCCGAGCCGGACATTGCGGGGATCGCTACTGAATATTGTGTGCCTCCTATCGAAATCCTTCCATGCCGGTGAATCTCTTGGATGGCTCATTTTTCCATTTTCGCTTGGAGGAGCACGATGATGCCAAATCATTGCCTCGGCTGTTTTCTTGCACCTGAATAGCCTCTGTAGCCTCTGTGTTATGGGAAAATATCGTGCTATCTTCACAGGTATATCAGGCTTCTTATCAGAATCTTTCGGCTTATACCTGGCCTCTCCGCATGTTGGACACTCTTTCAAATCTGAATTCTCTTTCCGGTACAACACGCAATTTTTAGGACATGCTTGAATCTTCTCGCACTTTAGACCCAAATCAGACATCATTTTCTGGGCTTCGTACCAGCTTTCGGGCACATTATTTCCCGGAGGCATAGAATCTTTCAAGAACGAAAGAAGCATTGTGAATGACTTGTTGCTCCATCCATTTAGGCACTTAATTTGGAAAAGTTGGACGAACCATGAGAGGGTGGAATACTTCGCATTCTCATAAACTGGTTTCCTAGCATCATTCATGAAATTTTCATATTTATCCGCGCGCGGTCCTTGACCGGAAGGAATGTCATCTTCGGTACGAATAGATTCACCTAGGGCAGCCTCTACCATATCCTCCATTTCTTCTGATGGAAATAAATTTCCGTATCCTGCCGTATTACCGAATTCTTCTTCTTCTCCTGCCGCATTATCGTGTTCTCCTTCTACCGCAGTACTGCATTCTTCTCCTTCCCCGTGATATTTCCAAATTGAATAAAGTCTAGTAAACCCATGTTTTACAATATGAAGCTCTGCCAATTCTACCTTCTGCCAGTACTTATTGCCACATCTATCGCACGGACAGAGAATCTTCTCTAATATGATCTTATTATGTGCTCGTGCAAATTCAAGGAAAGCAGCAACCCCTGCGACAAACGTAGGTTGCATACGTTGTTTCCAATCCACATACATCCAGTCCTTAACTCTGACGTACTCATGGGCCATGTTAGACTGAATAACATATAAATTGTAGGTTATGCTGACTATATTGAGAAATATAAGAACGGGATAGTTACTGACAAAGGAGAAAATCCATGTAGATGCTTTGTGTGTGCGTTTGTCGTTGAAAAGAATAAATTATCGCACGTTATGTTGACCGATAGACGGGGACTAAGTGGCGCTTTTAATTAGTTTCATATATGGGTATCGATGGGAATATGAAGGTTTCATATTATCATATATTGGTTTTAACCCGAACATCTCGAGTCGCTCTCTGATTATGCGTTTGTATGTATGTGTTCCGGCTGTCGGGGGTAGGCTTCTATCCCATTAAGAATGTATAGAGCGAACGCCCATCACTTGTGCTTTCAACCGTTTCGAGTAAATTTCGGCAGCACCTCCCCGCTGTTCTCCGAGTACACTGTAATAGAATAGATAATCATTTCAAAGCTGTGAAACAACGTTGAAATGAACATCTAATCTATCTTTGTACACGGAGAACCAGCGGAAAGGTACCGACGAAATATCTCGAAACGGATGAAAACACAAGTGAATGAAGGCGTTTGCTTTATACATTCTTAACTTGTCCACACGGGACAAATCTATGGGTTACCATACGATTGAATTTTCTCGTCGCGCAGACTATACGACGGTTGTTAGTATCGAGCTATACTGTCCGATATTTAACAACCTTCGTATAGTTCTAGGTCACGACGAGCATCGCACGTATGTTAACCGATAGACGGGGACTAAGTGGCGCTTTAGTTTCATATACGGGTATCGATGGGAATATGAAGGTCTCATATCATCATCGAGTATCATATATTGGTTTTAACCCGAACATCTCGAGTCGCTCTCTGATTATGCGTTTGTATGTATGTGTTCCGGCTGTCGGGGGTAGGCTTCTATCCCATTAAGAATGTATAGAGCGAACGCCCATCACTTGTGCTTTCAACCGTTTCGAGTAAATTTCGGCAGCACCTCCCCGCTGTTCTCCGAGTACACTGTAATAGAATAGATAATCATTTCAAAGCTGTGAAACAACGTTGAAATGAACATCTAATCTATCTTTGTACACGGAGAACCAGCGGAAAGGTACCGACGAAATATCTCGAAACGGATGAAAACACAAGTGAATGAAGGCGTTTGCTTTATACATTCTTAACTTGTCCACACGGGACAAATCTATGGGTTACCATACGATTGAATTTTCTTGTCGCGCAGACTATACGACGGTTGTTAGTATCGAGCTATACTGTCCGATATTTAACAACCTTCGTATAGTTCTAGGTCACGACGAGCATCGCACGTATGTTAACCGATAGACGGGGACTAAGTGGCGTTTTAGTTTCATATACGGGTATCGATGGGAATATGAAAGTTTCATATCATCATCGAGTATCATATATTGGTTTTAACCCGAACATCTCGAGTCGCTCTCTAATTATGCGTTTGTATGTATGTGTTCCGGCTGTCGGGGGTAGGATTCTATCCCATTAAGAAAAAATGGAGTGTATTTCGCTGTGAGAGACTCTTCAAAGAAATGGAGGAAGAAGCACTAAAGAAAAAAGAGAGAAAAATAAGAATATAAAGTTGAAACTAAAGTTGAGCTATCCGCTGAAATCATAAAGCATAGGAAAGTTGATTGAGTCTTGATCTATTGCTCTTTCTTTGCATTATCTCGTATGTCCATTTATAGATTTTAATGCCACATGAGATGTAATCAGTCAGCTCCCTATGGTTGTATTAATGTCAGCTCTTACACAATATGGGTATCTGCCTTACGATTAAGACAACTATGGAATATGTTAATTTAAAATGTAAGGCTAGCTTTCTATGTATTCTGAGGGACTGCTTGCATAGAACTTAGCTTGATCCTCTCAATTATTACACATAAATATGCTGACATGCCTCTCATAACCCTAACCCCAGCCCCACAGTAACCCTAACCCTAGCCCCAACCCTAACCCCAGCCCACCGTAACCCTACCCCAGCCCCACAGTAACCCTAACCCTAGCCCCAACCCTAACCCCAGCCCATCGTAACCCTACCCCAGCCCCACAGTAACCCTAACCCCAGCCCCACCGTAACCCTAACCCCAGCCCCACCACAGCAGCAGCCGAACCCCAACCCTAACCCTACCCCGACCCCGACCCCGACCCCGACCCCGACCCCGACCGCCACCGCGCCCCTGCCCAAACCCAACTCTCGCGCGCGCAACCCAGACCCAGCCATGAATAATCCAAAAATGCTTTAATTTACCTCGAGATTTATACCTGAACGGGCGGTGGCGACGACGGCGTCGAATTGGCGAAGAAACCGGCGGTGGCGACGACGGTGGCGACGAAACTGGCGGTGGCGACGAGGATGGCGACGAAATCGGCGGTGGCGACGACGGTGGCGACGACGGCCGGCGACGGTGGCGACGCGACGGTGGCGATTTAGGGTTTTTCGCGCGCGTTTGAGGGAGAGAGAGAAAATGAGCGTAGGCTTTTCGATCTGGATTTGTTTTAAATCGATATTTACTTGCCCCTACGGATATGTCCGTAGGTCCTTTGTTTGCGCCACCGTAGGGGCAAACACCAAATTAAGAATCAAATTTTTTATTCTTGAAAGTCAGTGCCCGTAGGGGCAACCCTTTAGCCCTACGGATTAATCCGTAGGTCCAAGTAAAATCTGCCCCAACGGATAATCCCATCCGTAGGGGCAACCCCCTATTTTACTAGTGATTTACTAAATGTTTAATATTAAATTCTACCCACTTCTTAAATCCACATGATATATGTATTGATAATACACCAAAACAACGTTGTTAATGCATCAATAATGTTACCCATCACCATAAAATAATATACTTATAAAATTTATCTTTTCCTTACAAAAAAGAATTAGGGTTGATGTCCCTTTATAAAAATAACCCTATTTTATAAAAGCTATAACTTTAAACCAAAAAGAACAATCCTTTTATTTAAAATTTAGGGTTTGGTTAAAAATCATTTTTTTGTTTTAAAATGCAAATTTTAAACATGTAAAAGAAATAAAGATGTGAGAGGAACCTATCATAAAGGGACGATATAGGATCGTTTCTTAACAAGTGAAAGATATCTCGATTAGATCGAGGCAAGGGGATGGGTCTTCTTCTCTCTTCGTTCGATTCTCTCGTCATCGGGCTTTTGATCGGAGATGATAAAGAGGGCAGAGAAAAAGAATTTTGGACTTACGGCATTTTTTTAATATACGGTAGAAAGAAAGAAAAGGTTTCTAGTTGTTTAAAAGATCTAGGTTTTCTTTAAATTTCAAATCGTCAATGAATATATCAAATCGCATTATCGGATATTGGAAATAAAATCTGAACAAGAATAATGAGATTGACAACCGTCTCGATATTTGTTTTTAAAAAAACAAAAATAACAAAAATAAAAATAAGACTAAAATATTTGGTTTGTTTTATTAAAAAAATATATTACACTTGGAGGTGTAGCGTTTTTTTTGAAAGACCAATAAAACACATTGGTAGTATTTTTGTAAATCACTAACTAAATAAAATTGTAACTAATATATAAAATGTTATGTATAATAGATTTATTTCCATAAAACTGTAACAAATATAAAAACAAATATAATATAAACTAACAAATGCCTAAATTTTTATAAAACATATATAATATAAAAAGCTGTAAAATGTATAATATTAAACTGATAACTATACACAAATGATTGAAAACATAACAAAAACTCTAAACATGTTTTACTTATGAATATAATGTACATTAAATATACTAAGTACGTGTACAATTTCATATGATATAACATTAAATTCAAATCTAATCATACTACAGCTATATGTATTATAATTATTATCTTGGAACTTGTATCTGACTAAAACCCAACTTTAATTGAATGTATACAAATGAAATGTTAGTACTAAAATAATTTATGCACTATATAAACAACTGCATTAATAAAGCGTTGGATGTATATACCCACATAATACCTAATATTCGAACAATGTTAAGGGGTTAAGATTTATTAAATCCTATCAATCCCCCAAAATCCAACAAAAAGAAAACGATCAAAACAACAAACAATCTAACTAAAATAAACAAATAAAAATTTTTTTAATTAAAAGAAAACCTTTTCTCTTCCTTTAAAATATTAATAAATATTTGGTTATATAAAAATATAATATTAGTTTTAAAACTTAGGGAATTAAAATAAAAACTAAAATATTTCATTCGGGGTTCGAACCTATGATTTATGGATAGCAATGTTGTGTAATAACCAAGATATATAAGATTGGACTATGTATATAATTTGAATGGAAATAAATATACATACAAGTATTTCGAAGAAAATGATATTTTTTGAGGAAAGGAAAATACAAGGAAAGTACTAAGATTTTGTGGTCATTACAAATTGAAAGATGAAAAAGTATAACAAAAAGAAAAAAATTTAACTAAGTTCTCAACATGCCAAGAGTATTACCAAAATATCAAGGGACCGACATTTATTTTTATCCCATTAATATTATTTATATACTGTGATGGACCTAGAATAAGACCAATTTAAATTTTGAAGTAAATTACGGACCTAACCTAATTTTGGTGAATATTATTTCTATGCTGGAGTATAGAATGGGATTAGTTTACATTTTATAAAAAGTTAGGGACCTAAACTAATTTTTGAACATACAAATGAGTTTATAATGAAATTAGTTTACATTATAAAGAAAGTTAGGGACCTAAAATTATTGAAATTTCGGCACATAGACTAATTTTGTCAGACACCTAAACTAATTTTTGCATATAGATATGAGCTTAGAATGGAATTAATTTATATTTTATAGAAAGTTAGGGGACTAAACTAATTTTTGCAAAAACATACAAAATAGAAGAAAGAATATTTCCTAAAATATGCTTTGATATAGCTTTTATATAGATAATATAGACTGGAGATGGACATCTTAAATTAAAATCCCCTAGTGGTAAATGAGGCTAAGGAAGTAATAGAAATTGCTGCATAACACCATTTCCTGCCAACCAAATCTTCCTTGAGCCAAAAAATAGATTTTGAGGCAATGCAAGGAGCAAATTTCGACAAACATTATTACTTTGAATAATTAGAAGCATATTCTTGGTGCATCTCTGAATTGTTTTTGACATGACACAAAACATATAGCAATTGATCTATTAGAATCATCATGATTGCATCTAGATCATCGCTTGAGATAAACTCTAGCTTCCAATCTGTGCAGTTCAAGAACTCAACGGAATGTGCCCTATGAAACAGGCTGAAATCCCAGTGGCGCGGCCTCCAAGCTTTGAAAATGAATCTTGCAATTTGAGGTTGACATTGAGGCGCTCTGTTGATACAGCAGAGCTCAATCTCCTCCAAGCCCTCCAACGTCGACAGCAAATCCATCTTGTCCCAAAAGGTTATAGATGTATGATCATAGAGGGTGGCAAAGCGAACCTTTTTGACCGCACAACGTTCGTGATCGTGAATCTCCACGACGCGACGTGCAAAATCGAAAAGATGGTGATTTGGTTCGGTGGAGGTGTGGGAGAATTCAGAGGCATCGAAGCTGAGATGGGGGGTACATCTCCACACGTATTTCCATCTTTTTGATAGGACGCTCATCTGCACGGCTTGCCTCATACCGGTGAAATATGATATGTGATGAAGGATTTCGTCAGGCAGTTCGCTGAGTCGGTCGACGTCCGCAGAGGTTTCAACATTGGAATTTTCCATTGATTGATCGCGGAGGACTATATGCAGCAGAATTCCTTTCCAATTTATAACTTCAACTGGAAACAAGATATGATTAAATCATGCAAAATATAAAATATAAAGGATTTAGAGTTTGATTCTGAAATATCTGATCGGTTACAATTATATTTTGCACAATCTGTTTTGTTCAAGTAGCCAGATCTTGATCGGTACAACTATATTATACAGAATCTCTGATTTGTTGCAGCCAATCATCTGTTACAACTAAAAACTGTACATAGAGATTGTTGGAGCTTTATCTTCTTATTTACAATCATATCCTACATAATCCAAATTTGTTGGAACTGGATATTGATTTATTGAGATAGTACATTATTTTATACCATGTATTGTATGTAACTGGTTTATTATTTGTAACCATTTAATTGGGTTGGGAATTATTAAATCTGCCTTGGTATTTTTGTGATGAATGCCAAGTGATATAAAGAAAGATTAGCTACTTGGGTACGTGTAGGCACAAAATTTTATTATCTCCTATTTCTGCAAATTCCAAATGGACCAGCATGCAGTTATAAATAATAGCATAAACCAAAGGAAGCTCATTTTATTGTTGAGCCTACGAGTTTTTCAGGAAGTAACAGCTTTTAATAAAAGATGTGGGAATGGAATATGTTTGCATGATCAAACATGCATGTCACAATATTATCACTCGATCTATTGGTTAATAAAATGTACTCTCACCTAAACACATATTAATAAAAACATGACTGAGCAAGCAGTAAGAAATATAGTGAAAATAGAAAAGGAGATTATCAAAACCATTCTTTATATGTTGCACGATCTTCTAGTGGTGGAATTAGAGTATCAGTTTCATCTTCTTGTTCGCATGCCTCAACTTCAGCCTTACCACTTATACAACAGTCAAAAAGGGCACGAGCACCTGTGACCTCATCATCGACATTTTTGAATGAACTAACAATATGTTTACAGACCGAGTCAGATGGAGACTACAGTTTATCGGAAGTTGCTGAACTTGATGTTTTAGCATGGTGGAAAAGTTACGGAAATTTATATCCGGTGCTTTCTACCATGGTTCGTGATTTACTAACAATTCCGTCTCTACAGTAGTGTCGGAAAGTGTTTTTAGTACGGGTAGCGGGATATTGACCGAGAAGAGATGCAGCTAAGCATACAATACAATGAAATGCATGATTTGCTCGCAAGATTGGAAAGCAGTTGCAGTTAGGAAATAGAACCAAGTCAATTTGGACTCGGATTATTCGGCAGAGGAGCTTTCAGGAGACAGAGTCCAACACTGAAGATACCACAACCACAACTGGCGGCGAGGAGTAGCGAGGAATCCTGAACCGAGGACTAAGAAGTAAATACAGAAGAACATTGAACCCAAAATTGTGAGGGATACGTAGGCATCCCGATTAGGTTCGGTTTTTAATCTAAAAAAATTTATGCCACAAAATTTAACATGTATAATGCAGTAATTTTATGTAATACTATTAATTATTAATATTATTTCAAAAAATTATTTACTTTTTATTGTGTGTGTATATTTGGAACATAGACGAGTTGGCTCGCCTAACTCGCCCACTCGACTTGTCTCGTTTAAACAAGTCGGCAAGGCGAGTCGGTTCTTTGAGCCGCCCCTTTTGAACTGCCTAGTCTTATTTGCCTTTGCCACACCTACGAAGAAGACTGAAAGAAGGAAAGGGAAAAAAAAGGAAGGATTATGCACAAGGGGAGAGCCGATCTTAAAGCTATTGTCTCTTGAATATGCAATCTATCTTTCCAATAACTTCAGGATACTAATAGCCCACACCATATGATCTTGGTTTCTTGTACCCATTTTTCTTTTTTAACTATAATTTATTTTAATATATAAACATTAGGGATTTTCGCCCTCGCCTTTTTGGCAAAAAATAAAAAAAATTAGGGTAAATTGTCAAAAGCCTTTGGCCCGCTTCAAACTTGTGTAAAAACCCTAGCTTTTTGCTCTTGTTAAAAAACCCCGGACCCAATCAAAACCCCTGTATACCAGTTGCCTATAATAGCTAAGCAATTGCCTATAATATCTTAGTTGCTGCAGTTGCATGTGATATCAAAACATTTACATTTAATATCTAAGTAGTTGCATGTAATAGCTAGGCAGCTGCATATAATATCCAAGTAATTGCAGTTGCATGTAACATCTAAACAGTTACACGTAATATCCAAGCAGTTGTCCGTAATATCCAAGCAGTTGTTGCCCGTAATACAAGCCTAAATGAAATACATGCCAAGGGTTTTATAACAGATTTTGGTTAGTAGGCCCTTCCCAACAATTTTGAAAATTACTGGGGGTTTTAAACAACTCTCGAGCGGGCCGGGGGCATTTTTGACAATTTACCATACCATACTATGCCAGAATATCTTTTGCAGCTCCAACCAATATCCCCAGTTTGGAGCACAACTGAAGTTCATTCATCAATGTAGAGTCAGGCATTAAGTTTGAGACTTCTGTTGCATGCGCCATCTGTTTTCTACAATTTTCCTGCTCCAACTCCATATCAGTATTCAAACAGTTCCGGGTCCATCTCTCAATAATATATAACATCTACATATAAAACAACAAATCAATCAGAACAATTGGCGAAGAAATTTGATCGGACGAACTTCATAAAGCACAAATATATTGAAGGACCAAATAAGGGAACAGCTATCAGTGATAAAGAGCATCAAAACCAATGCTTCTCCTAATATAACACTAAATCAAGTAAACTTAAGGAATAGATCAACTTATCAATGTCCATTGACATATCCTTAGCGAGAAGGAAAAGTAATCCTAATAAGGCTAGTTCCAGGCACATACCATGAGCATATCGTGGCCGTAAGAAAGAACACGACAAATCTGATGGTTGGATCATACTTTTTTTTAATGAATCTCATACGAGCTGAAAATTAGAGAATGTCCGAGGCTCCCAGAGTATATACATTAACAAATCATCCAGTGAGGCTGAATCAGACGATATACACTAGCAGCTACTAAAAAAATCATAGCAGAAAGAAATGGTGAAGATCTACCCTTATCTTGACAATACTAGAGCTGAAACATGTCCAAATATTTTAGAAAGAATGCCAGGTTGATGCCCATATTTTAGAAAGAATGCCAAGTTGATGTCCATGCTTCGACCAAATACAATATCCATCTGTAATTTGAAATTTTACTGCTTGAGAATAGCATTCCCGTTTTCATAACAATTAGAAATAATTAAGCTTTATGCTTCTTACATTTGATTTACCATTTGTTGGGGTCAAAAATTACACCGTGGCTGACCAAATCAAAATCAAAGTCAACCCCAAGTAAACGGGCCCAAGCCCAAGTCAAGTGGGCCCATGCCCAAGTCGAGCCCCGCAGCTGGTCTCCCCATACCAAATCCAAATGTTTTAGAAGTTTAACTCCAAAATTATACATAATTCTTGTTTGGAAGTTCAACTCCAAAGCCTCTAAGGAGTTCAACCCCCAGCTCAGAGGCTAAGCCCCTTTCTTTGGTGGTGTTTCCAGCAGTCTCGTGTCACGCACGTGACCCGCTGGTGTTTCCCGCGGTAGCGTGCCGCGTATGTGATCCGCTGGTCCTACTGAAGGGCACGTGACCCAAGAGCGCCCAGAGCCCATGCGCCACTCACGTGACCCGCGGGAGCCCGCGTGCCTGGCACGTAACCCGTGGGCGCCCAGTACCCACACGCCACTCATGCGACCCGCGGCACCACTCGCAGGCGTAACCGCCGCTCCGCAAATCTCACCATGCGCAGATTCTCTGCCAGCAACGTCCCACGTTCCACGCCATCATGATCCCCATTAATGGGCAATCCGCTCTTCACGCTGGCATGACGTCGGGAGCGTAACGGCCGGCGAGATTCTCGCGTTTACTGCTGCGTACTGCCGCCGCTATATAAACCCCCATCACAGAGGGGTCAAGTAAACCATTCTTGATTCCACTTAGCCGTTACTCTGCCCGGATCTAGTACTAACTTGATCGTCGGAGGGTCCTCAGTGGTACTAAACCACCCCGGGACTTCTTTGCAGGTACTCGGCGCTAAACTCCTCAAATCACCAATCTCCTCAAAACCCATTGAGACCCACACGCAACAGAAGATCACCGCCGAAATACACCGGGAGATCAACGGAAGACAACATCTGACGGAGACCCGAAAAGGACCTCCATCAGTTGGCGCCGTCTATGGGAAACGCAAACTCCACGAAAAAACAAAGTTGGCCTTCCGATCTCCATCCACATGGCAAGCGACCATCCTGAAGATTCGGGTACCAGCCGCCGCCTCCCTCTCACCAGAGGCGCGGATGAACCCCCTCCGGCGACCATCATCCACGCCCTCACCAGCCGAATAGATCGGATACAGTCCCTCGTGGAGGCGCTCGTCCACGCCCAAACGGCCAGGCCTGGGCCCCACCTCGCCGCTCCTCCCCATCCTGAATGCTTTGCCCTCGTCGGCACGGCCGACCACCGGCTGGCTACCACTCCCGACCACGGATCCCACAGACCAATACTCCCTGAGGCCCGTTGGGCACCTCACGGCTCCACCTCAAGGTCCGCCGCCGGAGCACCAGGCCTCGAACCTCTTCGCGACCCTTGCCCCCCTGAGGAGATATCGGTCACCTCGCCAGCCCACAGGCACGGCCGGCACCCACTCCCCCGAAGGGTTCGCAAAGAAAGGGCTCTCCATGACGGCTCAAGAGCCACCGTGCCCGGGGATCTGAGGAACCTCATCGAGAGGAACCGGAGCCGTGCCCAGATGCAGGTCTCCCACAGCGGGGGCTAGAGATCATGAGGCGCCGAGTCCTCGGGGTACCACGGCCAACTCGACGCCCTTAAGAAGAAGATCGAGGGCTTGCGTCGGGAAGGTCACCTCTCGGCCGACGGGGCCGAGTACGCCGCCGACTCGCTCACCAAACCGTTCACCGAGGAAATGCTCGCCGTCCATGTCTCCTCGCGTAACAAACCCCTAAAGGTCTCTCTGTTCGACGGGAAAACCGACCCCAATGACCATTTGGATGCTTTCACTGCGGGAATGAGCTTCCAGGACCATTCCGATACCGCCCAATGCAGGGCCTTCCCAGTCACCCTCATCCGTTCTGGTCGGGACTGGTTTCGAGGACTCGAGCCTCGCTCAACCTCAACCTTCTACGAGCTGGCTACTCAGTTCCTCGACCATTTCGTTGGGAACCGTCAGCAGAAGTGCACGGTCGACTACCTCTTCACAATTAAGAGTGGAGATAAGGAGACATTCAAAGCTTACATAACCCGCTTTTACAACGCCCTCCTCGAGGTTCCCGAGTACCAGGATGAGACCGTCATCACGGCGCTCAGATCTGGTCTGAGGTACAAGGAGTGGCTGCGCTCTTTTGTGTTGGCACAGCCTAAGACCATAGCCGAGGTCAAGGCGTGGACCGAGCGCGAGGTTCAGCTAGAGTCCGAGGTGAACGCGAACCTCCCCTGAGCAGATCGGTACGACCAAAAGAAGAGGGCTCAGGAGGAGAGGCCGGAGAGTCAGCAGCCCTATCACCCGAAGTTCCAGGAGTACACCCCGCTCAACGTCTCCCTCGTAGTGTTACTGGAGGAGGCCCAAGGCGAAGGGTTCTTCAAGTTACCTCCAATCCCGCGTCAGACCTCAAAGCGGACTCGGGGCCCTTACTGCGCCTTCCACCAGATGCTGGGCCACGCCACCGAGGACTGCAAGCAACTCCGGGATTACATAGAGGAGCTCATCTGATCGGGGCACCTCGCCGCTTACTTAAGGGATAAACGGCAGGCCGACCGTGAACAGGAGTAGCGTCCACCTCTCGCCGAGCTGACCATTGGCCAGATCATGTTTGCCTCCTCAAACGACCAGCCCGGCACCCGGGTAGCCCCGTACCCGGTGCCAAGATCAGAGACAAGCGAGCTGCCAGGAAGCTGGGGACACGCTGATAGGGTCATCTATTAGCATGTACTTTTCTTTTGAGGCAATGTATACTCTCCCTAGGGCCTATTGTCAATTTAATAAAGATCAACAGAACATTGCGAAGAAAGTAGAAAAGATCTTATTCAAAAAAAAGAGAGGTATTATGGGCTCCTCAGCCGTACATGCAAAAAGAAAAAAATATATTACAACAATGGGGTAAAGGGGTGCAGAGAGCACTGCTCATGATACTCGGTGAAGATCTCCGCAAGCCGCGGCCTCGCAAGGTCCAACCTCTCCCCTCGGTTCCCCCCACGTGCGTTGATCCCGAGCCTCAGTTCGTAGCACTCGCGGACGAGTGCCTTCGAGCGAGCCAGCCGGTTCGCGGAGATAAGGCAGAAGCGCCTCAAAGACCGCAGCTTGCCCACGGCCACGTCGTAGAGTTGCTCGGACAGGGGGTTGTAGAGCCCGGCGACGCCCTCCAGATGGAGTACATCAGCAGTTGCAGCAGGGAAGAACGCCGGGGGAGCAACCGGCCAAAGTGGTCCTCGATGCTCATGTACACCAGCTGCACCGTGTTCTCGGTACAGTTTTGGTCATATAGGTACACGTCTTCGAAATTGATGATGTTGGGGATAGTGAATGGGAAGTCCTGCATTCTCAATGCTATGTTTGCAAGGGAAGGAAGATCTAGTGCTCCTTCAGCCTTATATAGCCCGCTGCGTCCCATAGGAACTCAACGGTCACCCACTCTCGTCCAAGGAGTTGCTGCCACGCGGCGGTCACTAAGCCTCCTCCGACGGAGCCAAAGCGACACGGCCCTGGCGCTTCACCTCCCCCCCGCATTCAATACGCATGCTAACCGTTCCAGTTCCCTAGGCGTATGGTCGAGCGAATCTTCTTGGAGATTCGACCGAGCGGCTTCCCTGCTCGGTCATCCCTGGCGGGTAGCTCCCCTACCGCAACACCAAGGACCAGAAAGCATCACCAAGAGGTGACCCACAGTTGCCAGCAACCGCCCTGCTCAGTTGTCCCTGGCTGGTAGCCCCCTGCCGCAACGCCAGGGATCGGAAAGTCCTCCCAGAGGCAACTTAGCAGCTGTCCTAGTCGGTCATCCCCGGCGGGTAGCTCCCCTACCGCAACGCCGGGGACCAGAACCCTCGCTAAGAGGCAAGCCAGCGGCAGCCCTGCTCGTTCACCCCTGGCGGGTAGCTTCCCTGCCGCAACGCCAGGGACCAAAGCCCTCACCTAGAGGCAACCTAGCAGCTTCCTTGCTCGGCTATCCCTGGCGGGTAGCTTCCCTACCGCAACGCCAGGGATCAGAAAGCCCTCCCAGAGGCAGTCGAGCCTGAGGATCCCTCACTCGGCTATCCTTCAGGACAAAAGCCCTTGCCAATAGGCACCAGGTAGAAACCCTGCCCGTCCAAGGGTCCTTGGCAGGCTTCTTACAGCCCCTTCCGTGCTAAGGACCAAAGTTCTCCCAGAGGCAGTCGAGTCCTTGCTCGGCTATCCCCGGCCGGTAGCTTCCTACCACAACCGACAGGGATCAAAGTCCTTGCCAAGAGGCACTGGGCAGTAACCCTGCTCGGTCCCCGTCCTGAAGGATCAAAGCCCTCGCAAGATGCAACCGAGAAGCTACCCTGCTCGGTCATCTCTAGCGGATAGCCTCCCTACTGCAACGCCAGGGACCAGAAAGTCCTCCCTAGAGACAGCTCAGCAGCTTCCCTGCTCGGCTATCCCTGGCGGGTAGCTTCCCTACTGCAACGCCATGGATCAGAAAGCCCTCCCAGAGGCAGTCGAGCCTGAGGATCCCTCGCTCGGCTATCCGTCAGGACAAAAGCCCTCGCCAAGAGGCACCGGACAGAAACCCTGCCCCGCTAAGGGTCCTTGGCGGGCTTCTTACAGCCCCTCCCGCGCTAAGGACCAAAGTCCTCCCAGAGGCAGTCGAGTCCTTGCTCGGCTATCCCCGGCTGGTGGTCGATCCTCGCATTGCCAGAAGTCAAAAGATAGCACCCCCCATCAGGCCAACGAGCAGCTTCCCACTCACGCTAGGCACAAACACGGCGAACAGCGCTCTGCCCGTCACCCGCAGAGGATCCGAGACCCCAGTGAGGGGCATCAAGTCTATCCAAGTCTAAACGATCCCTCCTCGACTTCTGGGCCCATGGGGATACCTCCTCGGCAGCGCTTGGCACGCTCGTCGGCAAGTGATCGAAATCAACTCGACGGACGATCGCTAGACAGATGGCCAACCTGACATGAAAATACAACGGTGCAAGTAGAGATATCTTACGAGCATTCATCACAAACAGATGATAGAGCGCGAGTCGATGAAACCAAATAAAAATTTTATTACTACCAAAGACAATGGCTTTACAAAGGGTATTTTTTGGGCTCCCCAGCCTTACAAAATTCCAAAAACAAAGAAATAAAAGGAGGAAGACGGGGGCTCTAGACCTCGGGGCTAGGTGCGGCCTCGGGGTCCTCAACATCCACCACGTGACGCGCGGGGTCCTCGGCGGTTTCCTCATCAGGAACCTCTTCCCCCTGCTCATCGGTGTCCGCGAAGGGGAATTCGTCCCGGAGATCTCCGTTGGCAAACTCCGGCATCCGGGCCTTAACGGTATCGAGGGCCTCGTGCCAGATGTGGGTCGTAGCCACGGCCAGGTCATCATAGAAGTCCTTTGACTTCTTATAGCTCTCCACCGCATTCGCCAACTTCAAGTCGGTCGACTTGGCCGCCGCCCCAAGCTCCTTCCGGAGGGTCTTCACCGTCCTCTTCAGGTTGCCGGCAAGCACCTGAGCATCCCCGAGCTTGGCCTCGGCAGGCACGGTAGCCTCGCGGTACCGGGCTACCTCCCGTTTCCCGACCTCCACCTCGCCTTCCAAGGAGGCAACCCTCACCGTCACCGCCTCCAGCTCCCGCCTGGAGCTCTCTTCCAGCGAGGCGAGCTGGCCCGCGGCCTCCAGCGCCGGGGCTACTACCTCGGCTTCCATACACAAGGCGAGGGCAACATGCTGGAGAACCTGGGAGATACGAAAAAGATCAGAAAGATGAAGGAGGCACCGAATCTCATAATGAACCAAACACTTACCTGTACGGACTTCTGGGCGATGGACGCCAACTAAGCCCTGAAGGTCCCCCCGGGAACTCTACCCCCGGCCGAGGCCTCTATCTCATGCAGAAGGCTATCCGCAACGAATAGCCCCGATGGCACCGCGAACCAGAGGCCCTCTTCCTCCACCATGATCGGCGAGGACCGGCCCTGGGAAGGCCTCCGGGAGCTCCTCTAGAACGACTCCGAGGGAGAGCCGATCTCCTCCTCCGAGACCGGGTCCTCCAGAACCAGGGCCCGCTTCCATCCCGACATTCTGCTGAGACCCGAGGCGGGATCCGCCCTCGAGCGCTCGCGGGACACCACCACCGGAGCAGTAGGAGCCGGGGCGGGCTTCACGCGAGAAGAGCTGGCGCCCCCAGCCTTCGTAACCTTCCTCGGCTGGCGCATGGAGGCTTTAAGCGAGTCGAAGTCCATGGATCCTGCACAAAACAAATACCCAACAAGTCAGCGACACGAGCAAAACACAAGCCAAAAAGCAAGCCTAACTTACCGACGAACTCAACGGGGCTGAGCCCGGCCCAACGCAGGACCCTCTCAGACAGCAGCACGTCAGGTCGGGGGATGGGCTCCCATGACGCAACTCTCACCATGGCGGGGTCATTGGACTGGTTCCCCGACAAACATTTCTCCCTTGACCACTTGGTAGGCACGGGCCAGTCCTCGCCCTCGGGAGAGGAAACGAAGAAAAATTTCTTCTTCCAATCATGAATAGAAGAGGGCAAGGCCACGACCCCGATCCCGGCAGCGCCCCCTGGCTTCTTTCTGCAAGAGAGATAGACCCAACTCGGGTCGTCCGCTCGACCACCAGGGTGATTTTTGAAGATGAGAGAAGAATCGAGAAGGGAGAGGCTGAAGGGAACCGCCTATAACTTTAGGCAGATCAAGAACCCGAGGAGGATCCTCCACAAATTCAGAACTAACTGGCCGGGGGCCAAACCGAAAAAATGCAGCGCTGCGAAGACCTTGGGAGAGAAGGGCAGGCGCATTCCGCCCCAAAAAGCTTCCAAATACAAGGCGATCTCCCTGCCTCGTACTTGATCCACCCTCTCTCCCCCCTTGGCCGGTCGGAACATGTAACACGAGGGGATGTGGAAGCGAGCCCGAGCATTAGCGAGTTCGTCCTCATGCCTCACCCAACACGAGGAGCCGGGGGCCGCATCTGCCGCCTCCTCCCTGGGGGCTGCCCCCGCCGCACGATCCCGGGGAGAGGATCCGACCCCTGCCCCCCCGGGGGACTCGGACACAACTAAAGGGTCCCTAGAGCCTACTCCTACAACATCTACTAACTCTATAAAGGAAGACATCTAATCTTGAAAAAAAGGGAATCCTCGGGAACCGAAAGCGGGAGAAAGAAGACGAACACCGAGCAACCAAGACTTAGAAAAGGGAAATATAAAGGACTAGGGGCCTAAGGACGGGCCCCACCCCTATTTATTGCTGCAGGCGACCTCATCCAACGATGCCCGTCATCTCCCGCCAAAACGACTCCTCGCGTCCAGCGGCTCCGATCGCTCCACATGTCGATCCTGCGTTGGACCACATCCCATCAGACGCCGCAGGCCTGCATACGTTGTGTCGGCCAATCGACGCTTGACACGTGGACCGTTGCTTCAGTGGCGGAATGCACAGACCGGCGCACCTTCTTTAAATGTAGAGATCTCGCCCTGATTCGCTAGCAGAAAAGACAACTGACAGCCCGAGGACTCGTCCCGAAGAAGCTTTAGGAAGGAGCTCATCTCGGGAGGCCTGGCAGTCCACTCCTGATCCAACCCGCTGGCTGGTCGAGACAAGAGTGGGGTGCTAATGATGATGCTTAATATTGGCGATGCGAGATCAGGACACGTGGCGGATGACATGTCCCAAGACCCAGAAGAAAGGGCCCACAGAGGCCGACCAGACCACCCTTGTAGCCGACCTGCGAGCACAAGCTGGCCCTCCTCGGGGCCCCTGGCAAATTTACCTCCTCGGCCTCTCAGCTGCCACAGGACCAAGACCCCTCACCCTCTTGCTCAGTTCCGAGCTCCCCAGCCGAGGCCGTCTTCCTCGGTCCCTCTAACCGACCGACTCCACCACTCACAGGCGTAACCGCCGCTCCGCAAATCTTACCATGCACAGATTCTCCGCCAGCAACGTCCCACGTTCCACGCCATCACGATCCCCATTAATGGGCGATCCGCTCTTCACGCGTGCATGACGTCGGGAGCGTAACTGCCGGCGAGATTCTCGCACCTGCTGCTACGTGCTGCCGCCGCTATATAAACCCCCATCACAGAGGGGTCAAGTAAGCCATTCTTGATTCCACTTAGCCGTTACTCTGCCCGGATCTAGTACTAACTTGATCGTCGGAGGGTCCTTGGTGGTACCAAACCACCCCGAGACTTCTTTGCAGGTACTCGGCGCTAAACTCCTCAAATCACCAATCTCCTCAAAACCTATTGAGACCCACACGCAACAGAAGATCACCACCGAAATACACCGGGAGATCAACGGAAGACAACATCTGACGGAGACCCGAAAAGGACCTCCATCACCAATGTTTCTTGAGTCGACGCGCTTGTGGATTATTATTTTTTTCCCATTTTTAAAAAGTTATTATTAATTTTTATTTCTTTTTGCATTTTCGAGTTTGTTGTGTGTCACGCCCCGCTTCCCAAAGTACGCAAAATAGGCACGTGACATAGCCAACCATGCTACCTGTGAATAGGAAAAATCCTTCCACAGTCACGTTACGGCTGTAGAGATATCAAGATCAGGAAAGTAAACTAAACTATCTAGTACATGTCCATAAGCCAGAGTAAAAGAGTCCAGAATTTACAATGTGCGGAAGCCAAAAGATACAATAAAGGAAACACCTGGAAGTGAAACTACATACCGACCGGAACTTCACCGCTCGGTCAAACAATGACAATACTCCTAATCAGTCTGCAACAAGGTAGAAGAATCTGGACCATGCAAAACCCAGACGTCAGCGCGTCATGTCATCAAGTAATAAAATATAAACAGGGTAACAGGCAATGCAAATATAATCATGAATGAAAAGCAGGTGTAACAGTAATGTAAATCAGGGCAGTGAAGGGTAGTGTGTAGTGAGTAAACTGAACTGTTCTATTAGGTTATCTACTCTCAAGTCTTTGAAATCAATTTGATGAATCATCGATGTAACTTAATAGTATCCCGTACATGCCCGGGACCACGGTCTACAGACTCTCGGGCTGAAACCGAGACGTGCCGCTAGGCAGTAAAAGGTAGCAGGTACAGACGAGTGATGTCAGCATCATCACTCCGGGGCTGGCCTAGCCCGTAAGACTGATCAGAACAGGTAATGAACTGTTGAGTTACAAGTCAGGTTTCATCATTGATTTCCCCATACCCCCAAGCTATGAGTGTTCAAGTCAGGTATTCAGTAATCGAGCACTAATGCCAACACAGGATCAGGTAAGAGCAGGCTTGTCTGGATAGACAACAGAAACGGCCCGTGAGGACTACATGTCAGGTTAGTTGGCATTAGACACAAGATCAGGTAACGGGTCAAGCCATGGTACATCAGGTCAAGCTAGGTAATGTATAAAGGTGTCATGTCATGTCAGGAGTGTACGGTACCATGTCATATCAAGTAAGCAGTGCATCAGGTCAAGTCAGGTAGTGTACATATATCAAGTCATGTCAAGTAGTGGTGTATCAGGTATCAAGTGAAGCAGTGGTATGTCAGGTCATAACAGGTAGTGCACATGTGTCAAGCGGATGCTCATACTAAAATTGTAGCAAGTACGGATGCACGGTAAAGTATAGATGCACAAATATTTATTAGGGATTACATCATGACTATATAGGATGCACAAGATCAAGTATGGGATACTAATGTAACAGTAAAATGAAATAATATGGTCTCGGCGTGCAACTAGATATGTAATAAACCGTACGGATACAGACGGATACTATAAAACTGTAAATCGGTAAAATTTGCTGAATATTAAAACACAAGCACTATTATTTATTTAAATAGATATTGATATAATAATATTAACATGGATAACATATTCAAGCCGATTAATAACTATAAAAGTGGTATTGATTAACCATGCACAAGAAAGTTCCGTTCAGAAATTCAGCGTCACCCTGATTTGTAAAATAGCTTAAAAATAACAAACGTTCTCCAAAAAGGACGTGCCTTATACCAAAACAAAGATAATTCAATAATGTTTTCATTTTTATAAGTATAAAAATCTCAGGTTGTCCCTACAAAAAGTTATGAACATCCGAAGTTGAAAGTTTGCTGCTGGAATTTCCCTGGACAGCAGTTTAAAGACATATTCATTTGCATTTTACGTTATTTAAATAATTTATTTTGTAAGTAAATATTTCATAGAGTTATAGTATTCTGAGTTAGCTTCATAACTAACTAAAGAACGTATACTAATGATTTTTCTATGATTTATAATGAATTTTATAAGGTAAGGTGTACAGTAAATATCAGATTTGTCGTATCCGCTTTGCAACGACGTTTCATGTATAAACTATAATATTTTCAAATGTATAACAATATAAAATATAGATTATAAACTAATTACAGATAATAATAAGAAATATTATGACGATATATATTTTAAATGATATGGATGTAGTATAATCACTAGTAAAATAGGGGGTTGCCCCTACGGATATTGGAATCCGTAGAGGCAGATTTAACTTGGCCCTACGGATTAATCCGTAGGGCTAAAAGGTTGCCCCTACGGGCACAGACGTCCAAGAATAAAAATATTAATTCTTAATTTGGTGTTTGCCCCTACGGAGCCGCAAACAAAAGACCTACGGGTATGTCCGTAGGGGCAAGTAAATATCGTTTTAACATAAGCCCGAATCGATCGCCTACGCTCACTTTCTCTCTCTCTCTCAATCGCGCGCGAGAAAAAAGCCCAAATCGTCGCCACCGTCGTCGCCGTCGTTGCTACCGTCGCCACCGTCGTCGCCACCGCCGGTTTCGTCGCCAAATCGCCACCGTCGTCGCTCCAGCCCACCAGCAGCCGTTCAGGTATAAATCTCGAGGTAAATTAAAGCATGTTTGGATTATTTTGGGCTTAGGGTTCATGGCTGGGTCTGGGTTGCGCGCGCGAGTTGGGGTTGGGCAGGGGTCGCGGTGGCAGTGGCGGTCGGGGTCGGGGTCGGGGTAGGGTTAGGGTTGGGGTTCGGCTGCTGCTGGGGTGGGGCTGGGGTTAGGGTTACGGTGGGGCTGGGGTTCATCCATGAAATAAATTTTGTTGCAACCTGAATTTCCCTCAGATGAAGTATTCGATTCAAAAGAGTGTAATGATGGAATCTTCTGAGGAAATCCTTGATTAGGCACAAATCCAGATTACCAGATATTATATTATTCAGTTACTAAATGAACTGCTGCAAGTGTCAAACATATCAAATGTGTTCATCATGAAAATGAGGGGTCCCTGCTCGTCATTATAATTTTTCTACTCATATGCACATCACGAAAATACAAACTAGGAATAAATCCTAATTAAGTATAATCCGCAAAACATAAAAGAAGTCTCGATCAATGGGCAACCAGAAAAAACCGTATGTGGTTAACTAAACCGTATGTGGTTAACTATGCATCTGGTTCACCTACAATTGCTAAACAGTAATTTTTGAGGTACCATTGTAAATTTCAAGCCAACTCTACCAATAAGGCAACCTGGGAGGACTTAGAAGAGTCTAGATGCTATTTATCCTTCTTTTTTAATGGATGCGATAGAACCGGCGGCCTCTCACTTAGAAGAGTCTAGATGCTATTTATCCTTATACACATCGCTTGACGCATGAAGCCTGAAGCTCTTTATTTTGGGGGATAAAACTAGTTATATTCTTGCATTGCCTAGAAATAGCAGTGAGTTGGTTAAAACCTTTCAAACACAACCCCCCCCCCCCAAAAAAAGAAAGAAAGAAAGGGCAAGGAAAAAAAAGAATAGCAACAAGCAATACAAGCTAGCAACCGTAAATAACTGCTGAGATTATGTCTACCTTGGCAATTTGAACAATGATGGTCTTGTCTGGATTGTTAAGATCCACTTTATGGGGCTGAGGAACACATTTTGCAACTGTATTTATGATTTTCATTCTGTCAAGTGTTGAAATAAAAATCAACACTTGACAATCAATCCAAGATGCTCAATAACTTGCTTCAAAACCATAATCTAATCTTGATGATGCTCAATATTAGCGATTTCCATGATCACGACACGTGGCAGATGACGTGTCTCATAACGCTTTATGATATCAGTATCCTATATTTGTAGTTTAATTGTTGATTGTTATAGATATATACCATTGCAATAATAGTTTTTGGTTGATGAATGCTATTGCAATGTAGGATGATCAGTTATATCAATCTTGATCTCAATGGTTTAAAATCATGTTACACATACAACACGAATGCACAACAAACGCATAATTAGAGAGCGACTCGAGATATTCAGGTTAAAACCAATATATGATACTCGATGATAATATGAAACCTTCATATTCCCATCGATACCCATATATGAAACTAAAAGCGCCACTTAGTCCCCGTCTATCGGTTAACATACGTGCGATGCTCGTCGTGACCTAGAACTATACGAAGGTTGTTAAATATCGGACAATATAGCTCGATAGTAACAACCGTCGTATAGTCTACGCGACGAGAAAATTCAATCGTATGGTAACCCATAGATTTGTCCCGTGTGGACAAGTTAAGAATGTATAAAGCAAACGCCTTCATTCACTTGTGTTTTCATCCGTTTCGAGATATTTCGTCGGTACCTTTCCGCTGGTTCTCCGTGTACAAAGATAGATTAGATGTTCATTTCAACGTTGTTTCACAGCTTTGAAATGATTATCTATTCTATTACAGTGTACTCAGAGAACAGCGGGGAGGTGCTGCCGAAATTTACTCGAAACGGTTGAAAGCACAAGTGATGGGCGTTCGCTCTATACATTCTTAATGGGATAGAAGCCTACCCCCGACAGCCGGAACACATACATACAAACGCATAATTAGAGAGCGATTCGAGATGTTCGGGTTAAAACCAATATATGATAATATGAAACCTTCATATTCCCATCGATACCCATATATGAAACTAAAAGCGCCACTTAGTCCCCGTCTATCGGTTAACATACGTGCGATGCTCGTCGTGACCTAGAACCATACGAAGGTTGTTAAATATCGGACAGTATAGCTCGATACTAACAACCGTCGTATAGTCTACGCGACGAGAAAATTCAATCGTATGGTAACCCATAGATTTGTCCCGTGTGGACAAGTTAAGAATGTATAAAGCAAACGCCTTCATTCACTTGTGTTTTCATCCGTTTCGAGATATTTCGTCGGTACCTTTCCGCTGGTTCTCCGTGTACAAAGATAGATTAGATGTTCATTTCAACGTTGTTTCACAGCTTTGAAATGATTATCTATTCTATTACAGTGTACTCGGAGAACAGCGGGGAGGTGCTGCC
Organism: Agapanthus africanus; assembly: GCA_030015575.1. Lineage (NCBI taxonomy): Eukaryota > Viridiplantae > Streptophyta > Magnoliopsida > Asparagales > Amaryllidaceae > Agapanthus > Agapanthus africanus. The sequence continues at coordinate 413,168,455 of JASDDO010000016.1, forward strand.
GAAATTTACTCGAAACGGTTGAAAGCACAAGTGATGGGCGTTCGCTGTATACATTCTTAATGGGATAGAAGCCTACCCCCGACAGCCGGAACACATACATACAAACGCATAATTAGAGAGCGATTCGAGATGTTCGGGTTAAAACCAATATATGATAATATGAAACCTTCATATTCCCATCGATACTCATATATGAAACTAAAAGCGCCACTTAGTCCCCGTCTATCGGTTAACATAACGTGCGATAATTTATTCTTTTCAATGACAAACGCACACACAAAGTATATACACGGATTTTCTCCATTGTCAGTAACTATCCCGTTCTTATATTTCTCAATATAGTCAGCATAACCTACAATTTATATGTTATTCAGTCTAACATGGCCCATGAGTACATCAGAGTTAAGGACTGGATGTATGTGGATTGGAAACAACGTATGCAACCTAAGTTTGTCGCAGGAGTTGCTGCTTTCCTTGAATTTGCACGAGCACATAATAAGATCATAATAGAGAAGATTCTCTGTCCGTGCGATAGATGTGGCAATAAGTACTGGCAGAAGGTAGAATTGGCAGAGCTTCATATTGTAAAACATGGGTTTACTAGACTTTATTCAACTTGGAAATATCACGGGGAAGGAGAAGAATGCAGTACTGCGGTAGAAGAAGAAGGAGAACATGATAATGCGGTAGGAGAAGAAGAAGAATTCGGTAATACGGCAGGAGACGGAAATTTATTTCCATCAGAAGAAATGGAGGATATGGTAGAGGCTGCCCTAGGTGAATCTATTCGTACCGAAGATGACATTCCTTCCGGTCAAGGACCGCGTGCGGATAAATATGAAAATTTCATGAATGATACTAGGAAACCAATTTATGAGAATGTGAAGTATTCCACCCTCTCATGGTTCGTCCAACTTTTCCAAATTAAGTGCCTAAATGGATGGAGCAACAAGTCATTCACAATGCTTCTTTCGTTCTTGAAAGATTCTATGCCTCCGAGAAATAATGTGCCCGAAAGCTGGTACGAAGCCCAGAAAATGATGTCTGATTTGGGTCTAAAGTGCGAGAAGATTCAAGCATGTCCTAAAAATTGCGTGTTGTACCGGAAAGAGAATTCAGATTTGAAAGAGTGTCCAACATGCAGAGAGGCCAGGTATAAGCCGAAAGATTCTGATAAGAAGCCTGATATACCTGTGAAGATAGCATGATATTTTCCCATAACACAGAGGCTACAGAGGCTATTCAGGTGCAAGAAAACAGCCGAGGCAATGATTTGGCATCACCGTGCTCCTCCAAGCGAAAATGGAAAAATGAGCCATCCAAGAGATTCACCGGCATGGAAGGATTTCGATAGGAGGCATGCAATATTCAGTAGCGATCCTCGCAATGTCCGGCTCGGACTGGCTACCGATAGCTTTTGCCCATTCAACTATATGGCTGGAAGTCACAGTACATGGCCCGTTGTAATGATAATTTATAATCTGTCGCCTTGGTTGGCTATGGACCAATCATACTTTATGATGCCTCTTCTTATCGACGGACCAAACTCACTGGGGAACAATATCGACGTCTATCTCCGACCTCTGATTGAGGAGCTGAAAACTTTGTTCATTGATGGTGTAGAGACATATGATTCAAACACAAATACAACCTTCATACTGCGTGCGGCTTTAATGTGGACAATTAATGACTTTCCTGCGTATGGAATGCTATCAGGTTGGTCTGTACATGGTCACAAAGCATGTCCTCATTGCCATGAACACACAACATCAAAATTTTTGAATTTTAGCAGGAAGGTTTGTTATTGCGGCCATCGACGTTTTCTGCCTCCAGACCACCCCTACAGGTTAGACACGGTTCACTTTGATGGTCATCAGGAGCTTCTTGGAGCTCCATCCCCATTATCCGGAGAGGACGTGACTGCTAAATGGGATGGTTACAATAACTTGACTTTCGGGATGGATCCGACGAAACAGGTCAAACCACAATATTGGAACAAGCTAAGCATTTTCTTCGAGCTTCCGTACTGGTCTACAAATTCAGTGTGTCATTGTCTGGACGTCATGCATATAGAGAAGGGAGTATCAGAGCACATACTTAACTTGCTCCTGTGTAAAGACGAGAAATCAAAAGACAACATGAATTCTCGGATGGATCTACAAGAGTGGGGAATAAGAAGTGAATTGCACCCTAGACCGGTAGCGGGTAAACCGGGCAAGTTTGTACTTCCCAATGCCGCTTATCATATGTCACAACCGGAGAAGAAAAGATTCCTGCAGGTGTTGCATGATTTGAAAGTGCCAACAGGTTTCTCAGGATCATTCAGCAAGAAAATAAAAATTGTGAAGGGCAAGATCGATGGGCTGAAAAGTCATGATCACCATGTTATCGTGGAGCACCTTCTTCCATTAGCCCTCAGGAATTCTCTCCCCGACTCGGTTGGTCTAGTAATCAACGACCTATGTTGTTTTTTGAGGAAGTTGTGTGCTAAAACACTGGAGGTTGCGACGCTGGATAAATTAGAAAATTCTATTGCGTTGATACTTTGCAAGTTTGAGCGTATTTTCCCACCGTCATTTTTCGATATCATAATACACTTGACGGTTCATCTTGCAACTGAGGCGAAGTTAGCCGGACCAGTACAATATCGATGGATGTATCCCGTCGAGAGGTACGTGTAATTTTTCGTTTCGCGCAATTTATAAATTTATTGTTGTCATGTATGCCCGTATTTATTTATTCAACATATTCTCATTAGGTACCTCTACACTCTTAAGAAGTATATACGCAATAAAAATCGACCAGAGGGTTCTATCATGCAAGGTTATCTTCTTGATGAAGCAACCACATTTTGTTCCCGCTATCTGGACGAGAACATTGAGACAAGGCTTAACCGACCACGAAGAATTCAAGACGGGCCATATGGTAAAGCCGAGTATACGAGGGTAGACACTATGTTTATCAACAAGATATACCGGTTTATCTTGCTTAATTGCGCATATCTTGAACAAATTAGAGAGTAAGTTCTTTTGGATTAATTATTATATCTGTGTTTGTGTTTGTATGAAATGACATAATATTAATGTCACAATTACTTGTCGAAAACAGAACTCATTTTAACGAGGTACGTAAGGGGCATCCTGATTGGAACGAAGAACGTTTGGAAAAATATCATCAGGATAATTTTTGTGATTGGGTCACAGCTCATGTAAGTTATTCGAATAACATTTTATTGCTATCAGTTTTAATCTAAACTTGTATCGTTATGTATTTTGTCGTAAAATTTGTTTTGTTAGATCCACGATCCGAACTTGTCTGCATCATTTGAGAGTGATTCAAGATGTTTAGCTCAATTTCCTAGTATGGAGGTTGCATATTACAAAGGATTTGGTGTCCTTGGATACAAATTCGAAGTTAAGGACATAGAAACATCTAGAACCATTCAGAATAGTGGGATTGCGACGGTAGGATCGGACGGTGTGATTTACTATGGGTACTTAAATTGTATACTCGGCATCTACTATCCCGGACGATCAGAACCCTTTTATATATTCCAGTGTACTTGGTACGATCCGCGAACCGATACGGACAGGTGGAGAAGCAGTCTTGGGACTTGGAAAGATGAATATGGATTGACCAGTGTGAACACACTTCGATTTTACGGTCAGGACGATCCGTTTATCTTTCCGAACCAAGCGTTCCAAGTATACTACTCACAGTGTTTGAAGCATGCGGGGTGGAGTGTTGTATGCCGACGGAAACCTAGAGATGTTTACGATGTCCCAGAATACGAGGACAGCGATGAGGAAGAAGAAGAGAGAAGGCTTAAAGTGCTCCGACCGTCTGTTTCGAAGGACGGGTTGTCTTCGACCGATCATGAAGTAACGTGGGTTAGAAATGACATCGACGATGAAATCCAAGTAGATATGTATGATGCGCCCACGAAACGAAAAAGGTTATCAGTAATGTTATATTATTACTTCACATTTTACGCTCTAGATCATATATAGTCGATACTTTTAATGATTGTCTAATGCGTCCACGAACCGTTTATCTAGATTTGATGACGATGTCGGGAGCAGCGAGGGGCTGCAGGAGCTCCAGCCGCGGCAGAGGCAGAGGCAGAGGCAGAGCGGTTCTGCCGCCCGGAGAGCTCCGTAGGGAACTTCAGAGGGCCGGTCTTGCACCCAGATCGGAGACCCCTTCGGATGCCTCCTTCCGTGTTGATTTGGCCACACCTCCAGGTATACTGCACGTATACCCATTTTGAATGTAATATTACAGATATTCATGCATGTTTATGTCAAAATTACTTATATTGTCAATGTTTGATTGTCTAGTTGTTGGTGATACGTATATCCTTTTGCTCTTACTTAGCAATTTTTATTATTGTCTAGCTGTAGGTGGTGACACCACCGCACCTGCGGGTATGTTTATATATCCTATAGTGCATGCATATTGATTTAGAACGTTATATTATTGATCTACACATTCTTTTTGCAATTACTTATATAATCTATTTTTAATTGTCTAATTATAGGTGGTGCGTCCACACCTTCCACAGGGCCCACTCCTGCCGCTTCCATACCCTACGCATCGTCTGCAGGTTAGTATGAATAAATTTAAAATATTTATTCATTTTACATATACTCTATAGAATAAATATGAACTTCATGGAAATTTAGCGTCGATGTTTATTTTATAGTTGGAGGGGATGCGTCCGGGTCCGGGACCCCGGTTGTTCCTCACCGGAGGAACTATCGTCCCGCTCGTGCTGCTGCTTGGGCCCAGGCTTGTGCGCTAGTCACCGGAGGTATATATCACACTTGAATTTTTGTTTAACCTTGATTTCTTAATACAACTTTGTCTTATTATTGATTGTCTTTATATTTCGTGCAGACGCAGGGCCTCTCCATCCCCAGAGGGGGACTCGAGGCCCGAATCAGTCCCATAGGCTGAGGCCTGATAGAGCTAGGGGGGAGGCAGCATTCCCCCTATTTTTTACCCTTGACTATCGCTATACCGGTTCTCATGCCGAGAGGTTCGGCCGGTATTTGGGGGACGAGAGCCGGATCGTGAAGAACTATCCACTTCACGTTGAGTGGGGCGAGCAGCACCAGCGCTCATTCGCCCTCTTCTTTGATCAGGCTCGGGTGTGTATTAATATATATTTTCATTTGATCTATCCAATATATTTATTATTAACACTTGCAATCTAATAACAATGTTTTTTTTTTGTATTTTCAGTTGGATTACGATTTTCAGCTTATAGCCGACCCTGATCACCCGGGGAGGGTGCTCGACCTTCATGCTCTGTACAATGGCCTGATGAAGAACATGCAGGCCAAGGTCCGATACAACAGGAATGAGCTGAAGGCCGACTGCTACTCCCTGTGGATGGCGACCCCCGAGGCAGAGAGAGCGGCCCTCCTATCTACTCCGGCGTTTGCGAGAGTCGACGTAGAGACATGGCCTCTATTGTGCGCTTATTTCGACTCCCAACGCAAACAGGTACGTATTTTAAATTTAATTCATTATTTATGATATAATTTATTTCTTTATGTTTCTTAATTAGAAAACTAAATGTTAATGCGTTGTACAGAAACAGGCCGCTCAGAATACGGAGAACAGGAAGTCGGCGAAGAGGGGTCGCCCCACTTACACAGGTGGCTCGAGGAACATTACTCGAGCCATGGAGTTATCGGTAAATTAAGAGTTATTCTCTAATATTCTGCAATATTAAGAGTTATTCTCTAATATTTCTAATATTAAGAGTTACTTTCTAATATTGCAGACATCTCGGACCGTGGCGTCAGGTGGTACACCGAGCGTGCTGTCCGCATATCTTGCCGTCCACGGCACCTCGACAGATCCCGCCACGGGCGAGCTTCGATATCCCGACGTTGCTACCCAGGAGTACTGCGTAAGTGTTAATATTTTTTCTACCCAAATTTGAAATTTTAGTTTTGGAAGGTTCAAGTTTAAATTTTATACTTATACTTTACTGCTTAATGTGGGTATAGGAGCGGGTGGTTGAGCAGGCCCAGGCCTCGGGGATCGATTTTACCGGACAGAACGATACGAGGCTGCTGACCCCAGTTCTGGACGCCACACACGGAGGGCACCACGGAGGTTGGGAGAGAGGCCGGGGACTGGGCCCTAGCAGGGCCCATATGAGGTTGGACTCCACCCCGGCGGTTACTTCCTCCGTCTCCAGTGACCGGCATGTCCATCAGGAACTGGATAGCTTGAGGGCCAGCGTTCAGGAGTTGAAGGAGATGCTGGTATGTATACTACTTTATAGTAAAATATCATTTCATATTATATACATATCAACATATCCATAATTAGTACGTAGCTTGAGCTTATTTGGTTTTAGAATTAAGTTTGATTAATCATACATACATATGTAATTAAAATAAACAACGCTTTTCCAAACTAGATATCCAAACAGGGTTTCGAAATAACTTAATAATGATACGAATTCGAATAATACACAGTTCTTACACGCTTCTTACACACGTTATGTCCAGACGCGACAGGGTAGATCGGCCGAGCCTCCACATGCATCTCCTTCGGCTGCGGCTCCGCAAGCCACTACATCGGCTGCGGTTCCGCAGACAGCTCCTGTAGCTCCACCGCCCACTCAGACTCCCGCAGCCGCGGCTCCGCAAGCGACTACCTCGACGGCGGCTGCGCAGACCACATCGCCGGCTCCACATGCCGCTCAGACTCCCGCTCGCGACGAATTGCAGAGTTTATTGACCGAGGAGCAGGCGCGCGTTATTGTATCGTTATTCAGAGGTGGAGCTGGACCGAGCTAGGGTAGATTTTTGGTTCTTATTTTTTGAAACATGTATTTATTTATATCATACACATTGTACTACATTTTGAAACGATATTGATATTGGTTTGTATTTATATCATATTCAGTTTTTGTGTTTCTTTTGTATATTATATATATGCGTGAGATGTGATTATGAATACTGCAATATATGATTTGATTGATGTATATATTATTGTGCACAGGGCGGGAAAAAATCAAGCAGCCCATTTTTAAAAAAAAAATACAGAAAATATGTACCTACGGATTAATCCGTAGGCCAAAATGTTACCCCTACGGATATATCCGTAGGGGCAAAATATCAGCAGTAACTGATATTTCCCCCCTGATCTCAGTGCCAGGGGGTTGGGAAAGCCCCTACGGATATATCCGTAGGGGCCACTGCCTCTCCCCTACGGCGTTATCCGTAGGGGCCAAATATCAGGAATCCTGATAATTTGCCCCTACGAAAACGTACCTACACGCATATCCGTAGGGGATAGTTCATGCCCCTACGGACATATCCGTAAGTACAAGTAATATATTAAAAAAAACCATAAATAATATAAAATCTTATACCCTACGGCTTAATCCGTAGGGGCAACAATACCTACACATAAATCCGTAGGGGCAAGAATTTGCCCGTATGGGCAAGTTCAGGGCCTCAACTTGCACCTGCGGCCTTTGCACCTACGGGGTATTTTTTCACCCCTACGGATATATCCGTAGGGGCAGTGGTTTGCCCCTACGGATAAATCCGTAGGGGCAACCCTTATTTGTAGTAGTGAATGTAATCTAGTATGTCACAAGATAAGTTTTCATGATCTAGATTTAAAATGATATAAACGGATGCAAACGGAACATCGAAACGTTATAAAATTAAACATGGGGTATTAGATTTAAACTATAGGTATGGTATTTATTTAAATAGGTATAAAATGAATTATATAGCATGTAGCAAGATTAACTTGCCTAGACGGAACAAGAACGGATGTGTACGGAACGTCCTTCGTCGGCGGAATGTCGCGACGCGCGCACGGTACACGGAACGGTTCCAAACAATGCACGAGGGTGATCACACAAGTCAGGTACGTTCACTGGATCACTCGGATCGTCAGCGACGAGCACGGCTCCGACGGTGATCACCGGAATCAAGAAACAAGATCAAGAAAAAGAAAGAAGAAAGAAGAAGAAGAAGTAAGAAGAAGAGATTGTGTATTTAAATAAAGAAAGAAAAATTAAATAAATAAAAAAAATATATAAATAGATGTATGCAGAGGAGAGAGAGAGAAAGGGGTTGTTGGTTTTTAGGAAATTAGATTTAAAATTTTAAAAGATTTTTAGATTTAAAATTTTAGATAAGAGCTTTCAGTTTGTTAAAGAAATCGTATGAAAATATTTAAACTAAATTTTAAAATTAAATAAATTGAATTTTGGCGGGATACAAAAATATTTCAAAACGCACCCGGGTCGGGTCTAAAAATTCAGATTTAAAATACGAAAAATATGTGCGACTTTCAAAATTCAAAATGAATGCTTAGGTAACGAAAATACATACCCTCAAGAACGGATGCACGTACATGCGCGTAGCCATCCAAACACTTCCGTTTCACTGAACGGGACGATAACGAGATGCGCGGATGCTACCACGGGGTTAGGGGTATCATGCAGGCTATGAAATGCAATTTTAAATTATTTTACATGACCTAAAATATTTTATGCTAAAAGATGCAATGCCAGGTAAAATGCCAGTATGCAGTATACATGAGATGCACGTGTCTATGTAACAAGTCAGGTTAATCTATAAATATGAATCAAACAGGTTCAAGCAAGCGGGTCGGGTCGAATGCAATGTAAGATGTAAAAATACCATTCGCACCCAAAACCCGTTAAATCAAGAAAATACCACAGATAAGTAAATACAGGAACTGGAATTGGTATAAATGAACTCGGTTGTTACATTGTGACCCATTATTTGGTACAGCTGGGCTACACTCTACCGTCGGTTCCCTCTAAGCATAAAATTAAACTAAGTACAAGCCTAAGTAAATTTCCATCATACTAAATAGGCCCGGTAAATGAAGCGAGCCAGGCCAATTCGTAATGACGAGGCGAGTTGAACTCATCTCTCTTAGCCGGCGAGGCGAGGTGAGGCGAGTTGAACAGTAGCCGAACATGACCATGCTCGCCTCGCCTAGGTGACTCGTCCTGACTCTGTTTTTTTTAAATAAATAAAATCCTTCTGCCTTCGACTTCGCCCTCGACCTCGATCCCTCCTCCGCCGCCGCCACCGATGCCTCCTCGTCTGACCTCGACCTCGTCCCTAGGCGACTCCTCATCCGCTTTCGACTTCGCCCTCGACCTTGATCCTTCCTCCGTCACTGACGACTCCTCCTTCAGCCTCGTCGACGACAAGCCCCTCTCCGCCCAAAGTTCGGCCACCTCCAGCACTTCCAGAACCGTCCCCAGCTCCCCCAGCACCGCGACGAGGAGGTCGAGGCTAAGAAGCACGAGGCCGAGAAAGAGCGTACCTGCCACGACCGCCAAGACGCGAGGCAAGTTAAAGCGCGAGGAGAACTGGAGCAAGTCGGTGAGTCTAGGTGTCACGCCATGCTTTCCAGTAGACGGAAGCATGTACGTGACAAGGCCAGCGACGTATTTATTTCGAGAATGTCATTTTCTGGAATAAATACGCTAAGCGTAAAATAAGCAATATAAAATGACAAGATAATAAACATGAGATTAAAACTTCAATAACTTTATTTACATTCAATTTGATTCATATACATGATTTTTAACTGAAAGAAAATACAAGGGTTGAAACGCCTAAACAGGTGGCGTACATAAACAGAGAAAAGGTAACTGGTCTAGGCCTGTGTCTTGGTCTGATGATGCCCTTCCTCTGAGATGTCTACCTCTTCAGTTTCCACAGTATCTGATGAACATTCCAAGAAAATAGAGAAGGGTGGAATGCTCGTCGGCGAACTTTGGCTCGGTAAGTCCCAAGGAAATGAAGTGAAGTATAAAGTGAAATGATAAGGTAAAAATATATTATGAATAATTGAGTATGTAGTATGTTGTGTCAGCATGTAATATCAACTTGGCAAGGTTTTTTAGCATGCAATTTTATTGTAATACATATGAGTAAGTATGGTAATGTATGACGAGTAGATAAGCATGAAGGCAAACAAAAAGTAACATGGTCGTGTAGTGTAAGTATAGTGAACATGCAGTAAATGTAAGTGACTTGCCAGGTCTCTACTTGGGTATACTAATTTAACGTAAATTCAAGGGTGAATGTCAACCAATCTCAAGAGTGTTCTCGAACCCAATAGGCTGTAATCCAGGAGTAAGGAACCACGGGCCCGAATCAAGTGTTAGTAATGAGACTTCAATCTAGTGTTGAAGTATTCCAAACTCAACAGGCTGTAATTCAGGAGCAAGGAAACACATGCCCTCATGATATCTTGCTTGTGTTAGTAGACATGAATTCATGATCTAGTGGGACTCCTGGGATTTCGTTGGATTCACGCATGAACTATCCCAGCACCCCGTATATGCTAAATTACAAGTATTATTTACAGGCCTTGCTTGAATCCATGAATACATCAAGTGTCCAGATAGAGTTCATGTCGATATCGAGTATTCATATCAAGTATTCATGTATTCATGTCAAGTTGTATTCATGGTTCGAGTCATGTTTCCATGTTGATATTGTTTTGTTATTCAGGTTCAGTTTCAAGAATGCATGCTAGACTTTGGGTTCATGTTTGAATTGGAGTTATAGTTGGATTCATGTTTGGATGTATTCAGATTAGACTGAGACTCAGATTGAGTCAGATATTTAAACAGAATTTGGATACTGAATTAGGTTTAGGAGTTATCGGTAACTGTTGCATATGAACGGCAGGATTTATATCTTTTTTCAAAACAATTACCATTTGATAACTCCGTTTTAGTTGTCTACCTTAAATAGGCAAGCACCCCCTTTCTCCGGCTCCGTGAAGCTCAAGAGAATTGGTCCCGCTTAAACCTATATTTACTAGGGTCATTATTGTAATTTAATATAACTTAAGGGGGTTTTATGACAAATATTTTTGGTATACTTTCAAAATAAATCTCAAGTATTTATTTATGTTATTTAGAATTATCATGGATGCGAATTTTATATAATGAGGCATATTAGTGATTATATGTGTGTGTGTGTGTGTTGAATAGTTCAAGGTATTTTAGTGTAAACTTGATTTGAATGGAATCTTGATGGTATTTTCATAAAACTTGTAATTCTTTCTTTTGTTTATAAAAACATGGAATTTATTATATATTTAAAATAGATGGTTTGAGATGGTTTGATAATATTTATATATAATTATTAAAAATAAAATTTATTTAATTAATAGAAAATCATGTTTTTCTTAAAAATTGTATTAAAATTCTATCGAGATCGTATGCTCCGTGAGGAGATCTGCATCTCGCCCTACTAGTCCAATTGATGTGCGATAACATGTACCAACCGAATCAGATTCCCCAAAAATGGGTTGTAGAGGCACAATCGCAAGGAATTTAAATAACACAATTTAAAGAATATGGTTTTTTAATAATTTGTGGTATTTTGATGTAAAAGTCGTATTTACCACAAAATTGTTGTTCAAGGGAATCGTGCTATGTCAAGATGCATGTTTGTGAGAGGTAGGTCATTACCTCGTGAGATTTTTCTAAAGGAAATATAAGTAAGAATGATTAAACGATGTCATATGTAACTTCATGGTATTTAAGCGTAAAAACTTAATAAAAGTTGTTTTTCATGGATTTTTAAATTGAAACATGTTTCTAAAAATTGTTTAATGGTTAAAAAGTAAAGTTTGATGATTTGGTTGATTGGTTCTTAAGAAAAATTGCAATTCTAAAGAGAATAGAATTTAAAAATCGGTATAACTCCATTTACCGATGTGATTTGAAAAGGTGAAGTTTTATAATAGAAAGAGAAGTATAGAGGTGAGACTTACTAGCTTAGAGAAGAGATGGGAAGTTTAGGAAAAGGTTGGTGGCTTCCTGGAGTCGCGGGGTCACCAGAAACGTCTTGAATCCTTGCTGGAAAATGACCTAGTGCTAACTCCACTTATACTCTTCTTTGACTTGAAAATTTTGAGAATTTTAACAAGAGATTTCAGAATGAAGAGAGTTAGGGTATGATGTTGTATTTATATGGTAAAATTATGGTTTTGGGAATTGAAAAGAGAATTAAAATGTATTAAAGTTTGGATTAAAAAGGTGAATTAACACTCTCTGGATAAATACAGGGAAATCAAGCGGCATGGGGGTAATGGGGTAGGCCAAGAGGTGCAGTGTGTAGAGTTTGGGGGCATTTGCTACGGGGGGCCTGGCGGCGCCGGCCTAATGCTAAATCTCGCCAACCATCTGTAGGGGGTGGGGCTCTGGATTGATGCCACGTGTCCCAGTCTGTATAAATACCCTTTAGCATATGTTTATTTAACCTGACTTTTTATTTTTAGGTGTCTTGTACGTGTAAACTTTTGGGCTTCCAAAAAATTTAAAAGAAAAGTCATTAAAAATATGTGTGGCTGATGGGATTCGAACACAGGGGCTATGTCACAGCAATGCAAGGCTTTACTAATGAGCTTCAAGTACTTTCTTTCTGTTCTTAAACAAGAATTACTTTTAAGTTGTGCTCAGGCTACGGTACTCCTTTCTGTACTTTTAAAAAAATTGTACAGAAAAATTTAAGGTTGTTACATTCTACCCTCCTTATAAAAATTTTGTCCTCGAAATTTATAGAAAGAAGTTGTAACAGATTCAAGAAAAAATTTGATGACAGTGGTGGTGAAAGAACTACTGAAAATGCATGAAAATGTTTGAAAGAATGAAAGGATGTAACACCCAAGTTCATTTATACCAGTTCTAGTTCATATATTTCTTTATTTATGGTATTTTCCTGATTTACTGTGTTTTGGGTGCGAATAGTGTTTTGACATTTTTATTTGCATCCGACCTGACCCGCTTACTTGAAACCTTTCTTGATTCATGTCTATGATTTATCCTGACTTGTTACGTAGACTTGTGCACTTTCATACATCCTGCATACTGGCATTTTATCTGGCATTTGTATTTTTACAATATAACATTTTAAGTCACATAAAATATGTTAGAAATACATTGCATGGTCTGCATGATACACCTAACTATGTGGTAGCATAGGCACATCTTGTTCTTGTCCCGTTCAGTGAAACAGACTTGTTTGGATGGCTACGCGCACGTACGTGCATCCATTCTTGGGGGTATGCATTTTCGTTACCCGGACATTCATTTTTAATTTTGGACGTTGCATATATTTTTCGTATTTTGAAACTAAATTTTTAGACCTGACCCGGGCGTGTTTTGGACTAAATTTGTATTTAACAGAAAATCCAATTTTATTAAATATAATATCTTTATTAAATTTAAAATTTTAACAGTTTAAAATTTAATATAACTGATAAATCATTTTCAATTTAAAATCAAAACGATTTTAAACAACTCTTTTCTCTCTCTTTCCTCTCTCCCCACTAAGTTTCTCTCCTATCTCTTTCTCTCTTCCGCTGAGTCTCTCTCCCTCCCCCTTTCTCTCTCTTCTCACGCTCTCTCTCTCCTCTCGCATTCACTGTTCCCTTCTCGGCTTTGGTCACCGCCCGCACGCATGTGGTCACCTCCCTCCTTCTAATCTTCTTCTTCTTTTCTTTTAAACCCCGAGTACGAGAACCCACAGCTCCTCAACCTTAACCCTAAGACTCCTTGCTTCCATAACCCTAAAACCTCATCTCCTTTTCATCCACGACCTCACCGTCATCTCCTCCTCCTCATCTCCTTCTTCTTCTTCCCGAGCACCCTGCACCCACAGAACCCGAGAACCCATCACCACCCTGCATACCTCCATCGCCGCCTATCACCTCCTCCTCTCGCCTCCACCTTCATCACCTTCTCTTTCTCTTCTTCCCTTCTCCCTCCTACACCAAATCCCTGCACCCAAACCCCAGCTAACAACAACAACCGAGCCAAACCCTAACCTAACCCTAACTCCTCAAAATCCCCTCACCGGCGCACCTCACCGCCGTTCATCTCCTCGACACCATCACCCCTCTCCTGACCCCTGTGCACCTAAAACCACAGCAAGCTTCTTCCTTCCCTCTTCTTCTTCCTCTTCTTCTTTTCTTTTTCTTTTTCTTTTCTTTTCTTGTTCTTGAATCTTGGAATTGCAGAGATCGCCGGAGCCGTGACGTCACTGCCGTTCCAGACGACCCAGTGGACGTACCTTACCTGCGTGATCACCCTTTTGCATTGTTTAGACCTGTCTTGTGTGCCGTGCGTGCGTTGCGATGTTATACCGACGTCGGACGTGCCGTGCGTATCCGTATCGTGATCCATCGAGCCAAGTTTATCTTGCTACATACTATGTTACTCTATTTACATCCATTTGAAGAAATATAATATGTGTATTTTAAATCATGCATCCCATGTTATAGTTTTATAGTTTTACGACGTCCGTTTGTATCCATATCATTATTTGCATATCTAGATGCATGCTAATTCATCTTGTTACATGCTAGGTATAGTATTGTGCATCCACATGAGTAAAGTATTACCCGTTTATCGCATTGTGCATCCATATTACAATTTTACAGTTTTCGGATACCCGTTTGCATCCATAGCATTTAAAATATATATAATTGCATCTATAGATCATATTAATTCATGTTATTATTGTAGTAACACCCCATGTGTATCCTACATAGTAATGGAACTATAATTGCAACCCCTAATAGTTAATTATGCATCCATGTTTTATTGTGCACACATACCATTAATTCTTTATATCCAGTTGCATGCCATGTCATATTAACTCATATTATTGTTACATTAGTACCCCATGCTTGATATTGTACATTTTACTTAGTCATGGTGTAACCCCTAGTAAATATTTATGCATCCATGCTTTTACCGTGCATCCATACTTGCTACAGTTTTATTATGAGCATCCGCTTGACACATGTGCACTACCTGTTATGACCTGATATATCATTTCTTGACTTGATACCTGATCTTGTTACTAATGCCGATAATCTTGACATGTTGTCCCTACAGACATATCCTGTTGTCTATTTAGACAAACCTGTACCTGCTTGATCCTGTGTTGGCATTAGCTCCAGATTTATCAATACCTGACTTGAACACATACCTTGGGGGTATGGGGAAATCAAAAGTGTAAACGAAAGTGTAACTTAAAAGGGTATTACTTGATCCGTGGTCCCGGGGGGTAACGGGACAGAGCCATTCGTGACTCTTACATATTCTTGATCCGTGGTCCCGGGGGGTAACGGGACAGAACCACTCTTAGTTCACATATTCCTGATCCGTGGTCCCGGGGGGTAACGGGACATATCCTTTGAGTTACATGGAGGATTACATTAATTGATTTCGAACAACTTTAGAATAGATAACCCAGTAGTACAGTTTAGATTGATCACTGCACGTCACATATATTGATACACTTCACTGTTCTATATCCGTGTTTTCCTTATTACAATCATGTTACTGTTTATAATTCACGCCTACATATCTCGTGTATCCTGTTCATTTATTATTGTTTGATATCATGACGCACTGACGTCTGGGTTTTGCATGGCCCAGATCTTTTATCTCTGTCGTAGGCAGTTCAGGAGTATTTTGACCAACAAACCGAGCAGTGAAGATCTTGTTAGTTGCTAGTTAGTTTAGTTTTATTTCGCATTTTCATTCCTGATGTGAGCCCGTATTATGGGACGTACTTTCCATATTATTATTGTTTATTGGATCTATTGCTTCCGCATATTATTTCTTGACTCGTTATTCCTGGCTCATGGAGATGTGCTAGATAGTTTCTTTTAATTTTTCTGTTCTTGATATCTCCAGACAGTCGTAATGCGACTGTGGAGGGATGTTTCCTAGCCACAGGTAGCATGGTTGGCTCTGTCACGTGCCGATCTTAGCGCACTCTGGGAAGTGGGGCGTGACAGGGTTTGTTTGGTATCAGAGCCATAGGATATAGGTTAATCGGGTTTGATTCTTTTGTGGTTGAGTATTGGACCCAATACACGAATCAGAATACTCGTAACTAGGAGTATGTCCTGCCTTATTGCTATCTTGCCATCTTTGAATCCATAACTATCTTGCTTCTTGTATCTTGTTTGTTGAATCTTGTTTATCTTACTAATCCTCTTCGGTGTTTGGCTTCAGAATCATGGCGGACAGAAATCTGCGAGCATACCAGAGGCGTGTTGATGACACCGCTTTGCTTGGAGTAATTCATGGGATGCTGGAGAACCAGAAGCGGCAGACCGAGCTGAACCAGCGGCAAGCCGAAGCTTTTCAGGAAGGTTTGCGGACCGTCCAGCAGTCCGTAAACAATGTTGCGGCCAAACCAGTTGAGCGTGTGGGTACCGTGGTGGATTTCAGGAGACTTGGTCCATCCGTCTTCACTGGTTTGGAGGAGCCGTTGCCAGCAGAGCAGTGGCTGGTTGATACGGAGAATCTACTCGTGGCAGCACAGATTCTAGATGACAAGAGAGTGGATATTGTGCGCATCAAATTGGTAGACTATGCCCATGAATGGTGGTTTGTGGAAGAGACCCGTTTGCCCAAGTCCATCAGTTGGGATACTTTCTTGAAGAGTTTCTTGGAGAAGTTCTTTCAGCAGACTGCACGGGAAGAAATGGAAGAAAGGTTTATCAGCTTGAAGCAGAACGGCGTATCCGTAGATACGCATGCGGCTGAGTGGATGCGGTTTAGTAGATTCGCTGGACTTTGGTTTCCAACGATGCTGATAGGGCAAGGAGGTTCATGCGCAGTTCGGACGTGGAAATCCAGAGGCACGGCATATCTCTAGGATTGACCACTTTCTCTTAAGTTCTTAAAGCAGCTCGAGAGCAGCAGAGCTTATCAGTGAAGACTGGGGGTACGCAGCAGCAGGCAGTTGCAATGCGGAAGCCGGCGTTTGCACCAAACCGAGCGCCTATACGCAGAGGTATTCCGGTGAACCGACGTGGCGTAGTACCGATGAAGAAGCCCGTCGTACCCGAGCAGAGAGGAAGATTGATGAGTGACTTTTGCCATCTACTCGGACATCATCAGAAGGATTGTCGGAGGAAGCTTGGACTTTGTTTGGTTTGCGGATCAGCTGATCATACTATCAGTGTTTGCCCGTCGAAGCTTCGTTTTGTAGGGTTCCTAGGCACACCCATGAGGTTCTACAAGTGATCAAACGTGGCCAATTCAAATTTTTCCTATGTGCCGAGAAACCCTAAACTAGATCGTTACTAGAGGTAAGGCGATGCAAGCAAGTAAACAACTTTATTGCTAAATGAAAGAGACTACAACCTTTGTAGATCCGGTCCTCCACCTCCTTAGCTCCGTGATGACATCCCTCCGCTGCGATCATCGGATCCCGGACTCTGGCGATGGTTTCGTCGGAGAAATGATCGGGCTAGGTCGTCGAATTCAATGCCGAAGATGATCTACGTCGAGGAAACTCAAGATCAAGCTCCAACTTCACCAAGTCATGAAGCTTGTGAAGAAAACACCCTATACTACTTGGCAAGTGGTAGAGGATGAAGAAATAGGAAGTGGGTTCACTTTGGATTTGGATTTCTCACTTGATTTCAACACTTGATATTTTTCAGGAATGGTTTCTTCACTTGAACAAGAAGATGAAGAAGAAAGAAAAATGAATTATTTCTTAAAATAAATCAAGTGATTCTTATCATATATGTAACCATGGTTGAGTGTAGAGAATAAACTATGATTTTGGTGAATGGTTAGGTTAAAGGAAAGAAACAAAATGGTTACTTCTTCAAAGCTTCATGAAGCTTCAACAAAAGACAAAGCGAGCCACCATTTCATTTTCCTTTCCAAAAATGAATTAAAGAAAATAAATAAAACAAATATAAAACCTAACCATTAACCTAAACATGGTTTAACATAAACACACACCAAAGGTTGCATGTATCATCAAACATGATACAAAGTAGTGCACAAAACTATATCATATATATAATGTGCACATCAAGTGAGAAAATCTATCTTTAGTGAACCAATACTAGTTAATGCAATGTAATATATCAAATATATAATTATCCATTAAATCATTAAATCAACACTTGATTTAACGATCCGGTCATATCGCATATGACCGACTAATATCCAATGTATTGACTTATCGAATCAATCCTCGATTCGATAACTAGGTTATATCGCATACAACCAATCGATACATTCATCGTGAGAATAGAATACGGTATCACATACATGCATTATTCTCGGTCCCGCACATATCTCATATGCGCTCATATTTCGTTTTGCTTGAGCCAGGAAACCTCTGTGTAGGACTCTAAAGACTCGTCAATACGCCGGCAGCAGATGATGATCATATCAAACACCCACAAGCCGCAAGAGGTCTGCTAAACGTAACGGCCACCCGGGTATTGAGCGATCAGAAGATCGACGAGCAAGCCCGCTCACACTCCTGTGAATCCAACCAGTAACACTTACCGTACAGTCCGGTCTGTCCGTCTGATATGTCGCATATCTCGCCTAGGGGTGGTAAACGTCAGACCCCAATAGCTCGATAAGTCATGCCGACGTGAGGTCCATAACAATCGTGAAACTACTGATAACTCTTACCAGTATATCACTGTAACCCTGGCCAGGGATTCCAGTTATGGCCAGTCGAGCATAGCGCAACATCAACCCCCAATACCGGGAGAGACGAATCCCCTCCTATTGCTCATTGCCTCCATGTGAATCGGGACTGTACCCAAAAACCACCTGTTTGCACGACTCAGTAGAGCCGTGGTAGGGTGGAAATCAAAGCACAGTGGGAGACACACAAGACTCTATGACGATCTCGGGTCAACAGACTAAGCTGTACCAGTGTCACCAGAGAACTGCCATCTGACGTAAGGTATAATACCATCTAGGAGTTCTCGGCAGTTTACACTGAGCACCCGCATACCATCTCTGATGTCAAACACCAATGGATATGGGATCATCCATCGCCCATCACATGGGTCGAGAAGATATACGGTAGTCTACTCTGGAATATCGATGCCCCGTCTCGATATTCTCACGACTAGGAACATTGAAGGATGTACTCATGGACTACCCAGGCCCCACTAGTATGATCTACATCATAGTCCTGGAAGTCGAGTACACATCCTAAGGGCTTTATCAACATGTAATAGAGAGACAGCATGTATGTTAGTTATATGTATGCCCTAGAGGCCATTACTATACATAGGATGTATATTGTAGTGGATGCTTGGACATATATAGGGAGGACTTTCTTGCTCGACATGATAGTATGCTATCTGGTTGCTCTTTACCTTAACGTGTACACTGATTGTCTCTCTGTTACATGTTGGTAAAACCCTTAGGATGTGTATTTGACTACCTGGACTATGATGCGGATCATACTAGTGGGGACATGGTAGTCCATAAGTACATCCTTCAAGGTCCCTAGTCGTGGGTGTATCGAGACAGGGCATCGATATACCAGAGTAGACTAGCGTATACCTTCTCGACCCATATAGATGGGCGATGGATGATCCCATATCCATTGGTGTTTGACATCAGAGATGATATACGGGTGCTCAGTGGAGACTAGGTACACTGGACGGACTCGCCGAGAACTCCCAGATGGTATTATACCTCACGTCAGATGGCAGTTCTCCGGTGACACTGGTACAGAGTAGTCTGTTGACCCGAGATCGTCATAGAATCTTGTGTGATTCCCATTGTGCTTTGATTTCCACCTTACCACGTCCAAGAGGGCGTGCAAAATGGTGGTTTTTTGGTACAGTCCCGAATCACATGGAGGCAATGAGCGATAGGAGGGGATTCGTCTCTCCCGGTATAGGGAGTTGATGTTGCACTGTGTTCGATTGGCTATAACCGGAAATCCCTGGCCAGGGTTCTGAGATTTACTGGTAAGTGTTACCAGTAGTTTTTCGAACTGTTATAGACCTCATATCTACACGACTTATCGAGCTATTAGGGTCTGACGTTTACCACCCCTAGGCAAGATATGCGACATATCAGACGATGAGACCGGACTGTACGGTAAGTGTTGCTGGTTGGATTCACAGGAGTGTGAGCAGGCTTGCTTGTCGATCTTCTGATCGCTCAATACCCGGGTGACCGTTACGTTTAGCAGACCGCTTGAGGCTTGTGGGTGTCTGATATGATCATCACCTACTGCCGGCGTATTGACGAGTCTTTAGAGTCCTACACAGAGGTTTCCTGGCTCAAGCGAAACGAAATAGGAGCGCATATGAGATATGTGTGGGACCGAGAATAATGCGTGTATGTGATACCGTATTTTATTCTCGCGATGAATGTATCGATTGGTTGTATGCGATATAACCTAGTTATCGAATCAAGGATTGATTCGATAAGCCGATACATTGGATATTAGTCGGTCATATGCGATATGACCGGATCGTTAAATCAAGTGTTGATTTAATGATTTAATGCATAATTATATATTTGATATATTACTTTGCATTAACTAGTATTGGTTCACTTAAGATGTTTTTCTCACTTGTTTGTGTACATTGTATATGTGATATATTTTTGTGCACAAGATTGTATCATGTTTGATGATACATGCAAACTTGGGTGTATGTTTGATTTAAACCTTGGTTAAGTAAATGGTTAGGGTTTTTATTTATTTATTCATTTATTTATTTATTTCTTTGGCATGAAATAAAATGGTGGCTTTTTTTGGATTTACATGAAACTTCATGAAGCTTTGACCATTTTGTTTCTTTCCTAAACCTAACCATTCACCTAACCCTAGTTTATTCTCTACACTTAACCATGGTTGCTAATATGATAAGAATCACATTATTTTCTATGATTATTATTATTCTTATCATATTATCTTCTTCTTCTTCTTCTTCTTGAAGAAGAAAGAATCTTGCTAGCTTCAATGGTGACTTGAGAAAAAGAGTGAGAAATCCAATTCTAAAGTGAACCCACTTCCTATTTCTTCATCCTCTACCACTTGCCAAGTAGTATAGGGTGTTTTCTTCACAAGTTTCATGACTTGGTGAAGTTGGAGCTTGATCTTGTGTTGCCTCGACGTAGATCATCTTCGGCATCGAAGTCGACGACCTAGCCCGACCATTTCTCCGATGAAGCCGACGCTAGAGTCCGGGATCCGATGATCGCAGCGAGGGGACGTCATCATGGAGCTAGAGAAGTGGTGTCCCGGATCTACAAAGGTTTTATTTTCCGTTCACTCATAGTTAAGATGTTAACTAGTTGCATGTTTCGCCTAATCTCTAGTGAACGATCTAGCATTAGGGTTTCTCGGCACCGGAATTTTTTGAAATTGGCATGGTTGATGCCTTGTGAGACCTCATTAGTGTGCCTAGGAACCCTACAATGTATACATGTTAAGATAAAGAGCAACCAGATAGCGTACTATCATGTCGAGCAAGAAAGTCCTACCTATATATGTCCCAGCATCCACTACAATATACATCCAATGTACAGTAATGGCCTCTAGGGCATACATATAACTAACAATCTCCCACTTGCACTAGGGCCATCTGTAGCAGTGGTTACAGTATCACATACTCAACCATCCCCTATAAGTCTCTCTCTGGAAAAAAGCCTTTGTGAGTGGATCCGCCGTGTTGTCCTCTGAGTCTACTCTCCTTACCTCGATCACCCTGGAGATCAACTATCTCCATGATCAGGTGATGCTGCCTCAGAATATGTCTGGGTCACTGATGGGATCGGGGTTCCTTGGTCAAAGCCACACTTCCATTGTCACACAATGGTAGGAACCTAGTTCATCTTATGAACCAATATACACCCAAACTTCCTCTTTGGTAGTATCTTAATAGCGATGTTACCAGCATTTATCGTCTAGTTTGCCACGGTATCTAGCTTGGAACTCTTCCAACATACCGTCCCTCTACTGAGGGTAAAGACAATGCCTTCGACTGACATTCAGTCGTTCTTATCACCCTGGAACCTTTCCAGTGATTCACCTTTATCCTATTTGGAGAATCCTTGTGATAAGAGGAGATTGACCGTTCGTAGCATAAGAAACTCTTTTCCTATCAAGAGCATGTTGTCCACGTACAATACGAGGATGACCACCTTACTCTCTACTACCTTTTTATACATACAAGGTTCATCTACCATTTTGATGAAGTCAAACTCTTTGACTACCGCATCAAAACAGATGTTCCAACTCCGCGATGCCTGCTTTATCCTGTAAAGCAACTTGCACACGTTTCCGCTGCTCCCACTGTTTACGAAGCCCTCTGGCTGTGTTCTTATAGACGTTCTCTTCTAAATCATCATTTTAGAAAAACAGTCATGGCACCCAACCACCAGATATCGTAGTCATGGTATGCAGCAATGTTAAGTAGGATCCGGATGGACTTAAGCATAGCCACTGGAAAAGGTTTCATCATTATCCACGCCTGGTCGATGACGAAAACCTTTAACAAGTCTAGCTTTGAAAGTCTCAACTTTTCCATCTACACCAAGTAATCTTCTCAAGATATACTTGCTCCTGATGGGGATTCAACCCTTCATATATAGCAACCAAAGTCCATACTTTGTTGGTATACATAGATTCCATCTCAGATCGCTAAGCATCCAGCCATTCTTACAGAGTCCCACTCCCGATGGCCAGCTCGAAACTAGTTGGGTCATCATCTCATGATGCAATCCTCGCTCCCACTGTCATAGAGAAACCGAAGTATCTCTCAAGTGGGTGAGGAACCCTACTAGATCGGCGTAGAGGCTGAGGTTCGTCGGTGACTATTGAATCCTTTGGTTCTGTCAAATCATCAGCTGCAGTTTTGTATAACTAGAACCTTTCCAATTCTACAGAACTGACCTTGCCTCGATTTTGTCCGGATTTTGCTTTTGACATAGGCCGGACAATACCAAATCTTAACATTCTTAAGAGATAGGCTCTTCCCATACCATATCTCATATGGAGTGGTAGGCACTGATTTGATTGGAATCCAATTCAATAGGTATGCAACTTCTCAAGTGCACAACCCCAAAAGGAAATAGGTAACTCAGTAGTACTCATCATAGAGCACACTATATCCAATATGGTGCGATTTCTCCACCCTGATACACCGTTGTACTGTGGTGCATTCAGAGGAGTAACACTGAGAGAGAATTTCATTCTCCTTTAGAATAGTCCAGGAATGCCATGCACAAATATTCTCCTCCCTGATCTTATCATAGGACATAATACTTATACCCGTATTATGGTTCTCTACTTCTAACTTATATTCTGTAAATATCTCAAAAGGTTCGGACTTATGTTTCAACAGGAACATATGACTGAATCTTGAGAGATCATCAGAGAATATAGTGAAGTACAAAGAACCGGTCCTGGCATGTGTGGACAGGGGACCTTACATACATCATCATGTATCAGTCCCAAGAATTTACTAACTCTTTCTCTGTTTCCAGTAAACGGAGCTATGGTCATCTAATCTTTGTGACATGACTGGCAAGTTTCATAAGATGTAAATTCAAACTGATTTAAATATGCATCTAAAATGTAACTTCAGCCAGTCGGGTCGCATTGATATGACCTAGTCTACAATGCCTCAAGAAGGATTCGTTCATTTCTGAACTCTTTCTCTTGTGTGTGTTCTGTATATTAGGAACTGTAATTTGATTTAGAACGTCAATGCTTTTAGATAACGTGCCTGAACCGATCAACTTTTGAAATAGGAAATGTTCAAAACATTATCCAACAATACAAAATTTTTATCATTTCTTTAATAAATAAAGAGATTGATATGATTTTGTATATCAGGTTCGGTATCTAATAGCATTTGTTCAGAATCAATGTATTGGTAATACAGGGTGACAGTGACCAACAGACTTGGCTGCAACACTTGCCCCGTTTTTTGTCTCATGAAACTTATCACCCGTTCTCAGTTTTCTACCTTTCTGTAGCCCTATGTAACAGTTTACATATCTGGGATCCTGATCCGGTATCAAATACCCAGGATGCAGAGGATACTGAGAAACAGTTCTTTGTAATGAATCTGGGATCCTGATTCGATAACTAGGTTATATCGCATACAACCAATCGATACATTCATCGCGAGAATAGAATACGGTATCACATACACGCATTATTCTCGGTCCCGCACATATCTCATATGCGCTCCTATTTCGTTTTGCTTGAGCCAGGAAACCTCTGTGTAGGACTCTAAAGACTCGTAAATACGCCGGCAGCAGATGATGATCATATCAAACACCCACAAGCCGCAAGCGGTCTGCTAAACGTAACGGCCACCCGGGTATTGAGCGATCAGAAGATCGACGAGCAAGCCCGCTCACACTCCTGTGAATCCAACCAGTAACACTTACCGTACAGTCCGGTCTGTCCGTCTGATATGTCGCATATCTCGTCTAGGGGTAGTAAACGTCAGACCCCAATAGCTCGATAAGTCATGCCGACGTGAGGTCCATAACAATCGTGAAACTACTGATAACTCTTACCAGTATATCACTGCAACCCTGGCCAGGGATTTCCAGTTATGGCCAGTCGAGCATAGCGCAACATCAACCCCCAATACCGGGAGAGACGAATCCCCTCCCATCGCTCATTGCCTCTATGTGAATCGGGACTGTACCCCAAAACCACCTGTTTGCACGCTCAGTAGGGCCGTGGTAGGGTGGAAATCAAAGCACAGTGGGAGACACACAAGACTCTATGACGATCTCGGGTCAACAGACTAAGCTGTACCAGTGTCACCAGAGAACTGCCATCTGACGTAAGGTATAATACCATCTGGAAGTTCTCGGCGAGTCCGTTCAGTGTACCCAGTCTCCACTGAGCACCCACATACCATCTCTGATGTCAAACACCAATGGATATGGGATCATCCATCGCCCATCACATGGGTCGAGAAGATATACGCTAGTCTATTCTGGAATATCGATGCCCCGTCTCGATTTCCCACGACTAGGAACATTGAAGGATGTACTCATGGACTACCCAGGCCCCACTAGTATGATCTACATCATAGTCCTGGAAGTCGAGTACATATCTTAAGGGCTTTATCAACATGTAATAGAGAGACAGCATGTATACATGTTAAGATAAAGAGCAACCAGATAGCTATCATGTCGAGCAAGAAAGTCCTACCTATATATGTCCCAGCATCCACTACAATATACATCCAATGTACAGTAATGGCCTCTAGGGCATACATATAACTAACACGTTTGAAGGATGATATTCAGAGGCCACCGCAGAAGCAGTTTCAGGGGCAGAAGCAGTTGACTCAGGGACCTAATCAAGCTTGAGCATTTACCCTGATGGCTGAAGAGGCCAAGGCTTCAGAGGAAGTTGTTTCAGGTATCCTACTTGTTCATGATTTTCCCGCATTAGCATTGTTCGATTCTGGTGCATCCCATTGTTTATGTCGTCTAAGTTTATTGCTGCACACTCGATTTCTTGCACGACCCTGTCTAGTTGTTGGGACATACACACTGGGAATGGGAAGATCATAGCTAGTAGAGAATGTAAGGATTGTTCAGTTGTTATTTGTGGACGGGAGTTATTTGCAGATTTCTTGGTGATCGATACCGGCAGTTATGAAGTTGTCTTGGGAATGGATTTTCTCGGCACTTTCCACGCTCACATTGATTATAGGGCAAAGAAAGTGAATTTCTAGATTCCCGGACATCCGGAGTTTGTTTTTGCTGGAGGAAGCAGTTAAGTCGGGCCAGTCGAGTTTAGGGCTAGGCCGACAAACGGTGTTCTTGCGTCGATGGAAGTTGATAAGGAGGAAGCGCCAGTTGTAGTTCGAGAGTTTATGGACGTGTTCGAGGACATCTCGGGTTTACCGCCAAAACGAGATGTGGAGTTCGCGATCAATCTTGTTCCTGGTGCAGCGCCAATCTCAAAGGCGTACTATCCAATGGCATTAGTGGAGTTGGAAGAAGTCAAGAAGCAGGTTACCGAATTACTTGACAAGGGTTGGATTCGCAGCAACAATTCACCTTGGGGAGCTCCGGTTCTTCTAGTAAAGAAGAAAGATGGCACAAGGAGAATATGCATCGATTATCGAGAATTAAACCGGGTGAATATTAAGAACAAGTACCCGATCCCTCGCATTGGAGAATTATTCGAGCAACTCAGTGACGCGAGGGTATTCTCGAAGCTGGATTTGCGATCCGGATATCATCAGGTCCGAGTTAAATCAGAAGATATTTGCAAGACCGCGTTTCGAACTCGGTATGGACATTACGAGTATTTAGTGATGCCATTCGGAGTCATGAATGCACCGGCGATATTTATGGACTTGATGAACCGAATCTTTTCACCGTTCTTGGACCAGTTCATAGTGGTGTTCATCGATGATATTCTGGTCTACTCGAGAAGCATTGAAGAGCATGCGGAACACTTGAAGATCGCACTGCAGACATTGAGGCAAGAAAGATTGTATGCAAAGATGAGCAAGTGCGAGTTTTGGCTTGAAGAAGTGATGTTTTTGGGACATGTCATATCCGGAGATGGAATCGCCGTTGATCTCGAGAAGATTGCAACAGTTCAAGATTGGCCGATTCCGAAGAACGTAGCAGAGATCAGAAGCTTTCTTGGACTTGCCAGGTATTACAGAAGATTCGTGGAGAATTTTGCCCGTTTGGCTGAGCCTTTAACCAAGCTTACGCGCAAGGAAGTACCATTTGTATGGACGGATAAGTGTGCATCAGCTTTTGAGGCATTGAAGTAGAGGTTGATAACCACTCCTATTTTGACCGTACTAGACGGTTCCGGAGGATTGGTGATTCACAGCGACGCATCTGGGAAAGGTTTGGGATGTGTTTTGATGCAGCATGGGAAGATTATAGCTTATGCATCGAGACAGTTGAAGACCCATGAGAAGAATTACCCAACTCATGATTTGGAGCTAGCAGCTGTGATTTTCACTTTGAAGATTTGGAGACACTATTTATTGGGCGAAGGGGTCGAAGTATTCACCGATCACAAAAGCCTGAAGTACGTGTTCACACAGAAAGAGCTTAACATGAGGCAGCGTAGATGGTTGGAGCTGATGGTTGACTATGATCTTGATCTTAAGTACCATCCGGGGAAAGTTAATGTTGTGCCGGATGCGCTTAGTCGGTTGCCAGCAATTCGGATGTTGACTGCACAGAAGGAGCTTATCGCAGATTTTTGGAGATTCGAATTGGAGATCGTGCTACCGCATTCTTCGGGAAAGTTGATGCAGCTGCAAGTACAGTCATCATTGATCAAGAGTATTAAAGCAGCACAGTCACAGGACCCAAGATTGCAGAAGTTTTGAGAACAGGTTGAAGCAGGACTTTGAATGGACTTGTTGATTCATGAAGATGGTTCGTTGCAATATGGTAGCCATTTATGTGTGCCAAAAGGAGATATTCGTGAAGAAGTTATGAAGGAGGCACACAGTTCCGTGTATTCCGTGCATCCAGGAGGCACGAAGATGTACCGCGATCTAAGATAGCATTTCTGGTGGGAAGACATGAAAAGGAAGATTGCTCGCTTTGTAGCAAAGTGCTTGGTGTGTCAGCAAGTTAAGACTGAATATCAAAGGGTTGCTGGTTTATTGCAACCACTTCCGATTCCTCAATGGAAGTGGGAACATATAACCATGGATTTCGTGACAGCTTTACCGTGGAGTCTAAAGGGCAACAATGCAGTTTGGGTGATTGTTGATCGATTGACCAAGGCAGCTCATTTCATACCATTTCGAGTTGGTCAATCAACGGAAGTGTTGGCAGAACAGTACATGCAGGAGATTGTAAGATTGCATAGAGTACCTGTGAGCATCGTGTCCGACCATGACACCCGATTTTTATCACACTTCTGGAGAAGTTTACAGGAAAGTTTAGGGACGCGATTGAAGTTTAGCATAGCTTATCATCCTCAGACAGAAGGCCAGTCAGAGAGAACGATCCAAACTCTTGAAGACATGTTGAGAGCTTGCATGTTAGACCTCAAGGGTTCATGGGAGGATCATCTACACTTGGTGGAGTTTTCATACAACAACAGCTTTCAGGCAACTATTCAGATGGCTCCATTTGAAGCATTGTATGGTCGCAAGTGTCGTTCACCCATTTGTTGGGACGATGTTGGAGAACGAAGATTGTTCGGACCGGATTTGATCGTGCAAACAGTAGAGAATGTTAATAATATCCGGAATCACATGAAGGCAGCACAAGATCGACGAAGAGTTGGGTCGACACATCGAGATGACCTCTGGAGTTCGCTATTGGTGATCTTGTGTTCTTGAAGATATCACCAACTAAAGGAGTGATTCATTTTGGGAGTTGAGGCAAGCTTAGTCCTCGATTCATAGGGCTTTTCGAGATTTTGGAGCGTGTCGGAGAAGTGGCTTATCGATTGGCTTTACCACAATCTTTGGCGAATGTTCATGACGTGTTTCATGTATCTCAACTCCGTAAGTATGTTCGAGATGAAACACTCGTGCTAGATCATTCGAAGCTGATTGTAAGAGAGGATTTGACCTTTGAGAAACGACCGATGTCGATTGTTGCTCGAAGAGAAAAGGTCCTTAAGAACAAGGTTATCCCTCTCGTACTTGTTTCCTGGGGAAATCGCTCGCATGGAGAATCGACTTGGGAACGAGAAGACGAGATTCGACAGAAGTTTCCAGATCTCATCCTGTAGTTTTATGTTTGTTTATCTTTTCTTGTTTTGGGAATTTCGAGGACGAAATTCTTTTTGTAGTTGGGTATAATATAACACCCTAATTCATTTATACCAGTTCTAGTTCATGTATTTCTTTATTTATGGTAATTTCCTGATTTGCTGTGTTTTGGGTGCAAATAGTGTTTTGACATTTGTATTTGCATCCGACCCGACCCGCTTGCTTGAAACCTGTCTTGATTCATGTCTATGATTTATCCTGACTTGTTACGTAGACTTGTACACTTTCATACATCCTGCATACTGACATTTTATCTGGCATTTGCATTTTTACAATATAACATTTTAAGTCACATAAAATATTTTAGAAATACATTGTATGGTCTGCATGATACCCCTAACACTATGGTAGCATCCGCACATCTTATTCTTGTCCCGTTCAGTGAAACAGACTTGTTTGGATAGCTACGCGCACGTACGTGCATCTGTTCTTGGGGGTATGCATTTTCGTTACCCGGACATTCATTTTTAATTTTGGACGTTGCGTATATTTTTCATATTTTGAAACTAAATTTTTAGACCCGAGCCGGGCGTGTTTTGGACTAAATTTGTATTTAATAGAAAACCCAATTTTATTAAATATAATATCTTTATTAAATTTAAAATTTTAACAGTTTAAAATTTAATATAACAGACAAATCATTTTCAATTTAAAATCGAAACGATTTTAAACAACTCTTTTCTCTCTCTTTCCTCTCTCCCCACTAAGTCTCTCTCCTATCTCTTTCTCTCTCTTCCGCTGAGTCTCTCTCTCCCCCCTTTCTCTCTCCTCTCGCGCTCTCTCTCTCCTCTCGCATTCACTGTTCCCTTCTCGGCTCTGGCCACCGCCTGCGCGCATGTGGTCACCTCCCTCCTTCTAATCTTCTTCTTATTTTCTTTTAAACCCCGAGCATGAGAACCCACAGCTCCTCAACCCTAACCCTAAGACTCCCTGCCTCCATAAACCTAAAACTTCATCTCCTTTTCATCCTCGACCTCACCCCCATCTCCTCCTCCTCCTCCTCCACATCTCCTTCTTCTTCTTCCCGAGCACCCTGCACCCACAGAACCTGAGAACCCATCACCACCCTGCGCACCTCCATCGCCGCCGATCGCCTCCTCCTCTCGCCTCCACCTTCATCACCTTCTCTTTCTCTTCTTCCCTTCTCCCTCCTACATCAAACCCCTGCACCCAAACCCCAGCCAACAATAACAACTGAGCCAAACCCTAACCTAACCCTAACTCCCCTAACCCTAACTCCTCAAAATCCCCTCACCGGCGCACCTCACCGCCGTTCATCTCCACGACACCATTACCCCTCTCCTGACCCCTGTGCACCTAAAACCACAGTAAGCTTCTTCCTTCCCTTTTCTTCTTCCTCTTCTTCTTTTTATTTCTTTTTCTTTTCTTTTCTTGTTCTTGAATCTTGGAATTGCAGAGATCGCCAGAGCCGTGACGTCGCTGCCATTCCTGACGACCCAGTGGACGTACCTTACCTGCGTGATCACCCTCTTGCATTGTTTAGACCTGTCCCGTGTGTCGTGCATGCGTTGCGACGTTATATCGACGTCGGACGTGCCGTGCGTATCCGTATCGTGATCCATCGAGGCAAGTTTATCTTGCTACATGCTATGTTACTCTATTTACATCCATTTGAAGAAATATAATATGTGTATTTTAAATAATGCATCCCATGTTATAGTTTTATAGTTTTACGACGTCTGTTTGTATCCATATCATTATTTACATATCTAGATGCATGCTAATTCATCTTGTTACATGCTAGGTATAGTATTGTCCATCCACATGAGTAAAGTGTTACCCGTTTATCGCATTGTGCATCCATATTACAATTTTACAGTTTTCGGATACCCGTTTGCATCCATATCAATTAAAATATATATAACTGCATCTATAGATCATATGAATTCATGTTATTATTATAGTAACACCCCATGTGCATCCTACATAGTAATGGAACTATAATTGCAACCCCTAATAGTTAATTATGCATCCATGTTTTATTGTGCACCCATACCATTAATTCTTTATATCCAGTTGCATGCCATGTTATATTAACTCATATTATTGTTACATTAGTACCCCATTCTTGATATTGTGCATCCTACTTAGTCATGGTATAACCCCTAGTAAATATTTGTGCATCCATGCTTTTACCGTGCATCCGTACTTGCTACAGTTTTATTATGAGCATCCGCTTGACACATGTGCACTACCTGTTATGACCTGATATATCATTACTTGACTTGATACCTGATCTTGTTATTAATGCCGACAATCTTGACCTGTTGTCCCTACGGACATATCCTGTTGTCCATTTAGACAAATTTGTACCTCCTTGATCCTGTGTTGGCATTAGCTCCAGATTTATCAATACCTGACTTGAACACATATCCTTGGGGGTATGGGGAAATCAAAAGTGTAAACTAAAGTGTAATTTAAAAGGGTATTACTTGATCCGTGGTCCCAGGGGGTAACGGGACAGAGCCATTCGTGACTCTTATATATTCTTGATCCATGGTCCCGAGGGGTAACAGGACAAAACCACTCTTGGTTCACATATTCCTGATCCGTGGTCCCGGGGGGTAACGGGACATATCCTTTGAGTTACATGGAGGATTACATTAATTTATTTCGAACAACTTTAGAATAGATAACCCAGTAGTACAGTTTAGATTGATCACTGCACGTCACATATATTGATACACTTCACTGTTCTATATCCGTGTTTTACTTATTACACTCATGTTACTGTTTATAATTCATGCTTGCATATCTCGTGTATCCTATTCATTTATTATAGTTTGATATCATGACGC
Source organism: Agapanthus africanus (assembly GCA_030015575.1). Classification (NCBI taxonomy): domain Eukaryota; kingdom Viridiplantae; phylum Streptophyta; class Magnoliopsida; order Asparagales; family Amaryllidaceae; genus Agapanthus; species Agapanthus africanus. The sequence goes on from JASDDO010000016.1 coordinate 413,199,912, forward strand.
ATTGACGTCTGGGTTTTGCATGGCCCAGATCCTTTATCTCTGTCGTAGGCAGTTCAGGTGTATTTTGACCAACAAATCGAGCAGTTAAGATCTTGTTAGTTGCTAGCTAGTTTAGTTTTATTTCGCATTTTCATTCCTGATGTGAGCCCGTATTATGGGACGTACTTTCCAGATTATTATTGTTTATTGGATCTATTGCTTCCGCATATTATTTCTTAACTCCTTATTCCTGGCTCATGGACATGTACTAGATAGTTTCTTTTATTTTTCCTGTTCTTGATATCTCCAGACAGCCGTAATGTGACTGTGGAGGGATGTTTCCTAGCCACAGGTAGCATGGTTGGTGATTAGTCGAAAATATTGCAATTTTAACACATCAATTTCCCTACTATTTGCAATCATCTAAAGGTGTTCGGTATGAATATGGCACATATTAGCAATTTGTCTGTAAAATACCAAATAACATGTGTTTGTAAAATACCAAATAACATGTGTTATATATTATAACCGGCATTTTGAGGGAAATTGATTGTTTATTATTGCACGCATGATCTTTGTATATCGCAACACTTGTCTCGAGAATGTGTGCAGGAAATTCCAGGTAAAAGAGCCGAAACTGTTAAAAGTGCTGATAAAAATACGCCAAGTCCAAGTCTTATAATCTGGCAGTGAACAAGAAAGTATAAAATATTCCAGACATCAGAAAAATACCATGAGGCCAACACAAAAGCAGCACAGGAATTTCTATACATCGATGTCACCAAACGGCCGCGGATCCGCGGTCGAATGGGCCTATTCGCGGCGGATCCGTGGCCCTGAAGACACATCAGCGGCAGAACACTATGTCAGAAGTCTCCTTCCACTGGCCAAACTTCTTCAAGGCATTTCGGTCTCCAGATATCTCCGGAAGCTTCTTCCCTAACAGTCAAGCTTCTTGTACAAGCCTAATACCTTCAAGCTTCTCAAGCAAGCTAGCTAAATCTAGAAGGTTCTCCTCAACAACTAAGCTTCTCAAGCAAGCTAGCTAACTACCTAAATCTACAAGTGTAACGTTTTAAAAATAAATAAATAAATAAAATCCTTTAGGTGAATTTTCTAATTTTCGGTAAAATAAACCGTATTTTCCGTAAAATTTAACTATAAATTATTTTCTTCATAAATTTAAAAAGACCTATTTTAATTATGTAATTACTAGTAAAAGGTGTTTATTTAGTGATTTATAAATTATTATTTTACTTATATATTTTTCCTTAATTAATTATTTTAAAAATTAACATATGCTTTTAAATATGCAATAAATTAGTGTAAATTACAAATTTGAATGGGTTAATTTAGCAAAAGTGAACCACTACATATTGGAATCAAGTTGGTAACATGCAAAATTCTTTTTTCAAATTCTCCATGGTTCTAGAATTTTCCTTGGTTTTATTAGAAAAGAAAAGAAGTGAACAAAATTAAATAATTTGAAAAGACTTAAAGGAAATGGTTTCTTCATGAGACTTCTACACAATTCTACCCTCATTTCTCTTTCTCTCTCCATTCCACCTCTAGTGGCCGGCCTCATCCCATGGCAGCCCCCCATTTTCCAAGCTCATTTTTCCTTCAAAAATCATCAAAAATTCAACAAAAAATTCCAAAAATAAACCTCAAAATCAACACTCAATCTCTATCATTTTCCTTTGACCTATTTAGCATGGATTTTGGAGTAGGAAACCATTATTTTGGAGGTATATTTTCAAGTTTGGATTTCATATTGTGGAGGTATAGTTCTTATCCCAATGATTAATTGTTGTTAAATGCTTTAATGTAGCTTATTTAGATTTTTCTTAATTAATTATATTTGCAAGTTTAAAATTTAAGATATGGTTTCTAAAATCAAGTTAGGGTTTTTATTAATTGAGTGGGTTTATAATAAGTAGTTTAACAATTTTAGAAAGGAAAAATCTAGCATGGTTGATGTATTATAAATTGTTCATTCAAAATTGTTTAAATTAAACAATTTTGCTAACTAGGTTTTTATAAAATATATATATTGGTGATATAAAATTCTAATTAAGGTTTTATCATTATATTGTGATTTTAATGAGAATATTAACATGTTAAACGAATGAAAAACCTAATTTAGTTACTAGTTTCAAATTGATAATGGAAAATTGTGATAAATATGCTATTTTTGCTAACTAGGTTTTAGAAATTTCTTAAATAATTGAGATTTAAAATCTAATTATGGTTTCATGACACTATTAACATCATAAATTATAGTTTAATAATTTATTTCATGCAAAATCAAGTTTAGTTGTGGAATTGGGAAGTTTTTCTTACAAGGTGTTGAAATCGGATAAAATTTCAAACTAGAATTTTCAATTTAAGACAAATTAGTGTGATAAAAATATAGTAATGGTTTATATAATCTAGTTATATTATTTAATGAATATTATGACCATTAGTTTCATTTAAACATCAAGTTTTGAAGAAAAACGGTAAATTGACGTTTTCTAGGTTTTTGCGAAATAAGACGATTTGATCGATTTTCAGGTTTCGATGATTTAAACCATATTTTATATTATAAATAATGTTTTTTGAAACTAAGAGTTGTTTGTTGGTGTTTCATCTCGATCAATTGGCATTTGTTCACCGATATCGAGCGATATTTGGTTCTTTTGCATGAGCGGGTCATAGGTTTTAACCTATGCACGTTCGTGCGCTGTTTTGGTTTTGTCCGTGATTCAGTTTATGATATTATATATGTTGGTGTATAGGTACCCCTCACGTGGACTTCGGACGAGGAAGAAGAGGAGGGCGGCATCGTTTTCGGCAGACGAGGGCCAGGTGAGTATATGTATATCTACGGGGGAAGTCGGGTGGATGGCATTTAGCACTCCCGCAAACGTAGAATAGGAATATTACTTACTGTCATTAGGAAGTTGGACGTGACCTTAGATTCTTGGCGAGTAGGATCTTATTAAAAACTTTAGGCTGCAATAGACCGATTTAGAAAGACTTAACCAGAGAATGAATGCCTTAGAGAGAATTCGTAGGTTTCAGCTAGACACACACATTCACACACAGAAACTTGACTTGGTGTATGTTTGTGTGTGTGTGTGTCTCTCTCTCTCTCTCTCTATATATATATATATATATATATATATATATATATGAATGTGTGTAGGCATATATATACACACACACACACACAACATGTATATGTGATATAAAGATGTTATATGATACATGGGGATGAGACGATATAACTGTGCTTGATGCCGTGATCTCTTAGCTATACAGTCGTATTATGATGTTAGTGAATCGTTGGAAAATGAGAAAATGGATATGTATACATAAACGATAATAGGTGATAATGACATTGAGATATACGAGACTCTAGAATAGAACCCGGACTGTAATATGTGACTGAATCACGATATGATATATGTGTGACTTGATTACGATATGATATATGTGACTTAATCATGACATGATATATGTGACTTAATCACGATATGATATATGTGGCATGATATTTCTGAGGACTAATTGATGATGTATATTTACGTAGACAATGATATATGATTGATGATATTGGGATGTATGCGATTACGGTACAGTACCCTTGATCATGACATTATTTGATGATGATATTATACAAATGTTAATGTACATAGGTGATAGTTGACCCGTACCCCTATTTTGGGATGCCGTACGATGGATTTTACCGTACGAGACGTAGATGTGATGATTGATCCGCACTCTTGACTCGAGGAAGTCGTACTATGTACGTGATGCTATTGAGGCTGGATCGCCGACTATTAGAGATATCGACTCAGACTGTAGGTGGATTCTTATTTCCTATCGACTAGTTCCTTTAGTTTAGTTCCTTAGTAGGTTAGATAGATACTGGTTTAAGCTTGAGTCATATAGTTGTAGTTAGATATGTATATTCCAAATGAGTGGTTAATATACATTCATCTTTACATTCAGATTGTAATCATCAAGTTGCACGTTTTTATATATGTTTCTTTAGTCAGTATGAAACTCTGCCTGTTAGGACACCAGCACCATTACCGATGATGCGCATATTCTACGTACACTTATTTGCCGGCTTACACACATCATCATCGGTAATTGCTATGTCACGTACACTTAGAACATATTATCTTTTATTGATAGAATCAGTTAAAGGCTAGATCAATATAATATTGTGATTACTCTCAGGTGTTAGTCTAGACATTGTATTTATTACTTAGACATTTCATGCATTCACATTTTCATGTTATCATGCAGTATTGTGGGGCTTATGCCGATACTTATTATTTACTTACTCATGATTTTGGGATTTTGGATTCCTATGAGATTTCTGGATTTTGGGGAAAAACCGCAAGAATATATATAAAAACTTCTCTCTCTCCCCCTCTCTTTTTAAAATATAAGTTGCGGTTTTCTCGTGATGTATGTGTCGTCCACCATGAGATTTCATGTTTTCTGTTGGATTTCGAGACCCGATTCGAGGAGTGGATGAACCGTCTCTGGTACATGGTGGGCCCGGTATGGTACCCCGGGGCAAGAAGATCGAGTTGTAGACGATGGGCCTGGCAGGGGAAGACTACCTACCGGTGATGTCTGGCGCAGCGGATATCCGGAGGATACCGAACATTGTCGTGAGATTTGATGATATGGGCCGATCCGGACTGACGGAGCCCGAGGTATTGAGACTTGAGATTTACATGTTTTGTGTCGTTGCTTGATACAGATTTTCATGGATTTCATTGCTGTTTCAGATTACCATACAAATTTTACTATGATAAAGTTAAGGATTTCTTATATAGATATAATCAGATTTCATGGGTTATTGTTTTACATTAATGGTCCATGCATACTCATATACATGACATGTTACTACTTGAAGTACTGACATGAGCACTGAGCATTGTACATGCGCATAGTTTATTACCTTGCACTACTAGATGACTAGTGATATATTAAGTATATTATTATGACCTAGGACAGCGTCGTGCATTCGATTTCTTCTCGTAGATGTCTTCTACTCACGAGTTGGCAACTCACCCCCGTTGTGCCAAATTTTTCTACAGTTTTCGATGTACAGGTTTCCTTGGCAGCTTGCTGGCACACCATTTTCATTCAGGGTGATTTGCTTGGTAGGTTGGTTCATTGTATCAGGACCGCCGTTGTACTTTATTATTTCATTTGTATCTAGTAAGCTCCATCAACCAGACTTGTATTCTTGAAAGTTTAGAAGACCAGTTGTTTTTATTTCGATCTTAGAGTCGCGCTTTTATTATTACGGTTTCTGGTGGATTTGGTTTCTTTTGAGTTTTGAGCCTCGCCATTTGGCGTTGTATATTATTGTGCATTGTGTAGTTGTTTCCGCCTGTTGGCGTAGAGCTAGCTCCCACTTGGGGATACCTTTTTATTGTTTGTATATATTATTCTTGTTTGTACCCGTTTGGGGCCAGTTTTTACAAAGGAGACTCTGTCGAAATTTTTGAGAAAATTTGATGTTGCTTTTAAACCTGTTTTCCTACATGCTTTCCTTTACTTCTTCTTTTAAATGGTTTAGATTTCTGGGCTTCGGCTTGCTTAGATTACGTTATGCCTCTAGACGTTTCGTAATTTAAGTGCCGGTCACGTTCCGTACCTTCGGGTCGTGACAAAGTTGGTATCAGAGCGGTAGGTTTAATCCTTGCCTAAGTCTAAGTTGACCTTGGTTGATGGAGTAGGTGACTTAGGTAGAGTGACGTACCGTGGTTATGATCCGCGGAATACTTACGATATTCTACTCTGCTTAAGAAGCCTTAGGATGTACATTCCTTTGCACCGTATTCTATTCGTTCCTTTGATCTATCTTCGTCGATATCGGATGGTGGTTTCTGTTACCATGGTTGCACAGGCAGAGGAAGCTGCGGCTCAAATGTGATGACCATTAGGGTATCGTTTATTCTTGAAGATTGAAGCATTGTTTAGCGTGCGGACGAAGGGTATTCACATGCCGTCCAGACGAAGTTAAAAGGTTCGAACGATTTTCCGAAACCCATTTTCCCAAGTTTAAGGTATTCGGAAGAACATGCAGGTATTTCTATGGACCCTCTAGAAGAATGAAACCCTAACTCGACATAATGACCACGAGAACGCCTTTGAACCTTAGGGTTTATGGCAGTTCCGTAGTGCCATTAGTGAGGCTTGGGTTTGCCCTTCTACGGCTGGTCCACAGATGCTGGGGCATGTACTGGATATTTTTAAACTGTACTTGAGTGTTGAGCTCTCGGGGAATTATGGGATTTTGATGAATCGATCGAAAAGTTTAACGTAGACCGGATATCAGGTGAAGTGATAGATTACGTGGGAGACTATCGATATGAGTATTGCCGTTTGTAGCACAGTCAGCACAGTGATGAGGAGACGAGTCCTAATCAGTCGACATTAGAAAAGGCGCACATTGACGATAGTGTTTACGATTGTGATTTGGTGATTTGAATTTCATATTTCCGTTGTTTGGATTTTGGTATTTTGAGGATTTTGTTCCATGATTGGTATTTCCTATGTGTACATTCATTACACTCTATTCATGTTTCATATATTAGTGGTATTGATGTTGTTTTGTACATACCCAGTGCACTCGATCTGGTTTTATACATTTGAGATATTATTTGATTTCGTGCATATGGGTTGCATATAATTTTGACGTATGCTTCGACATAGTTTTCATGCATTTTTCGTATTGTGATTTCGATTTTGATATTCGGTGTATGTTTTTCGTGCACCATGTGCACTTGATTGAGATTCTTGCGCACACTTAGCTCACTTGATGCGATTTTGTGCACATCAGATGCACTAAATCGGGGTTTTGTGCAGATTAGATGTACCTGATATTATCGTCGTGCACGCCCGTTGCACTTGACAGATATTTTTGGTGCACACCTGTTGCACTCAGTTTTGTTTCTGTGCGTATTCATGGCATCTGTATTTGGTTTCGATTTCAGTGCGCACCGGACGCACATGATATTTTTATGATGTGATTAGGAATGATTTCATTATGAGCAGTATGTTTTTATAATCATTACCATTTGATTTAGAAACCAGGCGGGACGTGTATGTTAAATAAAAGATATATATGTATAGCTATTTTTTTTTAAAAATAAACTTCCGCTACTTATGCCGTGACACGTGCATCGCACGGCGATTTTAAAAAGGGGTTTTTGCATGCTTCTTTATTCAGATGTTTGGACGATTTTATTACGATGCGCACAATATATAAGTTATAGTTTTGATGTATATCATGTTGGTTTTCGTATTGGGCTTTGATATTTTATTCTCACCATAACTCCGATGATTCCGTTATGTTTGACGGAGTTTTGAATTTGAGTTACGTATTCGTTTTTCATGCGCATGTAAGATGTGTTTTACGTATTGATGATTTCGGAGCCCCGATGATTTGAGTATTTTGCTGAATGTTTTAGTAATTGGGAGAGTTTTAATTTAAATTCGGGGACCAAATTTCTTAAAGGGGGGAAGATTGTAACGTTTTAAAAATAAATAAATAAAAAATTAAATAAATAAAATCCTTTAGGTGAATTTTCTGATTTTCGGTAAAATAAACCGTATTTTCCGTAAAACTTAACTATAAATTATTTTCTTCATAAATTTAAAAAGACCTATTTTAATTATGTAATTACTAGTAAATGGTGCTTATTTAGTGATTTTTAAATTATTATTTTACTTAAATATTTTTCCTTAATTAATTATTTTAAAAATTAACATAAGCTTTTAAATATGCATTAAATTAGTGTAAATTACAAATTTGAATGGGTTAATTTAGCAAAAGTGAACCATTACATATTGGAATCAAGTTGGTAACATGCAAAATTCTTTTTTCAAATTCTCCATGGTTCTAGAATTTTCCTTGGTTTTATTAGAAAAGAAAAGATGTGAACAAAATTAAATAATTTGAAAAGACTTAAAGGAAATGGTTTCTTCATGAGACTTCTACACAATTCTACCCTCATTTCTCTTTCCCTCTCCATTCCACCTCTAGTGGCTGGCCTCACCCCATGGCAGCCCCCCATTTTCCAAGCTCATTTTTCCTTCAAAAATCATCAAAAATTCAACAAAAAATTCTAAAAATCAATATTCAATCTCTACCATTTTCCTTTGACTTATATAGCATGGATTTTGGAGTAGGAAACCATTTTCATGTTTTGATTTTATGTTGTGGAGGTATAATTCTTATCCCAATGATTAATTGTTGTTAAATGCTTTAATCTAGCTTATTTAGATTTTTCTTAATTGATTCTATTTGCAAGTTTAAAATTTAAGATAGGGTTTCTAAAATCAAGTTAGGGTTTTTATTAATTGAGTGGGGTTATAATAAGTAGTTTAACATTTTTAGAAAGAAAAAATCTAGCATGGTTGATGTATTATAAATTGTTCATGCAAAATTGTTTAAATTAAACAATTTTGTTAACTAGGTTTTTATAAATATATATATTGGTGATATAAAACTCTAATTAAGGTTTTTATCATTAGATTCTGGTTTTAATGAGAATATTAACATGTTAAACGAATGAAAAACCTAATTTAGTTACTAGTTTCAAATTGATAATGGAAAATTGTGATAAATATGCTATTTTTGCTAACTAGGTTTTAGAAATTTCTTAAATAATTGAGATTTAAAATCTAATTATGGTTTCATGACACTATTAACATCATAAATTGTAGTTTAATAATTTATTTCATGCAAAATCAAGTTTAGTTGTAGAATTGGGAAGTTTTGCTTACAAGGTGTTGAAATCGGATAAAATTTCAAACTAGAATTTTCAATTTAAGACAAATTAGTGTGATGAAAATATAGTAATGGTTTATATAATCTACTTATATTATTTAGTGAATATTATGACCATTAGTTTCATTTAAACATCAAGTTTTGAAGAAAAACGGTAAATTGACGTTTTCTAAGTTTTTGCGAAATAGGACGATTTGATCGATTTTCGGGGTTCGATGATTTAAACCATGTTTTATATCATAAATAATGAGTTTTGAAACTAAGAGTTGTTTCTTGGTGTTTTATCTCGATCAATCGGCATTTGTAAGCCGATATCGAGCGATATTTGGTTCTTTTGCATGAGCGGGTCATAGGTTTTAACCTATGCACCTTCGTGCCCTGTTTTGGTTTTGTCCGTGATTCAGTTTACGATATTATATATGTTGGCATATAGGTACCCCTCACGTGGACTTCGGACGAGGAAGAAGAGGATGGCGACATCATCTTCGGCAGACAAGGGCCAGGTGAGTAGATGTATATCTACGGGGGAAGTCGGGTGGATGGCGTTTAGCACACCCGCATACGTAGAATATGAATATTACTTACTGTCATTAGAAAGTCAGACGTGACCTTAGATTCTTGGCGAGTAGGATCTTATTAAAAACTTTAGGCTGGAACAGACCGATTTAGAAAGACTTAACCAGAGAATGAATGCCTTAGAGGGAACTCGTAGGTATCAGGTAGACACACACACGCACACACAGAACTTGACTTGGTGTATATGTGTATGTGTGTGTGTGTCTATATGTGTGTGTGTGTGTGTGTGTGTGTGTGTGTGTGTAGGCATACACACACACACACAACATGTATATATGATATAAGGATATTATATGATACATGGGGATGAGACGATATAACTGGGATTGATGCCGTGATCTCTTGGCTATGCAGTCGTATTATGATGTTAGCGAATCGTTGGAAAATGAGAAAATGGATATGTATACATAAACGATAATAGGTGATGATGACATTGAGATATACGAGACTCTAGAATAGAACCCGGACTGTAGAATGTGACTGAATCACGATATGATATATGTGTGACTTGATTACGATATGATATATGTGACTTAATCACGACATGATATATGTGACTTAATCACGATATGATATATGTGACATGATATTTCTGAGGACTAATTGACGATGTATATTTACGCAGACAATGATATATGATTGATGATATTAGGATGTATGGATTACAGTACAGTACCCTTGATCATGACATTATTTGATGATGATATTATAAAAATGATGATGTAGATAGGTGATAGTTGACCCGTACCCCGATTTTGGGATGCCGTACGATGGATTTTACCGTACGAGACGTAGATATGATGATTGATCCGAACTCTTGACTCGAGGAAGTCATACTATGTACGTGACGCTATTGAGGCTGGATCGCCGACTATTAGAGATATCGACTCAGACTGTAGGTGGATTCTTATTTCCTATCGACTAGTTCCTTTAGTTTAGTTCCTTAGTAGGTTAGATAGATACTAGTTTTTTTAAGTCCACGTTGCTCACCCCGGTTCTTACGGGGAGGCGGAAACGGCGAAAAACAATTTTTGGCGCAAAGGCAACATGGACTAAAACACGGATCTTTGCTAAACTACAAACTAGCAAACTACTAGAGGTGCTATCTACTATGCCATAGAAATTATACCTCTCGATACCGGTCCTTCGGGTCTTCATTCCGCTGTCCTGCTCGTCCATCCAAGCTCCGAGGATCGATTCGGATCTTGGTCACCTCCGCGGCCTCCTTGAGTCGAAGACGATCCACCCGAGAGTTGTACACCGAGCTCCACCTCGAGCCGAGGCAACTAGGGTAACAAGATCGCTAGTCTTGATGTCTTAGGTTATGTAGAAGAGGTAGATGGAAGTGTTTGTCTATTTGGATCCTTTTTCTCTCAACACATGCGATCAAAGGATTTTTTCAAGAGGAGGAAGATGAAGGAGAACTAGCAACCATGGAGCTCTTTTTCTTTTCTTCTCACAAGAGAGAGAATGAGAAAATAGAAATGAAATTATCAACTAAAGAAAAAGGGCACCATGGTTCAATAATGCATAAACACCATCATTACCAATCCTTTCATGATAAAGTTGATGGCTACTAATGACTTGACCATTTTCATAATCCAAAAAGAAAAAGAAATCCAAAGAAAACTCTAGACCTCTCATGAAGGTCAAAGTCAACTTTGGTCAAACGGTCAACAAAGTCAAGTGTGGCCAAATGGTCAAAGCAATTAGCCATAACATAATTATCAATAAAAGGATTAGTAAATAATGTCCCCGGCTCATAATGGTTTTGACCGAACCAACTGCCAAAACCCTAATGAGTCCGCCTCAAAATGGTTTTGACCGAATCAACTGTCAAAACCCTAAATGAGGCACCTCCTCCTTCTTCGCTCCTCAAAACTGTGCATAGACACCCGCATCCGCATTCCGTAGAATGCGAATGCATAGAAGACAAAACAAATCCATCCGTGCAATACTAGGATCCGGCTTAAACCAAAGCCCACTAGTATTGCCTGCCCGAACAGCATACGCACACAAGTGCACGTAAGTGATCGTAGCCCTGCCGTAAAACCATACGTCCTCTACACATTTCGCTCAGTGCAGGGAAACTCTCTGTGTGGGACTCTAAAGACTCGACACTACTCTGGCAGTGGGTTTAACCACAGACCGCAAGCGGCACTAACTGTACGTAACGGTCCCCAGGTAGATGTCGATAAGAAGGCCGATGAGGTAAACCCATCCGAACTCCTACTGAGCCTGTATGTGACAATCTCCGTACAGTCCGGTCCGTTTGTCTAAGAACATCGCATGGCGGGCCTAGAGGGTGGTAAACGTCAATCCCTTAATAGCGGTACAAGTCGTGTCGGAGTGTAGCCCAGAATACCCTGAGATAACACTGGAAACCTACCAGTATAGCTTGCCCTGGCCAGGGACTACTTATGTAATGGCTCTCCTAGACACAGCGCGATATCAACCCCTAATACCGGGAGAGACGAATCCTGTCTAACCGTCACTGCCTCCAAGTGCTTCAGGACTGCACCCAACTACTACCTGTTTGCACGACTCCTTTGAGCCGTGGTAGGGTAGTAATCAAAGTACAGTGGGAATACACTCGAGGTGACTAAGCTGTACTCATGTCACCTGGGAACTGATAACTGATGATAGGTATAATACCAACCAACTGTTTCCGACGAGTCATGTCCAGTGTACTCGTAACCTAACGAGCACCCGCATACTATCTCCAGTACGACGTACTGATGGCTGTGGGACAGACCATCTCCCCTGCTGGGATGAGAAGCGCATACGCTAGTCTACTCCGGAGTATCGAAGCCCTGTCTCGATAGTCCTACGACTAGGGACCTGTATAAGGATGTGCTTACAGATTACCCAGCCCCCACAAGTATGACTGCCATCACAACGCTGGTAATCAAGCAAAGATCCTAAGGGCTCTACTAATATGTATAAGCGATATGCTAAAAGAAACATATGCACATATTGAAGTAGAAACAAACCAAGTAGCATACTACCATTTTGAGCAAGATTGTCTATACAACTGTGAATATCCCAAGTTTCCATTAAGTAATATACAAGCTAGTATGATACAGTAATGGCCTCTAGGGCATATACACTAACAATCTCCCACTTGCACTAAGGCCATGTACTGGCGTATCAAAGACCTATCATCTCGATTAGCCGCTCGAACTGAGTCTGGGGTAGGGCCTTCGTGAGTGGATCTGCAATGTTATTCTCTGAATCTACTCTCTTCACCTCGATCTCCCGGCGATCTATGATCTCCCTGATCAGGTGGTACCGCCTCAAAATGTGCCTGGACTTCTGATGGGACCTGGGTTCCTTCGCTAAAGCTATAGCGCCGTTGTTGTCGCAATACAGCGGTATTGGATCAACAATGGTAGGAACCACCTGAAGCTCCGTGAGGAACTTCTTCATCTAGACAGCTTCCTTTGCGGCATCGCAAGCAGCTATGTATTCCGCTTCCATAGTTGAGTCAGCAACGGTTTCCTGCTTGGAACTCTTCCAGCAAACCGCCCCTCCATTGAGGGTAAAGACATAACCTGACATGGACTTGGAGTCATCCTTGTCACTCTGGAAGCTGGAGTCAGCAAAGGCCTCAATCTGGAGGTCTTTTCCGCCATACACCAAGAACATCTCCTTAGTCCTTCTCAGGTACTTGAGAATGTTCTTTACCGCTATCCAGTGTTTCTCTCCTGGGTCCGACTGATACCGGCTTACAACGCTCAATGCGTATGCTACATCTGGTCTGGTACATAACATCACATACATTATAGAGCCTACCGCAGATGCGTAGGGTATAGATGACATGCGAGCCCTTTCCAAATCAGTCTTGGGAGACATCTCTTTGGAGAGGGTGATTCCGTGACAAGCCGGTAGATTACCGCGCTTGGAATCTTCCATACTGAATCGTTTCAGTATGGTGTCGATGTACCTGGACTGTGAAAGTCCCAACATCCTCTTAGATCTATCACGATAGATCTGGATCCCCAGAATGTAGTTGGCATCGCCCAGGTCCTTCATGGAGAACCTCTGTGATAAGAATCCTTTGACTGATTGTAGCATAGGAAATCATTTCCTATTAGGAGAATGTCATCCACGTACAAGACGAGGAATACCACAGTTCTCCCTACAATCTTACTGTAAATGCATGGTTCATCTGGGTTTTTGATAAAGTCGAATTCCTTGACAGTATCATCAAAGCAGATGTTCCAACTCCGCGATGCCTGCTTCAGTCCATAGATGGACTTGAGCAACTTGCACACTTTACCGCTGCTCCCACTCTGAATGAATCCCTCCGGCTGATCCATATAGACGCACTCTTCTAAATTCCCATTTAGGAAAGCCGTCTTTACGTCCATCTGCCAGATTTCATAATCGTAGAAGGCAGCAATGGCAAGAAGGATCCGAATGGATTTGAGCATAGCCACTGGAGAAAAGGTCTCGTCGTAGTCCAAACCAGGTCTTTGACAAAAACCCTTTGCTACAAGTCTAGCTTTATAGGTTTCAACCTGTCCATCTACACCAATCTTCTTTCTGAAGATCCATTTGCAGCCTACGAGTTTTACCCCTTCTGGAGCAAAGTCCAAAGTCCAAACTTTGTTGGTGTACATGGACTCCATCTCGGTCCGCATTGCATCCAGCCATTTTACCGAGTCACTGCTCTGAATGGCTTGCTGGAAGCTAGTAGGCTCACCATAGTCAATGGTGCAATCCTCTCTATCCCCGTCTATGAGAAAACCGCAGTATCTCTCGGGTGGATGAGACTGCCTACTACTCCTGCGGAGTGGCGTTGGGATGTCCGGTTCTCTTGAAACTTCTGGTTCTTCCAAGCTTTCAGTAAAAGCTTGTGGTTCTGGAATTTCTTCCAGTTCTATTGCGCTCCCACTTATCTGATTTTCTAAAAATTCAGTTTCCAAGAAGTGGGCATGCTGAGAAACAAAAACCTTTTGTTCCTCTGCGGAATAGAAAAGATACCCCCTGGAGTTCTTTGGGTATCCCACAAACTTACACAGTACTGAGTGTGCCTCGAGCTTGTCCGCATGCTGCTTTTTCACAAAAGCTGGACATCCCCATGTCTTAAGATACTTAAGACAGGGTTTCTTCCCACTCCACATCTGATATGGGATGGTAGGCACAGTCTTGGTTGGAGCCTTCTTCAAGAGATATGCAGCTATTTCTGGTGCATAACCCCAGAAAGATCGCGGCAACTCAGCGTTACTCATCATGGAACGAACCATATCCAATAGGGTTCGATTCCGTCTTTCCGATATACCGTTGTGTTGTGGTGTGTATGGAGGAGTAAGCTGAGAGAGAATTCCATTCTCTTTTAAGTAGTCCAAAAACTCGGCACTTAAGTATTCACCACCTCGATCAGATCTCAGTGTTTTTATACTTTTGCCTGTTTGTTTTTCAACTTCATTCTTGTATTCCTGAAATTTCTCAAAGGCCTCGGATTTATGCTTCATTAAGAAGACATGTCCATACCTAGAGAAATCATCTGTGAAAGTAATAAAGTATGAATAACCACTTCACGCATGTGTAGACATTGGACCCACACACATCACTGTGTATGAGTCCCAAGAGCTCACTTGCTCTTTCTCCTTGTCCAGTGAACGGAGTCTTTGTCATCTTTCCCATGAGACAAGATTCACAAGTGACATAAGACTGATACTCGAACGGATTCAAGTATCCCTCTTTATGTAACTTTGTTAACCGTGTCTCATTAATGTGACCCAGTCTACAATGCCATAAGAAAGCCTGATTTGTTTCCGGAGACTTTTTTTTAAGTGTTTATGGACACTGAAAATCTGAGCTTGATTTAATACGTATATTCCGTTTTCTAATGTACCTGACCCAATCAGATTTTGATTTAGGTGGATGTGGACCACATCGCTTACAAAATTAAAATCATATCCTTCCTTAGAAAGTAAGGATACAGATATGATATTACAAGTCGCACCTGGTACATAAAAACAGTTACGCAGAATCAATATCTGCCCAGTTGTCAGTCCAAGATGATATTCCCCTACGGATTCAGCGTACATGCTCATTCCGTTAGCAACCCTGAGAGTCATATCACCTATCTTGATAACCCTACGGTTTCTCAAAGCCTGTAACGAATTACAGATGTGAGATCCTGATCCGATATCCAATACCCAGGAGGTAGGGTTAACTGACATACAGTTCTCTATCACAAACACACCCAAAGCCGAAGCCACAACATACTTCGAATCCTGGCTACTGGCTATGCTAGCCCTGCAATCTTTCTGCCAATGTTCATTCCCGTAACAATAGGGACGTCCCTCTTTCACTACATCCAGTCCCAAAACTTCTGCCCTTCCCTTTCCTTCTACTTCCCTGGTTTCCTTCAGGGTAGAAGGTAGAGACTGTAGAATCAAGTCAGCATCTGACCCGTTCTTCAACGTGGTCTTCAGGTCCGTGAGTTCAAAATAGCTGGTCTCTGTAAGGACGTTGCCCCCTACAGATGACCTGATAGCCAATCTCACTGGAAGCAATTTGTTCGAGTTCTCATATCTTGCGATACGAGATTGCTCTCCATATAAATCTTTGTTATGGAGGAAGCTAGAAAACAAGTCCATCTTCTCGTGCTACCTCTGGTATGTATCAACTGAGGCTAACACGAGGCGCTTGGCTTTCGCACAGTCTTTTTCCGATGTGTTACGGATATCAATATCCGTAACAGGGGAAACTGGTCCTGAGACGGCAGGGGTTGGATTAGTTAAGAGGTGTCCCAGCTTGTCATGGGCAATGAACATCTGGACAGACCTTTGCCAGTCATAACAGTCAGATTCAGTCATTTTATTATCTAGATGTAACCTAGGTGTGGTTACTGGGTCGCTGCAATTAAGAGAGAGAGAAGAAAACACTTAGCATGATGCTCTTGCAAGTTTAGATTGGTTTTTAGTTTATCTAAACAGGATGGCTCCCACTGTCTCTCGAATCCCTCCTCAAACCATAAAGGAGGAATTAGTCGGGATCAATCTCACCGTACAATTCTTGCTTAACCGTTCAGCCAGGCCAGTGTCGGTACTTCGAGGGAGGTTTTCCAACACTTTCGCGAAGTTCCTTAATTAAGTAACCTCTTTTCCCTGTGGGCGTAGCCCCGCTAACACCTTTCTAGACACATACTTGGTTTATAGC
This sequence comes from Agapanthus africanus, assembly GCA_030015575.1. Classification (NCBI taxonomy): domain Eukaryota; kingdom Viridiplantae; phylum Streptophyta; class Magnoliopsida; order Asparagales; family Amaryllidaceae; genus Agapanthus; species Agapanthus africanus. The sequence goes on from JASDDO010000016.1 coordinate 413,216,458, forward strand.
ATTGATCGTTAAGCGAGAAAGTTCCCGAGGAGTAGCATATACTCACAGTAGGATCGGGATCCAAATATCATCGTGTGATAAAACTGAAGGACTCCTACCAGAATCATCACACTCCAAATGGTATACAGCACTAGCAAGTTTTAGTTTCTTTAGAAACTCCCAATGTGGATTTTTGCCCCATGCTCTTATGACCTTGACGAAGGTCAACAAATCATAAGTCATATGTCAAGTTCTACCCGTCATTGTCCAGGTTAATTTGAGCCCACCCGTACATACCCTTGACGAAGGTCAACAAGGTAATACGACTGTCCCAAACCAACGCATCTATCTATGCTACATATGAACACCCAACAGCTACCAATCACTATGCCTTGATGAAGGTCAACAAACATAGCTTGAATACTATTGAATATTCATACGAAATGACGAAGGGCTACGAATGGTTTTGGCAAAACCGTGAACATAGTGAACTTGATATAATCGATGGAACGAGATAGCTTTTAAAAGGAGTGGTTCAAGCACCGCGTTTAAAAGTTGGTTTTTGAAAAGAACCGAGTGGTTTTAAAAGTGTTCCAACGACTTTTACTTGGTTTATTTTCTTACATTAAATTTTAATACGTCCCATCATTTAATCCTACCATTGCAGAAAACAACGAAAATATGACGTACGCTTATGCCATCCGCATTCGCCATGGGGTCCCGTCATCACCCATTAGGTTACTTAACTAACGATAGAGCGGGGGATGGACTAGCGCGGATGCAAAACATAAACAACGCCTAAATAGATATCATATATAGATATATACATTCGTCAGATGCAATGATAGCCATTCCAGATCACAGATGAACACTTTGGATATACTAGGAATTCGCGATTCGTTCAAGCCTGCAACGAAAAGCGGATTACACGGTCGCGATGAATAGCCAATACCCCACCCTAGACCCCTACGGGTGCGGCAAACTACCCGCCAAGTACCCGAAGCGAAGCAACCTCCCTCAACAACGTGAGTAGGCCACTCGGCACTTCGAGATGCCCGGTAGTTTGTGCACCCCACCTTGGGTCTATCCTAGGAGGAAAAACAGTAAAAAGAAATTATACAATGGCGGCTACAACCTCATCCCGGATGTGCGGTCAAACAAATAATATTACATCAATTTACAAATTTTACATGAATGAAAGAAAAAGAAACTCTCGTCTCACATCCATCCGGCTATTCATCCGTGACAATCCAACAAGTTCATATACACAAACCATCAACATTACAGATCACAGATATGTATAACCCCCACTAATCGACGTATAACGATTAGTAGACGTTCAATACATAGATCACATCACAGATAATATCCATTAGCCAAAGTCTACGGAATATCGATCAAAATACGGATTTGTAACCACCCCAAAAATCAATTTGTTCTCTGGAAAATCTGGGTAGAAACAAACTATATTAAAAATCCCAAAACTTCCAACTAAGTACACTGCACCAAACTCGGTCCACGGCCGAGTCAACTCGGCCACGGATCCGCGGCAAGAAGCATGTTCTTGCCGCGGAACAGCGGCGCTTTGACCGATTCAGTGAATCGTTTTTGGTGGGTGTCTTTAGAAAACCGTGAGCCGATTTTTCATGTATGTCAAATAATTTTTTGAGCAGTATAAAAAATCAACAGAAAGTTGATTTTTCCCGGACGTGTTTTGTGATTTTTTTCCAATCGATATTCTAAATACTTTGCTAACTTGCTAGTTTATGTTTAGCTAGGCTCTGATACCACTGTAAGTCCACGATGCTCACCCCGGTTCTTACGGGGAGGCGGAAATGGCGAAAAACAATTTTTGGTGCAAAGGCAACATGGACTAAAACACGGATCTTTGCTAAACTACAAACTAGCAAACTACTAGAGGTGCTATCTACTATGCCATAGAAATTATACCTCTCGATACCGGTCCTTCGGGTCTTCATTCCGCTGTCCCGCTCGTCCATCCAAGCTCCGAGGATCGATTCGAATCTTGGCCACCTCCGCGGCCTCCGTGAGTCGAAGACGATCCACCCGAGAGTTGTACACTGAGCTCCACCTCGAGCCGAGGCAACTAGGGCAACAAGATCGCTAGTCTTGATGTCCTAGGTTATGTAGAAGAGGTAGATGGAAGTGTTTGTCTATTTGGATCATTTTTCTCTCAACACATGAGATCAAAGGATTTTTTCAAGAGGAGGAAGATGAAGGAGAACTAGCAACCATGGAGCTCTTTTTCTTTTCTTCTCACAAGAGAGAGAATGAGAAAATAGAAATGAAATTATCAACTAAAGAAAAAGGGCACCATGGTTCAATAATACATAAACACCATCATTACCAATCCTTTCATGATAAAGTTGATGGCTACTAATGACTTGACCATTTTCATAATCCAAAAAGAAAAAGAAATCCAAAGAAAACTCTAGACCTCTCATGAAGGTCAAAGTCAACTTTGGTCAAACGGTCAACAAAGTCAAGTGTGGTCAAATGGTCAAAGCAATTAGCCATAACATAATTATCAATAAAAGGATTAGTAAATAATGTCCCCGGCTCATAATGGTTTTGACCGAACCAACTGCCAAAACCCTAATGAGTCCGCCTCAAAATGGTTTTGACCGAATCAACTGTCAAAACCCTAATGAGGCACCTCCTCCTTCTTCGCTCCTCAAAACTGTGCATACACACCCGCATCCGCATTCCGTAGAATGCGGATGCATAGAAGACAAAACAAATCCATCCGTACAATACTAGGATCCGGCTTAAATTAAAGCCTACTAGTATTGCCTGCCCGAACAGCATACGTACACAAGTGCACGTAAGTGATTGTAGCCCTGCCGTAAAACCATACGGCCTCTACACGTTTCGCTCAGTGCAGGGAAACTCTCTGTGTGGGACTCTAAAGACTCGACACTACGCTGGCAGTGGGTTTAACCACAGACCACAAGCGGCACTAGCTGTACGTAACGGTCCCCAGGTAGATGTCGATAAGAAGGCCGATGAGGTAAACCCATCCGAACTCCTACTGAGCCTGTATGTGACAATCTCCGTACAGTCCGGTCCGTTCGTCTAAGAACATCGCATGGCGGGCCTAGGGGGTGGTAAACGTCAGTCCCCTAATAGCGGTACAAGTCGTGTCGGAGTGTAGCTCAGAATACCCTGAGATAACACTGGAAACCTACCAGTATATCTCGCTTGCCCTGGCCAGGGACTACTTATGTAATGGCTCTCCTAGACACAGCGCGATATCAACCCCTAATACCGGGAGAGACGAATCCTGTCTAACCGTCACTGCCTCCAAGTGCTTCAGGACTGCACCCAACTACTACCTGTTTGCACGACTCCTTTGAGCCGTGGTAGGGTAGTAATCAAAGTACAGTGGGAACACACTCGAGGCGAAGTGACAGTGTCAAGTCAGCGGACTAAGCAGTACTCATGTCACCTGGGAACTGATAACTGACGATAGGTATAATACCAACCAACAGTTCCCGACGAATCCTGTCCAGTGTACTCGTAACCTAACGAGCACCCGCATACTATCTCCAGTACGACGTACTGATGGCTGTGGGACATACCATCTCCCCTGCTGGGATGAGAAGCGCATACGCTAGTCTACTCCGGAGTATCGAAGCCCTGTCTCGATAGTCCTACAACTAGGGACCTGTATAAGGATGTGCTTATAGATTACCCATCCCCCACAAGTATGACTGTCATCACTACGCTGGTAATCAAGCAAAGATCCTAAGGGCTCCACTAAATATGTATAAGCGATATGCTAAAATAAACACATGCACATATTGAAGTAGAAACAAACCAAGTAGCATACTACCATTTTGAGCAAGATTGTCTATACAACTGTGAATATCCCAAGTTTCCATTAAGTAATATACAAGCTAGTATGATACAGTAATGGCCTCTAGGGCATATACACTAACAGTTTAGGCTTGAGTCATATAGTTGTAGTTAGATATGTATATTCCAAATGAGTGGTTAATACACATTCATCTTTACATTCAGATTGTAATCATTGCATGTTCTTACATATGTTTCTTTAGTCAGTATGAAACTCTTCCTGTTAGGACACCAGCACCATTACCGATGATGCGCATATTCGACGTATACTTATTTGCCAGCTCACACACATCATCATCGGTAATTGCTATGTTACGTACACTTTAGAACATATTATCTTTTATTGATAGAATCAGCTAAAGGCTAGATCAATATAATATTGTGATTACTCTCAAGTGTTAGTCTAGACATTGCATTTATTACTTAGACATTTCATGCATTCACATTTTCATGTTATCATGCAGTATTGTGGGGCTTATGCCGATACTTATTATTTACTTACTCATGATTTTGGGATTTTGGATTCCTATGAGATTTATGGATTTTAGGGAAAAACCGCAAGAATATATATAAAAACTTCTCTCTCTCTCCCTCTTTTTAAAATATAAGTTGCGGTTTTCTCGTGATGTATGTGTTGTCCACCATGAGATTTCATGTTTTTTGTTGGATTTCGAGACCCGATTCGAGGAGTGGATGAACCGTCTTGGGTACATGGTAGGCCCGGTATGGTACGCCGGGGCAAGAAGATCGAGTTGTAGACGATGAGCCTGGCAAGGGAAGACTACCTACCGGTGATGTCTGGCGCGACGGATATCCGGAGGATACCGACCGTTGTCGTGAGATTTGATGATATGGGCCGATCCGGACTGACGGAGCCCGAGGTATTGAGACTATGAGGTATTGAGACTTATGATTTACATGTTTTGTGTCGTTGCTTGACACGGATTTCCATGGATTTCATTGCTGTTTCAGATTACCATACAAATTTTACTATGATAAAGTTAAGGATTTCTTATACAGATATAATCAGATTTCATGGGTTATTGTTTTACATTAATGGTGCATGCATAGTCATATACATGACATGTTACTACTTAAGGTACTGACATGAGCACTGACCATTGCACATGCGCATAGTTTATTACCCTGCACTACTAGATGACTAGTGATATATTAAGTATATTATTATGACCTAGGACAACGTCGTGCATTCGATTTCTTCTCGCAGATGTCTTCTACTCACGAGTTGGTAACCCACCCCCATTGTGCCAAATTTTTCTACAGGTTTCGATATACAGGTTTCCTTGACAGCTTGCTGGCACACCATTTCATTCAGGGTGATTTGCTTGGTAGGTTGGTTCACTGTATCAGGACCGCCGTTGTACTTTATTATTTCATTTGTATCTAGTAAGCTCCATCAACCAGACTTGTATTCTTGATAGTTTAGAAGACCAGTTGTTTTTATTTCGACCTTAGAGTCGCGCTTGTATTATTACGGTTTCTGGTGGATTTGGTTTTCTTTTGAGTTTTGAGCCTCGCCATTTGGCGTTGTACATTATTGTGCATTGTGTGGTTGTTTCCGTCTGTTGGCGTAGAGCTAGCTCCCGCTTGGGGATGCCTTTTTATTGTTTGTATATATTATTCTTGTTTGTACCCGTTTGGGGTCAGTTTTTACGAAGGAGACTCTGTCGAAATTTTTGAGAAAATTTGATGTTGCTTTTAAACTTGTTTTCCTACATGCTTTCATTTACTTCTTCTTTTAAATGGTTTAGATTTCTGGGCTTCGGCTTTCTTAGATTACGTTACGCCTCTAGACGTTTCGTAATTTAAATGCCGGTCACGTTCCATACTTTCGGGGCGTGACAAGAAGCTTCCTTCATAACTACCAAGCTTGCAAGAGAAGTTAAACCTAGCTTAACTTCTAAAAGAAGCTAAACCTAATCAAGCTTCTAGGGGAAGCTAAAGAAGAAGGCTATATAAAGGGACCCAAGGCTTCAATGAAGAGGTTGTTTAATAATTTCAAGCACAAGTTGAGTGACACAACTTGTGCATCCAAACTCTAGCCCAAATCCATTTTCAAAGAGCCAAATCAAGACTCATCGAGTATCAAATCGAGCAAGAATCCAACGATCCTTTTGAAGCAACGCCGATCTTCATCCGAGTAAGAGATCCAAGACGATCCGTGACTCACGAAGATGATGCGAAGCTAAATTCGACGATCGAGTTCTCTCCTCAATTCTTGTAGTCTTTGAGTGAATTGTAACGAAAACGTTGAATAATAAAAGGTGAAGATCTTTATTCTTGCTTTCTTTATATTCTTGCATTGTGGAATTTCTTGATCTTTGATTCATTTAATTTCATGATGTTTGAGTAAATCTCCGCTTGTGGAGGATTCGAGAGAATTGATAAATCTAATGATGATCAAATCTTAATACTAGTCTTAATTCTTATGAGATTTGTGAATCTTAGCAAAATAATCGTTGATGACCTAATTTGGAGCGAAATGACATCTTGATTATTTCATTGCAAATTAGGGATCAAATGATTGATGATTTTCTTTGCAAGAGGCTAGATCCGAATGATCATGATTGAAAAGATAATGGATAGAAGGAGAAACCCTAGTTTCTTCAATTAATCCATAATCTTCAATCATCATCATCAATCTAGTTACAAATATTCAATAGATAAGATTAGGAGTTATTAGATTCATCATTAGCTATTAAATCAATCGGATCCTACAAGCTATTCTTCATTATCTTGATAAATCAAAGTGATTGGGAAAATTCTTGATTCTTGATTATAGTTCTTTAGTTTCTTTATGTTTTGAGAGATCAACTCCTATAAATCTTGAATCAATTTTCTTGCTATTTCTTTTATGTTTTCTTTTCAACTCAACTAAAACAAGATCGTGCAAGTCACACTTTCCCTGTGGACGATCCGCACTCGCTAACGAACCTACAATTGACACCGTTATTGATTGCGGTTTACAAATTTCTTTGATTATGATCTTAACACTTTTCTAAACACGACATTGAAGAAAAAGATCAATCAAATGGCGCCATTGCCGGGGATTGTGTGCTAATTTATTCGTTTTCGAAATTTGAGTTGAAAAATTTATTATTCCATCAGTTTTTAGATCAAAAATTCGTAACAAGCGCGTAACGATTTGTTGTGATTTTTTGCAAGGTGATCTGGAATCTGTGGAGCGAGAGGAAAAATATTCAGATCATTTCAGGGAGTTCAGTGAGTGAACAGGAGCTTCTGCACAAAATTTTGTGCAGAGATATCACTATTGCACCGCGCATCCCGCGGCGGATCCACGGTGATAAAGTTGAATCCCTGCACCAAACTTCTCAGGTCTGTTTCTGAGTTTCTTATCTCCTCCCTGCTCTGTTCCATAACCAATTTCTGCAGGATTCTTTGTAAAAATTCGCAGCGCCGCAAAAAGAAAAATTGTTGCGTGTTTGCTCTTGGTTGTTTGCATTTTTAATACGGAAATTAAGGGGCAAAGACCAAATTCAGATTAGGTGGGGAGTTCATTACCCTTCCTACGCCCCAGAAATCACAAAACTGCATCCACATCACCCTCATTAACTAAAAAAGATCTAAACATGACTCTAAGGACCGTCACGCTCACTTAGGACAGAAGGAGGTCATGGATAATCTATTGCTTATCCGCGTTTCTTTTGTGGTGTCTAAGGCAAGTGTGTCTAAGGCAAGTGGTTACTTAATTAGGCCCACTACTTACGTAGTGGAGAACCTTCCGCTTACTTGGCACTTACCTGGCCACAGGAGGGACAAAGAGGCAGTAGAGGATTTATCTTTCGACTTGTCTTCTGGAAGTCTAAGAGCGGTCTAGAGACTTGACCTAGGTGACCACTAAATTTAGGGTTGCTTGTGCATTGTTTGTGATTTGCATTTTTCAAAAAAATCCGTATCTATTTCAATACAAACACCACACTCATCTTTTCCTTAATTATCACAACGCTGCCGCTTGTGCTAAACCATTTAGTGTATGCTCGGCTGGACACGGGATTCTAGTGCCCGACTTGTCCGCGTTCATCCTATCGACTCCGAAGTCGGTATTTCTACGTCTACTTTTTCTTTATCCTCCACCACACCCACTTCGATGGACGGTTCTCCATCGAACTTCTTTACCACTACTCTGCCACCGTCTACAGGTGCGCAGAATCCGCCCCGCATCTCTTTCCAAGAGAGTTGCTATCCTATGCGAGGTCCTCTTTTAACCTGTCTCACCATTCCACCAGCCAATAGGGACAATTTTGAAATCAAACCCCAATACATCAATCTTCTACCCAAATATCATGATCTCGAGTCTGAAGACGCATATGTCTTTATTACCAAATTTGAAAATGTATGCGCTATGATGGGTACTTCACAGCTTTCTGTGGATGCTATGCGTCTACGTCTTCTCCCATTTACTCTGTGCGGTATAGCCAAGAAGTGGCTTTATAACACAGCCGCACATTCCATTTCGAACTGGGGAGAATTCGTAAAAGCATTCCTTAAGAAATTCTACCTGAATCATAAAACAGCTCGAGTCCGTAGCGAAATAAATCAATTTACCCAGCTTCCAAATGAACCATTCTTGAAGTGTTTTGAACGCTTCAAGGATCTGTTAGTTCAATGTCCACATCACGGAATCCCTAGATGGGATCTGTACAGAATCATACATGAGGGCATTAATCCTACCACAAAACAGACCCTTGAATCCATGTATCAAGGCACCTTCATGACTAAAGATGATGGTGAAGCCTGGAGATTCTTAGAAGATTTCGTTGAAAAATCTTTACAGTGGGAGAGTGTAAGTCAGTCATCGTCTAGGGGTGGCAATAACCAATCTGATGTTTCCATAGGAGTTAGACCTGAAATGTCAGCAATGCAAAAGAAACTCGAAACTATGGAAAATAAATTTTTAGCCGCCGCCCTAAATCTGATGCAACTCTCCAAAACTGTCTGTGGATGCTGTTATGATCCATCACATCTTACAGAAGAATGTCCATTGAATTCTCCGTTTCAAGGTCATGAGCATATCAATTCCGCTTTCCAACAAAGACCTAGAAACGATCCATTTTCTTCCACTTATAATCAGGGTTGGAGGAATCACCCTAACTTTGCTTGGAACCAATCACAAACTCAAAACAGGGTTCCAAATCAAAACAATTTCTAAAGGGCTCCTCCACCACAACAGCAACCACTTCAATTAAGTCAGCACCCCTACCAATTACAAAACTTTCAAAATCCGGCCAACACTTCTGCACCATATGAAAAATCTTTGAAAATGGCCGGTACAGATAATTCCTCTGCACTCGAACGAACCTTGGATACTTTTATGAAACAATCCATCCAAGTGAAGGCAAATTTTCAATCTTCCTTCGATAATATAATGAAGATCATTATCTCTCAAAATGAAAATATTAAATCGGTGTAAGCACAAATTGCACGAATAAATGCCATTGAGTGCTAGAGAAAATGGGAAACTTCCAGCTCAACCTTTACCCAATCCTGGCTATTCACATTATGTGAACGCTATCACCACGTTGAGATCTGGAAGAGTGCTTGACAACCATGTCGGTGAAGAGATTGATACCAATAATGATGAATCAATCGATGATACCTCGGCTGAGACTTTTCCTTCCACTTCTGCTTCTACTTCTGACCCCAGTTCGTCTACCCCACCATTTTTTCCCGAGCCTATTCTCCATTTTCCCTAAGGCTCGACACCTTAGCATACTTCTTCTAGTCCACCGAAGACAATCCCCACTCCTATTCTTAGATCGTTCCTACCCACACGATCTTCTCCAACGTTGGACCCCACTCTTATTGCTCAAGCTCCTTATCCAAATCAGTTAAAGGGAAACAGACCAAGTCCGCAAATGGAGAAGATCAAGGAAATCTTTAAGCAGGTTAACATCAATATCCTTCTCCTAGATGCTATCCAACAAGTCCCCGTTTATGCGAAAATTCTCAAAGACTTGTGCAGTAGGAAGAGAAAGACTCAAGTGCCAAAGAAGGTATTCATGTCAAAGACTGTAGACACAGCTTTTCCCCAACAATTACCTAGGAAACGTAAGGATCCTGACTATCCTACTATTTCTATTTCTATTTCTATTGGGGATAAACACACTAACCGTGCTCTACTTGACCTTGGCGCAAGTGTTAACCTGCTTCCTTTCTCGGTTTATGAGCAGCTAGAGATCGGAGAGTTGAAACCAGCTCCCTGCACTCTCCAGATGGCCGACTGATCAATCACCAAACCTAGGGGTGAACTAGAGGATGTGTTAATAAAAATCAGGGAATTTGTATTCCCTGTGGACTTTATTGTACTTGATACACAGCCTGTAGCAAACCCACGGAATCAAATTCCGGTGATTCTTGGTCGCCCCTTTTTGGCCACTTGCAATGCTATAATCAACTGTCGTAATGGCTCTATGACCTTTTCTTTCGGGAAGATGTCAATTAAGTTGAACATTTACAAGTTGGGAAGTGTACCCTCCGAACCTACTGCTCAGGTCTGTTCTGTCGAATTAATGGATGTCGACAGCAGCGAATTTGAAGATCCTCATGATACCGATCTAGACTCTTTTCATATGTTGTTGTTTGACCCAACTATGTATCATACACATACGGAGTCTTCCACCAAGTTGTCCGGTTCAACAACTAACACTGATTATGAACCGTTTTTGGAGTCTAAAGACCACCCCGCGTTTTGTGATGACATTATTCTTCGGGGTATCGATGAGAGTTTTGAGGAAATTTTCGCTGAAGAACTCGCATTTTTGAAAGACACGGGTGTTGAGATGAATCACCCTCAATACAATGAAATTGAACCTCCACCCCTTCTTCTGGAGTATAAAGAGGATGCGAGTAATCCATCACAATCGCTGAGTCGTCTCTCCAAAACGAGACCCAAACACATTCTTTCACACAACTTATCTTTTCCCCACTTCTTCTTGGCTCTTTTCAACTTGTTTTTCCACCAACCGGTGCACTACATTGATAAAATTTTTGAATGGTTGGTGTTGACTTTCGGTCTTTGCAAAGCTTGGCATCGACTAGTAATTTTGACCCCCTCTTATGAATATCAAAGCTTAACATGGTTTAACTCAAGTTTGGAGGGGGGTATAATCTGGCTCTTGAAAAGAAAATGTTTACTCAAAATGATGAGCCAAAGAATAAGTTTGGGGGAGGATTTTCACGATCATATTTATTGCCCCCATTAATAAATTTCCTCCCAGGCTTACAGGTTTTTGTAATCTAGCGGATGGCAACAGTGAGGACACTGTTGAAAACAAGTTTGGGGGAGGTTTGTGCTTATTTACGCATCATTTGCATATCACTTTGCATTAGCACAAAGCATATAAAAAAAATTCAAAAGATAAAAAACATTTAATATTTAATTTGATAATAAAAGATTAGATAGTGAAAAAAAATTACATCCAAAAGATTGGAAAAATTTAAGAAAACCTAGAAAATTAGAAGTTTTCTTAAACGAACTAGTAATAAGTAGTTATGAGCCGTTGTCCCAAGGGTTAGTAAGATGAAGGAAGTCACTAATCTGAGAATAAAAATAAGTCTGAAAAATAGTTCATATTCTGGAAGCCAAACATTTGAACGTTGATACCCTACTATACGCACTTACACACGTCTTGAAACTCGGGATAGTAGATGATACCTTAAAATGCTCTTGTCTAAAAGCCAAAGTATGAAGGAAATAAAAAAATGAATAAAATATAAAATGGTGTAGAAAAAAAAGAACACTGGTTTTGTTATCGCCAAGGCAACAATAAAAAAATATAGCGAGGGTGCTTCATCACCTAGTGCCATAGACCAACTGGTCTGGGAGTCACTGCTAAGCCTTAGGTGGTGCAAGACGGGGAAAATACTAATACACTGTATAAGCAAGCACATGAGTAATCGGTCAGTTAGTACCTCAAGAAGTATTAACGGTCGCATGAAAAATGTGTGAGCAAATCCATCTAAATATTCATTAATTAAAAAGTACTGAGGCAGATGGACAAGAGTATGATAGCTTGAATTGAATTCTCCGAGTGTAGGGATGTCTATTGCACACACGTAGGGGTAAATGATCGATGTTTGGAAGAAAGATAGGAATGAAGAATAAAGACAATGTTTTATTGAGGGATGATGTGATTTCTAACATCTTTTCATGACTATTAAGATAGGGCTCATGACAACTGAAAAGCTAGTGTAGTTGAAAACTCTAATTTTCAAAGTCTTTCTTTTACAATTCTTATCTTTATATGTAACTTTCACGGTGTTCCTTTTATTATGGGATTTTGTGGGTGCAATCCGCTGAAAACCCTCAGGAGACAACACTCCTCCTACTAGGGACACCTAGAGGTTTAAAGGCTTGTTGCATGTGCTCAGTGCAATCGTGTTGCCTACGAAAGTGTGCTGGTTAGTTTTTCTTTTTCTTATATTTTCTCCTTCTCTTTTTAATAAAACAAGTTTGCTCGAGACGACCAAAATTAAGTTTGGGGGAATTTGATCAGTCGAAAATATTGCATTTTTAACACATCAATTTCCTTACTATTTGCAATCATCTAAAGGCGTTCGGTATGAATATGGCACATATTAGCAATTTGTCTGTAAAATACCAAATAACATGTGTTATATATTATAACCGGTATTTTGAGGGAAATTGAGTGTTTATTATTGCACGCATGATCTTTGTATATCGCAACACTTGTCTCGAGAATGTGTGCAGGAAATTCTAGGTAAAAGAGCCGAAACTGTTAAAAGTACTGATAAAAATGCGCCAAGTCCAAGTCTTGTGATCTGGCAGTGAACAAGAAAGTATAAAAATATTCCAGACATTAGAAAAATACCATGAGGCCAACACAAAAGCAGCACAGGAATTTCCATACATCGATGTCACCAAACGGCCGCGGATCCACGGCCGAATGGGCCTATTCATGGCGGATCCGCGGCCACGAAGACACGTCAGCGGTAGAACACTATGTCAGGAGTCTCCTTCCACTGGCCAAACTTCTTCAAGGCATTTCGGTCTCCAGATATCTCCAGATGCTTCTTTCCTAACAGCCAAGCTTCTTGTACAAGCCTAATACCTTCAAGCTTCTCAAGCAAGCTAGCTAAATCTAGAAGGTTCTCCTCAACAACTAAGCTTCTCAAGCAAGCTAGCTAACCACCTAAATCTAGAAGCTAAGCTTCCTTCATAACTACCAAGCTTGCAAGAGAAACTAAACCTAGCTTAGCTTCTAAAAGAAGCTAAACCTAATCAAGCTTCTAGGGGAAGCTAAAGAAGAAGGCTATATAAAGGGACCCAAGGCTTCAATGAAAAGGTTGTTCAACAATTCCAAACACAATTGAGTGACACAACTTGTGCATCCAAACCCTAGCCCAAATCCATTTTCAAAGAGCCAAATCAAGATTCATCGAGTATCAAATCGAGCAAGAATCCAACGATCATATTGAAGCAACGCCGATCTTCATCCGAGCAAGAGATCCAAGATGATCCGCGACTCACGAAGACGATGCGAAGCTAAATTCGACGATCGAGTTCTCTCCTCAATTCTTGTAGTCTTTGAGTGAATTGTAACGAAAACGTTGAATAATAAAAGGTGAAGATCTTTATTCTTGCTTTCTTTACATTCTTGCATTGTGGAATTTCTTGATCTTTGATTCATTTAATTTCATGATGTTTGAGTAAATCTCCGCTTGTGGAGGATTCGAGAGAATTGATAGATCTAATGATGATCAAATCTTAATATTAGTCTTAATTCTTATGTGATTTGTGAATCTTAGCAAAAAGAATCGTTGATGACCTAATTTGGAGCGAAATGATATCTTGATTATTTTATTGCAAATTAGGGATCAAATGATTGATGATTTTCTTTGCTAGAGGCTAGATCCGAATGATCATGATTTAAAAGATAAGGGATAGAAGGAGAAACCCTAGTTTCTTCAATTAATCCACAATCTTCAATCATCATCATCAATCTAGCTACAAATATTCAATACATAAGATTAGGAATTATTAGATTCATCATTAGCTATTAAATCAATCGGATCCTACAAGCTATTCTTCATTATCTTGATAAATCAAAGTGATTGGAAAAATTCTTGATTCTTGATTATAGTTCTTTAGTTTCTTTATGTTTTGCGAGATCAACTCCTATAAATATTGAATCAATTTTCTTGCTATTTCTTTTATCTTTTCTTTTCAACTCAACTAAAACAAGATCGTGCAAATCACACTTTCCCTGTGGACGATCCGCACTCGCTAACGAACCTACAATTGACACCATTATTGTTTGCGGTTTAGAAATTTATTTAGTTATGATCTTAACACTTTTCTAAACACGACATCGAAGAAAAAGATCAATCAGTTGGCTCTGTCACGTGCCGATCTTAGCGCACTCTGGGAAGCGGGGCATGACAAAGGATGTGAAAGGTTGAAATGACTGAAAAGATGGTAAAGGATTTACCAGTGTTACCTTGACCTTCTACGGCCGCCAAAGTGTAAGTCTGACGTCTCGACACATTTCGCTGTGCATGCTGGTACATCGATGGCTGACGGGGTAAAGGTGGTCAATGTGGAGGTGATACAGGAAGAGCTAACCGAGTGGGTGGAGTTTGGATAGCTGGTCTAGTTGCTGGGGCTTTGCCAATTCGATTGTGTGGGCAAGTTCCTATGGTATGTAAGGATGATCCACATATCAGACAAAAACCGTTTGCTCGACGACAATCCTTGACTTGGTGTCCGGTCCTCTTACAATAGATGCAGAAGTTCGGTTCCATCTCGGAAAATGATCTTCCTAGCCACATAGCTGGCGCTGGGAGAGTCGGCCTAGAAGAGGCTCCTCCAGTAATTTGATGAGCGGGACGTTTCATACCGACCAACGGTGGCCTTCTCTTCTTCTTAACGACAGCTTCATAGCGACGGGATGACTTCAAAGCTGCTTCATGTATCAGGTATTCCCCCGTTGCTAGGGCGGCTTGAATCTCAGGGTCTAATCCTTGCTGGAAACGCCTGGCTCTGATTTCTGCAGTAGGAATTAGATGGACGGCGAATCTGCTGAGCATGGTGAATTTAGCATCGTACTCGTCCACTGACTTATCCCATATGGATCCTTGTTATAGGTGGATGAGTTCCATCTCGAAGTGCACGGTTTCTGGATAATACTTGGTATCAAAGAGATCACGAAAATTCTTCCACTCGATTAGCTGCTCAAGACGGCTCTCCTCGGCCTTCCACCAGACTCTAGTATTGTCGGTGAGCTGGAGTTTGGCTATTCTGACCCAAGCCACTTCTGGAACTTAAGCTACGGCTAGGTCGTCTTCAATGCTCTACGCCTATTTCTCGGCCTCAAGTGGTTTCTCCTTCTATAAGAAGTTCTTTGGGTGTAAAGCCCGAAATTGTTTCACTCCTGGTGCTTCTGTTTCAGAGCAGATGAAACTCTATTGAAAAAGTGCAGTCTGCTCCTACAAAATCGTGCTTTGAGCCTGCCGACCTTCAAGTAAGATTTTGATAGCCTCCAGAAGTATCGTTTGTTCTGTGAGTGGAGTGGTTACGGTAGGTGGAGATGGTTGGATGGTAAGGGTAGGTGGCGGTGGTGTACTTCCATCATTGGTGCTAGGGTTGCTGGGAGAATCCATCACCTCAGATAGAGAAGACGGGTTAGGATAGATTCAATTGAACTTGAATTGCAAGGAATGTAAAGTTGTTGAATCTCATATTTCTTGTTATATATTGCTTATGACTTCATGCAGAACTGAACCTGCATAGCCCGCCAACAAAACCTGTCACACCCCGCTTCCCAGTAGACGGAAGCAGGTACGTGATGAGACCTGCGGCGTATTTATTTCGAGAAGGTCGTTTCCCGGAATAAATTCGCTAAGTATAAAATAAGCAATATAAAATGACAAGATAATAAACATGAGATTAAAACTTCAACAACTTTATTTACATTCAACTTGATTCATATACATGATTTTTAACTAAAAGAAAATACAAGGGTTGAAATGCCTAAATAGGTGGCGTACATAAACAGAGAAAAGGTAACTGGTCTAAGCCTGGGTCTCGTTCTGCTGATGCTCTTACTCTGAGATGTCAACCTCTTCAGTTTCCACAGTATCTGACGAACATTCCAAGAAAACAGAGAAGGGTGGAATGCCCATCGGCGAACTTTGGCTCGGTAAGTCCCAAGGAAATGAAGTGAAGTATAAAGTGAAATGATAAGGTAAAAGTATATTATGAATAATTGAGTATATAGTTTATTGTGTCAATATGTTGTTTAATATCAACTTGGGAAGTTTGTCTAGCATGCAGTTTTATTGTAATACATGTGAGCAAGTCTGGTAATGTATGACGAGTAGATAAGCATGATGGTAAACAAAAAGTAACATAGCCGTGTAGTGTAAGTATAGTGAACATGCAGTGAATGTAAGTGACTTGTCAGGTCTCTACTTGGGTATACTAATTTAACGTAAGTTCAAGGGTGAATGTCAACCAATTTCAAGACTGTTCTCGAACCCAACATGCTGTAATCCAGGGGTAAGGAACCACGGGCCCGAATCAAGTGTTAGTAATGGGACTTCAACCTAGTGTTGAAGTATTCCAAACTCAACAGGCTGTAATCCAGGAGCAAGGAAACACGTGCCCTCAGGATATCTTGCTTGTGTTAGTAGACATGGATTCACGATCTAATGGGACTTCTGAGATTTTGTTGGATTCACACATGAACTACCCCAGCACCCCGTATACGATAAATTACAAGTATTATTTACAGGCCTTGCTCGAATCCATGAATACATCAAGTGTCCTGATAGAGTTCATGTCGATATCGAGTATTCATGTCAAGTATGCATGTATTCATGTCAAGTTGTATTCATGGTTCGAGTCAAGTCGAGTCATGTTTGCATGTTGATATTGTTCTGTTATTCAAGTTCAGTTTCAAGATTGCATGTTAGAATTTAGGTTCATGTTTGAATTGGAGTTATAGTCATGTTTGGATGTATTCAGATTAGACTGAGACTCAGATTGAGTCAGACACTTAAACAGAATTTGGATCCTGAATTAGGTTTAGAAGTTATCGGTAACTGTTGCACATGGACGGTAGGATTTGTGTCTTTTTCAAAGACAATTACCATTTGATAACCCCGTTTTAGTTGTCTACCTTAAATAGGCAATCACCCACTTTCTTCGGCTCTCTGAGGCTCAAGAGAATTGGTCCCGCTTAAACTTATATTTACATTCTAATTTAATATAACTTGAGGGGGTTTTATGACAAATATTTTTGGTATAATTTCAAAATAAATCTCAAGTATTTATTTATGTTATTTAGAATTGTCATGGATGTGAATTTTATATAATGAGGTGTGTGTGTGTATTGAATAGTTCAAAGTATTTTAGTGTAAACTTGACTTGAATGAAATTTTGATGGTATTTTCATGAAAGTTGTAATTCTTTCTTTTGTTTAGAAAAACATGTAATTTATTATATATTTAAAATAGATAGTTTGATAATATTTATATATAATAATTAAAAATAAAATTTATTTATTAAATAGAAAATCACGTTTTTCTTAAAAATTGTATTAAAATTCTATCAAGATCGTATGCTCCGTAAGCAGGTCTGCATCTCGTCCTACTAGTCCGATGGATGTGCGTAACCCGCACCAACCGAATCAGGTTCCCCAAAAATCGGTTGTAGAGACATAATCGCAAGAAATTTAAATAACACAATTTTAAAAATACGGTTTTTAATAGTTTATGGTATTTTGATGTAAAAGTCATATTTGCCACAAAATTGTTGTTCAAGGGAATCGTGCTATGTCAAGATGCATGTTTGTGAGAGGTAGGTCATTATCTCATGAGATTTTTCTAAGGGTAATATAAGCAAGAATGATTAAATGATGTCATATGTAACTTCATGGTATTTAAGCGTAAAACTTAATAAAAGTTGTTTTTCATGGAGTTTTAAATTGAAACTTGTTTCTAAAAATTGTTTAATGATTAACAAGCAAGGTTTGATAATTTAGTTGATTGGTTCTTAAGAAAAATTGCAATTCTAAAGAGAATAGAATTAAAAAATCGGTATAGCTCCACTTACCGATGTGATTTGAAAAGGTGAAGTTTTATAATAGAAAGAGAAGTATAGAGGTGGAACTTACTAGCCTAGAGAAGAGAGGGGAGGTTTAGGAAAAGGTTGGTGGCTTCGTGGAGTCACGGGGTCGCCGAAAACGTCTTGTCAAGTCAGTGAAGCGTAGCGGAACGGATAGGAAAGTGAACGAAGTGAACGATTGAGTTTCACGGCCGAAAAATGACCTAGTGTTAACTCCACTTGTACTCTTCTTTGACTTGGAAATTTTTTAGAATTTTAACAAGAAATTTCAGAATGAAGAGGGCCGGGGTATGATGTTGTATTTATAAGGTAAAATTAGGGTTTTGGGAATTGAAAAGAGAATTAAAATGTATTAAAGTTTGGATTAAAAAGGTGAATTAACACACTCTGGATAAATGCAGGGAAATCAAGCAGCATGGGGGTAATGGGGTAGGCCAAGAGGTGTAGTGTGCAGAGTTTGGGGGCATTTGCTACGGGGATGCCCGACGGAGCCGGCCTAATGCCAAATCTCGCCGGCCAACTGTAGGGGGTAGGGCTCTGGATCGATGCCATGTGTCCTAGTCTGTATAAATATTCTTTTGCATATGTTTATTTAATCTGACTTTTCATCTTTACGTGCATTGTACGTGTAAACTTTTGGGCTTCCAAAAAGTTTACAAGAAAAGTCTTTAAAACTATATGTGGCTGATGAGATTCGAACACAGGGGCTATGTCACAGCAATGCAAGGCTTTACCAATGAGCTACAAGTGCTTTCTTGCTGTTCTTAAATAAGAATTACTTTTAAGTTGTGCTCAGGCTAAGATACTCCTTTCTGTACTTTTAAAAAAAATTGTACAGAAAAATTCAAGGTTGTTACATTCTATTCTCCTTATAAAAATTTCGTCCTCAAAATTTGTAGAAAGAAGTTGTAACATATTCAATAAAAAATTTGATAACAGTGGTGGTGAAAGAACTACTGAAAGTGCATGAAAATATTTGAAAGAACGAAAGGATGTGAGGGTTTGAAACGGCTGAAAAGATGGTAAAGGATCTACCAGTGTTACTTTGACCTTCTATGGACGCCAAAGTGTAAGTCTGACGTCTCGGCATATTTCACTGTGCATGCTGGTATATCGATGGCTGACGGGTAAAGGTGGTCCACGTGGAGGTGGTGCAGAAAGAGCTAACCGAGTTGGTGGAGCTTGGATAGCTGGTCTAGTTGCGAGGGCTATGCCAGTTAGGTGTATAGGCTAGTTTCTATGGTATGTGAAGATGATCCACATATCAGAAAAAGACCGTTTGCTCGACGGCAATTCTTGACTTGGTGTCCGGTCCTCTTACAATAGATGCAGAAGTTCGGTTCTGTCTTGGAAAATGATCTTCCTGGCCGCATAGCTGGCGCTGGGAGAGTCGGCCTAGAAGAGGCTCCTCCAGTAATCTGATGAGCGGGACGTTTCATACCGACCAACGGTGGCCTTCCCTTCTTCTTAATGACAGCTTCATAGCGACGGACGGGCTGACTTCAAAACTGCTTCATGTGTCAGGTATTCCCCCGTTGCTGGAGAAGCTTGAATCTTAGGGTCTAATCCTTGCTGGAAATGCCTGGCTCTGATTGCTGCAGTAGGAATTAGATGGGCGGCGAATCTGCTGAGCATGGTGAATTCAGCATCGTACTCGTCCACTGACTTATCCCACATGGATCCTTGTTGCAGGTGGATGAATTTCTGTTCCATCTTGAAATGCACGGTTTCTGTAAAATACTTGGCATCAAAGAGATCACGAAAAATCTTCCACTCGATTGGCAGTTCAACACGGCTCTTCTCGGCCTTCCACCAGACTCTAGCATTGTCGATGAGCTGGAGTTTGGCTATTCTGACCCAGGCCACTTCTAGAACTTAAGCTGCGGCCAGGTCGTCTTCAATGCTCTGCACCCATTCCTCGGCCTCAAGTGGTTTCTCCTTCCCTGAGAAGTTCTTTGGGTGTAAATCCCAAAATTGTTTCACTCCTGGTGCTTCTGTTTCAGAGCGGATGAAAATCTGTTGAAGAAGAGCAGTCTGCTCCTGCAAAATTGTGCTTTGAGCCTGCTGACCTTCAAGTAAGCTTTTGATAGCCTCCAGAAGCATCGTCTGTTTTCTAAGTGGAGCGGTTATGGTAGGTGGAGGTGGTTGGATGGTAAGGGTAGGTGGCGGTGGTGTACTTCTATCATTGGTGCTAGGGTTGCTGGGAGAATCCATCACCTTAGATAGAGAAGACGGATTAGGATAGATTCAACAGAACTTGAATTGCAAGGAATGTAAAGTTGTTGAATCTCATATTTCTTGTTATATATTATTTATGATTTTATGTAGAACCGAACCTGCATGGGCCGCCAACAAAACCTGTCATGCCCCGCTTCCCAGTAGACAGAACCAGGTAAGTGACGAGGCCCGCGACGTATTTATTTCAAGAAGGTCATTTCCCGGAATAAATACGCTAAGCATAAAATAAGCAATATAAAATGACAAGATAATAAACATGAGATTAAAAATTCAACAACTTTATTTACATTCAACTTGATTCATGTACATGATTTTTAACTGAAAGAAAATACAAGGATTTAAACGCCTAAACAGGTGGCGTACATAAACAGAGAAAATGTAACTGTCACACCCCGCTTCCCGATGTACGGACAAGGGGACGCGACGACGCCCGCTACGTATTTACTCAGAAGCAAACACGCTAAGAGTAAATAAGAAATATAATAAAGTACACAAGAAAATAACAAGAGATATAATTGAACAGCAACTTTTATTTATTAAAAAATTCCTTTACAATAAAACTGAAAATGTAAATACAAGGATAGAAAGCAATACCTAAACAATGGCATGAACTGAAAGTAAAGTGAGTACAAGTGAAGCCTAGTGGTCGTGTTGCTCAGTGGTCTACTCCAATTGCTCATGTCTTGAACTCCTCATAGTCGGGTCACCCTGACAACATTCAGAAATATGAATGTCGTCAGCGAACAATCGCTTGGTAAGTCTCAAAGAGAGATTGAGAAAAATAGACAGAGAATAGAACAGGTGAAGTTTCTAAGGTTATATTTGTTATGCTAACGTAGTTGTTTGTAACTTAGTACAGAATATGCCAGTATATACGAGAGAAGTCCAACTTACACCGTAGACTATGATAACCCGTAGTACAAGGCTCCGTCAATAAAACCACGGAAAAACTATAATGGATGTATAGTTACGTATTTTAATGACCATCTCATGCTACTTTTAACACATTTCGTGCCAGTCTAACCCTTTAAAACCCCGTAATGTCTTTTGTATTGATTGTATTGAAGTAAACTATAGATGTAAGACTTGCCGAAACCATGATATCAATTGTTCATGTAAACGGATAATGATGTAAATGGATAGTCGTGTAATCACGTCAATGAATACTCGTGGTTCGGTCAAATCAAGTTATATTGATATAGATGGAAATTCTGGTATACATGGATTCATGTTGTATTGAAGTTATCTTTGAATTATATTTGAGTATAGATTGTTTTTCAGTTTTGACTGAGACTCAGACTGAGTCAGACATTTTAGACAGAATTGAATTCTTGAATTAGTTTTGGTGTTATCGGTAACTGCTGCACATGTACGGCAGGATTTGTGTCTTTTTCCAAGACAATTACCGTATTGATAACACCATTTTTAATTTGTCTACCTTAAATAGGCTAGCATTCACTTTCTTCGGCTCTCTGAGGCTCAAGAGAATTGGTCCCGGCTAAACCTATATTTACTAAGGTTCTTATTGTAATTTAATGTAACTTTAGGGGGTTTTATGAAAAATAGTTTTGATATGTTTTCAAAATAAACCTCAAGTATTTATTTATCGTCTTTAAGGTTTTCATAGATGTAATTTTTATAAAATGAGACATTCTAGTGGATACAAAACTAAATTGAGTAGTATATGGTATTTTCATGTAATTTGACTTGTATTGAATGTGATGGTATTTTCATGAACTTTGCGATTCTTTTCTTTTGATTTAGAAAACATGGAATATTATATATATATATATATATATATATATATATATTCAAAATAGATATTTTGATAATATTTATATATATATATATAATTATTAAAAATAGAATTTCTTTATTAAATAGAAATCACGTTTTTCTTAAAATTGTAATACAAATTCCATCGAGATCGTATGCTCCGTGAGGAGGTCTGCATCTTACCCTACTAGTCCGATGAATGTGCAATAACCCGCACCAACCAAGTCGGATTCTCCAAAATAGGTTGTAAGGACTTAATCGTATGGAATTTAAATAAGACAATTTAAAGAATATGGTTTTGTAATAGTTTAGGATATTTTATTGTAAACTTGTAATTGTCCCACAAACTAATGTTCCAATAGCCATTGTGCTATATCAAGAATGAGTGTTGTGATGATGTAGGTCATTACCTCATGAATTTTCTAAAGGTAATATGAGCAAAACGATAAAGTAATGTCATATGTAAACTGGATGGTATTTTACCGTAAAAATGAAATAAAAGTTGCAATACATATTATTTTGAATTGAAACTTGTTGTAAATGTTGTTTTATATTTGTTAAACAATATAAGAAGAGATGGTTAATTTGTTGTTTAAGAAAAGTTGAGTTTTTGAAGAAATGAGAATCGGAAGTCGGAATAACTCCACTTACGACGAGTTTTGAAAAGAGAGTGTTTTAGATTAGAAATGAAGGAGGGGACATGAACTTACTGGTTTAGAGAAGAGAGGGGAGGTAGAGAGAACTTTTGAAAGCGGTGTGGAGTCGCGGTTGCTGGGTTCCCTAGTGTCGCCGCTGGGTTTCGGGAGGCATCGACCATGCCGTTTTCAAAAAATTAGCGCGCTAGAGAACCCTAACTTAGAATCTTTAACTAGAGAATTAGACGACAAGCATGTAAACATCTTTACATCTAAGTGAACAAGGAATACAACATTTGTAAACCGGACCTTCACTTCAATAGCTCCGTGTAATAGTCCCTTCGCTCCAAGTAGTGATCTCCCGGACTCTAGTGAGGCTCCACAAGGTGAAATGAACAAACTTGCTTGAAGTCTTCGAGGTCGAAAATGATCTACGTTGAGGAGACACTAACTTAAGTTATCTCTTCACTAAGTGATGAACTAGTGAAGAAACAACCCAATCTAAATGGCTAGTAGAGAAGAGCTTGATTAAGTAGGAATTTTGCTCACTTTAGAAATTATTTTCTCACTATTTTTCTTCACCTCCCAAAAGGCTAGTGAGCTTGAAGAAGGAGATGAAGAAGACAACCATGAAATGAAGCAAGTGAAGAATGAATCAAATGGTGAGAATTGCAACCATGGGTGAGTTAGTGTCATACACTAACTCATGTAGAGAATAAATCATGGCTAACAATAATGGTTGGGTTAATAAATCTCTTCAAGTAAAACAAAATGAGTGGACTTGGTCAATGGTTCCACAAGCTTCTACAAGCTTCAACCATGTGACATTTTCCAACTAATTTGATTTACTTTAAATAAATAAAACCCATCATTATTATAAGCATGGTGTGAGTCTCATACACCCATGTAGCATGTGGCATCAAGCATGACACAAAAGATGTATATTAATATATATCACATATATACTAAGTGTACAATAGTGAGAAAAAGAAATCTTAAGTGAGATAATATTAGTTAATTTAAGATAATATATCAAATATTAAATTAAATATTAAATTATTAAACCAACACTTGATTTAATAATCCGGCTAAATCATATACAACCGACTAATATCAAATGTATCAACTTGTCGAATCAACACTTGATTCGACAGCCCGGTTATATCACATATAACAAACCGATATCACGTATCGCGAGAATAGAATATGGTATCACATACGCGTATTAATCTCGGTCCCGCACATATCACATATGCGCTCCTACTTCGTTTCGCTTGAGCCAGGAAACCTCTGTGTAGGACTCTAAAGACTCGTCAATACGCCGGCAGTAGGTGGTGATCATATTAGTCACCCACAAGCCGCAAGTGGTCTGCTAAACGTAACGGCCACTCGGGTATTGAGCGATCAGAAGATCAACAAGCAAGCCTACTCATACTCCAGCGAATCCAATCAGTAACACTACCATATAGTCCGGTCTCTTCGTCTGATATGTCGCATATCACAGCCTGGGGGTGGTATAATGTCAGACCACAATAGCCTGATAAGTCATGCCGATGTGAGGTCCATAATGGTTCGAGAAACTACTGATAACACTTACCAGTAGATCTCAGCAACCCTGACCATGGATTTCTTGTTATGGCCAATCAAGTATAGCGCAACATCAACCCCCAATACCGGGAGAGACGAAATCCCCTCCTATCGCTCATTGCCTCCATATGACTCGGGACTGTACCCAAAAACCACCGTTTTGCACGATCTCTTGAACGTGGTAAGGTGGAAATCAAAACACAATGGGAATCACACAAGACTCTATGACGATCTCGGTCGACAGACTAACCTGTACCAGTGTCACCAGAGAACTGTTATCTGACGATAGGTATAATACCATCTAGGAGTTCTTGGCGAGTCCGTTCAGTGTACCCAGTCTCCACTGAGCACCCGTATACCTCTTCTGATGTCAAACACTAATGGATGTGGGATCATCCATCGCCCATCGTATGGGTCAAGAAGCGTATACGCTAGTCTACTCTGGAATATCGATGCCCTGTCTCGATACTCCCACGACTAGGAACATTTGAAGGATGTACTTACCGACTACCCTGGTCCCTACTAGTATGATCTGCATCATAATCCTGGTAGTCAAGTACTCATCCTAAGGGCTTTATCAACATGTAATAGAGAGACAATAAGTGTACATGTTAAGATAAAGTGCAATAAGATAGCAAACTATCATGTCGAGCAAGAAAGTCCTCCCTATATATGTCTAAGCATCCACTACAATATACATCGCATGTACAGTAATGGCCTCTAGGGCATACATATAACTAACAATCTCCTACTTGCACTAAGGCCATTTGTTGTAGTATCTTATACTCAACGTCCCATAAAAGTCTCTCTAGGGAAAGGCCTCTGTGAGTGGATCCGCCATGTTATCCTTCGCGTCAACTCTCCTTACCTCGATCCCTTGGAGATCAACCTTCTCCCTGATATGGTGATACTGTCCTCATAATATGTCTGGATAGCTGATGGGACCGGTGTTCCTGGGCCAAAGTCACAACTCCATTGTTGTCATAATAACAGTTATTGGACTCTCAATGGTAGGAACCATGTTCATCTCATGAACAAGAATTATCCAGACATCCACTTTGGTAGCATCGTTGGTAGCGATGTATTCAGCCTTTATCGTCTAGTTTGCCACGGTATATAGCTTGGAACTCTTCCAACATACCGTCCTTCCACTGAAGGTAAAGACAAAGCCCGTGACTGACTTTCAGTCGACCTTATCACTTTGGAAGCTCGAATTGGTAAAGGACTCCCACTAGAGTTCACCGTTACCAAAACCCTAAGAACATCTCTTCAGTGCTTCTCAAGTACTTAAGAATGTCCTACACATCTATCCAGTGATTTTCCCAAGATCCGATTGATTCCTAATCACTACACCTAGTGAGTTAGCTACATCTGGTCTGGTACATAACATCACATACATGATAGAGCCTAGTGCCGAAGCATAGGGTATCCCTTACACGCGAGCTCTCTCCAAATCAGTCTTGGAAGAAATCTTTTTTGAGAGAGTGATTACTGAGTAAGTGGGCGAACCACTATGCTTAGAATCTTCCATACTAAACCCCTTTAGTACGGTGTTAATGTACCTGGATTTGGGACACTCCCAACATCCACTTAGATCTATCACCATAGATCATAATCCACAAGATGTAGTAGGTATCATCCAGATCTTCCATGGAGAATCCTCGTGATAAGTGGAGCTTGACCGAGTGTAGCATAAAAAACCATTTCCTATCAAGAGTATGTCATCTATGTACAATACGTGGAAGACAACCTTACTCTCTACAACCTTCTTGTATATACAAGGTTCATCTACCTTTTTGATGAAGTCAAACTCTTTGACTGCTACATCAAAACAGATGTTCCAACTCCGCGATGCATGCTTTAATCCTGATGGACTTAAGCATAGCCACTGGAGAAAAGGTTTCATCATAAACCATACCTGGTTATTGACGAAAACCTTTTACTACAAGTCTAGCTTTGAAAGTCTCAACTTTTCCATTTACACCAAGAATCTTCTCAAGATCCATTTGCTCCCAAAGGGTTTTACCCCTTCAGGTGCAACATTCAAAGTCATAATTTGTTGGTGTACATGGATTCCATATTTGATTGCATAGCATCCAGCCATTTCACAGAGTCCCCACTCGTGATGGCCTGCCTGAACCTAGTTGGGTCATCGTCTACCATGATGCAATCCTCGCTCCCACCATCACCGAGAAAACCATAGTATCTCTCAGGTGGATGAGGAACCCTACTAGATTCGCGAAGAGGCTGAGGTTCGTTAGATACTATTGAATCCTTTGGTTTCACTAAATCATCAGCTGTTAGTTTTTCCAGCTGGAACTCTTCCAGTTCTACCTCATGACCACTAATTTCTTCATAAGAAATTCTTTTTCTAAAAAGGTGGCATTCTAAGAGACAAAACACCTTTTTCTCCTCAGTGTGGTAGAAGATATACCCTTGCATATTTTTGGGAATCCTAACAAACTTATACAGAATTGACATTGCCACGAGCTTGTCCGGATTTTGCTTTTCAACATAAGCTGGACAACCCCATATCTTAACTCGTTTAAGACATGGTCTCTTCCCATTCTATATCTCATATGGAGTGGTAGGCACTGATTTGGATGGAATCCCATTCAATAGGTATGCAGCTTCTCAAGTGCATAACCCCCAAAAGGAAATAGGTAACTCAGCAATACTCATCATAGAGCGCACGATATCTTATAGGGTGCGATACCTCCGTCCCGATACACCGTTGTACTATGGTGTATTCGAAGGAGTAAGCTGAGAGAGAATCCCATTCTCTATTCTAGAAAATCCAGGAACTTCATACCCAAGTATTCTCCTCTTTGATCACATCGAAGGGCTTTAATACTTCTGCCCGTCTGGTTCTCAACTTCAAGCTTATATTCCTTGAATTTCTCAAAAGTTTCAGACTCGTGTTTCAACAGGAACATATGTCCGAATCTTGAGAGATAGTTGATGAATGTAATGAAGTACCAAGAACCAACCCTAGCATTTGTAGACATAAGACCGTATACATCACCATGTATCTGTCCCAAGAGTTCAATAACTCTTTTTCTGTTTTCAGTAAACGGAGTATTGGTCATTTTACCTTTGTGACAAGACTGGAAAGTATCATAAGATGAAATTTAAACAGATTCAAATATTCATCCTTATGTAACTTAGCTAGTCATGTCACATTGATATGACCTAGTCTACAATGCCTCAAGAAGGATTCGTTCATTTCTGAACTACTCCTCTTGTGTGTGTTCTATACTTTGAACTGTGGTTTGATTTATAACTTATATGCCATTACATAACGTGTCTGATCCAATCAACTCTTGATTCAGGAAAATGTTCACAACATTATCCTCCAATACAGAATTATATCATTCTTTAACTGAATAAAGAAACTGATGTAATATTGTATATCAGGTTCGGCATGTAATAACATCTGTTCAGAATCAATGTATTTACCACTTGGTAATACAAGGTGATATTTGCCAACTGATTTGGCTGCAACAATTGCACCATTCTCTAACACTTAGAGACATATCACCCAATCCCAGTTCTCTACCTTTCTGTATCCCATATAACAGATTACATATATAAGATCCTAATCCGGTATCTCATACTTAGGACGTAGAGGATACTGAGAAACAGTTCTTGGTAATGAACACATCCGAAGAAGATGCATCAACATGCACATTCCTCGAATGGGTGGCATAGGAATCCGGATATTCCCCCATTTCCTGCTCGGACTTATAATAATTATAAGATAGAGCGGAACCAACGTTTCCCATCTCAGTATAATAAGCAGGTTTGGTCAAACCATCTATATTATTATCTTGTTTAAGGCGTGACATGGTCGCTACCAGGAGAGAGAGAGAAGAAAACACTCTGCATATGCTCTTGCAAGATCATATTGGTTATTGTTTTATCTAATCAGGATGGCTCCCGCTGTTTTTATCAAATCTTCTTTCAAACCCTAAAATGTGAGACTAGCCGGGATTAATTACACCCTACAAGTTCACCAATTTTTCGGCCAGGCCAGTGTCGGTACTTTGAGGGAGGTTAAATAAACCTCATTTTGCCAGGGGCGTAACCCCGTTAATACCTTTCTAGACACCTACTTGATCGGCTAATTGTAATGTGTAAAACTCTCCCATGAGTAACTCTTACTCGCAGTGGGTATCGAGATCCAACTATCTTATAGAAGGTATGCAATCTCATTGCAAACTTCAATACTTGAAATTCCCGATAATATTTTACCCCTAGCTTCCTATGACCTTGACGAAGGCCAACAAACCATAGGCCGCTAGTCAAGTTCAACCCGTACATTTCATGATTGAATTAAACCCACCCGCACGACCCTTAACGAAGGCCAACAAAGTCGTACGACTACCCTAATCCAACCGCATCACATGCTTTAGCAGATAAGCACTAGTTAGCTACCGCACACTACGCCTTGACGAAAGCCAACAAACGTAGCACGAATACTAAGTAACACTTATCTGAAATGATGAAGGGCTACGACAGGTTTTTAAGAAAACCTTTTACGTAATGAACTTGATATCGTTGTAGAATCGAGTGATTTTGAAAAGGAGTGTTTTTTAGGCTTTTACTAGTTTTGCTAAAGAGGTCACTCCCGGTGTAGGGATCTCGGCTCTTTCCTCATCGAATGAGGTGCTGGATATTTCACAAATACCACTATGCAAAGCATGAACTAAAAAAGCAATCAAAAACAAAACCGAGTGGGTTGTAGCATCTGCCAGTTTCGCTAAAGAGGTCACTCCCGGTGAAGGGATCTCGGCTCTTTTCTTATCGAATAAGGTGCTGGATATCCTACAAGGAATACCACTATGCAAAGCAAGAACTAGAGCTACCGGTTTTTAAAACAAGATTCAGCAACATCTTTTGGTTTCTTTTATTTCATTAATCTCATTAATGAAGTCCCATCAATTATATGCTTCTAAGCATCACAGAAGAAACGAAAGCAGCAATATTTATTATATATCATATATATATAATATAAGCATTCGTCTCAGAATATCAAGTGATCACATCACAGAACATCAGCAGCAGAAGAACACATATGAAATATTGGATATACTAGGAATTCCGTGTTTTAATTAAGCCAATAAAAAACACGGATTCCACGGTCGCGATGAATAGCCAAACCACATCCCTAGACCCCTACGAGAGCGGCAAGCAACCCTAACAATTCTAGAGTTAGGAGACCCGGTCTCAACTCCTTGAGATGGTCTCCCATTGGACTCTAGAACCCGGTTACTTGTGCTCCCCTCCTTGGGTGTATCTTAATGCGGAAAAGTAAATAATATACATCAATGGTGACATCATCCTCAATCCGGAAGTGCCCCAATAAAAGAATATTACATACAAGTTTTTACATGAATGAAAATGAAAAACTCACATCTCACATAAGAAACCCCGGCTATTGTAACTCCCCACGCTCCAGTACAGATGGTATTGTCCGCTCTGGCCGAAACCGCACGGTTTTTCCCTTAAGAGCGAACCGGACCCGACCAGGGGCCACTTCCCAGGAGGTCACCCATCACAAGACTTCCCTGGCCCGAGCACGCTTAACTACGGAGTTCTCAAGCTCCTGTAGTTCCGGTTCACTTAAAAGGCGCCTCAGTAATTGAGGGTGGTATCATTATATTTATAATGCAATTCGGTCCTCTTTCGGAATGTGCTTTAAGGACCCAATCACATTGTTCTGAAATGGCTCCCTCACTCAAATCACTAAGATGTCCGCAACAGACCGCACTGAGTGTGGACAGAGCAGATCACCATGATGTCTTAAGACCGCACTGCTCTTGGGTATTACATTCCCCCCATCTAAGAACAATGGTTCGTCCTCAAACCACAGACTTACTATTGAGGGACCTGCATGGGCCACCATAAATGTAACGCCCCATGCTCCAGTACAGATGGTATTGTCCGCTCTGGCCGAAACCGTGCGGTTTTTCCCTTTAGAGCAAACCGGACCCGACCAGGGGCCACTTCCCAGGAGGTCACCCATCCTAAGACTTCCCTGGCCCGAGCACGCTTAACTACGGAGTTCTCAAGCTCCTGTAGTTCCGGTTCACTTAAAAGGCGCCTCAGTAATTGAGAGTGGTATCATTATATTTATAATGCAGTTCAGTCCTCTTTCGGAATGTGCTTTAAGGACCCGATCCCATTGTTCTGAAATGGCTCCCTCACTCAGATCACCAAGATGTCCGCAACAGACCGCACTGAGTATGGACAGAGCAGATCACCATGATGTCTTAAGACCGCACTGCTCTGGGGTATTACAGCTATTCAAAACACAACGATCCAATATAACATATCACAACAACACATAATATCGCATGTCATCAACGTAAGTAAATATGCGTATCCCAATTGTCGTTGACATATAGCATCGAAACCAGCGATACACCACGTATTACACTTACGGTCGCAGAAAAGAAAGTGAAAAACTACAAAAATTGGAATCCGCAACCATCTTAGACATCATAAACCCAATGTATCACATACTTTGGATTTCATGCCTAACCAAATGAATTCCTTAGACATCATATGCCTATTCCCTGATTAAAAATCAGGAAAAAGCTTCAGAGGAAGCATCACGTGCTAGCACGTGACCAGCGGCCACATGTTGGTACGTGACGTTAAAGCAGCGGCACAGAGCATATTTGTTCCCTAATTAAAAGTCAGGAAGAAGCTTCAGAAGAGGCATAACGTGCTCACACGTGACCAGTGGTCATGTGATGGCACGTGATGGTTAAGCAGCGGCTAGAAAACAGAGCGCGGAAGAAGAGAAGCCCATTCCAGGGGTCACGTACTTACACATGACCAGGAGGTCATGTGCTTACACGTGACCAGGGGTCACGTGCGCACACGTGACCAATGGTCACGTGGCCACACGTGACCGGCTATAAAAGCCTTATTCTTTGACAAAATTAAATTCTGAGGAATGATCTTTCAAATCTTTCCAAAATGAAAAAGGATTATTTGAAACCGTTGGATTAAAAATCTAAAGGTGATTAAATATCACCAATTTATGGAAAAATCTTGGACTTGGAAAGATTTCCCCCTAAATCTAACCGAAATAACAAAGAGATATCTTTGGATTTAAAATCCAATGGTGAATAAAATTCACCTAATAATCTAAAGGCCCAGATTAATGATGAAGATAAATCAAATCTCTCAATAAACAAATCAAATCTTTCAATGAAAGATTCACTAAAACAGATTGATTCTTTTCCTTCTCCCATAAATAGGAGCCAAAGGAGAGAGTTTGACACACAGAGAGAGAGAGAGATAGAGCCTTGGAATCTTGAAAATTCAGAAGGAAGAATTTGATTCTCTGCAAAAAGAAAAACCCTAGGTAAGAAAAGAAAGGCTTCAAAAGAGAATTTAATTCTCAAAAGAGTTTAACTCTTATATAAAGAAAAGAACTTAGTTCTTTCTCTGGTTGAGAATCTGCAAAGTGCACATCTCCCCATGAATTGAGAATTTAATTCTCATTGGGTTGAGATCCTGCCATGCAGATCTAAAACATAGAGGAGGAATTAAGTTTTGAGAATTTAATTCTCACAGAATTATAGGAATTTAAATCCTTTGAGATAAAGTTAGGGTTTAACCCTATATTATAGAAATTTAATTCCTTAAAAATGGGCAGAACTAGGGTTTAACCCTAATTGAGAACTTGATTCTCTAAAAGTCACAGGAATTTAATTCCCTTAAAAAAGAAATTAGGGTTTCACCCTATGCCTGAATTTAATTCTTTACATATATGGGGAATTTAATTCCTACAGAAAAGAAATTAGGGTTTAACCCTATCTAAGAATATAATTCTTCAGAAGAAAACAGAAATTTAATTCCTCTAAAGTTTATTGCTAGGGTTTAACCCTATGAAGAATTTAATTCTTAAAAGATGAACAGATCTTTAAAACATACAAAGAGTCAGAATCACGTGCTACCCCGTGACCTCTGTAAAGATCCACAGAAAAGAGCTTTGAGGCAACGCCTCACATGCCCCACGTGACCTCTGGGGCACACAGAGAAAAAGGCAAAAGAAACAGAAAAGAGCTCTAGGGCGCTCTCACGTGCTACCACGTGACCCCTTGGCTGAAGCTCTGACAGACAAACACCCAAATTCCCATCACGTGACATCACGTGATGCTCCAAAGTATTCAATACTTTTGGCAGAACAAAATAAAGGGAAGCAGGGCGCTCTCACGTGCTACCACGTGACCCCTCTTGCCTTAGTGTTTAACACTAAATTGAAACCTCTGTATCCGGTGTTTAACACTAATTTGCCTTAGTGTTTAACACTAATTTAAAATCTCTGTATCCAGTGTTTAACACTGATTTGCTCTAGTGTTCAAACACTAATTTGAAAAACTTTATTTGCAGTGTTTAACACTGATTTTTTTAGTGTTTAACACTGATTTAAAGTCTCTGTTCCCAGTGTTTAACACTGATTCTTCTTAGTGTTTAACACTAATTGGAAATCTCTATTCCCAATGTTTAACACTGATTTGCCTTAGTGTTAAACACTAATTTGAAATCTCTATTTCCAGTGTCTAACATTGATTTGCTCTAGCGTTTAACACTAATTTAAAAGCCTTGTTGCTAGTGTTTAACACTGATTATCTTTTAGTGTTAAACACTAACTTGCTAATCTTAATCCCAGTGTTCAACACCGTTGGTCATTAGGGTTTAACATTAGCTTTAGCCCAATTGGCTAAGTTTCTAGAGGCAAAGCCTCTCCTTCAATGGGCCAACAGAGGGCCAATATTCCAAACATGATTGGACTTAGCCCAAGAAGGCCATAAGTCCTTAATTCAGACTTAACTGAGCCAATGGGCTCATAATATAATTAATTGGTCTTAGTTCCAAATTGGGCTAAAGATCATTTAATCTACCTTAGTTTAAGGGTACATCTCTTCACTCCTTTGATACTTGGGGTTGTAGTTCCTCAACGTTTTCAAAGAGGTGACGGGTCCCGATGACCACACATTGATACGGACTGTGGGGTCCTTAAACTCATGGACTATGATGTCCTTAATCTTGACCGTGATGTCTTAAAACTAATGCCGGACTGTGGAGTCCTTAAAATCCACAGACTATGATGTCCTTAACCTTGACCGCAACGTCTTAAAACTAACAACGGACTATGATATCCTTAACCTTGACCGGGATGTCTTAAAACTAACACCGGACTGTGGAGTCTCTAAATCCTCGGACTATGATGTCCTTAATCTTGACCGCAATGTCTTAAAACTAACAACAGACTATGATGTCCTTAACCTTGACCGCGATGTCTTAAAACTAACGCCGGACTGTGGAGTCCTTAAATCCTCAGACTATGATGTCCTTAACCTTGACCGCAACGTTTTAAAACTAACATTGGACCGCAATGTCCTTAAACTACCTATGGACCGCAATGTCCTTAAACTACCTATTGGCCGCAATGTCACAAAACTAAACAACAGGGCTCCCTTAATTGCTCTCTTGTCGGATCTAAACGATCCCGTTAAGTTGATCTTATTCACAAACTGGACTAACGTATCCTTAACAAACGTTTAAGTCAATCTTAGTCTCAAATGAGGCTAGCGTATCCTTAAACCCAAACCCCCAAACCCAAAATCTAAGATAATACGGATTTGAACTAGTCCACGCCCTACGGGCGACGACATAACTCAATCTCCGTATACAATCTACGGGCAACCAAACACAAAACAAACACACACGACACGAAGTGATCATCTGGAGAAGGAGAAAGTTGTTACCGCAATGCGGTAGCGTAATTAATTACAGGGGCTTGCGTCTACAGGGAAGAGCGTCCCCACAATCAAAAACCCCTCAAGCGAGGGGGAATCTGACGAAGTCTGCTACATCGGACGCATTCGTTTAAACCTTCGATATACGGTGCCATAAATCAACTTGGCATCTTCGGAGAGGTAGACGGATAGCACCAATTAGCATCTGCCCCGAATTTCAGGCAAGAAGTCCGTCGCGCCGTCTTTCGGAGGGGAACAGATTCTGGCACGCCCGGTGGGACCTTTTCCTCTTTCCACTCCACACTTCGTGTGTCGTCTTCGCGAACGAATCGCGGTTTGTTAATGGTTGCCATTGGATTTCAAATTACTAAGATTTGGTCTTTTGCCTGGTGCAGAAATCAAGCATCAATGGCCTCCAACTGCTCGAGCTGCTCAAAATGCAAGTGCAACCAACGCTCCGCCTCACCTGGAGGTGTAGCCTATAGGCCTCAAGCGGCCTCTATCCTTGCCATGCTGGTGGAACAGGTGACCCAGGACACCACCGGTCTGTTTTTCGGGACCATGCTCCCGCCTGCAAGCTTCACCATGCCAGTGCCCTCACCAGAAGCGAACAAGAAGTCGGTCTTCGATCGGCTCACTGCTACAACGGCCCCTTTCAACGGGTCGTCCAATATCAAACCGGCAGCCTCTGTCTTTACCAGGTTGAACCAGAACTCTGTTAGGCCTGCCAAGAAGCCCATGAACCCTAAAATGGTCGTCCCGAGGAAGACAACCACCTCTGTTCCTGAAGTCGTCAAGGCGGCTTCTCCTGTTAAAGAGTCGGTCTTTTCAAGGTTGACTATTCCGGCTCCTGCTCCTACTCGAGGGTCTGTCTTTGACAGACTGAACATCGCCACTCAAAAGACAACATCAGTCTTTAAGAGGCTGGCACCGGCAGCGCTTCACTCAGACAGGGGGCAAGACAAAGCTGTCCCTATCGCCGAGCCAGTCCCAACGGCTCGTCACGCTCGACGTCTCCACTGGCGCCAAGTAAGGAAGGCCGGGGGCAACTCCCCCTCAGGGCTAACTCCACCGGCTCCAGTAGTGGAAGTTAATGTTGCTGTTCCAACTGGGAACAGCTTTGAACCACTAAGGAGGGTATGTAAGAACTCTCCGACTGCTACGCTAAAAAGATCTCCTCCACCTGTGGGGAGGGTTGCAGAAACGAAGCTGGGACAGCCCCCTCGACGGCTGTCCTCCAAAATTTATAAAGTCTGGCGGAGGGTTCAAGACTCGGTAATCGACCAAGATCACTCTCGCCGGCAGAAGAGGGTGAAGGTTCAGGAAGACAAGAACTGTCCTGTCAAACAACAAAGGACGACAACCGCCAGGGTGCCCGCTGCAACGGCCCCTTCAACTTCAACGGCCCACAAAAGAAGAAGGCCGAAGAAGATCCCCACGCCCGCAGCTAAGGTCAAAGGCAGTGAACCTAAACGCCCTAAGTCCGGGGGCATCATGGTACACACGGTATACATGGCGTCTGGTAAAGAGGACAGTCGTGCGTCTAAAGGTCATAGACCACTTACACGGTCAGTGACCAAAGCTCAGGAGCAACAGCAGAAGCTCCAAGAAATGATGAACGCGATGGCCGCACTCACTGGGACAAAAGAAAGCCCCGAAGCGTCCTCTGATCAACGCCAGGAGCAAGAAACTGATGCTGAATTCCTTCGCAGGATACTGGAAAAGAAGGATAAAGAGGCTGCTGAACAAGCAGCCAATATAAAGCGAATGGCCCTTCTGTTCCAGGACATGGTGGGAATGATGATCCAACAAGATCCTCCTGCTGAAGATTCTCCGATCGTCCTTGAAGACGACAGGGGAGAAATGTCAAATCCTCCACCGGCTCTGTCAACAGCCAAGGAGGAAACAATCTCCAAAGCTGACTTGGACGAATATATAGCTCAGTAGATACGGGCTCATCAGGCGACTGAGGCAGCCGGTCAGGTCGTAAAAACGGGGCGACCATATCCGAGCTGGTATGATCAGATCAAGTACCCGCCGGGCTATACAATACCGAAATTTCATGTCTATAAGGGAATGGGCAATCCCCACCATCATGTCGCCCAGTTTAGGGCGCTTTACGGCAACACCGGCAGTGATGATAAATTGTTGCTTCTCCAGTTTGTCGGCAGCTTGTCAGAAACGCCGTTCGAGTGGTTCTCTGAGCTCCCGAACGACTCCGTCAAAACATTTGTAGAGATGGAGCTGCTATTTACACAGCGATTCGCGAGCGCCAGCGAACGCACCCCGATAACGGCGTTGATTAATGCCAGGGTGAAACCGAGCGAGACGTGGGTCTAGTACGCTATACGCTGACGAAACTTGTGGTCGAAATGCGAACAACGCATTGAGGAAGCGCCCGCGGTGGGCATGTTCGTGGGTACCCTAGATCCTTATGCAACTATCTCACAGTTTATGATGTTCTTTAAGCCAACCACGTTCCAGGCTTTGATCGACAAGTTGGCCCAGATGGACCAGATGGGTCACAGACCGCCTCCTCCGAAGCCGGAACCTCGGAATGACAAAGGTAAAGGGAAGGCAACCTTCGTTGCGAACGCTCAGCAGCAACCCAGTGCCCCAAAGCTGGCGGATCAACTGGAAGAAAGACGGCGGTATTATAATGAGAAAATGAAGCGCCCCTACTCATTCCCGCGGGATAAGACGAAGAGGCTATTCGAGCTGGCAGTACGCAACAGGCTCATCAACTTGCCAAACCCAAGGCGACCGCCGCAACCCAGTGAGGTGAATAACCCCAATTACTGCCCTTACCATCAGATGGTAAGCCATCCGATTGAGGATTGCTTCGTCTTCAAAGGATGGATTGAAGATCAATACCTACAGGGCAAGTTTGCGCTGTCCGAGAAGTGGAAAGTGAACCCGCCACAGCCGCATACTCCTAAGAAGGCGGATACGCCGGGGGCAACTTGCTCTTTCGTTGAAGAAGCTCCATGGGAAATCGTGCTTTCAGTAAAAACTAAAAGAATGCTGAATGAGCTCCAGACATGCCCGGCGATCAGGTGGAAGAACCCGCTGGAACCCCAGATCATTGAAGGGATGCTGAAGCCGCGCCCAACTCCAAAGATCGGTGGTGATGGCCCAAGTACTCACACCCAACCGTCAAAATCTTCAAAGAAAAAGAAGAAGAAATCCAAGAAGCCCGTGAAGCCTGGAGACAAGCGCACGGACTTGCAGAAGCAGATTGACGTGCTGGAGGAGTACAATCAAAAGGCGCGGACTCCCGTCACACTCCAAGAGTTCCTCAACCACGTCTTTCAGGAGGAAGATGATGGAGAAAGCTCGTCGGATGAATCCGAGGGATATATGGCGAGTTCTCATGTGATTTCCCACTCGTTTACGGACGATGAGAAAATTCCTGGCACTGAGAAACTGGGGGCATAGCCTGAACCAGAACTTGTGTGCCCGATAGACGAAATGATCGACGCCTTTCTAGACGAGATTCATCTGAAAAGTAAAGCCGATCGGGAGCACGAAAGGGCCGCATCAGAAGGAGCCAAACGCGGGCGACTAAACGAAAGAGTCGAAGCACTCCTGCTAGATCAAAAAACATCCGATGCGGATAAAAACATATTCAAGACGAGGAAAAGGTTTGCCAAAGCCATGTCAATGGGAATGAAGCTACCACCCTCGGAAGAAAACACGCTCAATGGAGCGGAAAGGCGCCCTAATTACTGCTCATATCATCGGAAGATTTCACACCCCACTGAGGAGTGCGACGCTTTTAAGATATGGTGGCAGGGATATGTTGCTCACCGGCAACATTTTAAGCGAATGAAATGCAGAACCCGTCGGGAGCAAAGAAGTACGACCGAAGGGCATAAAAGAACTACCGACAACTGTTACACGGTCAACGCCGGAGGATCACAAGTTCTCACCTTTGGGAGCGACTCTAATGAAGAAATGGCTCTAGGCCCTCTCTTTAAAGAATCCGTTTTAGGGAAAGA
Source organism: Agapanthus africanus (assembly GCA_030015575.1). Lineage (NCBI taxonomy): Eukaryota > Viridiplantae > Streptophyta > Magnoliopsida > Asparagales > Amaryllidaceae > Agapanthus > Agapanthus africanus. Next base: position 413,254,466 of record JASDDO010000016.1, read on the forward strand.
AAAAGAACCAGAGGCCTACGAAAGCATTCAGTTGTGCAATCGCACGCTCCCGGAAAAGAATCTCGGACCCGCGACTAGAAAAGATAAGGGAAAGGAAAAGGTCGCTGAGGATATCGCTTTAGATGATCAAGTCATGAAAGAACTGACTGCCAAGGACCCTCCCAGGAAGGGTAGGGTGGACTACAACATCCTAGCGCACCTGAGGAAGCTACCCTCTCAGCTCAGCATTCTCGACGCCCTTTTATTATCAAAAGAAGTGAGAGATTTATTAATCAAGGCGATGCAAGAGCCCGAGCAATTCCAAGACTTCCTCACCGAAGAAAGGATGAAGGATGAACTGGAAGAAGTGCACACGGCCGATATCACTTTCAGTGATGAGGACCTTCTCCTTGGGACGTACGACCACAACCGTCCCCTATACGTCTCTGGATACTGCCATGATATCAAGATGGGCAAAATCCTGGTGGATAATGGGTCCTCCGTCAATCTCCTTAATGTACGGGTGTTAAAGGAAATCTGCATGAGCATCCAGCATCTCGCTCGGGACAAAATTACCATCTCCGGTTTTGACTCCCAGTCATCACGGACTCTCGGATCTGTAATATTAATATTACGCTTCGGACTACTCGTCACCGACATTAAGTTTCACGTCATTGACGCCAAGACCTGCTACAACGCCTTGCTCGGTCGTCCTTGGTTACACGAGTACAACATCATCCCCTCTACGCAACATCAGTGTATGAAGTATTTCAAGGATGGTCTCGAGTACACCGTAACAGGAGAGCTGAACCCATTCTCCGTGAACGAAGTCCGCAAATACGAAGATGCAAAGTACTTTTTGCCAGATTTCGAGAACACGGAGAGGTGTCGCAAACTGGAGAACAAAGCCGCCGCCACCATTCCTGTTTTCGGGAGTGATACCAAAGAAGAAGAAGAAGAGATAGTTTACGCTAGGCCGTCTCGACGCAACAACCCGGAACCGTCCGCCACCATATTGATCTTCGAAAGCGATTCGAAAGATGAGGTTAATGCTGTGTTCTCCAGTCGGCCGCCAATACAAGAATTCCCTGGTGATGATCAGAGTTTGCAAATCACCATGATTCCGCGGGAGCACTACAAAGATCTTGACGCGCTTGAAGCTTACAATGTGCAAGATCTGCACACGTTTTACGCCCCTCCCAAACGAAATGGTGAAAAGGCGATCCTATTCTACCGATCCATGGAAACAAGAGCGGAGAAAGAAATCTGGCAGGTCGCGGATTCTACACTTGACAGGCTCCAACCCATCCGTTTGCCCAGATATTATACGAATGTACTAAAAAGGCTATTGAAGCGCCAATGGGTACCCTTAAAACAGACTGTCCGATAAGCTCGGTTCTACAACAGGATTTGGGATGTCCCTGGGACTCAGCGCAAATTGCCCAACGGGAGAATGGAAACGCTTGGGCTTGGATATGTGAGATCCGGGAAACGGAAACGAGTCCACGGTAGCTACGCCATATATAACTTCGATGGAGAAGAGGACGCCCTGTCGGGAAATGCAGACCCCTTATCAAAACTAGATCCCGCAATCAAAGTGCCGAGTCCGTCATTTGAAGAACGAATGGACAAGCTTATCAGGAAAGCGGGTCAAAAAGCTCGGGATGACCATAATCGCGAAATGGCCATCTACGAGAAAGCCAGGATGCAACGTCTTCTTCAACAGGCTGCAAAAGACGAAGATGCTCCTCCCTGTCAACCTGTTGTGCAAAAGGCCCGACGCAGAGGCAGAAGTAAGTCAAAAAGCGGAAAAGGGAGTCGACAACGACAACGCAGGATTAAAGAGTCAGGTGATCGGGAATTGCGCGGTCCGGATTTGTCCCTCATGAAGAAGATGAGTCGAGCATATTCTTTCCCTCAAGACAAGACGAAGAAGATACTCGATCTCGCTTTAAAACATCGAATGATTACACTTCCGAAGTCTAAGCACCCTGAGCAAGCTAATGAGGTCTCTCATCTAGGCTATTGCTCTTATCACCGAGCCATAGGACACCCTATCGAACACTGCTTCACCTTCAAGAACTGGGTCGAAGACCAGTACCGGCAAGGCAGGTTTGCTCTATCCAGCAGCCCGAGGGTAACGCCGCCACAAAAGCATGAACCCAAAACCACAAGAGCAGATCCATATCCACATCGGTCTTGGATGCGAGCTCGTACCTGTCATATGATAACGGTATCAAAAGAAGAGCCCGAGAACATGAATGACCTTCCCTGGTGCTTTGAAAACAGCAATGACGATGAGGTAATCTCAGAATTTCCGCCAGCGGCAAAAGAGCTGGAAGATGGCATACATACTACTGCAGATAACCTCAAGAAGATTGAGTTGGGAACGGCAAACGACCCGCGACCGACATCGTCAGCGAGCTGCTATCTGAAGAAAAGGTAGCTGCGTTAAAAGACATGCTTATGCAGCATAGAGATTGCTTCGCATAGAACTATTCCGAAATGCCAGGACTAGATCCAGAAATAGCTGTCCATAAATTGGCGATATCCCCGGACGTTAAGCCAGTCAAACAGGCACCGAGAAGAATGCAGCTCGAGCTTGAGATGAGCATCAACGCCGAAGTCAAGAAGATGATTGACTCTGGGTTTATCCAGGAAGTTCAGTACCCGGATTGGATCGCCAACATCGTTCCGGTAATGAAGAAAAATGGGACAGTTCGTATATGCGTGGACTTCCGAGATCTCAATAAAGCTTGCCCGAAGGACGACTTCTCAATACCAGTCACCGAGCTGATGATAGATAACACATCCACTCACGAGGTTTTCTCTTTCATGGACGGCTCATCAGGGTATAATCAGATAAAGATGCATCCCGAAGACCAGAAGCATACCGCTTTTCGGACCCCTTTAGGTATATTCTGCTACAAGGTGATGCCCTTCGGTCTAAAGAACGCCGGTGCCACCTATCAGAGGGCCATGACAAAGATCTTCGATGACCTCATACATGAAATCGTCGAATGCTATATCGACGACCTCGTGGTCAAGAGCATGTCATACGAAGAGCATTTAGAGCATCTGAAGACTGTATTTCAACGCCTTCGGCAATACAACTTAAAGATGAACCCCCTCAAATGCGCGTTCGGGGTGTCCTCAGGCAAATTCCTAGGATTCATTGTCCGGCACCGAGGCATTAAGATAGATCCGTCGAAGATCAAGGCAATCATGGAAATGCCACCGCCAAGGACTCTCAAACAATTGCGGTCTCTCCAAGGAAAGCTCGCGTACATCCGGCGATTTATAGCCAACCTTTCAGGCAAGTGCTGACCTTACAGCCACCTGATGAAGAAGGGAACCCCGTTCGTCTGGGATCATAAATGCCAAGGCGCGCTGGACGAGATCAAGCAGTACCTGCAAAACCCGCCGGTATTAGCTGCTCCAGTCAAGGGAAAGCCTCTTATTCTTTATACGACAGCCCTCGAAGGTTCCTTAGGCGTATTATGGGCACAAGAGAACGACCAAGAGAAGGAGAGAGCGCTCTACTATTTAAGTCGATTTCTTCTGGGGGCAGAAAGCAACTACTCCCCCATCGAAAAGCACTGCCTAGCGTTGATCTTCGCGATAACGAAACTCCGGCATTATGCGTTGGCGCATGAAGTCCGTCTTATATCAAAGGTGGACCCCCTTAAATATTTAATGTCGAAGGCCATATTGACCGGTTGACTCACTAAATGGGCCTTGCTTTTGATGGAGTTCTCGATAACTTACCAACCTCTTAAAGCAGTCAAAGGCCAGGCCATCGCCGACTTCCTCGCTGAACATCCGATACCTATTGATTCTCTTCTGAATTGCGATCTTCCAAACGAACATGCGTTTGACGCGATCGACGGAAGTGATATCCGATGAGAGCTTTATTTCGATGGAGCATCTTCCGTGAAGAAGCGCAAACAAAGCACCCCTATAATTAAATCGGGGGTAGGCCTTATCTTTGTAACTCCACAAGGAGGGATAATGCGCTTTGCTTTCTCCTTGACAGAGCCGAGGACGAACAATGAAGCCGAGTATGAAACTTTGATAGCAGGCCTTGAGATCGCCATCGACATGGGAATTGAAAACCTCCTCATATACGGAGATTCTCAACTGGTCATTAGTCAAGTAAACGGCGACTACCAAACGTGCAAGCTAGAGTTGGTAAAGTACGGCGAAAATGTGCAACAACTGTTGACCCAAATCCCTTCCTACACTTTGGAAAACATACCACGCGCGGAAAACAGCAAAGCGGACGCATTAGCCAAGCTCGCTAAAGAACCGGCTGACGAAAATCTCGATGACGTCAGTACAAAGCCGTCGGGTGCTTGCCCCAGCAGAAATATCTCCGGAAACATCCGAAGAAAAGGGAGCAACCGAGCAGACGACCCTGCAAGTAAAAGACCGGGGAAAGGCTGAGGATTGGAGAGAAGTCTTTATAGACTACTTCAAATACCGTCGAACGCCTGAAGATGCGTCCTCAAGACATTAGCTTATGAAACGAGCTCTGTCTTTCGCCTTCGTCAATGATACTCTATACAAGAGGTCGTTTGATTCTCTGTGGTTGAGATGCCTAGGACCTGACAAAGCGAAAAGAGTCATTCAGGAAGTTCATGACGGACTCTGTGGTTCTCACCAAGCGGGCCCGAAGATGAAGTTGAAGATAAAACGGATGGGTTACTACTGGCCCACGATGATTCAGGATTGCCTCGAATATGTGAAGCAATGCCACTCATGCCAAATCCATGGGGACTTCATCAACCAACATCCAAATCCACTACATCCGACGGTGGCTAGCTGGCCGTTCAAAATGTGGGGAACTGACATAGTCGGCCCTATCTAACCAGCATCGTCCAGGGGACATCGTTTCATCCTGGCGACGATTGATTACTTCTCCAAATGGGCAGAAGTAGTACCGCTGAGGGAAGTGAAGACGAAGAATATCCTCCATTTCTTCAAGACGCACGTCATTTATCGGTTAGGAACTCCACAATGGATCATCTCCGATAATGGGTCATCCTACAGAAGCCACAAGATCAGTCGCTTTGCGCAACAGCATAATATAGACTGGAGATATTCCTCAATTTATAATCCCCGAGCTAACGGTCTTGTAGGGTTCCTAGGCACCCTGGTGAGGTCTCTAAAGGCATCGAACATGCCAATTTCAAAAAATCTAGGTGCCGAGAGACCCGACTACGGATCGTTTGCTAGAATTCTAGGCGAAAAAGCTAACTAGTTAACAATTAACTAAGGGATACGGATATACAACCTTTGTAGATCCGTTTGTCCACCTCCACGGCTCCGAGAAGAGGTCCTCTCCGCTGTCCAAATCAAATCCGGGCTCTAGCGTCGACTTCATCGGAGAATAAGCGAGCTAGGTCGTCGATGTCCATGCCAAAGATGATCTACGTCGAGGCATCGCTAAATCAAGCTCCGACTTCACCAAGTCAAAAAACTTGTGAAGGAAACACACTCTACTACTTGGCAAGAGGTAGAGGATGAAGAAATAGGAAGTGGGTTAACTTTAGAATTGGATTTCTCACTCAAAAACATCAATCACCATTGATGAGGTAATCTTTTCTTCACTTGAAGCAAGGAAGAATAAGAAGAATAATATGATAAGTTATATGAAAAAGAAAAGAAAATGAATTCTTATCATAAAATTAACCATGGTCAAGTGTAGAGACTAAACTAGGGTTAGTGGGAATGGTTAGGGTTAAGGATGAGATAAGAATGGTTGACTTGAACAAAGCTTCATGAAGCTTCAACTAAAGAACAAAATTAGCCACCATTCTTTTCTCTTTTCTTTTACTCATTTATCAAAAATAAAAAGGATAATTAAATAAGATAAATGAATAACAAATAATAAACCCTAACCATTTCATTAACCAAGGTTTAATACTTTACACTTAACCAAAAAGGTTGTATCATCAAACATGATACAAGCAAGTGCACAAAATCATATCACATATATAATGCGCACACCCGAGTGAGAAAATCCATCTAAAGTGAACCAATATTAGTTAATGCAAAGTAATATATCAAATATATAATTATACATTAAATCATTAAATCAACACTTGATTTAACGATCCGGTCATATCGCATATAACCGGCTAATATCCAATGTGTCGATTTATCGAATCAATCCTTGATTCGATAACTAGGTTATATCGCATACAACCATTCGACACATTCATCGCGAGAATAGAATACTGTATCACATACACGCATTATTCTCGGTCCCGCACATATCTCATATGCGCTCCTATTTCGTTTCGCTTGGGCCAGGAAACCTCTGTGTAGGACTCTAAAGACTCGTCAATACGCCGGCAGCAGATGATGATCATATCAAACACCCACAAGCCGCAAGCGGTCTGCTAAACGTAACGGCCACCCGGGTATTGAGCGATCTGAAGATCGACGAGCAAGCCCGCTCACACTCCAGTGAATCCGACCAGTAACACTACCGTACTGTCCGGTCTGATCGTCTGATATGTCGCATATCTCGCCTAGGGGTGGTAAACGTCAGACCCCAATAGCTCGATAAGTCGTGTCGATATGAGGCTCATAACGGGTCGAGAAACTACTGGTAACACTTACCAGCAATTCTCTGAGCAGCCCTGGCCAGGGACTTCCTGTTATAGCCAATCGAACACAGTGCAACATCAACTCCCTATACCGGGAGAGACGAATCCCCTCCTATCGCTCATTGCCTCCATGTGACTCGGGACTGTACCCAAAAACCACCGTTTTGCACGCCCTCTTGGACGTGGTAAGATGGAAATCAAAGCACAGTGGGAACCACACAAGACTCTATGACGATCTCGGGTCAACAGACTACTCTGTACCAGTGTCACCAGAGAACTGCCATCTGACGTGAGGTATAATACCATCTGGGAGTTCTCGGCGAGTCCGTCCAGTGTACCCAGTCTCTACTGAGCACCCGTATATCATCTCTGATGTCAAACACCAATGGATATGGGATCATCCATCGCCCATCTGTATGGGTCGAGAAGGTATGCGCTAGTCTACTCTGGTATATCGATGCCCCGTCTCGATACACCCACGACTAGGGACTTTGAAGGATGTACTTATGGACTACCATGTCCCCACTAGTATGATCCGCATCATAGTCCAGGTAGTCAAGTACAGATCCTAAGGGCTTTACCAACATGTAACAGAGAGACAATCAGTATACACGTTAAGGTAAAGATCAACCAGATAGCATACTATCATGTCGAGCAAGAAAGTCCTCCCTATATATGTCCCAGCATCCACTACAGTATACATCCTATGTATTGTAATGGCCTCTAGGGCATACATATAACTAACAATCTCCCAGTTGCACTAGGGCCATCTGATAGCAGTGGTTGTAGTATCTCATACTCAACCATCCCATAAAAGTCTCTCTCTGGGAACAGGCCTTTGTGAGTGGATCCGCTGTGTTGTCCTCTGAATCTTCTCTCCTAACCTCGATCACCCTGGAGATCAACTATCTCCATGATCAGGCGATGCTGCCTTAGAATAAGTCTGGATCACTGATGGGACCGGCGTTCCTCGGTATGAGCCACAACTCCATTGTCTCACAATGGTAGGAACGAAGTTCATCTCATGAACTATTATACACCCAAACAGCCTCTTTGGTAGCATCTTAAGTAGCGATGTATCGTGCCTTTATCGTCTAGTATGTCACGGTATCTAGCTTGGAACTCTTCCAACATGCCGTCCCTTTACTGAGGGTATAGACAATGCCTGCGACTGACATTCAGTCGTCATTATCACCCTGGAACCCTTCCAGTGATTCTCCCCAGGATCGGTTGATACCGTCTCACTACAACTAGTGAGAATCCTAACATCCAATTAAGTCTATCTCATAGATCTAAAACTCAGGATTTAGGAGGTATCATTTTGATCCTATGTGGAGAATTCTTGTGATAACCGGAGATTGATCGAGCGTAGCATAGGAAACTCCTTCCCCATCAAGAGTATGTCATCCACGTACTCTACGAGGATCGTCACCATACTCCCTACTACCCTTTTTGTTTATACAAGGTTCATCTACCATTTTGATGATGTCAACTTCTTTGACTAATACATCAAAACAGATGTTCCAACTCCGCGATGCCTGCTTTATCCTATAAAGCATCTTGTGCACGTTTCCGCTGCTCCCACTGTCTATGAAGCCTTTTGGCTGTGTACTTATAGACTCTCTCTTCTAAAACATCATTTAGAAAAGCAGTCATGTCACCCAACCGCCAGATATCGTAGTCATGGTATGTAGCCGTGGCAAGTAGGATCTGGATGGACTTAAGCATAGCTACTTGAAAAAGGTTTCATCATTATCCACACCTGGTCGATGACAAAAACCTTTAACAAGTCTATCTTTGAAAGTCTCAACTTTTCCATGTACACCAAGTAATCTTCTCAAGATATACTTGCTCCTGATGGGGATTTAACCCTTCAGATATAGCAACCAAAGTCCATACTTTGTTGGTGTATAAGGATTCCATCTCAGATCGCTAAGCATCCAGCCATTCTCACAGAGTCTTACTCTTGATGGCCAGCTCGAAACTAGTTGGGTCATCATCTCATGATGCATTCCTCGCTCCCACTGTCATAGAGAAACCGAAGTATCTCTCAGGTGGGTGAGGAACCCTACTAGATCGGCGGAGAGGCTGAGGTTCGTTGGTATCTATTGAATCCTTTGGTTCTGTCAAATCATCTTCTGTAGTTTGCATAGCTGGAACCTTTCCAGTTCTACATTACAGACCTTGCCTCGAGCTTGTCCGGATTTTGCTTTTAAACATAGGCCGGACAACCCCAAATCTTAACTAGCTTAAGACATGGGCTCTTCCCTTTCCATATCAAATATGAAGTGGTAGGCAACTGATTTGATTCGAACCCTTTTCAATAGGTATGCAGCTTCTCAAGCGCATAACTCCCAAAAGGAAAAAGGTAACTCAGTATTACTCATCATAGAGCACACCATATCAAATAGGGTGTATCTGCTTCGCCCCGATATACCATCGTGCTATGGTGTATACGGAGGAGTAATGCTGAGAGAGAATCTCATTCTCCTTTAGAATAGTCCTGGAATTCCGTGCTTAAGTATTCTCCTCCTTGATCTCATCAAAGGACATAATACTTATACCCGTATTCTGGTTCTCTACTTCTCGCTTATATTCTGTGAATATCTCAAAAGGTTCGGACTTGTGTTTCAACAGGAACATAGGTCTGAATCTCGAAAGATCATCAGAGAATGTAATGAAGTATAAAGAACCAGTCCTGGCATGTGTAGACAGGAGACCTTACATACATCATCATGTATCAGTCCCAAGAGTTCACTAACTCTTTCTCTGTTTCCAGTAAACGGAGCTATGGTCATCTTATCTTTGTGACATGACTGGCGAGTTTCACAAGATGTAAGTTCAAACTAATTTAAATATGCATCTTTATGTAACTCTAGCTAGTCGGGTCACATTGATATGACCTAGTCTACAATGCCTCAAGAAGGATTCGTTCATTTCTGAACTCTTCCTCTTGTGTGTGATCCGTATACTAAGAACTGTAGTTTGATTTAGAACATCAACGCTTTTAGATAACGTGCCTGAACCGATCAACTTTTGATATAGGAAACATTCAAAACATTATCCAACAATACAAAATTTTATCGTTTCTTTACAAATAAAGAGACAGATATGATTTTGTATATCAGGTTCGGTATCTAATAACATTCGTTCAGAATCAATGTATTGTAATACAGGGTGACAGTGACCGACAGACTTGGCTGCAACTCTTGCCCCGTTTTCTGCCTCATGAAACTTATCACCCGTTCTCATTTCTCTACCTATCTGTAGCCCTATGTAACAGATTACATATCAGGGATCCTGATCTGGTATCACATACCCAGGACGTAGAGGATACAGAGAAACAGTTCTTTGTAACGAACACACCTGAAGATGATGCATCAGCATGCACTCTCTTCGTTTGGGCGGCACGGGAATTCTGGTAATCCCCAATTTCCTGCTCTGTCTTATAACAATTATAAGTTGGAGCGGGACCAACGTTCCCCAGCTCAGTATAACAAGCGGGTTCGGTCAAAATTCCGTATTATTATCTTGATTAAGGCATGATATGGTCGCTACCTGGAGAGAGAGAGAAGAAAACACTCAGCGTGCGCTCTGTCAAGAATAGATTGGTTATTATTTTATCTAATCAGGATGGCTCCCACTTCTTTTTATCAAATCTTCCTTCAAACCCTAAAAGGAAAGACTAGCCGGGATTAATTACACACTACAAGTTCGCCAATCTTTCAGCCAGGCCAGTGTCGGTACTTTGAGGGAGGTCCCCCGTGCTTTCGCACGAACCTAATTACTGTAAACCTCGTTTTCCCAGAGGCGTAACCTCGTTAACACCTTTCTAGACACCTACTTGATCGGCTAATTGTAATGTATAAAACTCTCCCAGGAGTAACTCTTACTCGCAGCGGGTATCGGGATCCAACTATCTCATAGAAGGTATGCAATCTCATTGCAAATCTCAACACTTGAAATTCCCGATAATATTTTGCCCCTAGCACCCTATGACCTTGACGGAGGTCAACAAACCATAGGTTACTAGTCAAGTTCAACCCGTCATTTCTTGATCGAATTAAACCCACCCGCACGACCCTTGACGGAGGTCAAAAAGGCCGCACGACTACCCTAACTCAATCTGCATCATATGCATAAGCAGATAAATACTGGTTAGCTACCGCACACTGCGCCTTGACGGAGGTCAACAAACGCAGCACGAATACTAAACAGCACTTATCTGAAATGACGGAGGGCTACGATAGGTTTTTATAAAAACCTATTGCGTAATGAACTTGATATCGTTGTAGAATCAAATGAATTTTGAAATGGAGTGCTTTTGAGGCTTTTCTAGTTTTGCTAAAGGAGTCACTCCCGGTGAAGGGATCGTCGGTCCTTTCCTCGTCGAATGAGGTGCGGGATATATCATATATATCACTGTGCAAAGCAAAAACTCTTAAAAGCAATCAAAAGACAAACCGAGTGTGTAGCATCTGCCAGTTATTGCTAAAGGAGTCACTCCCGGTGAAGGGATCTCGGTCCTTTCCTCATCGAATAAGGTGCAGGATATATCACATATACCGCTGTGCAAAGCAAGAACTGTAGCTACCTGTTTTAATTTTGAAATTCGATTCTACAACATCTTAGGTTTCTTTTATTTCATTAATCACATTAATGAAGTCCCATCATTTAAGTACCTAAACATCACAGATAAATACGACGTACACTTATGCCATCCGCTTTCGCCTCGATGTCCCCTCGTGCACCGTTAGGTTAGGTAACTAACGACAGAGCGGGGCAGGGCTAGCACGGGTGTAAAACATAAGTAACGCCTATATAATATATCATATATACTATATACTGTATCTATCACAGAACATCACATGATCATATCACAGATATCGCAGCAGAAGAAACATATGAAATATTGGATATACTAGGACGTCCGTGTTTTCAATACGAGCCAGTATAAAACACGGATTCCACGGCCGCGATGAATAGCCAAACCCACACCCCTAGACCCCTACGAGAGCGGCAAGCAACCCTACCAATTCTGGAGTTAGGAGACCCGGACTCGACTCCTCGAGTTGGTCTCCCACTGGACCCCAGAACCCGGTTACTTGTGCTCCCCTCCTTGGGTCTATCCTAGTGCGGAAAAGTAAATAATATACAAACGGTGACAACTTCCGCAACCTGGAAGCGCCCCAATAAAAGAATATTACATACAAGTTTTTACATGAATGAAAATGAAAAACACTCATCTCACATAAAAACCCCCGGCTATTCAAACACGACGATCCAATATAACATATCCAGTAACACATAACATCACATGTCATCAACGTAAGTAAATATGTCCATCCCAATTGTCGTTGACATATAGCAACGAAACCGGCGATATCACATATTACACTTACGGTCACAGAAAAGAAAGTGTAAAACTACAACAGTTGGAATCCGCAACCACCTCAGACATCGCATGCCTGACCAAATGAATTCCTTAGACATCACATGCCTAACAATTATAAACCCCGCATTTTAGTCTCAAAATCGAAAACTCTTTTCAATATCAAGTCGGGCAATTCAACAAGATTCCCGACATCCTGATCGAATACTCGTCGCAAACTTCAGTAGACGGCCGCACCCCCGATACCGTCGACGAAGTGCACCAAGGCGGAACACCGCTGCCGCGAGCACCCGAACGGATGCTTTCGGCGACGGGGTTCTCCTACAGTCACTTGGTCGGGGCTATGGAGTGAAGCTGTCTATTAAGTTTACCCGGCGAGTATCCTCGTACGCTACGTGATTGCAACGGACTTTTGATCACATCAAAATTCCGTGGCAACCGATCAAGTGAGACTAAAGTGCTACGTTTATAACATTCATTCAGTTATCACATAACTTATTGTGAATTCCAATTATTGTATCCCATTCCGGATAAATAGAAAATGTTAAACTTTCCGATCGAACATTCTAACACCCAAGTTTTCCCGATACAGATCAACACATGAAACTAGTCTAACAACATTCAGTTCGTACCTCAGTACCAACGGTCCAGCCGTAGAAGGGTCAAGCCAACGCCTCACATGTGGCACGCCGTACTGCCCCAAACCCGAAGGTTCAAAGGGCAGTTCAAGACGGTCACATAATCGAGTTAAGGTTTGTTGTCTTCTAGAGGGACCATCGCGTTACTTGCACTACTTAGAACGTCGTTAAACTACGGAAAAATCCAACACTTGGAAATTTCCCGACAGGGGAAAAATTGGGTATTTATATCCGGTCGAACTTTTTAACATATTGTAAAATATCCGGAAAGCCACATAGACGAAACATGATAATCCGATCGAATCTACTATTCCCAATGCAACCCCAGAACATTCAACTCTTGAATAAATTTTAAAAATTCCCAGAAAATCCAGCACAATTTATCAGGTATTACTATGCAAAAAGTATGGAATGATCCATCAATATTGCCGCGGAACCGCCGCAGAAGCAATGCTCCTGCCGCGGTTCCGCCGCAAGTATTACTGTTCAGTGAAAAAATTTTGCATCGTAAATCATAAATTTCCCTGCTGAATTTTTTAGTAATTTTTAATTCTGGAAAAACCCAGATTTTCGAAAAAGTCCAGAGAGCTCATTTCCGGGTAGGGTTTCGGTTCGATCGGGTTTCAAATTCCGTCTGGACTTCGCCTAAGGCTCTAGCTAGGCTCTGATACCACTGTAGGGTTCCTAGGCACCCTGGTGAGGTCTCTAAAGGCATCGAACATGCCAATTTCAAAAAATCTAGGTGCCGAGAGACCCGACTACGGATCGTTTGCTAGAATTCTAGGCGAAAAAGCTAACTAGTTAACAATTAACTAAGGGATACGGATATACAACCTTTGTAGATCCGTTTGTCCACCTCCACGGCTCCGAGAAGAGGTCCTCTCCGCTGTCCAAATCAAATCCGGGCTCTAGCGTCGACTTCATCGGAGAATAAGCGAGCTAGGTCGTCGATGTCCATGCTAAAGATGATCTACGTCGAGGCATCGCTAAATCAAGCTCCGACTTCACCAAGTCAAAAAACTTGTGAAGGAAACACACTCTACTACTTGGCAAGAGGTAGAGGATGAAGAAATAGGAAGTGGGTTAACTTTAGAATTGGATTTCTCACTCAAAAACATCAATCACCATTGATGAGGTAATCTTTTCTTCACTTGAAGCAAGGAAGAAGAAGAAGAAGAATATGATAAGTTATATGAAAAAGAAAAGAAAATGAATTCTTATCATAAAATTAACCATGGTCAAGTGTAGAGACTAAACTAGGGTTAGTGGGAATGGTTAGGGTTAAAGATGAGATAAGAATGGTTGACTTGAACAAAGCTTCATGAAGCTTCAACTAAAGAACAAAATTAGCCACCATTCTTTTCTCTTTTCTTTTACTCATTTATCAAAAATAAAAAGGATAATTAAATAAGATAAATGAATAACAAATAATAAACCCTAACCATTTCATTAACCAAGGTTTAATACTTTACACTTAACCAAAAAGGTTGTATCATCAAACATGATACAAGCAAGTGCACAAAATCATATCACATATATAATGCGCACACCCGAGTGAGAAAATCCATCTAAAGTGAACCAATATTAGTTAATGCAAAGTAATATATCAAATATATAATTATACATTAAATCATTAAATCAACACTTGATTTAACGATCCGGTCATATCGCATATAACCGGCTAATATCCAATGTGTCGATTTATCGAATCAATCCTTGATTCGATAACTAGGTTATATCGCATACAACCATTCGACACATTCATCGCGAGAATAGAATACTGTATCACATACACGCATTATTCTCGGTCCCGCACATATCTCATATGCGCTCCTATTTCGTTTCGCTTGAGCCAGGAAACCTCTGTGTAGGACTCTAAAGACTCGTCAATACGCCGGCAGCAGATGATGATCATATCAAACACCCACAAGCCGCAAGCGGTCTGCTAAACGTAACGGCCACCCGGGTATTGAGCGATCTGAAGATCGACGAGCAAGCCCGCTCACACTCCAGTGAATCCGACCAGTAACACTACCGTACTGTCCGGTCTGATCGTCTGATATGTCGCATATCTCGCCTAGGGGTGGTAAACGTCAGACCCCAATAGCTCGATAAGTCATGTCGATATAAGGCTCATAACGGGTCGAGAAACTACTGGTAACACTTACCAGCAATTCTCTGAGCAGCCCTGGCCAGGGACTTCCTGTTATAGCCAATCGAACACAGTGCAACATCAACTCCCTATACCGGGAGAGACGAATCCCCTCCTATCGCTCATTGCCTCCATGTGACTCGGGACTGTACCCAAAAACCACCGTTTTGCACGCCCTCTTGGACGTGGTAAGATGGAAATTAAAGCACAGTGGGAACCACACAAGACTCTATGACGATCTCGGGTCAACAGACTACTCTGTACCAGTGTCACCAGAGAACTGCCATCTGACGTGAGGTATAATACCATCTGGGAGTTCTCGGCGAGTCCGTCCAGTGTACCCAGTCTCTACTGAGCACCCGTATATCATCTCTGATGTCAAACACCAATGGATATGGGATCATCCATCGCCCATCTGTATGGGTAGAGAAGGTATGCGCTAGTCTACTCTGGTATATCGATGCCCCGTCTCGATACACCCACGACTAGGGACTTTGAAGGATGTACTTATGGACTACCATGTCCCCAATAGTATGATCCGCATCATAGTCCAGGTAGTCAAGTACAGATCCTAAGGGCTTTACCAACATGTAACAGAGAGACAATCAGTATACACGTTAAGGTAAAGATCAACCAGATAGCATACTATCATGTCGAGCAAGAAAGTCCTCCCTATATATGTCCCAGCATCCACTACAGTATACATCCTATGTATAGTAATGGCCTCTAGGGCATACATATAACTAACAGGTCTGGCCGAGGCTTTCAACAAAACCTTGACAAAGATCGTGAAGAAGACGGTGTCCCGAAACAAAAAGGACTGGCACGAGAGACTGCAAGAAGCTCTTTGGGCGTATCGAACTACGTTCAAGACGGCCACGAACACAACGCCATATGCATTGGTATTCGGTACAGAAGCGGTACTCCCCCTCGAGATAGATCTACCTTCTCTACGAGTGGCAGTCCACTACGAGCTGACGGACGAAGAAAATTCTCACCTTCGGCTTGAGGAGCTTGATGCCCTTGATGAGACCCGGCTCATAGCGCAACAAAATCTAGAGGCTTACAAAGCAAAGATGGCGCGCTCATACGAAAGATTGACCAGGCCGAGGACATTCTGCCAAGGAGAACTCGTGCTAGTGGTCAAAAGACCTATGATCCCCAATCGCGCCAAACGGGGAAAATTCGAGCCGAACTATGAAGGCCCATACATCATAGACAAGGTCTACCAGGGTGGAGCGTATCTACTCATGGATATGCATGGTGAAAGACCTTTCAGGCCAATAAACGGTCGCTTCCTGAAGAAATACTACGCTTAACGGGTCAAGGCCTAGGTCAATGATAGATGACGACGACTATGTCCGCTCGCTATCTTCCTAAGCCCGAACTCTATAAGTAGTAACCGGCCTTCTTCAACAACGGACCGAAATGTCCTTAAACTAACGACGGACCGAAATGTCCTTAAACTAACGACGGACCGAAACGTCCTTAAACTAACAATGGACCACTATGTCCTAAAACTAGCTGTTGACCGAGATGTCGATAAACTACGGTGGATTGCAGCATCTCAAAGCCGATAAAAGAAAAAAATAGAATAAAAATAAATAAAATATAATAAAAATAAAAACGGTATGTCCATAAGCGAAATGGGCACGGATGAAAACCCGAAAGGGCTCCGTGAGTAAAAACAGCAGGGCTACCGACGAGTGTTTGTGAAAACCCGAAAGGGCACAACCTCGTTAAAGGACACTTGCAGGGTCCTCACGACCTTGTAAGGAGAAACCACCCGCGTGAGATCCTCACGACTCACAAGGGAGCAACACACTTAGGATCCCTCACGATTCCTAAGGAGAAATTACACTTGCGAGATCCTCACGACTCGTAAGGAGAAATCTCTTATGGGACCCTCACGGCTCATAAGACTTGAAAGTCTTAAGTTACAGAGACCTGAACCTGTTCTTAAGCAATCCCCAAAAACTTCGACATTGCCCTACAAGCGGCTCATACTGACCCTTGTATACAATCACGGGCGCGAATAAACATTTCCCTAACCAAGTCCCGTCCGTGACAAGGGATATGTTCATATGGTGAACAACCCTTATAAGTCCTCTCGACTTATAAGGAGAAAACCCTTTTGTAAGATCCTTATGACTTACAAGAGAACATGCACTTAGGAATCCTCATGATTCCCAAGGAGAAAACACACCTACAAGATCCTCACGACTTGTAGGGAGAAATACCTTCGTGAGACCCTTACAGCTCATGAAGTCAAAAGCCTTAGTCGACAGGACCCTTAACTCTGTTTACTAAGCCACCTTTGTTCAACATCGACAGAGGAAAATGATGATTCTCTCCTGGCAATATCCCAGTTGTAGCGGTGCTGATGCCGAAATCGGTGCCGAAATCCAATCTTGCAGCGAAAAGCCAGCAAGCCACACATGTATATGAAATAGCCGAAATGATGGGGCAACTTGCGACAAAATCAGCAAGTAAAAATGTATGCATGAAAAATAGCCGAAATGATGGGGTAACTCGCAATAAAAAAAAAGCGAGCAAAAAATAAAATAAAATAAAATAAATAGCCGAAATGATTGGGCACCGCGAAAAAATAGCCGAAATGATGGGGCAATCACGACCTTCACGATATAAAAGCTAAAATGATAGAGCATCGCGGAAAAAGAGATGAAATAAACAAAAATTAGTTAAATTTATGCCCTATAGGTGATGTTACATCAATCCCTGTATACAATCCAGGGGCGCAAACAAAGAAGGGATCATGCTCCTCCCCCCCAGGTTTCATCAAAAGAAGAAGCCAAATCTCGACGGGCCACAAGTGACCTAGAGATCGTCTCAACACTCGTCTCGTCACAACGGACAAAACAACAAGCAAAGCGGAACAGCGGCAACTCCCAGTTCCATGGCTCGGCGATATACAGATCACCAAGAGTCAAACCCCCACTCCGTAAAATGCGGATATAATCAGCAAAATTCCTGGTCACGTAGAACACGGATAACGTCACTCTCTGACCCCGTAGAAAACGTCCAGAGCGGAGCCTGGTCCTCGCAGAACACGACAGTGAACCCGTGGGAAGCATCCAGAGCAAAATTCCTGGTCACGTGGAACGCGGATAACGTCACTCGCAGAACACGGCAGTGAGCCCGTGGGAAGCATCCAGAGCAAAATTCCTGGTCACGTGGAACGCGGATAACGTCACTCTTTGACCCCATGGAAAACGTCCAGAGCGGATCCTGGTCGTCGCAGAGCACGGCAGTGAACCCGTATGAAGCATCCAGAGCGGAGCGTAGTCCTTGCCAAAGACGGCAGTGAACCCGTGTGAAGCATCTAGTGCAAAATTCCTGGTCACGTGGAACGCGGATAACGTCACTCTTTGACCCCGTGGAAAACGTCCAGAGCGGAGCCTGGTCCTCACAGAACATGGCAGTGAGCCCGTGGGAAGCATCCAGAGAAAAATTCCTGGTCACGTGGAACGCGGATAACGTCACTCTTTGACCCCGTGGAAAACGTCCAGAGCGGATCCTGGTCCTCGCAGAGCATGGCAGTGAACCCGTGTGAAGCATCCAGAGCGGAGCCTAGTCCTTGCCAAACACGGCAATGAACCCGTGTGAAGCATCTAGTGCAAAATTCCTGGTCACGTGGAACGCGGATAACGTCACTCTTTGACCCCGCGAAAAATGCCCAGAGCGGAGCCTGGTCCTCGCCGAACACGGCAGTCAACCCGTGTGAAGCATCCAGAGCAAACATCGGACTGTGGAGTCCTTAAAATCCATGAACTATGATGTCCTTAACCTCGACCATAATGTCTTAAAACTAACGATCAATCACCATGATTCTAGACTGAATTTACCTTGGTTCAAGGGTACATCTCTTCACTCCTTTGATATTTGTCGTTGTAATTCCTCAACGCCTTCAAAGAGGTGACGGGTCCCGGTAACCACACATCGGACTGTGGAGTCCTTAAATCCACGGACTATGATGTCCTTAACCTTGACCGTGATGTCTTAAAACTAGCACCGGACTGTGGAGTCCTTAAATCCATGGACTATGATGTCCTTAACCTTGACCGTGATGTCTTAAAACTAACATTGGACTGTGGAGTCCTTAAATCCACGGACTATGATGTCCTTAACCTTGACCGTGATGTCTTAAAACTAACATTGGACTGTGGAGTCCTTAAACCCACGGACTATGAGGTCCTTAACCTCGACCGCGATGTATTTAAACTATGGTACCTTGAAAAACATCCCAAAGCAACCCCTGACCCCGTGAAACACGGAAATGGTCGACCGCACCCGGCACTTACGGGTCCTCACGACCTGTAAGGAAGAAAACTCTCTTGTGAGATCCTTACGACTCCCAATAGAAAACCCGCTTAAGAATCCTCACGATTCTTAAGAAGAACTTACACCTACGGGATCCTCTCGACCTGTAGGGAGAAAAACTCTTTATGAGACCCTTACGGCTCATAAAGCTCAAAAGTCTTAGGAGGCATATCTTAACCCTGAATCCTAAGCCATCGCTGCCCTGTAAGGAGACCAAGATAAATTGACCGCAGAACACATTCAATAAAAAAGAGACACACCATTGAGAAGGAAAAAAAAATGTCTTTATTCATAAACCAAAATGGATACAAAGTACAATTCATGAAGGAACAAAAAGAAAATACTCCCATTCAGGAGTATGTACAAAAAGAAAGGAAAAGATACAAGTTTTCAAGCCGGCGGGAGATTTAGCAATCTGGCTAGCTCATCCTGCTTTTGCTGGGCCACAGCTTCATGATTCAGGATCGCCAAAAGACGGGCCTCCGCCTGAGCCTGCTGGGCCTGATACGAGGCGAGACGGCCTTTGAGCTCTTTCTCAGTAGCCTTGTGAGCCTCGACCCTTTCGCGAGTGAACACTGCAGCTTTATCAAGAGCTACCACCTCTTTGATAGACTCTTGAAGTACCCGCCAGAGTTCATACGCTTTATTGGCTTTGGCTGTGAGGCTAGTTTGAAGCTCGCTCAATGCCTTAGAGGCCAGCTCCCTTTCCAAGAATTTGCGGCCGAGCCTCTTCTCGCACGATGCCATGTTCGTTACACGTCGCTCCATCAGATCACGCAAGCCCGCTGTCACGACCGCATCCTCTGAAACAGGATAGGTATGCTCGGGACTGTATAAACAAGCTCCCGGTTAATAGCAATAGTCGATCTAAAACACGCGCACATCATCGGGTATGGAAAGCAACAAGAAAATTTCCGATGTATATCCTATCAAGCATGCATTCGCAACTATATGAATATCCAAAAAGAAATAATACCCGAAGCTCCGATGTGCATGCAACATGGTAATAGTGTTCACAATTAAAGAAAGTTCTCATGGGAAGAACACAAAGTTCATTTATGCAAGCAAAAACATACATACGAGTACCCAGCATACATGAAAGTTCAACATAAAGCATGCAAAAACTAATTTGAATATACTACACTAGTGGGAAAAGGTCGCCGAACAAAGGATCGGTAGCGCAAGGGTTGACAAAACAAAGAACAAAATTCTCCATCTCTTTCTCCGCTCTCTCCAACACGTCAAAGCAACGGTTCTTGCGAAGAGTCGCTCCCCACCGATTGGCGCCATGTTCGTCCGCAAAAGCAGACATAACAACCCGACGGTTTTTTATTTCACTCAAAAGGTGAACTGAGCGATCTTTCAAAGCCTGAGTAATCAGGCACGCTTCGTGAAAGCCCTCGAGCTTTCCTTCAGCCGCGTGAAGCATCGCCAGGGTCATCTCTGCCGGGTGAGGAGGGATGTCGGCAAGCACGGCAGCAAGAATCATCCGGAGCCAGAGGGAGCCCATTGGGGGGGACCCCCTACGATCGAGAGCTCATATGTCGCTGAGTCGCATTCGTCATCGGTAAGGAGAGGGTCCACCAATCGTGCAGCAAAGCGAGGAATCATCTCCTCGATAGGCACTTCCCATGGCTGTCGACGAGCGTGTGGACAGTTGCAGGCCATGACACTCAGTTGTTTCTCAAATTAAATTACGTCAAAATGGGAATAAATTTATCTGTGAAGAAGGAATAGGCTATGGCCTCAAGACTATAAAGGGGAGCATTAAATGCTGCGTGCGGAAAAAATTGCATGATGGAACCCATTCCAAGGCTCAAAAAAGGGAAGACATTAGAAATCAGGAAAAGGAGCGATTTCCAAGGCGCCTTCTCTGCATCTAATGCCATGCACAGAAATATGGCATGAAAAATTGAATAGCCCCATAGAAGGCCCCTCACGTGTGGAGCACGTGAGCACCATGCTTGGTGTGTACTAGAAAGTGAAATAATGCCTTGCACGCTAAACACATCAGCAGCAACAATAGCAAAAAAAAATGACAAAATCCCATAAAAAAAGGCATGCAAACACAGAAGGACACGATAAGATTTATCATTCATGCTTTAAAAGGTTCATACAAAATAAAAAGAAAACGTTTATAACGGTAAGACCTCGGACGCGGGGCATGGATTGAGAAACTCGAACTTAACTTTGTCCAAGATCTTCCAGGCATTTCGAACCATCCTAGTATGTTTTCTCTCGCGGTCGCAAGCGTCGAGGTCCTCGCGAATGTCCTCCACCCTCCGATAGGCAGCAAGTATAGCCGACTGCTGAAAAGCCTGGTGCAAGAGATCAATGAGGTTGTCTCACCTTCTCTTTGAGATCAAGTTCATCAGATACACCGAGTGTACTTTATCCTCGGCGGCGTCCAATAACCTGAGTGGTATGCCAGTACAAAATAGAGGGAGCGCTTCCCAGATCTCCTTCACGATGAGTTTCAAAAGAGAAGAGCGACGAGGGAGTAGCTGGCCATTGTACTCGTAGAAGCGGCCCATGATCTCGGCGCACTGAGCGTCAGTGAATTCCTGGTTCTGGCTGCAGCCCAATGCACGAATGTTTCCGTAAGAAATGATCTCGTCAAGATCATACCAATGGTCAGCCATAGTATCTGAAATAAAAATCATGAGAATTTAGTGGAACGCTTGTCTAGATGGACAGTAGACTCTGCACGTTCCCTAGGGGAAAACACCATTGCAAGATTCTTCTCCATTGGTTGCAGAAGGACAACTCAGGGTAAGAAAACCCTAAGAAGCCTCCATAGGAAGAACTGAGTTCTTCATAAGAATTAAATTCCTTATTAAGAGAAGGGAATTAAATTCCCAGAAACTTTTTTTTAAACGGAATTAAATTCCTTGGAAAAGGCAACAGATCTCATCATCTCCCTAAAGATCAGATGAACCCTAAAAGATCTATTGTTTGAAAATTAAATGGTTTTATGTTTCTGTTAAAGAACCTGAAGAAAAATGGGTTTTTTGTTAGAAAAGGAAAAAAACCTTAGTACGGATTTAAAATCCTGAGAGTTCTGTGAAAGTTCTTCGATCATCCAAAGATCATTACCTAAAGAAGAGGGATCCTTCAACAGAGTTAAATTCTGGAAAATATTCGAGGCAGAGAACTAAGCTCTGGAAAGGAGAATTAAATTCTCAAGAGAAAAATTGCAAGGAGGAAGATGAGCAAAGTGGAGGCGCTTCTGAAAGGACATGGGAATATATAGGATGGGATGGAAAACGTTTCATCTACCCTACTCCCAAGGCAGATCCGACGGTCACAAAAATGACAGCGTTGCACTCACGTGCAGACATGTGAGAACAACGCTGTGGGGGCATTTGTTCCCTGATTAAAAATCAGGAAAAAGCTTCAGAGAAAGCATCACGTGCTAGCACGTGACCAGCGGTCACAAGTTGGCACGTGACGTTAAAGCAGCGGCACAGAGCATATTTATTCCCTAATTAAAAGTCAGGAAGAAGCTTCAGAAGAGGCATCACGTGCTCACACGTGACCAGTGGTCACGTGATGGCACGTGATGGTTAAGCAGCGGCCAGAAAACAGAGCGCAGAAGAAGAGAAGCCCATTCCAGGGGTCACATGCTTACACGTGACCAGGGGTCACGTGCGCACACGTGACCAACGGTCACGTGGCCACACGTGACCGGCTTTAAAAGCCTTATTCTTTGACAGAATTAAATTCTGAGGAAAGATCTTTCAAATCTTTCCAAAATAAAAAAGGATTATCTGAAACCGTTGGATTAAAAATCTAAAGGTGATTAAATATCACCAATTTATGGAAAAATCTTGGACTTGGAAAGATTTCCCCCCAAATCTAACCGAAATAACAAAGAGATATCTTTGGATTTAAAATCCAATGGTGAATAAAATTCACCTAATAATCTAAAGGCCCAGATTAATGATGAAAATAAATCAAATCTCTCAATAAACAAATCAAATCTTTCAATGAAAAATTCACTAAAACACATTGATTCTTTTCCTTCTCTTATAAATAGGAGCCAAAGGAGAGAGTTTGACACAGACAGAGAGAGAGAGAGAGAGCCTTAGAATCTTGAAAATTCAGAAGGAAGAATTTGATTCTCTGCAAAAAGAAAAACCCTAGGTAAGAAAAGCGAGGCTTCAAAAGAGAATTTAATTCTCAAAAGAGTTTAACTCTTATATAAAGAAAAGAACTTAGTTCTTTCTCTGGTTAAAGATCTGCAAAGTGCACATCTCCCCATGAATTGAGAATTTAATTCTCATTGGGTTGAGATCCTGCCATGCAGATCTAAAACATAGAGGAGGAATTGAGTTTTGAGAATTTAATTCCTTTAAGATAAAGTTAGGGTTTAACCCTATATTATAGGAATTTAATTCCTTAAAAATGGACAGAACCAGGGTTTAACCCTAATTGAGAACTTGATTCTCTAAAACTCACAGGAATTTAATTCCCTTAAAAAAGAAATTAGGGTTTCACCCTATGCCTGAATTTAATTCTTTACATATATGGGGAATTTAATTCCTACAGAAAAGAAATTAGGGTTTAATCCTATCTAAGAATATAATTCTTCAGAAGAAAATAGGAATTTAATTCCTCTAAAGTTTATTACTAGGGTTTAACCCTTTGAAGAATTTAATTCTTAAAAGATGAACAGATCTTTAAAACATACAAGAGTCAGAATCACGTGCCACCACGTGACCTCTCTAAAGATCCACAGAAAAGAGCTTTGAGGCAACGCCTTACGTGCCCCACGTGACCTCTGGGGCACACAGAGAAAAAGGCAAAAGAAACAGAAAAGAGCTCTAGGGCGCTCTCACATGCTACCACGTGACCCTTTGGATGAACCTCTGACAGACAAACACCCAAATTTCCATCACGTGACAGCACGTGATGCTCCAAAGTATTCAATACTTTTGGCAGAACAAAATAAAGGGAAGCAGGACGCTCTCACGTGCTGCCACGTGACCCCTCTTGCCTTAGTGTTTAACACTAAATTGAAATCTCTGTATCCAGTGTTTAACACTGATTTGCCTTAGTGTGTAACACTAATTTAAAATCTCTGTATCCAGTGTTTAACACTGATTTGCTCTAGTGTTCAAACACTAATTTGAAAAACTCTATTTGCAGTGTTTAACACTGATTTTTTTAGTGTTTAACATTGATTTAAAGTCTCTGTTCCCAGTGTTTAACACTGATTCTTCTTAGTGTTTAACACTAATTGGAAATCTTTATTCCCAGTGTTTAACACTGATTTGCCTTAGTGTTAAACACTAATTTGAAATCTCTATTTCTAGTGTTTAACACTGATTTGCTCTAGCGTTTAACACTAATTTGAAAGCCATGTTGCTAGTGTTTAACACTGATTATCTTTTAGTGTTAAACACTAACTTGCTAATCTTAATCCCAGTGTTCAACACCGTTGGTCATTAGGGTTTAACACTAGCTTTAGCCCAATTGGCTAAGTTTCTAGAGGCAAAGCCTCTCCTTCAATGGGCCAACAGAGGGCCAATATTCCAAACATGATGGGACTTAGCCCAAGAAGGCCATAAGTCCTCAATTCAGATTTAACTAAGCCAATGGGCTCATAATATAATTAATTGGTCTTAGTTCCAATGGGCTCATAATATAATTAATTGGTCTTAGTTCCAACTTGGGCTAAAGATCATTTAATCTACCTTGGTTTAAGGGTACATCTCTTCACTTCTTTGATACTTGGCATTGTAATTCCTCAACGTCTTCAAAAAGGTGACCGGTCCCGATGACCACACATTGATACGGACTGTAGGGTCCTTAAACTTATGGACTATGATGTCCTTAACCTTGACCGTGATGTCTTAAAACTAATGCCGGACTGTGGAGTCCTTAAAATCCACGGACTATGATGTCCTTAACCTTTATCGCAATGTCTTAAAACTAACAACGGACTATGATGTCCTTAACCTTGACCGGGATGTCTTAAGACTAACACCGGACTGTGGAGTCTCTAAATCGTCGGACTATGATGTCCTTAACCTTGACCGCAATGTCTTAAAACTAACAACGGACTATGATGTCCTTAACCTTGACCACGATGTCTTAAAACTAACGCCGGACTGTGGAGTCCTTAAATCCTCGGACTATGATGTCCTTAACCTTGACCGCAACGTCTTAAAACTAACATTAGACCGCAATGTCTTTAAACTACCTATGGACCGCAATGTCCTTAAACTACCTATTGACCACAATGTCACTAAACTAAACAACAGGGCTCCCTTAATTGCTCTCTTATCGGATCTAAATGATCCCGTTAAGTTGATCTTAATCTCAAACTGGACTAACGTATCCTTAACAAACGTTTAAGTCGATCTTAGTCTCAAATGAGGCTAGCATATCCTTAAACCCAATCCCCCAAACCTAAATCTAAGATAATACGGATTTGGACTAGTCCACGCCCTACGGGCGACGACATAACTCAGTCTCTGTATACAATCCACGGGCAACCAAACACAAAACAAACACACACGACACGAAGTGATCATCTGGAGAAGGAGAAAGTTGTTACCGTAATGCGGTAGCGTAATTAACTGCAGGGGCTTGCGCCTGCAGGGAAGAGCGTCCCCACAATCAAAAACCCCTCAAGCGAGGGGGAATCTGACGAAGTCTGCTACATCGGACGCATCCGTTTAAACCTTCGATATACTGTGCCATAAATCAACTTGGCATCTTCGGAGAGGTAGACGGATAGCACCAATTAGCATCTGCCCTGAATTTCAGGCAAGACGTCCGTCGCGCCGTCTTTCGGAGGGGAACAATGCCTAACAATTATAAACCCCGCATTTTAGTCTTGATATTGAAAACACTTTTCAATAACCAATCGGGTAATTCAACAAGATTCCCGATAACCTGATCGAATACTCATCGAAAACTTTAGTAGACGGCCGCACCCCCGATGCCGTCGACGAAGTGCACTTAGGCGGAACACCACGGCTACGATCAACCGAACGGATGCTTTTGGCGACGGGATTCTCCTACAGTCACTTGGTCGGGGCTATGGGGCGTGACTATCTAGTAAGGTTACTCGGCAAGTATCCGCGTACACTACGTAATTCCGATGGACTTTTGATCCACATCAAAATTCCGTGGCAACCGATCAAATGAGACTGAATTGCTAGATTTATAAAATTCAAACTAGTTATCACATAACTAATTATGTAGATTCCAAATATTGTATCGCAATCACAGATAGCTAGACGATATTAAACTTTTCGATCGAATCAACAAACACCCAAAATTTCCCAAAGATCTCAACACTTGAGCGGAGTTTAAAAAATACCCAGAACATGCCACAGCATCTATGGACCAACCGTAGAAGGGTCAACCCTTGCCTCACCTGTGGCGCCGCGGAACTACCATAAACCCTAGGATTCAGTGGCGGTTCCGACGGTCACAGAATCGAGTTAGGGTTTCGTTCTTCTAGAGGGTCCATAGAAAACACCTGCAAGATTTTCTAAAGATTTTAAACATGGAAAAATCTAACTCTTGGAAAATTTCCAGCGAGGGAAAAAATGGGTTATTGATATCCGTTCGAACTTTTTAACGTCGTCTAAATAACCCGAAATGATGTTAGAATTACGACTACGAAACACTCCGAATTGACTTTGCATAAAAATAACATCACATGCAATTTTAGCAAAAATAAGCAACACCTGAAACACCAAAACCCAGAGCTAAGAACACCAGAGAAAATTCAACCCGACATTAAGCTAAAAAAACCGACCAGGCCAGTTTTATGTGCAATGTGGCCGGTCTAAATCTGGCGACGGGGGCTAAATTTTCTGTGGTGTTCATGTTACATCATATGTAACACTCTGCAATTGCTAAAAAAATTTTTAAAGGCTTTTTAAAAATCGACAGAAACTATGGGTTTCGCTTCGATGTTTTGGAGTTGTTTCGGTTTTGTAATCCTACAACTTCGTCTAATTCTCTAGCATGGCTCTGATACCACTGCTGGGTTCCTTAGTGTCACCGCTGGGTTTCGGGAGGCATCGACCATGCCGTTTTCAAAAAATTAGCGCGCTAGAGAACCCTAACTTAGAATATTTAACTAGAGAATTAGACGAACAAGCATGTAAACATCTTTACATCTAAGTGAACAAGGAATACAATCTTTGTTGACCGGTCTTTCACTTCAATAGCTCTGTGTAGTAGTCCCTTCGCTCCAAGTAGTGATCTCCCAGACTCTAGTGAAGCTCCACAAGGTGAAATGAACAAACTTGCTTGAAGTCTTCGAGGCCGAAGATAATCTACGTCGAGAAGACATTAACTCAAGCTACCTCTTCACTAAGTGATGAACTAGTGAAGAAACAACCCAATCTAAATGGCTAGTAGAGAAGAGCTTGATGAAGTAGAAATTTTGCTCACTTTAGAAATTATTTTCTCACTATTTTTCTTCACCTCCCAAAAGGCTAGTGAGCTTGAAGAAGGAGATGAAGACGGCAACCATGGAATGAAGCAAGTGAAGAATGAATCAAGTGGTGAGAATTGCAAGCATGGGTGAGTTAGTGTCATACACTAACTCATGTAGAGAATAAACCATGGCTAACAATAATGGTTGGGTTAATAAATATCTTCAAGTAAAACAAAATGAGTGGACTTGGTCAATGGTTCCACAAGCTTCTACAAGCTTCAACCATGTGACATTTTCCAACTAATTTGATTTACTTTAAATAAATAAAACCCATCATTATTATAAGCATGGTGTGGGTCTCATACACCCATGTAGCATGTGACATCAAGCATGACACAAACATTAATATATATCACATATATACTAAGTGTACAATAGTGAGAAAAAGAAATCTTAAGTGAGCTAATATTAGTTAATGTAAGATAATATATCAAATATATAATTATATATTAAATTATTAAATCAACACTTGATTTAATAATCCGGTTATATCACATACAACCGACTAATATTAAATGTATCAACTTGTCGAATCAACACTTGATTCGACAGCTCGGTTATATCACATATAACCGGCCGATATCACATATCGTGAGAATAGAATACGGTATCACATGCGCGTATTAATCTCGGTCCCGCACATATCACATATGTGCTCCTACTTCGTTTCGCTTGAGCCAGGAAACCTCTGTGTAGGACTCTAAAGACTCGTCAATACACCGTCAGTAGGTGGTGATCATATCAGTCACCGACAAGCCGCAAGCGGTCTACTAAACGTAACGGCCACCCAGGTATTGAGCGATCAGAAGATCAACAAGCAAGCCTGCTCATACTCCTACGAATCCAATCAGTAACACTACCGTACAGTCCGGTCTCTTCGTCTGATATGTCACATATCACAGCCTGGGGGTGGTATAACGTCGGACCCCAATAGCCTGATAAGTCATGCCGATGTGAGGTCCATAACGGTTCGAGAAACTACTGATAACACTTACCAGTAGATCTCAGCAACCCTGGTCATGGATTTCCTGTTATGGCCAATCAAGCATAGCGCAATATCAACCCCCAATACCGGGAGAGACGAAATCCCCTCCTATCACTCATTGCCTCCATGTGACTCGAGACTGTACCCAAAAACTACCGTTTTTCACGATCTCTTGAACGTGGTAAGGTAGAAATCAAAGCACAGTGGGAATCACACAAGACTCTATGACGATCTCGGGTCGACAGACTAACCTGTACCAGTGTCACCAGAGAACTGTTATCTGACGATAGGTATAATACCATCTAGGAGTTCTCGGCGAGTCCGTTCAGTATACCCAGTCTCCACTGAGCACCCGTATACCTTCTCTGATGTCAAACACCAATGGATGTGGGGTCATCCATCGTCCATCATATTGGTCAAGAAGCGTATACGCTAGTCTACTCTGGAATATCGATGCCATGTCTCGATACTCCCACGACTAGGAACATTTGAAGGATGTACTTACTGACTACCCTGGTCCCCACTAGTATGATCTGCATCATAATCCTGATAGTCAAGTACTCATCCTAAGGGCTTTATCAACATGTAATAGAGAGAAGATAAGTGTACATGTTAAGATAAAGTGCAATCAGATAGCATACTATCATATCGAGCAAGAAAGTCCTACCTATATATGTCCAAGCATCCACTATAATATACATCGCATGTACAGTAATGGCCTCTAGGGCATACATATAACTAACAGCGGTGTCGGTGAATTTGCCTCGAATCGTCGCCAGAACTCGACCTTCGGCTAACTCCACTTGTACAACTTTTGGACTTGGAAATTTAGAGAGTTCTGGCAATGGATTTTTGAATGAGGAGGCTAGGGTGTGATGTTTGTATTTATAGGAGAGATTAGGGTTTTAGGGATTGAATAATGGAATTAAAATGCATTAAGATTTTGGATTAATGTCTCATTTTAATTCTCTGGAAATGTAAAGGGAAAACAAACATGCTAAGATTAGTGGCGGGGAGTCCAAGGGGTGTCGAGGTAAAAATTGAGGGCATTAGGGACGGGGGACCGGCGGTGCCGACCCCAGATCAAATCTCACCGGCCAAATAAGAGGGGGTAGGGCTTGGATCTTTGACAAGTGTCATATATATCTCAGTGCACATGTTTGATTTCTGAGACTTTTCAATTTTACGTGTTTTGCACGTGTAAACTTTTGGGCTTCCAAAAAGTTTAAAAGAAAAATCAGCAAAAATATTATGTGGCTAAGTGGATTCGAACACAGGTGCTATGTCACAGCAGTGCAAGGCTTTACCAATGAGCTATAAGTGCTTTCTTGCTGTTCTAAAGCAATTTAAATTTATAACTTGTGCTTAGGCTTAGGTGCTCCTTTTTGTATTTTGAAAATATTCTGTACAGAAAGTTCAGCGTCATTACAGTAACTGGTCTAAGCCTGGGTCTCGGTCTGATGATGCTCTTCCTCTGAGATGTCTATCTCTTCAGTTTCCACAGTATCTGACGAACATTCCAAGAAAACAGAGAAGGGCGGAATTCCCACCAGCGAATTTTGGCTCGATAAGTCCTGAGGAAATGAAGTGAAGTATAAAGTGAAATGATAAGGTAAAAGTATATTATGAATAATTGAGTATGTAGTATGTTGTATCAGCATGCTGTTTAATATCAACTTGGCAAGTTTGTTTAACATGCAGTTTTATTATATTACATATGAGTAAGTCTGGTAATGTATGACGAGTAGATAAGTATGATGGTAAACAAAAAGTAACATGGCCGTGTAGTGTAAGTATAGTGAACATGCAATGAATGTAAATGACTTGTCAGGTCTCTACTTGGGTATACTAATTTAACGTAAGTTCAAGAGTGAATGTCAACCAATCTCAAGAGTGTTCTCGAACCCAACAGGCTGTAATCCAGGGATAAGGAACCACGGGCCCGATTCAAGTGTTAGTAATGGGACTTCAACCTAGTGTTGAAGTATTCCAAATTCAACGGGTTGTAATCCAGGAGTAAGGAAATATGGTCCCTCATGATATCTTGCTAAATTACAAGTATTATTTACAGGCCTTGCTCGAATCCATGAATACACACTACTACAAATAGGGGTTGCCCCTACGGATTTATCCGTAGGAGCAAACCACTGCCCCTACGGATATATCCGTAGGAGCAAGAAATATCCCTGTAGCTGCAAACGCCGTAGGTGCAAGTTTAAGCCTTGAACATGCCCCTACGGTCAAAAACTTGCCCCTACAGTGTAATGTGTAGGTCCAGTTGGCCCTACGGATTAGTCTGTAGGGACAAAAAATATATTTAATTTATCGGTTTATAAAATAAATTAGTTGTCCCTACGGACGTATCCGTAGGGCCTAATAGTTGCCCCTACGGATACGTGCATAGGTCCTGATGTGTAGGGACATTTGTTTGCCCCTACGGACAACTCCGTAGGGACAAGTATAACCCCCATTATTGAGATCATAGGGGAAAAATATCAGGTATCCTGATATTTTGCCCCTACGGATAAATCAGTAGGGACAAAGAAGGTCCCTACGGATTAATCCGTAGGGCCAATGTTGGGCCTTACAGATTAATCCGTAGGTACATATTATCAGTGTTTTTTTTTAAAAAGGGCTGCCTATTTTTTTCTCGCCCTGTGCACAATTATATATACATCATATATAAAATTAATCAACACGCAGAATATATATCGCGGTATTCATAATCACAGCTCATGCATGTTCCCCTCCGAAAGACGGCGCACAAGACGACGAAGTCCTGGCGCTGAGATTCGGG
This sequence comes from Agapanthus africanus, assembly GCA_030015575.1. Classification (NCBI taxonomy): domain Eukaryota; kingdom Viridiplantae; phylum Streptophyta; class Magnoliopsida; order Asparagales; family Amaryllidaceae; genus Agapanthus; species Agapanthus africanus. The sequence continues at coordinate 413,285,837 of JASDDO010000016.1, forward strand.
GCAGATGCTATTTGGTTTTATCCGTCCACCTCTCCAAAGATGCCAAGTTGATTTATGGCACCGTGTATCGGAGGTTTAGACGGATGCGGCCGATGTAGCAAACTTCGTCAGATTCCCCCTTACTTGAGGGGGTTTTGATTGTGGGGACGCTCTTCCCTGCAGGCGCAAGCCTCTGCAGTTAATTACGCTACCGCATCACGGTAACAACTTTCTCCTTCTCTAGAATTTTACTTCGTGTCGTGTGTGTTTGTTTTGTTTGTGGATGCCCGTGGATTGTATACGGTGACTAAATGATGTCGCCGCCCGTAGGACGTGGATTAGTCCAAATCCGTATTTATTTAGATTTGGGTTTGGGGGTTTTAGTTTAAGGATACGTTAGCCGTATTTGAGGCTAAGATCAACTTAAACGTTCGTTAAGGATACGTTAGTCTGATTTGACACTAAGATCAACTTAACGGAAAGAGCATTTAGGGCTCTATTGTTCCAGTTTAAGGACGTAGTGGTCTATTTAATACATGGCCGTCGGGACCCGTCACCTCTCTGATGACGTTGAAGGATTACAACAACAGATGTCAGAGGAATTCAGAGATGTACCCTTGAACCAAAGTTGATTGGGGGTCTTATAGTCCAATTTGGGACTAAAGTCTGTTTGAATGTTTAAGGATACGTTAGCCATATTTGAGGCTAAGATCAACTTAAACGGGATCGTTTAGATCCGACAAAAGAGTATTTAGGAGCTCTATTGTTCCAGTTTAGGGACATAATGGTCCATTGCCAGTTTAAGGACATGGTGGTCCATCGCCAGTTTAGGGACATGGTGGTCCATTGTTCCCGTTTTGGGGACGGATATTAGTTTAAGGACGCATTAGTCCATGAGTTTAAGGACGCTTAAGTCCATGGGTTTAAGGACCCCACAGTCCATATTGTTGGTTTAAGGACGCTTATGTCCATGGGTTTAAGGACCCCACAGTCCGTATTGTTGGTTTAAGGACGCTTAAGTCCATGAGTTTAAGGACCCCACGGTCCGTATTGTTGGTTTAAGGACGCTTAAGTCCATGGGTTTAAGGACCCCACAGTCCGTATCGATGTGTAGTTATCGGGACCCGTCACCTCTCTGACGACGTTGAAAGATTACAACGACAAATGTCAGAGGAGTTCGGAGATGTACCCTTGAACCGGATGTAAATTGATTTAAGGGAGCAGTCATGATCGGTCAATTTAATTTCAGGACTTACGGCCAGAATTGGGCTAAGTCCAGTTGAGAATGTTCAACATTTTTATTTGTGGTTGGCCTGTTAGGCCTTGGCTTGGGCTCTGCCCTTGGTTTAATAATGCATAGCATTAATCTTGGTCTCTGTTAGACCTTTATTTGGGCTCTGCCCCTTTTTAAATGATGCACAACATCTGTTTTGGTCTGGCAAACCTTTGTTTGGGCTCTGCCCTTTTTAAAATAATGCATTGCATTTTATTAGGCCTGTTAGGCCTTTTTTAATTGGGCTCAGCCCTTCTGTAAACAATGCAGAGCATTGATTAAACTGACAGAGTGCCACGTGGCCTGTCAGGCGCTCTGCGGCAATTAATGAGCGCAAGCGCATGTGGAGGTGACACGTGTCACGCTCTGGTGAGCACAAGCGCAGTTAGCGTTGCGCCATTGCGCTGCGTTAATGCGCTGCTGACATGTGGCGCGCTCTGAGTTGCGCCAATTTAAGAGAGCAGTGCTCTGTTTTTTCAAAGCGCAAGGCGCGGTTTGTTCTGGGGCTGACACGTGGCGCTCTCTGGTGACTTGCGCCAACCAGAGAGCGCAACAGTGCAAATTTTACAAGTGCAGGGCACTGTTTTAATATCTTGATCCAATTTTGGATTCAAGAAAAGAATCTTTTAAGATTCCAGAACCAGTGGTTTATCAAAAGGCAATGCCTTTGTTATTACTATATTTTTTTTATTGAAGATCTTTGATCTTGTTCTTAGATCAATGATCTTTTTAGAAGAAACTCTTCTTTTTATTCAAAGGGGTTTACCTTTTTCTCTTTCTGAATTCTTCTCAAACTTATTTTAAGAGCTCTGTGAATTCTCTCTCTGTTTCTGTATGTTTTAGCCTTGAGGTCTAGGGGCCTTTATATAGTGCCAATTAGTTTGTTAAATTAGTTAAAAAGATCATTGTCTAAGTGATTTAGGGATTTTTCCCTACCATTGGATCTTTGATCCAAGGGCTTCTGTTTTACAGAAGACAATCTTCTTATTTTAACAAGATCAGGAAGATCTTACTGGAATTTTAATTCTGTTTGGCGCAAACGCACCTACGCTTGACACGTGTCGCGCAGCGCAGAGCGCAGTGCAACTGCGTTAGTGCAACTGCGCTGACAGACGTCACGCAGCGTAAGGCGCAGCGCAACTGCGCTAGCGCAGCTGCGCTGACACGTGTCACGCAGCGCAAGGCGCAGCGCAGCTGCGCTGACACGTGTCGCGCAGCGCAGAGCGCAGCGCACCTGCGCTAGCGCAGCTGCGCTGACACGTGTCGCGCAGCGCAGAGCGCAAGTCAGCTGAAACGTTGCTTCCTTTATAGAGCTTTGCTCTGATTGAATGCGCTGCCTTGGGCACAGCGCTCCCTGCGCTGGCGTGTTTGATTTTGACACGTGGCGTTCTGCGCGCAGCGCAGGGGATCTGAAGCGTTGCTTCATTTATTAAAACTTTAGTTTTCACTTTAATTTCAAAACAGAGCTTTGCTCTGATTGGGAGAAACATAAGCGTTGGTTCGTTTCCCGCTTCGGAATTTGAACAGAGTTTTGCTCTGCTTGGGGTAAACAAATGCCCCCCCACCGTTGCGCTTACGTGGCCCCAAACGTGAGCGCAGCGGTGGCAGAATTCCAACCGTTGCGGCAACTTTTGGAAGTTGTAAGGGTTCTTATTGCCTATAAATAGAACCTTTGGTCCCTCAACAAATGATTATCATCTTCAAAATTTTTACTTTCAGAATCTCAGAGCCTTGCTCTTTACTTTCAAGAACTCCAAGAGTTAAACTCTTAAAACTTTTTAGGTAAAAATTTTAATTGAAATCAAATTAAATTAAATTAAATTAATTTTCATTGACAGAGCCTTGCTCTCAATAGATCTCTGATCTAAAGAAAACCCATTTAGGGTTTTACTTAGCAGAGCTTTGCTCTATAGGTCTAAAAGGATCTAAAGAGAACTAAAGGGGACCCTATTAGGGTTCCACTAATAGAGCTCTGCTCTCTGAAAGAATCTCCTTGTATTTTCTTAATTCATTAATGGAACTTTGCTCCTTCCAAATCATTTAGAAGAACTCTTAAGATTTTTTCATGGATGTTGGAGATTTTAAGATGGAATTCTATTTTTGATGAATTATATCATCTTTTTATAGCAGAGCTCTTCATGTTCTTGGAGGATTTTCTTCAAATTCCCCTCATAACTGATTTTGACAGGTGTCACTCCCGTCTGCAGAGCATTGCTCTCGAGGAGTTTAACTTCCTGTGTCCCCCCTTTTTTATCGCTAATCATCCATTGATGTTTCCTTCAGGCATTATGGCTGTTCATCTATACAGTCTGCACGAATTCATCACCTACGAGGATATCCACATACAGGGCCGTCATCAAAACCAGGAGTTTACAGATGCCCAGTGTGCGGAGGTTATGGGTCGCTTGAACATACGTGTTGGCTGGCTGCTCCCTCGCCGTTCTGCTCTCTTGAAAGTCGTGCTGGGAGCAATTTGGAGAGCACTCCTCTCCACGAGGCCATGCCGCTTAATGCGCTGGATGATGCCGAAGACAAGGTGCATTCAGTATACCTATCGGGGCTGATCTCGAAGAAACGGCGGGATAGCCTCATCGACATTCTGCATCAAATTTTCCAGCAGACGACGATAATCACTGCTTATCGAAGGATAGGGGCCTTGCCGAACATCTTGACACACGTGAGCGCGAGAGGCTGCGCACAAGAATAATCAGAAAGGCCAGAAGAACTCTAGATGGCCTCACTTTTGAATTCCTTAATCCGTGCCCTGGATCTGAGGTTATACCGTTGTAATCATTTGAATAATGTTTTTGTTTATTTCTTTCATGATTGTAAGAATTTTTGGCAATATGAATGGAAAATTTTTATTTCATCCTGTCTTATTTCTCGTTCTGAATCTTCTGCCCATGCATGAATGAGCGTGTCTCGAACGCTTAATCAAATGCACATTGGATGTTCTTTCCGTCGCTTTCTTCTTTCTTTTATTCTCAACCTATTACATTAGCAAACATGGTCGACAGATGATAGAACGAGCATCCTGTCTTGGTTTCTTCAAGAGGTAGCGATGGCTTATGCCGCAGGTTCAAATCTGCTGCCTAAGACTTTTCAACTCTATGAGCCGTGCGTGTCTCATAGAGACTTCTCCCCCTACGGATCGAAAGGATCTCGTAGGTGTATTTTCTCCTTAGGAATCGTGAGAATTCCTAAGTGTGTTTTCTCTTATAAATCGTATGGATCCTATAAGAGAATTTTTCCCTCTTACTAGTCGAGAGGACCCGTAAGCGGTTGTTTCCCTCCTTGTCGAGATTCGAGTTTGGAGAGTGTGACCCGTGAATAGTATGCAAGAGTTTATTTTGGACTGACTTGCAGGGTCCCAGTGCTTAGGAAACAGGTTTTTTAATCCCCGCTGCCTAAGGCTTTGCCTCACGAGTTGAAATGAATCGAGCATTTCTCGCAAGGATGTCTTAACATCACAGTTAACCTCTGCTCTTTACGACAGAAGTCCGTTGGGGTCTGTGGTACTTAAGGTTTTGGCCGTCATACCATCGCGTTGGCTGATATATTCCTCGATATGCAATCTTGTTGTTCGAGTAGCCTTGCGATTGTCGTGTCTCTAATCCCTTCGGGGGCTGGACAAGACGTCTTCAAGTAATCTTCCAGGTAATATTACCGTCGAAAGGGAAAGTGTAAGGATATTCCATGTCACTTTTTACTTGAGGTTAGGCTCATTTTGGAAAGCCCCGATGAGTCATAACCACTCCGCGCTGGTGTGGGATGATCTCCGATAGTCTTTCAGGCTTTATATGACTTGCCGTTAAGAACCTGAAGCTAGGAATTTAGCCTTTGCTTCGTTTGCTGACATTACGTCCTCTATATCGAGACGAATGTCGTGGTTGTCTCTAGGTTGTTGGTGAACCGTCGAAGTTTGGAACTAGGGACTTTGCCGTGGCTCCGCTGTTTGATCATCGCATCTGAATCCTGTTGGAGGAAGAACGCTGGGGTGACATCTTGTCTGCTGTATCGAGACGAACGTCAAGGTGGTGACCACTCCGTGCTGGTGCAAGATGATCTCCGATTGTCTTTCAGGCTTTATATGACTTGCCGTTAAGACTCTGAAGCTAGGAATTTGGCCGTCGCTTCGTTTGCTGGCATTGCGTCCTCTATATCGGGACGAATGTCGTGGTTGTCTCTAGGTTGTTGGTAAACCGTCGAGCTTTGGAACTAGGGACTTTGCCGTGGATCCTTTGTTGTTGTCGCATCTAAACCCTGCTAGAGGAAGAACGCTGTGGTTGACATCTCGTCTGCTGTATAGAGACGATCGTCGAGGTGGAGATCACTCCGTACTGGTGTGAGATGATCTCTGATGGTCTTTCCGGTTTTATATGAATTACCGTCAAGACCCTGAAGCTAGGAATTTGGCCTTCGCTTCGTTTGCTCTGGTGTGTCTGACTCCTGTTGGAGGAAGGACACTGTTGTTGACATTGCGTCTGCTGTAACGAGACGAATGCTGAGGTGGAGCTGGGATTTTGCCGTCACTCTGCTTTACTGACCATGGGGTCTTTTGTTGATGTTGCATCTACATCCTACTGGACTACGAAGGAACATCGTTGCTGATTCTTAGGCTGTAGATATTACCGTTAAGATTTGGAACTAGGGACTATGCCGTGGCTCCGTTTCGTTGCGACTCTGAGGCCGGTTGTTGACGTCATGTCTGCATCTGGTTGGAGTGAGGAGAAACGCCGTTGGTGATCTCCAAGTTGTCGATATCGACGTCGAGACTCTGAAGCTAAGGATCTTCTTTTCCTTCATTTGTTGACATTGTGTCTGCAATATTGCGACAAATGTCAAGGTTGTCTCTAGGTTTTCTATGAACCGTCGAGATTTGGCTTCGCTTTCTGGTGGAGCCTGTTGGGAAGGTATGGTTCCCTCTTTGTTTGTACCCCTGGATTGTATACAGGTTTCGATGTAATCTCACCTGTAGAGAAAAAAGTTTCATTCTTTCATCATTCATTTTTTTTTATTCTTTCCGCGACGCTCTATCATTTTAGCTTTATATCGCGAAGATCGTGATTGCCCAATCACTTCAGCTATTTTTCGCGGTGCCCAATCATTTCGGCTATTTTTCTTTTTACTCGCTGCTTTTTTATTGCGAGTTGCCCAATCATTTCAGCTGTTTTCTTTTTATTTTACTCGCTGCTTTTTATTGCGAGTTGCCCAATCATTTCGGCTATTTTGCATGCATACATTTTTACTTGCTGCTTTTTATTGCAAGTTGCCCCATCATTTCGGCTATTTCGTATGCATGTGTGGCTCGCAGATCTTTTATTGCGAGTGTAGAACTTGGAATCTTGATGCCAATCCTAGCATCATCATCGCTACAACTGGAATATTGCCGGGAGCGAATCATCATTTACCATGAAAGGGCTTGGAATTTGATACCGGTTTAGGCATCAGCATCGCTACAACTGGGATATTGCCAGGAGCGAGTCATCATTTACATCTGTAGATGTCGAACAAAGGTGGCTTAGCGAACAGGGTTAGGATCCTATCGACTAAGGCTTTTGACTTCATGAGCCGTAAGGGTCTCACAAAGGTATTTCTCCCTACAAGTCGTGAGGATCTCGTAAGTGTGTTTTCTCCTTAGGGATCATGAGGATTCCGAAGTGTATGTCCCCCTGTAAGTCGTAAAGATCTTACAAAAAGGTTTTCTCCTTATAAGTCGAGAGGACTTACAAGTGTTGTTTGCTGTACGAGCATATCCCTAGTCACGGATGGGACTTTGTTAGGGAAATGTTTATTCGCGCCCGTGGATTGTATACAGGGGTCAGCATTGAGCCGCTTGTAGGGCAATCTCGAAGGTTGTAGGGGTTGCTTAAGCACAGGTTTAGGTCTCTGTAACTTAAGACTTTCAAATCTTATGAGCCGTGAGGGTCCCATAAGAGAGTTCTCCTTACGAGTCGTGAGGATCTCGCAAGTGTATTTTCTCCTTAGAAATCGTGGGGATCCCTAAATGTGTTGCTCCCTTATGAGTCGTAAGGATCTCACGCGGGTGGTTTCTCCTTACAAGGTCGAGAGGACCCTGTAAGTGTCTTTTAACGAGATTGCGCCCTTTCGGGTTTTCACAAACACTCGCCGGTAGTCCTGCTGTTTTTACTAACGGAGTCCTTTCGGGTTTTCATCCATGCCCATTTTGCTTATGGACATACCGTTTTTTTATTCTTTTTATTCTCTTTTTTTTACGAGGTCGCGCCCTTTCGGGTTTTCACGAACACTCGTCGGCAGTCCTGCTGTTTTTACTCATGGAGCCCTTTCGGGTTTTCATCCGTGCCTATTTTGCTTATGGACATACCGTCTTCTTCTTTTTTTTCTTTTTTTTCTTTTTTTTCTAACGAGGTTGCGCCCTTTCAGGTTTTCACAAACACTCGCCGGTAGCCATGCTGTTTTTACTCACGGAGCCCTTTCGGGTTTTCATCCGTGCCCATTTCGCTTATGGACATACCGTCTTTATTATTATTATTTTTTTTTATATCTCGTCAGCCTGAGGATGCTGCGGTAGTAGTTCAAAGGCGTTTCGGTCGTTTGCAAGTTTTAGGATATTGCGGTCCATCATTAGTTTAAGGACGTTTCGGTCCGTTGTTGCCGTATTTAAGGCGAATCTCTAGTTTACTGACTTCTCGGTCTATGGGGCTTTCCCTATGAATGAGCAGGATGTCCCCGGTGTATCCATCTTTCTCGGAGTGTGCGGCTGTGGTGGCTTTACCTTCCACTTTTCAGACAGCGCAAACTTGCCTTGTAGGTATTGGTCTTCAATCCAGTTTTTGAAAACGTAGCAATCCTCAATCGGATGACCCAACACTCGGTAGTAGGGACGGTAATTGGGATCATTGACGTCGTTTGGCTGCAACGGGCGTCTTGGATCTGGCAGATTGATGAGCCTGTTGCGCAATGCCAGCTCGAACAGTCTTCTCGTTTTATTTTGAGGAAACGAGTAAGGACGTCCTAGCTTCTCCTGGAGGGATACGCGTGGACGCATATTGTTTTGAAGGACAACCGGCTTCAAGTTGCTTGGCTGTTGCTGGGCATTGGCGGCGACGATCGCCTTCCCTTTCCCCTTCTCATTTCGAGAGTCCGGTTTTGGAGGAGACGGTCCATGGCCCATCTGGTCCATTTGGGCTAATTTGTCGATCAAGGCCTGGAAGGTGGTCGGCCTAAAGAACATCATGAATTGCGAGATGGTCTCTTGCAGATCAAGAGTGCCCACAAACATGCCTACCGCAGGTGCTTCTTCGATGCGTTGTTCGCATTTCGACCATAGGTTCCGCCATCGTGTTGCGTATTGGACCCACGTTTCGCCTGGCCTTATCCTGGCATTAATCAGTGCTGTTACCAGGGTGCGTCCACTAACACTCGCGAATCTTTGTGTAAACAGTAGCTCCATCTCCGCAAATGTTTTGACAGAGTCGTTAGGTAGCTCCGAATACCAATCAAAGGCTGTTTCCGCTAAGCTGCCGACGAATTGGCGAAGCAGCAGTTTGTCGTCGCCTCCTGTGTTGCCGCATAAGGCTCTGAATTGAGCGACATGCTGATGGGGATTCCCTGTCCCTTTATATACGTGGAACTTAGGGATCGTATATCCCGGCAGGTAACTGATTTGGTCATACCAGCTTGGATAAGGTCGTCCGGTTCTAACAATTTGCGCAGCCGCTTCATTCGCATGATGAACTCGTATTTGCTGAGCTATATAGTCGTCTAGTGCAGCTTTGGAAATTGTTTCCTCCATGGCTGTCGACAGAGCCGGAGGAGGATTAGATGTCTCCCCTCCATCGTTTCCAATAATGATCGAAGGGTCTTCAGCTGGAAGGTCTGGCTGCATCCCTATCATGTCTTGGAAGAGGAGCGCCATTTGCTTTATGTTAGCCGCTTGTTCTGCGGCTTCTTTGTCCTTCTTTTCGAAGACTCTTCGTAAGAAGTCAGCATCGTTTTCTTCCTCGTGGCGCTGTTCTGATGATGCCTCCGGGCTTTCTTTTGTTCCGGTGAGTGCGGCCATCGCAGTCATCATCTCTTGAAGCTTCTGCTGTTGCTCTTGAGCTTTTGTCACGGATCGGGTGAGCGGTCGGTGATCCGTCGAAGCGTGGCTTTCCTCCTTTCCGGAAGCCATATAAACAGTGTGCATCATCATACCCCCAGACTTGGGGCGTTTGTGTTCAGCGCCTTTACGATTCGCCATGTTCACAGGGGCTTTTTGCGGCCTTCTTTTCTTTTGAATGATCGACGTTGAGGGAGCCGTTGCAGCAGGCACCCATCCGGCTGTCACTTTTTGTGACTTTGAGTAGTCCTTCTCCTGCCGAGCTTTCATCTTTTTCTGTCGGCGGAGATAGTCTTGATCCATTACGGAGTCTTAGACTTGATGCCAAACTTTGTAGATTTTGGAGGACAGCCGCTGAGGGGGCTGCTCCGGTTTCTTCTCTGGAGCATTCTCCATAGGTGAAGGAGTTCTCTTCAGCTCTGCAGTGGGAGAGTTTTTGCGCACTTTGTTGAGCAGTTCAAAGCTGTTCTCGGTTAGAACAGCAGCCTCGATCTCCACCATCGGAGATGGAGGAGTAAATCCAGAGGGAGAGTTGCCCCCAGCCTTCCTTTCTCGGCGCCAGTGGCGACGTCGAGCGTGTCGTGCGAATAGAGTTGGTTCAGCCGTAGGGGTGACCTCCTCATGCCCCCTCTAGGCAGGGGAAGCAGCTTTGAGGACCTTGCCTGGAGCAGAAACCGGGATGGTCAGCCTTGTAAAAACTGATTTCTTGGAAGGAGAAGCCTTTCCAATGATTTCGTCCGCTAGAGCCGGGATGGCTATCCGCTTTGGGATGGCAGCTTCGGGTATCGCGGGCTTGTAGACGTTCTGGCCCAGTCTGTTGAAAACTGAGGTAGTGGAGTTGGGCGACCCGTTGAAAGGGGCCGCGGCAGTGGTAAGTCGATCAAAGACCGACTTCTTTGGGGCTTCTTGCAACGTCATCAGGATGTGGAAGCTCATCGGTGGGAGCATGGTCCCGAAGAATAGTCCAGTGGTGGCTTGAGTTACCTGCTCCACTGGCATCTTGAAAAGAGAGGCCGCTTGGGGCCCGTAAGTCACTCCACCAACAGGGACGGAGCGAGAGTTGCAGTTGCAGGTAGTGCAGTTTGAAGCCATTGATCTTCTGTTTTCTGCACGGAGCAAGACACCAAATCTAAGTACCTCGAATCCACAGGCAATCACAGCAAACCGCGATTTGTTCGAGAACACGACACACGAAGTATGGAGTGGAAAGAGGAAAAGGTCCCATCGGACGTGCCAGAATCTATTCCCCTCCGAAAGACGGCGCACAAGACGACAAAGTCCTGGCGCTGAGATTCGGGGCAGATGCTATTTGGTTTTATCAGTCCACCTCTCCGAAGATGCCAAGTTGATTTATGGCACCGTGTATCGAAAGTTTAGACGGATGCGGCCGATGTAGCAGACTTCGTCAGATTCCCCCTCGCTTGAGGGGATTTTGATTGTGGGGACGCTCTTTCCTGCAGGCGCAAGCCCCTGCAGTTAATACGCTACCGCATCGCGGTAACAAATTTCTCCTTATCCAGAATTTCACTTCATGTCGTGTGTGTTTGTTTTGTTCGTGGATGCCCGTGGATTGTATACGGAGACTAAGTGATGCCGTCGCCCGTAGGACGTGGATTAGTCCAAATCCGTATTTACTTAGATTTGGGTTTGGGGGTTTTAGTTTAAGAATACGTTAGCCGTATTTGAGGCTAAGATCAACTTAAACATTCGTTAAGGATACGTTAGTCTGATTTGAGACTAAGATCAACTTAATGGAAAGAGCATTTAGAGGCTCTATTGTTCCAGTTTAAGGACGTAGTGGTCCATTTAATACATGGCCGTCGGGACCCGTCACCTCTCTGATGACGTTGAAGGATTACAACGACAGGTGTCAGAGAAGTTCAGAGATGTACCCTTGAACCAAAATTGATTGGGGGTCTTATAGTCCAATTTGGGACTAAAGTCTGTTTGAATGTTTATGGATACGTTAGCCATATTTGAGGCTAATATCAACTTAAACGGGATCGTTTAGATCCGACAAAAGAGCATTTGGGAGCTCTATTGTTCTAGTTTAGGGACATGGTGGTCCATTGTTCCCGTTTTGGGGACGGATATTAGTTTAAGGACGCATTAGTCCATGAGTTTAAGGACGCTTAAGTCCATGGGTTTAAGGACCCCACAGTCCGTATTGTTGGTTTAAGGACGCTTATGTCCATGGGTTTAAGGACCCCATAGTCCGTATTGTTGGTTTAAGGATGCTTAAGTCCATGAGTTTAAGGACCCCACGGTCCGTATTGTTGGTTTAAGGACGCTTAAGTCCATGGGTTTAAGGACCCCACAGTCTGTATCGATGTGTAGTTATCGGGACCCGTCACCTCTCTGACGACGTTGAAGGATTACAACGACAAATGTCAGAGGAGTTCGGAGATGTACCCTTGAACCCGATGTAAATTGATTTAAGGGAGCAGTCATGATCGGTCAATTTAATTTCAGGACTTACGGCCAGAATTGGGCTAAGTCCAGTTGAGAATGTTCAACATTTTTATTTGTGGTTGGCCTGTTAGGCCTTGGCTTGGGCTCCGCCCTTGGTTTAATAATGCATAGCATTAATCTTGGTCTCTGTTAGACTTTTATTTGGGCTCTGCCCCTTTTTAAATGATGCACAGCATCTGTTTTGGTCTGGCAGACCTTTGTTTGGGCTCTGCCCTTTTTAAAATAATGCATTGCATTTTTTAGGCCTGTTAGAACTTTTTTAATTGGGCTCAGCCCTTATTTAAATAATGCAGAGTGTTGATTAAACTGACAGAGTGCCACGTGGCTTGTCAGGCGCTCTGTGCCAATTAATGAGCGCAAGCGCATGTGGAGGTGATACATGTCACGCTCTGGTGAGTGCAAGCGCAGTTAGCACTGTGCCATTGCGCTGCGTTAGTGCGCTGCTGACACGTGGCACGCTCTGAGTTGTGCCAATTTAAAAGAGTAGTGCTCTGTTTTTTCAAAGCGTAAGGCGCAGTTTGTTCTGGGGCTGACACATGGAGCTCTCTGGTAGCTTGCGCCAACCAGAGAGCGCAACAGTGCAAATTTTACAAGTGCAGGGCACTGTTTTAATATCTTGATCCAATTTTGGATTCAAGAAAAGAATCTTTTAAGATTCCAGAACCAGCGGTTCATCAAAAGGCAATGCCTTTGTTATTACTATATTTTTTTTATTGAAGATCTTTGATCTTGTTCTTAGATCAATGATCTTTTTAGAAGAAACTCTTCTTTTTATTCAAAGGGGTTTACCTTTTTCTCTTTCTGAATTCTTCTCAAACTTTTTTTAAGAGCTCTGTGAATTCTCTCTCTGTTTCTGTGTGTTTAGACTTGGGGTCTAGGGGCCTTTATATAGTGCCAATTAGTTTGTTAAATTAGTTAAAGAGATCATTCTCTGAGTGATTTAGGGATTTTTCCTTACCGTTGGATCTTTGATCCAAGGGCTTCTGTTTTACAGAAGACAATCTTATTGTTTTAACAAGATCAGGAAGATCTTACTGGAATTTTAATTCTGTTTGGCGCAAACACACCTACGCTTGACACGTGTCGCGCAGCGCAGAGCGCAGTGCAACTGCACGAGCGCAACTGCGCTGATACATGTCACGCAGCGCAAGGCGCAGCGCACCTGCGCTGGCGCAGCTGCGCTGACACGTGTCACGCAGCGCAGAGCGCAACGCAACTGCACTAGCGCAGCTGTGCTGACACGTGTCGCGCAGCGCAGAGCGCAAGTCAGCTGAAGCGTTGCTTCCTTTATAGACCCTTGCTCTGATTGAGTGCGCTGCTTTGGGCGCTGCGCTCCCTGCGCTGGCGTGTCTAATTTTGACACGTGGCGTTCTGCGCGCAGCGCAGGGGATCTGAAGCGTTGCTTCATTTATTAAAACTTTAGTTTTCACTTTAATTTCAAAACAGAGCTTTGCTCGGATTGGGGGAAACAGAAGCGTTGCTTCGTTTCCCACTTCGGAATTTGAACAGAGCTTTGCTCTGATTGGGGTAAACAACGCATAATATACAAAAGAAATCAACAAAAGCAGAATATGATATCAATATAAACACGCAAACACCATCAATATCAATATCGTCCAAAATATATACAATATGTATCATATAAATAAATACATGTTTAAAATATAAGAATCAAAAAGCTACCCTAGCTCGGTCCAGTTCCACTCTGATAAACGCCATAATCTGGCGCACCTGCTCCTCGGATATACCCTGAGTCAATAAATCATGCAATGCGGAGTGTGCGGGAGTCTGAGCGGGCTGTGGAGCTGTAGGAGTGGTTTGCGCAACCGCCGCCGAGGTAGCGGCTTGCGGAGCCACAGCTGCGAGAGTCTGAGCGGGCAGTGGAGCTATAGGAGCTGTCTGCGGAACCGCAGTCGAGGTAGTGGCTTGCGGAATCGCAGCCGAAGGAGATGCATGTAGAGGCTCGGCCGATGTACCCTGTCGCGTCTGGACCTACATGTGTAATAAACGAGTAAGAACTGTGTATTAGTCGAATTCGTATCATTATCAAGTTATTGTGAAACCCCAATCTATGTATACTTAAGGACTTAGGCCTCGTTTGGATATCTAGTTTGGAAAACCGTAGTTTATTTTAATTAGATATGTATGTATGATTAATCAAAGCTAAGTCTACAACCAAATAAGCTCAGGATACGTACTAATATTGGATATGTTGCTATCTATAATATGACATAATATTTTACTATTAAGTAGTATACATACCAACATCTCCTTCAACTCCTGAACGGTGGCCTTCAAGCTCTCCAGTTCTTGCTGGAAACGTCGCTCACTGGAGACGAAGGAAATAACCGCCGGAGTGGAGTCCAACCTCATATGGGCCCTACTAGGGCCCAGTCCCCGGCCTCTCTCCTAACCTCCGTGGTGCCCTCCGTGTGCGGCGTCCAGGACTGGGGTCAGCAGTATCGGATCGTTCTGTCCAGTAAAATCGATCCCCGATGCCTCGGCCTGCTCAACACCCTCTCCTACACCCTTATTAACCAGTAAAATATAAGTATATCATTTAAATTTGAACCTTTCAAAACTAAAATTTTAAATAGGGGTTGAATAAATATTAACACTTACGCGATACTCCCGGGTAGCGGCGTCGGGGTATCGAAGCTCGCCCGTGGCGGGATCTGTCGAGGTGTCGTGGACGGCAAGATACACGGACAGCACGCTCGGTGTACCACCCTGCGCCAGGGTCTGAGCTCTCTGCAATATTAGAAAATAACTCTTAATAGTAGATATATTAGAAAATAACTCTTATTATTACATTATATCATAATGGTCGGTCTATTATAATTTACCGATAACTCCATGGCACGAGTAATATTCCTTGAGCCACCTGTATAAGTGGGGCGGCCCCTCTTCGCCGACTTTCTATTCTCTTTATTTTGATCGGCCTGTTTCTGCACAACACATTCACATTTAGTTTTCTAATTAAGCAATACAAAAAAATAAATTATATACTAAACAATGGATTACATGTAAAATACATACCTGTTTGCGATGAGAGTCGAAATATTCGCACAATAGAGGCCATGTATCTACGTCGACTCTCGCAAAAGCCGGAGTAGATAGGAAGGCCGCTCTCTCTGCCTCGAGGGTCGCCATCCACAAGGAATAGCAGTCGGTCTTCAGCTCATTCTTGTTGTATCGGACCTTCGTCTACATGTTCTTCATCAAGCCATTGTACAGAGCGTGAAGATTGAGCACCCTCCTAGAGTGATCAGGGTCGGGTACAGGCTGAAAGTCGTAATCCAACTGAAAATACAAAAAAACATTGTTTTTAGATTGCAAGTGTTAATAATAAATATATTAGATAAATCAAATGAAAATATATATTAATACCCGAGCCTGATCCCAGAAGAGGGCGAATGAGCGCCGGTGCTGATCGCCCCACTCAACATGAAGTGGATAGTTCTTCACTAGCCGGCTCTCATCCTCCATATACCGGCCGAACCTCTCGGCATGATCGCCGGTATAGCGATAATCAGGGGTAAAAAAGAGGGGGAATGCTGCATCCCCCTAGCTCTGTCGGGCCTCAGCCTGTGGGACTAATTCAGGCCTCGAGTCCCCCTCTCGGGATGGGGAGGCCCTGCGTCTGCAAGAAATATCAAGACAATCAATATTAAGACAAAGTTGTATTAAGAAATCAAGGTTTAACGAAAATTGAAGTGTGGTATATACCTCCGATGACTAAAGCATGAGCCTGGGCCCGGGCAGCAGCACGAGCGGGACATAGTTCCTCCGGTGAGGAACAACCGGTGACCCGGACGCGGACGCATCTCCAACTAGAAAATAAACATCGATAAAATTACATGGAGTTCATGTTTATTATTAAAGGATATGTAAAATGAATAAATATTTTATATTTATTCATATAAACCTGCAGACTGAGCGGAGGGAATGGAAGTGATGGGAGTGGCCCATGCACCAGACGAGGACGCACCACCTATAATTAGACAATCAAGTATCAGCTATATAAGTAATTACAAAAAGAATATGTATATCAATAATATAACATTCTAAATCAACATGTATACACTGTAGGATATATAAACATACTCGCAGGTATATGATATATAAACATACCTGGAGGTGCGGGAATGGCCTCTGTCCCTGATGTAAGTACGTAAGAGCAAAAAGAATGTATGTATATTTCTGATATAGCATTCTAAATCAATATACATGCACTATATGATATATAAACATACCTGGAGGTGCGGGAGTGGCCTCTGTCCCTGATGTGGACGCATCATCAACAGCTAGACAATCAAACATTGACAATATAAGTAATTTTGACATGAACATGCATGTATATCTATAATATTACATTCAAAATGAATATGCGTGCAATGTACCTAGAGGTGTAACAAAGTGCACACAGAAGGAGGCATCCGAAGGGGTCTCCGATCGGAGTTCAAGACCGGCTCTCTGAAGCTCCCTACGCAGTTCTCCGGGCGGTAGAACCGCTCTACCTCTGCCTCTGCCGGTGCCGTGGCTGGAGCTCCTGCCGCCCCTCGCTGCTCCCGTCATCATCATCAAATCTAGATAAACGGTTCGTTGAATCATTAGACAAAAATTACAAGTATTGACTATATATGTATAGATCGTAAAATGTGAAGTAATAATATAACATTACTGATAACCCTTTTCGTTTCGTGGGCGCATTAGATATATCTACTTGGATTTCATCATCGATATCATTTCTAACCTACGTAACTTCATGATCAGCCGAAGACAACCCGTCTTTCGAAACAGACGGTCGGAGCACTCTAAGTCTTCTCTCTTCTTCATCCTTATCGCTGTCCTCGAATTCTGGGACATCGTAGACATCCCTGGGTTTCTAACGGCATACGACACTCCATCCCGGATGCTTCAAACACTGTGAGTAGTATACTTGGAACGCTTGGTTCGGAAAGATAAACGGATCTTCTTGACCGTAAAATCGAAGTGTGTTCACACTGGTCAATCCATATTCATCTTTCCAAGTCCCAAGATTGCTTCTCCACTTATCCGTATCGGTTCGCGTATCGTACCAAGTACACTGGAATATATAAAAGGGTTCTGATCGTCCGGGATAGTGGATGCCAAGTATACAATTTAAGTATCCATAATAAATCATACCATCCGATCCTACCGTCGCAATCCCACTATTCTGAGTGGTTTTAGATGTTTCTATGTCCTTAACTTCGAATTTGTATCCAAGGACACTGAATCCTTTATAATACGCAACCTCCATACTAGGAAATTGAGCTAAACATCTTGGATCACTCTCACATGATGCAGACAAGTTCGGATCGTGGATCTAACAAAACAAATTTTACGACAAATACATAACGATATAAGTTTAGATTAAAACTGATAGCAATAACATGTTATTCTAATAACTTACATGATCTGCAACCCAATCGCAAAAATTATCCTGATGATATTTTTCCATTCGTTCATCGTTCCAATCAGGATGCCCCTTACGTACTTCGTTAAAATGAATTCTGTTTTCGACAATAAATTATGACATTAATATTATATCATTTCATACACACACAAACACAAATATAACAATTAATCCAAAAAAAACTTACTCTCTAATTTTTTCAAGACATACGCAATTAAGCAAGATAAACCGGTATATCTTGTTGATAAACATAGTGTCTACCCTCTTATAATCGGCTTTACCATATGGACCGTCTTGAATTCTTCGAGGCCGGTTAAGTCTCGTCTCAATGTTCTCATCCAGATAGCGGGAACAAAATGTGGTTGCTTCATCAAGAAGATAACCTTGCATGATAGAACCCTCTGGTCGATTTCTATTGCGTATATACTTTTTAAGAGTGTAGAGGTACCTAAAGAAAATATGTTGAATAAATAAATACGGGCATACAGGACAACAATAACTTTAAAAATTGCGCGAAACGAAAAATTCCGCGTACCTCTCGACGGGATACATCCATCGATATTGTACCGGTCCGGCTAACTTAGCCTCAGTTGCAAGATGAACCGTCGGGTGTATTATGATATCGAAGAATGACGGTGGGAAAATACGCTCAAACTTGCAAAGTATCAACGCAATAGAATTTTCTAGTTTATCCAGCGTCACGACATCCAGTGTTTTAGCACACAACTCTCTGAAAAAACAACATAGGTCGTTGATTACTAGACCAACCGATTTAGGGAGAGAAGTCCTAAGGGCTAATGGAAGAATGTGCTCCATGATAACATAGTGATCATGACTTTTCAGCCCATCGATCTTGCCTTTCATAATTTTTATCTTCTTCCTGAATGATCCTGAGAAACCTGTGGGAACTTTCAAATCATGCAACACCTGCAGGAATCTTTTCTTCTCTGGTTGTGACATATGATATGCGGCATTGGGAAGTACAAACTTTCCTGGTTTACCCGCTACCGGTCTAGGGTGCAATTCACTTCTTATTTCCCAGTTCTGTAGATCCATCCGAACTTTCAGGTTGTCTTTCGATTTTCCGTCTTTACAAAGAAGCAAGTTGAGTATGTGCTCTGATACTCCCTTCTCTATATGCATGATGTTCAGACAATGACGCACTAAATTTGTTGACCAGTAAGGAAGCTCGAAGAAAATGCTTAACTTGTTCTAAAATGGTGGTTTGACCTGTTTTGTCGGATCCATCCCGAAGGTCATATTATTGTAACCATCCCACTGAGCAGTCACGTCCTCTCCGGACAATGGGGCTGGTGGTCCAAGAAGCTCCTGATGACCATCAAAGTGAACAACGTCTAACCTGTAGGGGTGGTCTAGAGGCAGGAAACGTCGATGGCCGCAATAACAAACCTTCCTGCTAAAATTCAAGAATTTCGATGTTGTGTGTTGATGGCAATGAGTACATGCTTTGTGACCATGTACGGACCAACCTGATAGCATTCCATACACAGGAAAGTCATTAATTGTCCACATTAAAGCCGCACGCAGTATGAAGGTTGTATTTATGTTTGCATCGTAAGTCTTTACACCATCAATGAACAAAGATTTTAACTCCTCGATCAGAGGTCGGAGATAGACGTCGATATTGTTTCCCGGTGAGTTTGGTCCGTCGATAAGAAGAGACATCATAAAGTATGATTGGTCCATAGCCAACCAAAACGACAGATTATAAATTATCATTATAACGGGCCATGTGCTGTGACTTCCAGCCATATAGTTAAATGTGCAGAAGCCATCACTAGCCAGTCCGAGCCTGATATTGCGAGGATCGCTACTGAATATTGCATGCCTCCTATCAAAATCCTTCCATACCGGTGAATCTCTTGGATGGCACATTTTTCCATCTTCACTTCGAGGAACCCGCTGATGCCAAATCATTGCCACAGCTGTTTTCTTGCACATGAATAGCCTCTGCAGCCTCTATGTTATGGGAAAGTATCGTGCTATCTTGACAGGTATATCAGGCTTCTTTTCAGAATCTTTCGGCTTATAACTTGCCTCTTCGCATGTTGGACACTCTTTCAAATCTGAATTCTCTTTCTGGTACAACACGCAATTTTTAGGACATGCTTGAATCTTCTCACACTTCAGACCCAAATCATACATCATCTTGTAGGCTCCGTACCAGCTGTCGGGCACGTTATTTCCCGGGGGCATAGAATCTTTCAAGAACGAAAGAAGCATTATGAATGACTTGTTTCTCCATCCATTTAGGCACTTAATCTGGAAAAGTTGGACGAACCATGAAAGGGTTGAATACTTTGCATTCTCATAAATTGGTTTTCTAGTATCATTCATGAAATTTTCATATTTATCCGCACGCGGTACTTGACCGGAAGGAATGTCATCTTCGGTACGAATAGATTCGCCTAAGCCAGCCTCTACCATATCCTCCATTTCTTCTGATGGAAAGAAATTACCGTCTTCTTCTTCTTCTGCCGCATTACCGTCTTCTCCTTCTTCTCCTACCGCATTATCGTCTTCTCCTTCTTCTTCTGCCACATTACTGTGTTCTTCTCCTTCCCCGTGATATTTCCAAGTTGTATAAAGTCTAGTAAAACCATATTTTACGATATGAAGCTCTGCCAATTCTACCTTCTGCCAGTACTTATTCCCACATCTATCGCACAGGCAGAGAATCTTCTCTATCACGATCTTATTATGTGCGCGTGCAAATTCAATAAAAGCGGCAACTCCTATGACAAACTTAGGTTGCATACGTTGTTGCCAATCCACATACATCCAGTCCTTAACTCTGACATACTCATGGGCCATGTTAAACTGTATAACATATAAATTGTAGGTTATGATGACTATATTGAGAAATCTAAGAACAGGATGGTTACAGAAAAAGGAGAAAATCCGTGTATATGCTTTGTGTGTGCGTTTGTTGTTGAAAAGGATAAATTATCGATAATCAAAGTTAGATTTGAGGATACTCATGTATGAGAATATGAAAGTTTCATATTATCATCGAGTATCATATATTGGTTTTAACTTGAACATCTTGAATCACTCTCTAATGATGCGTTTGTTGTGTATTCTTATTGTATGTGTGTGTTTCGGCTGTCGGGGGTAAGGCATCTATCCCATTAAGAATGTATACACACCCATTCGCTTATGCTTTCAACCGTTTCGAGTAAATTTCGGCAGCACCTCCCCGCTGTTCTCCGAGTACCCTATAATAGAATAGATAATCATTTCAAAGCTGTGAAACAACGTTGAAATGAACATATAATCTATCTTTTTACATGGAGAACCAGCAGAAAGGTACCGACTAAATATCTCGAAATGGATGAAAACACAAGTGAATGAAGGTGTTTGCTTTATGCATTCCTAACTTATCCACACGGGACAAATCTATCGTCATACGATTGAATCTTCTCGTCACATAGACTACACGACGGTTGTTAGTATCGAGCTATACCGTCCGATATTTAACAACCTTCGTATAGTTCTATGTCACGACGAACATCGAACGTATGTTAACCGATAGACGGGGACTAAGTGGCGCTTTGAGTTTCATATACGAGTATCGATGAGAATATAAAAGTTTCATATTATCATCGAGTATCATATATTGGTTTTAAGTTGAACATCTTGAATCACTCTCTAATGATGCGTTTGTTGTGTATTCTTGTTGTATGTGTGTGTTTCGGCTGTCGCGGGTAAGGCTTCTATCCCATTAAGAATGTATAAAGCGAACACCCATTCGCTCGTGCTTTCAACCATTTCGAGTAAATTTCGGCAGCACCTCCCCGCTGTTCTCCGAGTACACTGTAATAGAATAAATAATCATTTCAAAACTGTGAAATGAACATCTAATCTATCTTTGTATATGGAGAACCAGCAGAAAGGTACCGACGAAATATCTCGAAACGGATGAAAACACAAGTGAATGAAGGTGTTTGCTTTATACATTCCTAACTTGTCCACACGGGACAAATCTATCGGTTATCATATGATTGAATTTTCTCGTCACATAGACCATATGACGGTTGTTAGTATCGAGTTATACCGTCCGATATTTAACAATCTTCGTGTAGTTCTATGTCACGACGAACATCGAATGTATGTTAACCGATAGACGGGGACTAAGTGGCGCTTTGAGTTTCATATATGAGTATCGATGAGAATATGAAAGTTTCATATTATCATCGAGTATCATATATTGGTTTTAACTTGAACATCTTGAATCACTCTCTAATGATGCGTTTTTTGTGTATTCTTTTTGTATGTGTGTGTTTCGGCTGTCGGGGGTAAGGCTTCTATCCCATTAAGAATGTATAGAGCGAACACCCATTCGCTTGTGCTTACAACCGTTTCGAGTAAATTTCGGCAGCACCTTTCCGCTGTTCTCCGAGTATACTGTAATAGAATAGATAGTCATTTCAAAGTTGTGAAACAACGTTGAAATGAACATCTAATCTATCTTTGTACACGGAGAACCAGCGGAAAGATACCGACGAAATATCTCGAAACGGATGAAAACACAAGTAAATGAAGGTGTTTGCTTTATACATTCCTAACTTGTCCACATGGGACAAATATATCGGTTATCATACGATTGAATCTTCTCGTCACATAGACTATACGGCGGTTGTTAGTATCGAGCTATACCGTCCGATATTTAACAACTTTCGTATAGTTCTATGTCACGACGAACATCGAACGTATGTTAACCGATAGACGGGGACTAAGTGGCGCTTTGAGTTTCTATAAAATTCAAATTTCAAATATCCTCTCTCTTTCTCTTCTCTCTACACGTATATTTAGACATCAACATTCAAGCAATCTCTATCACTTTATTATCATATTTTAATAATCAAATCACATAACATGTATTCAAATTTTCAAACCATGCTATACATCAACAATGTTTATTGCACGTGCAAAATACCAGTAAAACTAGCAAAAGTACTTGTAATTTCTAATAATGCAAAAGTACGAAGAAGTCCCTAATTCAAAATTACTATTAAGAAAAAGTTAAACTAGCAAACCCGTCTAATCTGCTCAATAAACTTCAGAGCCTCTGTAGATCTTCCAAACAACCTCAAAATTGCAACCAGTTCACAGTCTCCATGAAAACCTTGTGGCCATCTTGTAGGGATTTCTATACCGATTTCAAAAAACGTACAGTAGTAATGACTCCAACGTTCACATCAAATGTTATGGGTTCCTGAACCTAAATCAACCCTTGATCTATGTTTGAACTTATTTCAGTCTAAACAACGTATATATTTTGCCACAACATGCTTTGCATCAAGAGTGCTCTACGATTTCACTACCTTGTGGGCAACACGCTTTCACATGTTTTTCTTATGTGGTAAGTGAATTATATATTGGGTTTGAGCTTTGTGTGTTGAAATAGCCATTTTGGTGCATGTCCCATGCATGAAGGTAGCTACTTTGTCAATAGATGCTTATAACAGGTTTTTATAATTAAATATCAGTCCTTCTCATGATCCATCCTTTCATAGATTTTCTTTACATGAAATTAATTAAGCAAATGGGTTGAATATGAACATTCGTAGCCAAATTACTAATTTCAACAAAATTTGGTTCACGGTTGTGAAAGGACAATCAATCAACTTAATCGATCACTTCCAGATAGATTGAAGTCAAGCGCAATTCTCATAAGTTTTTCTTAAATTTACAAGCATCAGTTCCGTCTAATATCAACTAGGTAGCCCCAGCCGAACCCCAACCCCAACCCCAACCCTAACCCTAACCCCAGCCCCAGCCCCAGCCGAATCCCAACCCTAACCCTAACCCCAACCCCAACCGCAACCCCAGCCGAACCCCAACCCCAACACCAAACCCCAACCGAACCCTAACCCCAACCGATGCCTAACCCTAACCTTCATCGGTACCCAAACCCTGAACCCTAGCCTTATAATCATCAAAATTATGTTTAATTAGAGATTTACTAACCTGTAGGCGGAGATGACGGAGACGCTCGATCGGTGGTCGACAACGCGCACAATCGGCGATGAGGAAGAACAGGGGCGGTGGCGGCGACGAAACGGAGGGCGGTGGCGACGATGAGAACGGCGATGAGAAAACTGCGACGCGCGCAGCGGGAACAAGAAATTTAGGGATTTTGGGAGTTAACGCGTGAGAGAAATAAGGCGTAAGGCATTTCTATGCCTTTTTAATTAAATTCCCATTTAGATGCCCCTACGGATTAGTCCATAGATCATTGGTTTGCGGCTCGGGCAAACAACAAATTACGATTTAATATTTTTAAATTAAAACGTCGGGCACCGTAGGAACAACCGTCGGGCCCTACGGATTAGTCTGTAGGGCCAAATTAAATCTGCCCCTACGGATTTCATTATCCGTAGGGGCAACCCCCTATTGTAGTAATGACATCAAGTGTCCAGAGAGAGTTCATGTCGATATCGAGTATTCATGTCAAGTATTCGTGTATTCATGTCATGTTGTATTCATGGTTCGAGTCAAGTCGAGTCATGTTTGCATGTTGATATTGTTCTGTTATTCAGGTTCAGTTTCAAGAATGCATGCTATACTTTGGGTTCATGTTTGAATTGGAGTTATAGTTGGATTAATGTTTGAATGTATTCAGATTAGACTCAGACTCAGATTGAGTCAGACACTTAAACAAAATTTAGATTCTGAATTAAGTTTAGGAGTTATCGGTAACTGCTGCACATGAACGGCAGAATTTGTGTTTTTTTCCAAAACAATTACTATTTGATAACCCTTTTTAGTTGTCTACCTTAAATAGGCAAGCACCCACTTTCTCCGGCTCCCTAAGGCTCAAGAGAATTGGTCCCGCTTAAACCTATATTTACTAGGGGCCTTATTGTAATTTAATATTACTTGAGAGGGTTTTATGATAAATATTTTTGGTATACTTTCAAAATAAACCTCAAGTATTTATTTATGTTATTTAGAATTGTCATGGATGTGAATTTTATATAATGATGTATATTAGTAATTATATATATATATATATATATATATATATATATATAGAGAGAGAGAGAGAGAGAGAATAATGGAGGAAAGAGTCCATAGGAGGGGATTTCCTCCTATGGCGTCGAAAAAATACAACCTCCACCATTTTTTCCGACGATCGGCACCCATCATCATCATCGTTATCATCTAAGATGTGCATACACCAAATTTCATGTGATTATATCATTATATATATATATATATATATATATATATATAGGTGTGTGTATGTATGTATGTATGTATAGAGAATAATGGAGGAAAGATGCCATAGGAAGGGATTTCCTCCTATGGCGTCAAAAAAATATACTCTCTCTCATTTTTTCCGACGATCGGCACCCACAATCTTCATCGTTATCATTTAAATTGTAGGTACACCAAATTTCATGTGATTCTACAATCTTTTCACCATTGATTTAGCAATGTAAAAAGTTCTATTGTCGGTAAACCGTTAATTTTGAACCTACTAAATCAATGGTGAAAAGGCTGTAGAATCACATGAAATTTGGTGTACCTACATCTTAGATGATAATGATGAAGATGGTCGGTGCCGATCATCGGAAAAAATAAGGGAGGATATATTTTTTCGACGCCATAGGAGGAAATTCCCTTTTATAGCCTTTTTCCTCCATATATATATATATATATATTGAATAGTTCAAGGTATTTTAGTGTAAATTTGATTTGAATGGAATCTTGATGGTATTTTCATAAAACTTGTAATTCTTTCTTTTGTTTAGAAAAACATGGAATTTATTATATATTTAAAATAGATGGTTTGATAATATTTATATATAATTATTAAAAATAAAATTTATTTATTAAATAGAAAACCATATTTTTTCTTAAAAATTGCATTAAAATTCCATCGAAATCGTATGCTCTGTGAGAAGGTCTGCATCTCGCCCTACTAGTCCGATGGATGTGCGATAACCCGCACCAACCAAATCGGGTTCCTCGAAAGTGGGTTGTAGAGTCACAATCGCAAGGAATTTAAATAACACAATTTAAAGAATACAGTTTTTAATAGTTTATGGTATTTTGATATAAAAGTCGTATTTGCCACAAAATTGTTGTTCAAGAAAATCGTGTTATGTTAAGATGCGTGTTTGTGAGAGGTAGGTCATTACCTTGTGAGATTTTTCTAAAGGTAATATAAGAAAGAATGATTAAACGATGTCATATGTAACTTCATGGTATTTAAGCATAAAAGCTTAATAAAAGTTGTTTTTCATGGAGTTTTAGATTGAAAATTGTTTCAAAAAATTGTTTAATGATTAACAAGCAAGGTTTGATGATTTGGTTGATTGGTTCTTAAGAAAAATTTCAATTCTAAAGAGAATAGAATTTAAAGATCGGTATAACTCCACTTACCGATATGATTTGAAAAGGTGAACTTTTATAATAGAAAGAAAAGTATAGTGGTAGGACTTACTAGCTTAGAGAAGAGAGGGGAGGTTTAAGAAAAAGTTGGTGGCTTCGTGGAGTCGCGGGGTCGCCGGAAACGTCTTGAATCCTTGCCGGAAAATGACTTAGTGCTAACTCCACTTGTACCTTTCTTTGACTTGGAAATTTATGAGAATTTTAACAAGTGATTTCAGAATGAAGAGGGCTAGGATATGATGTTGTATTTATATGGTAAAATTAGGGTTTTGGGAATTGAAAAGAGAATTAAAATGTATTAAAGTTTGGATTAAGAAGGTGAATTAACACTCTCTGGATAAATGCAGGGAAGCATGGGGTAATGAGGTAGGCCAAGAGGTGTAGTGTGCAGAGTTTGGGGGCATTTGCTAAGGGGGGCCCGGTGGTGCCGGCCTAATGCTAAATCTCGCCGGCCATCTGTAGAGGGTGGGGCTCTGGATCGATGCCACGTGTCCTAGTCTGTATAAATACCATTTTGCACATGTTTATTTAATCTTGCTTTTCATTTTTACGTGTACTGTACATGTAAACTTTTCGGCTTCCAAAAAATTTAAAAGAAGAGTCATTAAGAACATATGTGGCTGATTGGATTCGAACATAGGGGCTATGTTACAGCAATACAAGGCTTTACCAATGAGCTACAAGTGCTTTCTTGTTATTCTTAAACAAGAATTACTTTTAAATTGTGCTCAGGCTAAGATACTCCTTTCTGTACTTTAAAAAAAAATTGTACAGAAAAATTCAGGGCTGTTACACTAAGCGAGGCGAGACGAGAGGCGAGTTATGCGAGACGCACTGGAGCGAGGCAACATCGAGATTTTGGAGAACCGGCTCGCATTGCCTGACTCGGCGCAACGTGGCTGTTCCCCTCCGAATGACGCGGCGGAGACGCGGTGGACGTCTTGCTTGAAATTCGGGGCAGATGCTATTTTGTTTTATCCGTCCACCTCTCCGAAGATGCCAAGTTGATTTATGGCATCGTGTATTGGAGGTTTAGACGTATGCAGCCGATGTAGCAGACTTCATCAGATTCCCCCTCATCTGAGGGGTTTTTTTTTTGTGGGGACGCTCTTCCCTGTAGGCGCAAGCCCCTGCAGTTAATTACGCTACCGCATCGCGGTAGCAACTTTCTCCTTCTCCAGAATTTCACTTCGTGTTGTGGGTGTTTGTTTTGTTTGTGGTTGCCCGTGGATCGTATACGGAGACTAAGTGATGCCGTCACCCGTAGGACGTGGATTAGTCCAAATCCGTATTTTCTTAGATTTGGGTTTGGGGTTTTGGTTTAAGGATACGTTAGCCCTATTTAAGGCTAAGATCAACTTAAACTTTTGTTAAGGATACGTTAGCCTGATCTCCAGACTAAGATCAACTTAACGGGATCGTTTAGATCCAAAAAGAGCAATTGTCTCTATTGTTTAGTTTAATGACGTTGCGGTCGATTTCCAGTTTAGGGACATGGTGGTCCAACATTCCCATTTGGGGACGAACATTAGTTTAAGGACATTTCGGTCCAACATTCCCATTCTGGGACGAATATTAGTTTAAGGATGTTTCGGTCCACGAGTTTAAGGACTCCACAGTCCGTATCGATGTGTGGTTATCGGGACCCGTCACCTCTCTGACGTCGTTGAAGGATTACAACGATAGGTGTCAGAGAAGTTCAGAGATGTACCCTTGAACCGGATGTAAATTGATTTAGGAGAGCAGTCTTGCTCAGTCAATTTAATTTGAGGACTTACGGCCATGATTGGGCTAAGTCCAGTTGAAAAATGTTCAACGTTTTTATTTATCTTTGACCTATTAGGCCTGTGCTAGGGCTTTGCCCCTTTTTAGTAATGCACTGCATTTTATTCTGTCCTGCTAGGCCTTTTTGATTCGGGCCCATTCCTTCTATAAATGATGCAGAGCATCTGTTTTTGTTCGGGCTGTGCCCCTTTTTTTTAAAATAATGCATTGCATTTTATTTGGCCTGTAAGGCCTTTTTTATTGGGCTTGGCCCTTCTGTAAATAATGCAGTGCATTAATTATCTGACAGTGGCTTGTCAGACGCTTTGCGCCAATTATTGAGCGCAAGCGCTTGTGGTGGTGACACGTGTCACGCTCTGGTGAGCGCAAGCGCAACAGCGCAGCGTGCTGCGCTGTTGCACTACTGACACGTGGCGCGCTCTGGTGAGTTGCGCCAACTTTAAAGAGCAATACTCTATTTTAAAAGCGCACAGCGCAAGTGGTCTTAGAGCTGACACGTGGCGCTCTCTGGTGGCTTGCGCCAACCCAGGAGCGCAACAGTGTAGATTTGCAAGTGCAAGATACTGCTTTAATAACTTAATCCAATTTTGGATTCAAGAGAGGAATCTTTAAGATTCCAGAACCAATGGTTCATAAAAAAGTGCAAGGCACTGTTATTATTTATTTTTTATTGAAGATCATTGATCTTATTCTTAGATCAATGATCTATTCAGAAGAAGTTCTTCTCTTCTTTTTTCTTGTAAATGTTTTTACCTTCTTTCCCTTCTTGAGTTCTTCTCAAAATTCTTCAGAGTTCTCTCTGTTTTGTTGTTTTTTGAAGTTCTTGATGTTCTTCCACTATGTTGATCTCCTTTGAATTGGGGTCTAGGGGCCTTTATATAGTGCCCATTAATTTGTTTAATTTGTTAAAGAGATCATTCACTGAGTGATTTAGGGAATTTTCCCCACCGTTGGATCTTTGATCCAAGGGCTTCTGTTTTACAGAAGACAATCTTCTTGTTTTAACAAGAACACAAGGATCTTACTAGAATTTTAATTCTGTTTTGCGCAAACGCCCCAGCGCTTAACACGTGTCACGCAGCGCAGAGCGCAGCGCAGCTGCGCAAGTGCAACTGCGCTGCCACGTGTCACGCAGCGCAGAGCGCAGCGCAACTACGCTGACACATGTCGTGCAGCACACAGCGCAGCACAACTGCGTTTGCGCAACTGCGCTGACACGTGTCGCGCAGCGCACAACGCAGCGCAACTGCGCTTGCGCAACTGCGCTTGCGCCACTGCGCTGACACGTGTCGCGCAGCGCAGTTCTTGCGCAACTGAAGCGTTGCTTCCTTTAATTTTGTTTTAAATAGAGCCTTGCTCTGATTGGGCGTGCTGCCTTGGGCGCTGCGCTCCTTGCGCTGGCGTGTCTGATTTTGACACGTGGCGCCCTGTGCATAGCGCAAAGGATCTGAAGCGTTGCTTCATTTATTAAAATTTAAATTTTCAAAGTAGTGCTTTGCTCTGATTGGGGGAATCGGAAGCATTGCTTCACCTCCCGCCTTGGAATTTGAACAGAGCTTTGCTCTGATTGGGGTAAACAAACGCCCCCCCCACCGTCGCGCTTACGTGGCTCCAACGCGAGCGCAACTGTGGCAGAATTCCAACCGTTGCGGCAACTTTTGAAAGTTGAAAGAGCATTTGATGCCTATAAATAGGACCTTTGGTTCTCCACAGATGATTATCATCTTTAACATTTTTTACTTTCAGAATCTCAGAGCCCTGCTCTTTATTTTTAAGAACTCCAAGAGTTAAACTCTTAAAACTTTTAAGTAAAAACTTTAATTTAAATTAAATTAAATTAATTTTCATTGAGAGAGCTTTGCTCTCAATAGATCCCTGATCTAAAGAAAACCTATTTAGGGTTTCACTTAGCAGAGCTTTGCTCTAAAGGAGTCCAAAGAGAACTAAGGAGGATCCTTTTAGGGTTCCATTAATAGAGCTCTGCTCTCGGGGAGTTTAACTCCCTATGCCTTTTCCTCATTGCTAATCTTCCAATAATGTTTCCTTCAGGCATTATGGCGGTGCGTCTATACAGCCTGCACGAATTCATCACCTACGAGGATATCCGCATACAGGGCCGTCAACAAAACCAAGAGTTTACAGATGCCCAATGTGCAGAGGTCATGGGTCGCCTTAATGCAAGCGTTGGTTGGCTGCTTCCTCGTCGTTCAGCTCTCTTGAAAGTCGTGCTGGGAGCAATATGGAGAGCACTTCCGGGGTTTCATGAAGCCCTACCGCTCAATGCGCTGGATGATGCCGAAGACAAGGTGCATTCAGTGTACCTGTCGGGGCTGATCTCGAAGAAACGGCGGGATAGCCTCATCGACATTCTGCATCAAATTTTCCAGCGGACGACGATAATCGCTGCTTATCGAAGGCTGGGGGGCCTCGCCGAAGATCTTGACACACAGGAGCGCGAGAGCCTACGCACGAGAATAATCAGAAAGGCCAGAAGAACTCTAGATGGCCTTACTTTTGAATTCCTCAATCTGTGCCCTGGATCTGAGATTATACCGTTGTAATAATTTGAATAATGTTTTTCATTTATTGCATTCATGATTGTAAGAATTTTTGGCAATATGAATGGAGAATTTTTATTCTAGCTTGTTTTATTTCTCGTTCTGAGTCTTTTGCCCATGCATGAATGAGTGTGTCTCAAACGCTTGATCAAATGCAACTCAGATGTTTTTTTTTTTGTCGCTTTCTTCTTTCTTTTATTATCAGCATGCTATCTTGATAAACATGGTTGACAGATAATAGAGTAAGCATCTTGGTTCCTTCAAGAGATAGCGATGACTTAGGCCGCAGGTTCTGCCTAAGACTTTTCAACTCTATGAGCCGTGAGGGTCTCATAGAGATTTTTCTCCCTACGGATCGAGAGGATCTCGTAGGTGGATTTTCTCCTTAGGAATCGTGAGGATTCCTAAGTGCGTTTTCTCTTATAAGTCGTAAGGATCCTATAAGAGAATTTTCCCTCTTACGAGTCGAGAGGACCCGTAAGCGGTTGTTTCCCTCCTTATCGAGATTCGACTTTGGAGAGTGAGACCCGTGAATAGTATGCAATAGACCGTTTTAGACCGACTTGCAGGGTCCCAATGCTTAGGAAACAAGTTTTTAAATCCCTGCTGCCTAAGGATTTATCTTCCAAGTCAAAACGAATCGGGGAGTCCTCGCGAAGACACTAATTTCCTCACGGGTCGAGACGAATCGAGCAGTTCTCGTCAAGGACACTAATTTCCCTGAGTTGAAGTATTTTGCCGAGGACGCTGGTTTCCTTGAGGTTGAAACGAATCGGAGTATTCCTGCGGAGACACTGGTTTCTCTGAGGGCCGACGCGAATCAGGAGGCTCTCATCAAGGACACTATTTTTCCTGAATTGAGGTATTTGCCAGGGACACTGGTTTCCCTAGGGTTGAAACGAATCGATATATTCCTGCAAAGACGCTAGTTTCTCTGCGGGTCGATGCGAATCAGGATGTTCTCGTCAAGGACACTGGTTTCCCTGAGTCGAAGGATTTTGCTGAAGACACTGGTTTCTTCGGGGTTGAAACGAATCGGAGTATTCCTGCGGAGACGCTAGTTTCTCTGTGGGTCGACGCGAATCAGGATGTTCTCATCAAGGACACTGGTTTCCCTGAGTCGAAGGATTTTTCCGAAGACGCTGGTTTCTTCGGGGTTGAAACGAATCGGAGTATTCCTGCAAAGATGCTAGTTTCTCTGCGGGCCGACGCAAATCAGGAGGCTCTCATCAAGGACGCTAGTTTCCCTGAATTGAGGTATTTGCCAGGGACACCGGTTTCCCTGGGGTTGAAACGAATCAATGTATTCCTGCAAAGACGCTGGTTTCTCTGCGGGTCGACGCGAATCAGGAGATTCTCGTCAAGGACACTGGTTTCCCTGAGTCGAAGGATTTTGCCGAAGACACTGGTTTCTTCAGGGTTAAAACAAATCGGAGTATTCCTGCAAAGACGCTAGTTTCTCTGCGGGCCAACGCGAATCAGGAGGCTCTCATCAAGGACGCTAGTTTCCCTGAATTGAGGTATTTGCCAGGGACACTGGTTTCCCTGGGGTTGAAACGAATCGATATATTCCTGCAAAGACGCTAGTTTCTCTGCGGGTCGACGCGAATCAGGAGTTCTCGTCAAGGACACTGGTTTCCCTGAGTCGAAGGATTTTGCCGAAGACACTGGTTTCTTCGGGGTTGAAACGAATCGGAGTATTCCTGCGGAGACACTGGTTTCTCTGCGGGCCGACGTGAATCAGGAGGCTCTCATCAAGGACGCTAGTTTCCCTGAATTGAGGTATTTGCCAGGGGCACTGGTTTCCCTGGGGTTGAAACGAATCGATGTATTCCTGCAAAGACTCTAGTTTCTCTGCGGGTCGACGCGAATCAGGAGTTCTCGTCAAGGACACTGGTTTCCCTGAGTCGAAGGATTTTGCCGAAGACACTGGTTTCTTTAGGGTTGAAACGAATCGGAGTATTCCTGCGGAGACACTGGTTTCTCTGCAGGCCGACGCGAATCAGGAGGCTCTCATCAAGGACGCTAGTTTCCCTGAATTGAGGTATTCACCAGGGACACTGGTTTCCCTGGGGTTGAAATGAATCGATGTATTCCTGCAAAGACGCTAGTTTCTCTGCGGGTCGACGCGAACAGAAGGCTCTCATCAAGGACCCTAGTTTCCCTGAATTGAGGTATTTGTGGTGGTCTTTCAGGTTTTATGTAAGTTACCGTCAGAACCGTGAAGCTAGGAATTTGATCTTCGCTTCGTTTGCTGGCACTGCGTCTGTTGCATCAAGACGAATGTCGCGGTTGTCTTTAAGCTGTTGGTGAACCGTCGAGATTTGGGCTTTTCTTTCTGGTGGAGCCTGTTGGGAAGGTCCAGTTCCGTCTTTGTTTGTGCCCTTGGATTGTATACAGGGATCGACGTGATCTCATCTGTAGGGCAAAAGTTTCATCATACTTTTTTTTTATTGTTTTATTTCTGCGATGCTCTATCATTTCAGCTTTTATATCGCGAAGGTCGCGATTGCCCAATCATTTCGGCTATTTTTCGTGGTGCCCAATCATTTCGGCTATTTATTTTCTTTTTACTCGCTGCTTTTTATTGCGAGTTGCCCAATCATTTCGGCTGTTTTATATGCATACGTTTTTACTTGCTGCTTTTTATTGCAAGTTGCCCCATCATTTCGGCTATTTTGTATGCATGTGCGGCTTGCTGGCTTTTCGCCGTAAGCCTGGAATTAGACACCGGTTTCGGCATCAGCACCGCTACAACTAGGATATTGCCAGGAGCGAATCATCATTTGCCTTTGTCGATGTCGAACAAAGGTGGCTTAGCGAACAGGGTTAAGGTCCTGTCGACTAAGGCTTTTGACTTCATGAGCCGTAAGGGTCTCACAAAGGTATTTCTCCCTACAAGTCGTGAGGATCTTATTGGTGTATTTTCTCCTTAGGAATCGTGAGGATTCCTAAGCGTATGTTCCTCTGTAAGTCGTAAGGATCCTATAAGAGGGTTTTCTCCTTGTAAATCGAGAGGACCTACAAGGGTTGTTCACCATGCGAACATATCCCCAGTCACGGATGGGACTTGGTTAGGAAAATGTTTATTCGCGCCCGTGGATTGTATATAAGGGTCAGTATTGAACCACTTGTAGGGCAATATCGAAGGTTGTGGAGGTTGCTTAAGCACAGGTTTAGGTCTCTGTAACTTAAGACTTTCAAATCTTATGAGCCGTGAGGGTCTCATAAGAGAGTTCTCCTTACGAGTCATGAGGATCTCGCAAGTGTATTTTCTCCTTAGGAATCATGGGGATCCCTAAGTGTGTTGCTCCCTTATGAGTCATAAGGATCTCACGCGGGCGGTTTCTCCTTACAAGGTCGAGAGGACCCTGTAAGTTCCTTTAAACGAGGTTGCGCCCTTTCGGGTTTTCACAAGACTCGCTGGTAGCCCTGCTGTTTTTACTCACGGAGCCCTTTCGGGTTTTCATCCATGCCCTTTTTGCTTATGGACATACCGTTTTTTTTTATTCTTTTTATTCTTTTTTTTTCTAACGAGATTGCGCCCTTTCGGGTTTTCACAAGACTCGCCGGTAGCCCTGTTGTTTTTACTCACGGAGCCCTTTCGGGTTTTCATCCGTGCCCATTTTGCTTATGGACATACCGTTTATTATATATTTTTTCTTATTCATCTCGTCAACCTAAGGATGCTGCGGTAGTAGTTTAAGGACGTTTCGGTCCTTCGTTAGTTTAAGGACGTTTTGGTCCGCCATTAGTTTAAGGACGTTTCGGTCCGTCCAGGAGAAGGCTGGTTACTGCTTATAAAGTTTGAGCTTAAGAAGATAGCGAGCGGACATAGTCGTCGTCATCTATCATTGACCTAGGCGGTAACTCGCTAAGCGTAGTATTTCTTTAGGAAGCGACCATTTATTGGCCTGAAAGGCCTTTCACCGTGCATATCCATGAGTAGATAGGCTCCACCCTGGTAGACCTTGTTTATGATGTACGGGATTTCATAGTTCGACTCGAATTTTCCCCGTTTGGCGCGATTGGGGATCATAGGTCTTTTGACCACTAGCACGAGTTCGCCTTGGCGGAATGTCCTCGGCCGGGTCAATCTTTCATATGAGTGCGTCATCTTTGCTTTATAAGCCTCCATATTTTATTGCGCTATGAGCCGTGTTTCATCAAGGGCATCAAGTTCCTCAAGCCGAAGGTGAGCATTTTCTTCGTCTGTCAGCTCGTAGTGGACTGCCACTCGCAGAGAGGGTAACTCTATCTCGAGGGGGAGTACTGCTTCTGTACCGAATACCAGCGCATATGGCGTTGCGTTCGTGGCCGTCTTGAACGTAGTTCGATACGCCCAAAGAGCCTCTTGCAGCCTCTCATGCCAGTCCTTCTTATTTCGGGACACCGTTTTCTTCATGATCTTTGTCAAGGTCTTGTTGAAGGCCTCGGCTAGACCATTAGCTCGCGGATTATAAACTGAGGAATATCTCCAGTCTATATTATGCTGCTGCGCGAAGCGACTGATCTTGTGGCTTCTGTAAGCTGGCCCGTTATCGGAGATGATCCATCGTGGAGTTCCAAACCGATAAATGACATGCGTTTTGAAGAAATGGAGGATATTCTCCGCTTTCACTTCCCTCAACGGTACCGCTTCTGCCCATTTGGAGAAGTGGTCAGTCGTCGCCAGGATGAAACGATGTCCTCTAGACGATGCTGGTTCGATGGGGCCGACTATGTCAGTTCCCCACATTTCGAATGGCCAGCTAGCCACCGTTGGATGGAGTGGATTTGGATGCTGGTGGATGAAGTCCCCATGGATTTGGCATGAGTGGCATTGCTTCGCATATTCGAGGCAGTCCTGAATCATCGTGGGCCAGTAGTAGCCCATCCGTTTGATCTTCAACTTCATCTTTGGGCCTGCTTGGTGAGAACCGCAGAGTCCGTCGTGAACTTCCTGAATGGCTCTTTTTGCCTCTTCAGGTCCCAGACATCTCAACCACGGAGAATCAAACGACCTCTTGTACAGAGTATCATTGACGAAGGCGAAAGACAGAGCTCGTTTCATAAGCTGATGTCTTAAGGACGTATCTTCGGGCGTTCGACGGTATTTGAAGTAGTCTATAAAGACTTCTCTCCAATCCTCAGCCTTTTCTCGGTCTTTTATTTGCAGGGTCGTCTGCTCAGTCGCTCCCTTTTCTTCGGATGATTCCGGAGATATTTCTGCTGGGGCAAGCACCCGACGGCTTTGTACCACGATTCTTACATCATCGAGGTTCTCATCGGCCAGCTCTTTAGAGAGCTTGGCCAACGCGTCCGCTTTGCTGTTTTCCGCGCGCGGTATGTTTTCTAGCATGTAGGAGGGAATTTGTGTCAACAGTTGCTGCACCTTTTCGCCGTACTTCACCAACTCTGGTTTGCACGTTTGGTAGTCGCCATTTACTTGACTAACGACCAGTTGGGAATCTCCGTATATGAGGAGGTTTTCAATTCCCATATCGATGGCGATCTCGAGGCCTGCTATCAAAGCTTCATATTCGGCTTCATTGTTCGTCCTCGGCTCTGTTAAGGAGAAAGCAAAGCGCATTATCCCTCCTTGTGGAGTTACGAAGATGAGTCCTACCCCCAATTTGATTATAGGAGTGCTTTGTTTGCGCTTCTTCATGGAGGATGCTCCATCGAAATAAAGCTCCCATCGGGTATCACCACCGTCGATTGCGTCGAACGCATGTTCGTCTGGCAGCTCACAATTCAGAGGAGAATCGGCGGGTATCGGATGTTCAGCGAGGAAGTCGGCAATGGCCTGGCCTTTCACTGCTTTAAGAGGTTGATACGTTATCGAGAACTCCATCAAGAGCAGGGCCCATTTAGCGAGCCGCCTCGTCAATATGGCCTTCGACATCAAATATTTAAGGGGGTCCACCTTCGATATGAAACGGACTTCATGCGCCAACGCATAGTGCCTGAGCTTTGTTATCGCAAAGATCAACGCCAGGCAGTGTTTTTCAATGGGGGAGTAGTTGCTTTCTGCCCCCAGTAGAACTCGACTTAAGTAGTAGAGTGCTCTTTCTTTCCCTTGGTCGTTCTCTTGCGCCCATAATGCGCCTAAAGAACCTTCGAGGGCTGTTGTATAAAGAATAAGGGGTTTTTCCTTAACCGGAGCAGCTAACACTGGCGGATTCTGGAGGTACTGCTTGATTTCGTCCAGTGCGTCTTGGCATTTATGATCCCAGACGAACGGGGTTCCCTTCTTCATCAGGTGGTTGTAAGGACGGCACTTGCCTGAAAGGTTGGCTATAAATCGCCGTATATACGCGAGCTTCCCTTGGAGAGACCGCGGCTGTTTGAGAGTTCTTGGCGGGGGCATTTCCGTGATCGCCTTAATCTTTGATGGATCTATCTCAATACCTCGGTGTCGGACGATGAATCCCAGGAATTTTCCTGAGAAAAATCCGAATGCACACTTGAGAGGGTTCATCTTCAAGTTGTGTTATCGAAGGCGTTGAAATACGGTCTTCAGATGCTCGAGATGTTCCTCGTACGATTTGCTTTTGACCACGAGGTCGTCGATATAGCATTCGACGATTTCATGTATAAGGTCATCGAAGATCTTCGTCATGGCCCTCTGATAGGTGGCACCGGCGTTCTTTAAACCGAAGGGCATCACCTTGTAGCAGAATATTCCCAGAGGGGTCCGAAAAGCGGTGTGCTTCTGGTCTTCCGGATGCATCTTTATCTGATTATATCCTGATGAGCCGTCCATGAAGGAGAAGACTTCGTGAGTGGACGTGTTATCTATCATCAGTTCGGTGACTGGCACTGGGAAATCGTCCTTCGGGCAAGCTTTATTGAGATCCCAGAAGTCCACGCATATGCGCACCGTCCCATTTTTCTTCATCACCGGGACGATGTTGGCGATCCATTCAGGATATTGAACCTCCTGGATAAAGTCAGAGTCAATTAGCTTCTTAACCTCGGCATTGATACTCATCTCAAGCTCGAGCCGCATTCTTCTCGGCGCCTGTTTGACTGGCTTGACGTCCGGGGATATCGCCAATTTATGCACAGCGATTTCTGGATCTAGTCTTGGCATTTCGGAATAGTTCCATGCGAAGCAATCCCTATGCTATAGAAGCACGTTTTTTAACGCAGCCATCCTTTCTTCAGATAGCAGCTCGCTGACGAATGTCGGTCGCAGGTCGTTCGCCGTCCCCAACTCAATTTTCTTGAGGTTATCTGCGGTGGTATGTATTCCATCTTCCAGCTCTTTTGGCGCTGGTGGGAATTATGAGATCACCTCGTCGTTGCTGTTTTCAAAGCACCAAGGAAGGTCATCCATATTCTCGGGCTCTTCTTTTGATATTGTTATCATATGACAAGTACGAGCTCGCTTCGAAGACCGATGTGGGTCTGGCTCTGCTTTCGTGGCTTTGGGTTCGTGCTTCTATGGCGGCGTTACCCTCCAACTGTTAGATAGAGCGAACTTGCCGAGCTGATACTGATCTTCGACCCAGTTCTTGAAGGTGAAGCAGTCTTCTAGAGGATGCCCTATTACTTGGTGATAAGAGCAATAGTTTGGGTGTGAGACTTCGCCTACTTGTTCGGGGTGTTTAGACTCCGACAATGTAAGCATCTGGTATTTTATAGCTCGGTCAAGTATCTTCTTCGTCTTGTCCCGAGGAAAAGAGTATGCTCGACTCATCTTCTTTACAAGGGACAGATCTGGACCGCTCGATTCCCGCTTGCGTGGCTTCTTAGTCCCACTTTGTTGCTGTCGAGCGCCTTTTTTGCTTTTCGCCTTGTTTCTGCCTCTGCGTCGAGCCTTTTTATAACAGGTTAACAGGGAGCGGCACTTCCATCTTTCACGGCCTGTTGGAGGAGGCGTTGCGTTTTGGCTTTCTCGTAGATGGCCTTCTCACGGTTGTGATTGTCTCTGACTTTTTGGCCAGCTTCCCTTATAAGCTTGTCCATTTGTTCTTCGAACGACGGACTGGGCACTTTTACATCAGGAACTTTTACTGGTTCAGGATTAGCGTCCTCCCATTGAGCATCCGCTTCTTCATTGAAGTCATGCATGACGTAGCAGTCACGGAGCAGCTCTCGTTTCTTGGACCGAATGTATCCAAGCGCGATTGTTTCCATTCTCCCATTAGGCAACTTGTGCTGAGTTCCGGGGACATTCCAGACCCTGTCATAGAATTTGGCTTTTCGAGCGGTCTGTTTGAAGGATATCCCCTGGCGCTTCAACAGCCTTTTCAAGCCTTCTGTATATTATCTGGGGAGACGGATGGGCTGAAGCCTGTCAAGCGTAGGATCCATACCGTGCCAAATTTCTTTCTCCACTTTAGTTTCTTCAGAGCGGTAGAATAGAATTGCCTTTTCGCCTTCTCGCTTGGGAAGGACATAGAACGTCCGCAGCTCCTTTACACTGTAGGTATCGAGCGCATCCAGTTCTTTTTGGTGTTTAAGTGGAACCATGGCGACTTGCAGACTTTGCTCTTCGTCAGCGGACGTTTGTATTGAAGGCCGAGCAGAGAATACAGCATGGACCCCATCTTCCGAGTCACTACCAAAGATCAACGTAGGAGCGAATGGTCCTGGCTTGTTGTATTGGGGTGGACCCGAATAAACTATCTCCTCTTCCTCCTCGGTATCACTCCCGAAGACAGGGATGGTGGCGTTATCTTTGTTCTCCGGCTTGTGACACCTTTTTGTGTCTTCGAAATCCGGTAAGAAGTATTTGGCATCTTCATATTTGAAGACTTCGTTCACGGAAAACGGATTCAGTTCTCCCGTCACGGTATACTCGAGACCATCCTTAAAATATTTCATACACTGATGCTGTGTAGAAGGGATGATATTATACTCGTGTAACCATGGTCGGCCGAGCAGAGCATTGTAGCATGTCTTGGCGTCTATGACATGAAATTTAATATCTGTGACGAGCAACCCAAACCATAGCGTTAGTATCACAGATCCAAGAGTTCGTGATGATTGAGAATCGAATCCGGAGATGGTGATCTTATCCCGAGCCAGGTGCTGGACACTCATGCAGATTTCCTTCAACACCCGCACGTTAAGGAGATTAACGGAAGATCCATTGTCGACTAGGATTTTGCCTACTTTATATCATGGCAATATCCGGAGACATAGAGGGGGCGATTGTGTTCGCACGCCCCAAGGAGAAGGTCTTCATCGCCAAAAGTGACATCGGTCGTGTGAACTTCTTCCAATTCATCCTTCATCTTTTTCTTCGGCCAGGAAAGCTTAGAATTGCTCGGGGTCCTGTAGCGCCTTGATTAATGAATCCCTCGCCTCTTTTGATATTAAAAGGGCATCAAGAACGCTGAGCTGCGAGGGTAGCTTCCACAGATGCGCTAGAACGTTGCAATCCACCTTATTTTTCTTCGGCGGGTCCTTGGCGGCTAGCTCTTCCATGACTTGGTCATCTAGGGCGATATCCTCAGAGACCTTTTCTTTCCCTTTATCTTTTTTGTTTGAGAGTCCGAGATTCTTTTCGGGTAGTGTTCGATTACGCAACCGGATATTTTCGCAGACCTTCGGCTCTTCCTCTTTTCCCGAGGTGGACTCTTTAAAGAGGGGGCTAAGAGCCATTTCCTCGTCAGAGTCGCTCCTGAATGTGAGAAATTGTTAGTTATGTATATGCCCTAGAGGCCATTGTTGTACATATGATGTATATTATGATGGATGCTTGGATATATATAGAGAGGACTTTCTTGCTCGTCATGATAGTATGCTATTTGGTTTTCCTTTATCTTAACATGTTGACTTGTAATGGTTTACTGTCTTTCTCTCACATGTTGATAAAGCCCTTAGGATCTATACTCGACTACTGGGACTATGATGAGATCATACTAGTGGGGCCATGGTAGTCGATGAGTACATCCTATAACTGTTCCTAGTCGAGGGTATATCGAGACAGGGCATCGATACACCAGAGTAGACTAGCGTATACGCATCTTGACCCATATGATGGGCGATGGATGATCCCATATCCATCGGTGTTTGACATCAAGGATGGTGTACGGGTGCTCAGTGGAGACTGGGTACACTGGACGGACTCGCCGAGAACTCCCAGATGGTGATATACCACACGTCAGATGGCAGTTCTCTGGTGACACTGGTACAGAGTAGTCTGTAGACCCGAGAT
Source organism: Agapanthus africanus (assembly GCA_030015575.1). Lineage (NCBI taxonomy): Eukaryota > Viridiplantae > Streptophyta > Magnoliopsida > Asparagales > Amaryllidaceae > Agapanthus > Agapanthus africanus. The sequence continues at coordinate 413,326,010 of JASDDO010000016.1, forward strand.
CGTCATAGAGTCTTGTGTGATTCCTACTGTACTTTGATTTCCACCTTACCACGTCCAAGAGGGCGTGCAAAACAGTGGCTTTTGGGTGCAGTCCCGAATCACATAGAGGCAATGAGCGATAGGAGGGGATTCGTCTCTCCCGGTATAGGGAGTTGATGTTGTGCTGTGTTCGATTGGCTATAACTGGAAGTCCTTGGCCAGGGCTGATATAGAGATTTACTGGTAAGTGTTACTGGTAGTTTCTCGACCCGTTATGAGCCTCACATCGACACGACTTATCGGTTACTGGGGTCTGACGTATACCACCCCTAGACTTGATATGCGACATATCAGACGAAGAGACCGGACTGTACGGGAGTGTTACTGATTGGATTCACAGGAGAACGTACAGGCTAGCTTGTAGATCTTCTGATCGCTCAATACCTGGGTGGCTGTTACGTTTAGCTGACCGCTTGCAGCTTGTGGGTGTTTGATATGATCATCACCTGCTACCGGCGTATTGACGATTCTTTAGAGTCCTACACAGAGGTTTCTTGGCTCAGGCAAAACGGAGTAGAGGCACATATGTGATATGTGCAGGACCGAGGATAATGCGATATGAGATACCGTATTATATTCTCGCGATATTTAGATATGAACCGGGTTATCGGATCAAGTGTTGATTCGATGAATCGGTACATGATATATTAGTCGGTTATATTCGATATAGCCGGATTGTTGGATCAAGTGTTGATTCGATGATTTAATGTATAATAATATATATGATATATTGTATTACATTATCTAATATTGGCTCGCTTTATTATTTCATTTTCTCACCGGATAATGCATTGATATATATATGCGATATATGTTAATAGTATTATTTTCTTTTGTTGCAAATATATAATATATATGTGATATATATTATTGTGACATGATATGATTAATAATAGAACATGTTTAGTGGAGATTAAGCATGGTTAGGGTTTGATTAGGGTCAGCTCCTTCTTGCACCATCTAGAAGCTTTCCTTTTTGTCATGAAGAAGATATTATGGTTGATATTTATCCATGACTCATTCTTTAACCTAACCAAACCCTAGCCCTAGTTTATTCTCTATAAAGGTTAACCTTGTCATCCTTGACCATAGTTCCATGATCAATCATATATTCTTTTCTATTATTTATCACAAAAGGATTAACTCTTTTTCCATCATCTTCTTCTCTCTTGAGCTTTGAGAAAGCTCACTAGTTATTCATTTTGTGATGATTTCTTATGAGAAATTGATATAAAAAGATAGCATAAATAGTACTCCATCATCCTCATCTAATCTAGCCCATTAGATTAGGGTGTTCACCTCATTAGAGTGAGAAAGCTTGAGTTATAGCAACTTCGACGTAGATCATCGGAGAAACGGAACACTACAAGCTAGTATGGATCGTTCGAGTCGTGAAGCCTCTTTTGAGTCCGGGAGATCGTGGATCGCAGCGAAGGGACTTCTACCCAGAGCTTATGAAGCGAAGGAGCGGACTACAAAGGTTGTAATCCCTCACACTTAGTGGTAAATATGTTTACTTGCATGTTAAACCCTAATAATCTAGCAAAGATCCCGGCTTTGGGTTGTTCGGCACGTCTGAAATTTTATTCGGGCATGTTTAATTCCTTATGAACCTTCACAAGAGTGCCTAGGAACCCTACAGTGGTATTAGAGCCTAGCTAGAGCATTAGGCGACGTGTATACAAAGTTAAAACTCCGAACGAACCCCGAAACTACGAAATGAACCCCTCTCTGGATATTTTTTTAAAACTGTGATTTTTCTAAATTAAAAATACCTAAAAATTCAGCAGGTAAATATAAACATTACTGTAAAATACGAGCACCCAATTCGTACATATCGCCGCGGAACCGCGGCCGTACTGTAGATATGGGTTATTATTTTTACACATTAATGTCTAGTGATGCTTGTTTATTTTTCTGGGTATTTTTAAACTGACTCAAGTGTTGAGTGTTCTGGGGTTTATTTTGTAATCGTTGATTCGATCGGAAAATTTAATTTTGTGACGTTTTCCGGATATTTAGAAACTGTTAAAATTTTCGAGCGGATATCATTAACTCACTTTTTCCCGGCACGAAAAACTTTCAAGTGTTGAATTTTTATCGGGTTTAAATCTTTCAGAAAAATGTGCAAGTAACGCCGTGGACCCTCTAGAAGAAAACAAACCTTAACTCGATTATGTGACCGTCTTGAACTGCCTCTAAAGCTTAGGGTTTGGGGCAGTACGGCGTGCCACATGTAACGCATTGGCTTGACCCTTCTACGGCTGGATCATCGGTACTGTGACAGTTTCTGGGATTATTTGAACTCCGCTCAAGTGTTGAGCTATTTAGGAAATTTTGGGTATTTGATTATCTGTTCGGAAAGTTTAATACTGTCTATTTATCTGGAATGTGATACAATATGTGGAATACATATAGTTAGGCATGAAATGCGAATATGTGATATTTCGGATTTACGATGTCTAAAGTGATTGTGGATTCCAAATGTAGTAGTTTTACAATTTCTTTTCTGTGACCGTAAATGTAGTATGTAGTTGTATTGCCGGTCTTCGTTGCTATACATCTACGACGATCGGTGTATGCATACTTACTTACGTTGATGATATGAGATATTATGTGTTGCTGTGATATATTATATTGGATCGTCGAGTTCTGAATAGCCGGGGGTTTTATGTGAGATGAGGGTTTTTATTTCCATTCATGTAAAATTCATTTGTATGTAATATTCTTTTATTGGGCCACTTCCGGGATGAAGTTGATGTCACCAGTGTATATTATTTACTTTTCCGCATTAGGTAGACCCAAGGAGGGGAGCACAAGTAACCGGGTTCTAGGGTCCAGTGGGAGGCCATCTCGAGGAGTCGAGACCGGGTCTCCTAACTCTAGAATTGGCAGTGTTACTTGCCGCTCTAGTAGGGGTCTAGGGATGTGGGTTTGGCTATTCATCGCGATCGTGGAATCCGTGTTTTATACCGGCTCGTATTAAAAACACAGACATCCTAGTATATCCAATATTTCATATATGTTCTTCTGCTGCAATGTTCTGTGATGAGATCATATTACTGCCTGAGACGAATGCTTATACTATATATATATGCTGATATATAAATATTACTGCTTTCGTTTCTTCTGTGATGCTTAGGAAGCATAAGCTGATGCGATTTATTAATGAGATTAATAAAAAGAAAAGAAACCTAAAAGATGTTGTAGAATCAAAACTTTATAAAAAGGGTAGCTACAGTTTTGCTTTGCATAGCGGTATATATGATATATCCTGCACCTTATTCGATAAGGAAAGAGCCGAGATCCCTTCACCGGGAGTGACCTCTTTAGCGAAACTGGCAGATGCTACAAACTCGCGGTTTAGTTTTTGACAGCTTATATAGTTTTTTCTTTGCACAGCGGTATATATGATATACTCTGCACCTTATTCGATGGGGAAAGAGCCGAGATCCCTTCACCGGGAGTGACCTCTTTAGCAAAACTAGAAGCCTAAAAAACACTCCTTTTCAAAATCAAATGATTCTACGACGATATCAAGTTCATTACGCTCAAGGTTTTCTGAAAAAACCTACATAGCCCTCCGTCATTTCAGATAAAGACTAGTTAGTATTCGTGCTACGTTTGTTGACTATGTTAAGGCATAATGTGCGGTAGCTAATTAGTACTTATCTGCAAAAACATGAGATGTGATTGGATTAAGGTAGTTGTACGACTTTGTTGACTATGTTAAGGGTCGTGCAGGTGGGTTTAATTCAATCGGGAAATGACGGGTTGAACTTGGCTAGCAATTATGATTTGTTGACTATGTTAAGGTCATAAGTTGCTAGGGGCAAAAACATTATCGGGAATTTCAAGTGTTGAAATTTGCAATGAGATTGCATACCTCCTATTAGATAGTTGGATCCCGATACCCACTACGAGTTAGTGTTACTCCTGGGAGAGTTTTACACAGGACAATTAGCCGATCAAGTAGGTATCTAGAAAAGTGTTAACGGGGTTACGCCTCTGGGAAAACGAGGTTTACTTTAATTAGGTCCGTGCGAAAGCACGGGGAACCTCCCTCAAGTACCGACACTGATCTGGCTGAAAGATTGACGAAATTGTAGGGTGTAATTAATCCCGGCTAATCTTACCTTTTAGGGTTTGAAGGAAGATTTGATAAAAACAGTGGGAGACATCCTGATTAGATAAGATAATAACCAATCTAATCTTGCAAGAGCATACGCTAAAGTGTTTTCTTCTCTCTCTCTCCATGTAGCGACCATGTCAGGCCATAATCAAGATAATAATATGGATGTATTAACTGAACCCGCTTATTATATTGAGCAGGGGAACGTTGGTCCCATTTTTTCTTATAAGAGTTATAAGACTGAACAGGAAACAGGAGAATATCTGGATTCTCAGGCCGGCCAAACGAAGAACATACATGTTGATGCACCTTCTTCGGGTGTGTTAGTTATTGAGAACTGTTTCTCAGTTCACCCTACGTCTTGGGTATTAGATATCGGATTAGGATCCTACATATGTAAATTATAAGTCCACGTTGCTCAACCCGGTTCTTACGGGGAGACGGAAACGGTAAAAAAATGATTTTTGGCGCAAAGGCAACATGGACTAAAAGAAGAATCTTTGCTAAACTACAAACTAGCAAACTACATGAGGTACTATCTACTATGCCATAGAGATTATACCTCACGATACCGGTCCTTCGGGTCTTCATTCCGCTGTCCTACTCGTCCATCTACGCTCCGAGGGTCCATCCAGATCTTGATCACCTCCGCGGCCTTCTTGAGTCGAAGACGATCCACCCGAGAGTTGTACTCCGAGCTCCACCTCGAGCTGAGGCAACTAGGGCAACAAGATCGCTAGGCTTGATGTCCTAGGTTGTGTAGAAGTAGTAGATGGATGTGTTTTTCTATTTGGATCCTTTTTCTCTCAACACATGAGATCAAAGGAAGAATCAAGAGGAGGAAGAAGAAGGAACAACCATGGAGCTTTCTCTTTTCTTCTCATAAGAGAGAGAATGAGAAATGAATTATGAGCTAGAGAAAATGAACCATAGTTGCAATAATACACAACTATCATCATTACTAATCCTTTCATGATAAAGTTGATGGCAACAATTGACTTGACCATTTTCATATCCAAAAATAAAAAGAAAACCAAAGAAAACTCTAGACCTCTCATGAAGGTCCAAGTCAACTTTGGTCAAATGGTCAACAAAGTCAAGTATGGTCAAATGGTCAAAGCAATTAGCCATCATATAATTATCACTAAAAAATATTAGTAAATAATGTCCCCGTCTCATAATGGTTTTGACCGAACGAACTGCCAAAACCCTAATGAGTCCGCCTCATTATGGTTTCGACCGAATCAACTGTCAAAACCCTAATGATGCACCTCCATCCTCTTCGCTCCTCACAACTGTGCATACACACCAGCATCCGCATTTCGTAGAATGCGAATGCACAGAAGACAAAACAAATCCATCCGTGCAATACTAGGATCCGGCTTAAACCAAAGCCCACTAGTATTGCCTGCCCGAACAGCATACGCACACAAGTGTACGTAAGTGATCGTAGCCCTGCCGTAAAACCATACGGCCTCTACACCTTTCGCTCAGTGCAGGAAAACTCTCTGTGTGGGACTTTAAAGACTCGACACTACGCTGGCAGTGGGTTTAACCACAGACCGCAAGCGGCACTAGCTGTACGTAACGGTCCCCAGGTAGATGTCGATAAGAAGGCCGATGAGGTAAATCCATCCGAACTCCTACTGAGCCTGAATGTGACAATTTCCGTACAGTCCAGTCTGTTCGTCTAAGAATATCGCATGGAGGGCCTAGGGGGGTGGCGAACGCCAGTCCCCTAATAGCGGTACAAGTCGTGTCGAAGTGTAGCCAAGAACACCCTGAGATAACACTGGAAACCTACCAGTATATCTCGCTTGCCCTGGCCAGGGACGACTATGTATAATGGCTCTCCTAGACACAGCGCGATATCAACCCCCAATACCGGGAGAGACAAATCCTGTCTAACCGTCACTGCCTCCAAGTGCTTCGGGACTGCACCCAACTACTACCTGTTTGCACGACTCCTTTGAGCCATGGTAGGGTAGTAATCAAAGAACAGTAGGAACACACTCCAGGCGATGTGACAGTGTCATGTCAACGGACTAAACTGTACTCATGTCACCTGGGAACTGATAACTGACGATAGGTATAATACCAACCAACAGTTCCCGACGAGTCTTATCCAGTGTACTCGTAACCTAACGAGCACCCGCATACTATCTCCAGTACGACGTACTGATGACTGTGGGACAGACCATCTCCCCTGCTGGGATGAGAAGCGCATACGCTAGTCTACTCCGGAGTATCGATGCCCTGTCTCGATAATCCTATGACTAAGGACCTGTATAAGGATGTGCTTATAGATTACCCAGCCCCCACAAGTACAACTGCCATCACAACGCTGGTAATCAAGCAAAGATCCTAAGGGCTCCACTAATATGTATAAGCAATATGCTAAAAGAAACACATGCACATATTAAAGTAGAAACAAACCAAGTAGCATACTACCATTTTGAGCAAGATTGTCTATACAACTGTGAATATCCCAAGCTTCCTTTAAGTAATATACAAACTAGTATGATACAGTAATGGCCTCTAGGGCATATACACTAATAATCTCCCACTTGCACTAGGGCCATGTACTGGCGTATCGAAGACCTTTCATCTCGATCAGCCGCTCGAACTGAGTCTGGGGAATGGCCTTCGTGAATGGATCTGCAGTGTTATCCTCCGAATTTACTCTCTTCACCTCGATCTCCCGGCGATCTACGATCTCCCGGATCAGGTGGTACCGCCTCAAAATGTGCCTAGACTTCTGATGGGACCTGGGTTCCTTCGCTAAAGCTATAGCTCCGTTGTTGTCACAATACAGCAGTATTGGATCAACAATGGTAGGAACCACCTGAAGCTCCGCGAGGAACTTCTTCATCCAGACAGCTTCCTTTACGGCATCGCAAGCAGCTATGTACTCCGCTTCCATAGTTGAGTCAGCAACGGTTTCCTGCTTGGAACTCTTCCAGCAAACCGCCCCTCCATTGAGGGTAAAGACATAACCCGACATGGACTTGGAGTCATCCTTGTCACTCTGGAAGCTGGAGTCAGCAAAGGCCTCAATCTAGAGGTTTTTTCCACCATACACCAAGAACATCTCCTTAGTCCTTCTCAGGTACTTGAGAATGTTCTTTACTGCTATCCAGTGTTTCTCCCCTGGGTCCGACTGATACCGGCTTACAATGCTTAATGCGTATGCTACATTTGGTCTGGTACATAACATCGCATACATTATAGAGCCTGCCGCAGATGCGTAGGGTATAGATGACATGCGAGCCCTTTCCAAATCAGTCTTGGGAGACATCTCTTTGGAGAGGGTGATTCCATGACAAGCCGGTAGATTACCGCGCTTGGAATCTTTCATACTGAATCGTTTCAGTATGGTGTCGATGTACCTGGACTGTGAAATTCCCAACATCCTCTTAGATTTATCACGATAGATCTGGATCCCCAGAATGCAGTTGGCATCGCCCAGGTCCTTTATAGAGAACCTCTGTGACAAGAATCCTTTGACTGACTGTAGCATAGGAATATCATTTCCTATTAGGAGAATGTCATCCACGTACAAGACGAGGAATACCACAGTTCTCCCTACAATCTTACTGTAAATGCATGGTTCATCTGGGTTTTTGATAAAGTCGAATTCCTTGACAGTATCATCAAAGCAGATGTTCCAACTCCGCGATGCCTGCTTCAGTCCATAGATGGACTTGAAGAACTTGCACACTTTACCGCTGCTCCCACTCTGAATGAATCCCTCCGGCTGATCCATATAGACGCACTCTTCTAAATTTCCATTTAGGAAAGCCGTCTTTACGTCCATCTGCCAGATCTCATAATCATGGAAGGCAGCAATGGCAAAAAGGATCCGAATGGATTTGAGCATAGCCACTGGAGAAAAGGTCTCGTCATAGTCTAAACCAGGTCTTTGACGAAAACCCTTTGCTACAAGTCTAGCTTTATAGGTTTCAACCTGCCCATCTACACCAATCTTCTTTCTGAAGATCCATTTGCAGCCTACGGGTTTGACCCCTTCTGGAGCAAAGTCCAAAGTCCAAACTTTGTTGGTGTACATGGACTCCATCTTGGTCCACATTGCATCCAGCCATTTTACCGAGTCACCGCTCTGAATGGCTTGCTGGAAGCTAGTAGGCTCACCATAGTCAATGGTGCAATCCTCTCTATCCCCGTCTATGAGAAAACCGTAATATCTCTCGGGCGGATGAGACTGCCTACTAATCCTGCGGAGTGGCGCTGGGATGTCCAGTTCTCCTGAAACTTCTGGTTCTTCCAAGCTTTCAGTAATAGCTTGTGGTTCTGGAATTTCTTCCAGTTCTACTACGCTCCCACTAGTTCCTTTTTCTAAAAACTGATGTTCCAGAAAGTGGGCATGACGAGAAACAAAAACCTTTTGTTCCTCTACGTAATAGAAAAAATACCCCCTGGAGTTCTTTGGGTATCCCACAAACTTACACAGTACTGAGCGTGCCTCGAGTTTGTCCGCATGCTGCTTTTTAACAAAAGCTGGACATCCCCATATCTTCAGATATTAAAGATGGGGTTTCTTCCCACACCACATTTGATACGGTGTGGTAGGCACAGTCTTGGAGGGAACCTTGTTCAAAAGATATGCAGCTGATTCTAGTGCATAACCCCAGAAAGATCGCGGTAACCCAGCCTTACTTATCATGGAACAAACCATATCCAATAGGGTTCGATTCCGCCTTTCCGATACACCGTTGTGTTGTGGTGTGTATAGAGGAGTAAGCTGAGAGAGAATTCCATTCTCTTTTAAGTAGCCCAGAAACTCGACACTCAAGTATTCACCACCTCGATCAGATCTCAGTGTCTTGATACTTTTGCCTGTTTGTTTTTCAACTTCATTCTTGTATTCCCAAAATTTCTCAAAGGCCTCGGATTTATGCTTCATCAAGAAGACATGTCCATACCTAGAGAAATCATCTATGAAAGTAATGAAGTATGAATAACCACTTCGCGCATGTGTAGACATTGGACCACACACGTCACTGTGTATGAGTCCCAAGAGCTCGCTTGCTCTTTCTCCGTGTCCAGTGAATGGAATCTTTGTCATCTTTCCCATGAGACAAGATTCACAAGTGGCATAAGACTGGTACTCGAACGGATCCAAGTATCCTTCTTTATGTAACTTTGTTAACCATGTCTCATTAATGTGACCCAGTCTACAATGCCATAAGAAAGCCTGATTTAATTCCGGAGACTTTCTTTTAAGTGTGTTCTGGACACTGAAAATCTGAGCTTGATTCAATACGTATATCCCGTTTTTTAATGTACCTGACCCAATCAGAACTTGATTTAGGTGGATGTTGACCACATCGCTTACAAAAGTAAAATCAGATACTTCCTTAGAAAGTAAGGATACAGATATGATATTACAAGTCGCACCTGGTACATAAAAACAGTCACGCAGAATCAATATCTGCCCAATTGTCGGTCCAAGATGATACTCTCCTACGGATTCAGCATACATGCTCATTCCGTTAGCAACCCTGAGAGTCATATCACCTATCTTCATAACCCTACGGTTTCTCAGAGCCTGTAATGAATTACAGATGTGAGATCCTGATCCGGTATCCAATACCCAGGAAGTAGGGTTAACTGACATACAGTTCTCTATTACAAACACACCCGAAGCCGAAGCCACAACATACTTCGAATCCTGGCTACTGGCTTTACTAGCCCTGCAATCCTTCTGCCAATGTTCATTCCTGTAACAATAGGAACGTCCCTCTTTTACTATATCCAGTCCCAAAACTTTTGCCCTTCTCTTTCCTTCAATTTCCCTGGTTTCCTTCACGGTAAAAGGTAGAGACTGTAGAATCAAGTTAGCATCTGACCCATTCTTCAACGTGGGCTTCAGGTCCGTGAGCTCAAAATAGCTGGTCTCTGTAAGGACGTTGCCCCCTACAGATGACCCGATAGCCAACCTCGCTGGAAGCAATTCGTTCGAGGTCTCATATCTTGCGATACGAGATTGCTCTCCATATAAATCTTTGTTATTGAGGAAGATAGAAACTAAGTCCATCTTCTCGTACTGCCTCTAGTATGCACCATCAACTGAGGCTAACACGAGGCACTTGGCTTTCGCACAGTCTTTTTCCGATGTCTTACGGATATCAATATCCGTGACAGGAGAAACTGGTCCTGAGACGGCAGGGGTTGGATTAGTTAAGAGGTGTCCCAGCTTGTCATGGGCAATAGACATCTGGACAGACCTTTGCCAGTCATAACAGTCAGATTTAGTCATTTTATTATCTAGATGTAACCTATGTCTGGTCACTGGGTTGCTGCAATTAAGAGAGAGAAGAAAACACTTAGCATGATGCTCTTGCAAGTTTAGATTGGCTTTTAGTTTATCTAAACAAGATGGCTCCCACTGTCTCTCGAATCCCTCCTCAAACCATAAAGGAAGAATTAGTCGGGATCAATCTCACCGTACAATACTTGCTTAACCGTTCAGCCAGGCTGGTGTCGGTACTTCGAGGGAGGTTTTCCAACGCTTTCGCGAAGTTCCTTAATTAAGTAACCTCTTTTCCCTGTGGGCGTAGCCCCACTAACACCTTTCTAGACACATACTTGGTTTATAGCATTGATCGTTAAGCGAGAAAGTTCCCGAGGAGTAGCATATACTCATAGTAGGATCGAGATCCAAATATCATCGTGTGATAAAACTGAAGGAATCCTACCAGAATCATCACACTCCAAATGGTATGCAGCACTAGCAAGTTTCAGTTTCTTTAGAAACTCCTGATGTGAATTTTTGCCCCATGCTCTTATGACCTTGACAAAGGCCAATATATCATAAGTCACATGTCAAGTTCTACCCGTCATTATCCAGGTTAATTTGAACCCACCCGTACATACCCTAGACGAAGGCCAAAATAGTAGTACGACTGTCCCAAACCAACGCATCTATCTATGCTACAGATAAATATTCAGCAGCTACCAATCACTATGCCTTGGCGAAGGTGACAATACATAGCTTGAATACTACTGAATATTTAACTGAAATGACAGAGGGCTACGAATGGTTTTGGCAAAACCGTGAACGTAGTGAACTTGATATAATTGAAGGAACCTGATAGCTTTTAAAAGGAGTGGTTCAAGCTCCGCATTTAAAAGTTAGTTTTTGAAAAGAACCGAGTGGTTTTGAAAGTGTTCCAATGACTTTTACTTGGTTTATTTTCTTGCATTAATTTTAATGCGTCCCATCATTTAATCCTACCATTGCAGAAAACAACGAAAATATGACGTACGCTTATGCCATCCGCATTCGCCACGGGGTCCCGTCATCACCCGTTAGGTTACTTAACTAACGACAGAGCGGGGGCTGGACTAGCGCGGATGCAAAACATAAGCAACGCCTAAATATATATCATATATAGATATATACATTCGTCAGATGCAATGATAGCCATTCCAGATCACAGATGAACACTTTGGATATACTAGGAATCCGCGATTCGTTCGAGCCTGCAACGAAAAGCGGATTACACGGTCGCGATGAATAGCCAAACCCTACCCTAGACCCCTACGGGTGCGGCAAACTACCCGCCAAATACCCGAAGCGAAGCAACCTCCCTCAACAACGTGAGTAGGCCACTCGGCATTTCGAGATACCCGGTAGTTTGTGCACCCTACCTTGGGTCTATCCTAGGAACAAAAAACAGTAAAAGAAATTATACAATGGCAGCTACAACCTCATCCCGGATGTGCGGCCATAAAATAATATTACATCAATTACAAATTTTACATGAATGAAAGAAAAAGAAACTCTCATCTCACATCCACCCGGCTATTCATCCGCGACAATCCAACGAGTTCATATACACAAACTATCAACATTACAGATCACAGATATGTATAACCCCTACTAATCGTCGTATATCGATTAGCAGACGTTCAATACATATATCACATCACAGATAAGATCCATTAGCCAAAGTCTACGGAATTTCGATCAAAATACAGATTTGTAACCACCCCAAACACAAATTTGTTTTCTGGAAATCCTGGGCAGAAACAAAATATACTAAAAATCCCAAAACATCCAACTAAGAACACTGCACCAAAAACGGTCCACGGCCGAGTCAACTCGGCCGCGGATCCGCGGCAAGAAGCATGTTCTTGCCGCGGTTCCGCGGCTCTTTGACCGAGTCACTGGATCGTTTTTGGTGGGTGTCTTTAGAAAACCCTGAGCCAATTTTTCATGTATGTTAAATAATTTTTAAAGCAGTATAAAAAATCGGCAGAAAGTTAATTTTTCCGGACATGTTTTGCGAATTTTTTCCGATCGAGATTCTAAATACTTTGCTAACATGCTAGTTTATGTTTAGCTAGGCTCTGATACCACTGTAAGTCCACATTGCTCACCCCGGTTCTTACGGGGAGGCGGAAACGGTAAAAAAACGATTTTTGGCGCAAAGGCAACATGGACTAAAAGAAAAATCTTTGCTAAACTACAAACTAGCAAACTACTTGAGGTGCTATCTATTATGCCATAAAGATTATACCTCACGATACCGGTCCTTCGGGTCTTCATTCCGCTGTCCTGCTCGTCCATCTACGCTCCGAGGGTCGATCCGGATCTTGATCACCTCCGCGGCCTTCATGAGTCGAAGACGATCCACCCGAGAGTTGTACTCCGAGCTCCACCTCGAGCCGAGGCAACTAGGGCAACAAGATCGCTAGGCTTGATGTCCTAGGTTGTGTAGAAGTAGTAGATGGATGTGTTTTTCTATTTGGATCCTTTTTCTCTCAACACATGAGATCAAAGGAAGAATTAAGAGGAGGAAGAAGAAGGAACAACCATGGAGCTTTTTCTTTTCTTCTCACAAGAGAGAGAATGAGAAATGAATTATGAGCTAGAGAAAATGAACCATGGTTGCAATAATACACAACTATCATCATTACTAATCCTTTCATGATAAAGTTGATGGCAACAATTGACTTGACCATTTTCATATCCAAAAATAAAAAGAAAACCAAAGAAAACTCTAGACCTCTCATGAAGGTCTAAGTCAACTTTGGTCAAATGGTCAACAAAGTCAAGTATGGTCAAATGGTCAAAGCAATTAGCCATCATATAATTATCACTAAAAAATATTAGTAAATAATGTCCCCGGCTCATAATGGTTTTGACCGAACGAACTGCCAAAACCCTAATGAGTCCGCCTCATTATGGTTTCGACCGAATCAACTGTCAAAACCCTAATGAGGCACCTCCTTCCTCTTCGCTCCTCACAACTGTGCATACACACCCGCATCCGCATTCCGTAGAATGCGAATGCACAGAAGACAAAACAAATCCATCCGTGCAATACGAGGATCCGGCTTAAACCAAAGCCCACTAGTATTGCCAGCCCGAATAGCATACGCACACAAGTGTACGTAAGTGATCATAGCCCTGCCGTAAAACCATACGGCCTCTACACCTTTCGCGCAGTGCAGGGAAACTCTCTGTGTGGGACTCTAAAGACTCGACACTACACTGGCAGTGGGTTTAACCACAGACCGCAAGCGGCACTAGCTGTACGTAATGGTCCCCAGGTAGATGTCGATAAGAAGGCCGATGAGGTAAACCCATCCGAACTCCTACTGAGCCTGAATGTGACAATCTCCGTACAGTCTGGTCTATTCGTCTAAGAATATCGCATGGCGGGCCTAGAGGGGTGGCGAACGTCAGTCCCCTAATAGCGGTACAATTCGTGTCGGAGTGTAGCCCAGAACACCCTGAGATAACATTGGAAACCTACCAGTATATCTCGCTTGCCCTGGCCAGGTACGACTATGTGTAATGGCTCTCCTAGACACAGAGCGATATCAACCCCCAATACCGGGAGAGACGAATCCTGTCTAACCGTCACTGGCTCCAAGTGCTTCGGGACTGCACCCAACTACTACCTGTTTGCACGACTCCTTTGAGCCGTGGTAGGGTAGTAATCAAAGAACAGTGGGAACACACTCGAGGCGAAGTGACAGTGTCAAGTCAACGGACTAAGCTGTACTCATGTCACCTTGGAACTGATAACTGACGATAGGTATAATACCAACCAACAGTTCCCGACGAGTCCTGTCCAGTGTACTCGTAACCTAACGAGCACCCGCATACTATCTCCAGTACTATGTACTGATGGCTGTGGGACAGACCATCTCCCCTGCTGGGATGAGAAGCGTATACGCTAGTCTACTCCGGAGTATCGATGCCCTGTCTCGATAATCCTACGACTAGGGACCTGTATAAGGATGTGCTTATAGATTACCCAGCCCCCACAAGTGCGACTGCCATCACAACGCTGGTAATCAAGCAAAGATCCTAAGGGCTCCACTAATATGTATAAACAATATGCTAAAAGAAACACATGCACATATTAAAGTAGAAACAAACCGAGTAGCATACTACCATTTTGAGCAAGATTGTCTATACAACTGTGAATATCCCAAGCTTCCATTAAGTAATATACAAACTAGTATGATACAGTAATGGTCTCTAGGGCATATACACTAACATAAATTGTTACATGGGCTACGGAAAGGTAGAGAACTGGGAAAAGGTGATCATTCTGTTCAAGTAGGGAATGGGGCAAGTATTGCAGCCAAAGTAGTTGGCGAATATCACCTAGTATTATCAAGTCGTAATACACTAATTCTAAATAAGTGCTATTATATACCGAACATGATGTGCAACATTATATCAGTTTCTTTATTAAGTAAAAAAGGATATAATTTTGTAGTACAGGATAATGTTATTAACATCTTCCTAAATCAAAAGTTGATTGCATCAGGCTCGTTACATAATGGCATATTCATTCTCAATCAAAATACAGTCATTAATATACAAAACACATACAAGAGGAAAAGTTCAGAAATGAACGAATCCTATTTATGGCATTGTAAACTTGGTCATATCAATGCGACACGACTGGCTAAGTTACATAAGAATGGATATTTGAATCCGTTCGAATTATCATTTTATGATACTTTCCATTCATGTCTCAAAGGAAAAATGACCAAAGCTCCGTTTAGTGGACACGGAGAAAGAGTTACGGAACTCTTAGGACTGGTACATAGTGATGTATGCGGTCCCATGTCTATGCATGCCAAGAACGGTTCTTCCTACTTTATTACATTCACTGACGATCTCTCAAGATTCGGACATGTGTTCCTGATGAAACACAAGTCTGAAGCTTTTGAGAAATTCAGAGAATATAAGCACGAAGTAGAGAACCAAACGGGCAAAAGTATTAAGATTCTTCGATCTGATCGAGGAGGTGAATACTTAAGCAATGAGTTCTAGATTATCTAAAAGAGAATGGGATTCTCTCTCAGCTTACTCCTCCCTATACACCACAGCACAACGGTATAACGGAGCGGAGGAATCGCACCATATTAGATATGGTGCGCTCTATGATGAACACTGCTGAGTTGCCTATTTCCTTCTGGGGTTATGCGCTTGAGACAGCAGCATACCTATTGAATCAAGTTCTGTCTAAATCTGTACCTACCACACCATATGAGATATGGAGTGGGAAGAGACCATATTTTAAACGAGTTAAGATATGGGGTTGTCCGGCCTATGTCAAAAGGCAAAATCCGGACAAACTCGAGGCACGATCAGTTCTTTGCAAGTTTGTGGGATATCCTAAGAATTCCCAAGGATACTTTTTCTACCACGCTGAAGAACAAAAAGTGTTTGTTTCTCAATATGCCACCTTTTTGGAAAAGGAATTTCTTGCAAAAGAAATTAGTGGCAAAGAGGTAGAGCTGGAAGAGGTTCCAGTAACACAAACTGCAACTGAAGATTTAGTAGAACCAGAGGATTCAGTAGTACCCGACGAACCCCGGCCTCTCCGCCGATCTAGCAGGGTTTCTCATCCACCTGAGAGATACTACGGTTTTCTCATTGATGGTGGAAGCGAGGATTGCATCATGGAAGATGATGACCCGACTAGTTTAAAGCAGGCCATCACGAGTGGTGACTCTGTGAAATGGCTGGATGCAATGCGATCTGAGATGGAATCCATGTACATCAACAAAGTATGGACTTTGGAAAATGCTCCTGAAGGGGTAAAACCCATTGGGAGCAAGTGGATCTTTAAAAATAAATTTGGTGTAGATGGAAAAGTTGAGACTTTCAAAGCTAGACTTGTTGCAAAGGGTTTTCGTCAACGACCAGGTGTGGATTATGACGAAACCTTTTCACCAGTGGCTATGCTTAAGTCCATCCGGATCTTACTTGCCATTGCTGCATACCATGACTACGAAATCTGGAAAATGGATGTTAAGACCGCTTTTCTAAATGGTGATTTAGAAGAGTGCATGTACATGACTCAGCCAGAGGGCTTCGTAGATAGTGGGAGCAGCGGAAAGGTATGCAAGCTGCTTAAATCCATTTATGGGTTAAAGTAAGCATCGCGGAGTTGGAACATCTGTTTTGATGTTGTAGTCAAAGAGTTTGACTTCATCAAAAATATAGATGAACATTGTATCTATAAGAAGGCAGCAAAGAGTAAGGTTGTCTTCCTCGTATTGTACGTGGATGACATACTCTTGATAGGAAATGATATTCCTATGCTGCAATCAGTCAAGCTCTTCTTATCACAAAGATTCTCAATAAAAGATCCAGGTGATGCCTCCTGCATATTGGGAATCATGATCTATAGAGATAGATCTAAACGGATACTGGGATTGTCCCAATCCAGGTACATTGACACCATACTAAAGAGGTTTAGTATGGAAGAATCCAAGCGTGGGAACCAACCCACGATCTCTGGACTCACTCTCTCCAAAGAGATGTCTCCCAAGACTGATTTGGAGAGAGCTCACATGCAAGGGATACCCTATGCTTCGGCAGTAGGCTCTATCATGTATGCGATGCTATGTACCAGACCCGATGTAGCATACTCACTAAGTGTAGTGAGTCGGTATCAAGAAGATCCTGGAGAGAGTCACAGGACAGCTGTGAAGAACATTCTCAAGTACTTGCGAAGGACTAGAGACATGTTCTTGGTGTATGGTAACGGAGAACTCCAGGTGGAGTCCTTTACCGATTCCAGCTTCCAAAGTGATAAGGACGACTCTAAGTCAGACTCGGGATTTGTCTTTACCCTCAATGGAGAGGCGGTATATTGGAAGAGTTCCAAACAGGATACCGTTGCAGACTTGACGATGGAGGCTGAATACATCGCTGCCAACGATACTGCCAAAGAGGCTGTCTGGATAAAGAAGTTCATTAGTAAACTTAGTGTGGTTCCATCCATTGAGCATCCAATACCTCTGTATTGCGATAACAATGGAGCTGTGGCTTTGGCCAAGGAACCCAGGTCCCATCAAAAGTCCATACATATTCTGAGGCGGTATCACCTGATCAGGGAGATAGTTGATCGCCGGGAGATCGAGGTCAGAAGAGTAGATACGAAGGACAACACTGCGGATCCACTCACGAAGGCCATTCCCCAGATACAGTTTGAGAGATTATTCGGGATGCTAGGTATGAGATACTACAGCAGCTGGCCTTAGTGCAAGTGGGAGATTGTTAGTTATGTATATGCCCTACAGGCCATTGTTGTACATATGATGTATATTATGATGGATGCTTGGATATATATAGAGAGGAATTTCTTGCTCGTCATGATAATATTGTTAGTTATATGTATGCCCTAGAGGCCATTACTATACATAGAATGTATATTGTAGTGGATGCTGGGACATATATAGGGAGGACTTTCTTGCTCGACATGATAGTATGCTATCTGGTTGATCTTTACCTTAACGTGTACACTGATTGTCTCTCTGTTACATGTTGGTAAAGCCCTTAGGATGTGTACTTGACTACCTAGACTATGATACGGATCATACTAGTGGGGACATGGTAGTCCATAAGTACATCCTTCAAAGTCCCTAGTCGTGGGTATATCGAGACGGGGCATCGATATACCAGAGTAGACTAGCGTATACCTTCTCGACCCATACAGATGGGCGATGGATGATCCCATATCCATTGGTGTTTGACATCAGAGATGATATACGGGTGCTCAGTGGAGACTGGGTACACTGGACGGACTCGCCGAGAACTCCCAGATGGTATTATACCTTACGTCAGATGGCAGTTCTCTGGTGACACTGGTACAGAGTAGTCTGTTGACCCGAGATCGTCATAGAGTCTTGTGTGGTTCCCACTGTTCTTTGATTTCCATCTTACCACGTCCAAGAGGGCGTGCAAAACGGTGGTTTTTGGGTACAGTCCCGAGTCACATGGAGGCAATGAGCGATAAGAGGGGATTCGTCTCTCCCGGTATAGGGAGTTGATGTTGCGCTGTGTTCGATTGGCTATAACAGGAAATCCCTGGCCAGGGTTGCTGAGATTTACTGGTAAGTGTTACCAGTAGTTTCTCGAATTGTTATAGACCTCATATCGACACGACTTATCGAGCTATTGGGGTCTGACGTTTACCACCCCTAGGCAAGATATGCGACATATCAGACGACGAGACCGAACTGTACGGTAGTGTTACTGGTTGGATTCACTGGAGTGTGAGCGGGCTTGCTCGTCGATCTTCTGATCGCTCAATACCCGGGTAGCCGTTACGCTTGCGGCTTGTGGATGTTTGATATGATCATCATCTGCTGCCGGCGTATTGACGAGTCTTTAGAGTCCTACACAGAGGTTTCCTGGCTCAAGCGAAACGAAATAGGAGTGCATATGAGATATGTGCGGGACCGAGAATAATGCGTGTATGTGATACCGTATTTCATTCTCGCGAACAATGTGTCGAATGGTTGTATGCGATATAACCTAGTTATCGAATCGAAGATTGATTCGATAAGCCGATACATTTGATACTAGTCGGTTATATGCGATATGACCGGATCGTTAAATCAAGTGTTGATTTAATGATTTAATGTATAATTATATATTTGATATATTACTTTGCATTAACTAGTATCGGTTCACTTTAAATGGATTTTCTCGCTCGGATGTGCGCATTATATATGTGATATGATTTTGTGCACATGCTTGTATCATGTTTGATGGTGCATGTAAAATTGGTTAAGTATAAAGAATTAAACCTTGGTTAATGAAATGGTTAGGGTTTATTATTTGCTTATTCATTTTATTCATTTATTTATTCTTTTGGAAAAAGAAAAGGAAATGATAAAATGGTGGCATTCTTTGTTCTTTCATGAAGCTTCATGAATACTTTGACTTTGTGACCACTTTGTCTCATCCTTAACCCTAACCATTCCACTTAACCCTAATTAATTCTCTACACCTAACCATGGTTCTATTATGATAAGAATTCATTATTCTTTTCATTTTAGAATTAACTTATGATAAGAATTCATTATTCTTTTCATTTTAGAATTAACTTATGATAAGAATGATCTTCATCTTCTTCTTCTTCTTCACTTGAAGAAAACCTTTCTTCATCAATGGTGATTGATGAAAAAGAGTGAGAAATCCAATTCTAAAGTGAACCCACTTCCTATTTCTTCATCCTCTACCTCTTGCCAAGTAGTATAGGGTGTTTCCTTCACAAGTTTTCATGGCTTGGTGAAGGTGGAGCTTGATCTAGTGATGCCTCGACGTAGATCATCTTCGGCACGTCGTCGATGACCTAGCCCGCCATTTCTCCGATGAAGCCGACGCTAGAGCCCGGATTTTGATTTGGACAGTGGAGAGGACTTCATCGCGGAGCCATGGAGGTGGAGGACCGGATCTACAAAGGTTGTATTTCCGTTCTTTTAGTTTAGTTGTAAACTAGTTGCTTTGTTTCGCCTAAACTTCTAGCCAACGATCCAGATTAGGGTTTCTCGGCACCGTAATTTTTGAAATTGGCATGGTTGATGCTTTGTGAGACCTCTTGAGAGTGCCTAGGAACCCTACAGTGGTATCAGAGCCTAGCTAGAGCCTTAGGCGAAGTCTAGACGGAGTTTGAAGTCCGAACGAACCCGAAAACCCATTTCCAAATTGCTCTCTGTCCATTTTTTAAAAATCTGGTTTTTTCAATATTAAAAATATGCAGAAAAATCAACAGGTGATTTTAAGAGTTTCTGTGAAATTCGTGTTCCTAAATCCATTAAACTGCCGCGGTTACGCGGCACGAGCATGGCTCGTGCGGCGGTTCCGCGGCCGTACGGCCACCTTATTTAATATATTTTACACAGTAACTCCTAATTGATAATGCTGGTTTTTCTGGGAATTTTTAATTTTTATTCAAGAGTTGAATTTTCAGGGGTTGTTTTGGGGATTCGGTGTTTCGATCGGAGTATCAAATTTTGTCTATGTGGCTTTCCGGATAATTTTTGGATATGTTAAAAAGTTCGACCGGATATAAATACCCAACTTTTCCCCTGTCGGGAAATTTCCAAGTGTTGGATCTTTCCGTAGTTTAACGACGTTCTAAGTAGTGCAAGTAACGCGATGGTCCCTCTAGAAGACAACAAACCTTAACTCGATTATGTGACCGTCTTGAACTGCCCTTTGAACCTTCGGGTTTGGGGCAGTACGGCGTGCCACATGTGAGGCGTTGGCTTGACCCTTCTACGGCTGGACCGTTGGTACTGAGGCACGAACTGAATGTTGTTAGACTTATTTCATGTGTTGATCTATATCGGGAAAACTTGGGTGTTCGATTGTTCGATCGGAAAGTTTAACATTTTCTAATTATCTGGAATGGGATACAATAATTGGAATTCACAATTAGTTATGAGATAACTAAATGAATGTTATAAACATAGCAGTTTAGTCTCACTTGATCGATTGCCACAGAATTTTGATGTGATCAAAAGTCCGTCGCAATCACGTAGCGTACGCGGATACTCGCCGGGTAAACTTAATAGACAGCCTCACTCCATAGCCCCGACCAAGTGACTGAAGGAGAACCCCGTCGCCGAAAGCATCCGTTCGGGTGCTCGCGGTAGCGGTGTTCCGCCTTGGTGCACTTCGTCGACGGTATCGGGGGTGCAGCCGTCTACTGAAGTTTGCGACGAGCATTCGATCTGGATGTCGGGAATCTTGTTGAATTGCCCGACTTGATATTGAAAAGTGTTTTCGATAATGAGACTAAAATGCGGGGTTTATAATTGTTAGGCATGTGATGTCTAAGGTATTCATATGATTAGGCATGCGATGTCTATGCAGATTGCGAATTCCAACTGTTGTAGTTTTACACTTTCTTTTCTGTGACCGTAAGTGTAATATGTGATATCGCCGGTTTCGTTGCTATATGTCAACGACAATTGGGATGCGCATATTTACTTACGTTGATGACATGTGATGTTATGTGTTGCTGGATATGTTATATTGGATCGTCGTGTTTGAATAGCCGGGGGTTTTTATGTGAGATGAGTGTTTTTCATTTTCATTCATGTAAAAACGTGTATGTAATATTCTTTTATTGGGGCACTTCCAGGTTGCGGAAGATGTCACCGTTTGTATATTATTTACTTTTCCGCACTAGGATAGACCCAAGGAGGAGGGCACAAGTAACCGGGTTCTAGAGTCCAGTGGGAGACCAACTCGAGGAGTCGAGTCCGGGTCTCCTAACTCTAGAATTGGTAGGGTTGCTTGCCGCTCTCGTAGGGGTCTAGGGGTGTGGGTTTGGCTATTCATCACGACCGTGGAATCCGTGTTTTATACTGGCTCGTATTGAAAACACGGACGTCCTAGTATATCCAATATTTCATATGATTCTTCTGCTGCGATATCTGTGATGTGATCATGTGATATGTTCTGTGATAGATACAGTATATAGTATATATGATATATTATATAGACGTTACTTATGTTTTACACCCGTGCTAGCCCTGCCCCGCTCTGTCGTTAGTTACCTAACCTAACGGTGCACGAGGGGACATCGAGGCGAATGCGGATGGCATAAGTGTACGTCGTATTTATCTGTGATGTTTAGGTACTTAAATGATGGGACTTCATTAATGTGATTAATGAAATAAAAGAAATCTAAAATGTTGAAGAATCGAATTTCAAAATAAAACAGGTAGCTACAGTTCTTGCTTTGCACAGCGGTATATGTGATATATCCTGCACCTTATTCGATGAGGAAAGGACCGAGATCCCTTCATCGGGAGTGACTCCTTTAGCAGTAACTGGCAGATGCTACACACTCGGTTTGTCTTTTGATTGCTTTTAAGAGTTTTTGCTTTGCACAGTGATATATGTGATATATCCCGCACCTCATTCGACGAGGAAAGGACCGACGATCCCTTCACCGGGAGTGACTCCTTTAGCAAAACTAGAAAAGCCTCAAAAGCACTCCATTTTAAAATCATTTGATTCTACAACGATATCAAGTTCATTACGCAATAGGTTTTCAGAAAAACCTGTCGTAGCCCTCCGTCATTTCAGATATGTACTAGTTAGTATTCGTGCTGCGGTAGTTTGGCATTCGTCAAGGCGTAGTGTACGGTAGCTAACTGTATTTATCTGCTTGAGCATATGATGCGATTGGATTAGGGTATTCGTACGGCGTTGTTTGGCATTCGTCAAGGGTCGTGCGGGTGGGTTTAATTCAATCAAGAAATGTACGGGTTGAACTTGACTAGTGGACTATGGGTTGTTTGGCATTCGTCAAGGTCATAGAACACTAGGGGCAAAATATTATCGGGAATTTCAAGTGTTGAAATTTGCAATGAGATTGCATACCTTCTATGAGATAGTTGGATCCCGATACCCGCTGCGAGTAAGAGTTACTCCTGGGAGAGTTTTACACATTACAATTAGCCGATCAAGTAGGTGTCTAGAAAGGTGTCAACGGGGTTACGCCTCTGGGAAAACGAGGTTTACATTAATTAGGTTCGTGCGAAAGCACGGGGGACCTCCCTCAAAGTACCGACACTGGCCTGGCTGAAAGATTGGCGAACTTGTAGTGTGTAATTAATCCCGGCTAGTCTTTCCTTTTAGGGTTTGAAGGAAGATTTGATAAAAAGCAGTGGGAGCCATCCTGATTAGATAAAATAATAACCAATCTATTCTTGACAAAGCGCACGCTGAGTGTTTTCTTCTCTCTCTCCAGGTAGCGACCATATCACGCCTTAATCAAGATAATAATACGGATTATTGACCGAACCCGCTTGTTATACTGAGCTGGGGAACGTTGGTCCCGCTCCAACTTATAATTGTTATAAGACAGAGCAGGAAATTGGGGAATACCAGATTTCCCGTGCCGCCCAAACGAAGAGAGTGCATGCTGATGCATCATCTTCGGGTGTGTTCATTACACAGAACTGTTTCTCAGTATCCTCCGCATCCTGGGTATGTGATACCGGATCAGGATCCCAGATATGTAATCTGTTACATAGGGCTGCAAAAACGTAGAAAAACTGAGAACGGGTGATAAGTTTCATGAGACAGAAAACGGGGCAAGTGTTGCAGCCAAGTTTGTTGGTCACTGTCACCCTGTATTACCAATATATTGATTCTGAACGAATGTTATTAGATACCGAACCTGATATACAAAATCATATCACTCTCTTTAATAGTAAAGAAATGATAAAATTCTGTATTGTTGGATAATGTTTTGAACATTTCCTATATCAAAAGTTGATCGGTTCAGGCACGTTATCTAAAAGCGTTGATGTTCTAAATCAAACTACAGTTCTTAGTATACGGATCACACACAAGAGGAAGAGTTCAGAATTAAACGATTCCTTCTTGAGGTATTGTAGACTAGGTCATATCAATGCGACCCGACTAGCTGAAGTTACATATAGATGCATATTTAAATCAGTTTGAATTTACATCTTATGAAACTTGCCAGTCATGTCATAAAGATAAAATGACCATAGCCCTATTTATTAGAAACAGAGAAAGAGTTAGTGAACTCTTGGGATGATACATGTTGATGTATGTAGGTCCCCTGTCTACACATGCCAGGACTGGTTCTTTATACTTCGTTACATTCTCTGATAATCTCTCAAGATTCAGACATATGTTCCTGTTGAAACATAAGTCCGAACCTTTTGAGATATTCACAGAATATAAGTTAGAAGTAGAGAACCAAAATATGGGTATAAGTATTATGTCCTATGATGAGATCAGGGAGAAGAATACTTGTGCATGGAATTCCTGGACTATTCTAAAGAAGAATGAGATTCTCTCTCAGCATTACTCCTCCGAATACACCATAGCACGATGGTATATCGGGGTGGAGCAATCACACCCTATATGATAAGGTGTGCTCTATGATGAGTACTACTGAGTTGCCTATTTCCTTTTGGGAGTTATGCACTTGAGAAGCTGCACACCTATTGAATAGGGTTCAAATCAAATCAGTTGCTTACCACTTCATATGTGATATGGAATGGGAAGAGCCCATGTCTTAAGCTAATTAAGATTTGGGGTTGTCCGGCCTATGTCTAAAAGAAAATTCGGGACAAGCTCGAGGCAAGGTTTGTTATGTAGAACTGGAAATGTTCCAGCTATACAAACTGCAGCTGATGATTTGATAGAACCAAAGGATTCAGTAGTAACCAACGAACCTCAGCCTCTCCGCCGATCTAGTAAGGTTCCTCACCCGCCTGAGAGATACTTCGGTTCTCTATGACAGTGGGAGCGAGGATTGCATCATGAGATGATGACCCAACTAGTTTCGAGCAGGCCATCAGGAGTGGGACTCTGTAAGAATGGCTGGATGCTTAGCGATCTGAGATGGAATCCTTATACACCAACAAAGTATGGACTTTAGTTGCTATATCTGAAGGGTTAAATCCCCATCAAGAGCAAGTATATCTTGAGAAGATTACTTTGTGTACTTGGAAAAGTTGAGACTTTCAAAGCTAGACTTGTTAAAGGTTTGCATCATTGACCAGGTATGGATAATGATGAAACCTTTTCAAGTGGCTATGCTTAAGTCCATCCAGATCCTACTTGCCACGGCTACATACCATGACTACGATATCTGGCGGTTGGGTGTCATGACTGCTTTTCTAAATGATGTTTTAGAAGAGAGAGTCTATAAGTACACAGCCAGAGGGCTTCGTAGACAGTGGGAGCAGCGGAAACGTGTAAAAGATGCTTTATAGGATAAAGCAGGTATCGCGGAGTTGGAACGTCTATTTTGATGTGTTAGTCAAAGAGTTTGACATCATCAAAATGGTAGATGAACCTTGTATAAACAAAAAGGTAGTAGGGAGTATGGTGCTGATCCTCGTAGAGTACGTGGATGACATACTTTTGATAAGAAAGGAGTTTCTTATGCTACGCTCGATCAATCTCCGTTTATCACAAAGATTCTCCGTGTAGGATCAAAATGATACCTCCTAAATCCTGAGTTTTGGATCTATGAGATAGATCTAAATGGTTGTTAGGATACTCACTAGTTGTAGTGAGATGGTATCAATTGATCCTAGGGAGAATCACTGGATGGGTTCCAGGGTGATAAAGACGACTGAATGTCAGTCGCAGGCATTGTCTCTACCCTCAGTAAAGGGACGGTATGTTGGAAGAGTTCCAAGCTAGATACCGTGGCATACTAGACGATAAAGACTCGATACATCGCTACTTAAGATGCTACCAAAGAGGCAGTCTGGATGTATATTTGTTCATGAGATGAACTTAGTTCCTTCCATTGTGTGACAATAGAGTTGTGGCTTATGCCAAAGAACGTCCGTCCCATCAGTGATCCAGACTTATTCTAAGGCAGTATTACCTGATCATGGAGATAGTTGATCTCCAGGGTGATCGAGGTTAGGAGAGTAGACTCAGAGGACAGCACGGCGGATCCACTCACAAAGGCCTTTTCCCAGAGAGAGACTTTTAAGGGATGGTTGAGTATGAGATACTACAACCACTGCTATCAGATGGCCCTAGTGCAAGTGGGAGATTGTTAGTTATATGTATGCCCTAGAGGCCATTACTATACATAGGATGTATATTGTAGTGGATGCTGGGACATATATAGGGAGGACTTTCTTGCTCGACATGATAGTATGCTATCTGGTTGATCTTTACCTTAACGTGTACACTGATTGTCTCTCTGTTACATGTTGGTAAAGCCCTTAGGATGTGTACTTGACTACCTGGACTATGATACGGATCATACTAGTGGGGACATGGTAGTCCATAAGTACATCCTTCAAAGTCCCTAGTCGTGGGTATATCGAGACGAGGCATCGATATACCAGAGTAGACTAGCGTATACCTTCTCGACCCATACAGATGGGCGATGGATGATCACATATCCATTGGTGTTTGACATCAGAGATGATATACGGGTGCTCAGTGGAGACTGGGTACACTGGACGGACTCGCCGAGAACTCCCAGATGGTATTATACCTTACGTCAGATGGCAGTTCTCTGGTGACACTGGTACAGAGTAGTCTGTTGACCCGAGATCGTCATAGAGTCTTGTGTGGTTCCCACTGTGCTTTGATTTCCATCTTACCACGTCCAAGAGGGCGTGCAAAACGGTGGTTTTTGGTTACAGTCCCGAGTCACATGGAGGCAATGAGCGATAGGAGGGGATTCGTCTCTCCCGGTATAGGGAGTTGATGTTGCGCTGTGTTCGATTGGCTATAACAGGAAATCCCTGGCCAGGGTTGCTGAGATTTACTGGTAAGTGTTACCAGTAGTTTCTCGAATTGTTATAGACCTCATATCGACACGACTTATCGAGCTATTGGGGTCTGACGTTTACCACCCCTAGGCAAGATATGCGACATATCAGACGATGAGACCGGACTGTACGGTAGTGTTACTGGTTGGATTCACTGGAGTGTGAGCGGGCTTGCTCGTCGATCTTCTGATCGCTCAATACCCGGGTGGCCGTTACGT
Source organism: Agapanthus africanus (assembly GCA_030015575.1). Lineage (NCBI taxonomy): Eukaryota > Viridiplantae > Streptophyta > Magnoliopsida > Asparagales > Amaryllidaceae > Agapanthus > Agapanthus africanus. Next base: position 413,353,007 of record JASDDO010000016.1, read on the forward strand.
TTAGCAGACCGCTTGCGGCTTGTGGATGTTTGATATGATCATCATCTGCTGCCGGCGTATTGACGAGTCTTTAGAGTCCTACACAGAGGTTTCCTGGCTCAAGCGAAACGAAATAGGAGCGCATATGAGATATGTGCGGGACCGAGAATAATGCGTGTATGTGATACCGTATTTCATTCTCGCGAACAATGTGTCGAATGGTTGTATGCGATATAACCTAGTTATCGAATCGAAGATTGATTCGATAAGCCGATACATTTGATACTAGTCGGTTATATGCGATATGACCGAATCGTTAAATCAAGTGTTGATTTAATGATTTAATGTATAATTATATATTTGATATATTACTTTGCATTAACTAGTATCGGTTCACTTTAAATGGATTTTCTCGCTCGGATGTGCGCATTATATATGTGATATGATTTTGTGCACATGCTTGTGTCATGTTTGATGGTGCATGTAAAATTGGTTAAGTATAAAGAATTAAACCTTGGTTAATGAAATGGTTAGGGTTTATTATTTGCTTATTCATTTTATTCATTTATTTATTCTTTTGGAAAAAGAAAAGGAAATGATAAAATGGTGGCATTCTTTGTTCTTTCATGAAGCTTCATGAATACTTTGACTTTGTGACCACTTTGTCTCATCCTTAACCCTAACCATTCCACTTAACCCTAATTAATTCTCTACACCTAACCATGGTTCTATTATGATAAGAAGTCATTATTCTTTTCATTTTAGAATTAACTTATGATAAGAATTCATTATTCTTTTCATTTTAGAATTAACTTATGATAAGAATGATCTTCATCTTCTTCTTCTTCTTCACTTGAAGAAAACCTTTCTTCATCAATGGTGATTGATGAAAAAGAGTGAGAAATCCAATTCTAAAGTGAACCCACTTCCTGTTTCTTCATCCTCTACCTCTTGCCAAGTAGTATAGGGTGTTTCCTTCACAAGTTTTCATGGCTTGGTGAAGGTGGAGCTTGATCTAGTGATGCCTCGACGTAGATCATCTTCGGCACGTCGTCGATGACCTAGCCCGCCATTTCTCCGATGAAGCCGACGCTAGAGCCCGGATTTTGATTTGGACAGTGGAGAGGACTTCATCGCGGAGCCATGGAGGTGGAGGACCGGATCTACAAAGGTTTTATTTCCGTTCTTTTAGTTTAGTTGTAAACTAGTTGCTTTGTTTCGCCTAAACTTCTAGCCAACGATCCAGATTAGGGTTTCTCGGCACCGTAATTTTTGAAATTGGCATGGTTGATGCCTTGTGAGACCACTTGAGAGTGCCTAGGAACCCTACAAGTATACTATTTGGTTTTCCTTTATCTTAACATGTTGACTTGTAATGGTTTATTGTCTTTCTCTCACATGTTGATAAAGCCCTTAGGATCTGTACTCGACTACTGGGACTATGATGAGATCATACTAGTAGGGCCATGGTAATCGATGAGTACATCCTATAACTGTTCCTAGTCGAGGGTATATCGAGACAGGGCATCGATACACCAGAGTAGACTAGCGTATACGCATCTTGACCCATATGATGGGCGATGGATGATCCCATATCCATCGGTGTTTGACATCAAGGATGGTGTACGGGTGCTCAGTGGAGACTGGGTACACTGGACGGACTCACCGATAAATCCCAGATGGTGATATACTACACGTCAGATGGCAGTTCTCCGGTGACACTGGTACAGGGTAGTATGTAGACCCGAGATCGTCATAGAGTCTTGTATGATTCCCACTGTGCTTTGATTTCCACCTTACCACGTCCAAGAGGGCGTGCAAAACAGTGGCTTTTGGGTGCAGTCCCGAATCACATAGAGGCAATGAGCGATAGGAGGGAATTCGTCTCTCCCGGTATAGGGAGTTGATGTTGTGCTGTGTTCGATTGGCTATAACTGGAAGTCCCTGGCCAGGGCTAATATAGAGATTTACTGGTAAGTGTTACTAGTAGTTTCTCAACCCGTTATGAGCCTCATATCGATACGACTTATCGGTTACTGGGGTCTGACGTATACCACCCCTAGACTTGATATGCGACATATCAGACGAAGAGACCGGACTATACGGGAGTGTTACTGATTGGATTCACAAGAGAACGTACAGGCCAGCTTGTTGATCTTCTGATCGCTCAATACCTGGATGGCTGTTACGTTTAGCGACCGCTTGCAGCTTGTGGGTGTTTGATATGATCATCACCTGCTACCGGCGTATTGACGATTCTTTAGAGTCTTACACAGAGGTTTCTTGGCTCAAGCAAAACGGAGTAGAGGCACATATGTGATATGTGCAGGACCGAGGATAATGCGATATGAGATACCGTATTATATTCTCGCGATATTTAGATATGAACCGGGTCATCGGATCAAGTGTTGATTCGATGAATCGGTACATGATATATTAGTCGGTTATATTCGATATATCCGGATTGTCGGATCAAGTGTTGATTCGATGATTTAATGTATAATAATATATATGATATATTGTATTACATTATCTAATATTGGCTCGCTTTATTATTTCATTTTCTCACCGGATAATACATTGATATATATGCGATATATGTTAATAGTATGATTTTCTTTTGTTGCAAATATATAATATATATGTGATATATATTATTGTGACATGATATGATTAATAATGGAACATGTTTAGTGGAGATTAAGCAAGGTTAGGGTTTGATTAGGATTAGCTCCTTCTTGCACCATCTAGAAGCTTTCCTTTTTGTCATGAAGAAGATATTATGGTTGATATTTATCCATGACTCATTCTTTAACCTAACCAAACCCTAGCCCTAGTTTATTCTCTATAAAGGTTAACCTTGTCATCCTTGACCATGGTTCCATGATCAATCATATATTCTTTTTTATTATTCATCACAAAAGGATTAACTATTTTTCCATCATCTTCTTCTCTCTTGAGCTTTGAGAAAGCTCACTAGTTATTCATTTTGTGATGATTTCTTGTGAAAAATTGATATAAAAAGATAGCATAAATACTACTCCATCATCCTCATCTAATCTAGCCCATTAGATTAGGGTGTTCACCTCATTATAGTGAGAGATCTTGAGTTATAGCAACTTCGACGTAGATCATCGGAGAAACGGAACACTACAAGCTAGTATGGATCCTTCGAGTCGTGGAGCCTCACTTGAGTCCGGGAGATCGTGGATCGCGGCGAAGGGACTTCTACTCGGAGCTTATGAAGCGAAGGAGCGGACTACAAAGGTTGTAATCCCTCACACTTAGTGGTAAAGATGTTTACTTGCATGTTAAACCCTAATAATCTAGCAAAGATCCCGGCTTTGGGTTTTTCGGCACGTCTAAAATTTTATTCGGGCATGTTTGATGCCTTATGAACCTTCACAAGAGTGCCTAGGAACCCTACAGAACTTACGCTTCCCCGGCGTTAATCATGCGACAGTCGCCAGTAGTTCTTCTAAGCTCTTCGGTCGTACTTTTCCGCTCCCGACGAGTTTTGCGCTTCTCCCGCTTGAAATGTTGTCGGTGAGCAATATATCCTTGCCACCATCTATTGAAAGCTTTGCACTCTTCAGTGGGGTGCAAAATCTTCCGATGATATAAGCAGTAGGAGGGGTGCATTTCCACTTCACCAGTAATGCTTCCTTCAGAGGATGGTAACTTGATACCCATTGATATGGCCTTAGCAAACCTTTTCCTCGTCTTGAATTTGCTTTTATCCGCAGTGGATGTATTTTGCTCCAGCGGGAGTATATCAGCTCTTTCATCAAGTCGCTGGCGCTTGGCCCTTTCAAATATGACCGCCTCGCGTTCCCGATCAGCTTTACTTTTTAAAAAAGCTTCATTGAGGAATGCGTCAATTGTTTCATCCGATGGCCCCAGAAATTCCAGTTTAGGATCTGCCCCCAGCTTTTCAGTGCAAGGAGTTTCCTCATCGTTTGTAAACGAATGGGAAATCATATGACAGCTCGCCACGTATTCCTCGGATTCATCCGACGAGCTCTCCCCCTCATCTTCTTCTTGAAAGACGTGGTTGAGGAACTCTTGGAGTGTGATGGGAGTTCGTGCTTTCTGGTTATACTCCTCCAGTGCGTCAATCTTCCTTTGTAAGTCCATGCGCTTGTCGCCGGGCTTCACGGGCTTCTTGGATTTCTTCTTTTTCTTCTCTGAAGATTTTGACGGCTGGCTGAGAGTGCTTGGGCCACCACTATCACTCTTTAGAGTTGGGCGCGGCTTCAACATCCCTTCAATGATCTGAGTTTCCAACGGGTTCTTCCACCTGATCGCTGGACATGTTTGAAGATCGTTCAGTATCCTCTTTGTTTTGGCTGATAGCACGACCTCCCATGGAGCTTCTTCAACGAGAGAGCACGTTGCCCCCGGCGTATTCATCCTTTTAGAGGTGTGAGGTTGCAGCAGATTCACCTTCCATCTGTCGGACAACGCGAACTTGCCCTATTAGTACTGGTCTTCAATCCAATTTTTGAAGACGTATCAATCTTCGATCGGATGACCCAGTACTCGGTGATAGGGACAGTAATTGGGATCATGGACATCGTTCGGCTGCGACGGGCGTCTTGGATCCGGCAGGTTTATGAGTCGGTTGCGCAACGCCAGCTCGAATAATCTTCTCGTTTTATCTCCGAGAAATGAGTAAGGACGTCCTAGTCTCTCCTCAAGGGGTACGTGCGGACGCATATTATTTTGACGGGCAGCCGGTTTCAAGTTGCCCGGCTATTGTTGAGCATTAGCGACAACAATTTCTTTTCCCTTCCTCTTCTCATTTCGAGAGTCCGGCTTCGGAGAGGGAGGTTTATGGCCCATCTGGTCCATTTGAGCTAGCTTGTCGATCAAGGCTTGGAAGGTAGTCGGCTTGAAGAACATCATAAATTGGGATATGGTTGCCTGCGGATCGAGGGTTCCCACAAACATACCCACTGCTGGCGCTTCTTCAATGCATTGCTCGCATTTTGACCATAAGTTCCGCCACCGTATAGCATACTGGACCCATGTCTCGCCCGGCTTCACCCTGGCATTAATCAATGCCATCATCGGGGTGCATTCGCTGGCACTTGCGAAACGTTGGGTAAACAGCAGTTCCATCTCCGCAAATGTCTTGATAGAGTCGTTTGGGAGCTCAGAGTACCACTCAAACGCTGTATCTGACAAACTGCCGACGAATTGGCGAAGCAACAATTTATCATCACCGCCGGTGTTGCCGCAAAGCGCCCTGAACTGGGCAACATGCTGGTGGGGATTGCCCATCCCTTTATAGACATGAAATTTCGGTATTGTATAGCCCGGCGGGTACTTGATCTGATCGTACCAGCTCGGATATGGTCGTCCTGTTTTTACGACCTAACCGGCTGCCTCAGTTTCCTGATGAACCCGTATCTGCTGAGCTATATATTCGTCCAAGTCAGCTTTGGAGATTGTCTCCTCCTTGGCTGTTGACAAAGCCGGTGGAGGATTTGAGTTTCTCCTCTGTCATCTTCAAGGACGATCGGAGGATCTTCTTCAGCAGGAGGATCTTGTTGGATCATCATTCCCACCATGTCCTGGAACAGGAGGGCCATTCGCTTTATGTTGGCTGCTTGTTCCACAGCCTCTTTATCCTTCTTCTCCAATATCCTGCGAAAGAATTCAGCGTCAGTTTCTTGCTCCTGGCGTTGATCCGAGGATGCTTCGGGACTTTCTTTTGGCCAGTGAGTGCGGCCATCGCATTCATCATTTCTTGGAGCTTCTGCTGTTGCTCCTGAGCTTTGGTCACTGACCGTGTAAGCGGTCTATGACCTGTAGATGCACGGCTGTCCTCTTTACCAGACGCCATGTAGACGGTATGGACTACAATGCCCCCGGACTTAGGGCATTTGGGCTCGCCGCCTTTAGCATTTGCCGTGGGCGTGGGAATTTTCTCCGGCCTCCTTCTCTTATGGGCCGTTGAAGTTGAGGGGGCCGTTGCAGCGGGCACCCTGGTGGTGGTCGTCCTTTGCTATTTGTCCGGACGGTTCTTTTCTTCTTGCACTCTTGCCCTTTTCTGTTGGCGAGAGTGATCTTGGTCGATTACCGAGTCTTGAACCCTCCGCCAGACTTTATAAATCTTAGAGGACAGCCGTTGAGGCGGCTGCTCCAGCTTAGTTTCTGTAACTCTCTCCGCAGGTGGAGGAGATCTTTTTAGCATAGCAGTTGGAGAGTTCTTACGTACCCTCCTAAGTGGTTCAAAGCTGTTCCCAGTCGGAACAGCAGCATTAACTTCAGTCATCGGAGCCAGTGGAGTTAACCCTGAGGGGGAGTTGCCCCCGGCCTTCCTTACTCGGCGCCAGTGGCGACGTTGAGCATGACGAGCCGTTGGGACTGGCTCGGCGATAGGGACAACTTCGTCTTGCCCCCTGTCCGAATGAGGCGCTGCTGGTGCCAGCCTCTTAAAGACTGATGTTGTCTTTTGAGTGGCGATGTTCAGTCTGTCAAAGACAGACCCTCGAGCAGGAGCAGGAGCCGGAATAGTCAGCCTTGAAAAGACTGACTCTTTAACAGGAGAAGCCGCCTTGACGACTTCTGGAGCAGGGGTGGTTGTCTTCCTCGGGATGGCCACTTCAGGGTTCATGGGCTTCTTGGCGGGCCCACTGGAGTTCTGGTTCAGCCTGGTAAAGACAAAAGTTGGCGGCTTGATATTGGACGACCTGTTGAGAGTGGTCATGGTAGTAGTAAGCCAATCGAAGACCGACTTCTTTTGCGTTTCTGGTGCGGGCACTGGAATAGTGAAGCTTGCAGGCGGGAGCATGGTCCCGAAAAATAGACCGGTGGTGGCCTGGGTCACCTGGTCCACCGGCATGGCAAGGGTGGAGGTCGCTTGAGGCCCATAGGCTACACCTCTAGGTGAGGCGGAGCGTTGGTTGCACTGGCACTTTGAGCAGCTCGAGCAGTTGGAGGCCATTGATGCTTGTTTTCTGTGCCAGGAAAAAGACCAAATCTTAGTAACTTGAAATCCAAAGGTAACCATTAACAAACCGCGATTCGTTCGCGAAGACGACACATGAAGTGTGGAGTGGAAAGAGGAAAAGGTCCCACCGGGCGTGCCAGAATCTGTTCCCCTCCGAATGACGCGGCGGAGACGCGGTGGACGTCTTGCCTGAAATTCGGGGCAGATGCTATTTGGTTTTATCCGTCCACCTCTCCGAAGATGCCAAGTTGATTTATGGCATCGTGTATCGGAGGTTTAGACGGATGCAGCCGATGTAGCAGACTTCGTCAGATTCCCCCTCATCTGAGGGGTTTTTTTGATTATGGGGACGTTCTTCCCTGCAGGCACAAGCCCCTGCAGTTAATTACGCTACCGCATCGCGGTAACAACTTTTTCCTTCTCCAGAATTTCACTTCGTGTCGTGGGTGTTTGTTTTGTTTGTGGTTGCCCGTGGATCGTATACGGAGACTAAGTGATGCCGTCGCCCGTAGGACGTGGATTAGTCCAAATCCGTATTTTCTTAGATTTAGGTTTGGGGTTTTGGTTTAAGGATACGTTAGCCCTATTTAAGGCTAAGATCAACTTAAACTTTTGTTAAGGATACGTTAGCCTGATCTCCAGACTAAGATCAACTTAACGGGATCGTTTAGATCCAAAAAAAGCAATTGGCTCTATTGTTTAGTTTAATGACGTTGCGGTCGATTTCCAGTTTAGGGACATGGTGGTCCAACATTCCCATTTGGGGACGAACATTAGTTTAAGGACATTTCGGTCCAACATTCCCATTCTGGGACGAATATTAGTTTAAGGACGTTTCGGTCCACGAGTTTAAGGACCCCGCAGTCCGTATCGATGTGTGGTTATCGGGACCCGTCACCTCTCTAACGTCGTTGAAGGATTACAACGATAGGTGTCAGAGAAGTTCAGAGATGTACCCTTGAACCGGATGTAAATTAATTTAGGAGAGCAGTCTTGCTCGGTCAATTTAATTTGAGGACTTACAGCCATGATTGGGCTAAGTCCAGTTGAAAAATATTCAACGTTTTTATTTATCTTTGGCCTATTAGGCCTGTGCTAGGGCTTTGCCCCTTTTTAGTAATGCACTGCATTTTATTCTGGCCTGCTAGGCCTTTTTGATTTGGGCTCATTCCCTCTATAAATGATGCAGAGCATCTGTTTTTGTTCGGGCTGTACCCCTTTTTTTTTAAAATAATGCATTGCATTTTATTTGGCCTATTAGGCCTTTTTTATTGGGCTTGGCCCTTCTATAAATAATGCAGTGCATTAATTATCTGACAATGGCTTGTCAGGCGCTTTGCGCCAATTATTGAGCGCAAGCGCTTGTGGTGGTGACACGTGTCACGCTCTGGTGAGCGTAAGCGCAACAGCGCAGTGCGCTACGCCAATACGCTGCGCTGTTGCACTACTGACACGTGGCGCGCTCTGGTGAGTTGCGCCAACTTTAAAGAGCAATGCTCTATTTTAAAAGCGCACAGCGCAAGTGGTCTTAGAGCTGACACGTGGCGCTCTCTAGTGGCTTGCGCCAACCCAAGAGCGCAACAATGCAGATTTGCAAGTGCAAGGCACTGTTTTAATAACTTAATCCAATTTTGGATTCAAGAGAGGAATCTTTAAGATTCCAGAACCAATGGTTCATAAAAAAGTGCAAGGCACTATTATTATTTATTTTTTATTGAAGATCATTGATCTTGTTCTTAGATCAATGATCTATTCAGAAGAAGTTCTTCTCTTCTTTTTTTCTTGTAAAGGTTTTTACCTTCTTTCCCTTCTTGAGTTCTTCTCAAAATTCTTCAGAGATCTCTCTGTTTTGTTGTTTTTGAAGTTCTTGATGTTCTTCCTCTATGTTGATCTCCTTTGAATTGGGGTCTAGGGGCCTTTATATAGTGCCCATTAATTTGTTAAATTTGTTAAAGAGATCATTCTCTGAGTGATTTGGGGAATTTTCCCCACCGTTGGATCTTTGATCCAAGGGCTTCTGTTTTACAGAAGACAATCTTCTTGTTTTAACAAGAACAGAAGGATCTTACTAGAATTTTAATTCTGTTTGGCGCAAACGCCCCAGCGCTTGACACGTGTCACGCAGCGCAGAGCGCAGCGCAACTGCGCTGCCACGTGTCGCACAGCGCAGAGCACAGAGCGCAGCGCAACTGCGCTAGCGCAACTGCGCTGACACGTGTCGCGCAGCGCACAGTGCAGCGCAACTGCGTTTGCGCAACTGCGCTGACACGTGTCGCGCAGCGCAACTGCGCTGACACGTGTCGCGCAGCGCAGTGCTTGCGCAACTGAAGCGTTGCTTCCTTTAATTTTGTTTTAAATAGAACCTTGCTCTGATTGGGCGCGTTGTCTTGGGCACTGCGCTCTCTGTGCTGGCGTGTCTGATTTTGAAACGTGGCGCCCTGCGCGCAGCGCAGAGGATCTGAAGCGTTGCTTCATTTATTAAAATTTAAATTTTCAAAGTAGTACTTTGCTCTGATTGGGAGAATCGGAAGCGTTGCTTCACCTCCCGCCTTGGAATTTGAACAGAGCTTTGCTCTGATTGGGGTAAACAGTAGCGAGTCAACTCTCCTAAATAGGAAACGAGGCGAGACGAGTCGGCCTTGACTCGCCTCATTTGCCATGCCTAATACTAAGGAATGGAATGAAATGTAAAATTACGGGAATCCTCATATTTTCGAGAATGTGATGATAAGGCATCTAATTCTAAGAAATCTTGTATTAGCATGTTTGGTATATTTTAAACATCCCCGATAATATATGTATGTGCAACCGTTGACCAGCTGAATGGAGGACAACAAACAATGGGCTGGTGGCCGACCGGTGGCGGGGTGACCGACCTGCAGCGAACGGCTAACCGACGACGGGTTGGCAGATGGACGATCGATGGCGAATGGTCGACCGGTGGTGCGCAGTAAGGCGTGGACGGCCAGCGACAAACGACCGACAGGTAGAGGGTAGGCATTTGGCCGACCGGCTAAGGCGGGCGGTGAGGCAGCCAATGGTGGATGGCAGACGGTTATGGCACATCACATGTTAAGTGGGAATATTTTTCGTGATCATTTAGAACAGACACCGGCTTTGGGGGAATAGAATTCCCATGAAATTGGGTAATTTGACTAACATTGTAATCCGATACTTCCGAAATATGTTTTACACCTAAACAAGCATGACATTATTTCATGGGGCTCTAGTATCACCAGCTAGATTACATCCAACTTAACATTTGGTATGTGGTAATCAATAAAGGAATCTTACATTCACATAAAATATAACCACGCTTGCTTTAACCAAAATAACATTCTTGGTAGTATTACGATTCCCTCGAGAATCATAATCTCACGAGTGATCATCATATTCTCTAAAAATAGATGGCCTTAATATCCCCATGAAATATTCCATTCTAGAATGCTATCGCAACCACCCCATGATTTTTGTCGCATGCTGACCTCCAATTGCCCGCCGTCTGATCATGTTTGCGTTGTCGCCATTTTATCACCGCTGGCCGTCATCACTGCCACATAGTTGAGTGTCTATAGTTGTTGTCTTCTCGTCAAAACGCCATTCCTACTCCATCGTCATTACCCACCATCATCGTCTCAATCACTGCCATCCCCACTGTTGATTGACTCGGCACCCGCACGGCCACGATTTTTGTCTCTACCGCCATCATAATTGTCGCCTTCCCTTGCCGCTACAATCAATACCGTATGTTGCCTTTAGAGTGAGCATTGTTCGGTTCGGTTCATTTTTTTGACAAAAACTCAACACCGAACCAAACCACCCAAGACACCATAAAATCGAGCCGAACAGATACGGTTCGGTTCAGTCGATTTTGCCATCAATGGGCAGCAAGCTTCGTGACCGGTATCTTGGTTCGTAGATTGAAAAAAGAGGACTCATGAATTTGTTGAACTTTTATTGCTATTGATTCTGAAAAGAGAGAATTTATCAAATAAATATTTGGCAAAATCACCATCCTTATATTAAAGCTGTTTTTAGGATTGTTCAAGGCTATTGATTCTGAAAAATTCTCTCATATCAAAATACTTATGATATGGACATCTTCAAGGATTTTTCTCCTTTTAACTATTTAATTTGAAATAAATATGAAAACACCACATACCCCTTATTAGTTTTTAATTATAATAGCAGAAATAAAAATATATTTCTTCATACTTTCATTTTATTGTCGTCATTTACACCAATTTATCATCTTCATCATCTATTCACTGTATCATATTTATTTATATTAATTATAACCTTAATTATGAAGGTTTAATTGATAAATTTGAAGACTGGGTTTGGTTAAACATAAGACAAGATTTAGTAATCAAAATAAGAGATTAATTTATTTACCAAGTAAGCTAATATTATCTTTATTTAGTATAACGAGGATGATTTTGAAACAACATGATGAGGATCGGTCTACGGAGGCTTGATGCTGAACACGATTGCTAACTTTCAAAAGAAATCACAAGAACAAAACCCTAAATAACCAAGAACGAGATATGATGGTCTCTACTTAAACACAAAACCCGTAACTTTTTCTTTGTTAACAAGCAAACTTTATTCAATAATCAATTCTACTCCTAATACAATATTTCTCATCTCTTTAAATAAGAGAATAGAATTCTTAACCAAGAAGAAATAAATCTTAACTAAAAATATAAAAAGATATTAATTAACTTTAATATAATCTAAATAAATAACAATTTAAATTTAATCAAATATCAATTTAAATTGCAACGAATTATTTATCGAATATTTCCAAATCTCAACCGAAACTTCAATCAAATACCGAATCTTCTGTAAAATCTTCTCGCAATTTTTCCAAAACCGCTTCTATCGAATTGATCTTGCTTCTCCTATTTGGTCTAAGTCTCAACCATATGCTCAGTCATATGCTCCTGCATCAGACTTTCCTGGTTGGAAAGAACTCGACCTCGAGTTCGACTCATCTTGATTCTCAGAATGTTCCCTAAATTTAACCGAAAATTGCTCGTGGCAAAATTTATTCTTGATCATATCTCTTTCTTGAAACCAGTTAGCTCTCTTCATTTGTCAGATTCGGTTTTATATTTGCAGTTTGACTTCTGTAGTAAGCTTGGAGTTTTATCATCACCAAATTGACCCATTCCTCGACTATAGCTCTTTTAAATGATGCATAAATAAAGCAATAATTCAAGTACATAATGTTGCTTTCTACTGAAAAGAGCCTCATCATGAAACCTGAATCCTTTATAAAATTCATCCATGTCTCGGTACCATGTCTTGTAAAAATACGGATTTTTTTTTGTATAAGTTCTTTAATGCCTCAAACGTAATGCTCTTAAACTGCACCGCAAACGATACCTCTTGTCCGATAACTGCAAACTTGGTCGATCTTCTTTGCTTTTCCGCTATCATCTTGACCATTTCGTTTGGCTTTTACAACTTGACTCAAACTTGTTGAATATCTTAATCATGCAAAATTCAGTCAGGCTGCAATCTTGGCCTACTATCAGAAAACTCCTGCAGCCGACTTTCCAAGATTGGTAGACTACTGATTGTTAAGGATTTTTGCTAGTTTTAATTACCAGAATCAAGACGGTTTCGCTTGGTAGCTAGCCGGTTGAGTGCGGATCGATCCACGGAGAGATGGGAATCTTTTTCTTAGTGTTTTAACGAGTTAAGTCCAAATTGTCCGAGTTTATTCAAAGTTAACTATGTGCTTAGATATGTATGTTAAAAGAAGTGTGTTAAGGTTAGGATTAGGTTAGTATGAGTTAGGAGTTCGCTCACTTCCTTCGTTTGCCACTCTTGATATCGATACTATGGTAATTGGCAACAACGGGGATTAGCACGACTAGGAAGGAAACTTGCGAGTATAAGCTAAGCTCTCAAACGTTTAGTTCCTTCCTTTTGGTCCTTGTCTGTCCGTTCTTGGCTCTTAACCATAACCTTCGGTCAATTCAACCACAACCGGTCTCACTAGGGTGGCACCGCTATCATATAGGATGGGTGCCGTAGGGAGTGGATTGTGGTTGTCTTGACGAGAGTTCGAATCAAGTTGTTGGGTAAAGGAAACAGCGAGAGAGATTTCCTTCTCTCAAACTTTCCTTATCCTACCCTAACAAGTGAGAAACTACTCATTCATTATAAAATAAAAGAAAAGAAAACAAGTAAAGAAGATAGAAAGAAATGAGGTAAGAATTACAACTAGTTACTTGGGACCTTACTTAGGAAAGGATCACTCTTAAGCATCATGGTTGTGAGGATAAAAGAAAAGAAAAGAGGAAAAAAAACAAGAAAACCAACAACTACTTAACACAGAAAATAACAAGCAGCATATATAAAAACTAGTTAACAAATTACAAGACATCATATAAAAAGAAGTCTTCATTTATCATCCACTCAAAAGCTCTCACTACAATTTTAATGGAGGAAAGATGAAGAAGAAGAAGAAGTTACACTAAATTCTAACAAAAAAACTAGTGAAAATATACATCTTTGATACGGCTCTGATCTGGAGTATTTATAGGCAGAGAAGTGAAACCCTTAGGTTTTTTTTCTGAGCTCTTACAAAAAGTCAAAACTACCCCCTGAAATTTGTTGGAGATAGTGCCCTCAGAGTCAATTATTGGATCACAGGCACGTGATTGCAATGATTGAGGAAGGACCTGTCCCAGTAGGACAGTCTTACTCAAGATGATAGTATGCTATCTGGTTTATCTTTATCATCGTGTACTGCTTTAGGTGACCTTACAGGTCGCTATTACACGTTGATAGAGCTCCTAGGATTCTTGCTTGACTGCCAGCAGTATGAGGGCGATCATATACGTGGGAGCTGGGGTCTATAAGCACATCCTTAAAAGGTCCCTAGTCGTGGGAGTTTCGAGACAGGGCATCGATACTCCAGAGTAAACTAGTGTATACAGTCGAGACCCCGATGAGGGGCGGTGGCCGGTCTCATAAGCCACCTGTGTCAGTTGGTTCACCTAAGATGTATACAGGTGCTCATTGGGTTATGAGTACACTGGACAGGACTCGCCGGGAACATGCTAGTTGGTCTTATACCTGACGTCAGATAGCAGTTCCCTGGTGAAATGTGTACAGGTTAGTTCATCGACCTGAGATCGTCATTTTTCTCGTGTGAGTTCCCACTGTGCTTTGATTACTACCCTACCACGCTCAAAGGAGACGTGCAAACAGGTTTTAGTTGGGTACAGTCCCGAGCCACATGGAGGCAGTGAGCGGATCTGCAGGGGTTCGTCTCTCCCGGTATTGGGGGTGAGGTCGCGCTGTGTTTAGGAGAGCCATTACACAAAGCCCTCGGCCGAGGCAGAAGATTTACAGGTAGGCATTCCAGTAGTATCTCAGGGTGTTCTGGGCTACACTCCGACACGACTTGTACCGCTTTTGGGGGTCTGACTTTTACCAACCTCCTAGGCCCGCCATGCGATGCTCATAGACGAACGGACCGGACTGTACGGATATTGTCACTGACAGGCTTAGTAGGGTGTCAGGATGAGTTCGCTCATCGACGTCCATTTTGGTCAATACCTGGTAGCCCGTCATGTATAGGCTAATACCTCTGACGTGCTAGTGGTTAAATCCACAGCCAAAGTATTGACGAGTCTTTAGAGTCCCCCACAGACCATTTTCTCAAGTTTCTGGCGAAACGCTGTAGAGGCCGTATGGAGATATGGCAGGGTTCGATCAGATACGTGCGGTATTGCACGGATCATAATCGGACAGATTATACTAGCGGGCTTTGGTTTAAGCCGGATCCTAGTATTGTACAGTGTAGATTTTGTCTCATTGCATTTGTATTCGGTCGGAATATAAATGCGAGTATGTATATACAGTCGTGGGGTTTTCCTGTAATTTATTACGGGATCAGTTTTCTGAAGTTGCCAGTTTGCATTCCGTTCCGGCCAGTTTTCCTTTGTTCCTTCACGGCCGGATTTTTCCGATGGAGGGGGTTATTTGCAAGTGTGCAAATAATCTTTTGTGGAGGTGTTATTTGTAAAATGAGGGATTATGATTTGATTATCATCATTAGATTCTTTTTGAGTCTATTCCTTTGCATTAATGAGATGTGTATTGAGTTGGATTTGGATGAGAGGTTGGTGTGACTTTTATCTATGATTATCTTCACTTTTCTTCTCTTGATTTATTGATTCATATTTTCTCCACCATGGAGAATGGGCCGGCCACTTCTAGTGAGAGAGTGAGGGATTCATTTTGTGTAGTGATTTCTTCATCTCATTTCATTTTTCCTTTGCTAGAAAAATGAGAACACCATCATTCTCCAAACTTCATTCCACCTTCATCATGGCAACTTCACCCCATTGAGACAAAGTGATTCTACACTAGCCTACAGCATTTCTTAGGCACGTCGGCTTGCCAACTTCGTGCACAAGTTGCCTCGGTCCAGAGGTGGGAGCCCGTAAAAGAACCCAGCGATGTGGTGCCCGTTCCAACGAGGAGCTGACGACCGGAGATTCCGTGAGGAGATCGGAGTGGAGGCGAAGATCGAAGGACACGGATCGCTTGGTATATCTTCTCTACTCTTATTCTAGTTTGCTGGAGTTAGGTTAATGGCCCGATCCAGGAATTTTGTGCGCGGTGGTGCCGGTTTCTAGTTTTTAGAAAAGTTTCATTTCCGCATTCCGGTGTCGGATTGACGGCCGTGGCGCCGCCGTGCACTTACAATGGTATTAGAGCCACGCCATTAACTTAGTCTAGCTTAATCTAACGTGTTTAGAACTTCGATCGGACGGAAATTCTAAAAACCACAATTTCCAATATTGCACTTTCTGTCGATTTTCATTTTTGCTCTAAAAATTATTTGGTATGTTGTAGAATTACGTGCAGGGTTTTTTGGGATCACTGAAGAAAATTGGTACCCTGATGTTACTGTAGCACCGCGGAACCGCGGCCGTAACCCCACTTTGGCCGCGATTCCGCCGCGGAACAGTGACTTCACTGCACCAATTTTCTACAGTAGGTCTCTGAGTTGGAAATAGGGTTTTTGGTATATTCTGTTTGGGCCCAGATTATTTTGAGTGCTGCAGTTGTACTTGGGGCCCACTTTGGGAAACTTTGTCGATTGAAATTTTTTTTAAAAAATGTTAGTTCACAGTATTTACATTATATCTGCGACCGTGAATGTCATTTGATCGGTAAATCCTGTCTATCTGTTATAGCCCTTTTAGACGGATTTGCGAACGTGGCATTCACGTTGATATTCTGTGTTGTGCTGTGATGTTGAGGATTGGTCGTGGGGATAGCCTGGATGCAATGGTAGTACAGTTTGGTTTATTATGTACATTTGATATTGCGGGGCGAGCGTCCGACATGTGGACTGTCGTCACTGCCTGTTTGTATATTATTCTTTTGGGGCACGACCGGGCTGAGGTCGATGTACCCGTTGTATTTTTACTTTCTGTTCTAGGATTACCCCGCGGAGGGGTGCACGGATAGCCGGGTTCTAGAGGGCAACGAGCCCGCATCTCATGGCTTTGAGACGGAGGGGGCTTCACTCTAGAATTGGCGGGCTATTCGCCGCACTCGTAGGGGGTATAGATTGACCCAGGAGGGGTGCCCAAGTTACCGGATTCCGTGAAGTGCTGGGTGGTCCATTCACGTTGCTGAAGGGGGCTGCCTCGCTTCAGGTTTTGGCGGGTGACTTGCACGCCCGTAGGGGTCTAGGATTTTCATTGCACAGGCTATCCACACGACCAGGGGAACGTCGGGTTTCAGTAGCGGCTCTATGAAACCCGGGGATCCCAGATATCTGTATTGTTCTGTGATGCTGGTTACATTTCTGTGATGTTGCATTTTATCACGCCTTGAGCGATATTATATATTGATATATATACTAGTAGATGTTGTATATGTTTTGCATCCGCGCTAGTCCAGTCCCCGCTCTGTCGTTAGTTAAGTAACCTAACGGGTGATGACGGGACCCAGTGGCGAATGCGGATGGCATATACGTATATCATTATTTTCGTTCTTTATTGGTGTGATCAATTGATGGGACTGCGTTGATTCGGATCAATGCAAGCTAAACAAACCTATTCTGATGTTGTTGGAACACTTTTCAAAAAGTTGTTATTGCAAGGGCATTCACTTTTGTTTTGCACAGTGGTATTCGGTTATGAATATCCAGCAGCTCAGTCGACGAGGCAAGGGCCGAGATCCCTTCACCGGGAGTGACCCCTTGGACAGAAGTTTGCGTCAGGGCAATAACTTCACTATAGTCGTTTTCTTTTGCTTTGCATCGTGGTATTCAGTTGGAATATCCTGCACCTCATTCTACGGGGAAAGAGCCGAGATCCCTTCACCGGGAGTGACCTCTTTAGCAAAGGTTTTCGTCACTATATTTTTATAAAGCTATCCAGTTCCTTCAACGATATCAAGTTCATTACGTTAAAGGTTTTTCGTCAGAAACCATTCGTAGCCCTCCGTCATTTCAGACGGGTAGCACGTAGTATTCATGCTATATTTGTTGGCCTTAGTCAAGGCATAGTGTATGGTAGCAGCTTGTTACCTTTCTGCTGCATAGATAGATGCGTTGGTTTGGAACAGTCGTATAGCCTTGTTGGCCCTAGTCAAGGGCTTGTACGGGTGGGTTCAAATTAACCTGGACAATGACGGGTAGAACTTGACATGTGACTTATGATTTGTTGGCCTTAGTCAAGGTCATAAGAGCATGGGGCAAAAATCACATCGGGAGTTTCTAAAGAAACTGAAACTTGCCAGATATGCGCATACCTTCTGGAGTGTGATAACGTAAGCGGATTCCGTCACGTTATCATGCGATGATAGTTAGATCCCAATTCCCACAGATGAGTTGGTTTACTTCTCGGGTGATCTGTAAGTGCACGGCGGCGCCCCGGCCGTCGATCCGACGCCGGAAACGCGGAAACGAAAAACTTTGCAAACTAGCAAACCGGCACCACCGCGCACTTTTAACCCGGATCGGGCCATTAACCTAGCTACTAGCAAACTAAAAGATGGGTAGAGAAGTATACCAAGCGATCCGTGTCCTTCGGTCTTCGTCTCCACTCCGATCTCCCGCGGAATCTCCGTCCGTCACCTCCTCGTCGGAAAGGGCACCACGTAGCCGGATACTTTTACGGGCTCCCACCTCTGGAGCGAGGCAACTCGGGCGCGAAGTTGGCTAGCCGACGCGTCCAAGATTTGCTGTAGACTAGTGTAGAAAACCTTTGTCTCTTGGGGTTTATGGAGTTGCCTTAATGTTGTGGAGGAGGAAAAATAAGCTATGGAGTGATGTGTGTAATTTTGCAAGCAAGCATAAAATGAGATGTTATATTTTCCACCATTAGAAAATGAAGCCTCTCTCTCTCCCTCTCCAAGATGTGGCCAGCCCCTCATGGAAATATGGTGGAGATAAAGGAATCAATAATCCAAGTGAGAAATGTGTGAAGATAATGATCAAAAAGTCACCACATTTCAAATCTAAAAGCCAAATCAATTTCTTAATCAACTCCTTTCTCAAACCATCACAATAAATGCATAAGAATGGACTAGAAAAGAATCTCATGATTATGAAGGCACAAAAGAAAGAAACCCCTCCACAAATAAGTTATTTGCAAACTGCAAATAACCCCCTCCATCGATAAAGTCCGGCCGCGAAGGAACAAAGAAAAACCGGCCGGAACGGAATGCAAACTGGCAACTTCAGAAAACTGATCCCGTAATAAATTACAGGAAAACCCCACTACTGCATATACATGCCCGCATTTGTATTCCTACTGAACACAAATGCAAAGAGACAAAATCTACACTATCTAATACTAGGATCCGGCTTAAGCCAAATCCGGCTAGTAAAAACCGTCCGATCACGATCCGTGCAATACCGCACGTATCTGATCGAACCCTGCCATATCTCCATACGGCCTCTACAGCGTTTCGCCCGAAACTTGAGTAACTGTGTGTGATGGACTCTAAAGACTCCTCAATACTATGGCTGTGGATTTAACCACCAGCACGTCAGAGGTATCAGCCAATACATAACGGGCTACCAGGTATTGACCAAAAGGGACGTCGATGAGCGAACTCATCCTGACACCCTACTGAGCCTATCAGTGACAATATCCGTACAGTCCGGTCCGTTCGTCTATGAGCATCGCATGGCGGGCCTAGGGGGTTGGTAAAAGTCAGACCCCCAATAGCGGTACAAGTCGTGTCGGAGTGTAGCCCAGAACACCCTGAGATACTACTGGAATACCTACCAGCAAATCTCCTGCCTTGGCCAAGGACTTTCCATATTCTGGCTCTCCTAGACACAGCGCGACCTCACCCCCAATACCGGGAGAGACGAACCCCTGCAGATCCGCTCACTGCCTCCATGTGGCTTGGGACTGTACCCAACTAAAACCTGTTTGCACGTCTTCTTTGAGCGTGGTAGGGTAGTAATCAAAACACAGTGAGAACTCACACAAGACAAATGACGATCTCAGGTCGATGAACTAACATGTACACATGTCACCAGGGAACTGCTATCTGACGTCTGGTATAATCCCAACTAGCAGGTTCCCGACGAGTCCTGTCCGGTGTACTCATAACCCAATGAGCACCTGTATACATCTTAGGTGAACCAACTGACACAGTGGCTTGTGAGACCGGCCACCGCCCCTCGTCGGGGTCTCGACTGTATACACTAGTCTACTCTGGAGAATCGATGCCCTGTCTCGAAACTCCCACGACTAGGGACCTTTTAAGGATGTGCTTATAGACTCCAGCTCTTACGTATATGATCGCCCTCATACTGCTGGTAGTCAAGCAAGAATCCTAAGGGCTCTATCAACGTGTAATAGCGACTCGTAAGGTCGCCTAAAGCAGTACACGATGATAAAGATAAACCAGATAGCATACTATCATCTTGAGTAAGACTGTCCTACTGGGACAGGTCCTCCCTCAATCATTGCAATCACGTGCCTGTGATCCAATAATTGACTCTGAGGGCACTATCTCCAACAATCTCCCACTTGCACGCAAGGCTAATTATTGCGATGTCGCATACTCACAGCCCGTGTGATACCGAACACCCAACTCCTCTACTAGTCAGTCTCACAAAGCTCGTTTGCGAAACTTTTGCGTTCGAGGAATAGCCTCAGTGAGTGGATCCGCTCTGATGTTTCTTTCTATGTCTCTCTATATCTCAAGTTCGCGGAGAAAGCCATCTCCCGAAATGAGCAATACCTATCTTAGAATATGCTTGGATGTCTGATGGGACCTAGCTCAAAAATGAACTTCAAATCCAAACTTCTTAGACTGTATCGTCAACTGAACTTAATCAGTATCCTGCACCATGCCTTCCCTCAGTATCCACCTGGACCACCTGTCCAAAATACTGCCCCTCGTCAGAGGGAAAACTATAACTCTGACAGCCATTCTGCCATCCAGGTCACTTTGGAAGCCTGGAATGATAACTGTCTCCCGAAGGAGAATGCCGTTATCAAATCCCTAGAACATCAACTTATGTTCTAAAACTGCTTCCGACTGTTTCTCCAGAATTGGATTAATATCAACTTATTGCACCTACTGCAAAAATAACATCTGGTGTGGTACTTGACATCTCATGATCGACTCAATTGCCTAAGCAAGTGATCTGCCAATCATGCACATCCCTCTCCCCTTTAGTCTGTAAGACACCTTTAGAGAGGGTGACTCCATCACCTGCAGGTATACTACCGTGCCAGGAGTCGTCCATTCTAAATACTCATAGAATGCTGTCTAAGTACCCAGATTAGGAAACCACCCAAATCTAGATCTAAAACCATAGATCTAGTAACCAGAATGTCTGATATAATATCCAAGTCCTATGTGGAGAAACCACTGTGTGACGACCAAAGTAAAACCGATCGTAGTATAGGAATATCACTTCCTACTCTGTGTATGTCATCCAAATACCAGGACATCACACCCTACTACCTTCTTAACAGATCCATCCCCTATTCTGATGAAGTCAAACCTATGACTGTCATGTCAGAAATAGATGGTCTATCTCCGCTATATCTGCTTTAGTCTATAAATAGACATAAGCCTGATGTCCACCAATGCTTCCGCTGCTCCCACTGACTATGACAACCCTCTGGCAGAGTCATATAGACGTGCACTTCTAAAACTAGTTTAGAATGACGCTATACTCATCCTCCTGCCGGGTCTCACAGTCTGGAACAACAGCAATGGAAAGTCTGGGTAAACAAGAACCTCCCTGCCACCGTCCTTGAGCATACCGAAGTACCTCTCGAGTGCCTGAGGTTACCCACTTTATCTGCGAAGTGGCCAATGGAATGTCAAACCAGATTGAATCTTTAGGTTCTTATTAAATCTTCAGTAATCGTTTGCGGTTCTGGAATCACTTCCAGTTCTACCATATTCCCACTACTGTTTTCTGAAAAATCCATTTTTGTTAAAACTGTGGCGAGTCTAGAACAATATCACTATTGATCTTCCAGATGGTAGAAAGCCAACCCTCGTCATAGCCCGGGTCAACCCACAAACAGCCATTACAGAAACGTGCCTTGAGTTATCCGGAGTCTGATTTTAAGCATAAGCCGGACAACTCCCCGTACCTTAACAATGTCAAGATATGAACTGTTCTATATCCAATACAAGAACAGAGGCACTGATTTAATTGAACCAGATTCAAATCATGCAGCTGTCTCCAGTGCATGTCAACTAAATGGAAAGAGGCCGATCAGCGTTACTTAACTTAGGAGTACTTCCAATTATGAGTAACCTGAAAGAGAAGCAAGTTCTCTTAATCATTACTATCAACTGAATACCATCCACAAGTATCTACATCTTCGATCTCCTTGAAGAATCCCGATACTTGCAACACCTGGTTCACTACTTTATTCATATACCTATAACTTCTCAAAACGCAGACCCTGTGTTTCTACGAAACACCTGTCTAAGAACTAGAGAAGTCACAAGTAAACAGAATATAGTACGAGTACCTATCCCTTTGTCCTAATGGACACTGGACAACATACAATACTCTGTATAAGTCCCTTGAGTCTTATAACTCATTCACTGTGTGTTGTAGGTTGAAAACTGTACTTATGGTTAAGAAGAATTACACCGCTGTTCAATGCTCCTTACCTAACCATCCACTGATATAGGTAAATGTCATAGACATAATTTCAAAAAGGTATATCTCACTCTATAAAAATAGACGTACAGATATATCAATTTGAAATTGGTGCATAACAACGGATATTCAAAACCAAATATTTGTCGTCCGACAAACAACCCAGGTGACTTCCTCAAATATCACCAATTACAACGAATCCCGATATAATGAGGATGGCCACCTAATTCCCAATAACTTACTCCCACTCATCATCTGTAAAACCATACAGATGTGAGAATCAAAACCTGGTAAATACATACCCTGGAGCAAGTGTCTAATTAGGAAATCAGTTTTCCTTTAACAGTACACAGTGAAACTGAAACATTAAAATGTTTCGATGGGGTATCCCGGTATTCCTAGTAATGCCTCTTCCATTATCCAGATTCACAACTATAACCGTATAATTCTTTGCCACCTCTCCAAATCCCTTTTTATGTCTTTAGTCATTACCTTCTGCACACCCCTTTAGGCCAAATGGTTTTCTTCCTTCCCTACCGTTCGGCACCAGCCTATGGTTTGGAAGAAGACTATCCAATAAGCATAATGGGTGTACTGTCCTAATCCTAGGAGCACTCGCGATGCGAGAGAAGGTGAAGATAAAAGACAACCGAATAAACCTTATTCCTATTTCTCCTGAACCAGGATCCATCCCCGAACTGGAGTAAGTTCCTTTCGAGTTCGTATATAACCATACGATGGATTATCCAATAAGCTTAGGATCTTCGTAGTGATACGGAGTGTTCTGGAGAAAATACAAAGGTGATTTAGGATTGGCGAAGAAATATTTGGTTTGGTCGTGAATAGCAGTCGCAATTTACTTTGCCCTCTTACTAATCCCTTTCTTTGTCTTAATTTAATACCTTCTGTACACCGTTTAGGCTAACTGGTTTTCTTCATTCCCTACCGGTCGGCACCAGCCTAAGGTTTGGAAGAAGACTATCCAATTTGCGTAATAGGTGTACTATCTCCTAAACCAAGGAGTACTCGCAACCTGAGAGAAGGTAAAAGGAAAAGACAACTGAATAGTCCTATTCGTTTTCTCCAGAACCAGAAACCATCCTCGAATTCCTTCGAGTTCGTATATAACCATACAATGGTTTTGTCTAATGGAAGCGGGCGTTCGTAGTAATATGGGGTGTCCTGGAGAAAAGGGTAAAAGTAGGAGTGGCAATGAGGTTTGCAACTCCGACAATCCAAAAGCCAGTGTTAAGAAGGTTCGGTCAACTTGGTCACTGAGTCATAGTCTAGGGTCAGGTCAATGGTCGTTGCCAAAAAGAGAGAAAAAAGAAACACTCAGCGTGCACTCTAACCTAGATCAGAATGGTTATCACTTTATCTAATCTGGAAACCTCCCACTGTAACGTCAAATTCTTCCCCAAACCTGAAAGAAGAATTAGCCGGGATCATCCGAGGAGTAAACCAACTCATCAGTGGGAATCGGGATCCAACTATCATCGCATGATAATGTGACGGAATCCACTCACGTTATCACACTCCAGAAGGTATGCGTATATCTGGCAAGTTTCAGTTTCTTTAGAAACTCCCGATGTGGATTTTTGCCCCATGCTCTTATGACCTT
Organism: Agapanthus africanus; assembly: GCA_030015575.1. Taxonomy (NCBI): domain Eukaryota; kingdom Viridiplantae; phylum Streptophyta; class Magnoliopsida; order Asparagales; family Amaryllidaceae; genus Agapanthus; species Agapanthus africanus. The sequence continues at coordinate 413,376,719 of JASDDO010000016.1, forward strand.
GACTTTGGCCAACAAATCATAAGTCACATGTCAAGTTCTACCCGTCGTTCTCCAGGTTGATTTGAACCCACCCGCACAAGCCCTTGACTTTGGCCAACAAGGCTATACGACTGTCCCAAACCAACGCATCTATCTATGCTGCATATGAATAACCAACAGCTACCAAACATTGTGCCTTGACTTTGGCCAACAAACACAGCTTGAATACTATTGACTATCCATATGAAACGACGGAAGGCTACGAATGGTTTCTGGCGAAAACCTTTAACGTAATGAACTTGATATCGTTGAAGGAACGGATAGCTTTTTAGAAAAATATAGTAATGAAAACCTTTGCTAAAGAGGTCACTCCCGGTGAAGGGATATCGGCTCTTTCCCCGTAGGATGGGGTGCAGGATATTCCAACTGAATACCACGATGCAAAGCAAAAATAATCGGCTATAGTGAAGTTATTGCCCTGACGCAAACTTCTGTCCAAGGGGTCACTCCCGGTGAAGGGATCTCGGCCCTTGCCTCGTCGACTGAGGAGCGGGATATTCCAACTGAATACCACTGTGCAAAACAAAAGTGAACGTCCTTGCAATAACAGCTTTTTGAAAAGTGTTCCAACAACATCAGAATAGGTTTGTTTAACTTGCATTGATCCGAATCAACGCAGTCCCATCAATTGATCACACCAATAAAAAGAACGAAAATAATGATGAACGTATATGCCATCCGCATTCGCCACTGGGTCCCGTCATCACCCGTTAGGTTAGCTAACTAACGACAGAGCGGGGACTGGACTAGCGCGGATGCAAAAACATATACAACAACTACTAGTATATATATAATATATAATTTTCGCTCAAGGCATGATAAAAAATGCAACATCACAGAAATGTACAGCATCACAGATCAATACAGATATCTGGGATCCCCGGGTTTCATAGAGCCGCTACTGAAACCCGACATTCCCCTGGTCGTGTGGATAGCCTGTGCAATGAAATCCTAGACCCCTACGGGCGCGGAAAGTTACCCGCCAAAACCTGAAGCGAGGCAGCCCCCTTCAGCAACGTGAATGGACCACCCAGCACTTCACGGAATCCGGTAACTTGGGCACCCCTCCTGGGTCAACCTATACCCCCTACGAGTGCGGCGAATAGCCCGCCAATTCTAGAGTAAAGCCCCCTCCGTCTCAATGCCATGAGATGCGGGCTCGTTGCCCTCTAGAACCCGGCTATCCGTGCACCCCTCCGTGGGGTAATCCTAGTACAGAAAGTAAAATATACATACAACGGGTACATCGACCGCAACCTGGTCGTGCCCCAAAAGAATAATACAAACAGGCAGTGATGGCAGTCCACATGTCGGACACTCGCCCCGCAATATCAAATGTACATATAAAACAAAACTGTACTACCATTGCAACCAGGCTATCCCCCACGACCAATCCGCAACATCACAGCACAACACAGAACATCAACATGAATGTCACATTCGCAAATCCGTCTAACCGGGCTATAGCAGTTAGACAGGATTTACCGATCAAGTGACATTCACGGCCACAAATATAATGTAAATAATGTGAACTAGCATGTTTAAAATATCCGATCGATCAAATTTATCGAAGTGGGCCTCAAGCACTACAGTAGCGCTCACAGAAAATCTGGGCCCAAAAAGAATATCCCAAAACCCCCATTTTCAACTCAGGAGCTATCTTCAAAACTTTGGTCAAGTGATCAGTCAAAAGCGCGGCGGAACCGCGGCCCAAGCATGGGTTTGGCCGCAGTTCCGCGGTGGTATGGTGAGATCACTTGACCAATTTTTCACATATTGCTTAGAATTCTCTGCACAGTATTCTGAAATGACCTGAAAAAATTTCGACAGAGAACACATGTGCACACGAAATACGGTTTTTGGGATTTTGTTCGATCGAGTCTTTAAACATACTAGAGCAAGCTAGGCAAGGTTAATGGCGCGGCTCTGATACCAATGTAAGTTCACGGCGGCGCCCCGGCCGTCAATCCGACGCCAGAAACGCGGAAACGAAAAACTTTGCAAACTAGCAAACCGGCACCACCGCGCACTTTTAACCCAGATCGGGCCATTAACCTAGCTACTAGCAAACTAAAAGATGGGTAGAGAAGTATACCAAGCGATCCGTGTCCTTCGGTCTTCGTCTCTACTCCGATCTCCCACGGAATCTCCGTCCGTCACCTCCTCGTCGGAAAGGGCACCACGTAGCCGGATACTTTTACGGGCTCCCACCTCTGGACCGAGGCAACTCGGGCGCGAAGTTGGCTAGCCGACGCGTCTAAGATTTGCTGTAGACTAGTGTAGAAAACCTTTGTCTCTTGGGGTTTATGGAGTTGCCTTAATGTTGTGGAGGAGGAAAAATAAGCTATGGAGTGATGTGTGTAATTTTGCAAGCAAGCATAAAATGAGATGATATATTTTCCACCATTAGAAAATGAAGCCTCTCTCTCTCCCTCTCCAAGATGTGGCCGGCCTCTCATGGAAATATGGTGGAGATAAAGGAATCAATAATCCAAGTGAGAAATGTGTGAAGATAATGATCAAAAAGTCACCACATTTCAAATCCAAAAGCCAAATCACTTTCTTAATCAACTCCTTTCTCAAACCATCACAATAAATGCATAAGAATGGACTAGAAAAGAATCTCATGATTATGAAGGCACAAAAGCAAGAAACCTCTCCACAAATAAGTTATTTGCAAACTGCAAATAACCCCCTCCATCGATAAAGTCCGGCCGCGAAGGAACAAAGAAAAACCGGCCGGAACGGAATGCAAACTGGCAACTTCAGAAAACTGATCCCGTAATAAATTACAGGAAAACCCCACTACTGCATATACATGCCCGCATTTGTATTCCCACTGAACACAAATGCAAAGAGACAAAATCTACACTATCTAATACTAGGATCCGGCTTAAGCCAAAGCCGGCTAGTAAAAACCGTCCGATCACGATCCGTGCAATACCGCACGTATCTGATCGAACCCTGCCATATCTCCATACGGCCTCTACAGCGTTTCGCCCGAAACTTGAGTAACTATGTGTAGTGGACTCTAAAGACTCGTCAATACTATAGCTGTGGATTTAACCACCAGCACGTCAGAGGTATCAGCCAATACATAACGGGCTACCAGGTATTGACCAAAAGGGACGTCGATGAGAGAACTCATCCTGACACCCTACTGAGCCTGTCAGTGACAATATCCGTACAGTCCGGTCCGTTCGTCTATGAGCATCGCATGGCGGGCCTAGGGGGTTGGTAAAAGTCAGACCCCCAATAGCGGTACAAGTCGTGTCGGAGTGTAGCCCAGAACACCCTGAGATACTACTGGAATACCTACCAGCAAATCTCCTGCCTTGGCCAAGGACTTTCCATGTTCTGGCTCTCCTAGACACAGCGCGACCTCACCCCCAATACCGGGAGAGACGAACCCCTGCAAATCTGCTCACTGCCTCCATGTGGCTCGGGACTGTACCCAACTAAAACCTGTTTACACGTCTCCTTTGAGCGTGGTAGGGTAGTAATCAAAGCACAATGGGAACTCACACGAGAAAAATGACGATCTAAGGTCGATGAACTAACCTGTACACATGTCACCAGGGAACTGCTATCTGACGTCTGGTATAATCCCAACTAGCAGGTTCCCGGCGTGTCCTGTCCGGTGTACTCATAACCCAATGAGCACCTGTATACATCTTAGGTGAACCAACTGACACCAGTGGCTTGTGAGACCGGCCATCGCCCTTCGTCGGGATCTCGACTGTATACACTAGTCTACTCTGGAGAATCGATGCCCTGTCTCGAAACTCCCACGACTAGGGACCTTTTAAGGATGTGCTTATAGACTCCAGCTCTCACGTATATGATCGCCCTCATACTGCTGGTAGTCAAGAAAGAATCCTGTTTCGCCCAATCAGAGCAAAGCTCTGTTTGAATTCAAAATTTAAATTTTCGAAGCAACGCTTCAAGTCTCAAGCGCAGCGCACCCAATCAGAGCAAAGCTCTGTTTAAAGGAAGCAACGCTTCAGATCCTTTGCGCTGCGCGCTCTGCGCCACGTGTCCAGCGCAGATACATTAGCGCAGCGCACCCAATCAGAGCAAAGCTCTGTTCAAAGGAAGCAACGCTTCAGATCCTTTGCGCTAGCGCTCTGCGCCACGTGTCCAGCGCAGATACATTAGCGCAGCGCACCCAATCAGAGCAAAGCTCTGTTCAAAGGAAGCAACGCTTCAGATCCTTTGCGCTGCGCGCTCTGCGCCACGTGTCCAGCGCAGATACATTAGCGCAGCGCACCCAATCAGAGCAAAGCTCTGTTCAAAGGAAGCAACGCTTCAGATCCTTTGCGCTAGCGCTCTGCGCCACGTGTCCAGCGCAGATACATTAGCGCAGCGCACCCAATCAGAGCAAAGCTCTGTTCAAAGGAAGCAACGCTTCAGATCCTTTGCGCTAGCGCTCTGCGCCACGTGTCCAGCGCAGATACATTAGCGCAGCGCACCCAATCAGAGCAAAGCTCTGTTCAAAGGAAGCAACGCTTCAGATCCTTTGCGCTGAGCGCAACGCGCCACGTGTCAGGCGCAGATGTATCAGCGCTGCGCCCAAGAAGACGCGCCCAATCAGAGCAGAGCTCTATTTGCCTGAAGCAACGCTTCAGTTGCGCTGCGCTCTGCGCTGCACGACACGTGTCAGCGCAGATGCACTAGCGCAGTTGCGCTACGCTCTGCGCTGCGCGACACGTGTCATGCGCTGGGGCATCTGCGCCAAATTAAATTAAGATTTTTAAGAAATCTTTTCTGTTCTTGTTGAAACAAGAAGATTTTCTTCTGCAAGGCAGAGGCCCTTGGATCAAAGATCCAACGGTAGGGAAAATTCCCCAAATCACTCAGAGGATGATCTCTTTAACAAATTTAACTAATTTGTGAGCACTATAAAAAGGACCTTAGGCCTCAATTCAAAGGCATCGAGTTTTTTTTTGAGAATTCAAGAACCCTAAACAGAAAGAACTCCGAGAAAATTTCAAGAAAGAGGTAAAGAACCTTCATGGATTAGAAGAAATTCCTTCTAAAAGACCATTAGTCTAAAACAAAAAAAAGATCAATGATCTTTATAAAAAAGAAGAAAACAGTGCTTTGCACTTCTTGTGAACCTTCGGTTCTTTAAAAACGATGTAAACAATAAAAGAATAGTGCTTTGCACTTCTGCGAACCTCTGGTTCTTCGAATAAAGAAGAAATTTATTTTTTCTTTGATCTAATTTAGACCAAGAACTTGAACAGAGCTTTGCAATCTAAAAGATTCTTAGTGCTTTGCACTTCCAAACTGCGCTGTTGCGCTCCTGAGAGCGCGCCACGTGTCAGCTGCAGAACAACTTGCGCTACGCGCCTTGAAATAGAGCTTTGCTCTCTGGAATTGGCGCAACTCGCTGAGAGCGCGCCACGTGTCAACAGCGCATTGCACTGCGCTAGTGCGCTTGCGCTCATCAGAGCACGACACGTGTCATCACCATATGGACTTGCGCTCATTACTTAGCGCAAAGCGCAGATGCATTAAAAAGGGCCAAGCCCAATTAAGAGAAGGCCTAACAGGCTCAATAAAGAGCAAATACATTATTTTAAGGGGCAGAGCCCAAACAAGAACAGATGCTTTGCATCATATATAAATGGGCAGAGCCCAAACAAAATATTCAGAATGCTATGCATTTTAAAAAGGGGCAAAGCCCAAACGAAGTAGATGCTTTTGCAAATGGGCAGAGCCCAAAATAAACTGATATTCTGTATCTTTTGTGAGTAGAGCCTAAATAAAAAAATGCAATGCAAATAAAATGTTGAAATGGACTTAGCCCAATCGTGGCCATAAGTCCTTAAATTAAATTGATTGAGCAAAATGGCTCTCCTAAATCAATTTACATCCGGTTCGAGGGTACATCTCCGAACTCCTTTGACATCCATCGTTGTAATTCCTCAACGACGTCAAAGAGGTGACGGGTCCCAACGACCACACATCGATATGGACTGCGGGGTCCTTAAACTCGTGGACCGAGACGTCCTTAAACTAATATCGGACCGAGACGTCCTTAAACTAATATTGGACCGAGACGTCCTTAAACTAATATCGGACCGAGACGTCCTTAAACTAATATTGGACCGAGATGTCCCTAAACTAATATTGGACCGAGACGTCCTTAAACTAATATTGGACCGAGATGTCCCTAAACTAATATTGGACCGAGACGTCCTTAAACTAATATCGGACCGAAATGTCTATAAACTAACATTGGACCGAAACGTCCCTAAACTAACATCGGACCACCACGTCCCTAAACTGGCGATGGACCACCACGTCCCTAAACTGGAATATAGACCACTACGTCTTTAAACTGGCGACGGACCGAAACGTCCCTAAACTAATAATGGACCACCATGTCCCTAAAACTAGCAACGGACCGTCACGTCCTTAAACTGGCACAAAAGAGCCCAAACGTTCTTTTGCCGGATCTAAACGGTCCCGTCTAAGTTGATCTTAGCCCCAAATGCGGCTAACGCGTCCTTAGATATTTAAATAAATAATAAAACTCCCAAATCAACTTTGGTTCAAGGGTACATCTCTGAACTCCTCTGACGCCTGTCGTTGTAATCCCTCAACGACGTCAGAGAGGTGACGAGTCCCGACGGCCAGATAATTAAATCAATCATTGCGTCGAGTCGATCTTAGTTCAAAACAGGACTAACGTATCCTTGACAAACGTTTAAGCTGGTCTTAGCCGCAACGCGACTAATGCATCCTTAAACTAAAAAAAAAAAAAAACACCAAACCCAAATCTAAGCAAATACGGATTTGGACTAATCCACGTCCTACGGGCGACGGCATTACTCAGTCTCCGTATACAATCCACGGGCAACCACAAATAAAACAAACACACACGACACGAAGTGAAATTCTGGAGAAGGAGAAAGTTGTTACCGCAAAGCGGTAGCGTAATTAACTGCAGGGGCTTGCGCCTGCAGGGAAGAGCGTCCCCACAATCAAAAACCCCTCAAGCGAGGGGGAATCTGACAAAGTCTGCTACATCGGCCACATCCGTCTAAACCTTCGATACACGGTGCCATAAATCAACTTGGTATCTTCGAAGAGGTGGACGGATAAAAACCAAATAGCATCTGCCCCGAACCTCAGGCACGTGACGTCCTAACGTCGCAGGCCGCCGTTCGGAGGGGAACAGATTCTGGCACGCCCGGTGGGACCTTTTCCTCTTTCCACTCCACACTTCGTGTGTCGTCTTCGCGAATCAATCGCGGTTTATTAAATGGTTGTCTTCGGATTTCAAGTTGCTAAGATTTGGTCTTTTATCTGGCGCAGAGAGAACTCAAGCATCCATGGACTCCCACTGCACCAAATGCGCGAAGCACCATTGCAACGGACGCTCCACCTCACCGAGAGGTGTAACATATGGGCCCCAAGCGTCCTCTTTCCTTACTCTGCCGGTAGAGCAGGTGACCCAGGCCACCACCGGCCTATTTTTCGGGACCATGGTCCCCCCTGCAAGCTTCTCTATGCCGATATCCGCACCAGAAGCGAACAGGAAGTCGGTATTCGACCGGCTCGCTGCTACTACGACCCCTGTCAACGGGTCGCCCGCTACTAAGCTGACAGCCTCTGTTTTCACCAGGCTAGGTCAGGATCATAAAGTGGCTGTCCCAAAGAGGGCAACGGCCACAGCTTCGGAAGTCGTTGAAGCAGCTTCTCCTATCAGAAAGTCAGTCTTCACAAGATTGACGGTTCCTACTCCTCCTTCAGCTGATCAAAAAGCATCAGTCTTTGATAGGCTGACACCGGCAGTTGCCCCACTCCCAAACAAGGGGCAACAAGAAACTGTCCCGATATCTGAGCCAGTCCCAATGGCTCGTCGTGCGCGACGTCGCCATTGGCAGCGATTAAGGAAAGCAGGAGGCAACTCCCCTTCAGGGTTAACCCCGCCTGCTCCAGTGGCGGAGGTCAACGCTGCTGTTCCAACTGGGAACAGCTTTGAATTGCTAAGGAAGGTGAGAAAGAACTCCCCGGTTGCTACATTGAAAAGGTCTCCTCCACCCATGGAAAAAGCTCCGGAGACGAAACAGGAACAGCCCCCTCAACGGCTGTCATCAAAAGTTTATAAAGTATGGCGCAGGGTTCAAAACTCTGTGATCGATCCGGACCACCTGCGTCACCAGAAGAAGGCGAAGGTGGAGAATAACAAAAGCTGCCCCATTAAACAGCAGGGGGCAACAAATGCTAGAATGCCCGCTTCGACGGCTCCTTCAACCTCAAAGGTCTACAAAAGAAGGAGGCCAGAGAAAGCTCCCGCAACGGCAGCAAGAGTTAACAATGGTGAACCTAAACGCCCCAAGTCAGGGGGCATAACAGTTCATACAATCTATATGGCCTCAGGAAAAGAAGAAAGTCGTACTTCTACAGGTCACCGACCGCTTACCCGGTCAGTGACCAGGTCTCAGGAGCAGCAACAAAAGCTCCAGGAGATGATGACTACAATGGCTGCACTCACGGGGCCAAAAGAGAATCCTGAGACGTCCTTAGATGAACGTCAAGAGGAGGAGACCGACGCTGAGTTCCTCCGCCGAATACTGGAAAAAAGAGACAAAGAGGCTGCGGAACAGGCGGCCAACATAAAGAAAATGGCCCTCCTGTTCCAGGATGTGGTGGGTATGATGATTCAACCAGATCCACCTGCTGGAGATTCCCCGATCATTCTTGAAGATGATAGGGGAGAGACATCGAATCCTCCACCGGCTCTATCCGCAGCTAAAGAGGATACCATATCAAAAGCTGATTTGGATGAATATATTGCTCAACAAATACGGGCGCATCAGGCGGTTGAAGCAGCCGGTCAGATCGTGAAAACGGGGCGGCCATATCCGGGCTGGTATGATCAAATTAAGTACCCGCCAGGTTACACAATTCCTAAGTTTCATGTCTACAAGGGGACCGGCAACCCCCATCAACACGTTGCCCAGTTCAGGGCGCTGTGTGGTAACACTGGAGGCGACGACAAACTCTTGCTGCGCCAATTCGTTGGAAGCTTATCAGACACGGCTTTCGAATGGTATTCCGAGCTCCCCAACGACTCTATTAAAACCTTTGCGGAGATGGAGCTGCTCTTCACCCAACGTTTTGCAAGTGCCAGCGAGCGTACCCCGATGACGGCACTGATCAATGCCAGGGTAAAACCAGGCGAGACGTGGGTTCAGTACGCTATACGGTGGCGTAATCTATGGTCTAAATGTGAACAGCGCATAGAAGAAGCCCCTGCAGTGGGAATGTTTGTTGGAACCCTTGATCCACAAGCAACTATTTCACAATTTATGATGTTCTTCAAGCCGACTTCCTTCCAGGCTTTGATCGACAAATTGGCGCAGATGGACCAGATGGGCCATAAACCCCCTCTCCCGAAGCCGGATTCCCGAAACGATAAAGGAAAGGGAAAAGCAATCATCGTCGCCAATGCCCAACAACAACCGAGCGACTCGAAGCCGGCTGCTCGTCCAAACAATACACGCCCATATGTACCCCTTGAGGACAGGATGGGACGTGCTTACTCCTTCCCCCGTGATAAAACAAGGAGGCTATTCGAGCTGGCGTTGCGCAACAGGCTCATAAATCTGCCAGATCCAAAACGTCCGTCACAACCGAATGACGTCAACGATCCTAGTTACTGCCCTTATCACAGAGTGTTGGGACATCCAATCGAAGACTGTTACGTTTTCAAAAATTGGCTTGAGAATCAATACCGTCAGGGCAAATTTGCGCTGTCTGACAAATGGAAGGTGAACCCTCCGCAGCCCCACACCTATAAGGGGACGAATACGCCGGGGGCAACATGCTCCGTTATTGAAGAGGCTCCCTGGGAGGTTGTATTATCGGCCAAAACGAGGAGAATGCTAAATGATCTTCAAACCTGCCCAGCGGTCAAGTGGAAGAACCCCTTGGAACCGCAGGTTATTGAGGGAATGTTGAAGCCACGACCGACCCCGGAGACCGATGGTGGTAGTTCAAGCGTTCATAGCCAACCGTCAAAATCTTCGAAAAAGAAGAAGAAGAAATCTAAGAAGCCCGTGAAGCCTGGCGACAAGCGCACGGACTTACAAAAGCAAATCGATGCGCTGGATGAATATAACCAAAAGGCGCGAACTCCCATCACGCTCCAAGATTTCCTTGATCACGTCTTCCAAAAAGAAGATGAAGGAGAAAGTTCATCGGATGAATTTGACGAATATGTGGCAAGCTGTCATATGATCTCCCATTCGATCACGAACGATGAAGGAACTTCTGGCACTAAAACGCTGGGGGCAAATGCCAAATCAAAAACCCCAGGGTTACCAGTTGAAATGATTAGCGCGTTTCTTAATGAAGCTCGGTTGAAAAGTAAGGCTGATCGAGAACGCGAGACGGCTATATTCGAAAGGGCCAAGCGTCAGCGACTTGAGGAAGGAGCTGAAATGATCCCGTTGGAGCAAAATGTCTCCACCACTGACAAAAGCCAATTCAAGATAAAAAAGAAATTTGCTAAGGCCATATCGATGGGCATGAAGCTACCACCCTCTGAAGAAAAAGTTACTGGCGCGGTAGAAATGCACCCTTTTTATTGCTTATACCATCAGAAGGTCTCGCATTCCACCCAAGATTGCAAAGCTTTCAATGGATGGTGGCAAGGATACGTCGCTGATCGACAACGATTTAAACGGGAAAAACGTAAAATTCGCCGAGGCCAAAGAAATACGACTAAAGAACTTGAAAGAACTGCCGGCAATTGTCACATGGTTAACACTACCGGGTCACAAGTGCCTACATTTGGGAGCGACTCCGATGAAGAGCTAGAGCTTGGCCCTCTCTTCGAAGAATCCACTTCAGGAAAAGAAAAAGAACTAAAGGCCTGCGAGAATATACAGCTGCGCAATCGAACATTACCCGAAAAGAACCTCGGACCCTTGAATAAGAAAAACAAAGGGAAAGAGAAGGTCTCTGAAGACATCGCTTTGGATGACCAAGTTGCGGAAGAGTTAACCGCCAAGAATCCCCCAAAAAGGAATAAAGTAGATTACAACGTCTTGGCGCATCTGAGAAAGCTACCCTCACAACTCAGCATTCTCGATGCCCTATTGCTATCGAAAGAAGCGAGGGATTCTCTGATTAAGGCCCTACAAGATCCGGACCAGTTCCAGGCTTTCCTAGCCGAACAAAAGATGAAGGATGAATTGGAAGAGGTGCACACAGCCGACGTTGCTTTTGGTGATGAAGACCTTCTCCTCGGAACATGTGAGCACAATCGCCCACTTTATGTTTCAGGATACTGCCATGACATAAAGATAGGAAAAATCTTGGTCGATAACGGATCGTCTGTCAATTTACTCAATGTGCGAGTGTTAAAGGAGATTTGCATGAGTGTCCAACACCTCGCCCGGGACAAAATCACCATCTCCGGTTTCGACTCTCAATCCTCAAAGACTCTCGGATCTGTGATATTGACGCTACGCTTCGGGGTGCTCGTCACAGACATCAAATTCCATGTTATAGACGCCAAGACGTGCTACAATGCTCTGCTCGGCCGACCATGGCTACACGAATACAATATCATCCCTTCTACACAGCATCAGTGCATGAAGTATTCTAGGGACGGCCTCGAGTACACAGTGGCAGGAGAGTTGAATCCATTTTCCGTGAACGAAGTTCGCAAGTATGAAGATGCCAAATACTTCTTACCGAATTTCGAAGACGCGGAAAGGTGTCACAAACCGGAGAATAAAACTAACACAACCATCCCTATCTTCGGCAGTGACACCGAGGGGGAGGAGGATATAATTTATTCAGGTCCGTCCCGGTCCACCAGGCCAGGACCATCTGGTCCTTCATTGATCTTCGGTAGTGACTCAGAGGATGAAGTTCATGCTGTATTCCCTGCTCGGCCTTCGATACGGGCTTCTGCCGAGGAAGAACGAAGTCTACAGATAACCTTGGTGCCGCTCGAGCATTACAAAGAACTGGATGCACTCGACACCAACAGCATAGAAGAATTGCAGACATTCTATATCCCTCCTGGACGAAAAGGCGAGAAAGCAATCCTATTCTACCGTTCTGAAGAAAACAAGGTGGAAAAGGAAATTTGGCACGGCGCGGATCCCACGCTCGACAGGCTCCAGCCTATCCGTCTTCCCAGGTATTATACCGAAGGTTTGAAGAAGCTGCTGAAACGCCAAGGGATGTCCTTCACACAGACCGTCAGAAAGGCCAAATTCTATGACAAGGTCTGGAACGTTCCCGGAACTCAATGCAAACTGCCTAACGGGAGAACGGAAACGAAAGGGCTCGGGTATATTCGCTCAAAGAAACGTGAGCTAATAAACAGCTGTTATGTCATGTATGACTTTGATGAAGAAGCAGACGCTCACTGGGAAGAAACTAATCCGGAATCAGTGAAAATTCCCTATGCAAGACCTCCTAACCCATCGTCTGAAGGCCAAATGAGCAAACCTACAAGGGATGCCAGTCGAGAATCCCGAGATGATCGTGATCGTGAAATGGCAATCTATGAGAAGGCCAAGACACGGCGCCTCCTTCAGCGGGCGATGAAAGACGAAAACGCCGCCCCTTGTCAACCTACTATTAAGAAAGTTCGACTCGAAGGCGGAAATAAGTCGAAAGGCAAGAGAAGCGCTCGACAACCGCAAAGCAAAGCTAAGAAGCCACGCATCCGAGAGTCAAGCGTTGTTGACCAAGCCATCATGAAGAAAATGGGTCGAACATACTCATTTCCTCAGAACAAAACAAGGAAAATACTTGAGCTTGCTCTGAAACATCAAATGCTTACTCTGCCAGAGTCTAAACATCCTGAGCAGGCGGGCGAAGTCTCCAACCCAAAATATTGCTTTTACCATCGAGTAATAGGGCATCCACTCGAAGATTGCTTCACCTTTAAGAATTGGGCGGAGGATCAATATCAGCTTGGCAAGTTCGCATTGTCTGACAGTTGGAAGGTAGCGCCGCCGCAAAAGCACGAACCCAAAAACACAAGAACAAGACCAACCTCGCATTGGGATCAGCAGGAAACTCGCACCTGCCATGTGATAACAATATTAAAAGAAGGGTTCGAGGACATGAACAACCTCCCTTGGTGCTTTGAAAGCGGCAGTGATGAGGTAATCTCAGAATTTCCCCCAGCTCCGAAAGAACTGGAGGATGGAATCCATACCACTGCAGATAATCTCAAGAAAATTGAGTTGGGGACGGAAAATGACCCGCGACCGACATTCATCAGCGAACTGCTATCTGAAGAAAGGGTGGCTGCGTTAAAGGATGTGCTTCTGCAACACAAAGATTGCTTCGCGTGGAACTATTCCGAAATGCCGGGACTAGATCCAGAAATTGCAGTACACAAGTTGGCGATATCCCCGGACATTAAGCCAGTCAAACAAGCGCCGAGAAGAATGCGACTCGAGCTTGAGATGAGCATCAACGCCGAAGTCAAAAAGCTTATAGACTCTGGTTTCATCCAGGAAGTTCAATACCCTGAATGGATCGCTAACATCGTCCCAGTGATGAAGAAAAATGGGACAGTGCGCATCTGCGTAGACTTTCGGGATCTTAATAAAGCCTGCCCAAAAGATGATTTCCCAGTGCCAGTTACTGAACTTATGATAGACAATACATCCACTCATGAGGTTTTCTCCTTCATGGACGGCTCGTCGGGGTATAACCAGATAAAAATGCATCCCGAAGACCAGAAGCACACAGCCTTCAGAACTCCTCTTGGTATATTTTGTTATAAAGTGATGCCCTTTGGTTTGAAGAACGCCGGTGCTACTTATCAGAGGGCCATGACAAAGATTTTCGACGACCTTATACACGAAATCGTCGAATGCTACATCGACGATCTCGTGGTCAAGAGCAAATCATACGACGAACATCTTGAGCATCTGAAGACCGTGTTTCAACGTCTGCGGCAGTACAACTTGAAGATGAATCCTCTTAAATGTGCGTTCGGGGTTTCCTCGGGCAAATTCCTGGGATTCGTTGTTCGGCATCGAGGTATTGAAATAGATCCTTCAAAGATTAAAGCGATCATAGAAATGCCTCCGCCGAGAACTCTCAAGCAACTTCGGTCTCTCCAAGGGAAACTCGCATACATACGGCGATTTATAGCCAACCTTTCAGGAAAGTGCCGTCCCTATAGTCACCTGATGAAGAAAGGAACCCCATTCGTTTGGGATCAAAAATGTCAAGGCGCACTGGATGAGATCAAGCAATACTTGCAGAACCCACCCGTGCTGGCTGCCCCGGTTAAAGGGAAGCCTCTCATTCTTTATACAACCGCCCTCGAAGGTTCCTTAGGCGCATTATGGGCACAAGAGAACGACCAAGGGAAAGAAAGAGCACTCTACTACCTAAGTCGAGTTCTGCTGGGGGCAGAAAGCAATTACTCTCCCATTGAGAAACACTGCCTGGCGTTGATCTTCGCGCTAACAAAGCTTAGGCACTATGCGTTAGCGCACGAGGTCCGTCTGATTTCAAAAGTGGACCCTCTCAAATATTTAATGTCAAAAGCCATATTGACAGGGCGTCTCGCTAAATGGGCCCTACTCTTGATGGAATTTTCGATAACATATCAACCTCTCAGGGCAGTAAAAGGCCAGGCCATCGCCGACTTCCTTGCTGAGCATCCCATACCTGCCGATTCTCCTTTAAACTGCGATTTGCCAGACAGACATGCGTTTGACACAATCGACAGTGGTGATACCCGTTGGGAACTTTATTTCGACGGAGCATCTTCCATGAAAAAGCACAAACAAAGTACGCCAATGATCAAATCGGGGGTGGGACTCATCTTCGTGACTCCACAAGGAGGGATAATGCGCTTCGCCTTCTCCTTGACAGAACCGAGAACGAATAATGAAGCTGAATATGAGGCTCTGATAGCAGGCCTCGAGATCGCCATCGATATGGGAATTGAGAACCTCCTCATATACGGGGACTCCCAATTGGTCGTCAGTCAAGTGAACGGCGATTACCAAACATGTAAACCGGAATTAATAAAATACGGTGAAAAAGTGCAGCAACTGCTAACCCAAATTCCCTCCTACACGTTGGAAAGCATACCGCGTGCGGAAAACAGCAAAGCAGACGCACTAGCCAAACTTGCTAAAGAATTGGCTGACGAGAACTTCGACGACGTTAAAATCATAGTACAAAGCCGTCGAGTGCTCGCCCCAACAGAAATATCTCCAAAATCGTCTGAAGAAAAAGAAGCGGAAGAGGAGACAACCCTGCAAACAAAAGACAGGGAAAATACCGAGGACTGGAGAGAAGTCTTCATAGATTACTTCAAGTTCCACCGAATACCTGAAGAAGCGTCCACAAGACATCAGCTCACGAAACGGGCTCTGTCTTTCGCCTTCGTCAATGATACTTTGTATAAAAGGTCATTCGACTCTCTGTGGCTAAGATGCTTAGGACCTGACGAGGCGAGAAGGGTCGTCCAAGAGGTTCACGACGGACTCTGTGGTTCCCACCAAGCAGGCCCTAAAATGAAATTAAAGATAAAGCGGATGGGCTACTACTGGCCTACGATGATGCAGGATTGCCTGGAATACGCCGGACAATGTCACTCGTGCCAAATTCATGGGGACTTCATCCATCAGCATCCTAATCCACTGCACCCAACAGTGGCTAGTTGGCCGTTCGAAATGTGGGGAACTGACATAGTCGGTCCCATCGAACCAGCATCGTCAAAAGGACATCGTTTCATCTTGGCAACGACTGATTACTTCTCCAAATGGGCGGAGGCGGTGCCGTTGAGGGAAGTGAAGACGGAGAACATTCTCCATTTCTTCAAAACGCACGTCATATACCGGTTCGGAACCCCGAGAAGGATCATCTCTGACAATGGGCCAGCCTACCGAAGTCATAAGATTAGCCGTTTCGCACAGCAGCACAATATAGACTGGAGATATTCATCAGTTTATAATCCACGAGCTAACGGTCTAGCTGAGGCCTTCAACAAGACCTTGACGAAGATCATAAAGAAAACAGTATCCCGAAATAAAAAAGACTGGCACGAGAGGCTGCAAGAAGCTCTTTGGGCGTATCGAACTACGTTCAAGACAGCCACAAAAACAACGCCATACGCGTTGGTATTTGGGACGGAAGCAATACTCCCCCTCGAGATAGAGTTACCCTCTCTACGAGTAGCAGTCCACCACGAGCTGACGAACGTAGAAAATGCTCACCTTCGGCTTGAGGAGCTTGACGCCCTTGAAGGAACACGGCTCATAGCGCAACAAAATCTAGAGGCTTATAAAGCAAAGATGACGCGCTCATACGAAAGATTGACCCGACCGAGAACGTTCCATCAAGGCGAACTAGTGCTAGTGGTCAAAAGGCCCATGATCCCCAATCGCGCCAAGCGGGGAAAGTTTGAGCCAAACTACGAAGGACCCTACATCATCGATAAGGTCTACCAGGGCGGGGCCTATCTACTCATGGACATGCACGGTGAAAGACCCTTCAGACCAATAAACGGTCGCTTCTTAAAGAAATACTACGCTTAATGGGCCACAGCCTAGGTCAATAGCAGATGACGACGACTATGTCCGCTCGCTGTCTTCCTAAGCCCAAGCTTTATAAGCAGTAGTCAGCCCTCTCCACATTGGACCGAAATGTCCTTAAACTAATAGCGGACCGAGATGTCCTTAAACTAATAACAGACCGAAACGTCTTTAAACTACTACCACAGCATCTTTAGGCTGACGAGATATAAAAAAAAAAAAAAAAAAAAAAAAAAAAAAAAGCGGTAAGTCCATAAGCAAAATGGGCACGGATGAAAACCCGAAAGGGCTCCGTGAGTAAAAACAACAGGACTACCGGCGAGTGTTTGTGAAAACCTGAAAGGGCGCAACCTCGTTGAAGACACTTATAGGGTCCTCACGACCTTATAAGGAGAAACCACCCGCGTGAGATCCTTACGACTCACAAGGGAGCAACACACTTAGGAATCCCCACGACTCCTAAGGAGAAAATACACTTGCGAGATCCTCACGACTCGTAAGGAGAACTCTCTTATGGGACCCTCACGGCTCATAAGATTTGGAAGTCTTAAGTCACAGAGACCTAAACCTGTGCTTAAGCAAACCCCCACAAACTTCCAATGCTGCCCTGCAAGTGGTTCAATACTGACCCTTGTATACAATCCACGGGCGTGAATAAACATTTCCCTAATCGAGTCTCATCCGAGACTGAGGATATGCTCGCATGATGAATAACCCTTATAAGTCCTCCCGACTTATAAGGAGAAAACCCTCTTGTAGGATCCTTACGACTTACAGAGGAACATACACTTAGGAATCCTCACGATTCCTAAGGAGAAAATACACCTACAAGATCCTCACGACTTGTAGGGAGAAATACCTTTGTGAGATCCTTACGGCTCATGAAGTTAAAAGCCTTAGTCGACAGCGCCTTAACCCTGTTCGCTAAGCCACCTTTGTTCGATATCGACGGAGGCAAATGATGATTCGCTCCTGGCAATATCCCAGTTGCAGCGGTGCTGATGCCAAAATCGGTGTCTAATTTCAGGCTTACGGCAAAAAGCCAGTAGGCCGCTCATGTATACGAAATAGCCGAAATGATAGGGCAACTTGCAATAAAAAGCAGCAAGTAAAATATATGCATGCAAAACAGCCGAAATGATTGGGCAACTCGTAATAAAAAGCAACGAGTAAAAATAAAATAAATAGCCGAAATGATTGGGCACCGCGAAAAATAGCCGAAATGATTGGGCAATCGCGACCTTCGCGATATAAAAGCTGAAATGATAGAGCATCGCGGAAATAAAATAAAATAAAATAAAAGAAATGATAAAACTTTAGCCCTACAGTTGAGATCACATCGATCCCTGTATACAATCCAAGGGCGTAAACAAAGAAGGAGCCATACTTCCCCAGCGGATTCCGTCAAACGACGAAGCCAAACCTCAACGGTTCATTTCAACCGAAGAAGCCAATGACTTCAACAAAAACTCCTCAACTCACGGATACAAACACTCCTTGACGAGAGCCTCCTGATCCGCGTCGACTCGCAGAGCCACCAGCGCCTCCGCGGGAACCCTCGACTCGTTTCAAACCCCAAAGAAACAAATAATCCTTGGCGCTTGGGAAACAAATAATCCCTCGCAAAACTTCTCAACTCACGGATACAAACACTCCTTGACGAGAGCCTCCTGATCCGCGTCGACTCGCAGAGCCACCAGCGCCTCCGCGGGAACCCTCGACTCGTTTCAAACCCTAAGGAAACAAATAATCCTTGGCGCTTGGGAAACAAATAATCCCTCGCAAAACTCCTCAACTCACGGATACAAACACTCCTTGACGAGAGCCTCCTGATCCGTGTCGACTCACAGAGCCACCAGCGCCTCCGCGGGAACCCTCGACTCGTTTCAAACCCCAAGGAAACAAATAATCCTTGGCGCTTGGGAAACAAATAATCCCTCGCAAAACTTCTCAACTCACGGATACAAACACTCCTTGACGAGAGCCTCCTGATCCGCGTCGACTCGCAGAGCCACCAGCGCCTCCGCGGGAACCCTCGACTCGTTTCAAACCCTAAGGAAACAAATAATCCTTGGCGCTTGGGAAACAAATAATCCCTCGCAAAACTCCTCAACTCACGGATACAAACACTCCTTGACGAGAGCCTCCTGATCCGCGTCGACTCGCAGAGCCACCAGCGCCTCCGCGGGAACCCTCGACTCGTTTCAAACCCCAAGGAAACAAATAATCCTTGGCGCTTGGGAAACAAATAATCCCTCGCAAAACTTCTCAACTCACGGATACAAACACTCCTTGACGAGAGCCTTCTGATCCGCGTCGACTCGCAGAGCCACCAGCGCCTCCGCGGGAACCATCGATTCGTTTCAAACCCCAAGGACACAAATAATCCTTGGCGCTTGGGAAACAAATAATCCCTAGCAAAATACTCAACTCACGGATACAAACACTCCGTGACGAGAGCTTCTTTGACTCACATCTCGGGCAGCAAGGATTCAAAAACTTACTTCCTGAACAATGGGACCCTGCAAGTCAATCCTAAATGGTCTCTTGCATACTATTCACGGGTCTCACTCTCTGAAGTCGATTCTCGACAAAGAGGGAAACAACCGCCTACGAGCCCTCTCGACTCGTAAGAAGGGTAATGGGATCCTGCAAGTCAATCCTAAATGGTCTCTTGCATACTATTCACGGGTCTCACTCTCCAAAGTCGAATTTCGATGAGGAGGGAAACAACCGCTTGTGGGTCCTCTCGACCCGTAAGAGGGAAAAACTCTCTTGTAGGATCCTTACGACTTATAAGAGAAAACCACACTTAGGAATCCTCACGATTCCTAAGGAGAAAACCCACCTACGAGATCCTCTCGATCCGTAGGGAGAAAATTCTCTATGAGACCCTCACGGCTTATGGAGTTGAAAAGTCTTAGGCAGCAGATCTGAACCTGCAACCTAAGCCATCGCTGATTATTAGGAAAGTCAAGATGCGTGCCCTACTGAGAAGGAAGCGTCTTGCACAGATCCAGCAATTGCTCGCAAGACATTACAAAAATATGCATCCTTCATTCATAAAATTTGATTGAGTTTAGGATACATCATACTAAAGAATACAAGATATACATATATGTTACAAATACCAACGATACAAGGAAAATTACT
Source organism: Agapanthus africanus (assembly GCA_030015575.1). Taxonomy (NCBI): domain Eukaryota; kingdom Viridiplantae; phylum Streptophyta; class Magnoliopsida; order Asparagales; family Amaryllidaceae; genus Agapanthus; species Agapanthus africanus. The sequence goes on from JASDDO010000016.1 coordinate 413,396,473, forward strand.
GAGAAGGAAGCGTCTTGCACAGATCCAGCAATTGCTCGCACACTTCCTTCCATGCCTTTTCCCGATTGGCCACCACTGCCAACTCCGCCTCCACTTGGGCCCGTTGCTGTGCGACGGAGGCAAGCTGGTCCCTCATAGCCTGATGAACAGCCTCACGGCCTGCGATGTCACGCTCGGCAATATCGAGTGCCCGCTTCAGTCTCAGCCCATTCGACATGCGCTCCAGAAGACCCTCGAACACGGTCTTTACCTCAGCAGCGTTCGTCTCAACTTCGGCACGCAAGTGAGCAGTTCTGCTCGAAGAATCTTGGCAATCCTTCAGCCTCAAAACCACCTCTTGTTCCAGATGACGGAAATGAGAAGCGCTTTGCTCGAGCCACGCTCCCCGTTGAGTGCTTGAGGCCAAAATCTCAGGAGACAAGCGCATTGACTCTAGCTGATGAAGGCAAGCCTCAATTTCCCGACAATAGTTAACCCAAGAGGCAACAGCACCCTCGTCATGAAAGGTAGCAAATATCGCCAACATCGGGTTAACCGTCGTGGCGAAATCCTCAGCAGACACCGGAGTCGCAATGTCGAATTCCTCGATGTAGTCACTCAGCATGCGCAAACTATTTGCGGCACCTTTCGAAGACGGACGTCGCTGAGAAGGGCCACCCGGTACTGTAATACGAGACTCAAAAGGCACTGAGACCGAAACGACAGCTGAAAAAGACGAAATGCGATTAGATGATGATTCAATAGATATGAAGGAAGTCATTGATAAAATGGTTTACTATACCAGTGGAGACAGGTGGCAAGTCCGGAAGGACTGGTGGCACAGCCGATCTTCCTGCTCCCCCTTCGATTTGCAACGCTGCAGTCACAACAAGAGAGAGTTGGAAATAATTCTACCGCTAAAAAGACAAAGCTACCAATCGGGAACAAGTACTCACCAGCGCCACCAGACGGGGAGGCGAATTCAGATGGGAAGGAGAAGTGTGGGAGCAACACTTGATAGAGATGATCAAAAAGCACTCCTGAAAGATACAACGGTGTGACTTCAGTACATAAACTGTATATCTCAAACATAGGATTAATAAGTTATAAACCCATACCTTCCAACATCTTTGACGGTGTAAGAGAGGGCCGAGGGGTAACCATCGCCAAAGCAGTCGTGGAGGGAGCTCCCTCAAGTAGTGGGGCATCAACACTAGCTGCACCTGCATTACGAAAAATGAACTTGTCAGAAAAGATTGTAAAGCAAATAAAAAAAAAAAAAAAACAACAACTTAAGGTGTACCTGAGGAGCTCCCGGCGGAAACAGAAACGACTCCCTCCTCTATCGACATGAGACCACCGCCTGTGGCCTCATCGCCCGATTCAATAGGGACTGTCGTCGTGCTCACAAGACCGGGAGACGGCGGAGGACCGTAGACGGGAAGAGCTATGACTGGAGTATTGCCAGATTCCAGAGAAGGAGCGGTTGGCTCGTCTTCAGGAATCGTGGCCACCTCGCCCACTACCATCTCAGGCTCAATAGTGGCGGTTGTATCGTCCACCATCGCCGGGGGATCACCGGTCTCGAGCGCCTCATTCGCCGCCACTCTGAGCTCAGTTATAATGATCACATCATCTGCCACCACTTCGGGTTCGGCATCCATGACCTTATCGGCCGCAGGCCCCTCAACCTCTACCCCAAGCTCCAAAGCCACAACGACGTTGCCCACCGTCGGCTCGAGTTCGGCAGGTACTGCCCCCTCTGTCCCTTCGAGATTGACGGTTTCCGCCTCCCCCTCGATCGGACTTGGTCCTGCAAGATGAGAGATGTAAAGACAAACGACATTAAGATACTTATAACAAAAACTCCAAGAGAAACATTACCTGATGCGGATTTACCGTTCGCGCTCCGAGCTGCACGTGCCACCTCTCTGCGGGCAGTGGACAGGGCGACAGGGGCCTCTTCAGAGGGAGTATCAGCTCGAGGAACGGTGCTAGGGCCCGCTCCCATAGCCAAGGCAGCCCTGCGCGCCTTCGCCTCACGCCTCAACCGTTTCCTCTCCTCCCGAGCAGTCATGAGGGACCTCCGTGATGCCTCCTTCAAGGCATCATCGTCTTCATTCAGGGATGCCTCTAGAGCCTTTAAGGCATCTCTCATCGGCTCTCCGAGATGAGCCTCCTGCGGTGTCCCAGAGGAAACAGGAACATCGGCCACTGGTAGAACATCTGCGTCGCTAGGAGGGAGCGGCATTGAGGTCCCTGCAATTAAAATGGAAAGGTTAGATCGACCATAACGAAAGGAAAATGAAAAATTCGATGAGTCGAAACTTACTAAGGCCCACAGATGCCCTGGCACGTTCCTCCTCCTGAAAGGTCTTCAGAGAAGCGGCAATGGCTTCTTCATCGGTGATGCCTGTTGAAAGAAAAGAAAGAAAAGCGTTAGTCAAAAATAATGAAATAACGAAGAAAATACGTTGCAATAAAGAAAAAGTGACTAGTAGTTACCTGATTGCGCAAGCTTAGCCAGCCACGCGTCACGCTTCACCAGCCATGCCGAAGCTCTGAGAGCAGCCTCCAAGTCTGTATCGTCCGGCGGCGGCATCACCAACCCGGCGTTAGTCCCATATTCGAGCAGACCCTCGGAATAGGGAGCATGAGGTTCCTGGCCGAACGCAACGTCCGCAGCAAAGAGTGACTTCTTTTTCTTTTGCCCTCCAACCCTAGGCTCGTGGGGGATCGACTTCCGTTTAGCAGCCGCTTTGGGGCGACGAGTCCCGATGTCCGCACCCACGCCAGACTCTGGCGAGGGTACAACCACTGCCTCCACTGAAGCACGGGGTGCGGTAGGTGCGTCTGTGATATCAGGGATTGGCAGCTCACGTGGAGGACTTTGCGCACGTAATGGTCTGCCCCCAGCATCTTTTAGAGGAGGGACCACCAGGATCCTTGGTGCCAAGGGAGCGTTACGATTGGTACCGGGGGGTACTTCTTTACGGTCAATCAACACTCGCCTCTCTTCCTTTATAACAGCCCCCGTCGCATGATTGTACCAGTCTTTATATACATTAAGGAGTCGTGGAGCACAGACCGGCGGGCTAATGAAAAAACGAGAACCCGTGTTCAGTCGCATGAAGTGGTGTAACGCGTTCTCCATCCCTTCTTCATTTACAGCAGGTTCCAATAAGAAAGCCTCTAAGGGTACCCCTTGATCGTAACCCAGTTGTCGGGCAAAACGATGCGGGTTATATCTCATAAAGACTGCTGCACCGCCCTGCCTGAAGACTAGGAAACCCGGTCTAATAGAATACAAATGGAGGATCTCCCGGGCCGTCAATACTGAAGCTCCATCCTTGAAGAAGTCCTGTAATGGTCGCACCGCAGTGGTGGACGCCTTCCCAATGGTCAATACCTTATCAATAAAGGACATCCCGACTCCAACGGTGTGAGGGCGAAGCAGTAAACCCCTGGCGTCCCGTGGTGAAGGGGTCACGATTGATGAGCCAATCAGATGTAAAACGCGAGGGAAACCGCACTTGTCAAAGAATGAAGGCCTTTTATGCATACCAAAGACACCCGCCGTGTGTAACTCGAGCCACGATGCAAAGTAGTGCATCGGGAAGACCACATGCAGTGCCCCGGGCTCATTGGCATCCGCTGCTCGGCTGAGGCCATGATATAGGTGCGCCAGGCCGGCAATCCCCACGGCCACTTTTACCCCAATGACCATGCGATGGGCTGGATAAAAGACAGAGGGCCGCATGCGATGAGAATGCATTGGGATCGCGAACCAACTCAGCCACAGCCCGAGAAATCCTAAGAAAAAGGCCTCCTCATCCATCCCAGGGACTGCAATCTCCGCGAAAGATATGGTAGGAAAGTCTGGGAGGAAGAAAGCCTTTTGGTCTATTTCCTTCGTCGGCAGGTTAGCCAAACCTAGACCAAAAGGATCATCCAGAATAGCAGATTTGACGGCTCCTGGCGAAATGACACTAGGACGGAGGAAGCGAGCAATGAAGTCCTCAAAATTAACTCCTCGGCTCCCGTGTTCGATGAAAAGGGACTCGTAGATGTTCAACACCTTGATCAGGCTTGGGAATTGGTGTTGAACGGCATTTTCCGACGTAATCCCCCTTACCATCGGCTTAGCACCGAAGACGTATTCATCTGTCGGGAGCAGCTCTTCATAGTGTTCCCCCATGACTGGTAGGCCGGATACCTCCGCGAATTCCTCCAAGGAAATGGACACTTCCCGATCCATGGCAAGGAAAGTGTGGGTCGGAATATTCCATTGCTCCAAGAAAGCCTTGAACCACCAAGTGGGGAGCGTAGGATATTGGAAAAGAGAGACGTAGACCGCAGTATACAGTCCTAGTCTTATCAACTGCGACTTCCTCGTCGACAAGATGTGCCGGGCCCACGGCAGATATCCAATTGGATGGCGGGGAATCAAACCAAGGTTATATGATTGCCCCCAGGGTCGTGCTTCTCCCTGACAAATACGGCGTCCTAGGATATCCAAAACCATAGGACGCTGGACCGGGACCGCATCCATAGCGGGATGAAGAAAGCTGTTCGCAGTCCAGTCTATCATCTCCACGGCATACTGCACTGGAGGTGGGTTAGCATAATGAATTGCCGTGATAGGTTCTGACGGCACCGCGCAAGTGAAGCTGCGTCGACCCATAATAATCTGGTTATACCAAGACCCCCAAAGGTGGAGTTTCTTGTACTCAGGGTCGTACTCTCTAATCATGGTTAGGGCTTCACGGTCCAAGGGTGCCTCTGGAAATCCCTCCTCCGAGCGGACAAACGGGAATGAAGTGTCTTCAGACATGATCGCTGCAAAAAGAGCAATGTAGCCGTCAGTGTTGTAATCCCAACGTTTGACATTGAAAGAAGAAAATGCATTAATTAAATTAAAATCAAAATTAATTAATTACACCGCACCACAGTGCAGTGAGTAGGGGACCAAAGAGGGACCCACAAAATCTGAATGACAATACGTCAATTAAGAAGACAAACTCATCATTGGATGAGATTGTCAGTTGGTCCTTGGGGGGAACATTCCCATAATAAAAAAGGGGGGAAAGAATCCCTAGAGACAAGGAGAGAATCTCCTCTTTCAGAGCAAAGCTCTGTCACAGAGTGACACTTGTCAAATTCTGGTCTCAAAAGAATTAAAATTCCTTAAGAAAGAGCTTAGCTCTATAATATTCCATCAAAAAGAAAGTTTTTGAAAAGAAATTTAAAATTAAAATTTCTGGAATCCTAAAAAAAAAAAGATCCATGAAAGCTTATAGAAAAATTCTTCATTTGTTTCAGATCTAAGAGATCTACATTTGATTCAAAGAGCAAAGCTCTGTTCATGGGTTAGAACCCATGAATAAGATCTCTGTAGATCTATGGATTTGTGAGAGCAAAGCTCTGTTAATGAAACCCCAAAAGGAATTTCTTCAGATCAAAAGATCCATGAGAGCAGAGCTCTATTGGTTAAAATTGATTTAAATTAACTTAACTTAATTTTAAAATTAATTATTACCTAAAGTTTTCTAAACTTTGGGAAATAAGAGCAAAGCTCTAGAGTTCTGAAAACAAGAGCAGAGCTCTGAAAATCTAAATCCAAGAAAATGGTGAGATTTTCTGAGGGTTAAAAGGCCCTATTTATAAGGCGCTTGCGCCTCTTGGAATTCCCCCTCAATCCAACGGTCAGAAGGGGTTGCCACCGTTGCACTCACGTGTGCGCCACGTGAGCGCAACGTTGGGGGGGCATTTGTTTCGCCCAATCAGAGCAAAGCTCTGTTTGAATTCAAAATTTAAATTTTCGAAGCAACGCTTCAAGTCTCAAGCGCAGCGCACCCAATCAGAGCAAAGCTCTGTTTAAAGGAAGCAACGCTTCAGATCCTTTGCGCTGCGCGCTCTGCGCCACGTGTCCAGCGCAGATACATTAGCGCAGCGCACCCAATCAGAGCAAAGCTCTGTTCAAAGGAAGCAACGCTTCAGATCCTTTGCGCTAGCGCTCTGCGCCACGTGTCCAGCGCAGATACATTAGCGCAGCGCACCCAATCAGAGCAAAGCTCTGTTCAAAGGAAGCAACGCTTCAGATCCTTTGCGCTGCGCGCTCTGCGCCACGTGTCCAGCGCAGATACATTAGCGCAGCGCACCCAATCAGAGCAAAGCTCTGTTCAAAGGAAGCAACGCTTCAGATCCTTTGCGCTAGCGCTCTGCGCCACGTGTCCAGCGCAGATACATTAGCGCAGCGCACCCAATCAGAGCAAAGCTCTGTTCAAAGGAAGCAACGCTTCAGATCCTTTGCGCTAGCGCTCTGCGCCACGTGTCCAGCGCAGATACATTAGCGCAGCGCACCCAATCAGAGCAAAGCTCTGTTCAAAGGAAGCAACGCTTCAGATCCTTTGCGCTGAGCGCAACGCGCCACGTGTCAGGCGCAGATGTATCAGCGCTGCGCCCAAGAAGACGCGCCCAATCAGAGCAGAGCTCTATTTGCCTGAAGCAACGCTTCAGTTGCGCTGCGCTCTGCGCTGCACGACACGTGTCAGCGCAGATGCACTAGCGCAGTTGCGCTACGCTCTGCGCTGCGCGACACGTGTCATGCGCTGGGGCATCTGCGCCAAATTAAATTAAGATTTTTAAGAAATCTTTTCTGTTCTTGTTGAAACAAGAAGATTTTCTTCTGCAAGGCAGAGGCCCTTGGATCAAAGATCCAACGGTAGGGAAAATTCCCCAAATCACTCAGAGGATGATCTCTTTAACAAATTTAACTAATTTGTGAGCACTATAAAAAGGACCTTAGGCCTCAATTCAAAGGCATCGAGTTTTTTTTTGAGAATTCAAGAACCCTAAACAGAAAGAACTCCGAGAAAATTTCAAGAAAGAGGTAAAGAACCTTCATGGATTAGAAGAAATTCCTTCTAAAAGACCATTAGTCTAAAACAAAAAAAAGATCAATGATCTTTATAAAAAAGAAGAAAACAGTGCTTTGCACTTCTTGTGAACCTTCGGTTCTTTAAAAACGATGTAAACAATAAAAGAATAGTGCTTTGCACTTCTGCGAACCTCTGGTTCTTCGAATAAAGAAGAAATTTATTTTTTCTTTGATCTAATTTAGACCAAGAACTTGAACAGAGCTTTGCAATCTAAAAGATTCTTAGTGCTTTGCACTTCCAAACTGCGCTGTTGCGCTCCTGAGAGCGCGCCACGTGTCAGCTGCAGAACAACTTGCGCTACGCGCCTTGAAATAGAGCTTTGCTCTCTGGAATTGGCGCAACTCGCTGAGAGCGCGCCACGTGTCAACAGCGCATTGCACTGCGCTAGTGCGCTTGCGCTCATCAGAGCACGACACGTGTCATCACCATATGGACTTGCGCTCATTACTTAGCGCAAAGCGCAGATGCATTAAAAAGGGCCAAGCCCAATTAAGAGAAGGCCTAACAGGCTCAATAAAGCGCAAATACATTATTTTAAGGGGCAGAGCCCAAACAAGAACAGATGCTTTGCATCATATATAAATGGGCAGAGCCCAAACAAAATATTCAGAATGCTATGCATTTTAAAAAGGGGCAAAGCCCAAACGAAGTAGATGCTTTTGCAAATGGGCAGAGCCCAAAATAAACTGATATTCTGTATCTTTTGTGAGTAGAGCCTAAATAAAAAAATGCAATGCAAATAAAATGTTGAAATGGACTTAGCCCAATCGTGGCCATAAGTCCTTAAATTAAATTGATTGAGCAAAATGGCTCTCCTAAATCAATTTACATCCGGTTCGAGGGTACATCTCCGAACTCCTTTGACATCCATCGTTGTAATTCCTCAACGACGTCAAAGAGGTGACGGGTCCCAACGACCACACATCGATATGGACTGCGGGGTCCTTAAACTCGTGGACCGAGACGTCCTTAAACTAATATCGGACCGAGACGTCCTTAAACTAATATTGGACCGAGACGTCCTTAAACTAATATCGGACCGAGACGTCCTTAAACTAATATTGGACCGAGATGTCCCTAAACTAATATTGGACCGAGACGTCCTTAAACTAATATTGGACCGAGATGTCCCTAAACTAATATTGGACCGAGACGTCCTTAAACTAATATCGGACCGAAATGTCTATAAACTAACATTGGACCGAAACGTCCCTAAACTAACATCGGACCACCACGTCCCTAAACTGGCGATGGACCACCACGTCCCTAAACTGGAATATAGACCACTACGTCTTTAAACTGGCGACGGACCGAAACGTCCCTAAACTAATAATGGACCACCATGTCCCTAAAACTAGCAACGGACCGTCACGTCCTTAAACTGGCACAAAAGAGCCCAAACGTTCTTTTGCCGGATCTAAACGGTCCCGTCTAAGTTGATCTTAGCCCCAAATGCGGCTAACGCGTCCTTAGATATTTAAATAAATAATAAAACTCCCAAATCAACTTTGGTTCAAGGGTACATCTCTGAACTCCTCTGACGCCTGTCGTTGTAATCCCTCAACGACGTCAGAGAGGTGACGAGTCCCGACGGCCAGATAATTAAATCAATCATTGCGTCGAGTCGATCTTAGTTCAAAACAGGACTAACGTATCCTTGACAAACGTTTAAGCTGGTCTTAGCCGCAACGCGACTAATGCATCCTTAAACTAAAAAAAAAAAAAAACACCAAACCCAAATCTAAGCAAATACGGATTTGGACTAATCCACGTCCTACGGGCGACGGCATTACTCAGTCTCCGTATACAATCCACGGGCAACCACAAATAAAACAAACACACACGACACGAAGTGAAATTCTGGAGAAGGAGAAAGTTGTTACCGCAAAGCGGTAGCGTAATTAACTGCAGGGGCTTGCGCCTGCAGGGAAGAGCGTCCCCACAATCAAAAACCCCTCAAGCGAGGGGGAATCTGACAAAGTCTGCTACATCGGCCACATCCGTCTAAACCTTCGATACACGGTGCCATAAATCAACTTGGTATCTTCGAAGAGGTGGACGGATAAAAACCAAATAGCATCTGCCCCGAACCTCAGGCACGTGACGTCCTAACGTCGCAGGCCGCCGTTCGGAGGGGAACAAATCCTAGGGGCTCTATCAACGTGTAATAGCGACTCGTAAGGTCACCTAAAGCAGTACACGATGATAAAGATAAACCAGATAGCATACTATCATCTTGAGTAAGACTGTCCTACTGGGACAGGTCCTCCCTCAATCATTGCAATCACGTGCCTGTGATCCAATAATTGACTCTGAGGGCACTATCTCCAACATGATCCCGGCTAATTCTTCTTTCAGGTTTAGAGAAGAATTTGACGTTACAGTGGGAGGTTTCCTGATTAGATAAAGTGATAACCATTCTGATCTAGGTTAGAGTGCACGCTGAGTGTTTCTTTTCTCTCTCTCTTTGGCAGCGACCATTGACCCGACCCTAGACTATGACTCAGTGACCAAGTTGACCGAACCTTCTTAAACACTGGCTTTTGGATTGTCAGAGTTGCATACCTCATTGCCACTCCTACTTTTACCCTTTTCTCCAGGACACCCCGTATTACTACGAACGTCCACTTCCATTGGACAAAACCATCGTATGGTTATATACGAACTCGAAGGAATTTATTCGAGGAAGGTTTCCGGTTCTGGAGAAAACGAATAGGACTATTCAGTTGTCTTTTCCTTTTACCTTCTCTCAGGTTGCGAGTACTCCTTGGTTTAGGAGATAGTACACCTATTACGCAAATTGGATAGTCTTCTTCCAAACCTTAGGCTGGTGCCGAACGGTGGGGAATAAAGAAAACCAATTAGCACAACGATGGTGTATAGAAGGTATTAAGTAAAGACATATCAAGGGATTAGTAAGAGGGCAAAGTAAATTGCGACTGCTATTCACGACCAAATCAAGTATTTCATTACCACTCCCACTTCACCTTTGTATTTCTCCAGAACACTCCGTATCACTACGAAGATCCACAGTTTATTTAGATACTCCATCGTATGGTTATATACGAACTCGAAAGGAACTTGTTACAGTTCAGGGATGGATTCTGGTTCGGGAGAAATAGGAATAAAGTTTATTCAGTTGTCTTTTATCTTCACCTTCTCTCGCATTGCGAGTGCTCCTAGGATTAGGACAGTACACCCATTATGCTTATTGGATAGTCTTCTTCCAAACCATAGGCTGGTGCCGAACGGTAGGGAAGGATGAAAACCATTTAGCCTAAAAGGGTGTACAGAAGGTAGTGACTAAAGACATATAAAGGGATTTGGAGAGTTGGAAAAGAATTATACGGTTACAGTTGTGAATCTGGATAATGGAAGAGGCATTACTAGGAATACCGGGATACCCCATCGAAACATTTCAATGTTTCAGTTTCACTGTGTACTGTCAAAAGAAAACTGATTTCCCAATTAGACACTTGCTCCAGGGTATGTATTTACCAGGTTTGATTCTCACATCTGTATGGTTTTACAGATGATGAGTGGGAGTAAGTTATTGGGAATTAGGTGATTATCCTCATTATATTGGAATTCGTTGTAATTGGTGATATTTGAGGAAATCGCCTGGGTTGTTTGCCGGACGGCAAATATTTGGTTTTGAATATCCGTCGTTGTGCACCAATTTCAAATTGATATATCTGTACGTCTATTTTTATAGAGTGAGATATAACTTTTTGAAATTATGTCTATGACATTTACCTATATCAGTGGATGGTTAGGTAAGGAGCATTGAACAGCGGTGTAATTCTTCTTGACCATAAATACAGTTTTCAACCTACGACACACAGGGAATGAGTCATTAGACTTAAGGGACTTATACAGAGTATTGTATGTTGTCCAGTGTCCATTAGGACAGAGGGGTTGGTACTCGTAGATTCTGTTTACTTGTGACTTCTCTGGGCCTTAGACATGTGTTTCGTAGAAACACAAGGTCCAAGTTTTGAGAAGTTATAGGTATAAGAATAAAGTAGAGAACCAGGTATTGCAAGTATCGGGATTCTTCAAGGTGATCGAAGATGTAGATACTTGTGTATGGTATTCAGTTAATAGTAATGATTAAGAGAACTTGCTTCTCTTTCAGGTTACTCATAATTGGAAGCATTCCTAAGTTGAGTAACGCTGATCGGCCTCCTTCCATTTAGTTCACATGCACTGGAGACAGCTGCATGATTTGAATCTAGTTCAATTAAATCAGTGCCTCTGTTTCTATATTGGATATAGAACAGTTCATATCTTGACATTGTTAAGGTACGGGGAGTTGTCCGGCTTATGCTTAAAACCAAACTCTGGATAACTCAAGGCACGTTTCTGTAATGGCTGTTTGTGGGTTGACCCAGGCTATGACGAGGGTTGACTTTCTACCATCTGGAAGATCAATAGTGATGTTGTTCTTGACTCGCCACAATTTTAATAAAAATGGATTTTTTCAGAAAACAGTAGTGGGAGTATGGTAGAACTGGAAGTGATTCCAGAACCGCAAACGATTACTGAAAATTTGATAAGAACCTAAAGATTCAATCTGATTTGACATTCCATTGGCCACTCCGCAGATATGGTGGGTAACCTCAGGTACCCAAGAGGTACTCCGGTAGCCTCAAGGACGGTGACAGGGAGGTTCTTGTTTACCCAGACTTGCCATTGCTGTTGTTCCAGACTGTGAGACCCGGCAGGAGGATGAGTATAGCGTCGTTCTAAACTAGCTTTAGAAGTGTACGTCTATATGACTCTGCCAGAGGGTTGTCGTAGTCAGTGGGAGCAGCGGAAGCATAGTGGACAAGTGGCTTATGTCTATTTATAGACTAAAGCGGATATAGCGGAGATAGATCATCTATTTCTGATGTGACAGTCATAGGTTTGACTTCATCAGAATAGGGGATGGATCTGTTAAGAAGATAATAGGGTGTGATGTCCTGGTATTTGGATGACATACACAGAGTAGGAAGTGATATTCCTATATTACGATCGGTTATTCTTTGGTTGTCACAAAGTGGTTTCTCCACATAGGACTTGGATATAATATCAAGACATTCTGGTTACTGGATCTATAGTTTTAGATCTAGATTTGGGAAGTGTCCCAATCTGGGTACTTAGACAGCATTCTAAAGCTATTTTAGAATGGACAACTTCTGGCACGGTAGTGTACCTGCAGATAATGGAGTCACCCTCTCTAAAGGTGTCTTATAGACTAAAGTAGAGAGGGATGTGCATGATTGGCAGATCACTTGCTTAGGCAATTGAGTCAATCATGAGATGTCAAGTACCACACCAGATGTTGTTTTTGCAGTAAGTTGATATTGATCCAATCCTGGAGAAACGATCGGAAGCAGTTTTAGAACATGAGTTGATGTTCTAGGGAAATGATAACGGCAGTCTCCTTTAGGAGACGGTTATCATTCCAGGCTTCCAAGGTGACCTGGATGACAGAATGACTGTCAGAGTTATAGTTCTCCCTCTGAAGAGGGGCAGTATTTTGGACGGGTGGTCCAGACGGATACTGAGGGAGGCATGGCGCAGGATACTGATTAAGTTCAGTTGACGATACAGTCTAAGAAGTTTGGATTTGGAGTTCACTTATGAACTAGATCCCATCAGACATCCAAACATATTCTAAGACAGGTATTGCTCATTTCGGGAGATGGTTTTCTCCGCGAACTTGAGATAAAAAGAGACATAGAAAGAAACATCACAGCGGATCCACTCACTGAGGCTATTCCTCGAACGCAATAGTTTCGCAAACGAGTTTTGTGAGACTGACTAGTAGAGGAGTTGGGTGTTCGGTATCACACGGGCTGTGAGTATGCGACATCGCAATAATTAGCCTTGAGTGCAAGTAGGAGATTGTTGGAGATAGTGCCCTCAGAGTCAATTATTGGATCACAGGCACGTGATTGCAATGATTGAGGGAGGACCTGTCCCAGTAGTACAGTCTTACTCAAGATGATAGTATGCTATCTGGTTTATCTTTATCATCGTGTACTACTTTAGGTGACCTTACAGGTCGCTATTACACGTTGATAGAGCCCCTAGGATTCTTGCTTGACTGCCAGCAGTATGAGGTCGATCATATACGTGGGAGCTGTGGTCTATAAGCACATCCTTAAAAGGTCCCTAGTCGTGGGAGTTTCGAGACAGGGCATCGATACTCCAGAGTAGACTAGTGTATACAGTCGAGACCCCGACGAGGGGCGGTGACCGGTCTCACAAGCCACTGGTGTCAGTTGGTTCACCTAAGATGTATACAGGTGCTCATTGGGTTATGAGTACACTGGACAGGACCCGTCGGGAACATGCTAGTTGGTATAATACCTGACGTCAGATAGCAGTTCCCTGGTGACATGTGTACAGGTTAGTTCATCGACCTAAGATCGTCATTTGTCTCGTGTGAGTTCCCACTGTGCTTTGATTACTACCCTACCACGCTCAAAGGAGACATGCAAACAGGTTTTAGTTAGGTACAGTCCCGAGCCACATGGAGGCAGTGAGCGGATCTGCAGGGGTTCGTCTCTCCCGGTATTGGGGGTGAGGTCGCACTGTGTCTAGGAGAGCCATAACACAAAGCCCTCGGCCGAGGCAGGAGATTTACTGGTAGGTATTCCAGTAGTATCTCAGGGTGTTCTGGGCTACACTCTGACAAGACTTATACCGCTTTTGGGGGTCTGACTTTTACCAACCCCCTAGGCCCGCCATGCGATGCTCATAGACGAACGGACCGGACTGTACGAATATTATCACTGACAGGCTCAGTAGGGTGTCAGGATGAGTTCGCTCATCGACGTCCCTTTTGGTCAATACCTGGTAGCCCGTCACGTATAGGCTAATACCTCTGACGTGCTAGTGGTTAAATCCACAGCCAAAGTATTGACGAGTCCTTAGAGTCCCCCATAGACCATTTTCTCAAGTTTTGGGCGAAACGCTGTAGAGGCCGTATGGAGATATGGCAGGGTTCGATCAGATACGTGCGGTATTGCACGGATCATGATCGGACAGATTATACTAGCGGGCTTTGGTTTAAGCCAGATCCTAGTATTGTACAGTGTAGATTTTGTCTCATTGCATTTGTATTCGGTAGGAATACAAATGCGGGTATGTATATACAGTCGCGGGGTTTTTCTGTAATTTATTACGGGATCGGTTTTCTGAAGTTGCCAGTTTGCATTCCGTTCCGGCCAGTTTTCCTTTGTTCCTTCACGGCCGGATTTTTCCGATGGAGGGGGTTATTTGCAAGTGTGCAAATTATCTTTTGTGGAGGTGTTATTTGTAAAATGAGGGATTATGATTTGACTATCATCATTAGATTCTTTTTGAGTCTATTCCTTTGCATTAATGAGATGTGTATTGAGTTGGATTTGGATGAGAGGTTGGTGTGACTTTTATCTATGATTATCTTCACTTTTCTTCTCTTGATTTATTGATTCATATTTTCTCCACTATGGAGAATGGGCCGGCCACTTCTAGTGAGAGAGTGAGGGATTCATTTTGTGTAGTGATTTCTTCATCTCATTTCATTTTTCCTTTGCTAGAAAAATGAGAACACCATCATTCTCCAAACTTCATTCCACCTTCATCATGGAAACTTCACCCCATTGAGACAAAGTGATTCTACACTAGCCTACAGCATTTCTTGGGCACGTCGGCTTGCCAACTTCGTGCGCGAGTTGCCTCGGTCCAGAGGTGGGAGCCCGTAAAAGAACCCGGCGATGTGGTGCCCGTTCCGACGAGGAGCTGACGACCGGAGATTCCGCGAGGAGATCGGAGTGGAGGCGAAGACCGAAGGACACGGATCGCTTGGTATAGCTTCTCTACTCTTATTCTAGTTTGCTGGAGTTAGGTTAATGGCCCGATCCAGGATTTTTGTGCACGGTGGTGCCGGTTTCTAGTTTTTAGAAAAGTTTCGTTTCCGCATTCCGGCGTCGGATTGACGGCCGGGGTGCCACCGTGCACTTACAAAATTTTGGCACGAGACATCAACACCACGTAGTGGCCGCGGATCTGCCACCAATTGGTGCCATAGACCGCGGAACCGCAGTTGTTTTGATGAGTTAAAGCTCCAAATTTCTTCGGCTGTGTTGTGTTGCTTTTATCTTCTGTTTAGTGCACTTGAATTTGCATAATCATTCCATTTTGCTCCTAAATTTTCAACAGTCCAAAAGATGAAAATGTGTTGACTTTTTGCCTTGATTTTCTCGAGCTTCGCGTTGTCAACTTGATTTTCGTACTGCCTGTCTCGTGCTTTGTGCTTGAATGACCCTTTCTTGGCTTTTGTCTCTTGAACTGGTAGGCTGTACCTGACGGATGGTGAGCGGAACCCGTATTTTTATCCGTTGTTGGCAGTTGTCCTGAATTGGAAAAATGAGAACACCATCATTCTCCAAACTTCATTCCACCTTCATCATGGCAACTTCACCCCATTGAGACAAAGTGATTCTACACTAGCCTACAGCATTTCTTAGGCACGTCGGCTTGCCAACTTCGTGCGCGAGTTGCCTCGGTCCAGAGGTGGGAGCCCGTAAAAGAACCCGGCGATGTTGTGCCCGTTCCGACGAGGAGCTGACGACCGGAGATTCCGCGAGGAGATCGGAGTGGAGGAGAAGACCGAAGGACACGGATCTCCTGGTATAGCTTCTCTACTCTTATTCTAGTTTGCTGGAGTTAGGTTAATGGCCCGATCCGGGATTTTTGTGCGCAGTGGTGCCGGTTTCTAGTTTTTAGAAAAGTTTCGTTTCCGCATTCCGGCGTCGGATTGACGGCCGGGGCGCCGCCGTGCACTTACAAAATTTTGGCACGAGACATCAACACCACGTAGTGGCCGCGGATCCGCCACCAATTGGTGCCATAGACCGTGGAACCGCAGTTGTTTTGATGAGTTAAAGCTCCAAATTTCTTGGGCTGTGTTGTGTTGCTTTTATCTTCTGTTTAGTGCACTTGAATTTGCAGAATCATTCCATTTTGCTCCTAAATTTTCAACAGTCCAAAAGATGAAAATGTGTTGACTTTTTGCCTTGATTTTCTCGAGCTTCACGTTGTCAACTTGATTTTCGTACTGCCTGTCTCGTGCTTTGTGCTTGAATGACCCTTTCTTGGCTTTTGTCTCTTGAACTGGTAGGCTGCACCTGACGGATGGTGAGCGGAACCCGTATTTTTATTCGTTGTTGGCAGTTGTCCTGAATTTGTCGTGACTATTCATGATTTTCATTATTTTGGACTGGGAACCTGTAACCTGCAATTATGCAGCAAACACGGATCAAAAGTACATACCTATATACAAGACAGTCAAGAATGGGTGGTATAAAAGTTCCAAATTCTGATATGAACAACCACTCGGTATCTCATTGGTATTATCCAACACCCTCAAGGAATATATCGCATTTATTTCCTTGGCCAGTTTAATGAATTCGACATGATTCAAAAAAATATTATAAGTTGAATTATTGCTGCCCCTTCTCCGTGTTTTGGCCAACCATCTTCATTCTCGTTCTCTCGACCATTCATATCTAGCCAAATCAAAAGAGACTCTCCATGATCACCATAAGTAATTTCGTCGGTCTCATCATCATCATATTCATCATAAATTGGTGGTTTCATTTCCTCTTCTTTTTCGACAAAATTTCCTTCGATGATCATTATTGCTCGTCGGTTTAGACAATCGATTTGGTAATGACCAAAACCTTGGCACTTATGGAATTGGATTACCTTTCCTCTTACACCACTCAGTTTGGTTGAATTCGATGGTATTTCCTTGGAAGTAGTTGTATTGTCAGCCTTTGTTTGAAACTCCCTGGTCGAATTTGGAATATCGACCTTTTTCATTCGTAGCGTATTGACCGTTTCTAATCGGTCACTTCTGTTGATGAGGAATCTCCTTGACTAGATTCATGATTCGCCCTCAGCCACATTTTGGCATTCAATTGTCTTTCTATTTTGACCGCCAACTTGTACAGATCATTGTAGGAAACATACCGTTGAATATCAATGATGTCTCTGATTTTGGCATGAAACCCGCCTAAGTATCAAGCAATTGTCTGTTGCTCGGCTTTGGTGACTCCGCATCTCAACATTAACAGATTGAACTCTTCGGTGTATTTGTCACGTCCTGCTTCCCAAAAGACGGTAACGGCATGTGACGAGGCCCACGACGTATTTATTTCGAGAAAGTCGTTTCCCGCAATAAATATGCTAAGCGTTTATAAGAAATATAACAGCATAACAAGAATTAACAAGAGAATTAAAATTTCAACAACTTTATTTACATTCAAAATTTCCACATAGTTTAGATACAAGATAACTTGAAGCGAATGTGCAATGAAAATGCCTAAACAAGTGGTGTACTAGGAAAATAAAAAGCTAAAGAACTAATACTCGGTTTGTGCTTCAAGCTGAGCGTAATCTCCTGGCTTGACTCGATCTCCTCGGTCTCCAGGCCATCTAATGAACATTCCATGAAAAGAAAAGATAAGGTGTAATGTTGTCAGCAAACTAGCGCTCGGTAAGTCCCTAAAAAAGAGTTCGGATATAAAGTGAGATAAAAAGGCTTGTATGTAAATAGAACATGTATCTAATGCAAAAGTGGATGAGTAAGAGTATTAATTAGACATGAGTATGTTAATCTATTTTAAGTATGACAATACATATGAACGTGGTTATTATATTCTAACGTGGTAGCTTGTAGTTTGATAAGAAAGGTATGCGTGTATACGAGAGTGGTCCGTCAAACCCATAGACTAACAGCATAAGAAGTACATAGCCATGTCAAACCCACGGGACAATGACACGAGATATTTAAGAGGCGATTTTTAGTGGACTCTCATGCCACGATATATTTTCTTTACCAAACTACCCTTTATCCACGTGTATTTTGATTTATAGATTTAGTTATTAGTCTTGCCCGAATTCATGAATAGAGAGAGTACAAATTCAAGTGGCCAAGCCGTGTTCAAGTATTCATATCAAGTTCAAGTGGTCAAGTTAAGTCATATTCATGGCTCGGGTCAAGTCAAGTTCGGGTTCAAGTCAAGTTTCAGGCTTAAGTCAAGTTTCTAAGCGATTTGATTTTCATGAAATTACAAATTATATTTAGGGAGCAGGCAAGTGGTTATGTTACGCCCTTCTTCTTAAAAGACGGTAACGACACGTAACAAGGCCCGCAATGTATTTATTATAAGAAAGTCATTTCTCAAAACAAATATGCTAAACATTTATAAGCAATATAAAAACATGCAAGAATTAGCAAGAGTGATTAAAATTCAATAACAACTTTATTTACATTCACTTCCATAAGGATTCGACTGATTACAAGTTGTCCGAAACAAAATTACAAATGCAAGAAGATGCCTAAACAAGTGGCATACTGGAAATAAAAGCTGAAGAAACTAGAAGTCTTGGCTATGCTGCAATTTGATCAAACTCCTACTGACTCGGCTTGATTTCCTCGGTCTTTAAGTATCCTGACGAACATTCTAAGGAAAACAAAAAGGAAGGAATGCCATCAGCAAACTAGCACTCGGTAAATCCCCAAAAGAGTATAGATATAAAGGATAATGAAAGGAAGGTATGTAATTAGAACATGAATCTTAAACAAAGATAGATAGATATGTGTTAATTAGATATGATTATGTTAAGATATCTTAAGCATGACAGGTATAAGGATCTGGTTATTCTATTGTAACGTGGTTGTTTTTGGTTTGATAAAGAAGGTATGGATATATACGAAAATCTTCCGTCATACCCCATGGACCAAGGGTACAAGAGAGTACAAGGCTCTGTCAAACCGTACGGAACAATGGAAAAAACATACCCAAGAGGTGTCTTTTAATGGACTCTCGTTCCATGTCATACCTTACCAACCTATCCATTATCCCTGCGTATTTTATTGTATATATCAAGTTTACAGGTCTTGACCGAATCCATGAATACAGAAAGTGTACAAGTTCAAGTTGTGTTCAAGTATTCATATAAAGTTCAAACCAAGTCATATTCATGGTTCAAATCAAGTCAAGTTCAAGTTCAAGTTCAAAGATTCATGTTCATGTTCAAGTCAAATTCGGGTTCAAGTCAAAGTTTAAAGTGTTTAAGTCAAGTCATGTAGGATGTCATGTTTTTGATTGTATATGATTCGATATTCATGTGATTTAAGATGGCAACCACCGCACATAGCCGGCAGTATTTATGCCTTTTTCAAGGACAATTGCTAATGATAATTCCTTTAATTTGCAGGTTTATATAAACTAGATAGGTAAGCACTCACTTTTTCCGGCTACCCGAGACCTGGAGAAAAGATACCGCTTAAACCTATTGTTATCTAAATACCTTAGAGATTAATTTATATAGTCTAGTTTTTTTAGTGAACTTAGGTTATCTATTTAAAATAGCTCATTTGAAAACTCGAGGAGGTTTTTATGTAAAATGCTTTACTTTTTTAAAAATAAATCTCGAGAGTGTTTTTGGTAAAATATGTTAATTAGAATGTCGAGAGTTCTAATAAAAATATACTTTAGATTTTATGGTATTTTAATGATAAAACCTAACTTTTAAAAGTTTATGGTATTTTTATGAAAATCTATCTTTTAGAAAACTTGAGGTATTTTAATAAAAACTTAATATTTTAATTTAGAATATTTTATTGAAATTAAATTTACAAAAATGCTTTCTTTTAAGTTACAAGTTTATGATTTTTAATTTAGTGTTGTTTTATTTTTGTTTAAAAACGTATTACTTTTCCTTCGAGAACGCGCTCCGTGAAGAGCTCCGATCTCACCCACTAGACCCAAAATATGTGATAATCCACACCAACTTTTAACAGGGTTCCCCTAACGAGAGTTGTGAGGGCAAAATTGCCAACGAAAAGGGTTTAGGATTACAATTCTATGTTTCGAGACTTGAGAGTATTTTAATGAAAACCAATTCTTTTTAGATAAACATGTTAATACATAACTGTGCTATGATTCCAAGGTGTGCATGAGTGGGTAGGTCTTTACCCCATGTATGATCTACAACTAGAGTTTAACAACTAACATATCACAAAGACAATGTTTGTGCAAAATAGTACAAGGTATTATAACGTTATTTTCTAACATTACTTTAATATGTCAACTAATTACATTTTAAAAGAATGGGAGATTATATAGATTATATGGAGCATATGGTTTTGTAATTGGTAGTTTGTTTTTTAACGTTTAGCATGAAAAATATAATTAACAAGTCAAGTTTTTGTGAGGCGAAATTCTCAATGAAGTTTAGCATGATAACAATCGTATGTTGTTTTTAAGATAGAAGAGGCAAAGAGAGGAGTCAGGGGGGACTTACTCGACGGTGAAGGAAAGAGGAAAAAGAAATAGCCTTGGTTTGATGAACCGAGACTGCGATGCGACGGAGTGCCGACGTTTCAAGAGTTTGCCTTCATCTTAAACTTGAGAAAGATGTTAAGTTGGAATTTTGGTTAGAGTTTCTGTATATTTCATAGGGGATGAAGTGTGGACATATTTTGGGGTTTATATAGGGATGAGGGAGAAGATATGGTGTAAAAATTGTGATAAATGACATTAAAAATTGATTTTTAATGGGAAAAAGAAGTGGGGCTGTTCTCTAGATTAATGCAAAAAATTTAAAGTATCAAAACGAGCTCCAGGGAACTCAAGAGACACATGTGCACGAGACAGAGTCGTTTGGGCTCACCCAGGCCGTCGAACTCAGCCTTTGGCCAGCCCTATGTTGGGTTCTGCCCTCGGGGTTCATGCTATAGTCTCGCGTCTCTTTGTTAGTTCTATTTACATCTCTCTTTTCTTCTGCAACTTTTCGTATCTCCGTGTAATGCCCGTGAAAGTTCCAGGATCTCCAAAACGATAAAAAGAAAATAGAATAAAATAATTAAGATGCAAGGATTCAAATACACAGGCTATGAGACAGCAGCGTAGAGTCTTAACCAATGAGCTACAAACTTATTCTTACACTTATTTCACAAGAATTACTTATAACTCCAAACCAGAACTAAAACTACCCCTTTTTATTAATTAAAACAAAAGGGATTGGTATGTGAAATTTAGGATCGTTACAGGTTACATCATTGTCTCTCTGAGACACAAGGGAGAAAATGCCACTTAGACCTGTCTGCAACCTAAATGCCTAACATAAACCAGCCCAGGAATTCTAAAGTATTTTGTGCAAATAGGTCATTTAGAAATTTCATGGTATTTATATAAATTATGCCATTAAATTCTCAAGAGGGTTTATGTAAAAGTATTCTGTAAAAAGCTCTCGAGAATATTTAGTAAAATATACTATTTAAAATGTCGAGGTTGTTTTATTAAAACATACTTTGAAATTTTATTGTATTTTAGTGACAAAACCCTATTGTAGAAGTTTAGGGTATTTTAGTGTAAATCTATCTATTAAAACTTAGGGTATTTTAATACAAAATCTAATTTGGGATGTTAGTGGTATTTTCTGAAAATAACTTTTAGAAATTCTTGTTTTAAATTAAACCGAAAAGATAATTTGTTTTCACCCCTTTTTAGTGTTATTTGGTTTTAAAATTCCGTATTTTCCCTTTCAAGACCATGCGCTGTGAGGGGCAATGGATCTTACTTCACTAGACCCAGGATGTGCGATAATCTATACCATCTGCAATAGGGTCCCCTAATGGTTGTAGAGACGATTTCGCAAAGGAAACAAAAGTAGGTTAATTTCTAATTTAGGCTTCGATGGGATTTTAGTGAAAATTGATTCTTTAAGAAAAAACACTACAAACATAGGATCGTGCTATGATTCAAAAGTGTGTGTGTGTGAGGAGTAGGTCATTACCCCATGTAGTATCATCTAGATTATTTTAACAAATTCTAAAATTCATATTTAACATAAAAGGAGTAGAAGTTACATGAAATGATAATTATATGTATAGCTAAAATCTATCATTAAAATACGGTTTTAGTAACAATGGGTTTAAGATGATTCCATAGACTTGGGTAGCAATTTTAAATTCACAAGTTTTGTTTCATGACGCTGTTTATGATGGCATGAGTGAATTATAATAAGATTATAATAGCTCGGATTCATGGATGTAGTTCAAGGTATATGGGTGTTTAGCGAAATAGCGAATGGTTTGATTCAAATGAAGAAGGTGGAGGGGAGACTTACTTGCGGTGTGAATTGATATAACAAAAAATTCACCGTTAGTTAGAAACTAGATTGATCATTTGCGCGGAAAGAAGGTTTGGTTGATTGCACGGAAGAAAGGGTTTGGTGCGTTGTTGTTGCAGTGTCTGTTGGGTGGCAACGACGTCGTTGATGATGAGGAGGAGAAGCTAGAGAGTGCTCGTTTAAGGTAGGTTGTAGACATGGTGGTTCTTGAATGGAGCTTCGAGGGAACTTGAGAGCTTGGTTCACTTTAAATTTGGGAGAAAAGTGTTTGAAAGGGAATTTAAATTGGAATTTATGTATAATTCAGAGGGGAGAACTAGGGAAAAGCCTTAAGTATGTAGAGGGAAAAGAAATGGGGTGGGGTGAATCAAAACAATGGAGTAAAATGCATTAAAATTGATTTTTAATGAAGAAATGAAGAGTGGCAGTTCTCTGTTTTAATTCAAAGATTTTGGAATACAGAAATGAAGAGTTGGGAGATGAAGAGACGCACCAATACGGGCGGAGCCCGTTTGGGGCACATAGGGCCGACCAAACCGGGTCATGGGCGGCTCCATCTCGGGGTCTGGGTCCGTGTCTCGGGGTCCGGGCTCGTTTCAGTGCACCGAGTCAAAAAATATATATCTTTTGTTTCGTAACTTTTCATAACTTTGTCAATCGCCTATAGAACTTTCAGGAACTCTAAAACGCTAAAAAGAAATTGAATAAAATAATTGGAATGTAAGGATTTGAATACCGGGCTATAGAACAACGGTGGAAAGACTTGACCAATTGGCCACAAGTTGTTCTTGCATATATTTAACAAGAATTAAATATATGTCGTAGCTCGAAAAGGAAACGGGCTTAGGGAAAACAAAAGAAAGAGATCAAATGGAACCGTTTTGGTGAGGGTTCTAGGTGTTGGGTATGAAAGACTATAGAATAAGAAAAATAGATGGAGGGATAATATATTTAATAGAAAGGATAATTATGGAAAATACCCCAAAACAAAGAAATACAGTAGAAAGATAATATGAAGGTATAAATATTTTAGGGTCGTTACATTATTCTTGAATGGATCGATCTCCTTCCCGAAGGGTATGCAACTGGATATAAGTTTTTTGCACGAGTAGTCCGGCAGAAACTTTTCGTGAAGCTTCTTTTCCATCTTCTCCCAAGTAGCGATCTTTAGCTTCCCGGCTCGGACGTGTTTGATCTGAAGATTCTCCCATCAAATAAAAGTGTGACCATTCAACTTGAGTACGACCGCCATCACCTTTCTCTCCTCGGACATCTCCTAACAGTCGAAGACTTGCTCGACGGTATGCAACCAGTCAATAAAAGCCTCCAGATTGATTCTACTCAAAATTTCGGCAACTCCACCTTCATGTCAGATCCTCTATAGCGTTCGGTTGGATATCGATCTCTATACCCAATACTCCTTTCATCACCGGATCCTAGACACTGAAAAGGGTTATCATCTTTGGACCCCAAACTATCATCATCTGGTCCCCGAAGGTTGGCGGACTCGATAGTCGCCATTAGTCGTTGAACTTGCCTATGAAGTTCTTCGACCTCGATATCTCGCATTTCCTGCTCGTGTTATTATGCACCACACCCATGCTCACGGCGTGTCATCGGTTCTTCGTCTTCTACGAAGAATGTGACAACGCCTACGCTCTGATACCAATTGATGAGGATCGGCCTACACATACTCGACACTCAACACGATCTCTAACTCTCAAGAGAAATCACAAGAAAAAAACCTTAGATAACCAAGGATGAAGTATGATGAACTCTCTTTAAA
Source organism: Agapanthus africanus (assembly GCA_030015575.1). NCBI lineage: Eukaryota > Viridiplantae > Streptophyta > Magnoliopsida > Asparagales > Amaryllidaceae > Agapanthus > Agapanthus africanus. The sequence goes on from JASDDO010000016.1 coordinate 413,420,365, forward strand.
CATAAAAGCCATAACTTTTCCTTTACCAACAAGCAACCTTTATTCAATAATCGATTCCACTCCTAATACAATAGTTCGCATCTTTTTAAATAAGAGAATAAAATTCTTAACTAAAAAGAAATACATAACTAAAAAATATAAAAAGATATAAAAGATATTAATTAAATCTAATTTAATCTAAATAAATAACAATTTAAATTGAATCAAATCTCAATTTAAATTGCAACGAGTTATTTATCGAATCTTTCCAAATCTCTATCGAATCTTCAATCAAATCCCGAATCTTCTGTAAAATCTTCTCGCAATCTTTCCAAAACCACTTCTATCGAATCGAATCTTGCTTCTCCAATTCGGTCTAGGTCTTGGCCATATACTCAGTCATATGCTCGTGCATCATAACATGTAAGAATTGAGTAATATATACAGATGAAAATATAATAGAATAATACATATAAATTTAAAAAAGTTCAAGGGGGTAGACATAAAAAAAGGAAAAAAAACTGAAAGCCTAGAACAAATAAAAATCAAGAATTAAATTTATTCTATTATCTCCCATGTCTCTAAATTAGGCATTGATGTCTCCAATTTAGACGACCGTCTTAATCTTAATAGATCCATTTTTAACAGATCCTTTGTTATTAATTGGGACAGTCCAGTGTAAGATTCCACAGGCGGTATTTTCATGTGACGTAGATTCTAAAATGCTAGCAACTATCCACGTATATATCGGTCCAAGATAAGGATCCGTGTATATAAAAACAAAAAAAAAGGTTATGAAATTCAATTAACGAAGTGACGTCCAAAATAATTGTGAATTAGTGCATGTTCTTTATTATTTTACAACATAAATTGAAATTCTTCCATGCTGCAAAATCATTCAATTAGAAATTAAAATTTTTGTGTGAGAGATTATGATATGTGCATAATGAATATGTAATTTTTGTATAAAGTGATATAAATCAATAAATCGATTAATGAAAAAAAAACTAGACTAGAATTTAATGAATTATGTAAAGTTATCTCTTAAACAAAGAATAATGGATATAACGTATCATAGAAGGGGATTTTCTTTCTGAAATTTGTATGTGCGCATTGCAAGTGCAAAATACCGGTTTTCATCAAAAAATAAATGCAAATTACTGGCAAATATTATAACGACCGTGTCCATTTTTAAATAAATAAAATTTTGTTTGAATTTAATCTTGTTATTTTTGTTTCTTAATTAATAAAATAGAATTTTAATTTTTGAAAAGATAAAATTGATTTTCTAGTATTTTAAAAGAGAAGAGAAGAAATTTAATTTGTTTTAAAAGAATCATGATTTTAAATTTTATTAGATTTTGATAAAGGCGATTTTTGAAAAGAGAATCTTTAGAAAAGTATTTTCAATATAAAAAAAATTATTATTATTTTAAAAGAAAAGATTTTGTCTATCTTTAATTTAAAATATCATTTATTGGAGAAAATAATTTCTAAAATAATTTTTGGTATTTTTAAAAGACAAGAAAAGTTTAAGAGATTTATTAAATTTTTTTTTTAAAAGGTAAAATATTTATTAAATATTTATAAGAGTTTAATTAAATTTTATCTTAATTAAAGATATTTTTAAAAACAAACCTATTCTTATGGAAACCTCTCTTTGAAACATTAGATCTAATCTTTTTTAATCCTATCTTTTCATCTCAAAACCCTAATCTCTAGTCCTGTAAATAAATATTTTCCCTTCTCCCTCTCTTATAATTTTCCGTCACAACAAAAGGTCTTGCTTGAGATGCTGTAGGAATTTCAAGTCGATCGGGGTCTCGGTCTATGACTCAGGACTTCGGAAAATTGATTGTTATATCGATTTGCACACTTTTGTAAGTTTTCCTTGTCCGTATATTTATATTTTCGTGAATCTCTTATCATAGTTTTCTATTGAAATTATCTGACTATTGCATATTTTTGTCATATAGTTTTTCTAAATATTTATTCGTATTTATGAGATTTTACAAGTTATATTGTCTTATTTTTTGCATGTGGTGTTTGATACGTGATTACTATTTTATCTGTGATTAATACTTGATTCATGTCACTGGTTAAATCTTGTTTATATAAAATTCATGCTTGATATGGGGTAATGGATGAGTTGGAAAAAGAATAGAGTTCATATACATCGAGAAGGCGGTAAATGATATTGTATGCGGAACTAAGTGCCACGTGGAACAAAATGCCACATCAAGAGGGCATGGACCACCTCTTGAATTCGTGGAGGCCACCTCTAGAATCCCCATATGATGTTATGACATGATGAATGAAATATTCATGATGTTGCATGCCCTAGTCTTGTTTCATACAAGATAAAACATGGTTTTAAAAATATATACACCAATATCTTTGTACATGAGATTACATTATTTTTCCTTGCCATTTACTGAGTTGATTTTGTTTTATATTAATATCATATTTTCATTATCTTTATTGAATTTTTGGGAGATTTACCGAGCGTTAGTTCGCTGATGGGCATTTCGTATGTTTTCTTCTTCTTCTTTTGTTTTTTAAATATCCATCAGATTCTATTTTAGAGGGGGACGGAGCAATGCTCGGTGAGGAGGACATATCAACCCAAGACCTTCACACTTCCAGCCATTTCTAAAGTTTTATTCTCTCATTTTGTTATTGATCACTTTACGACATGTGTCTTGCGTATGCCTCGTGCTTGAAACTCTTTCTTTTGTATTGCTTGAAACTGGTTACTTTGTTGTGAACCTTAATTATCTTGTTTAATAAATATTGTTATAAATTCTTGTGATACAACTACTGCATGTACAGACGCTTAGCGTATCTATATAGGGAAGATATATTTCTTGATATAGATACGTCGCAGGCCTTGTCACGCCTCCACCATAGTCTTTTAGGAAGCGGGTGCTATTTTATTATTTATTTTATTTATTTTGGGAAGCGGGTGTGACATGTTTTGTTGGTGGCTCATACAGGCGGGTTAATCGGTGTTTTACGAAATTTTATAAATCATCTCAATATTTATTAGCCTTCTTAAAGATCAATTTCTTAAAACCATCCTGGGCCTTTCTTGTCATTTCTCGAAAATCATGTCTCAACACATGTTGTAACCTTTTTCACTCCTTAATTTCCTATTGGTTTTTTCATTCCTTGCATTCCTTAGATTGTCTTTCTTTCTTTTTTTTCCGAATGGAACATCGACAATTGAGAGCATGAGTGTTATCCTAATTTTTTTTTGCATTGTTATAACATACTCCTTATAGGAATTTCGAGGACGAAATTTTTTAAGGAGGTAGATTGTAACGACCGTGCTCGTTTTGAAATAAATAAAATTTTGTTTGAATTTAATCTTGTTATTTTTGTTTCTTAATTAATAAAAAATAATTTTTAATTTTTGAAAAGATTAAATTGATTTGCTAGTATTTTAAAAGAGATAAGAATGAGTTTATTTTTTAAAAAAACAATCATGATTTTAAATTTTATTAGATTTTGATAAAGGTGATTTTTGAAAAGAGAAAGGATTTTGTTTATCTTTAAATTAAAATACCTTTTGTTAGAGAAAATAATTTCTAAAATCATTTTTGGTATTTTTAAAAGAGAAGAAAATATTAAGAGATTTATTTTAAAAAATTGAAAGGGTAAGATTATTTGTCAAGTATTTTTAAGTATTTAATTAGATTTCATCTTAATTAAAGATATTTTTTTAAAAACAAACATATTTTTATAGAAATCTCTCTTTAAACCATTAGATCTAATCTTTTTTAATTCTAGCCCTCCATCTCAAAACCCTAATCCCTAGTCCTATAAATAAATCTTTTTCCCTCTCCATCTCTTATAACTTTTCGTCATAACAAAATATCTTTCTTGAGACGCTATAGGAATTTCAAGTCAATCGAGATCTCGATCTATAAGTTAGGATTTCGGCAAATTGATTGTTAATATCGATTTGCACACTTCTGTATGTTTACCTTATCCATATATTTATATTTTCTGGAAGCTCTTTTCATATTTTCCTGCTGAAATTATATGTGAATATTGCATGTTTTCATCATATAATTTTTCTAAGTATTTATTCGTGTTTATGAGATTTTACAAGTTATATTGGGTTACTTTTCGCATGAGATACTTGAAGGTGATTACTACTTTATCTTTGATTGATACTTGATTCATGTTACCAGTTAACTCTTATTTATAGAAAATTCATGCTTGATATAGTAAATCGTTTTTGACATGGGGTATTGGGAGAGTTGGAAAAGAAATAGAGTCGTATATATCGAGAAGGCGGCAAATACTATTGTATGTGGAACTAAGTGCCACGTCTTGAATTCACGGGGGCCACCTCTAGAATCCTCATATAATGTTCCGACACGACGAACGAAATATTCAATTTGTTGCATACCCTATTCTTGTTTCGATTTGTACAAGATAAAACATGGTTTTAAAAATATACAAGTCAATATCTTTTTATATGAGATTACATTATTTTTCCTTACTATTTACTAAGTTGATTTTGTTTTATATTAATATCATATTTTCATTTTCTTTATTAGATTTTTGGGAGACTTACCGAGTGTTTGTTCGCCGATGAGCATTTCATAAGTTTTCCTCTTTTTTGTTTTTTTAAAGTCCATCAGATTTCGTTTTATAGGGGAACAAAGCAATGCCTGGTAGGAGGACATATCAACCCTAAACCTTTCACACTTCCAGTCATTTCTGGAGTATTATTCTCTCCATTTGTTATTGATCACTTTACGACATGTTTCTTGTGTATGCCTTATGCTTGAAGGTTCTTTCTTTTGTATCGCTTGAAACTGGTTATTTTGTTGTGAACCTTGATTATCCTGTTTAATAAATATTGTTACAACTACTGCATGTACAGACGCTTAGCTTATCTATATCGGGAAGGTATACTTCTTCATATAGATACGTCGCGGGTCTCGTCACATCCTCGCCATAGTCTTTTAGGAAGCAGGCACTATTTTATTATTTATTTTATTTATTTTGGGAAGCGGGACATGACTAATATCAGCTGCAAAACCAAGTTAGGAATTGAGAGAAAGAGAGACCCTAGGATGTTACAAGAAAGAGATAATAAGAATTGGACATTAATTTATAATATGACATTAATTTATAATATGTACATATCTTTTCTTTTGAGTCTTAGATATGATTTTTATTATACACACACACTATGAAGATTATAAATCAAAATCTACATTTCTCAAAATAAAGAGAAAAGAAGGCAAATTAACTATAACTAGTATGTCTGAAAAATTATCGGACAAAATTTTGTAAGCTACGGCATCCATATATCTGTCTATACAATTAAAAGTAAACACTAATGGAGAATGTGGCATTCTAATATTTATTTCAATAAAATATTTAGATATATGAGTAGAATTCTTAATTCTAAGATGGACATGATTATAAACTTTTTGTGTAACGCCTACGTCGTTATATATATATATATATATATATATATATATATATATATATATATATATATATATAAGGAAACGGGTTATCAGCTATTTAGTTGGTACGAAACTATCAACTAGTCTATTATATAGTCCAATCCGGCCGTCAGATCGACGAGCTGCTTTGCCTGTTCCACACATGAAGTGATCCATACGTGTGAAATTTTGATCGATATGATGCATTACAAGTGATGGATCAAGCATTTAAACAATAGATGACTGTTAAACACAATAAAAATGTCATATATCGGGGACACTTGATTAAAAACATATAGTGGCAAATTGATTAAAATTTTATACATATAGATCACTCTATATATAGAACAAGGTGGCAAGAGTGGATCGTCGAACTGGACTATGTAAAAGGCTAGTTTGACGGTTTAATATCAGCTAGCTAGTTGATAACATCTCTCTCTCTCTCTCTCTCTCTATATATATATATATATATATATATATATATATATATATATAGTTAACATTTAAATATTTTAAATAACTAAAGGGATGTTTATTTGAATGATATTTAGGAAAAAGGAATTTTAAATTGTAGCAAATTAATGATTTGTGTTTTAAAGTGATGGACAAAGTTTATAAAAATTTACTGAAATTTATTTGGGATTTTTAGTATTTAACCTGGATTTATTAGAATTATTTTCGTATATAAAACATTTAAAAATCAAAAAAAATTTATTAAAAGCTCAAACCCCACCCAAAAACCTTAGCCCAACCCAACCCGACTGACCCAACCTCTCTAGCGCTGACGTAAGCGCTGGCATCAGTAGTGGGGCCGCCGCTGCTTAGTAGGCATGCGACATGTGTCATGAGCCGGGGGCCGACGCTTGGGGAATTGGGGGTAAAATGGTAATTTTAATTCTAATTTTACCCTATAAATACACGCTCATGTATTTTGACTGTTTCACGACTTAATTTTTTTTTTTAAATCTAAAATATTTACCAAAATTCCCAAAAGGATAGTTTTACCTTGTTCAAAATTTGGATGTGTTTTGGCTTACGGTTCAGAAGATATAGCTTCAGCAAGTTATAGATTATTATAACGACTTGCACTTCGATAAGTTTACCTCACACACAGTTATTGTCGATGCAACTTTGATGAATATCTGAGTTAATCCTACCGTGTGGATGCTATGCTTGAATGAGTTTGTTAATTAGCAATTAAAATCTATCTTAAGTATATTTAAAGTTGTATTAAGCTAAATCGGTATAATGGAAAGTTTATTTTGATGTTCAGTTGCTTTCCGTCGCACGTTACCCTAATGAGTGGTTGTTTTATCACTTAATTATTCATGTTCATTGTATTGTTAAGAAGGAATGCGAACTTATTATGATATACTACACGTTTATCGATGTTGAACGAAATTTCGTTCACAAAACTCTAGTATAATAGAAGTTAGTAATTCTAGTAACTTGATTCTACCTATGGTGCTATTCACTATAACTCATGTCATGCTACATATGTTCATCAGGTAAGACACCTTACTTCATGCTAGATTGTTAATATCAACGTGAAGAATAAAATATGCTATTAAGATTGATATGCATGTTTAATCCAAATCGGTACATTTGATTGAAATCATGCTCATCATATTGTTTGCTTATGCTCTTCATCATGCTTAGCATCATATATTGCCATGTATAATTGAACGAAAGATAAACCATGCTATTGTACGACGGAACTAAGTGCCAAGTGTAGCAAAGTGCAACCCAGAGCAACGTACATGCACGGTGTACCTCTTGATTCTGGAAAGATTACCTTTTGAATCCACGTTAGTTATCTCTAGAATCCTTATATGATGTTCCGACATGATGAACGAAATATTCACGATGTTACGCATTCTAGTTCATGAATTAATACTACATGAATGAGCCCTGATCATGCTCATACCAAGAATTGAGGATAGTTACAAGCGTATGCAGAGTAAAGTACCGAAACGGAGTAAAGCGCCGAAACGGAGCAAAGTGCAACTTAAAGCAAAGCATAGCCATGACGATGGTATACACCTTTTGAATCCGGGAAGATTACCTCTTGAATCCCTGGGCGATACATCGTAAGTCTGTATACATGTGGATACTCACTTAGAGACGTCCAAGGGTGCACATAGTAACTTGACATGACAAGTAATGACATGCATTCATGACATTAATTGATTGTTTACCATGATCACAACAGCATTATTCCATGTTTCTTAAAAATATATCATGATTTTAAAACTTTCATTTTGTTGTCACCTGATCCTCACGTCACATCGCCCGACACACTTTCCATGCTTACACGAAAAACCTTTTCATGCACTTTCATTTTGTTATAGCTTGGTAAACTTACCCGAGCCAAACTTGCTGACAGATATTTCTGTTTGATTGAAATTTCTATTAGCCATGGTTTTACGGAAGATAAATGATGCTAGCGGAGCAAGAGCTGACGGCCAAGGATTTGGCATACGCGCATGCCTAGCCCAAATGGAGAGCAATCCAACCCAATTTTAGTTTAGTTTATATAGTTTTATCCGAACCTCTTGATGTAATATATAACTTTATCTTTTGGTATAGTAAAACTATGACACTTTGGAGAATATATCATATGTATATCATGTTGTTGGTTTGAGACTTATTGTTTTCAGTATGTACTACTGCATGACATACGTTTAGCGTGTCTATATCGGGAAGGAGCACTTCTCGGTATAAATACATCGCAGGCATCGTCAAGTTTTGGCTATTGTATTATTTATTTCGGAAAGCGAGACGTGACATTTTACACATGCAATGTACATGGATATATGTTAATAGAGAATAATGGAGGAAATGTGCCATAGGAAGGAATTTCCTCCTTCACGTCGAAAAATATACCCTCAACAATTGATTTCGACAATCGAACCCATCATCATCATCATCTTTATTATATAAGATGTGGATACACCAAATATTATGTGATTCCGTCATTTTTTCACCGCTGATTTAGTGTGTGCAAAATTAATGGTTTACCGACAATATAACTTTTTACATTGCTAACTCAACGGTGAAAAAGTATTGGAATCACATAAAATTTGGTGTATCCATATCTTACATGATAAAGATAATAATAATGGGTGCCGATCATTGAAAAAAATCGTTAAGGATATAAATATTTGACGCCACATAACGAAAAAGCCCTCTCTAGCGCCTCTTTTCTTCATTATTCTCATGTTAATATCATATAAAGAAGATTTGAATAGATTCTAATAGACATTTAGCTGACAAAGGTCCTGGAGAATCCTCATTTGAAGCAAAATGGTAGAAGCAACTTCTTATCCACCATTCGTAGTGTGATATCCAAACGGTTGAGATTTAGAAACTTTTGGTCAATATAAAGAATATAACCACATTAAACTTTTATGTTATAATATACAAGTGTATTTCATGTGTAAGAGGAGAAGATAAATGACACTCACATTTAAATTCAAATGATATATTGGAGAAGTGAGAAAAGTCCTTAGTTTTGAAATGGTGTAGGCCATCGACTTTTTTTGATGAGAACATCCTACAGAATCGGTAACTAAAAAGCCTAATAAATAACTTTAGACAAAAAATATTTAAGGAAATTATTATGGTTTAAATTTTTTTAACATATATGACAAATACTAAGTCCATGCTCATCAAAAACTTCTTCATAGATGTATACAACTGCTACCATGAAATATAGCAATTTTCCCAACTGATACCATGAACTTTCAAAATGATGGATTGATACGATAAACTTGCAAAAGTATTAAAAAAAACTCCCAAGGCGACGTTAACAGAAATTAACAAAATAACCAAAATACCCCTCCTATATAATAAAACTCCTCTCATATAATAAAAAACTATATTTGCAAAAAAAAAGAGGTTATTTTGGTAATTTTCTAATTTTCCGTTAATGCCTAAGGAGTGTTTTTTGATACTTTCGAAAGTTCACGGTATCAATCCATCATTTTGAAAGTTCATGGTATTGTTTGGTAAAAGTGTCTATAGTTCATGATAGCAAGTTAAAATTTAGCTATATATATAGAGAGAGAATAATGGAGGAAAGAGGCCATAGGAGAGAATTTCCTCCTATGGCATCGAAAAAATATCTCCTTCCTCATTTTTTCCGACGATCGGCACCCACCAACTTCATCGTTATCATCTAAGATGTGGGTACACCAAATTTCATGTGATTCTACAACCTTTTCACTGTTGATTTAGTGGGTTCAAAATTAACGGTTTACCGACAATAGAACTTTTTACATTGCTAAATCAATGGTGAAAAGGTTGTAGAATCACATGAAATTTGGTGTACCCACATCTTAGATGATAACGATGAAGACGGTGGGTGCTGATCATCGAAAAAAAATGATGAAGGGGGTATTTTTTCGACGCCATAGGAGGAAATTCCCTCCTATGGCCTCTTTCCTCCATTAACCTTATATATATAGAGAGAGAGAGAGAAAGTGTGTGGGTAAAGAATCTAATTAAACAAAAAATTATAAAGTAAATAAAAAATGCATTTAACTTACGGAGTTAACTACTAATCCCTTTATTTTTTTGTTATTTAGTAATTTATTCATGTGCATTGCATTTGCTAAACTGCTGGTACTATCTCTACTCTTCAAACCAATTTTCGAATTTTGGTATCTTTTTTGTTAGCTTATGAATCTCTTTGTGTTTTGATTATTTTACAAAATCATATTTCAAATATACTATATAATTACTAACCATGTCGGATTAGTCAAACTGCTACGCAACTGGTGTTATTCAAGCATAACGACACTCAAAATATTTTAACTGACATATCAAAACAGTCAAGACTCAAACGCGCTCAATACGCATTCAAAGGGTATAAACGGAGAAGTCCCACATTGAAAACATTCAAGACTTTTCTATTTTATTTAAGTCTAGAGTTAAATCGATCTCAAATGGTCAGAATCACAAAATTTCTATTTCAATTCCCAAACACCAAAATCTATTTTAAATTTTCTTTCAAAAATTCAAAGTCATGTATCTGAAGATATCAGATATGAACGTCCCTTACAGACGTCTATGAAGGACGTCCATTGCAGATTTTGAAAATTTTCAAATTTGAATTTTGGCGGGATTTTTGAATTCTTAACGGTTATAAACTGCCAATAACTATCCTATCTTTCAAGGGCGGTTGTAATAACTGTCATACATGTTCCACATTGTTTCCCTATATATAGGACAAGTTTCTACACAATTTCTAACGTTTTCTTTTCACTCGATTTTCATTTGCTTTACTCTAGAGTGTTCATGAAAACTCTGCCTCTCTTGTTCTCAAGTTTTTTACTACTCTTTTTCATGAAGAAAAGATCTTTCTAGAATCATTAGAATTTTCTATTCTTTTAGAAAAGAATGATCTTTATAAAGTTTCGAAAAAGCGATTGTTTTTAAATTTGTTTAATCTTGAAAAACATCTTCGAATTTGTTTTTTAAACTTTTGTTAATCTCCAAAATACAACCCCCATCTCCTTGAATCAAAACTTTAATTTATCTTTTGAGATCGTTGGGATTGTTAGAGTTGGTTTATTAAGATTGTAAAATCTTATCTTGTACGACCTAGTGAAGAAAGGTCTAAGATCTTCACGTTGTAAAGGCTTGGACATGAGCCAAGGAAAAAGTCTAAGTGATTAACAGTCTACAATTGTAAAGGTTCAGATCTGAGCCTGGGAAAAGATCTGGGTTTCTCCACCCGCAAGAAGCCACTAGATAGTGAAGTTGAATCCTGAGCGGGAGTTCTTAAACCCATATTGGATTAGAAATAACTAAGGTGTCCCAAACCCTAACCAACACTTTAAGATCCAACAGATTGGCCCTAAGGTAGAAACTAGAAAGAATTTGATCCGGGTCCCAAATTTAGAAACCAAAATACCGCAAAGTTCCTTTGTCCATAAATGAAGTGGTAGACCATTCAAGGAAACTTATATTTTGTTGTCTTCAAATTTCCTAACAGATCTAAGGTACTCAATCCAAGGTTAAAAGGAAGCTTCAATAGATCCTAAAGAAATAGAGCTAATAGTCAATTACAGAGCGAGAGATTACTGTCTGAATATTGGATTAGGAATCTATTTGGCCATAGAGAGTTCAACACAATGTTAACAACACAGAACAAAAAAAAAGGGTATGTGTAACACCACTTGTCATGGGACATGTTAGATGGTACGATAAGGGTAATCATCTTCAATACGCTTATATGAAACGGAAAACATAGCTTTGGAAAGATGAATGTTTTTTGGATCGCGTGTGTGGTTTACATATCTATAGTTTAATTTCTTTTGCTATCTATTTAAGTTCTTGAAAGAGAACTTGATATTCTCCATGGGTTAATTCGATATGCTAGTGTTCTCTAGTTGGAAATGATCATTCCAAATTGCAAATCGTTAACGATGAATAGTAAGATAGATCCAACTGATTGGTCCCAGGTGGAAACCATATTGCCAGTCAAGAAATCTATAAAGGGGGATTTATAGTAAAGGTCATGCAAGCAAACCAAGAAAGGGACTTTATATGTGACATGCTGATAGAAAATTTAGGAAGAAAAACCTTCAAGTTCTCAAATGTGATGTCACCGCAAGAGCAAGAACTCAAGTACGATTGATGATCTAGTTTTCTGAGAGAACCAAAAAAAGACGATCTTTAGCACTGAAATCATGTCTTTTCAAACAAATGTTTACATCAAAATATTTAGAAACAAACAGAAAATTTATATGGTTGAAATTAGCAGATGTAGCTTTTCTATTCAGAATTCAGCAATACAATTGGCAAAAGCACCATCAAAGCAAATAAGCAAAAAACAAAATTTTTAAACAGGATTTGATGATACCTGCAACGTTCGAAGATGTTCTTGATGGTCTAGAGCTTCAAGAACTGCTATTCTCTTGAAATGAACAAGAATTTGAAGCCTTTCCCCTTTCTTTAAAGCATAGCTATTCTTAGATCGGTGCTCGCCTGCCTCCAACTAGGGTTTGCGTACGAGTTTGGAGATGGTCTCCACCATGAATCGAGTCCTCGTTCGTATGAGAATCACCATTAGTAGAACTGAGGCTGAGCTTTGGAATTTGCTTCAGGATGACCCAGATTGAGACGTGCTGAGCTTTGATTTTTGTTTTCCCCAATCAGAGCAAAACTCTGTTTAAAATTCAAATTTTGAAATGAAGCAATGCTTCAGAAGCAGCGCCAAGTGCGCTGCGCTCTAAGCAGCGCACCACGTGCAAAGCACGGGTGCGCTAGCGCTAAGTGTGCTGCGCTCTAAGCAGCGCACCACGTGCAAAGCACGGGTGCGCTAGCGCTGGAACTAAAAGCTCCTCACCGGATAGATCTAAGATCCAATAATAATGATAAATCATTAATTAATTAGAATTAAATTATGTTAAGGAAAGATTCCTCAAAATCTTTCCAAACAGTAAGATTGTGCTCTGTAAATCATAGCACCGTTGGATCAATGATCCAATGGTGATTAAAAATCACCAAAATACAGAATAAATTATGTATGGAAAAGATTTCCCAATCTTGTTAAAAACAAGAAGATTACCTTCTGTAAATCAGAAGCCGTAAGATCAGAGATCCAACGGTGGGGAAATCCTCAAATCAATTGGAGAAAAAATCTCCTTAACTGATTGAACAAATCAGCTTGCCCTATAAAAAGGCCTCCAGACTCCAAGTCTCAGAGATACAGAAACATAGAGAGGAACCCCCAGAAGCTTTGAGAAAATCTCAGAAAGAAAAGCCAAGCTCTCGATAGAAGAACTTCTTTTCTTCAAGGTAAAAGAACATAGAGATGAAATCATCTCATAATTAAAAAGAAGAATTCACCTCTTTCTTTAAGATCATAGATCTACAAGATCAAGATCTTTTAAAAAGAGATCAAAAGATCTCATCATAAAATAAAAAAAGAATTTACTTCTTTCTCACAGATCATAGATCTATAAGACTAAAAGTCTTTCTCAAAGAGATCACGAACATCTCATTATAAAAAAGGGGGGAGAATAATTCAATTCTCTTAAGGATCACAGATCCATAAAGGCAAAGTCTTTCATCAATATAAGAGATTAAAATATATCCTGTGAAGCTAAGAACATTATTCTTAGATCTATGAGACAAAGTCTCTTAAAAGAGAATTTAATTTTCAATGCATAATGCTGCATAAAAGAGCCTTAGCGCTCCGTATTAAAAAGCGCTTCAGCGCATCGAAACTAGCGCACAGCGCTGCATAAAAAGAGCCTTAGTGCTCCATATTAAAAAGAAGCATCTCAGCGCTCCTGATCTGGCGTCGAGCGCTCCACATGCTCCTCACGTGTGCGCCATTCAACAGTTAGCGCTCTGCGCTCTTGAACTAGCGCTTTGCGCTCATAAAACTGGCGCAAAGCGCCGAGCGCACACGTGCTCCCCACGTGTGTGCCACTGTACAAGTAGCGCTTGCGTTCATAAGTTAGCGCCCTGCGCTCATAAACTGGCGCAATGTGCCCATTAACTGATGCTAGCGCCAAACGCGACATGTGTCCCTCACGTATGCGCTACCCAGCAGAAGCACACTGTGCTCTTTGATTGGCGCCAAGCGCACCATGTGCTGCGCTGATAGAACATAAATTGTTCTTTAATAAGCCCAGAGCTCTGATGAATGCTCAGCATTCAATAAAAGACAAAATATTGTCAGAATTCAAGTCAATGCTCAGCATTGTTAAAAGGGCCTAGCCCAAATAAATGCTTAACAGCCCAAAATAAATGTTAAAACATTCTAATTTGATTGGACTTAGCCCAAAATTGTCCATAAGTCCTCAAATTCAGATTAACTGAGCTCATATGCTCATAAATCTTTTGATCTTAGTCTCAAATTGGACTACAGATCTCCCAACCAAAATTGGTTCAAGGATACACCTCTTTTCTCCTCTGATATTTGTCGTTGTAATCCTTCAACGTCTTCAGAGAGGTGACGGGTCCCGACAACCATACATCCCATAGACTATGACGTCTTTAAACTGGACTGTGGGATCCTTAAACCCATGAACTATGATGTCCTTAACCTCGGACTGTGGGGTCCTTAAACCCATAGACTATGATGTTCTTAACCTCGGACTGTGGGGTTCTTAAACCCATGGACTATGATGTCCTTAACCTCGGTCTGTGGGGTCTTTAAACCCATGGACTATGATGTCCTTAACATTGGACCACTATGTCCTTAAACTGGTAATCGACCGCAATGTCCATAAACTAAACAATAGAGCTCAAATGCTCTCTTGTTGGATCTAAACGATCCCGTTAAGTTGATCTTAGTCTAAAATTAGACTAACGTATCCTTAACTAATGTTTAAGTTGATCTTAGTCTCAAATGAGATTAACGTATCCTTAAACCCAACCCCCAAACCCAAATCTAAGAAAATACGGATTTGGACTAATCCACGCCCTACGGACGACAATATAAATTAGTCTCCGTATACAATCCACGGCCAACCAAAAAACAAAACAAACACACACGACACGAAGTAGCTATCTGGAGAAGGAGAAAGTGGTTACCGCGATGTGGTAGCGTAATTAACTGCAGGGGCTTGCGCCAGCAGGGAAGAGCGTCCCCACAATCAAAAACCCCTCAAATGAGGGGGAATCTGATGAAATCTGCTACATCGGCCGCATCCGTTTAAACCTTCGATATACGGTGTCATAAATCAACTTGGCATTTTCAGAGAGATGGACGAATAGCACCAATTAGCATCTGACCCCAAATTCAGGCAAGACGAACCTACGCGTTCTCGTCTCCGTGTTCGGCGGAGAAAAATCTTTTCTTATTTTTTTTCCCTTCGTTTTTTTATAATTATTTTTTTTTACTTTTTTCTTTTTTTGAGATTAAGAAAAAGAAATTAACAACCATATAGAAACATTTTTACTTTATTTATTTATTGTTGTAATATTAATTGAAAAAACACACTTGGAGGTATGCATATCTCATAACACATGAACAAACTCCTCATTAACAAGTTTCATGCATAAAATTTTCAATTAATATTACAACAATAAATAAATAAAGTAAAAATGTTTCTATATGGTTGTTAATTTCTTTTTCTTAATCTCCATCTCCATCTCCATCTCCATCTCCAAGTCTATCTCCTTAGTATTACTCCCAAGAACACTAACAGCATAAGCTTCAAAACAAAAAGCAAAAAAACATTTTTTTCATCCTTTCAAAATTAAAGAATGATCCAACTAATCAAAGAATATAATGGATAATTGAAAATCTGCAATCAACTAAAACATGATAAAAGGATAAAACGACTACAGTTCCATAGCATTTGATTTTTTTCTCCCGTGTGGGTGATTTTTTTTTATTTGGGGGGTGGGGGACACTGATTGTTTCTGAAGAAAAAGAATCAAGAGTCTACTGCTTCCTTTTTTTACTCCTCTCCGACAAATATGCTACTGCTACTCCTGCTGCTGCCAGACCCTTTGTAATATCACCTTGACAGGCAAGGGCTTGTGGAAAGACAATGATGATGAATTGTTTCAGTAGAATCAAGATGCCTTTGCTTGGCGAGTGCGTCTGTAGGATCTTCTTAAGTTCAGCCACTAAAAACGTGGAACAAATTTCCGTGCATCCGAAGCTCTTCCAAATTACTTGCATCCATTCTACTATATTGTCAGCTATTGGAGGATTCTCCATGGCACTCTGAAGGGCCGTGACATCCAAACCTATCGCCTTAGCATTGTTGATCAACATACGTAAGAGCCTGATAAAGAATCTATCTGTCGATGCTCCTGTATTAATTTGCAGCTGCAGCAAAAATAAAGAGCACACAAAAGTTACCTTCTGTTAATAAAGGACATCGTTAAAAATCAATTTCGCTGTATATTATAAAAAACATAGCTTACCTCTTCGTAGTCTTTCCCAACAAGCACAAAATCATCCTCGCTAACTTCAGCACCCGAACTATCCGGTTCTATTTTCGTGCATCCTTTCTGATAATAATATTCAATTAATTCTGAGCGGGCATCCCAGGTCGGAGCAGCCATCAGGGAAGTGGCCATATTTTTAATATCGCCTTCCTTCTCTTTGTTGATTATCAGAGAACAGCTACTCTGATCCAATAAAGCATGCAAAAATCGATTCAGAATATACAAAAAGATGTGCATACCCAAAAGTTCCTTGCAAATTGGGAATAGCTCAGATGGAATCTTTTCGCAGTCTTTGTGTGACTAAGAAATCCCTCCACACCTGAAGAATTACTACAAAATCAAAAATTTGATGTAATTTACCAACTCTAAATGCGTGTGTGTGTGAGAGAGAGGCCTAAATTTTATAAGGATCTTCTTGCAGGAGAGAGAGAGAGAGAACCAAAATTTATGGGAGCTTTCTTTAAGTATCAGTATCTAACAATTAAAGAAGAATAAAATTCTAATTTACATACAGATCATTTTATAACTGATAATTATTCACAGTTAGGCAGTTATTCAGTTACAGAAAATAAGTCCCCTTTCTTATCTTTATAAAAATTGCATAATGAACAATCATTTTAATAGTTTCTTACATTTGGACTTAAGCCACAGTTAGGCAGTTAATCAGTTAGGATTTAAGCCAGTGTCCATTACATCTTCAAGCATTTCTTACATTTGGACACAATTCTACCAAATTTTGGAAGAAATTTATAAATAAGTCGAGCCAGCCAAAGAATAAATTAACCAACTCAGAAGGAATAGTAACAGGCCAAAAATATAAGAAGATGGTTGAGAAATAATATATCTGTGCATACCCATAGAATTTCCAAAAATAAATAATATAGCAACATACATGCAAAACAAAGTGATGTTCAGTAATTTGGGTGGTGTCCATAAGGTGGCCATTATTCAACCCAAAATAGAGGTGTGCTTCTGTAGATGAGTTTAAATCAACAATTGTAACACAACTAAAACTCATCAGAGTCAGGATTTTGTAATCATTTGGTACCTCTTAATGCTTCTTCAATCTAAAGGCAACATCGTTTGTTGAGACAGGAAGCCCTTTTGATTTTAAGGTACAGTCAATATATACCTCGAGCCTGCATAAAATCACATGATGTAGCTTAGGTTTCCGTAAGAAAAAAAATACACTAATCTTGCATTATAAAATAACGTCACAGAATTTCAAACATCTGTTAAAAACAAAAAGATGAGCATACCCAACATGAGTAGCTAGCAGGAGTAGCTATGGAAAATAGGCTTGCACTCTATCAAAAAGCTTCATATTACTGTAATTCATCAACACTTCCAAAGCTCCTTTCCACATTCAACAACATTCCCAACTGCTTCTCTTACTTCCATGATTTTAGGTGAACCTGTGCTGGGTGATCCAGGTGCGTTTTTGGAAATGACTGGAGGAAAGGAATTCACAAACTTTCCACGTTCCTGATTCCACTTGATGCAGCCAATACATTGTTGATAACGAACACCATTCTTCATCTGAGCCTACTTATTCTAACTTGAATTGCCTTGTTGAGACTTCCAATTACTCCATTTGATATACATATCAAGGTAATATAAAATTGCATTTTCACCCAAAAATCTCAAACTAATCCTCCTCACAAAAATCATGGGCATGTATGATGCACGCGCGTAACTACAATGATGAACATTACAAAGAAAATGAAAAGAGATAATTACCGCAACATCTGAAATGTATGAGTCGGTATGAGTCAAAATAGATATTTCTTTTACCATCAGATTGGCATTGCCCTTCTTCATTTTGCAATTTTATGTACTTGCTCAGTTGGTTGCACGTCGACCACTCAGGTATCACAGCCAATGATAACACCTTGAACTTCATTTAATCAACTTGATAAACTGTTATAATGTAATGGAGACGCCATGATCTCATTATCGGGTTACAACTTGCATTTTCTAGTGCCCACAACAACTGATACCAGAAATATCAATAGCCAGTTTGCCTTTATGTTCAAAAGGTAAAAGTGCTATGTATTTATCACGGATTTTGACTTTTCAGTTATCCTTTCTACTTAGAACAATAAGTTTCAATCTCCTACACCAACTTTTTATTGAAACAATAAATACTTTGGATTTTGAATCCTTCTTCAGACTGTGTTTCAATCTTTTCGCTTGGACTGGTAACCCATTTTCTCATAACCATAGTTCAAAAATTGGCATCAGTACCACTCAACGATATTTCAAGCAGCTTCATTCTAAGATTTTCCAGCAGAAATAAACATAACGCTAATAAGACGGCCAAGTATCATTCCTAAAGTTTCTTCAGACAATTTAATGGTGATACAGGTTTAACAGGTTATAGCATTCCACTCAGTTCTTCTTGCCATATCTTCCACATACTTGTGTCATTAATGGGCTTTTCAGTAACTCAAAAGGTTAAGAATTTGTTGAGTTCATCAACTTTATAAGGACCTGCATGCTATTGATCGGCATAAACTACAGTACATGCATAAGATGGAAGACAAGGAAAGGGTGAAGTAGGAATCAAATGGGGAATGAGGATATTTTCTACTACTATAAATGAGTAAAACAATAGAGTTCAAATACTAGTGCAAAGTTGAAGGCGAAGTGAGAAATATTTATATGACAGTAAGTTGCTTTCGCGGGGGAGGGGGGAGGGGGGATTGGTGGGAACAGAACAGCTTTATAGATAAGTTTTACTTACACTTCAATAAGTAAGATAAAGAACCCAATTCTGCTCATGATCAATATTTTTGAAGCAGGGATAACTCTTAATAAGTTTAAGCAAACTTTAAGAAGATGGAATGAGTCATAATACATATGTTTTGATCTTTAACAAGACCCTCGACTTGCAAATTGGAATTTCAATATAGCATCTCTGCACCATTAAAACACTGATTTATGAGCATGATGAACAATGTCATAAATTATAAGGCTATAATTAAGCAAATAGATTACATTTTCCCTATACCAACATCCTGTCATGACTTAATTTTATGTATAATAACAGCCACCCTTTATTTCTGAGAAACAAGCTTCGTTCAAATCTGCTTTGTAATACTGCTAATGTTATCTTCCAGGTTCAAGTTTGTCAATATAGAGCCAAACTAGCAATGGCCCCCGCGCAATGCATGGGTACGAATTCCAAAATCCAGAATAATCTGAAGAAAATTTCACAGTAATTTACAAATTTCACGATTTTCGTATATTATAGCAAGAAAAATAATGAAATCTGAAGAAAATGCCCAAGGATTTGAAAGTTAATTTTTTTTATATTTTTCGTATGAAGTTCATAAATATGAGATATTACGACTTATAAATAATACTACAATAAGCCTTGAAATTAATATGATTATTCTTGACTTTGGATTTCGTGCCCGCCGTATTTTTCATATATATTTTCGTATAAAGTCCATAAATATGAAATATTACAACTTACAAATAATACAATAATAAGCTTTGAAATTAATATGATTATTCTTGACTTTGGATTTCGTTCCAATGCATTGTGCGGGACACAGATTAAATAATTTTCAATTTTGTTGCCATGCTAAAACCTGCAAAATGAAAAATTGTGCCGTGCCCTGCTTCCCAAAAACGAGAAACGGAAGCGACAAGCCTGCAACGTATTCATATCGAGAAACACTATTTCTCGACATGAATACGTTAAGCGTCTACATAAGCAATAAAGGAAATTAGAGTCCAAGAATTTTAAAACTTATAAATATCCAACAATATTTATAATAGTCCCAAAAGCGATAACTGAACACAGTTCGAAAATTCAAGAAACTAGAAATGTAAGATAGTCTTGAACAAAAGACATGCTGAAAAGGAAAAAACTAGAGCTCGACCTGACTTGAAAGATATTGACTGTCCTTCTCAGTTGGTACCACCTCATATCTTGCCTCGTCATCCGTCCCAAAATTGTCTAATGACATTTCCAAGAAAAGAAAACATGAAAACAGAAATGCCGTCAGCGAACTAAAGTTCGGTAAGTCCCCATTTTATTAGAAAACAATATTTTTCTATATTAACATTATTTACAATAAACATGATATTTTGGCTATAATTTAGTTATTAATGTTTATAATCTAATAGGTTTAGTATATGATTTCAATCAGTTGGAACAAATGTAACACAATAATAATGCTTGTTTAATTTATAAAAATAGTAATAATAAAGTTTTGTAATTTAGGAATAACCATATGTATCGGGTTGATATTAACATCACCAAAAGGTAATAAGGTACGAAGATTCATGATTATAAAAATATATAAAGCATATTTTATTTTAGAATTATTTTATAATAAATTAGTTTACTAAAGTATCATGTCATACTAACAAGAATATAGTGTAGAATTATTTTTAGTATGCTAATTAAATTATGGTGTATTAATATAATCATTAAACGAAATTAGACACGAAACATGGTATATATAATAATAGGCATGAGAATAACTGTAGACAGTAATAAGTATTGGACATGACAAATAAATAGCATGTGTTAATCAGTGCAATGTAACTAATGTATCACGATATTCAATATTTCAGTACTAGTAACTATAAATATAAGCTCGATTGTGAGAGCTTTATTATGTAATGTACCGCAATGCCACGGAACAACAGCAACACGAGATTCACAAGATATATAATGCAATGTACCGGTTTTCTCCGGTATCACGAGGAACAAGACATGATCCTCCATTACACATAAATACCCCCATTTTCAAGCAACCCCATCCCCATGATATATATATATATATATATATATATATATATATATATATATATATAATGTGCATGTCATATTCACAAGATTCATGAGATTCAAGCTACTCATTAGATTCACGAGATTCAAGATATTCATTAGATTCACGACATTCACGAGATTCAAGATTTACGGATTTATGTCGAGTTCAAGTCAAGCTAATATAATCTAACGCGGGAGTATTCACAAACCTAAGGCTATCATCCAGAGGCAAGGAAACACGGGCCCGCTCATTTAATGGGACTCCAATCACCGCCGGAGTATTCACGGATCCAAAGCTATCATCCTGGAACCAGGAAATACGGGCCCATTCATGAGTTGATCATGGGACTCCTAAGAATACAAGTCAAGTCCTAAATACAATTCTAAGTCTCTATGTATATAGAACAACAGGTAATACTAATTCAATTTCATGCCAGAAATAAGCATAAGTTCGCATGCAGATATCTATAGTTTTGGTTTAGAATTAGAGAATCTTATAAAAGGAATAAATTGTAGTTCAGAGGGTCGTATAAATAACAAGACTGAGTTTGCTTCGATCGGGTTCCTGGTGATAGAGGAACGAAAGATTCTGTAACGCTGAGCAGAGCAGGCCAGTGCAGGTTTCAGAATCTATACACCGATAGTATTTTGCATTTTTGGTAGGTTTTCGTTCATATTCTGCTTTTCCCTGTTAGATATAAAATTAAGCGTTTGCGAGTCATGAACGATTATCAATAAGAAAATCCCGATTACGATCAACGAGTAGAGAGTTATGTCTATTTTACTACAACCGCGTAGATATTTTTTGCTGCAGTCAAGATTCATCACATTTTGTTATAACCCTGTTTTCATAAACTTTTTTCAGATAAATTAATATAGAAATAAAATGTAGCTAACTCTATGTACATGTTTCAGAACTTGAGTTTGCTCAAATTGGAATCCAGAGTTAAGAGATATATCTATTCTAAGGCAAGGGAAAATCAGTTTCAGCATACTAACAAAAACCGATTTGAATTAAAATAACAGATAACAATTAATCCCATATATAATAATCTGGAATATTAAAAAGACATGAACAGTATACATAATTAATAATTTATTATCATGTCGAGAAAATAATATAAGTATTTAGATAATCATATGATATATGCTGATGATATAACTCTTTACAAACCATAACCATCTAATAACAAAAATATAACAAACAAACAAAAATTAGTATGACTTAGTCTAAATAGAATTAAATATACACGTAACATGTAATATGAAAATCACCATACTGATATGTGCACTAACAACCTAACAAAACCGATTGATTGGATAACACCATACGAATCAAATTGATAATAATCTACTTACTAAATGTTTAATATTAAATTCTAACCACTTCTTAAATCCTCATGATATATGTATTGATAATACACCAAAACAGCGTTGTTAATGCATCAATAATGTTAACCATCACCATAAATTAATAAACTTATAAAATTTATCTTTTCCTTACAAATAAGAATTAGGGTTGATGTCTCTTTATAAAAATAAACCCTTTTTTTTATAAAAACTATAACTTTAAACCAAAAATAACAATCCTTTTATTTCAACAATTTAGGGTTTGGTTAAAAATCATTTCTTTTGTTTTAAAATGTAAATTTTGAATATGTAAAAGAAATAAAGATGAGAGAGGAACTTATCATAAGGGGACGATCTAGGATCATTTCTTGACAGGTGAAAGATGCCTCGATTAGATCGAGGCGAGGGGATGGGTCTTCTCCTTTCGTTCGTTTCTCTTCTCATCGGGCTTCTGATCAGAGATGACAAGGAGGGCAGCGGTGTCATGCCCCGCTTCCCAGTAGACGGAAACGGTGACGTGGCAAGCCCGTAACGTATTTACTATGAAATAAATACGTTAAGCATAATTAAGCAATATAACAATGAACAAGAATGACAAGAGTAATAAAAATAAAACAATAAATTTATTTACATTCAACTTTAGATACAACTATCTGAAATAAATGATACAATAAACAAAGCAATGCCTAAACAATGACATACAAAAAGTAAGTGCAGGCTGGAAGGAGCTAGTAATCTGGCTGTGCAGCAAGCTGGTCCAAGTCCTCTTGGTTCGGCTCTATCTCCTCAGAGTCCGGTCCTCCTGACGAACATCCCAAAGAAAGAAACAGAAAGAAATGTCGTCAACGAACTAGCGCTCGGTAAGTCCCAAAAGAAGAAAGAGAAGATAGTATGTAATGTGAAATGAACAGGTAAAGTTGTATACGATCATTCACAGATATAAGATAGTTATCCTAACATAGTTATTTGTAGTTTGATAAGAAATGTATTCATGTATACGAAAGGATTCCATCTTACCCCGTGAAATGTGGTAATATGTGATACAAGTCCCCGTCATAACCCACGAGACAAAGGTACGTGAATTCATGTAGATGTCTTTTAAGTGGCCTCTCATGCCACAATATACGTTCCGTAGAAATTTACCCCTTTATCCCCACGTATTATATTGTATAGATTAAGATTATAGGTATTGGCCGAATCCATAGATATAAAATGTTCAAGTTCATATTCAGAATGTAATTATGTGTTCAAGTAGTCATGTCGAATTCATATCAAGTTATAACTATGGTTCAGTCAAGTCGAGTCAAGTATAAAAGTTTGAATTTGATGTTGAATTCAAGTATTCAGGTTCATGATCTGGTATTCAAGTTCGTGTTTGATTTTGGATTCAGGTTTGAGTTTGAATTTATATTGAGTCAGACACTTGTGAACAGATTTAACTCTTGAATTCGTAGGTTCGGGAGTAATCGGCAACTGCTGCTCATGAACGGCAGGATTTTTGTTTTTTTCGCCATTGATAACTCCGTTAAGTTGTCTAATCTAAATAGGCAAGCACTCACTTTCTCCGGCTCTCTCGGGCTCAAGAGAATTGATCCTGCTCAAACCTATATTTAAACTAGAGTTCTTAAAATATTGTTTTGCATATCTCGAGGGGTTTTATGAAAAATAGTTTAATATAGTTTAAAAAAAAGAACCTCGAGGGTGGTTTGTATTGTTTAGGGTTTTCATGAGCATGTATTTTAATTATTGGGTATTTTAATGATAAATACTTGGCTTTTAAAAGTTTTTGTTATTTTATTGAAAACTAGAATTTTTTGGTAACTTGGTAGTATTTTATTAAAAGTTTAATCTTTCATTTTAAAAATATAATTTCATAATATATTGAAAATACGGATTTATAATTTTTATATAATTTTTTTTTAAAAATAGTTTTATTTAGAAAAGTCGCATTTTTTAATAACCGTATTTTATTTCTTTTCGAGATCGAATACTCCATGAGGAGTTCTGCATCTCGCTCTATCTAAAGAATGTGCGATAATCCACACCATCCAATAGCGGGTCCCTTAACAAAGATTGTAGAGACGTATTTGTCAAGGATTACAAAATACCGCTTTAGATGAAACCCGATTTTTAAAAGATATGGTATTTTATTGTAAAAGTTATCATTTAAACCAACTATATGTATATGTAGACATCGTGCTATGAAACCAAGGTGTGCGTGTGGGATAGGTCGTTATCCCATAAAATTTTCCTAAATGTACTATTTTTTAACAATATATAAAAGAGATGATAATAAAGTACGAGGAATTTTAATGAAAAATTCTTTTATTTGCTTCACATGAAAATTTCGGTTAAACTTGAATCTAAACATTTGTAATTAAAGTTATAATTAGTGTCGTAAAATTAGATTGACCAAAATATAAAGAAAAAGAGAGTTCTAGGTTTTAAAAAGAAAGGTATCGGGAATAACTCCACTTTACCGTTATATGATTTGGAGATGAATTTCGATAAAAAGAAGGAGAATTGGGAGGGACTTACCGTTTGGAAATATCAAGAAAAGGATTATGAAGAAGGAAGAGGGCTTCGTGGCATTGCGGTTGCTCCGGAAATGGCTTCGATCTTCGACGGAACAAGCTTGGTCGCTAACTCCACTTGACTCCACTTGCACTTGGGAACTTTTTGAGAGAATTTTTGCTAGAATTTCAGAATGATGAAAAGCTAAAGCATGGGGTGGTATTTATAGTGAAAAATTAGGGTTTGGGAATTAAAATTTTGGATTAAAAAGTATTAAAAAGATATTGAATGGTGAAATGAAGGGTCTCTGTTTGATTGCAGGGAAATCAAACAATACAGAGAAGTTAAGGGGAGTCAAAGGGGTGTGTGCAAAGCACGGAGCCATTTGTGCTCATCGCAACAGTTGGCGCCGACCCTATGGGCAATTTGCCGGTCGGATTTGAGGCAAATACCTCGAGATTCGTGCAACGTGGGATTTTGGTTGTACACTTCATTGCGCCATTTTGATTTTTCTGAAACTTTTCATTCCCTCATGTATTGCACATGCAACTCTTGGGCTTCCAAAAATTAAAAAGAAAAATCAGAAAAAATAATTATGTCTGATGAGAATCGAACACATAGACCACGTCACAATAGTGCAGGAGCTTTACCAATGAGCTACAAGTTGTTTCTTGCTTTTATTTAACAAAAGTAACTTTTAACTCTTACACAGGCTGTAATACTCTTTTCTGTATATTAACAAGAAAATTTCTGTACAGTGATTTCAGAGTCGTTACAAGCGGAGAAGACTTTTGGACTTACGGTGTTTTTTCAATATACAGCAGAAAGAAAGACAAGGTTTCTGATTGTTTAAAAGATCTAGGTTTTCTTTAAATTTCAAATCGTCAATGAGTATATCAAATCGCAATATCGAATATTAGAAATAAAATCTGAACAAGAATAATGAGATTGACAGCCATCTCGATATTTGTTTTTAAAAAAACCACAAAAAAAAATAAGACTAAAATATTTGGTTTGTTTATTAAAAAAAAATATTGCACTTGGAGGTGTAGCGTTTTTTTTGAAAGACAAATAAAACACATTGCAAGTATTTTTTAAAAAAACATTAACTAAATAAAATTGTAACTAATATATACAATGTTCTGTATAATAGATTTATTCCTATAAAACTGTAACAAATATAAAAACAAATATAATATAAACTAACAAATATCTAAATTTGTATAAAACGTATATAACATTAAAAGCTGTAAAATGTATAATATTAAACTGATAACTATACACAAATGATTGAAAACGTGACAAAAACTCTAAACAGATTTTACTTATGAATATAATATACATTAAATATACTAATTACGTGTACAATTTCATATGATATAACATTAAATTCAAATCTAATCATACTTCAGCTATATGTATTACAATTATTATCTTGGAACTTGTATCTGAATAAACCCCAAATTTTAATTGAATGTATACGCATGAAATGTTAGTACTAAAATAATTTATGCACTATATAAATAGCTGCAAGTATAAAACGTTGGAATGTTTATACCCATATAATACCTAATATTCGAACAAACTTAAGGGATTAAGATTTATTAAATCCCATCAATCCCCTAAAATCCAACACAAAGAAAACAATCAAAACAAGCCTGTCAAAGCAACAAACAAACTAAATAAAATAAATAAATAAATTTTTATTTTTAATTAGAAGAATAACTTTTCTCTTCGTTTAAAATATTAATAAATAATTGGTTATATAAAAATATGACATTAGTTTTAAAACTTAGGGAATTAAAATAAAAACTAAAATATTTCAGTCGGGGTTCGAACCTATGACCTATGGAATATCAATGCTGTGTTATAACCAAGATATATAAGATTAGACCATGTATATAATTTGAACGGAAATAAATATACATACAAGTGTTTCGAAGAAAATAACATTTCTTGAAAAAAGGAAAATACAAGGAATGTATTAAGATTCTGTGGCCGTTACATTCTACCTTTCTTTAAATAATTTCGTCCTCAAAATTACTCAAAGGTCTCCGATTACTGGACAAGGTAGAAATTACACCGTCGTTTATCTCCTTCGCACTCTATCAGTCGATGTAAGAAGGGATACGATAAATTAGGATATGAGATGCTTCCGAATCGAAAGTTCCAAAGCAGGGACAAGGACTACTAGGAGTGATCAAAAAATTTTCAAGAATGTATGCAAGTGATATATTAAGAGGTGCAAGAAAGAAGGACTAAAAGGGATTCAATAAATCCTGATGGAATCGAGAAGATAATAAGAAAAGGTCATGACAGAGATGAAGGGTTCGAACTTACGTTTTTTCTTCGCCGAGAGTTGATCATCAAGAAAGATAAGAAAGGACTCAAAACGGATTCAAGAGAAAATTTAAAAGAACAAGATAAATGATAAGGTCCACGTTGTGTCATGATCGTCAGGAGAGGAAGGAAGAATTCAAGATACTATGATTCAAGAGTGATATCATGGTGCGGTCGTTACAGTATACCCTCCATAAAATAATTTCGTCCCCAAAATTATCTCAAGAAGGAAATTGTAACAGGGTAAAAAAATAGTGTCGTACAAGTTGTCTTCGCGCTTCCAATTGTCACTCTCAAGCAGTGATGCTACGTCCGGAAGAAAGGAATACGATTTGGGACAGAACGAAATGCCAAAAATTGAAAAAGACAAGAGTAATGATAAATTCAAGGAAATAAGTGGAAAATAGAAAATAATGTCAAGGACTGAAATACAAGAAAGGGATCAAGATGGTTTCAAGGAATAAAATTTAAGAAGAGTAATAAATGTTGTCGGACGTTTTAAATCCATTTATTACCTGCTTTTAATGGTCATGCAAAACTGACATGCATGGGCCACTAATAAAACTTATCACGCCTCGCTTCCCAAAAACGAGAAACAGGAGCGACAAGCCCGCAACATATTCATATTGAGAAGCACTATTTCTCGATATGAATACGTTAAGCGTCTATATATGCAGTAAAGGAAATCAGAGTACAAGAATTTTAAAACTTATAAAATATCCAACAACATTTATAATTGTCCCAAAAACGATAACTGAACACAGTTCGAAAATTCAAGAAACGAGAAATGAAATAAGGCCTTGAACAAAATACATGCTTACTGAAAAGGAAAACTAAAGCTCGGCCTGACCTGAAAGATATTGATTGTCCTTCTCGGTTGGTACCACCTCGTACCTAGCCTCATCACCTATTCCAAAGTCGTCTGATGACATTCCTAAGAAAAGAAAACATGAAAACAGGAATACCGCCAGCGAACTAAAGTTCGGTAAGTCCCCATTTTGTTAAAAAATAATATTTTTCTATGTTAACAGTATTTACAATGAAACATGATATTTTGGCTACAATTTAATTATTAATGTTTGTAATCTAATAGGTTTAATACATGGTTTCAATCAGTTGGAATAAATGTAACACAATAATAATGCTTGTTTAATTTATAAAAAATAGTATAAGGTTTTGTAATTTAGGAATAACCATAGGTATAGGGTTAATATTAACATCTTCAAAAGATGACAAGGTACGAAAATTCATGATTATAAAAATATATAAAGTATATTTTATTTTAGAATTATTTGATAATAAATTAGTTTAGTAAAGTATCATGTCATACTAGCAAGAATGTAGTGTAGAATTATTTTTGGTATACTAGTTAAATTATGGTGTATTAATATATTAATATAATCATTAAACGATATTTGACACGAAACATGGTATACATAATAATAGGCATGGGAATAACTGTGAACAGTAAACGGTAATAGGCATTTCAAATAAATAGCATGTATTAATCAGTACAATGTAACTAGTGTATCACGATATTCGATATTTCAATGCTGGTAACTATAAGTATAAGTTCGATTGTGGGAGTTTTATTATATAACCGGGATATTATGTAATGCCACGGAACAACAGCAACACGAGATTCAAGATATATATAATGTAATGTACCGTTTTTCTCCGGTACCATGAGGAACAAGACATGATCCTCCATGACACATAAATACCCCATTTTCGAGCTATCCCATCCCCATGATATATATATATATATATATATATATATATATATATATATATATATATATATATATATATAATGTACATATCATATTCGCAAGATTCATGAGATTCAAGATATTCATTAGATTCACAATATTCACGATATTCAAGATTTACGGATTCATGTCGGGCTCATGTCAAGATAATATAATCTAATACAGGAGTATTTACATACCCAAGGCTATTGTCCAGAGGTAAGGAAACACAGACCCGTTTATGTAATGGGACTCCAAACACCGCCGGAGTATTCACAGACCCAAGGCTATCATCCCGAGGCCAGGAAACACGGGCTCGTTCATGAGTTGGTCATGAGACTTTCCTGAGAATACAGGTCAAGTACTAAATACAATTCTAAGTCTCTATGTATATAGAACAAGCAGGTACTATTAATTCAATTTCATGCCAGAAATAAGCATAAGTTCACATGCGGAAATCTATAGTTTTGGTTTAGAATTAGGGAATCTTATATAAAGAATAAATTGTAGTTCAAAAGGTCGTATAAATAACGAGACTGGGTTTGTCTCGATCGGGTTCCTGGTGAGAGAAGAACGGAAGTTTCTTTAACGCTGCGTAGAACAGACCAGTGTAGATTTCAGAATCCATACACCGAAAGTATTTTGTATTTTTGGTAGGTTTTCGTTCATATTCTGGTTTTCCCTATTAGACATAAAATTAAGCGTATGCGAGTCATGAACGATTATCAATAAGAAATCCCGATTACGATCAACGAGTAGAGAGTTATGCCTATTTTACTATAACCACGTAGATATTTTTTGCTGCAGTCCAGATTCGTCATATTTTGTTAGGACTCTGTTTTCATAAACTTCCGTAACTTTTCAGATAAATGAACATCGGAATAAAATGTAGCTAACTCTATGTAGATGTTCCAGAAACTTGTGTTTGCTTAAATTGGAATCCAGAGTTAAGATATATGTCTATTCTAAGGCAAGAGAAAATCAGTTTCAGTATACTAACAAAAACATATTTGAATTAAAATAACAGATAACAGTTAATCACATATATAATAATCTGAAATATTAAAAAGACATGAACTGTATACATAATTAATAATTTATTATCATGTCGAGAAAATAATATAAGTATTTAGATAATCATATGATATAACACTTAACAAACCATAACTATCTAATAATAAAAATAAAACAAACAAACAAAAATTAGTATGACTTAATCTAAATAGAATTAAATATACACGTAACATGTAATATGAAAATCACCATACTGATAGGTGCACTAACAACAACCTAACAAAGCTGAGTGATTGGATAACACTGTACGAAGCAAATTGATGATAATCTACTTACTAAATGTTTAATATTAAATTCTACCCACTTCTTAAATCCTCATGATATATGTATTGATAATACACCAAAACAACGTTGTTAATGCATCAATAATGTTCCCCATCACCATAAAATAATATACTTATAAAATTTATCTTTTCCTTACAAAAATGAATTAGGGTTGATGTCCCTTTATAAAAATAACCTTATTTTATAAAAACTATAACTTTAAACCAAAAAGAACAATCCTTTTATTTAAAATTTTGGGTTTGGTTAAAAATCATTTTTTTGTTTTAAAATGAAAATTTTAAACATGTAAAAGAAATAAAGATGAGAGAGGAACTTATCATAAAGGGACGATATAGGACTGTTTCTTGACAGGTGAAAGATGTCTCGATTAGATCGAGGCGAGGGGATGGGTCTTCTCTCTTCGTTCGATTCTCTCGTCATCGGACTTTTGATCGGAGATGACAAAGAGGACAGAGGAGAAGAATTTTGGACTTACGACATTTTTTTAATATACGGTAGAAAGAAAGAAAAGGTTTCTAGTTGTTTAAAAGATCTAGGTTTTCTTTAAATTTCAAATCATCAATGAATATATCAAATCGCATTATCGGATATTGGAAATAAAATCTGAACAAGAATAATGAGATTGACAACCGTCTCGATATTTGTTTTTAAAAAAACAAAAATAAAAATAAGACTAAAATATTTGGTTTGTTTTATTAAAAAAATATATTACACTTGGAGGTGTAGCGTTTTTTTTGAAAGACCAATAAAACACATTGGTAGTATTTTTGTAAAATAACTAACTAAATAAAATTGTAACTAATATATAAAATGTTATGTATAATAGATTTATTTCAATAAAACTGTAAAAAATATAAAAACAAATATAATATAAACTAACAAATGTCTAAATTTTTATAAAACATATATAATATAAAAAGCTGTAAAATGTATAATATTAAACTGATAACTATACACAAATGATTGAAAACGTAACAAAAACTCTAAACATGTTTTACTTATGAATATAATGTACATTAAATATACTAATTACGTGTACAATTTCATATGATATAACATTAAAATCAAATCTAATCATACTACAGCTATATGTATTATAATTATTATCTTGGAACTTGTATCTGACTAAAACCCAACTTTAATTGAATATATACAAATGAAATGTTAGTATAAAAATAATTTATGCGCTATATAAACAACTGCATTAATAAAACGTTGGATGTATATACCCACATAATACCTAATATTCGAACAATGTTAAGGGGTTAAGATTTATTAAATCCTATCAATCCCCCAAAATCCAACAAAAAGAAAACGATCAAAACAACAAACAAACAAACTAAAATAAACAAATAAATTTTATTTTTAATTAAAAGAAAACCTTTTCTCTTCCTTTAAAATATTAATAAATATTTGGTTATATAAAAATATAATATTAGTTTTAAAACTTAGGGAATTAAAATAAAAACTAAAATATTTCAATCGGGGTTCGAACCTATGATTTATGGATAGCAATGTTGTGTAATAACCAAGATATATAAGATTGGACCATGCATATAATTTGAATGGAAATAAATATACATACATGTGTTTCGAAGAAAATGATATTTTTCAGGAAAGGAAAATGCAAGGAAAGTACTAAGATTTTGTGGTCGTTACAAATTGAAAGATGAAAAAGTAGAACAAAAAGAAAAAATAGAACTAAGTTCTCAACATGCCAAGAGTATTACCAAAATATCAAGGGACCGGCATTTAATTCTATCCCATTAATATTATTTATATCCTGTGATGGACCTAGAATAAGATCAATTTAAATTTTGAAGTAAATTACGGACCTAACCTAATTTTGGTGAATATTATTTCTATGCTGGAGCATAAAATGGGATTAGTTTACATTTTATAAAAAGTTAGGGACCTAAACCAATTTTTGCACATACAAATTAGCTTAAAATGAGATTAGTTTACATTTTAAAGAAAGTTAGGGGCCTAAAATTATTGAAATTTCGGCACATAGACTAATTTTGTCAGACACCTAAACTAATTTTTGCACATAGATATGAGCTTAGAATGGGATTAGTTTATATTTTATAGAAAGTTAGGGGTCTAAACTAATTTTTGCAAAAAAAAAAATTTTGTAAGAATATTTCCTAAAATATGCTTTGATATAGCTTTTGTATAGATAATATAGACTGGAGATGGACATCTTAAATTAAAATCCCCTAGTGGTAAATGAGGCTTAAGTATGGATTAAAGGCCAAGTAGAAGATTTCATGACTAATGTCCTAAGGTCTCGACGCTGCAACCTTCATTGAAGATGTGATATAACAGGATCAGATATTTTTGGTATGTGTAAAACATGGAAAGGAGATAAAGTGAGGAACATTAGAAAGAAAAAGAATAGATATAATATCATAAGACAGAGAGGAGAGAGTTTCCAGATAGCCAAAACGTACGCATCACCAGAGGTCAAAAATTCACATTCTTTTACCTGCAGTTTAGCATTTCCTTTGGTGACACTTTCACCCTGTATGTTTCAGCCAATGCTAACAACTCGAAATTTGCATCTACTTGTTGTTAATTAGAACTCATCACACTGATTTTCCTCTTCAGGGTTTTCTTTTCCTTGTAGTTTCTTGTGCAGGATAAATGCTATCCTGACTGTTGACAGACAAAAACAGTTCATCCTTTCTATCAAGTATCAACTTCTTGGATCAATTGCATTCAGCCGTCTATGCCCCTCTTTATTTCTATAATGAAAAGTCTGGATTTGAGCTTTTCTAAGAACTCACTTATACCTCAAGGGTATGGTATTGTTGCACAATTTACTGCTTGAATGAGAACAGGTAATCTCTCAAACAGCTGATGTAGCAGAGTGATTTTGTGCTAAGTTACAAGAAAGGTGTCCAATAACATGGACCATCTTAACAATTGAATACAACTCTAAATGCTTAAAGTCTATTACAAGGGAACCAGATCAATTATGATCACCATCTTAACTAAGATTTCCCAGCAGAAACAGAAAATGCATAAGAGATGGCCAAATATTGGTCCTAAAGGTTGTTATGACTCTTTAAGAGTTGACATAACTTTTACAGTTATAATATTCAATTATGTCCTGGCAACTGTATTTTTATGTCGTGAATGAGCAGTTCAGAGTCTCCCAAATGTAACATATTTGTTGGTTTTGGTTGCAATTGGTAAACTTAATGAGGACCTGTATGCTCGTGCCTCACAAATGGATCAACATAAACCATGGTACATACGTAAAGGGAAGACAAGGAAAGGTGAAACAAGAATAAGATGGGCAAAAATGGGACATTGGAACCTGGTAAATACTGTAAAAAGATAGAATTAAGATACTATTGCAATGTTGAGGGTGAAGTGCGAAACATTTTAAGACAGAAAGTTGCTCTCAAGAAAAAGAAGAATGGTAGGAGAAAAACAATTTTGTAAATAAGTTTTACACTGCAGTAAAGTTTACAAGATTTGTTCAAGCCGGGATAACTCTTGGATGATTAGTTTGTAGCAACCCTCAAGACGATGGCAAGAGGCATCTTTCACTTGCTTTGAACTTTAACATCAATCTGAAATTGCAAATTGAAATTTAAATATATTATCTTCAGGACCATAAAAACATATATGTATCAGTATAATAACCAAGTCATAAATTATAATTCTTGGAGCAGATAGATAGCGCATGCACAATATTCTGTCGTGAATTAATTTTGTGCCGTAACTTAGTTGTTGAAGCATGAAAGTAGACCTGTATCACTGTTTCAAAGTACCAAAACAAATGAGAAACAGACTTTGTTGAAACTCGGTCATTTATATAATTAAAGTCATCTTAAGAATCTAGTTTGTTTATTAATCAGTAGAGGTTACTTAGAGCTGAAAATAGAGCCAAACTGGACTGCTAGAGCTGGACAGCCTAGTTTAGATATAGAAACCCCGAGTATAATAAATGAGGGTAAAGCATGCAATTCATGATCGGGTCCTAAATGTCTCACGCCGCGACCTTCATAGAAGAGATATATAACAGGAACACATATTTAGAAATATATAATAAATGCAAGTAGTTATGTACATAAATAACCCTCCCAGCCCTTTGGTTCATAGTTGAACAAAATAATTGCAGACGGTTATTCCATAAAAGTATAGACTTGAGATGTTTCATGTTAACTAAAGTGTCAAACATTGCAATTGGTGATCTAATAGAATAACAACATTAAGAGTCATTGGAACGTCAAGGAAATGTCTCATGTATCAACAAGTCCAAATGCCGGAAAGGGGGAAAAAACCTAAGTGTAACTGGAGCTAAAGTCTGATGGTTTATATCTTGGTTGAAGAATCATCAGAAGAACCGATAGAAGCACAAAGGAGGAACTTAGGGAGAGAAATTACTGTACTCGATCGGCTAAAGATGAATGAGCGATAGGCTTTTATTTTTCAGTTATCAAATTGAGCCCAGTTTTCAGAAAGTGAATATTGTTTTTAGAATCAATGAACTCATCTTATAAATTCAAAATCCGCAAATCATACTTAGAGGTGGATATAGAGCCAAAATAGTAGCAATCAGGGTAAAATATGCGTCGTTTGTCAAGGAAGTAATAGAAATTGCTGCATAACACCATTTCCTGCCAACCAAATCTTCCTTGAGCCAAAAAAATAGATTTTGAGGCAATGCAAGGAGCAAATTTCGACAAACATTATTACTTTGAATAATTAGAAGCATATTCTTGGTGCATCTCTGAATTGTTTTTGACATGACACAAAACATATAGCAATTGATCTATTAGAATCATCATGATAGCATCTAGATCACCGCTTGAGATAAACTCTAGCTTCCAATCTGTGCAGTTCAAGAACTCAACGGAACGTGCCCTATGGAACAGGCTGAAATCCCAGTGGCGCGGCCTCCAAGGTTTGAAAATGAATCTTCCAACCAGCTAAGCCAAAGACTGATAAACCAACAAAGAAGGTCTCCTCGTCCATGCCGGGAGCCGCAATTGGATCGAAGGACACGGCCGGCAAGATCGGGATGTAAAACTGCGGTAAATCTTCTTTGGGTGGCAGCTTATCCAACCCAAACCCAAAGGGGTCGTTAATATTCGCAAATTTCGGAACCTCTTTTGATAAGGCGTCTTCACGGAGGAAACATGCGATAAAGCTCTTAAAGGTGACGCCATGTCCCTCTGACTCTGCGAACAGCTTTTCGAAAATACCCAGGGTCTTGATTAGACTAGGGTACTGATGGCGGACAGCGTTTTCAATCGTCAAGCCGTTAAGCATAGCAGGCACGGTCGCGAATACATACCCATCGGGAGGCAGCAACTCTTCATAGTGTTCTCCCCTGATCGGCAATCCGGAAACCTCGCGGAACTCTTCCAGGGAAATCGAGATCTCACGATCCCATAGCAAGAAAATGTTGGTGGGAAGATTCCATTGATTTAGGAAAACTTTAACTCACCAGACATGGGGGGACTGATAATGAAAGAGAGACGCATACACCTCCTGATAAAGCCCAACCTTCTGCAACCGTGCACGGAGGGCGGAGAGGACATATCAAGCCCAAGGAAGATAGCCGATTGGATGGCGAGGGGTAAGCCCTATCTTATAGACATGTCCCAAGGGTTAGGCTTCACCTTGGCAAATGCGACGCCCCAAGATGTCTATAGCCGGCAAAGGCTGGTTTGGTATCCCAGTTGTCGACGGCTCAAGCCGGCCTGTAGGAGTCCAATCAACCGCCTCCACTGCAAAAGCGGTCTGCAGACGGTCCATCAGCAAGACTGGGCGAAGAGGCTCTGTTGGCACCTCGCAAAAAAAGCTGCGGCGGCCCCGAATGATATACCCATACCAGGTACCCCATAAGAGCAAATTGGTAAGTCTTTGTCATGGGCCCGAATCATCGCCATTGCTTCTTCGTCCGACGGCGATTGTGGAAAAGCAGCATCTGAGCGAGTAAAAGGGAAGTAAGGGAAAGAAGCCATTGGTCCTGAAACAAGGGAAAGAAAAACCTTTAGTGAAGCCCCCCCAAAATATATATATATATATATAACAAAAGAAAACGACAAAATGTCTGTTTTGCAGGACCACTGCCTACAAAACACACGGACCCCACAAAATCAATATGGCGGCTCACTAATGATGAGACAGGGGAATCACTACGAGAATAAAGAAGACCCCCATTAAACAGACATTGGGGTTCAAAAAAATTCTTGGGAAAACAAGTTCTGTTAAGCACTAACAAATTCAAATTTGTGCGAATGAAGGTAAAACCCTATGAAAAGATTTTCAAGAACATCAGGGAATAAAATTCTCGAAGGGTCCCCTTGATCTTTCAGAGCTAAGCTCTTCGCCAGAGGAATTAAATTCCTTTTATATAATGGAATTAAATTCCAAGAACTCATAAAAATATATGCGAAGCAAAATCCGATGCCTCCTCAAAATCAAAGGTGAATGTTCGAGATATGAAAGTTTACTACTCAAAGATCACAGCTTTGGATGCCTAAGAGGATGGGTTTCTGAGGAGAGCAAAGCTCTCACGGTGGATTTAAAATCCAGAAATTGTGTTCAAAAAGGAAAGTTTTCTGATGTACAAAGCGTTACCTAAAAAGGGTTTCTTTTGACAAAGTTTAACTCTGGAATTACAATGACAGAGAACTAAGCTCTGAGAAAGAGAATTAAATTCTCAAAGAAAATAAAGAAGCAAGAAGATGAAAGGAACAGTGGCTGCCTAAGGAACCAAACCCTTGCATGTATAAGATGTGACAAGGACGGTACACCTCGTTCCCCTAGACAATCCAACGGCTGTAAAAGTGACAGCGTTGCACTCATGTGCAAACCACGTGAGAACAACGCTGTGGGGGCATTTGTTTCCTCATGGAAACTGAAAAAAACGATATATAGAAAAGCAACGGGAATAGCCCAAGTGGAGCATCACGTGCCCACACGTGATAGGCGCTGCGCTTAACAAAATTAAGCTAAAACTGGACCTCACGTGTAGACACATGATCTCTATAGACAAAGTATATAAGCGGCTGAATAAAGCGAAAAATTGAACAAAAAGAAGCTCACGTGATAGCACGTGACACCTTTTGGTGGGCTTAATTTGGTGGGGTCATGTGCTACACGTAATAGACTCCTATGCCTGCTGAATCAATAGAAGTAAATTCTAATTAAAAGGGACCAAAAGCCTTATTTGGAAAATATTTCCTTGGACCTTTCTAAACAAGAAAGATTACGCTCCGTAAAACAGAGCGCCGTTGGATTAAAAATCCAATGGTGATTAAAAATCACCAATCTACAGAAAATTCTGTGCGAAGAAATATCTTCCTAAACTTGTTAAGAACAACAAAAGAAATAACTTTTGTAAAACGGAAGTCCTTGGATTAAAAACCCAACGATGAAGAAAATTCACCAATTGATCTAAAAGATCATTTTGGTTGATTAAAATCTCTCAATGAGAAATTTTCTAAACAAAATTGATTCCCTTCTTTCTCCTATAAATAAGAGCAAAGAAACATAAAAGAGGGGGGGTCAAGTTTTGAGAATAAAAAAGAAAAAGAGAGAAGTTTTCAGGTTCTTAGAAGAGAAAGAAACAGAAAGAAAAAACCCGAGGTAGGAGAAGGAACAAAACACAGAGAATATCTCATTTCTTTCATCTCCATAAGAGATTAACTCTTCTAATAAGAACTTAGTTCCTTACTTTGGTTGAGATCTGCAAAAGCAGATTTTCTCACAAGTTGAGAATTTAATTCTCATCGGGAAGATTTTGCTATGCAGATTCAAAACCTATAGGGAAATCTAAGTTCAAAGAATATGATTCTCCCATAAAAGTATATAGGAATTTGATTCCTAGGAATTTAATTCCTATGATAAAACAAGGGTTTAACCTTTCATATGAGAACTTAGCTCTCCCTTATGGTAAAGGATCTGCAGAAGTAGATCTCCTCACTAGTTGAGAATTTAATTCTCATCGGGAAGATTCTGTCATACAGATCCCAAACCTAAGAGAAAAAAACTAAGTCTTAAGAATTCAATTCTTACAAAATAGTGGACTTGAAAGTCTCGAAACTCAGGATCTCCATGCAAGTAAAAGGATTGGCACCCAACGTGCTAACAGCCGATCACGTGCTCCCACGTGAGCGTCTTTGATAAACAAAAGAGAATAGTCGAGATTGGCTCACGTCATCACACGTGACCCCATAGCAGTGCTTAGCACTTACAAAGAAAAATGGGAATAAATCAAATGCAGTTTCCATTTTTTTAGGGCGCCTCACGTGATCCTACGTGACCCAACAGCGTCTGGCGCTCAGAAAAGAACAAAAGAATAAACCCAAAGAAGCAGCGCCTCAAATTCTTGAAGTTTAACACTGTCTCAAGCGCCTCACGTGACCCCATGTGAGCGCCTCTGAATTTTAGTATTTAACACTCTTGCGAACACTTCATGTGGGAGCACGTGAATGCTGAATATATACTAGTGTTGAGCACTATGAAAGGCTAATATTAGCCAGACTCGGACCAAATCTTCCAAGGACCATCAATTGAGCCATCATGCTCAGGGTCTCCAAAACCGATCTCAGTCCTAAAGATAGCTAATGAGATCCCAATAAATGACATCTAAACTGATGTTCATCCCATTCCCCCAAATCGGGACATTGGTTCAAGAGTACATCTCTCCACACCTCTGATACATGTCGTTGTAATTCTTTAACGTCTTCAGAGAGGTGGAGGGTTCTAATAACCAATAATTTTTTGCGCATCCCCAAACTGATTAAATCAGAACCCCACAGACTATGACTTCTTCAAACCATATGGACTATGATGTCCTCACAGACTATGATGTCTTTAAACCATACGGACTATGAGGTCCTTAAACTCATGGACTATGATGTCCTTAAACTTTATGGACTATGAGGTCCTTAAACTCATGGACTACATGTCCTTAAACCCAATGGACCGCAACGTCCCTAAACTAAGACGATCGAGCCCAAATACTCTGTCATTGGATCTAAATGATCCTAAAACCCCGTTGACTAGATCTTAGTTTAAAATTAGACTAACGTATCCTTAACAAACGTTTAAGTTGATCTTAATCTCTAAGATATTAACGAGCCTTAAACCAAACCAAACCCAAATCTAAGAAGATACGGATTTTGAATAATCCACGCCCTATGGGCGACAACATAAATTAGTCTCCGTATACAATCCACGGGCAACTAAAAATAAAACAAACACATACAATACGAAGTGACCATCTGGAGAAGGAGAAAGTGGTTACCGCAATGCGGTAGCGTAATTAACTGCAAGGGCTTGCGCCTGCAAGGAAGAGCGTCCCCACAATCAAAAACCCCTCACAATGAGGGGGAATCTGACGAAATCTGCTACAACGGCCGCATCCGTCTACACCTTCGATATACTGTGCCATAAATCAACTTGGTATCTTCGGAGAGGTGGACGGATAAAACCAAATAGCATCTGCCCCCTAATTGATTCTGCCTTTGGCTTTGTTCCCTTTATTTTGAGGGTCACGTGGGAGCACATGAGGCATTGCCTCCAAGTTTTTCTTTCTCATTTT
Organism: Agapanthus africanus; assembly: GCA_030015575.1. Lineage (NCBI taxonomy): Eukaryota > Viridiplantae > Streptophyta > Magnoliopsida > Asparagales > Amaryllidaceae > Agapanthus > Agapanthus africanus. The sequence goes on from JASDDO010000016.1 coordinate 413,460,430, forward strand.
GAGGAATCTGTTTTAGGGGTCACGTGGGGGCACGTGACCTAGTCTTGTTCTTTCTTTTTTGATCATTAAGGATAGGGGTCACGTGTCACCACATGACCAATATCTTTTATGTGAATGGAGAGCTTTAAGTCTTTTGTTTTAAGAATTAGATTCTCTGTAGGGTTAAACCCTAATTCTGTTTTTAGAGGAATTCCTATGTATGTGGAAGAATTAAATTCTTATGTAGGGTTAAACCCTAATTTCATTCGGGGGAATTGAATTCCTATGAATTTGGGAGAATTAAATTCTCATGTAGGGTTAAACCCTGGTTTCATTTGGAGGAATTAAATTCATATGAATTTGGGAGAATTAAATTCTTTAAACTCAATTCTTTCTCTAAGTTTTGGATCTGCATGGCAGAATCTTCCCGATGAGAATTAAATTCTCAACTTGTGGGGAGATTTGCTTCTGCAGATCTTTAACCAAAGGAAGAACTAAGTTCTTATTCAGAAGAGTTAAATTCTTAGATTGAGAATTAAATTCTCTTTTTGTTTTATGGAGCTTAGATCCCTTTCCCCTTTCTCACCTAGGTTTTTTTTCTTGAGAATTAAATTCTCCTTTCTTTTTTCTCTCTATTGTTGTTTTTTCTCCGAAAATCCAAGATTCCAAAGATCCTTCTCTTCTCTTCTTGGCTCCTATTTATAGGAGAAAGAAAAGAATCGGTTTGTTTAGTCAATCTTTCATTGAAAGATTTTGGTTATTTCTGTAACTAACATGATCTTTTAGATCACCCAGTGAATTTTATTCACCATTAGATTTTTAATCCAAAAGATATTCTGTCTGTTATTCTTGGTAAATTTCAGGGAAATCTTTCCATAAATTGGTGATTTTTAATTACCATTGGATTTTTAATCGAACGGTGCTCCATTTTACAGAGCACCATTTTTTTTGTTTGGAAAGATTTAAAGAAATATTTTTCCAGTTAGGGTTTTTGATTTCCCTCTCAATTAGAATTTAATTCTATTAGTTCAGAAGGCTTAAAGCCTATCACGTGTTAGCACGTGATCCCACTGTTTGATCATTTAAATAGAATTTAATTCTATTAATTAAAGAGTTTAGGAACCCATCACGTATTGACACGTGATCCCCTTTGATTATCATTTTAGCCAGAATTTAATTCTGTTGTTTTTAAAGAACTAAGGAATCATCACGTGTCAGCACGTGACCCTTGGTCACGTGTAAGCACGTGATGCCCCATTGGGGTTTTTCCTTATTGTTTTATTGTATCTTTTAATCCTTTTTAGTGGGTTTAAAGGCCCATCACGTTTTGGCACGTGACTCCACGGATTAATTATTTCCAATTATTTATTTTATTCAGTGCCTACAGGCTTTGCCTGTAAATGGTCACGTGTCATGCACGTGATGCCCGGTCACTTGTAGGCACGTGATGCCTCATAACTTTTGATCCCGGATGAATTATGAGGCCCATAATATATCAAATCGAAGGATTTTTCTAGACGCTTTCAATACCATCAGAATTTAGCTATTTCTCATTCATGGGTTTGTCAAAATACAGCCCGGAAAATATTGGTTCATATTTTCTTAAACGTATCGCTGACATTTGATACCTTGGGCTCTTTTGCGCAGAAAATTTTTTGGCGGAAACAAATGCCCCCACTACTTTGCCCACGTAAGTATATACGTGGGTGAAGTAGTGCATAGTAATTCATAGCGTGTGACCAGTTTCGGGTTGGTATATAATTTTCACAATCTTGATCTGAGAAGATAACGAGCGGACACAAGCGTCGTCAATTATCATTGACTCAAATCTCGACTCTTAAGGGATATAGTTCCAAACCTTCAGCTCCATGAGCTGCACCCCTCTATTTCTTTATGTTTTGCTCTGGCGTAAAGTAGTTTATATGCTCATGAGTAACTTCTCTATTTCAGTGGCGTGTAGCTTTGGCAAGTGTGGCCCATAGATGGTAGATAACAGTTCATCTTGAACTCTTTATAAGGTAGCGATGACTTAGGAAACAGGGTTAGGATCTGTCGCCTAAGACTTTTCAACTTTATGAGCCGTGAGGGTCTAATAAAGTCTTTTCTCCCTGCGAGTCGTGAAGATCTCGTATGTGTCTTTTCTCCTTAGGAGTCGTGAGAATTCCTAAGTGTGTTCTCTTGAGAGTCGTAAGGATATCACAAGAGAATTTTCTTCCTTACAAGTCGAGAGGACTCGTAAGTGATTGATGAGTTGACCTACTCCCGAGTCAAGGCATTGCTTCAATAGGGAGGTCGAGGTTGACTTTGGTTTGTCTGTGCACCGCCGAGTCATGGAACTGGGAACTTTGTCGCGGCTCCGCTTTGGTGACGTCGTATATTCCTGCAAAGATACTGATTTCTCTGTGGGTCGGCGCGAATCGAGATATTCTCGTCAAGCACGCTGATTTCCCTGATCGAGGTTTTTGCCAAGGACACAGATTTCCTCGGAGTTGAGACGAATCGAGGTATTCCTGCAAAGACGCTGATTTCTCTGTGGGTCGATGCGAATCGAGGTGCTCTCGTCAAGAACGCTGATTTCCCTGAATCGAGGTATTTGCCAAGGACGCTAATTTCCTCGGAGTTGAGACGAATCGAGATATTTCTGCAAAAACACTGATTTCCTTGCGGGTCGACACGAATCGAGAAGTTCTCGCAAGAATGTCCTAACGTCACAGTTAACCTCTGCTTTTTACGACAGAGGTCCGTTAGGATCTGTGGTACTAGGGTTTTACTCGTCGTACCGTCGCGTTGGCTGATGTATCCCTCGATAGGCAATCTTGCTGTTCGAGTAGTCTTGCGACTGTCGTGTCTCTGATCCCTTCGGGGGCTGGACAAGAGTCTTCAAGCAATCTTTCTAGGCAGTTTAACCGTCGGAAGAGCAAGCGCTAGGAATTTTTCCATGCCTCTTTTTACTTGAGGTTGGGCTCATTCTTGGGGAGCCTCGATGAGTCATAACCACTCTGCGCTGGTGTAGGATGATCTCCGATAGTCTTTCAGGTTTTATATGAGTTTCCGTCAAGACCCTAAAACTAGGAATTTGGCCTTTGCTTTATTTAATGGCATCGTGTCTGCTGTATCGAGACGAATGCCGCGGTTGTCTCTAAGTTATTGGTGAACCGTCGAGGTTTGGAACTAGGGATTTTGTCGTAGCTCCGTTGTTTGATTGTCGCGTCTGAATCCTGCTGGAGGAAGAATGTTGTAGTGACATCTCGTCTGCTGTATCGAGACAAACATCGAGATGGTGACCACTCCGCGCTAGCATGGGATGATCTCCGATAGTCTTTCAGGTTTTATATGAGTTGCCGTCAAGATCCTGAAGCAAGGAATTTGGCTTTCGCTTCGTTTGCTTTGGCGTGTCCGAATTCTGTTGGAGGAAGGACGCTGTAGTGACATCTCGTCTGCTGTATCGAGACGAACATCGAGGTGGTGACCACTCCGCGCTGGTGTGGGATGATCTCCGATAGTCTTTCAGGTTTTATATGAGTTGCCGTCAAGACCCTGAAGCTAGGAATTTGGCTTTCGCTTCGTTTGCTTTGGCATGTCTGAATCCTGTTGGAGGAAGGACGCTGTAGTGACATCTCATTTGCTGTATCGAGACGAACGTCGAGGTGGTGACCACTCCGCGCCGGTATGGGATGATCTCCGATAGTCTTTCAGGTTTTATATGAGTTGCCGTCAAGACCCTGAAGCTAGGAATATTTCCTTTGCTTCGTTTGTTGGCATTGCGTCTGCTGTATCGAGACGAATGTTGCGGTTGTCTCTAGGTTGCTGGTGAACCGTCGAAGTTTGGAACTAGGGATTTCGTCATGGCTCCGTTAGGTGATGTTGCGTCTGAGTCCTGCTGGAGGAAAAACGCCGTTGTTGACATTGTGTCTGGTGTAACGAGACAAATGCTGAGGTGGAGTTGGGATTTTGCCGTCATTCCGCTTTGTTTCGACCATGAGGTCTTTCGTTGACGTTGCATCTGCATCCTACTGGACTGCGAAGGAACGCCGTTGTTGACATTGCGCCTGGTGTAACGAGACGAATGCTGGGATGGAGTTTGGATTTTGCCGTCACTCCGCTTTGTTTTGACCGTGAGGTCTTTCGTTGACGTTGCATCTGCATCTCGCTGGACTGCGAAGGAACGTCGTTGTTGACATTGCGTCTGGTGTAACGAGACGAATGCTGAAGTGGAGTTGGGATTTTGCCGTCACTCCGCTTTGTTTCGACCATGAGGTCTTTCGTTGACATTGCATCTGCATCCTGCTGGACTGCGAAGGAACGCCGTTGTGGGTCTCTAGGCTGTAGATGTGGCCATCGAGACTTGGCTTTCTTTTTTATGGAGTCTAGGGGGAAGGTATGGTTCCCTCTTTGTTTGTGCTCCTGGATTGTATACAGGGATTGATGTGATTTCATCTGTAGGGCAAAAAGTTTTATTTTATATATTTTTCTTTCCGCGATGCTCTATCATTTCAGCTTCTCGTATCGCGAAAGTCGCGATTGCCCAATCATTTCGGCTATTTTTTCACGGTGCCCAATCATTTCAGTTATTTTCTTGTTACTCGCTGCTTTTTATTGCGAGTTGCCCAACCATTTCGGCTATTTTGCATGCATACAGTTTTACTTGCTGATTTTATTTGCAAGTTGCCCCATCATTTCGACTATTTCGTATGCATTTGTGGCTCGCTAGATTTTTGCTGCGAATTTTGGGATTTGACACCGATTTCGGCATCAACATCGCTACAACTGGAATATTGCCAGGAGCGAATCATTATTTGCCTCTGTCGATGTCGAACAAAGGTGGCTTAACAAACAGGGTTAAGATCTTGTCGACTAAGGCTTTTGACTTCATGAGCCATAAGGGTCTCATAAAGGTATTTCTCCCTACGAGTCATGAGGATCTCGTATGTGCATTTTCTCCTTAGGAATCGTGAGGATTCCTAAGTGTATGTGTTCTCTTATAAATCGTAAAGATCTTACAAGAGTGTTTTCTCCTTATAAGTCGAGAGGACTTACAAGGGTTGTCCATTGTGAGAACACATCCCTAGTCTCTGGTGGGACTTTATTAGGGAAATGTTTATTCGCGCCCGTAGATTGTATACAAGGGTCGATATCGATACGCTTGTAGAGCAATGCTGGAGATTGTGATGGCTTAAGAACAGGTTCAGATCCCTGTAGCTTAAGGCTTTCGAATCTTATGAGCCGTGAGGATCTCATAAGAGGGTTCTCCTTACGAGTCGAAGGATCTCGTAAGTGTAATTTCTCCCTAGGAATCGTGAGGATTCCTGAGTGTGTTTCTCCCTTGTGAGTTGTAAGGATCTCACGCAGGTTGTTTCTCTTTACAGGGTCGAGAGGACCTTGCAAGTATCTTTTAACGAGCTTGCGCCCTTTCGGGTTTTCACAAAACTCGCCGGTAGCCCTGCTGCTTTTACTCACGAAGCCCTTTCGGGTTTTCATCCGTACCCATTTTGCTTATGGGCATACCGTTCTCTTTTTTTTAATTTTTTTGTGTCAGCCTTGGGATGCTGCGGTCCATAGTAGTTTATCGACGTCTCGGTCAACAGCCAGTTTTAGGACATAGCGGTCCATCGTTAGTTTAACGACGTTTCGGTCCGTCCCAAGTTTTAGGACATTGCGATCCATTGTTAGTTTAAGGACGTTCCGGTCCGTTAGTTTTAGGACATTTCGGTCCGTTAGTTTACGGAATTTTTGGTCCGTGGGGCTTTCTCTATGAATGAGCACGATGCCCCCGGCATGTCCACCTTTTTAGGGGCATGAGCTTGTGGCGGGTTCACCTTCCAGTTTTTGGATAATGCGAACTTGCCTAGTTGGTATTGGTCCTCAATCCAGCCTTTGAAGACGAAGCAATCTTCGATTGGATGGCTTATTGCTTGGTGGTAAGGGCGGTAATTAGGATTGTTGATATCGCCTGGCTGCAACGAACGTTTTGGATCCGGCAGATTGATGAGTATATTGTGCACTGCCAGCTCGAACAGTCTCCTCGTTTTATCCCGGGGAAACGAGTAAGGATGTCCCAGTCTCTCCTCGAGGGATGGGCGTGGACGTATGTTGTTTTGGCGAACAACCAACTTTAAGTTGCTCAGCTGTTGTTGAGTATTGGCGATGAAAGTTGCTTTTCCTTTCCCTTTTTCATTTCGAGAGTCCATCTTTGGAGGAGATAGTCTATGACCCATCTGATCCATTTGGGCCAGCTTGTCGATCAAGGCTCGGAAAGTAGTTGGCTTGAAGAACATCATGAATTGCGAAATGGTCGCTTGAGGGTCGAGAGTACCCACGAACATGCCTACCGCGGGTGCTTCTTCGATGCGCTGCTTGCACTTCGACCATAAGTTTCGCCATCGTATTACATATTGAACCTATGTTTCGCCTGACTTTACCCTGGCATTAATCAACGCGGTGATCGGGGTGCGCTCGCTAGCGCTTGTGAATCTCTGTGTAAACAGCAGCTCCATCTCTGCAAATGTTTTGACAGAGTCATTCAGAAGTTCAGAGTACCACTCGAACGCCGTCTCCGACAAGCTGCCGATAAATTGGCGGAGCAGAAGTTTGTCGTCGCCTCCAGTGTTGCCGCATAAGGCCCTGAACTGAGCGACGTGCTGGTGGGGATTTCCCGTCCCTTTATATATATGGAATTTAGGGATCGTATATCCCGGCGGGTACCTTATTTGGTCATGTTTCCCTCCGAATGACGGCCAAAACGACGTAGGGACGTCTTGCCTGAGATTCGGGGCAGATACTATTTGGTTTTATCCGTCTACCTCTCCGAAGATGCCAAATTGATTTATGGCACCGTGTATCGGAGGTTTATAGACGGATGCGGCCGATGTAGCAGACTTCGTCAGTTCCCCCTCGCTTGAGGGGTTTTTGATTATGGGGACGCTCTTCCCTGCAGGCGCAAGCCCCTGCAGTTAATTACGCTACCGCATCGCGGTAACAACTTTCTCCTTCTCCAGATGTTCACTTCGTGTCGTGGGTGTTTGTTTTGTTTGTGGTTGCCCGTGGATTGTATACGGAGACTAATTTATGTCGTCGCCCGTAGGACGTGGATTAGTCCAAATCCGTATTTTCTTAGATTTGGGTTTGGGGTTTTGGTTTGAGGATACGTTAGCCATATTTGAGGCTAAAATCAATTCAAATGTTTTTTAAGGATACGTTAGTCCAATTTGAGACTAAGATCGACTTAACTGGATCGTTTAGATCCGACAAAAAAGCATTTGGGCTCTATTGTTCCAGTTTAGGGACATAGTGGTCCATTGAATGTATGGCCGTCGGGACCCGTCACCTCTCTGACGACGTTGAAGGATTACAACGACAGATGTCAGAGGAGTTCAGAGATGTACCCTTGAACCGGATGTAAATTGATTTAAGAGAGCAGTCGTGCTCAGTCAATTTTAATTTGAGGACTTATGGCCATGATTGGGTTAAGTCCAGTTGAAAATGTTCAACATTTTATTTATCATTGGCCTATTAGGCCTTTGCTTGGGCTCTGCCTTTTATTAATGCATAGCATTGGGCTTTTAATTAAATGCACAGCATTTGTTTTGGTCTAACATACCTCTGTTTGGGCTCTGCCCTTTTTAAAATAATGCATGGCATTTTTATTAGGCCTGTTAGCCCTTTTAATTGGACTCTGTCCCTCTTTAAATAATGCAGAGCATTAATGATCTGACAGCGCACCACGTGGCCTGTCAGGCGCTCTGCGCCAATTAATGAGCGCAAGCGCATGTGGAGGTAACGCGTGTCACGCTCTGATAAGCGCAAGCGCAGTGCGCTGCGCCATTGCGCTGCTGACACGTGGGACGCTCTGGTGAGCGCAAGCGCGGTGCGCTGCGCCACTGCGCTATTGCGCTGCTGACACGTGGCGCGCTCTGGTGCAGTGTGCCAATTTATGAGAGCAGTGCTCTGTTTTAGAAGCGCACGGCGCGATTTGTTCTGGGGCTGACACGTGGCGCTCCCTGATGGCTTGCGCCAATCCAAAGAGCGCAACAGTGCAAACTCAAAAGTGCAAGGCACTATTTAAAATTTGGCTTAAAGAAAACAAGTTTTTGTTTCTTTTTTCCAGAGGGGTTTTACCTCAAATTTTCAAGAACCATTGGTTCATAAAAAGGCAATACCTTTATTCAGAAGTAAATTACTTCTTTTTTAATATTATTATTATTTTATTGAAGATCTTTAATCTTGTTCTTAGATCATTGATCTTTTTTAGAAGAAGTTCTTCTTTTTTTCTCAAAGGATTTTATCTTTTTTTCTTTTCTCTGAGCTCTTCTCAAAAAATTTTTAGAGGAGTTCTGAATATCTCTCTGTGTTTCTGTGTGTTTTAGACTTAGAGTCTAGGGGCCTTTTTATAGGGCCAATTGATTTGTTAAATCAGTTAAAAAGATCTTTCTCTAAGTGATTTAGGGAATTTTCCCCACCGTTGGATCTTTTGATCCAAGGGCTTCCGTTTTACAGAAGAGAATCTTATTGTTTTAATAAGATCAGAAAGATCTTTCTAGAATTTTAATTCTGTCTTGGTGCTGGCACAGTTGGCGCAAGCGCACCTGCGCTTGACACATGTCGCGCAGAGCGCAACGCAGAGCGCAGCGCAACTGCGCTGCCACGTGTCGCGCAGCGCAGAGCGCTAGCGCAACTGCGCTGCCACGTGTCGCGCAGCGCAGAACGCAGATCATCTGAAGCGTTGCTTCTTTTATTTTTATTTAAATAGAGTCTTGCTCTGATTGGGTGCGCTGCCTTGGGCGCTGCACTGGCGTGTCAGCGTTTGACACGTGGCGCGTTGCGCGCAGCGCAAGAAATCTGAAGCGTTACTTCAATTTTTGAATTTTTGAAATTCAAACAGAGCTTTGCTCTGATTGGGGAAACAAATGCCCCACACCGTTGCGCTCACGTGACGCACATGTGAGTGCAACGGTGGCAAGATCCCTACCGTCAGATCAACTCAGGAGTTGAAGGGGCGCAAGCGCCTATAAATAGGACCCTTGGTCCTCAACAGATGTTCACCATCTTCAAGAATTTTAATTTTCAGAGCCTTACTCTTGCTTTTAAGAACTTCAGAGTCTTGCTCTCGTTTTTCAAGAACTTAAGAGTTAAACTCTAGAAAACTTTTTTAGGTAAAAATTTTAATTTAAATTAAATTAAATTAATTTCAATTGACAGAGCCTTGCTCTTATAGATCTTTGATCTAAAGAAAACCCCTTTGGGGCTTCACCAACAGAGCCTTGCTCTCAAGAATCCATAGATCTAAAGAGATCTTGTTTCAGGGTTTTTAACCCATGAATCAGAGCTTTGCTCATGGACAAAATATAGATCTTTTTTATCTAAAGATGAGGAACTCTTAAGAGTTTTCTTGGATCTTCAAGATCCCAAATTTTAATTTCTTAAGAATTAATTCTCCTTTGATGGATTTTTCCATCATTATCACAGAGCTAGGCTCTTTTGATCTTTTGAGGAATTTTCTTCCCCTGAGACCAGAGTTTGACAAGTGTCACTCTGTGACAGAGTTTTGCTCTGAAAGAGGAGATTTTCTCTTTGTCTCTAGGGATTTCTCATTAATGAGAATATTCTTTTTGGAAATCTCCTCATTAATTGATAGTCTCATCCAATGATGGGGCTGTCTTAATAACTGATGCATTGTCATCTAGATTTTGTGGGTCCCCCTTTGGTCCTCTTTCCACTACATTGCAGTGTGGCAAAACTTTTAAAGTTCCGAGCGACGGAAATTAAAATTATAGCACTGACGGTTGACTTTTGTCCTCCTTCTTTTTGCAGGCAACATGTCTTTCGATACCTCATTCCCATTCGTTCGTTCGGAGGGAGGATTCCCCGGAGCACCCGTAGACCGGGATGTCTTAGCTTTGATCAGAGACCACGATCCGGAACATAAGAATTTTCACCTTTGGGGGTCGTGGTACAATCAAATTATCAGGGGTCGACAGAGCTTTTCATGCGCAGTACCATCAGAGCCCATAATGGCGATCCATTATGCAAACCCACTCCTGGTGAAGTATGCCGTGGAGATGGTCGATTGGCCTTCTCCATCCTGCTATAGATGCAATTCCGGTTCAGCCTCCCATGGTTTTGGATATCCTGGGACGCCGTATTTGTCAGGGCGAGGCGCGTCCCTGGGGGCAACTATATAATATAGGTCTGATCCCCCGTCATCCGATCGGTTATCTGCCATGGGCTCGCTACATTTTGTCAGCGAAGAAGTCGCAGTTGATGAGGCTCGGGTTGTACACCGCTGTTTATGTTTCTCTCTTCTAATATCCCACGCTTCCCACCTGGTGGGTTAAGGCCTTTTTGGAGCAGTGGAACATCCCTACTCACACTTTCCTCACACTGGACCGGGAAGTGTCGATTTCTTTAGAGGAGTTCACAGAAGTTTCCGGTTTACCAGTCATAGGGGAGCATTATGAGGAGCTGCTTCCTACGGACGAATATGTCTTTGGTGCTAAGCCAGCGATAATGGGCCTCACTCCGGAGAATGCTGTTCAACATCAGTTTCCAAGTTTGATCAAAGTGTTGAATATCTACAAGGGCCTTTTTATCGAATCAGGGAGCCGCGGGGTCAGTTTCGAGGATTTCATCGCTCGCTTCCTTCACCCAAACGTCCTCTCGGCGGAAGCTGCTAAGTTCGCCACGCTTGATGACCCTTTCGGTTTAGGTTTGGACAACCTGCCAGCGAAGGAGGTAGACCAAAAGAGTTTTTTCCTTCATGACTCCCTGGTTGTCCCTTTTCCGGGGGTTGCAGCCCGTGGGATGGATGAGGAAGCGTTCTTCTTAGGATTTCTTAGGCTATGGCTGAGTTGGTTTGCGCTCCCGATGCATCTTCGCCGTATGAGGCCCTCTGTCTTTTACCCAGCTCACCGGATGACCATTGGGGTAAAAGTGGCCGTCGGGATCGCCGGCTTGGCACACCTGTATCACGGCCTTAGTCAAGCGGCGGATGCTAATGAACTTGGAGTACCGCACGTGATCTTCCCGATGCATTACTTCATATCATGGCTTGAGCTACATACACTGGGCGTCTTTGGTATGCACAAAAGGCCTTCGTTCTACGACAGATGCAGCTTCCCTCGAATTATGCGATTGATCGGCGCCTCAATTGCAACTCCGTCGCCACGGAATGCCAGAGGTTTGCTCCTTCGTCCCCGCACAGTTGGAGACGGGATGTCCTTCACTGACAAAGTGTTGACCATTGGAAAGGCGTCTACTACCACAGTGTGGCCATTGCAAGACGTTTTCAAAGATGGGGCCTCAGTTCTGACAGCCCGGGAGACCCTCCATTTATATTCCATCAGACCGGATTTCCTCGTGTTTAGGCAAAATGATTCGGCGCTTTTCATGAGATACAATCCGCATCGTTTTGCCCAGCAACTGAGCTACAATCAAGGGGTGCCGTTGGAGGCTTTCTTGCTGGAACCTGCTGCCACTGAAGAAAGGATGCGGAGCACGCTGCATCACTTCATGCGTCTGAATACAGGCTCTCATTTTTTCATCAGCGAGCCGGCTTGCGCCCCACAAATCCTTAATACATATACGGCGTGGTACCAGCATTCGACGGGCGCCGTTATCAAGGAAGAAAGGCGATTGTTGGTTGATCATAAGGGTGTGCCTCCCGACAGCGACCGCAAAGCTCCCCTGGTGCCAAGGACCCTCGTAGTCCCTCCGCTGAGAGATGCTGGAGCCGAACCACCGCGCGTGTTGAGTCCTCCGCGCGGATTACTCGTGCTACCGCGGACGTGCCACCAGCGCCCCGTGCTCCAGTGGAGACGGTGAATGTGGTCTCGCCGGAGTCCGGCGTGGGCGAGGACATCGGGACCCGCCGCCCAAAGGTGCCTGCAAAGCGCAGGTCGATCTTGGGTGCACCCGGGGCCCGCGCGCAAAAGAGGAAGAAGAAGTCTGTTCTTTCTCTGGATGCCGTCCTCGGCTTAGAGCCTCAGGCCCCTGTCACCGAAGGCTTAAGCGAGTACGAGAGCAACGAAGGTTTCTTCGTGGATCCAGCAGACACCGATATGGCGGCCGCCATTACGGCTTCTGAGCGAGCAGCCAGACTCGAAGCGTGGTTGGCTAAACTCGCTCAAGCAGGTAATCATTAGTTGCACTCTTCGTCATTTCATCGTACTTTTATCATTATCTTTGACTAATGCTTTTCCCCCCTTTTTTTAACAGGTGTCACCACTGAAGAAGCTATCGCCGCTTCCCTCAAAACCTTCCAAGAGGAGGAAAGGAAACGCGCTCTGTCGGGTGTTGGTATGTCTCGGCTCGCTGAGTTTTTGTTCTCTCTTATTTTTTTATAGCCAATCTAATCTTCTCTTTGTCTCTTTGCAGGGGCCGTGCAAGCCGATGCGGGGACTCTCCCCGGGCCAGCTGCTGAAGTCCCGGTCTCATCAGGGCCGCCGCGAGAGTCTCGATTCGAAAAACCGATAGGGATGCCTTGAAGGCTCTGGAGGCCACCCTGTACGCGGACAATGACGCCTCAATGAAGGAAGCTTCGAAGAGGTCCGTCTTGACGGCCCAGGAAGAGAGGAAGCGGTTGAGGCGCAAGGCGAAGGAGCGCAGAGCTGTTTTGGCCGTGGGAGCAGGCCCAAGCACCGTTCCTCGTGCCGATACTCCTTCGGAAGAGCCCCCGAGCCCCCGGTCGCCTTGTCTACCGCTCACAGACAGACGGCGCGCGCAGCTAGAGAGGCTAACTATTAGTCCACCTCAGGTAATGTATCTTTCAAGATTTTGTCGTAAGAATTGTAAACCTATCGGTTCTTATATATCTTGTCCTGCAGGGCCAAGTCCAACCGAAAGGGAGGCGGAAACCGTCGAGCCTAAGGGGACAAAGGAAGAGGTACTGGCTGAACCCGAGCTGACAGTGGGCAACGTCGCCGGGGTTGCCGGACCCGAGCTGGGGGCTGAGAAAACTGTGCCAGAGAAAGCTGTCGATGCCGAGCCCGAGGTAGCGCAAATGAGACGGCTGCTATAACCGAGCCTGGGACAGCAGCGGACGGAGCGCCTGAGACCGGCGACCCCATGGCGACGGCGGACGAGACAGCAGCAACCGCCGAACCCGAGGGAGTAGCGGGTGAGACGAGCATGACTCCCGAGGACAAGCCAACCGCTCTTTCTCAAGAGTCTGGCAACTCTCCAATCATTGCTCTCCCCGTCTACGGTCCTCCGCCGTCTCCTGGCCTCGCAAGCACGACGACGGCCCCCGTAGAGTGTGGTGATGAGGCCACAGGAGGTGGACTCATGTCGATGGAGGAGGGAGATGCCTCCGTCTCGGCTGGCGGCTCATCAGGTAAATTTCGGGTTACTATCCTTTTTTTCTTTATCTTGCAATCCTTCCTGATAGGTTTATCTTTTTTTTTAACGCAGGTGCGGCCAGTGCTGACACTCCATTGCTCGAGAGAGCGCCGTCAGCTACTGCCTTGGTGGTGGCCACCTCTCAGCCTTCTCTCGTACCATCGCAGATACTGGAAGGTATGGATTCGTGACCCATCAGTTTCATCTCTCGGCCGTATAATTCATGTATTGACATTATACTATTGTGTCCTTGTAGGAGTACTTTTTGATCACCTTTACCAGGTGCTGCACCCGGACTTCTCCTTCCCATCGGAGCTCGCTTCCTCCAGTAGCGCTGGTGAGTATAGTTTTCAATTAATACTCTTTCCTTTTTCAAGAATGAACTTGTTTCTGATTTTTCTTCGCCCTGATTGAAGTGCTACAAATCGAAGGAGGAGATGAAAGATCGGTCGCGCCACGGCCCTCCCAGCTTTGCCGTCTGCTGCAGCTGGTATAGTAAATTCCCTCATTGATTACTTTCTTATATTTCTTAAACCGTCATCTGATTGTGTTTTGTTTTTTCAGCAGTCGTTCTGGTTCCGGCACCCTTCGAGTCTCGCATCATAATGCCGGCGGGCCCCTTCTTGAGACGTCCGTCTTCAAAGAATGTTGCGATGAGTTTGGGAATATTGAGCGGATACGTTGAAGAGCTTGACGCGAACGTTCCCCCATCTGCCGCAGATTTCGCTGCGGAGGTTAATCCAATGCTGGCGACGCTAGTAAATTTTCATAATGAAGGCGTCGTCGAGTCTTGGGTTAATCACTGCAGGGAGATCGAGGCCCGCCTGCATCAACTGGAGTCTATGCGTCCTGCCCCTGAGATCTTGGCCACGAGGACTCAACGGGCGGCATGGATCGAGCAGAGCGCTCCTTATTTCCGCCATCTCGAACAAGAAGTTGCTTCAAGACGTAAGGAGTGTGGCGAGACTTCGAGCAAATCTGCCCAACTGCATGCTCAGGTGGAGGAAAACGCTGCACAGCTGAAGGTTATCTTTGAAGGCCTCCTGCGATGCATCTCCGAAGGGTTAACACTGAGGCAGCAGGTTGACGCCGTCGAGAGGGATGCACCTAATCAGGAGGCAGCTCAGTAGGCAGCTGAGGAGCAACTTTCATCCTACCTGCAGCAGCGGGCTCAGGTGGAAGCGGAAGTGGTCGCGGCAGCCGCTCAGGAGGAGAGGCTGAAGGAAGTGCGAGAGCAGCTCGCGAATTTGTTAAAGACACTTCCTTCTTAGTAGCTATTTTGTATCATTTGCACTTGTAAATAAAAATGTATATTTTTTTTATTCTTTAACACAATGTATTTTGTACTCAATCAAGTTTATGAATAAAATATATACATTCTTTGTAATGTCTTGTGTCATTCCTGCGCTTTCTTCCCTTTTTTTTTAATTATCAGTATGCTGCCTTAGTAAACATGATTGACGGATGATAGAGCGAGCATCATGTATTGGCTTCTTCAAGAGGTAGTGATGGCTTAGGCCGCAGGTTCAGATCTGCTACCTAAGACTTTTCAATTCTATGAGCCATGAGGGTCTCATAGAAAATTTTCTCCCTACGGATCGAGAGGATCTCGTAGGTGTATTTTCTCCTTAGGAATCGTGAGGATTCCTAAGTGCGTTTTCTCTTATAAGTCGTAAGGATCTTATAAGAGAATTTTTCCCCCTTATGAGTCGAGAGGACCCGTAAGCGGTTGTTTCCCTCCTTGTCGAGTTTCGACTTTGGAGAGTGTGACCCGTGAATAGTATGCAAGAGTCCGTTTTGGACCGACTTACAGGGTCCCAGTGCTTAGGAAACAGGTTTTTTAATTCCCGCTGCCTAAGGCTTTTCCTCACGAGTCGAGCCGAATCGAGCACTCCTCGCAAGAATATCCTAACGTCACAGTTAACCTCTGCTCTTTACGACAGAGGTCCGTTAGGGTCTGTG
Organism: Agapanthus africanus; assembly: GCA_030015575.1. Taxonomy (NCBI): domain Eukaryota; kingdom Viridiplantae; phylum Streptophyta; class Magnoliopsida; order Asparagales; family Amaryllidaceae; genus Agapanthus; species Agapanthus africanus. Next base: position 413,475,703 of record JASDDO010000016.1, read on the forward strand.
GTACTTAGGGTTTTGGCCGTCGTACCGTTGCGTTGGCTGATATATTCCTCGATATACAATCTTACTGTTCGAGTAGCCTTGCGATTGTCGTGTCTCTGATCCTTTCGGGGGCTGGACAAGACGTCTTCAAGTAATCTTCCAGGTAATATTACCGTCGAAAGAGCAAGCATAGAGATATTCCATGTCACTTTTTACTTGAGCTTAGGCTCATTTTGGAGAGCCCCGATGAGTCATAACCACTCCGCGCTGGTGTGGGATGATCTCCAATAGTCTTTCAGGCTTTATATGACTTGCCGTTAAGACCCTGAAGCTAGGAATTTGGCATTTACTTTGTTTGCTGGCATTGCGTCCTCTATATCGAGACGAATGTCGCGGTTGTCTCTAGGTTGTTGGTGAACCGTCGAGGTTTGGAACTAGGGACTTTGCCGTGACTCCGCTGTTTGATTGTCGCGTCTGAATCCTGTTGGAGGAAGAACACTGAGATGACATCTCGTCTGCTGTATCAAGACGAACGTCGAGGTGGTGACCACTCCGCACTGGTGCAAGATGATCTCCGATTGTCTTTCAGACTTTATATGACTTGCCGTTAAAGACTCTGAAGCTAGGTATTTGGCTTTCGCTTTGTTTGTTGGTGTAACATGAGTGTCCTGCAGGAATGAGGAGGCACACCGTTGTTGATCTCTAAGTTGTCGATATCGACGTCGAGACCCTGAAGCTAGGGATCTTCTTTTGCTCCGTTTGTTGACATTGTGTCTGCAATATTGTGACAAATGTCGAGATTGTCTCTAGGTTGTCTATAAACCGTCGAGATTTGGCTTCGCTTTCTGGTGGAGCCTGTCGGGAAGGTATGGTTCCCTCTTTGTTTGTGCCTTTGGATTGTATACAGGAATCGATGTGATCTCACCTGTAGGGCAAAAGTTTCATTCTTTTTTTTTATTATTGTATTTTCTGATGCTCTATCATTTCAGCTTTTATATCGCGAAGGTCACGATTGCCCAATCATTTCGGTTATTTTTCGCGGTCCCCAATCATTTCGGCTATTTATTTCATTTTCACTCGCTGATTTTTATTGCGAGTTGCCCAATCATTTCGGCTATTTATTTTATTTTTACTCGCTGCTTTTTATTGCGAGTTGCCCAATCATTTCGGCTATTTTGCATGCATACATTTTTACTTGCTGATTTTGTTGCAAGTTGCCCCATCATTTCGGCTATTTCGTATCCATGTGCGGCCTGCTGGCTTTCCGCTGTAAGCCTGGAATTAGACACCGATTTCGGCATCAGCACCGCTACAACTGGAACGTTGTCAGGAGCGAATCATCATTTGCCTTTGTCGATATTGAACAAAGGTGGCTTAGTAAACAGGGTTAAGATCCTGTCGACTAAGGCTTTTAACTTCATGAGCCGTAAGGGTCTCACAAAAGTATTTCTCCCTACAAGTCGTGAGGATCTCGTAGGTGTGTTTTCTCCTTAGGACTCGTGAGGATTCCTAAGTGCATGTTCCTCTGTAAGTCGTAAGGATCTTACAAAAGGGTTTTCTTCTTATAAGTCGCGATGACTTATAAGGGTTATTCACCATATGGACATATCCCCAGTCACGGGTGGGGACTTGGTTAGGGAAATATTTATTCGCGTCCGTGGATTGTATACAAGGGTCAGTATGAAGCCGCTTGTAGGGCAATGTCGAAGGTTGTGAGGGTTGCTTAAGAACAGGTTCAGGTCTGTGTAACTTAAGACTTTCAAATTTTATGAGCCGTGAGGGTCCCATAAGATAGTTCTCCTTACGAGTTGTGAGGATCTCGTAAGTGTAATTTCTCCTTAGGAATCGTGGGGATCCCTAAGTGTGTTGCTCCCTTGTGAGTCGTAAAGATCTAACGCGGGTGGTTTCTCCTTACAAGGTCAAGAGGACCCTGTAAGTGTCCTTTAACGAGGTTGCGCCCTTTCGGGTTTTCACAAACACTCGCCAGTAGTCCTGCTGTTTTTACTCACGGAGCCCTTTCAGGTTTTCATCCGTGCCCCTTTTGCTTATGGACATACCGTTCTTTTTTTTCCTAACGAGGTCGCGCCCTTTCGGGTTTTCACGAACACTCGCCGGTAGCCCTGCTGTTTTTACTCACGGAGCCCTTTCGGGTTTTCATCCGTGCCCATTTTGCTTATGGACATACCTTTTTTGTTATTATTTTTTTTATTCTTTATATTTTTTTTATCTCGTCAGCCTGAGGATGCTGCGGTAGTAGTTTAAAGACGTCTCGGTCGTCAGCTAGTTTTAGGACGTAGTGGTCCGTCGTTAGTTTAAGGACGTTTCGGTCCGCCGTCGCCGTATTTGAGGCGAATCTCTAGTTTACTGACTTTTCGGTCTATGGGGCTTTCCCTATGAATGAGCATGATGCCCCCGGCATATCCATCTTTCTCGAAGCATGTGGTTGTGGCGGGCTCACTTTCCAGTTTTCGGACAACACGAACTTGCCCTGTTGGTATTGGTCTTCAACCCAGTTTTTGAAAACGTAGCAGTTTTCGATCGGATGGCCCAATACTTGGTGGTAAGGGCAGTAATTAGGATTGTCGACATCATCCAGTTGTAGCTGGTGTTTCGGCTCCGGTAGAGTAATAAGCCTGTTGCGCACTGCTAGTTCAAACAGCCCCCTTGTTTCATCCTGGGGAAATGAGTAAGGACGTTTCAACCTCTCATAGAGGGTTTGCCGCTTGTTGTTTTGGCGAACAACCGGTCTATGGCCACTCGATTATTGTTGAGTGTTGGCGATGAAGGCCGTTTTTCCCTTTCCTTTATCCTTTTTGTTCACTCCGTTGTTTGCGGGTCCGAGATTCTCTCTGGGTATCGTGCAATTGCACGGCTGAATGTTCTTGCAACTCCTTAATTCTTTCGTTTTAGAGATGGATTCCTTGAAGAGAGGGCCGAGGGCTACTTTTTTGTCGGAGTCGCCCCCGAAGGTGAGAACTCGCGGTCCCTCGGGATCAACCCTATGACAATTGCCAGCAATTCTTTTATGCTCACCTGTCGTATTTTTTCGCTGTCTACGAGCTTCCCGCTTTGTTCTGTTGACATATTGCCTGTGAGCGGCATACCCTTGCCATCAACACTTAAAGCAGTCGCAGTCTTCAATAGGATGTGCAATCTTCTGATGATATAAGCAGTAATTAGGATGTATCTCCATTCCACCGAGAGTGTTTTCTTCAGAGGGTGGTAACTTCATTCCCATTGATATGGCTTTGGCAAACCTTTTTCTCGTCTTGAATTTGTTTTTATCCGCAGCGGATGTCTTTTGATTTGACGGGAGTGCCTCGGCTCTTTCGTCTAATCGTCGGCGTTTAGCTCCTTCCAATATGGCCATCTCACGCTCCTGATCGGCTTTACTTTTCAGATGAATCTCATTCAGAAAGGCATCGATCATCTCGTCTGACGGCCACAGAAGTTCTGGTTCAGGATCCGCCCCCGGTTTATCGGTGCAAGGAGCCTCTTTATCATCTATCAATAAGTAAGAGATCACATGACAACTTGCCACGTAGTCTTCAGATTCATCTGATGAGTCTTCTCCATCGTGATCGTCCTTAACAAAAGAACAAGTTGCCCATGGCGTGTCCGTCTTCTTTGGAGTGTGCGGCTGTGGTGGGTTTACTTTCCACTTTTCAGACAGCGCAAACTTGCCTTGTAGGTATTGGTCTTCGATCCATCCCTTAAAGACGAAGCAATCCTCGATCGGGTGACTTACCGTTTGGTGGTAAGGGCAATAGTTGGGATTATTCACCTCGCTGGGTTGCGGTGGTCTCCTTGGATTCGGGAGATAGATAAGCCTATTGCGCATCGCCAGCTCGAACAGTCTCTTTGTTTTATCACGCGGGAATGAGTAAGGGCGCTTCATTTTCTCATTATAATACCACCGTCTCTCTTCCAGTTGATCCGCTAGCTTTGGGGCACTGGGCTGCTGTTGGGTGTTCGCAGTGAAGGTCATTTTCCTTTTACCCTTGTCGTTTCGGGATTCCGGCTTCGGAGGAGACGGTTTATGGCCCATTTGGTCCATCTGGGCTAGTTTGTCGATCAGGGCCTGGAAAGTAATTGGCTTGAAGAACATCATGAACTGCGAGATGGTTGCTTGTGGATCAAGAGTGCCCACGAACATTCCCACCGCTGGCGCTTCTTCGATGCGTTGTTCGCATTTCGACCACAGATTTCCGCCATCGTGTTGCGTATTGAACCCACGTTTTGCCTGGCCTTATCCTGGCGTTGATCAGGGCTGTTATCGGGGTGCGTTCACTAGCACTTGCGAATCTTTGTGTAAACAGTAGCTCCATCTCCGCAAATGTTTTGACAGAGTCGTTAGGTAGCTCCGAATACCATTCGAACGTTGTCTCCAACAAGCTGCCGACGAACTGGCGAAGTAGCAGTTTATCATCACCCCCGGTGTTGCCGCATAAGGCCCTGAATTGAGCGACATGCTGATGTGGATTCCCTGTCCCTTTATATACGTGGAACTTAGGGATCGTATATCCCGGCGGGTAACTGATTTAGTCATACCAGCTTGGATAGGGTCGTCCAGTTTTAACAATTTGCCCAGCCGCTTCACTCGCCTAATGAGCTCGTATTTGATGAGCTATATAGCCATCCAATGCGGCCTTGGAAATGGTTTCTTCCTTGGCTGCTGAAAGAGCCGGAGGTGGATTAGATGTCTCCCCTCCGTCGTCTCCAACAATGATCGGAGGGTCTTCAGCTGGAGGGTCCGGCTGTAACATCATTCCTACCATGTCTTGGAAGAGGAGCACCATTTGTTTTACGTTAGCAGCTTGTTCTGCGGCTTCTTTGTCCTTCTTTTCGAGGACTCTGCGTAGGAAGTCAGCGTCGGTTTCTTGTTCGTGACGCTGTTCTGACGATGCCTCCAAGCTTTCTTTTGACCCGGTAAGTGCGGCCATTGCAGTCATCATTTCCTGAAGCTTCTGTTGTTGTTCCTGAGCTTTTGTCACGGATCGGGTGAGCGGTCGATGACTCGTCGAAGCACGGTCTTCCTCCTTTCCGGAAGCCATATAAACAGTATGCACCACCATGCCCCCAGACTTGGGACGTTTAGATTCAGTGTCTTTGCGATTTGCCAAAGACACAGGGATCTTCCCCGACCTCCTTCTTTTTCGAGTGGTCGAAGTTGAGGGGGCTGTAGTAGTGGGCACCCAAGTGGCTGTCGTCCTTTGGGGCTTGACAGAGTAGTCCTTCTCCTGCCGAACTTTCATCTTTTTCTGTCGGCGGAGATAGTCTTGATCCATCACGGAATCTTGGACTTGACGCCAGACCTTGTAAATTTTGGAGGACAGCCGCTGAGGAGGTCGCTCCGACTTCTTTTCTGTATCATTCTCTACAGGTGAAGGAGTTCTCTTCAGCACTGCAGTAGGAGAGTTTCTGCGCACCTTGTTAAGAAGCTCAAAGTTGTTCTCGGTTGGAACAGCAGCATTGATCCCCACCGTTAGAGCTGGTAGAGTAAATCCAGAGGGGGAGTTGCCCCCAGCCTTCCTTACTCGGCGCCAGTGGCGACGTCGAGCGTGTCGTGCGGATGGGGTTGTTTCAGCTATAAGGGTGACTTCATCATGCCCCCTCTGGACAGGGGAGGCAGCTTTGAGGACCTCGCCTGGAGCAGAAACCCGAATGGCCAGCCTTGTAAAAACTGACTTCTTGGAAGGAGAAGCCTTTTCAATAATCTCTTCCGCTTGAGCCGGAATGGCTATCCGCTTTGGGATGGCAGCTTCGGGTATCGCGGGCTTGTAGATGTTCTGGCCCAGTCTGTTGAAAACTGAGGTACTGAAGTTGGGCGACCCGTTGAGAGGGGCCGCGGCAGTAGTAAGTCGATCAAAGACAGACTTCTTTGGGGCTTCTTGCAACGTCATTGGGGCATTGAAGCTCAGCGGTGGGAGCATGGTCCCGAAGAATAGTCCAGTGGTGGCTTGAGTTACCTGCTCCACTGGCATCTTGAAAAGAGAGGCCACTTGGGGCCCGTAAGTCACTCCTCCAGCAGGGACGGAGCGAGAGTTGCTGTTGCAGTTAGTGCAGTTTGAAGCTATCGATCTTCTGTTTTCTGCACGGAGCAAGACACCAAATCTAAGTACCTTGAATCCACAGGCAACCACAGCAAACCGCGATTCGTTCGCGAACACGACACACGAAGTGTGAAGTGGAAAGAGGAAGAGGTCCCACCGAGCGTGCCAGAATCTGTTCCCCTCCGAATGGCGACCAAGACGACGTAGAGACGTCTTGCCTGAGATTCGGGACAGATGCTATTTGGTTTTATCCGTTTACCTCTCCGAAGATGCTAAGTTGATTTATGGCACCGTGTATCGGAGGTTTAGACGGATGCGGCCGATATAGCAGACTTCGTCAGATTCCCCCTCGCTTGAGGGGTTTTTGATTGTAGGGACGCTCTTCCCTGCAGGCGCAAGCCCCTGCAGTTAATTACGCTACCGCATCGCGGTAACAACTTTCTCCTTCTCCAGATGTTCACTTCGTGTCGTGGGTGTTTTTTTTGTTTGTGGTTGCCTGTGGATTGTATACGGAGACTAATTTATGTCGTCGCCCGTAGGACGTAAATTAGTCCAAATCCGTATTTTCTTAGATTTGGGTTTAGGGTTTTGGTATGAGGATACGTTAGCCATATTTGAGGCTAAAATCAATTCAAATGTTTGTTAAGGATACGTTAGTCCAATTTGAGACTAAGATCGACTTAACTGGATCGTTTAGATCCGACAAAAGAGCATTTGGGCTCTATTGTTCCAGTTTAGGGACATAGTGGTCCATTGAATGTATGGGCGTCGGGACCCGTCACCTCTCTGACGACGTTGAAGGATTACAACGACAAATGTCAGAGGAGTTCAAAGATGTACCCTTGAACCGGATGTAAATTGATTTAAGAGAGCAGTCGTGCTCAGTCAATTTTAATTTGAGGACTTATGGCCATGATTGGGTTAAGTCCAGTTGAAAATGTTCAACATTTTATTTGTCATTGGCCTATTAGGCCTTTGCTTGGGCTCTGCCCTTTATTAATGCATAGCATTGGGCTTTCAATTAAATGCACAACATTTGTTTTGGTCTAACAGACCTCTGTTTGGGCTCTGCCCTTTTTAAAATAATGCATGGCATTTTTATTAGGCCTGTTAGCCCTTTTTAATTGGGCTATGTCCCTCTTTAAATAATGCAGAGCATTAATGATCTGACAGCGCACCACGTGGTCTGTCAGGCGCTCTGCGCCAATTAATGAGCACAAGCGTATGTGGAGGTGACACGTGTCACGTTCTGATGAGCGCAAGCGCAGTGCGCTGCGCCATTGCGCTGGTGACACGTGGGGCGCTCTGGTGAGCGCAAGCGCAGTGCGCTGCGCTATTGCGCTGCTGACACGTGGCGCGTTCTGGTGCAGCGCACCAATTTATGAGAGCGGTGCTCTGTTTTACAAGCGCACAGCACAGTTTGTTCTGGGGCAGACACGTGGCGCTCCCTGATTGCGTCGATCCAAGGAGCGCAACAGTGCAAACTCAAAAGTGCAAGGCACTATTTAAAATTTGGATTAAAGAAAACAAGTTTTTGTTACTTTTTTCCCGAGGGGTTTTACCTCAAATTTTCAAGAACCATTGGTTCATAAAAAGGCAATGCCTTTATTCAGAAGTAAATTACTGCTTCTTTTTTAATATTATTATTATTTTATTGAAGATCTTTGATCTTGTTCTTAGATCATTGATCTTTTTTAGAAGTTCTTTTTTTTTCAAAGGATTTTACCTTTTTTTCTTTTCTCTGAGCTCTTCTAAAAAAATTTTTAGAGGAGTTCTGAATATCTCTCTGTGTTTCTGTGTGTTTTAGACTTGGAGTCTAGGGGCATTTTTATAGTGCCAATTGATTTGTTAAATCAGTTAAAGAGATCTTTCCCCACCGTTGGATCTTTGATCCAAGGGCTTCCGTTTTACAGAAGAGAATCTTATTGTTTTAATAAGATCAGAAAGATCTTTCTATAATTTTAATTCTGTTTTGGTGCTGGCACAGTTGGCGCAAGCGCACCTGCGCTTGACACGTGTCGCGCAGCGCAGAGCGCAGATCATCTGAAGCGTTGCTTCCTTTATGTTTTTTTAAATAGAGCCTTGCTCTGATTGGGTGCGCTGTCTTGGGCGCTGTACTGGCGTGTCAGCTTTTGATACGTGGCGTATTGCGCGCAGCACAAGAAATCTGAAGCGTTGCTTCAATTTTTGAATTTTTGAAATTCAAACAGAGCTTTGCTCTGATTGGGGAAACAGGTCATACCAGCCTGAATAAGGTCGTCCAGTCTTAACGACCTGCCCAGCCGCTTCGTTCCCTGGTGAGCTCGTATTTGCTGAGCGATGTAGTCGTCCAAGGCAGCCTTAGAGATTGTCTCTTCTTTGGCTGCTGAAAGAGCCGAAGGAAGGTTTGATGTCTCCCCTCTATCGTCTTCAATGATAATCGGGGGGTCTTCAGCTGGAGATTCTGGCTGTAACATCATCCTGGCCATGTCTTGAAACAAAAGAGCCATTCGTTTTATATTGGCTGCATGCTCCGCGACCTCTTTTTCTTTCCTCTCGAGCATTCTTCGGAGGAAATCAACATCAGTTTCTTGTTCCTGACGCTGCTCTGAGGTCTCCGGATTGTCTTTCGGCCCAGTGAGTGCGGCCATTGCAGTCAGCATCTCCTGAAGTTTCTGCTGATGTTGCTCCTGAGCCTTTGTTATCGATCGAGTAAGCGGTCGATTAAAGAAAACAAGTTTTTGTTACTTTTTTCCCGAGGGGTTTTACCTCAAATTTTCAAGAACCATTGGTTCATAAAAAGGCAATGCCTTTATTCAGAAGTAAATTACTGCTTCTTTTTTAATATTATTATTATTTTATTGAAGATCTTTGATCTTGTTCTTAGATCATTGATCTTTTTTAGAAGTTCTTTTTTTTTCAAAGGATTTTACCTTTTTTTCTTTTCTCTGAGCTCTTCTAAAAAAATTTTTAGAGGAGTTCTGAATATCTCTCTGTGTTTCTGTGTGTTTTAGACTTGGAGTCTAGGGGCATTTTTATAGTGCCAATTGATTTGTTAAATCAGTTAAAGAGATCTTTCCCCACCGTTGGATCTTTGATCCAAGGGCTTCCGTTTTACAGAAGAGAATCTTATTGTTTTAATAAGATCAGAAAGATCTTTCTATAATTTTAATTCTGTTTTGGTGCTGGCACAGTTGGCGCAAGCGCACCTGCGCTTGACACGTGTCGCGCAGCGCAGAGTGCAGCGCAACTGCGCTGCCACGTGTCGCGCAGCGCAGAGCGCAGATCATCTGAAGCGTTGCTTCCTTTATGTTTTTTTAAATAGAGCCTTGCTCTGATTGGGTGCGCTGTCTTGGGCGCTGTACTGGCGTGTCAGCATTTGATACGTGGCGTATTGCGCGCAGCACAAGAAATCTGAAGCGTTACTTCAATTTTTGAATTTTTGAAATTCAAACAGAGCTTTGCTCTGATTGGGGAAACAGGTCATACCAGCCTGAATAAGGTCGTCCAGTCTTAACGAACTGCCCAGCCGCTTCGTTCCCTGGTGAGCTCGTATTTGCTGAGCGATGTAGTCGTCCAAGGCAGCCTTAGAGATTGTCTCTTCTTTGGCTGCTGAAAGAGCCGAAGGAGGGTTTGATGTCTCCCCTCTATCGTCTTCAATGATAATCGGGGGGTCTTCAGCTGGAGATTCTGGCTGTAACATCATCCTGGCCATGTCTTGGAACAAAAGAGCCATTCGTTTTATATTGGCTGCATGCTCCGCGACCTCTTTTTCTTTCCTCTCGAGCATTCTTCGGAGGAAATCAACATCAGTTTCTTGTTCCTGACGCTGCTCTGAGGTCTCCGGATTGTCTTTCGGCCCAGTGAGTGCGGCCATTGCAGTCAGCATCTCCTGGAGTTTCTGCTGATGTTGCTCCTGAGCCTTTGTTATCGATCGAGTAAGCGGTCGATGACCTGTGGAAGCACGGCTTTCCTCTTTTCCGGTAGCCATATAAACGGTATGTATTACCATGCCCCCAGACTTGGGACGTTTAGATTCAGCGTCCCTACGGTTTGCCATAGTCATAGGGGCTTTCTCCAGCCTCCTTCTCTTGTGAGCGGTTGCAATTGAGGGAGCCTTTGCAGCGGGCACCCAGACGGATGATATCTTCTGTGGTACCACAGGATGGCTCTTTTCTTACTAAGCTTTAAGCTTCTTTGGCCAGCAAGAGTAGTCCTGGTTAATCACTGATTCCTGGACCCGTCGCCAGACTTTGTAAATTTTGGAAGAAAGCCGCTGAGGGGACTGCTCTGGCTTCTTTTCTGTAGTAATCTCCACAGGTGGAAGAGATCTTTTCAGCGTGGCAGTTGGAGCGTTCTTGCGAACCCTCCTAAGCGGTTCGAAGCCGTTCCCAGTTAGAACAGCAACATTGATTTCCACCATGGGAGCTGGCGGAGTTAGTCCAGAAGGGGAGCTGTCCTCAGCCTTCCTTACTCGGCGCCAGTGGCGACGTCGAGCGTGTCAAGCCGTTGGGATTGTCTCGACTGTAGGGGTGACTTTCTAATTCCCCCTGTGTTGGCGAAGGGTTGTCACCGGTGTCAGCCTCTTGAAGACCGACGTTCGCCGAGAAGTAATGTCCAACCTATCAAATACAGACCTCTGGGCAAAGGTGACTTCGCCTGGAGCGGGAGCCGGAGTGGCCAGCCTTGTGAAAACTGACTTCTTGGCAGGAGAAGCCTTTCCGATGATTTCATCCGCTTGAGCCGGGATGGCTATCCGCTTTGGGATGGCTGCTTCAGGTATTGCGGGCTTGTTAGCATTTTGGCCCAGTCTGCTGAAAACTGAGGTATTGGACTTAGGAGACCCGTTGAGAGGGGCCGCAGTAGTTGCAAGACGATCAAAGACTGACTTCTTGGGAGCTTCTAATGATGGTACAGGAGCGCTGAAGCTCATTGGCGGGAGAATAGTCCCGAAGAACAATCCAGTGGTGACCTGAGTGACCTATTCTACCGGCATAGCGAAGATAGAGGCCGCATGGGGCCCGTAAGTCACTCTTCCGGACGAGACGGAGTGAGACTTGCAGTTGCAGTTAGTGCAAGTTGAAGCCATTGATCTTCTTTTTTCTACACGGAGCAAGACACCAAATCTTAGTAACTCAAAAACCAAGGGCAACCATATCAAACCGCGATTCGTTCACGAACATGACACACGAAGTGTGGAGTGGAAAGAGGAAAAGGTCCCACCGGGCATGCTAGAATCTGTTCCCCGCCGAAACGCGGTGTCACGCCCCGCTTCCCAAAATACGGAATACGGAGAGCGACAAAGGCCAGCCGTGCTACCTACGGTAAGGAAAGATCCTTCCATAGTCACACAAGGCTGTCTAGATTAACCTGTCAAAAATAAAATCCAATACCAAAAGGGATAATACTGATAATCATGCTGCAATGAAACCACAAAGAATACTAAAAATGGGTCCACTAGATAATTGATGCAAAAAGATCCGATACAATAGGTTTGAAAAGAAAACATCTGAAAGATACAAAAGTTCTAATGTCCCAGAAGGGCGCACACGCTAAAAGCTAATTAAAAAGGGTGAAAATAAACCTACGGTTACTGGTCTTCAGCAAAGTCCCGGTAGCCGCTTTGATCCTGCTCGGCCTGAAAACCCGTCTCTAAACCTGAGATGGCAAATCTCAGGGATGTCAGAACACCCCAGCAAGTATTCAACGTATAAGGTGTGTGTGTGTAGCATAATAACATGAATATATGAAAATAGTGAAGCCCGGTGCGCAAGAAAAACAGGTATATAAATAAATAGATGTATTAACATTATGAAACATGTATGTAAGGGGTCAAGTCATAACCTAACTGGTCACTAAAAGGTAAACTATCCTATCGTAAGCTCGAGTGTGTGCGTCAACCTCTGCAGGAGTATTCCTAACCAAAGAGTGGTACCCCAGGGGTTAGGAAACACGAGCCCAACTGTGGAATGAACAAGAGACCGCTATAGCCCGGTACGAGCTGTAAACATGAGACCGTCATAGCCCGGTACGAGCTGTAAACATGAGACCGCTATAGCCCGGTACGAGCTGCCGGCATGGGACTCCTGAGATCCTGTTGTACAACGCACACTCAAACTATCCCAACACCCGCGTATTTATAGCTACTATGGTAAAGACTAAATCACTAATTAAGAACGCTGAAAGACTGGAATTGTGGTATGGTGATTGTATAGAGATCAAACTGGTAAATAGTAGTGTGTCATATCATGTCAAGTAGTTCAGCATCCTTATCAGCGATCTCGTTCATAGAGACTAGAGTAGTGAATAGCCAAGACATATCAGTGGTAATAGTTATCAGGTAATAGTAACTACATAAAGATGGTGTACCAGCTGGTATGAGTCACACTTGCTATCTTTACCGTTAACCTTAATATGGGTATATTAATCATAATCTGACTAGAAACATATATGTGAGATAAGTTAACAACTTTCGAACTTTATTTGTAGTTAAAATAAATCTCATTTTAAAACCACACTCGCTAATTTTTCTCACTTGCTACATAACAGTTTGCCTATATATATTGCATAATATAACGAAAAAGATACTAACAAATTTATCTTTTATTCTAACAGTGCAGGAAAAATATATATATACATATATCCACAAAGGAATGCCGATGTATATCGACCAAAAGTAAAGAAAGAGTACTTGCCTGGAGGGTAAGGATCACGTAAGAACGATGTACAAAGATGCGAGGCACGAACTCGGCTAAAGTGTGACTTTGGATATGCGTTATACGATCCGCCTCGGCAAATGCATTGCAGAACTCCAAGAAATCCAAGACAGCTCCAATGTCTTGAACTGGCAGTTCAATAACAGCACGTCTATTAAGAGCATGCCAAGGGGAAGCACAATAGCTTCTTTGCTATCTCTATTGTCTTTAATCTTCAATGTTGTAGACCCCTTCTTTTCCCATTTTGGTAATCCCTCGTCATTTAATTTGATATGCTTCTGCTCAATGCAATGTTCCTCATCACGAGTTCTTATTGAAGTTGCTGAGTCCACTTTTTGGAACTCCAAGGCTTCAGCACTTTTGTTATCCAAGTAATGAAGGACTGAACTGAAACCGCTTTCTCTAGCAGTGGGAGTATGAATTCCAGTTGGTTGCAGCCCTTTTATTTTTCTGCAGCAGATACAGTTGCGTACACCGCGGCATTTGGGCCATATCCAATCCTCTAATCTCCTAACCTTTTCTGAATTTTCCCCATATTTATTGAGTAGACACTTGGAGCAAAATGTTAGGCATTGCTTGTTATTCTTTAACCGCTTACAAGAAGGTGCAAATCCTTGTCTTTTGCCTACACTTAATGAGAAATGTATTTCTCTGCTACTCTTTCTTCATCTTCATCATAAAAGAACCACTTATCTAGTGGTGTAGCAGAGTCCAAATCCCGATGTCTCGAAGCAAAAATGTTTGAACTGTTAGTAACATGTAGTAGCAAGCTACCTGGACCACCATAGCTGGCCCTAACGAGCTGTAATAATCACAGTGACATATGATAGTTCAGCTACTACCCAGAGTCTCATGGTTGGGCCCTTACATGTGGTACCATAAATAAAACTTTCCAAATCTATTAACCGAGTCTACCAAGTCCTTTCCTCATCCCCGGCTGCATCAGTTTTATTAATGGAATTACATAAGTTAAAATATGATTTCACAGTAACATTCAATACTAGAAACTGCATCTGAACTTGTATCAGTGATCAGGTAAACATATTATATCATGAAACAGAATAAAAGTATAAATCTTGCCATGTATATCATGTATATACAAATCAGGCAACTTGTCATGTTCGGTAAACGGGTCATGTATTGGAAACAGTAAGCATGTCATGTATATCTGGGAATATGATTCACAGTAACTGTATCATTGCTCTGTATCATTGCTCAGGTAACAATGTGTCATATCATGAAACAAAAGAATATATAAATCATGGCACAAATTTCATGTATATGCTATTCAAATTGGAAAATTCACTATAAATTATACGTACAGAAATAGGCGAAACAATATTACAAGCCATAAAAGGTATATTCATTTATCTAATCAGTAAAATTGGTTTCAACTCAATCGGGTTACAGGTTAGGGAGATGTGATCGTCTTAAAACAGAAGTTCATTGCTGGAATTCCAGTTTCAGAACTCGAAATCCAATTTCGAACACATTTTACTATAAGTTATGTACAAAATTATACGTCGCTACAGTTCAATAAAATATAGATATATCAGTTAAGTTTTCAACGAAAAATATGGATTCATAATAGCCATTATATACAAGGAGTTATGTTCATTTTAAGTTCAATACGTATAATTTGTCACTGCAGAAAATCAGCCGGACATGTCGACAACTAAAAATACTTTTAAAATAACAAACGAAATTTAAAAACAAATACCATCAGTTAACTAACTCTATTATCTACATAACGATATGGGTTCCCATAGAATATGAAATTCCTACAGTGAAATATGGATGTTTCAAATCAGGCTTCGACTGGAAGTATTGCTCTGAACTGCAGTCGAGAGCCGTGTTTCTCACAATTTTTCATTATCTTAACATGGTAATATTTAGAAGAAACCTACATATGTTTATAGGTTATTTAATTGGTTTCGATACGAGCTCTGAAACGTTACATTCTGATGTGTATTTAATTTAATATTAATTTTTCAAGACGGCATGCGCCGTAAATTCCAGAATTGATCCAAACCCTATAATTCTATTAAAACCCATATTTTCATGTAAACCAAGTTACAAACTCATCAAATATCGGATCTTTACACTAATTTAAGGGAAAAGGGATCGTCCATGCTTATAGGAGGCCACTAGGTTTAATTAAATTATTTCACTTGAGATATACTTGGAAAGATACCAAGTTTAAATGATGAGGGTGTAGATTTTCGGTGTAGGGTTTGAACTTGGTATATGTGTGTGAGTGGAGGTTTTTGGATTACCCTAAATTATTCATGTTTAATATTATGAGAACTAGATGATAAGTTTAACAAATCATCAATCAAAACTAACCAAACTAATAATTATATTAACACAATTTAAAGTATCCTAAAAATCAATTTCAAATCAAGAACTAAATTAATCAAACATGCATAACAAATAAATTAAACACTAGCATGAATCCAATTTTCATGTCTAAATACTTTAAATTAAGGTATGAGAACTAGAGGATAAATTTTAAACAACCAATTACATGAAACTTATCTAGTTAACACCTAATCATTATTAGAATATTTGAATGGTATTAAGAATTAACCTATCAGGTTTACTGCTATAATAAAAATATTAAACAACCAAGAAATCAAGAATCTTGTTTCAAGTCAAGTAACAATTTAATTAAATAAATAAATTCACCATAATTAAAATGGATAAGAATACTTGCATAAAACTTGATCTTAAAAAATAAATTGAAGCATTTGCTTTATACTTATTGACATTGAAATCAAGTAATTCAAATATAAAAATAATTCAAGAAATAGAACACTTGCCTTGATCTACTAATTTCTTCTTGCTTCTCCTTCTTGAAATTTTGTAAAATTTGGATTGAATTGTTCGTAAAGAGAAGAAAGGAAAAAGAAGAAATGGTTTTATAAAGAAAGATGAAAAAGAAATAAAAAGAAATGGAGAAAGGCTTAAAGAGGAAGGAAGAATTAATTAATGAATTGCTTCGAGGTGAAGTAAAGAATAAAGAAAAAGAAAAGAAAAGAAAACTTGGAGAAAAAGTAAAGAAAAAGAAAATGAAATGAAAAATCTAGAATAGGAAAATTTACATTTTATCCCCCTCAATTTTAAATAATTACACAAAAACCCCTCAAGGTTTGCATAACTAAAATATGTAAAATTAAATTTACATTTAAAATTTTAAGAAGAAAACAAATTTATCAAAAATACGATTAGTTTTAAAATATCAGAAATTTCGTAAATATTTTTCAAATACAAATACAAGTATTTTCTAATTTCAAGAAAAACATATTCTCAAATACGAATACAAGTGCTAAAATTGCTACACATACTTAGAAGTACTAATACATGTATATTAGGATCCAGGGGTTACATAGACACTTAATAGGTTCAATTGTTTCTTAATTAGTATTTTCCAAAGAAGGGGTATATATTTTGGAAATAAAGTTATCATAAATGTGTGTGCGAGTTTCAAAATTTCCAATTCATTTTTTTCATAAATCAATCACTCGATTTCTATATGTTAATAATGTTTAAGAATTCACTTACTGTAATTCGATTAAATTTTAGGCTAAATGGCAGAGAATACCTCCTACTATTTACAGCAATAGCAGGAAATATCCTTAATTTTCTAAAATAAGCACTTTTCATCCCTGAACTTTAATTGATTCCCAAAACGCCCTTTATATAAGTATTTTTTAAAAGCTATTTCTTTTTCTCTCCTTCTTATATAACTTCATTATTTTCCGATATTATCCATGCCTTTCAAAATTCTTTAAGTAATTTTAAATACTTCCAAACTTATAAAAAGACTGTTAAGTTTATTTTTTTAAATTTAATTTATTTTTCAAATACCAATTTTTCTCTCATCATCATCGTTACCATCTTCTTCTTCATCACAACCAGACAAAACCCCACCTTCATCTTCTTTCTTCTCGTTCTTCATCCTATTCATTTTAATTCTCTTCTCTTACTCTTTGTTTTCATAAGCTATTTATTTTTTCTTCTTTTCTTTTCTTTCCTATTTAGTTCTAAGTTAAAAAAACCTTAATATAAAAGAATCCAAATTTTTGAAAATTCCTAACCCAAAAGAAACCTAGAATTATGCAAATCAGAGCATAAGAAACCAAATCAATCAACACTTACAAAATAGAAAATCTAAATCAGTCAAATCATATAAGAAAATCCGATCAAGCAATTTTTGTTTTGGGAATTTAAAAGCATGTAAGGAATAAGAAGGAACTATGACGACATTTGCATATCTTTTTTTTCTTTTATCTATTTATGTCAAAATTAACATCATTTAATTAATGATGTTTTATTTAAAAAGAACTTGAAGAATTTTGGGAGGTGCAAGTTATATTAAAGAATAACGGGGGTACATCAATTTTGCATAGAATTTTAGGGAGTATTTCAAAAAAAAACCCGATATAAATATTTCAATTAAATATTTAAATGAAAGGTATTCTGGAAATCAATTAATGTCGAGAGGGGCAAAGTGCTGGATTTAGAAAATCAAGGGTATTTTCTGTTGTTGGGGTGAATGTTATGGGTATTTCCTACCGTTTAACTTAAATTTTATGCCGGTTATTAGCTACTAACGCAATTCTAAAAACATTTAAGTGGTGATAAAATTTATTCTTACAAATGATAGATTAGTTACGTTAATTTTATGAGAAATAAGGATGTAGCAACATCCAATTAAATGTTGCCCATCATTAAACTAGCTAAGCTAGCAGAACACTAGAGTTCTGAACTCCACCGACGTTTGCTATCAAAATTGATACGACTAAATGTTAACTTATCATTCAATAGAAGAATATATCATACAGATTTAGTACCTCAATAGCGTATGGCCTATAAAGACATGGGCAGAGCCTGTTTATGTGGATCAAGATATGTTTTCTCAATTAAAAGCCTAATTTTTAATTGATATCTCCATCTCAGCTTAGGAAACAGAAATAAAGTTAGCACTTTTAATAGGAAGGCTTTCCCAAAAAAAAAAAGATATGCAGTTCAGAACTCTTATTAATTTTCACATATTTACAAAAATATGTGAAAAAACATATAGAAGCTTAATATTATCGTCAAGCTTCATGAACGGGCTAGTTCATGTTTAAAACCTTGCTGAAATCTAAATTCTTTGATATTTACCTTAACAGTACTTGACCAAAATATTTATGACGATTTGAATTCCAAGTTAATACTGACGACGAGTTAATCAATATCATATGAATTTAAGAATAAGAAATCAATTTATTATTTCTACTAAATACTAATTAAACAATAAACAAGCGAAGCGTAAACGAAACTTACAATCAAAATAGCAGCAGCAGCAGCAGAAATCAAAACAGCAGTCTTTACCATAACAGTACTTGACCAAACTACTTATGATGGTTTGAATTTCAAGTTAATAATGAAGAGTTAATCATTATCAAATGAATTTAAGAATAAGAAATTATTTTATTATTTCTACTAAATATTAATTAAACGATAAACAAGCCGAGACTGAAGGAAACTTACAATCAAAACTGCAACAGCCCTCGTAGAAATCAAAAGAGCAGTCCTTAATATTACACCAGTAGGTTGAGCTGAGAGGTTACAATGAGAGAGAAGAGAGGGTCTTCTCTTATTTTCTTCTGTCTTTTTCTTCTGGAGATTTCTTCGGTGCTTCCGTCCTTTGGCCAGAAGAGTATGCAGCCGGTTCCACCAATAAAACGATGACACGTGTCGGTCAAGCTACTCACGTTTCCTCTCTCATCCTGAACAGTCAGGCTGTAATTAATATTTAATATTTTCATAGAAGATAAAAGGCTCTCCACCGTTTTTTTTAGATGAAAACGAAGGTTACTGTAAATCATCTTCTTTCTCCCTCACAATCCCAACTCCATTCCCAAAAAAAATCTGAAGCTAGGGCAAATGGTTTCCTTTTTACTGGCCAAAAGCCATTAAAAATTTTAATAAAAAATTGTTCTATTTTTTTGGCCAATTATTACCGTATTAAGCATTGTTGCTCAATCCCCACATCTTCTACAAACCAAAGCTCTCACAACAGTAAAACGAAGTACAAACCGAAATCAACCTTTCAGAAGCCATCAAAAGTTAACTTCTCCCAATTAACACGAGAAAAGAAAAATAAACAAAATGTTAGAAACTAGCAACAAAAAATTTCTCACCGTTTACCACAATTCTGAAGGACCATTTAAAAAAAGGTACAATTTCTTTGTCAATTTCACAAATGCAAACAATTCCGTCCCAAATTTTATGGGATTTTATGGGGATTTGGGGATGTGATCCTTTTCCCATTCACTGGCCAAAATTAGATCCAAGCGAAGGAAGCAAGCGAATAATTCAATGGCACAAACAATAATAATTAAAAAAATGAAGATGATTTGAGATTAGTGGTGTTTGCCGGAGCGAAGTTGGCGCAGCAGAGATGTTGGTAGCCGTGGTTGTATTTGTCGAAGGGGAGTGAAAGAGAAGCGATTCGAGGAGGGCGTTGGTGGCGCTGGAAGTCAGAGGAGAGCTGTTGGTGGCGAAGCTGTTGGTAGCGGTGGCTGTTGGCGGTAGATGGTGCTGTTGGCGGCAGATGGTGGCGGTGGAGGAGGGCGCTTTGAAGCGAAGAGACCAGTGGGATTCAAGGGTATTTTTTTGAAATAGGGTATTTTTTATTTAAAATTATTAAAATAGGATAGTTATATTTTAATTTAGGAGAATGGAGCGGTTTGTGGACCAGTTTAGAGGGCGGGTTCTAAGAACCCGCCCTCTATATAGTATAGGAGAGGGCGGGTTCTAGGAACCCGCCCTCTCTATTAATATAAAGAGGGCGGGTTCTAAGAACCCGCCCTCTATATAGTATAGGAGAGGGCGGGTTCTAGGAACCCGCCCTCTCTATTAATATAAAGAGGGCGGGTTTTAGGAACCCGCCCTATTAATAAAAATAAATAAATAAACGAAAATGCAAAAAAATTGGAATAAAATAATAAAATTGTATTATATGAATGTGGTGTACAAAATGAATCCGTCAAATTTACAGTACAAAAAAATCACATCTGTATGTAAAATGTAAATTCTATCTCGACGGTCAAATTTATAATATCAAAATGAATCCGTCAAATTTATAATACAAAAAAATCTTCCAGTGCACTTGTCACGATCTCGAAGGTCCCGCCCCTGATAACTGTCTTGGACATCTGGTCCTATAATGATCTAGTTGTTTGCATAGGCTACATCTGGCGTGCCTTTGCTGAGGATCAGCATCCATTGTCATTCGATCTCGACGCACCTTAGGTTTTCCGGGCCCTATATTTTTTTCCGGCAGCAATATAGTCGGTGTTTGTCTATTCCCAGTATAATAGTGCCAATAGCGACTGTCCGGTATAGGATGAAATTTTGGATCGTATGCGCCTTGGTAATTGGAAACTGTATAGTAATGGGAAGCAAAATTGTAATGTGAGTTATACATGCTGCTCGCAGCAGCAATTGCGTGGGCACAAGGTAAATATTGTTGCTGGAAAACCCCGCATGAGCATGAAGAGAGCCCTTCATCTCTAAAGTTTACGGTATATTGATTCCTATTACTCTCTGTTACTTGAAACTCCGCCGTGTCAAACCTTTCAGATCTGTAGTATTGCGCTCTGCGCTCTCTTTTCCGGAATATATCTTCGTAATACGCGGTGAGCGGAGTCTCCATCACCAAGAACTTTTCTCTTCTTTGCACAAAGTAAGCATTCACCCGGAAAAAGGTTCGAACAATTAACCCCTGTATCGGTAAGCCTCTAACACCTTTAAGGACCCCGTTGAAGCTTTCAGACATATTTGTGGTCATTAGTAGATATCTGCATCCATTATCATGTGCTTATGACCATATGTGTACTGGATACTCATCTAACCACGCTTTCGCGGCTTGACTCATCTCCCCAATTTTCGTCATGTACATGTCATGGACATTAGGGTCAAACGCTTCACCGGCTTTGTACATAAGCTTATGTAGATCTGAATTTTTAAATTTTCTATCAAAATTTTGCCTGAAGTGCCGCAGACAAAACATATGTAGGGTCGTCGGAAATACAGCTCTCATTGCAGCTAATATTCCTAGATGTCTATCAGATATGATGCATAAATCTGTTTTATCAATAACAGATGGGATACTTTTGAGTTGACGGAAAAACCATGATCACGATGATGTATTTTCATCCTAGACAATAGAAAATCCCAACGGAAATATACCGTTATTAGCATCAACACCTGTAGCGATTAACATGCAGCCTATGTACTTACCGTATAGATACGTCCCATCAACGCACAATACCGGCCGACGGTGTGTGAAACCAGCCGCACTTGGAGCAAAGCACCAGAAAATTCTTTGAAACCTGACAGAGCCATCGACATCTGTTTCTGTAGTTTTTAACCGGTATACAGTCCCCGGATCTGATGCTTTCATGGCTTCCATAAAAGGGACTAGCGAGTTGTATGAGCTTTCCCAGTCCCTAAATATCTTGCATAAAGCCTTTTTACGAGCATCTCATACCTTCACCACAAAGTCAAGTTTAGATAAACGATCGAATGCCCATAACCTTCCTCTGTCCTATTGAGCACGACAGTCCTTAGTTGGCTGAGTCTAGATATTTTTTTTAATAAGCTCAAGGTTAGTGCGTATGCTTTTAGTGATTTTTGGGGGTCTTAGGAAGGGTGATGAAATCCCCACCCAATCTGAATTGGTGTTATAGCCCCTTAAAGTCCGTATTATTTATGCAAAACAGTAACAAACAAAAATCAAAAACACTTGCAAACAACTTATTTGGCGGCGGCGTAAAGAATACTGCACAAAAACAGTTTTATTGGAGAGAGGAAGAGAGTTTGTGCAAAGAATGCTGCAGGAAGAATAGTTCAGAGGAGTTCAAAGGAGGAGAGAAGATGAGAGAAATACTCACAGAGAATTTGGAACTTCAAATTTCTTCCCTCCCTGTGCTTGTTTTGGTCTCCTCTTCCTGTTTAGAGCCCCTAAACCTTTGTTTGGTCACTGAATTTGCTCCAGATTTTTACAGCAAGCCGTGGTTCCGTCTTGATCCTATCCAGCAGCTCCTCACGACTATGGCACTGAACTTGACCTTCTTCCTAACCTGCACACTTGCACAAAATAAGGGTAAATGGAGAGTTGCTGGATAGGAGAGAGCTGTATTTATAGGAACATACCGGCATTTAATTATTGATCATGCTTGATTTCACAACATTAAAAAACTGATTTGACTTGACACTATAATACATAACATTAAAAAAACGGATTTGACTTGACACTATAATACATATCCCGGGAATCCAACAAATATGAGGGCGGGTTCCTGGAACACGCCCTCATTTAATTATTAAAGAGGGCGGGTTCTAAGAACCCGCTATCATCGTTCTGATAAAAATGACACTATAATACATAATATTAAAAAACTGATTTGACTTGACACTATAATACATATCCCGGGAATCCAACAAATATGAGGGCAGGTTCTTGGAACACGCTCTCATTTAATTATTGAAGAGAGCGGGTTCTAAGATCCCGCCCTCTTCGTTCTGATAAAAATATAAAACATTAAAAAATTGATTTGACTTGACACTATAATACATAACATTAAGAAACTAATTTGACTTGACACTATAATACCTGGGAATCCAACAAATATGAGGGGGGGGGGGTTTCCTGCAACACGCCCTCATTTAATTACTGAAGAGGGCGGGTTCTAAGAACCCGCCTTCTTCGTTCTGATAAAAATATAAAACATTAAAAAACTGATTTGACTTGATACTATAATACATATCTCGGGAATTTATACAATCACTTTAATTAAATAATTGATGTGACAACACTAAGCATTGAAGATGGCGGGTTCCTAGAACCCGCCCTCCTTTCCCTATAAAACCCTGCCCTCTTCAGTATGGTTTTCGTTAAATTAACTCTGTCCAAAGTCCCTTCTCATATCTAAAATATCAAAATTGTCTCAATGGAGAATCAACCATTCGACAAATCTCTGCTCGTTGATCAAAATGTACACATATTTTTTAATATATTACACGGAGAGAAAAGATTCAAAACTTATTAAATTTTTTTAATTACCTATTTCTTTTAATTCTAATAGTTGAAAATAACATGATTTAATTTTGCAGGATGGAGATAATCTCACCGTCGTCACCCATAGTTCTGACAAGTGGATAGTTACCGACTAGCGAATAATCGAGCGGATTCGAAGGGCCGGATTTTATGAAGCTTCATTGCTTCATCATATCCAAATCGACCACGCCCTCGTTACCTCTCTAGTTGAGCGCTGGAGAAAAGAGACCCACACTTTTCATCTAAGATGGGGTGAGGCCACTATCACACTCCAGGATATTGGTCTCTTACTCGGTTTACGGGTCAATGGGCTTGGATTGGTTGGAGGAAAAATTGTTGGTCCAGATATCGACCACCCATACTGGGATACATATGCCGAGTCTGCTCTCGGACAGGTAAAAAAATTAAAGTCAATAAACTTTCGATATCTTTGTTTTTAGCTAAGTAAATTATTTATATTCAATATTCAGATTCAGATTCTCTCTTATTGATTCCCCTCTTTAGTGTACCTATTGCATGGACATTTTGTACATTATTTCTAGTTTTAATATTTCACAAAAATGCTAATATCAGGCACCAGGAGGCTATAGTAAATGGTATAAAATCAGTTTAAACTGGCTAAAAGATACATTTACTAATATCCCTGATGAAGCCACTAATGTAGCCTTGGATAGACATGCACGTGCCTACATTCTGTACATGATCGGTTCTTGGTTGATACCGGACCAATCGGCAACGCATGTCCATCCGTTATACCTTGGGTTTCTTACGGACTTTGATGTGTGTGACCGATATGCTTGGGGAGCAGGGGTCCTTGCCTTTCTTTACAAGAAACTCAATAAGGCATGTGCTCCAACGAAGAATAAAATTTGTGGCTGCATTACATTACTTCAGG
Source organism: Agapanthus africanus (assembly GCA_030015575.1). Lineage (NCBI taxonomy): Eukaryota > Viridiplantae > Streptophyta > Magnoliopsida > Asparagales > Amaryllidaceae > Agapanthus > Agapanthus africanus. The sequence goes on from JASDDO010000016.1 coordinate 413,499,439, forward strand.
TAAATTCCTTATTTTTCACAGCTAGAAATTTGCAAAATTGTTATATTGGTTCTTTCTCTTATCATCTGACACTTTATTTATAGATTTGGTCATAGGAGCATATGTGTATGGGAAGACCGGATCGAGTTAAAATAACTGCCTTGGATACCCCTGGAAAGCCGCTCGGCTCTTGGTGGAATGGCAAGAAAGCGTATAAGGCTCCTCGTCGAGTACTTAGGTACTATAGAGATGAGTTGGATCGCATGGAGGCGACTCAGGTAATCATAACTTAGGTAATTAAGTTTGTTTTAAAATTTTGAAATACCTTCATCACAATTTTTGTACTATGTTATTTGCGCAGTTCACGTGGACGCCTTGTACAGCAGATTGTCTGTAAGGATTAACCGACATCTGTATCGAAGGAAAGCCTGTTTGGCGGGCTCAATGCCCACTCCTCTGCATTAATATCGTTGTCATGCACCTACCGGACCGGGTGTTGCGACAGTTTAATAGATTGCAATATATTCCTGTCCCGCCGCCTTCGCCTATGATAATAGAGGGAGACATGCGAGGAGGAAAGGCGGAGCGTGTTGGAGGGAGCATCATCATCAATATTTGCTGAGATAGGAGGATAGGCAGCGTAATATTGCCTTATAGCAAATAGGTGACCAAACAACCACCGACGCTGCCGAAGCATATCTTCAGTGGTATAAGCGTGTTACCATAAGATATCTTTCTGCTCCCCCTAACGACTTCCCAAATATCGAGCGGTACGAGCCTAGAGGCCACGTGGAACGAGATTTGGTAAGTTGAATTCTTTAGATTATATTACTTTTTAACATCCGGCGGTATGAATCAATACTTTTTTCTTATTTCTAATGTAACGACAGGCTCGTGGGTTGCATCATATACAATCAATGGTGCAGGATCCATATCCGACTGATGCTGGTCCGGAAACTCAGGCTCTATTTTCAAATGTAGACCAATATATTGGTGGTATATTCGGTTCATATAATATGCTTCCACATTTATCGCCGGCACCAGAGCAGCAGTATGAGCCGGCACCGGAGCAGCAGTATGAATCGACACCAGAGCCGCAGCATCATGGAGATCCAGCGCAGCAGGATCAGTGGTTTGGATCATCATACCGTCAGCAGCAACCCTGGCATACCGGACAAGCGCAACAACTGGAGGAACAACGGTTTTGGGGGACCGATTTTGCGCAACAACACCAGTCTTGGGGGTCAGGTTTTGCAGAACAGCCGTCTTGGGGGTCAGGTTTTGCGCAACAACAGCAATCTTGGGGTTCAGGATTTGCGCAGCCATGGGGCCCAGGTTTTGTGCAACAGCAGCCGCATGAAACCGAGACATGTTCTTCGCTACAACTGCCCAGTTGGGAGACGAATTTATCGTCCTACGTACAGTTGTTGGGAGGCAGCACATATCCGACACCTGTCCCACAATCAGGATTTATGGAACAACAGCTTGTTCAAGACGCTGCTGAAGACGAAGCTGAAGCTGAAGCCGAAACCGAAGAGCAGACGCCGCCGCCGCCGCCATATACCCGAGAAACGGGTAGGTCCTCCAGTCATCCCAAGAGGCATAGGCTTATGTCAAGCCTTCTGGGATTTCATAAGGGAAAGAGAAAGGGAAAACGATAGTTATATACATTTTACAAATAGATAGGATTTTTTTGTATTATAAATTTGACGGATTCATTTTGTTATTATAAATTTGACCGTCGAGATAGAATTTACATTTTACAAATAGATATGATTTTTTGTATTATTAATTTGACGGATTCATTTTGTTATTAGAATGTACACCAGATTCATATGTAAACAACGATTAATATTATACTAATTTTATTCATTTATTTAATATTTAATTTACTCATTTATTTAATATTTAATTAAATTCGATAATTTTATTTGATTTTTTTTTAGAAAAGAGGGCGGGTTCAAAACTCGCCCACTCCTTTATAAAGGAGAGAACCCGCCCTCTCCATAATTTAGGGGAGGGTGGGTTCTAGGAACCCGCCCTCCCCTATAATAGGTAGAGGGTGGGTTCTAAGAACCCGCCCTCTATTCTGTGAAGTGGGTAGGGTCCACCAAACCGCCCTATTCTCCCAAATAAAATTAAAACTACCATATTTTTATAATTTTAAATTAAAACTATCCTATTTAAAAAAACCCGGGTTTCAAAGATGGAAATTAGGGCTGAGAGAGAAGAGAGGATAAGTTTTGTCGATTTAAGAAAACAATCGAAGAAGAAATTTGGCCCTATAGGTCTCTAAGGTAGGGAGCTCAGAGACTGAGAGAAAGGAGGTAGGAAATTAAAACGAATAAAAAGAATTTTAAAATAAAAAAGATAAATAAAATATAATAAGAGGAAATGACACTTGATGTGATGTTGAAAGGGCATAGTCTTAGTCCGCAAATAATGACAGCAGTTTGCAAAAGAGGAGAAGAAAAGTAACAAATTACAACATATAATATATTGCTCCATCTATGTTACAATAACACTATATACAACCACCATCAGGCATGATAATAGCACAACGCAAAATGTACCTATATATATAGATATAATAATGGAGGAAAGATGCCAAATGTGCTATGGCGTCGGAAAAAAAAACCTCCTTGGTTTTTTCCGACGATCGGCACCCACCATTTTCATCGTCATCATCTAAGATGTGGATACACCAAATTTCATGTGATTTTACAACTTTTTCACTGTTGATTTAGCAATGTAAAAAGTTCTATTGTCAGTAAACCGTTAATTTTGAACCCACTGATTTGGAAAACACGATGGAGGGCGTATTTTTTCAGCGCCATAGGAGGAAATTCCCTCCTATGGCCTCTTTCCTCCATTATTCTCTCTCTCTCTCTCTCTCTCTCTCTCTATATATATATATATATATATATATATATATATATATATATATATATATATATAAACCACAATCGCCAACACTACTAGCTGAAGCCTGAAGAGGATTAGAGCAACAAATGACAAATCAATATATTGATTAAATGGAGGATTTAATCAATATCATATGGAAAGATTGGTCAGCAAATTAATTCGGACTACTTGGAATTCACCATGCACCTCGACAACCCTCGTTTAAGTTCTATAAGTGCCTCAGTGTACGATGAAAAGTGGGTTAATTGCTATGTAATATCCCAATGTTTCACCTACTTTGTACTTATATACCTTGTTGATTTTTTCGATGCATTTATATACATTAGAGTATAAACCGTATGAATTTTGTTTAAAATAGCGATGGCTTTGATGGTCAACTGAAGTAAGCAAAGAATTAACGGGTTGTACTCTAACGTATATAAATGCAGTGAAAAAAATCAATAGGGTATATAAATGCAAAGTAGATGAAACATTAGGGTATTATTTAGCAATTAACCCATGAAAATTCACATAGACAAGAAAATAAAGCTTCCTACAGAAGCATGGTGGGTCCAAACTGGGGCAATGAAAAACAACATCTATGATCATGAGACACTGCCGCACATCATGAGATGCAGCAAAATTTTCACGGTAAAAAGTAGAGACGAATCTTGAAGGTGTAAAGATGTTTTTAACTGTTGGTGTTTGTTTTTCAATGAAGGTGTAAAGGTAAGAATATGTGTCATTATCAACTTTATGCAATAGTGACTCTTCCTCTTGCCTATCAAGAATATATAACTGCTTTTAACACTCTAGCTATTTGTTGTTGTTTTAGAAATTGTGGTAGCATGTTGAAGGTCTTTTTATGACAGAAATTCAGGAATATTTTACAACATATTTTATAATCTATTTTTTAAATGTAGTGATGGAGGTCCTTTTCGGGTCTCCGTCAGACGTTGTCTTACGTTGATCTCCCGGTGGATTTTGGTGGTGATCTTCTATTGCGTGTGGATCTCAATGGGTTTTAGTGAGATTGGTGATTTGAGGAGTTTAGCGCCGAGTACCTGCAAAGAAATCCCGGGGTAGTTTGGTACCACTGAGGACCCTCCGACGATCAAGTTAGTGCTAGATCCGAGCAGAGTAACGGCTAAGTGGAATAAAAAATGGCTTACTTGACCCCACTGTGATGGGGGTTTATATAGCTGTGGCAACACGCAGCAGTAGGCGCGAGAGTCTCGCCGGCCGTTACGCTCCCGACGTCACGCCCGCGCGAAGAGCGGATCGCCCATTAATGGGGATTGTGATGGCGTAGAATGTGGGATGTTGTTGGCGGAGAATCTGTGCATGGCGAGATTCGCGGAGCGGCGGTTACGCCTACGAGTGGTGGAGTTGGTCGGTCAGAGGGGCCGAGGAGGACGGCCTCGGCTGGGAAGCTCAGAACCGAGCAAGAGGCTTGAAGAGTCTTGGTCCTGTGGCAGCCCGGGGCGAGCTGAGGGACCGAGGAGACAGATTTGCGGGGGGTCCCGAGGAGGGCCAGCTTGTGCTTGCAGGTCGGGTACAAGGGCGGACTGGTCGGCCTCTGTGGGCCCTTCCTTCCGGGTCTTGGGATATGTCATCCGCCACGTGTCCTTAGCTCTCATATCGCCAATATTGAGCATCATCATGTAGAAATCAGATTCTGAATTGTTAAATCTAGTGCATCAAAACTCTAACGGGTTTGCATGCTAGTGCATCCAAAATCTAAGTTAAGTCCACGAAGCGACAAAATTTGTGACCTAAAAAATAGAGAAAAATATATATAAGGAAAGAAATATAAATGTCAATCAAAGTCGATATACTAAAACGAATCGTGTGTGTGCGTGCATGCGTGTGTGTATTCTTTTCTAATATTTTGAAAATTAGTCGAACCATCATCTATGGAAAAAAATTCAATTCTTATAATATAAAACTGGAAATAGATATATCCCTAACACATAAACACATGCATTTAGACATAATGTATAAACCTAAATACACAAACATATTTAGACATAACATATTTGAGAACTTTTTCTCAAGTTGGTAGATGACTGATTGAAGATCGAGGATGTTGAAATAAGGAACTTACATGAACCATCTTTAAAGTACCTGAGAAGAAATGAATAAATTATATTTTTTGTTTAAAGTATACAATACATAAGAGAAGTAAATGAAAATATTTCATACAGCTTGTGCGTCAAATCAGTTGAATTATCATACAACAACCATCATGTATGCTTCATTAGGTAATTATTACCTCTTTCAAGTTGTTTATAAGCATCAACACCTCAGAGATGAGGAATGATCAAATTTAATATAACATGATTATCAACTAATACAAGGGTATGGGGGTGCTAATATGTTATAAGTCATGTCTGAGATGTAAATGGAGAGAGTTTATGCAATTAACTCTATAAGAATATTTCAAGGGTACCGATTGAGAAAAGGGAAGCAAGACCACGAATATTAAATAATGGAAGTAACCCAACATCAAAAGTTACTATTTTTAGCACCACGAATCCATCAACAAATTAAAAAAAATTTAACTTGGGCATTTCAACAAACATCCTAAATGCATGAAGCAAAAATCAAATAACCACCATGTAGTCTATACAACATGTTATTATTTCAAAATATTCTTCTGGTCGAAACCGCAAACTACAGAAAACCCAAAAGACAAAAAGAAAAAAAATTCGAATATAGATCAGTTTTTTTTAGTTATATCATACCTGCTCTGTCAGGAATCAATATTTTCTTAGCAGATCTTCTATGTGATTCAATCTTAGTGGAGATGGATGAGGAGAGTTGATGATGAGGCTGTAAAAATAAGTGAAGGGAGGATACTCACGGGAGAAGCAAAGAAGAATAGGGAAAATGAGAGAAGTCATAAAGAAATCAACAAGGAAAATACGTTTTGAGGACCTCCCAAGAAGACATGTAATGTCACGCCCCAAACCATATAGATAAATTTAGTACATATCATGTGTAACCGGAAGCAAATTCTTATCAATTGGAAACTTGCAAGGCCTAACTATATCTTGTAAATATTGAAATCATTAACGACAAAATCAAGTTACATAATACTGATAGAAGTCTAATATCAAAATAATGTTATTCACCTTAACTACATAAAATCCTCGATCCCGAAATGATATCTGTCTATATAAATATCTCAAAAAGTATTGCCAACAAAACTCGAACTTGGGACGATCTCCAAATCTAGTTACAAACCTTGTATAAACTATGTGCCCACCTCAAGCCCTGCAACAATATCACCATTTGCTTTGCTAACATGAAAGCTTTCCACCCTTAAAATAACATTCTGCATTTTGATTAACAGCCACATAAAAAGTGGGTGAGCTTTACAGCCTAGTAAGGAACGGATACATGGGTTATCTTGAAAATAGTAATAACCACGCCTTAACTTCAATCAGACTCATTCAATACAAATGCAATAATTCAAAATAATTTTCATGCGAAGGAAGTTAGGCTGGGTTACGGCTAAGTACGTTCAATAGCTCGGTTGACATAAGCAAAACACAACTATAAATAGCCTGTGGTAGGGGAGAACCGACATTGAGCTGCGGTGAGGCTGCCATACAGCGCGCGCAATAACTCCAGCGGAGCTACACTACTAGCCTTTCTTGTAACCTGTTTAGCTTTTATTATTCATACCGGTATTGACTTATGAGATGCATACAATACATGTGTCCAAAATTGAATATAAAACATATATAAATAACGCAACTATGTGCCACTTGTGTCATATACACAAGTCCAACAATTTAAACCGTTTAAACCACGACACATGAGTGATAGCATCTCAATATTAATTATACGAAAAAATACGATTTCGTAATACAAATCTTATCTCACAATTTCATATAAAATCCATCAGTGACAACGATAAGCATAATAGACGTTGCGTAAATAACAAGCTATAGCATATTTTTATAAACTCTATTTACTTGTAAGTATATGACGCCCATGTTCCCCTCCGAAAGACGGCCAAGACGACTGAGAGACGTCTTGCCTGAGATTCGGGGCAGATGCTATTTGGTTTTATCCGTCCACCTCTCCGAAGATGCCAAATTGATTTATGTCACCGTGTATCGGAGGTTTAGACGAATGCGGCCGATGCAGCAGACTTCGTCAGATTCCCCCTCGTCTGAGGGGTTTTTGATTGTGGGGACGCTCTTCCCTGCAGGCGCAAGCCCCTGCAGTTAATTACGCTACCGCGTCGCGGTAACCACTTTCTCCTTCTCCAGAATTTCACTTCGTGTCGTGTGTGTTTGTTTTGTTTGTGGATGCCCGTGGATTGTATACGGAGACTAAGTTATGCCGTCGCCCGTAGGACGTGGATTAGTCCAAATCCGTATTTACTTAGATTTGGGTTTGGTGTTTTAGTTTAAGGATACGTTAGCCCTATTTAAGGCTAAGATCAACTTAAACTTTTGTTAAGGATATGTTAGCCTAATCTCCAGACTAAGATCAACTTAACGGGATCGTTTGGATCCGACAAGAGAGCAATTGGCTCTATTGTTCTAGTTTAGGGACATAGTGGTCCATTGAATGTATGGCCGTCGGGACCCATCACCTTTCTGACGACGTTGAAGGATTACAACGACAGATATCAGAGGAGTTCAGAGATGTACCCTTGAACCAAAGTTGGTTGGGAGACCTGTAGTCCAATTTGGGACTAAAGTCTGTTTGAGGGTTTAGAGATACGTTAGCCGTATTTAAGGCTAAGATCCACTTAAACGTTTGTTAAGGATACGTTAGTCCAGTTTGAGACTAAGATCAACTTAACGAGATCGTTTAGATCCGACAAAAGAGCGTTTGGGCTCTATTGTTCCAGTTTAGGGACATAGTGGTCCGTTGGTTTAAGGACGCTTAAGTCCATGAGTTGGTTTAAGGACGCTTAAGTCCATATTTATGTGTGGTTGTCGGAACCCGTCACCTCTCTGACGACGTTGAAGGATTACAACGACAAATATCAAAGGAGTTCGGAGATGTACCCTTGAACCGGGTGTAAATTGATTTAGGAGAGCAGTCTTGCTCAGTCAATTTAATTTGAGAATTTATGGCCATGATTGGGCTAAGTCCAGTTGAGAATATTCAACGTTTTTATTTTCGGCCTATTAGGCCTGTGCTAGGGCTTTGCCCCTGTTTAATAATGCACTGCATTTTATTCTGGCCTGCTAGGCCTTTTTTGATTTGGGCTCTGTCCCTTTATAAATGATGCAGAGCATCTGTTTTGGTCTGACAGACCTTTGTTTGGGCTCTGCCCTTTTTAAAATAATGCATGGTATTTTATTAGGCCTGTTAGGCCTTTTTAATTGGGCTCGGCCCTTCTTTTCAATAATGCAGTGCATTAATTATCTGACAGTGGTCATGTGGCCTGTCAGACGCTTTGCGCTAATTAATGAGTGCAAGCGTATGTGGAGGTGACACGTGTCACGCTCTGGTGAGCGCAAGCGCAGGTAGCGCAGTGCGCTGCGCTGCTGCGCTGCTGACACGTAGCGCGCTCTGGTGAGTTGCACCAATTTCAGAGAGCAATACTCTATTTTAAAAGCGCATAGCGCAAGCTGTTCTGGAGCTGACACGTGGCGCTCTCTGGTGGCTTGCGCCAACCCAAGAGCGCAACAGTGCAGATTTTTCAAGTGCAAGGCATTGTTTTAATATCTTGATCCAATTTTGGATTCAAGAAAAGAATCTTTTTAAGATTCCAGAACTAGTGGTTCATCAAAAGGCAATGCCTTTATTATTATTATATTTTTTTTATTGAAGATCTTTGATCTTGTTCTTAGATCAATGATCTTTTTAGAAGAAACTCTTCTTTTATTCAAAGGTTTTTACCTTTTTCTTTTTTGAGCTCTTCTCAAATTTTCTTTTAGAGGAGTTCTGTGTTTTTCTCTCTGTCAATGTGTGTGTTTTAGACTTGAAGTCTAGGGGCCTTTATATAGTGCCAATTAGTTTGTTAAATTAGTTAAAAAGATCTTTCTCTGAGTGATTTAGGGATTTTTCCCTACCATTGGATCTTTGATCCAAGGGCTCATGTTTTACAGGAGAGAATCTTATTGTTTTAATAAGATCAGAAAGATCTTTCAGAATTTTAATTCTGTTTTGGTGCTGGCATTGGCGTAAATGCATCTGCGCTTGACACGTGTCGCGCAGCGCAGAGCGCAGCGCAACTGCGCTGCCACGCGTCGCGCAGCGCAGAGCGCAGCGTAACTGCGCTAGCGTAACTACGCTGCCACGTGTCGCGCAGCGCAGAGCGCAGGTCAGCTGAAGCGTTGCTTCTTTTATTATTATTTGAATTTTAAACAGAGCTTTGCTCTGATTGGGGGAAACAGAAGCATTGCTTCGTTTCCCGCCTTGGAATTTGAACAGAGTTTTGCTCTGAAAGGGAGATTTTCTCCTTTATTATTATTATTATTTATTTATTTATTTATTTTTATTGTTATTATTTTATAAGGAGCGGGTTTTGAGCCAAAATTTTGGCGGGAACAAATGCCCCCCACTAGTTTGCCCACGTAAGTATGTACGTGGGTGAAGTAGTGCAAAGTTATGAGTAGCCATGGAATTGAGGGCTTAGGAGACAAGTTTAGGGTCCTTGTAGCCTAAGACTTTTCAACTTTATGAGCCGTGAGGGTCTCACAAAGACTTTTCTCCCTACGGATCGAGAGGATCTCATAGATGTATTTTCTCCTTAGGAATCGTGAGGATTCCTAAGTGCGTTTTCTCTTATAAGTCGTAAGGATCCTATAAGAGAATTTTCCCTCTTACGAGTCGAGAGGACCCGTAAGCGGTTGTTTCCCTCCTTGTCGAGATTCGACTTTGGAGAGTGAGACCCGTGGATAGTATGCAATAGACCGTTTTGGGCCGACTTGCAGGGTCCCAGTGCTTAGGAAACAGGTTTCTTAATCCCTACTGCCTAAGGCTTTTCCTCACGAGTCGAGACGAATCGAGCAGTTCTCGTAAAGACATCAATTTCCTCACGAGTCGAGACGAATCGAGCATTTCTCGCAAGAATATCCTAACGTCACAGTTAACCTCTGCTCTTTACGACAGAAGTCCGTTAGGGTCTGTGGTACTTAGGGTTTTGGCCGTCGTACCGTCGCATCAGCTGATATATTCCTCGATAGGCAATCGTGCTGTTCGAGTAGCCCTGCGACTGCCGTGTTTCTGATCCCTTCGGGGGCTGGACAAGACGTCTTCAAGCAATCCTCCTTGGCAGTTTGACCGTCGGAAGAGCAAGTGTTAGGAATTTTGCCATGCCATTTTTTACTTGAGGTTAGGCTCATTTTGGAGAGCCCCGATGAGTCATAACCACTCCGCGCTGGTGTGGAATGATCTTCGATAGTCTTTCAGGTTTTATGTGAGTTGCCGTCAAGACCCTGAAGCTAGGAATTTGGCCTTTGCTTCGTTTGCTGGCACTGCGTCTGCTGTATCGAGATGAATGTCGCGGTTGTCTCTAGGTTGTTGGTGAACCGTCGAGGCTTGGAACTGGGAATTTTGTCGTGGCTCCGTTTGTTTGATTGTCGCGTCTGAACCCTACTGGAGGAAGAACGCTGGGGTGACATCTCGTCTGGTGTATCGAGATGAACATCGAGGTGGTGACCACTCCACACTGATGTGAGATGATCTCCGATGGTCTTTCAGGTTTTTTATGAGTTGCCGTCAAGACCCTGAAGCTAGGAATTTGGCCTTTGCTTCGTTTGTTGGCATTGCGTCTGCTGTAGCGAGATGAATGTCGCGGTTGTCTCTAGGTTGCTGGTGAACCGTCGAGGTTTGGAACTAGGGATTTTGCCGTGGCTCCGCTGTCTGATTGTCACGTCTGAACCCTGCTGGAGGAAGAACGCTGGGGTGATATCTCGTCTGCTGTATCGAGACGAAAGTCGAGGTGGTTACCACTCCGCACTGATGTGAGATGATCTCCGATGGTCTTTCAGGTTTTGTATGAGTTGCCGTCAAGACCCTGAAGCTAGGAATTTGGCCTTTGCTTCGTTTGCTGGCATCGCGTCTGCTGTATTGAGACGGATATAGCGGTTGTCTCTAGGTTGCTGGTGAACCGTCGAGGTTTGGAACTAAGGACTTTGCCGTAGCTCCGCTGTTTGATGATGTTGTGTCTGCTGTGTCGAGACGAACGTCGAGATGATAACCATTCCGCACTGGTGTGAAATGATCTTCGGTTGTCTTTCAGGCTTTATATGACTTGCCGCTAAGACCCTGAAGCTAGGAATTTGGCCTTCGCTTCGTTGGCGTGTTCGAATCCTGTTGGAGGGAGAACGCTGGAGCGACATCTCGTCTGCTGTATCGAGACGAATGTCAAGGTGGTGACCACTCCGCACTGGTGCAAGATGATCTCAGATTGTCTTTCAGACTTTATATGACTTGCCGTTAAGACCCTGAATTTAGGAATTTGGCCTTTGCTTCGTTTGCTTTGTCGTGTACGAATCCTGTTTGAGGAGGGAATACTGGGGTAACATCTCGTCTGCTGTATCGAGACGAACGTCGAGGTGGTTCCTAGGTTGCCTGTGAACCGTTAGGACATAGAACTAGGGACTTTGCCGTGGCTCCGCTTTACTGACCATGGGGTCTTTTGTTGACGTTGCATTTACATCCTGCTGGACTGTGAAGGAACGCCATTGTTGACATCTCGTCTGCTGTATCGAGACGAATGTTGAGGTGAAGCTGGGATTTTGCCGTCGCTTCACCTTGTTTTGACCGTGAGGTCTTTCGTTGACGTTGCATCTGCATCCTGCCGGAGTGAGGAGAAACGCCATTGGTGATCTCTAAGTTGTCTGTGAACCGTCGAGATTTGGAACTAGAGACTTTGCCATGGTTCCGTTGTTTTGACCCTGGGGTCGTTTGTTGACGTCGCATCTGCATCCTGCTAGAGCAAGGAAAAACGCCGTTGATGATCTCTAGGCTGTCTGTGAACCATCGAGATTTGGAACTTGGGGAATTCCTTCGCTTTCTGGTAGAGCCTGTTGGGAAGGTACGGTCCCCTCTTTGTTTGTGCCCCTGGATTGTATACAGGGATCGATGTGATCTCACATGTAGGGCAAAAGTTTCATTCATTTTTTTTATATTATTATTTTATTTCCGCGATGCTCTATCATTTCAGCTTTTATATCGCGAAGGTCGCGATTGCCCAATCATTTCGGCTATTTTTCGTGGTGCCCAATCATTTTGGCTCTTTAGTTTATTTTTACTCGCTGCTTTTTATTGCGAGTTGCCCAATCATTTCGGCTATTTTGCATGCATACATTTTTACTTGCTGATTTTGTTGCAAGTTGCCCCATCATTTCGGCTATTTCGTATGCATGTGTGGCTTGCTGTCTTTTCGCTGAAAGCCTGGAATTGGACACCGATTTTGGCATCAGCATCGCTACAACTGGGATGTTGCCAGGAGCGAATCATCATTTGCTTCTGTCGATGTTGAACAAAGGTGGCTTAGTAAACAGGGTTAGGATCCTGTCGACTAAGGCTTTTGACTTCATGAGCCGTAAGGGTCTCACAAAGGTATTTCTCCCTACAAGTCATGAGAATCTCGTAGGTGTGTTTTCTCCTTAGGAATCGTGAGGATTTCTAAGTGCATGTTCCCCTGTAAGTCGTAAGGATCTTACAAAAGGGTTTTCTCCTTATAAGTCGAGAGGACTTACAAGGGTTGTTCACCGTATGGACATACCCCTAGTCACGGTTGGGACTTGGTTAGGGAGATGTTTATTCGCGCCCGTGGATTGTATACAAGGGTCAGCACTGAGCCGCTTGTAGGGCAGTATCGAAGGTTGTGGGGGTTGCTTAAGAACAGGTTCAGGTCTATGTAACTTAAGACTTTCAAATCTTATGAGCCGTGAGAGTCCCATAAGAGAGTTCTTCTTACGAGTCGTGAGGATCTCGCAAGTGTAATTTCTCCTTAGGGATCGTGAGGATCCCTAAGTGTGTTGCTCCCTTGTGATTCGTAAGGATTTCACGCGGGTGGTTTCTCCTTACAAGGTCGAGAGGATCCTGTAAGTGTCTTTTAACGAGATTGCGCCCTTTCGGGTTTTCACAAACACTCGCCGGTAGCCCTGCTGTTTTTACTCACGGAGCCCTTTCGGGTTTTCATCCGTGCCCTTTTTGCTTATGGACATACCGTTTTTATTTATTTATTATTATTATTATTATTTTTATTCTTTCTTTTATCGGCTTTGGGATGTTATAATCCACCGTAGTTTATCGACATCTCGGTCAACAGCTAGTTTTAGGACGTAGTGGTCCGTCATTAGTTTAAGGACGTTTCGGTCCGTCGTTGCTGTATTTGAGGCGAATCTCTAGTTTACTGACTTTTCGGTCAATGGGGCTTTCCCTATGAATGAGCATGATGCCCCCGGCGTATCCGTCTTTCTCGGAGCATGTGGCTGTGGCGGGCTCACCTTCCAGTTTTCGGAGATGACGAACTTGCCCGGTTGGTATTGGTCTTCAATCCAGTTTTTGAAGACGTAGCAATCCTCGATCAGGTGACCTACCGTTTGGTGGTAAGGGCAATAATCGAGGTCGTTGACATCGCCTGGCCGCAACGGACGTTTTGGACTCGGCAGATTGATGAGTCTGCTGCGCACTGCCATCTCGAACAGTCTCCTTATTTTATCTTGAGGAAACGAGTAAGGACATTTCAACTTTTCCTGGAGGGGTTGCCGCTTGTTGTTTCGGCAAACAACTGGTCTAGGGCCACTCGATTGCTGTTGAGTATTGGCTACGAGGGCTGTTTTTCCCTTCTCTTTATCCTTTTTGCTCGATCCTTTGTTCGTGAGGCCGAGATTTTTTCCGAGTAGCGTGCGATTGCATGGCTGAACGTTCTCGCAACTTCTCAATTCTTTCATTTTCGAAATGGATTCCTTGAGGAGAGGGTTGAGGGCAGCTTCTTCGTCAGAGTCGCTTCCGAAGGTGATAATTTGCGATCCCTTGGAGTCGGCTATGTGACAGTCGGCGGCGGCTCTTTTGCGCTCATCTATCGCATTTTTCTGATGTCTACGAGCTCCACGCTTTGTCCTGTTGAAGTGTTGCTTTTGAGCGACATACCCTTGCCACCAACACTTAAAGGAGTCGCAGTCTTCGGTAGGATGTATGATCTTCTGATGATACAAGCAGTAGTTAGGATGTATCTCTACTCCGTCGAGAGTGTTTCCTTCAGAGGGTGGTAGCTTCATTCCCATTGATACGGCCTTAGCAAACCTTTTCCTCGTCTTGAATTTGTTTTCATCGGCAGTGGATGTCTTTTGATTTGACGGGAGTGCCTCGACTCTTTCGTCTAGTCGGCGGTGTTTGGCTCCTTCCAGTATGGCCATCTCACGCTCTTGATTGGCTTTAACTTTCAGACGAATCTCATTCAGGAAGGCATCGATCATCTCGTCTGACGGCCGCAGAATTTCTGGTTCAGGATCCGCCCTCGGTTTCTCGGTGCAAGGAGCCTCTTTATCATCCGCCAATGAGTGACAGATCACATGGCAAGTTGCCCCCGGTGCATCCGTCTTCTTTGGAGTGTGCGGCTGTGGTGGGTTTACCTTCCAGTTTTTAGACAGCGCAAACTTGCCTTGTAGGTACTGATCCTCGATCCATCCCTTAAACACGAAACAATCCTCGATCGGGTGACTTACCGTTTGGTGGTAAGGGCAATAATTGGGATTATTGAGATCGCCTGGCTGCGACGGACGTTTTGGACTCGGCAGATTGATGAGTCTGTTGCGCACTGCCAGCTCGAACAGTCTTCTCGTTTTATTTTGAGGAAACGAGTAAGGATGTCCCAGTCTCTCCTCGAGGGATAGGCGTGGACGCGCGTTGTTTTGGCGAACAACCGGTTTTGAGTTGCTCGGCTGTTGCTGAGCATTGGCGACGACGATCGCCTTCCCTTTCCCCTTCTCATTTCGAGAGTCCGGTTTTGGAGGAGACGGTCCATGGCCCATCTGGTCCATTTGGGCTAATTTGTCGATTAAGGCCTGGAAGGTGGTCGGCCTGAAGAACATCATGAATTGCGAGATGGTCGCTTGCGGATCGAGAGTGCCCACGAACATGCCTATCGCAGGTGCCTCTTCTATGTGTTGTTCGCATTTCGACCATAGGTTCCGCTATCGTGTTGCGTATTGGACCCACATTTCGCCTGGCCTTATCCTGGCATTTATCAGTGCTGTTATCGGGGTGCGTTCACTAGCACTCGTGAATCTTTGTGTAAACAGTAGCTCCATCTCCGCAAATGTTTTGACAGAGTCGTTAGGTAGCTCCGAATACCATTCAAAGGTTGTTTCTGCTAAGCTGCCGACGAATTGGCGAAGCAACAATTTGTCATCGCCTCCAGTATTGCCGCATAAGGCCCTGAATTGAGCGACATGCTGATGCGGATTCCCTGTCCCTTTATATACGTGGAACTTAGGGATCGTATATCCCGGAGGGTAACTGATTTGGTCATACCAGCCTGGATAGGGTCGTCCAGTTCTAACAATTTGCCCAGCCGCTTCACTCGCCTGATGAGTTCGTATTTGCTGAGCTATATAGTCATCCAGTGCAGCCTTGGAAATGGTTTCTTCCTTGGCTGCTGCAAGAGCCGGAGGAGGATTAGATGTTTCCCTTCCGTCGTTTCCGATAATGATTGGAGGGTCTTCAGCTGGAGGGTCCGGCTGTAACATCATCCCTACCATATCTTGGAAGAGGAGTGCCATTTGTTTTATGTTAGCCGCTTATTCTGCGGCTTCTTTGTCCTTCTTTTCGAGAACTCTGCGTAGGTAGTCAGCATCGGTTTCTTGTTCGTGACGCTGCTCTGATGGTACTTCCGAGCTTTCTTTCAGCTTGGTAAGTGTAGCCATCGCAGTCATCATTTCCTGAAGCTTCTGTTGCTGCTCTTGGGCTTTTGTCACGGATCGGGTGAGCGGTCGATGACCCGTCGAAGCGCGGCTTTCCTCCTTTCCGGAAGCCATATAAACGGTATGCACCACCATGCCCCCAGACTTGGGGCGTTTAGATTCAGTGTCTTTGCAATTTGACAAAAACGCAGGGATCTTCCCTGACCTCCTTCTTTTTTGAGTGATCGAAGTTGAGGGGGTCGTTGTAGTGGGCACCCAAGTAGCTGTTGCTTTTTGTGGCTTAACGGAATAATCCTTCTCCTGTCGAACCTTCATCTTTTTCTGTCGGCGGAGATAATCTTGATCCATTATGGAGTCTCGAACTTGACGCCAGACCTTGTAAATTTTAGAGGACAGCCGTTGAGGGGGCTGCTCCAGCTTCTTCTCTGGAGTATTCTCCACAGGTGAAGGAGTTCTCTTCAGCACTGCAGTAGGAGAGTTTCTGCGCACCCTTCTTAGCGGTTCAAAGCTATTCCCGGTCGGAACAGCAGCATTGATTTCCACTATCGGAGCTGGCGGAGTTATCCCAGAGGGGGAGTTGCCCCCAGCCTTCCTTACACGGCGCCAGTGACGACGGCGAGCATGTCGAGCAGACGGCGTTGGTTCAGCGATGGGGATGGCTTTGTCTTGCCCCATGTCCAGATGAAGCGCTGCTGGTGCCAGTCTCTTGAAGACTGACGTCCTTTAAGTAGCGGTATCCAATCTGTCAAAGACAGACCTTCGAGCAGGAACAGGAGTCGGCATAGTCAGTCTTGTGAAGACCGACCCTTTGGCAGGAGAAGCCGTCTTGACATCTTCAGGAGCAGGGATAGCTATCCTATTCGGAACAACCTTTTCTGGTATTGCAGGCTTCTTCATGGGCCCATATGAGTTTTGGCCCAGTTTGCTGAATGCTGAGGCATTGGGCTTGGACGACCCGTTGAAAGGGGCCGCGATAGTTGTAAGCCGATCGAAGACCGAGTTCTTCGGAGCTTCTTGAGATGGTAAAGGGGCATTGAAGCTCATTGGTGGGATCATGGTCCCGAAGAATAGCCCAGTGGTGGCCTGAGTCACCTGCTCCACTGGCATCTTGAAAAGGGAGGCCGCTTGGAGCCCATAAGTCACTCCTCCAGCAAGGACCGAGCGAGAGTTGCAGTTGCAGGCAGTGCAGTTTGAAGCCATTGATCTTCTGTTTTCTGCACGGAGCAAGACACCAAATCTTAGTACTTCGAATCCACAGGCAACCACAACAAACCGCGATTCGTTCGCGAACACGACACACGAAGTGTGGAGTGGAAAGAGGAAAAGGTCCCACCGGGCATGCCAGAATCTGTTCCCCTCCGAAAGATGGCCAAGACGACTGAGAGACGTCTTGCCTGAGATTCGGGACAGATGCTATTTGGTTTTATCCGTCCACCTCTCCGAAGATGCCAAGTTGATTTATGGCACCGTGTATCGGAGGTTTAGACGGATGCGGCCGATGTAGCAGACTTCGTCAGATTCCCCCTCGTCTGAGGGGTTTTTGATTGTGGGGACGCTCTTCCCTGCAGGCGCAAGCCCCTGCAGTTAATTACGCTACCGTGTCACGGTAACCACTTTCTCCTTCTCCAGAATTTCACTTCGTGTCGTGTGTGTTTGTTTTGTTTGTGGATGCCCGTGGATTGTATACGGAGACTAAGTTATGCCGTCGCCCGTAGGACGTGGATTAGTCCAAATCCGTATTTACTTAGATTTGGGTTTGGTGTTTTAGTTTAAGGATACGTTAGCCCTATTTAAGGCTAAGATCAACTTAAACTTTTGTTAAGGATACGTTAGCCTAATCTCCAGACTAAGATCAACTTAACGGGATCGTTTGGATCCGACAAGAGAGCAATTGGCTCTATTGTTCCAGTATAGGGACATAGTGGTCCATTGAATGTATGGCCGTCGGGACCCATCACCTTTCTGACGACGTTGAAGGATTACAACGACAGATATCAGAGGAGTTCAGAGATGTACCCTTGAACCAAAGTTGGTTAGGAGACCTGTAGTCCAATTTGGGACTAAATTCTGTTTGAGGGTTTAGAGATACGTTAGCCGTATTTGAGGCTAAGATCCACTTAAACGTTTGTTAAGGATACGTTAGTCCAGTTTGAGACTAAGATCAACTTAACGGGATCGTTTAGATCCGACAAAAGAGCGCTTGGGCTCAATTATTCCAGTTTAGGGACATAGTGGTCCGTTGGTTTAAGGACGCTTAAGTCCATGAGTTGGTTTAAGGACGCTTAAGTCCATATTGATATGTGGTTGTCGGGACCCGTCACTTCTCTGACGATGTTGAAGGATTACAACGACAAATATCAAAGGAGTTCGGAGATGTACCCTTGAACCGGGTGTAAATTGATTTAGGAGAGCAGTTTTGCTCAGTCAATTTAATTTGAGGACTTAAGGCCATGATTGGGCTAAGTCCAGTTGAGAATATTCAACGTTTTTATTTTCGGCCTATTAGGCCTGTGCTAGGGCTTTGTCTCTGTTTAATAATGCACTGCATTTTATTGTGGCCTGCTAGGCCTTTTTGATTTGGGCTCTGTCTCTTTATAAATGATGCAGAGCATCTGTTTTGGTCTGACAGATCTTTGTTTGGGCTCTGCCCTTTTTAAAATAATGCATGGCATTTTATTAGGCCTGTTAGGCCTTTTTAATTGGGCGCGGCCCTTCTTTTCAATAATGCAGTGCATTAATTATCTGACAGTGGTCATGTGGCCTGTCAGGCACTCTGCTAATTAATGAGCGCAAGCACATGTGGAGGTGACACGTGTCACGCTCTGGTGAGCGCAAGCGCAGTTAGCGCAGTGCGCTGCGCTACTGCGCTGCTGACACGTGGCGCGCTCTGGTAAGTTGCACCAATTTCAGAGAGCAATGTTCTATTTTAAAAGCGCATAGCGCAAGCTGTTCTGGAGCTGACACGTGGCGCTCTCTGGTGGCTTGCGCCAACCCAAGAGCGCAACAGTGCAGATTTTTCAAGTGCAAGGCATTGTTTTAATATCTTGATCCAATTTTGGATTCAAGAAAAGAATCTTTTTAAGATTCCAGAACTAGTGGTTCATCAAAAGGCAATGCCTTTATTATTATTATATTTTTTTTATTGAAGATCTTTGATCTTGTTCTTAGATCAATGATCTTTTTAGAAGAAACTCTTCTTTTATTCAAAGGTTTTTACCTTTTTCTTTTCTGAGCTCTTCTCAAATTTTCTTTTAGAGGAGTTCTGTGTTTTTCTCTCTGTCAATGTGTGTGTTTTAGACTTGAAGTCTAGGGGCCTTTATATAGTGCCAATTAGTTTGTTAAATTAGTTAAAGAGATCTTTCTCTGAGTGATTTAGGGATTTTTCCCTACCATTGGATCTTTGATCCAAGGGCTCCTGTTTTACAGGAGAGAATCTTATTGTTTTAATAAGATCAGAAAGATCTTTCAGAATTTTAATTCTGTTTTGGTGCTGGCATTGGCGCAAATGAGCGCAGAGCGCAGCGCAACTGCGCTGCCACGTGTTGCGCGGCGCAGAGCGCAGTGCAACTGCGCTGCCACGTGTCGCGCAGCGCAGAGCGCAGGTCAGCTGAAGCGTTGCTTCTTTTATTATTATTTGAATTTTAAACAGAGCTTTGCTCTGATTGGGGGAAACAGAAGCATTGCTTCGTTTTCCGCCTTGGAATTTGAACAGAGCTTTGCTCTGAAAGGGAGATTTTCTCCTTTATTATTTATTTATTTATTTATTTATTTTTATTGTTATTATTTTATAAGGAGCGGGTTTTGAGCCAAAATTTTGGCGGGAACAGCCCACACAATGAAATATATTCTACTATTCCATACAAATATATGCATCACGTACATGACATCAACCACCACTAACAATGATACATGAATATAATAAAGTTCTACAAAACATAAAATAATATAATTTGATAAATAATATACCACCACTTAAAGTATTTACGGGACTAACGGGTCGTGTGACTCTAAGTCATCTCCTCAACTTTAGTAGATTCTCATAAATTTGACGAGATCGACATGAGAAGATCGATTCCTTATTACCATCTCCAATAGAAATTAAATGGTCGATTTTAAGATTTGAAATATGATTTTATGGTGTTGAGATGAGAGAGAGAGAGAGAGAGAGAGGGGGGGGGGGAAGGGAGAGGCAAAGGATGGAGAGGGAGAGGGGGAGGGGAGAGCCAAGGAAATGAGGGACTGAAAGAGAGAGAGAAAGAATTGTATATGCAAGTAAAGTAAGTTTTAGGCAATTTATACAAAACACTCTAATGTTCTTATATCTACACTTTACGTTAATTTGGAAATGTATTAAGCTTTCGGATTTTTTTCTTTTGAATATTACACGTAGCATTTTGAGTACACATAACTTCAAAAGAAATATATTTACTATTGGCAGGATTCTTTTGGTATTTATTGAAAAGTTCACTTTTTGACACTAAACCCACTTCTATTTCAGTATAGTATATAGATATAGATAGATTCCAAACTTTTACTGTTTTTGTGCAATTATTTCGTAGCTAGTATTTTGTCATATGCTATTTTGGAAACAAAAATACTTTTTCCACCACAATTTGTTTACCCAAATTCTTACCCAAGAGACCGGTACACCATGACTCACCTGTTTGACACTAATTACCTAGACCATGGATCCACAACATCTAGGTAATTAGTGTCAAACATATGGGCCCATGGTGTTTGTTTCTTAGGTAAAGTTTTGTGTAGACAAACTACGGGTAGGAAAAATATTGCTCGGAAACCTGGGTGATAATATTTATTCATTAAAATAATAAATTATTAAGGGAAAATTATCAAAAACCCTTGACAAACTTTTCCGCTGTTGTCAAAAAAAACCTAGCTCAAAGAATCATGTTAACAACTCTGATAAACTTTTCCGCTGTCAAAAATCTCCTGGCTGCAATATTTGTTTAGTTTCCCGCAATATGTATTCAGCTAACTAGATATTGGAAAAACTATACAAATATTGCATTCAGGGGATTTTTGACAGCGGAAAAGTTTATCAAGTGTTCTTTGATCGAACTCATTGGGCCAAGGATTTTTTACAGCCGAAAAGTTTGTAAGGTTTTTTCTGGCAATCTATTGCTGAAATCCACAGTGCCTGGGTGCACAAAAACTTGAATTGTGGGAGTTTCTAGAAACTTTGTCAAATTCCCTTGTAAGTTCAAGGATAATAAGATGGTATCTAAAAATACATATTTCTATTTATGAAGGATGCCATGCTCGTCTAAAACATACCTTTTTCTTGGTTCTTGGTTAAATTACAATAAAATACCTTAATTATCATAGTTTTTTCACTGGACTGTTTTCTTAAATTACAGTGTAACACCTTAAACCATGGTTTTCAAGGAAATTTTACCCACTAAAATATATCCTCGGAGTCTTTTACTGTGATAAAAATCCACTTCAGTGAAAAAAATCCATAGTTAACTTAATCCTCGGAGTCTTTTACTGTTATAATACCTTAAACCTCAGAGTTTTTTACTGTGATAATACCTAAACCTTGGAGTCTTAAAGCATGGTTTATTGTGATAAAAATCTTCTGCCTCATAAGCAATTGTAATTTACCCCACGATAGATAGGGGTATTTTAGTGTAATTTACCCTTTTGTTTTCTTTTACAATTTATTTTTGTCAAGCTTGGGTCGTAAAGAAACATATACAAATCCTGCACACGCATTCTTCTCGTCAAGTATTCGTGACCACCATTACAATTTATCTTTGATAGAGACTGGATATTTAATTCAAAGCAATAAAAGCAGTATAATTTAAACATAGAATTGATGCAAAAAAAACCCAATAAAAGCTCCTATTTCGGCACATCAAGGCATGCTTTGCTTCTATCATCATGTAATCTTAATGTTGGGGTCAAAATTTGCACCCCCGGTTGACCGAGTCAAGGTCAAGGTTAACCCCAAGCCAGGTGGGCCCAAGCCCAGGTCAAGCGGGCCCATGCCTAAGTCGAGCCCGCGGCCAGCCTCCTCCATGACAAAATATAGATCATGTAATAAATAATTTTTTATGTATGAATGTATGCAAAATGGGTATAAAGCCAAATTTTTGTAAAGCCCATGGCTTATGAGCAAAAAGAAATGGCACATGAGCCATGGGATAGGTAAAATGCCATTTTGTGAAGCCCAAGGGGCTATGTGTAAAGTGTATAGCCTATAAAGGCAAAGATAATGAAAATATCCCAACAACTTTTCTCTCTCCAAAAAAAAATTTAGATCTGAGATCTTTCTCCTTCCTCAAGTTTCTAAAACCTTCTTCTTTCTTTTGAATTAAATCAAGAGTTTTACTCTTTATTTTATAAAACTAAATAGTTATTCACCACAAAACCCATAAAGGGAAACTCGGATCTTCCATTAGATCTCAGAAAGAAAAGATTTTTAAAATCTCACATCTCTTGATCTTCAAGATCCTGCCAACAGAGGAGGAAGATGGAGGCCCATCTCTGAAAACCCCATTTTAGGGAAGACCCAGGGCTCCAAAGGAGAACCCCTTTCATCAACTCCAAAACATCTTAGGAGTTTAACTCCGCCCTGAATCTTCTTTCGGGATTTTAAATCCCATTTCTGGGGCTAAGAATCCCCTCTTTCGCACTGGCATCCAAGCGCTTTGCGCTCAAGCGCTCAGCATCCACGTGCCGACACGTGGCGTGCTAGCGCTCGAGCGCCCGGCGCTCAAGCGCCCAGCACCCACATGCCGACACGTGGCGCGCTCGCGCTCGAGCACCTAGCGCTCAAGCGCCCAGCGCCCACGTACCGACACGTGGCACGCTAGCGCTCGAGCGCCTAGCATTCAAGCGCCCAGCGCCCACGTGCCGACACGTGGCGCGCTAGCGCTCCAGCGCCAAGTGCCCACGTGCCGACACGTGGTGTGCTAGCGCCTAAGCGCACAGCACCTAAGCGTACAACGCTCAAGGCGCTGGCCCCACGCGTCCTTTGGGCGCTTTTTCCCTTTTTTAATTTATGTATACATGTATATATATAGATACACACACACTCCACAATACTGTCCCTCCCAAAAAAAATTTGGGCCGGGACGCTGCCCCGCACCCCGCAAGGGGGCTGCTAGCACTCTTGACCCCCAACCCGCTATCCGGGTAGCGGGACCCCCATAAAAACTCTACGTGGCTCCCGATATATCCAAGCCCCCTCCAAAACAAAACACACGTACACTGCACATTGAGTTTGCATGACCAGTTTAACCCATCAATCGGAGGTTCCCTCGCTCCAAAGGCGAAGGGTAATTAACGGCAGCTTAGTCCGCGGCTGCCGGAGATTCAGATCCCCACAATCAATAGACCCCGGTCTACCCTAGGCAGGGGAAATCTGTAGTACGCCTGACAAGCGCATGCGTATTCTCATCTCAATGGGGTGACGAAAAGCACCCTACAGATTCTGGCACGCCCGGTGGGACTAATCTCTCCTTCCATATTTCGGGTTAAACGTTCATGCGAACTCAGTCAATATACATACATATATTTATACTGAAATAATGCTCTTTCATGCAGGTTTTCAAGCAATCACTTTGATTGATCTCAAAAACTATCTATTAACCGCAATCAAGAACGACGTCGCTTTGCAGCTAGCCGGTGAGTACGGGTCGGTCCATAGGGATGTTGTGAATTTCCTAGTCGCTCTTACGAGTTAATTACGAACGGTGTGAATGGATTAATTAAATCTAAAAACTAAATTAATCTAGGGCAATTGAATTTAAGATCTAACTATCTAATTAGGGTAAGGAATTAAATTTATACTAGGGCAGAGAATGAAAAATTACCTAGGGCAAGAATTGAAATTAATTACTTACTTTACAGATGGCTCTCTCCAAACATCAACACAAGACTTGTCAGATCTGAATTTCTGAAATGAAAAGAGGCATCGATGCTCTCCAAAAGAAATCTAAATTTTATTGATAAAAAGAGGCATAGGGAGACATGAAAAGAATACAATGATTTGGGCTTCTATTTCTTCCAGATCTCCAGTGAACAATTGCAGTGGACTTTTAACCGTTTGCTTTGTAATCTTGGACCTTGCGTTGCCTTGTACTGATCTTTTGTGTAGGCTTCATTAAGATCCTTCTATTTGTTGGTCAAAGTCCCTTTTTTGTGTCGTCTTTTGTCTTTTTCACTGTTTTCACTCCAAGAACCTGTAACCTGTAATATGTCGCAGACATGCGTCAAAAGCACCTGTTTATTTGTAAAAAGAATAAGAATAGGGAATATAATAATACAATATTATGGTGTGAACAAATACCCCCAAACTTATCTTTTGCTCGTCCTCGAGCAAACTTATTTTTTATTCTTGACAAATACCTAACCGCACTTTCGCAGGGAAACGCGATTGCACTGAGCTCGTGCAACAAGCCGTTAAACCTCCAGGTGTCCCTAGTAGGAGGAGTGTTGTCTCCTGAGGGTTTTCAGCGGATACTACCTAAAAAATCCTATCAATTTGGCTTATCGACTTTTATTCTCCAATTAGGTTTTCTAACAAGGAATTCTATTATCTTCGACCCGTAAATTATCCATCCATATTCTTTACACTTCCTCATCATTTAACTTAAGATTATATATATTCTGCAAACTTACTTAGCTTTCGGCATCTTTTAAGTTTTCCTTCTAGGGTTCCATCTCCACTTAGGAATTTTTATCAACTCTACTAAAGATACAAGTTCTATTCTTCATTCCTTTCTCTTATCTAAACTCTAATCATATAGCCCCACGTGTGTGTATAAATCACCCCTACACTTGGAAATTCAAATCAAGCAATCATACCCTTGTCCGTTGTCCAAAATACTTATTAGTTGGTGAATTTTTAATTGAATTTTTGCTTACACATCCTTCATGCGACCGTTAATACCTCTCGAGGTACCAACGACCGATTACAAGATGCGTTTGCACTTTAAAGCATACTTCATAGTCTTGCAACACCCAAGGCTTTTAGCAGTGACTCCCAAACCAGTTGGTCTAAGACACTAGGTGATGAAGCACCCTCGCTAAATATTTTTCTATTTTTACAGCCTTAAGTAATCACAAAAACCAGTGTTCATTTTTTTCTTTATTCACTCTTTTTTTTTCTTTTATTTTCTTCGTACTAAGGACTTTAGACAAGAGCATTTCAAGGTCTCTTCTACTATTCCAAGTTTCAAGGTGCGTGATTGTGCAAATTGTAGGGTATACATTTTCAGAATCTAAACTTAAGCTAGGAATTATTTTTCAAACTTATACTCTAATAAGAACATCAATACTTTTCCTTTGTTTCGACTTGGCCCAAGAAATGAACCCAAAATTTGTCTATTTCTAAATAAACTACAAAGACATATATTTTCTACCGCTAAACTTTAAGGAAGGTTATTTTTAGGGTTTTTAATTTACTAAGTCTAAAATCTAGTTGTTCCTAGCCAGTTAACCTATTTGTCAAACTCAAGTCAAATACGGCCAAAATTGAATACATTAATTTTTATAATTTTTGAAAATTTTCAATTTTTATGGGTTTTAAAATAAACATGCAAATGCAAAAATATACATATGAATGCGAAGGAAGAAGACGTACCGAGTATACCCCCAAACTTAACATTGATAGTGTCCTCACTGTCATCCTACACCAAGAGGGTCAAAATTGCCGGCACTCCCCTGTTTATTTATTTATAATTTTTTTTTATTGTTTTGAAATTTTTTTGTTACTTTTTTTATAGAAAAAGAAAACAAAAAATATATATACATATATACAACAAGGTTCCCCCCAAACTTAAGCAAGGCCTTACACAAGCCAAATGTTAGCACCAACCATTTGAAAATTCTATCGTGATAATGGTAAAGTTGGTGAAAGAATGGGGTGTAGAGAAATGAGATGAGAAGCACACGAGACCGTGTTGAGATGGAAGCAGTGTTAGTTATATGTATGCCCTAGAGGCCATTAATGTACATAGGATGTATATTGTAATGGATGCTGGGACATATATAGGGAGGACTTTCTTGCTCGACATGATAGTATGCTATCTGGTTGAACTTTACCTTAACGTGTATACTGTTTGTCTCTCTGTTACATGTTGGTAAAGCCCTTAGGATGTGTACTTGACTACCTGGACTATGATGCGGATCATACTAGTGGGAACAGGGTAGTCCATAAGTACATCCTTCAAAGTCCCTAGTCGAGGGTGTATCGAGACGGGGCATCGATATACCAGAGTAGACTAGCGTGTACTTTCTCGACCCATACAGATGGGCGATGGATGATCCCATATCCATTGGTGTTTGACATCAGAGATGATATACGGGTGCTCAGTAGAGACTGGGTACACTGGACGGACTCGCCGAGAACTCCCAGATGGTATTATACCTCACGTCAGATGGCAGTTCTCTGGTGACACTGGTACAGAGTAGTCTGTTGACCCGAGATCGTCATAGAGTCTTGTGTGGTTCCCACTGTGCTTTGATTTCCATCTTACCACGTCCAAGAGGGCGTGCAAAACGGTGGTTTTTGGGTACAGTCCCGAGTCACATGGAGGCAATGAGCGATAGGAGGGGATTCGTCTCTCCCGGTATAGGGGGTTGATGTTGCGCTGTGTTCGATTGGCTATAACAGGAAATCCCTGGCCAGGGTTGCTGAGATTTACTGGTAAGTGTTACCAGTAGTTTCTCGAACGGTTATAGACCTCATATCGACACGACTTATTGAGCTATTGGGGTCTGACGTTTACCACCCCTAGGCGAGATATGCGACATATCAGACGATCAGACCGGACTGTACGGTAGTGTTACTGGTTGGATTCACTGGAGTGTGAGCGGGCTTGCTCGTCGATCTTCAGATCGCTCAATACCCGGGTGGCCGTTACGTTTAGCAGACCGCTTGCGGCTTGTGGATGTTTGATATGATCATCATCTGCTGCCGGCGTATTGACGAGTCTTTAGAGTCCTACACAGAGGTTTTCTGGCTCAAGCGAAACGAAATAGGAGCGCATATGAGATATGTGCGGGACCGAGAATAATACCAGTATGTGATACTGTATTCGATTCTCGCGATGTGACATTGATCGGTTATATGCGATATAGCCGAGTTATCGGATCAAGTGTTGATTCGATAAGTTGTTACTGATGATACCAGTCGGTTATGTGCGACATGACCGGATCATTGAGTCAAGTGTTGATTTAATGATTTAATGCATAATTATATATTTAATATATTACTTTGCATTAACTAGTATCGGTTCACTTTAAATGGATTTTCTCGCTCGGGTGTGCACATTGTATATACAATATAGTTTTGTGCACTTACTTGTATCATGCTTGATGATGCATGGTTTTTGGTTAAGTGTATAGAATAAAACTATGGTCAAGATGGTGATTAGGGTTTTGCATATTCTTTTAATTATTTGCTTATTCATTTTGGAAAATAATTAAAGCATAAAAGAAGAAAAACAAAATGGTTTTCTTTCTTTATTCTTCATGAAGCTTATTGAAGCTTCATGAAACTTTGACCACTTAACCATTTTGTCTTCTTCTTTTGACCCTAACCATTGATCTAACCTACGTTAATTCTCTACACCTAACCATGGTGAAAATTATGATAAGTTTATTATTCTTTTCTATTCTAAATTAACTTATCATAACTTTTATCTTCTTCTTGCTCTTCTTCTTCTTCATGAAGAAGCTTGTCTTCATCAATGGCATATTGAGCATATGAGTGAGAAATCCAATTCTAAAGTGAACCCACTTCCTATTTCATCATCCTCTACCTCTTGCCAAGTAGTAGAGTGTGTTTCCTTCACAAGTTTTCATGGCAAGGTGAAGGTGGAGCTTGATCTAGCGATGTCTCGACGTAGATCATCTTCGGCATGGACATCGACGACCTAGCTCGCTTATTCTTCGACGAAGCCGACGCTAGAGCCCGGGAGTTCACTTGGACAGCGAAGGCACTTCGTTGCGGAGCTATGGAGGTGGACAAACGGATCTACAAAGGTTGTATTTCCGTATTCCCTTAGTTAATTGTTAACTAGTTAGCTTTTTCGCCTAGACATCTAGCCATCGATCCGTATATTAGGGTCTCTCGGCACCGTAAAATTTTGAAATTGGCATGGTTGATGCCTTGTGAGACCTCATTAGGGTGCCTAGGAACCCTACAGTGGTATCAGAGCCTAGCTAGAGCCTTAGGCGAAGTCTAGACGCGATTTGAAGTCCGAACGAACCGAAACCGCAAAATTTCCATGCTCTCTGTCCTTTTTTCAAAAACGTGGATTTTTCCAGATTAAAAATATTCAGAAAAATAAGCAGGAAGATATAAGGTTTACTGCAAAATTCGAGCAAGTGATTCCTTAAAGAGGGCGCGGATCCGCGGCCTTACAGGAGGCTCATGCGGCGGATCCGCGGCCCTGTTGTCGTTTTTTGCTTCGAAATTTGCACAGTAATTCTTAATTTTCAGTGCTGGTTTTCCTGGGTATTTTTAATATTTTTTCAAGAGTTGAATTTTTCTGGAGTCGTTTTGGGGATTCGGTGTTTCGATCGGGGTATCAAATTTCGTCTTTGTGTTTTTCCGGATAATTTTCAGAATATGTTAAAAAGTTCGACCGGATATAAATACCCAATTTTTCCCCTGTCGGGAAATTTCCATGTGTTGGATTTTTCCGAAGTTTAACGACGTTCTAAGTAGTGCAAGTAACGCGATGGACCCTCTAGAAGACAACAAACCTTAACTCGATTATGTGACCGTCTTGAACTGCCCTTTGAACCTTCGGGTTTGGGGCAGTACGGCGTGCCACATGTGAGGCGTTGGCTTGACCCTTCTACGGCTGGACCGTTGGTACTGAGGCACGAACGGAATGTTGTTAGACTTATTTCATGTGTTGAGCTGTATCGGGAAAACTTGGGTGTTCGATTGTTCGATCGAAAAGTTTAACATTTTCTATTTATCTGGAATGGGATACAATAATTGGAATTCACAAATAGTTATGAGATAACTGAATGAATGTTATAAACATAGCACTTTAGTCTCACTTGATCGGTTGCCACGGAATTTTGATGTGATCAAAAGTCCGTCGCAATCACGTAGCGTATGCGGATACTCGCTGGGTAAACTTAATAGACAGCCTCGCTCCATAGCCCCCGACCAAGTGACTGTAGGAGAACCCCGTCGCCGAAAGCATCCGTTCGGGTGCTCGCGGTAGCGGTGTTCCGCCTTGGTGCACTTGGTCGACGGCGTCGGGGGTGCGGCCGCCTACTGAAGTTTGCGACGAGCATTCGATCAAGATGTCGGGAATCCTGTTGAATTGCCCGACTTGGTATTGAAAAGTGTTTTCGATTTTGAGACTAAAATACGGGGTTTATAATTGTTAGGCATGTGATGTCTAAGGAATTCATTTGGTCAGGCATGCGATGTCTGAGCTGATTGCGGATTCCAACTGTTGTAGTTTTACACTCTCTTTTCTGTGACCGTAAGTGTAATATGTGATATCGCCGGTTTCGTTGCTATATGTCAACGACAATTGGGATGGACATATTTACTTACGTTGATGACATGTGATGTTATGTGTTGCTGGATATGTTATATTGGATCGTCGCGTTTGAATAGCCGGGGTTTTTTATGTGAGATGAGTGTTTTTCATTTTCATTCATGTAAAAACTTGTATGTAATATTCTTTTATTGGGGCACTTCCAGGTTGCGGAAGTTGTCACCGTTGTTGTATATTATTTACTTTTCCGCACTAGGATAGACCCAAGGAGGAGGGCACAAGTAACCGGGTTCTGGGGTCCAGTGGGAGACCAACTCGAGGAGTCGAGTCCGGGTCTCCTAACCCTAGAATTGGTAGGGTTGCTTGCCGCTCTCGTAGGGGTCTAGGGGTGTGGGTTTGGCTATTCATCACGACCGTGGAATCCGTGTTTTATACTGGCTCGTATTGAAAACACGGACGTCCTAGTATATCCATTATTTCATATGATTCTTCTGCTGCGATATCTGTGATGTGATCATGTGATGTTCTGTGATAGATACAGCATATAGTATATATGATATATTATATAGACGTTACTTATGTTTTACACCCGTGCTAGCCCTGCCCCGCTCTGCCGTTAGTTACCTAACCTAACGGTGCACGAGGGGACATCGAGGCGAATGCGGATGGCATAAGTGTACGTCGTATTTATCTGTGATGTTTAGGTATTTAAATGATGGGACTTCATTAATGAGATTAATGAAA
Source organism: Agapanthus africanus (assembly GCA_030015575.1). Classification (NCBI taxonomy): domain Eukaryota; kingdom Viridiplantae; phylum Streptophyta; class Magnoliopsida; order Asparagales; family Amaryllidaceae; genus Agapanthus; species Agapanthus africanus. Next base: position 413,529,431 of record JASDDO010000016.1, read on the forward strand.
TAAAAGAAACCTAAGATGTTGTACAATCGAATTTCAAAATAAAACAGGTAGCTACAGTTCTTGCTTTGCACAGCGGTATATGTGATATATCCTGCACCTTATTCGATGAGGAAAGGACCGAGATCCCTTCACCGGAAGTGACTCTTTTAGCAATAACTGGCAGATGCTACACACTCGGTTTGTCTTTTGATTGCTTTTAAGAGTTTTTGCTTTGCACAGTGATATATATGATATATCCCGCACCTCATTCGACGAGGAAAGGACCGACGATCCCTTCACCGGGAGTGACTCCTTTAGCAAAACTAGAAAAGCTTCAAAAACACTCCATTTTTAAAATCGTTTGATTCTACAACGATATCAAGTTCATTACGCAATAGGTTTTCAGAAAAACCTGTCGTAGCCCTCCGTCATTTCAGATAAGTAGTAGTTAGTATTCGTGCTACGTTTGTTGGCCTACGTCAAGGCGTAGTGTTCGGTAGCTAACTGGTGCTTATCTGCATAAGCATATGATGTGATTGGATTAGGGTAGTCGTGCGACTTTGTTGGCCTGCGTCAAGGGTCGTGCGGGTGGGTTTAATTCAATCAGGAAATGACGGGTTGAACTTGACTAGCGGACTATGGTTTGTTGGCCTGCGTCAAGGTCATAGGACGCTAGGGGCAAAATATTATCGGGAATTTCAAGTGTTGAAATTTGCAATGAGATTGCATACCTTCTATGAGATAGTTGGATCCCGATACCCGCTGCGAGTAAGAGTTACTCCTGGGAGAGTTTTATACATTACAATTAGCCGATCAAGTAGGTGTCTAGAAAGGTGTCAACGGGGTTACGCCTCTGGGAAAACGAGGTTTACATTAATTAGGTTCGTGCGAAAGCACGGGGGACCTCCCTCAAAGTACCGACACTGGCCTGGCTGAAAGATTGGCGAACTTGTAGTGTGTAATTAATCCCGGCTAGTCTTTCCTTTTAGGGTTTGAAGGAAGATTTGATAAAAAGCAGTGGGAGCCATCCTGATTAGATAAAATAATAACCAATCTATTCTTGCAAGAGCGCACGCTGAGTGTTTTCTTCTCTCTCTCCAGGTAGCGACCATATCACGCCTTAATCAAGATAATAAAACGGATTATTGACCGAACCCGCTTGTTATACTGAGCTGGGGAACGTTGATCCCGCTCCAACTTATAATTGTTATAAGACAGGGCAGGAAATTGGGGAATACCGGATTTCCCGTGCCGCCCAAACGAAGAGAGTGCATGCTGATGCATCATCTTCGAGTGTGTTCATTACAGAGAACTGTTTCTCAGTATCCTTTACGTCCTGGGTATGTGATACCAGAACAGGATCCCAGATATGTAATCTGTTACATAGGGCTGCAGAAAGGTAGAGAACTGAGAACGGGTGATAAGTTTCATGAGGCAGAAAACGGGGCAAGAGTTGCAGCCAAGTCTGTTGGTCACTGTCACCCTGTATTACCAATACATTGATTCTGAACGAATGGTGTTAGATACCGAACCTGATATACAAATGTTAGTTATATGTATGCCCTAGAGGCCATTACTATACATGGGATGTATATTGTAGTGGATGCTGGGACGTATATAGGGAGGACTTTCTCGCTCGACATGATAGTATGCTATCTGGTTGATCTTTACCTTAACGTGTATACTGTTTGTCTCTCTGTTACATGTTGGTAAAGCCCTTAGGATCTGTACTTGACTACCTGGACTATGATGCGGATCATACTAGTGGGGACATGGTAGTCTATAAGTACATCCTTCAAAGTCCCTAGTCGAGGGTGTATCGAGACGGGGCATCGATATACCAGAGTAGACTAGCGTGTACCTTCTCGACCCATGTAGATGGGCGATGGATGATCCCATATCCATCGGTGTTTGACATCAGAGATGATATACGGGTGCTCAGTAGAGACTGGGTACACTGGACGGACTCGCCGAGAACTCCCAGATGGTATTATACCTCACGTCAGATGGCAGTTCTCTGGTGACACTGGTACAGAGTAGTCTGTTGACCCAAGATCGTCATAGAGTCTTGTGTGGTTCCCACTGTGCTTTGATTTCCATCTTACCACGTCCAAGAGGGCGTGCAAAACGGTGGTTTTTGGGTACAGTCCCGAGTCACATGGAGGCAATGAGCGATAGGAGGGGATTCGTCTCTCCCGGTATATGGGGGTTGATGTTGCGCTGTGTTCGATTGGCTATAACAGGAAATCCCTGGCCAGGGTTGCTGAGATTTACTGGTAAGTGTTACCAGTAGTTTCTCGAACAGTTATAGACCTCATATCGACACGACTTATTGAGCTATTGGGGTCTGACGTTTACCACCCCTAGGCGAGATATGCGACATATCAGACGATCAGACCGGACTGTACGGTAGTGTTACTGGTCGGATTCACTGGAGTGTGAGCGGGCTTGCTCGTCGATCTTCAGATCGCTCAATACCCGGGTGGCCGTTACGTTTAGCAGACCGCTTGCGGCTTGTGGATGTTTGATATGATCATCATCCGCTGCCGGCGTATTGAAGAGTCTTTAGAGTCCTACACAGAGGTTTCCTGGGTCAAGCGAAACGAAATAGGAGCGCATATGAGATATGTGCGGGACCGAGAATAATGCGTGTATGTGATACCGTATTCTATTCTCGCGATAAATATATCGAATGGTTGTATGCGATATAACCTGGTTATCGATTCAAGCGTTGATTCGATAAGCCGATATATTAGATACCAGTCGGTTATGTGCGCATGACCGGATCATTGAATCAAGTGTTGATTTAATGATTTAATGTATAATTATATATTTGATATATTACTTTGCATTAACTAGTATCGGTTCACTTTAGACGGATTTTCTCACTCGGATGTACGCATTGTATATGCGATATACTTTTGTGCACTTGATTGTATCATGTTTGATGATGCATACCACTTTGGTTAAGTGTAAAGTTTGAACCATGGTTGTGTTTATGTTTAGGGTTTTATTTTCTTAATTATTCATTTATTCTTTATGATAAATGAATAAAAGAAAGTGAGAAAAGAAAATGAGAAATGAATGGTGGCTTCTTTTGTTGTTTAGTTGAAACTTCATGAAGCTTTGACCTAAGTCCACCATTCTTATCTCATTCTTAACCCTAACCATACAACTAACCTTGGTTAACTCTCTACACTTTACCATAGTTAGAATTATGATAAGAATTCATTTTCTTTTCATTTTCTTTTAACTTATCATAATGTTTTTTCTTCTTCTTCTTCATTCTTCAAGTGAAGAAGCTTGAAGTCCATCAATGGTGATTGTTGGAAACAAGTGAGAAATCCAATTCTAAAGTCTACCCACTTCCTATTTCTTCATCCTCTACCTCTTGCCAAGTAGTAGAGTGTGTTTCCTTCACAACTTTTCACGGTTTAGTGAAGGTGGAGCTTGATTCATCGATGCTTCGACGTAGATCATCTTCGGCATGGACATCGACGACCTAGCTTGCCCATTCTCTGACGAAGCCGATCCTAGAGCCCAGATTCGTTTTGGACAGCGGAGAGGACCTCGTTGCGGAGCTATGGAGGTGGAGCACCGGATCTACAAAGGTTGTATTTCCGTATTTTATATAGTTAACTGTTAACTAGTTCTTGTTCGCCTAGACATCTAGCAAACGATCCGTACTTTAGGGTTTGTAGGCACCATAATTTTTGAAATTGCCATGGTTGATGGCTTGGGTGACCTCACTAGAGTGCCTAGGAACCCTGCAGTGGTATCAGAGCCTAGCTAGAGCCTTAGACGAAGTCCAGACGGAAATTGAAGTCCGAACGAACCCGAAACCCCGATTCAAAGTTGCTCTCTGTACATTTTTTAAATTCTGGGATTTTTCCACATTAAAAATATTCAGAAAAACATGCAGGAAAATATAAGAGAAACTGTGAATTTCGTAGCCCTAATTCCATTAGACCGCCGCGCTTCCGCGGCATGAGCCTGGCTCGTGCGGCGGAAGGGCGGCGGGTTTGTCGTTTTATGTAGGGTTGTTTTCACAGTAACTCCTATTTATCTGTGCTGTGTTCTCTGGATATTTTTAATATTTTTTCCAGAGTTGAATGTTTCTGAGTTGTTTTGGGAATTCGATGTTTCGATCGGGATATCAAATTTTGTCTGTGTGGCTTTCCGGATAAATTTTAGAATATGTTAAAAAGTTCGACCGGATATAAATACCCAACTTTTCCCCTGTCGGGAAATTTCCAAGTGTTGGATTTTTCCGTAGTTTAACGACGTTCTAAGTAGTGCAAGTAACTCGATGGTCCCTCTAGAAGACACAAACCTTAACTCGATTATGTGACCGTCTTGAACTGCCCTTTGAACCTTCGGGTTTGGGGCAGTACGGCGTGCCACATGTGAGGCGTTGGCTTGACCCTTCTACGGCTGGATCGTTGGTACTGAGGCACGAACGGAATGTTGTTAGACTTGTTTCATGTGTTGATCTGTTTCGGGAAAACTTGGGTGTTCGATTGATCGATCGGAAAATTTAACATTTTCTATTTATCTGGAATGGGATACAATAATTGGAATTCACAATAGTTATGTGATAACTGAATGAATGTTATAAACGTAGCAATTTAGTCTCACTTGATCGGTTGCCACGGAATTTTGATGTGATCAAAAGTCCGTCGCAATCACGTAGCGTACGCGGATACTCGCCGGGTAAACTTAATAGACAGCCTCACTCCATAGCCCCGACCAAGTGACTGTAGGAGAATCCCGTCGCCGAAAGCATCCGTCCGGGTGCTCGCGGTAGCGGTGTTCCGCCTTGGTGCACTTCGTCGACGGTAACGGGGGTGCGGCCGTCTACTGAAGTTTGCGACGAGCATTCGATCAGGATGTCGGGAATCTTGTTGAATTCCCCGACTAGATATTGAAAAGAGTTTTCGATAATGAGACTAAAATGCGGGGTTTATAATTGTTAGGCATGCGATGTCTAAGTAATTCATTTGGTCAGGCATGCGATGTCTGAGGAGATTGCGGATTCCAACTGTTGTAGTTTTACACTTTCTTTTCTGTGACCGTAAGTGTAATATGTGATATCGTCGGTTTCGTTGCTATATGTCAACGACAATTGGGATGCGCATATTTACTTACGTTGATGACATGTGATGTTATGTGTTGCTGGATATGTTATATTGGATCGTCGTGTTTGAATAGCCGGGGGTTTTTATGTGAGATGAGTGTTTTTCATTTTCATTCATGTAAAAACTTGTATGTAATATTCTTTTATTGGGGCGCTTCCAGGATGCGGGAGTTGTCACCTGTTGTATATTATTTACTTTTCCGCACTAGGATAGACCCAAGGAGGAGAGCACAAGTAACCGGGTTCTGGAGTCCAGTGGGAGACCAATTCGAGGAGTCGAGTCCGGGTCTCCTAACTCTAGAATTGGTAGGGTTGCTTGCCGCTCTCGTAGGGGTCTAGGGGTGTGGGTTTGGCTATTCATCACGACCGTGGAATCCGTGTTTTGTACTGGCTCGTATTGAAAACACGGACGTCCTAGTATATCCAATATTTCATATATTTCTTCTGCTGCGATATCTGTGATGTGATCATGAGATGTTCTGTGATGGATATAGTATATAGTATATATGATATATTATATAGACGTTACTTATGTTTTGCACCCGCGCTAGCCCTGCCCTGCTCTGCCGTTAGTTACCTAACCTAACGGTGCACGAGGGGACATCGAGGCGAATGCGGATGGCATAAGTGTACGTCATATCTATCTGTGATGATTAGGTACTTAAATGATGGGACTTCATTAATGTGATTAATGAAATAAAAGAAACCTAAGATGTTGTAGAATCGAATTTCAAAATAAAACAGGTAGCTACAGTTCTTGCTTTGCATAGCGGTATATGTGATATATCCTGCACCTTATTCGATGAGGAAAGGACCGAGATCCCTTCACCGGGAGTGACTCCTTTAGCAATAACTGGCAGATGCTACACACTCGGTTTGTCTTTTGATGGCTTTTAAAAGTTTTTGCTTTGCACAGTGATATATATGATATATCCCGCACCTCATTCGACGAGGAAAGGACCGACGATCCCTTCACCGGGAGTGACTCCTTTAGCAAAACTAGAAAAGCCTCAAAAACACTCCATTTCAAAATTCATTCGATCCTACAACGATATCAAGTTCATTACGCAATAGGTTTTCAGAAAAACCTGACGTAGCCCTCCGTCATTTCAGATAAGTACTAGTTAGTATTCGTGCTACGTTTGTTGACCTCTGTCAAGGCGTAGTGTGCGGTAGCTGATTAGTGCTTATCTGCATAAGCATATGATGTGATTGATTTAGGGTAGTCGTGCGACCTTGTTGACCTCTGTCAAGGGTCGTGCGGGTGGGTTTACTTCAATCAGGAAATGACGGGTTGAACTTGACTAGCAGCCTATGGTTTGTTGACCTCTGTCAAGGTCATAGGACGCTAGGGGCAAAACATTATCGGGAATTTCAAGTGTTGAAATTTGCAATGAGATTGCATACCTTCTATGAGATAGTTGGATCCCGATACCCGCTGCGAGTAAGTGTTACTCCTGGGAGAGTTTTATACATTGCAATTAGCCGATCAAGTAGGTGTCTAGAAAGGTGTTAACGAGGTTACGCCTCTGGGAAAACGAGGTTTACATTAATTAGGTTCGTGCGAAAGCACGGGGGACCTCCTTCAAAGTACCGACACTGGCCTGGCTGAAAGATTGGCGAACTTGTAGTGTGTAATTAATCCCGGCTAGTCTTTCCTTTTAGGGTTTGAAGGAAGATTTGATAAAAAGCAGTGGGAGCCATCCTGATTAGATAAAATAATAACCAATCTATTCTTGACAGAGCGCACGCTGAGTGTTTTCTTCTCTCTCTCTCCTGGTAGCGACCATATCACGCCTTAATCAAGATAATAATACGGATTATTGACCGAACCCGCTTGTTATACTGAGCTGGGGAACGTTGGTCCCGCTCCAACTTATAATTGTTATAAGACAGAGCAGGAAATTGGGGATTACCAGAATTCCCGTGCCGCCCAAACGAGGAGAGTGCATGATGATGCATCATCTTCGGGTGTGTTCATTATATAGAACTGTTTCTCAGTGTCCTTTACGTCCTGGGTATGTGATGCCAGATCAGGATCCCAGATATGTAATCTGTTACATAGGGCTACAGAAAGGTAGAGAACTGAGAACGGGTGATAAGTTTCATGAGGCAGAAAACGGGACAAATGTTGCAGCCAAGTCTGTTGGTCACTGTCACCCTGTATTTCAGTACATTGATTCTGAACGAATGTTATTAGATACCGAACCTGATATACAAAATCATATCTATCTCTTTATCAGTAAAGAAATGATAAAATTTTGTATTGTTGGATAATGTTTTGAACATTTCCTATATCAAAAGTTGATCGGTTCAGGCACGTTATCTAAAAGCATTAATGTTCTAAATCAAACTACAGTTCTTTAATATACTTAACACACACAAGAGGAAGAGTTCAGAAATGAACGAATCCTTCTTGAGGCATTGTAGACTAGGTCATATCGATGCGACCCGACTAGCTAGAGTTATATATAGATGCATATTTAAATCAGTTTGAATTTACATCTTCTGAAACTCGCCAGTCATGTCACAAAGATAAGATGACCATAGCTCCGTTTACTGAAACAGAGAAAGAGTTAGTAAACTCTTGGGATGATACATGTTGATGTATGTAAGGTCTCCTGTCTACACCTGCCAAGACTGGTTCTTTATACTTCATTATATTCTCTGATAATCTCTCAAGATTCAGACATATGTTCCTGTTGAAACACAAGTCCGAACCTTTTGAGATATTCACGGAATATAAGTTAGAAGTAGAAAACCAGAATACGGGTATAAGTATTATGTCCTATGATGAGATCAAGGAGGAGAATACTTGAGCACGAAAATCCTGGATTATTCCAAAGGAGAATGAGATTCTCTCTCAGCATTACTCCTCCGCATACACCATAGCACGATGGTATATCGGGGCGGAGCAATCACACCCTATGTGATAAGGTGTGTTCTATGATGAGTAATACTGAGTTACCTTTTTCCTTTTGGGTGTTATGCACTTGAGAAGCTGCATACCTATTGAATAGGGTTCGAATCAAATTAGTTGCCTACCATTTCATATGTGATGTGGAAAGGGAAGAGCCTATGTCTTAAGTTAGTTAAGATTTAGGGTTGTCCGGCCTATGTCTAAAAGCAAAATCCGGACAAGCTCGAGGCAAGGTCAGTTATGTACAACTGGAAAGGTTCCAGCTATACAAACTACAGCATGATTTGGTACAGCCAAGGAATTCAGTAGATACCAACGAACCTCGGCCTCTCCGCCGATCTAGTAGGGTTCCTCACCCACCTGAGAGATACTTCGGTTTCTCTATGACAGTGGGAGCGAGGATTGCATCATGAGATGATGACCCAACTAGTTTCGAGCTGGCCATCAGGAGTAAGACTCTGTAAGAATGGCTGGATGTTTAGTGATCTGAGATGGAATCCTTATACACCAGCAAAGTATGGACTTTAGCTGCAAGATCTGAAGGGTTAAATCCCCATCAGGAGCAAGTATATCTTGAGAAGATTACTTGGTGTACATGGAAGAGTTGAGACTTTCAAAGCTAGACTTGTTAAAGGTTTTCGTCATTGACCAGGCGTGGATCATGATGAAACCTTTTCAAGTGACTATGCTTAAGTCCATCCAGATCCTACTTGCCACGGCTACATACCATGACTGCGATATCTGGTTGGGTGTCTTGACTGCTTTTCTAAATGATGATTTAGAGCGCGTCTATAAGTACACAGCCAGAGGGTCTCGTAAACAGTGGGAGCAGCGGAAACGTGTGCAAGATGCTTTATAGGATAAAGCAGGCATCGCGGAGTTGGAACATCTGTTTTGATGAAGCAGTCAAAGAGTTTGACATCATCAAAATGGTAGATGAACCTTGTATAAACAAGAAGGTAGTAGGGAGTATGGTAACGATCCTCGTAGAGTACGTGGATGACATACTCTTGATAGGGAAGGAGTTTCCTATGCTACGCTCGATCAATCTCCGCTTATCTCAATGATTCTCCATATAGGATCAAAGTGATACCTACTAAATCCTGGATTTTGGATCTATGAGATAGATTTAATTGGATGTTAGGATTCTCACTAGTTGTAGTGAGATGGTATCAATCGATCCTGGGGAGAATCAATGGAAGTGTTCCAGGGTGATAAGGACGACTGAATGTCAGTCGCAGGCATTGCCTTTACCCTCAGTAAAGGGACGGTATGTTGGAAGAGTTCCAAGCTATATACCGTGGCATACTAGACGATAAAGGCAGGATACATCGCTACTTAAGATGCTACCAAAGAGGCTGTTTGGGTGTATATAGGTTCATGAGATGAACTATGTTCCTCCCATTGTATGACAATGGAGTTGTGGCTTATGCCAAGGAACGCCGGTCCCATCAGTGATCCAGACATATTCTAAGGCAGTATCACTTGATCATGGAGATGGTTGATCTCCAGGGAGATCGAGGTTAGGAGAGTAGACTCAGAGGACAACACAGCGGATCCACTCACAAAGGCCTGTTCCCAGAGAGAGACACATTTATGGGATGGTTGAGTATGAGATACTTCAAACCACTGCTACAGATGGCCCTAGTGCAAGTGGGAGATTGTTAGTTATATGTATGCCCTAGAGGCCATTACTATACATGGGATGTATATTGTAGTGGATGCTGGGACGTATATAGGGAGGACTTTCTCGCTCGACATGATAGTATGCTATCTGGTTGATCTTTACCTTAACGTGTATACTGTTTGTCTCTCTGTTACATGTTGGTAAAGCCCTTAGGATCTGTACTTGACTACCTGGACTATGATGCGGATCATACTAGTGGGGACATGGTAGTCTATAAGTACATCCTTCAAAGTCCCTAGTCGAGGGTGTATCGAGACGGGGCATCGATATACCAGAGTAGACTAGCGTGTACCTTCTCGACCCATGTAGATGGGCGATGGATGATCCCATATCCATCGGTGTTTGACATCAGAGATGATATACGGGTGCTCAGTAGAGACTGGGTACACTGGACGGACTCGCCGAGAACTCCCAGATGGTATTATACCTCACGTCAGATGGCAGTTCTCTGGTGACACTGGTACAGAGTAGTCTGTTGACCCAAGATCGTCATAGAGTCTTGTGTGGTTCCCACTGTGCTTTGATTTCCATCTTACCACGTCCAAGAGCGCGTGCAAAACGGTGGTTTTTGGGTACAGTCCCGAGTCACATGGAGGCAATGAGCGATAGGAGGGGATTCGTCTCTCCCGGTATATGGGGGTTGATGTTGCGCTGTGTTCGATTGGCTATAACAGGAAATCCCTGGCCAGGGTTGCTGAGATTTACTGGTAAGTGTTACCAGTAGTTTCTCGAACAGTTATAGACCTCATATCGACACGACTTATTGAGCTATTGGGGTCTGACGTTTACCACCCCTAGGCGAGATATGCGACATATCAGACGATCAGACCGGACTGTACGGTAGTGTTACTGGTCGGATTCACTGGAGTGTGAGCGGGCTTGCTCGTCGATCTTCAGATCGCTCAATACCCGGGTGGCCGTTACGTTTAGCAGACCGCTTGCGGCTTGTGGATGTTTGATATGATCATCATCCGCTGCCGGCGTATTGAAGAGTCTTTAGAGTCCTACACAGAGGTTTCCTGGGTCAAGCGAAACGAAATAGGAGCGCATATGAGATATGTGCGGGACCGAGAATAATGCGTGTATGTGATACCGTATTCTATTCTCGCGATAAATATATCGAATGGTTGTATGCGATATAACCTGGTTATCGATTCAAGCGTTGATTCGATAAGCCGATATATTAGATACCAGTCGGTTATGTGCGCATGACCGGATCATTGAATCAAGTGTTGATTTAATGATTTAATGTATAATTATATATTTGATATATTACTTTGCATTAACTAGTATCGGTTCACTTTAGACGGATTTTCTCACTCGGATGTGCGCATTGTATATGCGATATACTTTTGTGCACTTGATTGTATCATGTTTGATGATGCATACCACTTTGGTTAAGTGTAAAGTTTGAACCATGGTTGTGTTTATGTTTAGGGTTTTATTTTCTTAATTATTCATTTATTCTTTATGATAAATGAATAAAAGAAAGTGAGAAAAGAAAATGAGAAAAGAATGGTGGCTTCTTTTGTTGTTTAGTTGAAACTTCATGAAGCTTTGACCTAAGTCCACCATTCTTATCTCATTCTTAACCCTAACCATACAACTAACCTTGGTTAACTCTCTACACTTTACCATAGTTAGAATTATGATAAGAATTCATTTTCTTTTCATTTTCTTTTAACTTATCATAATGTTTTTTCTTCTTCTTCTTCATTCTTCAAGTGAAGAAGCTTGAAGTCCATCAATGGTGATTGTTGGAAACAAGTGAGAAATCCAATTCTAAATTCTACCCACTTCCTATTTCTTCATCCTCTACCTCTTGCCAAGTAGTAGAGTGTGTTTCCTTCACAACTTTTCACGGTTTAGTGAAGGTGGAGCTTGATTCATCGATGCTTCGACGTAGATCATCTTCGGCATGGACATCGACGACCTAGCTTGCCCATTCTCTGACGAAGCCGATCCTAGAGCCCAGATTCGTTTTGGACAGCGGAGAGGACCTCGTTGCGGAGCTATGGAGGTGGAGCACCGGATCTACAAAGGTTGTATTTCCGTATTTTATATAGTTAACTGTTAACTAGTTCTTGTTCGCCTAGACATCTAGCAAACGATCCGTACTTTAGGGTTTGTAGGCACCATAATTTTTGAAATTGCCATGGTTGATGGCTTGGGTGACCTCACTAGAGTGCCTAGGAACCCTGCAACAAAATCATATCAGTCTCTTTATTAGTAAAGAAATGATAAAATTTTGTATTGTTGGATAATGTTTTGAACATTTCCTATATCAAAAGTTGATCGGTTCAGGCACGTTATCTAAAAGCATTGCTGTTCTAAATCAAACTACAGTTCTTAGTATACAGAACACACACAAGTGGAAGAGTTCAGAACTGGACGAATTCTTCTTCAGGCATTGTAGACTAGGTCAAATCAATGTGACCCGAGTAGCTAGAGTTACATATAGATGCATATTTAAATCAGTTTGAATTTACATCTTGTGAAACTCGCCAGTCATGTCACAAAGATAAGATGACCATAGCTCCGTTTAATGGAAACAGAGAAAGAGTTGGTAAACTCTTGGGATGATACATGTTGATGTATGTAGGTCCCCAGTCTACACTTGCCAAGACTGGTTCTTTATACTTCATTATATTCTCTGATAATCTCTCAAGATTCAGTCATATGTTCCTGTTGAAACATGAGTCCGAACCTTTTGAGATATTCACAGAATATAAGCGAGAAGTAGAGAACCAAAATACGGGTATAAGTATTATGTCCTTTGATGAGATCAAGGAGGAGAATACTTGTGCACGGAATTCCTGGACTATTCTAAAGGAGAATGAGATTCTCTCTCGGCATTACTCCTCCGAATACACCATAGCACGATGGTATATCGGGGCGGAGCAATCACACCCTATGTGATAAGGTGTGCTCTATGATGAGTACTACTGAGTTACCTGTTTTCTTTTTGGGAGTTATGCACTTGAGAAGCTGCATACCTATTGAATAAGGTTCAAATCAAATCGGTTGCCTACCACTTCATATGTGATATGGAAAGGGAAGAGCCCATATCTTAAGTTAGTTAAGATTTGGGGTTGTCCGGGCTATGTCTAAAAGCATAATCCGGACAAGCTCGAGACAAGGTCAGTTATGTAGAACTGGAAAGGTTCCAGCTATACAAACTGCAGCTGATGATTTGATAGAACCAAAGGATTCAGTAGATACCAACGAACCCCAGCCTCTCCGCCGATCTAGTAGGGTTCCTCACCCACCTGAGAGATACTTCTGTTTCTCTATGACAGTGGGAGCGAGGATTGCATCATGAGATGATGACCCAACTAGTTTCTAGCTGGCCATCAGGAGTAAGACTCTGTAAGAATGGCTGGATGCTTAGCGATCTGAGATGGAATCCTTATACACCAACAAAGTATGGACTTTAGTTGCTATATCTAAAGGGTTAAATCCCCATCAGGAGCAAGTATATCTTGAGAAGATTACTTGGTGTAGATGGAAAAGTTGAGACTTTCAAAGCTAGACTCGTTAAAAGTGTGCATCATTGACCAGGTGTGGATAATGATGAAACCTTTTTCAAGTAGCTATGCTTAAGTCCATCCAGATCCTACTTGTCACGGCTACATACCATGACTACGATATCTGGTGGTTGGGTGTCTTGACTGCTTTTCTAAATGATATTTTGGAAGAGAGCGTCTATAAGTACACAGCCAGAGGGCTTCGTAGACAGTGGGAGCAGCGGAAACGTGTGCAAGAGGCTTTATTTGATAAAGCAGGCATCGCGGAGTTGGAACATCTGTTTTGATGAAGTAGTCAAAGAGTTTGACATCATCAAAATGGTAGATGAACCTTGTATAAACAAAAAGGTATTAGGGAGTATGGTGGTGATCCTCGTAAAGTAGGTGGATGACATACTCTTGATAAGAAAGGGGTTTCTTATGCTACGCTCGATCAATCTCCGCTTATCACAATGATTCTCCATATAGGATCATGATGATACCTGCTAAATCCTGAGTTTTGGATCTATGAGATAGATCTAAATGGATGTTAGGATACTCACTAGCTGTAGTGAGATGGTATCAGTTGATCCTGGGGAGAATCACTGGAAGGGTTCCAGGGTGATAAAGACGACTGAATGTCAGTCGCAGGCATTGTCTTTACCCTCAGTAAAGGGACGGTATGTTGGAAGAGTTCCAAGCTAGATATCGTGACATACTAGACGATAAAGGCAGGATACATCGCTACTTAAGATGCTACCAAAGAGGCAGTCTGGGTGTATATTGGTTCATCAGATGTACTTAGTTCCTCCCATTGTGTGACAATGGAGTTGTGGCTTATGCCAAGGAACGTCCGTCCCATCAGTGATCCAGACATATTCTAAGGCAGTATCACTTGATCATGGAGATGGTTGATCTCCAGGGAGATCGAGGTTAGGAGAGTAGACTCAGAGGACAACACAGCGGATCCACTCACAAAGGCCTGTTCCCAGAGAGAGACTTTTATGGGATGGTTGAGTATGAGATACTACAACCACTGCTACAGATGGCCCTAGTGCAAGTGGGAGATTGTTAGTTATATGTATGCCCTAGAGGCCATTAATGTACATAGGATGTATATTGTAATGGATGCTGGGACATATATAGGGAGGACTTTCTTGCTCGACATGATAGTATGCTATCTGGTTGAACTTTACCTTAACGTGTATACTGTTTGTCTCTCTGTTACATGTTGGTAAAGCCCTTAGGATGTGTACTTGACTACCTGGACTATGATGCGGATCATACTAGTGGGAACAGGGTAGTCCATAAGTACATCTTTCAAAGTCCCTAGTCGAGGGTGTATCGAGACGGGGCATCGATATACCAGAGTAGACTAGCGTGTACTTTCTCGACCCATACAGATGGGCGATGGATGATCCCATATCCATTGGTGTTTGACATCAGAGATGATATACGGGTGCTCAGTAGAGACTGGGTACACTGGACGGACTCGCCGAGAACTCCCAGATGGTATTATACCTCACGTCAGATGGCAGTTCTCTGGTGACACTGGTACAGAGTAGTCTGTTGACCCGAGATCGTCATAGAGTCTTGTGTGGTTCCCACTGTGCTTTGATTTCCATCTTACCAAGTCCAAGAGGGCGTGCAAAACGGTGGTTTTTGGGTACAGTCCCGAGTCACATGGAGGCAATGAGCGATAGGAGGGGATTCGTCTCTCCCGGTATAGGGGGTTGATGTTGCGCTGTGTTCGATTGGCTATAACAGGAAATCCCTGGCCAGGGTTGCTGAGATTTACTGGTAAGTGTTACCAGTAGTTTCTCGAACGGTTATAGACCTCATATCGACACGACTTATTGAGCTATTGGGGTCTGACGTTTACCACCCCTAGGCGAGATATGCGACATATCAGACGATCAGACCGGACTGTACGGTAGTGTTACTGGTTGGATTCACTGGAGTGTGAGCGGGCTTGCTCGTCGATCTTCAGATCGCTCAATACCCGGGTGGCCGTTACGTTTAGCAGACCGCTTGCGGCTTGTGGATGTTTGATATGATCATCATCTGCTGCCGGCGTATTGACGAGTCTTTAGAGTCCTACACAGAGGTTTCCTGGCTCAAGCGAAACGAAATAGGAGCGCATATGAGATATGTGCGGGACCGAGAATAATACCAGTATGTGATACTGTATTCGATTCTCGCGATGTGACATTGATCGGTTATATGCGATATAGCCGAGTTATCGGATCAAGTGTTGATTCGATAAGTTGTTACTGATGATACCAGTCGGTTATGTGCGACATGACCGGATCATTGAGTCAAGTGTTGATTTAATGATTTAATGCATAATTATATATTTGATATATTACTTTGCATTAACTAGTATCGGTTCACTTTAAATGGATTTTCTCGCTCGGGTGTGCACATTGTATATACGATATAGTTTTGTGCACTTACTTGTATCATGCTTGATGATGCATGGTTTTTGGTTAAGTGTATAGAATAAAACTATGGTCAAGATGGTGATTAGGGTTTTGCATATTCTTTTAATTATTTGCTTATTCATTTTGGAAAATAATTAAAGCATAAAAGAAGAAAAACAAAATGGTTTTCTTTCTTTATTCTTCATGAAGCTTATTGAAGCTTCATGAAACTTTGACCACTTAACCATTTTGTCTTCTTCTTTTGACCCTAACCATTGATCTAACCTAAGTTAATTCTCTACACCTAACCATGGTGAAAATTATGATAAGTTTATTATTCTTTTCTTTTCTAAATTAACTTATCATAACTTTTATCTTCTTCTTGCTCTTCTTCTTCTTCATGAAGAAGCTTGTCTTCATCAATGGCATATTGAGCATATGAGTGAGAAATCCAATTCTAAAGTGAACCCACTTCCTATTTCATCATCCTCTACCTCTTGCCAAGTAGTAGAGTGTGTTTCCTTCACAAGTTTTCATGGCAAGGTGAAGGTGGAGCTTGATCTAGCGATGTCTCGACGTAGATCATCTTCGGCATGGACATCGACGACCTAGCTCGCTTATTCTTCGACGAAGCCGACGCTAGAGCCCGGGAGTTCACTTGGACAGTGAAGGCACTTCGTTGCGGAGCTATGGAGGTGGACAAACGGATCTACAAAGGTTGTATTTCCGTATTCCCTTAGTTAATTGTTAACTAGTTAGCTTTTTCGCCTAGACATCTAGCCATCGATCCGTATATTAGGGTCTCTCGGCACCGTAAAATTTTGAAATTGGCATGGTTGATGCCTTGTGAGACCTCATTAGGGTGCCTAGGAACCCTACAAGCAGTATACGGTCTCGGTAGAGGAGAAGAATGGCGGAAGGGGAAAAGAAATGGTAGTGGTTCTACTTCTTCAATTGGAGGTTGATTAATCACAAAATTCGTATCGTTTAAGAATGCGAGTTCGTCGGCGAAAATATCTTCGAAACTGTCATCGAAGGTCCAATTGAAAATTATCGAACTCAAAATATCGGATTGTGATTCATCAACACTTGGGATCATTAAAGGAAGACTAGTAGAACCAAAGAAAGTGGGAATACGAATTTGAGGGTGGGGATGGAGCGTATAAATTAGCACAATTTGTAATGACCGATATGTAAAAAGCGATTGTGCTAATCTATCAACCCGCAAAAAAATGAGATTAAATCCCTCAAGAGTCGTGAGCAAACATGGGTACGTCGAACTTGGTATTGGAGATGAAAGCGTAACGGTCTCTTGCACAGTCGGAATGATAGGAAGGACGGAAGGAAGTGAGTGAGGAAGGGTATCAGTTAAGGATTCAGGAGGGTGTATTGGAAAATTTGACACATCAAACTAAAATGGTTCAACCTCAATATTATCCTCAATACTATCCTCATAATTCTCCTGAATATTTTCCTCAAAAATTTGCTTATCCATGCCAATATCATCAAAATCAAGACGCATATGAAGTTCGGGAGAAACATTTAATGACTCG
The DNA here is from genome assembly GCA_030015575.1 of Agapanthus africanus. Classification (NCBI taxonomy): domain Eukaryota; kingdom Viridiplantae; phylum Streptophyta; class Magnoliopsida; order Asparagales; family Amaryllidaceae; genus Agapanthus; species Agapanthus africanus. The sequence continues at coordinate 413,546,636 of JASDDO010000016.1, forward strand.
GGATGATGAATTGGACATAAAATTTTAATTAAATCGACAGGTTCATCATCCGAAATATTCCCGGCGTCTATATCCTCAATCAAGTGAAAATCAATTTTTTCTGACACCTCATCAAAAGCATGGATATTTATCGATTTAGGTTCTAGAGTGGAGGTGTAAAGATCGAAAGGATTAAGTGTGGTTTCACTCGAAAGGGGTTCTTCACAATCTGGCAAATCAAGAACTACAAATTCACACAACTCGTTTTTATTTTCAACTGGTGAACTATTTTGGACAATCGATGGAAAACCGGAGTTGTGGGCTGGAATAGGGTATGGGTAGGTTTGATTTGGAAATATGTTGAACTCACTTGCTCCTCTCAAATTCTCACTCTGTCCGACCGCCTTCTCATACATTGGAATTTTTGGAGCTAGTTGGAAACTAGCTACCGGTTCAGTAGGTTGCATAAGGGCGGCTATGGACGCATCCACATTCCTAGTCATTTTGTTTGTTGCTGCAATATAAGCTGCCAACGACTGTTCCAAACTAGACATGGGTGGTGAAGGGGTTTCGGTAAAAGATTCGAAATTGTTTGGATACGTAAAACTCCCAAATAGCTGTGTAGAATCAATGTCTAGTGAAGGTGGGAAAGTCGGGTAGGACTGGTAGAAAGTGGATGGTTGGACAGGATTAGGATCAACATGTGGATGAAAAGGTGGATGGACTTGTTGATTCCTAGAACTAGATGAGGGGAGAGGGGTGAAAGATCGGCTACGAGATTGAGCAATATGCTCAGCAATGGACATCGGTTTAGGAGTTACAGCAGGACTTGGAAAAGTGGTATCAACGTATGAAGGTAGTGAAGGTCGACATGGTTGACACAAAGTGGGTTATGAAGTCAAACTGTTTCTCCTAGACGCTTCTATTTGATCTTTCAAAGAAATTTTGGGCACGGAGGGATCTTCCTTAAATCGACCGAAACAATTGACGTACGAGGCAAAGTTAGGTTCGGGATACCAAAGTTGGGCAAGAGATTTATGAGGTGGGGTACCCATGATATAAGAAAGGGGAAAAGAAAGAAGGTAGGTGGTGCAAGGATTTCTTAGCGACAAAAGTTGCAAGTCTTTTTATAAAAAGATTTTTCCTTTTTTTTATTTGGAACTGTTTGCAAAATTTTTTTTCAAGAAAAGGGGTAAGACACACTTTCGATCAACCAAAAATGCACAATCAGGCCTAGATCTAGGGTCACCTAGGTCAGCTAGACAGCTCCTAACTGTTCCAAAGGGCTAGAAATAGGACCTCAAACCGTCTCTTCACCGCCAATGGCGGCCAGGTAAGTGCCAGGTAAGTGGGAGGCTCCCCGCTACAAGTAGCGGTCCTAATTAAGTAACCACTTGCCTTAGACACACTTGCCTAGACACTGCAAAGTCAGGTTAGGATAAACGGCCGATGCCTATAACTAGTCCTCTGTCTTATTGAGCTCGAAGTCCTTAGGGCTGAGTCTAGTATTTTTTAATTAAAGATTGGTCAATGCAAATGCCTTATGTGATTTCTGGGGTCCTGGGAAGGGTGATGAAATCCCCACCCAATCTGAATTGGTCAAAGCCCCTTAAATTCCGATTAAAGATATGCAAAACAGTAAATCACTTGCAATCAAATCTTTTTTGTGAATTTCAAAGTTTGCAAGTTTTCTAATTTAAATTTTCCTTTTTCCGCTTGCTCTTTATTTGGAAATTTTGCAAAAAGATTTTCAATAAAAGATATGCAAAACAAAAAATATTACTTGCAATCAATTTCTATTTTAAGCGAGGCGCAAAAATCCTGCACAAGATTTGTTATTTGGAAAGGAAAAGATTTTTACGCGCAAAGAATCCTGCAGGAGATTTTTCAGAAGAGATATCAGAGATTTGCAGAGGAGAAGATCAGAAGACTTACAGATTTATTTATTTTCTTTTTTTACCGCGCTTCTGCCCCCTTTTTTTTTTGACTCGACCAAAACGCGGAGGTTCCGCGGTCTCAGGTAGGCTCGCGACGGCGGTTCCGCAGTGGCAGGCTCGCGCGGAGATTTTTTTTCCTCACCAGATCACCGCGGTTGACTTGTTGACTCGGTCCTCCAAATTTCTTCTGTTGTCTGTTGTGATATTCCTCTGTTTGTTCAGATTTGATATTTACTGTTTTGATCTCTGAAGATTTCCAGATCCGAACTTGATTGTAGATCCTGCAAAATTCAAACAAAGATACCCTTCACAAAATAACCAAATGATAAATTTTTATATTTTTTTGATTTTTCAGTTTTTATGATTTTTTAATTTTAGATTAACCCGAAATTGCAAAAAAAGGAAATAACACATCATCCCCGGCAACGGCGCCATTTGATTGATCTCAAAAACTATCTATTAACCGCAATCAAGAACGGCGTCACTTTGCAGCTAGCCGGTGAGTACGGGTCGGTCCACAGGGATGTTATGAATTTCCTAGTCGCTCTTACGAGTTAATTATGAACGTTGTGAATGGATTAATTAAATCTAAAAACTAAATTAATCTAGGGCAATTGAATTAAAGATCTAACTATCTAATTAGGGCAAGTAATTAAATTTATACTAGGGCAGAGAATGAAAAATTACCTAGGGCAAGAATTGAAATTAATTAAGACTTGTCAGATCTAAATTTCTGAAATGAAAAGAGGCATCGATGCTCTCCAAAAGAAATCTAAATTTTATTGATAAAAAGAGGCATAGGGAAGCATGAAAAGAATACAATGATTTGGGCTTCTATTTCTTCCAGATCTCCAGTGAACAATTGCAGTGGACTTTTAACCGTTTGCTTTGTAATCTTGGACCTTGCGTTGCCTTGTATTGATCTTTTGTGTAGGCTTGATTAAGATCCTTCTATTTGTTGGTCAAAGTCCTTTTTTTGTGTCGTCTTTTGTCTTTTTCACTGTTTTCGCTCCAAGAACCTGTAACCTGTAATATGTGGCAGACATGCGTCAAAAGCACCTGTTTATTTGTAAAAAGAATCAGAATGGGGAATATAATAATACAATATTATGGTGTGAACACACTTCTCAACAATGTCTCCAAAGATGAACTCGGCTCCCGTTTCCTACACGATGAAGATAGACTCCAGGACGGTCCTTCCGGCCAGTCTCGGGCGACAGTGGGAGGAGCCGCTGCTACAGTTCGGCTCTATTCTGTTCGTGCCAGCTAACGCCATTCCTGCACCTCAAGCTCTAGTAACCGACAAACCGGTCTCGAAAGGCAAGAGGCTAAATGTGATGGTCTCGAGGGCGCCCCAACCCAAAAACAAATTCGTTTTCGAACGTCTCTCCGTCGCTCCAGCAGGGGGCAAGGCCATTAACGTCAATGAAGCAGCGGGGCATTTCGAGCAAGCTCCAGCGGTACCCTCAACAACTGCTCGATCGGGTGCCTTCTCTAAGCTCCTCGTCAATGATAAACAGACAGCTAGATATGTGGTCCACACTGTCTACATGGTGGGCACGCGCAGCAAGAGCAAGGAAGGGGCCACTACATCTCAAATTCAATCTGGTATGAATATGGCTGCCACATTCCAAGACCAGCCTTCTCTGGAAGGTAATGAAGACCTTTCCAGTGAAGCTGATAAGCAGGGAGAGCCCTCAGTTCATGAGGAGTCGGGCTCGGAAAGCGAAGATGAGCCAACTTTCCATCCTAAGACCGCAGAGCAGCAACTTCTCCAGGAGCTCCGAAAGCAGCTCCGAAACAAAGACAAAGAGATGGCTAAGCTCTACTCAAAAATTGATGACTTGACAAACGTCGTCTTACGGCTCACGGCCCAACTTGCCTCTCAGCCGCCCAATCAAGCGTAGAGCTTTGCTCATGAACCGGAAAACGGTGTCCCATGGCAGCCGACGCCTATTCCCTCGAATCCAAAGGTGGGCGAGCTGCATGAAAGTCGGCCGCATCCTATCCCGGGAAATGTCTTGGCGGCCGATGACAGCAACCCACTAACTCAAGATCAAATCATGGATTTGGTTGCCAACAAAGTCAAAACATTGGTAGCCGAAGCTGGAGAGCAAAAAGATGCCAGCAGTAGCGAGAGACCATATCCTGCTCGGTACGATCTTATGGAGTTTCCCACTGGCTATGTCGTCCACAAATTTAAAAGGTTCAATGGGCAGGAAATGCGAACCGGCACATTGCCCAATTTAAAGCATCATGCGCAAATACTGGGGGCAATGATGCGCTCCTTGTCCGTCAGTTTGTTAATAGCTTGACGGATGTTGCTTTCGATTGGTATGCAAGCATACTAGATGACTCGATCACGACGTTTGCTTAAACAGAATCCATGTTCAAGCAAAGGTTCATAAGTGTCGGCGATAAAATCACCATTGCCGACCTCGTAAGGACAGAGCCAAAGAACAATGAAAGCAACATGGGTTTTATAGTCCGATGGCGCAATCTCTCTATCAAATGTGAACCGCCGTTGGAGCAAGACCAATCCGTCGGTCTTCTTATAGAAAAACTGAAGGACTGGATGAAACCTTTTTTGTGCACCGCAGGCCTTAAAGCATTCCAAGAGTTGACTAAAAAGGTCCAAACGTTGGAACGCTCAAAGCCCGAGTCCGCTCAGGATCTTCAGTTCACAAACAGACCGAAACCTTGGAGGGACGACAACCGAAAAGGCGGAAGTTCTAACATCACCGATTCTCTAAATAACCAGAGAGCGGGCGGAGGAAAAACTAACAAATCTCGAGAGCCAACTGTAAGTCCACGGTAGCGCCCCGGCCGTCTAACAGACGCCAAATACGGAACAAAAACTTTTCATAAACTGGCGCTATCGTGTACCGTAATCCGGATCTGCCATTAAAGCTAAACTAACAAACTACAAAGTGGGTAGAAACGTTATACCGAATGATCCGAGTCCTTCGGTCTTCAACCATCATCCCACGCTTTTTGCGGCTGCTCCGATCTCCTTGAATCTCCAATCTTCTCGTCCAGGTGGCACCACGTCGACGGATCTTTAAATGGGCTCCCGCCTCTGAACCGAGGCAACTCGATCGTCAAGTTTGCTAAAAGAGACGACCAAGATGAAGTAGAGAATGAGTAGAACACTTTGTCTCGTTACGTCCAAAGTCACGGACGAACGGTTATGGAAGTTGCCTTTTGGATCGGGTGAAATGAGAAAGAGGCTATCTAATTTTCATGAACCCGAATCTATCATAATCTTTTTTCTAGTGAACAACAACCATAATCCCTACACCAAGAGGGGCCGGCCACTTATAGAGAAGGAGAGGGTGAGTGTAGGAGAGGGGGGTGACCACAAGCAAAATATCTAGTGTGAACACAAAGTATGAAAGCATTTAAAGCAAACCAATCACAATTAACCCAGTCACCTTGTCATTAATTGCACCATTAATGACCTAATGACTCACTAGCCTTGTCACCCTCTCTAGAACCTTCTAGAACACTGACTCACCTCATCAAGAAAAGATAAATCCGCATTTAACCGAATGTCAAAATACGGCTGATAGAAAACTGGAAACCGGCAACTTCCAAAAGTGATCCTGAAACGAATTTCAAGATAACCCTGTATCAGTATAAACATACCCGCATTTGTATTACGACCGAATACAAATGCAACTGAGACAAAGATATTATATCTACACAGTATAGTACTGGGTTCCGGCTTAAACCAAAGCCTACCAGTATTATCTGCCCGAAAAACGACACGTGCGAAAACGCACGTGCTTTTTCCGAACCCTGCCATATTACCATACGGCCTCTACAACGTTTCGCCCGAACTTGGGAAAGTGTCTGTGGGGGACTCTAATGACTCATCAACACACTGGCATTGGGTATAACCCCTAGCACGTCAGAGGTACTAGCTGTACGTAACGGTTTGCCTATGTATTGATTAGAAGGGAAGCTGACGAGCTAACTCATCTATAAACCCTACTGAGCCTGACAGTTCCAATGTATATACAGTCCGGTCCATTCGTCTAAAGAGTATCGCATATCGATTCTAGGGGGGTGGATAAAGTCAGACCCCTAATAACGCGATAAATCGTGTCGGTATGAAGCTCATCACCACCTGAGAAACTACTGATCCGAATCAGTAATTCTCCACTACCTTGGCCGAGGATTCCTAGTGATGGCCACCCGTGCACTGCGCGACATCAACCCCCAATACCGGGAGAGACGAATCCCCGACGATCCGCTCACTTGCCTCCAATGTGGCTCGGGACTGTACCCAACTAAAACCTATTTGCACAACTCCTTTGAGCATGGTAGGGTAGTAATCTAAGCACAGCGGGAACTCACATGAGACAAACGACGATCTCAGGTCGATGAACTAACCTGTACACATGTCACCAGGGAATTGCTATCTGACGATATGTATAATACCAACTAGCAGATTCCCGGCGAGTCCTGTCCAGTGTACTCATAACCCAATGAGCACCTGTATACATCTTAGGTGAACAAACTAACACCAATGGCTTGTGAGACCGGCCACCGCCCCTCGTCGGGGTCTCGACTGTATACACTAGTCTACTCTGGAGTATCGATGCCCTGTCTCGAAACTCCCATGACTAGGGACACTTTTAAGGATGTGCTTACAGACCCCAGCTCCCACGTATATGATCGCCATCATACTGTTGGTAGTCAAGCAAGAATCCTATGGGCTCTATCATCATGCAATAGTGAACTAAAGCATATATACGATGATAAAGACAAACCAGATAGCATACTATCATCTTGAGCAAGACTGTCACATCGGTATAGGTCCTGCCTCAATCATTGCAATCACGTACCTGTGATCCAATAATTGACTTTGAGGGCACTATCTCCAACACCAACTTTGGAGGAAAGAAGAAATAAGGTCTACTCATTCCGAAAGGACAAGGTCCACAAAATTTTTAAAGATGCTCTGAAGAATGGCCTGCGGCTACCAGAACCAAAAAGGTTAAGTGAAGCGAACAGGACTGATCATCCTAACTTTTGCCCATACCACCGAGTGCCGGGACACACTATTGAAGACTGTTGCATCTTCAAGGATTGGGTCGAGAAACAATACAAGGCGGGAGAAATATCATTGTCCCCTGGCGTGTTAACAAACAATCAAGCTGCGACCACCAATTTCATACAAATGGAGATCGAAGTCCTTCAGGGACCTGATTCTCTCAGACATCTGCTTTTCTCTTAAAAGAGCGGACCAAGGCAACAAGATAAGAGCCAAGCGAGCCACATTGCCAATGAAGAAGCAATAGACGGGTACACAACCTATATGGTCTATATGATGGAGCTCAGGGAAGCAAGTCCTCCTACGCCTTATAACCATGACAATGACGCGGTTGTTGCCATCCAACATTGGCCCAATCCAAATGATGAAGAGCTCGCTCAGGCCATTGAGCCAAAGGAACCCGTGGTTCATGCTGAATCAAGTTCAGGCGGTAGGGATGACCCGTTGTCATACTCGGAACTGGAGAACAAGCATTATTCTAATAGCTTCAAAGGAAACTTCAGGATAGGGATGAGAAGATGGCCAAGGTCCATTCTAAAGTCGACGAGCTGGCAAATGTCGTGGCGGATCTCACGACCCAAGTCGCCCGATTGCAATTACAGCAAAATCAAATTTTGGTTCGTGAGCTGGGGATTGATATCCGGAAGCAGCCGACCGATGCTCCCTCCAGCCCGAGAGCAGAACACCTTTGTGAAAAACGGACGCGATCAGCCTCCAGTCCTTCCGATACGTACACTGAACGTGGTAAGCGGACAATAGGCGAACCAAAGACTTATCGTCCTTAGGGTCCAGCATTAGTAAGGGCACCTATTCCGATGGAGAGAAAGAAGAAAGTATACTCCTTCAGGAGGGATAAAGTCCGCGAAATATTCATGGACGCCTTGAACAACGGTCTTCAACTGCTTATTCCAAAGAGGCCACATGAGATGAACATAACCGGCAATCCCATATACTACCCATATCACAGAATGGTGAGTCATACCATTGAAGACTGCTATGTTTTTAAAGATTGGGTAGAGAACCAATACAAACTCGGGAAAGCGTCACAGTCGTCAGATATACCGACAAGCCACAGAGCTACGGTCATCAACATAGCCCCGCCAAGACCACCACGTCGTTAAACTGGGAATGATAGACCACCAAGTCTTTAAACTGGGAATAAATGACCACCACGTCGTTAAACTGGGAACCATCGACCTCTAAGTCGTTAAACTGGAAATGTAAAAAAAATGTGTAAATAAAAAAAGAATGTGTAAATAAATAAATAAAAAGAAAAGCCGAAATGACGGGGCAACTCGCAATAAAAATTAGGGAGTAAAAATAAAAATGAAAATAAAGCCGAAATGATGGGGCAACCGCGAATAAATAGCCAAAATGATAGGGCAATCGCGACCTTCGCGATAAGAAGAGATGAAATGATAGAGCAATCGCGGTAAAACAAAAACAAAAAACAAAAACAACAAACAAAGGCGAATGATGAGTCGCTCCTGGTACCATATTCCAGTGCAGCGATGCAGACGCCAACAAAAATTCAAATTTCCAAAATTCTCCCAGCCCTACGGCCGGTCCCCAAATTGACTACCGTATACAATCCACGGGCTCAAATAATTCTCATCATACCCATGCCCCACCGAAGTCACCCGTCCAGCGGCCGGTCTCCGCCCTTGGAATTATGCTCCATTGGGAAGACCCACTCATGTATCCTCATGATACATGAGGAGAACAAACCTTCGTAGGATCCTTACGACTCACAAAGGAAGAACACACTTGGGGGTCCTCACGACTCCTAAGGAGAAAATGCACCTACGGGATCCTTACGATTAGTAGGGAGAAAATGCTTTTATGGGACCCTTACGGCCCATAAAATTGAAAAGCCTTAGGTGATAGGGATCTAAACCTGTCTCCTAAGCCATCGCTCCCCAATCCCCAAATGGCGAATGATGAGTCGCTCCTGGTACCATATTCCAGTGCAGCAATGCGGACGCCAACCAAATTCCAACTCCCATACCCCAATGGCAAATGATGAGTCGCTCCTGGTACCATATTCTAGTGCAGCGATGCAGACGTCAACCAAATTCCAACTCCCATACCCCAATGGCGAATGATGAGTCGCTCCTTGTACCATATTCCAGTGCAGCGATGCAGACGCCAACCAAATTCCAACTCCCATACCCCAATGGTGAATGATGAGTCGCTCCTGGTACCATATTCCAGTGCAGCGATGCAGACACCAACAAAGTCCCGAAATTTTTTCGTCCCTACGGTCTGAATCATACATCCTGCAAAATCGTATACAATCTACGGGCGTAAAATGATCCCAATCTCTCCCAAGTCCTACCGGTGAGACCACATTCAAAGTCCCACCGGCGGGGAAGATTCAAAAAAAAAAGAGAAGAGAGAAGAAAAAAAAGAAGGTATGTCCATCAAGCAAAATGGGCACGGATGAAAACCCGAAAGGGCTCCGTGAGTAAAAACAGCAGGACTGCTGGCGAGTTTGTGAAAACCCGAAAGGGCACAAACTCGTGAAAAAAAGATGAAATGCACTCGCAAAGTCCTCTCGACTTTGTGAGGAGAAAATTCCCGCTTGAGATCCTTACGACTCACAAAGGAGCAATACACTTGGGAGTCCCCACGACTCTTAAGGAGAAAATACACTTACAGGATCCTCACGACCCGTAGGGATAAAATGCTTTGTGAGACCCTTACGGTTCACAAAATTGAAAAGTCTTAGGTGATAGGGACATAAAACCTGTCTCCTAAGCCATCGTTTCCTAATAAGCAAACGCAAATGATGATTCGCTCATGGTACCATATTCCAGTGTAGCGATGCTGATGCCAAACAAAAAAAACAGTTCCCAAGTCCTCCCGGGGCAAATGATGAGTTGCTCCTGGCATTATTCCAGTGCAGCAATGCAGATGCCAAACCAAAACCGAAATCCTCAAATCCACTCATGGCAAATGATGATTCGCTCCTGGTACCATATTCCAGTGTAGCGATGCTGATGTCAACTAAAATCAAATCAAACAAACAACCTCTGCGGCGGAATCATGCTCCGTCCCAGAATATACCCCGTGTTGAAATCATACTTCGTCTCGGGATATCTACCTTCCCTACCGGAATTATGCTCCGCCTCAGAATCAAATCAACCAACCAGCTCTGCATCGGAATCATACTTCGTCTCAGAGTGTCCCTCGTGTCGAAATGATGCTTCGCCTCGGTGTATCTGCCTTCCCTGTCGAAATTATGCTTCATCTGGGAATCAAGTCGGCCAATAAGATCTGTGTCGGAATCATGCTCCGTCTCAGAATGTACCCAGTGTCGAAATCATTCTTCGCCTCGAAGTATTTTCATTCCCTGTCGGAATTATGCTTCGCCTGGGAATCAACCTCTGCATCGAAATTATGCTTCGGTCAGAATGTCTGCCGCCCTTCAGAATGATGTTCTGATCCTTGGAATTATGCTCCGCCCTTCAGAATTATGCTCCGATCCCTGGAATTATTCTCCACTCATCGGAATGATGCTCCAATCCCCTGGAATCATGCTCCGCTCATCGGAATGATGCCCCGATCCCCTGGAATCATGCTCCGCGCTTCGGAATGATGCTCCGATCTCTGGAATCATGCTCCGCCCTTCGGAATGATGTTCCGATCCTTGGAATTATGCTCTGCCCTTCGGAATGATACTCCGATCTTGGAATTATGCTCCGCGCTTCGGAATGATGCTCTGATCCCTTGGAATCATGCTTCGCCCTTCGGAATGATGCTCCGATCTCTGGAATGATGCTCCGCCCTTCGGAATGATGCTCCGCCCTTCGGAATGATGCTCCGATCTCTGGAATCATGCTCCGCGCTTCGGAATAATACTCCGATCCCTGGAATCATGCTCCACCCTTCGGAATGATGCTCCGATCCCCTTCGATCCCTGGAATAATGCTCCGCCCTTCGGAATGATGCTCTGATCTCTGGAATTATGCTCCGCCCTTCAGAATGATGCTCCAATCTCTGGAATCATGCTCCATGCTTCGGAATGATGCTCCGATCCCTGGAATCATGCTCCGCCCTTCGGAATGATGCTTCGATCTCCTCCGATCCCTAGAATCATGCTCCGCGCTTCGGAATGATGCTCCGATCCTTGGAATCATGCTTCCCGGGATGATGCTCCGCCCCCGGAATGATGTTCCACCTCGAAGTTCAGCTTCAAGATCCATCAATTTCGTGCACACAACTCAAATGTGCGGTGTGCATTTATTGATGGGGGGCACTTTGTTGGGGTCAAAATTTGCACCCCCGGTTGACCGAGTCAAAGTCATGGTCAACCCCAAGCTAGGTGGGTCCAAGCCCAGGTCAAGCGGGCCCATGCCTAAGTCAAGCCCGCGGCCAGCCTCCTCCATGACAAAATATAGATCATGTAATAAATAATTTTTTATGTATTTTTTTATGCATGAATGTATGCAAAATGGGCATAAAGCCAAATTTTTGTAAAGCCCATGGCTTATGTGCAAAAAGAAATGGCACATGAGCCATGGGATAGGCAAAATGTCATTTTGTGAAGCCCAAGGGGCTATGTGTAAAGTGTATAGCCTATAAAGGCAAGGGTAATGAAAATATCCCAACAACTTTTCTCTCTCCAAAAAAAAATTTAGATCTGAGATCTTTCTCCCTCAAGATTCTAAAACCTTCTTCTTTCTTGTCACGCCCCGCTTCCCAGAGTACGCTAAGATGGGCATGCGACATAGCCAACCATGCTACCTGTGGATAGGAAAAATCCCTCCATAGTCACATTACGGCTGTAGAGATATCAAGAACAGGAAAGTAAACTAAACTATCTAGTACATGTCCATGAGCCAGAATGAATGAGTCAAGAAATAATGATACGCGGAAGCAAAAGATACAATAATGAAACACCTGGAAAGTAAAACTACATACCGACAGGAACTTCACCGCTCGGTCTAACAGCGGCAATACTCCTGATCAGTCTGCAGCAAGGTAGAAGGATCTGGGCCATGCAAAACCCAGACGTCAGTGCGTCATAACATCAAGTAATAACATAATAAACAGGCAATGCGAATATAAACATGAATAAAGCAAGGGTAACAATAATATAAATCAGAGCAGTGTAGGGTAGTGTGCAGTGGTTAAACTGGATTATTCTATCAGGTTCTCTGTTCTAAAGTCTTTGAAACCAAATTGATGAATCATCGATGTAACTCAATAGTATCCCGTACATACCCGGGACCACGGCCACAATATTCTCGGCTGCAGCCGAGACATGCCGCTAGGCACAAAACAGGAATGTGTACACTCGATAGTATCCCGTACATACCCGGGACCACGGCCACAATATTCTCGGCTGAAACCGAGACATGCCGCTAGGCACAAAACAGGAATGTGTACACTCAGGACAGGTAGTGAACTGTTGAGTTACAAGTCAGGTTTCACCTTTGATTTCCCCATACCCCCAAGTTATGTGTGTATGTCAAGTCAGGTATCCCGAAGTCAAGAAACTAATGCCAACACAGGATCAGGTAAACAGGTTTGTCTGGATAGACAACAGGAACGGTCCATGAGGACTACATGTCAGGTTTGTTGGCATTAGACACAAGATCAGGTAACGGGTCAGGTCATGGTGCATCATGTCAAGTCAAGCAGTATACGGTACCATGTCGGGTCAATCAATATGTAGGTAGCAAGACAGGTCAAGAAGCAAGCGATATCACAGGCGTGCTCACAATCAGTTATATAATCAAGCATGGGTATCAACAACATGAGATAAGCAATGAATTAAGCAATAGGAAGATTCATTCAATTAGCAATACCGTTATCAATTGTGTCACAGAGATGATTTCAACCATATAAGAATGCAGTAAGACAATTATAGCCATTTAATCATGTTAACAAGTTTAAGACTTCATAGATGCAACGTTATACGTGTATATAGGTTCCACGAATGAAATCACAGTTTAAGCAGGTTAAATGTATACGAGTGTCCGAATGAAGTAAAACGGTAGAAAAGGTGCCATATGCTACATCATCAGTGAAAGTGTAATCAAAACATGTAAATGTGATTATTAGGTTCCAAATTAGTAATTACAACAGGTAGGTTCCAAGTTTTGAAAGATAAATGATATTTAACAATATTGAACATGAAAAATGGGAAATTATAATACCAAAGTTAAATTGCGGGTTCTAGGGTGTCATTAATTATAAGTAAATATTGTTTAGCATGTAGCAAGGGGTACTTGCCTCGACGGGTCGCGAATCGGGAAAACGGAACGTAGAATGTCGGTGGGGAAAACTCGCGACGGGCGCACGGTTCACGGAATGAACCCAAACGACGAACAGTGGAACCACACGGGTCGGGGTACCTCGCTGGAACGTCAGGACGCGTCGCCGGCACGGCCGGATTCCGGCGAGATGCAAAATAGCGACGGTCAAGAATTGCAATCAAGAAAAGAAAAGAAACAAAGAAGAAGAGAAGGCTTACAAAGGTTCTGCTCTTGTGGTTTATATAGAGGGGAGATGTGAGGATGACGACGAGGTCGATGGAGCTCCGGCAAGGAGGTTTGGTTGCTAGGGTTCGGTTAGGGTTTGGGCTTGGGTTAGGCTCGGGTGCTGTGGTGTGCAGGGATAATGGTGAGGGGTAATGCAGAGAGGAGATGGAGAGGAGAGGTGGAAGGAGAAGGCGATGGCGAGGGGTCGTCGGCGATGATGGAGTGAGGTGGTGGTGCTGGGTTTAATGGGTGCAGGCATGGGCTTGGGTACACGACAGAAGGAGGAGGAGGTGGCGAGGAGAGGGAGGCTCGGTCGAGGGCGAGGGGATGACGAGCCCGGTGGTGGTGGTGTCGGCGTTGGGGCTGCGGCGGCGAGGGCAAGGCGGCTGCGGTTCAGCGCGATGGTGGGTTCCTCGGCTATGTAGATAAAAGAAAGGAAAAGAAAGGAGAGGGAATATAGAGGAGAGAGAGAGAGAGAAAACTAGAGAGAGAGATAGAGAGATACGAGAGAGAGAGAAAGAGATATGGGGGGAGAGAGAGAGATATGAGGTGTGGGGCCCACGGAAATTGTGAAGGTTTTGATTGGTTGAGATAGAATTTGGAAGATTTAGAAATATATAAAAAATATATTATATGGTTAGAATCAAATTATTCGTCAGTTTAAAAATATTATAAATCTGGGATTTTGGCGCAAAGTAAAACATTTCCAAATCGCGCCCGGGTCGGGTCCAAAAATTTGAAATTGAAATAATAGAATTTTAAGCGGGATCCAAAATTTAAAATGAAGTGTTTTATGATCAAAAATCATACCCCCAAAACGGACACACGTACGTGCACGTAGCCGTCGAAACTCGCCCGTTTCGCTGAACGGGATGAGAACACGACGCACGGACGCTACAACGGGGTTAGGGGTGTCAAGCAGGCCAAGATGAATATGTTTAATTTGATTTTAGATGCCAAAATGGTTATATGCAGAAATGAATTTGCCGGGTAAATTTTACAGTGAATAACAATCAAGCAAGATAAATGGAATAAGTGCCATACTACGCTCAAACGGTAACTGAATTTAGTAGCATTGGGCTCGGGTGTTACATTTATTTTGAATTAAATCAAGAGTTTTACTCTTCATTTTATAAAACTAAATAGTTTTTCACCACAAAACCCATAAAGGAGAACTCAGATCTTCCATTAGATCTCAAAAAGAAAAGATTTTTAAAATCTCACATCTCTTGTTCTTCAAGATCCTGCCAACAGAGGAGGAAGAAGGAGGCCCATCTCCGAAACCTTCATTTTTGGGAAGACCCAGGGCTCCAAAGAAGAACCCCTTTCATCAACTCCAAACATCTTAGGAGTTTAACTCCGCCCTGAATCCTCTTTCGGGATTTTAAATCCCATTTCTGGGGCTAAGAATCCCCTCTTTCGCACCGGCGTCCAAGCACCTGAGCGCCTTGCGCTCAAGCGCTTAACACCCACGTGCCGACACATGGCGCGCTAGCGTCTGGCGCTCGAGCGCCCCGCGCCCACGTGCCGACATGTGGCGCGCTCGCGCTCGAGCGCCCAATGCCCACGTGCCAACACGTGGCATGCTAGCGCTCGAGCGCCCAGCGCTCAAGCGCCCAGCGCCCACGTGCCGACACGTGGCGCGCTAGCGCTCCAGCGCCAAGCGCTCAAGTGCCAAGCACCCACGTGCCGACACGTGGTGCGCTAGTGCCTAAGCGCACAGCACCTAAGCGCACAGCGCTCAAAGCGCTGGCCCCACGCGTCCTTTGGGCGGTTTTTCCATTTTTTTTTATACATGTATACATGTATATATATATATAGATACACACACACTCCACAACACTGTCCCTCCCAAAATTTTTTTGGGTCGGGGTGCTGCTAGCCCCCTTGACCCCCAGCCCGCTATCCGGGTAGCGGGACACCCGTAAAAACTCTGCGTGGCTCCCGATATATCCAAGCCCCCTCCAAAATAAAACACGCGTACACTGCACATTGAGTTCGCATGACCAGTTTAACCCGTCAATCGGAGGTTCCCTCGCTCCAAAGGCGAGGGGTAATTAACGGCAGCTTAGTCCGTGGCTGCCGGAGATTCGGATCCCCACAATCAATAGACCCCGGCCTACCCTAGGCAGGGGAAATCTGTAGTACGCCTGACAATCACACGCGTATTCTTATCTCAATGGGGTGACGAAAAACACCATACACTTAACATCTTACTAAATTTGTGCACTCGAAGAAGCAATCTTTTCTAACTCATCTAGCCTCTTCATTAACTTTGTTTTCAGTGAAATAGGCGCCACAAACTCCTTTGCCATTTTAAAGCCTTCCCATATAGCATCAAGTGGAGGAGTAAGGTGATTGATCTGGTTTGTAAGACGTCTGTGCTCTAATTCATTGAGTGCATCTTCTGCTAATAAGCAGCAGCTTTCAGTTTGTTCAGCCATGGTTCAAGCCGAGCAATCGGAAAATGTCTCCGCTGCATCGATGACAATATCTTAGGAAAGAATATATAGTTGTCTCCAAATGTTACAACTTCTCAGCAGTAACATCGCCTCCAAAGTAAGGGGAAACCTTGTTAGCCAGCATAGTAATCATGGGAGAGACGAATGCCATGACCACTTTCAATATTACCACTGATTCTGTCATCTGATCACAAGAAAGAACAAAAATTAAGGCAGACCGACCAAAAAGGGATTAACAAAATGAATAAATCACAGAAATTAAGAGATACTGCCTATTGGAGGGAAATCTCGTTATCAGACCTGATTGGTCGAATTAGAAATGAATACTATAAACTCCATAGCCTTAAGATCTTCATTGGGTTTGTTCCATTTTGTTCACAAGGGTACGAACATCTTTTTTCTCTTCCCATGACCAAGCTGGTAAGGCATCATGGTGTAGTTACTGGTATGCATAATGACTTTAATATATGTAGCATTTAAGTGCATAAACCTTAATATCAAATCATGGCAGTGGAAATAGAAAATCTACACACAAGGTTCTACATGAATTATCTTAACCTGAAAGTGGTGGTATCATTATCCTTGCACACGTTACCACAACGAACTTTGACTTTCGCCTCCTTACAACGGCCGGAAAGAAACCACACCCTTGATGAGCGAGAATCTCTCAACGTCATCATCTCGCAAGCCAACCCTTGATAAAACTTGGACAAGAGAAGACGACGGCTCAAACCTTAGCAATCTCTCAGAGCCTCTTATCTCTTATTTTAGATTAATTAACCCTAACACCATATATCACACATATATGTAGGGGCTACTAGAAGGGGCAGGTATCGAGCCGGGTGAAACCCAATAGCCAACATACTTCCACTCGCACATTCAAGCGGGCGCCGTCCATAACTCTTTGAGCTGGTTCCCTGAACCGTCAACTCCCCGAGTCAATTTTCTTCTTGAGAATCTCCTTTTCCGTCTTTGTTCATACCCATACATGTTGGTGTAAAGTGGACTATTGAGAACCTGTAAGCGGACAGCCTTACAGCCAGATCCGTTAGGACCGACATAAAGATCTCCCTAAAAAACAACATAAACAAAATATATGTCAGGCTCGCGAAATCTAGTATCCTAGATCCGATCAGGCATGTCTGCTCAAGTACCTTCGATCCCTCCGGAAGCGTACTCGAACAACGCGGTAGTTCCTTGATTCATCATACTCTTAAACTTCGCCACCATGGCGTCAATAAGAGTTGGCCATATGATGCAATCAGAAGATATCCTAATGGATCTTCCTTCAGTTTTGAATAACTAGGTCTGCAATTTATCCGCTTTCCTGATACTGCCCCGAATGTACGGTATATAATCATCATAACAGAAAACAGCAGCCAAAGTAGCAGATGCTCATAACATGCCTATCTAGACAGCCCAGAGTCGCTAAGGGTATATTGACTTTCCGTCCTTCCGTGAAGGTGGTCGTCATAAGGGCTCACACTGTGAGAGAGATGGGATCCATCCCTCAACCTCCTTATATGCATGGTCTTAACGCATGTCATATGGTAATTTGCTATGGTATAAAATTCTCTCACTAAGAGCATACGCTATTGAAGTTATACCATAAGGATCCAAGTCCAATCACCCTGTGATTGACTTACCCGGTTATACCCTGCTACATGTCTGGGATCTCCCAACAATCTCGCACCCCGTGCGACGAGTCAGACCACTAGCCCGGTTATATGTAAAAAAAAGTGGCCATAGGATAACCACTTTGGTCGCTCGGCATATAGCACATCGCAACCTCATCCTTATCCGGTCAGGACGACTTTATTAAGCGCTCTCACTATCGCCATACCCTGTACGCAATAATACGGTTACTGCTCCGAGCAGATGACGTCTTGCACTTAGTCCCACCTTCGTATACTTCCCTAGCATAAAGAGAATCTCTCATGTGAGAGAGTTCCTACCTACTGACGTATTTTGTTAAATGTGTGCCATGAACGCATCGTGTAACTCATACACTTTGTGTACCTTGTGCACTTAAATTTGTACTCCATGCCAGAAATAATCAAACAAAATAGACATATCCATCCAAGGAAATAAAGAAAGAAAGAAGGGTACACACCATCAATCATAAAATATACGTCTATAAAGTCGCCACCCACAAATGAATAATGTCAAATATAATAGAAAGTCATTACATGTCTAAATACATGGTCGTCACCAAGGATGTAGCCCTAAGGCCCTAGTATGCTGTACAAAACGCTCCTCGGCAATTCATTTCGTTAGTGGGTCTGCGACCATCTGATCCGTAGGGTTGTAATGCAGCTTGACTTACTCTTTCTCCTCCCTCCTAATAAAATAGTACAAAATCTGAATGTGCTTTGACTTGCCGTGGTACATCGGATCCTTCAAGTACGCAATGGTCGACATGTTATCGCAATTAAGGATCATCATATCTTTCGCATGTGGCACTATAGTCAGAATCTTCAAGAATCTGCATAACCAAACTACCACTTGTGCCGCAGCACAGGCCACCACGTATTCTGCCTCCATGGTGGAAAGGGAAATGCAATCATGCTTCTTACTTCACCAAGAGATGTCCTTGCCATTTAGTAAGAAGGTATATCCCGACGTGGATTCTTGTCCATCCAAATCGCCAGCCCAGTCGGCATCTGTATAGCCCTACAGGCGAGTGTCTAATCCGCCATAGCATAAAGTATAGTAGGTTGTCCCACTTAGATACCACAAGATCCGTTTCACTACCTTCCAATGAGCAACACCGGGGTTGGACTGATATCTACTCATCAGTCCCACTGCATAAGATATATCGGGTCCCGTACATACCATAGCATACACGAGACTCCTGATAGCGCTTCTATAAGTAATATTCTACATCTGCCTTCTCTCCGTTTCGTTCTTGGGACATTGCTCTAGACTTAATGCATGATTCTTTTCAATTGGGGTCCTAATGGGTTTGCAGCCGTTCATGCCGAACTGTTCCAAGACTTTTTTTTTAATATAAGTCTCCTGAGACAAACCTAAGAACCTCTTGGAGCGATCCCTCAAAATCTGAATCCCGAGCACGAACTGGGCATCGTCCATGTCCTTCATCTTAAAGGTGGAGAACAGCAAACTCTAAGTGGAATTTATGGTCTCCATGTTGTTCCCTACCAGCAAGATATAGAATGTCAAAACTCTTACAAGCTTGTCTTAGGTAGACACGATTGTCCAGATCGATCATCTTAAAACCATAGCCCAATACGGTTTTATAAAATTGAAAATACCTGGAACACTGTTTCAATCCATAAATAAACCAATTATCTCAATAAATAATATTAGTAGAATTTTTTTATTGAGATATTATCTTAACCAATTGACATGATATTATAGTTTTAAGAGAATTGGTCAAAGATAATTAATAAGGTAAGCATATTTAAATGGGCAAAATATTACATGGATATTATATGCTTACATTTTCCTTTATAATGTTAATTATAATATTTAAACACATGAAAATAGTATTTTTACGGATAAACCCTCATATGTGTCATATTTATAATAAACATCTTTTATTATATAGAAATAGTAAGGAAAATGTCATATCAAAAGTGCAGTTTTATCAACTGAACAGATTTAAATACATCATAGTCTGTGTTTAAAGACATCATAGTCTGTAGGGTTTTGGTTTAACAGTTTGGGGATGCGCCAAAAGTTATTGGTTATTGGGACCCTTCACCTCTTTAAAGACGTTGAAGAATTACAACGACATGTATCAGTGGTATGAAGAGTTGTACCCTTGAACCAGTGAATGTTCATCAAAGATTTGGTGATCTTGTTTGGGACTAAGTCCAATTTAAGAGCATATGGGTTGGGTTAATTTGTGATTTGACCAACCTTGGGCTCAGCCCACTTGATTATTTATTTGGACTTGGTCCCCTTTCTGCATCAGCAATGCTGAGCATTGAAATGGGTTCTGGCACCCTTTATTCTTTTTGTTTTATTTATATTCTTTTATATGGAGTGTTAAACACTCGATAGCGCTCACGTGAGGAACACGTGGAGCGCTTGGCGCTGAGCGCCAGGCAAAGAGTACTAAGTACTTTTTATTAAGTAGCGCCCACGTGAGGAGTATGTGGAGCGCTCGGCGCTAAACGCCAAACTTTGAGTGCTAAGTGCTCCTTATTAAATAGCGCTCACGTGAGGGGTACGTAGAGCGCTTGAAGTAGTGTTAAACACTAAAAATTTGAGGCACTTACGTGGGGACACAAGAGGCGTTTGAAAATTGGCGGTGTTTCTTTGGGTTTATTCCCTTGTTTTTTCCTGAGCGCTAAGCCCTATTGGGTCACGTGGGATCACGTAAGGCGCTCAAAAAATGGAAACTGCCTTTGATTTATTCCCTTTTTTCTTTATAAATGCTAAGCACTATCTGGGGGTCACGTGGGATCACGTGAGCCAAACTCAGTTGTCCTCTTTGTTCATCAGGGGTTGCTCACGTAGGAGCATGTGATGTGCCATTATCATGTTGGGTGCTAATCTTTCTACGTGCATGGAGATCCTGAGTTTTGAGACTTTCAAGTACATTGTTTTGTAAGAATTAAATTCTTAAATAGGGTTAAACCCTAGTTTTATCAGAGGAATTAAATTCCTATATGCCTTTTGGGAGAATTAAATTCTCTGAACTTAGATCTTCTCCTAGGTTTTGGATCTGCATGGCAGAATGTCCACGATGAGAATTAAATTCTCAACTTGTGGGGAGATCTGCTTCTGCAGATCTTTTACCAGAAGAAAGAACTAAGTTCTTTTGAAAGAGTTAAACTCTTGTGGAGACGAAGAAGAAGTCAGATGTTCTCCGTGTTTTGTTTCTTCTTACCTAGGGTTTCTTATTTTCTTTTGAACTTGCAGTTTTTTGGGGGGGTTCCTCTGTCTCTCCGTATGTCTATCTCTAAGACTTGAAGTCTTTGGTCCTTTATATAGGGGAGGCTGATTTGTTGATTCAGTTAAGGAAATCTCTCATTGAGAGATTTCTTAATTGATTTGGGGAATTTATCTACCGCCGGATCTTTGATCCAAGGACTTCTGTTTTGCAGAAGATATTTTTCTTGTTTTTAACAAGATTGGGAAAATATTTTCCCCATACAGAACTTATTCTGTATCTTGGTGATTTTTAATCACCATTGGATCTTTGATTCAACGGTACTCTGATTTACAGAGCACAATCTTTCTTGTTTAAAAAGATTATTTAGAAATATTTCCAAAATAAGATTCTGATTCCTTTATTTAGAATTTAGTTCTATCGGCTCAGAAGGCATTAGAGGCCCTCACGTGCAACACGTGACCCTTCACAGAATTGACTTGGTTTGTTTGTATGCAGCAGTCCAAACAGAGGGAAGGCATCACGTGGTAACACGTGAGCTTCTTTTCTATTTGTTTGTTTTAAAACTGGGTCCTACACATTTTGTATGAACGACGATCGTGTGTTTTCACGTGAGGTTTTAATTGCCGCTTATTAAGTAGAGCCGCTTTCTCTTTATACAGATGCATCACGTGCTTGCACGTGATGCTCCACTAGCGGGAAGTTCTTCCCTTTCCCTCTATGAGTCTCTTTTTAAGGGATCGATGATCACGTGCTTACACGTGATGGTTCCATTAGTGGGGAATTTTCCTTTCCTCTTTTCTTTCTGAATTTTTGTAAGGGAACAAATGCCCCCACAGTATTGTTCTCACGTGGCTTACACGTGAGTGCAACGCTATCACCTTTACAGCCATTGGATTACCTAGGGGAACGGGGATGTGAACCGCCCTTGTCACGTCTTATAAATGGAAGGGTTTGTTCTTTTAGGCAGCCACTGTTTCTTTCATCTTCTTCCTTCTTTGCTTTTCTTTGAGAATTTAATTCTCCTCTTCAGAGCTTAGTTCTCTGCCATTGCAATTCCAGAGTTAAACTCTATTGGAAAAAGAAACCCTTTTTTAGGTAAAGCTTTTGAACATCAGAGAACCCTTTTCTTAAAGAAAGCCTCTGGATTTTAAATCCTCCATGAGAGCTTTGCTCTCCTCTAAAACCCATCTCTTGGAGATCCCAAGATGTGATCTTTGAGTAATAACTCTAAATGCTTTGGGCACTCCTCCTCTGGCTTTTAAGGATTCATAGCATTTGATTTTTTATTTCCTTTTTATGGGGCTTCTAGAATTTAATTCCATTGCATAAAAGGAATTTAATTCCTCACTGAAGAGCTTTGCTCTGAAGATCAAAAAGAGCCCTTCGGGAATTTGATTCCCCAGTGTTCTTGAAAATCTCCTCAAGGGATTTTTCCTTTACCCATTTAACAGAGTTTGTAATAGGTGTTCTTGGGAACATTTTTCATAGGGTTTTACCCTACTTTCATAAATTCAAATTTGTTGAGTATTTTAACAGAACTTGCTTTCTTTATGAGGATGTCAGGAGTTGTTTAAACTCCTGTGTCTGTTTAATGAGAATTTTCTTGATCAGTTTGATCACTAAACTTTCACTGATTTTTTTTTCAGATACTATGGCCGCTCATCTATATGATCTCGACGAAATTATTTCTTATGAAGACATTCGCGTCCAAGGCCGCTGCCAAAACCAGGAGTTTATAAATGCCCAATGCGCTGAGATTATGAGTCGCTTCAATGAATACAATAGTCGACTACTTTCTCGTCGCTCCGCTCTTTTGAAGATCATCGTGAAAGCGATTTGGGGAGCACTTCCTGGATTTTACGAAGCCATACTGCTTAAGACACTGGATGATGCTGAAGACAAGGTGCACTCAGTATATCTTATGGGCCTGATCTCGAAGAGGCGGCGAGATAATCTTGTTGATATCTTGCATCAAATTTTCCAACAGATGACGGTAATCGCCGCCTATCAAAAGACGGACGACATCAGCGAGGATCCTGATGCTTGCATTCGTGAGAGGATGCACACGAAAATGGTCAGAGAGGCCAGAAGTATTTTAGACGACCTTACTTCTGAATTCTCAATCCATGTCCTGGATTTAGTGTTTTACCATTGTAAACATTTTCTTTTGTTTTTGTGTAAGTTCTTGGAGCATGAATGACAAAACTTTCTTCCCCTCCTTTTTTTTACATGTATTCTGCATAGAGTGTCGTTATTCACGTGTTTTGCGCAAGAGGCGCTGTTGGGGATTTTAATCCTGAACTAGCACCGGCGCTCACATGTTATGCACGTACGGTGCCGTTTTAGTTTTCATAAGGATCGACGTGGGTGCTCACGTGCCATGCGCGTGAGGCTTTGTTGATGAGGTCGTTTCATCTCCCTACCCTGATTCCAATGAGTCGCCTCATTCATTTCCCATGTTCTCCCCTTTTTCTAGGCCTTGGGAATAGTTCCACCATGCACAAAATTTTCTGTGCATAGCATTGAATGCTTCTCTTTATAACCTGAAGCCGTGCCTTTCTTTCTCTCTTCAAAGAGAAAACCATTTAGACCTTAGGGTGATCATTTTGAGTAACAGACCAAAGGTTATGGCTTGCAACCGCCCCCATGCTCATCGGCAACCATGGGAGGTGCCCATTGAGGAGATGATTCCTAGATTTACTGTGCGGCTAGTGGATCCCCTTCTCACCGACGCCCAATATGATGCGGTGATGTATGAACTCCTAACTCGTAGGGGTTCTCCTCTTCCAATGGGTTTCATTTGGCTCCGGATGGTCTTTTTATCCGTGCTCGCCGACATCCTTCCTCATCCGACAGAGATGACCCCAGCAATTCTCGATGCAGCGGAGGACAAGATCGAGTGTTTTCACGAGGCACGCTTAATTACCCAGCCTCCGAAGGATCGCTCAATTCATTTACTGAGTCAAATAAGAGCTCGGCGGGCTATCATGTTCACTTTTGCTGATGGGCACGGTGCTAACCGGTGGGGAGCGATTCCTCGCGAAAACCGTCGCTTCGACGTATTGGAGAAGGTAGAGGGGGAATTAGAGAACTTTGTATTTTGTTCTGTTAACCCATGTATCTCCGATCCTATATTTGGTGACCTTTTCCCTATAGCGTAGTATATTTAAATCGATGTATTTCTCTCATCACTGACCGTTGAATGCTTTTCTGTTGAATTTTTCTGTTCGTCATATATTCATACGTGCATCCCGCCTGTGTGCATGAGCATTATACTTTACCCCTAGGAATTTTCTTTTAAGTGCGAGCGCCATTGCCGTGTTACCTGCAAATTAAAGCGTTTTGGATACTATTTCTATTTGAGCAGGCATATAGTCGCGAATGCATGCTTAATGGGGTGTATACCAAGGACATCTCCTCATTGCCTTACGTAGCACATGGTTTGCGCATGTTTTGAGTTGAGTATCGTCGTCGAGTGGATGCTTGCCTATATGGTCTTGAGTGCATACGTATTCTCTCTGAGCTCTTGACTGCAAAGACGAGCCCGCGGGGGTGGATTGAGCGGTGCGCCGCTAATTTTTAGTCTTGCAAAAAGAGGCTCAACCGGAAATTTTCGGAGAGGGAGCTAGCTTCAAATGCTTTTGGAGAACTTCGAGCTCAACTGACTGTTAAGACCACTCATGCGTACGAACTTTGGCGGGCACTTCAAGAAGCTACCATGGAGGTGGTAGCTATTGATAAATCCGTTATCTTTACCCGTGAGATGGTTGAAGCTCATAAGGTTGCTGATAGGAGCTTGAGAGTCGGCTCGCCTCATATCAGGCTCAACAGTCTCTGGCGGAGGCCCGTCTTGTGGCGATAACAAAACTTGAAGCCGAGGCCCAGGGGAAGAATGACGAATTGACGAACTTATTGCACCGTCCGCCGGCTTGAAGATTTTTTTTATGTTCTCCTTTTTTGTATTCACTCCTGAATGAGAGAATATTTTGTATCCATTTTGATTCTTTTTATGACACGTATCTTGTATTCATGAATAAAAGACATATATATTTTTTATATCATGTTTGCATGTAACTCTGGTGAATGTGGCCCATATGTAGTTTGTTTTGATCTTCTTGTAGGGCAGCGATGGCTTAGGAAACAGGTTCAGGTCTGTTGCCTCAGACTTTTCAACTTCATGAGCCATGAGCGTCTCACAAAGACTTTTCTCCCTACGAGTCGAGAGGACCCCGTAGGTGTATTTTCTTCTTAGGAATCATGAGGGTGCCTAAGCGCGTTTTTTTCTTGAGAGTCGTAAGGATCTCACAAGAGAATTTTCTCCCTTACAAGTCAAGAGGACTCGTAAGTGGTTGGTGAGTTGACTTATTTCCGAGTCGAAGCATTGCTCCGACGGGGAGGTCACTGGCTGACTTATTTCTGAGATGGAGGTCACTGGCTGACTTGTTTTCGAGACGGAGGTCATTGGCTGACGTGTTTCCGAGACAGAGGTCATTAGATGACTTGTTTCTGAGACGGAGGTCACTGGCTGACTTGTTTCCGAGACGGAGGTCACTGGCTGGCTGACTTGTTTCCGAGACAGAGGTCACTGGCTGACCTTAGGTTGTCTGTGAACTGTAGAGTCTTGGAACTGGGGACTTTGTCGTGGCTCCGATTGGTGGTGTCGTGTCCGTATCCTACCGGAATGAAGAGGAACGCCGTTGCTGATTTCTAGGCTGGAGATGTTGCCGTTGAGATCTGGAACTAGGGACTTTGCCATTGCTCTGTTTTGGTGTGACCCTGAGGTCGGTTGTTGACGTTATGTCTGCATTCGATTGGAGTGAGAAGAAACATCGTGGTGATCTTTAGGCTGTAGATGTTGCTGTTGAGATCTGGCTTCCCTTTGACAGAGTTTGTTGGGACATATAGTTTCCTTTTCGTTTATGTCCATGGATTGTATGCAGGGGTCGGTATGGACTCGCCTGTAGGGCAAAAGTTTCATTCTTTCATTTTTTTTATTTCCTTTCCGTGATGCTCTATCATTTCAGCTTTTTATACCGCGAAAGTCGCGATTGCCCAATCATTTCGGCTATTTTTCTTTCTACTCACTGCTTTTTATTGCGAGTTTCCCAATCATTTCGGCTATATATATATTTGTATTTTTGGCTTGCTGATTTTGTTGCGAGTATGGACCTGAGACCTGATACCAATTTTAGCATCAACATCGCTGCGACTGGAATGTTGCCAGGAGCGAATCATCACTTGCCGTGAAAGGACTTGGAATTTGTTACCGATTTAGGTATCAGCATCGCTACAACTAGAATATTGCCAGGATCGAATCATCATTTGCCTTTGTCGATTCGAACAAAGGCGGCTTAGTAAACAGGGTTAGGATCCTGTCGACTAAGGCTTTTGACTTCATGAGCTGTAAGGGTCCCATAAAGGTGTTTCTCCCTATGAGTCGTGAGGATCTCGTAAGTGCGTTTTCTCCTTAGGAATCGTGAGGATTCTTAAGTGCGTGTTCTTTTATAAGTCGTAAGAATCTTACAAGAGTGTTTTCTCCTTATAAGTCGAGAGGACTTACAAGTGTCGTTCACCACATGAGGACATTTCGTGCCATTGGTGGAACTTGGTGAGGGAGACATTTATTTGTTCCCATGGATTGTATACAAGGGTCAATATTGAACCGTTTGTAGGGCAGACTGGGGAATGTGATGGCTTAAGAACAGGTTCGGATCCCTGTAGCTTAAGGCTTTTGAATCCTGTGATCCGTGAGGGTCTCATAAGGGGATTCTCCTTACGAGTCGTGAGGATCTCGTAAGTGTAATTTCTCCTCAGTAATCGTGGAGATCCCTAAGTGTGTTGCTCCTTTGTGAGTCGTAAGGATCTCACGCAGGTATTTTCTCCTTACAAGGTCGAGAGGACCTTGCAAGTGTCTTTTAACGAGATTGCGCCCTTTTGGGTTTTCGCAAACTCGCCGATGGCGCTGCTGTTTTTATTCACGGAGCCCTTTCGGGTTTTCATCCGTGCCCATTTTGCTTATGGACGTACCTTTTTTTTACCGCGTCAGCTTAAGGATGCTGCGGTTTATAGTAGTTTAAGGACGTTTCGGTCCGCTGTTAGTTTCAAGACATCTCGGTCCATTGTTAGTTTTAGGACATTGCGGTCCATTGTTAGTTTGAGGTCATTATGGTCCATTGTTAGTTTAGGGATGTTGCGGTCCGCTGTTAGTTTAGGGACGTTTCGGTCCGTTATTAGTTTCAGGACATTGCGGTCCATTGTTAATTTAGGGACGTTTCGGTCCGCAGTTAGTTTAAGGACATCTCGGTCCGCTGTTCGTTTTTGCGGGGAAGTTTTGCCGGATAGCATTTACAGAGTTTAGTAGGAAAACAACGAGTGGACACAAGCGTCATCATCTATCATTAACGTGGGCTGTGACTCGTCAGGCATGGTATTTTTTAAGGAACCGACTGTTTATTGGCCGGAAGGGTCTTTCGCCATGCATATCCATGAGCAAGTAAGCCCCACCTAGGTAGACTTTGTCTATGATGTACGGGCGCTCATAGTTTGGCTCGAATTTCCCCCGTTTGGCACGATTAGGGATCATAGGTCTTTTGACAATTAGCACGTGTTCGCTTTGGCGGAATGTTCTCGGCCTAGTCGACCTTTCGTATGAGCGCGTCATCCTTGCTTTGTAAGCTTCTAGGTTTCGATGCACCATGAGACAAGTTTCATCGAGGGCATCGAGCTCCTCGAGCCGAAGATGAGCATTCTCTTCATCTGTTAGTTCGTACCGAACCGCCACTCGTAAAGAGGGTAGCTCTATTTCCAAGGGAAGTACTGCTTCCGCACCGAATACCAATGCATACGGCAGTGTATTCGTAGCCGTTTTGAACGTAGTTCGATACGCCCAGAGAGCTTCATGCAGTCTTTCGTGCCAATCTTTTCTGTTTCTGGACACCGTCTTCTTTATGATCTTCGTCAAGGTCTTGTTGAAAGCCTCAACTAGACCGTTAGATCGGGGATTATAGACCGAAGAATATCTCCAGTCTATATTATATTGCTGTATGAAGCGGCTGATTTTGTGACTTCTGTAGGCCGGCCCGTTATCGGAATTAATCCATCGCGGAGTGCCGAACCAATAGATGGCATATATCTTGAAGAAATAGAGAATATTCTCCGTATTCATTTCTCTTAGAGGTACTGCTTTTGCCCACTTAGAGAAGTAATCAGTTGTCGCCAATATGAACCGATGCCCTTTGGATGATACTGATTCGATGGGCCCAATTATGTCGGTTCCCCACATTTCGAACGGCCAGCTAGCCACTGTTGGGTGTAGCGGATTTGGATGTTGGTGGATGAACTCTCCATGAATTTGGCACGAGTGGCACTGCTTCGCGTATTCGAGGCAGTCCTGAATCATCGTGGGCCAATAGTAGCCCATTATCTTGATCTTCAGCTTCATCTTCGGCCCGGCTTGATGAGAACCGCAGACTCCGTCATGAGTTTCTTGGACGACTCTCATTGCTTCTTCCGGCCCCAGGCATCTCAGCTATAAACTGTCAAACGATCTCTTATATAGAGTATCATTGACGAAGGCGAAAGACAGAGCTATTTTCATGAGCTGATATCTTGAGGATCCATCTTCGGGTGTTCGACGGGATTTGAAGTAGTCTACAAAGACTTCTCTCCAATCCTTAGCCCTTTCTTGGTCCTCTATTTATAGAGCTGTTCGCCTGGTCGCTTCCTTTTCTTCAGACGACTTCGGAGATATTTCTGCTGGTGCAAGGACCCGACAGTTTTGTACAATGATCCTTACATCATCGAGGTTTTTGTCAGCCAGTTCTTTAGCGAGTTTGGCTAATGCGTCCGCTTTGCTATTTTCTGTACGCGGTATGCTTTCCAGGGCGTAGGAAGGGATTTGAGTCAGCAGTTGTTGCACTCTTTTGTCGTACTTTACCAACTCTGGTTTGCACGTTTGATAGTCGCCGTTTACTTGACTAACGACCAGCTAGGAGTCTCCGTATATGAGGAGGTTTTCGATTCTCATGTCGACAGCGATCTTAAGACCTGCTATCAAAGCCTCATATTCTGCTTCATTGTTTATCCTCGGTTCTGTTAGGGAAAAGGCAAAGCGCATTATTCCTCCTTGCGGAGTCACGAAGATAAGGCCTACCCCTGATTTGATTATATGGGTGTTGTGTTGTCGCTTCTTCATGGAAGATGCTCCATCGAAGTAGAGTTCCCATCGGGTATCACTCTCTCCATTCTCCCTGTCGATCGTATCAAATGCATGCTCGTCTAGCAGTTCGCAATTTAAAGGTGAGTCGCCGGGTATTGGATGCTCAGCTAGGAAGTCGGCGATGGCTTGGCCTTTTACTGCCTTGAGAGGTCGGTATGTTATCGAGAATTCCATTAAGAGTAAGGCCCATTTAGCGAGCCGTCCCGTTAATATGGCTCTTAACATCAAATACTTGAGAGGGTCCACTTTTGATATGAGATGGACCTCATGCGCCAAAGCATAGTGTCTAAGCTTCGTTATCGCGAAGATTAACGCCAGGCAGTGTTTTTCAATAAGGGGTAGTTGTTTTCTGCCCCCAGTAGAACTCGACTCAAATAGTAGAGGGCTCTCTCCTTCCCTTGGTCGTTCTCTTGTGCCCATAGCGCGCCTAAAGAACCTTCAAGGGAGGTTGTGTACAGGATGAGAGGCTTTCCCTTGACCGGAGCTGTCAGTACCGGCGGATTCTGCAGGTATTGCTTGATTTCATCTAGTGCACCCTGACATTTACGATCCCAAACGAACGGGGTCCCCTTCTTCATCAGGTGACTGTAGGGACGGCATTTTTCGTAGAGATTGGCTATGAACCGTCGGATATACGCGAGCTTTCCTTGGAGAGACCGCAGTTTCTTGAGAGTTCTTGGTGAAGGAATTTCCATGATCGCCTTGATTTTTGACGGGTCTATTTTGATGCCTCGATGTCGTACGATGAATACCGGGTTTTTGTCTGAGGATACTCCAAACGCGCATTTCAGAGGGCTCATCTTCAGGTTGTATTTCCAAAGGCGCTGGAATACTATCTCCAGATGCTCCAAATGCTCCTCGTGCGATTTACTTTTCACCACGAGGTCGTCGATATAGCATTCGACGATTTCATGTATGAGGTCATCAAAAATCTTTGTCATAGCCCTCTGATAGGTAGCGCCGGCGTTCTTCAGACCGAAAGGCATTACTTTATAGAAAAATATGCCCAGAGGATTCGGGAAAGCGGTATGCTTTTGGTCCTCGAGATGCATCTTTATTTGATTGTACCCTGATGATCCGTCGATGAAAGAGAAGACTTCGTGAGTGGACGTGTTATCTATCATCAGCTCGGTAACCGGTACAGGAAAATCATCCTTTGGGCAAGCTTTATTGAGGTCTCGGAAATCCACGCAGACACGCACCGTCCCATTTTTCTTCATCACAAGGACAATGTTGGCGATCCAGTAGGGGTATTGAACTTCTTGTGTGAAGCCGAAGTCGATTAGCTTCTTGATTTCGGCGTTGATACTCATTTCAAGTTCGAGCCGCATTTTTCTTGGTGCTTGTTTAACTGGCTTGACGTCCGGAGGTATCGCCAATTTATGCACACCTAATTCTGGATCTAGCCCCGGCATCTTGGAATAGTTCCATGCGAAGCAGTCTTTATACTGTATGAGCACGTCTTTTAGCGTAGCCACCTGTTCTTTAGACAGCAGCTCACCGACGAACGTTGGCCGCGGGTCGTTTGCCGTCCCTAAGTCGATTTTCCTTAGGTTATCCGCGGTAGTGTGTATTCCATCTTCCAACTCTTTTGGCGCCGGTGGAAATTCTGAGATCAACTCATCTTCATCCTCATTTTCGAAGCATCAGGAGAGGTCATTCATATTCTCGAGCACTCCTTCTTCTGACAGCGTTATCACGTGACAGGTACGAGATCGTTTCCAAGACCGATGTTGATCTAGTTCTACTCTCGCCATATACGTTACTTTCGGAACATGCCTTTGCGGTGGATAGAGCAAACCTGCCGAGTTGATATCGTTCTTCAAGCCAGTTTTTTAAAGTGAAGCAATCTTCAAGAGAATGACCTATTGCTCGGTGATAGGAGCAATAATCTGGCTGACAGACCTCGTTTGTTTGTTCGGGGTGCTTGGACTCTAGGAGCGTAATCATTTGATGTTTCACGACGAGGTCGAAGATTCTTCTTTTCTTGTCTCGAGAGAAAGAATATGCTCGACCCATCTTTTTCATGAGAAACGGATTCCGGCTGACCCTTTCTTGATCGCGTGGCCTTTTAGATCCGTTTTGCCGCTGTCGAACATTTTTTCCATTCTTTAACTTGTTTTTGCCTCTGCGTCGGGCCTTTTTCTGGTCTTGGGAATGTATGGCAGGCTGACGGTGGAGGGCATTGTCATCCTCCGTAGACTGGTGAAGGAGGCGTTGCGTCTTGGCTTTCTCGTAAATGGCCATTTCGCGGTTGTGGTCGTTCCGAACCTTTTGACACGCTTCCCTCACTAGCTTTTCCATCTGTTCTTCAAACAACGGACTCGGCATTTTTATGGCAGGACCGCGTTCTGGTTCAGCAACAGCGTTTTTTAAAAGAGCATCCTCTTCTTCATCGAGGACATTTATGATATGGCAGCCATGGAACTGCTCTCGTTTCTTGGACTGGACATATCCAAGCCTAATCGTTTCCATTTTTCTGTTGGACAAATTTCGCTGAGTTTCAGGGACGTTCCAGATCCTGTTGTAGAATTGGGCCTGTCGTGCAGTCTGTTTGAAAGGTACGCCTTGGTATCTTAATAACCTTTTCAATCCCTCGGTGTAGTACATGGGCAGACGGATGGGTTGGAGCCTGTCGAGCGCAAAATCGGCACCATGCCAGACTTCTTTTTCGGCTTTAGTCTCTGTGGATCTATAGAATAGGATCTCCTTTTCACCTCTTTGCCTGGGAGGGACGTAGAATGTCTGCAGCTCTTGTACACTATATGTCTCAAGCGCATCAAGCTCTCTGTAGTGCTGCCGTGGAATCATGGCGATTTGCAAACTCTGATCATCTCCAGTGAAGGCTTGCATTGATGGTCGGACCGAGAACACTGCATTGACTTCGTCTTTAGAGTCACTGCCAAAGACCAGAATAGGGGTAGATGGTCCTGGCCTGTTGCATTGGGGCGGCCCTGAATAGACTCTCTTCTTCCTCCTCGGTATCGCTCCCGAAGACCGGAATAGTGGTGATAGTTTTTTGCTTATTCTCCGGTTTATGGCATCTTTCCGTGTCTTCAAAGTCTGGTAGGAAATACTTAGCGTCTTCATACTTTCGGAATTCATTTACGGAGAATGGGTTTAGTTCCCTCGTCATGGTATACTCTAGACCATCTTTGAAGTACTTCATACACTGATGTTGTGTAGAAGGGATGATGTTGTACTCATGTAACCAAGGCCTCCCGAGTAAAGCGTTGTAATAGGTCTTGGCGTCAATGACATGAAATTTGATGTCAGTGATGAGCAGCCCAAAGCGTAATGTCAAAATCACAGACCCGAGCGTCCGTGACGACTGGGAGTCGAACCCGGAGATGGTGATTTTATCCCGAGCGAGATGTTGAACGTTCATGCAGATTTCTTTTAGCACCCTCACGTTTAGGAGGTTGACGGAGGACCCGTTGTCAATTAAGATCTTCCCTATCTTGATGTCATGACGGTACCCGGTGACATACAGGGGACGGTTGTGCTCGCACGTTCCGAAGAGGAGATCTTCATCGCCGAAAGTGATGTCAGCTTTATGCACTTCTTCCATCTCATCTTTCATCTTTTCTTCGGTAAGGAAAGCTTGGAACTGCTCGGGCTCTTGTAATGCCTTGATCAGGGAATCTCACGCTTCTTTAGACAGGAGAAGGGCATCCAAGATACTCAATTGTGAGGGTATCTTTCTCAGATGTGCCAGGACATTGTAATCCACCTTGTTCTTCTTGAGCGGGTCCTTGGCTGTGAGCTCTTCGATAACTCGATCATCGAGGTTGATATCCTCAGGGACTTTTTCCTTCCCCTTATCTTTTTTATCGACGACTTATGTTTGTGGGTCCGAGATCCTTTTCAGGCAACGTACGGTTACGCAGCTGAATATTCTTACAGTTCTTTATCTCCTCTTCTATTCCAGAGGTGGATTTCTTGAAGAGAAGGCCGAGGGCTATTTCTTCGTCAGAATCACTCCCGAAGGTAAGAACTTGCGATCCCCTGGTATCGACCATGTGACAGTTGCCGACAGTTTTTTTGTGCTCATCTGTCGTGCTTCTCCGCTCCCGACGAGTTTTGCGCTTCATCCGCTTGAAATGTTGTTGGTGAGAAACGTATCCCTGCCACCAGTTTTTAAAGGCCATGCATTCTTCGGTAGGATGTGCAATCCTTTGATGGTATAAGCAGTAGTTAGGATGAATGTCCGCTTCGTCGAGGTATATACCGCCAGGCGTAGCTCCTTTGAAAGGTGGCAGCTTCATTCCCATTGACAGGGCTTTAGTGAACCGTTTCCTCGTTTTAAGCCTGTTTTTGTCAGCTGCAAGCGCCCTTCGGTCTGGTTGGAGTGCTTTGTGACTCATTCCAGTCATGACTTCTTCAACTTGATGCCGATGCTTGGCGCTTTCGAATATAGCCATTTCACGTTCGCGATCAGCTTTGCTCTTCTGACAGGCTTTGTTCAGCAGCATGTCAATCATCTCGTCTGACGGTTCCAAGGATTTTGGCACCGATCCTGTTCCCAGTTTTTCTATATTACCTTCTGACGCCGAGTAATCTTCTTTGTCATTTAGCAACGAATGAGAGATCATGTGACAACTTGCCACATAATCCTCGGGTTCTTCTGACGAGTCTTCTCCCTCATCATTATCGTCATCTCTGCCCTCAAGGATGTAGTTGGGAAACTCTTGGAGTGTGACCGGGGTTCACGCCTTCTGGTTATATTCTTCCAGTGCATCAATATGTTTTTGCAAATCCGTGCGTTTATCATCAGACTGTGCGGGCTTTTTTGTCTTCTTTTTCTTCTTCAAAGACTTCAACGGCTGGGCCTGGGTGTTTTGCCTTTCGCTACCAACTCCCGATGTTGGGCGTAGTTTCAGCATCCCCTCAGTGATCTCTGGCTCTAACAGGCTTTTCCACCTAATCGCTGGACATGCTTGAAGATCTTTCAGCATTCTTTTAGTTTTTGCCAAAAGAACAACTTCCCATGGAACTTCCTATATGAACGAGCATGATGCCCCCGGCGTATCCGTCTTTTTAGAAGCGTGCTGCTGCGGTGGGTTTACCTTCCAGTTTTCAAACAGTGTGAACTTGCCCTGTTGGTACTGGTCTTCGATCCAATTTTTGAAGATGTAACAATATTCGATTGGGTGACCCAATATTCGGTGGTAAGGGCAGTAATTGGGATTGTTAACGTCTCCTGATTGCGTTGGGCGTCTCGGCTCTGACAGAGTGATGAACCTGTTGTGCAGCGCTAGCTCGAATAGACTCTTCATCTTATCCCGAGGGAACGAGTAAGGACGTCTCATCTTTTCTCCAAGGGATTTTTTTATTGTTTTGTTGAACAACCGGCTTCGGGCCACTCGGTTGTTGTTGAGCATTAGCGACGAAGGTCGCTTCCCTTTCCCCTTTTCGTTCCGAAAATCCGTTTTCGAAGAGGACGGTTTATGGCCCATCTGGGCCAGCTTGTCAATCAAGGCCTGGAAGGTGGTAGGCTTGAAGAACATCATAAATTGGGAAATGGTTGCCTGAGGGTCAAGGGTCCCCACGAACATGCCCACGGAAGGAGCTTCCTCTATGCGCTGTTCACACTTTGACCACAGGTTCCGCCACCGAATGGCATATTGAACCCAGGTTTCTCCCGGCTTCACTCTGGCGTTGATTAGTGCGATGATCGGGGTACGCTCGCTAGTACTTGCGAATCTTTGTGTAAAAAGTAGCTCCATTTCTGCAAATGTCTTGACAGAGTCATTCGGGAGCTTGGAGTACCATTCGAATGATGTTTCCGACAAGCTGTCAACAAACTGGCGAAGCAACAGTTTGTTGTCACCCCCGGTATTACCGCACAGAGCCCTGAACTGAGCGACGTGCTGATGGGGATTGCCTATCCCTTTATACACATGAAATTTAAGGATCGTATATCCCGGTGGGTATTTTATTTGATCGGACCAACCCGGATAGGGTCGTCCAGTCTTGACGATTTGGCGGGCTGCTTCGCTCGCCTGATGAGCTCGTATCTATTGAGCTATATAGTCGTCAAGTGTGGCTTTGGAGATGGTCTCTTCCTTGGCTACTGATAGATCCGGAAGAGGGTTTGATGTCTCCCCTCTGTCGTCTTCAAGAATTATGGGAGGGTCTTCGGCTGGAGGGTCCGGCTGGATCATCATCCCCCCATATTTTGGAATAAGAGCGTCATTATTTTTATGTTAGCCGCTTGTTCCGTGGCCTCTTTATCTTTCTTTTCGAGCATTTTTCGGAGGAACTCGGTATCGGTTTCCTATTCCTGGCGTTGTTCCGACGATGTCTCCGGGCTTTCTTTCGGCCCAGTGAGCATGGCCATCTTCGTCAGCATCTCCTGGAGTTTTTGCTGTTGCTCCGAGCCTTTGTCAATAATCGAGTGAGTGGTCGATGACTCACGGAAGCACGGCTCTCCTCTTTTCTGGAAGCCATATAGACGGTGTGCACCACCATGCCCCCAGACTTGGGGCGTTTAGGTTCAGTGCCCTTGAGATTTGTCGCAGCCACGGGGATCTTCTCCGGCCTTCTTCTTTTATGGGCGGTCAAAGTTGAGGGGGCCGTTGCAGCAGGCATCCATGATACCTTCTGCGGTATGGCTGCGGGATGGTCCTCCTCTTGCCGAACCTTCATTTTCTTCTGTCGGCGGGAGTAGTCTTTGTCGATTACAGAGTCTTGGACTCTTCGCCAGACCCTGTGGATTTTGGAAGACAGCCGCTGAGGAGTCTGCTCCAGCTTCGCCTTAGTAACATTCTCCACAGGTGGAGGAAACTTTTTCAACACGGCAGTTGGAGAGTTCTTGCGCACCCTTTTAAGCGGCTCAAAGTTGTTCCAGTTAGAACAGCAACATGAATTTCCACCGTCAGAGCTGGTGGAGTCAGTCCAGAGGGAGAGCTGCCCCCAGTTTTCCTTACTCGGCGCCAGTGGCGACGTAGAGCATGTCTTGTAGATGGGACTGGCTCAGTTATGGGGGTGGCTTCATCATGCCCCCTGTTCTGGTGAAGGGCTGATGTTAGTGCCAGCCTGTCAAAGACTGACGTCCGCTGAGAAGAAACGTCTAACCTGTCGAAGACTGACTTTCGGGTAGAGGAAGCACTTATAATGACCTCACCCGCAGTAGGAATCGGGAGGATTATCCTTTTGGGGATTGCCTTCTCTAGTATCGCGAGCCTCTTTGTAGGCCCACTGGAGCTTTGGCTCAGCCGTTTGAAGACTGAGACATTGGACTTGGACGACCCGTTGAGAGGGGCCGTGGTAGTTGCAAGCCGATCGAAGACTGACTTCTTTGGAGCTTCCTGTGACGGCACTGGAGCGTTGAAGCTCATTGGCGAGAGTATGGTACCGAAGAACAACCCAATGGTGGCTTGTGTCACCTGTTCTACCGGCATTGCGAAGATGGAGGCCGCTTGGGGCCCGTAAGTTACTCCTCCAGACAGGGCGGAGTGCGAGTTGTTGTTGCAGTTGGTGCAGCTGGAAGCCATTGATCTTCTCCTTTTCTGCATGGAACAAGACACCAAATCTTAGTACCTCGAATCCAGGGGCAACCATATTAAACCACGATTCATTCGCGAACACGACACGTGAAGTGTGGAGTGGAAAGAGGAAAAAGTCCCACCGGGCGTGCCAGAATCTGTTCGTCGCCGAAAGACGCGACCGGGACGTTTGGAACGTCTGGCCTGAATTTTAGGGGGCAGACGCTATTTGGTTTTATCCGTCTACCTCTCCGAAGAAGCCAAGTTGATTTATGGCACCATGTATCGAAGGTTTAAATAGATGCGGCCGATGTAGTAGACTTCGTCAGATTCCCTCTCATTGTGAGGTTTTTTTTATTGTAGGGACGCTCTTCCCTACAGGCGTAAGCCCCTGCAGTTAATTACGTTACCGCGTAGCGGTAACCACTTTCTCCTTCTCCAGATATTCACTTTGTGTCGTATGCTTTTGTTTTATTTTTGTTTGCCCGTGGATTGTATACGGAGACTAATTTATGATGTTGCCCGTAGGGCAGGGATTAGTCCAAATCCGTATTTTCATAGATTTGTGTTTGGTTTGTTTTAAGGCTCGTTAATTTCGTTTGACAGTAAGATCAACTTAAATGGTTGTTGAGGATACGTTAGTCTAATTTTAAACTAAAATCTACTCAACAGGATTTTGGAATCATTTAGATCCAGTAAAAGAGCGTTTGGACTCTATTGTTTTGGTTTAGGGACGTTGTGCTCTTTTGGGTTTAAGGATATCATAGTCCATGTAAGTTTAAGCACATCATAG
The DNA here is from genome assembly GCA_030015575.1 of Agapanthus africanus. Classification (NCBI taxonomy): domain Eukaryota; kingdom Viridiplantae; phylum Streptophyta; class Magnoliopsida; order Asparagales; family Amaryllidaceae; genus Agapanthus; species Agapanthus africanus. Next base: position 413,583,935 of record JASDDO010000016.1, read on the forward strand.
TTCATAGAATTTAGTTTAGGGATATTGCGGTCCATTGGGTTTAAGGACATCATAGTCCGTGTTTAAAGACATCATAGTCTGTAGGGTTTAAAGACATCATAGTCTGTGTTTAAAGATATCATAGTCTGTAGGGTTTAAAGTCATCATAGTCTGTGTTTAAAGATATCATAGTCTGTAGAGTTTAAAGACATCATAGTCTGTGTTTAAAGACATCATAGTCTGTAGGGTTTAAAGACGTCATAGTCTGTGTTTAAAAACATCATAGTCTGTAGGGTTTAAAGACTTCATAGTCTGTGTTTAAAGACATCATAGTCTGTAGGGTTTTGATTGATCTGTATTTTTGAGTTGTGTTTGTAGTGTAACCGCAATCAATAACGGTGTCGCGTGTAGCTAGACCGAGATGCGTAAGGGTCGTCCTCAGGGAAACGTTGAATCTTTTAATCATACTTTAGGCATGTTGATTAGGAAAGGAGGAAGAATAAAGAATGGTGAAGAATAGTTGTAAGTTCTAGATCTATGTCAAACACGGATGCAGGATATAGTTTTAAATTAACTACGGATGCAGGTTTTATATTAAAAAGGGGCTTGTAGGGTTCATTAAGATTTAGTAGTCATGGACGATTAATTAAAGATTACTCCTTTTATCCTTTAATAGATTTAAAACTAGATCGATAGTGATGCATGTAGATTAGGGTTCATGAGGGAATAAGGTTCCCACTCTTAACCCCCTATCTTGACATGGATCTCCGTTCATGTCCAGCTTTTACCAAAACAATTGTTAATCTAATCTCTAATCGTGGTCGTGACTATCAATGAATTGATAGCGCGCCCAATTAGGATGTTAACTATTCTTTTGATAAAGTTTATAAACTTTATAGGATGTAAAAAGAGTTTAAGGATCTTCATCATCCATTAATCTACCATAATCCTATGAACCCTAACAAGCGGAGAATTACTCGCGCATGTTAGGAAAAGAAAAGATGGAGAGGGAAATCATATTGAAAAACTACAGAAAATAAAATGATATAAGAAAACAACTAGCTTTATTAATCAACAAGATCAAGTACACTTTGTTCCTTTAGAAAATGATTACAAAACCCTAGTTTGCTTCTCGATCTCTTCTAAGGAGGTATATGAACTGTTGATGATCAACAAGGATTCTTGAGCCGTCATGGACTTCGTAATCGTGTCGGTTTGATAATTTTTCCAAGAGCCTCTCGGTCCTTATTTATAGTCACAGAGCCAGAATCTCTAGTTTCTTAATAAGGCAACCGGCTGTTAAGATCCTTCCCAAAAAATCCCAAGCCCTAGATCTTTAGGAGTGCGGCGGAACTGCGGCCATTTGGTGGTTTTGGTCGCGGATCCGCGGTGGGTTAGGGGGATCGTGGGTTCGTTTCTCTTGTGGCTTTTTCTGGTGACATATGTAGACTATTTTGATATCTGGAATCTGAAAATCTTCTCTATATCTCTGCCAGAATTGATTTCTTCAATTTACTTTACTATTTCGGCAGATTTGATCTTGCCAACTCGGATTTCCTTGATTCCAGTCCTGAAATAATTTCTGCACAATTATCTCAATAAATAATGTTAGTAGAATTTGTTTTTATTGAGATATTATATTAACCAATTGACATGATATTATAGTTTTAAGAGAATTGGTCAAAGATAATTAATAAGGTAAGCATATTTAAATGGGCAAAATATTACATGGATATTATATGCTTACATTTTCCTTTATAATGTTAATTATAATATATAAACACATGAAAATAGTATTTTTACGGATAAACCCTCATATGTGTCATATTTATAATAAACATCTTTTATTATATAGAAATAGTAAGGAAAATGTCATATCAAAAGTGCAGTTTTATCAACTGAACAAATACCCCCAAACTTAATTTTGATCGTCCCGAGCAAACTATTATTCAAGAGAAGGAGAAAAAAAGAAAAAGAAATATCCTAAGTAGCACACTTTCGTAGGCAACACGATTGCACTGAGCACGTGCAACAAGCCATTAAACCTCTAGGTGTCCCTGGTAGGAGGAGTGTTGTCTCCTGAGGGTTTTCAGCGGATTACACCCACAAAATCCTATAAATAAAGAAAGATAGTGAAAGTTACACACAAATATAAGAATTATGAAAGAAAGAACTTGAAAATAAGAGTTTTCAACTACACCAGCTTTTCAGTTGCTATGAGCCCTATCTTAATGATCATGAAAAAATTTTAGAAATCACATCATCCCTCAATAAAACATAGCCTTTAGTCTTCCTCCCTATCTTTCTTCCAAACATTGATCATATACCCCTGCGTGTGTGTAAAATACATCCTACACTTAGAGAATTCAATTCAAGCTATCATACTCTTGTCCATCTTCGAAAGTACTTTTTAGTCGGTGAATTTTTTTTATGAAATAGCTCACACATCTTCATGCGACCGTTAATACTTCTTGAAGTACTAATCGACCGATTACAAAATGTGCTTGCGCATTAAGGTGTAATTCCTCGTCTTGCAACACCTAAGGCTTAGCAGTGGCTTCCAAACCAGTTGGTCTAAGGCGCTAGATGATAAAACACCCTCGCTATATTTTTTTTATGCTTCCTTGGTAATTACAAAACCAGTGATCATTTTTTTCTTCACCACTTATATTTTATTTTATTTTCCTTCATACTAAGGCTTTTGGACAAGAGCATTTAAAGGATCCTCTACTATCTCAAGTTTCAAGATGTGTGTAAGTGCGTATAGTAGGGTATCAACGTTCAAATGTTTGTCCTTAAGAATAGGAACTATTTTTCAGACTTATTTTTATCCTCAGATTAGTAATTTCCTTCATCTTACTGACCCTTGGGACAACAGCTCATAACTACTTATTACTAGTTCCGTTTAAGAAAACATCTAACTTTCTTGTTTTTCTCAAACTATTCCTATCTTTCATATGTAAATTTTTACTTTCAAATTCTTGTATTATAAAAATCTTTTTTTTAATGTCCAGTACCAAAGATAATTCAGTGAATACGAACCTCCCCCCCAAACCTATTTTCAGCAGTGTCCTCACTGATATTGTCCTTTGAGAGCATAAACATGTAGACTTGGGGAAAGACAATAATAGGGGTAAAATAATAGTTAAATGAAAACTACCCCCAAACTTGTGCTTTGGCACGTACAGATATTCAGTTAAGTCCTTTTTCACTCACTTCCATTCTTTAGAACAAGAAAATGTTACCGAATCATGGAGGTAAGGTGGAGGAAATTCAGTTATGATAAAGCGGCTCCTGTAAAAACAGGAGCTCCTCCGCTGGGTCAGCAGAGAAATATGGTTTTAATCTATTCCTATTTACTTTTAAAAAACCGTTTTTTATATTTTCAACTTCTACTGCCCCGTGCGGGTGTACATACCGCACCACAAAAGATCCTTTCCAACGAGATTTAAGCTTACCCGGATGAAGATGGAGACGGGAATCGTAAAGGACTTGTTGTCCCAATGTGAAAGTTTTTCTAAAAAGGTTTTTATCGTGGAACACTTTAGTCCGGTTTTTTACTTTCACCGCATTATCGTAAGCTTCATCGTGGAGTTCGCTTAGCTCATTCAATTGCAGCTTCCGATAGCTGCAAGCTTGATCACAATCGAAGTTAAGCTCTTTAATAGCCCATAATGCTTTATGCTCGAACTCGATAGGAATGTGGCATGCCTTCCCAAATACAAGGCGGTATGGAGACATACTAAGATCGGTCTTATACGCGGTGCGAAATGCCCAAAGAGCATCCGTCAATTTGGTTGACCAATCTTTAGGGTTTTTAGAAACCCTCTTCTCCAAAATTTGTTTGATTTGCCTATTCGAGATCTCAGCTTTCCCGCTTGTTTGGGGATGATAGGGCGTAGAAAGTTTGTGGTTGATTGCATATTTCCACATCAAAACCTCAAAAGACCGATTACAGAAATGTGTCCCGTTGTTGCTAATTATAGCGTGAGGGTGTTCGAATCGCGAAAAGATATTTTCTTTAAGGAACTTAATGACAACTTTGTTGTCATTAGTGCGACACGGTATTGTTTCCACCCACTTTAAGACATAATCAACCGCTAATAAGATATATAAATTCCCAAAAGAGTTGGGAAAAGGGCCCATAAAATCCATACCCCAGACATCGAATATTTCCACAACTAAGATAGGTTGGAGCGGCATCTCATTTCTTCGTGAAATCCGACCCAAGTGTTGACACTGCGGACAAGTTTTGCAATGATCATATGCATCTTTAAATATTGTTGGCCAATAAAAGCCACATTGCAAAACTTTCTCCGCCGTTTTTTGAGGACCAAAGTGACCGCCGCATGCCTGATCATAACAAAATGATAACACACTCTTAAATTCATCGTTAGGGATACATCTGCGAATGATTTGATCGGAACAATACTTAAAAAAATAAGGTTCATCCCAGTAAAAGTGTTTTACTTGAGATAGAAATCGAAGTTTGTCTTATTTCGACTAATTGCTAGGAATAAGTCTCATCGCTAGATAATTCACAATATCCACGAACCAAGGTTCGCAGGATACGGTCAAGAGCTGTTCGTCAGGAAATGAGTCATTTATCGGCACGGTCAACATTGGTGAAGAAGAGATGCATGAAAGATGGTCGGCTACAACGTTTTCACATCTCGTATGACAAGATCAAATTCTTGTAACAACAGGATCCTACGTATTAGCCTGGCCTTAGCATCTTTCTTCGATAAAAGGTGTCGTAGGGCAGAGTGATCAGTGTAAACCGCTATTAGCGAGCCAATCAAGCAGGGCCTAAATTTTTCTAATGCAAATACAACTGCCAAGAGTTCTTTCTCGATAGTTGTGTAATTAATTTGTGCATCGTTCAAGATCCTACTTGCATAGTAAATTACATGTGGCATCTTATCAATGTGTTGTCCTAAGACCGCACCAATAGAAAAATCTGATGCATCACACATAAGCTCGAACGAGTGGTTCCAATCCGGAGATGATAGAACGGGGGTTGTAGTGAGAGATCCTTTAAGCGATTCAAAAGTAACCTCACAATCCGAATCGAAGTGAAATATAGTATCCTTGGCCAAGAGAAGAGTTAAGGGTCTAGCAATTTTGCTAAAGTCCTTAATGAATCTCCTATAAAATCCTGCATGACTAAGGAAGAATCGTATATCTTTGACGCATTTGGGACAAGGAAGGTTATGGATGACATCTATTTTAGCTCTGTCTACCTCAATGCCTTTTCATGAAATTATATTTCCAAGGACAATACCTTTTTGGACCATAAAATGACATTTTTCCCAATTAAAAGTTAAGTTCTTATCCTTACAGCGGGTAAGAATCGCGTCAAGATGATGAAGACGGTCCTCAAAGGAGTTCCCAAATATGGAGAAATCGTCCATAAATATATCCAGAAAATTCTCAACCATGTCTGAGAATATCCCCATCATACACTGCTGAAATGTAGCGGAAGCATTGCATAACCCAAAGGGCGTGCGTCTATAAGCAAACATACCGAAAGGACAAGTAAATATGGTTTTATCTTGATCCTTTTCGGCAATGGGGACCTGGTTATAGCCAGAGTATTTGTCTAAGAAACAATAATATTCGTGTCCAGCTAATCGTTCTAACATCTGGTCAATGAAAGGTAGAGGGAAGTGATCTTTTCTCGTTGCGGTATTGAGTTTTCTGTAATCAATACACACGTGCCATCCAGTTTGGGTGCGTGTTTGGATCAACTCATTAGCCTCATTAGTTATGACCGTGATGCCAGACTTTTTAGGGACCATGTGAATAGGACTTACCCATTGGCTATCAGATATCGAGTAAATTATACCACTATCAAGGCACTTGATGATTTCTTTCTTTACCGCTTCCTTCATAACGGGATTTAACCGTCTTTGTGGGTCTCGGGTTGGTTTGGCTTCATCCATCAGATGTATATAATGATCAACAATTAAGGGACTAATCCCTTTGATGTCAGCCATTGTCCAACCAAATGCTTGCTGATTTGATCTCAATACTGCCAAAAGTGTGTTATCTTGCTCTAAAGCTAGAGAAGCGGATATGATCACAGGCAAAGACCCATTCTCACCTAAATATGCATATTTAAGATGAGAAGGTAGCGGTTTGAGATCTAGTATTGACATAGAGACAATAGAAGGTGGGGTAAGGGAATGATACTCGGACTCCCTAAGAGGTTCATAACTTGCATAGGATATTGACTTGGAAAGTGCTACTGACTTTTGCGACGAGTCAACAGATTCAAACTCGGGGATAGACTCATCAAATATATCCTCACTATAAGAATTTTCCAGATCAAACAATGTTGTGCAAATGTCGTCGAGATCATCAAAATAAAGTTCCTCATCCATGCAGCTTTCGGGAGCTATCTCGTGTACAGAACATACATCAAGCAAACGAGCAGAAGGTTCAGATGGTTGACTTCCTAGCTTGTAAATATTAATCTCAATTGTCATCTTCCCGAAGGATAAATTTATAGAACCGTTACGATAATTAATTACAGCGTTGGAAGTTGCTAGGAAAGGTCGACCGAGTATCACCGGGATTTGGTTGCGTGGGTTTGCCATAGGCTGTGTATCTAAAACAATAAAGTCCACAGGGAATATGAATTCCATGACTTTAATTAACACATCCTCTAGTTCACCCCTAGGTTTGGTGATTGATCGGTCTGCCATCTGGAGAGTACAATGGGCGGGTTTCAACTCTCCAATCCCTAACTGCTCGTATACGAAATATGGAAGCAGGTTAACACTAGCGCCAAGGTCGAGTAAAGCACGATTAATATTTTTACCCCCAATAGAAATAGAGATGGTAGGACAGCCAGGGTCCTTACGTTTCTTTGGTAATTGCTGGGTAAAAGCTGTGCTAGCATTACTCGTCATGAAAACTTTTTTCGGCACTTGAGTTTTTCTCTTCCTAGTGCACAAGTCTTTAAGGATTCTTGCATAAGATGGGACTTGTTGAATAACATCTAGGAGAGGAATATTTACGTTAACTTGCTTAAACATTTCCACAATCTTCTCCATTTGTGGGTTAGATCTGTTGGCCCTCAATCTGTTTGGAAACGGAGCTTTATCGATAAGTTTTGGGTCCAACATTTGTAGAGAAGATTGTGGGGAAGGATTCGATCCCAGAATTGGAGTGGGAATCGTTTTAGGGAGACTCGGCGGAGGGTTCGAACCTAGTGGGAAACGTAGAATAGGCTCGGAAGTAGGTGGGAGACTAGACGAATTAGGAGAAGAAGTAGAAGCCGGGGTATCATTGGTATCACTAACGTCATCAACTTGTTCACCCACCCGGTTATCTAGCACTCTTCCCGATCTTAATCTAGTAACGGCACTCACATTATGATTTTATGAATGGCCAGGATTTGGTAAGGGTTGAGATGGGAGTTTTCCTTTTTTCTCTCGCACTCATCATGGCATTCAACTATGGAATTTGGGCTTCTATTGATTTAATACTTTCACCATGGGAGGCGGGGTCTTTCTTTATGGTATCAATAGAAGACCTCATATCGACATTTGGATGGAATGTTTCGTAACAAATCCAAAGTTTATGCGAGTGAAGAGGAGTTATCGGTACTGGCCAATTGCAAAGAATTATTATGCGGTGCAGAAGTGTTGGCCGGATTTTAAAAATTTTATGACTGAAAGGGGTGCTGACTCTGTGGTGGTGTTTGCTGTTGCTGTGGAGGAGGTCATTGATAATTGCCTTGGAACTGGTTTTGATTTTGGTTTTGGTTTTGGTTCCAAGCAAAATTAGGACGATTCCTCCATCCCTGATTATACGTAGAAGAATAAGGATCGTTTCTAGGTCGCTGCTGAAAAGCAGCATTAGTTTGCTCGTGACCTTGAAATGGTGCATTCATAGGACATTTTTCCATCAAGTGTGATGGATCGGAACAGCAACCACACACGGTCTTGGGGAGCGTTACCTGGTTTAGGGAGACTGATGAGAATTTGTTTTCAATAGCATCGAGTTTCTTTTGCATCGCTGCCATTTCAGCTTTTACTACGATGGAAACATCGAGCTGATGAATACCTCCCCTAGATGAAGGTGGTCTAACGCTTTCCCACTGCAAAGTGTTTTCAGCGAGATCTTCCATATATTTCCAAGCTTCACCGTCGTCTTTGGACATGAAATTGCATTGACACATAGTTTCAAGCATCTGTTTTGTCGCTGGATTAATGCCCTCATATATAATTCGGCACAGATCCCATCTATGTATTCTATGATGAGGATATTGGACAAGCAGATCCTTGAAACGTTCAAAGCACTTCCAAAATGGTTCATTGGGAAGCTGGGTAAACTGGTTGATCTCGCTCCTAATACGGGCGGTTTTATGATTTGGGTAAAATTTCTTAAGGAATGCTATCACAAATTCATCCCAATTGGTAATAGAGTGTGCAGCAGTATTATAAAGCCATTTTTCTGCCAAGTCACACAAAGTGAATGGAAGAATATGCAAGCGCATAGCATCCATGGACAGTTATGAAGTACCCATCATTGCGCATACGTTTTCGAATTTAGTGATGAAAACGTACGCGTCTTCAGACTCAAGCCCATGAAATTTGGGCAACAGGTTGATGTAGTGGGGTTTAATTTCAAAATTATCCCCGTTGGCTGGTGGAATAGATAGACAGGTAGGAAGTGGACCGCGTATAGGATAACATCTCTCTTAGAGAGAGATGCGCGGTGGATTCTGCTCACCTTCGGGCGGTGGCAGGATGGTATTATAATTTGATGGAGTACCGTCCATCTCGGTCGATGTGGTGGGTGGTGGGAAAAAAGAAAATAAAGAAGCACCGACTTCGGAGTCGATAACAGGAACGCGGACAAGACGGGCACTAGAATCGCGTGTCCAGCCGAGCATGCACTAAGCGGGTTTAGCGTAAGTGGCAGCGTGTGTGTTGTTTAAAAATTGGTTTGTTTTTGAAAAAAGTGGGACTTAAGACAAATCACACAAAAATGCACAAATAACCCTAGAACTAAGGTTACCTAGGTTAAGGCTCTAGACCGCTCCTAGACTTCCAAAGGACAAGCCGTAGGATCCATCCTCTACCACCGCTTTACTACTCTTGTGACCAGGTAAATGCCAGGTAAGTGGGAAGTATCCGCTATATGAATCACCGAAAATAGCGGGCCTAATTAAATAACCACTTGCCTTAGACACACTTTCCTAGGCACCACAAAAGTAATGCGGATAAGCGATAGATTACCCACGACCTTCCTCCGTCCTTATTGAGCGCAACAGCCCTTAGAGTCTTGTCTAGATATTTTTTAAATTAATGTATGGTTGATGCGGATGCTCATTTTGTGATTTGTGGCTTAGGAAGTGTGATAAAATCCCCACCTAATCTGAATTTGATCTTTGCCCCTTAAAATCCGTATTAAAATATGAATAAATAAACTAATTACAAAACTTTGAAAAAAGATTTTTGAGCGGCGATATTTTGCAAAGAATCCTGTAGAAAAGATATTTTATTGGATTTCAGAGGAGAGAGAAAGATATAGAGAAGATACTAGAGAACTTTGAAACCCTAAATCCCCTAGAAAGCCGCGGTTCCGCCGCCAATATGCTCTTATTGCCGCGCTTCTGCCGCCGACTTGGGAGATGTGTGGAGATTTTTGCTACGTGGCCTCCTTTGCTCCTCTGGATCTTGATGAATGTCTCTGGCTCTCTGTTTCCTCAAGTCAATGAGTCCAGATCCCCTTGCAAAATCACACAACAATCGTTAAATATACAATTTGCAGTTTTGTTTATTTATGATATAGATCGAATAAGAATTCAATACAAATAGTAAGAATAAAAAATTACGCACGTATCCCCGGCAACGACGCCATTTGATTGATTTGTATTTTTGAGTTGTGTTTGTAGTGTAACCGCAATCAATAACGGTGTCGCGTGTAGCTAGACCGAGATGGGTACGTGTCGTCCTCAGGGAAACGTTGAATCTTTTAATCTTACTTTAGGCGTGTTGATTAGGGAAGGAGGAAGAATAAAGAATGGTGAAGAATGGTTGTAGGTTCTAGATCTATGTCAAACACGGATGCAGGATATAGATCTAGATTAACTACGGATGTAGGTTTTATATTAAAAGGGGGCTTGTAGGGTTCATTAAGATTTAGTAGTCATGGACGATTAATTAAAGATTACTCCTTTTATCCTTTAATAGATTTAAAACTAAATCGATAGTGATGCATGTAGATTAGGGTTCCTTGAGGGAATAGGGTTCCCACTCTTAACCCCTACCTTGACATGGATCTCCGTTCATGTCCAGCCTTTACCAAAACAATTGTTAATATAATCTCTAATCGTGGTCATGACTATCAATGAATTGATAGCACGCCCAATTAGGATGTTAACTATCGTTTTGATAAAGTTTATAAACTTTATAGGATGTAAAAAGAGTTTAAGGATCTTCATCATCCATTAATCTACCATAATCCTATGAACCCTAACAAACGGAGAATTACTTGCGCATGTTAGGAAAAGAAAAGATGGAGAGGGAAATCATATTAAAAACTACAGAAAATAAAATGATATAAGAAAACAACTATTTATATTAATCAACAAGATCAAGTACACTTTGTTCCTTTAGAAAATGATTACAAAACCCTAGTTTGCTTCTCGATCTCTTCTAAGGAGGTAGATGAACTGTTGATGATCAACCAGGATTCTTGAGCCGTCGTGGACTTCATGATCGCGTCGGTTTGATAATTTTTCCAAGAGGCTCTCGGTCTTTATTTATAGTCACAGAGCCAGAATCTCTAGTTTCTTAATAAGGCAACTAGCTGTTAAGATCCTACCCAAAAAATCCCAAGCCCTAGATCTTCAGGAGTGCGGCAGAACTGTGGCCATTTGGTGGTTTTGGTCGCGGATCCGTGGTGGGTTAGGGGGATCGTGGGTTCGTTTCTCTTGTGGCTTTTTCTGGTGACACATGTAGACTATTTTGATATCTGGAATCTAAAAATCTTCTCTACGTCTCTGCCAGAATTGATTTCTTCAATTTTCTTTACTATTCGGCAGATTTGATCTCACCAACTCGGATTTCCTTGATTCCAGTCCTGAAATAATTTCTGCACAATTATCTCAATAAATAATGTTAGTAGAATTTTTTTATTGAGATATTATCTTAAGCAATTGACATGATATTATAGTTTTAAGAGAATTGGTCAAATATAATTAATAAGGTAAGCATATTTAAATGGGCCAAATATTACATGGATATTATATGCTTACATTTTCCTTTATAATGTTAATTATAATATATAAACACATGAAAATAGTATTTTTACGGATAAACCCTCATATGTGTCATATTTATAATAAACATCTTTTATTATATAGAAATAATAAGGAAAATGTCATATCAAAAGTGCAGTTTTATCAACTGAACAGGTTTAAATACATCATAGTCTGTGTTTAAAGATATCATAGTCTGTTTTTAAAGACATCATAGTCTGTAGGGTTTTGGTTTAACAGTTTGGGGATGCGCCAAAATTTATTGGTTATTGGATCCCTTCACCTCTCTAAAGACGTTGAAGAATTACAACGACATGTATCAGAGGTATAAAGAGATGTACCCTTGAACCAGTGAATGCTCATCAAAGAATTGGTGATCTTGTTTGGGACTAAGTCCAATTTGAGAGCATATGGGTTGGGTTAATTTGTGATTTGACCAACCTTAGGCTCAGCCCACTTGATTATTTATTTGGGCTTGGTCCCCTTTCTGCATCAGCAATGCTGAGCATTGAAATTGGTTCTGGCACCCTTTATTCTTTTTGTTTTATTTATATTCTTTTATATAGAGTGTTAAACACTCGATAGCGCTCACGTGAGGAACACGTGGAGCGCTTGGCACTGAGCGCTAGGCAAAGAGTACTAAGTACTTTTTATTAAGTAGCACCCACGTGAGGAGCACGTGGAGTGCTCGACGCTAAGCGCCAAACTTTGAGTGCTAAGCACTCCTTATTAAATAGCGCTCACATGAGGGGCACGTGGAGTACTTGAAGTAGTGTTAAACACTAAAAAATTGAGGCGCTCACGTGGGGTCATGTGAGGCGTTTGAAAATTGGCGCTGTTTCTTTGGGTTTATTCCCTTGTTTTTTCTTGAGCGCTAAGCACTATTGGGTCACGTGGGATCATGTGAGGCGTTCCAAAAATGGAAACTGCCTTTGATTTATTCCCTTTTTGCTTTATAAGTGCTAAGCACTATCTGGGGGTCACGTGGGATCACGTGAGCCAAACTCAGTTGTCCTCTTTGTTCATTAGGGGTTGCTCACGTGGGAGCACGTGATGTGCCATTATCATGTTGGGTGCTAATCTTTCTACGTGCATGGAGATACTGAGTTTTGAGACTTTCAAGCCCATTGTTTTGTAAGAATTAAATTCTTAAATAGGGTTAAACCCTAGTTTTATCAGAGGAATTAAATTCCTATATGCCTTTTGGGAGAATTAAATTCTCTGAACTTAGATCTTCTCCTAGGTTTTGGATCTGCATGGCAGAATCTCCCCGATAAGAATTAAATTCTCAACTTGTGGGGAGATCTGCTTCTGCAGATCTTTTACCAGAAGAAAGAACTAAGTTCTTTTGAAAGAGTTAAACTCTTGTGGAGACGAAGAAGAAGTCAGATGTTCTCCGTGTTTTGTTTCTTCTTACCTAGGGTTTCTTCTTTTCTTTTGAACTTGCAGTTTTTTGGGGGGGTTCCTCTATCTCTCCGTATGTTTATCTCTAAGACTTGAAATCTTGGGTCCTTTATATAGGGGAGGCTGATTTGTTGATTCAGTTAAGGAAATCTCTCATTGAGAGATTTCTTAATTGAGTTAGGGAATTTATCCACCGCTGGATTTTTGATCTAAGAACTTCTGTTTTGCAGAAAATATTTTTCTTGTTTTTAACAAGATTGGGAAAATATTTTCCTCATACCGAACTTATTCTGTATCTTGGTGATTTTTAATCACTATTGGATCTTTAATACAACGGTGCTCTGATTTACAGAGCACAATCTTTCTTGTTTAGAAAGATTATTTAGAAATATTTCCAAACTAAGATTCGGATTCCTTTATTTAGAATTTAGTTCTATCGGCTCAGAAGGCATTAGAGGCCCTCACGTGCAGCACGTGACCCTTCACAGAATTGACTTGGTTTGTCTGTATGCAGCAGTCCAAATAGAGGGAAGGCATCACGTGATAACACGTGAGCTTCTTTGCTCTTTGTTTGTTTTATAAGTGGGTATTACACGTTTTGTGTGAACGACGATCACGTGTTTGCACGTGAGGTTTTAATTGCCGCTTATTTAATAGAGCCGCTTTCTCTGTATATAGATGCATCACGTACTTGCACGTGATGCTCCACTAGCGGGAAGATTTTCCCTTTCCCTCCGTGAATCTCTTTTTAAGGGATCGATGATCACGTGCTTACACGTGATACTTCCATTAGTGGGGAATTTTCCTTTCCCCTTTTCTTTCTGAATTTTTGTAAGGGAACAAACTCCTCGATTTGCACACCTTGCGCTCGAGACCTTTGGCTTTGAAACAGGTGGGCTGATCTATATAGATCTCCTCTTGCAGTTCTCCATAGAGAAAAGCCGCCTTAACATCCATTTGGACTAATTCAAATCCATCTACGCTGCTAAAACCAGAACTAGGCGAATTGAGACAATTTTCACAACAGGGGAAAATGTACCATCATGGTCCACACCACTCCTTTGGGGACTCTTCGCCACCAAGCGTGCCTTGCAACGCTTGATTGTTCCATCCGCCTTCCACCTAACCTTGAAAACCCACTTGTTCTCAATGGTCTTACGTCTGGCAGGAAGATCCACCAAGTCCCAGACTTGATTCTTCCTCATGGACTCAAACTCCTCCCCCATCGCGACCTTCTACTCTTCCGCTGCAAGTCTTGAAACAGCGTCCTCATAGGACTTGGGTTCCGCAACATGCGGCGCAACCATTAACGCTTCCCCCTCGATCTCGAAGCGTCGACGAGGTCCTTGTCCACAGGACGATCTACAAGCCGGTTGAGATTCCGCAAATGGCTTCGAGTCATATACAGGTATCTCACTCCCACTATCCCCAGACAGTAGAAGAACCGATTCCTTTTCCAATTCTGGATGATTGGTGGTCTCCTCGACTTCGTATAACCCCAAATCCCTAACTACTTCGCCTTTTGCGGAAATTCCTCAAGGAATTCGACATCTCATGACTCAATCTTAGTCACGGTCCCATCATGCTCACTTAAGAACACATATCCCTTAGAGTTTGTGGAATAGTATATAAAAATGCACTTCTTTCCTCTAGGGCCCAACTTCCTATACCGATGTGAAATGTTGTGCACATATACAGCGCACCCCCATGGACTTGAGTGATCCAACACTGGCTTATCGTTCATCCATAACTCGTAGTGTATGGACTGAACCGATTTAGAATTCACTCGGTTAAGAACATAAGCCGTTGTCATCTGCGCATCTCCCCAAAATGATATAGGAAAATTGGCATTCTCCGTCGTGCTCCTAACCATATCCAGCAACGTACGATTTCGTATCTCTGCAACACCATTTTTTTGCGGAGTGTAGGGCATCGCCAGCTGTCTGACGATCTCTTTCTCTTCACACAGTTCCTTGAACTGATCCGACATATATTCTTTACGGCGGTCCGTGCGCAGAGCCTGAATACTTTTGCTCAATTGATTTTCCACTTCGCTGATATAGCGCTTGAAACAATCCAAGACTTCAGACTGGTGGGAAATCAAAAACACGTGCCCGTAATGGGAGTAATCGTTTATGAAGGTGATGAAATAAGGCGAACCGCCATGTGCCTTCATGTTGATTGGTCTGCATATGTCAGAGTAAATAAGTTGCAATGGAGTACCCGCTCTCTTTACCATCCCGAATGGCTTCCTAATGGCCTTACCTGCGAGCCAATACTCGCACGTGGACAGGTCGAACTTGGCAAGTGTGCCAAGTAGGCCGTCTTTGGCAAGCATTGTTATCCTATCCTGCCCAATGTGACCTAACCTTTTATGCCATAATATAGATTCATCTATAGAACTATTCACAGCATACGAATAAGCAAATAAAGCAGCTTTATTGCCAAAAGAGTCACAATCCAAAATAATAAGGCCATTTATAAGGCATCCAACACAAAACGGAGAATTGTTTAAAATAAGTTTTACAGGATTTTTCTCATATAAAAAGCTAAATCCTACATTAACTAGTCTAGCCACTAATAAAAGGTTTCGCCGTATCTTTAGAGCATATAAAATGTCAAGGAGAAGTCACTCATTCCCAGAAATCGTAGGTAGTCGATATGTCCCGATGCCCTGCATATTGACATACGACTCGATCCCCATGTAAATCTTTTGACTCCCAACATATACTCTCATATACTCTACGAACCCTTTCATGTCTCAAGAGATGTGGCTCGTGACTCCCGAATCTAAAATTCACAAATTTGTAGAGTCGGGCATCATCGCTGTACTAGCAACTAATTCTGTATAGTGAGAAGAGAGAGAGAGAGTTTACCTTTCTAGGCCCCTTGCAATCACGAGAAAAGTGACCTTGCTGCCCACAGTTGAAGCATGCATTCCTCTTAGCTGATCTTTTCCCGCGCTTCGCGGGCTTCTTAGGCTTCGCATTTTCATCATTCGCCTCTTTGTCCGATTCCTTGTAGGACCCCTTGCGTTTAGACCTCTTGGCCTTCGGCTTGGAGCCTTCAGCTGCCATAGCTAAGGATGATGGCTTCTTAGCCTTGAAGGTGTCCCTACGCTCCGCTTCAAACTCAACTTTAGTCCTTAAGTCCTTGAACATATTCACGTTCTCAGCATGGCTTAAAAGGAGTTTGAGATCATCCCATGAATCGGGTTGAGCCCGGATGACAGCCTGAATTTGCTACTCATTGCTGAGTGCAACTCCAGCAATTCCGAAATCCTTGATCATCGATGCTATCATACGAAGATAAAACTTGATGTCCTTCCCTGAAGTCATCTTGTACGAATTCAGCTTGATAGTCAGCACCCAGATCCGCATCGGTGAGACATGTCCAAAGCGAGCCTCAAGAGCCTCCAAACTCTCTTCGCTGTCGGATAGTCCTCAAACTCACCGATGAGCTCGTTCCTCACTGCGGCTAACATGATATACCGCGTCGAACGATCTTTCTGGACCCAGCTCTTGTACTGCTTATCAGCCCTCCTATGTTGCTGAGTGAAGCCCTGCACCGGTTCAAGCATTTCTATCTCAGCACAATCTTGTATTTCTTGCTCATTTAGTAAGAATCGGATCTTTCGACGCCAGTCAAAAAAATTATCACTGTTTAGCTTTTCACCCTCAGTGAGATCAGCGATGATCGTTTTGGAAGTCATCTGTTTAAGAAAAAAATTCATTTGAAGTGCGTTAAGACTATTTGATTTTAATGGAGTATCATTCTTTTCTAAAAAATGCTTCGTCTTCAATCCATCTTAACAAAAATAATGACTTACACCCTAAAGAAAGAGAAGAAGGTCTACGGTCCCAACTACATCTTTCAAAAGTATTAAATTTTAGATTTTGTTAAAATGATTGAAAAACGGCTTAAAAAATTCTAGTAACGGAATAAATAGGGTAGTTGAATCTTAATTCATGCTTCTATCACGAAATCTTCCGCTTGAAACTTGTCAGATTTTATTAATGAATGCAGCATGCGTCTTTATTTATTAAGTACCCCATGCACATCACAATATTCAACAAAACAAACTAACAACTTTTATTACACTACCCTATCTAATCTTGTCTTTTTTATTAGGATTTTTTGTTTCTTGTTAAATTAGCACATGTCCCGGACGCACCCACTGGACCAAACAACCCATACAATCTTTAAGATTTTATGTGAGAATAAATTTTGAAACTTTTGGTGAAGGAAAAAACTCTGAAAAAAATATAACTCTCAGAGTTAAAATAGTGTAACCTCATAACCCTGTGGAAAACTTTGAGTGCGAAAAAAATTCAAAGTTTTAAACGGCTTTTATGTCTCTTGAACCCCAAAATTGTTTTTACCTTCTTTAAAAATTTCCCAAATTTTTAGAATTGTTTAAAAGAGAGAATATTTTCTGAATTTTAAAAAAATTCAGAAAAGTTAAAACCTTTTCTATTTTTTCTCTTTAAAAAAATCTGATCCAGCAAGCTGGGCTTGCTGGATCAGCCCAAGCCCAATGAGGCCTAGCCTGCACGGGGCTCAGCCTAAGCCCAATGAGGCAAAGAGAAGGCTTGTATAGAATTTTAAATGATGTCAGGACAGATTTCACAATGAAAGAAAAGAACTGAAAACCACCGATTCCTTAGAAACATTATTAGATACAACAATTGGACAGTTTAAATTATAATTAATTTATAACATATAAAAGAGAAGAATCATGCATACTTATTTTGTAGGTCAAACCCGACAATCCGAAACTTATTTGCCGTATGTATCAACTGAGATGTCACGCCAAAAAAGCCTTCCAACCAAAGCAAACCAATTAGATTCTACTCTGTAATGTAAACAAAGAAAGAAGAATACACGTACAGGTTTTTCTATGAGTGATACCTTCATAAGAAAAGGCCTAGCTAGTGAATATGTCCGGAACACGTGTCAGCAGAACGAAAGCTTTAAGGGAGCCTAGGGACAATTAATATTAAAAAAGAGGTTCCCAGCTCCCAAAACCTGTGTATAAAATTAAAGAGGGAAAATGCATAATAATTCTATTAATTTTGGATTCTGACGTTTTTGATTCGCTCCAAGCGATCCGACACGATTCGAAACCCTAGAGATAGAGCCGATTCGCTGCCTGAGCGATGCAACCTCAACAACCTCAGCGTTCGGAGATGGTGGGGTCCAGTCCCTCACAGAAACCAGTGGGTCCCAGAGGGTAAAAGAGCGGCTGCTATTGGAAAAAATAGCATGGGTGTAATTTGGGGATCTTGGCCACATACACCAATACCAAAGGTCCCCGTTTCACACAAATCTCGACCGTTCGTTTCTATTTTGAATGGATCTAGACTGTTAAATGAAATAACATGGGTGCTATTCTTGGCCAAATAGCAGCCACTCCGAATCCGCCCCAGAGAGTGCTTTTTTACATATAACCGCCATCGAAAACAAACCATTTCTTGTAATACTAGATTTTTTATTTATAAATCTATAGTACTTGTGCCTAAATAAATAGTGTTTTGCGGCACTTATTCAATAAATTAGATTTTCTAGAGACCAAATTAGTTAATTTAGATAGTGAAAGCGGTTTATTTAAAGAGAAAAGGGGTTAGTGAAAAGAGTTTTTATTAGGAGATAGAAAAAAGAAAATAAATTACATCAACTAAATTTGGTGGTTGCTGTTATGAAATTTGATTTTTTTAGTTAATTTCTCTTGCAAATAAGAATGTTGCATCACCAAATTGATTTCAATAATAATAGAGATAAATGCAAAGGGCATTTTGATTACCTATAGACAGAGAGATATAAGGTGTACATATTGTGATGTAAGGATAATTAAGAAATTTGTTTTTCTTTGATTTAAATTTTTCTTGAACATATCACACCTCATGATTTGGAGTTTAATGGCAGAGATGTTTAAATCCTAATAAACAATTCCTTGTTAACAAGACAGTGATAAATATTCCGCAACAAGACAATACAAGCAGATTATGTAAGATCCTTATGATATCCCACTTTAATGATAGGTGTCATCAGATACAATGCATCCGGACAAGAGAAAAAAAGAGACGTGATTTATCAAGCACCCCTCGGACAGTTATACGTGATCTATACTTCTATTTCTTTCTCTTTTATGACTAGGTACATGTTCATAGTAGGTAGCAGAATTTTTCCATTTTAACCATGTCTTCTCTTCAGAAAAAATGCTAGTGAGTAATATTTATCACACCAATTAGACATGCTTCTTGCAATAATGTTGGTCTTGTAATTGAAGATGGGGGTGCAATTTATAATATCAGGGTATCCATATCATTCAATAGCCAAAGGAAGACCAACCATGTTGGTGTCATGGTGTGTTTTTGGTGGATCAATAGACTGTTCTTATGCAAGCGAGATTTGAATTCTAAACGTTTTGTTCAGCTGCAAAGAGGGTTTTTCACTATATTATAATGACACTTGCAGGCTATGTCCATTGAGTATGCAAATCATTGAACGGAAAATGTGATAAAACTGCGGTGGTGGATGATTGGGGTGAAAGTCGAATCGGTCTAGTACAAATACTAGATGAGTGCACGATGCGAAAGAAGATGTCTCGATTTCATGAATTTAGTTGCGTGTACACACAAAACAATTATCTATCTATATGTGCCTATATACACTAAATAATATAATAACGGAATTTTAGTTAAAAGTTTACACAAGAAATCACACGATCTCGGAAAGGAAGCTAAATCGTAGTCATATATAAGTTTAGTAAAAATTCTAAGTGTCTTGTCAACGAAACATAAATAGATTGATAACTTAATTAATTAATTGGATATATATATATTATTATCAAAAACAAAAGAAAGCTATTAACTTAAATTAGAGTCACCATGTCAGCTTGAATTATTTTTTGGATAATCACTTCTCTTCACTTGTTCTACACTTGGTGTCGTTTGCAAATAGATGTTTCCATTTTTGCATAGTTAAAAAGTGACATGACTCCTGGTTAGTTTTCTTCATCATATAATAATTTGTATAAAATGATATTTGTTTTATAGTTGATGTTCCTGATACTTAAATTGTCATTTGTCTAAACAAGTGAACGTGGAGGAAATTTTTACATAAAAAATTAAAAACAAACATAGCAAAAATATATTTTATTAGACTTTGATGATACTCGATACCGGGGTTCCCCCAGATCATGACACGTGGAAAGTGACGTGTCCCGCATCTCACGAGAAAGAAGTAAGAAAGGCACAATGGAAGCATACCTTGGGCCTTCGACCCGAGGATGGTCCCGACCTTCGGTGGCCTCCCAGACCACTCCTGTTCCCGCCTTACAAACACCTATTGGCTCGCCTCCGAGCCCTCCCGCACGCTGAGTTCCCTCAGCCCTCCTAGCTTGCCTCCGAGCTATCGCTGAAACAAGCTCCCTCGGCCTCCCGCTCGTTCCCGAGCCTCCCGCCGAGCCTAACTACCTCGGTCTCATCGACTGACCCACAGCACAGATCGCAGGCGTCTCCACCACGGCTCCGCGAATCTCGCCAGATGCGAGATATCCGCCGCCTACGATCCCGCGTTCCACGCCATCGCGTACCCCCATTAACAAGCATATCTCGTCATTAATGGGGAATCCCGCCTTTCACGCAGGCACAACGCCAGGGGCGTAACGGCCGGCGTGAATCTCGCGCCTGACAGCCCATGGCTGCCACTATATAAACCCCACTTCAGACGACTCAGGTAAGGCAATTTTACCCCCAATAGGCCGCTACTCTGCTCATTTAGCCCGTCTAACTTGATCATCGGATGGTCCTCGGTGGCACAACCACCCTGGGACTTCCTTGCAGGTAGCTCGGCTTCAACCACTTCAAGCCCATTGAGATCCACGCGCTTCAGGAGGCAACCTCCCAACTCAATCTCAGCCGCTCGTCTCCACTCGCTGCAGATTAACGGAAGGTAACATCTGAAGGAGATCCAGAGATCCATCAGCTGGCGCCGTCTGTGGGAACGCTAGTTTCACTCAACGAAAGTTCACCTTCCGATCTCAACTTCATAGCGAGAGATCACCGCGACGATCCAAGCACTAGCCGCCGCCTTCCCCACAATGGAGGCGCGGATGGAACCCCTCCTCCCCCGAAAGCCATTCACGCCATATCTGCTCAGATAGATCAGCTCGCGTCCGTCGTGGATACGCTCGTTCGTGTCCAAATGGCCGGGCAAACTCCCCAGGTCGCCGCTCCCCCACCTCGGGACCGGGACCCCTATAGAGGGAGAGAAGACGCTGCCCACGTCGGCACGACCGAGCACCGCCTCGCTATCTCCGGCCGCCGCAGATCTCTCGGCTAACCAATTCAATGACCTGCTGGGCGCCACACAGCTCAACACCTTAGTTTCTCGCCAAAGCACCCCGCCCTAAGGCCCATCGCACTTCTGTCCCTCCTGAGGAGGTGTCAGTCAGCTCGCCTGCACCCAGGCATGACCAGCACCCCCTCCCTCGACGGGGTCGCGCGGACGGGACTCATCTCGGTAGCTCGAAGACAATCTTGACGGGGGACCTAAGGAACCTCATCGAACGGAATTGGAGTCGCGGTCAGGCGCAGGTCGCTAGCAGCAAAGGCCATAAATCAGAATATGCCGAATCGTCGGGATACCACGGCCGACTCGACACCCTCGAAAAGAAGATCGAAGGCATGCATCGGGAAAAGCGTCCTTCAAGCGACGGGGCTAAATATGCTGCCGACTCCCTCACGAAGCCCTTCACCAAAGAGCTACTCGCCGTCTACGTCTCCTCCCGGAACAAGCCCCCAAAGGTCTCTCTCTTCGACGGGAATTCCGACCCGAAAGACCATTTGGAACTCCGACGCCGCACAATGCCGTGCCTTCCCCGCCACTCTCATCCGCTCTGGATGAAACTGGTTTCGATGACTCATGCCACGCTCAATCTCTACCTTTGATGAGCTGTTCACCCAATTCCTCGGCCATTTCGTTGGGAACAGACAGCATAAGCGGACTATTGATCATCTCTTCACCATGAAGAGCGGGGACAAAGAATCCTTCAAAGGATACGTCACCCACTTCTACAACGCCTTCCTCGAGGTCCCATAGCACCGAGACGAGACTGTCATTACAGCCCTTAGGTCGGGTCTTAGGCACAAGGAGTGGCTACGCTCATTTTCATTAGCGCAACCTAAGACCTTGGCCGAGGTAAAGGCCTGGACCGAACATGAGATCCAGCTTTAGTCCGAGGTGAACTCCAGCTTGCCCCGGACAGAGCAAGCCGATCAGAAGAAAAGGGCCAGGGAGGAGAAAAAGAAGATTGAGCGGCCAAAGCCCTACCCCCCGAAGTTTCAGGAGTACACCCCGCTCAACGTCTCCCAGACGGTAATGTTGGAGGAGGCTAAGGGCGAGAGATTCTTCAAACTCCTTCCAGTCTTGAATAGGGCGGCAAAGCGTACCTAGGTCCCCTACTGCGCTTTCCACAGGTCGCAGGGTCACCCCACCAAGAACTGCAAGTAGCTCCGAGACTACATCGAGGAGTTAATCCGCTCGGGGCACCTGGCAAGGTACTTGCGAGACAAGCGGCAAGCCGACCGTGAGCAAGAGCACCACCCCCCTCCCGGCGAGCTGACAATCGACCAAATCATGGTCGTGTTAGCAAGGGGTAAGACGGGGACCGACGAAACGCGGCACTCCTTACCGATCGAGGGCACTGACAGCCGCCCAAGGAAGAAGGCTAAAGCTGCCGAGCCAATCATCTTTACCGACGAGGACCTCCACGGGATATCCCTGCCTCACAACGTCCCACTGGTGATCACAGCCCAGGTTCATCGCTACAAAGTGGAGAGGATATTGGTCGACTCGGGAAGCTCGGCGGACATTCTCTTTTATGACTGCTTTCTGCGTATGGGACTCACCCCGTCGGACCTAAGGCCGACCGCCCACGTCCTGTCGGGGTTCACTGACCACTCCATCCCTACGGAAGGGGTAATCACCCTCCAATTTAATATTGGGGAAGCGGGCCGTACGCGCACCGTGCCTGTGAAGTTTATCGTCGCGAGAATTCCATCGGCCTACAACGTCCTCCTAGGTCGCCTGACACTGAACTCCCACCGCGCCCAGATATTAACCTGCCACCTAGCGATAAAGTTCCTGCTCGACCAAGGCTGGATAGGTCGGGCCTACAGGGACCAACAAACCGCAAAGGTTTGCTTCACCGCAACATCTACGTCTGAGCGTCCAAACAATGACCTTGAGTGCGAGGATGATATCAAGGATTCCCTGGATACTCGCGATGAGCAAAAAGATGTCCGAGGAACCCCAGTGGAACCACTGACTGAGGTCCCCCTTGCGGAAGGGGACAACGAGCGAACCGTCCAGATCGGGTCACTCTTGACGGGGAATCGCCGAGACGACCTGATCCACTTCCTCAGAAATAACTAGGACATATTCACCTAGGCGCCTGCCGACATGCATGGGATCGACCCCAAAATCATATCGCATAAGCTCGATGTGGACCCTACGGTCCGACCCATCAGGCAGAAAAAATGAAGCTTCGTCCCGCTCAAACAAAAAACGATCAAGGACGAGTTGGATAGGCTCCTCGCCGCCAACTTCATTCGGAACGTGCCTTACTCGGAATGGTTGGAGAACGTAGTCATGGTTAAAAAATTTAGCGGGAAGTGGCGCATGTGCGTCAACATTACTGACCTCAACAAGGCCTTCCTGAAAGACAACTATCCCCTCCCCCGGATAGATCAGCTCGTTGACAGTTCGGCGGGCCACAAGCTATTTAGCTTGATGGATGTTTTCTCCGACTACAACCAGATCCGTATGAATCCAGCGGACGAGGATCTCACCGCATTCATAATGGACCGGGGGGTATACTGCTATAAAGTGAAGCCCTTCGGCCTTACAACGCCGAAAAGCTCAAGCTGTACATCTGAAAAAGAATATCTATGAATGTATATTTCTTCTTTTACGAAAGCGATATAAATCTTTCTAAAGTTCTTTTTTTTAATAATAAGAGGGAGACGATAGAGCATCGCAAAAAGGAGAATTTTATTCATTCAAAAGGTATTGTAGGCTCCCCAGTCTTACGTCAAAAAGAAAAAGAAAAATTCTTACAACAGCGGGGGAATAGGGTGCAAGAAACATTGCTCGAGATACTCCGAAGAAACAGCTGTCAGCCGAGCCCTGGCCGCCTCGGACCTCTGCTTCTGATGCTGTCCTCGAACCCTCGAGGCCATGGACGGGCCGAAAGGCTCTACGGGCGGGCACCCATCGGCGAGATGCCTTAGTCGGTTACACTCGAGAACGAGTGCCACTGTAACGACCATGTTTTCTAATACCTAATAAAATATATTTTATTTATATTTCTACTTTTTTTCAAAGCAGTAAATATGATTAAAGGAAATTTTTTAAATCTAGTTATTATTTTTATAGGCTTAAAATGTTTTAGAAAGATTTTATAATACCTTAAAATAATCTACATATTTTTATTATCAATAAAAGTAATTAATTCGTAATTAAAAATATTTTAAAGATGAACTAGATATTATATAATTATTATAACTAGCTAACAATTTAGAAATAGATATACTAATTGTTTTTAGCCCAAAACTATTTTTATATTAAAGATAATAATAAAATAAATTTTCTGGAATTTTTCCATAATTTTCCCGTATTTTTAACTATTTTTAACAAATTTTTCAAAGCCAAATCAAATTTTTAAAAAATCTGCTGTTTTATTTATTTTTATTAATTTTATTTTAAATTTTTAAAATCCTTTTAATCTGGACCGTTGGTTCACGAGATCAAACGGCCCAGAACCGCTGACGGCGCCCACGTGGTTGGGACCACGCGAAAACGCGTGATCCTCACCCACGGCTGCGCACGAATCAGAGGGCGACACGTGGCGATGGGCGGCGCGATCTGCACCGTTGGATGCAGATCCAACGGCCAGAATTTGAGGCGGCGGGCGCAATCATTGCGTGAATGATTCGTAATCATTGGCGGCGCAGATTTTGAGGATTTTTAGCTGGTTTTTGGATTTTCTTGTTACTTTTTGAACGCTATAAATTGACACCTTCAAACCTAAATTTCTCACACCTCAGAACTCCAAAAATTCTGAAAAAAATACCGGTGCCTTCGTATCGACGCCGCCGATGCTACGGCTCCATCTAATCGCAGAGGAAAAATTGGGCTGCGGAGCTATTGAGGATTTAGTACGAGACTACGTTTTCAGCTCTTCGGCATTCCGACTCAAACAAAAGGTACGATCCGCCTTTCTCTCCTTTTCCTGTTACCTTCTTCTATCTCAATAACCTAGTTCCAATTTCTAATCATCAACCCCCATTTAAAATGGTGTTATAATATTTGTGCATACCCTTTTTCCTTGTACCCTTAATCATGATAATGTTAACCCATATTTTTAAAACGGTGTTTAAATTTCCTCTGTATACAAAAGCATATTGCACACCCATAATACCTGGAATTTGACGTAACCTATGAATTTTCATTTCACCTCTGACATACCCATATTATAAAAATGATCTCGAAACAGGTTACTTCCACAAGATACCTCGTTTAATTTAAATATTATATTTGTTTAAAATATCTATAAGAAATAAAGATATGTAAAATAAATATTTTAGATACAGTATACGTATATTTTACTTACAAATATTTTTAAAACCCCTTCAACTTTTTAAGAAAGAAAATATTAAATTTAAATAACGATATCTTTTCAAAAGGAATTTTTAGTATCTTATTAAAAGGTAATTTTAAAATAACACCAATCTAGGATAAAGGAAAAGTTGTAGGCATCGATCGTTTATCTAAACTAGACATTGTGGTGCCTAGGCAAGTGTGTCTGAAGCGAGTGGTTATTAATTAGGACCACTACTTACGTAGTGGAGTACCTTCCCACTTACCTGGCACTTACCTGGCCGCAATTGGCGGTGAAGAGGCGATTTGAGGACCTCATAACTTGTCCTTTTGGAATATTAGGAGCAGTCTAGATTTTCAAATAAAAACCTTTTGTAAAAGATTTTCAAATAAATACCACAACTTTGTATCGAAAGGATATTTTCTGTAAAACATTATGCTTTTCCAAAATAATAAATATCCCAAATCTCATGGTTTTTCTTAGAAGTAATAAAAGATGATTAAACACTATTATTCTTTTTACTAAGTATTCCCTAAGATGACAGGAAGTACTATACGAACTTTAGAAAATAAAACGAGTAGTTGTGGAAGGTCATATTAAATGAGATCAAATACTCTTTCTAAAATTCCAATTTGAAAATTCCAATTTGACAATATGACATATACAAAACTTGATACGGTTAGGGTTAGAATGTGCGGACCTAGGTATGGAATACTTTATGAAGATCCCTGCAGGCAGGGTGACCAGTCCAAAGTGTGGACGACTATACAAATATGAAGATCCCGATATTTCGGGTGACCAGTCCAAAGTGTGGACGACTACACAAATATGAAGATCCCGATATTTCGGGTGACCAATCTAAAATGTGGACGACTATACAATGTGGAAATTCCATGCCTAGAGGTATACGCACTAACTCTAATCCGTCCAAATCTTTATACTGAACCACGGGGATGGGTAGTTTGATTAGGCAAGGATAATTCGGAACTCGGATTCCCCTACTACTCGATCATGATTCCGGAAAGTGAAACGGTACATTTCAGTTCCCCGGTTGTTGTTCCGTGGCCACAACGGAATAATCACGAGTATCCGAACCCTTGTTTAACAAACTAATACATACTATTACCTTCATCTACATATAACTTACAACCTCCACATGCTCATATATACCTCTACTCAAAACATCTTAAATTTATGCATTTCAAACATTTACACCCCTACTTTACGTTGCATACATCATATACACCTGTTCGTTTCTATACCTTTACTATCTTATGAGGCAATCCTACCCGAGTATAACCCGCTGACGGACCTTCCTTTTCTTTCTCTATTTTTGGAATGTCCATCAGATAAGAATGAGTATTACAGCGAAGATCAAGGCGTGAAGTCAACTTATGAAGATTATGCAGACAGGACGATGGAAGATTAGATAGTTTTAATTTTTGTTGTTGCCCACATGTTTAGGGCTTCTGTTTCTCCTTTGATGTAATTAAACTACTTAGTTTATTTTACTATTTCTTTTGGGATGTAATAAAGTTTGGTTAATGGAAATAAAATGCCTTTCGCTTTTATTATTTTTGTTTTGGTACACATCCTGCATATTAAATATTTATACGCTTAACGTAACTCTATTGAATAGACCACCTTCAATACAGTTAGGTTGCGGACCTTGCCATGTCTTCCTTCTCCTTCTTTTGGGAAGTGGGGCGTGACAGGTTTTTATGGTGGCCCATGGAGGTCCTCTTGTGTACTAAAATGAAACCATTAACTGACTTATTATATTTGTGAATCTCATCCATCTATACCGATATCATAGTTTTCCTATGTCCCTTGTCCCTTCCTTGACATTCTGTACCCTGACCATGACCTTTCCTTCTGGTCATGGCAAATCTTTCCAACGAGATTGACATGTCCGATATTACTTTGAAGCTACATCTGAAGATTCAGAAGATGAAGTTGTAGACTCTCAGGCGGTTGTCCCCGCAAGGCACCGTGGGAATGGTCGTACTTTTCTTAGATCGAGGACCTATCATCACTTGTTGAACTCCCGTAATCGAGACTAATAAGTCTTTTTCCTTTCTTTGGTCGAATAAAATGATGTAAGAACATTAAGGGCATGTCCTTACTTCCGGTTGTACTCTCCATATTGAGGTTGGATAATAAAATCTTAGTTTCGAGCAATAATCTCTCTTGTGTCTCTTGCTCTTCTTAGTCTCTCCCTTGCATTAATTGTTGTTCTTCCATGCAAGTTATTATCTTGTCTCACCTTAGCCATTTGTAACCTAACCTATTATGATCCTAATCATCAATGGCCGGACGACACTATAACCGCAACAGAAGGGGAAATAGAGTCAATGAAGCCACTGCTCAACAAGTAACTATGCTACAAAGGATGTAAGGACTATTGGAGCAACAGCAACAGCAGACAGCTGCCCTTCATCAGGAGCTACGAGAAAGTAGGCAGCAGCAAGAAGAGATTTTAAGTAAGGCACTAACCTCAGTTCCACAAGGTTCGGCGGGAGTGAAGCAGTTCAGATCACTCCACCCTAAGACTTTTTTGGGGAAGGAAACTCCTTTAGAAGCTGAAGAATGGCTTAAGGGAACAGTCAATGATCTCAGTGCCGCCCAAATCCCGAAGGACGCGTGGGTGAACATTGCTAAGCTACAACTTACGGATAATGCCAGGATATGGTGGGAGGCAGAGGAAAGTAGATCGAAGGAGCCCATCGACTGGGAAAGGTTCAAACAGCGTTTTGATACCCAGTACTTTCCAGTCGTGGCACAATTAAAAATGGAACGGGAGTTTATACAGTTCCAACAGGGGAGTATGTGGGATAAATTGGTAGACGAGTACGCTTCGGAGTTCGCGAGATTAAGTCGGTTTGCGCATCACCTGGTGGCAACCCCGGAGCTATATGCTAAAAGATTCCGACAAGGATTGGACCTGAAGACACAGTCCTCCATGTCTTCTGCTACCTTATCAACTTATGATGAGGCGGCACGGAACATTGAAGACCTTCAGAGACAGATGAGGAAGGATGACCATTTGTCTGGTATTAAACGACCAGCCAATCAAATTCTTGAGGGATCATATTCCAAATTCAACGGGAGATCACAACCCCAGAGACCAGCAGGACCAACTATCTTCGGAAAACCAGCCGTTACATGCAACCATTGTGGTAGGACTGGACACCACATGAGAGACTGTCGCATTTTGAACAAACTTTGAATAGTCTGTAGGTCTCCGGATCATGCTATTGGGGACTGTCCTCAGAGAGGGAGACAATCAGGCCGCGTCAACAAGCCAGCTAATTATGTGACACCACGATAGGGAAACCAGCCACCTTCCGCCACTCGACCAACCGGCCAAGCAACAACACCAAAAAGGACCACCCTTGCCATCACAGGAGCGTGTTTTTCAGCAAGCACAAAGGAATCGACCCAAATGTCAGACCTTCACCATGACGGCCGAGGAGACTGATGCCATGTGGAAAGACAACAGAGGTACTCTTTCGTTTCGCAACCTTTCTTCCGATACCGTTCTTATTTATCTTTCAATGCAATTCTTAGTTGGACTTCCCATAATTCCCCTAGTTTCCGTAATTTCGACTAGTTGCCTTTATGTTATAGCTCTCATGTTTTCCATCAATTCATATCTTTCCTTCAATTTCCAAACTTTTCCATCCGGAAGCAACTACCAATTTTATAATTTCCAATTCCTTATACCTAACCCTTCAAGACTTTCCATGCATCAAGTGATACACCAAATCGCGGGAGCGACACATGCAGCAAAGAGGATTTCTGGTAGCGTTACTGATTTCCGTGCCTAGTAGTGGCTACTCCTTTGAAAATTTCAAGTTTGAAATTATTCAAAGGAGGGTAGATCGTAACTATCACAACCATTCTTGCAATTCTTAGCAAACCCAGAAGTTTAAACATCCACAACGATTTCCGGAGGAGTAACTTGGTAATGTGATGTATCAGCGCGGCAATATAGTCGCATATGCGTCAAGACAACTAACGATTTGTGGATGCAACTATTCCTATCCAGAATCAGAACCGACGATGGTAAATTTTCATCTTGAAGATATAGAAACACTACTCTAAGGAGAACATGGGAACACGGATGGTTGAAACACATGAAGCGGATGAGAGGGGTCAAGTCTCATATAGGAGAAGTGCCGATAGGTTGGGAAGACCCTGAAGATGGAGAATTTGTGAGATAATAAGTAGTAAAAGGTGGAAATCGTGATACAATACAGCGAGCAAAGAAAGCTCAGCCCACGACTCATTTTCCGTTTAACATCTTGGAAGAAGACGGTGGGTTTATGTATAGCTTACTTTTGCTACTTTCGTTGGAGGAAACTCTAGTCATACTTTTGATCATTCCGAGATTATGGAAAGGTTAGCATAACCTACGAGCAGCAACCGGTCGAAATACAAGAAGGATGAAATCTTGAGCGACAAGACAATCCAGCTGGCCAGAGCTATATGAAGAAAGAACTACTAGGCAGACATACACGGAAGCGAGAAAACGGGATGAGAGTGCGAGACCAAAATATTTAACCGCGATAATCTCTTGGTGATTTCTTTCTTCCTTTGACCTACCTTCTGAAATTTCGAGGACGAAATTATTTTAAGGAGGGTAGATTGTAACGACCATGTTTTCTAATACCTAATAAAATATATTTTATTTATATTTCTACTTTTTTTTAAAGCAGTAAATATGATTAAAGGAAATTTATAAAATCTATTTATTATTTTTATAGGCTTAAAATGTTTTAGAAAGATTTTATAATACCTTAAAATAATCTACATATTTTTATTATCAATAAAAGTAATTAATTCGTAATTAAAAATATTTTAAAGATGAACTAGATATTATATAATTATTATAACTAGCTAACAATTTAGAAATAGATATACTAATTGTTTTTAGCCCAAAATTATTTTTATATTAAAGATAATAATAAAATAAATTTTCTGGAATTTTTCCATAATTTTCCCGTATTTTTAACTATTTTTAACAAATTTTTCAAAGCCAAATCAATTTTTTAAAAAAACTGCTGTTTTATTTATTTTTATTAATTTTATTTTAAATTTTTAAAATCCTTTTAATCTGGACCGTAGGATAATGAGATCAAACGGCCCAGAACCGCTGACGGTGCCCACGTGGTTGGGACCACGCGAAAACGCGTGATCCTCCCCACGGCTGCGCACGAATCAGAGGGCGACACGTGGCGATGGGCGGCGCGATCTGCGCCGTTGGATGCAGATCCAACGGCTAGAATTTAAGGCGATGGGCGCAATCATTGCGTGAATGATTCGTAATCATTGGCGGCGCAGATTTTGAGGATTTTTAACGGGTTTTTGGATTTTCTTGTTACTTTTTGAACGCTATAAATTGGCACCTTCAAACCTGAATTTCTCACACCTCAGAACTCCAAAAATTCTGAAAAAAATACCGGTGCCTTCGTATCGACGACGCCGACGCTACGGCTCTATCTAATCGCAGAGGAAAAATCAGGACGCGGAGCTATTAAGGATTTAGTACGAGACTACGTTTTTAGCTCTTCGGCATTCCGACTCAAACAAAAGGTAGGATCCACCTCTCTCTCCTTTTCCTGTCACCTTCTTCTATCTCAATAACCTAGTTCCAATTTCTAATCATCAACCCCCATTTAAAATGGTGTTATAATATTTGTGCATACCCTTTTTCCTTGTACCCTTAATCATGATAATGTTAACCCATATTTTTAAAACGGTGTTTAAATTTCCTCTGTATACAAAAGCATATTGCACACCCATAATACCCATACTATAAAAATGTTCTCGAAATAGGTTACTTCCACAAGATACCTCGTTTAATTTAAATATTATACTTGTTTAAAATATCTATAAGAAATAAAGATATGTAAAATAAATATTTTAGATACAGTATACGTATATTTTACTTACAAATATTTTTAAAACCCCCTCAACTTTTTAAGAAAGAAAATATTAAATTTAAATAACGATATCTTTTTAAAAGGAATTTTTAGTATCTTATTAAAATGTAATTTTAAAATAACACCAATCTAGGATAAAGAAAAGGTTGTAGGAATCGACCGTTTATCTAAACCAGACTTTGTGGTGCCTAGGCAAGTGTGTCTAAGGCGAGCGGTTATTAATTAGGCCCACTACTTACGTAGTGGAGTACCTTCCCACTTACCTGGCCACAATTGGCGGTGAAAAGGCGATTTGAGAACCTCATAACTTGTCCTTTTGGAATATTAGGAGCAGACTAGATTTTCAAATAAAAACCTTTTGTAAAAGATTTTCAAATAAATACCACAACTTTGTATCGAAAGGATATTTTCTGTAAAACATTATGCTTTTCCAAAATAATAAATATCCCAAATCTCATGGTTTTTCTTAGAAGTAATAAAAGATGATTAAACATTATTATTCTTTTTACTAAGCATTCCCTAAGATGACAGGAAGTACTATACGAACTTTAGAAAATAAAACGAGTGGTTGTTGAAGGTCATATTAAATGAGATCAAATACTCTTTCTAAAATTCCAGTTTATGACAACATGACATATACAAAACTTGATACGGTTAGGGTTAGAATGCCATGTTGAGGACTTGGGCTATGAAACTTCAGGTCTTTATTCAGGGCTTCTTGGGCTTTTTACTTTTATGCATAATTTCTATTTTTGGCTTCTGTTTCTTCTCCAGATCTTCAGTGAAAACTTGTACGTATCTTTTGACCGTTCACTTAACATTTTTGGACCGTGCAATGTTCTTCGTCTCGGCTTGAGTAAGATCCGTCTGCTTGTTGGTCAAAAGTCTATTCTCTGTATCAACTTCTTCTTTTTCACTGTATTCGTATCCAAGCCCTGTATCCTGTAACATGTAACAAAAGTGCGTCAAGAGTATCTGTTTATTTATAAAACTGATAAGAATAGGGGAATGAAAAATGCAATATTATGGCTATGAAACTTCAGGTCTTTATTCAGGGCTTCTTGGGCTTTTTACTTTTATGCATAATTTCTATTTTTGGCTTCTGTTTCTTCTCCAGATCTTCAGTGAAAACTTGTACGTATCTTTTGACCGTTCACTTAACATTTTTGGACCGTGCAATGTTCTTCGTCTCGGCTTGAGTAAGATCCGTCTGCTTGTTGGTCAAAAGTCTATTCTCTGTATCAACTTCGTCTTTTTCACTGTATTCGTATCCAAGCCCTGTATCCTGTAACATGTAACAAAAGTGCGTCAAGAGTATCTGTTTATTTATAAAAATGATAAGAATAGGGGGATAAAAATTACGCCGTCCCCGGCAACGGCGCCATTTGATTAATGTCAAAAATATGAGTTTACCGCAATCAGAAACGGCGTCGCTTTGCAGCTAGCCGGTGAGTACTGGTCGATCCACAGAGACGGGTAAATTCCTTTTATGTGTTTTAACGAGTTGATTCAATTTGTCGTTTTGGTTGGTTTATAACAATCTATGAAAGCAAGATCTAATTAATCTAATTAAAAGTCTTGCTAGGGTTAGGCTTAGGGAAAGTTTTGGAGATTAACGTTTTTCATCACCGCTTTCAATGCCTACTTTTTTAGATCTATTAGATGTTAAGTTAATTATCAATAAAGTGGATACGAATCTTTTGGAAAGATGTTTCTTCCTCTAGATTCGTATCCTTCCTTTGTTGATAATCACCCTAACCCCCACGGAAAACGCGCGCAACCGGCCCTTTATACTACGGTTCATCGTTACCTCAATGGGTAGGATGCCGCAGGGAGCGGTTGTGCTCGTATGCGTGGAGTTCTAATTCATTAGGTTAAAGTGGCATTGAAAGGGGTGAGAGATATCATCTCTCAACCCTTTCCCTAAGGCTAACCCTAACAAGCGAGGAGACTACTCGCTCATTAGGGGATGAGAAAACATTATAATTAAAAGAACAGAAATAAAATACTTACTAGGTTGACGGCTCCCTCCAAACAAAAAGAACAGATCTGAATTTTTCTCTCAGAAATTCTGAATTTTATTGATTGAAAAGAGGCATACATTTTACAGATCTGGGAATACAATTTATAGGAAAGCAGGAGATCTAGGGTTACAGACTCTCGGAAATATGAAATTACAGATTTGACCCCTGAAAATCCTAACATATATACCGACGCAACGGCACAGGAAAAGTGCACCGACATGGGCACTGAATGGCCGCGGAACCGCGGCGCTAGGCTGGGTTTGGCCGCGGTTCCGCGGTCATGTTGAGGACTTGGGCTATGAAACTTCAGGTCTTTATTCAGGGCTTCTTGGGCTTTTTACTTTTATGCATAATTTCTATTTTTGGCTTCTGTTTCTTCTCCAGATCTTCAGTGAAAACTTGTACGTATCTTTTGACCGTTCACTTAACATTTTTGGACCGTGCAATGTTCTTCGTCTCGGCTTGAGTAAGATCCGTCTGCTTGTTGGTCAAAAGTCTATTCTCTGTATCAACTTCGTCTTTTTCACTATATTCGTATCCAAGCCCTGTATCCTGTAACATATAACAAAAGTGCGTCAAGAGTATCTGTTTATTTATAAAACTGATAAGAATAGGGGAATGAAAAATGCAATATTATGGTCTGAACAAATACCCCCAAACTTATCTTTTGCTCGTCCTCGAGCAAACTTATTATTTTATTCACTAAAATCCTAACCGCACTTTCGCAGGGAAACGCGATTGCACTGAGCACGTGCAACAAGCCGTTAAATCTCTAGGTGTCCCTAGTAGGAGGAGTGTTGTCTCCTGAGGGTTTTCAGCGGATTACACCCACAAAATCCTATCAATTCGGCCCATTAACTTTAGTTCTCAAATTAGGTTTTCTAACAAGGAATTCTATTATCTTATACTTGTAAATTATCCACCCACATTCTTCACACTTCCTTATTATTTAACTTAAGATTATATATGTTATGTAGACCTACTTAGCTTTCGGCATCTCTTAAGTCTTCCTTCTAGGGTTTCATCTCTACTTAGGAATTTTCTATCAACTCTATTAAAGATACAAATTTTATCTTTCATTCCTCTCTCTTATCTAAATTCCAATCACATATCCCTACGTGTGTGTACAGATCACCCCTACACTTGGAAATTCAATTCAAGCAATTATGCCCTTGTCCATTGTCCAAAGTACTTATTAATACGTGAATTTTTAATTGAATTTTTGCTTATACATCCTTCATGCGACCGTTAATACTTCTTGAGGTACCAACGACCGATTACACAATGTGTTTGCACTTTAAAAGCATACTTCCTAATTTTTGCAACACCCAAGGCTTTTAGCAGTGACTCCCAAACCAGTTGGTCTAAGGCACTAGGTGATGAAGCACCCTCGCTAAATATTTTTCTATCTTTACAGCCTTAAGTAATCACAAAAACCAGTGTCCATTTTTTTTCTTTTTATTTTCATTGTACTAAGGACTTTAGACAAGAGCATTTCAAGGTCTCTTCTACTATTCCAAGTTTCAAGGTGCGTGAATGTGCAAATTGTAGGGTATACATTTTCAGAATTTAGACTTAAGGTAGGAACTATTTTTCAAACTTATACTCTAATAAGAACATCAATACTCTTCCTTTGTTTCGACTTAGCCCAAGAAGTGAACCCAAAATTTGCCTATTTCTAAATAAATTACTCAGCATATACTTTCTAGCATTAAACTTTAAGGGATGTTATTTTTAGGGTTTTTAATTCATTAAGTCTAAGATCTAGTTGCTCCTAGCTAGTTAACCTATTAGTCAACACAAGTCAGATAAGACCAAAATTGAATACATTGATTTTTTATAATTTTTGAAATTTTTCAATTTTTATGGGTTTTCAAATAAGTATGCAAATATGTACAAATGAATGCGAAGGAAGAAGACGTACCGAGCATACCCCCAAACTTGAACTTGACAGTGTCCTCACTGTCATGCTAAACTAAGAGGGTCAAAATACCGGCACTTCCCTGTTTATTTATTTACAACTTTTTTTTATTGTTAAGAAAAACAAAGAATATATACAAAAAGGCCCTCCCCCAAACTTCATTTAAACTATGTTAGAATTACCGCCAAACTTTGCATAGACCAACACCAACCAGTTGAAAAATTTATCAGTAAAGAGTATGGGTTGGTAGAAGAATACGTTGTAACGATCCACAAAGAATTGGGGAAGATAGAAGTAGTGGTATGGAAGGTGTGGAGGTAAATATACAGGCGATGGTGATATATCAAAACGAGAATGTAAATGATCAGCAATCAGTGGAGTATTGGCATTCTCGTAACTTATTAAAAGAAATGGGGGTATTTCAACTTCTAAAGGAGGAGGTTGACTCACCACAATACCCCCAAGATGTTCCTGTGCGTCCTCTATTGACTTGGCATCATCCATCAATTGTGTATGATATTCAATTATGAGGGAACTTATCTCCTCGATGTCCGCCACAGTCCAACCGAAAACTTGCCGCCTATCTTGTAAGACCATTAAGATGGCGTTCTCTTGCTCGAGGGCTAGAGAGGCCGATATGATAATGGGAAAGGTTTCATTCTCACCTATGTAGGCATATCTAAGGTGAGACGGCAAGGGCGTGAGTTCGAATTTCTGAGGCGAAAGAATCATTGCGGAATCTACCTCGAACTCAAAGGACTCTAACACAGGTTCGAAATCACTGCAAACAACCGATTCGGATGGTTCGACTGACTCATCCAAAAATTCAAACGACTCATATTCGGGCTGTGAGTCGTCATCATCCAAAAAAGTGAAACATTCATAATCAACATCGGTTGTGTCAACGGTAGTAGGCTCAAGGAGGGACGCACTAGTGGCGTCAAAACTGTTTTCATCAAATAGAAATCTTTCAAGCTCGCAGTCCTCCTGCGTGATTTTGTGAATAAAGCAAACTTCTCGTGTACTAGTTTTAGGTACGGGGGGCAGACTTCCCATCTTATAAATATTGAACTCACTAGACCTCTTTCCGAAGGATAGAGTCATGGAGCCATTGCGACAATTTATTACGGCATTGGAAGTGGCCAAAAATGGTCGACCAAGAATCACCGGAATTTGGTTTCTTGGGTTAGCAACAGGTTGTGTATCCATAACGATAAAATCAACGGGGAATATGAATTCCCCGACTTTGATCAACACATCCTCTAGTTGACCCCTTGGATAGGTGATTGATCGATCAGCCATTTGGAGAGTGCAACGAGTGGGTTTCAACTCTCCAACCCCTAATTGTTCGTACACGGAGTAAGGAATCAGGTTAACACTAGACCCAAGATCTAAAAGTGCTCGATTAATTTTCTTATCCCCAATTGTAATTGAAATAGTAGGACAGCCGGGGTCCTTTCGTTTTTGGGGTAAGGTTTGATGGTGGTTAATAGCATTGCTCACTGCACTAGCCACTAGCACTTTCTTGGGTACTTGAGATGCCTTTCTCTTCGAGGTGCATAAGCCCTTTAAGATTTTCGCGTATGAAGGGACTTGTTGGATAGCATCCAAGAGAGGTATATTTATGCTAACCTGCTTAAAGATCTCCATAATCTTCTCCACTTGTGTATTTAGTTTATTAGGACTCAACCTGTTTGGGAATGGAGCGTTCTGAAAATTTGTTGAGTCAAAAGTCTGTGGAGTAGAATGTGGAGTAGGAACGGATCCCAGTGTGGATGTGTTCGTGTTGTGAGAAATGGGTCCGTTCGAGTCAGAAGAAGTAGAGCCGTGTGAAGGGTGGAGAATAGGCTCTAAAGAAAAATGTGAAGAAGGAAGTGAAGAAAATGAAGAAGGGGAAGAAGAAGAAGAAGGACCACCGGCGGGGATGTCATCACTAGTTCCCACATCATTTTGCAACACTCTTCCGGATCTCAACGTGGTCACCGCATTCACATTGTGATTGTGATATGCGTTTTGTGGGTGACCGGGATTTGGCAATGGTTGAGATGGAAGCTTTCCCTTTTCCCTTTCGCTCAACGCAGCAGTTAATTGTGCAATTTGTGCCTCAATAGATTTGATACTTTGATCATGTGAGGCATTGTTATTCATTAAAGATTGAACATAACTTTCAAATCTTGCTACGGATTCTGTAGATTGCTTGAGAAATGCTTCTAGACTCTTCTCGAGCGAGCTAACCTTATCATCATTTGGTTGAACTAAGTTGTTCGTTTGATTTGTATAAGGTTGTTGTTGGAAAGGTTGCTGGTTTTGAGTTTGTGAGGGTGCTTGTTGTTGTTGTGGAGGAGGTCTTTGAAAATTATTATTCCCTTGGAACTGTTGATTTGAGTGACTCCTCCACCCCTGATTGTATGTCGAAGAGTACGGATCATTTCTTTGTCGTTGCTGAAATGCAGCATTGACTTGATCCTGTCCTTGAATGGGTGCATTATAAGGACACTCTTCGGTTAAGTGCGACGGGTTCGAACAACAAGCACAAACAGTTCGTGTGGGTAGAGTAGGGGCAGGCGAAGACGATGAGATTTTGGTCTCAATGGCTTCTAGCTTTTTCATAAGTGAGGCCATCTCGGCCTTCATAGCAATCGACATATCTATTTGATGTATGCCTGCCCTAGATTGACCAACAGAAGAAGAAGATGTGGTCTTGGTACTCTCCCACTGAATTGTTTGCTCACTTAGATCCTCAAGAAACTGCCACGCTTCGTCGCTAGACTTGTAAAGAAAATGACCTTGACATATAGTTTCTAGCAACTGCTTCGTTGCTGCGTTCAATCCCTCGTATAATGTTTGGCAAAGTTGCCAACTTTCGATCCCATGATGAGGGCATTGAACAAGTAGGTCTTTAAATCTCTCGAAGCACTTCCAAAATGGTTCGGAAGGAAGCTGTGAAAATTGTATAATCTCGTTTCGGATTCTAGCAGTTTTATGATGAGGGTAGAACTTTTTCAGAAAAGCTCTCACAAACTCGTCCCAATTTCTAATGGAATGTGATGCGGTGCTATATAGACACTTCTCGGCTAGGTCACATAAGGTGAAAGGAATGACCCTTAGCCTTATCGCGTCATCACTTAATTGGGTTGTCTTCATCATGGCGCAAATGTTTTGGAATTTATTAATGAAAATATATGCATCTTCGGATTCCAAACCATGAAACTTAGGCAGCATATTGATGAAATGTGGTTTTATTTCAAAATTGTCCCCATTTGCCGGTGGGGGTGAAAGACATGTGGGTAAAGAAGTGCGGACGGGGTAGAAGAGATCCTGGAGCGCGACTCATGCGGGCGCTACAACAGGAGGAAGATTCGGGTTATTCGCACCTGGCGGAGGTGGAATCATTACCGTCGGTAAGGTATCGTTGGGGTTGAATCCCGACATACCTTCGAAAGAAGAATTTGACGATGGAGGTAAGGAAATGGACGGAATGTCGACAAAGGGTTCGTCGAAGGGTTCGTTGGTCGGTACCAACGAAACACGGAATAATCGGGCGTTAGTATCCCTAGTCCAAAATGACATACACTAAAGGGTAGTGCAGTCAGAAAAAAGAGAAAAACAGAATGTGGGGGTAAGAGAACGTCAGTGAGGGAAAGTGGTGTGGGGAATTTGCAGGTTTTCTTTTTGCGACAAGTTGCAAGTTTTGAAAAGTTTTATTTGTTTTTTTTTTATTTATTTATGTGGGAGTTTTGCAAAGAGGTTTTTGAAAAAGACTCGTGACATAACTGTATCAACCACACATGCACAATCAGGCCTAGATCTAGGGTCGCCTAGGTCTACTAGACAGCTCCTAACTAGGGCTAGAAATAGGACCTCGACCCGCCTCTTCACGGACAAGTACGGCCAGATAAGTGGGAAGGAACCATCACTACAGTGGGCCTAATTAATAACCACTAGCCTAGACACCGCAATGTCGGTTAGGATAAACGGCCGATGCCTACCCTAGTCCTTTTCCTATTGAGTTCGCTGTCCTTAGGTCTGAGTCTAATCTTTTTTTAATTAAAGGTGGTCGATGCAAGATGCTTTAGGTGTTTTCTGGGGTCCTGGGAAGGGTGATGAAATCCCCACCCAATCTGAGTTTGGTCAATTAGCCCCTTAGAGTCCGGTTAAATTATGCAAAACAATAAAATTTCACTTGCAATCAATTTTTAGCGCAGCGCAAAGAAACCTGCAGAAAATCTGTTATTTAGAAGGGGGAGAAAGACTCTTTACGCAAAGAATTCCTGCAGAAAACTTTTTTACTGTGGAGATATGGAGGGTGCAGAGGGGAAGAAAAGAGAACAAACAGTGCAAATCTGATGCGCTGACGTGGCAGATCGGCGGCGGTTCCGCGGTCTGGGGCCCTCTTTTGCGGCGGAAGCGCGGCGGGGAAGTGGGGTCAGGCTCTGGAAAAAATTCTGCTGTTCTGTGCTTGTAATTCTTCTCTGTTCTTATGTACCAAATTTTGATTTGCCCTCTGTAAAATTCCAGATCCTCAATTCTTCGCTGTTCCTGCAAGATTCAAAAGATACACCCTTCAAACAGATCAAATTTGATAATTTTTTTTTATATTTTTATATTTTCAGATTTTTATAATTTTTAAAATTTATATCAACCCGAAAATTCACAAAAAGAAAAATTACGCCGTCCCCGGCAACGGCGCCATTTGATTAATGTCAAAAATATGAGTTTACCGCAATCAGAAACGGCGTCGCTTTGCAGCTAGCCGGTGAGTACGGGTCGATCCACAGAGACGAGTAAATTCCTTTTATGTGTTTTAACGAGTTGATTCAATTTGTCGTTTTGGTTGGTTTATAACAATCTATGAAAGCAAGATCTAATTAATCTAATTAAAAGTCTTGCTAGGGTTAGGCTTAGG
Source organism: Agapanthus africanus (assembly GCA_030015575.1). Classification (NCBI taxonomy): domain Eukaryota; kingdom Viridiplantae; phylum Streptophyta; class Magnoliopsida; order Asparagales; family Amaryllidaceae; genus Agapanthus; species Agapanthus africanus. The sequence continues at coordinate 413,624,065 of JASDDO010000016.1, forward strand.
GGAAGTTTTGGAGATTAACGTTTTTCATCACCGCTTTCAATGCCTACTTTTTTAGATCTATTAGATGTTAAGTTAATTATCAATAAAGTGGATACGAATCTTTTGGGAAGATGTTTCTTCCTCTAGATTCGTATCCTTCCTTTGTTGATAATCACCCTAACCCCCACGGAAAACGCGCGCAACCGGCCCTTTATACTACGGTTCATCGTTACCTCAATGGGTAGGATGCCGCAGGGAGCGGTTGTGCTCGTATGCGTGGAGTTCTAATTCATTAGGTTAAAGTGGCATTGAAAGGGGTGAGAGATATCATCTCTCAACCCTTTCCCTAAGGCTAACCCTAACAAGCGAGGAGACTACTCGCTCATTAGGGGATGAGAAAACATTATAATTAAAAGAACAGAAATAAAATACTTACTAGGTTGACGGCTCCCTCCAAACAAGAAGAACAGATCTGAATTTTTCTCTCAGAAATTCTGAATTTTATTGATTGAAAAGAGGCATACATTTTACAGATCTGGGAATACAATTTATAGGAAAGCAGGAGATCTAGGGTTACAGACTCTCGGAAATATGAAATTACAGATTTGACCCCTGAAAATCCTAACATATATACCGACGCAACGGCACAGGAAAAGTGCACCGACACGGGTACTGAATGGCCGCGGAACCGCGGCGCCAGGCTGGGTTTGGCCGCGGTTCCGCGGCCATGTTGAGGACTTGGGCTATGAAACTTCAGGTCTTTATTCAGGGCTTCTTGGGCTTTTTACTTTTATGCATAATTTCTATTTTTGGCTTCTGTTTCTTCTCCAGATCTTCAGTGAAAACTTGTACGTATCTTTTGACCGTTCACTTAACATTTTTGGACCGTGCAATGTTCTTCGTCTCGGCTTGAGTAAGATCCGTCTGCTTGTTGGTCAAAAGTCTATTCTCTGTATCAACTTCTTCTTTTTCACTGTATTCGTATCCAAGCCCTGTATCCTGTAACATGTAATAAAAGTGCGTCAAGAGTATCTGTTTATTTATAAAACTGATAAGAATAGGGGAATGAAAAATGCAATATTATGGTCTAAACAAATGCGCGGACCTACGTATGGAATACTTTATGAAGATCCCTGCAGGCAGGGTGACCAGTCCAAAGTGTGGACGACTATACAAATATGAAGATCCCGATATTTCGGGTGACCAGTCCAAAGTGTGGACGACTACACAAATATGAAGATCCCGATATTTCGGGTGACCAGTCCAAAGTGTGGACGACTATACAAATATGAAGATCTCGATATTTCGGGTGACCAGTCCAAAATGTGGACGACTATACAATGTGGAAATTCCATGCCTAGAGGTATACGCACTAACTCTAATCCGTCCAAACCTTTATACTAAACCACGGGAATGGGTAGTTTGATTAGGCAAGGATAATTCGGAACTCAGATTCCCCTACTACTCAATCATGATCCCGGGAAGTGAAACGGTACATTTCACTTCCCCAGTTGTTGTTTTGTGGCCACAACGGAATAATCACGAGTATATGAACCCTTGTTTAACAAACTAATTCATACTATTACCTTCATCTACATATAACTTACAACCTCCACATGCTCATATATACCTCTACTCAAAACATCTTAAATTTATGCATTTCAAACATTTACACCCCTACTTTACGTTGCATACATCATATACACCTGTTCGTTTCTATACCTTTACTATCTTATGAGGCAATCCTACCCGAGTATAACTCGCTGACAGGCCTTCCTTTTCTTTCTCTATCTTTGGAATGTCCGTCAGATAAGAATGAGTATTACAGCGAAGATCAAAGCGTGAAGTCAACTTATAAAGATTATGCAGACAGGACGATGGAAGATTAGATAGTTTTAATTTTTGTTGTTGCCCACATGTTTAGGGCTTCTGTTTCTCCTTTAATGTAATTAAACTACTTAGTTTATTTAACTATTTCTTTTGGGATGTAATAAAGTTTGGTTAATGGAAATAAAATGCCTTTCGCTTTTATTATTTTTGTTTTGGTACACATCCTGCATATTAAATATTTATACGCTTAACGTAACTGTATTGAATAGACCACCTTCAATACAGTTAGGTTGCGGACCTTGCCACGTCTTCCTTCTCCTTCTTTTCGGAAGCAGGGCGTGACAGCCACCGAGTGATCCCGCCGACTCATCGAGATCAGGTCGAGACGACATAGCGATCTCAGCTTACCAACCGCCTCATCCTTCAGTTGTTCGGATAAGAGGTTATGCAGCCCGGCGACGCCTTCTAAATCGAATACATCAGCAGCTGGAGCAGGGGTGATCACCCGGGAAGCAAGCGGATGACATGATCCTCCACACGCCGAACCACCGCCCGCAACGTCTCCTCGGAGCTCTGCTGATCATACAAATATATGTCTTCGAAGGAAAAGATCTCGGAAATGGAGAAAGGGAATCCGTCCATTATTATGTTTCGGGGTGCAAACCTAAGTATGGGAAACACACCCTTCTCTATTTATAACCAAAAAAAGAATCCTTAAGGACCCAAATTTGCGCGCGCATGGGCGCGAATCCTGGGATCCACCTAAATTACTCCAATACCGCACCGCCACATAGCGGAACTGACGCGGCTCTTCGAAACGGTTCGCTTTCCCTATGCGTTCCTGACACATGTCGACCACGACGGTCGCTCTTCCTAATGTTCACACACCAAGGAAGGTAAGACAGAACCTCGCAAAGCCAATCTGCTTCCCTGCTCGGTCTATCCATAGCTGGTAATCTCTTACCGAACGACGCCAAGTATCAAATCCCTCATCAAGAGGCCACCGAGCATGTAACGCCTTAGATTTCGGTTAGTGTTCGTTTAGACGTTAATGCGGGTTTACTGTAAAAAGTTTACCAATTCGGGTTTCTCACATTTTAGAACATTTAATTGATAATTTATTATTATTTGTTATGAGCATGCACGCACGTGTGCATGTAAATGTGAGGTTTGTTTGTGCTAATTTTTGTATCTTAGCAACCTTGACATTTAACCCTAATTTAATCCCTTTGCTTTAATTCTTATCCTTAACCCTAATTTCTTGATCTTTTGTAAAAAGAAGGGGAGATATTTGTTAGAGCGAGGAGGTGGCTTGATGAGTAGTATGAAGGCATTAAATGAAGAGTTAATACATTATTATACTCACCTCTCACCTCACCCTACACTCACCTCCCTCTCTCATATTCTCACACACTCTCACATTTCTCTATATCTTTTCTTTTTATCTCTTCCTCTCTCATCAACTGAACACTCTCTCATTTCTTCACAAATCCATCACTAATTATTCACAAACTTCACAAAATCACATCTTTTTCCATCACTTGTCTCTTGGATGCCTAGGAGCATGCAAAGCTAGGATCTTTGAGTTCTTTTGTGTAGGTAATATTCTTTTGCTGTTGTTTAAGTGTTTTTAGTGTAACTTGGCTTATTAGTTTCAGTTTAGAAATGTTAAAGTTTAGTTTGATGCATAAAATCGTATTTTTAGTGTCGGTTTGTGACTTATACGATCTGCTGTGACCCGGAAAGTGTACGAGAAAACCAAACAATGTAGTTTTGTAGTACCTGTGACCTTAAGACCTCACTTGGAACACGGACCCTTGGAGCTCGGACCCGGCCGACGACGTATGAAGGGGATTCCGGCGAGATCGGCCGTGGGTAAGAGTTAGGGTGTGGGTTTTTCTGGGTAGGTGTCTGCTGTGGTTTTGGTGTTTTTGGTCTTCTTTGTTTGTTTAGTTTTCTCTGTATGCAAAATCTGGGATCACTTAGGTAGATTGTAGTGTTTTGAGTCCGCGCGATATGTTATACGACACAGATCGTGCACTTGGTGTGGTTTTGCTCTTGGGTTAGTTTCGTCGTGTCGCTATGTACGTTAGCCACAATACGAACACTTGAGAGTATGCTTTGTGTTGTTGAGTCGGTCTAATGTAGTTTGTACGTGTTTTAGGGTTATTATTAATATACACTTGCTTTATTGTCTTAATGTTGCAGGTTTGCAAGCGGGGACTACGGACACTGCTACAAAGGGAAAACAGAGGGTTGGCTTCACTTAGCCAGGAGTGTTGGTGAGTAGATTTAACATCTACAGGGGAATCGCCTGCATGGCGTTATGCGTCTGGGCTAGAGATGTTAATTTTGTCGCATATTCTATGTCATATTTAGAATTGCACAATCACCCTACTACTTAGTTATTGTTGTGCTTAGACTAGTATCCTTAGGACACTGCACTTATTATTGACGGCTTATGTTGCACGAGCACTGATTGTATGCCACACACACCATCAATAACTTCCATGTCACAAAACCCACTTATAGATATGATATTGCTTTGTTAGGGACATTGTGACATTGATTCATATTTCTTATCGCATATGACATATAGCATACCTGTATATCTACATGCTTACACGTATGCCTTCTTATTTTTACGTTCTAGATACCTGTATACCTATAGGGTATCGTACCATTAGCGATAGGTACGTACACACCTAAGGACATAGCTACAGGTATACCTTGCACACATACTTCATTTATACCCAGGGGATATACTACATCATTACTTATAGGTCGATACATATATCTTGCTATACCTTTATGTTGCACATATATCTGGTTATAGCTACATGTTTACGTTTACTTGATGTTATTTTAGAACTGGAGAAATTATGAACCGCATGATATTTATATTAACTTGTTGCAGTTAATTAGCGGCTTTTCCTTTATACGCTTACATTACAGTTCTATGTTGCGTATACTTTATTCATGGATTTTCGCATTGAGATATGGATTTTCATGATATTTTCTGGATTTGGGGACCGTGGGAGTTCATGAAATTATGCATTATTTGAAAAACCCGGTTTCCCTTGATATGATATTTCAGCAGCCACCATGAGATTTATCGGTTCGGATATATATATACCCCACGCGAGGAACGGAGGGGTTCGTGTGTGGGTACATGGTGGGGCCCGGAGGTACCCCGAGGCAAGAATGAGCTCGTGGTGCTAGACGATGAGTTGCAGGGGAACCATACTTTCCGGTGACATTACCAATGACTCAGCGGTTATCATGGGGATACTGACGGGAGTCATGTACGTATAGATACGTCGAGAGGCGAGGGTCAGAGCTAGGCACTCGTGCTTTCGGGATAGCGTATGATACGTACCTATCAGGGTGCCAGTCGTGGTGACAGCACCTGATAGACCTGCATTTCTGTGTCGATGCTTGACACATTGGTTTCATGATATTTCTTTTTACTCCTTTGTATATATAACAGGGGATTAGGCCGCTGTTATATATGCCCTTACACCAATATTAGTGGAATGAGACGCTAATATATGTGTATTGATATCAATTTATATACATCATCATATTTATTCATGCAATTACTTTTAGGGTGTTAGAATTTTACTTGATATTGGATTTGGGATATAGGTGATTTATTTGAGATTTGATACTGGATATATATGAGACTGCTGATTTGTACATTCAGAATATATGAGATTTATTCGATATTGTACATTCATGATTTGTGAGATTTATATGATATGAGAGCCAAATTGGGGGCTGATTGGAGGATTTGGGATTTGGATTTGTCTTGATGGATTGTGATCCTACCACGATGTCAGGATTCCGTGGAAATGACATATTTCATTCCATACTTCACATTTATAGTTTATGCACTGCTCCATGTATTAGTAGTACCTGATAGAGTACCTTTAATGACTGTTGCATTTACATACTTATTTATATGCATTGCTTCATGTGTAGTTGTACCTGTTAGAGTACCTTTCATGATTGTTGCATATATACATTTCATATCATTATTGCATGGTTGTTGCATACAGATTATCATATTATTGCTTCATGTATTAGTTGTACCTACTAGTGTACCTTCCATGATTATTGCATTCATATGACCTTTTATTTCTATTCATTGCATATGTTAGATTCGCGTTGTACGTGCATACTTGCGATTACCTGCATATGTTATTTACTATTCATGAGTTGGCAACTCACCCCCGTTATGCCACAGTTGTTTTGTAGGGTGCTTCCCCAGAGTAGTCGAGGCAGGCTATTCATCTATCATCTTTTGCTACGGATACCGCATCGGCTCACAGTGTGTTGTTTTGCTTAGGTGGGTTTTGTGGTTATTCGTGTTGTATTGTATATTTGTTGTATCCTTATACTCTTCATCTACTATCTTCATGTTTGACTTAGAGACTTATGTGAGGACAATGTTGTATGTTCTTTTGTGACTTGTTGTCTTTTATACAGTTTCCTTTCTATCGTCTTTTATTTCTTCGCTACAGCGTCGTATATTTGTTGTGGTGGTTGTTTTCCGCCTTTGGGCATGTTTTTGCTCCCGTTTGGGGATGCTTTACTTTTATTTATGTTGTACCCATTTTTGGGGCCAGTTTTTACAAAGGAGGTGCAGCCAAAATTTTAAAGAAAGAAAGTTTGACTTTTAAAGAATTTGGGTTGTGATTTCAAAGACTTTTAAATAATGTTTCTTATCTTTCTTGTCTTTTAATTGTTTAGATTGCTGGGTTTTGGCTTTCTTTTACTACGTTACGCCTGTAGACGTTGCGTAGTATTAGGGCCGTCACGTGCCAATTTCGGGTCGTGACAAAGTTGGTATCAGAGCGCTAAGTTTTACCTTTAGGAGAGTAGGATGACCTTGGTATGATGGAGTAGGTAGCTTAATGCAGAGTAACGTAGTGTGCGTATGTCTGCAGCATACTCATGATGTGGTACTCCGCCTAAAGTGACTTAAGTACATTGCTTGAAATTCCTTCCTTGATGATTCATATCTTTGTGATTCGATTTCCGTGTTCTTATCGAATCTTATTTCCATTTATAGCCTTGCCGCCGATGACTATAGGGACTCAGAGTGATGCAACGAGGGCCGAGGTCAGGATTAACTCGGGTAGGGTGAGGACTGACCAAGTTAGCACGCTCGTTGCACAAGTGCAGATGGATCCGCCTTCGACAGCTAGTATCGCTAGACTTGTGGCAGAGATGCAGGACATGCGCCAGACTATGAGTTCATTGGTTGAGGTTGTTCGAGTACAGCGACAGGAGGTTGTCACCCCTGTTAACCAGTCATTCCTTGCGATCAGCATGCAGCAGTCCGTCACCTATATAGCACCAGTGGATGCAGTCCCAGTTGGCGAGACACGTATTCCAGAGACTTTGAGAGTTCCAGGACAGTGGAGGGCCAATACCGGTGTGCCAGTCCAGGGACAGAGGCTTAGTCGTCGAGACAGATTTCGTGACCGTCGTGGGAGTAGCAGAGGCTTGGGACAAGGTCAGTCATTCAGCTCTCATCCCCAGGAGGGCCAGCAGCCGTCGTATGGATGTTTTCGATGCGGGAGCCTTCATCACTTCATCAGGGACTGTTCCTTAGCACCGCGTCAGACCCGTGTTCAGAGAGGTCGTGGACGCGGAAGGTTCGCACAGAGGGGTCAGTCTAGCGAAGGAGGAGTTCAGCCAGTTGGGGGTAGGGGCAGACACGAGGGTTTGCTTCTACTCATCGAGACGCGCGGGCGTCCAATGCAGAATTTTCAGGTATCCTTAATTCACATATTCTTTTGATTGTTGGTTTTTCACACTTGTGCTGTGGTTGGGACGAGAGTCGTGTTAGGTAAATCAGCCGTTTGTTGTGTTAATTTCTGTCAGCGATTCTTTTGTTGCGCAACACGTATTTCAGTCGTGTGCCAATCGGTTAGGAGATTCATCCGTCAATTGATCCTTCTATAGATGTTGAATTTGACGTTCTCCTGGGCACGGACTGGTTAGCTACGTGATAGGCGTCTGTGGACTACTGTGAGAAAACAGTGAGGTGTTGTTTTTCCCGGCGAGTCAGTTCTTTGTGCAGGTGGACAGTGGTACTGCCTCTCACAGGTTGAATTCAGCATTTTTCGCTAGTCGACTTTGAGGAGAGGATGTCGTGGATTCTTGGCGTCATTCGAGATACCGGAGCCACAGTGGATTTGTTGGACCGGGTTCCTTCGTGCAAGAGTTTTCCGACGTTGTTCTAGATGAGCCGGCGAAGCTTAGGGAGCTTAAGAATTAGCTACAGAGTTGTTTGTTGGGGGGCTAGTGCGTCTGAGTGTTTCATATTGAGGAGATCCTATTTCTGTTCGTCAAGGAGAAAGACGGCAGTTTGAGGTTGTGTATTGATTGATCGTCAATTGAACTGGATTACGTGGCGGTTAGGTATCATTTACCTCGCATTGACGATTTCTTCGATCAGCTCCAGAGTGTGAGACATTTTCTAAGTTTGTTTGGGGATTAGGTCATCATCGCTATGGGTTCGGAGTGATGGCATTCCGAAGTCTACTTTTGTGCGTGCTACAGGCTTTGTGTGTTTTGGTGGTGTCATTGGACTCACCATTGCCCTAGCTGCATTCGTAGATATGATGAACCGGATTTCTTCAGGCCGTTTCTCGACCGGTTTATTATTGTGTCATTGACGACATTCTGGTCTATTCTAATGTGTCGTGAAGGACAGGAGTAGCACTTGAGGATTTGTTCTGCAGACATTGGGAGAGTGCCAGTTGTTTGCTAGATTCTCAGAGTGTTCCTTCAGGCTTGTTTGTGTTGACTCCTAGGTCTTGTAGTTATGGGAGACAGTTTCGTATGGTTCCGAGGGAGATCGAGACCGTACAGCTTTGTCCCAGACTGGTGTACAGACGGAGGTCCGTTGATTTTGGGCTTAGCAGGTTTTTACTGCCGTTGCATGCAAGATTGCTAGTGTAGTGCTGCACCGTTGACTAGACTGACCTGAAAGGAGGTTCTTTTTTTTGGACTGAGGCATGTGTGCGGAGTTTTCCAGCAGTTGGAGATTCGGTTGACAACTGCACCAGTTCTTTCTTGCTTTCTGGTTCGGGCGACTTTGTTGTTTAACCGTGATGTTTCGCGAGTGGGGCTCGACTGTGTACTGAGGTGACACTATAGAGTTATCGCTTTTGCTTCCCGACAGTTGGAGGAAGTACGAGCAGGATATCCCACTCATGATCTGGAGATGGTCGCGGTGGTTTTGCGTTGGAGATTTGGAGACACTACTTGTTCGGAGAGTCGTGCCAGATTTTCATGGACCACCAGAGCGTAATGTACATCTTCCTGCAGCGGGTTTTAGTTGTTGAAATAGTCTTCTGCAGATTTACAGTTCTTGTTCGATCATTGGGTACAGCTTATGTTCGCCTCTACTGAGGGGGCAGCTTGCTCATGTCCGCGCCCGACCACTTTTCCTTAATCGCTTTCGCGAAGCACAGCCCGCTGATGCTCGTTCGTCTGAGATACTTGAGCATATTCGGCTGGGTAATGATTCAGAGTTGTTGATTTGTGACCAAGATGTGCTACTGTTTCCCCCAATCAGAGCAAAGCTCTGCTGGAAATTCAAAATTCAAAATTTTGATGCAACGCTTCAAATCCCGGGCGCAACGCGCCACGTGTCAAAAGCTGATACGGCAGCGCAGCGCCCAAGGCAGTGCGCCCAATCAGAGCAAAGCTCTATTTTAATTAAAATTAAAGGAAGCAACGCTTCAGTTGCGTAAGCACTGCGCTGCGCGACACGTGTCAGCGCATATGCGCTAGCGCAGTTGCGCTGCGCTATGCACTGCGCGACACGTGTCAGAGCAGATGCGCTTGCGCAGTTGCGCTGCGCTGTGTGCTGCACGACACGTGTCACGCGCTGGGGCATCTGCGCCAAACAGAATTAAAATTCTAAAGAAATCTTTTCTGTTCTTGTTAAAACAAGAAGATTTTCTTCTGTAAAAACAGAAGCCCTTGGATCAAAGATCCAACGGTGGGGAAAATTCCCCGAATCACTCAGAGAAAGATCTTTTTAACAAATTTAACTAATTTATGGGCACTATAAAAAGGACCCCAAGCCTCAATTCAAAGGCATCAACATTTTCTAAAAAAAAAAAAGAGAAAGAGAACTCTAAAGAACTCCTCAAGAACAAAAAAGGTAAAGACCTTTAGAAAAAGAGAAAGTTCTCTTATGAACAGATCATAGATCTTTAATAAAAAAACAAAATAAAAATAGTGTTTTGCACTTCTTATGAACCACTGGTTCTTTAAAACAGGAAAAAACAAAATAAAATAAAAAATAGTGCTTTGCACTTTTATGAACCTTTGGTTCTCGAAATAAAAAGAATAACTTGTTTTTCTTTGATCTAAATTAGATCAAGAAAAGGAATAAGTGCTTTGCACTTCTTTTATGAACCATTGGTTCTTGAATCTAAAAGATTCTTAAATCATAGTGCCTTGCACTTGCAAAACTGCACTGTTGCGCTCTTGGGTTGGCGCAAGCCACCAGAGAGCGCCGCGTGTCAACATCTGAACCAATTGCGCTATGCGCTTTTGAAACAGAGCCTTGCTATCTAAAACTGGCGCAATTCACCACAGCGCGCCACGTGTCAGCAGCGCAAGCGCAGCGCACTAGAACAGTGCTGTTGCGCTTGCGCTCGCCAGAGCATGGCACGTGTCATCGCCATATGAGCTTGCACTCATTACTTGGCGCAAAGCGCCAGACAAATGCACTGCATTGCTTACAAAAGGGCCAAGCCCAAATCAAAAAGGCCTAACAGGCCTAATAAAATGCAATGCATTATTTTAAAAAGGGCAGAGCCCAAACCAAAACAGATGCTCTGCATCATAAATAAAGGGATAAAGCCCAAATCAAAAAGGCCTAGCAGGCCAGAATAAAATGCAGTGCATTATTAAATATGGGCAAAGCCCTAGCACAGGCCTAATAGGCCAAAGATCAAGAAAAATGTTGAATATGCTCAACGGGACTTAGCCCAATCATGGCCGTAAGTCCCCAAACTAAATTGACTGAGCAAGAATGCTCTCCTAAATCAATTTACGACCGGTTCAAGGGTACATCTCTGAACTCCTCTGACACATGTCGTTGTAATCCTTCAACGACGTCAGAGAGGTGACGGGTCCCGATAACCGCATATCAACATGGACTGCGGGGTCCTTAAACTCGTGGACCGAAACGTCCTTAAACTAATGTTGGACCGAAATATCCTTAAACTAATAGTGGACCGAAATGTTCTTAAACTAATGTTGGACCGAAATGTCCTTAAACTAATGATGGACCACCACGTCCCTAAACTGGCGATGGACCACCATGTCCCTAAACTGGAACATGGACCACCACGTCCCTAAACTGGAACAATAGAGCCTCCAAACGCTCTTTTACCGGATCTAAACGATCCCGTTTAAGTTGATCTTAGCCCCAAACACGGCTAACGTATCCTTAAACATTCAAATGGACTATAAAACTCCAAATCAACTCTGGTTCAAGGGTACATCTCTGAACTCCTCTGACACCTATCGTTGTAATCCTTCAACGATATCAGAGAGGTGACGAGTCCCGACGGCCATATATTAAGTGGATCACCACGTTAAGTCGATCTTAGTCTAAAATAGGACTAACGTATCCTTAACGGACGTTTAAGTTGATCTTAGCCTCAATACGGCTAACGTATCCTTAAACTAAAAATACCAAACCCAAATCTAAGTAAATACGGATTTGGACTAATCCACGTCCTACGGGCGACGGCATTACTCGGTCTCCGTATACAATCCACGGGCAACCACAAACAAAACAAACACACACGACACGAAGTGAAATTCTGGAGAAGGAGAAAGTTGTTACTGCGACGCGGTAGCGTAATTAACTGCAGGGGCTTGCGCCTGCAGGGAAGAGCGTCCCCACAATCAAAAACCCCTCAAGCGAGGGGGAATCTGATGAAGTCTGCTACATCGGCCGCATCCGTCTAAACCTCCGATATACGGTGCCATAAATCAACTTGGCATCTTCGGAGAGGTGGACGGATAAAACCAAATAGCATCTGCCCCGAATCTCAGTGCCAGGACATCGCAGTCCTGTGCACCGCCATTCGGAGGGGAACAGATTCTGGCACGCCCGGTGGGACTTCTTCCTCTTTCCACTCCACACTTCGTGTGTCGTCCTCGCGAACCAATCGCGGTTTGTTAAATGGTTGCCTTCGGATTTCAAGTTACTAAGATTTGGTCTTTTGCATGGTGCAGAACTCAAGATTCAATGGCCTTTAATTGCACCAACTGCTCGAAGTACCACTGCAACGGACGCTCCACCTCACTGGGAGGTGTAGCATATGGGACCCAAGCGGCTTCTTTCCTCGCTCTGCCGGTAGACCAGGTGACCCAAGCCACCACTGGCCTGTTCTTCGGGACCATGATCCCACTTACAAGCTTCTCTGCGCCAATACCTGCACCAGAAGTGAACAAGAAGTCGGTCTTCGACCGGCTCACTGCTACGACGACCCCTGTCAGCGGGTCGCCCACTGCCAAACCAACAGCCTCTGTTTTCACCAGGCTAAATCAGAACTCTAAACTGGTTGTCCCAAGGAAAGCAATAACTGCTGCTCCAGAAGTCGTCAAGGCGGCTTCCCCTGTCAAAGAATCGGTCTTTTCAAGAATGACGATTCCTGCTCCTGCCGTTGCTCGAGGAACCATCTTCGATAGGTTGAACATCACCCCTCAAAAGACAACTTCAGTCTTTAAGAGGTTAACACCAGCAGCGCCTCATTCAGACAGGGGGCAAAAAGAAGCTATCTCAATCTCCGAGCCAGTCCCAACGGCTCTTCGTGCTCGACGTCGCCATTGGCAACAAGTGAGAAAGGCAGGGGGCAACTCCCCCTCAGGGCTAACTCCACCGGCTCCAGTGGTAGAAGTCAACGCTGCTGTTCCAACTGGGAACAGCTTTGAACTGCTGAGGAGGGTACGTAAGAACTCTCCAACCGCTACACTGAAAAGATCTCCTCCGCCTGCGGAGAGAGTTCTGGAAACAAAACAAGAACAGCCCCCTCAACGGCTGTCCTCAAGAATTTATAAAGTTTGGCGGAGGGTTCAAGACTCTGTGATCAACCCAGATCACTCTCGTCAACGAAAGAAGACGAAGGTGCAAAAAGGAAAAGACCGTTCTATTGAACAGCAAGGGACAAGAATCGCTAAGGTGCCCACTGCAACGGCCCCTTCAACTTCAACGGCCCACAAAAGAAGAAGGCCGGAGAAAACCCCCGCTTCGGCGACAGATATCAGAGGTGATGAACCCAAACGCCCTAAGTCAGGGGGCATGATAGTTCATACCGTCTACGTGGCATCTGGTAAAGAAGATAGCCGCATATCTACGGGTCATCGACCGCTCACCCGATCAGTGACCAAGGCACAGGAGCAACAACAAAAGCTCCAAGAAATGATGAATGCTATGGCTGCACTTATCGGACCAAAAGAAAGCCCTGAAACGTCCTCGGACGAACGTCAGGAGGAAGAAACCGACGCTGAATTCCTTCGTCGGATATTGGAGAAGAAGGACAAAGAGGCTGCTGAACAAGCAGCCAACATACAGCGTATGGGCATCCTCTTCCAAGACATGATAGGGATGATGATACAACAAGATCCTCCGGCTGAAGAGCCCCCGATCGTCCTTGGAGATGATAGGGGAGAAACATCAAATCCTCCACTAGCTCTGTCGATGGCTAAGGAGGATACAATCTCCAAAGCTGATTTGGATGAGTACATCGCCCAGCAAATACGGGTTCATCATGCGACCGAAGCGGTCGGTCATGTCGTACAAACGGGACGGCCATATCCAAGTTGGTACGATCAAATCAAGTACCCACCCGATTACACAATTCCCAAGTTCCATGTCTACAAAGGGACGGGCAATCCTCATCAACATGTTGCCCAGTTCAGGGCACTCTGCGGAAACACCGGCGGTGATGACAAGCTGTTGCTTCGCCAGTTTGTTGGAAGCTTATCAGATACGGCGTTCGAATGGTACTCTGAGCTCCCGAACGACTCTATTAAAACCTTCGCGGAGATGGAGCTGCTGTTTACTCAGCGTTTTGCAAGCGCCAGTGAACGTACCCCGATGACGACACTGATTAACGCCAGGATAAAACCCGGCGAGACGTGGGTTCAGTACGCTATACGATGGCGGAACTTATGGTCAAAGTGTGAGCAGCGCATTGAAGAAGCTCCCGCGGTGGGTATGTTTGTGGGAACCCTTGATCCGTAAGCAACCATCTCACAATTTATGATGTTTTTCAAGCCAACTACCTTCCAGGCCTTGATTGACAAACTAGCGCAAATGGATCAAATGGGCCATAAACCCCCTCTTCTAAGGCCGGACTCCCGAAATGACAAAGGGAAGGGAAAAGCGATCGTCATCGCTAATGCTCAACAACAACCGAGCGACTCGAAGCCGGTTGCTCGTCAAAATAATATGCGCCCGTATGTACCCCTTGAGGATAGGATGGGACGTCCTTATTCCTTTCCCCGCGATAAAACGAGGAGGTTATTCAAGCTGGCGTTGCGCAACAGACTCATAAATCTGCCGGATCCAAAACGTCCGTTGCAACCAAGTGACGTCAACGAGCCCAACTACTGTCCTTATCATCGAGTACTAGGCCATCCGATCGAAGATTGCTACGTTTTCAAGAATTGGCTTGAAAACCAGTACCGACAGGGCAAGTTCGCGTTATCTGATAAATGGAAGGTGAATCCCCCGCAGCCCCACACCTCTAAGGGGACGAATACGCCGGGGGTGACATGTTCCGTCATTGAAGAAGCTCCTTGGAAGGTTGTATTATCAGCCAAGACAAAGAGGATGCTAAACGATCTTCAGACATGTCCAGCGATCAAGTGGAAGAACCCGTTGGAACTGCAGGTCATTGAAGGGATGTTGAAGCCACGTCCAACTCCAAAGACCGATGGTGGTGGTTCAAGCACTTGCAGCCAGCCGTCAAAATCTTCGAAAAAGAAGAAGAAGAAATCTAAGAAGCCCGTGAAGTCTGGCGACAAGCGCACGGACTTACAAAAGCAAATTGACGCGCTGGATGAATACAACCAAAAGGCACGGACTCCCATTACGCTCCAAGAGTTCCTTAATCACGTCTTTCAAGAAGAAGATGAGGGAGAAAGTTCATCGGATGAATCCGAGGAATATGTGGCGAGCTGTCATATGATTTCCAATTCGATCACGAACGATGAGGAGACTCCTTGCACCGAAAAGCTGGGGGCAGATCCTGAACCAAAAGTTCTGGGGCCATCAGATGAAGTAATTGACGCATTCCTTAATGAAGCTCGGTTGAAAAGTAAAGCTGATCGGGAGCGCTAGGCGGCTATATTTGAAAGGGCCAAGCGCCAGCGACTTGATGAAGGAGCTGAGACGATCCCGTTGGAGCTAAACACCTCCGCTACCGACAAAAGCCAATTCATGATGAGGAAAAAGTTTGCTAAGGCCATATCAATGGGCATGAAGCAACCATCCTCTGAAGGAAACATCACTGGTGAAATGGAAATGCACCCCTCCTATTGCTTATATCATCAAAAGATTTCGCACCCCACTCAAGAGTGCAAAGCTTTCGATAGATGGTGGCAAGGATATGTTGCTCATCGACAACGCTTTAAGCGGGAAAAGCGTAAAACTCGTCGAGAGCAAAGAAATACGACCGAAGGGCTTAAAAGAACTGCTGGCGATTGTTGCATGGTTAACACCGGTAGATCACAAGTGCCTACATTCGGGAGTGATTTTGATGAAGAGCTAGAACTTGCCCCTCTCTTTAAAGAGTCCGCTTCGAGAAAAGAAGAAGAACCGAAGGTTTGCGAAAATATCCGGCTACGTAATCGCACGCTGCCCGAAAAGAACCTCGGACCCTCGAACAAAAAAGATAAAGGGAAAGAAAAGGCCTCTGAAGATATCGTCTTAGATGACCAAGTGGTGGAAGAGCTAGCTGCCAAAGACCCGCCAAAGAAGAATAAGGTAGATTACAACGTCTTAGCACATCTGAGGAAGCTGCCCTCACAGCTCAGCATTCTTGACGCCCTTTTGCTATCAAAAGAGGCGAGAGATTCGTTGATTAAGGCGCTCCAAGACCCAGAACAATTCCAAGCATGCTTGGCCGAGGAAAAGATGAAGGATGAATTGGAGAAAGTGCACACGGCCGATATTACTTTTGGCGATGAAGACCTTCTACTTGGGATGTGCGAACACAATCGCCCTCTCTATATCTCGGGATACTGCCATGATATAAAGATAGGCAAAATCCTGATCGATAACGGGTCGTCTGTTAACCTACTCAACGTGCGGGTGTTGAAGGAAATCTGCATGAGCGTCCAGCACCTTGCTCGGGATAAGATCACCATCTCCGGGTTCGACTCCCAATCGTTAAAGACTCTTGGATCTGTGATACTGACGCTACGCTTCGGGCTACTCGTCACGGACATTAAGTTCCACGTCATAGACGCCAAGACATACTACAACACTTTGCTCGGCCGACCATGGTTACACGAGTACAACATCATCCCTTCTACACAACATCAGTGTATGAAGTATTTTAAGGATGGTTTCGAGTATACCGTGACGGGAGAACTGAACCCGTTCTCTGTGAACGAGGTCCGCAAATATGAAGACGCCAAATACTTCTTACCGGATTTCAAAGACACAGAGAAGTGTCACAAGCCGGAGAATAAAACTAACGCTACCATCCCTGTCTTCGGCAGTGATACTGAGGAGGAAGAGGAGATAGTTTATTCGGGTCCGCCCCAACACAACAAGCCGGGACCATCGGCTCCTATATTGATCTTTGGCAGCGACTCGGAAGATGAAGTCCATGCTGTATTCTCTGCTCGACCTTCAATACAAATGTCCGCTGACGAAGAGCAAAGTCAACAAGTCGCCATAGTGCCGCTTAAACACCATAAAGAACTGGATGCACTTAATAGCTACAGTGTAGAAGAGTTGCGGACATTTTATATCCCTCCCAGGCGAGAGAGCGAGAAAGCAATTCTGTTTTACCACTCTGAAGAAACCAAGGTAGAAAAAGAAATCTGGCATGGCGCGGATTCTATGCTCGACAGGCTTCAGCCTATCCGTCTCCCCATATATTATACGGAAGGTTTGAAAAAGCTGCTGAAACGCCAAGGGATACCCTTCAAACAGACCGTTAGAAAGGCCAAATTCTATGACGGGGTCTGGAACGTCCCCGGGACTCAACGCAAACTGCCTAACGGGAGAATGGAAACAAAAGGACTTGGATACATCCGGTCAAAGAAACGAGAGTTACTACCCGGCTGCTACGTCGTGTATGACCTTGATGAAGAAGCGGATGCTCAATGGGAGGACGCTAATCCTAAGCCAGTGAAAGTTCCATATGCAAAGGAGCCCAGTCCGTCGTTCGAGGAACAAATGGACAAACTTATAAAGAAAGCTGGTCAAAAAGTCCGAGATGATCACAACCGCGAGACGACCATCTACTAGAAAGCCAAGACGCAACGCCTTCTCCAACAGGCCGTAAAGGATGAAAATGCCGCTCCTTGTCAACCTGTTATAAAGAAGGCTCGGCGCAAAAGCAGAAATAAGTCGAAAGGCCAAAAAGGCGCTCAACAACAACAAAGCAGGGCTAAAAAGCCACGCAAACGGGAGTTGAGCGTTATTGATCTATCCCTCATGAAGAAAATAGGTCGAGCGTACTCGTTTCTTCGGGACAAGACGAAGAAGATACTTGATCTTGCTCTAAAACATCAAATGCTTACATTGCCGGAGTCTAAACATCCCGAACGAGTAGGCGAAGTCTCACACCCGGACTATTGCTCTTACCATCGAGTAATAGGGCATCCTCTTGAAGATTGCTTCACCTTCAAGAATTGGGTCGAAGATCAGTATCAGTTTGGCAAATTCACTCTGTCTGACAACTGGAGGGTAGCGCCGCCACAGAAGCACGAGCCCAAGGCCACGAAAGAAGAACCGGTTCCACATTGGGATTGGAAGCGAATTCGCACCTGTCACATGATTACAATATTAAAAGAAGAGCCCGAGGACATAGATGAGCTCCCTTGGTGCTTCGAAAACAGCAGCGACGAGATAATCTCAGAATTCCCACCAGCGCCAAAAGAGCTGGAAGATGGAATCCATACCACTGCAGATAACCTCAAGAAGATTGAGTTGGGGACGGCAAACGATCCACGACCGACATTCATCAGCGAGTTACTATCTGAAGAAAGGGTAGCTGCGTTAAAGGATGTGCTTCTGCAGCATAGAGATTGCTTCGCGTGGAACTATTCCGAAATGCCGGGACTAGATCCAGAAATTGCTGTACACAAATTGGCGATATCCCCGGACATCAAGCCAGTCAAACAGGCGCCGAGGAGAATGCGGCTCGAGCTCGAGATGAGTATCAATGCCGAGGTCAAGAAGCTGATCGACTCTGGCTTTATCCAGGAGGTTCAATATCTTGAATGGATCGCTAACATCGTCCCGGTGATGAAGAAAAATGGGACGGTGCGCATATGTGTGGACTTTCGGGATCTCAATAAAGCTTGCCCGAAGGATGATTTCCCAGTGCCAGTCACTGAACTGATGATAGATAATACATCCACTCATGAGGTTTTCTCCTTCATGGATGGCTCATCAGGGTATAATCAGATAAAGATGCATCCCGAAGACCAGAAGCACACCGCCTTCAGGACCCCTCTAGGTATATTCTGTTATAAAGTGATGTCCTTCGGTTTAAAGAATGCCGGTGCCACTTATCAAATGGCCATGACAAAGATCTTCGATGACCTTATACACGAAATCGTCGAATGCTATATCGACGATCTCGTGGTTAAAAGCAAATCATACGAGGAACATCTCGAGCATTTGAAGACCGTATTTCAACGCCTTCGGCAATACAACTTGAAGATGAACCCGCTCAAGTGTGCATTCGGAGTTTCCTCAGGAAAATTCATGGGATTCATTGTTCGACACCGAGGTATTGAAATAGATCCATCAAAGATCAAAGCAATCATGGAAATGCCTCCGCCGAGAACTCTCAAACAGTTGCGATCTCTCCAAGGGAAGCTCGCATACATACGGCGATTTATAGCCAACCTTTCAGGCAAATGCCGTCCCTATAGCCACCTGATGAAGAAGGGAACCCATTTGTCTGGGATCACAAATGCTAAGGCGCACTGGACGAGATCAAGCAGTACCTGCAGAACCGTCCAGTATTGGCTGCTCCAGTTAAGGGAAAGCCTCTCATTCTTTACACGACCGCCCTCGAAGGTTCCTTAGGCGCATTATGGGCATAAGAGAACGATCAAGGGAAGGAAAGAGCACTCTATTACTTAAGTCGAGTTCTGCTGGGAGCAAAAAGCAATTACTCTCCCATTGAGAAGCACTGCCTGGCGCTAATCTTTGCGAACAAAGCTCAGACATTACGCATTAGCACATGAAGTCCGTCTCATTTCGAAGGTGGACCCTCTCAAATATCTAATGTCAAGGGCTATATTGACAGGTCGACTCGCTAAATGGGCTCTGCTCTTGATGGAGTTCTCGATAACGTATCAACCTCTCAAGGCAGTGAAAGGCCAGGCCATCGCCGATTTCCTCACTGAGCATCCGATATCGGCTGATTCTCCTCTGAATTGCGCTTTGCCAGACGAACATGCGTTTGACGCGATCGACTGTGGTGATACCCAATGGGAACTTTATTTCGATAGAGTATCTTCCATGAAAAAGCGCAAACAAAGTACCCCTATAATCAAATCGGGGATAGGCCTCATCTTCGTGACTCCATAAGGAGGGATAATGCGCTTCGCTTTCTTCTTAACAGAGCCGAGGACAAACAATGAAGCCGAATACGAAGCTCTGATAGCAGGCCTCGAGATCGCCATCGACATGGGAATTGAAAATCTCCTTATATACGGGGATTCTCAACTGGTCGTTAGTTAAGTAAACGGCGACTACCAAACGTGCAAGCCGGAGTTGGTAAAGTACGGCGAAAAGGTGCAACAACTGTTGACCCAAATTCCTTCCTACACTTTGGAAAACATACCGCGCGCGGAAAACAGCAAAGCAGACGCATTGGCCAAACTTGCTAAAGAACTGGCTGACGAGAATCTCGATGACGTTAGAATCATGGTACAAAGCCGTCAAGTGCTTGCCCCAGAAGAAATATCTCCGGAATCATCCGAAGAGAAGGAAGCGACTGAACAGACGACCCTACAAATAAAAGAACGAAGAAAGGCTGAGGATTGGAGGGAAGTCTTTATAGACTACTTTAAGTCCCACCGAATGCCCGGAGATGCGTCCACAAGACATCAGCTCATGAAACGAGCTCTGTCTTTTGCCTTCGTCAACGATACTCTGTACAAGAGGTCATTCGATTCTCTGTGGCTGAGATGCCTAGGACCTGACGAAGCAGAAAGAGTCGTTCAGGAAGTTCACGACGGACTCTGCGGTTCTCACCAAGCGGGCCCAAAGATGAAGTTGAAGATCAAACGGATGGGCTACTACTGGCCCACAATGATCCAGGACTGCCTCGAATATGCGAAGCAATGCCACTCATGCCAAATTCATGGGGACTTCATCCATTAGCATCCAAATCCGCTACACCCGACAGTGGCTAGCTGGCCATTCGAAATGTGGGGAACTGATATAGTCGGCCCCATTGAACCAGTATCGTCTAGGGGACATCGTTTCATCCTGGCAACGACTGACTGCTTCTCTAAATAGGCAGAGGTAGTACCGCTGAGGGAAGTAAAGACGGAGAATATCCTCCACTTCTTCAAGACGCACGTCATATATCGGTTTGGAACGCCAAGACGGATCATCTCCGATAACGGGCCAGCCTACAGAAGCCATAAGATCAGTCGCTTCGCGCAACAGTACAATATAGACTGGAGATATTCCTCAGTTTATAATCCACGAGCTAATGGTCTAGCCGAGGCCTTCAACAAGACTTTGACAAAGATCATAAAGAAAACGGTATCCCGAAATAAGAAGGACTGGCACGAAAGACTGCAAGAAGCTCTTTGGGTATATCGAACTACGTTCAAGACGGCCACGAACACAACGCCGTACGCGTTGGTGTTCGGTACAGAAGCAGTACTTCCCCTCGAGATAGAGCTACCCTATCTACGAATGGCAGTCCACTACGAGCTGACGAACGAAGGAAATGCTAACCTTCGGCTTGAGGAGCTTGATGCCCTTGAAGAAACACGGCTCATAGCGCAACAAAATCTGGAAGCTTATAAAGCAAAGATGACGCGCTCATATGAAAGATTGACCCGACCGAGGACATTCCGCCAAGGCGAACTCGTGCTAGTGGTCAAAAGGCCTATGATCCCCAATCGCGCCAAGCGGGGAAAATCCGAGCCAAACTATGAAGGCCCGTACATCATAGATAAGGTCTACCAGGGTGGGGCCTATCTACTCATGGACATGCACGGTGAACGGCCTTTCAGGCCGATAAACGGTCGCTTCCTAAAGAAATACTACGCTTAATGAGCCACAGCCTAGGTCAATGATAGGTGACGACGACCATGTCCGCTCGCTATCTTCCTAAGCTCAAGTTTTATAAGCAGTAGCCAGCCTCTCAATGTCGGACCGAAATGTCCTTAAACTAATAGTGGACCGAAATGTCTTTAAACTAATACCGCAGCATCCTTAGGCTGACGAGATGAATAAAAAAAATAAAGAAAAAATATAATAAATAAAAACGGTATGTCCATAAGCAAAAAGGGCACGGATGAAAACCCGAAAGGGCTCCGTGGGTAAAAACAGCAGGGCTACCAGCGAGTGTTCATGAAAACCCGAAAGGGCGCGACTGTAGGGTTCCTAGGCACCCTAATGAGGTCTCACAAGGCATCAACCATGCCAATTTCAAATTTAAACGGTGCCGAGAAACCCTAGAACGGATCGTTGGCTAGATTTCTAGGCGAAAAGCAAACTAGTTAACACTTAACTATAAGAATACGGAAATACAACCTTTGTAGATCCGGTCCTCCACCTCCATGGCTCCGTGATGAAGTCATCTCCGCTGTCCAAATCAAAATCCGGGCTCTAGCGTCGGCTTCATCGGAGAAAGAGCGGGCAAGGTCGTCGGCTTCGTGCCGAAGATGATCTACGTCGAGGCATCGCTAGATCATGCTCCACCTTCACCAAGCCATGAAAACTTATGAAGGAAACACACTCTACTACTTGGAAAGAGGTAGAGGATGAAGAAATAGGAAGTGGTTAGACTTTAGAATTGGATTTCTCACTCATTTCCATCAATCACCATTGATGGAGCTTGCTTCTTCAAGTGAAGAAGATGAAGAAGAAGAAGATGAATATTATCATAAGTATATCTCAAAAAGGAAATAATAAGAATACTTATCATAATGTAACCATGGTAATGTGTAGAGAGTTAATCATGGTTGAATGGAATGGTTAGGGTTAAGCATGAGACAAAATGGTCACTTGGTCAAAGTCTTCATGAAGCTTCATGAACAAAACAAAACAAGCCACCATTTTCTCATTTGCTTTTCTTTTTCCAAAAGAATAAATAAATGAATAAGGAAATAGTAAACCCTAACCATTTCATTAACCAAGGTTTAATTCTTTACACTTAACCAAAAGGCATGTATCATCAAACATGATACAAGCAAGTGCACAAAATCATATCGCATATGCAATGCACACATCCGAGTGAGAAAATCCATCTTAAGTGAACCGATACTAGTTAATGCAAAGTAATATATCAAATATATATAATTATGCATTAAATCATTAAATCAACATTTGATTTAATGATCCGGTCATATCGCATACAACTGACTAATATCCAATGTATCGGTTTATCGAATCAATCCTTGATTCGATAACTAGGTTATATCGCATACAACCATTCGACACATTCATCGCGAGAATGGAATACGGTATCACATACATGTATTATTCTCGGTCCCGCACATATCTTATATGCGCTCCTATTTCGTTTCGCTTGAACCAGGAAACCTCTGTGTAGGACTCTAAAGACTCGTCAATACGCCGGCAGCAGATGATGATCATATCAAACACCCACAAGCCGCAAGCGGTCTGCTAAACGTAACGGCCACCCGGGTATTGAGCGATCTGAAGATCGACGAGCAAGCCCGCTGACACTCCAGTGAATCCAACCAGTAACACTACCTACAGTCCGGTCTGATCGTCTGATATGTCGCATATCTCGCCTAGGGGTGGTAAACGTCAGACCCCAATAGCTCGATAAGTCGTGTCGATATGAGGTCTATAACAAATCGAGAAACTACTGGTAACACTTACCAGTAAATCTCAGCAACCCTGGCCAGGGATTTCCGGTTATAGCCAATCGAACACAGCGCAACATCAACTCCCTATACCGGGAGAGACGAATCCCCTCCTATCGCTCATTGCCTCCATGTGACTCGGGACTGTACCCAAAAACCACCATTTTGCACGCCCTCTTGGACGTGGTAAGATGGAAATCAAAGCACAGTGGGAACCATACAAGACTCTATGACGATCTCGGGTCAACAGACTACTCTGTACCAGTGTCACCAGAGAACTGCCATCTGACGTGAGGTATAATACCATCTGGGAGTTCTCGGCGAGTCCGTCTAGTGTACCCAGTCTCCACTGAGCACCCGTATATCATCTCTGATGTCAAACACCAATGGATATGGGATCATCCATCGCCCATCTGTATGGGTCGAGAAGGTACACGCTAGTCTACTCTGGTATATCGATGCCCTGTCTCGATACACCCACGACTAGGGACTTTGAAGGATGTACTTATAGACTACCATGTCCCCACTAGTATGATCCGCATCATAGTCCAGGTAGTCAAGTACACATCCTAAGGGCTTTACCAACATGTAACAGAGAGACAATTAGTGTACATGTTAAGGTAAAGATCAACCAGATAGCATACTATCATGTCGAGCAAGAAAGTCCTCCCCATATATGTCCCAGCATCCACTACAATATACATCCAATGTACAGTAATGGCCTTTAGGGCATGCATATAACTAACAATCTCCCACTTGCACTAGGGCCATCTGTAGCAGTGGTTGTAGTATCTCATACTCAACCATCCCATAAAAGTCTCTCTCTGGGAACAGGCCTTTGTGAGTGGATCCGCTGTGTTGTCCTCTGAGTCTACTCTCCTAACCTCGATCTCCCTGGAGATCAACCATCTCCATGATCAAGTGATACTGCCTTAGAATATGTCTGGATCACTGATGGGACCGGCGTTCCTTGGCATAAGCCACAACTCCATTGTCACACAATGGGAGGAACATAGTTCATCTCATGAACCAATATACACCCAAACAGCCTCTTTGGTAGCATCTTAAGTAGCGATGTATCCAGCCTTTATCGTCTAGTATGTCACGGTATCTAGCTTGGAACTCTTCCAACATACCGTCCCTTTACTGAGGGTATAGACAATGCCTGTGACTGACATTCAGTCGTCTTTATCACCCTGGAACACTTCCAGCGATTCTCCCCAGGATCAATTGATATCATCTCACTACAACTAGTGAGAATCCTAACATCCAATTAAATCTATCTCATAGATCCAAAATCCAGGATTTAGTAGGTATCATTTTGATCATATATGGAGAATCCTAGTGATAAGCGGAGATTGACCGAGCGTAGCATAAGAAACTCTTTTCTTATCAAGAGTATGTCATCCACGTACTCTACGAGGATCACTACCTTACTCCCTACTACCCTTTTGTTTATACAAGGTTCATCTACCATTTTGATGATGTCAAACTCTTTGACTAATTCATCAAAACAGATGTTCCAACTCCGCGATGCCTGCTTTATCAAATAAAGCATCTTGCACACGTTTCCGCTGCTCCCACTGTCTACGAAGCCCTCTGGCTGTGTACTTATAGACGCTCTCTTCTAAATCATCATTTAGAAAAGCAGTCAAGACACCCAACCACCAGATATCGCAGTCATGGTATATAGCCGTGACAAGTAGGATCTGGATGGACTTAAGCATAGCTACTTGAAAAGGTTTCATCATTATCCACACCTGGTCAATGATGCAAACTTTTAACAAGTCTAGCTTTGAAAGTCTCAACTTTTCCATGTACACCAAGTAATCTTCTCAAGATATACTTGCTCCTGATGGGGATTTAACCCTTCAGATATAGCAACCAAAGTCCATACTTTGTTGGTGTACATGGATTCCATCTCAGATCGCTAAGCATCCAGCCATTCTTATAGAGTCTTACTCCTGATGGCCAGCTTGAAACTAGTTGGGTCATCATCTCATGATGCAATCCTCGCTCCCACTGTTATAGAGAAACCGAAGTAACTCTCACGTGGGTGAGGAACCCTTCTAGATCGGCGGAGAGGCTGAGGTTCATTGGAATCTACTGAATCCCTCGGTTCTACCAAATCATCTGCTGTAGTTTGTATAGCTGGAACCTTTCCAGTTCTACATTACAGACTTTGCCTCGAGCTTGTCCAGATTTTGCTTTTAGACATAGGCCGGACAACCCCAAATCTTAACTAGCTTAAGACATGGTCTCTTCCCTTTCCATATCACATATGAAATGGTAGGCAACTGATTTGATTCAAACCCTATTCAATAGGTATGCAGCTTCTCAAGCGCATAACACCCAAAAGGAAATAGGTAACTCAGTATTACTCATCATAGAGCACACCTTATCACATAGGGTGTAATTGCTCCACCCCGATATACCATCGTGCTATGGTGTATACAGAGGAGTAATGCTGAGAGAGAATCTCATTCTCCTTTAGAATAGTCCAGTATTTCCGTGCTCAAGTATTCTCCTCCCTGATCTCATCAAAGGACATAATACTTATACCCGTATTGGTTCTCTACTTCTAACTTATATTCTGTGAATATCTCAAAAGGTTTGGACTTGTGTTTCAACAGGAACATAGGTCTGAATCTCGAAAGATCATCAGAGAATGTAATGAAGTAAAAAGAACCGGTCTTGGCATGTATAGACAGGGGACCTTCATACATCAATATGTATCATCCCAAGGGTTCAACTAACTCTTTCTCTGTTTCCAATAAACAGAGCTGTGGTCATCTTATCTTTATGACATGACTGGCGAGTTTCACAAGATGTAAATTCAAACTTATTTAAATATGCATCTATATGTAACTTCAGCTAGTCGGGTCGCATTGATATGACCTAGTTTACAATACATCAAGAAGAATTCGTTCATTTCTGAACTCTTCCTCTTTTGTGTGTTCCATATACTAAGAACTGTAGTTTGATTTAGAACATTAATGCTTTTAGATAACGTGCCTGAACCGATCAACTTTTGATATAGGAAATGTTCAAAACATTATCCATCAATACAAAATTTTATCATTTCTTTACTGATAAAGAGACTGATATGATTTTGTATATTAGGTTCGGTATCTAATAACATTCGTTCAGAATCAATGTATTTGGAATACAGGGTGACAGTGACCAACAGACTTGGCTGCAACACTTGCCCCGTTTTCTGCCTCATGAAACTTATCACCCGTTCTCAGTTCTCTACCTTTCTGTAGCCCTATGTAACAGATTACATATCTGGGATCCTGATCTGGTATCACATACCCAGGACGTAAAGGATACTGAGAAACAGTTCTCTGTAATGAACACACCCGAAGATGATGCATCAACATGCACTCTCTTCGTTTGGGTGGCATGGGAATTCTGGTATTCCCCAATTTCCTGCTCTGTCTTATAACAATTATAAGTGGGAGCGGGACCAATGTTCCCCAGCACAGTATAACAAGCGGGTTCGGTCAATATTCCGTATTATTATCTTGATTAAGGCGTGATATGGTCGCTACCTGGAGAGAGAGAGAAGAAAACACTCAGCGTGCGCTCTGTCAAGGATAGATTGGTTATTATTTTATCTAATCAGGATGGCTCCCACTGCTTTTTATCAAATCTTCCTTCAAACCCTAAAAGGAAAGACTAGCCAGGATTAATTACACACTACAAGTTCGCCAATCTTTCAGCCAGGCCAGTGTCGGTACTTTGAGGGAGGTCCCCCGTGCTTTCGCACGAACCTAATTAATGTAAACCTCGTTTTTCCAGAGGCGTAACCTCGTTAACACCTTTCTAGACACCTACTTGATCGGCTAATTGTAATGTATAAAACTCTCCC
The DNA here is from genome assembly GCA_030015575.1 of Agapanthus africanus. Lineage (NCBI taxonomy): Eukaryota > Viridiplantae > Streptophyta > Magnoliopsida > Asparagales > Amaryllidaceae > Agapanthus > Agapanthus africanus. The sequence goes on from JASDDO010000016.1 coordinate 413,651,081, forward strand.
AGGAGTAACTCTTACTCGCAGCGGGTATCGGGATCCAACTATCTCATAGAAGGTATGCAATCTCATTGCAAATTTCAACACTTGAAATTCCCGATAATATTTTACCCCTAGCGTCCTATGACCTTGACGGAGGCCAAACAACCCATAGTCCGCTAGTCAAGTTCAACCCGTCATTTCCTGATTGAATTAAACCCACCCGCACGACCCTTGACGGAGGCCAAACAACGCCGTACGAATACCCTAATCAAATCGCATCATATGCTAGCAGATAAGCACTAGTTAGCTACCGTACACTACGCCTTGACGGAGGCCAAACAACCGCAGCACGAATACTAACTAGTACGTATCTGAAATGACGGAGGGCTACGACAGGTTTTTCTGAAAACCTATTGCGTAATGAACTTGATATCGTTGTAGAATCAAATGATTTTAAAATGGAGTGCTTTTGAGGCTTTTCTAGTTTTGCTAAAGGAGTCACTCCCGGTGAAGGGATCGTCGGTCCTTTCCTCGTCGAATGAGGTGCGGGATATATCATATATATCACTATGCAAAGCAAAAACTCTTAAAAGCAATCAAAAGACAAACCGAGTGTGTAGCATCTGCCAGTTATTGCTAAAGGAGTCACTCCCGGTGAAGGGATCTCGGTCCTTTCCTCATCGAATAAGGTGCAGGATATATCACATATACCGCTGTGCAAAGAAAGAACTGTAGCTATCTGTTTTATTTTGAAATTCGATTCTACAATATCTTTAGGTTTCTTTTATTTCATTAATCTCATTAATGAAGTCCCATCATTTAAGTACCTAAACATCACAGATAAATACGACGTACACTTATGCCATCCGCATTCGCCTCGATGTCCCCTCGTGCACCGTTAGGTTAGGTAACTAACGGCAGAGCGGGGCAGGGCTAGCGCGGGTGTAAAACATAAGTAACGCCTATATAATATATCATATATACTATATACTGTATCTATCACAGAACATCACATGATCACATCACAGATATCGCAGCAAAAGAATCATATGAAATATTGGATATACTAGGACGTCCGTGTTTTCAATACGAGCCAGTATAAAACACGGATTCCACGGTCGCGATGAATAGCCAAACCCACACCCCTAGACCCCTACGAGAGCGGCAAGCAACCCTACCAATTCTGGAGTTAGGAGACCCGGACTCGACTCCTCGAGTTGGTCTCCCACTGGACTCCAGAACCCGGTTACTTGTGCTCCCCTCCTTGGGTCTATCCTAGTGCGGAAAAGTAAATAATATACAACAGGTGACAACTTCCGCACCTGGAAGTGCCCCAATAAAAGAATATTACATACAAGTTTTTACATGAATGAAAATGAAAAACACTCATCTCACATAAAACCCCCCCGGCTATTCAAACACGACGATCCAATATAACATATCCAGTAACACATAACATCACATGTCATCAACGTAAGCAAACATGCGTATCCCAATTGTCGTTGACATATAGCAACGAAACCGGCGATATCACATATTACACTTACGGTCACAGAAAAGAAAGTGTAAAACTACAACAGTTGGAATCCGCAACCACCTCAGACATCGCATGCCTGACCAAATGAATTTCTTAGACATCGCATGCCTAACAATTATAAACCCCGCATTTTAGTCTCATTATCGAAAACTCTTTTCAATATCAAGTCGGGTAATTCAACAAGATTCCCGACATCCTAATCGAATGCTCGTCCCAAACTTCAGTAGGCGGCCGCACCCCCGATACCGTCGACGAAGTGCACCAAGGCGGAACACCGCTACCGCGAGCACCCGAATGGATGCTTTCGGCGACGGGGTTCTCCTACAGTCACTTGGTCGGGGCTATGGAGTGAGGCTGTCTATTAAGTTTACCCGGCGAGTATCCGCGTACGCTACGTGATTGCGACGGACTTTTGATCACATCAAAATTCCGTGGCAACCGATCAAGTGAGACTAAACTGCTATATTTATAACATTCATTCAGTTATCACATAACTTATTGTGAATTCTAATTATTGTATCACATTCCAGATAAACAGAAAATGTTAAACTTTCCGATCGAACATTCAAACACCCAAGTTTTCCCGATACAGATCAACACATGAAACAAGTCTAAAAACATTCGGTTCGTGCCTCAGTACCAACGGTCCAGCCGTAGAAGGGTCAAGCCAACGCCTCACATGTGGCACGCCGTACTGCCCCAAACCCGAAGGTTCAAAGGGCAGTTCAAGACGGTCACATAATCGAGTTAAGGTTTGTTGTCTTCTAGAGGGACCATCGCGTTACTTGCACTACTTAGAACGTCGTTAAACTACGGAAAAGTCCAACACTTGGAAATTTCCCGACAGGGGAAAGATTGGGTATTTATATCCGGTCGAACTTTTTAACATATTCTAAAATTTATCCGGAAAGCCAAATAGACAAAGTCTGATAAACCCGATCGAATCATCGAAGCTCCAAAACATCCCAGATTATTCAACTCTTGAATAAATATTAAAAATACCCAGAGAACTCATCACAGTTAAATAGGAATTACTGTGCAAAAGTCAACGCAAGAGGAGACCATACGGCCGCGGAACCGCCGCACATGCCAAGCTCGTGCCGCGGTTCCGCGGTGGTTTAATTGAATTAGGCCCCCGTATTTCACAGTAATTCATATAACACCCTGCTTAATTTTCTGCATATTTTTAATGTGGAAAAATGCACAGTTTTGGAAAAAGTACAGAGAGCATGGGAAAAATGGACTTCCGGGTTCGATCGGACTTCAAACTCCGTCTAGACTTCGCCTAAGGCTCTAGCTAGGCTCTGATACCACTGTAGGGTTCCTAGGCACCCTAATGAGGTCTCACAAGGCATCAACCATGCCAATTTCAAATTTAAACGGTGCCGAGAAACCCTAGAACAGATCGTTGGCTAGATTTCTAGGCGAAAAGCAAACTAGTTAACACTTAACTATAAGAATACGGAAATACAACCTTTGTAGATCCGGTCCTCCACCTCCACGGCTCCGTGATGAAGTCATCTCCGCTGTCCAAATCAAAATCCGGGCTCTAGCGTCGGCTTCATCGGAGAAAGAGCGGGCAAGGTCGTCGGCTTCGTGCCGAAGATGATCTACGTCGAGGCATCGCTAGATCATGCTCCACCTTCACCAAGCCATGAAAACTTGTGAAGGAAACACACTCTACTACTTGGCAAGAGGTAGAGGATGAAGAAATAGGAAGTGGGTAGACTTTAGAATTGGATTTCTCACTCATTTCCATCAATCACCATTGATGGAGCTTGCTTCTTCAAGTGAAGAAGATGAAGAAGAAGAAGATGAATATTATCATAAGTATATCTCAAAAAGGAAATAATAAGAATACTTATCATAATGTAACCATGGTAATGTGTAGAGAGTTAATCATGGTTGAATGGAATGGTTAGGGTTAAGCATGAGACAAAATGGTCACTTGGTCAAAGTCTTCATGAAGCTTCATGAACAAAACAAAACAAGCCACCATTTTCTCATTTGCTTTTCTTTTTCCAAAAGAATAAATAAATGAATAAGGAAATAGTAAACCCTAACCATTTCATTAACCAAGGTTTAATTCTTTACACTTAACCAAAAGGCATGTATCATCAAACATGATACAAGCAAGTGCACAAAATCATATCGTGTATGCAATGCGCACATCCGAGTGAGAAAATCCATCTTAAGTGAACCGATACTAGTTAATGCAAAGTAATATATCAAATATATATAATTATGCATTAAATCATTAAATCAACATTTGATTTAATGATCCGGTCATATCGTATACAACCGACTAATATCCAATGTATCGGTTTATCGAATCAATCCTTGATTCGATAACTAGGTTATATCGCATACAACCATTCGACACATTCATCGCGAGAATGGAATACGGTATCACATACATGTATTATTCTCGGTCCCGCACATATCTTATATGCGCTCCTATTTCGTTTCGCTTGAACCAGGAAACCTCTGTGTAGGACTCTAAAGACTCGTCAATACGCCGGCAGCAGATGATGATCATATCAAACACCCACAAGCCGCAAGCGGTCTGCTAAACGTAACGGCCACCCGGGTATTAAGCGATCTGAAGATCGACGAGCAAGCCCGCTGACACTCCAGTGAATCCAACCAGTAACACTACCGTACAGTCCGGTCTGATCGTCTGATATGTCGCATATCTCGCCTAGGGGTGGTAAACGTCAAACCCCAATAGCTCGATAAGTCGTGTCGATATGAGGTCTATAACAAATCGAGAAACTACTGGTAACACTTACCAGTAAATCTCAGCAACCCTGGCCAGGGATTTCCGGTTATAGCCAATCGAACACAGCACAACATCAACTCCCTATACCGGGAGAGACGAATCCCCTCCTATCGCTCATTGCCTCCATGTGACTCGGGACTGTACCCAAAAACCACCATTTTGCACGCCCTCTTGGACGTGGTAAGATGGAAATCAAAGCACAGTGGGAACCACACAAGACTCTATGACGATCTCGGGTCAACAGACTACTCTGTACCAGTGTCACCAGAGAACTGCCATCTGACGTGAGGTATAATACCATCTGGGAGTTCTCGGCGAGTCCGTCCAGTGTACCCAGTCTCCACTGAGCACCCGTATATCATCTCTGATGTCAAACACCAATGGATATGTGATCATCCATCGCCCATCTGTATGGGTCGAGAAGGTACATGCTAGTCTACTCTGGTATATGGATGCCCTGTTTCGATACACCCATGATTAGGGACTTTGAAGGATGTACTTATAGACTACCATGTCCCCACTAGTATGATTCGCATCATAGTCCAGGTAGTCAAGTACACATCCTAAGGGCTTTACCAACATGTAACAGAGAGACAATTAGTGTACACGTTAAGGTAAAGATCAACCAGATAGCATACTATCATGTCGAGCAAGAAAGTCCTCCCTATATATATCCCAGCATCCACTACAATATACATCCAATGTACAGTAATGGCCTCTAGGGCATACATATAACTAACAGCGACCTCGTAAAAAAAAGAGAAAAAGAAAATAAAAAGAATAAAAAAAACGGTATGTCCATAAGCAAAATGGGCACGGATGAAAACCCGAAAGGGCTCCGTGAGTAAAAACGGCAGGACTACCGACGAGTGTTTGTGAAAACCTGAAAGGGCGCAACCTCGTTAAAGGACACTTATAGGGTCCTCTCGACCTTGTAAGGAGAAACCACCTGCGTGAGATCCTTACGACTCACAAAGGTGCAACACACTTAGGGATCCCCACGATTCCTAAGAAGAAAATACACTTGCGAGATCCTCACGACTCGTAAGGAGAACTCTCTTATGGGACCCTCACGGCTCATAAGAGTTGAAAGTCTTAAGTTACAGAGACCTAAACCTGTGCTTAAGCAACCCCCACAACCTTCGATATTGCCCTACAAGTGGCTCAATACTGACCCTTGTATGCAATCCACGGGCGCGAATAAACATTTCCCTAACCAAGATCCATCCGTGACTGGGGATATATTCGCACGACCCTTGTAAGTCCTCTCGATTTACAAGGAGAAAACCCTCCTGTAGAATCCTTACGACTTACAGAGGAAACAAACACTTAAGAATCCTCACGATTCCTAAGAAGAAAATACACCTATAAGATCCTCACGACTTGTAGGGAGAAATAACTTTGTGAGACCCTTACGGCTCATGAAGTCAAAGCCTTAGTCGACAGGACCCTAACCCTGTTCGCTAAGCCACCTTTGTTCGACATCGACGGAAGCAGATGATGATTCGCTCCTGGTAATATCCCAGTTGTAGCGGTGCTGATACCGAAATCGGCTTACGGCGAAAAGCAAGTAGGCCGCACACGCATACGAAATAGCCGAAACGATGGGGCAACTTGCAATAAAAAGCAGCAAGTAAAAATGTATGCATGAAAAATAGCCGAAATGATTGGGCAGCTCGCAATAAAAAGCAGCGAGTAAAAATAAAAAAAAATAAAATAGCCGAAATGATTGGGCAACTCGCAATAAAAAGCAGCGGGTAAAAATAAAATAAACAGCCGAAATGATTGGGCACCACGAAAAATGGCCGAAATGATTGGGCAATCGCGACCTTCGCGATATAAAATCTAAAATGATAGAGCATCGCGGAGATAAAACAAAAAATAATGATAAAACTTTGGCCCTACAGTTAAGATCACATCGATCCCTGTATACAATCCAAGGACGTAAACAAAGAGGGAACCATACTTTCCCAACAGGCTCCGCCAGAAGACGAAGCCAAATCTCGACGGTTCAGTCCAACTCTGAAGAAACCAGTGTCTTCAGCAGATACCTCGACTCACGGATACAAACACTCCTTGACGAGAGCCTCCTGATCCGCGTCGACTCGCAGAGCCACCAGTGCCTCCGTGGGAAATCCTCGACTCGTTTCAAACCCCAAGGAAACAAATAATCCTTGGCGCTTGGGAAACAAATAATCCCTAGCAAACTCCTCGACTCACGGATACAAACACTCCTTGACGAGAGCCTCCTGATCCGCGTCGACTCGCAGAGCCACCAGTGCCTCCGTGGGAAATCCTCGACTCATTTCAAACCCCAAGAAAATAAATAATCCTTGGCGCTTGGGAAACAAATAATCCCTAGCAAACTCCTCAACTCACGGATATAAACACTCCTTGACGAGAGCCTCCTGATCCGCGTCGACTCGCAGAGCCACCAGTGCCTCCGTGGGAAATCCTCGACTCGTTTCAAACCCTAAGGAGACAAATAATCCTTGGCGCTTGGGAAACAAATAATCCCTAGCAAACTCCTCGACTCACGGATACAAACACTCCTTGATGAGAGCCTCCTGATCCGCGTCGACTCGCAGAGCCACCAGTGCCTCCGTGGGAAATCCTCGACTCGTTTCAAACCCCAAGGAAACAAATAATCCTTGGCGCTGGGAAAACAAATAATCCCTAGCAAATTCCTCGACTCATGGATATAAACACTCTTTGACGAGAGCCTCCTGATCCGCGTCGACTCGCAGAGCCACCAGTGCCTCCGTGGGAAATCCTCGACTCGTTTCAAACCCCAAGGAAACAAATAATCCTTGGCGCTGGGGAAACAAATAATCCTTAGCAAATACCTCAACTCAAGGAAACAAACAATCCTTGATGAGAGCCTCCTGATTCGCGTCGGCTCGCAGAGAAACCAGTGTCTCCGTGGGAAAATTCCCGATTCGTCTCAACTTGCAAGATGAAGCCTCAGGCAGCAGGGATTGAAAAACTTGCTTCCTGAACAATGGGACCCTACAAGTCGATCTAAAACGGTCTCTTGCATACTATTCACGGGTCTCACTCTCCAAAGTCGAGTTTCGACAAGGAGGGAAACAACCACTTACGGGTCCTCTCGACTCATAAGAGGGAAAAATTCTCTTATAGGATCCTTACGACTTATAAGAGAAAACCACACTTAAGAATCCTCACGATTCCTAAGGAGAAAAAAAACCACTTACGAGATCCTCTCGATCCGTAGGGAGAAAAGTCTCTATGAGACCCTCACGGCTCATGGAATTGAAAAGTCTTAGGCAGCAGATCTGAACCTGCGGCCTAAGCCATCCCTGATTCTTAAGAAAGTCAAGATGCATGCTCTATTATCTGTTGACCATGTTTACTAAGGTGGCGTGCTGATAATGAAAGAAAGAAAGGGCGGAGAAATGACACAAGACGTTACAGAAAATGCGTATCTTTTATTCATAGACTTGATTGAGTACATGATACATTGTGCTAAAGAATAAAAAAAATATATATATATATATACATTTTTTTATTTACAAGTACAAACGATACATGGAGAGTTACTGAGAAGGAAGCGTTCTGCATAGCTCTAGCAATTGTTCGGGCACTTCCTTCCCCGCTTTCTCCTGATCAGCCACTACTGCCAATTCCGCCTCCGCTTAGGCCCGTTGCTGCGCAACAGACGCAAGCTGATCCCTAACGGCCTGATGAGCAGCTTCACGGCCTGGAATGTCATGCTCGACGATATCAAGTGCCCGCTTCAGTTTCAGCCCATTTGAGATGCGCTCTAGAAGGCCCTCGAAGACGGCCTTTACCTCGGTAGCGTTTGCCTCAACTTTAGCACGTAGGCGAGCAGTTTCGCTCGAAGACTCCTGACACTCCTTCAGCTTCAAAGCTGCTTCTTGTTCCAAATAACGGAAATGGGAAGTGCTTTGCTCGAGCCATGCTCCCCGTTGAGCGCTCACAGCCAAAGTCTCAGGGGATAGACGCATCGACTCCAACTGATGAAGGCGAGCCTCAATCTCCCGACAATGGTTAACCCAAGAAGCGACGGTGCCCTCGTCATGGAAGGTGGCAAATATCACCAACATTGGGTTAATCGTCGTAGCGAAGTCCTCAGCAGATGTAGGAGACTCGACGTCGAGTTCTTCGATGTAGTCGCTCAACATACGCAGACTATTCGCCGCACCTTTTGAGGACGGACGTCTTTGGGAAGGGCCGCCCGGCATTGTAATGCGAGACTCGAAGGGCGCCGAGGCCGGAACGACAGCTGAAAAGAAACAGGATGTGGTCAGATAACAGTACAAAAAATAAAAAAAGGGGGGAGTTATCAATGTGATAGTCGTACCAGTTGAGACAGGTAGCAAGGTCGGAAGGGCCGGTGGCGCAGCTGATCTTTTATCCCCTCCCTCAATCTGTAGCACTACAGTCGAGATGAGAAAAAAGGGGTTAGCAGTAATTCCATCAATAAAAAAAAACAAAGAAAGAAAGATATCGACGGAAATCATACTCACCAACGCCACCAGGGGAAGAGGCAAGTTCGGATGGGAAGGAGAAGTGTGGGAGCAACACCTGATAAAGATGGTCAAAGAGCACTTCTGAAAAACACAACAGTATGACTTTAGTATATGGATTATACGTCTGAAAAGTGAGATTAATAAGTTGCAAACTCATACCTTCCAACATCTTTGCCGGTATGAGAGAGTGCTGAGAGGTAACCACCGCCAAGGGAGTCGTGGAAGGCAATCCCTCAAGCAGTGGGGCATCAGCGCTGGCCGCACCTGCATTACAAGAAAGGTAAATTTGTCAGAAAGGATTGTAAAGTAAAGAAAAATAGCAACCTAGGGTTTACCTGAGGAGCTCCCGGCTGAAACGGAGGCGACTCCCTCCTCTATCGACATGAGGCCACCGCCCGTGGCCTCATCACCCGACTCGATGGGGACCGTCGTCGTGCTCACGTGGCCAGAAGACAGCGGAAGATCGTAGACGGGGAGGGCAATGACCGGAGCATTGCCGGACTCTTGAGAGAGAGCGGTTGGCTCTTCCCCAAGAGTCGTGCCCATCTCACCCGCTACTTCCTCGGGCTCCGCAATCTCCATCGGCTTATCCGCCGTCACCACGAGGTCGCCAGCCTCAAGTGCCTCGTCCGTCACCACCACGGGCTCAGTTGTAATGATCATTTCATCTGCCGCCACTTCAGGCTCAGCATCAATGACCTTCTCAGCTATAGGCCCCTCAACCTCCGCATCAGGCTCCAAGACCTCAACGATGTTTCCCACTGTCGGCTCGGGTTCGGCAGGCATCGCCTCCTCTGTTCCCCTGGGTTCAACGGTCTCCACCTCACCCTCGGTCGGACTTGGCCCTGCAAAATAATATATATAAGAACCGTCGGCATTATAACTCTCACAATAAAAATTCTGAAAGAAATGTTACCTGAAGTGGACTTATCATTTGCGCTTCGAGCGGCGCGCGCCACTTGTCTGCGAGCAGTGGATAGGGCGACAGGGGCCTCTTCGGAAGGAGTGTCTGCCCGAGGGACGGTTCTTGAGCCCGCTCTCGTAGACAAAGCAGTCCGGCGCGCCTTCGCCTCGTGCCTCAGCCGCTTTCTCTCCTCCTGGGCCGTTGAGACGGACCTCACCAGAGCCTCTCTCATTGAGGCGTCCTCGTCTGTATACAGAGATGCCTCCAAGCTCTTCAAGGCATCCCTCGTCGACTTGTCAAGTCGAGGCTCTTGCAGCAGCCCCGACGAGACCGGAACTCCAGTGACGAGTTCCGGAAGGATCTCTTCGTCGACTGGTATAACCCATAGAAAGAAACAAAGGAAGAAAGTTAGGTTAACCATCGAAAAAGTTGACGAAATTTGTTTTAAAAAAAAGGGGGGTGGGACATACCGGCGCCCGCTAAAGCACGTTTCTCCTCCTCCTTTTGGAAGGTTTTCAAAGAGGCAGCAATAGCTTCTTCGGTAGAGACACCTGTTGAAAATGGGGAAAAGTATTAGTCAAGAATAATGATAAAAAAATGCAATGAAATGATGAAAAAAGCAGCTAATAATTACCTGACTCAGCGAGTTTACTCAACCACGCTTCAAGCCTCGCTGATCGCTCAGAAGCCGCAATGGCGGCCGCCAGGTCGGTGTCTGCGGGGTCTACCGCGAAGCCCTTATTGCTGCCATATTCACTTATTCCTTCGGTAAGAGGGGCTTCAGGATCTAAGCCAAGAATCGCGTCAAGGGAAAGGAGCGACTTTTTCTTCTTTTGCCCGCCAACTCTGGATGCACCCGGGACTGATTTATGCTTGGCAGACACCTTGGGGCGGCAGGTCCCGATATCCGCGCCTACACCAGACTCCGGCGATACCACAGTTACCGTTTCCACTAGAGCACGGGGGGCTGGTGGCGCATCCACAGCATCGCGAAGCGGCAATCCGCGCGGAGGACTCAACACGCGCAGAGGTCCGCCTCCAGCACCTTTCAATGGAGGAATGACCGGAGTCCTCGGCCTCAAGGGAGCCTTGCGATCGCCGCCGGGAGGTGCACCCTTGCGGTCAACCAGCATACGTTTCTCCATCAAAATAACGGGCCCCATTGCATGCGCATACCAGGCCACGTACGCGTTGAGGACTTTGGGGACGCAGCTCGGCTCACTGATAAAGAAATAAGAACCCGTGTTAAGCCGTATAAAGTGGTGCATTGCATTCTTTATCCCCTCCCGACTAACCATGGGATTTTCCAAGAAGGCTTCCATCGGGATCCCTTGATTGTAGCTCGATTGCGGAGCAAACCGGTGAGGGTTATACCTCATGAAGAGTGCTGTCTCATTCTGCCTGAACACCAGATAGCCCGGCCGAATGGAGTAGAGATGGAGGATTTCTCGAGCCTTCAATATGGAAGCCCCGTCCTTAAATTCATCGCGCAGCGACACTACTGACTTGGTGGTCTCTGAGCCTATTGTTATGACCTTGTCCAAGAAAGAAATCTTTGCCCCGACCAGGCGTGGTCGAAGGAGCAGCCCCCTAGCCTCCCGCGGAGGTGCAACTACGATCGAAGCCCCGACCAGCCGTATGACCCTCGGGAGCCTGCACTTCTCAAAAAAGGGAGGAATCTTATGGGCACCGAACACCCCGTGCATGTGCATTTCCATCTAGGAGGTAAAGTAGTGCATCGGGAAGTTGGCGGGTTGCACCCCAGGCTCACTAGCGTCCGCCGCTACGCTAAGTCCATTATAAAGATAAGCCAGCCCGGCAATTCCTACTGACAACTGTAAACCAGCCACCATCCGATGCGCTGGGTAGAAAACAGTCGGCCGCATATGGCGTGGATGCATAGGAAGAGCAAAACTGCACAACCATAAGCCCAAGAACCCTACAAAGAAGGTCTCTTCATCCATGTCGGGGACGACAAATTCTGAAAAAGGGACGACGGCGGCACCAGAAAGATAAAAGTCTTTGTGGTCATCCTCCGATGTGGGTCGGCGATCAAAACCGAACCCAAAAGGGTCGTCAAGCTGGGCGAACTTCTCGCTCCGCTCTGAGAAGAACTCTGGTTGAATGAAACGAGCAATGAAATCTGCAAAACTGACTCCCCTGTCACCCGATTCTAGATAGAGTCCTTCATAAATCTCCAATACCTTCACTAAGCCCGGGTACTGGTACTGAATAGCATTCTCCGGCGTCAGGTCAAACACCAGCGGCTTGGTGGCAAAGACGTATTCATCGGGAGGAAGCAGCTCCTCGTAAGGCTCTCCCCTCATCGGCAGACCCGAGATTTCAGCAAACTCCTCCAAGGAGATAGAGACTTCCCGGTCCGTCATCAGGAAGGTGTGTGTGGGAATATTCCATTGCTCGATAAAAACCTTAACCCACCACGTTGGAGGAGAAGGATACTCAAAGAGCGAGACGTAAATGGCCGAGTACAAACCAATCCTCATCAGATGAGTCCTCCTCGCTGATAGGATGTACCGGGCCCATTGCAAATATCCAGCAGGCGGTCGTGGGATCAGTCCAATGTTATAAGTCTGTCCCCAAAGGCGCGCTTCACCCTAACAAATTCTCCTCCCTAAAATATCTATTGCCGGCGGCGGCTGCACGGGGATAGCACCAATCGCAGGCTGGAGGAGGTCATCCGAATTCCAATTTTTGACCTCCACGGCATACTTCACTAGGGGTTCATCTGCGTAGGGGAGTGAAGATGTTGGCTCAGACGGCGTGGTGGAACTGAAACTGCGACAACCCTGGATGATTTCATTGTACCACCTACCCCATAAGTGAAGGTTTTTGTGTTCGGGGTCATGATCCTTGATGAGAGCGAGCACCACGCGGTCCACCGGTGCCTGGGGAAACCCTCCCTCCGAGCGAACAAACGGAAAAGACGAATTGGCAGACATGTTTCCTGCAAAGAGACAAACATTAGCCGTCAGTAATATAATTCCAACGCTCAACATTTTTAAATTTTTATACCGTACCGCAATGCAGTGGATAGGGGGACCAAAGGGGGGCCCACAAAATCTGGACGACGGTACATCATTTAATAAGACAGCCCCATCATTAGATGAGACTGTCAGTTAATGAAAAGATCCCCAAGAGAATATTCTCATTGATGGGAAATCCCTAGAGGCAAGGAGAAAATCTTCTCTTTTGGAGCAAAGCTCTGTCACAGAGTGACATTTGTCAAACTCTGGTCTCAAGGGAATAAAATTTCTTTAAGGAAAGCCTAGCCCTATATTAATGATGGAAAATCCATCAAAAAGAAAACTTCAACCCTTAAAGATTAAAATTTGGGATTTTAAAGATCAATGAAAACTTTTAGGAGTTCTCCATTTTCAGATCAGAAAAGATCTACATTTGATCCATGAGCAAAGCTCCGTTCATGAGTTAAAACCCATGATCAAGATCTCTGTAGATCTATGAATTTTCCAGAGCAAGGCTCTGCTGATGAAACCCCAAAAGGGTTTTAGATCAAAGATCTATAAGAGCAAGGCTCTATTAATCAATTTTAATTTAATTTAATTTTATTATTAATACCTAAGATGTTTTCAAGTTCTGAACTCAGGAGTTCTTGTGAAAAAGCAAGAGCAAGGCTCTGAAAACTCAAGATTCTTGAAAATGGTAAAACATTTACTAAGGGCCAAAGGTCCTATTTATAAGGCGCTTGTGCCCCTTCAGCTCACCCCCTGATCCAACGATCAGGAGTTTGCCACCGCTGCACTCACGTGTGCGCCACGTGAGCGCAATGGTGGGGGGACATTTGTTTCCCCCAATCAGAGCAAAGCTCTGCTGGAAATTCAAAATTCAAATTTTGAAGCAACGCTTCAAATCCCGGGCGCAACACGCCACGTGTCAAAAGCTGATACGGCAGCGCAGCGCCCAAGGCAGTGCACCCAATCAGAGCAAAGCTCCATTTTAAGTAAAATTAAAGGAAGCAACGCTTCAGTTGCGCAAGCACTGCGCTGCGCGACACGTGTCAGCGCAGTTGCGCTGCGCTGTGCGCTGCGCGACACGTGTCAGCGCAGATGCGTTAGCGCAGTTACGCTGCGCTGTGCGCTGCGCGACACGTGTCACGCGCTGGGGCATCTGCGCCAAACAGAATTAAAATTCTAAAGAAATCTTTTCTGTTCTTGTTAAAACAAGAAGATTTTCTTCTGTAAAAACAGAAGCCCTTGGATCAAAGATCCAACGGTGGGGAAAATTCCCCGAATCACTTAGAGAAAAATCTCTTTAACAAATTTAACTAATTTATGGGCACTATAAAAAGGACCCCAAGCCTCAATTCAAAGGCATCAACATTTTCTAAAAAAAAAGAGAGAAAGAGAACTCTGAAGAACTCCTCAAGAACAAAAAAGGTAAAGACCTTTAGAAAAAGAGAAAGTTCTCTTATGAACAGATCATAGATCTTTAATAAAAAAACAAAATAAAAATAATGCTTTGTACTTCTTATGAACCACTGGTTCTTTAAAACAGGAAAAAACAAAAATAAATAAAAAATAGTGCTTTGCACTTTTATGAACCTTTGGTTCTCGAAATAAAAAGAATAACTTATTTTTCTTTGATCTAAATTAGATCAAGGAAACGAATAAGTGCTTTGCACTTCTTTTATGAACCATTGGTTCTTGAATCTAAAAGATTCTTAAATCATAGTGCCTTGCACTTGCAAAACTGTACTGTTGCGCTCTTGGGTTGACGCAAGCCACCAGAGAGCGCCACGTGTCAGCATCTGAACCAATTGCGCTATGCGCTTTTGAAACAGAGCCTTGCTCTCTAAAACTGGCGCAATTCACCACAGCGCGCCACGTGTCAGCAGCGCAAGCGCAGCGCACTAGAACAGCGCTGTTGCGCTTGCGCTCGCCAGAGCATGACATGTGTCATCGCCATATGAGCTTGCACTCATTACTTGGCGCAAAGCGCCAGACAAATGCACTGCATTGCTTACAAAAGGGCCAAGCCCAAATCAAAAAGGCCTAACAGGCCTAATAAAATGCAATGCATTATTTTAAAAAGGGCAGAGCCCAAACTAAAACAGATGCTCTGCATCATAAATAAAGGGATAAAGCCCAAATCAAAAAGGCCTAGCAAGCCAGAATAAAATGCAGTGCATTATTAAATATGGGCAAAGCCCTAGCACAGGCCTAATAGGCCAAAGATTAAGAAAAATGTTGAATATGCTCAACGGGACTTAGCCCAATCATGACCGTAAGTCCCCAAACTAAATTGACTGAGCAAGAATGCTCTCCTAAATAATTTACGACCGGTTCAAGGGTACATCTCTGAACTTCTCTGACACGTGTCGTTGTAATCCTTCAACAACGTCAGAGAGGTGACCGGTCCCGACAACCGCATATCAACATGGACTGCGGGGTCCTTAAACTCGTGGACCGAAACGTCCTTAAACTAATGTTGGACCGAAACGTCCTTAAACTAATGATGGACCACCACGTCCCTAAACTGGCGATGGACCACCACGTCCCTAAACTGGAACATGGACCACCACGTCCCTAAACTGGAACAATAGAGCCTCCAAACGCTCTTTTACCGAATCTAAACGATCCCGTTTAAGTTGATCTTAGCCCCAAACACGGCTAACGTATCCTTAAACATTCAAATGGACTATAAAACTCCAAATCAAATCTGGTTCGAGGGTACATCTCTGAACTCCTCTGACACCTATCGTTGTAATCCTTCAACGATATCAGAGAGGTGACGAGTCCCGACGGCCATATATTAAGTGGATCACCACGTTAAGTCGATCTTCGTCTAAAACAGGACTAACGTATCCTTAACGGACGTTTAATTTGATCTTAGCCTCAATACGGCTAACGTATCCTTAAACTAAAAACACCAAACCCAAATCTAAGTAAATACGGATTTGGACTAATCCACGTCCTACGGGCAACGACATTACTCAGTCTCCGTATACAATCCACGGGCAACCACAAACAAAAAAAACACACACGACACGAGGTGAAATTCTGGAGAAGGAGAAAGTTGTTACCGCGATGCGGTAGCGTAATTAACTGCAGGGGCTTGCGCCTGCAGGGAAGAGCGTCCCCACAATCAAAAACCCCTCAAGTGAGGGGGAATCTGACGAAGTCTGCTACATCGGCCGCATCCGTCTAAACCTCCGATATACGGTGCCATAAATCAACTTGGCATCTTCGGAGAGGTGGACGGATAAAACCAAATAGTATCTGCCCCGAATCTCAGTGTCAGGACATCGCAGTCCTGTGCGCCGCCATTCGGGGGGGAACAGCTACCTTTATGGACGCGATTGTGTGTACCTGTTGCTGATGGGCAGAGACACGAAATAATAGAACAGACACATCAGTCAGTTTCGGTGTTCATTCAAGTTCCACCAACATTTGGCGTGACTTGTGAGATAGTTACTGGTGGACTGGGATGAAGAATGAAGTTTTGAATTTCGTTTCAAGGTGTCTGTTTTGTTGTGAGTTTGGGTTGAGCCTCTGAGACCGGCTGGAGAGTTGCAACCTTTAACCGTTTCGAAGTAGGAATGAGAGCAGATCTCCATGAATATTCGTTGTGGCGTCTACCCAGGTTTAGTCAGGGTGTGACTCCATTCGGATGCTGTTGTCCGGTTTTGCTCAGTTTGCTCAGTTGTTCTTTGTTAAGTTTGTGCGTTGCACGGAGTTCCTTCATGGGTCGTATCCAATGAAGGCACCCTGTTTGCTTGCCTTCTTAGGCAGGAACTTCAGGAAGCCATGGGTACTGGTTGAGCTTTAGCTCCATCTTTCCATCCGTAGGATTATGGTGTTGTGAGAGCGGGCTATACCAACTATGGAGGATATGCTTGTGCGTACGTGCTAATTGTTGTCGGCAGTTGGGGATCATCACTCACCATTGCTAGAGTTTTCCTTCGATAGCTATTATCAGGAGACACTCCAATTGGCAACCTTTAAGTTTAGAGGTTAGGTCGTGTCGACAACCAATCTGTTTTTCTGACTCTGCGTAGTAGGATTTTTGGACCCCAGCTAGTCTAGAGAGTTTGGAGATGATCCAGTTGGTTCAGGTTAGGATGATGACAGCCAGTGCAGACAAAGGTCTTATGCCGACCATGGTGGTCGCAGACTTGGGTTCGCAGTGGGAGATCATGTATTCCTACGAACTTTCTGATGAATGACGTGTTGAGTTTTGGGAAGCTTATGTAAGTCCACGTTACCCGTCCTCGGTTCTTTGGGGTTGCGGAAATGGTGAAAAACGATTTTTCTTTGGGGGTAACATGGACTCAAAATACGGATCTTTGTTAAACAACTATCTAACAACCTAATTAGGAGTTTTACCTACTCGGTTAGGGAGTTATACCTTAACTTGAACTCCTTCTCTTCAACTCCTTGTGGTGGTCGGATCGGCCTCACCTCGTCGTCTCCTTGTGCCGAAGATGGATCCACCCGAAAGTTTCTGCCTTTGGCTCCAACCTTAATCTAGAGGAAACTATAATACTTGGCTTGCTAGAGCTTGTACACTGGGATCAGTAGAGAGGTGTTTTGGGTTTTATCTCTATGGTTCTTGTTTTTCAACACATGAGACAATAGAACCATGAATTAGAGATAGCAAGAGGAAGAGGGAGAGCTTGAGGATGAGAGAGAATGAGAATGATAGAATGAATAAGACTTTTTCCCACCATCCTCTCATAACACAAAAATAATCATAACAATAATAGTAATTGAGTATTATGTGATGGTTCATATCATATCAAATGGCAATATCATTTCATGCACTCATTTTGTAAAGTATAACAAGCAAGCAAAAGTCTTTGCCATAAAATGAAAGCCATTGTAATGATGATGGTCAACAAGTCCAACCAAGTCAACCGGTCAACAAGTCAACAAAGTCAACCTTTCAACCCAACCATGGCACAATAATACTTAATTAATATTATTATTAATCATATTTCTAATTCTCATTAGGGTTTAGTAAAAGTCAACAGTCAACAACCCTAATAAGAATCCTTTGCCTCTGTCTCTGTCAACCGTGCATACACACCCGCATCCGCATTCCGAGGAACACGAATACAAACGAGATAAAACCAATCCCAAAATATATACTAGGATCTGGCTTAAACCAAAGCCCGCTAGTAATAACTGCCTGGACACTAAACGTGCACAAGTGCACGGATGTGACCGAACCCTGTCACAAAACCATGTGATCTCTACTCTTTTGCCTAAAGGCGAATAGCTCTCTGTGTGGGACTCTAAAGACTCGACACTACGCTGGCAGTGGGTTTAACCACAGACCGCAAGCGGCACTAGCTGTGCGTAACGGCCCCCAGGTAGATGCCGATAAGAAGACGGACGAGGTGAAACCCATCTGAACTCCTACTGAGCCTGAATGTGACAGTCTCTGTACAGTCCGGTCTGTTCGTCTGAGTATATCGCATGGTGGGCCTAGGGGGCGGTAAACGTCAGTCCCCTAATAGCGGTACAAGTCGTGTTGGAGTGTAGCCCAGAACACCCTGAGATAACACTAGAAACCCACCAATATATCTCGCTTGCCCTGGCCAGGGACTTTGTGTAATAGCTCTCTTAGACACAGCGCGATATCAACCCCCAATACTGGGAGAGACGAATCCTGTCTAACCGTCACTGCCTCCAAGTGCTTCGAGACTGCACCCAACTACTACCTGTCTGCATGACTCTTTTGAGCCGTGGTAGGGTAGTAATCAAAGTACAGTGGGAACACACTCGAGGCGAAGTGACAGCGTCAAGTCAGCGGACTAAGCTGTACTCATGTCACCTGGGAACTAATAACTGACGATAGGTATAATACCAACCAACAGTTCCCGACGAGTCCTGTCCAGTGTACTCATAACCTAACGAGCACCCGCATACTATCTCAGGTACGACGTACTGACGGCTGTGGGACAGACCGTCTCCCCTGCTGGGATGAGAAGCGTATACGCTAGTCTACTCCGGAGTATCGATGCCCTGTCTCGATAATCCTATGACTAGAGACCTGTATAAGGATGTGCTTGTAGATTACCCAGCCCCCACTAGTGTGACTGCCATCACAACGCTGGTAATCAAGTAAGGATCCTAAGGGCTCTACTAATATGTATAAGCGATATGCTAAAATAAACATATGCACATATTAAAGTAGAAACAAACCAAGTAGCATACTACCATTTTAAGCAAGATTGTCTATACAACTGTGAATATCCCAAGCTTCCATCAAGTAATATACAAACTAGTATGATACAGTAATGGCCTCTTGGGCATATACACTAACAATCTCCCACTTGCACTAAGACCATGTACTGGCGTATCAAAGACCTGTCATCTCAATCAGCCGCTCGAACTGAGTCTGGGGTAAGGCCTTCGTGAGTGGATCAGCAGTGTTATCTTCCGTATTTACTCTCTTCACCTCGATCTCCCGGCGATCTACGATCTCCCTGATCAAGTGGTACCGCCTTAAAATATGCCTGGACTTCTGATGGGACCTGGGTTCCTTCGCTAAAGCTATAGCGCCGTTGTTGTCACAATACAGCGGTATTGGATCAACACTGGTAGGAACCACCTGAAGCTCCGTGAGGAACTTCTTCATCCAGACAGCTTCCTTTGCGGCATCACAAGAAGCTATGTACTCCGCTTCCATAGTTGAGTCAGCAACGGTTTCCTGCTTGGAGCTCTTCCAGCAAACCGCCCCTCCATTGAGGGTAAAGACATAACCCGACATGGACTTGGAGTCATCCTTGTCACTCTGGAAGCTGGAGTCAGCAAAGGCCTCGATCTGGAGGTCTTTTCCGCCATACACCAAGAACATCTCCTTAGTTCTTCTCAGGTACTTGAGAATGTTCTTTAACGCTATCCAGTGCTTCTCCCCTGGGTCCGACTGATACCGGCTTACAACGCTCAATGCGTATGCTACATTTGGTCTGGTACACAACATCGCATACATAATAGAGCCTACCGCAGATGCGTAGGGTATTGATGACATGCGAGCCCTTTCCAAATCAGTCTTGGGAGACATCTCTTTGGAGAGGGTGATTCCGTGACAAGCCGGTAGATTACCACGCTTGGAATCTTCCATACTGAATCGTTTCAGTATGGTGTCACTGTACCTGGACTGTGAAAGTCCCAACATCCTTTTAAATCTATCACGATAGATCTGGATCCCCAGAATGTAGTTGGCATCGCCCAGGTCCTTCATGGAGAACCTCTGTGACAAGAATCCTTTGACTGACTGTAGCATGGGAATATCATTTCCTATTAGGAGAATGTCATCGACGTACAAGACGAGGAATACCACATTTCTCCCTACAATCTTACTGTAAATGCATGGTTCATCTGGGTTTTTGACAAAGTCGAATTCTTTGACAGTATCATCAAATCAGATGTTCCAACTCCGCGATGCCTGCTTCAGTCCATAGATGGACTTGAGCAACTTGCACACTTTACCGCTGCTCCCACTCTGAATGAATCCCTCTGGGTGATCCATATAGATGCACTCTTCCAAATTTTCATTTAGGAAAGCCGCCTTTACGTCCATCTGCCAGATCTCATAATCGTGGAAGGCAGCAATGGCAAGAAGGATCCGAATGGATTTGAGCATAGCTACTGGAGAAATGGTCTCGTCATAATCCAAACCAGGTCTTTGACGAAAACCCTTTGCAACAAGCCTAGCTTTATAGGTTTCGACCTGCCCATCTACACCAATCTTCTTTCTGAAGATCCATTTGCAGCCTACGGGTTTTACCCCTTCTGGAGCAAAGTCCAAAGTCCAAACTTTGTTGGTGTACATGGACTCCATCTCGGTCCGCATTGCATCCAGCCATTTTACTGAGTCACCGCTCTGAATGGCTTGCTGGAAGCTAGTAGGCTCATCATAATCAACAGTGCAATCCTCTCTATCCCCGTCTATGAGAAAACCGTAGTATCTCTCGGGCGGATGAGACTGCCTACTACTCCTGCGGGGCGGCACAGGAATGTCCGGTTCTCCTGAAATTTCTGGTTCTTCCAAGCTTTCAGTAATAGCTTGTGGTTCTGGAATTTCTTCCAGTTCTATTACGCTCCCACTTATTCCTTTTTTCTAAAAACTGATGTTCCAGAAAGTGGGCTTGACGAGAAACAAAAACCTTTTGTTCCTCTGCGTAATAGAAAAAATACCCCTTGGAGTTCTTTGGGTATCCCACAAACTTACACAGTACTGAGCGTGCCTCGAGTTTGTCCGCATGCTACTTTTTAACAAAAGCTGGACATCCCCATTTCTTCAGATATTGAAGATGGGGTTTCTTCTCACACCACATCTGATATGGTGTGGTAGGCACAGTCTTGGAGGGAACCTTGTTCAAAAGATATGCAGCTGATTCTAGTGCATAACTCCAGAAGGATCGCGGTAACTCAGCCTTACTTATCATGGAACGAACCATATCCAATAGGGTTCGATTCCGCCTTTCCGATACACCGTTATGCTGTGGTGTGTATGGAGGAGTAAGCTGAGAGAGAATTCCATTCTCTTTTAAGTAGTCCAGAAACTCGGCACTCAAGTATTCACCACCTCGATCAGATCTCAGCGTCTTGATACTTTTGCCTGTTTGTTTTTCAACTTCATTCTTGTATTCTCGAAATTTCTCAAAGGCCTCGGATTTATGCTTCATCGGGAAGACATGTCCATACCTAGAGAAATCATCTGTGAAAGTAATGAAGTATGAATAACCGCTTCGCGCATGTGTAGACATTGGACCACACACATCACTGTGTATGAGTCCCAAGAGCTCGCTCGCTCTTACTCCGTGTCCAGTGAACAGAGTTTTTGTCATCTTTCCCATGAGACAAGATTCACAAGTGGCATAAGACTGATACTCAAACGGATTCAAGTATCCCTCTTTATGTAACTTAGTTAACCGTGTCTCATTAATGTGACCCAGTCTACAATGCCATAAGAAAGCCTGATTTAATTCCGGAGACTTTTTTTTAAGTGTGTTCTGGACATTGAAAATCTGAGCTTGGTTCAATACATATATCCCGTTTTCTAATGTACCTGACCCAATCAGAACTTGATTTAGGTGGATGTGGACCACATCGCTTACAAAAGTAAAATTATATCCTTCCTTAGAAAGTAAGGATACAGATATGATATTACAAGTCGCACCTGGTACATACAAACAGTTACGCAGAATCAATATCTGCCCAGTTGTCAGTCCAAGATGATATTCCCCTACGGATTCAGCATTCATGCTCATTCCGTTAGCAACCCTGAGAGTCATATCACCTATCTTGATAACCCTACGGTTTCTCAGAGCCTGTAATGAATTACAGATGTGAGATCCTGATCCGGTATCCAATACCCAGGAAGTAGGGTTAACTGACATACAGTTCTCCACTACAAACACACCCGAAGTCGAAGCCACAACATGCTTCGAATTCTGGCTACTGGCTTTGCTAGCCCTGCAATCCTTCTGCCAATGTTCATTCCTGTAACAATAGGAACGTCCCTCTTTTACTACATTCAGTCCCGAAACTTTTGCCCTTCCCTTTCCTTCTACTTCCCTGGTTTCCTTCAGGGTAGAAGGTAGAGACTGTAGAATCAAGTCAGCATCTGACCCGTTCTTCAACGTGGTCTTCAGGTCCGTGAGCTCAAAATAGCTGGTCTCTGTAAGGACGTTGCCCCCTACAGATAACCCGGTAGCCAACCTCGCTGGAAGCAATTCGTTCGAGGTCTCATATCTTGCGATACGAAATTGCTCTCCATATAAATCTTTGTTATGGAGGAAGATAGAAGCTAAGTCCATCTTCTCGTGCTGCCTCTGGTATGCACCATTAACTGAGGCTAACACGAGGCACTTGGCTTTCGCACAATCTTTTTCCGATGTCTTACGGATATCAATATCCGTGACAGGGGAAACTGGTCCTGAGACGGCAGGGGTTGGATTAGTTAAGAGGTGTCCCAGTTTGTCATGGGCAATGGACATCTGGACAGACCTTTGCCAATCATAACAGTCAGATTCAGTCATTTTATTATCTAGATGTAACCTATGTGTGGTCACTGGGTCGCTGCAATAAAGAGAGAGAGAAGAAAACACTCAGCATGATACTCTTGCAAGTTTAGATTGGTTTTTAATTTATCTAAACAGGATGACTCCCACTGTTTCTCGAATCCCTCCTCAAACCAAAAAGGAAGAATTAGTCTGGATCAATCTCACCGTACAATACTTGCTTAACCGTTCAGCCAGGCCAGTGTCGGTACTTCGAGGGAGGTTTTCCAACGCTTTCGCGAAGTTCCTTAATTAAATAACCTCTTTTCTCTGGGGGCGTAGCCCCGCTAACACCTTTCTAGACACTTACTTGGTTTATAGCATTGATCGTTAAGTGAGAAAGTTCCCGAGGAGTAGCATATACTCACAGTAGGATCGGGATCCAAATATCATCGTGTGATAAAACTGAAGGAATCCTACCAGAATCATCACACTCCAAATGGTATGCAGCGCTAGCAAGTTTCAGTTTCTTTAGAAACTCCCGATGTGGATTTTTGCCCCATGCTCTTATGACCTTGACGAAGGCCAACATATCATAAGTCACATGTCAAGTTCTACCCGTCATTATCCAGGTTAATTTGAACCCACCCGTACATACCCTTGACGAAGGCCACAATAGTAGTACGACTGTCCCAAACCAACGCATCTATCTATGCTACAGATATATATTCAGCAGCTACCAATCACTATGCCTTGGCGAAGGTCAAAATACATAGCTTGAATACTACTGAATATTTAACTGAAATGACAGAGGGCTACGAATGGTTTTGGCGAAACCGTGAACGTAGTGAACTTGATATAATCGAAGGAACGAGATAGCTTTTAAAAGGAGTGGCTTAAGCTCCGCGTTTAAAAGTTGTTTTTGAAAAGAAACCGAGTGGTTTTGAAATTGTTCCAACGACTTTACTTTGGTTTATTTTCTTGCATTAATTTAATGCGTCCCATCATTTAATCCTACCATTGTAGAAAACAACGAAAATATGACGTACGCTTATGCCATCGGCATTCGCCACGGGGCCCCGTCATTACCCGTTAGGTTACTTAACTAACGACAGAGCGGGGGCTGGACTAGCGCGGATGCAAAACATAAGCAACGCCTAAATAGATATCATATATAGATATATACATTCGTCACATGCTGTAACACCCGAGCCCAATGCTACTATTTCCAGTTACTGTTTGAGCATAATATGGTACTCATTTCATTTAATTTGCTTGTTTGTTGCTTACTGTAAAATTTACCCGGCAAAGTCATTTCTACATATAACAAATTTTAGCATCTAAAATAAAATTGAAAATATTCATCTTGGCCTACTTGACACCCCTAACCTCGTGGTATCATCCGTGCATTGTGTTCTCGTCCCGTTCAGTAAAACGGGCAAGTTTGGATGGCTACGTGCACGCACGTGTGTCCGTTTTGAGAGTATGCTTTTTAATCATAAAACATTTCATTTTAAAATTTGGAACCCGCTTAAAATCCTATTATTTGAATTTCGAATTTTTTGGACCCAACCCGGGCGCAATTTGGAAATGTTTCATTTGGCGCCAAAATCCCAAATTTTTAATATTATTAAAACCTTCGCATATATTTTTCTAACTAATCTGATATCTTACTGTTCATTACCTATCTTTTAAATCTTTAAGTTAACCATATAATATTTTTACAATCTTTTATATCCTTCTCAATTTATTCTCTCAGCCAATCGCAACCTCCCCTTTAACCCCGTGGTCCCCACTTTCTCTCTCTCCTTCTTCTCTCTCTCTCCACTTTCTCTCTCTCTCTACCCCTTATATATTCTCTCGTACTTCTCTTTATCATTTTTCTCTTCTTGCTTCATGTCTCGTTTCTCATTCTTTTAACTGTTCTTTTGTTACCGGAATTCCGTCGTGCCGGTGACGTTTCTCGACGTTCCAGCGAGATACCCCGACCCGTGTGGTTCCTTTGTTCGTCGTTTGGGTTCATTCCGTGAACCGTGCGCCGTCGCGAGTTTTCCCCGCCGACGGTTAACGTTCCGTTTTCCCGATTCGCGACCCATCGAGGCAAGTTAATCTTGCTACATGCTATATACTTTTATAATCTTCATTTTATAATATTATACATTTGAAAATCTTATAGTTTACATATGAAATGTCGTTGAAAAATCGGATATGACAAATCTGAAATTTACTGTACACCTTATCTTATAAAATTCATTATAAATCATAGAAAAATCATTAGGATACGTTCTTTAGTTCGTTACGAAGCTAATTCAGAATACTATAACTCTATGAAATATTTACTTGCAAAATAAATTGTTTAATTAACGTAAAATGCAAATGAACACGTCTCTAAACTGCTGTCCGGGGAAATTCCAGCAGCAAACTTTCAACTTTGAATATTCATAACTTTTTGTAGGGATAACCTGAGATGCTTATACTTATAAAACTGAAAATCTTATTGAATTATCTTTGTTTTGGTATAAGATACGTCTCTTTTGGAGAACATTTGTTATTTTTAAGCTATTTTACAAATTAGGGTGACGCTAAATTTCTGAACGGAACCTTCTTGTGCATGGTTAATCAATACATCTTTTATAGTTACTAATCGCTTTGAATATGCTATCCATATTAATATTATCATATCACATATTGTTTAGTTGTACATCCCACATTACCATTTTATAGTTTTGTAACTTTTCGGATACCCGTTTGCATCTATCGCATTTAAGATACATATAATTGCATCCATAGATCACATCACTACATAATAATATGATATTAACACTCCATGTTTAATAAATTGTATCCTAATTAATATTGGAACTATAATGTAACCCTAATCGATAACTGTGCATCCATATCCTTGAAATTATATCTATTGGCATATCATATTACATGTTCCAGTTATTGTTCTGATAGTACTCATGCTTGTTTATTTATACACATGTTTATGTTAGTTTGATTATGAGCACCCACATGACATCTTGTGCTTCCTGACATGACCTGTTACACTTCCTACTTGACATGACATGGTACCGTACACTCTTGACATGACATGACACCTTTATACATTACCTGGTTGACCTGATGTACTATGGCTTTACCTGTTACCTGACCTCATGCCTAATGCCAACAAACCTGACCATTCCTGCTGTCTATCCAGACAGACCTACTTTTACTTGACTTTGTGTTGGCATTAGTCCTTGACTACTGAACACCTGACCTGACATACATAGTTTGGGGGTATGGGGAAATCAAAGGTGAAACCGACTTGTAACTCAACAGTTCGATACATTGTTCTGATCAGTCTTACGGGCTTGGCCAGTCCGGGAGTGATGATGCTGACATCACTCGTCCATCCTACTACCTACTTTTACTGCTTAGCGGCACGTCTCGGGTTCAGCCCCGAGGGTCATGACCGTGGTCCCGGGCACGCACGGGATACTATTGAGTTATATCGACGATTCATCAATTGGTTTCAAAGACTATAGAGTAGAAAACCTGATAGGACAGCTTAGTCACCATTGCACATTACCCTGCTTGTTATCTCTCATTATTGCTTTATTCATGTTCATACTTGCATTGCTTATTACCATGTTTATACTTTATACTTGATATCATGACGCGCTGACGTCTGGGTTTTGCATGGCCCAGATTCCGTACCTTTGTCGACGACCGAGCAGGAGTACTTCAGCCAGCAGGCTGACCAGTGAGTCCTTAGGGTTTAGTTTATTTATTTTCATTTCATTTTCAGATGTGAGCCCGCATTACGGGACGTACTGTTTATTCATTGTATTGGATCATTAGCTTCCGCACTTATTGTTCATTGATTCTTGTTATTATGGATTTGGACATGTACTAGTTTAGTTTATTTTTTTCTGTTCTTGATATCTTTACAACCGTAATGTGACTGTGGACGGATGCGTCCTACCCACAGGTAGCATGGTTGGCTATGTCACGTGCCCAATCTTGCGTACTCTGGGAGTCCGAAATACCCTTTGTAAAGACTTCACTTTTGGTAATAAAACTTTTTTGATTTCATCGGTTTGCACTTTATCTTCTGTTTGTGAAGAATGCTCATAAAATATCTCTGCTTGCACTGTTGGGCTTCCATGTCAGGTCGGCTATCTATCTAGCGATCGTTCGTTGAGTTGATTTCGATCATTTGCCAAGTGTGCCAAGCACTGCTGAGAAGGAGGCATCTCCATGGCCCCAAAGTTGAGGGGGGATCGCTCATACTTGGATAGACCTGATGTCCCTTGTTGGAGCTTCAGATCCGCTGCGTGTGATGGGCAGAGGGATGTCCGCCGTAGTTGTGTCGAGCAAGAATGGTCTCAGGAGCCTCGTTATGAGGGCTGCAAGCCCACAGCGTCTGTTGGGCAGGAGGACGCCTGCTGGGTATGACCGAGCAGGGAAGCTTCTCGGTTGCCTCTTGATAAGGGCCTTTTGATCCTTGGCGTTGCGAGTAGGAAGCTACCGGTCGGGGATAGCCGAGCAAGGTAGCTGCTGAGCTGCCTCTAAGGAGGACTTTGATCCTTAGCGTTGGAGGGGCCGTAAGAAGCCTACTAAGGATGACCGGGCAGTGGAGCTGCGCGGTTGCCTCTTGGCGAGGGCTTTGATCTCTGGCGTCATGGGTAGGCAACTACCAGCCTAGGATGACCGAGCGGGGTAACCGTTCGAAGGCCTCTTGCGAGGGCTTTGATCTCTGGCATTATGGGTAGGGAGCTACCAGCCGGAGATGACCGAGCAAGGGTCGAGCTCGGTTGCCTCTTGCGACGGCTTTTGATCCTTCAGGACGGGGACTGAGCAGGGTTACTGCCCAGTGCCTCTTGGCGAGGACTTTGATCCCTGTCGGTTGTGGTAGGAAGCTACCAGCCGGGAATAGCCGAGCAAGGGTCGGGCTCGACTGCCTCAAAAGAGGACTTTGGTCCTTAGCGCGGGAGAGGCTGTAAGAAGCCTACCAAGGACCCTTGGCCGAAGAGGGTTACTGCTCGGTGCCTCTTGGCGAGGGCTTTTTTCCTGAAGGATAGCCGAGCGAGGGTCGGGCTCGATTGCCTCTGGGAGGGCTTTGGATCCCTGTCGGTTGTGGTAGGAAGCTACCAGCCGAGGATATCCCAGCAGGGTAGCTGCTGGGCTGCCTCTAAGGAGGACTTTGATCCTTAGCGTTGGAGGGGCCGTAGGAGGCCTGCTAAGGATAACCGGGCAGTGAAGTTGCGCAGTTGCCTCTTGGCGAGGTCTTTGATCCCTAGTGTTGTGAGTAGGGAAGCTACCGGCTAGGGATATCCGAGCAGGGAAGCCGCTCGGCTGCCTCTACGGAGGACTTTGATCCTTAGCGTCGGAGGGGCCGTAGGAGGCCTGCTAAGGATAACCGGGCAGTGAAGCTGTGCGGTTGCTTCTCGGCGAGCGCCTTGATCCCCGGCGTTGCGTGTAAGGAATCTACCGGCCAGGGATGGCCGAGCATGGTAGTTGCTTGGCCGATTCTTCATGAAGTTTCGCCCGACTATCCCGTGGCAGGTATGGGGAACAGGGACGGTCGCGGCGACATGCGCGTAGCATGCACATTGAGTGTGTGGGGAGGAGAAGCGTCAGAGTTGCGTCGTTTCGATTCCGTTAGAGATGGCTCAATGATTGCCGCGTGGCAGCGACTTTTTAGGCAAAAACAGGCGACTGTTGAGTCCCGTTGGGGCGCAGTGGGCTATATAAAGCTGAGGGGGCGCTGGTCCTTCTTTTCTTCGTAAACAGATTGTCGAGAATGGAAGACTTCCCCTTTACCATCCCCGATATCATCCACTTCGAAGACGTATACCTCTATGACCAGAACTGCACCGAGGACATGGTGCAGCTGGTCTATGGGAACATCGAAGATCACTTCGGCCGGCTGCTCCCCCGGCGCTCCCCCTTCTACAGCTGCTGATGTACTCCATCTGGAGGGCGTCGCCGGAGCTTTACAAACCCTTGTCCGAGCAGCTTTACGACAAGGCCATGGGCAAGCTGCGGTCTCTGAGGCGCTTCGGCCTAGTCACCGCGAGTCGGCTGGTTTGCTCGAAGGCACTCGTCCGTGAGTGCTACGAACTGAGGCTCGAGGTCAACGCGCGCGGGGGGAATCGAGGGCTGAGGTTGGATCTCGCTAGGCCTCGGCTGGCGGAGATCTTTACTGAGTGCCATGAGCAGTGCTCTCTGCACCCCCTTCCCCCGCTGCTGTAATTTTCTTTTTCTTTTTCTTTTTGTATGTATGGCTGAGGAGCCCATAATACATTTTTGAATGAATGAGACCTTCTCTTCTTTTTCGCAATGTTCCATTGATCTTTATTAAATTTACAATAGATCCTAGGAAGAGTTCACATTGCCCTAAAAAAAAGATACATGCTAATAGATGACCTTATTAGCGTCGCCTGAGCTCCCCGGAGGCTTGTTGGTCTCCGTGCTCGGCACCGGGTACGGGGCTCCCTGGGCCCCGGACCGGCCATCTGCCGAAACGAGCATGACCTGACCGATGGTCAGCTCGGCGGGAGGGGGACGCTGCTCCTGCTCGCGGTCGCTCTGCCGCTTATCCCTCAAGTAGGCAGCGAGGTACCCCGATCGGATGAGCTCCTTGATGTAGTCCTAGAGTTGCTTACAATCCTCCGTGGCGTGGCCCAGCGTCCGGTGGAAGGCGCGGTAGGGACTCCGGGTTCGCTTCGAGGCCTGACGCGGGATTGGAGGGAACTTGAAGAACCCCTCGCCCTGAGCCTCCTCTAGTAACACTGCGAGGGAGACGTTGAGCGGGGTGTACTCCTGGAACTTCGGGTGATAGGGCTGTTGACGCTCTGGCTTCTCTTCCCAAGACCTCTTCTTCTGGTCGGACCGTTCTTCTCGAGGGAGGTTCGCATTCACCTCGGACTCGAGCTGGATCTCGCGCTCGGTCCACGCCTTGACCTCGGCCATGGTCTTAGGCTGTGCCAACGCAAAGGAGCGCAACCACTCCTTGTGCCTAAGACCAGATCTGAGCGCCATGATGACGGTCTCGTCCCGGTGTTCGGGGACCTCGAGGAGGGCTTTATAGAAGCGGGATGACGTAGGCTTTGAACGTCTCCTTGTCCCCGCTCTTAATTGTGAAGAGGTAGTCGACTGTGCACTTCTGCCGACGGTTCCTGACGAAGTGGCCGAGAAACTGAGTAGCCAGCTCGTCAAAGGTCGAGAATGAGCGAGGCTCAAGTCCCCGGAACCAGTCCCGACCAGAGCGGATGAAGGTGGCTGGGAAGGCCGTGCACTGGACGGCGTCGGAATGGTCTTGGAAGCTCATCCCGGCGGTGAAAGCATCCAAATGGTCTTTCAGGTCGGTTTTCCCGTCGAACAGAGAGACCTTCGAGGGCTTGTTGTGCGAGGAGACGTGGACAACGATCAGTCCTTCGGTAAACGGCTTGGTGAGCGAGTCGGCGGCGTACTTAACCCCGTCGGCTGAGAGGTGACCTTCCCGGCGCACGCCCTCGATCTTCTTTTCAAGGGAGTCGAGTTGGCCGGGGTACCCCAAGGATTCGGCGCCCTGTGATCCCTAGCCACTGCTGTGGGAGATCTGCGTCTGGGCGCGGCCCCGGTTCCTCTCGATGAGGTTCCTCAGATCCCCGGGTGAGGTGGCCCTCGAGCCGTCGTGGCGAGCCCCCTCTGTGCGACCACGTCGAGGGAGGGGGTGTCAATCATGCGCATGGCGAGTTTGTATTTTGTGGAGTTTCGTCCCGGAGGAGGTTCATCCGCGCCTCCGGTGAGGGGGAGGCGGCGGCTGGTACCTGGATCTTCAGGGTGATCGCTTGACATATGGATGGAGATCGGAAGGCCAACTTTGTATTTTATGGAGTTTAGTTCCCACAAACGGCGCCAACTGATGGAGGTCCTTTTCGGGTCTCTGTCAGATGTTGTCTTACGTCGATCTCCCGGTGGATTTTGGAGGTGATCTCCTGTTGCCTGTGGGTCTCAATGGGTTTTGAGGAGATTGGTGGTTTGAGGAGTTTAGCGCCGAGTACCTGCAAAGAAGTCCTGGGATGGTTTGGTACCACCGAGGACCCTCCGACGATCAAGTTAGCACCAGATCCGAGCAGAGTAACGGCTAAGTGGGATGATAAAAGCTTACTTGACCCCTCTGTGATGGGGGTTTATATAGTGGCGGCAGCACGCGGCAGCGCGAATCTCGCCGGCAGTTACGCTCCTGACATCACGCCCGCGTAATGAGCGGATCGTGATGGCGTGGAACGTGGGATGTTGCTGGTGGAGAATCTGCGCATGGCGAGCTTTGCGGAGCGTTGGTTACGCTTGTGAGTGGTGGAGTTGGTCGGTCGGAGGGACCGAGAAAGATGGCCTCGGCAGGGGAGCTCGGGAATGAGTGGGAGGGCCGAGGAGTCTTGGTGGTGTGGCGGCTCGGGGCGAGCTGAGAGGCCGAGGATGCCAATTTGTAGAGGGTCCTGAGGAGAGCCGGCTTGTGCTTGCAGTTCGGGTACAGGGGTGGCATGGTCGGCCCCTATGGGCCTTTTCTTCTGTGTTCTGGGACACGTCATCTGCCACGTGTCCTGATCTGGGAGATCGCCAATATAGAGCATCATCAGGTTATGAATTTTTTGAATGTATTGGAGAAATATATATACACCGTATTTTATTAAATGTATTGGAGAAAACAAATGCTATTAAATATATATAAAAGTAAAGAGATACATAATATAGCTACCTGGTTAATACAATCGTGAAGACAGGCACTCACCAAAAAATTCCAGACAAATATATAAATTATATACAAACGCAACTTTTTATAATTTGTACAGCTTCTTCTCTTCTTAATTACAATGTAAGTCATTAGAAAACATACATATATATATATATATATATATATATATATATATATATATATATATATATGCACATCCTGCGCATGCATCCTTGATCTGTTAAAGCACTCAGGACCACAATATTAATTAATTTAATTAGTTAACGACAACATTCACTTCAAAAGGGGAGAAAGCAATAGAATTTTGAACACGCTCATGCATGTATGTGTATGAGAATAAGAAAGGAACAATGTCATAAGAGGAAGAGAATTTTCTCCTATGACGTCAAAATATACATGTGTGATAATAATGAAGGAACAATGACATAAGCGGGAATTTTCTCATACGGCGTCAATAAATACATGTGTGTATAAGAATAACGAAGGGACAAGGCCATTATCTTCATCTCTATCATTTAAGATGTGGATAAAAAAAAGGCTCACAATTTACAAATGCTGTGCATCCTTGATCTGTTAAAGCAGGCACAAACATAGAATTGATGTATATATAAAACCCCAATAAAAGCTCCCTGTTTGCAACAGTTAATTTACATGATTTGGAAAGAAAAAACACACATAAAAAACAAAAACAAAAAGACAATGTAAATTTGGAAAGAAAAAACACATAAAAAACAAACAAAAACAAACAAAAATCCTTGTACTATCAGACTAATACATCATATTACAAAAACAGCAGTTTAACAAATTAAGATGGAGGTGATATATGCCGATCGTCGAAAAAAACATGGAGGGTGCATTTTTCCGAAGAGGAAATTCTCTCATATGGCATCTTTCCTCCATTAACCTCGTGTGTGTGTGTTGTAGCTTAATTACAAAAACTGGCTTCCGTAGATCTTTCAATGTTTTTGAATAGGGCCGGAGGAACCGCTCTGCTCTCAATGTTTCTTCATACACGACAGAGACTCTCAGCCTCGTCAGCGTTGATTTAAGAATATATAATACATTCCCTTTTCTTCCATTTCCTTTGGATAATGTCTAGCTAACTGGAAAATCAATAAACCTGTGCATAAAAGGAAAACAACTAACATCACTAGTACCAATATAATATATAAATATAAATGCGCTTTTTCCAAAAGATCCTATATAGTCTTGATGATATCTCTGGAATTATTATTATTATTTTTCTGTTTAAGGAAGGAAAAAAAGCACACAAACACACATTAAGGACCGATCGATAAAAAAACTAATCAACTCGTTAAATATCCATGGTTTCAAAAATAACTGCCCACTATGTATGAAGTGTAATCAAGCAATATTAGCTTAATTTACCTTATACGGGGGATGTGATTAATCTGGTGGTGAAGTGGGCCGCCCTCTCCGTACTTGTCCTTCAACTGTGGGTTGCAATTCCATAAGACTAGCCATTGCAGAGATGAGGGGAGGTTGGGTAGTGACTCAATCTCAAAGCACCGTGATATATGCAACTCCTTGAGGGAAGAGAGCTTCTCCAGGTTGGGTAGTGACTCAATCTTAGGGCAATACCATATACGCAACACCTTGAGGGAAGAGAGCTTCTCCAGGTTGCCGGGCAACGAAGGAAGATTCTCACAAGCTTCGAATTCCAGGACTTGGAGGGAGGTTAGTTTCTGAAGCAGGTCCTCTTGCTCAGCAGTAAATGGTGTCTCCTGCTCGCATCTAGAGATTTGTATGCGTTGGAGAGAATCGAGGCATTGTTCCTTTAACAACGCATGAAGCAGCAATGGGTCGTCGATGCAGAGTTCTCCATTAAAACATGACAGGCGGCTGTCCTTGTCTCCTTCCAATGATCCGGTTGTTGTTGTGAGCAGCTTGGGGCATCCATGAACTTCTAACCGCTTCAAGGATGTGAGTGCCTGCAAATTCCCCATGCATGTAAGGCCCGGAAGATCACTGATGGTCAGCCTCTCAAGTGCTATCAGATCACGTAGATCAGGAAGTGGACGCATGCTTGGAGAGAATGACAGGTTGGATATCTGCAACGAGGACAGAGAGGTGAGGCCACTCAGGCATCTTTCCAATACAACATCTCCGCTCATGTCTACTCCGGATATTTCCAGTGATAAGAGGGATGAGGGCAGAGCGATTGCACCCTCACCATGCTGCGGCGTTAGAATCAGCTTGGGACACTCACGAACAGTTAGAGCCTCAAGGGAAGGGAGAGTTCCTATTCCCT
Source organism: Agapanthus africanus (assembly GCA_030015575.1). NCBI lineage: Eukaryota > Viridiplantae > Streptophyta > Magnoliopsida > Asparagales > Amaryllidaceae > Agapanthus > Agapanthus africanus. The sequence goes on from JASDDO010000016.1 coordinate 413,684,788, forward strand.
CGAGCGACCTTAGATTCACACAGGAAAGAATGGATAGCTTCGTCAGCGCTGTCAGCATGGGGCCAAGTAGAAGGGATGTGATCGATGGTAATTCACGCAGCCACAGACGTGAAAGAGAGTCGAAGTTTCGCATGGATGCGTTGAGCGTGTTCTCATCTAGTCCAGAGCAAGCTTCAATTGACAAAAAATCGAGGGAAAAGGGCCGCCGCCGCTCGTCTTTATCACCATCATTAATGCTGGAGGACAATAGAGTATTAATTCCTGGGCAATCTTTTACAGCAAGCTCTTTCAGACGACTTGGGAGATGAGGAACCACCATCAGATTGAGGCAATGGGACAATTCTAGACACTGCAGATTCGGAAGCCAATCTTGATTATTTAGCATCCAATTTGGTGTCTTGGAACCCAGGTACCATTTGATCTCAAGCTCCCTGAGATTCGGATGGGGCTCGAGGCCTTCAAGAACATTCTCACTACCAGCTATGTCATGAACATTCTCATGAATGCGATCCATGCCCCGTAGCTTCCCCCATCTCAATTCCAATCTTTCCAGATGCCTTTTGAGATTTAACTTTGCCTCGATGGCTTCCGCCTTATTTTTAACATCCTCAAGGCTTCTAATTGAGAGTGATCCTCGAAGCTGCTGCAAATTCTTCAGTTGTCCTATCCCGTGTTGTCGGATCCTCTTGGAACAATCAAAGTAGTCTAGCGTCTGAAGCGAAGTTAGTTTTCCAATATTTGGTACCATTGAACATATATGCCCACTTGGCACCAAATATTGCAAGTTCACTAAATTGCTGAAGCTTTTTGGTACTCTGGTAACTCCTCCTTCGGATAAATATAAAAATTGTAGGTGGTAGAGTTTCTCCAGTGACTCTGGTAACCCATTCACAGATGGTAAATGCAAATACCTCAGATGGTGCAGCCGGCCTACAGAGCAATGCAAATACCTCATAATAACGGTATCAACATGCAGAACCCTAAGCCTTGTTAAGTTTTCAAATACTGCTTTTGTGCCGTCAAAGATCAGAGTCCGGTTAAAGCTCGTTTGCAAGTACATGAGCGTGCGCAAGTTCACGAGCTTCGATATGTCAGGTATTGGTGTGTCAACAAAAGATAAATGAACCACCGTTGCTGGAATACGACCTGGATCATCATCATCATCATCATTTGCGACTCGAAAACAATAACCTTTAGAGGCTCTTTCGGCTACATCATGCAGCAGGTCATGAATGGCATACTCATCTTTTTTGGTTGGGTGACTCTGGAAGAAAGAATAGGACAACAATTCATCAAAGTATTCTTTTCCTTTCTCCAATACTGTCATCCCATTCTCATTAGGCGGCGCCTCAACAAAGCCTTGTGCAACCCAGAGTCGCACCAACCTATCCTTATTACCATATCCATAACCTTTAGGGAACAAGCTGCAAAATGCAAAGCAACGTTGTAGATGCGGGGGCAGATGCTGAAAGCTCAGCTGAAGATAGTCCAAAGTGTCACCCATCATATCTTGTTTAAGAATATTTCTCCATGCATCCACACCAAGTTTCTTCCTCAACAGACTTCCGACTAACCTTGCTGCTAAAGGAGATTTCTTCAGCTTGTACAAAATCTCCTCTCTTATATCTAGTAATTTGTCATCTCCTATTGCTTTATTTTCATCGTCGAATGCATAATGCTTCAATATGGACCAGCAAACTTCCGTTTCTAATTCCCTCAGGGGGACAACATTTTCATATTTGATTCCTAAAGTCAAGGCCACTCTTTCCATTCGAGTTGTTATGAGAATTCTGCATCCTATATTCCAAGCCTTAGCTAGAGGAATGAGCAATTTATCCCATTCACCCCTATCTTCACACCAAACATCATCTAAAACAATAAAAAACCTCATCGATTTCAACATTTTCTCGAGTTTCATCTGAAGTGCATCAAGATTATCGATGTTGGTGCATTCATCTCCACCAGATTCTATAATCTCTCTTGTAACTCTACGCATTTCGAAACTACGCGACACGTGAATCCAAATCCTCTTGCTAAAATGACTCTTAACTCTCTCGTCATCACAGACGTATTGAGCAAAAGTAGTCTTTCCCGCCCCTCCAATGCCACATATAGCATAAGCAATGACACGGTTAGTCCTAGTGGACTCATGGGGCTGCTCGTTAATCAACAAATTGAGGAGATGATCACGCTCCTCGTCCCTCCCGAAAACAGGGGTCGACAGACCAGAGACAGTAGTTTGATGGTGCTTCATGGTATCGGGTTGTGGAGTGGTTTTAGTGATGAGATTAAGAAGGGGAACCAAACTGTCCGCCTCGTCAGCGGACCTTTTCAGTTTCTCCATACTAGCCTTCAATGCTGTTTTGAGTGAAAGAGGAGCAAAGAACATTTTTGCCTTCCCCTTTAACCTTTTGACGGAACTAGGAAGGGGGCTGACCTCGTTTTTGATGATCTCGTATTGGTACTGGTCGAGCACGTCTTCGGCCTCGTCAGCGGCGGCTTTCAGCTCCATCAGCCACGGCTTCAACTTATCGGCACGGATCGTCTCTGCCGCCTCAATCACAGCCTGGATCTTGGGGAGGATGACGGTCTGCAAATTTCGAAGCTCTTCGGATGTGATGTCGCCTCCAAAGTAGGAGGAGTAAAGCGTGTTACCCAATTTACCGATGATTGGGGAGACGGTTGAAGCAATGAGGCTCAATGCTGCTTTCTCCATTGCCTTCAATCTAGAGAAAAAAGGAGAGAGATGAATACAAGAGTAATCAAGGAGACGGTAAAATTTTGTGAAATGAGGGTGATAGCGTGGAAAGGGACGAGTTTAGCTAATCTTGCCATCATACAACAACAAGCCTTTTATCCCAAGTATATGGGGTAGGCTACATGAACCAACATGAGAATCACGCCGGGTCCAGCACATGAATCCTCTATCTCCACTCACTTCTATCAAACAATATACTTTCATTGAGTCCTTTGGCAACCATATCATTTCGTATCACCACCATCCATGTTTTCTTCGGTCTCCCTTTTACCCTTTTGCCATTGCCCATATCGAGAGTATCTATTCGTCGAACTGGTGCTTACATAGATCTGCGTCGCACATGACCAAACTATCTTAGCCGGTTTCCCCACACCTTCTCCTCCACGGGTGCTACACTAACTTTTGCACGAATATCCTCATTTCGCACCTTATCTTGTCTAGTGTTACCGCACATCAAACGAAGCATGCGCATCTCCGCTACGTGCATCTTCTGTGTATGATGCTTCTTAGGAGCCCAGCATTCTGTACCATATAATAAGGCAGGTCGAATAGCGCTCCGAAAAAACTTCCCTTTCAATTTTAACGGAAAGTTACGATCACACAAAATCCCTGTTGCACTCCTCCATTTCAACCAACCAGCTTGGATCCTTTGATTAACATCACTATCAATCTCCCCATTCTTTTGGATGATGGAACCTAGATATCTAAACTGGTCGCTCGGTGATATCTCTTGCCCTTCCAATGTTATACCAATATGGTTTTGACTTCTCTCGCTACTAAATTCTTCGCTAATGTTAGCTAATCTTGCCATGATAAAACATGTAAATCCTCGTTCCCATCAATAAAAGATTTTCTATTTTCCAGATTCCCCGATGTTCCCTCCTCCCTCGTAAATCTTTGTGTGAAGCCGCTGTTAGGTTTTTCATTATTTAAATTTTTCCTGAACCCTTAAAACCTAAGCAAGCGCAAACAATTAATTAAAACCAAAACAAACAAAATTTCATTAACTGCCCCAGCCCAAACAAATCGATATATATATATATATATATTCTTCGCCTTTAAATTAAGCTCGTTCCCACCAAAACCCCATCTCAGCCCAACCCAAGAACAAAACAAATTAAACTAATGAACTATGCCCCACACTTCTCAGCCCAGCCTTGAAACTAAAACAAATCATTCAAAATTAAATAACCCTCTGGCCCAAGCCCAGCACCCTTCCCCTCACCGCGCCTGCTACACCAAACCCGATCCCGCTTCGACTCCTTCTCCTTCCCCCCAACGTAAACTTTTTCCCGATACACTTCTCGCGCCGACCCTCGCGGCCACGTCGCCTTGCCGTTGCTCCACGACCCGCGACCTCTTCCACAACTCCCCTGAGTCCCTCAACCTCAAACCCTTACTCCTCACTCCCTCAATCTCATCTCAACTCCTCACACTCTCTCTCAAACTCTCTCTCTCTCCACACGAACCCACTGACAACTTCACCTCCTCCCCTCGACGACGAACCTCTTCCGACCTCATCTCTCATCACCTCACCCTAACATCCTCCTAAAGACCTCACCTCCACCTCATCGAGCCTCCCCTGCATCTTCAACCGCTGAACTCACCCCCTCGAGCCCCCTGCACACCCACGACCACTCCCTCGCACTCGACACCGGCGAGCCCCCAACCGACCAGAACCACCTCGTTGACGCCCCAACGTCATCAGCATCATCACCATCACTCCAAACCGAGCCCCACTATATATCTCTCTCTCTCCAAAATACCAAAAACCATAACTTCCCCCTCACTGCGAGCCCCACTGTGTACATCGCCGGAGCGACGCCGCCTACCGTCGTCGACCCCGGCACAATCCCTGAGAACCACTGAGCACCCCTCCGCTTCCAGCAAGCACAAGCCATCTCCGGGCAACTCCGACGTCGAACCCGAAACGCGAACCGAGGCCGTGAAACCAAACCACGCCGTTCGTCGCGCGTTCGTGACGTTGCCGCTGTCGTACATCGCCCAAAACGTTTTCAGGCAAGACCTTACTTGCTACATGCTAACTTATGTCCGTTACAAACTAAAATCGTATAAATTCCGTGTTTACAATTCACGATAAATTATATGACATAACTGTTCGATGCAAGATCCCAATGAAAATCTTCATTTAATTTGACGGAACTCGTTTGCATAGTCTGGCCCGTATGGCAGTGAACCTTGTGTATAAATTTCACTGGAAAATATGACTGTTAATGACTAAAACGAACACCCGCAAATACACCCGTAAAACTGGGAATTTCCCTCATCTGAAAATTGTTAAAATCACCATAAATTATGTACATATTGAAATGATGCGTTCGAGGGCTCAAATCGAAGCCAACTCGACGACCTGTAACCCTATGCAAGTTTCTAATGGTTTCTGTGCTGAAACTGTGACGATAATTGGTTCAGAGAGCGGCTCTGGACTGCAGTCCAGAGCGACTCTGGTTATTGTTTGATGTTCCGTAATGTTTACCACCTTGTTTCCTGAACTCGTATGTTGCGGAACCATATACCTTATTGAAGATGAATCTGTTAGATAAATAACACAAGTAGTTTCATCCCATTTTATCGCCGTTTGCTATTTAATCTATAATTTAAAAGAACAGGACGTGTAACAGTCCGAAACAGAATCAGAATTGACATATTAGTGTTGAACAGTGCATAACTTTTGACATACAGACGCGATTGAGAATCCGTCTGTTGCGTTGAACACCCTATTGAAAACTATAGATTTTATTCAACTGTAGTGTCGCTAATCTCTGATACCAACTGGGTGAAATTCGTGTCGCGAAACGGACGTTCAGTTCAGAAACTGAATTTCCTGCAGCGAGTACTTAAAATGAAACGGCTGTAACTTGAATACCGGAAACCCGATTGAACTGAAACCAATTTTGATGAACTTCTGATAGAGTGTACTTATTATTGTATTTGTATCATTTCGTTGAATTCTGAACATATGAATTACTGCAATTTTTGTAAGTTTATGACGTGCATATTGGTTCATAATATACATGACTTGTTAACGGCATAAATACACATATCTTACCCAATTGCCATATACATAGTGTTAGTGCGTGTTAGTGTTCAGTGGACATTGCATTATCATGCGTGAATGATATTGGTTTAGGAGTGTCAAGTACACCAATGGAAAGTGAATGATTCGTGACAGTGATTAATACAGTGAACAGTGATAAAACCGTGCTATTGGTATACTTGTACACGACTAAATCATAATCATAAATAGTGAAAACCTGGGGAAAAATGGAAAATCGAAGTGGAAAGAGTATCGTATTTAGCGGGACCGTGTTTTAGAGGATGATCTTTCGAGCAGTGTATATATATTAGGTAGGATCTAGCGATCCGGCTGACAGAGTTATGTCGCGGGCATATGGGCCGTTGTCTCGGGTATGTACGAGACTCCTGTTAAACATGATCCTCCTTTCCACTATACGATTTCAAACATGACTTAGAGACCGATAGGGACACAGATCATACTTTGCATCATTTAGTGACATAGTGATTACCCGCATTTTTCTTTCACTGTTATTACCTTATTTACCTGTTTCACATCATTATAATAACATTGCTATTACGTCGCTCTGACGACCTGAGTATGCATGCTCAGATCTCGTGGAAGAACCAGCGCAGGAGTCGGATTTACCTTTCGAGCTGACGGAGATCTAGTCTGGAGTACTTTTCTTCCTTTCTGCTTTCCATAAAGAGATCTTGTACTTGAACTTGGTTAGTAGCTCTTCTTGTATATTTGTAAGCTGTGAACAATGGATTTTAATGTAATAATTTAGTGATATAATTCCTTTACTGCTGTGCTTTGTTTACTGATTACCATGTAATGCTAGAAGCCGAAGTGTGACTACGGCGGGATTATTCCTTGACCGTAGGAGCATGGCTGGCCTAGTCATTTCTCGTTTTCCGTATTTTGGGAAGTGGGGCGTGACATGGTTTTGTCGGTATCAGAGCGCCAGGTTCAGTAACAAGGGATAACATTGACTATACTGTATTACATTATTTTCGTTTCACTATTCCTGATCTTCATCCTTGAATCTAATCTTATCCTTTTGAATCTTCCAGCGATATGACGTCCCCGAACGACCCCTTCTCGGACTCCAGTTCTCAGGACCGCACGGAAAGAATACTTAGTGCACTGACCTCTCTCGCAGAAGCTCAGGAGAGGAAGACAGACTTACTCGCTGAGGGACTCGGGGCTATTACTGCTGCAGGAGGACCCTCCGCACTCATTACCGCCCCCGAGGGCACTACTCCACCAGCTTATCCTGCTAGGGCTGGTACCGTATCAGACTTCCGACAGTTGCATCCAGCTGCATTCACAGGGTTAGCTGAACCCCTCGAGGCCGAGCAATGGCTAGTGAACATGGAGAACTTACTGACGGCCGCCAGGGTACCCGATGAAGATAGGGTGAACGTGATAAAGATTCAATTGGAAGATGAAGCCCGTACATGGTGGTCAGTGGAAGAAAGCAGGCTAGACAGGCCGATTGAATGGGGCAAATTCAAGGAGTGCTTCCTAGACCATTATTTCCCTTCCACCGCCAAGGCAGAGATGGAGGAAAGATTCATTCTATTGAAGCAAAATGGACGTCCAGTGGACGTATATGCGACAGAGTTCAACCGTCTGAGCCATTTTGCTCCATACATGGTCGCCTCAGAGGCCACTGGGGCCAGACGCTTCTTGCAGGGACTTGATTTCGAGCTGCAGCAGTTGATCGCATCACTAGAGCTGCAGACTTTTGCACATGTACTCAACGCGGCGAGAGTTCAGGAGCAATTGATCAACAAGTTCAGGAAGCCCCCAGTCATTCCAGCGCGTACCCCTGCACCTTCTCGAGGAGCCATACCGGTTCGCAGGCCTGGAACGGCACAAATAAAGCGTCCGTTCGTGCCACAACATCGCCCCCAGAGACGGAACGTAGTTTGCGGCTACTGCAATAGAGATGGGCATACCCAGAAGGACTGTCGCCGCGCCAAGGGACAGTGCTTGATTTGCGGATCCAGTCAGCACAGGATTAGCGGTTGCCCTGAGCGAGCAGAGATACAGGGAGGTTCTGGACCGCCGCAGCAGAGGCCACAGAAGCAGAGGCAACCCTCTACAGGTCGCGGGCAGGGACGGGCTTTCACCTTGACCGCCGAGCAGGAAGAGGCGTCAGGAGAAGTTGTTACAGGTACCCTACTCGTACATTCCTTGCCAGCTAGAGTACTATTTGATTCTGGGGCAACGCACTGCTTCATATCGGAGCATTTCATTGATACACACTCCATACCACATGAACCACTAACCAAGGGCTGGGAGATACATATGGGTAATGGCATTATAATATCTAGTCGAGAATGTAGATCATGTCCGGTTGTAGTGTGTGGTAGGGAATTCTATGCGAATTTCCTCTTGATCGGGACTGGCAGTTATGACGCAATTCTCAGGATCGATTGGATGAGTACCTTCCATGCAGTTATTGATTGCCGTGCAAGGAACGTGATCTTCCGCATTCCCAATCACCCGGAGTTTATTTTCGAAGGCGGAAGTGAATCATTGGAGCCAGCCAAGTATAGAGCCAAGCCGAAAGAGCTGACAGCTATGGAGATTGATGAGAGCGCATCCCCAGAGATTGTTCGGGACTTTCTGGACGTATTTCCTGAAGATTTACCAGGTCTACCACCTCCACGCGTCTTGGAGTTCTCGATCGATTTGGCTCCAGGTACGGCACCTGTATCCAAGGCCCCGTACAGAATGGCACCGGTTGAGTTGGCGGAGTTGAAGAAGCAAATTGAAGAACTATTGGAGAAGGGATTTATCCGGCCAAGTGTTTCACCGTGGGGTGCACCAGTTCTGTTAGTGAAGAAGAAGGATGGATCGCTAGATTATCGGGAGCTGAACAAGGTCACAATAAAGAACAAGTACCCAATCCCGCGCATCGACGACTTATTCGATCGGTTAAGTGGGGCCAAGGTATTCTCGAAGTTGGATCTCCGTTCTGGATATCATCAAATCAGAGTAGCAGCCGAGGATGTATGCAAGACGTCTTTCAGGACCCGATACGGACATTACGAGTTCCTTGTGATGCCGTTCGGTGTTACCAATACTCCAGCGATATTCATGGACTTGATGAACAGGGTGTTTGCAAAGTACTTGGACACGTTTGTCGTTGTATTTATCGACGACATACTTGTCTACTCGAAGACCCGGGAGGAGCATGTCGAGCATTTGCGCACGGTTCTACAAATTCTTCGGGAAGAGAAGCTGTATGCGAAATTAAGCAAGTGTGAATTCTGGCTCGACAAGGTTCAGTTTTTGGGACACATTGTTTCGGGCGAAGGCATCTCGGTGGACCCGGCAAAGATAGAATTTGTCAGAGATTGGCCAACACCGAAGTCTGTGGCCGAGATCAGAAGCTTTCTGGGATTGGCAGGTTATTATCGGAGGTTTGTCCAAGACTTCTCAAGAATCGCTGAACCGTTGACAAGGCTGACACGGAAGGATGTACCGTTTGCATGGACGGAGGAGTGTACTCAGGCTTTTGACACGCAGAAGCAGAAGTTAACCACGGCGCCCATTCTTACAGTACCAGATGATTCCGGTGGTTTGGTGATACACAGTGATGCCTCAGGGAAGGGTTTAGGCTGTGTTCTGATGCAGCACGGCCGAGTGGTTGCTTACGCCTCTCGACAACTGAGAAATCATGAGAAGAACTATCCTACACATGACTTGGATTTAGCTGCTGTAGTCTTTGCGTTGAAGATTTGGAGGCACTACCTGTTCCCCTCCGAAAGACGGCCGAGACATGGCGTCTCGCCTGAGATTCGGGGCAGATGCTAATTGGTGCTATCCGTCCACCTCTCCGAAGATGCCAAGTTGATTTATGGCACCATGTATCGAAGGTTTAGACGGATGCGTCCGATGTAGCAGACTTCATCAGATTCCCCCTCGTTTGAGGGGTTTTTTGATTGTGGGGACGCTCTTCCCTGCAGGCGCAAGCCCCTGCAGTTAATTACGCTACCGGATTGCGGTAACAACTTTCTCCTTCTCCAGATGGTCACTTCGTGTCGTGGGTGTTTGTTTTGTTGCCCGTGGATTGTTTACGGAGACTGAGTTATGTCGTCGCCCGTAGGGCGTGGACTAGTCCAAATCCGTATTATCTTAGATTTGGGTTTGGGGGTTTGGTTTGAGGATACGTTAGCCATATTTAAGGCTAAGATCAACTCAAACGTTTGTTAAGGATACGTTAGTCCAGTTTGAGACTAAGATCAACTTAACGGGATCGTTTAGATCCGACAAAAGAGTGTTTGGGCTCTAATGTTCCAGTTTAGGGACCTAGTGGTCCATTAAATGTATAGCCGTCGGGACCCGTCACCTCTCTGACGACGTTGAAGGATTACAACGACAGATGTCAGAGGAGTTCAGAGATGTACTCTCGAGCCAGAGTTAATTAGGGGGATTCATAGTCCAGTCTGTTTGAAGGTTTAAGGATACGTTAGCCATCTTTGAGGCTAAGATCAACTTAAACGGGACCGTTTAGATCCGACAAAAGAGCATATGGGGCTCTATTGTTCTAGTTTAAGGACGTTGCGGTCCATGGGTAGTTTAAGGACATTGCGGTCCATGGGTAGTTTAAGGACATTGCGGTCCATTGTTAGTTTTAAGACATCTCGGTCAAGGTTAAGGACGTCGTAGTCCATGGGTTTAAGGACCCCACAGTCCATTGTTAGTTTTAAGACATCTCGGTCAAGGTTAAGGACGTCGTAGTCCATGGGTTTAAGGACCCCACAGTCCGGTATGTGCTCTGGATGCTTCACACGGGTTCACTGCCATGCTCTGCGAGGACCAGGCTCCACTCTGGACGTTTTCCACGGGGTCAAAGAGTGACATTATCCGCGTTCCACGTAACCAGGAATTTTGCATTAAACACGGGTTTAAGGACCCCGCAGTCCGTATCAATGTGTGGTCGTCGGGACCCGTCACCTCTTTGAAGACATTGAGGGATTACAATGCCAAGTATCAAAGGAGTGAAGAGATGTACCCTAGAACCGGAGTGGATTAAATAGTCCTTGGCCCAATTTGGGGTCAAGACAAATTAATTATGTTATGAGTCCATTGGCCCAGTTAATCACAAATTGAGGACTTATGGCCATCTTGGGCTAAGTCCAATCAGGAGAGGCTTTGCCTCTATCCATTTAGGCCAATTGGGCCAAAGCCTAGTGCTAAACACTACAGAGCAGTCAGTGTTGAACACTGGGAATGAGGTTGACAGGTTAGTGTTTAACACTAAGAGATAATTGGTGTTAAACACCAGCAACAAGGCTTTCCAAATTAGTGTTAAACACTAAAACAGATCAGTGTTGAACACTGCAGATAAAGCTTTTTAATTAGTGTTGAACACTAAGGCCCAACAGTGTTTTAACACTGGGTTCGAGAGTTTTAATTTAGTGTTAAACACTAAGGCAAGAGGGGTCACGTGGCAGCACGTGAGAGCGCCCTCCCTTCATTTATTCTGCTGAGATTATCGCGTCTTTCAGAGCATCACGTGCCATCACGTGATGGGCATTCAAACGCCTATGTATTAGAGCTTCTGCCAAGGGTCACGTGGATCACGTGGGGTGCTGCCTCAAAGGGACTTTCTGTAGATCTCTTGGGGGGTCACGTGATGACACGTGACCCTGCCTCTATGTATTTTGTTTAGAGGCTTTGTTAATCTTTTTCAGGAATTAAATTCCTCGAGCTGTAAATTTCAGAGGAATTAAATTCCTACTTCCTTTTGAAGGTTTATATTCTGAATAGAGTTGGACTCTGAATCTTCCGTAGGAATTAAATTCCTCGTATATGTGAAGGACTGAATAGGGTTAAACCCTAATAAAAGCTTTTTTAAGGAATTGAATTCCCATTCCCTGTTAAATGATGATTAAGGGAATTAAATTCCCGTTGTTTCAACAGAACTAAGTTCTTAATTAGGGTTAAACCCTGTTTCTTTTTGTTCTGAAGGAATTAAATTCCCATGATACAGGGTCAAGCCCTAATTTTATTTGAAAGGAATTAAATTCCTATAGTTCTGTGAGAATTAAATTCTCGTGCTTGCATTCCCTCTCTATGTTTTGGATCTGCATGGCAGGATCTCAACCCATTGAGAATTAAATTCTCAACCTCAAGGGGAGATGTGCACTTTGCAGATCCTCTATCAAAGAAAGAAGAAATATGTTCTTCTGTTTTATGTATCAGAGTTAAACTCTGTTGAGAATTAAATTCTCTTTTTCTTTCAAGGAGCTTTTCCCTTTCTTACCTAGGGTTTTTGCAGAAGATCCAAGTTTCTCCAAGTATCGAAGCTCTCTTTCTTTTCTTTTTCTCTCCTTGTCTCTGTATATCTATCTCTCTGTGTCTCTTGGCTCCTATTTATAGGAGAAGCAGCCGAATCAATCAGTTTTTGACGAATCTTCATGAGAGATTTGATTTGCATCCATCATTCGTTTTGGACCTTTGGATTATTAGGTGAATTTTATTCACCATTGGATTTCAAATCCAGGGATTTTTCCTTTGTTGTTTCGGTTAGATTTAAAGGGGAAATCTTTCCAAACCCGAGATTTTCCCATAGATAGATGATATTTCACCACCTCTGAATCTTTAGTTCGATTGGTTCCAGATAGCCGCTTTCCTTTCGAAAGATTTGAATTTCTTTCAGAATTTAATTCTGTTAACACAATGGGCTTTGAAAGCCGGTCACGTGTGACCACGTGACCCATGGTCACGTGTGAGCACGTGACCCCCTTTGGAATGAGCCTTTTCCTTTCTTTTGCGCTCTGTCTTCTGATCGTTGCTTAAACGTCACGTGCCACCACGTGACTCCTGGTCACGTGTGAGCACGTGACCCTTGTTTGAACTCTCTTTCCTTGGTTCATCTGGAGAACGAGTCTGCTGCTTTGAACGTCACGTGCCAACACGTGACCCTGGTCACGTGGGAGCACGTGACCTCTTCTGAAGCTTTTTCCTTGACTTGATCAGGGAACCGGTGTGCCTTTGACGCTTGCATTTAAATGTCACGTGTCGACACGTGACCCTTTCTGAAGCCCTTTCCTTGATGTAGTTGGAAAACTGAACTTGACTTGATGATGCTTTTAGGTGTCACGTGCCAACACGTGACCGCTAGTCACGTGTAAGCACGTGACCCTCTTCTGAAGCTTTTCCCAGAAGCTTTCCTGATTTTAAATCAGGAAACAAATGCCCCCACAGCGTTGTTCTCACGTGTCTGCACGTGAGTGCAACGCTGTCACCCCTTGTGACCGTTGGATTCCTCTAGGGATCTGGGAAGATGAAACGTTTCCATTGCCTTCTATAAATACCTCTGTCTCTTCATAGGAGCCTTCACTTTGCTCATCTTCTTCTTCTGAGAACTTTTTCTGAGGATTTAATTCTCTTCTTCCAGAGCTTAGTTCTCTGTCTTAAAATATTTTTAGAGTTTAACTCTGTTTTAAAGGGATTCTTCCTCCTCAGGTAATGGTAATCGAAGCACCTTCGTTTTGACAAAACTCTCTGGATTTTAAATCCAGATCAAGGGTTTCACAAAGAACCCATTTTTCTTCAAGTACTTTAACCAAAATACGAGACCATTTAACTTCCCACAGTAGATCTCTTAGGGTTCAGATGATCCTTTAGGGAGATGATGATGGCGGTTCAAACCCATGGAATTTAATTCCATCCAAAAATGTTTCTGGGAATTTAATTCCCTTTTCTTAATAAGGAATTTAATTCCAATGAAGGACTTGATTTCTTCACACGGAGGCTTCCTGAGGTCTCTTGGCCCTAGGTTATTCTTCTGCAATTAATGAAATGGTGGTTTTGTAATGAATCTCACGACCTTTATTTCAGGTATCATGGATGCCCATCTGTATGGTCTTGACGAGATCATTTCCTATGGGAATATTCGTGCACTGGGCCGCAGTCAGAACCAGGAGTTCACCGATGCTCAATGTGCCGAGATTATGAGCCGCTTTGATGAGTACAACCATCGGCTACTCCCCCGTCGCTCTTCTCTTCTAAGGCTGATCGTGCTGGCGATCAGGGAGGCTCTCCCTCTATTCTGTGCTGGTGTGCCGCTTGGGGCATTGGACGCCGCCGAGGATAAAGTACACTCGGTGTATCTGATGCACTTATCTCAAAGAGAAGGCGGGATAATCTCATTGATCTCCTGCATCAGATGTTCCAGCAGTCGGCCATACTTGCCGTCTATCGGAGGGTGGAGGACATTCGTGAGGACCCCGATGCTTGTGATCGTGAGAGGAAGCATACTCGGGAGGTTCGAAATGCTTGGAAGATTTTGAATAAAGTTAATTTTGAGTTTCTCAACCCATGCCCCGCATCTGAAGTTTTACCATTGTAAATGTGTCCTGTGTGTTTTGTATGAACCTCTTGAAGTATGAGTGACAATTGTTATTATGTCTTTCTATGTTTGCATGCCTTTTCTCTGGGATTTTATCATTTTGCTACTGTTGTTGTTGGTGCTTTCAATATGCAGGGTGCTACTCCATTTTTTAGTGTACATCAGGTTTAGTCCTCACGTAGTCTGCACGTGGGGTCCCTTGATGTGGCTGTTCACAAAATCTTCTCATGCCCTATTTTCGGCGCACAATATTGGACGCAGAAAAAAGGGCCTTGGAAATAGTTTCATCTCCTCGATTTTCGATGCCTTTCCTTTTTTGGGCCTTGGAAATAGTTTCACCATGCAAGATTTTCCGCGCACAGCACTTAATGCATTTCCTTATATATGAGGCTATAGCTTCCCTTTTCCTCTCACCAAGAGATTTATATTATTATTATTATATTTTTTTTATCTTGGAGTAACTTGTCTTGAGAAACAAACGAGCGCCATGGCCTGCAATCGCCCTCATGCTCGTCGACAGCCATGGGAAGTTCCTATTGAGGAAATGGTCCCCCGCTTTGCTGCTCGGTTGGTGGATCCCCTCCTTACCGACAATGAATGCGACTCAGCCATGCATGAACTCTCGATCCGTAGGGGGTCCCCCCTCCCGATGGGTTCTCTCTGGCTCCGGATGATTCTCAAGGCCGTGCTTGCCGACATCCCTCCTCACCCGGCGGAGATGACTCTGGCGATGCTCGACGCGGCAGAAGAAAAGCTTGAGGGTTTTCATGAAGCGTGCCTGATTACTCAGGCTTTGAAGGATTGCTCAATTTATCTGCTGAGCCAGATCAAGGCCTGGCGAGCTATTATGTCTGCTTTCGCGGACGAACACGGCGCCAATCGATGGGGAGCGACTCCTCGTGAGAACCGTCGCTTTGACGTGCTGGAGAAAGCAGAAAGAGAGATGGAGAATTTTGTCCTCTGTTTCATTAACCCTTGTGCCGTTGATCCCATGTTTGGTGACCTTTTCCGTTAGCGTAGAATACTTTTAAATTAGTCCCTCTTTTTTTTACGCTTTATGCCGAGATTCCATGTAGGCTTGGTGCTAGTATGTATGTTTCCGCTTGCATAAATAAACTTTGTATTCTTCTCATGAGAACTTTCTTTAACTGCAAATGCTACCATCACTTTCCTGCGCATCAGACCTTTTCGGGTATTATGAACGTTCATGCGATTGCAAATGCTATTATTATTATTATTCCCTTTTTGAATACTCATATGACTGCGAACGCATGCTTGAAATATGTCGGAAACTTTTCTTGTTGCCTTTCACATCAGGCGATGTGAGCGCGTTTTAGATCGATTATTCCCGTCAACTGGAAGCCCATTTATATGGTCTTGTCAATGTCTTGTTTCCAAGGCTGTGGTTACGAAAGCGAGCTTACGTGGCCTGATAGAGCGATACGTAACGAACATAAGGTTGTGGCTCTCGATAAAGCTGCCACGTTCACTCGTGAGAGGGTCGAGGCTCATAAGGCCATTGAGAAAGAGCTTGAAGCCCGGCTTGCTTCATATCAGACCCAACAAGCTCAGGCGGAGGCTCGTCTTTTGGAGATCTTGCGTCATGAAGCCGTGGTCCAACAAAAGCAGGATGAGCTGACCAAGTTGCTGAATCGCCCGCCGGCCTAAAACATTTGTATCTTTTCCTTCCTTTTTGTACATACTCATGGATGAGAGTATTTTCTTTTTGTTTCTTTCATGAATTGTACTTTGCACCCATTTTGGTTTATGAATAAAAGATACATTTTTCCTTCTCAACGGTGTGTCCCCCTTTTTATTGAATGTATTCTGCGGATATTCTATCTTGATCTCCTTGCAGGACAGCAATGGCTTAGGATTCAGGGTTAAGATCTGCTTCCTAAGACTTTTGCATTTTACGAGCCACGAGGGTTTCATAAAGAGTTTTTTTTTCACAGGTCGAGAGGATCCCATAGGTGTAAGTTCTTCTTAAAGATCGTGAGGATCCTTAACCGGGTTTTCCCTTGAGAGTCGTAAGGATCTCGCAAGAGAGTTTTTCTTCCTTACAGGTCGTGAGGGCCTGCAAGTGTTGGATGCGGTCACCCTTGTCCGTGTTTTACGGAGTCAGGGGTTTCTCAAGGTATCGTAGTTTAAAGACGTCACGGTCAAGGTTAAGGACCTCATAGTCCGTGGATTTAAGGACTCCACAGTCCGCTGTTAGTTTTAAGACATCACGGTCAAGGTTAAGGACCTCATAGTCCGTGGATTTAGGGACTCCACAGTCCGATGTGTGGTTGCAGGGACCCGTCACCTCTTTGAAGACGTTGAGGAATTACAACGCCAGGCATCAAAGGAGTGAAGAGATGTACCCTTAAACCAAGGCAAAATCTGTAAGGAATCGGGGTGGTTGATTGTTAGTTTTAAGACATCACGGTCGAGGTTAAGGACGTCATAGTCCGTGGATTTTAAGGACTCCACAGTCCGGTATTTGCTCTGGATGCTTCACACGGGTTCACTGCCGTGCTTGGCGAGGACCAGGCTCCGCTCTGGATGCTTCACACGGGTTCACTGCCGTGCTCTGCGAGGACCAGGATCCGCTCTGGACGTTTTCCACGGGGTCAAAGAGTGACATTATCCGCGTTCCACGTGACCAGGAATTTTGCACTAGATGCTTCACACGGGTTCACTGCCGTGCTCGGCGAGGACTAGGCTCCGCTCTGGATGCTTCGCACGGGTTCACTGCCATGCTCTACGAGGACCAGGATCCGCTCTGGACGTTTTCCACGGGGTCAAAGAGTGACATTATCCGCGTTCCACGTAATCAGGAATTTTGCACTAGATGCTTCACACGGGTTCACTGCCGTGTTAGGCGAGGACTAGGCTCCGCTCTGGATGCTTCGCACGGGTTCACTGCCATGCTCTGCGAGGACCAGGATCCGCTCTGGACGTTTTCCACGGGGTCAAAGAGTGACATTATCCGCGTTCCACGTGACCAGGAATTTTGCACTAGATGCTCCACACGGGTTCACTGCCGTGCTCGGCGAGGACTAGGCTCCGCTCTGGATGCTTCGCACGGGTTCACTGCCATGCTTTGCGAGGACCAGGATCCGCTCTGGACGTTTTCCACGGGGTCAAAGAGTGACATTATCCGCGTTCCACGTGACCAGGAATTTTGCACTAGATGCTCCACACGGGTTCACTGCCGTGCTCGGCGAGGACTAGGCTCCGCTCTGGATGCTTCGCACGGGTTCACTGCCATGCTTTGCGAGGACCAGGATCCGCTCTGGACGTTTTCAACGGGGTCAAAGAGTGACATTATCCGCGTTCCACGTGACCAGGAATTTTGCACTAGATGCTTCACACGGGTTCACTGCCGTGCTCAGCGAGGACTAGGCTCCGCTCTGGATGCTTCGCACGGGTTCACTGCCATGCTCTGCGAGGACCAGGATCCGCTCTGGACGTTTTCCACGGGGTCAAAGATTGACATTATCCGCGTTCCACGTGACCAGGAATTTTGCTGAATATACCCGCATTTCACGGGGTGAAGGTTTGACTGTTGGCGATATGTATACCACCGAGCCATGGAACTGGGAGTTGCCGCTGTTCCGCTTAGCTTGAAGTTGTGTCCGTTGTTACGAGACGAGTGTTGGGATGATCCCTAGGTCGCTTGTGGCCCGTCGAGATTTAGCTTCGTTCTTTGGTGAAACCTGGGGGAGGGAGGTACGTTCCCTTTTTGTTTATGCCATTGGATTGTATACAGGGCGTGATGGCACATCACCTGTAAGGCATACATTTTATTTTTATTTTATTTCTTTTTCCGCGATGCTCTATCATTTCAGCTTTTTATATCGTGAAAATCGCGATTGCCCAATCATTTCGGCTATTTTTCGCGGTGCCCAATCATTTCGGCTGTTTTTTTTTTACTCGCTGCTTTTTATTGTGAGTTGCCCCATCATTTCGGCTATTTTTTATGCCTTCATTCTTACTTGCTGCTTTTTATTGCAAGTTGCCCCATCATTTCGGCTATTTTGTAGGCATGTGTGGCTTGCTAGCTTTTTCGCCGCAAGCTCGGATTTTGGACACCGATTTCGGCATCAGCATCGCTGCAACCGGGATGTTGCCAGGAGCGAATCATCATTTGCCTTGAAAAAACTTGGGATTTGATACCAGTTCAGGCATCAGCATCGCTGCAACTGGAATATTGCCAGGAGCGAATCATCATTTGCCTCTGTCGATGTTGAACAAAGGTGGCTTAGCAAACAGGGTTAAGGTCCTGTCGACTAAGGCTTTTGACTTCATGAGCCATAAGGGTCTCACAAAGGTATTTCTCCCTACAAGTCGTGAGGATCTTGCAGGTGTATTTTCTCCTTAGGGATCGTGAGGATTCCTAAGTGTATGTTCCTCTGTAAGTCGTAAGGATCCTACGGGAGGGTTTTCTCCTTGTAAGTCGAGAGGATTTACAAGGGTTGTTTACCATGCAAACATATCCCTAGTCTCGGATGGGACTTAGTTAGGGAAATGTTTATTCGCGCCCGTGGATTGTATACAAGGGTCAATATTGGACTACTTGTAGGGCAATAACGAAGGTTGTGGAGGATTTGCTTAAGAACAGGTTCAGGCTTCTGTAGCTTAAGACTTTCAAATCTCATGAGCCGTGAGGGTCCCATAAGAGAATTCTCCTTACGGGTCGTGAGGATCTCGTAAGTGTATTTTCTCCTTAGGAATCGTGAGGATCCCTAAGTGTGTTGCTCCTTTGTGAGTCGTAAGGATCTCACGCAGGTGGTTTCTCCTTACAAGGTCGAGAGGACTCTGTAAGTGTCCTTCAACGAGGTTGCGCCCTTTCGGGTTTTCACAAACACTCTCCAGTAGTCCTGCTGTTTTTACTCACGGAGCCCTTTCGGGTTTTCATCCGTGCCCATTTTGCTTATAGACATACCGTTTTTTTTTTATTCTTTTTCACTTTTTTTTATTTTATTTTTAATTTTTTTTTTCTTTCTCCTCTTTTTTTTATCTCGTCAGCCCAAAGATGCTGCGGTAGTAGTTTTAGGGACGTTTCGGTCCGTTGATAGTTTAAGGACGTTTCGGTCCGTCGATAGTTTAAGGACGTTTCGGTCCGTCGATAGTTTAAGGACGTTTCGGTCCGTCGTCATGGGAAGGCCGGCTGCTGCTTGTAAAGTCTGAGCCTAGGAAGATAGTGAGCGGATATAGTCGTCGTCATCTATCATTGACCCAGGCTGCGGCTTATTAAGCGTAGTATTTCTTCAAGAAGCGGCCGTTTATTGGCCTGAAAGGCCTTTCACCGTGCATGTCCATGAGTAGGTAGGCTCCACCCTGGTAGACCTTGTCTATGATGTACGGACCTTCATAGTTTGGCTCAAATTTTCCTCGCTTGGCACGATTGGGGATCATAGGTCTTTTGACCACTAGTACAAGTTCGCCTTGGCGGAATGTCCTCGGCCTGGTCAATCTTTCGTATGAGCGCGCCATCTTTGCTTTGTAGGCCTCTAGATGTTGTTGTGCTATGAGCCGGGTTTCGTCGAGGGCATCAAGCTCCTCAAGCCGAAGGTGAGCATTTTCTTCGTTCGTCAGCTCGTGGTGGACTGCTACTCGTAGAGAGGGTAACTCTATCTCGAGGGGGAGCACTGCCTCCGTCCCAAATACCAACGCGTACGGCGTTGTGTTTGTGGCCGTCTTGAATGTAGTTCGATAAGCCCAAAGGGCTTCTTGCAGCCTTTCGTGCCAGTCTCTCTTATTCCTGGAAACGGTCTTTTTTATGATCTTCGTCAAGGTCTTATTGAAGGCCTCGGCCAGACCGTTAGCTCGCGGATTGTAAACCGAAGAATATCTCCAGTCTATATTGTGCTGCTGTGCGAAGCGGCTAATCTTATGGCTTCGGTAGGCCGGCCCATTATCGGAGATAATCCGCCATGGAGTTCCGAACCGATAGATGACGTGCGTCTTGAAGAAATGGAGGATATTCTCCGTCTTCACTTCCTTTAGTGGTACTGCTTCTGCCCATTTGGAGAAGTAATCAGTTGTCGCCAGGATAAAACGGTGTCCCCGGGATGATGCTGGCTCAATGGGGCCGACTATGTCAGTCCCCTACATTTCGAATGGCCAACTAGCCAGCGTTGGGTGCAGTGGATTCGGATGTTGGTGGATGAAGTCTCCATGAATCTGGCATGAGTGACATTGCTTCGCATACTCAAGGCAGTCCTGGATCATCGTGGGCCAGTAGTAACCCATCCGTTTAATTTTTAACTTCATCTTTGGGCCTGCTTGGTGAGAACCGCAAAGTCCGTCATGAACTTCCTGAATGACTCTTTCTGCTTCGTCAGGTCCTAAGCATCTCAGCCATAGAGAATCAAACGATCTCTTGTATAGAATATCGTTGACGAAAGCGAAGGATAAAGCTTGTTTCATGAGCTGATGTCTTGAGGACGCTTCTTCGAGCATTCGGTGGGACTTAAAGTAGTCTATGAAGACTTCCCTCCAGTCTTCGGCCTTCTCATGGTCTTTTATTTGTAGGGTCGTCTGCTCAGTCGTTCCCTTTTCTTCGCATGATTCCGGAGATATTTCTGCCGGGGCGAGCACTCGACGGCTTTGTATCACGATTCTGACGTCATCGAGGTTCTCGTCAGCCAGTTCTTTAGCAAGTTTAGCCAACGCGTCTGCTTTGCTGTTTTCCGCGCGCGGTATGTTCTCCAAAGTATAGGAGGGAATTTGGGTCAATAGTTGTTGCACCCTTTCGCCGTACTTTACCAACTCCGGCTTGCACGTTTGGTAGTCACCATTTACTTGACTAACGACCAGCTGAGAATCCCCGTATATAAGGAGGTCTTCAATTCCCATGTCGATGGCGATCTCGAGGCCTGCTATCAGAGCTTCGTATTCGGCTTCATTGTTTGTCCTCGGCTCTGTTAAGGAGAAGGCGAAGCGCATTATCCCTCCTTGTGGAGTTGCAAAGATGAGACCTATCCCTGATTTGATCATTGGGACACCTTGTTTCTGTTTCTTTATGGAGGATGCTCCATCGAAATAGAGTTCCCATCGGGCGCTTCCGCCGCTAATCGCATCAAATGCATGCTCGTCCGGCAAATCACAGTTCAGAGGAGAATCGGCCGGTATCGGGTGCTCGGCGAGGAAGTCGGCAATGGCCTGGCCTTTCACTGCCTTGAGAGGTTGATACGTTATCGAGAACTCCATCAATAGCAGGGCCCACTTAGCGAGTCGTCCCGTCAATATGGCTTTCGACATCAAATATTTGAGAGGGTCCACCTTCGAAATAAGACGGACTTCATGTGCTAATGCGTAATGTCTAAGCTTTGTAATTGCGAAGATCAACGCCAGGCAGTGCTTTTCAATGGGGGAATAGTTGCTTTCTGCCCCCAGCAGCACTCGACTTAAGTAATAGAGTGCCCTCTCTTTCCCCTGATCGTTCTCTTGTGCCCATAACGCGCCCAAGGAACCTTCGAGGGCGGTCGTATAAAGAATGAGGGGTTTTCCCTTGACCGGCGCGGCCAACACCGGAGGGTTCTGCAGGTACTGCTTGATCTCGTCTAGTGCACCTTGACATTTGTGATCCCAAACGAATGGAGTTCCCTTTTTCATCAGGTGGCTGTAAGGACGGCATTTGCCCGAAAGATTAGCGATAAACCGCCGGATGTATGCGAGCTTCCCTTGAAGAGATCGCAGCTGCTTGAGGGTTCTTGGCGGAGGCATTTCCATGATCGCCTTAATCTTTGACGGATCTATTTCAATACCTCGGTGTCGAACGATGAATCCCAGGAATTTGCCCGAGGAGACTCCAAACGCGCATTTGAGGGGATTCATTTTCAAATTATATTGCCGAAGGCGTCGAAATACAGTCTCCAGATGTTTTAAATGATCTTCGTATGACATGCTCTTTACTACAAGGTCATCGATATAGCACTCGACGACGTCGTGTATGAGGTCATCAAAGATTTTTGTCATGGCCCTTTGATAGGTATCGCCGGCGTTCTTTAGACCAAAGGGCATAACCCTGTAGCAGAATATACCCAAAGGGGTTCGGAAAGCGGTATGCTTCTGGTCTTCGGGATGCATCTTTATCTGATTGTATCCTGACGAGCCGTCCATAAAGGAGAAAACTTCGTGAGTGGACGTGTTATCTATCATTAGCTCGGTTACTGGTACTGGGAAATCGTCCTTTGGACAGGCTTTATTGAGATCCCTGAAATCCACGCATATGCGTACCGTCCCATTCTTCTTCATTACCGGGACGATATTGGCGATCCAGTCGGGGTACTGGACTTCTTGGATAAATCCAGAATCGATCAGCTTCTTGACTTCGGCGTTGATGCTCATTTCAAGCTCGAGTCGCATGCTTCTTGGCGCCTGCTTGACTGGCTTGATATCTGGGGATATCGCCAATTTATGCACAGCAATCTCCGGATCTAATCCTGGCATCTCGGAATAGTTCCACGCGAAGCAGTCTTTATGCTGTAGAAGCACGTTCTTTAACGCAGCCACCCTCTCTTCGGATAACAGCTCGCTGACAAATGTCGGTCGCGGGTCGTCTGCCGATCCCAACTCAACCTTCTTGAGGTTATCTGCAGTAGTATGTATGCCATCTTCCAGTTCTTTCGGAGCGGGCGGAAATTCTAAGATCACCTCATCATCGCTGTTCTCAAAGCACCGGGGAAGGTCATCTACGTTCTCGGGCTCTTCTCCTAATATCGTAATCGTATAGCAAGTGCGAACCCGCTCCCCGGACTGAGGTGGACCCGGTTCTGCTCTTGCGGCTTTGGGCTCATGCTTCTGTGGCGGCGTTACCTTCCAGCCGTCGGATAAAGTGAATCTGCCCCGTCGGTACTGGTCCTCGACCCAGTTCTTGAAGGTGAAGCAGTCTTCGGTAGGATGTCCTATGGCTTGATGATAAGAGCAATAACTCGGATGAGAAGCCTTGCTAGCTTGCTCAGGATGTCTAGACTCTGGAAGCGTGATCATTTGATGTTTTATAGCGAGGTTGAGTAACCTCTCCGTCTTGTCTCGGGGGAAGGAGTACGCTCGACTCATCTTCTTCATGAGGGACAAACCCGAGCCGCTTCTTGATTTATTTCCGTCTTTGCGTCGGGCCTTTCGTACAACGGATTGACGAGGACAAGCGTCTTTGTCTTTTGCAGCACGTTGAGATAAACGTTGCGTCCTGGCCTTCTCGTAGATGGCCATTTCACGGTTGTGGTCTTCCCGAGCTTCCTGACCCATTTTCCTGATAGGCTTGCCCATTCGTTCTTCAAACGACGGACTCGGCGCTTTAATCGCGGGGTCTAGTTTTGATGGGGGGTTGGCATCTCCTGACAGGGCGTCCTCCTCTTCGTCAAAGGTATATATAGCGTAGCTACTGTGAGCCCGTTCCCGTTTTCCGGCTCTTGCGTATCCAAGCCCGAGTGTTTCCATCTTCCCGCTGGGCAATTTGCGTCGAGTCCCGGGGACATCCCAGATCCTGTTGTAGAATCGCGCCTGCCGAACGGTCTGTTCTAAGGGTACTCCTTGGCGCTTCAATAGCTTCTTTAATCCATTTGTATAGTATCTGGGCAGACGGATGGGTTGGAGCCTGTCAAGTGTAGCATCCGCGCCATGCCAGATCTCTTTCTCTATCTTCGACTCTGAGGATCGGTAGAATAGGATCACCTTCTCACCCCTTCTCCTGGGAGGGACGTAGAATGTTTGCAGGTCCTGCACATTGTGAGCCTGAAGCGTGTCGAGATCCTTGTAGTGTTCTCGCGGTACCATGGTGATTTGTAAACTATGGTCATCGCCAAGGGGTGCTTGTATTGACAGCCGATTGGAGAACACAGCATTAACTTCATCTTCTGAATCACTTCCGAAGACCAACACGGGGGCGGGCGTCCTCAGGTTGTTGCGTTGAGACGGCCCTGCATAAACTATCTCTTCTTCTTCTTCGGTATCGCTCCCGAAAATAGAGATGGTGGCGGCGGTTTTGTTCTCCGGATTGCGACACCTTTCCGTATCCTCGAAATCTGGCAAAAAGTACTTCACATCTTCGTATTTGCGGACTTCGTTTACGGAAAATGGGTTTAACTCACCTGTTACGGTATACTCGAAACCATCCTTAAAGTACTTCATACACTGATGTTGTGTAGAAGGGATGATATTGTACTCGTGTAGCCAAGGACGGCCGAGCAAGGCGTTGTAGCAGGTCTTGGCGTCAATGACATGGAATTTGATGTCTGTGACGAGGAGTCCGAAACGTAATGTTAGTATCACGGATCCGAGAGTCCGTGACGATTGTGAATCGAAACCGGAGATAGTAATTTTGTCACGAGCGAGGTGTTGCACGCTCATGCAGATTTCCTTCAATACCCGAACATTAAGGAGATTGACAGAGGATCCATTATCCACCAGAATCTTTCCTATCTTGATATCATGGCAGTATCCGGAGACATACAGGGGACGGTTGTGGTCGCACGTCCCGAGAAGGAGGTCTTCATCACCGAAAGTGATGTCGGCTGTATGCACTTCCTCCAGTTCATCCTTCATCTTTTCAGTGGCGAGGAAGGCTTGGAATTGCTCAGGTTCTTGTAACGCCTTAATTAGTGAGTCTCGCGCTTCTTTTGATAATAGGAGGGCATCGAGAATGCTAAGCTGAGAAGGTAGCTTCCTTAGGTGCGCGAGGATGTTATAGTCCACCTTACCCTTCCTAGGAGGGTCTTTGGCAGCCAGTTCTCTGATGACTTGGTCATCTAAAGTGATATCTTCAGTGACCTTTTCCTTTCCCTTATCCTTTCTATTCCCGGGCCCGAGATTCTTTTCTGGGAGTGTGCGATTGCGCAGCTGAATGTTCTCGCAGATCTCCGATTTCTCCTCTTTCCCTAAAGCGGATTCTTTAAAGAGAGGGCCCAGAGCCATTTCTTCGTCAGAATCGCTCCCAAAGGTGAGAACTTGTGACCCCCCGGCGTTTACCATGTAACAGTTGCCAGTAGCTCTGTCGTGCCCATCGATAGTACTTTTTCGCTCCCGACGGATCTTGCGTTTCATGCGCTTAACATGTTGCCGACGGGCGACATATCCTTGCCACCATATCTTAAAGGCGTCGCACTCCTCCGTGGGGTGTGAGATTTTCCGGTGATATGCGCAATTGTGAGGGTGCCTCTCCATTCCGTCGTGTGTGTTTCCTTCCGAGGGCGGTAGCTTCATCCCCATTGACATGGCTTTGGCAAACCTTTTTCTCGTCTTGAATATCTTCTTGTCTACTTTGGATGCCTTTTGCTCTGGCAATGGTAGGTCAAATCTTTCGTTCAGTTGCCCGCATTTGGCTCCTTCCGATGTGGCCATTTCACGCTCCCGGTCCGCTTTACATTTTAGACTAATCTCGTCTAGAAAAGCGTCGATCATTTCATCTGTTGGCCATGCACGCTCTGGTACAGGCTCTGTCTCCAGCTTTTCAATGCCAGGAGTTTTCCCATCATCGGTAAACGAGTGGGAGATTACGTTACAACTCGCCACATATCCTTCGGATTCATCCGACGAGCCTTCTCCATCATCTTCCTCTTGAAAGATGTGGTTGAGGAACTCTTGCAGTGTGACAGGAGTTCGCGCCTTTTGATTGTACTCTACCAGTGCGTCGATTTGCTTCTGCAAGTCCGTGTGCTCGTTTCCAGGCTTCACGGACTTCTTGGATTTCTTCTTCTTTTTCTTCGAAGATTTTGATGATTGGGCGTGAGTATCTGGGCTCTTATCGTGAGTCTTTGTAGTCGGGCGGCGCCTTAGCATCCCTTCGATAATTTGAGGTTCAAGAGGGTCCTTCCATTCGATCGCAGGGCACGCATGAAGGTCTCTCAGCATTCTTTTGGTTTTAGTTGATAGCACGACCTCCCATGGAGCTTCTTCAATAAAAGAACATGTTGCCCCCGGTGTATCCGCTTTCCTAGGAGCATGCGGCTGTGGTGGGTTTACCTTCCACTTTTCGGACAGTACAAACTTCCCCTGGAGGTACTGGTCTTCAATCCATCCTTTGAAGACGAAGCAATCTTCAATCGGATGGCCTACCGTTTGATGGTAAGGGCAATAGTTAGGGTTATTCACCTCGGTGGGTTGCGGCGGTCGCCTTGGATTTGGCAGGTTTATAAGTCTGTTACGTATTGCCAGCTCGAATAGCCGTTTCGTCTTGTCCCGTGGGAACGAGTAGGGACGCTTCATCTTCTCGTTATAATACCGACGTCTTTCCTCCAGTTGATCTGCCGGTTTCGGGGCGTTAGGTTGCTGTTGGGCATTCGCAACAAAGGTTGCTCTTCCTTTACCCTTGTCATTCCGAGGTTCCGACTTCGGGGGAGGTGGTCTATGACCCATCTGGTCCATCTGAGCCAACTTGTCGATCAAAGCCTGGAATGTGGTTGGCTTAAAGATCATCATAAACTGGGAGATAGTTGCGTGGGGGTCTAGGGTTCCCACGAACATGCCCACTGCGGGTGCCTCCTCAATGCATTGTTCACATCTCGACCACAAGTTCCGCCAGCGTATAGCATACTGGACCCAGGTTTCGCCTGGTTTTACTCTGGCGTTAATCAATGCAGTTATTGGAGTGCGTTCGCTGGCACTTGCGAATCGCTGAGTGAATAACAACTCCATTTCAGCGAACGTTTTGATAGAATCGTTTGGGAGTTCCGAATACCATTCGAACGCTGTTTCTGATAAGCTGCCCACGAACTGGCGGAGCAACAGTTTATCATCACCGCCGGTGTTACCGCAGAGGGCCCGGAACTGGGCGACATGTTGATGGGGATTGCCGGTCCCCTTGTACACGTGGAATTTTGGTATCGTATAGCCTTGCGGGTATTTGATTTGATCGTACCAGCTTGGATACGGCCGCCCCGTTTTCACGACTTGACCAGCTGCCTCAGTCGCGTGATGAACCCGGATTTGCTGGGCTATGTAGTTAGCCAAGTCAGCCTTAGAGATTGCCTCCTCCTTGGCCGTTGAGAGGGCTGGTGGTGGATTTGACGTTTCTCCTCGGTCGTCTTCAAGAACGATTGGGGGATCCTCGCCGGGTAAGTCCTGCTGAATCATCATTCCTATCATATCTTGGAAGAGAAGGCCCATACGTTGTATGTTGGCCGCTTGTTCAGCAGCCTCTTTGTCCTTTTTCTCCAGTGTCCGGCGAAGGAATTCAGCGTCGGTCTCTTCCTCTCGGCGGGCGTCTGAGGACGTTTCTGGATTTTCTTTTGGCCCGGTGAGCGCGGCCATAGCATTCATCATTTCTTGAAGCTTCTGTTGCTGCTCCTGGGCCTTCGTCACGGATCGGGTTAGCGGTCGGTGGCCCGTAGAAGTGCGGCTTTCCTCCTTTCCAGAGGCCATGTAAACAGTGTGCACCACCATGCCCCCAGACTTAGGGCGTCTGGGCTCAGTGCTTTTAGCCGTCGTTGCGTGTCGGGGGGTCTTCTTTGGCCTCCTCCTTTTATGAGCCAGTTGATCAACAGCCTTTTGGGGTTTAGCCTGGTGACCGGCTTCCGGTTGGATCTTCAGCTTCTTGTGCTGGCGGGAGAAGTTTGGATCGATGATCGAGTCTCGGGCCTGCCGCCAAACTTTATAGATTTTGGAAGATAGCCGTTGAGGAGATCGGGGCTGTTCGGGTTTTATTTCCACAACCTTTTTTAACGGGGGAGGAGACCTCTTCAGCACCGCAGTAGCAGAATTCCTTCGCACCTTATTTAGCATTTCGAAGCTGTTCCCAGTTGGAACAGCAGCATTAACTTCTGCCACCGGGGCCGATGGAGTCAACCCGGAGGGGGAGTTGCCCCCAGCCTTCCTTACTCGGCGCCAATGGCGACGTCGAGCGTGTCGAGCGGACGGCGTAGGGTCAGCGGTAAGAATGGCTTCATCTTGCCCCCTGTCTGGGTGGGGGGTCGCTGTTGGTGTTAGCTTGTCAAAGACCGACGTCCTTTGGGCAGCAGGAGCGGGAGCTGGAGCCGTCAATCTTGTAAAGACCGACCTTTTGGCCGGAGAAGCCGCCTTGGCGATTTCGGGAGCAGGAGCAGCCACTTTCTTAGAAGCAGCCTTCTCTGAGATTGTAGGCCCCGTGATGGGTTTGCGGGATTTCTGGCCCAATCTAGAGAAGACCGAGGCGTTGACGTTGGGCGACTCGTTGAGAGGAGCCGCGACAGGGGTGAGACGATCAAAGACCGACTTCTTGAGAGCTTCCGTTGTCAGCACCGGAGCGGTGAAGTTTGTCGGCGGGAGCATAGTCCCGAAGAATAATCCTGTGGTGGCGCGAGTGACCTGTTCCACGGGCATTGTGAATAGCGAAGCAGCTTGGGGTCCGTAGGCTATACCTCCTGGAGAGGCAGAGCGTTGGTTGCAATTGCAGTCTGAGCAGCTGGAGAATTTCACGGAAGTAGAAGCCATTGATCCTTTGCTTTCTGCAATAAGCAAGACGCCAATTCTTAGTACCTTGAAACCCAAGGGCAACCATTAGCGAACCGCGATTGGTCCGCGGGTCACGACACACGAAGTGTGGAGTGGAAAGAGGAAAAGGTCCCACCGGGCGTGCCAGAATCTGTTCCCCTCCGAAAGACGGCCGAGACATGGCGTCTCGCCTGAGATTCGGGGCAGATGCTAATTGGTGCTATCCGTCCACCTCTCCGAAGATGCCAAGTTGATTTATAGCACCATGTATCGAAGGTTTAGACGGATGCGTCCGATGTAGCAGACTTCGTCAGATTCCCCTTCGTTTGAGGGGTTTTTTGATTGTGGGGACGCTCTTCCCTGCAGGCGCAAGCCCCTGCAGTTAATTACGCTACCGGATTGCGGTAACAACTTTCTCCTTCTCCAGATGGTCACTTCGTGTCGTGGGTGTTTGTTTTGTTGCCCGTGGATTGTTTACAGAGACTGAGTTATGTCGTCGCCCGTAGGGCGTGGACTAGTCCAAATCCGTATTATCTTAGATTTGGGTTTGGGGGTTTGGTTTGAGGATACGTTAGCCATATTTGAGGCTAAGATCAACTCAAACGTTTGTTAAGGATACGTTAGTCCAGTTTGAGACTAAGATCAACTTAACGGGATCGTTTAGATCCGACAAAAGAGCGTTTGGGCTCTAATGTTCCAGTTTAGGGACCTAGTGGTCCATTAAATGTATAGCCGTCGGGACCCGTCACCTCTCTGACGACGTTGAAGGATTACAACGACAGATGTCAGAGGAGTTCAGAGATGTACCCTCGAGCCAGAGTTAATTAGGGGGATTCATAGTCCAGTCTGTTTGAAGGTTTAAGGATACGTTAGCCATCTTTGAGGCTAAGATCAACTTAAACGGGACCGTTTAGATCCGACAAAAGAGCATACGGGGCTCTATTGTTCTAGTTTAAGGACGTTGCGGTCCATGGGTAGTTTAAGGACATTGCGGTCCATGGGTAGTTTAAGGACATTGCGGTCCATTGTTAGTTTTAAGACATCTCGGTCAAGGTTAAGGACGTCGTAGTCCATGGGTTTAAGGACCCCACAGTCCATTGTTAGTTTTAAGACATCTCGGTCAAGGTTAAGGACGTCGTAGTCCATGGGTTTAAGGACCCCACAGTCCGGTATGTGCTCTGGATGCTTCACACGGGTTCACTGCCATGCTCTGCGAGGACCAGGCTCTGCTCTGGACGTTTTCCACGGGGTCAAAGAGTGACATTATCCGCGTTCCACGTAACCAGGAATTTTGCATTAAACACGGGTTTAAGGACCCCGCAGTCCGTATCAATGTGTGGTCGTCGGGACCCGTCACCTCTTTGAAGACATTGAGGGATTACAATGCCAAGTATCAAAGGAGTGAAGTGATGTACCCTAGAACCGGAGTGGATTAAATAGTCCTTGGCCCAATTTGGGGTCAAGACGAATTAATTATGTTATGAGTCCATTGGCCCAGTTAATCATAAATTGAGGACTTATGGCCATCTTGGGCTAAGTCCAATCAGGAGAGGCTTTGCCTCTACCATTTAGGCCAATTGGGCCAAAGCCTAGTGCTAAACACTACAGAGCAGTCAGTGTTGAACACTGGGAATGAGGTTGACAGGTTAGTGTTTAACACTAAGAGATAATTGGTGTTAAACACCAGCAACAAGGCTTTCCAAATTAGTGTTAAACACTAAAACAGATCAGTGTTGAACACTGCAGATAAAGCTTTTTAATTAGTGTTGAACACTAAGGCCCAACAGTGTTTTAACACTGGGTTCGAGAGTTTTAATTTAGTGTTAAACACTAAGGCAAGAGGGGTCACGTGGCAGCACGTGAGAGCGCCCTCCCTTCATTTATTCTGCTGAGATTATCGCGTCTTTCAGAGCATCACGTGCCATCACGTGATGGGCATTCAAACGCCTATGTATTAGAGCTTCTGCCAAGGGTCACGTGGATCACGTGGGGTGCTGCCTCAAAGGGACTTTCTGTAGATCTCTTGGGGGGTCACGTGATGACACGTGACCCTGCCTCTATGTATTTTGTTTAGAGGCTTTGTTAATCTTTTTCAGGAATTAAATTCCTCGAGCTGTAAATTTCAGAGGAATTAAATTCCTACTTCCTTTTGAAGGTTTATATTCTGAATAGAGTTGGACTCTGAATCTTCTGTAGGAATTAAATTCCTCGTATATGTGAAGGACTGAATAGGGTTAAACCCTAATAAAAGCTTTTTTAAGGAATTGAATTCCCATTCCCTGTTAAATGATGATTAAGGGAATTAAATTCCCGTTGTTTCAACAGAACTAAGTTCTTAATTAGGGTTAAACCCTGTTTCTTTTTGTTCTGAAGGAATTAAATTCCCATGATACAGGGTCAAGCCCTAATTTTATTTGAAAGGAATTAAATTCCTATAGTTCTGTGAGAATTAAATTCTCGTGCTTGCATTCCCTCTCTATGTTTTGGATCTGCATGGCAGGATCTCAACCCATTGAGAATTAAATTCTCAACCTCAAGGGGAGATGTGCACTTTGCAGATCCTCTATCAAAGAGAGAAGAAATATGTTCTTCTGTTTTATGTATCAAAGTTAAACTCTGTTGAGAATTAAATTCTCTTTTTCTTTCAAGGAGCTTTTCCCTTTCTTACCTAGGGTTTTTGCAGAAGATCCAAGTTTCTCCAAGTATCGAAGCTCTCTTTCTTTTCTTTTTCTCTCCTTGTCTCTGTATATCTATCTCTTTGTGTCTCTTGGCTCCTATTTATAGGAGAAGCAGCCGAATCAATCAGTTTTTGACGAATCTTCATGAGAGATTTGATTTGCATCCATCATTCGTTTTGGACCTTTGGATTATTAGGTGAATTTTATTCACCATTGGATTTCAAATCCAGGGATTTTTCCTTTGTTGTTTCGGTTAGATTTAAAGGGGAAATCTTTCCAAACCCGAGATTTTCCCATAGATAGATGATATTTCACCACCTCTGAATCTTTAGTTCGATTGGTTCCAGATAGCCGCTTTCCTTTGGAAAGATTTGAATTTCTTTCAGAATTTAATTCTGTTAACACAATGGGCTTTGAAAGCCGGTCACGTGTGACCACGTGACCCATGGTCACGTGTGAGCACGTGACCCCCTTTGGAATGAGCCTTTTCCTTTCTTTTGCGGTCTGTCTTCTGATCGTTGCTTAAACGTCACGTGCCACCACGTGACTCCTGGTCACGTGTGAGCACGTGACCCTTGTTTGAACTCTCTTTCCTTGGTTCATCTGGAGAACGAGTCTGCTGCTTTGAACGTCACGTACCAACACGTGACCCTGGTCACGTGGGAGCACGTGACCTCTTCTGAAGCTTTTTCCTTGACTTGATCAGGGAACCGGTGTGCCTTTGACGCTTGCATTTAAATGTCACGTGCCGACACGTGACCCTTTCTGAAGCCCTTTCCTTGATGTAGTTGGAAAACTGAACTTGACTTGATGATGCTTTTAGGTGTCACGTGCCAACACGTGACCGCTAATCACGTGTAAGCACGTGACCCTCTTCTGAAGCTTTTCCCAGAAGCTTTCCTGATTTTAAATCAGGAAACACTACCTATTGGGCGAGAAAGTGGAGGTGTACACGGATCATAAAAGTCTGAAGTACGTCTTCACTCAGAAGGAACTAAACATAAGGCAGCGCCGATGGCTAGAGCTGATGGCAGATTATAACTTGGACCTTCAGTATCACCCAGGGAAAGTGAATGTTGTACCAGATGCGCTCAGTCGCAAGCCAGCAGTCATGATGTTGACCAGTCAGAGGAGCTGTTCCCGCCAAAAATTTCTGCACAGAAGAGCCCAATGTATAAAATGGCAGCGATACGCTTAAGGAAATGCGAACCAGTATCTTTCGGCCTGTATTTTGATAAACCCCCAAAGGAGGAACAGATAAATTCTGATGATATTGGAAGCATCTCGAAAAACCCTTCGATTTGATATGTTATGGGCTTCATAATTTATCCGGGATCAAAAGTTATGGGCAAATTTGCTATGCACTGTTCCCTGATTAAAAATCAGGAATTACCTCAATGGGGTATCACGTGCTCACACCTGATCAATGATCACGTGTTGACACGTGATAGTTAAAACAGAAATAAAAACAAACGGCTAAAGGAACCAATTTGGGGGTCACGTGCTCACACGTGACCAAGGGTCACGTGCCAGCACGTGACAGGCTTTGAAAGCCTTACAGTTTAATAGAATTAAAATTCTAAATTTCTCTAAAATCTTTCGAAATAGAATTAAAATTCTAAATCTTTCTAAATCTTTCCAAATGGAAAAAGATTATGGGGACCGCTGGATTAAAGATCCAAGGGTGATTAAATATCACCAATTTATGGAAAAATCTTAGACAAGAAAAGATTTCCCCTAAAATCTCACCGGAAATAACAAACAGAATATCTTTGGATTTAAAATCCAACGGTGAATAAAATTCACTGAATGATCTAAAGGATCATATTAATCATGAAATCAATTAAAATCTTTCAATGAAAGATTCATTGAACAAATTGATTCTTTTCTTTCTCCTATAAATAGGAGCCAAGAAAAGAAGAGATGGACCTTTTTGGAGAGAAAAATAGAGAGAGGAGAATTTAATTCTCAAGAAGGAAGAAAAGAAAGAAGAATTTAATTCTCAACAAAGAAAACCCTAGGTGAGAAAAGGGGAAAAGATCAACTTCAAAAAGAGAATTTAATTATCAAAATTTAAGAGTTTAACTTTTCTGCAAATAAAGAACTTAGTTCTTCTTCTGGTTGAAGATCTCCACAGAGCACATCTCCCCATAAGTTGAGAATTTAATTCTCATCGGATCGAGATCCTGCCATGCAGATCCTAAACTTAGAAGGGGAATTGAGTTTTAAGAATTTAATTCTCCTAAAACAAAACTAGGGTTTAACCCTAATCAAGAATTTAATTCTTTTACATATCTGGGAATTTAATTCCTTTAAAAAGAAATTAGGGTTTTACCCTAAATAAGAATTCAATTCTTAATCTTACTGAGAATTAAATTCTCAAAATAAAATGAAGAGACTTAAAAGATCTCCATGCATGCAAAAGACCAAGGTCACGTGTCCCCACGTGACCCTTGAAAAGATCCCTGAAGAAAAGAAGCTTTGAGGCAATGCCTCACGTGCTCCCACGTGACTCCCAAAATGCAGAAAGAAAAAACAAAGAAAAGAAGCTTTGGGCGCTCTCACATATCCCCACGTGACCCTTCAGCAAGTGCTGTAATTATCGATGTATAAATTCCCATCACGTGCCAACACGTGATGCTCTAAAATAAAGATGAAAAGTGTTTAACACTTATTCGCATATTTGAGGGTAAAACAAAGAAGATCTGGCTCCACATTTAGGGCGCCCTCACGTGTCACCACGTGACCCCTAATGAGCATTCTAGCAGACCAGAGCGGGGGCCTCCATCACGTGCTCACACGTGATGGCCGTCAGAATTAAAAGAGTTAAACACTGATTTGCAGAATAAAATAAGGGAAATCAGGGCGCTCTCACGTGTCCACACGTGACCCCTCTCTCCTTAGTGTTTAACACTAATCTGAAGACTTTGTTCCCAGTGTTTAACACTGATTTTCTTTAGTGTTTAACACTAATTTGAAATCTCTAATTACCAGTGTTTAACACTGATTTACTTTAGTGTTTAACACTAATTTGAAAGCCCTGTTGCTAGTGTTCAACACTTATTATCTTTTAGTGTTTAACACTAACTTACTAATCTTATTCCCAGTGTTCAACACTGCTGGTCTTTAGTGTTTAACACTAGCTTTAGCCCAATTGGCTAAGTTTCTAGAGGCAAAGCCTCTCCTTCAATGGACCAACAGAGGGCCAATATTTCAAACACAACTGGACTTAGCCCAAACTGGACATAAGTCCTCAAATCATCTTGAACTGAGCACATCTACTCTTTCAACCAACTCATTGGTTCAAGGGTACATCTCTGAACTCCTCTGATATCTGTCGTTATAATCCTTCAACGTCGTCAGAGAGGTAACGGGTCCCGACGGCCATATGTTAAATGGACCACCATGTCCCTAAACTGGCAATGGACCACCATGTCCCTAAACTGGAACAATAGAGCCCCCAAATGCTCTTTTGTCGGATCTAAACGATCCTGTTAAGTTGATCTAAGTCTGGCAATTAGGCTATCGTATCCTTAACAAACGTTTAAGTTGATCTTAGCCTCAAATATGGCTAACGTGTCCTTAAACTAACATCCGTCCCCAAAATGGGAATGTTGGGCCACTATGTCCCTAAACTGGAACAATAGAGCCCCCAAATACTCTTTTGTCGGATCTAAACGATCCCGTTTAAGTTGATCTTAGCCTCAAATATGGCTAACGCATCCTTAAACCTTCAAACAGACTTTAGTCCTAAATTGGACTCTAGATCCCCAAACAACTTTGGCTCAAGGGTATATCTCTGAACTCCTCTGACATCTGTCGTTGTAATCCTTCAACGTCGTCAGAGAGGAGATGGGTCCCGACGGCCCTACATGTAATGGACCCCTATGTCCCTAAACTGGAACAATAGAGCCAATTGCTCTTTTGTCGGATCTAAACGATCTCGTTAAGTCGATCTTAGTCTCAAACTGGACTAACGTATCCTTAACAAATGTTTGAGTCGATCTTAGCCTCAAATATGGCTAACGTATCCTCAAACCAAAACCCCAAACCCAAATCTAAGAAAACACGGATTTGGACTAATCCACGTCCTACGGGCGACGACATAACTCAGTCTCTGTATACAATCCACGGGCAACCGAACACAAAACAAACACCCACGACACGAAGTGATCATCTGGAGAAGGAGAAAGTTGTTACCGCAATGCGGTAGCGTAATTAACTGCAGGGGCTTGCGCCTGCAGGGAAGAGCGTCCCCACAATCAAAAACCCCTCAAGCGAGGGTGAATCTGACGAAGTCTGCTACATCGGCCACATCCGTTTAAACCTTCGATACACGGTGCCATAAATCAACTTGGCATCTTCGGAGATTTGGACGGATAGCTCCAAATAGCATCTGCCCTGAATCTCAGGAAAGACGCCCATGTCTTGGCCACCGTTCGGAGGGGAACAGATTCTGAAACGCTCGGTGGGACCTCTTCCTCTTTCCACTCCACACTTCGTGTGTCGTGTTCGCGAACGAATCGCGGTTTGCTGTGGTTGCCTGTGAATTCGAGGTACTAAGATTTGGTGTCTTGCTCCGTGCAGAAAACAGAAGATCAATGGTTTCAAACTGCACTACCTGCAACTGCAACTCTCGCTCCGTCCTTGCTGGAGGAGTAACTTATGGGCCCCAAGCGGCCTCCATCTTCGCTATGCCGGTGGAACAGGTGACTCAGGCCACCACTGGGCTATTCTTCGGGACCATGATCCCACCAATGAGCTTCAATGCCCCATTACCATCGCAAGAAGCTCTGAAGAAGTCGGTCTTCGATCGGCTTACAACTATCGCGGCCCCTCTCAACGGGTCGCCCAAGCCCAATGCCTCAGCTTTCAGCAAACTGGGCCAAAACTCATGTGGGCCCATGAAGAAGCCTGCAATACCAGAAAAGGTTGTTCCGAAGAGGATAGCCATCCCTGCTCCTGAAGTCGTCAAGGCGGCTTCTCCTGCCAAAGGGTCGGTCTTCACAAGACTGACTATTCCGGCTCCCGTTCCTGCTCGAAGGTCTGTCTTTGACAGATTGAATACCGTTACTCAAAAGACGTCGGTCTTCAAGAGACTGGCACCAGCAGCGCTTCATCTGGACAGGGGGCAAGACAAAGCCATCCCCATCGCTGAACCAACGCCGTCCGCTTTACATGCTCGCCGTCGTCACTGGCGCCGGGTAAGGAAGGCTGGAGGCAACTCGCCCTCTGGGATAACTCCGCCAGCTCCGATGGTGGAAATCAATGCTACTGTTCCGACCGGGAATAGCTTTGAGCTGCTAAACAGGGTACGCAAAAATTCGCCAACTGCGGTTCTCAAAAGATCTCCTCCACCGGTAAAGACCGTCGTGGAAGAAAAACCAAAAAAGCCAGAGCAGCCCTCTCAACGGCTGTCCTCCAAAATCTACAAGGTCTGGCGACGAGTTCAGGACTCAGTAATCATTCCAGATCACTCTCACCGGCAAAAGAGGGTGAAAGTTCAGGAAGAAAAGAACCGCCCGATCAAACCGCAAAGAACGACAACCACCTGGGTGCCCGCATCAACGACCCCCTCAACGTCAACTGCCCACAAAAGGAGAAGGTCGGAGAAAGTCTCCACGCCTGCGGAAAATGTCAAAGGCAATGAGCCTAAACGCCCTGAGTCCGGGGGCATGGTGGTACATACTGTCTACATGGCGTCCGGGAAAGAGGATAGCCGCATATCCACAGGTCATCGACCGCTTACGCGATCAGTGACTAAGGCTCAAGAGCAGCAGCAGAAGCTCCAAGAAATGATGAATGCGATGGCCGCACTCACCGGGCCAAAAGAAAGCCCCGAAGCATC
The DNA here is from genome assembly GCA_030015575.1 of Agapanthus africanus. NCBI lineage: Eukaryota > Viridiplantae > Streptophyta > Magnoliopsida > Asparagales > Amaryllidaceae > Agapanthus > Agapanthus africanus. The sequence continues at coordinate 413,721,889 of JASDDO010000016.1, forward strand.
CTCGGATCAACGCCAGGAACAGGAAACTGATGCTGAATTCCTTCGCAGGATACTGGAAAAGAAGGATAAAGAGGCTGCGGAACAAGCAGCCAATATAAAGCGAATGGCCCTTCTGTTTCAGGATATGGTAGGTATGATGATTCAACAAGATCTTCCTGCTGAAGATCCTCCGATCGTCCTCGAAGATGATAAAGGAGAAACGTCGAATCCTCCACCAGCTCTGTCAACAGCCAAAGAGGATATAATCTCTAAAGCTGCCATGGATGACTATATAGCTCAGCAGATACGAGTTCACCAGGCAAAAGAAGCGGCTGAACAAGTTGTTAGAACTAGGCGACCGTATCCAGGGTGGTATGATCAGATAAAATATTCGCCGGGCTATACGATCCCGAAATTCCATGTCTATAAGGGGACAGGCAACCCCCATCAGCATGTCGCTCAATTCAGGGCCTTATGCGGCAACACGGGAGGCGACGACAAACTGTTGCTTCGCCAATTCGTCGGCAGCTTAACAGAAACAGCCTTTGAATGGTATTCGGAGCTACCTAACGACTCTGTTAAAACATTTGCGAAGATGGAGCTGCTGTTTACACAAAGATTCGCGAGCGCTAGTGAACGCACCCCGATAACAGCACTGATCAACGCCAGGGTAAGGCCAGGCGAGACGTGGGTTCAATACGCAACACGATGGCGGAATCTATGGTCGAAGTGCGAACAACGCATCAAAGAAGCACCTGCGGTAGGCATGTTCGTGGGCACTCTTGATCCGCAAGCGACCATCTCGCAATTCATGATGTTCTTCAAGCCAACTACTTTCCAGGCCTTGATTGACAAGTTGGCCCAAATGGATCAGATGGATCATAGATCATCTCCTTCAAAGACGGACCCTCGGAATGAAAAGGGGAAAGGGAAAGCAACTTTCGTCGCTAATACTCAACAACAGTCAAGCAACTTAAAGTCGGTTGTTCGTCAAAACAATATGCGTCCACGCCCATCCCTCGAGGAGAGACTGGGACGTCCTTACTCGTTTCCTTGGGATAAAACGAGAAGACTGTTCAAGCTGGCCGTGCGCAACAGACTCATCAATCTGCCGAGTCCAAAACGTCCGTTGCAGCCAGGCGATGTCAACGATCCCAATTATTACCCTTACTACCAAGCGGTAAGCCATCTAATCGAAGATTGCTTCGTCTTTAAGGGATGGATTGAGGATCAATACCTACAAGGCAAGTTTGTGCTGTCCGAGAAGTGGAAGGTAAACCCACCGCAGCCACACACTCCGAAAAAGACGGACACACCGGGGGCAACTTGTTCTTTCATTGAAGAAGCTCCGTAGGAAATCATGCTTTCAGCAAAGACCAAAAGAATGCTGAATGAGCTTCAGACATGCCCGGCGATCAGGTGGAAGAACCCGCTGGAACCCCAAATCATTGAAGGGATGCTGAAGCCGCGCCCAACTCCAAAGATCGGTGGTGATGGCCCAAGTACTCACACCCAGCCGTCGAAATCTTCAAAGAAGAAGAAGAAGAAGAGGTCCAAAAAGCCCGTGAAGCCTGGCGAAAAGCGCACGGACTTACAGAAATAAATTGACGTGCTGGAAGAGTACAATCAAAAGGCGCGGACTCCCATCACACTCCAAGAGTTCCTCAACCACGTCTTTCAGGAGGAAGATGATGGAGAAAGCTCGTCGGATGAATCCGAGGGATACGTGGCGAGTTGTCATGTGATCTCCCACTCATTTACGGACGATGAAAAAACTCCTTGTACTGAGAAACTGGGGGCAAAGCCTGAGCCGGAATTCGTGTGGCCGTCAGACGAAATGATCGACGCTTTTCTAGATGAGATTCGTCTAAAAAGTAAAGCTGATCGGGAGCGCGAGATGGCCATATTTGAAAAGGCCAAACGCCGGCGACTGGACAAAAGGGTCGAAACACTCCCACCAGATCAAAGTACATCCACCGCAAATGAAAGCAGGATAAAGACAAGGAAATGATTCGCCAAAGCCATATCAATGGGGATGAGGCCACCCTCTTTCAAAGAAAATTCTCCTGGTGGTATACATCTTGATGAAACGGACGTGCATCCTAACTTCTGCTTATATCATCAGAAGATTGCACATCCTACTGAAGATTGCGACTCCTTTAAGTGTTGGTAGCAAGGGTATGTCGCTCACAGGCAACACTTCAACAGGACAAAGCATGAAGCTCGTAGACAGCGGAAAAATACGACAGATGAGCATAAAAGAATTGCCGGCAATTGTCATAGGGTTGATCCCGGGGGATCGCGAGTTCTCACCTTCGGGAGTGACTCCGACGAAAAAGTAGCTCTCGGCCCTCTCTTCAAGGAATCAATCTCTAAAACGAAAGAGTTGAGGAGTTGCGAGAACATTCAGCCGTACGATCGTACGCTACCCGGAAAGAATCTTAGAGCCACAAACAAGGAATCAAACAAAAAAGATAAAGGGAAGGGGAAAACGGCCTTCGTCGCCAACGCTCAACAACAATCGAGTGGCCCTAGACCAGTTGTTCGCCAAAGCAACAAGCGACAACCCCTCTATGAAAAGTTGAAACGTCCTTACTCGTTTCCCCGGGACGAAACAAGGAGGATGTTCGAACTAGCAGTGCGCGACGGGCTTATCACTCTACAGGAGCCGAAATGCCAGCTACAACTGAATGAGGTCAACAATCCTAATTACTGCCCTTACCACCAAGTATTGGGCCATCCGATCGAAAATTGCTACATCTTCAAAAACTGGGTTGAAGACCAACACCAACAGGGGAAGTTCGTACTATCCGAAAACTGGAAGGTGAGCCCGCCACAACCACACGCTCCGAGAAAGATAGATATGCCGGAGGCATCATGCTCATTCATAGGGAAGGCTTCCTAGAACAAAAAGTCCGGGAACTAAGAATGCGCCTCAAATATGGCAATGATAGACCGAAACGTCATTAAACTAACAATGGACCACTATGTCCTAAAACTGGATACGGACCGAAACGTTCTTAAACTAACGGTGGACCGCAATGTCCTAAAACTTGCAAATGACCGAAACGTCGTTAAACTACTCCCAACCCGCGGCATCTTCAGGCTGGCGTGGTAAAAAAAAACGATATGTCCATAAGCAAAATGGGCACGGATGAAAACCCGAAAGGGCTCCGTGAGTAAAAACAGCAGGGCTACCGGCGAGTCTTGTGAAAACTCGAAAGGGCGCAACCTCGTTAAAAAAAAAACAAAAAAAAACGGTATGTCCATAAGCAAAATGGGCACGGATGAAAACCCGAAAGGGCTCCGTGAGTAAAAACAGCAGGGCTACCGGCGAGTGTTTGTGAAAACCCGAAAGGGCGCAATCTCGTTAAAAGACACTTACAGGGTCCTCTCGACCTTGTAAGGAGAAACCGCCCGCGTAAGATCCTTACGACTCACAAAGGAAGCAACACACTTAGGGATCCTCAAAATTCCTAAGGAGAAATTACACTTGCGAGATCCTCACGACTCATAAGGAGAACTCTCTTATGGGACCCTCACGGCTCATAAGATTTGAAAGTCTTAAGTTACAGAGACCTGAACCTGTTCTTAAGAAACTCCCACAACCTTCGATACCGCCCTACAAGTGGCTCAATACTGACCCTTGTATACAATCTACGGGCGCGAATAAAAATTTCCCTAACCAAGTCCCATCCGTGACTCGGGATATGTTCACATGGCAAACAACCCTTATAAGTCCTCTCGACTTATAAGGAGAAGACCCTTTTGTAAGATCCTTACGACTTGCAAGAGGACAGGCACTTAGGAATCCCCACGATTCCCAAGGAGAAAACACACCTATAAGTTCCTCACGACTTGTAGGGAGAAATACCTTTGTGAGACCCTTACGGCTCATGAAGTCAAAAGCCTTAGTCGACAGGACCCTTGACCTTGTTTACTAAGCCACCTTTGTTCAACATCGACAGAGGCAAATGATGATTCGCTCCTGGCAATATCCCAGTTGCAGCGGTGCTGATGCCGAAATCGGTGTCTAGAATCCAAGCTTGCAGCGAAAAGGCTAGCGAGTCACACATGCATACGAAATAGCCAAAATGATAGGGCAACTTGCAATAAAAATCAGCAAGTAAAAATGTATGCATGCAAAATAGCCGAAATGATTGGGCAACTCGCAATAAAAAGCAGCGGGGGAAAATAAAATAAATAGCCGAAATGATTGGGCACCGCGAAAAATAGCCGAAATGATTGGGCAATCGCGATTTTCGCAATATAAAAAGCTGAAATGATAGAGCATCGCGGAAAGACTAAAAAAAATGAATGATGAAAGAATGAAATTTTTTCCCTACATATGAGATCACATCGATCCCTGTATACAATCCAGGGGTACAAACAAAGAGGGAACCATACCTTCCTAACAGGCTCCATCAGAAAGCAAAGCCAAATCTCGACGGTTCATAGACAACCTAAAGACAATCTCGACATTTGTCACAATATCGCGAACACAATGTCAACAAGCGAAGCAAAGGAAGATCCCTAGCTTCAGGATCTCGACGTCGATATCGACAACTTAGAGATCACCAACGGCGTTTCTCCTCACTCCAACCAGACACAGACGTGACGTCAACAATCGACCTCAGAGTCGCAACGAAACGGAGCCATGGCAAAGTCCCAAGTTCCAAATCTCAATGGCCACATCTATAGCCTGGAGACCAACAACGGTGTGCCTCCTCATTCCAGCAGGACATAGATGCTATACCATCAAACGGAGCCATGGAAAAGTCCCTAGTTCTAAATCTCAATGGCCACATCTACAGCCTGGAGACCAACAACGGTGTGCCTCCTCATTCCAACAAGACATAGATGCTACACCATCAAATGGAGCCACGGCATAGTCTTTAGTTCCAAATCTCGACGGTTCACAGACAACCTAGAGACCATCTCAGCATTCGTCTCGATACAGTAGACGTAATGTCAACAACGACGTTCCTTCGCAGTCTAGCAGGATGTAAATACAACGTCAACAAGAGACCCCATGGTCGAAACAATGCGGAGTGACGGCAAAATCCAAACTCCACCTCAGCATTCGTCTCGTTACAGTAGATGCAATGTCAACAACGGCGTCCTTCGCAGTCCAGCAGGATGTAGATACAACGTCAACAAGAGACCCCATGGTCGAAACAATGCAGAGTGACAGAAAAATCCCAACTCCACCTCGGCATTCGTCTCGTTACAGCAGACGCAATGTCAACAAAGGCGTTCCTTCGCAGTCCAGCAGAATGCAGATGCAACGTCAGCAAGAGACCCAATGGTCGAAACAATGCGGAGTGACGGCAAAATCCCAGCTTCACCTCAGCATTCGTCTCGATACAGCAGACGTAATGTCAACAACGGTGTTCCTTCGCAATCCAGCAGGATGTAGATGCAACATCAACGAAAGACCCCATGGTCAGCTAACCGGAGTGACGACAAAATCCTAGCTCCCCCTCAGCATTCGTCTCGTTACAGCAGACGCAATGTCAACAACGGCGTTCCTTCGCAGCCCAGCAGGATGTAGAAGCAACGTCAACAAAAGACCTCACGGTCGAAATAAAGCAGAGTGATGGAAAATCCCAGCTCCACCTCGACATTCGTCTCGTTACAGCAGACGTAATGCCAGCAAATGAAGCAAATGCCAAATTCCTAGCTTCAGGGTCTTGATGGCAAGTCATATAAAGCCTGAAAGACAATCAGAGATCATGAGTGGTCACCACCTCGACGATCGTCTCGATACAGCAGATGAAATGTCACCACAGTGTTCTTTCCCCAGCAGGATTCGGACGCGCCAAAGCAAATGAAGCAAAAGGCCAAATTCCTAGCTTCAGGGTCTTGATGGCAAGTCATATAAACCCTGAAAGACAATCGGAGATCATCTCGCACCAGCACGGAGTGGTCACCACCTCGACGATCGTCTCGATACAGCAGATGAAATGTCACCCCAGCGTTCTTCCCCCAGCAGGATTCGGACGCGCCAAAGCAAATGAAGTAAAGGCCAAATTCCTAGCTTCAGGGTCTTAACGGCAAGTCATATAAAGCCTGAAAGACAATCGGAGATTATCTCGCACCAGTGCGGAGTGGTCACCACCTCGACGTTCGTCTCGACACAGCAGATGCAACATCACCAAAAGGAGTCACGGAAAAATCCCTGGTTCCAAACCTCGACGGTTCACCAGCAACCTAGAGACAACCGCGACATTCGTCTCGATACGGCAGACGCGATGCCAGCAAACGAAGCAAAGGCCAAATTCCTAGCTTCAGGGTCTTAACGGCAAGTCATATAAAGCCTGAAAGACTATCGGAGATCATCCCACACCAGCGCAGAGTGGTTATGACTCATCGGGGCTTTCTAAAATGAGCCTAACCTCAAGTAAAAAAGCAGCATAGCAAATTCCTAACGCTTGCTCTTCCGACGGTCAAACTGCCAAGGAGGATTGTTTGAAGACGTCTTGTCCAGCCCCCGAAGGGATCAGAGACACGGTAGTCGCAGGGCTACTCGAACAGCACGATTGCCTATCGAGGAATATATAAGCTGATACGACGGTACGACGGCCAAAACCCTAAGTACCACAGACCCTAACGGACTTCTGTCGTAAAGAGCAGAGGTTAACTGTGACGTTAAGATATTCTTGCGAGATCTGCTCGATCCGCTTCGACTCGTGAGGAAATTGATGTCTTTGCGAGAACTTCTCGATTCGTCTCGACTCGTAAGATAAAGCCTTGGGTAGCGGGGATTAAAAAACCTGTTTCCTAAGCACTGGGATCCTGCAAGTCGGCCCAAAACGGTCTCTTGCATACTATCCACGGGTCTCACTCTCCGAAGTCGAATTTCGACAAGGAGGGAAACAACCGCTTACGGGTCCTCTCGACTCGTAAGAGGGAAAAATTCTTTTATAAGATCCTTACGACTTATAAGAGAAAACACACTTAGGAGTCCTACGCCCTCTAAGGAGAAAATACACCTATGAGATCCTCTCGATCCGTAGGGAGAAAAGTCTTTGTGAGACCCTCACGGCTCATAAAGTTGAAAAGTCTTAGGCTACAAGGACCCTAAACTTGTCTCCTAAGCCCTCAATTCCATGGCTACTCATAACTTTGCACTACTTCACCCACGTAAGTACTTACGTGGGCAAAGTAGTGGGGGGCATTTGTTCCCGCCAAAAATTTCTGCACAGAAGAGCCCAAGGTATCAAATGGCAGCGATACGCTTAAGGAAATGCGAACCAGTATCTTTCGGCCTGGATAAACTTCCGAAGGAGGAACAGATAAATTCTTATGATATTGGAAGCATCTCGAAAAACCCTTCGATTTGATATGTTACGGGCTTCATAATTCATCCGGGATCAAAAGTTATGGGCAAATATGCTATGCACTGTTCCCTGATTAAAAATCAGGAATTACCTCAATGAGGTATCACGTGCTCACACGTGATCAATGATCACGTGTTGACACGTGATAGTTAAAACAGAAATAAAAACAAACGGCTAAAGGAACCAATTTGGGGGTCACGTGCTCACACGTGACTAAGGGTCACGTGCCAGCACGTGCCAGGCTTTGAAAGCCTTACAGTTTAATAGAATTAAAATTCTAAATTTCTCTAAAATCTTTCGAAATAGAATTAAAATTCTAAATCTTTCTAAATCTTTCCAAATGGAAAAAAATTATGGGGACCGCTGGATTAAAGATCCAAGGGTGATTAAATATCACCAATTTATGGAAAAATCTTAGACAAGGAAAGATTTCCTCTAAAATCTCACCGGAAATAACAAACAGAATATCTTTGGATTTAAAATCCAATGGTGAATAAAATTCACTGAATGATCTAAAGGATCATATTAATCATGAAATCAATTAAAATCTTTCAATGAAAAATTCATTGAACAAATTGATTCTTTTCTTTCTCCTATAAATAGGAGCCAAGAAAAGAAGAGATGGACCTTTTTGGAGAGAAAAACAGAGAGAGGAGAATTTAATTCTCAAAAGGGAAGAAAAGAAAGGAGAATTTAATTCTCAACAAAGAAAACCCTAGATGAGAAAAGGGAAAAAGTTCAACTTCAAAAAGAGAATTTAATTATCAAAATTTAAGAGTTTAACTCTTCTGCAAATAAAGAACTTAGTTCTTCTTCTGGTTGAAGATCTGCACAGAGCACATCTCTCCATAAGTTAAGAATTTAATTCTCATCGGGTCGAGATCCTGCCATGCAGATCCTAAACTTAGAAGGGGAATTGAGTTTTGAGAATTTAATTCTCCTAAAACAAAACTAGGGTTTAACCCTAATCAAGAATTTAATTCTTTTACATATCTGGGAATTTAATTCCTTTAAAAAGAAATTAGGGTTTTACCCTAAATAAGAATTTAATTCTTAATCTTACTGAGAATTAAATTCTCAAAATAAAATGAAGAGACTTAAAAGATCTCCATGCATGCAAAAGACCAAGGTCACGAGTCCCCACGTGACCCTTGAAAAGATCCCTGAAGAAAAGAAGCTTTGAAGCAATGCCTCACGTGCTCCCACGTGACTTCCAAAATGCAGAAAGAAAAAACAAAGAAAAGAAGTTTTGGGCGCTCTCACGTGTTCCAACGTGACCCTTCAGCAAGTGCTGTAATTATCGATGTATAAATTTCCATCACGTGCCAACACGTGATGCTCTAAAATAAAGATGAAAAGTGTTTAACACTTATTCGCAGATTTGAGGGTAAAACAAAGGAGATCTGGCTCCACATTTAGGGCGTCCTCACGTGTCACCACGTGACCCTTAATGATCATTCTAACAGACCAGAGTGGGGGCCTCCATCACGTGCTCACACGTGATGGCCGTCAGAATTAAAAGAGTTAAACACTGATTTGCAGAATAAAATAAGGGAAATCAGGGCGCTCTCACGTGTCCACACGTGACCCCTCTCTCCTTGGTGTTTAACACTAATCTGAAGACTTTGTTCCCAGTGTTTAACACTGATTTGCTTTAGTGTTTAACACTAATTTGAAATCTCTAATTACCAGTGTTTAACACTGATTTACTTTAGTGTTTAACACTAATTTGAAAGCCCTGTTGCTAGTGTTTAACACTTATTATCTTTTAGTGTTTAACACTAACTTACTAATCTTATTCCCAGTGTTCAACACTGCTGGTCTTTAGTGTTTAACACTAGTTTTAGCCCAATTGGCTAAGTTTCTAGAGGCAAAACCTCTTCTTCAATGGACCAACAGAGGGCCAATATTTCAAACACAACTGGACTTAACCCAAACTGGACATAAGTCCTCAAATCATCTTGAACTGAGCACATCTGCTCTTTCAACCAACTCATTGGTTCAAGGGTACATCTCTGAACTCCTCTGATATCTGTCGTTGTAATCCTTCAACGTCGTCAGAGAGGTAACGGGTCCCGACGGCCATATGTTAAATGGACCACCATGTCCCTAAACTGGCAATGGACCACCATGTCCCTAAACTGGAACAATAGAGCCCCCAAATGCTCTTTTGTCGGATCTAAACGATCCTGTTAAGTTGATCTTAGTCTTGCAATTAGGCTATCGTATCCTTAACAAACGTTTAAGTTGATCTTAGCCTCAAATATGGCTAACGTGTTCTTAAACTAACATCCGTCCCCAAAATGGGAATGTTGGGCCACTATGTCCCTAAACTGGAACAATAGAGCCCCCAAATGCTCTTTTGTCGGTTCTAAACGATCCCGTTTAAGTTGATCTTAGCCTCAAATATGGCTAACGCATCCTTAAACCTTCAAACAGACTTTAGTCCCAAATTGGACTCTAGATCCCCAAACAACTTTGGCTCAAGGGTACATCTCTGAACTCCTCTGACATCTGTCGTTGTAATCCTTCAACGTCGTCAGAGAGGAGATGGGTCCCGACGGCCATACATGTAATGGACCCCTATGTCCCTAAACTGGAACAATAGAGCCAATTGCTCTTTTGTCGGATCTAAACGATCCCGTTAAGTCGATCTTAATCTCAAACTGGACTAACGTATCCTTAACAAATGTTTGAGTCGATCTTAGCCTCAAATATGGCTAACGTATCCTCAAACCAAAACCCCAAACCCAAATCTAAGAAAACACGGATTTGGACTAATCCACATCCTACGGGCGACGACATAACTCAGTCTCCGTATACAATCCACGGGCAACCGAACACAAAACAAACACCCACGACACGAAGTGATCATCTGGAGAAGGAGAAAGTTGTTACCGCAATGCGGAAGCGTAATTAACTGCAGGGGCTTGCGCCTGCAGGGAAGAGCGTCCCCACAATCAAAAACCCCTCAAGCGAGGGTGAATCTGACGAAGTCTTCTACATCGGCCGCATCCGTTTAAACCTTCGATACACGGTGCCATAAATCAACTTGGCATCTTCGGAGAGGTGGACGGATAGCACCAAATAGCATCTGCCCTGAATCTCAGGCAAGACGCCCATGTCTTGGCCACCGTTCGGAGGGGAACATGAGCATTATTGAGGACTTTCAGAGACTCGAGCTTGAAGTCGTTACACCGAGCACACTCAGTCAACTTTGGCAACTATAGGTGCAGTCTTCTTTGGTGGATCGCATCAAGGCTGCACAAGCGGATGATCCCCGATTGCAAAAGTTCAAAGCGCAAGTAGAAGCCGGGCTGAGAACGGACTTGATCATACATGAAGATGGTTCTTTGAGATTTGGTAGCAGAGTCTGCGTACCCAAGGGGGATGTTCGAGAAGAGGTACTGGCTGAAGCGCATAGTTCAGCTTATTCTGTGCATCCGGGAGGTACAAAGATGTATCGGGATCTAAAGCAGCATTTTTGGTAGAACGGGATGAAGCGGGAAATTGCAAGGTTCGTATCCAGATGCTTGGTGTGCCAGCAGGTGAAGGCAGAGCATCAGAGGACAGCGGGGTTGCTGCAATCACTTCCGATACCAGAATGGAAGTGGGAGCACATTACTATGGATTTCATGACGGCTTTACCACGGAGCCCTAGGGGCAACAACGCCATTTGGGTTATCGTCGATCGCCTCACGAAAGCTGCATACTTCATACCATTCCGAGTGGGACAGTCGACAGACACTGGCAGAGTGATACATGCAGGAGATAGTGCGACTTCACGATGTTCCAGTCAGCATTGTGTCAGATCGGGACACCAGATTCGTGTCGCACTTTTGTAGGAGTCTACAGGAGAGTTTGGGTACCCGCCTCAAGTTTAGCACAGCTTATCACCCGCAGACGGATGGACAATCCGAGCGTACGATTCAGACGCTCAAGGATATGTTGAGAGCCTGTATGTTGGACTTTCAGGGTTCCTGGTATGACCACCTGCATCTAGTCGAGTTTTCCTATAACAACAGTTACCAGGCTAGCATTCAGATGGCTCCTTTCGAAGCACTTTATGGGAAGAAGTGTCGATCCCCAGTGTGTTGGGATGATGTGGGAGAGCGAAGATTGTTGGGTCCCGAGCTCATTGTTCAGACAGTCGACAAGGTCCAAATGATCAGGCAGCGAATTAAGACGGCTCAGAATCGAAAGAAGAGTTGAGCAGATACCGGCAGGAGAGCACTTGTCACGCCCCGCTTCCCAGAGTACGCTAGATTGGGCACATGACATAGCCAACCATGCTACCTGTGGGTCGGAAGTATCCGTCCACAGTCACATTACGGCTGTAGAGATATCAAGAACAAAATAAAACTATCTAAAATATGTCCATAATCCAGAATAACAGGAGTCAATAATAAATATATCGGAAGCAAATGATCCAATACAAATAACTGGAATGTATGTCCCATAATGCGGGCTCATATCAGGAAATAAATGCAGGAAATAAAACTAACTACTACTGAACTCACAGCTCAGCCTGCTGGCTGAAGTACTCCTGCTCGGACTGCAACAGCGGTACAGAATCTGGGCCATGCAAAACCCAGACGTCAGCGCGTCATGTCAACAAGTAATATAATATGAACAGTGTAACAGGCAATGCAAAATAATCATGAATAAAACGAGAGTAGCACTAATGTGAATCATATCAGTACAGGGTAGCGTGCAGTGGGCAAACTAAACTGTTCTATCAGGTTTTCTATTCTAAAGTCTTTGAAACCAAATTGATGAATCATCGATATAACTCAATAGTATCCCGTGCATGCCCGGGACCACGGTCAAGACTCTCGGGGCTGAATCCGAGACGTGCCGCTATGCAGTAACAGGTAGCAAGATGGGCGAGTGATGTCAGCATCATCACTCTGGGGCTGGCCTAGCCCGTAAGACTGATCAGAACAGGTATCGAACTGTTGAGTTACAAGTCAGGTTTCACCTTTGATTTCCCCATACCCCCAAGTTATGTATGTCGAGTCAGGTATTCAGTAATCAAGAACTAATGCCAACACAGGATCAGGTAAAAGCAGGTTTGTCTGGATAGACAACAGGAACGGTCCATGAGGACTACATGTCAGGTTTGTTGGCATTCGATACAAGATCAGGTAACGGGTCGGGCATGGTACATCAGGTCAAGTCAACAGTATATGGTACCATGTCAGGTAAATCAATGTGTATGTAGCAAGTCAGGTCAAGGTGTAAACGATATCATGGGTGTGCTCACCATTAGCTAGCATAATCAACATCATGATCTAATTAATGAGTTAAGCAATAAAGTGGGTTTATTATTTAGCTGTACAGTTATTAATTGTATTAAAATAGATAGTGTCAATATAACGTGAATACAGAATGGTAAATGTAACTGCTGGAATTAGGTTAATAAAATATTGAGTGTTCCAAGAATGCAACGACATGTATAATCTGTTTAAAGAATGCAATTGTAATTAGACCCGTTTAAGTTGCATATGAATCTCTGATAGGCTAAACTGGAATAAAGGTACCATAGCAGTAGACCAAATGTAATCTATCATGCACGGGGGTTGTTAGGTATGAATAATTCGATGCGAGATTAAGTCTCAAGTTCGGAATCATAAAATGTGCAGCGGAGCCTGATACGGTTAATTTGAACTCCACTGTTATCACTTCTAAATAGGGATTTAACAAGAAAATAATTAATTTGGCATACTACTAGGGTTAAACAGAAAGCAATGTATGTAAGGTGATTTACTAATAATACATTATTAGATCATAGATAAATATTAAGGCAAGTTTAAAGTTTCAGTAGGATGTAAGCAAGTATCGGATACTTGCCTCGAAAATGACGATCACGAAAACGGAGGCGCGAACCCACGTGACACGATCTCAGCTAGGGCTTAACTGGGATCAAGGTGGTGCTCTGGCCGATCTCTGAGATGAAGGGATGATGATGGCAACGGGTGAAGAACTAGGTTGCCGGGTGTTGCGAGATAAGGAGGTAGAGATGAGCAAGAAGATCGTGTCGGCGAGGAGACAACGACGGCTGCTCAGTTGATGGTGAGAGTGATGAAGCTGATGATGGTGGCAGTGCTCGAGACGTCGGCTGCTTAGATTCAACGCCAAAGGTGCTTGGGTATAGGGTCTTGGGTCGGCAGTGAAAGGAAGAAGAACGATGTGAGGAGGATGTGGTTGTCGAGTTAGGGTGATGGGTTGCTCTCGGTATGGATGTAGGCGATGGGCAGGAGGCGACGACAGCGAGAAGATGATGTGGGATGATGGGTTTAAGGAAAAATAGAGATGGAGACGATCGAGGATGATGACGAGGCGGTGGAGGCGACAATGGAAAGAGATGATGCGAGTAGGGTTTTCCTTGGGTGCAGGGTGCTCGGCCTGAAGAAGACGAGAAGAAGAAGAAGAAGCGGCGGTGACCGTAAGGAAGGAGGGCGGTGATGGGACCAAAACCCACCGCGAGAGGAGAGAGAGAGTACTGCGAGAGGAGAGAGAGAGGCTTGAGAGAGAGAGAGAAAGAGAAAGAGGAGGAGAGAGAGAGGTATGTGGTAAAATCAAAACTTAGGGTTTAAAAAGGATATATTAATAAGTGTATGCAGAGGAGAGAGAGTTAGAGAAATGAGGTGTAGAAAAAGCAGTGGGGCCCAGAGGATGGAGAACCGTGATTGGTTGGAAGAGGGATTTGGTTAGGAAAATATTTAAAGAAAAGATTTATAAGGGAACAGTGAATATACTAAGGTTAAGAAAATATTTGACGGTTAAAAAATATTAAAATTCGGGATTTTGGCGCAAAGTAAAGCATTTTCAAATCGCGCCCGGGTCGGGTCCAAAAATTTGAAATTGAAAAATTAGAATTTTAAGCGGGATCCAAACATTAAAATAAAGTGTTTTATGATTAAAAAGCATACCCCCAAAACGGACACACGTACGTGCACGTTGCCGCCCAAACTCGCCCGTTTCCCTGAACGGGACGAGAACACGACGCACGGACGCTACATGGGGGTTAGGGGTGTCAAGTAGGCCAAGTTGAATATTTTTAATTTTATTTTAGATGCTAAAATTTGTTATATGCAGAAATGAGTTTGCCGGGTAAAATTTTACAGTAAGTAACAATCAAGTAGGTTAAATGAAATGAGTACCACAATATGTTCAAACAGTAACAGAAATTAGTAGCATTGGGCTCGAGTGTTACATTATACCCAACTACAAAAAGAATTTCGTCATCGAAATTCCAAGAATGCAAAGATAGAAAACTACAGGAAAATGTGAGGAAACTTCTGCCGGATTTCATCTTCTCGTTCCTAAGTGGACTCTCCACGCGAGCGATTACCCCAAGAAACAAGTACAAGAGGGATCATCTTGTTCTTAAGAACCTTTTCCCTTCGGTCCACGATTTCAATCGGTCGCTCCTCAAAAGTCAAGTCTTCCCGTACAGTTAGCTCCGAATGATCCACTACATGCGTTTCATCACGCACATACTTACGGAGTTGAGACACGTGAAACACATCGTGCATATTCGCCAAGGACTGCGGTAACGCCAAACGATACGCTACCTCACCAACCCGCTCCAAGATCTCAAAGGGTCCAACGAATCGAGGACTAAGCTTTCCTCGACTCCCAAAACGAATCACCCCTTTAGTCGGTGATATCTTCAAGAATACCAAATCACCCATGGTGAACTCTAGAGGTCT
The DNA here is from genome assembly GCA_030015575.1 of Agapanthus africanus. Classification (NCBI taxonomy): domain Eukaryota; kingdom Viridiplantae; phylum Streptophyta; class Magnoliopsida; order Asparagales; family Amaryllidaceae; genus Agapanthus; species Agapanthus africanus. The sequence goes on from JASDDO010000016.1 coordinate 413,736,929, forward strand.
TCTTGACGTATCTGCCCAACTCTTCTGTCGGTCCTGTGCTGCCTTCATATGATTTCTGATAGGGTTAACCTTCTCAACTGTTTGCACAACCAAATCTGGTCCTAATAATCTTCGTTCGCCGACATCGTCCCAAAAAACAGGTGAACGGCATTTACGACCATACAAAGCTTCAAATGGAGCCATCTGAATAGTTGCCTGAAAACTGTTGTTGTAAGACAACTCCACCAAAAGTAGATGATCCTCCCACGAACCCTTGAAGTCCAACATGCATGCTCTCAACATATCTTCAAGAGTTTGGATCGTTCTCTCCGACTGGCCATCAGTTTGAGGATGATAAGCTGCGCTAAACTTCAATCGAGTCCCCAAACTTTCCTGTAAACTCTTCCAGAAGTGTGATAAGAACCGAGTGTCCCGATCGGACACGATGCTCACCGGTACTCCATGAAATCTTACAATCTCCTGCATGTACCGCTCCGCCAAGGTCTCTGTTGATTGACAAACCCGAAAAGGAATAAAGTGAGCTGCCTTGGTCAACCGATCAACGATCACCCATACTGCATTGTTGCCTTTTGGACTCCGCGGTAAAGCCGTCACGAAATCCATGGTTATATGTTCCCACTTCCACTGAGGAATCGGAAGTGGTTGCAATAAACCAGCAACCCTTTGATGTTCAGCCTTAACTTGCTGACACACCAAGCACCTAGCCAAAAAGCGAGCAATCTCCCGTTTCATGCCTTCCCACCAGAAATGCTGTCGAATATCTCAGTATATCTTTGTGCCTCCTGGATGTACAGAATAAGCTGAACTGTGTGCCTCCTTCATAAGCTCTTCACGAATATCCCCCTTTGGCACACACAAACGGTTACCATACCTCAACGAACCATCTTCGTGGATCAATAAATCTGTTCATAGTCCGGCTTCAACCTGTTCTCGAACTTTTGCAGTCTAGGATCCTGCGATTGTGCTGCTTTAATATTCTCGATCAACGATGCCTGTACTTGTAGCTGTATCAACTGTCCCGAAGAATGCGGTAGCACAACCCCCCCAAGTCAAATCTTCGAAAGTCTGCAACGATCTCCTCCTGCGTAGTTAACACCTGAATTGTTGGTAACCGACTAAGTGCATCCGGCACGACGTTAACCTTCCCCGGATGGTACTTAAGATCAAGATCGTAGTCAGCCATCAGCTCCAACCATCTACGTTGCCTCATATTCAGCTCCTTCTCTGTGAACACATACTTCAAGCTCTTATGATCTGTAAAAATTTCGACCCTTTCGCCTAAAAGGTAGTGTCTCCAAATCTTCAAAGCGAAGATCACAGCCGCAAGCTCCAAGTCATGAGTTGGATAATTCTTCTCATGGGTCTTCAATTGTCTTGATGCGTATGCTACAACCTTCCCATGCTGCATCAAAACACATCCCAATCCTTTCCCAGATGCGTCGCTGTGAATCACCAATCCTCCGGAATTGTCTGGCACGGTCAGAATAGGGGCGATTATCAACTTCTGCTTCAACGTCTCAAAAGCTAACGCACACTTATCCGTCCATACAAAAGGTACCTCCTTGCGCGTAAGCTTGGTCAACGGCTCTGCCAGACGAGCAAAGTTCTCCACAAATCTCCTGTAGTATCCGGCTAATCCAAGGAAACTTCTTATCTCAGCAACATTCTTTGGAATAGGCCAATATCGAACTGCTGCAATCTTTTCTGGATCGACGGCAATGCCATCGCTCGACAAAACATGCCCCAAAACTTTACTTCTTCCAGCCAAAACTCACACTTACTCATCTTCGCATAAAGCTTCTCCTGTCTCAACGTCTGCAGTGCGATCTTCAAATGCTCAGCATACTCCTCAAAACTCTTCGAGTAAACTAGAATATCGTCAATGAATACCATAAGGACTGATCCAAGAACGGTGAAAAGATTCGGTTCATCAAGTCCATGAATACTGGCGGCGCATTCATTACTCCGAAGGGCATCACTAAGTATTCGTAATGGCCGTACCGAGTTTGAAACGCCGTCTTGCAAATATCTTCTGCTTTTACTCGAACCTGATGATATCCGGGTCGCAAATCCAGCTTCGAGAATACCCTCGCGCCACTAAGCTGCTCAAAAAGTTCTCCAATGCGAGGGATAGGGTACTTGTTCTTAATAGTCACCCGGTTTAATTCTCGATAGTCGATGCACATCCTTCTCGTGCCATCCTTCTTCTTTACTAGAAGAACTGGAGCTCCCCAAGGCGAGTTACTGCTTCGAACCCAACCTTTCTCAAGCAATTCAGTAACCTGCTTCTTGACTTCTTCCAATTCTACTGGTGCCATAGGATAATACGCTTTAGATACTGGCGCTGCACCAGGAGTAAGATCAATTGCGAACTCCACGTCTCGCTTCGGCGGTAAACCCGATATATCTTCAACACGTCCATAAAATCACGAACAACAGCCAGCTCTTCACTTTTATCAACTTCCATAGATGCAAGAATGTTGTTTGTCGGCCTAGCCCTAAACTTGACTGGCCCGACAGAACTGCTTCCTTACCGCAACTGTTGTCTGCTGTGAACTCCCAGTTTTTCCCGATAGGCTCTGCTGTTCTCGAGCTGCCGCAAGAACTTGTGAGAAAGTGGTCACACCCAGGGGGACAATCTGCCTCTGGATGTCCACGTCCAAGCTGCGCATGAACCCCCGTGCCCTGTCTGCATCGTTGGCAACCAGAGGTCCAGCGAATCTGCTGAGTCTAGTCTATTCTGCTGTATGCACATCTACGGGTGCTCCCTTCTGTTTTAGCCCGATGAATTTCTCTTCCATTTCCTCCCGTGCAGTCCGCGGGAAGAACTTCTCCAGGAAACTCTTTGGAAAAAAAATCCGCCCACTTGATCGGCTTGGGCAAACGGTTCTCTTCTACAAGCCACCATTCTCGGGCGTAATCCACTAACTGAATGCGTACCACATCAACTCTTTTGTCATCTGGAATATGTGCCGCAATCAGTAAATTCTCCATGTCAACTAGCCACTGCTCGGCTGGCAACAGCTCCTCCAAACCAGTAAATGTAGACGGACCCAATCGCCTGAAATCTGCCACAGTCCCTACTCGGTCGACTGGTTTAGCTTCAACCTTGTTTATGGACTGCTGAACGGTCCGCAAACCTTCCTGGAATGATTCTGCTTGCTGCTGGATCAGCTCGGTCTGTCTCTTTTGATTATCCAGCATTCCCCTTATTGTTAGTTATATGTATGCCCTAGAGGCCATTATTGTACATTGGATGTATATTATAGTGGATGCTGGGACATATATAGGTAGGACTTTCTTGCTCGACATGATAGTACGCTATCTGGTTGCTCTTTATCTTAACATGTATACTTTCTGTCTCTCTGATTACATGTTGATAAAGCCCTTAGGATGTGTACTCGACTTCCAGGACTATGATGCAGATCATACTAGTGGGGCCTGGGTAGTCAATGAGTACATCCTTCATTGTTCCTAGTCGTGGGAATATCGAGACGGGGCATCGATATTCCAGAGTAGACTAGCGCATATCTTCTCGACCCATGCGATGGGCGATGGATGATCCCATATCCATTGGTGTTTGACATCGAAGATGGTATGCGGGTGCTCAGTGGAGACTGGGTACACTGAACGGACTCGCCGAGAACTCCCAGATGGTATTATACCTCACGTCAGATGGCAGTTCTCTGGTGACACTGGTACAGCTTAGTCTGTTGACCCGAGATCGTCATAGAGTCTTGTGTGTCTCCCACTGTGCTTTGATTTCCACCCTACCACGGCTCTACTGAGTCGTGCAAACAGGTGGTTTTTGGGTACAGTCCCGATTCACATGGAGGCAATGAGCGATAGGAGGGGATTCGTCTCTCCCGGTATTGGGGGTTGATGTTGTGCTATGCTCGACTGGCCATAACAGGAAATCCCTGGCCAGGGTTGCAGTGATATACTGGTAAGAGTTATCAGTAGTTTCACGAATGTTATGGACCCTACGTCGGCATGACTTATCAAGCTATTGGGGTCTGACGTTTACCACCCCTAAGCGAGATATGCGGCATATCAGACGAACAGACCGGACTGTACGGTAAGTGTTACTGGTTGGATTCACAGGAGTGTGAGCGGGCTTGCTCGTCGATCTTCTGATCGCTCAATACCCGGGTGGCCGTTACGTTTAGCAGACCGCTTGCGGCTTGTGGGTGTTTGATATGATCAACATCTGCTGCCGGCGTATTGACGAGTCTTTAGAGTCCTACACAGAGGTTTCCTGGCTCAAGCGAAACGAAATAGGAGCGCATATGAGATATGTGCGGGACCGAGAATAATGCGTGTATGTGATACCGTATTTCATTCTCGCGATGAATATGTGTCGAATGGTTGTATGCGATATAACCTAGTTATCGAATCAAGGATTGATTCGATAAGCCGATACATTGGATACTAGCCGGTTATATGCGATATGACCGGATCATTGGATCAAGTGTTGATTTAATGATTTAATGTATAATTATATATTTGATATATTACTTTGCATTAACTAGTATTGGTTCACTTTAAAAGGATTTTCTCACTTGAATTGTGCAAGTTGTATATGTGATATATTTCTTTGTGCACATGATTGTATCATGTTTGATGATACATTCTTGTTTGGTTTTGTGTAAAGTATTAAACCATGGTTAGTTAGTGATTAGGGTTTCATCTTATTCTTTTATCTTTTTATTTTATTTATTTCAAAAGAAAAAGATAAAGAGAAATGAATGGTGGCTATATTTGTTTTTAGTTGAAGATTCATGAAGCATTGACTTAGTCACCATTCTTGTCTCATGCCTAATCCTAACCACTCATCTAACCTAAGTTAAGTCTCTACACTAAACCATGGTTGAAGAAATGATAAGTATTCATTTGATTTTCCTTTTTAAAAATAACTTATCATATTTTTTTCATCTTCTTCTTCATGAGCAAGAAAAAGAAATGCTTTCTACATCAATGGTGATTGATGAAAAAGTGAGGGCAATCCAAAACTAAAGTCTACCCAATTCCTATTTCTTCATCCTCTATCTCTTGCCAAGTAGTATATGGTGTTTCCTTCATAAGTTTTTCAAGACTTGGTGAAGTTGGAGCTTGATCTAGCGATGCCTCGACGTAGATCATCTTCGGCATCGAACCGACGATCAAGCCCGCCTATTCTTCGATGAAGCCGACGCTAGAGCCCAAGATACGATTTGGACAGTGAGGGGACTTCATCACGGAGCTTAGGAGGTGGTGGAACGGATCTACAAAGGTTGTAGCCCCTTTCCTTTAGATACATTTCCGTTTACATGCTTGTTTCGCCTAGATATCTAGTAAACGATCCGTATTAGGGTTTGTAGGCACCCGTAAAATTTGATTTGTGCATGTTTGATCACTTGTGAGACCTCACTAGGATGCCTAGGAACCTTACAGTGGTATCAGAGCCTAGCTAGAGCCTTAGGCGAAGTCCCGACGGAATCAGAAGTCCGATCGACCCAAAACCCGACTTGAAAATTGCTCTCTGGACTTTTTCTGTAAAATGTGGATTTTTCGAAATTAAAAATATCCAGAAAAATCAGCAGGGAATCCTAAGAATTACTGTGTAACACGTGTCCATGATTCGACAAGAGTGCGGCGGAACCGCGGCAGAAGCATGGCTTCTGCGGCGGTTCCGCGGCAGTACAGTCAAAATGCCCAATACTGTTTGCACAGTAACTCCTAGTTTCTGGTGTTGGTTTTCCTGGGAATATTTTAATATTTATTCCAGAGTTTTATTTTCTGGCTTGTATTGGGAACTCTGCATATTCGATCGGACTGTCTAATTTTGTCGGTGTGGCTTTCCGGGTAATTTTTAGAATATGTTAAAAAGTTCGACCGGATATAAATACCCACTTTTTCCCCTGCCGGGAAATTTCGAATTGTTGGATTTTTCCGTAGTTTAACGACGTTCTAAGTAGTGCAGGTAACGCGATGGTCCCTCTAGAAGACAACAAACCTTAACTCGATTATGTGACCGTCTTGAACTGCCCTTTGAACCTTCGGATTTGGGGCAGTACGGCGTGCCACATGTGAGGCGTTGGCTTGACCCTTCTACGGCTGGACCGTTGCTACTGAGGCACGAACTGAATGTTGTTAGACTTATTTCATGTGTTGAGCTGTATCGGGAAAACTTGGGTGTTCGATTGTTCGATCGAAAAGTTTAGCATTTTCTATTTATCCGGAATGTGATACAATAATTGGAATTCACAAATTGTTATGAGATAACGGAATGAATATTATAAACGTAGCAGTTTAGTCTCACTTGATCGGTTGCCACGGAATTTTGATGTGATCAAAAGTCCGTCGCAATCACGTAGTGTACGCGGATACTCGCCGGGTAAACTTAATAGACAGCCTCACTCCATTGCCCCGACCAAGTGACTGTAGGAGAACCCCGTCGCCGAAAGCATCCGTTCGGGTGCTCGCGGTAGCGGTGTTCCGCCTTGGTGCACTTCGTCGACGGTTTCGGGGGTGCGGCCGTCTACTAAAGTTTGCGACGAGCATTCGATCAGAATGTCGGGAATCTTGTTGAATTGCCCGACTTGATATTGAAAAGAGTTTTCGATAATGAGACTAAAATGCGGGGTTTATAATTGTTAGGCATGCGATGTCTGAAGAATTCATTTGGTCAGGCATGCGATGTCTGAGGTGGTTGCGGATTCCAACTGTTGTAGTTTTACACTTTCTTTTCTGTGACCGTAAGTGTAATATGTGATATCGCCGGTTTCGTTGCTATATGTCAACGACAATTGGGATGCGCATATTTACTTACGTTGATGACATGAGATGTTATGTGTTGCTAGATATGTTATATTGGATCGTCGTGTTTGAATAGCCGGGGGGGTTTTATGTGAGATGAGTGTTTTTCATTTTCATTCATGTAAAAACTTGTATGTAATATTCTTTTATTGGGGCACTTCTAGGTTGCGGATGTTGTCACCATTTGTATATTATTTACTTTTCTGCACTAGGATAGACCCAACGAGGGAAGCACAAGTAACCGGGTTCTGGGGTCCAGTGGGAGACCATCTCGAGGAGTCGAGTCCGGGTCTCCTAACCCTAGAATTGGTAGGGTTGCTTGCCGCTCTCGTAGGGGTCTTGGGGTGTGGGATTGACTATTCATCACGACCGTGGAATCCGTGTTTTATACTGGCTCGTATTGAAAACACGGACGTCCTAGTATATCCAATATTTCATATGTTTCTTCTGCTGTGATTTATCTGTGATCATGTGATGTTCTGTGACAGGTATTATATATAGTATATATGATATATTATATAGACGTTGCTTATGTTTTACACCCGCGCTAGCCCTGCCTCGCTCTGGCGTTAGTTACCTAACCTAACGGTGCGGACGGGACATCGAGGCGAATGCGGATGGCATAAGCGTACGTTATATATATCTGTGATGTTTAGGTGGATTTAAATGATGGGATATTCATTAATGAGATTAATGAAAGAAAATAAACCTAATTGATGTTGTGGAATCGAATTTCAAAATAAAACAGGTAGCTACAGTTCTTGCTTTGCATCGCGGTGTTCATTATAGAACATCCTGCACCTTATTCGATGAGGAAAGGACCGAGATCCCTTCACCGGGAGTGACTCCTTTAGCAATAACTGGCAGATGCTACAACCCTCGGTTTGTCTTTGATCACTTCTATAGTTTCCGCTTTGCACAGTGATATATATGATATATCCCGCACCTCATTCGGCGAGGAAAGGGCCGACGATCCCTTCACCGGGAGTGATCCCTTTAGCAAAACTAGAAAAGCCTCAAAAACATTCCATTTAAAAACCATTTGATTCCGCAACGAGATCAAGTTCAAAGCGTTAAAGGTTTTCACAAAAACCAGCCGCAACCCTCCATCATTTTAGGAAGTAGAGTACTTAGTATTCGTGCTGTGTTTGTTGACCATAGTCAAGGCACAGTGTACGGTAGCTAAGTGATGTCTTCCTACACCGCATATGATGCGATTAGTTAGGACAGTCATGTGGCTTTGTTGACCTTAGCCAAGGGTCATGTGGGTGGGTCTAATTAATCACGAAATGACGGGTAGAACTTGACTAGTACCTATGATTTGTTGACCTTAGCCAAGGTCATAGGTGCTAGGGGTAAAAACCTTTATCGGGAGTTTCAAGTGTTGAAATTTGCAATGAGATTGCATACCTTCTATGTGATAGTTGGATCCCGATACCCACTACGAGTAATTGTTACTCCTGGGAGAGTTTTGCACTTTACAATTAGCCGATCAAGTAGGTGTCTAGAAAGGTGTCAACGGGGCTACGCCTCTGGGAAAACGAGGTTTACTGTAATTAGGTCCGTGCGAAAGCACGGGGAACCTCCCTCAAAGTACCGACACTGGCCTGGCTGAAAGATTGGCGAACTTGTAGAGTGTAATTAATCCCGGCTAGTCTTTCCTTTTAGGGTTTGAAGGAAGATTTGATAAAAAACAGTGGGAGCCATCCTGATTAGATAAAATATATAACCAATCTAATCTTGCAAGAGCGCACGCAGAGTGTTTTCTTCTCTCTCTCTCCTGGTAGCGACCATATCACGCCTTAATCAAGATAATAAAATGGATGTATTGACCGAACCCGCTTGTTATACTGAGCTGGGAAACGTTGGTCCCGCTCCAACTTATAATTGTTATAAGACAGAGCAGGAAATTGGGGAATACCAGAATTCCTATGCCGCCCAAACGAAGAAAGTGCATATGATGCATCTCCTTCGGGTGTGTTCATTACAAAGAACTGTTTCTCAGTATCCTCTGCATCCTGGGTATATGATACCGGATCAGGATCCCAGATATGTAATCTGTTACATAGGGCTACAAAAGGGTAGAAAAACTGAGAACGGGTGATAAGTTTCATGAGACAGAAAACGGGGCAAGTGTTGCAGCCAAGTCTGTTGGTCACTGTCACCCTGTATTACGAATACATTGATTCTGAACAAATGCTATTAGATACCGAACCTGATATACAAAATCATATCAGTCTCTTTATGAGTAAAGAAATGATATAATTTTGTATTGTTGGATAATGTTTTGAACATTTCCTATATCAAAAGTTGATCGGTTCAGGCACGTTATCTAAAAGCATTGACGTTCTAAATCAAACTACAGTTCCTTGTATACTGAACACACACAAGAGGAAGAGTTCAGAAATGAACAAATTCTTCTTGAGGTATTGTAGACTAGGTCATATCAATGCGACCCGACTAGCTGAAGTTACATTTAGATGCATATTTAAATCAGTTTGAATTTACATCTTGTGAAACTTGCCAGTCATGTCACAAAGATTAGATGACCATAGCTCTGTTTATTAGAAACAGAGGAAGAGTTAGTAAACTCTTGGGACTGATACATGATGATGTATGTAAGGTCTCCTGTCTACACATGCCAGGACTGGTTCTTTATACTTCATTATATTCTCTGATAATCTCTCAAGATTCAGTCGTATGTTCCTGTTGAAACATAAGTCCGAAGCTTTTGAGGTATTCACAGAATATAAATTGGAAGTAGAGAACCAAAATACGGGTATAAGTATTATGTCCTATGATGAGATCAGGGAGGAGAATACTTGTGCATGGCATTCCTGGACCATTCTAAAGGAGAATGAGATTCTCTCTCCGTATTACTCCTCTGAATACACCACAGCACAGCGGTGTATCAGGGCGGGGCAATCACGCAATATTAGATATGGTGTGCTCTGTGATGAGTATTACTGAGTTACCTATTTCCTTTTTGGGTGTTATGCGCTTGAGAAGCTGCATACCTATTGAATTAGGTTCGAATCAAATCACTGCCTACCATTCCATATGAGATATGGTATGGGAAGAGCCTATCTCTTAAGTAAGTTAAGATTTGGGATTGTCCGGCCTATGTCAAAAGCAAAATCCGGACAAGATCGAGGCAAGATCAGTTCTGTAGAACTGGAAAGGTTCCAGCTGTACAAAACTGCTAATGATTTGACAGAACCAAAGGATTCAATAGTTTCCGACGAACCTCAGCCTCTCCGCCGATCTAGTAGGGTTCCTCACCCACCTGAGAGATACCTCGGTTTCTCGATGACAGTGGGAGCGAGGATTGCATCATGAGATGATAACCCAACCAGTTTCGAGCAGGCCATCGAGAGAAGGGACTCTGTAAGAATGGCTGGATGCTTAGTGATCTGAGATGGAATCCTTATACACCAACAAAGTATGGACTTTGGTTGCTATATCTGAAGGGTTAAATCCCCATCAAGAGCAAGTATATCTTAAGAAGATTACTTGGTGTAGATGGACAAGTTGAGACTTTCATAGCTAGACTTGTTAAAGGTTTTCGTCATCGACCAGACACGGATAATGATGAAACCTTTTCCAGGGACTATGTTTAAATCCATCCAGATCCTACTTGCCACGGCTACATACCACGACTACGATATCTGGTGGTTGGGTGCCATGACTACTTTTCTAAATATTGATTTAGAAGAGAACGTCTATAAGAACACAGCCAGAGGGCCTCGTAGACAGTGGGAGCAGCGGAAACGTGTGCAAGATGCTTTATAGGATAAAGCAGGCATCGCGGAGTTGGAACATCTGTTTTGATGGATTAGTCAAAGAAGTTGACATCATCAAAATGGTAGATGAACCTTGTATAAACAAAAAGGTAGTAGGGAGTATGGTGACGATCCTCGTAGAGTACGTGGATGACATACTCTTGTTAGGGAAGGAGTTTCCTATGCTACGCTCGATCAATCTCCGCTTATCACAATGATTTTCCATATAGGATCAAAGTGATACCTACTAAATCCTAAGCTTTGGATCTATGAGATAGATTTAATTGGATGCTAGGATACTCACTAGTTGTAGTGAGATGGTATCAATCGATCCTGGGGAGAATCACTGGAAGGGTTCCAGAGTGATAAGGACGACTGAATGTCAGTCGCAGGCATTGTCTTTACCCTCGGTAAAGGGACGGTATGTTGGAAGATTTCCAAGCTAGATACCGTGACAAACTAGACGATAAAGGCTGGTAACATCGCTATTAAAGATACTACCAAAGAGGAAGTTTGGGTGTATATTGGTTCATAAGATGAACCAGGTTCCTGCCATTGTATGACAATGGAAGTGTGGCTTCGGCCCTGGAACCCTGGTCCCATCAGTGACCCAGACAAATTCTGAGGCAGTATCACCTGATCATGGAGATAGTTGATCTCCAGGGTGATCGAGGTTAGGAGAGAAGACTCAGAGGACAACACGGCGGATCCACTCACGAAGGCCTTTTCCCAGAGAGAGACTCATATGGGATGGTTGAGTATTAGATACTGCGACCACTGCTACAGATGGCCCTAGTGCAAGTGGGAGATTGTTAGTTATATGTATGCCCTAGAGGCCATTACTGTACATTGGATGTATATTGTAGTGGATGCTGGGACATATATAGGTAGGACTTTCTTGCTCGACATGATAGTACGCTATTTGGTTGCTCTTTATCTTAACATGTATACTTTCTGTCTCTCTGATTACATGTTGATAAAGCCCTTAGGATGTGTACTCGACTTCCAGGACTATGATGCAGATCATACTAGTGGGGCCTGGGTAGTCAATGAGTACATCCTTCATTGTTCCTAGTCGTGGGAATATCGAGACGGGGCATCGATATTCCAGAGTAGACTAGCGCATATCTTCTCGACCCATGCGATGGGCGATGGATGATCCCATATCCATTGGTGTTTGACATCGAAGATGGTATGCGGGTGCTCAGTGGAGACTGGGTACACTGAACGGACTCGCCGAGAACTCCCAGATGGTATTATACCTCACGTCAGATGGCAGTTCTCTGGTGACACTGGTACAGCTTAGTCTGTTGACCCGAGATCGTCATAGAGTCTTGTATGTCTCCCACTGTGCTTTGATTTCCACCCTACCACGGCTCTACTGAGTCGTGCAAACAGGTGGTTTTTGGGTACAGTCCCGATTCACATGGAGGCAATGAGCGATAGGAGGGGATTCGTCTCTCCCGGTATTGGGGGTTGATGTTGTGCTATGCTCGACTGGCCATAACAGGAAATCCCTGGCCAGGGTTGCAGTGATATACTGGTAAGAGTTATCAGTAGTTTCACGAATGTTATGGACCCTACGTCGGCATGACTTATCAAGCTATTGGGGTCTGACGTTTACCACCCCTAAGCGAGATATGCGGCATATCAGACGAACAGACCGGACTGTACGGTAAGTGTTACTGGTTGGATTCACAGGAGTGTGAGCGGGCTTGCTCGTCGATCTTCTGATCGCTCAATACCCGGGTGGCCGTTACGTTTAGCAGACCGCTTGCGGCTTGTGGGTGTTTGATATGATCAACATCTGCTGCCGGCGTATTGACGAGTCTTTAGAGTCCTACACAGAGGTTTCCTGGCTCAAGCGAAACGAAATAGGAGCGCATATGAGATATGTGCGGGACCGAGAATAATGCGTGTATGTGGTACCGTATTTCATTCTCGCGATGAATATGTGTCGAATGGTTGTATGCGATATAACCTAGTTATCGAATCAAGGATTGATTCGATAAGCCGATACATTGGATACTAGCCGGTTATATGCGATATGACCGGATCATTGGATCAAGTGTTGATTTAATGATTTAATGTATAATTATATATTTGATATATTACTTTGCATTAACTAGTATTGGTTCACTTTAAAAGGATTTTCTCACTTGAATTGTGCAAGTTGTATATGTGATATATTTCTTTGTGCACATGATTGTATCATGTTTGATGATACATTCTTGTTTGGTTTTGTGTAAAGTATTAAACCATGGTTAGTTAGTGATTAGGGTTTCATCTTATTCTTTTATCTTTTTATTTTATTTATTTCAAAAGAAAAAGATAAAGAGAAATGAATGGTGGCTATATTTGTTTTTAGTTGAAGATTCATGAAGCATTGACTTAGTCACCATTCTTGTCTCATGCCTAACCCTAACCACTCATCTAACCTAAGTTAAGTCTCTACACTAAACCATGGTTGAAGAAATGATAAGTATTCATTTGATTTTCCTTTTTAAAAATAGCTTATCATATTTTTTTCATCTTCTTCTTCATGAGCAAGAAGAAGAAATGCTTTCTACATCAATGGTGATTGATGAAAAAGTGAGGGAAATCCAAAACTAAAGTCTACCCAATTCCTATTTCTTCATCCTCTACCTCTTGCCAAGTAGTATAGGGTGTTTCCTTCACAAGTTTTTCAAGACTTGGTGAAGTTGGAGCTTGATCTAGCGATGCCTCGACGTAGATCATCTTCGGCATCGAACCGACGATCAATCCCGCCTATTCTTCGATGAAGCCGACGCTAGAGCCCAAGATACGATTTGGACAGTGAGGGGACTTCATCACGGAGCTTAGGAGGTGGTGGAACGGATCTACAAAGGTTGTAGCCCCTTTCCTTTAGATACATTTCCGTTTACATGCTTGTTTCGCCTAGATATCTAGTAAACGATCCGTATTAGGGTTTGTAGGCACCCGTAAAATTTGATTTGTGCATGTTTGATCACTTGTGAGACCTCACTAGGGTGCCTAGGAACCTTACACTTATCACTCCAAGCATGGCGGCTTCGTCCACACACCTTGGTACGCCTTTAAATTCTTACCGGCCATATTCCTGAACTCAAAACACCCAGCATTAGCATGATGATAGATTCTGAATATAGATCAAGACTAGAACTCCAAGATACTTAAATAGAGTGCCGCATTATAACTATGCCGCGGTATCATAGCCACAATTACATAACTCCATCCAAGTCGCCTAAGTCCTAGAGATAACACGGAATCAGGTTTTCGAATCGATATGCAAAGGAAGTTTGCACATCGTAAAAGATATAATCAGGAAGAATGTGATTCAAGAATGGTAAAACGGTCAAGGTGGCAGGACATGTTTCCTAAACACGGGTATTCTGATTCATGTATTGGGTACAATACCCAACTACAAAAAGAATCAACCCGACCCTATGGCTCTGATACCAAAAGAACCATGTCACGCCCCGCTTCCCAGAGTACGCTAGATTGGGCACGTGACATAGCCAACCATGCTACCTGTGGGTCGGAAGTATCCGTCCATAGTCACATTACGGCTGTAGAGATATCAAGAACAAAATAAAACTATCTAAAACATGTCCATAATCCAGAATAACAGGAGTCAATAATAAATATATGCGGAAGTAAATGATCCAATACAAATAACTGGAATGTATGTCCCATAATGCGGGCTCATATCAGGAAATAAATGCAGGAAATAAAACTAACTACTACTGAACTCACAGCTCAGCCTGCTGGCTGAAGTACTCCTGCTCGGACTGCAACAGCGGTACAGAATCTGGGCCATGCAAAACCCAGACGTCAGCGCGTCATGTCAACAAGTAATATAATATGAACAGTGTAACAGGCAATGCAAAATAATCATGAATAAAACGAGAGTAGCACTAATGTGAATCATATCAGTACAGGGTAGCGTGCAGTGGGCAAACTAAACTGTTCTATCAGGTTTTCTATTCTAAAGTCTTTGAAACCAAATTGATGAATCATCGATGTAACTCAATAGTATCCCGTGCATGCCCGGGACCACGGTCAAGACTCTCGGGGCTGAATCCGAGACGTGCCGCTAGGCAGTAACAGGTAGCAGGATAGGCGAGTGATGTCAGCATCATCACTCCGGGGCTGGCCTAGCCCGTAAGACTGATCAGAACAGATATCGAATTGTTGAGTTACAAGTTAGGTTTCACCTTTGATTTCCCCATACCCCTAAGTTATGTATGTCGAGTCAGGTATTCAGTAATCAAAAACTAATGCCAACACAGGATCAGGTAAAAGCAGGTTTGTCTGGATAGACAACAGGAACGGTCCATGAGGACTACATGTCAGGTTTGTTGGCATTAGACACAAGATCAGATAACGGGTCGGGTCATGGTACATCAGGTCAAGTCAACAGTATATGGTACCATGTCAGGTAAATCAATGTGTATGTAGCAAGTCAGGTCAAGGTGTAAACGATATCATGGGTGTGCTCACCATCAGCTAGCATAATCAACATCATGATCTAATTAATGAGTTAAGCAATAAAGTGGGTTTATTATTTAGCTGTACAGTTATCAATTGTGTTAAAATAGATAGTGTCAATATAACGTGAATACAGAATGGTAAATGTAACTGCTGGAATTAGGTTAATAAAATATTGAGTGTTCCAAGAATGCAACGACATGTATAATCTGTTTAAAGAATGCAATTGTAATTAGACCCGTTTAAGTTGCACATGAATCTCTGATAGGCTAAACTGGAATAAAGGTACCATAGCAGTAGACCAAATGTAATCTATCATGCACGGGGGTTGTTAGGTATGAATAATTCGATGCGAGATTAAGTCTCAAGTTCGGAATCATAAAATGTGCAGCGGAGCCTGATACGGTTAATTTGAACTCCACTGTTATCACTTCTAAATAGGGATTTAACAAGAAAATAATTAATTTGGCATACTACTAGGGTTAAACAGAAAGCAATGTATGTAAGGTGATTTACTAATAATACATTATTAGATCATAGATAAATGTTAAGGCAAGTTTAAAGTTTCAGTAGCATGTAAGCAAGTATCGGATACTTGCCTCGAAAATGACGATCACGAAAACGGAGGCGCGAACCCACGTGACACGATCTCAGCTAGGGCTTAACTGGGATCAAGGTGGTGCTCGGTCCGATCTCTGAGATGAAGGGATGATGATGGAAACGGGTGAAGAACTAGGTTGCCGTGTGTTGCGAGATAAGGAGGTGGAGATGAGAAAGAAGATCGTGTCGGCGAGGAGACAACGACGGCTGCTCAGTTGATGGTGAGGGTGATGCAGCTGATGATGGTGGCAGTGCTCGAGACGTCGGCTGCTTAGATTCAACGCCAAAGGTGCTTGGGTATAGGGTCTTGGGTCGACAGCGAAAGGAAGAACAACGAGGTGAGGAGGATGTGGTTGTCGAGTTAGGGTGATGGGTTGCTCTCGGTATGGATGTAGGTGAAGATGATGTGGGATGATGGGTTTAAGGAAAAATAGAGATGGAGACGATCGAGGATGATGACGAGGCGGTGGAGGCAACAATGGAAAGAGATGATGCGAGTAGGGTTTTCCTTGGGTGCAGGGTGCTCGGCCTGAAGAAGACGAGAAGAAGAAGAAGAAGCGGCGGTGACCGTAAGGAAGGAGGGCGGTGATGGGACCAAAACCCACCGCGAGAGGAGAGAGAGAGTATTGCAAGAGGAGAGAGAGAGAGGCTTGAGAGAGAGAGAGAGAGAAAGAGAAAGAGGAGGAGAGAGAGGTATGTGGTAAAATCAAAACTTAGGGTTTAAAAAGGATATATTAATAAGTGTATGCAGAGGAGAGAGAGAGTTAGAGAAATGAGGTGTAGAAAAAGCATGAGGCCCAGAGGATGGAGAACCGTGATTAGTTGGAAGAGGGATTTGGTTAGGAAAATATTTAAAGAAAAGATTTATAAGGGAACAGTGAATATACTAAGGTTAAGAAAATATTTGACGGTTAAAAAATATTAAAATTCGGGATTTTGGCGCAAAGTAAAGCATTTCCAAATCGTGCCCGGGTCGGGTCCAAAAATTTGAAATTGAAAAATTAGAATTTTAAGCGGGATCCAAACATTAAAATAAAGTGTTTTATGATTAAAAAGCATACCCCCAAAACGGACACACGTACGTGCACGTAGCCGCCCAAACTCGCCCGTTTCCCTGAACGGGACGAGAACACGACGCACGGACGCTACAACGGGGTTAGGGGTGTCAAGTAGGCCAAGTTGAATATTTTTAATTTATTTTAGATGCTAAAATTTGTTATATGCAGAAATGAGTTTGCCGGGTAAAATTTTACAGTAAGTAACAATCAAGTAGGTTAAATGAAATGAGTACCACAATATGCTCAAACAGTAACAGAAATTAGTAGCATTGGGCTCGGGTATTACAGCACTAGAGTTTGAAGTCGGAGATCACGTGTTCCTGAAGATTTCCCCTACCCGTGGAGTTATCAGGTTCGGAGGTCGGGGAAAGCTCAGTCCCCGTTTCATCGGACCTTTTGAGGTGCTAGAGCGAGTAGGAGAGGTGGCCTACCGACTCGTCTTGCCTCTATCGCTAGCTGGTGTGCACAATACTTTCCACGTGTCACAGTTACGGCGCTATGTTCGGGATGAGAGCCATGTCCTGGACTATTCGGAGCTAGTTTTGGGTACCGATCTATCATACGAGGAGCAGCCCACTACCATCCTCGACCGCAGAGAGAAAGTGCTGAAGAACAAGGTCATTCCGTTAGTCCGAGTGTCTTGGGGCGGTCGTTCCCCAGGAGAATCTACCTGGGAGCGAGAGGAAGATATCCGTACACGTTTTCCATACCTCTTTGTTTAGTATTTGGTTTCCTTGTATCCTCGATAAATTTCGAGGACGAAATTTTTGTAAGGGGGGTATGACGTAAATCCCCGTTCCCATCAATAAAAGTTTTTCTATTTTCCTAGTTCCCCGATGTTCCCTCCTCCCTCGTAAATCTTTGTGTGAAGCCACTGTTAGGTTTTTCAGTATTTAAATTTTTCCTGAACCCTTAAAACCTAAGCAAGCCTAAACAATTAATTAAAAGCAAAACAAACAAAATTTCATTACCTGCCCCAGCCCAAACAAATCCATATATAAATATATATATTCTTCCCCTTTAAATTAAAGCCCGTTCCCACCAAAACCCCCTCTCAGCCTAACCCAAGAACAAAACAAATTAAACCAATGAACTATGCCCCATACTCCTCAGCCCAGCCTTGAAACTAAAACAAATCATTCAAAATTAAATAACCCTCTGGCCCAAGCTCAGCACCCTTCCCCTCACCGTGCCCGCTACACCAAACCCGACCCGCTTCGACTCCTTCACCTTATCCCCAACGTAAACTTTTTCCCGATCCACTTCTCGTGCCGACCCTCGCGGCCACGTCGCCTTGCCGTTGCCCCACGACCCGCGACCTCGTCCATAACTCCCTCGAGTCCCTCAACCTCAAACCCTTACTCCTCACTCCCTCAATCTCATCTCAACTCCTCACACTCTCTCTCAAACTCTCTCTCTCCACACGAACCCACTAATAACTTCACCTCCTCCCCTCGACGACGAACCTCTTCCGACCTCCTCTCTCTTCACCTCACCCTAACCTCCTCCTAAAGACCTCACCTCCACCTCATCGAGCCTCCCCTGCATCTTCAACCGCTGAACTCACCCCCTCGAGCCCCCTGCACACCCACGGCCACTCCCTCGCACTCGACACCGGTGAGCCCCCAACCGACCAGAAACACCTCGTTGACGCCCCAACGTCATCAGCATCATCACCTTCACTCCAAACCGAGCCCCACTATATATCTCTCTCTTTCTCTCCAAAATACCAAAAACCATGACTTCCCCCTCACTGCGAGCCCCACTGTGTACATCGCCAGAGCGACGCCGCCGACCGTCGTCGATCCCAGCGCAATCCCTGAGAACCACTGAGCACCCCTCCGCTTCCAGCAAGCACAAGCCATCTCCGGGCAACTCCGACGTCGAACCCGAATCGCGAGCCGAGGCCGTGAAACCAAACCACGCCGTTCGTCGCGCGTTCGTGACGTTGCCGCTGTCGTACATCGCCCAAAACGTTTCCAGGCAAGTACCCTACTTGCTACATGCTAACTTATGCCCGTTACAAACTAAAATCGTATAAATTCCGTGTTTACAATTCACGATAAATTATATGACATAACTGTTCGATGCAAGATCCCAATGAAAATCTTCATTTAATTTGACGGAACTCATTTTCGTAGTCTGGCCCGTATGGCAGTGAACCTTGTGTATAAATTTCACTGGAAAATATGACTGTTAATGACTAAAACGAACATTCCCAAATACACCCGTAAAACTGGGAATTTCCCGCATCTAAAAATTGTTAAAATCACCATAAATTATGTACATATTGAAATGATGCGTTGAGGGCTCAAATCGAAGACGACTCGACGACCTGTAACCCTATGCAAGTTTCTAATGGTTTCTATACTGAAATTGTGACGATAATTGGTTCGGAGAGCGGCTCTGGATTGCAGTCCAGAGCGACTCTGGTTATTGTTTGCTGTCCCGTAATGTTTACCACCTTGTTTCCTGAACTCGTATGTTGTTGAACCCTGTACCTTATTGAAGATGAATCTGTTATCTAAATAACACAAGTGGTTTCATCCCATTTTATCGTCGTTTGCTATTTAATCTGTAATTTAAAAGAACAGGACGTGTATCAGTCCAAAACAGAATCAGAATTGACGTACTAGTGTTGAACAGTGCATAACTTTTGACGTACAGATGAAATTGAGAATCCGTCTGTTGCGTTGAACACCCTATTGAAAACCCTAGATTTTATTCAACTGTAGTGTCGCTAATCTCTGATCCCAACTGGGTGAAATTCATGTCGCGAAACAGACGTTCAGTTCAGAAACTGAATTTCCTGCAGCGAGCACTTAAAATGAAACGGCTGTAACTTGAATACTGGAAACCCGATTGAACTGGAACCAATTTTGATGAACTGCTGACAGAGTATACTTGTTATTGTATTTGTATCATTTCGTTGAATTCTGAACATATGAATTACTGCAATTTTTGTAAGTTTATGACGTACATATTGGTTCATAATATACATGACTTGTTAACGGCATAAATACACATATCTTACCCAATTGCCATATACATAGTGTTAGTGGGTGTTAGTGTTCAGTGGACATTGCATTATCATGCGTGAATGATATTGGTGTAGGAGTGTCAAATACACCAATGGAAAGTGAATGATTCGTGACAGTGATTAATACAGTGAACAGTGATAAAACCGTGCTATTGGTATACCTGTACATGACTAAATCATAATCATAAATAGTGAAAACCTGGGGAAAAAGGGAAAATCGAAGTAGAAAGAGTATCGTATTTAGCGGGACCGTGTTTTAGAGGATGATCATTCGAGCAGTGATATATATATTAAGTAGGATCTAGCGATCCGGCTGACAGGGTTATGTCCCGGGCATGTGGGCCGTTGTCTCGGGTATGTACGAGACTCCTGTTAAACATAATCCTCCTTTCCACTATACGATTTCAAACATGACTTAGAGACCGATAGGGACACAGATCATACTTTGCATCATTTAGTGACATAGTGATTACCCACATTTTTCTTCCACTGTTATTACCTTATTTACCTGTTTCACATCATTATAATAACATTACTATTACGTCGCTCTGATGACCTGAGTATGCATGCTCAGATCTCGTGGAAGAACCAGCGCAGGAGTCGGATTTACCTTTCGAGCTGACGGAGATCTAGTCTGGAGTACTTTTCTTCCTTTCTGCTTTCCATAAAGAGATCTTGTACTTGAACTTGGTTAGTAGCTCTTCTTGTATATTTGTAAGCTGTGAACAATGGATTTTAATGTAATAATTTAGTGATATAATTCCTTTACTGTTGTGCTTTGTTTACTGATTACCATGTAATGCTAGAAGCCAAAGTGTGACTACGGCGGGATTATTCCTTGACTGTAGGAGCATGGCTAGCCTAGTCATCCCTCGTTTTCCGTATTTTGGGAAGCAGGGCGTGACAAAAGATGACGATGATGGACGGTCTAAAAATTTATGGAGGCTATATTTTTCCGAGCCCATAGCAAGATTTTTCCGCCGTTATCCTCTCTCTCTTTATATATACTTTTGAAATTGTTGATTCAACGGGGCAAAAATGATGGAATCATATGAAATTTATTATACACATGTCTTGCATGATAAAGATGATGGTGGCTACCAAGCATCATTATATATATATATATATATATATATATATATAGAGAGAGAGAGAGAGAGAGAGAAAGAATAATGGAGGAAAGATGCCATAGGAGGGAATTTCCTCCTATGGCGCCGAAAAAATACAATCTCCATCGTGTTTTTCGACGATCGGCACCAATCATCTTCGTCGTTATCATTTAAGATATGGGTACACCAAATTTCATGTGATTCTACAACTTTTTCACCGTTGAATTAGTGAGTTCAAAATTAACGGTTTACTGACAATAGAACTTTTTACATTGCTAAATCAACGGTGAAAATGTTGTAGAATCATATGAAATTTGGCGTACCCACATCTTAGATGATAAAGATGAAGATGATGGGTGTCGATCGTCGGAAAACACGATGAAGATTGTATTTTTTCGACGCCATAGGAGGAAATTCCCTCCTATGGCCTCTTTCCTCTATTATTCTCATATATATATATATATATATATATATATATATATATATATATATATATATATATATATATATAACGAAAAAAATATGTCCTACGAGGGAATTTCCTTCTATGGCATCGGAAAAATACACCCTCCCCAATCTTTTTCGACGATCAGCACCCATCATCTTCATCTTAATCATCTAAGATATGGATACACCAAATTTCGTATGATTCAATCACTTTTTCATCGTTGATTTAGCAGCTGCAAAATTAACGGTTTACCGACAATAGAACTTTTTACTAATCCAACGGTGAAAAAATTATGAAATCATATGAAATTTGATGTATCCACATCTTACGTGATGAAGATGATGATGATGATTGCCGATCATGGAAAATGATCATGGAGGATATAGATTTTTGACCAACTAATGAAAAAGCCTTTTAGGACCTCTTTTATTCTCTCTCTCTATATATATATTAAATTTGTTCCCATTATATATATGTTTTTTTAATCCTTTCATGGGAAAAAGGATCCATACAAGCAATCATTTTGAGATTGAGACATTTTACTTCTCATGTTGTAAGTTAAAAGATAGTAAAGATTTGCTTATGTAAAAACAATCGGAAATAGTTCACAATGCATCGCCAAAACTAAAATATATATAATTTTTCTTATATCAAATTTAGTTCTAAAAGCAATGATATACAATTAAGCTAGTATTATGCGAAAGAATCAAAAAAAGGATTGAATGGAATAAGATAAGAGCGAAATGATGAGAGATCGACCATTCTAAAAGCAACTGATACTTAGCTCATCTGGTATAACTTTCCTTTCTATAATGAGAGATCACCTATTTGATTCCAAAAAATGAAGAAGAAGAAATAGAGATGCATAATAAAACTAAAAAGAAGAGAGATGCAGAGGATGAACACTTAATAGGTTCAATTGTTTATATATTTTGGTAAAAAATTTATCATAAATGTGTGCGCGTGTTTCAAATTAAACTCCTAATTCATTTTTTTCCATAAATCAATAGCTCAATTTTTACATGCTATACATATTTAAGAGTTCACTTATTATAAATTTGATTAAATTTCAGGCTAAATGGTAAGGAATACCAGAAAAATCTTCTCTACAAAAGCTTGTAAAGAAATTTCTCTACAAGCCCCTTATAAGCGCTGAGACGGGCTTTGAGATTCGTGCAAGGGAAGAGTTGCAGACTCTCTCTTCTCGTGCACGAATCTCAAAATGCATCCCAGATCTTGTAAGGGACCTGTAGAGAGATTTTATTCCCATCTTCTTTCTTCTCATCCTTCATCCTGTTCATTCTAAATCTCTTCTCTTACTCTTTGTTCTCATAAGCTCTTTATTTTTTCTCCTCTTCTTTTCTTTCTTATTTACTCTTAAATTAAAAAAAACCTATTATAAAAGAATCCAAAATTTTGAAAATTCCTAGCCTAAACTGTAATATAAAAACAAATCAATCAACACTTACAAAATAGTAAATCTAAATTAATCAAATCCTATAAGAAAATGACCCGTTCAAGCAATTATCGTTTTGGGAATTTAAAAGCGTGTAAGGGATAAGAAGGAAACGTGATATCTTTTCGTTATCTATTTATGTCAAAATTAACCATCGTTTAATGATGTTGTATTTAAATAAAAAAGTTAAAGAATTTTGGGAGGTGTAAGTAATATCGAAGAAAAATAGGGGCACATCAAATTTGCATAGAATTTTAGAGGTATTTCAAAAAAACCTCGATATAAATATTCAATTAAATATTTAAATTAAAGGCATTTTGAAAATCAATTAATGTCGAGAGGGGCAAAGTGCAGGATTTAGAAAATCAAGGGTATTTCCTGTTGTTGGGGGTAAATGTTATGGGTATTTCTTACCGTTTAGCTTAAATTTTATGCCGGTTATTAGCTACCAACACGATTCTAAAAACATTTAAGTGGTGATAAAATTTATTCTTACAAATGAAAGATTAATTACATTAATTTTATGGGAAGTAAGGATGTAGTAACATCCAATTGAATGTTGGCCATCATTAAACTAGCTAAGCTAGCAGAACACTAGAGTTCTGAACTCCACCGATCGTTTGCTATCAAAGTTGATACGACTAAATGTTGACACGGGCAGACCCTGTTTATGTGGATCAAGATATGTTTTCTCAATTAAAAGCCTAATTTTTAATTGATATCTCCATCTCAGCTTAGGAAACACAAATAAAGTTAGCACTTTTAATATGAAGGCTTTCCCCAAAATAAAGGTATGCAGTTCAGAACTCTTATTAATTTGAATAAAAAAAATATAGAAACGGTTTATCCATCTATCATCATCCGTGCTGTGATATATTAGATCATAGTTAATAACTAAAGGCCAAGATATATGTTGTATGTACTTTAATTATTTTAAAAACTTTTCTGACACGTTCAATTTTTGTTCCTTATGGATGATTATTTGAAGATGCAAAGCCCCGTAAGAATTGTTTTTTTCGATTGATATATCCAGGGCTGTTAAACGAGCCGAGTTTTAAGTTGTTCGGCTTAGCTCGTTAATTTAAACTAGCTCAAAAAACTGTTCAAGCTTGGCTCGTTTATCTCCCAAGCCTCGAGCTTTATCAAGCCTATTCAAAATCTAGAATAGCTATAGTTATTTACAAAAATATATGAAAAACATATAGATGCTTAAAATTATTGCCAAGTTTCATAAAGAGCTAGTTCTTGTTTAAAACCTTGTTGAAATCTAGATTATGAGGGTTTGAATTTCAAGTTAATACGGACGACAAGTTAATCAACATCATATGAATCTAAAACAGCAACAGCCCTCGTAGAAATCAAAAGAGCAGTCCTTGGTCTTCTCTTATTTTCTTCTGTCTTCTTCTTCTTCTTTGTCCATCAACCTTTAAAGATTCCCAGACAACGTACCCATCAACCTTTAATGAGATTGTCCTTTTCTTTTTACAAGATGCCTTGTACGAAACGTTGCTTTTTAATAAACGTGGTCACAGGGCCCATCTCTGCCGTGTGCAAGCAGTAAGAAATATAGTGAAAATAGAAAAGGAGATTATCAAAACCATTCTTTTTACTTTCAATTTTAAGAGTACCTTAGACAAATTAGATTTAGATAATTCGGCATTAAAGGAAATGATAACACTTATAACATGAATGAGCCAAGTACATGTCTTACTACAAATGGTAATCATTACTTCACTTGAAATCTTAGCAAACATAATAATTACATTTCATTACTTTACTTGAAATCTTGGCAAACAATTAACAAGCACTAGTAAAATAGGGGGTTGCCCCTACGGATATTGGAATCCGTAGAGGCAGATTTAACTTGGCCCTACGGATTAATCCGTAGGGCTAAAAGGTTGCCCCTACGGGCCCAGACGTCCAAGAATAAAAATATTAATTCTTAATTTGGTGTTTGCCACTACGGAGCCGCAAACAAAGGACCTACGGGTATATCCGTAGGGGCAACTAAATATCGAATTACTAAAGCAGAGATCGATCGCCTACGCTCACAATTTCTTTCTCTCTCGATCTCGATCGCGCGCGAAAACAACTCCTCGTCGCCACCGTCGTCCTCCTCGTTGCCACCGTCGGCCTCCTCGTCGCCACCGCCGTTCGGGTCGTCGCCACCGCCGTTCAGGTCGTCGCCACCGCCGTTCGGGTCGTCACCACCGCCGGTCAGGTGAGTAAATCTTGAGGTAAATTAAAGAATTTTTTGATTAACATACGTGCTAGGTCTGGGGTCGGGGGGTTGCGCGCACGCGAGTTGAGGTTCGGCAGGGGTCGCGGTCGGGGTCGGGGTTGGGGTTAGGGTTAGGGTTGGGGTTCGCTGCTGCTGGGGCTGGGGCTGGGGCTGGGGCTGGGGTTAGGGTTTGCCTTAGGGTTGGTATTGGGGTTTAGCTGGCCGCGCTGGGGTTAGGGTTAGGGTTAGGTTGGGGCTGGGCTGGGCTGGGGCTGGGGGCTGGGGCTGGGGCTGGGCTGGGCTGGGCTGGGGCTGGGGCTGGGGCTTGGGCTAGGGTTAGGTTGGGGTTAGGGTTAGGTGGATTGATGACAACAAAATACATGGATGGATCGATGAATTTAGTGATGTTATGTGTCCCGCCAACATAGGAAATTCAAACGTATACTCCGTTTTCTCATCTTAAAACTAGCAACCAAAATGTGACTAAAAAATCTTTCTAAATATATTTGAAACACATTTATTAGTTGGGTTGAATATTTGTGATTCCATTATATTATATTGTAAGATGCAGAAATTGTATCCTAAAACTACTTGATCCAATCATCCAACAAATACATTCATAAGATACTTATTAATTTTCCTGTATCTTGTATTGAATCGTAAGATTGATTTGCATGTCGTAAGATGTTTGACAACACTAGGATGTCTTTCATAAAACAGAAAGTAAATTGGTGTAGGGAGAAAGCTGCTTGATGGGTGGTGACTGGGTCCATTCTTTCTTCATAATCCCCTTCAACTCTATGCCTTTCAATTATTGTGGGAAAATTAGATATTACTTGAGTGATCATGATATCATTTTTTTTGAATATTTCTTCCGAGAATTTATGCATGGTCTTGACATTGAACTTTATCATACTCCTTAATATTACTTTAGTGATTGATAATATTCAATAAGCTTATGTTGTTGACCCAAATTAAGTAAGGGGGTTAGTCAATTGGAATTGGTGTTTGGAACTTTGAAGTATATCTTTAATGGGATAGGTTTATTTGGTATCAGTCAAATAAAATGAGAAGTAGAACCTTTTATTGTTAGTTATGAATGAATCTAATATTGGAAGTTGATGGTTTCAGTTAGAAGTTTTTTGGTATATGATAGATTTCCGCCTACCAAAATCGTTCCATCCAAAAAGTGAATAAAGTGGAACTTCTGTTCTCCTTGCCCATCCACTTTTTCTCTCTGGAAATTTGTAGTCTATATAACTATCTAAAATTTATTTGCTAATACAATTATTTTAACCTGACATACTAAAATATTATTATATTGTTTATGTTATCAATAAGTTATTAGTAGTATTCTCTTGATTGGTAAAAGGGGCATGGGCGTTCGCTCTATACATTCTTAATGGGATAGAAGCCTACCCCCGACAGCCGGAACACACACATACAACAAGAATACACAACAAACGCATAATTAGAGAGCGATTCGAGATGTTCGGGTTAAACCAATATATGATACTCGATGATAATATGAAACCTTCATATTCCCATCGAAACTCATATATGAAACTAAAAGCGCCACTTAGTCCCCGTCTATCGGTTAACATACGTGCGATGCTCGTCGTGACCTAGAACTATACGAAGGTTGTTAAATATCGGACAGTATAGCTCGATACTAACAACCGTCGTATAGTCTACGCGACGAGAAAATTCAATCGTATGGTAATCCATAGATTTGTCCCGTGTGGACAAGTTAAGAATGTATAAAGCAAACGCCTTCATTTACTTGTGTTTTCATCCGTTTCGAGATATTTCGTCGATACCTTTCCGCTGGTTCTCCGTGTACAAAGATAGATTAGATGTTCATTTCAACGTTGTTTCACAGCTTTGAAATGATTATCTATTCTATTACAGTGTACTCGGAGAACAGTGGGGACGTGCTGCCGAAATTTACTCGAAACGGTTGAAAGCACAAGTGATGGGCGTTCGCTCTATACATTCTTAATGGGATAGAAGCCTACCCCCGACAGCCGGAACACATACATACAAACGCATAATTAGAGAGCGATTCGAGATGTTCGGGTTAAACCAATATATGATACTCGATGATAATATGAAACCTTCATATTCCCATCGATACTCATATATGAAACTAAAAGCGCCACTTAGTCCCCGTCTATCGGTTAACATACGTGCGATACTCGTCGTGACCTAGAACTATACGAAGGTTGTTAAATATCGGACAGTATAGCTCGTTACTAACAACCGTCGTATAGTCTACGCGACGAGAAAATTCAATCGTATGGTAACCCATAGATTTGTCCCGTGTGGACAAGTTAAGAATGTATAAAGCAAACGCCTTCATTCACTTGTGTTTTCATCCGTTTCGAGATATTTCGTCGGTACCTTTCCGCTGGTTCTCCGTGTACAAAGATAGATTAGATGTTCATTTCAACGTTGTTTCACAGCTTTGAAATGATTATCTATTCTATTACAGTGTACTCGGAGAACAGCGGGGAGGTGCTGCCGAAATTTACTCGAAACGGTTGAAAGCACAAGTGATGGGCGTTCGCTCTATACATTCTTAATGGGATAGAAGCCTACCCCCGACAGCCGGAACACATACATACAAACGCATAATTAGAGAGCGATTTGAGATGTTCGGGTTAAAACCAATATATGATACTCGATGATAATATGAAACCTTCATATTCCCATCGATACTCATATATGAAACTAAAAGCGCCACTTAGTCCCCGTCTATCGGTTAACATACGTGCGATACTCGTCGTGACCTAGAACTATACGAAGGTTGTTAAATATCGGACAGTATAGCTCGATACTAACAACCGTCGTATAGTCTACGCGACGAGAAAATTCAATCATATGGTAACCCATAGATTTGTCCCGTGTGGACAAGTTAAGAATGTATAAAGCAAACGCCTTCATTCACTTGTGTTTTCATCCGTTTCGAGATATTTCGTCGGTACCTTTCCGCTGGTTCTCCGTGTACAAAGATAGATTAGATGTTCATTTCAACGTTGTTTCACAGCTTTGAAATGATTATCTATTCTATTACAGTGTACTCGGAGAACAGCGGGGAGGTGCTGCCGAAATTTACTCGAAACGGTTGAAAGCACAAGTGATGGGCGTTCGCTCTATACATTCTTAATGGGATAGAAGCCTACCCCCGACAGCCGGAACACATACATACAAACGCATAATTAGAGAGCGATTCGAGATGTTCGGGTTAAAACCAATATATGATAATATGAAACCTTCATATTCCCATCGATACTCATATATGAAACTAAAAGCGCCACTTAGTCCCCGTCTATCGGTTAACATAACGTGCGATGATTTATTCTTTTCAACGACAAACGCACACACAAAGCATATACACGGATTTTCTCCTTTGTCAGTAACTATCCCGTTCTTATATTTCTCAATATAGTCAGCATAACCTATAATTTATAAATTTATTGTTGTCATGTATGCCCGTATTTATTTATTCAACATATTCTCATTAGGTATCTCTACACTCTTAAGAAGTATATACGCAATAAAAATCGACCAGAGGGTTCTATCATGCAAGGTTATCTTCTTGATGAAGCAACCACATTTTGTTCCCGCTATCTGGACTAGAACATTGAGACAAGGCTTAACCGACCACGAAGAATTCAAGACGGGCCATATGGTAAAGCCGAGTATAAGAGGGTAGACACTATGTTTATCAACAAGATATACCGGTTTATCTTGCTTAATTGCGCATATCTTGAACAAATTAGAGAGTAAGTTCTTTTGGATTAATTGTTATATCTGTGTTTGTGTGTGTATGAAATGACATAATATTAATGTCACAATTACTTGTCGAAAACAGAACTCATTTTAACGAGGTACGTGAGGGGCATCCTGATTGGAACGAAGAACGTTTGGAAAAATACCATCAGGATAATTTTTGTGATTGGGTCACAGATCATGTAAGTTATTCGAATAACAATTTATTGCTATCAGTTTTAATCTAAATTTGTATCGTTATGTATTTTGTCGTAAAATTTGTTTTGTTAGATCCACGATCTGAACTTGTCTGCATCATTTGAGAGTGATTCAAGATGTTTAGCTCAATTTCCTAGTATGGAGGTTGCATATTACAAAGGATTTGGTGTCCTTGGATACAAATTCGAAGTTAAGGACATAGAAACATCTAGAACCACTCAGAATAGTGGGATTGCGACGGTAGGATCGGACGGTGTGATTTACTATGGGTACTTAAATTGTATACTCGGTATCCACTATCCCGGACGATCAGAACCCTTTTATATATTCCAGTGTACTTGGTACGATCCGCGAACCGATACGGACAGGTGGAGAAGCAGTCTTGGGACTTGGAAAGATGAATATGGATTGACCAGTGTGAACACACTTCGATTTTACGGTCAGGACAATCCGTTTATTTTTCCAAACCAAGCGTTCCAAGTATACTACTCACAGTGTTTGAAGCATCTGGGGTGGAGTGTTGTATGCCGATGGAAACCTAGAGATGTCTACGATGTCCCAGAATACGAGGACAGCGATGAGGACGAAGAAGAGCGAAGACTTAAAGTGCTCCGACCGTCTGTTTCGAAAGACGGGTTGTCTTCGACCGATCATGAAGTTACGTGGGTTAGAAATGACATCGACGATGAAATCCAAGTAGATATGTATGATGCGCCTACGAAACGAAAAAGGTTATCAGTAATGTTATATTATCACTTCACATTTTACGCTCTAGATCATATATAGTCGATACTTTTAATGATTGTCTAATGCGTCCACGAACCGTTTATCTAGATTTGATGACGTTGTCGGGAGCAGCGAGGGGCGGCAGGAGCTCCAGCCGCGGCAGAGGCAGAGGCAGAGCGGTTCTGCCGCCCGGAGAGCTCCGTAGGGAGCTTCAGAGGGCCGGTCTTGCACCCAGATCGGAGACCCTTTCGGATGCCTCCTTCCGTGTTGATTTGGCCACACCTCCAGGTATACTGCACATATATTCATTTTGAATGTAATATTACAGATATTCATGCATGTTTATGTCAAAATTACTTATATTGTCAATGTTTGATTGTCTAGTTGTTGGTGATGCGTCCACATCTGGGACAGAGGCCACCCCCGCTCCTCCAGGTATGTTTATATATCATATAGTGTATGTATATTGATTTAGAATGCTATATCATAAATACACACATTCCTTTTGCTCTTACTTAGCAATTTTTATTATTGTCTAGCTGTAGGTGGTGACACCACCGCACCTGCGGGTATGTTTATATATCCTATAGTGCATGCATATTGATTTAGAACGTTATATTATTGATCTACACATTCTTTTTGCAATTACTTATATAATCTATTTATAATTGTCTAATTATAGGTGGTGCGTCCACACCTTCCACAGGGGCCACTCCTGCCGCTTCCATACCCTCCGCATCGTCTGCAGGTTAGTATGAATAAATTTAAAATATTTATTCATTTTACATATACTCTATAGAATAAATATGAACTTCATGGAAATTTAGCGTCGATGTTTATTTTATAGTTGGAGGAGATGCGTCCGGGACCCCGGTTGTTCCTCACCGGAGGAACTATCGTCCCGCTCGTGCTGCTGCTCGGGCCCAGGCTCGTGCGCTAGTCACCGGAGGTATATATTACACTTGAATTTTTGTTTAACCTTGATTTCTTAATACAACTTTGTCTTATTATTGATTTTCTTGATATTTCGTGCAGACGCAGGGCCTCTCCATCCCCAGAGGGGGACTCGAGGCCCGAATCAGTCCCATAGGCTGAGGCCTGATAGAGCTAGGGGGAGACAGCATTCCCCCTATTTTTTACCCTTGACTATCGCTATACCGGTCCTCATGCCGAGAGGTTCGGCCGGTATTTGAGGGACGAGAGCCGGATCGTGAAGAACTATCCACTTCACGTTGAGTGGGGCGAGCAGCACCAGCGCTCATTCGCGCTCTTCTTTGATCAGGCTCGGGTATGTATTAATATATATTTTCATTTGATCTATCCAATATATTTATTATTAACACTTGCAATCTAATAACAATGTTTTTTTTTGTATTTTCAGTTGGATTACGATTTTCAGCCTGTAGCCGACCCTGATCACCCGGGGAGGGTGCTCGACCTTCATGCTCTGTACAATGGCCTGATGAAGAACATGCAGGCCAAGGTCCGATACAACAGGAATGAGCTGAAGGCCGACTGCTACTCCCTGTGGATGGCGACCCCCGAGGCAGAGAGAGCGGCCCTCCTATCTACTCCGGCGTTTGCGAGAGTCGACGTAGAGACATGGCCTCTATTGTGCGCTTATTTCGACTCCCAACGCAAACAGTTATGTATTTTAAATTTAATTCATTATTTATGATATAATTTATTTCTTTGTGTTTCTTAATTAGAAAACTAAATGTTAATGCGTTGTGCAGAAACAGGCCGCTCAGAATACGGAGAACAGGAAGTCGGCGAAGAGGGGTCGCCCCACTTACACAGGTGGCTCGAGAAACATTACTCGAGCCATGGAGTTATCGGTAAATTAAGAGTTATTCTCTAATATTCTGCAATATTAAGAGTTATTCTCTAATATTTCTAATATTAAGAGTTACTTTCTAATATTGCAGACATCTCGGACCGTGGCGTCAGGTGGTACACCGAGCGTGCTGTCCGCATATCTTGCCGTCCACGGCACCTCGACAGATCCCACCACGGGCAAGCTTCGATATCCCGACGTCGCTACCCAGGAGTACTGCGTAAGTGTTAATATTTTTTCTACCCAAATTTGAAATTTTAGTTTTGGAAGGTTCAAGTTTAAATTTTATACTTATACTTTACTGCTTAATGTGGGTGTAGGAACGGGTGGTTGAGCAGGCCCAGGCCTCGGGGATCGACTTTACCGGACAGAACGATCCGAGGCTGCTGACCCCAGTTCTGGACGCCGCACACGGAGGGCACCACGGAGGTTGGGAGAGAGGTCGGGGATTGGGCCCTAGCAGGGCCCATATGAGGTTGGACTCCACCCCGGCGGTTACTTCCTCCGTCTCCAGTGACCGGCATGTCCATCAGGAACTGGATAGCTTGAGGGCCAGCGTTCAGGAGTTGAAGGAGATGCTTGTATGTATACTACTTTATGGTAAAATATCATTTCATATTATATACATATCAACATATCCATAATTAGTACGTAGCTTGAGCTTATTTGGTTTTAGACTTAAGTTTGATTAATCATACATACATATGTAATTAAAATAAACAACGCTTTTCCAAACTAGATATCCAAACAGGATTTCGAAATAACTTAATAATGATACGAATTCGAATAATACACAGTTCTTACATGCTTCTTACACACGTTATGTCTAGACGCGACATGGTAGATTGGCCGAGCCTCCACATCCATCTCCTTCGGCTGCGGCTCCGCAAGCCACTACATCGGCTGCGGTTCCGCAGACAGCTCCTGTAGCTCCACCGCCCACTCAGACTCCCGCAGCCACGGCTCCGCAAGCGACTACCTCGACGGCGGCTGCGCAGACCACATCGCCGGCTCCACATGCCGCTCAGACTCCCGCTCGCGACGAATTGTAGAGTTTATTGACCGAGGAGCAGGCGCGCGTTATTCTATCGTTATTCAGAGGTGGAGCTGGACCGAGCTAGGGTAGATTTTTGGTTCTTATTTTTTGAAACATGTATTTATTTATATCATACACATTGTACT
Organism: Agapanthus africanus; assembly: GCA_030015575.1. Taxonomy (NCBI): domain Eukaryota; kingdom Viridiplantae; phylum Streptophyta; class Magnoliopsida; order Asparagales; family Amaryllidaceae; genus Agapanthus; species Agapanthus africanus. The sequence continues at coordinate 413,769,670 of JASDDO010000016.1, forward strand.
ACATTTTGAAACGATATTGATATTGGTTTGTATTTATATCATATTCAGTTTTTGCGTTTCTTTTGTATATTATATATATGCGTGAGATGTGATTATGAATACTGTAATATATGATTTGATTGATGTATATATTATTGTGCACAGGGCGGGAAAAAATCAAGCAGCCCATTTTTTTAAAAAAAATACAGAAAATATGTACCTACGGATTAATCCGTAGGCAAACATGTTACCCCTACGGATATATCCGTAGGGGCAAAATATCAGCAGTAACTGATATTTCCCCCCCGATCTCAGTGCCAGGGGGTTGGGAAAGCCTCTACGGATATATCCGTAGGGGCCACTGCCTCTCCCCTACGGCGTTATCCGTAAGGGCCAAATATCAGGAATCCTGATATTTTGCCCCTACGGAAACGTACCTACGCACATATCCGTAGGGGTTAGTTCATACCCCTACGGACATGCCCGTAGGTACAAGTAATATATTAAAAAAACCGTAAATAATATAAAATCTTATACCCTACGGCGTAATCCGTAGGGGCAACAATACCTACACATAAATCCGTAGGGGCAAGAATTTGCCCTTAGGGGCAAGTTCAGGGCCTCAACTTGCACCTGCGGCCTTTGCACCTACGGGGTATTTTTTCTCCCCTACGCATATATCCGTAGGGGCAGTGGGTTGCCCCTACGGATTTATCCGTAGGAGCAACCCATATTTGTAGTAGTGAAGAAATTTATTAGGGTTAAATTTGGTAATCTATTTATACATTTCATATTTTCAAGATGCATGGAGTACTTTATTATCCTTGAAAACTTAAAAGGACCTCCTTTTTGAAACAAACAAATAAAAGAGCAAAAAAAGACCACCTCTTTTAAAAAGGAGGAAGTAATTAGCTAAATCACACTTGGCACACCATAATTGTTAGCAATAAAATATTTATAGGAACCCATAAATCTTTTTCATTTTATATAAGCTAAATTTCAACTTGTTACCATGAACTTTGAGCATTTTCTACGAATGGTATCCTGAACTTTTAAAATAATAGATTAATGCTACCACGAACTTTCAGAGTATCACAAAACTAACAAAAAATTAGAAAATGATTATACTGACCTTGATATAAATTAACAAAGAAAAAGGAATTAACTTTTTTTTTCTTTAGAATTTAATTCCTTTTTTGTTTAAAATATACTACCCTTTAGACATTGATGCCTATATTACAATTGTTGAAAACAATCGAAGTGAACGATTGAGTTGAACAAGTGCAGCGATGTTACCGAGCAGAACGAAAATGTTTGATTTATATGTTGCACGATCTTCTAGTGGTAGAATTAGAGTACCGGTCTCATCTTCTAGTTCGCGTGCCTCAACTTCAGCCTTACCACTTATACAACAGTCAAAATGGGCACGAGCACCTGTGGTCTCATCATCAATATTTTTGAATGAACTAACAATATGTTTACAGACAGAGTCAGGTGTAGACAACAGTTTATCGGAAGTTGCTGAACTTGATGTTTTAGCCTGGTGGAAAAGTTACGGAAATTTATATCCGGTGCTTTCGACCATGGTTCGCGATTTACTAACAATTCCGTCTCTACAGCAGCGTCGGAAAGTATTTTTAGTATAGGTAGCAGGATTTGCAGCTTAGCATATGATACAATGGAATGCATGATTTGCTCGCAAGATTAGGAAACAACTGCAATTAGGAAATAGAACCAAGTCAATTTGGACTCAGGTTATCTGCCTTTCAGGATCTAGAGACAGAGTCCAACATCGAAAATACCACCACCAAAGCTGGCGGCGAGGAGTAGCAAGGAATCCCGAATCGAGGACTAAGAAGTAAATACAGAAGAAGAACTACGCACACCTGATTCTCACATTGAACCCAAAATTGTGAGGGATACGTAGACAACCCGATTGGGTTTGATCTTTAATGTAAAAAAAAATTAACATGTATAATGCAGTAATTTTATGTAATACTACTAATTATTAATATTATTTCAAAAAATTCAGTTATTTTTTGTTGTGTGTGTGTGTGTGTGTGTTTGGAACATAGTCAAGCCGGCTCGCCTAACTCGCCGTCTCGCCCCGTCTAAGCTCGTGACTCGTTTAAACAAGTCGGCAAGACGAGTCAGTTCTTGAAGACATCTTTTTTGAGCCGCCTCGTCTCATCAGCCATGCCTACTAAGAAGACTGAAAGAAGGAAAGGGAAAAAAAGGAAGGATTGCGCACAAGGGGAGAGGCGATGTTAAAGCTATTGTCTCTTGAATATGCAGTCCATCTTTTCAATCTTTTCAGCTCAACTCCAAAATCACTTCAGGATACTAATAGCCCACACCATATCATCTTGGTTTCTTGTACTCATTTTTCCTTTTTAACTATAATTTATTTTAGTATATAAACATTTGGGATTTTCGCCCTCGCCTTTTTGGCAAAAAATAAAAAAAAAATTAGGGTAAATTGTCAAAAGCCCCTAGCCCGCTTCGAACTTGTATAAAAACCCTAGACTTTTTGCTCTTGTTAAAACCCCTGGAATCCATGCCCATGTATACCAGTCGTCTGTAATAGCTAAGCAATTGCCTATAATATCTTAGTTGCTATAGTTGCATGTGATATCTAAACATTTACATGTGATATATAAGTAGTTGCATGTGATATCTAAACATTTACATGTGATATATAAGTAGTTGCATGTTGCATATAATATCTAAACAGTTACATGTAATATCCAAGCAGTTGCCCGTAATATCCAAGCAGTTGCCCGAAATACAAGGCCTAAATGAAATACATGCCAAGAGTTTTATCACAGATTTTGGTTAGTAGGCCTTTCCCAACAATTTTGAAATTAATGGGGTTTTTAGACAACTCTCGAACAGGCCTGGGGCATTTTTGACAATTCACCATACCATACCATGCCAGAATATCTTTTGCAGCTCCAACCAATATCCCCAAGTTTGGAGCACAACTGAAGTTCATCCATCAATGTAGAGTCAGGTATAAGTTTGAGACTTCTGTTGCATGCGCCATCTATTTTCTACAATATTCCTGTTCCAACTCCATATCAGTATTCGAACAGTTATGGGTCCATCTCTCACTAATATATAGCATCTACAGATAAAACAACAAATCAATCAGAACAATTGGCGAAGAAATTTGATTGGACGAACTTCATAAAGCACAAATATATCGAAGGACCAATTAAGGGAACAACTATCGGTGATAAAGAGCATCAAAACCGATGTGCTTCTCATAACATAACATTAAATCAAGTAATCTTAAGGAATAGATCAACTTATCAGTGTCCATTGACATATCCTTAGCGAGAAGGAAAAGTAATCCTAATAAGGCTAGTCCAGGCACATACCATGAGCATATCGTGGCCATAAGAAAGAACATGACAAATCTGATGGTTTGATCAAACTTTTTTAATGAATCAGCTCATACGAGTTGAAAATTAGAGAATGTCCAAGCTCCCAGAGTATATACATTAACAAATCATCCAGTGAGGCTGAATCAGAGGTTATACACTAGCAGTTACCAAAAAAATCATAGCAGAAAGAAATGGTGAAGATCTACCCTTATCTTGACAATACTAGAGCTGAAACATGCCCAAATATTTTAGAAAGAATGCAAAGTTGATGTCCATATTTTAGAAAGAATGCCAAGTCGATGTCCATGCTTCGACCAAATACAATATCCATCTGTAATTTGAATTTTTACTGCTTGAGCATAGCATTTCCGTTTTCACAACAATTAGAAATAATTAAGCTTTATGCTTCTTACATTTGATTTACCATTATTATTTTTAAATTAATATTTTTAGGCTAAAATGTAGGAAACCCCCTTACTTTTGCCCGAAAAGATGGAAACCCTCATAAACTTAAAAACATGTACTTTACCTCATAACTTTAACACCATCAGTTTTTTGGTATATATTTCTCATAATGCCCCTCAAGTCCTACAATTTTTCGCCTTTTTCTTCTCCAAATCCCCCCTTCATTTTTTCCCCTAAAATTTCTAATTCAAATCACCACCTACCTCTCTCTACTCCTCCAAAGAATAAGCATAGATTCAAGAGAGTATGAATTATGAAAAAAATGAAGAAAAGAGAATATTAGGTTAATCAATTAAATTTATTAGACGGGCAATTTTGGCATTAAAAAAATCTTACGGATGGAAAAGTTAACACCATTATGGTTTTTGGGCAAACTCCATAATTTTCAAGTTTTGGGGTTTTTCCCGCTTTTCAGGTAAAAGTGAGTGAGGTTTCCCGCATTTTAGCCTATTTTGTAACTAAAGGTAGGGAGCCTCATTATGGAGATTAAACGTATGAGCAGGATTGAGTTAATTTTCAGATATAAAAGTATTATGTAGAAGAGTTGAGACTAACCTTTGGTCTAGCTAAAACGCTTGCCAATAAAAGGAGAATTACAAGTATGGATAGTAAAAGAAGTGAACATCATATAAAGAGGTATAGATACAAAAAAAGGTTTCTACCCTTATAAGTACTTTCCTAGCAACTAATATAAAGCTAATGATAGGTTATAAGGATGTAGAGATAATGTGTATAGATGGGAGGACCTGAATATTCAGAGAAATCTCATTGGTCCTAACAATATAAATAAATAAGACTTGATCCTCGACACAATATCATGCCGATATGATATAGTCTCTAACAGCCATGAAAGAGTCGATTATAGAGAAATATGTCAGGAACAAGCAGGATAACAGAGTCAATTATGGATGAACACAGCTGTTAGTTAACTTGATCTCCATATCTTTGGGATTAACCATAAGGGAAAGAATATATTAGGCCAGCTGTTCAAAGAAAAACAAGGGATCATAAGAGCCTAAATGGAAAGAATCAGGATCCCCCAATGTATAAGCTCTTAAGAATATGGCAAATTCCTGAGAGCTGACAATTTTCACTTTAAATTTCTTAGGAGCAATGCTTATCCAATTGAGAACTAAGAATATTGAGCTATTGATTACATTATCAGGAAATAAAATTTTGTGTTCAAAAATATAATTCTAGATCGCCAAATATATATTCCAGCAATCCCACAGTTAGTACCAGCTATTAACAATGCATTAGGACTTCAATGAAGTAATTGCTTCAATAACAGAAGCAGGTGAGTTATATACCTATAACGCTGAAAATATGGAAGCCCAAACCTGAGAAGCAAATTTACACACAAGAATATCGCTCTCATAGTATTTCCAAATCCCCTTACACAACAGAGATGTGTTAAGTGGGAAACATATTTGACCCGTGTTCATCACGAAAAACTGCATTTTAATACCGCTCATTTATTGATCATTTTTGTGTTATATCGGTACTATTAATCCATGTCTGCTCAATAAGTACAGATTATATGTATTCGTGACAAAACATTGGAAACACACTCAAATGCACGGATACCACATTTATGAGCCGACACTGCAACCGGAACGGAAAACTAATCATTATTCAAGAAGATATTGCATGGAAACAAGTGTACAAATTATTTTATCCAAAATGGTCCAACTCGATACAAGTTGTATATGGCACAATATTTGGATGCATGAATCTTGGTGGGCAGCTATGATGATGATGGTTTGAGCAAGTGGGAAAATGTTTAAAGCAAATTGGCTTGGTTTGATGAGTAGAAATAAAGTGTTGATGTAATTTAAAGTTTGCATTTCCCTCCAAATTTACAGATTACAACTCAAGTTGATATAGAAGAATCAAACAATACCAGAAAGATTATGGAGAGGATATGAAATCACCACAAGAAAACGGGTCCCACCACTCAACAAAAAAAACGACGCTAGAATATGCCAAATCCCTGCCAGCGGCGTTCCCATTTGCACCAAATTGCTCCATTTTTCTTCTGGTCATTCCAAGTTGTCACATCATCTCAAGTTTATTGTTTGTTTTTCTTGATGAAATGCCTATATATACCAGAACAGAGAGCAAACTTGGCAGCCATACTAGATCACACTTCACTTCATTTTCATTCTTACATTTTGTAATTTTTATTTAACTCTTTGTACATATTAGTTAGTTGGCTTGAGTTCCTTACCTTCTTCTCCTGATTTTTCAACCTCTTCAACGAGCTTGCAAGTTTAGGTTTTGGTTATTGAACTCATAACTTGTATCTTGACTTGAAGAATTAATGAAGCTTTAGTTTATTTGCATTTAATTCAATTGATTCCTAGTATCTTCTTACTTTCTTTACTGGCACTTACATGCAATTTCCTTTTCTTGCTCTTTACTTATTTGTGATGTTTTCTTTGATCTTCTCTTTCTTGTGTTTTCTTTTGATGTTTGTGATGACTTATGAATAGTTGATCTTGTTAGTGTATGAGAAGGGTTGTTTCAAGTTCAATTTTTCTTTACTCAATTTCTTTTCCCAAAGCTTACTAATTGAACTCCTCCCAAACCTCACGCAAGTGCTCCGTTAGGCACCCTATCCTACTACCAAGATAGCGGTGACTCCTAACCGTGACCGGTTGCGTTTGGTTTGGCCGGAGGCAAAAGGTCAAGAGACAAGAACGGAAGGACAAGGGTCAATAAATCGGATTTCGTGCACAATCGCAAATAATGTGTTTAAACACCCTAATCTACATTGTTGCCAATTACCCTAACTTCAATAGTCAAGTGAGACACAAAAGGAATAAGTACGGATTTTTCTGACTTGAACCAGTCTGTCTCTATTCCTAACAAACGTTATTTTGCATATACGAAACACATATGTTAGAATCGAACAATTCAGATCCTTGGCTTAACACGTGAGAACAAGAACTTAAAATGCACTATCTCCATACGGACGGCGCATACTCATCACAGTTAGCTACATGCGACGCTGTCTTAGTTGCAGTTACTTTAGAACTAAAATACGGCACGCAAAATCCTTACCAATCAAATGACGCCGTTGCGGGGAGACGGTAACGTTTTTATTCTTGTTATTTCGGATTAATCTTTGTATATTTTGTTTATAAAACTAACACTATTCTGAAAAAATGAAACAAAAATCGAAAAATTTTCAAAAACCAAAACAAATATTTAATGTTTCTAACTTTGTGTTCTCTGATATTTTGATCTGCTAACATTATGAGATTAATTGAAAAGGTTAAATTATAAAATTGGGAAACTACTAAAACATAGAGAACACTGTAGAAATTTAGAGCCCAAATTCCAAAATCCGACCGCTGGTTTTCACCTATTTCCCGCTACCAGCGGCCGTATCTTTGTTTGCTCCAAGTTTTTATCCTTGGCTTCATTGTTCTATTATTATCCTATTTTTATAATTTGATTTTCATAATTTTGTGTGTGCAGAAGTTTTGGAACTTATATCACTTTATCGCACTAAATATCCGGTTTTCCAACATTTTCAGATTTTAAGGAATTACGAACTGCGATCGTGCACAGCAAAATGTACATTTAAGGCCAAGGTGATAGTGAAGTAAAGTACCAAAGATCCGGATAGTTTGACCTGCACAAGCGAACTTTCCAAGCTAATCGGATTCAATTCAACGGGGGTTTCTTAACCCAAAACTTATCGGTACGTATTCCGCATCACCTTCTTTCTTAAATCCGACGTGTTCACTATTCTTTCTTTGCAGCATTCTTTATAAGTTCGCTGCCAAATGCTAAAAAGAACTAACCCGTATTTGTTGCAGCGCCGCGCTTAAAACTTAAAAAATGATTGTTTGATATTTTGATCAACTTTCTATTGAATTGCGCATTGCATTATTTAATACGGACTTAAGGGTAAGCGAACCCCACAGCATACGGTAAAAGATTTCATCATATTTTCCGTGGCTCAAAAATCACGAAATTGAGCATAACGTTTACCCGTACAAATTTTAAAAGAAACTGGATTTTAAGGATTTTGCGTTCATTGGGAAAAATTAACTGTGTTTAGAACACCGCTTAACGTTATATCGTTCACCGGGTGTCTAGGAAAGTGTTCACGGTGCAACCGGTAAAAGAGAAAAGGTTATTCTAATCAAGAAACTTTTCGAAAGCGTTGAAAAACCTCTCCTTATCTCTGCACTTATCTAGCCTTTGTGATCGGTATATCTTGAGCCCGTTTCTCGACACGACAATCAAGTTCTCGAACGGGTCTAGTTGATTTAGATGAACCATAGACTGTTTAGGTGTGTGGTATTTGTGTTGTGATTGTTTTTGTTTTACATTTTTGTGTGTATATTTCATTCTTTTGTTAACATAAAAAAAAAACCACACCACCTTTTTCATCCATCTTCTTTTTTCATATCATAGGTACCTCAAAAAGACTAACTCTTGCCGAACTTTGGTACTCTTAACCAGATATTTCTTCATATGGATTTTGTTTCGGTAGAACTTCAAACGGATCCATCCATACCCAAAATTTCTTTGAAAGTTCGAATAGATACTTCTAAAAACACCACTTGGACACCACAATCCATGTCATATCAATCTTTTCAAACTTTCACCCTTTCATATGTTGATATCTCTTCTGAGGGTAACGTGGCGACTTTTAAACCCATGTCCATTACGGAACGTATTGCACAATCCCGTTACCGATTTTTCATGCTTTTCACCACTCCGAATTCTTTAGGACAACAATTCCAACCATCTTCCTATCAATATGTTGATCCTAATCCTACCCATTCCACGCATCCTTTCGATTTCTATCAATCCTACCCGACTTTCACACTCACTAGACATTACCTCTGAACATCAATTTGGGAATTTCACGTATCCTAATGAATTTGAATCTTTCACAGAAACCCCTTCACAATCCATATCTAGTTTTGAACAATCATTAGAAGAATTTCCAGTAGCTTCGTGCCGATAGACGGAGGAATTGAATGCATCCATGGTCACACTCATACAACCTTATGAACCAGCGGCTAGTTTCCAACTAGCTCAAAATTTTACAATATATGATGTGGCTGTAGAACAATTTGATAATTTAAGTAATGAAAGTGAGCAACCCACCCTTTAAAATCAAACCTACATGTTCCCAATTGAATGTCACAACTCCAGTTTCGAAAGTCTATCAAGTAAAACAAATGATTCACTAAGTGAAGATAGAATGTTTGATGAGTTATACATCTGCGTAGTGTTTGATTTACCCAATTGTGAAGGGCCTCCTTCAAGTGAACCCATGCCACTTTTTTTGATCTCTACATCTCCACTCTAGAAACCCAACCAATTAAAAACAATGCTTTTGTTGAGGTGTTTGAGAACTTTAAGTTTGACTTAATTGAGAATATCGATATTGGTGATAATATTGATGACGAATCCACAGTTTTGGATGAGTTCCTCTCACCAATTCAACACTTTACTTCAGATCCGTGTGGACATCATCCCAAACCTTTAACTATTTTTTTGAACCCCATTTACTTCTTGAGATTCTTGATGATGATTTGATCAATTGCATGGATGAGCTTGATTTTGCCGAGAATTTTGAGGATATCTTTGAGAATGAATCTATTTTAACTTGTGTATAAACCCTAGACTTTTTGCTCTAGTTAAAAAAACTTGGACCCAATCAAAACCCCTTATACCAGTTGCCTATAATAGCTAAGCAATTGCCTATAATATCTTAGCTGCTGCAGTTGCATGTGATATCTAAATATTTACATTTAATATCTAAGTAGTTGGATGTAATAGCTAGGCAGTTGCATATAATAGATGCATATAATATCCAAGTAATTGCAGATGCATATAATATCAAAACAATTACATGTAATATCTAAGCAGTTGCCCGTAATATCCATGCAGTTGCCTGTAATACAAGGCCTATATGAAATACATGCCAAGAGTATTATCACAGATTTTGATTAGTAGGCCCTTCCCAACAATTTTGAAAATTACTGCGGGTTTAAGACAACTCTCGAACAGGCCGGGGGCATTTTTGACAATTTACCATACCATACCATGCCAAAATATCTTTTGCAGCTCTAACCAATATCCCCAGTTTGGAGCACAACTGAAGTCCATTCATCAAAGTAGAGTCAGGTATAAGTTTGAGACTACTGTTGCATGTGCCATCTATTTTCTACAACTTTCCTGCTCCAACTCCATATCAATATTCGAACAGTTCCGGGTCCATCTCTCAATAATATATAACATCAACAGATAAAACAACAAATCAATCAGAACAATTGGCGATGAAATTTGATTGGACGGACTTCATAAAGCACAAATATATTGAAGGACCAAATAAGGGAACATCAGTGATAAAGAGCATCAAAACCAATGCTTCTCATAATATAACATTAAATCAAGTAATCTTAAGGAATAGATCAACTTATCGGTGTCCACTGACATATCCTTAGCGAGAAGGATAAGTAATCCTAATAAGGCTAGTTCCAGGCACATACCATGAGCATATCGTGGCCATAAGAAAGAACATGACAAATCTGATGGTTTGATCAAACTTTTTTAATGAATCTCATACGAGCTGAAAATTAGAGAATGTCCGAGGCTCCCAGAGTATATACATTAACAAATCATCCAGTGAGGCTGAATCAGAGGTTATACACTAGCAGCTACTAAAAAAAATCATAGCAGAAAGAATGGGTTAAGATCTACCCTTGTCTTGACAATACTAGAGCTGAAACATGTCCAAATATTTCAGAAAGAATGCCAAGTTGATGTCCATATTTTAGAAAGAATGCCAAGTTGATGTCCATGCTTCGACCAAATACAATATCCATATGTAATTTGAATTTTTACTGCTTGAGTATAGCATTCCCGTTTTCACAAATTAGAAATAATTAAGCTTTTTGCTTCTTACATTTGATTTACCATTATTATTTTTAAATTAATATTTTTTAGGCTAAAATGTAGGAAACCCTCCTTACTTTTGCCCGAAAAGAAGGAAACCTTTTTGATTAATCCATTGGTCTAGCTAAAACACTTACCAAGCCATTAAGGACCGCAACTAAATCCTTTTTGATTAATCCCCAAAATTGTTTATATACAAAAGAGAAACCATATGGTCATGGTGCCTTTTCAGAACCAAGCCCAATTATGGCACTCTCTATCTCATCAATTGTAAAAGAGGAATCAATAGAAACTAATTAGATCCTATCAGAATTTTGAAAGATTGCATTAAGCTTTAATAGTAAAAGCAAGGGAGTGCCAAGCATGAGCTTATAGAATTGGTAGAACTCATTATAACACCCAAAATATTAGTGATAATTTATGAGTGGGAGCGAGAGAATGAGGAGAGTTTGTGAGGAGTTAGAGAGAGAGCACGAGGAAAAAAGTACATATTTTGAGGAATGAAAATGGATAGATTGAGATTAGCCCTATCCTCCTCTTTATATAGGTATAGCCATTTGCATTTACATCCACTTCTTTGTAACTAATTACACAATAATGGATATATAATCTGGAATACGTTAGAAACCCAAACATTCTAACACTATATATTCAGGGTATATTAATTAGCAGGGCCCCCCTATGGGTATGGACCATTTTTTTTCTTTCCTAGGTCCCTCTCGGTATCGACACACTGCTTCACTCCATCCATTAGCAGATACTAAGTAATGTTGAAAAATAAAGGCAGGACGAATATCATCATATAACTGTTATAATGAACTTCATTTCATCAACTTGATAAACTGTTATAATGTAATGGAAATGTCATGATCTCATTAGGTAAAGGGTGAGGAACGAGGAAAGAATGAGGATCCAAGAAATCAGAACAGCTCACACATAAAAAAAGTGGATGAAAAAAATACAAATAAAAATCAAACCAGCTTCAAAAAATATCATAACAGCCACTAATAAGTACCTCTAAATTTACTTTGAACAAATTCTTAGCGCTGTGAAACCTGAGCAACCTAGATATCTTATTTTTTATTTTGGTGGTAGCAACATGTTTCTTCATTAGGTGAGTTACATCCATAAGTGAAATATTGATTTAATACAATAACACAATATGTAACAGCAAGAAGAATAGTGGAGTGAGAACTAACATTACAGTAAAAGCCAGTAAAACAGGATCAAAATGACCTTCCAGCAATATGTTGACACCACCATTATAAAGGTTCTAGAGGTTACTAAACTTTGTGCTTCTCAATATTTTATCTTTAAATTTGGAAGGAGAAAGACTGATCCAGTTGAAATAGTAGCAAAAATCTTTTGTTAAAAGGGAGGTTATTTTTCATAGAAGAATTCAAACAGTGACAAGCAGACTTGACAGTGCACATCCCTTACGAATAACGAGTCCAAACAGGTGTGTCAGGAAGATTCAGGAGAAAAGAGTGCACAGACAAACAACTCAACAGAAGTTGTAGATCTAGTCTACCTTGTTGAGGAAAAATCTTATAGAAAACTGGTTTTAACAACCACTGACCATCTCTAAAGCTACCTCGAGATGATCAGTTTTGCCCCAAGCAAAAAAGATTAGGATAAGAATCTGCAATGACATTTTGAGTTAACTAATTATCAACCCAGAACCAAATCCATGTACCATCCCCCAGTTTCCAAGTTGCATTTTTAGGAAAAGATTACGTGCGTGAACTCATACCTTCCCAAAAGAAAGAAGGAAAATGATATGAATAAAACTTGTCTTTTAGAATTGTAAACAGAGTTGAGTACCTTGGGTTCTTGACAATAAGATGATCAGAATAGAAGCACTTCCAAAGCCATTTGCAAAGAAAAGCAATATTAAACTATTTCAAGTTTCTAACACAACCTGCCTTATGTTTTATCAGTGTGTTTACTTTCCAAATTTTAACCAAGCTGTAACCTTTAGTGTTATTATAAACTCCATTCCATAAAAATGATGATCTGAGAGCGTCAGTTTTCTTAAGTCCCTGTTGCGAATAAGGCAATCACAAAGCACAAGCCAAAATGGTAACAAACAAGATATAAATGTGAATACCAACCACAAAACAAATGGACGAAGACGAAGCATTATTAATAATCAAATATCAGAGGAGCAAAAATCAATGGAGAATACAAATCCCTCTCAAAGAACCCTAGAACTCTCACAATATAATAGGTTCTCTCAAATATAATAATTGCATCAGATCTAGGGTTGCTACAAACTACCATATAAATAGGATACAAAAGATATTCCAAAAAAACAACTAATTTCCTAACTAAAGAAAATTGTGCTCGGACAGAACTGCAGACGTCTGCCGATGGGCTGACGTGGTATTTACCGAAACTCCAGAAACAACAGAGGAATGGCAGACGTCTGACCTGAAAACAACTGCAAAACCTTCGAGCCTTCACTTCGTGATAATGTCGGATCTTAGGAAAATCTCTAAGGATGAATGTGAAGCATATCCAATAAATCTCCACCTTGTCTCGCATTCCACAAACTCCTCACCTTCACCACAAAACCCCTCAAAGCCTCAAATGAGTGCGACACACTCTAATTAAGTTTAAGCAATGCTCAAACTAAACAACTGCAAGAGACTTCGTTAACATATAGGACATATTATCCGCTTTGTCAACCTTCACAATAATCTCTTCTTTCTCAACGACTTCCTGCACGAACCGGTACCTCACGTCAATGTGCTTTGTCCTATCATGATGTGTCTGATCTTTCGTCAAATGAATAGCACTTTGGCTATCACATAGTAGACTATTACGGTATCTTTTGAAATACCAAGTTATGAAAATAGTCCCTTCAACCAGATTCCCTTCTTAACGGCCTCAACAACGGCCATATACTCCGTCTCCATCGTAGACAACGCTACCGTAGGCTGTAACGACGCACACCAACTGATGGCACATCCTCCTAAGGATAACACATAACCGGTGATCGATCTGTGTCTGTTAAGATCACCTGCATAATCAGAGTCATTGAATCCAACCAAATTGTCATCGTTCTTTCCAAACATCAACCCTACGTCAGACGTACCTCGCAGGTATCGTAATATCCATTTCATCGCCTGCTAATGGATTTTGCTAGGAGGTGCCATATAGCGACTAACACTAACGGCATGTGAAATGTCGGGTCGTATACAAACCATAGCATACATAACGCTGCCCACCGCACTCGCATATGAAACATTCGACGTATATGTAATCTTATTCTCTTTTTGCGATGATGAATGAGCCGAAAGTTTAAATGAGCTACCAACTGAGTACTTACAGATTTAGCGTATGCTATGCCGAAATACTCCAAAACTTTCTTAACATATCGTTGTTGAGACAAGTATAACTTTCCTCCTTTGCGGTCTCGCCTGATCTCCATACCAAGTATTTTTTTGACCGTTTCCAAATCCTTAGTCTCAAACTTTCCTTTCAGTTATTTCTTCAAAATCTGAATATCAACCATATATCTTGCTGCTATCAACATATCATCAACATAGAGTAGCAAATATATAAATGAACTATCGACGAGTTTCTTCGAATATACACAACTGTCGTCCATACTTCTCGTAAATCCAATTTCTTTCATGAAGGAGTTGAACCTTTTATACCGTCCTCATGACCGCTTCAAACCGTAGAGAGACTTCTCTAACCAGAAAACATGGTCTTCTTTACCTTCAACTTCAAAACCTGTGAGCTGTTACATGTAGATTTTCTCCCATCAAATCACTGTGCAAGAATATGGTCTTCACATCAAGCTGCTCAAGCTCCAACTCTTGTATAGCTACCAAACCAAGCAAGACACGTATAGAGGTGTGTTTAATAACCGGAGAAAATATCTCAGTAGAGTCAACTCCCTGTACATGCGAAAAGCTTTTAGCTACTAACCGCTCCTTGCATCTCTTATCAACCGTCTCTTGGTTGCCTTTTTTGTTTTTGAAAACCCACTTGCAGCCATCTTCTTTCCTCTTTCAGGCTTCATGAGCTTCCAAATTTGGTTCTTGTGAAGAGACTCAATCTTTTCATTCATAACGACTAGCCAACGAGTTGTTTCATCGGATGAGATGGTTTCTTTATAGCTTGTCGGCTCGCTACTATCAATCGTCTCTGCAACAGATATCGCAGACACCTCTAGGTCATCATAGTCATACCTCTGTGACAGTCTAATGTCCCTTCTCTGTCGGTTACGAGCGAGCAAATACTCCTCATCATAGGACCGCTCCTCTTGAGCTTCTTCAGGCGATGATGAAGTAGAGATCTCCTGCGAACCCGAGCTCTTACCGACCTCAATATCAACTCTCGGCTCATTCTTCTTCGAATCGTCTTCATCTGGAGATTCCTTGTTGTTCGACTTCAACATAGCAGATTCATAAAACATCGCATCTCTGCTAATTATAAATTTATGCGACTTTGGATCCGAATACTACAATTTATAACCATCTACTCCGGTAGTAGAACCGAGAAATATACATTTTTCGCTGGAGAATCCAATTTGCCTTCACGACAATGTGCATAAGTGGGGCAACCAAACACCTTAAGTGTTGAATAATCAGTGTTTTCCCGACCATACCTGCACCAGTGTCTTTACAACCTAGCGATGTATAAGGTGGCTGATTCACAATATAACACGTCGTATTTACCGCTTCTGCCCAAAACTTCTTTCCGAGCACTGCGTTGGACAAAATTCACCATGCTTTTTCCAAAAGAGTCCGATTCATTTGCTCCGTAACTCCATTCTACCATGGTGTATAAACAACGGTATGATGCTGAACTATTCTCTCGTTATTGTAGAAATTGTTGAAATCTCCACCGCAAAACTCTAACTCATTATCCGTCCTCAGTCTTTTGATTTTCTTTCCTGTCTGCTTCTTAAGTAACGTCTTCCATTGCTTGAATATAGTAAACATATCACTTTTGTGCTTTAAGAAGCAGACTCAAAACTTCCTCGAAAAATCATCAATGAAGTTAAGCAAATACTTGGCACTGCTTCCTTCAAAAGCAACCAAAGAGGGTCCCCAAATATTCTAATGGATATAATCTAAAATACCTTTCGTGTTGTGTACCGCCGAGCGAAGCTAACGAGCTTTTGCTTTCCAAAGACGCAACATTCATAAAACTCCAGCTTCGTTGTACTCTTCTTACCAAGTAGACTGCTTCGACAACTCGATCAATCCTCTCACTCATATACTCGAGTCTCATGTGCTTTGGTTACTTTCAATGAATTTGGTAGTTTCTGAATCCGTTATATATTTGGTTGATGAAATCGCCGCCAATCCGGAAGTCGTCTAACCCTGCAATGAATACGAGGGCCCTTTCTTCAAGCTCTTCATCACAATGAGAGCATCTTTGGTTACTTTCAAAACTCCACTTTCAGCGGAAAATTTGTAACCTTTATCGCCGAGTGCACCTAAAGAGACGGGATTCTTCTTCAAGTCAGGTATGTGCCCGACTTCTGCCGATGTCCTTACAATACCATCGAACATCTTGATTTGGATTGTCCTTTTGCCAATAGCTCGACATGAGCTATTGTTGCCCATCAAAACCACTCTACCATCAACGGACTCATACGTGGTGAACAAATCCGTATTGGGACACATATGATAAGAACAACCTGAATCCATGAACCACTTATTCTTGGATCGCTGTATGCTGTCAAGGACCACAAGAAAATCTCCTTCTCCTTCCGTTATACTTGCTTCAGCCTTAAGACTCGTTTGATTTGTCTTCCTGTTTTAGCTTGTTCTGCACTTAAAGCAATCGACCTTAAAGCGCCCTTTCTTGTTACAATAATTGCAGGTAATGGTTTTAGCCTTGGATTTTGACTGCGACTTTTTTCTATTTGCTTCCGGATCACTTTTCTCCACGCCCTCGAACAAATAAGCCAGACGATGAACCATCCGCTTCGGTGGATGTCAACTCCTTCTCGATCCTCTCTTTGTTCATCAAATTCTCCTTGACATCCTTAATTGAGATCGGGCCTTATCCATAAATTATGGTGTCATGAAAGTGCTTATGAGAGGGTAGCAACGAACACAATAAGAGAAGAGTCTGGTTTTCATCATCAATCTTAATATCAATCTTACCCAGATCTGTAATGATTGAATTAAACTCACCAACGTGAGATATTATTGAAGAGCATCTGACATGTGAAGTGTGTAGAGACGCTGCTTCAACACGTGTCGATTCGTGAGAGATTTCCTCAAATATAACTTCTTTAATTTATTCCATAAATTAACCGTCGTCTTCTCCACTAAAATTTCTTGTAGTACTTCATTAGTCAGACATAAGTAGATTGCCATGAGGGCCTTTTCATCCATCTCCTCCCAAGGTTTCTCCATCATTGTGGAAGGTTTTTTATCCTTCATATGAATCGCTTCCGTCAAATTGTTTTGAGTCAAAATGGCAACCATACAGACTTGCCACAAAACAGAAATTCATATTCCTATCGATCATCTCGATGTCGAACTTCATGATTGTCGGAGACATGATGTGAGATCAAAATACATTTAGTACTAATGAACTCTAAACTTCAAAATCACAATCTATGAAAGTGGGACATAGTTGTCGTTACCTACCATTAACCTAGATAGCAAATTAAAGACCTAATGGTTCAACTAAAAAATCCAACAACAACGCAACAATAACTCTGATACCAGTTTATTGCGAATAAAGCAATCACAAAACACAAACTAAAATGATACAGAGAAGAGAACGAATCACAGATAAGATAGAAATATGAATACTGACCACAAAACAAATAAACGAAGGCGAAACTTTAATGATAATCAAATATCGGAGGAGTACAAATCGATGGAGAATACAATCTCTCTCAAAGAACCCTAGAACTCTCACAATACAAATCTCTCTCAAACTAAAACTGTATAAAAGTCAGTATGTGAAACCCAAAACGTTTCCATCTGATGGAGAAAGAGTGAGCTTGAAAATTTTCAGGGTCAAAAGAAATAGTTTAGCGGTCGGAGCAAGAATTTGGAAGACATACTGACTGTAATGCAAGCGGATTTTATACCAATCATGAGATAACAAGAACCAGTCCAACCTATAATGAATAAGACTGTTGTTGTAAGTAAATTTCTAGTCAACTAATGGTATGCCAAAACTGTCAACATACTATATAAAACTTTGAACTCTCAAATAATTAGTGTTATGATCTTATGATTGCTCTTACCAAGTCTTCCGGTAGAAGAAAAAGTAACATTAAAGTCTCTATGGAGAATCCAAGGCCCATGAAAATGTTTTCTGATGTTCTGAATCTCAGCATAGAAAACTTGTTTATCATTTTTTACACAAAAAAAAAAACAAGAATTGGAAACTAAAGCCCCTCTTATTAAAGATCAAGTAAAGTGCTATAATTATTACAGTGGAATTTAATTCTGTTAAAGCCAACAACTAAGATTACCCCCACTCTTACCTAATGCATTGAGAGAAAACCAAGTGTCAATTTTATTACTGCAAAGAGATTTGAAAACATTTCTAGAGAGAACAAATTTTGGTCTCTTGCAAACCAACACATTCCAGCTGAGAATGATCATGATGAATAGAGAGAACAACAAAACCAGGGAGAAATACAAAGACCAAAGGGATTCCCTGCCCTCTCTCCAAAGATATGATACTATTAGTCATTTTCGTCAAGGGAAACACCTAACGAGGAACCAATTTCAATGATATCGTCATAGGACGAAGGAGATTGCTTGGGAAGAGAAGACGGCCTTTTGTGTTTTCAGTGGTTGAGACATCCAAGGTGGAGAAAATATCCAATAGCTTCAAGGTGCCTTGAACCCTGAATTGGTTAAAATCTGCCACGTAGACACTAACAGCTGTTAAATTATTTATATGATAAATTAATTCCATCATCTTCTCCAGTAAATCCCAAGCTCACGTACCCATCTGAGTACATCTTCAGCTCCATGCAATTATATCAACTTCATCAATTCACTTCCCCCGCCTTCATCCTTCTTCTCCCATCAATTTTATGATTCTAAGCCCCCTGTGTTGCTATCAACCAACTCATCTTCTTCTCCCTCACTTTCATCTCCTACTCCCATACTTCCATTTCCATTTTATTACTACCCATCCTCATCCTCCCATCCTCATCCTCGTCCTTATCATCACCATCCAAGCTAACACTAATAACATTTAAAAGATTGATATGTCAGATCAGAACAGTAGGAAAGTTTTCTTTGTGCATTTTTTATCAAGTACACATTAGATAAACACAACATTTCTAATGAGAGAGAAATTAAAGTACCTAAAAAACTCAAAGGAACATCAATAGTGCGCAATTATTATCAAAACTATCATTAAACACACAAGGTTATCATCTTTTTCAACAACCGGCGACAATACAGATAAGAGAGGAAATGGAGATTTCAGGAGGGATTTTTTATTTCATCTTTGTAATCAAGTTGTGCCATGGTTCAACCACGATTCCTGACAGGAATTTGATATCATCTTTGTCATCGAACAACACAAACATAAAGTTCTCATCTATGCCATAAGGTCGGCAGCGGATCTTGACCATGCCTGTTGGGGGAATTTTCCACAGCAATTTGGTGTAGATCGAATGTAGAGGCGATGCCCGTGGCTGCAATGGGGACGGAGAAGACAGGGATGTGGGGTTGAATAGGTGGTGAGGAGGAAAAAGGAGAAGAATTAATTTATTTTTTTATTTGTTAAATAAGTTATAAAAGTTGCCAATCTCTGCTTGGCAAGGTTTAACTGGTTCAAGGTACCAATGTAGTAGTACCTTGATGGGTATTGGATACATTTTGCATCAAGGCGAGACTTTTTTTTGGGATTTAAATCTTAGCTTTTTTCGGGATTTAAATCTTAGCTTTTTTCCTTCTAGGAGGATTAAGCCTAGGGAGAATCGAGATATTGAAGAAGCAGAATTACTCTATTTTTTAATGCATATTCTTGGTTTCCTTACTAGAAGTAGAATGAAGAATGGAATAAAAGTTTAGGTGAAGTAAAATATGCTTAAAAGAAGAAAATTTGTCCACTGATGGATTAGAAGAGATAATGGAATAATTGGTACAAAAAATTTCCTTAAGAATTTGGTTTCGAGGCTCAAAAGAGAAGGAGAATGTTATTTGAGGATGTGGGGAGTGAGTAGATTCAGGCTTGTCCTGAGAAATTGGGTCAAATCAGTGTGAGTGAATGACCGTTGCTCAGTGTAGAGAAGGAAATCTTCAACATGCTTAGGACAAGATTTGTCAACTGAGGTATTAGAAGAGGGAATGGAATAATTTGTAGAAGAAACCGGTGTTCTAAATATCGTCTCATATATATATTGCCGCTATATCGGTTTTGGAGAAGAAACAATATGATTTATCACTAAATATTGTTTGATATCCGATATATATTGCCGCAATAACGGTTTTGGAGAAGAAACAATATGATTTATCAAAATTCTATCTTTTACCGATATTTTGAACAAATCGGACGATATATCTAAATACATAACATAAATCTCGCATTTGCTGATATATCTCGATTTTTCATATAAATCTTGTTTGCGTTTATTGAGTTTCTGATAATATTCAAATAGACGCACCAGACTAGCGATGGAGTAACCCGTTAAAACAAAGAAAACATCAACCTAAAGAAAACCTCCTTCAAAATTTGGTATGTGGCTCAAAAAAGGAGAATGTTGTTTGAGGATGTGGAGAGTGAGTAGATTCTGTCTTGTGACGCTTTTCCTAAGGAATTGTGTTAGAAGAGCACAAGTAACTTAAAGTTGGTAGGGGGAGAGAGGGAGAGAAAAGGGGGAGAGGGAGATCCTTAGCATGGTTAGGAGAAGATTTGTTATATGAGGGATTAGAAGAGAGAATGAAATAATTTGTATAAGAAACTTATATTTGGATTGGGGGCTCAAAAGAGATCGACAATATTGTTTGCGGATTTGGAGAGTGAGTAGATTCAGGCTTGTCCTGAAGAATTGGGTTAGAAGAACATGAGTAACTTAAAGTTGCTAGTTTTTTGTTTGTTTCTTTTTTAGGGTGGGTGGGTAGGGGGAGTGCTTGTGTGTGGTTTCAAAGGATAATTAGTAGCTAAATGATGTTGATCCGTTGAAAGAGAGGGAGGGTTTAGAGTGTGAGTGTTGATGGATGAGGTGTTAGAAAGGGATGTGATGAAATTATGTGTTCGAGATAGAGTATGAGTGCTTGGAAAGCATCATCAGGCTTGGATTGAGAGTGATTATAAAATTGATTATGTGTAGTGTGTGGTTGTGCATGGTAATATGCAGTATTAGCAGGGGTAGTAGTGGTTGGATGTGACCTTGGTGGGATATGGGTAAGTGGATCAAAATTATGAGGGCGATAATGTTTATGCATGAGTGTGATGTCGGATGTAGAATGGAAAAAATGCAGCAATGTTGGTGGAGGATGTATTGTACGCCACATCAAAGGATTGATTATGAAAGAATTGCACGACATGAACTCCTGAATTGTGCTTAAAGGTTAATAGAAGGAACACCATTTTCATTTTGAGGACTTAAAAGATCAAGAGACAATGTATTGCCTATAGAATCCAGCTGATGAAAGTGTGGTCATGAGTATAGAGTTGGGAATAACTATGGTGTCCCAAACCCTAACCAACACTTTAAGATCCAACAGATTAGCCATAAGGTAGAAACGAATTTGATCAGGGTCCCAAATTTAGAAACCAAAATACCGCAAAGTTCCTCTGTCCATAAATGAAGTGGTAGCACATTCCAGGAAACCCATATTTTGTTGTCTTCAAATTTCCTAACAGATCTAAGGTACTCAATCCAAGGTCAAAAGGAAGCTTCAATAGATCCTAAAGAAATGGAGCAAATATTCAATTACAGAGCGAGAGATTATTGTCCGAATATTGGATTGGGAATCTATGGCCACAGATAATCCAACAGAATGTTAACAATAACGCAGAACAAAAAAAGGGTGTGTGTAACACCACTTGTCATGGGACATGTTAGATTGTACGATAAGGGTAATCATCTTCAATACGCTTATATGAAACAGAAAACATAACTCTGGAAAGTGGAATGTTTTTTGGATCGCGTGTGTAATTTACATATCTATAGTTTAATTTCTTTTGCTATCTATTTAATTTCTTGAAAGAGAACTTAATATTCTCCATGGGTTAATTCGATATGCTAGTGTTCTCTAGTTGGAAATGATCATTCCAAATTGCAAATCGTTAACGGTGAATGGTAAGATAGATCCAACAGATTGGTCCCAGGTGGAAACCATATTGCCAGCCAAGAAATCTATAGAGGGGGGATTTATAGTAAAGGTCATGCAAGCAAACCAAGAAAGGGACTTTATATGCGAAACGCTTATAGAAGATTTAGGAAGAAAAATCTTCAAGCTCTCAAATGTGATGTCACCGCAAGAGCAAGAGCTCAAGTATGATTGATGATGTAGTTCTCCGAGAGAACCAAAAAAAGACGATCTTTAGCACTGAAATCATGTCTTTTCAAACAAATGTTTACATCAAAATATTTAGAAACAAACAGAAACTTTATATGGTTGAAATTAGCAGATGTAGCTTTTCAAGTCAGAAGTCAGCAATACAATTGACAAAAGCACAATCAAAGCAAATAAGCAACAATTTTTTTTAAAGTTAGGGACCTAAACTAATTTTTACACATGCAAACGAGCTTAGAACGGAATTAGTTTACGTCTTAAAGAAAGTTAGGGACCTAAAGTTGTAGAAGTTAGGCACCTAGACTAATTTTGTTAGATACCTAAACTAATTTTTGCATATAGATAAGCTTAGAAAGGGATTAGTTCATATTTTATAGAAAGTTAGCGGCCTAAACTAATTTTTTCACAAACAAACAAAATAGAAGTTGGAATATTCCCTAGAATATGCTTTGATAAAGCTTTTATATAGATAATAATATAGACTGGAGATGGACATCTTAAATTAAAATCCCCTAGTAGTAAATGAGGCTAAAGAATGGATTAAAAGCCTAGTAGAAGATTTCAAGACTAATGTCCTAAGGTCTCGGTGCTGCAACCTTGAAACATTGAAGACGTGATATAACAGGATCAAATATTTTTGGTATGTGTAACACACTTGGAAAGGAGATAAAGTGAGGCGCATTAGAAAGAAAAAGAATAGATATAATATCATAAGACAGAGAGGAGAGAGTTTCCAGATAGCCAAAACATACGAGTCACCAGAGGTCAAAAATTCACATTCTTCTACCTGCAGTTTAGCATTTCTTTGGTGACACTTTTATCCTGTATGTTTCAGCCAGTGCTAATAACTCCTCGAAATTTGCATCTACTTGTTGTTAATTAGAACTCATCACACTGATTTTCCGCTTCAGGGGTTTCTTTGCGTTATAGTTTCTTGCGCAGGATAAATGCTCCCCTGACTGTTGACAGATAAAAACAGTTCAGCCGCCTATGCCCCTCTTTATTTCTATAATGAAAAGTCTGGATTTGAGCCTTTCTAGGAACTCACTTGTATCCCATGGCGAGGCGAGTTGAACTCATCTCTCTTAGCCGGCGAGGCGAGGCGAGTTGAACAGTAGCCGAACATGACCATGATGGCCTCGCCTAGGCGACTCGTCCTGACTCTGTTATTTTTAAATAAAAAAAATCCTTCTGCCTTCAACTTCTCCCTCGACCTCGATCCCTCCGCCGCCGCCGCCGCCGATGCCTCCTCGTCTGACCTCGACCTCGTCCCTAGGCGACTCCTCATCCGCCTTCGTCTTCACCCTTGATCTCTATCCCTCCTCCGTTGCTGACGACGCCTCCTTCAGCCTCGTCGACGACAAGCCCCTCTCCGCCTAAAGTTCGGCCACCTCCGGCACTTCCAGAACCATCCCCAGCTCCCCCAGCACCGCGACGAGGAGGTTGAGGCTAAGAAGCGTGAGGCCAAGAAAGCGTACCTGCCGTGACCGCCAAGACGCGAGGCAAGTTAAAGCGCGAGGCGAGCTGGAGCAAGTCGGCGAGTCTAGGTGTCACGCCCTGCTTCCCAGTAGACGGAAGCAGGTACGTGACAAGACACGCGACGTATTTATTTCAAGAATGTCATTTCCCGGAATAAATACGCTAAGCGTAAAATAAGCAATATAAAATGACAAGATAATAAATATGAGATTAAAACTTCAACAACTTTATTTACATTTAATTTGATTCATACATGATTTTTAACTGAAAGAAAATACAAAGGTTGAAACGCCTAACAGGTGGCGTACATAAACAGAGAAAAGGTAACTGGTCTAGACCTGTGTCTCGGTATGATGGTGCTCTTCCTCTGAGATAGCAACCTCTTCAGTTTCCACAGTATCTGACGAACATTCCGAGAAAACAGAGAAAGGTGGAATGCCCGTCGGCGAACTTTGGATCGGTAAGTCCTAAGGAAATGAAGTGAAATATAAAGTGAAATGATAAGGTAAAAGTATATTATGAATAATTGAGTATGTAGTATGTTGTATCAACATGTCATTTAATATCTACTTGGCAAGTTTGTTTAGTATGCAGTTTTATTGTAATACATATGAGCAAGTCTGGTAATGTATGACGAGTAGATAAGCATGATGGCAAACAAAAAGTAACATGGCCTGTTTCATGAAGTTTTGTTTCATGAAGCTGTTTATGATGGCATGAGTGAATTATAATAAGATTATAATAGCATCGGATTCATGGATGTAGTTCAAGGTATATGGGTGTTTGGCGGAATAGCGAATGGTTTGATTCAAAGGAAGAAGGTGGAGGGGAGACTTACTTGCGGTGTGAATTGATATAACAACAAATTCACCGTTAGTTAGAAACTAGATTGATCATTTGCGCGGAAAGAAGGTTTGGTTGATTGCATGGAAGAAAGGGTTTGGTGTGTTGTTGTTGCAATGTCTGTTAGGTGGCAGCGACGTCGTTGATAATGATGAAGAGAAGCTAGGGAGTGCTCGGTTAAGGTAGGTTGTAGCCATGGTGGTTATTGAATGGAGCTTCGAGGGAACTTGAGAGCTTGGTTCACTTTAAATTTAGGAGAAACGTGTTTGAAAGGGAATTTAAATTGGAATTTATGTATAATTCAGAGGGGAGAACTAGGGAAAAGCCTTAGGTATTTATAGGGAAAAGAAATGGGGTGGGGTGAATCAAAACAATGGAGTAAAAGGCATTAAAATTGATTTTTAATGAAGAAATGAAGAGTGGCAGTTCTCTGTTTTAATTCAAAGATTTTGGAATACAGAAATGAAGAGTTGGGAGATGAAGAGACGCACCAATACGGACGGAGCCCGTTTGGGGCACATAGGGCCGACCAAACTGGGTCATGGGCGGCTCCATCTCGGGGTCCGGGTCTATGTCTCGGGGTCCTGGCTCGTTTCAATGCATCGAGTCCAAAAATATATATCTTTTGTTTCGTAACTTTTCATAACTCTGTCAATCGCCAATAGAACTTTTGGGAACTCTAAAACGCTAAAAAGAAATTGAATAAAATAATTGGAATGTAAGGATTTGAATACGCGGGTTATAGAACAGCAGTTGAAAGACTTAACCAATTGGCTACAAGTTGTTCTTGCATATATTTAACAAGAATTAAATATATGCCGTAGCTCAAAAAGGAAACGGGCTTAGGGAAAACAAAAGAAAGAGATCAAATGGAACCGTTTTGGTGAAGGGTCTAGGTGTTGGGTTTGAAAGATTATAGAATAAGAAAAATAGATGGAGGGACAATATATATAATAGAAAGGATAATTACGGAAAATACCCAAAAACAAAGAAATACTGTAGAAAGATAATATGAAGGTATAAATATTTTAGTGTCGTTACATTATTCTTGAATGGATCGATCTCCTTACCGAAAGGTATGCAACTGGATATAAGTTTTTTGCATAAGTAGTCTGGTAGAAACTTTTCGCGAAGCTTCTTTTCCATCTTCTCCCAAGTAGCGATCTTTGGCTTCCTGGCTCGGACGCGTTTGATCTGAAGATTCTCCCATCAAATTAAAGTGTGACCATTCAACTTGAGTACGACCGCCTTCACCTTTCTTTCCTTGGACATCTCCTAATAGTCGAAGACTTGCTCGACGGTATGCAACCGGTCAATAAAAGCCTTCAAATTAATTCTACTCAAAATTTCGACAACTCCACCTTCATGTCAGATCCTCTATAGCGTTCGGTTGGATATCGATCTCTATACCCAATACTCTTTTCATCGTCGGATCGTAGACACTGAAAAGGGTTTTCATCTTTGGACCCCAAACTATAATCATCTGGCCTTGGCCCCCGAAGGTTGGCAGACTCGATAGTCGCCATTAGTCATTGAACTTGCCTATGAAGTTCTTCGACCTCGATATCTCGCATTTCCTGCTCGCGTTATTATGCACCACGCCCATGCTCACGGCGTGTCATCGGTTTTTCGTCTTCTACGAAGAATGTGACGATGCCTATGCTCTAATACCAATTGATGAGGATCGGCCTATGCATGTCGACACTCAACACGATCTCTAACTCTCAAGAGAAATCACAAGAACAAAACTCTAGATAACCAAGGATGAAGTATGATGGCCTCTCTTTAAACACAAAAGCCACAACTTTTCCTTTACCAACAAGCAACCTTTATTCAATAACCAATTCCACTCCTAATACAATAGTTTTTATCCCTTTAAATAAGAGAATAAAATTCTTAACTAAAAATAAATACTTAACTAAAAAATATAAAAAGATATAAAAGTTATTTATTAAATCTAATTTAATCTAAATAAATAACAATTTAAATTGAATCAAATCTCAATTTAAATTGCAACGAATTATTTATCGAACCTTTCCAAATCTCTATCGAGTCTTCAATCAAATCCCGAACCTTCTGTAAAATCTTCTCGCAATCTTTCCAAAACCACTTCTATCGAATCGAATCTTGCTTCTCTAATTCGGTCTAGGTCTCGGCCATATACTCAGTCATACGCTCATGCATCATAACATGTAAGAATTGAGTGATATATACAAATGAAAATATAATAGAATAATACATATAAATTTAAAAAATTTCAAGGGGGTAGACAAAAAAAAAGGAAAAAAAACCTGAAAGCCTAGAACAAATAAAAATCAAGAATTAAATTTATTCTATTATCTCCAATGTCTCTAAATTAGGCATTGATGTCTCCAATTTAGACTACCGTCTTAATCTTAATAGATCCATTTTTATCCTTTGTTATTAACTGGGACAGTCAAGTGTAAGATTCCACAGGCAGTATTTTCATGTGACGTAGATTCAAAAATGTTGGCAACTATCCACGTATATGTCGGTCCAAGATACGGATCCGTGTATATAAAAACAAAAAAAGGTTATGAAATTCAATTAACGAAGTGACGTCCCAAATAATTGTGAATTAGTACATATTCTTTATTATTTTACAACATAAATTGAAATTCCTCCATGCTGCAAAATCATTCAATTAGAAATTAAAATTTTTGTGTGAGAGATTATGAAATGTGCATAATGAATATGTAATTTTTGTATAAAGTGATATAAACCAATAAATCGATTAAAGAAAAAAAAAATTAGACTAGAATTTAATGAATTATGTAAAGTTATCTCTTAAACAGAGAATAATGGATATAACGTATCATAGAAGGGGATCTTCTTTCTGAAATTTGTATGTGCGCATTGCAAGTGCAAAATACCGGTTTTCGTCAAAAAATAAATGCAAATTACTGTAAATATTATAACGACCGTGTCCATTTTGAAATAAATAAAATTTTGTTTGAATTTAATCTTGTTATTTTTGTTTCTTAATTAATAAAATAGAATTTTAATTTTTGAAATGATAAAATTGATTTGCTAGTATTTTAAAAGAGAAGAGAAGAAATTTAATTTTTTTTAAAGAATCATGATTTTAAATTTTATTAGATTTTGATAATGGCGATTTTTGAAAAGAGAATCTTTAGAAAAGTATTTTCAATGTAAAAATTATTATTATTATTTTAAAAGAAAAGATTTTATCTATCTTTAATTTAAAATATCTTTTGTTGGAGAAAATAATTTCTAAAATAATTTTTGGTATTTTTAAAAGACAAGAAAAGTTTAAGAGATTTATTATTTTTTTTTTGAAAAGGTAAAATATTTATTAAATATTTTTAAGAGTTTAATTAGATTTTATCTTAATTAAAGATATTTTTAAAAACAAACCTATTCTTATGGAAACCTCTCTTTTAACCATTAGATCTAATCTTTTTTAATCTTATCTCTTCATCTCAAAACCCTAATCTCTAGTCCTATAAATAAATATTTTCCCTTCTCCCTCTCTTATAATTTTCCGTCACAACAAAAGGTCTTGCTTGAGACGTTGTAGGAATTTCAAGTCGATCGGGGTCTCGATCTATGAGTCAGGACTTCGAAAAATTGATTGTTATATCGATTTGCACACTTTTGTAAGTTTTCCTTGTCCGTTTATTTATATTTTCGGGAATCTCTTATCATAGTTTTCTATTGAAATTATGTGACTATTGCATATTTTCGTCATATAGTTTTTCTAAGTATTTATTCGTATTTATTAGATTTTACAAGTTATATTGGCTTACTTTTCGCATGTGGTGTTTGATACGTGATTACTATTTTATCTGTGATTAATACTTGATTCATGTCACTGGTTAAATCTTGTTTCTAGAAGATTCATCTCACCGGTTAAATCTTGTTTATAGAAAATTCTATTGTATGCGGAACTAACTGCCACGTGGAACAAAATGCCACATCATGAGGGCATGGACAACTTCTTGAATTCGTGGAGGCCACCTCTAGAATCCCCATATGATGTTCTGACATGACGAATGAAATATTCACGATGTAGCATGCCCTAGTCTTGTTTCATACAAGATAAAACATGGTTTTAAAAATATATACATCAATATCTTTGTACATGAGATTACATTATTTTTCCTTGCTATTTACTGAGTTGATTTTGTTTTATATTAATATCATATTTTCATTATCTTTATTGAATTTTTGGGAGATTTACCGAGCGTTAGTTCGTTGATGGGCATTTCGTATGTTTTTTTTTCTTTTTTTGTTTTTTAAATGTCCATCAGATTCTATTTTAGAGGGGGATGAAGCAATGCTCGGTGAGGAGGACATATCAACCCAAGACCTTTCGCACTTCTAGCCATTTCTAAAGTTTTATTCTCTCATTTTGTTATTGATCACTTTATGACATGTGTCTTGCGTATGCCTCGTGCTTGAAACTCTTTCTTTTGTATCGCTTGAAACTGGTTACTTTGTTGTGAACCTTAATTATCTTGTTTAATAAATATTGTTATAAATTCTTGTGATACAACTACTGCATGTACAGACGCTTTGTGTATCTATACAGGGAAGATATATTTCTTGATATAGATACGTCGCGGGCCTTGTCACGTCTCCACCATAGTCTTTTAGGAAGCGGGTGCTATTTTATTATTTATTTTATTTATTTTGGAAAGCGGGCGTGACATGTTTTGTTGGTGGCTCATACAGGTTCGTTAATCGGTGTATTACGAAATTTTTTAAATCATCTCAATATTTATTAGCCTTCTTAAAGTTCAATTTCTTAAAACCATCCTGAGCCTTTCTTGTCATTTCCCGAAAATCATGTCTCGACACATGTTGTAACCTTTTTCACTCTTTAATTTCCTATTGGTTTTTTCATTCCTTGCATTCCTTAGATTGTCTTTCTTTCTTTTTTTTCCGAATGAAACATCGACAATTGAGAGCATGAGTGTTATCCTAATTTTTTTGCATTGTTATAACATACTCCTTATAGGAATTTCGAGGATGAAATTTTTTAAGGAGGTAGATTGTAACGACCATGCTCGTTTTGAAATAAATAAAATTTTGTTTGAATTTAATCTTGTTACTTTTGTTTCTTAATTAATAAAATAGAATTTTTAATTTTTGAAAAAATAAAATTGATTTGCTAGTATTTTAAAAGAGAAGAGAAGGAATTTATTTTTTAGAAAAAACAATCATGATTTACATTTTATTAGATTTTGATAAAGGTGATTTTTGAAAAGAGAATCTTTAGAAAAGTAGTTTCAATATAAAAAAAAATTTATTAGTATTTTAAAGGAAAGGATTTTGTTTATCTTTAATTTAAAATATCTTTTGTTAGAGAAAATAATTTCTAAAATCATTTTTGGTATTTTTAAAAGAGAAGAAAATATTAAGAGATGTATTAAATTTTTTTTGAAAAGGTAAGATTATTTGTCAAGTATTTTGAAGTATTTAATAAGATTTCATCTTAATTAAAGATATTTTTTTAAAACAAATATATTTTTATGGAAATATCTCTTTAAACCATTAGATCTAATTTTTTTTTAATTCTAGCCCTCCATCTCAAAACCCTAATCCCTAGTCCTATAAATAAATCTTTTTCCCTCTCCATCTCTTATAAGTTTTCGTCATAACAAAATATCTTTCTTAAGACGCTATAGGAATTTCAAGTCGATCGAGATCTCGATCTATAAGTTAGGACTTCGGCAAATTTATTGTTATATCGATTTGCACACTTCTGTATGTTTATCTTATCCGTATATTTATATTTTCTAGAAGCTCTTATCATATTTTCCTGCTGAAATTATGTGAATATTGTATGTTTTCATCATATAATTTTTCTAAGTATTTATTCGTGTTTATGAGATTTTACAAGTTATATTGGGTTACTTTTCGCATGAGATACTTGAAGGTGATTACTACTTTATCTTTGATTAATACTTGATTCATGTTACCAGTTAACTCTTATTTATAGAAAATTCATGCTTGATATAGTAAATCGTTTTTGACATGAGGTAATGGAAGAGTTGGAAAAGAAATAGAGTCGTATATATCGAGAAGGCGGCAAATACTATTGTATGCGGAACTAAGTGCTACGTCTTGAATTTGCGGGGGCCACCTCTAGAATCCTCATATAATATTCCGACACGACGAACGAAATATTCAATTTGTTGCATACCCTATTCTTGTTTCGATTTGTACAAGATAAAACATGGTTTTAAAAATATACAAGTCAATATCTTTTTATATGAGATTACATTATTTTTCCTTACTATTTACTCAGTTGATTTTGTTTTATATTAATATCATATTTTCATTTTCTTTATTGGATTTTTGGAGACTTACCGAGTGTTTGTTCGCTGATGAGCATTTCATAAGTTTTCCTCTTTTTTTTTTGTTTTTATAAAGTCCATCAGATTCCATTTTATAGGGGAACGAAGCAATGCCTGGTAGGAGGACGTATCAACCCTAGACCTTTCACACTTCCAGTCTTTTCTGGAGTATTGTTCTCTCCTTTGGTTATTGATCACTTTACGACATGTTTCTTGTGTATGCCTCATGCTTGAAGGTTCTTTATTTTGTATCGCTTGAAACTGGTTACTTTGTTGTGAACCTTGATTATCCTGTTTAATAAATATTGTTATAAATTCTTGTGATACTACTACTGTATGTACAGATGCTTAGCTTATCTATATCGGGAAGGTATACTTCTTGATATAGATACGTCGTGGGTCTCTTCACGTTCTCGCCATAGTCTTTTGGGAAGCAAGCACTATTTTATTATTTATTTTATTTATTTTGGGAAGCGGGACATGACTAATATAAGCTGCAAAACCAAGTTAGGAATTGAGAGAGAAAGAGAGACCCAAGGATGTTACAAGAAAGAGATAATAAGAATTGAACATTAATTTATAATATGACATTAATTTATAATATGTACATATCTTTTCTTTTGAGTCTTAGATATGATTTTTATTATACACACACACACTATGAAGATTATAAAACAAAATCTACCTTTCTCAAAATAAAGAGAAAAGAAGACAAATTAACTATAACTAGTATGTCTGAAAATTTATCGGACAAAATTTTGTAAGCTACGGCATCCATATATCTATCTATACAATTAAAAGTTAACACTAATAGTGAATGTGGCATTCTAATATTTATTTCAATAAAATATTTAGATATATGAGTAGAATTCTTAATTCTAAGATGGACATGATTATAAACTTTTTGTGTAATGCCTACGTCGTTATATATATATATATATATATATATATATATATATATATATATAGGCTTAAGGGTCATGTGTTCGAACTCAGGAATTTTCCTGAGCCCGTAACCCAATAACCCCTCATAAAAAGAAACAGAGAAAAAAATTCTCCTTGCCTCCCCCGAATCGCCTCCTCCCTCGAGTGCCTCCTCGCACACCCTCCTTCCTCCAGCGCCTTTCTCCCTCCCTCCTCATGCCTCCCTCCCTCGAACTCGCCGCCCCTCCTCGCGCCTCCCTCGCTCGAACTCTCCATCGCCTCCTCCCTCGAGCACCTTGCTGTGCGACCCTCCCTCCTCCAACACCTCCTTCCCTCCCTCCTCACGCTTCCCTCCCTCGAACTCGCCGCCCCTCCTCCATCGCCTCCTCCCGTGAGCACCTTGCTGCGCGACCCTCCCTCCTCCAACGCCTCCTTCCCTCACCTTCTCAAGCGCCTCCTGGAGCACCCTCTCCCTCGCTGCGCCTTTACCCTCCCTCCTCGAGCACCCTCACCCTCGCTACCGCATCTTTCTGTAGTGATCGAGTAAAAGTTATGCAGGTATTGCTTTATGCAGCTAATCGTTTTATCATCATCACATATTTCGCGGCAGCCATTTTCAGAAAATGGATTTGTGTATAGAGAAACTTTTTAAACTGATTTTTTAATTAAAAAAAAGAGAGAGAACTGAGTAAATTTCGATTGATATATAGGTTTCGTATACAATTTGGAAGAGTTTATCTTCTTCTCTCAAATTATTCTTATGCCAATAAACGTTTCATATTAAGATCAATTGATATTTAATTTTTCAGTGTGATTTTCATATATTTAAGGTTATGTGTCACGTCCTGCTTCCCAGAGTACGCTAAGATAGGCCCGTGACATAGCCAACCATGCTACCTGTGGATAGGAAAAATCCCTCCACAGTCACATTACAGCTGTAGAGATATCAAGAACAGGAAAGTAAATCAAACTATCTAGTACATGTCCATGAGCCAGAATAAATGAGTCAAGAAATAATATAATATGTAGAAGCAAAAGATCCAACAAATAAAATACCTGGAAAGTAAAACTGGATACCAATAGGATCATCACCGCTCGGTCTAACAGCGGCAGTACTCCTGATCAGTCTGCAACAAAGGTAGAGGATTTGGGCCATGCAAAACCCAGACGTCAGTGCGTCATAATATCAAGCAATACTATAAACAGGGGTAACAAGATATGCAGGTATGAGTATAAATAGTAAAACAGGTATAACAGTGATATAAGTGAGGATAGTGAGGGTAATATGTAGTGAATAGTCTAAACTGGTTTATTGCGTTAACTACTCTCAAGTCTTTGAAATCAATTTGATGAATCATCGATGTAACTCAATAGTATCCCGTGCGTACCCGGGACCACGGTCAAGATTCTCGGGCTGAATCCGAGACGTGCTGCAAGGCAGTAAAAGGTAGTATGTAAAGATGAATGATGTTAGCAGCATCATCCCGGGGCTGGCCTAACCCGTAAGACTAATCAGTAAAGGTATCGAACTATCGAGTTACAAGTCAGGTTTCATCATTGACTTCCCCATAACCCCAAGTTATGTGTTCAAGTCAGGTATTGATAAATCTATAGCTAATGACAACACAGGATTAAGCAGGTACATGTTTGTCTGAATAGACAACAGAAAATATCCGTAGGGATAACATGTCAAGATTGCTGGAATTAGTGAATAAGTATCAATCATGTCAAGGAGTGCACAGGTATCAAGTCGTGTCAAGTAGTAGTGTTTCAAGTCATGTCAGGGGTGCACAAGTATCACGTGGGTGCTCATAATCAAACTATAATAAGTATGGGTACACAAAACAAGTATGGGATACTAATATAACAATAAAATGGAATAATGTGATATGGTATGCAAATAGATATAATTTCAAGGATATGGATGCACAGTTGTCGATTAGGGTTACATTTATAGTTCCAATATTAATTAGGATGCAATTTATTAAACATAGAGTGTTAATATCACAGTATTATGTAGTAATGTGATCTATGGATGCAATTATATGTATCTTAAATGCGATGGATGCAAACGGCTATCCGAAAAGTTATAAAACTATAAAATGGTAATGTGGGATGTACAACTAAGCAATATGTGATATAAATATTGATATAATAATATTAATATGGATAGCATATTCAAAGCGATTAATAACTATAAAAGTGGTATTGATTAACCATGCATAAGAAAGTTCCGTTCAGAAATTCAGGGTCACCTTGATTTGTAAAATGGCTTAAAAATAACAAACGTTCTTCAAAAGGGACGTGTCTTATACCAAAACAAAAATAATTCAATAAGGTTTATATTTTTATAAGTATAAGTATCTCAGGTTGTCCCTACAAAAAGTTATGAATATTCGAAATTGAAAGTTTGCTGCTGGAATTTCCCTGGACAACAGTTTAGAGACATGTTCATTTGCATTTTACGTTATTTAAACAATTTATTTTGCAAGTAAATATTTCATAGAGTTATAGTATTCTGAGTTAGCTTCGCAATGAACTAAAGAACGTATACTAATGATTTTTCTATGATTTATAATGAATTTTATAAGGTAAGGTGTACAGTAAATTTCAGATTTGTCGTATCCGCTTTGCGACGACATTTCATGCGTAAACTATAATATTTTCAAATGTATAACATTATAAAATACAGATTATAAACTAATTAAAAATAATAAGAAGAAATATTACGACGATATATATTTTAAATGATATGGATGCAATATAATGTAAACTAGTATGTCACAAGATAAGTTTTCATGATCTAGATTTAAAATGATATAAACGGATGCAAACGGAACATCGAAACGTTATAAAATTAAACATGGGTACTAGATTTAAACTATAGGTATGGTATTTATTTAAATAGATATAAAATGAATTATATAGCATGTAGCAAGATTAACTTGCCTAGACAGAACAAGAACAGATGTGTACGGAACATCCTTCGTCGGCAAAATGTCGCGACGCGCGCACAGTACACGGAACGGTTCCAAACAACGCACGAGGGTAATCACGCAAGTCCGAACATTCACTAGATCACTCGGATCGTCAGCGACGAGCACAGCTCCGATGGTGATCCCCGGAATCAAGAAACAAAATCAAGAAAAAGAAAGAAGAAAGAAGAAGAAAAGGCTGTGTATTAAATAAGAAAAATAAATAAATAAATAATATATAAATATATATATGCAGAGGAGAGAGAGAGAGAAAGGGGCTGTTATTAAGGTTTAGATTTTAATTTAAAAAGATTTTGTAAGTTATAAATATTTTAAACTGTTAAATTTTAATGAAGATATTAGATGAAATAAAATTGGATTTTCTGGTAAATACAAATTTAGTCCAAAACATGCCCGGGTCGGGTCTAAAATTCAATTTTAAAATACGAAAAATATACATGTCGACCAAAATAAAAAATGAATGTCCGGATAACGAAAAATGCATACCCCCAAGAACGGATGCACGCACATGCGCGTAGCTATCCAACCAACTCCGTTTCACTGAACGGGACGAGAACAAGATGCGCGGATGCTACCATGGGGCTAGAGATATCATGCAGGCTATGCTAGATATTTTTAAAATATTTTACTTGACTTTAAATGTTATATTAAAAAAATGCAGATGCCGGATAAAATGCCAGTATGCAGTAAAAAATGAAAATACACGAATCCATGTAACAGATCAGGATAAATCATAAACATGAATCAAAATAGGTTTCAAGCAAGCGGGTCGGGTAAAATGCAAATACAAATGTCAAAATACTATTCGCACCCAAAACACAGTAAACCAAGAAACTATCATAAATAAGTAAATACTTGAACTGAAATTGATATAAATGAACTAGGGTGTTATATTATACCTAACTACAAAAAGAATTTCGTCCTCGAAATTCCCAAGACAAGAGAAGATAACAACCAAGAAACTACAAGAATAAGTATGGAAACCTCCATCGAATTTCATCTTCACGTTCCCAAGTCGATTCTCCATGCGAGCGATTTCCCTAAGAAAACAAGTACGAGAGGGATAACCTTGTTCTTAAGGACCTTTTCTTTTCGATCAACAATCGATATCGGTCGCTCCTCAAAGGTCATATCCTCTCTTACAGTCAGCTCCGAATGATCCAGCACGCGTGTTTCATCTCAAACATACTTACGGAGTTGAGATACATGAAACACATCATGAACATTCTCCAAAGATTGCGGTAAAGCCAAACGATACGTTACTTCTCCAACACGCTCCAAAATCTCAAATGGTCCAACGAATCGAAGACTAAGCTTTCCTCGACTTCCGAAGCGATTAATTCCTCTAGTCGGTGATATCTTCAAGAACACTAAATCACCAACCGCGAACTCTAACAGTCTTCTCGATGTATCCGCCCAACTCTTTTGTCGGTCTTGTGCTGCTTTTATAAGATTCCGGATAGTGTTAACCTTCTCAACTGCATGCACGATCAATTCCGGTCCCAATAATTTTCGTTCTCCAATATCGTCCCAACAAACAGGTGAACGACACTTGCGACCATATAAAACTTCGAATGTAGCCATCTGAATAGTCACCTGGAAACTGTTATTGTAAGAAAACTCCACCAAGTGTAGATGATCCTCCCATGAACCCTTGAAGTCTAACATGCAAGCTCTCAACATGTCTTCAAGAATTTGGATCATTCTCTCCGACTAGCAATCAGTTTGAGGATGATAAGCTGTGCTAAAGTTCAATCAAGTCCCCAAACTTTCCTGTAAGCTCCTCCAGAAGTGTGATAAGAAACGAGTGTCACAGTCGGACACGATGCTCACCGGTACTCCATGCAATCTTACAATCTCCTGCATGTACCGTTCTGCCGAAGTTTCTGTTGATTGACCAACTCAAAAAGGTTTGAAATGAGCTGCCTTGGTCAATCTACCAACAATCACCCAAACTGCATTGTTACCCTTTGGACTCCGCGGTAAAGCCGTCACAAAATACATGGTTATATGTTCCCACTTCCACTGAGGAATCAGAAGTGGTTGCAATAAACCAGTAACCCTTTGATGTTCAGCCTTGACTTGCTGACACACCAAGCACTTTGCCATAAAGCGGGCAATTTCCCGTTTTATGCCTTCCCACCAGAAATGTTGTCGTATATCTCGGTACATCTTCGTGCCTCCTGGATGTACGGAATATGCTGAACTGTGTGCCTCCTTCATAAGTTCTTCACGAATATCTCCCTTTGGCACACAAAAACGGCCACCATATCACAACGAACCATCTTCATGAATTAACAAGTCCGTTCGAAGTCCAGCATCAACCTGTTCTCGAAACTTCTGCAACCTTGGATCCTGTGACTGCGCTTCTTTAATATTCTCGATCAACGATGGCTGTACTTGCAGCTGCATCAACTGTCCCGAAGAATGCGGTAGCACAATCTCCAACTCGAATCTCCGAAAATCCTCGATAAGCTCCTTCTGTACAGTCAACATCCGAATTGCTGGCAACCGACTAAGCGCATCCGGCACTACATTAACTTTCCCCGGATGGTACTTAAGATCAAGATCATAGTCAGCCATCAGCTCCAACCATCTACGCTGCCTCATGTTAAGCTCTTTCTGTGTGAACACATACTTTAGGCTTTTGTGGTCGGTGAATACTTCGACCTTTTCGCCCAATAAGTAGTGTCTCTAAATCTTCAAAGCGAAAACACTGCTGCAAGCTCCAAATCATGAGTTGGGTAGTTCTTCTCATGGGTCTTCAATTGTCCCGATGCGTACGCTATAACCTTCCCATGCTGCATCAAAACACATCCTAATCCTTTCCCAGATGCGTCGCTGTGAATCACCAATACTTCGAAACTGTCTGGCACGGTCAAAATAGGAGCGGTTATCAACCTCTGCTTCAACGCCTCAAAAGCTGACGCACACTTATCCATCCACTCAAATGGTACCTCCTTGTGCGTAAGCTTGATCACAGGCTCGGTCAAACGAGCAAAATTCTCCACGAACCTTCTGTAATACCCGGCAAGTCCAAGAAAGCTTCTGATCTCAGCAACGTTCTTCGGAATAGGCCAATCTCGAACTGCTGCAATCTTTTCGGGGTCAACGGCGATTCCATCTCTGGACACGACATGCCCCAAAAAACTTCACTTCTTCAAGCCAAAACTCACACTTGCTCTTTTTTGCACATATTTTTCTTGCATCAATGTCTGCAGTGCGATCTTCTACTGTTCTGCATGCTCTTCAATGCTCTTTGAGTAGACCAGAATATCATCGATGAACACCACTATAAACTGGTCCAAGAACGGTGAAAAGATTCGGTTCATCAAGTCCATAAATATCGCCGGTGCATTCGTGACTCCGAATGGTATCACTAAATACTCGTAATGTCCATACCGAGTTTGGAACGCGGTCTTGAAAATATCTACTGATTTAACTCGGACATGATGATATCCGGATAGCAAATCCAGCTTCGAGAATACCCTTGCGCTACTAAGCTGCTCAAATAATTCGCCAATGCGAGGGATCGGGTACTTGTTCTTAATAGTCACCCGGTTTAATTCTCGATAATCGATGCACATCCTCCTTGTGCCATCTTTCTTCTTGACTATAAGAACTGGAGCTCCCCAAGGTGAATTGCTGCTGTGAATTTAACCCTTCTCTAGCAATTCGGTAACCTGCTTCTTTACTTCTTCTAACTCCACTGGTGCCGTCGGATAGTACGCCTTTGAGATTGGCGCTGCACCAGGAACAAGATCGATCGCGAACTCCACATCTCGTTTTCGCGGTAAACCCGAGATGTCCTCGAACACGTCCATGAAATCTCGATGAATAGCTGGCGCTTCATCCTTATCAACTTCCATCGACGAAAGAACATTATTTGTTGGCCTAGCCCTAACCTCGACTGGCCCGACAGAACTGCTTCCTCCAGCAAAACAAACTCCGGATGTCCGGGAAGCTGGAAAATCACTTTCTTTACCCTACAATCAATGTGAGCGTAAAAAGTGCCGAGAAAATCCATTCCCAAGTCAACAACAAACAAAGGGATGCACCAAAATTGAATAATTCTAATGCGGGGAAGACATGATCAAGTAGGATACCTGAAACGATTTCACCTGAAGACAAACACTGAAGAAGATAAGCACAGTAAACAGAATTCAAGCTTGCAATAAAACATGAACTGGAAAGCAAGAGAAGCAAGATAATATAACGACCATGAAATAAGGAAGTGAATCAAGACTAGGACTCCAAGTTACTTAAATAGAGTACCGCATTGTAACCATGCTGCAGTTCATAGTTACAATCACATAACTCCACTCAAGTCGCCCAAATCCTAGTATCAGAATCAAGGAACATGGAGAAACAATAGGGAACCAAAAAAGGTTTCAAGTCGAGATACAAAGTGGTTTGCATTTCGTCAAGGCAAAGGATAAGAGAAAAATATGATTCAAGAATCATGATAGCAATGTGGCAGGACATGTTCCTAATCACGAGTATTCTGATTCATGTATTG
Organism: Agapanthus africanus; assembly: GCA_030015575.1. Lineage (NCBI taxonomy): Eukaryota > Viridiplantae > Streptophyta > Magnoliopsida > Asparagales > Amaryllidaceae > Agapanthus > Agapanthus africanus. Next base: position 413,809,030 of record JASDDO010000016.1, read on the forward strand.
GGTCCAATACCTAACTATAAAAGAATCAAACTCGATTAACCTATATCCTATAGCTCTGATACCAAACAACCCATGTCATGTCCCGCTTCTCAGAGTACACTAAGATAGGCCCGTGACATAGCCAACCATGCTACCTGTGGATAGAAAAAATCCCTCCACAGTCACATTACGGCTGTAGAGATATCAAGAATAGGAAAGTAAACCAAACTATCTAGTACATGTCCATGAGCCAGAATAAACGAGTCAAGAAATAATATAATATGCGGAAGCAAAAGATCCAATAAATAAAACACCTGGAAAGTAAAACTGGATACCAATAGGATCATCACCGCTCGGTCTAACAGCGGCAGTACTCCTGATCAGTCTGCAACAAAGGTAGAGGATCTGGGCCATGCAAAACACAGACGTCAGTGCGTTATAATATCAAGCAATACTATAAACAGGTGTAACAAGATATGCAGGTATGAGTATAAATGGTAAAACAGTTATAACAGTGATATAAGTGAGGATAGTGAGGGTAATATGTAGTGAATAGTCTAAACTGGTCTATTGGGTTAACTACTCTCAAGTTTCATCGATGTAACTCAATAGTATCCCATGCGTGCTCAGGACCACGGTCAAGATTCTCGGGCTGAATCCGAGACGTGCCGGAAGGTAGTAAAAGGTAGTATATAAAGATGAATGATATCAGCAGCATCATCCCGGGGCTGGCCTAGCCCGTAAGACTGATCAGTAAAGGTATCGAACTATCGAGTTACAAGTCAGGTTTCATCATTGATTTCCCCATACCCCCAAGTTATGTGTTCAAGTCAGGTATTGATAAATCTGGAGCTAATGCCAACACAGGATCAAGCAGGTACAGGTTTGTCTGAATAGACAACAGAAAATGTCCGTAGGGACAACATGTCAAGATTGTTGGAATTAGTAACAAGATCAGGTAACAGGTCAAGTTATGGTACTTCAGGTCATGTCAGGTAGTGAACAAGTATCAATCATGTCAAGGAGTGCACAGGTATCAAGTCGTGTCAAGTAGTAGTGTATCAAGTCATGTCAGGGGTGCACAAGTATCACGTGGGTGTTCATAATCAAACTATAATAAGTATGAGTACACAAAATAAGTATGGGGTACTAACACTACTACAATATGGGGTTGCCCCTACGGATGATGAAATCCGTAGGGGCAGATTTTTCTTGCCCCTACGGACTAAGCCGTAGGGCCAAATGGTTGTCCCTACGGTGCCCGATATTTTAATTTAAAAATATTAAATCTTAATTTGTTGTTTGGCCCTACGGATCCACAAACCAATAACCTATGGTTATGTCCGTAGGGGCATCTAAATGGGAATTTAATAAAAAAAAGGCACAGAAATGCCCTACGCCTCGATCTCTTTCCCTCTCGTTCCCAAAATTTTCTCTCGAGTTCCCGCGTCTCCAATTTTCTCTTCGTCGCCACCGCGCGTCCTCCGTTCTCAGCCCGCCACCGCCTTCCGTTCTCGGCCCACCACCGCCCTCGTTCTTCCTCGTCGAGTTCCTCGTCGCCGATTGCGTGCGTCGTCAACCGCCAAGCGTCTCCGTCGTCTCCTCCACTGTCTATAGGTAAGTAAATCTCCAATTAAACATAATTGTGATGATGTTAGGGCTAGTGTTCAGGGTTCGGGTAGGGATGAGGGTTAAGGTTAGGCATCGGGTTCAGTTTATATTAGGGTTAGGGTTAGGGTTGGGGTTGGGGCTCGGCTGGGGCTGGGGCTGGGGCTGGGGCTGGGGTTTAGCTGGGGCTGGGTCTGGGGTTAGGGTTAGGTTGGGGCTGGGGTTGGGGTTGTGGTGGGGCTGGGCTGGGCTGGGGCTGGGGTTAGGATTAGGTTGGGGTTGGGGTTTGCTGAATTTGGCAAACCTGAGAAGAATTTCCAGCAATTTTAGCCTAGTTTGATTACTATAATTATTGTTGATCGAGAAAATCTTGGGTCCTTCTAATCAAACATTGTTTGTTACTGTATGTCAACGAGTACTGATAAAAGAAAAAACCGATTTCAAGTGGAAATTAGGTATGTACAATGTTCTAATATAAAAATTAAGAAATCCCTTTTATTTAAATATAAAGCATATGTTTCATGTTAACAATAGGAGTTTGGCTTCAAGCATGGTTAATTATATATGGATCTATGTTTATAATTATGAAAAAGAATATCAACTTAGAACTATCATACTATCATGTTGATCTGCATGGTGATCTGATGAATGTGTCTAAATTTTATATAATCTCCTAGAAATACCTTGATGCCTTGTATCGATAAATTTCAGGTTAATTAGTTAATTAGGCATATGGATTGTTATATTATAGGTGAGCCGAATATCAAGAAATTGTAGAATTATTGGATTTATGAGTTTTGATAAACATTGATTTGATAAAAAAAATGGTAATTTGTAATATCTTAGTTTTTCCCAAGTTAGGGCTTCAAGCCAAGGTTGTTCTCCTCGTCGCCACCGCCGGTTTCGTCGCCACTGCAGTTCTCGTCGCCACCGCGGTTCAGGTCGTCGCCACCGCCGTTAAGGTCGTCGCCCCAGCCCCAGCAGCCGTTCAGGTGAGTAAATCTCGAGGTAAGTTAAAGAATTTATTGGATTATTTTGGGCTTAGGGTTCATGGCGTGCGAGTTGGGGTTGGGCTGGGGTCGCGGTCGGGGTCGGGGTCGGGTTAGGGTTGGGGCAGGGGCTGGGCTGCGGGGTCGGGTTCGGGGTCGGGGTAGGGTTAGGGTCGGGGTCGGGGTCGGGGAAGGGTCAATTTATCAAATTTTTTATTGGGGGTGCGGCTGGGGCTGCGGGCTGGGGCTAAGGCTGGGCTGCGGCTAGGGCTAAGGTTGGGGCTGGGGCTGGGGCTGGGGCTGCGGCTAGGGCTGTGCGTCCTCCAGAGGGCGATCATAGGATCGGTGAAGTGAGGTGGCTGGATATGAGATACGATGGATTTCCATGTGTTCAATGGAATGCTGAGGGTCAGAGTCGGTTATTCATATATCTCCCAAAAAAGAATGAGTTTGTTATCAAAGGTGTATTGACTTCTACATCAAGGAATATCAGTTATATGTCATCTAGTGACTAAGTCTGTTTCTGGCCCAACCATATTTATGAATCGTTTCTTCTTTTTCCTTCTTACGTATATTTACTAGTTCAGACTGTATGCACCTCTGCAATCAACGCCGAGAACTTGTACATTATAGGTTAATAGACATATGCTATGAAATCACGGTGCATATCGAATTCATGATATGTTATAGTCCCTCATTATTTTTACTGTGGTGAGAAAGCAGTCGCTGGTGGCGAAAGTTGTTCGGATGAAATGATGTTCAGTGATATTTGTGCCTACATTGATGCCTCAAGCAACGAATCAAATGATGTGGATCACAAACTAATTAAATAAATTTTGAATACCAATCTGGACTGGGATTTGAATACCAATCCTAGTTTGCTACATTTTTTTATATATAGTAGATGGTGATACTTCTTTAAGTAAAAACAACCCTACACTTAAGCGAAATCATAAATCGAACGCACATATATAGAATACAACTCATACATGGGTATTCTCAAATCTAACTTTCATTGAATTTGCACGCGCGCTTAAAATAACAACCTTTATACTAAAAAATTATGTATGCCATTACTTAGTAGTTTATGGTTTTTATATTTGTTGTTTGGCCCTCGATGTATCGGTATGCTATATATCTGTATTTTAGCTTTCTTTCTTATGCATGTCTTTTAATGATTCGCAGCCGGTTCCGAATAAATTTACCAAGCAGATTAGTAAGATGGTCAATAGAAGAGAAAATGCTAACCTAGTGAGCCACAATGGATAATTTGTCATTATTAATCCATCTTCCTGAAAACGGTTTATACGGAGGAAGTATATTTCATGGTACTTGAGAAAAATATATGTTGAAGTCAAAAGCTATCAAGATTTAAATGCTCGCTTATAGTCTTCCAAGATATTTTATATTCCAAGGCAAGGTGACAATAAGTGCATGCTTTTGCATGATTTGGTATGTAGATTCAAGGTTATGCATGGCTACGACCCTTTCTTATAGTTTCTTATCATAATTTTCTGCACACTTATAGTTTATAGATGCAGTTAGATCATATCTCTATAAGGGTAAACTTAAAATAACAACCTTTATACTAAAAAAATTATGTATGCCATTACTTAGTAGTTTATGGTTTTTAGACGCAAAAGCCATTTGAGAAATACTTTTCCTACCCACTATTAATCCATATTCTCAATATAGTCATTGAATTTGCACGCGCACATAATAAGAAGGAGAAGACAGTAATGTGGCAGAAGAAGAAGACAGTAATGTGGCAGAAGAAGAAAAAAATGACATTCCTTGTTCTCTGTTTCAGCATCAATCTTCTGATATGAACTAATGATGGCTTTCACATAGGCTTTTCCCTTTAGAGACTTCTTAGTGTCTAATGGAAAGCATACATCAGATTTGTGCAGGTCAGGTTCTTCTATGACTTTCAAGAGTCTCAACTGATTCTGTAAATTACACCCTAGTTGGGTGATACTTTTACCACTTCTCACTGCAGGTGCGCTCTCTAATATCCATTTTGAATGTAATATTATAGATATCCATGCCTGTTTATGTCAAAATTACTTATATTGTCAATGTTTGATTGTCTAGTTGTTGGTGATGCGTCCATATCAGGGACAGAGGCCACTCCCGTTCCTCCAGGTATGTTTATATATTATATAGGGCATGTATATTGATTTAGAATGCTATATCATAAATATACACACATTCCTTTTGCTCTTAGTCGTCCAACTCATTATCATGGGCTGCTTGATGAGATTAGATTTGCGCCTGATGATCTACAAGAGCTTATTCACTCCCTGTCATATGTGTAAGCAGCGCTATATGCGAGTTTACCTTGTTAGTATGTATGTACTGAAATTAATTAATATTATTCAAATTTTGATACATGTAGATACCAGAGGAGCACATCTTCTATCTCTGTAGGTAAGGCTTTGAATTTGTTGATTTTGGTATTTCTTGTCAATTTTATAGACCAGTATGTGCTAAATATAATGTTCTGACAGTTGCTAGGGGGAAGGCAGCATTCGAGGCTGCTGACCCCTGTCCTAGACGGCACCACGGAGGTTGGGAGAGAGGCCGAGGACTGGGCTCTAGCAGGGCCCATATGAGGTTGGACTCCACCCCGGTGGTTACTTCCTCCGTCTCCAGTGAGCGACGTATCCAGCAGGAACTGGAGAGCTTGAAGGCCACCGTTTAGGAGTTGAATGAGATGCTGGTATGTATACTACTTAATAGTAAAATATAATGTCATATTATAGATATCAACATATCCAATATCAGTACATAACCTGAGCTTATTTGGTTGTAGACTTATGTTTTATTAATCATACATGTACATATCTAATTAAAATAAACTACAGTTTTCCAAACTAGATATCCAAATGGGGTTTCGAAATAACTCGATAATGATAAGAATTTGAATGTGGGTGTAGGAGCGGGTGGTTGAGCAGGCCCAGGCCTTGGACTCCACCCCGGCGGTTACTTCCTCCGTCTTCAGTGACCGGCATGTCCATCATGAACTGGATAGCTTGAGGGCCAGCGTTCAGGAGTTGAAGGAGATGCTGGTATGTATACTACTTTATAGTAAAATATCATTTCATATTATATACATATCAACATATCCATAATTAGTACGTAGCTTGAGCTTATTTGGTTTTAGACTTAAGTTTGATTAATCATACATACATATGTAATTGAAATAAACAACGCTTTTCCAAACTAGATATCCAAACAGGGTTTCGAAATAACTTAATAATGATACGAATTCGAATAATAAACAGTTCTTACACGCTCCTTATACACGTTATATCCAGACGCGACAGGGTAGATCGGCCGAGCCTCCACACGCATCTCCTTCGGCTGCGGCTCCGCAAGCCACTACATCGGCTGCGGTTCCGCAGACAGCTCCTGTAGCTCCACCGCCCACTCAGACTCCCGCAGCCGCGGCTCCGCAAGCGACTACCTCGACGGCGGCTGCGCAGACCACATCGCCGGCTCCACATGCCGCTCAGACTCCCGCTCGCGACGAATTGCAGAGTTTATTGACCGAGAAGCAGGCGCGCGTTATTCTATCGTTATTCAGAGGTGGAGTTGGACCGAGCTAGGGTAGATTTTTGGTTCTTTTTTTTTGAAACATGTATTTATTTATATCATACACATTGTACTACATTTTGAAACGATATTGATATTGGTTTGTATTTATATCATATTCAGTTTTTGTGTTTCTTTTGTATATTATATGTATGCGTGAGATGTGATTATGAATACTGCAATATATGATTTGATTGATGTATATATTATTGTGCACAGGGCGGGAAAAAATCAAGCAGCCCATTTTTAAAAAAAATTACAGACAATATGTACCTACGGATTAATCCGTAGGCACACATGTTACCCCTACGGATATGTCCGTAGGGGCAAAATATCAGCAGTAACTGATATTTCCCCCAGATCTCAGTGCCAGGGGGTTGGGAAAGCCCCTACGGATATATCCGTAGGGGCCACTGACTCTCCCCTACGGCGTTATCCGTAGGGGCAAAATATCAGGAATCCTGAATTTGTGCCCCTACGGAAACGTACCTACGCATATATCCGTAGGGGGTAGTACGTGCCCCTACGGGTATATCCGTAGGGCCAAGTAATTTATTAAAATAAACCGTAAATAAGATAAAATCTTATACCCTACGGCTTAATCCGTAGGGGCAACTGGACCTACACATATATCCATAGGGGCAAAAATTTGACCGTAGGGGCAAGTTCAGGGCCTCAACTTGCACCTGCGGCCTTTGCACCTACGGGGTATTTTTTCGCCCCTACGTATATATCCGTAGGGGCAGTGGGTTGCCCCTACGGATAAATCCGTAGGGACAACCCTTCTTTGTAGTAGTGTAATATAACAATAAAATGGAATAATGTGATATGGTATGCAAATAGATATAATTTCAAGAATATGGATGCACAGTTGTCGATTAGGGTTACAATAATAGTTCCAATATTAATTAGGATGCAATTTATTAAACATAGAGTGTTAATATCACAGTATTATGTAGTAATGTGATCTATGGATACAATTATATGTATCTTAAATGCGATGGATGCAAACGGCTATCCGAAAAATTATAAAACTATAAAATGGTAATGTGGGATGTACAACTAAGCAATATATGATATAAATATTGATATAATAATATTAATATGGATAGCATATTCAAAGCGATTAATAACTATAAAAGTGTTATTGATTAACCATGCACAAGAAAGTTCCGTTCAGAAATTCAGCGTCACCCTGATTTGTAAAATAGCTTAAAAATAACAAACGTTCTCCAAAAAGAACGTGTCTTATACCAAAACAAAGATAATTAAATAAGGTTTTTATTTTTATAAGTATAAGTATCTCAGGTTGTCCCTACAAAAAGTTATGAATATTCGAAATTGAAAGTTTGCTGCTGGAATTTCCCTGGACAGCAGTTTAGAGATATGTTCATTTGCATTTTACATTATTTAAACAATTTATTTTGCAAGTAAATATTTCATAGAGTTATAGTATTCTGAGTTAGCTTCGCAACGAACTAAAGAACGTATACTAATGATTTTTCTATGATTTATAATGAATTTTATAAGGTAAGGTGTACAATAAATTTCAGATTTGTCGTATCCGCTTTGCGACGACGTTTCATGCGTAAACTATAATATTTTCAAATGTATAACATTATAAAATGCAAATTATAAACTAATTAAAAATAATAAGCAGAAATATTACAACGATATATATTTTAAATGATATGGATGCAGTATAATGTAAACTAGTATGTCATAAGATAAGTTTTCATGATCTACATTTAAAATGATATAAACGGATGCAAACGGAATATCGAAACGTTATAAAATTAAACATGGGGTACTAGATTTAAACTATAGGTATGGTATTTATTTAAATAGATATAAAATGAATTATATAGCATGTAGCAAGATTAACTTGCCTAGACGGAACAAGAACGATGTGTACGGAACGTCCTTCGTCGGCGAAATATCGCGACGCGCACACGGTACACAGAACGGTTCCAAACAACCCACGAGGGTGATCATGCAAGTCAGTACATTCACTGGATCACTCGGATCGTCAGCGACGTGCACGGCTCCGGCGGTGATCCCCAGAATCAAGAAATAAGATCAAGAAAAAGAAAGAAGAAAGAAGAAGAAGAGGCTGTGTATTAAATAAGGAAAATAAATAAATAAATAAATAATATATAAATATATATATGCAGAGGAGAGAGAGAGAGAAAGGGGTTGTTATTAAGGTTTAGATTTTAATTTAAAAAGATTTTGTAAGTTATAAATATTTTAAACTGTTAAATTTTAATAAAGATATTAGATGAAATAAAATTGGATTTTCTGGTAAATACAAATTTAGTCCAAAACATATCCGGGTCGGGTCTAAAATTCAGTTTTAAAATTCGAAAAATATACATGTCGACCAAAATAAAAAGAATGTCCGGATAACGAAAAATGCATACCCCCAAGAAAGGATACACGCACATACGCGTAGCTATCCAAACAACTCCATTTCACTGAACGGGACGAGAACAAGATGCGCAGATGCTTCCACGGGGCTAGAGGTATCATGCAAGCTATGCTAGATATTTTTAAAATATTTTACTTGACTTTAAATGTTATATTAAAAAAATGCAGATGCCAGATAAAATGCCAGTATGCAGTAAAAAATGAAAATACACGAATCCATGTAACAGATCAGGATAAATCATAAACATGAATCAAGACAGGTTTCAAGCAAGCGGATCGGGTAAAATACAAATACAAATGTCAAAATACTATTCGCACCCAAAACACAGTAAACCAAGAAACTACCATAAATAAGTAAATACTTGAACTGGAATTGGTATAAATGAACTAGGGTGTTACATTATAATTACGTTTACATAACATAAACTTTATTTTTTTAGTAGGAATGGATAACAATTAATACTATGCAATCGATGAACAATCCCAAAATTTTAGTGGGTTAATCAATCATGTCGATGCTAATGATCTCGTCGGCTGTAATGAGAATGGTGAAAACGAGGATGTTGATAGCGAGGATAAGGAAGATGAGGATAGAGAAACTGAGAATTCTAATGATGATGCTGGTGAAGTAGGGGATAGTAATTTCGTTATTCATGTTAGTATGGAATTTCTTACCGATGAGGAAGCATACAATACTTACAACTCGTTTGCAAAACTTAGACGCTTCTCTGTTCGCAAGTCGACGAGTGCAAGAAATAAGGATAGTGTAATAAATCGAAAGAAATTTGTATGCAGTAAAAATAGGCATAAAAGTTTGAAGGATAAAAGAGAGCAAGGGAGGGAAGTTAAAAGAAGAAAACAACACATGAGAGAAGGTTGTCCTGCAAGAATTATCATACATAGAATCAGAGATGATGTTTGGAGAGTAACACTTATAGATGATCAACACAGCCATCCTTTGTTGTCCACGCCATCAAAAATTTCTACTTTACGTTCTCATTGTGTAGATCATCTAAAGCCTTCTTGCAAATCGTTGATAGATCAATTTCATGACTGCGGTGCAGGACCATCACAGATTACTGATTTAATAAATACTACAGGTGGGGATAATTTGGTAGATGTCACTCCACAACAAATCATTGACTATTTCAAATCGAAAAGAAGAAATAATATAGGCCTTCAATGTGTATCTGTAATACAACAATTTATTGAAAGGCAAGCTACAGATATTCAATTTTACTATGCACTTGAGCTTGATGCTAGGGGAACCTGTAGAAGTATTTTTTGGGCTGATGGAAGAGCTAGGGCTAGTTATATGCAATTTACTGATGTTATGGGTTTTGATGTTACATATAAGACTAACAGTTTTCTAATGCCATTTGGACCTTTCACGGGAGTTAATCACCATCGACAATCTTCATTGTTTGGATGCGCTCTTTTGGCAGATGAGAAAGAAGAGACTTTTGTTTGGTTATTTCAGCAATGGTTAAAATGCATGTGGGGTAAAGCGCCAGCCGCAATCATCACAGATCAGGATCCTGCAATTTGTAATGCTATTAAGAGGGTATTTCCAAAAATCTTGCATAGATATTGTATATGGCATATAATTTTGCATGAAGATGAGCATCTCCATTCTTTACGTCGCTCTTTTGAAACCTTCGACGAGGATTATAAGAAGAGGAATAGATATAGTAAAACTATTGAAGAAAGTGAAAAGTGTTGGGTCACCTTGAATGAAAAGTATAGAAGAATTTTTGAAGAACCGTTGTCTGAAAAGCAATAAATGAAATGAAATCTTGGAGATGGTTGCAAAACATGTATGATCAAAGACATCATTGGGTTGAAGCCTATTTGAAAGATATGTTTTTTGCTGGCATGAGATCAAGTCAGAGAAGTGAGAGCATGAACTCGTTCTTTGATGGTTTCATTAATTCTATGACGCCATTGTTTCAATTTATTGAACGATATGACAAAGCTTTAGCCGCTCGACGAAAAAAGGAGGAAAAAGAAGACGCACGTTGCTTAACGACAAAACCAGATTTTCAAGGCATGCATGACATGGAGGCTTGTGTAGCAAAGGTATATACTGCTAATTTATTTGAGATATTCCAAAATGAGTTTCGAAATGTGTTTCATTGTTGGCATAATATAGGTGGTATAGAAGAGAACTTTACCACTTATAATGTGGTTTGCAAGATAGATGGAAAAATTAATACTCATAATGTGAAGTGCAACCCAATGGAAGAATTCTTCAAATGTCCGTGCGCTATGTTTGAGACCGATGGTGTACTATGCAAACATATATTATATGTAATGAAGCAGATATTGTTTATGCAAACCATCCCAAAATAATATATTCTATCGAGATGGACTCTTGGTATTAGGCACAGCACTACTAAGGGTCGTGAAGCACATGCAAGTGTTGATCTGGGGCTATCAAAAAATGCAGAAAATAGAGCAGTTACACCTCTTGATTCATGGAGACTTCGTGCAAAAATGAATAAAGTTGTAGATTTGGTGGCGGAGAATCGAGATCTTTACGAAAAAATAGAAGAGTTTATTAATAGTATGTTGCAACAATGCAATTTAAATCATGAAGAAGAGACGAGCTCTCAAGTTAGTTATACTCCGACACCTTCTTACCTATATCATATAACGATCACGGATCCTATGAAAAATACCCATAAGGGTCGTTGATTAGTCGAAAATATTGCATTTTTTAACCGGCAATTTCCCTATCATTTGCATTCATATAGAAGTGTTCGGCATTCATATTTCACATATTAGCAAATCTGTCGCAAAATATCAGATTACATGTATTAGACTTTAAAACCGGCATTTCTAGGGAAATTGACCGCATTTCATAACATAGCATCATTTCTATATATCGCAACCCGTGTTTCGAAGTCTATGCAGGAAAATCAGAAACTTGCTCAAATTTACACCGCTAAAAGATACGCCAACTCATGGATTTGGAATCTGGTATTGTTCTAAAAGGCATTAAGCAATTCAACATATCAGAAAATACATCAAAATACAGCAGAAGACCACACCAGAAAGCCCAAAGCCCAAGCCCCATAAAGAGTCACGGATCCGCGGTAGGAGCCTGCTTGCGCCGCGGATCCGCGGTGGGTCCAAGGAGTTGCTTCTCATTTTTGGTGAAAAACTTCTCTCTCAGTGGCTACAGTTCATAAATGTACTACATTTTCCAGAAGACTCCTGAACATTCTGCCAGATCAGCAAGCTTTGGGATCAACACTAAAATAGCCTTGTATTCTAGAAACTTCTCCTTAAACCCTAGCTTAAAGCCTAAGCTAAGCCTAACTAACTTCTTCTAGAAGTCTTTCAACAAACTTTTGGAGGGAACTTCTCAAGGCTTAGGGTTTGGGAAATCTATAAATAGGACCCTAGGCTCACTTGTAAAAGGAATAATCGATGATTGAGATCATTCATTCATTCTAATTCATTGATTCATTTGTTGTTGGGTAGAAACCCTAGTTCTTCTTCTTCTACCCAACAACAACTACCACAAAACCCTAACCCTAATCCAATCCACAAATACCCATTTCAAGATTCATGGAGTTCAAGCCAAGCAAGTCTTCTACAACCCTTTAGAAGTAAAGCGGGACTTCATCAGAGCACGAGGTCGAAGCGATCCAAGACTCAAGAAGCCGAGCGATGCAAGATTCAATGAGCAATGTTCCTTCCTTTTATAATTCTTGAGAGTTGTAACTTCTTGTTGATGTAATAAAGATGAAGATTCTTTAAACTTGTTTACATTTTAATTCTAGCATCATGATTTCATTTCAATTCTTGAATGCATTCTTTGTGATGATGTGTGAATAAATTCCGCTCGTGGAGGAGCCGAGATGATTGTAGAATGATGGTGTTGACGAATCTTTAAACATTTTCTTAAGTCTTATAGCAATTGTAAATTCTTGAAAATAGAATGATCGATGATCTAGATCGATATGAAATGGGTTCTTGATTCTTTTCGTACGATCTAGAAATTCAAGAATCGATCATTGTATCTTCAAGAAGCTATCTAGCGAATGTGATTCATCGAAATGACAAAGGATAGGACGAAGAACCCTAATTCTTCGCAAGATCCTTAAATCTCGATCAATCGACATCGTGTTAGCATCAATTCGCTAATGGATAAGAAATCGTATTCTTGAATATTCATCACATCTACAATCTAATCGATTCCTATGAGCATTTTACTTCAAATCTTGAAACCCTAAGTGATTGGAATTCAAAGAAACTCGATTCTTGATGTTTATCATTTTCTTGATTCTTGAATAGAATAGTGACACTTGAAATTGATAATTCTTGAATCATGTTATCTTCTCTTTTCGATTAACATTTCAATTCAAAACAAATCAAAATACGAACGAATCGCACAATCCCTGTGGACGATCCGCACTTGCTAACGAAATCTATACACGACACCGTTATTGATTGTGGTCAAATATAATTCTTTGATTGTGAATTTTATTCATTCTCTTAATACCGACATAAAGAGAAAGATCAATCAAATGGTACCATTTATCGGGGATCGTTTGATTTGATTTACATCCAATCAAGAAATTCAATTCAATCAAATGGCGTCGTTGCCGGGGATCGCGTGCTAATTCGTTTATATTGTAGTTTGAATTGAAAGATTTATTCCATTACATTTCTTGAGATCAAAATTCGCACAAACCCTAAACGATTTGTTGTGGTTTATTGCAAGGAGATCTGGAGCTTTCTGTGAATGTGAAATAATTTTTGGAGATTTCCAGAGAGCTGGAGGAATCAACAGCAAGCAGCTGTTGAATTTTGGTGAAGTGATCTCACCATTGAACCACGCTTCCGCGGTCTGAGCACCCATATTGCGGCGGAACCGCGGCCCTCTTGAGGGTTCTCTGTGAACTTTTTGCTGTAGATGACTTCTTACCTTCTCCTCTCTCCTCTTTTTAGCTCCAACTAATATTTTCTGTAGGCTTCTTTGCAAAAATCGCAGCGCCGCTAAAAAGCAAATTAAATTTGTACGTGTTTTTATTTCTTGGTTGTTTGCATTACTAATACGGAAATTAAGGGGCAAAGACTAAATCCAAATTAGGTGGGGAGTTCATTACCCTTCCTAGGCCCCAAAAATCACAAACTTGCATACGCATTGTCCCTCATTAACTAAAAAATATCTAGAGATGACTCTAAGGACCGTCGCGCTCACTTAGGACAGAGGAAGGCCGTGGGTAATTCATTGCTTATCCGCGTTTCTCTTGTGGTGCCTAGGCAAGTGTGTCGAAGGCTAGTGGTTACTTAATTAGGCCCACTACTTACGTAGTGGAGAATCTCCCACTTACCTGGCACTTACCTGGCCGCAGGAGGGACAAAGAGGCAGTGGAGGATTCTATCCTGCGTCTTGTCTTCTGGCAGTTAGGAGCGGTCTAGAGATCTGACCTAGGCAACCCCTAGAATTAGGGTTTTGTGTGTTGCATTTGTTGTGTCGCATCATATTTTTCAAAATCCGTCCCTTTTTCAAAAGCAAACACTGCATACATCATTTACCCCTAATTATAAGCCACGCTGCCACTTGTACTAACCCTTTTTAGTACAAGATAGGCTGGACACGGGATTCTAGTGCCCGTTTAGTCCGCGTACCTCCTATCGACTCCGAGGTCGATATTTCTACATTTACCTTTTCTTTACCCACTACCACACCCTCATCGATGGATCCGAATCCATCAAATTTCTTTTTCACTAATCTGCCGCCGTCCGTTGGTGCGCAGAATCCACCCCGCATCTCTCTCCAGGAGAGATGCTACCCTATTCGAGGTCCTCTTTCGACTTGCTTATCCACACCACCAGCCAACAGGGATAATTTTGAAATTAAGCCCTAGTAGATCAATCTTTTACCCAAATTCCACGGTCTCGAGTCTGAGGACGCTTACGTTTTCATCACCAAATTTGAAAACGTATGCGTAATGATGAGTACGTCATAACTTTCAGTGGATGCTATGTGTCTACGACTTCTTCCATTTACTTTGTGTGATATAGCCGAGAAGTGGCTATATAACACTACCGCACATTCAATTATAAATTGGGAAGAATTCGTCGCGGCATTCCTAAAGAAATTTTACCCAATGCAAAAGACAGCTCGAATCCGTAGCGAACTCAACCAATTTACCCAGCTTCCAAATGAACCGTTCTCGAAATGCTTTGAACGTTTCAAGGATCTTTTGGTTCAATATCCTCATCATGGCATCCCGAGATAGGATCTGTGTCGAATCTTATATGAGGGCATTAACCTAAACACTAAACAGAACCTTGAAAACATGTGTCAAGGTACTTTTATGACTAAGGATGATGGGGAAGCTTGGAAGTTTTTAGAAGAGTTCGCTGAAAAGTCATTACAGTGGGAGAGTGAAACCCAACCATTGAATAGGGGTGGCGTACACCAAGTAGATGTGTCCATAGGTGTTCGAGCTGAAATGGCAGCAATGCAAAAGAAGCTCAAGGCTATGGAACACAAATTTGCAGCAGCCTCCCTAAACCCAATGTCGCTGCCCAAAACTGTTTGTGGGTGCTATTCTGATCCGTCCCATTTAACGGAAGAATGTCCATTGAACTCACCGTTTCAAGGTCATGAGCATTCTAATGCCGCATTTCAAAGACCTTGAAACGATCCATATTCTTCCACGTACAATCAGGGTTGGAGGAATCACCCGAATTTCGCTTGGAACCAAAACCAATCTCAAAACACGGTTCCAAATACGAATCAATTTCAAAGGGCTCTTCCTCCACCACTGCAACCCCTTCAACTCACTCAGCACCCCTACCAGTCACAAAACTTCCAAAATCAGGTCAACACTCCTACACAGTCTAATCCCATGACCTGTTCTGACGAGTTCTCTCAATTCACTCAAACCATGAAATCACTTTGTTCAAATTTCATAGAGGTTTCGGCTGAGGTTAGATCTTCCGTCAGTGAGATAAAGAAAAACTCAGCGTCCCAAGCTGAGAGTATCAGATCGATGGAAGCTGAAATCGCACGACTCAAAGCCGAAATGAGTGCGAGAGAAAAAAGGAAACTTCTTTCTCAACCCCTACCGAACCCTGGGCATTACAATGTAAATGCCATCACAACGTTGAGATCAGGAAGAGTGCTGAACAATCATGTTGGGGAAGAAGTTAATAATACTGAAAATCATATCAACACCCCGGCTGAGACCTTCCCTCACACACACACTTCTCCTTCTGATCCTTGTTCTTCTACCACACCATCTTCTCGAGAGCCTATTCTCCATTTCCCATTAGGCTCAACACCTCAACCCAACCCTTATAGTTCTCCACAGACGGTCCCCACTCCTCTTTTGGGATCTCGTCTACCCCCCTTTCCTTCTCCTATGATGGACCCGGCACTTATTGCGAAAGCACCTTACCCGAATCGGTTAAGGGCTAACAGAATGAATCCACATATGGAGAAAATAATAGAAATGTTCAAACAGGTTAACATCAATATCCCTCTCCTAGATGCGATTCAGCAAGTCCCCGCTTATGCGAAAATTCTTAAGGACTTATGCACTAGGAAGAGGAAGACCCAAGTGCCAAAGAAGGTCTTCATGTCTAATAATATCAACACTGCTTTTATCCCACAGCTACCAAAGAAACGAAAGGACTCAGGATGTCCTACGATATCGATTTCTATTGGGGGTAAAAACATAAATCGTGCTCTTTTAGACCTTGGCGCAAGTGTTAACCTACTCCCTTATTCTGAATATGAGCAACTAGGGATTGGAGAGTTAAAACCTGCTCACTGCACTCTCCAAATGGCAGACCGTTCGATCACCAAACCTAGGGGTGAGCTCGAAGATGTGTTGATTAAGGTCGGGGAATTTGTATTTCCCGTAGACTTTATTATTCTCGACACACAACCTGTAGCGAACCCCTGAAGCCAAATTCCGGTGATTCTGGGTCGTCTTTTCCTTGCCACTTCCAACGCTGTGATTAACTGTAGAAACGGTTCAATGAACTTATCCTTTAGAAATATGACTATTGAACTGAACATCTATAGAGTTGGAAGTCAGCCATCACTACCCTCTGCTCATATCCTAGATGTGTGCTCTGTCCACGAGATCGCTCCCGATAGTTGTGGAGCTGATGATCTTTGCTTTCTAGATCTCGACAACATTACCACATCTCTGCTTGATCTTACACCTGATCTTAGTGAGGACACTTTTCCTACACTTGAGTCCTGCACTCCTGACTTTACTCCACCCGAGTCTGTATCTTACACAGGCTATGAGCTTCTTTGTAACTCCGAAAATCACTCGATGATCCCTCCTTCTATCATTTCTCCGCCAGCTTTAGATCTCAAAATTTTACCTTCTCACCTTAAATATGCATATCTAGGTGAGAATGAGTCTTTACCGGTTATCATTTCCGCTTCTCTTGCATCAGAGCAAGAGAATGCACTTTTATCGGTATTGAGATCTAACAAAGAGGCGTTTGGTTGGACCATGACGGACATCAAAGGGATTAGTCCCTTGATTGTTGAACATCATATAAATGTGATGGATGATGCCAGACCAACCCGAGAACCACAGAGACGGTTGAATCCCGTCATGAAGGAGGCGGTAATGAAAGAGATCGTCAAATGCTTAGATAATGGTATCATATACCCAATCTCCGATAGCCAATGGGTGAGTCCTATACATGTCGTCCCTAAGAAATCTGGCATCACTGTTATTACCAATGAGGCGAATGAGTTGATTCAGACACGCGCTCAAACTGGGTGGCGTGTATATATTGATTATAGAAAACTCAACGCCGCTACGAGGAAAGACCACTTTCCTCTACCCTTCATTGATCAGATGCTAGAGCGCTTAGCCGGACGAGAGTATTATTGTTTTATGGACGGATACTCAGGCTACAATCAGGTCCCCATAGCCAAAAATGATCAAGATAAAACCACTTTTACTTGTCCTTTTGGCACATTTGCTTATAGACGCATGCCCTTTGGGCTATGTAATGCTCCCGCTACCTTTCAGCGGTGCATGATGGGGATATTCTCTGATATGGTAGAGAATTTCTTGGAGACTTTTAAGGACGACTTCTCGATTTTCGGAGATTCTTTTTCAGATTGCCTATCGAATCTTGACGCTGTTCTTACTCGTTGCAAAGAGAAGAACTTAACCTTGAACTGGAAAAAATGCCACTTCATGGTCCAAGAGGGAATTGTGCTTGGACATGTTATATCACGAAAAGGCATTGAGGTTGACAGAGCTAAGATAGATGTCATTCAAAACCTACCTCATCCCAAAAGCGTCAAGGACATTCGATCTTTTCTTGGCCATGCGGGCTTTTATAGGAGATTCATAAAGGACTTTAGCAAAATTGCTAGACCTTTAACTCTACTCATGGCCAAGGATACGACCTTCCACTTTGACTCGGATTGCGAGACAGCTTTCGACTCACTTAAACACTCCCTCACCTCAGCCCCCGTTTTATCGTCTCCAGATTGGGACTACCCATTTGAGCTGATGTGTGATGCATCCGACTTTGCAGTAGGTGCAGTCTTAGGACAGCACATTGATAAGATGCCACACGTGATTTACTATGCGAGTAAGACCCTGAATGATGCGCAAATCAATTATACAACTACTGAAAAAGAGCTTTTAGCAGTTGTATTTGCATTAGAAAAATTCAGGCCTTACTTGATTGGCTCATCCATAGTTGTGTACACTGACCATTCCGCTTTAAAACATCTTTTGGCGAAGAAAGATGCAAAAGGTCGACTAATACGTTGGATCCTTCTTTTACAAGAATTTGATCTTGTTATCAAAGATAAGAAAGGATGTGAAAACGTCGTAGCCGACCATCTTTCACGCATCATTTCTTCCCCTGTAACCCTGCCGATCAATGACTCGTTCCCTGATGAACAACTCTTGAACGTATCCACTGAACCTTGGTTCAGGGATATTGTGAACTATCATGCCACGGGACCGATACCCAGAGATTGGTCAAAACAGGACAAATATCGTTTTCTATCCCAAGTAAAACACTTTTACTGGGATGAACCCTATTTGTTTAAATATTGTCCTGATCAGATCATTCGCCGATGTGTCCCAAATGAAGAGTTCAAGAGTGTTCTTTCTTTTTGTCATGATCAGGCCTATGGGGGTCACTTTGGTCCTAGAAAGACAGCGGAAAAGGTTTTGCAATGTGGATTTTATTGGCCGACCTTATTCAAAGACGCATTTGAGCATTGTAAAACCTGTACACAATGTCAATACACGGGTAGAATATCCCAGAGAAATGAAATGCCTCAACAACCCATCTTGGTTGTTGAAATCTTCGATGTTTGGGGCATTGATTTTATGGTCCCTTTCCCAACTCCTTTGGGAATTTGTATATACTGCTGGCGGTTGATTATGTTTCCAAGTGGGTAGAAGCCATTCCATGTCACACTAATGACAAGAAAGTTGTCATTAAGTTCTTAAAAGAGAATATCTTTTCGCGATTTGGACACCCACGCGCTATCATTAGCGATAATGGGACACACTTCTGCAACAGATCTTTCGAGACTCTGATGCGGAAATACGGAATCAACCACCGACTTTCTACACCCTATCATCCCCAAACGAGTGGGCATGCTGAAATTTCAAATAAACAGATCAAACTTATCCTGGAGAAAACTGTTGCTAAAAATAGAAAAGACCGGTCGACCAAACTGACGGATGCTCTTTGGGCATTCAGAACTGCATATAAAACTGACCTAGGGATGTCTCCATATAGGATAGTGTTTGGGAAAGCATGTCACTTACCCGTCGAGATAGAGCATAAAGCATTGTGGGCTATAAAGGAAATAAACTTTGATCTAAAAGAAGCCTGCAACTTTCGGAAGTTGCAACTAAATGAGCTAAGCGAACTCCGCGATGAAGCTTATGATAATGCTGTAATCACAAAGAATAGGACTAAGGTTTTTCACGATCAAAATATTTTGAGGAAAACATTTTCACCTGGTCAACAAGTCCTTCTTTATGATTCACGATTACACCTTCACGCGGGTAAGCTTCGATCTCGGTAGAAGGGACCTTTTGTTGTGCGGTCTGTATACCTGCACGGGGCAGTAGAGATAGAAAATGTTAAAAACGGCACAATTTTCAAAGTAAATGGACATAGACTAAAGCCGTATTTTTCCACTGACCTCACGGAGGAACTCTTGTTCTTACAAGAGCAAGTTTATTTGGATTAAAATTCCTCCGTCTCACCTTCATATCCTGTATATCACTGCATCATGTTTTGAATGAAGGTGAGTGAAAAGAATAAGTTTGGGGGAAGTTCTTCACTTATATATTTTGCCCCCACTAATAATCCCCCCCAGTCTTACAGTTTTTGTAGGTATAGCGGTTGGCAACAGTGAGGACACTGTTGAAAACAAGTTTGGGGGAGGTTTGTGCTTATTTTTGCATCATTTGCATATCATCTGCATAAGAACAAAACATTTCTTTTAAAAATCTATAAAAAAAATTTTAAAAAAATTTTCAAAACCCATAAAAATTTAAAAATTTTCAAATATAAAAATAATTTTAATATTTACACCTTTTTGTATATAAATAAGATAATGAAAGTTTAGATAGTGAACAATTACATCCATGAGATTAGAAAATTTTTAGAAAACTAAGAAAATTAGAAGTTTTCTTATACGAACTAGTAATAAGTATTTATGAGCTGTTGTCCCAAAGGTTAGTAAGATGAAGGACGTCACTAATCTGAGGATTAATCTAAGTCTGAAAAATAGTTTCTATTCTGGAAGCCAAACATTTTGAACGTGGCTACCCTGCTATTCACACTTACACACGTCTTGAAGCCTGGGATAGTATAGGATACCTTGAAATGCTCTTGTCTTAAAGCCAATGTATGAAGGAAATAAAAAGAAAAAAGTGAATAAAAAGTATAAAGTGGTGAGAAAAATGGACACTGGTTTTGTTATCACCAAGGGCAATAAAAATGTATAGCGAGGGTGCCTTTTCACCTAGTGCCCTAAGGCCAACTGGTCTGGGAGTCACTGATATGCCTGAGGTGGTGCAAGACGAGGAAAATACACCAAATAAGCAAGCACATGAGTAATCGGTCGGTTAGTACTTCAAGAAATATTAACGGTCGCATGAAAGTGTGTGAGCAATCTCATCTAAATATTCATTAATTAAAAGTACTGAGGCTGATGGGCAAGAGTATGATAGCTTGAATTGAATTCTCCGGATGTAGGGATGTCTTTACACACACGCAGGGTGATATGATCGATGTTTGGAAGGAAGATATGAATGAAGAATAAGACGATGTTTTATTGAGGGAGGACGTGATTTCTAACATCTTTTCATGACTATTAAGATAGGGCTCATGACCACCGAAAAGCTAGCTTAGTTGGAAACCCTAATTTTCAAGGCTTTTCTTCTATGATTCTTTTCTTTAAATGTAATATTCATGATCTTTCTTTTATTATTGGATTTTGTGGATGTAATCCGCTGAAAACCCTCAGGAGACAACACTCCTCCTATTAGGGACACCTAGAGATTTAAAGGCTTGTTGCACGTGCTCAGTGCAATCGTATTGCCTACGAAAGTGTGCTAGTTAGTTTTTCTCTTTCTTTATTTTCTCCTTCTCTTTTTAATAAAACAGTTCTCTCAAGACGATCGAAATTAAGTTTGGGGGAATTTGATTAGTCGAAAATATTGCATCTTTTAACCGGCAATTTCCCTATCATTTGCATTCATATAGAAGTGTTCGGCATTCATATTTCACATATTAGCAAATCTGTCGCAAAATATCAGATTACATGTATTAGACTTTAAAACCGGCATTTCTAGGGAAATTGACTGCATTTCATAATATAGCATCATTTCTATATATCGCAACCCGTGTTTCGAAGTCTGTGCAGGAAAATCAGAAGCTTGCTCAAATTTACACCGCTAAAAGATACGCCAACTCATGGATTTGGAATCTGGTATTGTTCTAAAAGGCATTAAGCAATTCAACATATCAAAAAATACATCAAAATACAGCAGAAGACCACACCAGAAAGCCCAAAGCCCAAGCCCCATAAAGAGACGCGGATCCGCGGCAGGAGCCTGCTTGCGCCGCGGATCCGCGGTGGGTCCAAGGAATTGCTTCTCATTTTTAGTGAAAAACTTCTCTCTCAGTGGCTAAAGTTCATAAATGTACTACATTTTCCAGAAGACTCCTGAACATTCTGCCAGATCAGCAAGCTTTGGGATCAACACTAAACTAGCCTTGTATTCTAGAAACTTCTCCCTAAACCCTAGCTTAAAGCCTAAGCTAAGCCTAACTAACTTCTTCTAGAAGTCTTTCAACAAACTTTTGGAGGGAACTTCTCAAGGCTTAGGGTTTGGGAAATCTATAAATAGGACCCTAGGCTCACTTGTAAAAGGAATAATCGATGATTGAGATCATTCATTCATTCTAATTCATTGATTCATTTGTTGTTGGGTAGAAACCCTAGTTCTTCTTCTTCTACCCAACAACAACTACCTCAAAACCCTAACCCTAATCCAATCCACAAATACCCATTTCAAGATTCATGGAGTTCAAGCCAAGCAAGTCTTCTACAACCCTTTAGAAGCAAAGCCGGACTTCATCAGAGCACGAGGTCGAAGCGATCCAAGACTCAAGAAGCCGAGCGATGCAAGATTCAATAAGCGATGTTCCTTCCTCTTGTAATTCTTGAGAGTTGTAACTTCTTGTTGATGTAATAAAGGTGAAGATTCTTTAAACTTGTTTACATTTTAATTCTAGCTCCATGATTTCATTTCAATTCTTGAATGCATTCTTTGTGATGATGTGTGAATAAACTCCGCTCGTGGAGGAGTCGAGATGATTGTAGAATGATGGTGTTGACGAATCTTTAAACATTTTCTTAAGTCTTATAGCAATTGTAAATTCTTGAAAATAGAATGATCGATGATCTAGATCGATATGAAATGGGTTCTTGATTCTTTTCGTACGATCTAGAAATTCAAGAATCGATCATTGTATCTTCAAGAAGCTATCTAGCGAATGTAATTCATCGAAAGGACAAAGGATAGGACGAAGAACCCTAATTCTTCGCAAGATCCTTAAACCTCGATCAATCGACATCGTGTTAGCATCAATTCGCTAATGGATAAGAAATCGTATTCTTGAATATTCATCACATCTACAATCTAATCGATTCCTATAAGCATTTTACTTCAAATCTTGAAACCCTAAGTGATTGGAATTCAAAGAAACTCGATTCTTGATGTTTATCATTTTCTTGATTCTTGAATAGAATAGTGACACTTGAAATTGATAATTCTTGAATCATGTTATCTTCTCTTTTCGATTAACATTTCAATTCAAAACAAATCAAAATACGAACGAATCGCACAATCCCTGTGGACGATCCGCACTTGCTAACGAAATCTATATACGACACCGTTATTGATTGCGGTCAAATATAATTCTTTGATCGTGAATTTTATTCATTCTCTTAATACCGACACAAAGAGAAAGATCAATCAAATGGTACCATTTATCGGGGATCGTTTGATTTGATTTACATCCAATCAAGAAATTCAATTCAATCAGTCGTCCTGCTATTGCATCTCGAATTCCATCTGGAATAGAAGTATTGCAATCAAAAGCTCAAAATAGGTCATGCATTTATAGTAATTGTCACGAAAAGGGTCATGATATAAGAACTTGTCAGCTTTTAAAGGTAGTAAACTTCTATTCTTATTTGTTCTTATTTGTTGTCATTAATTTTTTATAAATGATGGTTGATATCTAATATGAGTTGTTTTTAGGCACCGGATGCTTCTAACGGAAAGGAGTGAAGATAGTTTTGGTATTGCAGGAGGCATTCCCTTGCATGTAACGTTCCTTGTGTCATTAAAATCGCATTGGAGCAGGCTGAATTTTCTTTATATGCTTTCGGTTATAGGAGTCCGCAAGCAGAATGAAAATGGGTAGGATTATGTTTGCATAGTAGGATTATGTTTGCAGTCAAATTATTGGTAGCTTAGTGAGGCAGTGCATCTGAGACTTTTTCTAATTTAAGATCATTTACTATTTTTGAGTATAACCAAATTGAATTTTTTATATTTATACCATCTATATCTTATTATTTTATACTGAGCGCCATGTTCCTACTAGCTTTCGTTTCTTATTTCTGCAGTGATGTTGTTGGTGAAAATTGGAAGGACTCTCCAATATCCATTCTACTAGTATATCATGAGCTTATTGATCATGGCCTTCGCATATGGATATTCAGGTTTGTTTAGACTCAAGAACTTGTTCTCTTGTAATTTGCTACAAATCTATATCAGAAATGCCTTTCTCTCAGTGAACGATTCTGTATGTTAGTATTGAAAAGCATTATTGTTGAGCTTTTTTAACGCGAATGAGCTTAGAAATAATCACGTGATAGGATTCCATGGTGTTACTTGTTATTCCACTAGTAAAATAGGGGGTTGCCCCTACGGATATTGAAATCCGTAGGGGCAGATTTAACTTGGCCCTACGGATTAATCCGTAGGGCTAAAAGGTTGTCCCTACGGGCCCAGACGTCCAAGATTTAAAATATTAATTCTTAATTTGGTGCTTTCCCCTATCGAGCCGCAAACAAAGGACCTACGGGTATATCCGTAGGGGCAACTAAATATCGATTTAATAAAGGCACAGATCGATCGCCTACGCTCACTTTCTTCCTCTCTCTCTCGATCGCGCGCGAAAAAAAATCCCCAAATCGCCACTCCGTTCTCCTCGTCGCCACCGCCGTTCTCCTCGTCGCCACCGCCGTTCTCATCGCCACCGCCGTTCTCGTCGTCGCCACCGCCGTTCAGGTCGTCGCCACCGCCGTTCAGGTGAGTAAATCTTCAGGTAAATTAAACAATTTTTTGATTATTTTGGGCTTAGGGTTCATGGCTTGGTCTGGGGTTGCGCGCACGAGTTGGGGTTCGGCAGGGGTCGCGGTCGGGGTCGGGGTTAGGATTAGGATTGGGGTTCGGCTGCTGCTGGGGCTGGGGCTGGGGTTAGGGTTTGCCTTAGGGTTAGTGTTGGGGTTTAGCTGGCCGCGCTGGGGTTAGGGTTAGTGTTGGGGTTTAGCTGGCCGCGCTGGGGTTAGGGTTAGGTTGGGGCGAGGCTGGGCTGGGCTGGGGCTGGGGCTGGGGCTAGGGTTAGGTTAGGGTTAGGGTTAGGTGGATTGATGACAACAAAATACCATAATTTATAACTATATTACTCATCTAATGTGTATGGCATGTGAAAGCTAAATGAAGGTCGAGGCAAGCACAACAAATTTGTTGGATGGGACAATGTCAATAGGAGCTCAATGCTATTTGGAAAAATAATAATTCAAAGACATAGTGGAGTTTTCGATTGGTGGCATGGACTAGTTTGATGTATGTAGTTGGTTTGATTTATGAAAAAATGGGAAGACAACATGCATGTATGCATATAGGTAACATCTGCCAATATGCCATATCCAGACCGCAATCTATTTTTGCCTATTGGCTAATATGAAAATATCGGCCCGCGTATATGACAAAATCAAAGTTGTTAAATCTTGATACGGTTTGTGTTTCATTTTTTTATTTATCAGTTCTATCAATGTTGCGTATAACGCTTTATGATATCAGTATCCTACATTTGTAATTTTAATTGTTGATTGTTATAGATGAATACCATTGCAATAATAGATTTTGGCTGATGAATGCTATTGCAATGTAGGATGATCAGTTCTATCAATCTTGATCTCAATGGTTTAAAATCATGTTACACATTCAACATGAATGCATAACAAACGCATAATTAGAGAGCAATTCGAGATATTCAGGTTAAAACCAATATATGATACTCGATGATAATATGAAACCTTCATATTCCCAACGATACTCATTTATGAAACTAAAAGCGCCACTTAGTCCCCGTCTATCGGTTAACATACGTGCGATGCCCGTCGTGACCTAGAATTATACAAAAGTTGTTAAATTTCGGACAGTATAGCTCGATACTAACAACAGCCGTATAGTCTACACGACGAGAATATTCAATCGTATGGTAACCCTTAGATTTGTCCCGTATGGACAAGTTAAGAATGTATAAAGCAAACGCCTTCATTCACTTGTGTTTTCATCCGTTTCGAGATATTTCGTCGGTACCTTTCCGCTGGTTCTCCATATACAAAGATAGATTAGATGTTCATTTCAACGTTGTTTCACAGCTTTGAAATGATTATCTATTCTATTACAGTGTACTCGGAGAACAGCGGGGAGGTGCTGCCGAAATTTACTCGAAACGGTTGAAAGCACAAGTGATGGACGTTCGCTCTATACATTCTTAATGGGATAGAAGCCTACCCCCGACAGCCGGAACACACACATACAACAAGAATACACAACAAACGCATAATTAGAGAGCGATTCGAGATGTTCGGGTTAAAACCAATATATGATACTCGATGATAATATGAAACCTTCATATTCCCATCGATACTCATATATGAAACTAAAAGCGCCACTTAGTCCCCGTCTATCGGTTAACATACGTGCGATACTCGTCGTGACCTAGAACTATACGAAGGTTGTTAAATATCGGACAGTATAGCTCGATACTAATAACCGTCGTATAGTCTACGCGACGAGAAAATTCAATCGTATGGTAACCCACAGATTTGTCCCGTGTGGACAAGTTAAGAATGTATAAAGCAAACGCCTTCATTCACTTGTGTTTTCATCCGTTTTGAGATATTTCGTCGTTACCTTTCCGCTGGTTCTCCGTGTACAAAGATAGATTAGATGTTCATTTCAACATTGTTTCATAGCTTTGAAATGATTATCTATTCAATTACTGTGTACTCGGAGAACAGCGGGGAGGTGCTGCCGAAATTTACTCGAAACGGTTGAAAGCACAAGTGATGGGCGTTCGCTCTATACATTCTTAATGGGATAGAAGCCTACCCCCGACAGCCGGAACACACACATACAACAAGAATACACAACAAACGCATAATTAGAGAGCGATTTGAGATGTTCGGGTTAAAACCGATATATGATACTCGATGATAATATGAAACCTTCATATTCCTATCGACACTCATATATGAAACTAAAAGCGCCACTTAGTCCCCGTCTATCGGTTAACATACGTGCGATGCTCGTCGTGACCTAGAACTATACGAAGGTTGTTAAATATCGGACAGTATAGCTCGATACTAACAACTGTCGTATAGTCTACGCGACGAGAAAATTCAATCGTATGGTAACCCATAGATTTGTCCCGTGTGGACAAGTTAAGAATGTATAAAGAAAACACCTTCATTCACTTGTGTTTTCATCCGTTTCGAGATATTTCGTCGGTACATTTCCGCTGGTTTTCCGTGTACAAAGATATATTAGATGTTCATTTTAACGTTGTTTCACAGCGTTGAAATGATTATCTATTCTATTACAGTGTACTCGGAGAACAGCGGGGAGGTGCTGCCGAAATTTACTCGAAACGGTTGAAAGCACAAGTGATGGGCGTTCGCTCTATACATTCTTAATGGGATAGAAGCCTACCCCCGACAGCCGGAACACACACATACAAACGCATAATTAGAGAGCGATTCGAGATGTTCGGGTTAAAACCAATATATGATAATATGAAACCTTCATATTCTCATCGATACTCATATATGAAACTAAAAGCGTCACTTAGTCCCCGTCTATCGGTTAACATACGTGCGATAATTTATTCTTTTCAACGACAAATGCACACACAAAGCATATACACGGATTTTCTCCTTTGTCAGTAACTATCCCGTTCTTATATTTCTCAATATAGTCAGCATAACCTACAATTTATATGTTATTCAGTCTAACATGGCCCATGAGTACGTCAGAGTTAAGGACTGGATGTATGTGGATTGGAAACAACGTATGCAACCTAAGTTTGTCGCAGGAGTTGCTGCTTTCCTTGAATTTGCACGCGCACATAATAAGATCATAATAGAGAAGATTCTCTGTCCGTGCGATAGATGTGGCAATAAGTACTGGCAGAAGGTAGAATTGGCAGAGCTTCATATTATAAAACATGGGTTTACTAGACTTTATTCAACTTGGAAATATCACGGGGAAGGAGAAGAATGCAGTACTGCGGTAGAAGAAGAAGGAGAACATGATAATGCGGCAGGAGAAGAAAAAGAATTCGGTAATACGGCAGGAGACGGAAATTTATTTCCATCAGAAGAAATGGAGGATATGGTAAAGGCTGCCCTAGGTGAATCTATTCGTACCGAAGATGACATTCCTTCCGGTCAAGGACCGCGTGCGGATAAATATGAAAATTTCATGAATGATGCTAGGAAACCAATTTATGAGAATGCAAAGTATTCCACCCTCTCATGGTTCGTCCAACTTTTCCAGATTAAGTGCCTAAATGGATGGAGCAACAAGTCATTCACAATGCTTTTTTCGTTCTTGAAAGATTCTATGCCTCCGGGAAATAATGTGCCCAAAAGCTGGTACGAAGCCCAGAAGATGATGTCTGATTTGGGTCTAAAGTGCGAGAAGATTCAAGCATGTCCTAAAAATTGCGTGTTGTACCGGAAAGAGAATTCAGATTTGAAAGAGTGTCCAACATGCGGAGAGGCCAGGTATAAGCCGAAAGATTCTGATAAGAAGCCTGATATACCTGTGAAGATAGCACGATACTTTCCCATAACACAGAGGCTACAGAGGCTATTCAGGTGTAAGAAAATAGCCGAGGCAATGATTTGGCATCACCGTGCTCCTCCAAGCGAAAATGGAAAAATGAGCCATCCAAGAGATTCACCGGCATGGAAGGATTTCGATAGGAGGCACGCAATATTCAGTAGCGATCCTCGCAATGTCCGGCTCGGACTGGCTACCGATGGCTTCTGCCCATTCAACTATATGGCTGGAAGTCACAGTACATGGCCCGTTGTAATGATAATTTATAATCTGTCGCCTTGGTTGGCTATGGACCAATTATACTTTATGATGCCTCTTCTTATCGACGGACCAAACTCATCGGGGAACAATATCGACGTCTATCTCCGACCTCTGATCGAGGAGCTGAAAACTTTGTTCATTGATGGTGTAGAGACATATGATTCAAACACAAATACAACCTTCATACTGTGTGCGGCTTTAATGTGGACAATTAATGACTTTCCTGCGTATGGAATGCTATCAGGTTGGTCCGTACATGGTCACAAAGCATGTCCTCATTGCCATGAACACACAACATCAAAATTTTTGAATTTTAGCAGGAAGGTTTGTTATTGCGGCCATCGACGTTTTCTGCCTCCAGACCACCCCTATATGTTAGACATGGTCACTTTGATGGTCATCAGGAGCTTCTTGGACCTCCATCCCCATTGTCCGGAGAGGACGTGACTGCTAAATGTGATGGTTACAATAACGTGACCTTCGGGATGGATCCGACGAAACAGGTCAAACCATAATATTGGAACAAGTTAAGAATTTTCTTCGAGCTTCCATACTGGTCTACAAATTCAGTGCGTCATTGTCTGGACGTCATGCATATAGAGAAGGGAGTATCAGAGCACATACTTAACTTGCTTCTGTGTAAAGACGTGAAATCGAAAGACAACATGAATGCTCGAATGGATCTACAAGAGAGGGGAATAAGAAGTGAACTGCACCCTAAACCGGTAGCGGGTAAACCGGGCAAGTTTGTACTTCCCAATGCCGCTTATCATATGTCACAACCGGAGAAGAAAAGATTCCTGCAGGTGTTGCATGATTTGAAAGTCCCCACAGGTTTCTCAGGATCATTCAGCAAGAAAATAAAAATTGTGAAGGGCAAGATCGATGGGCTGAAAAGTCATGATCACCATGTTATCGTGGAGCACCTTCTTCCATTAGCCCTCAGGACTTCTCTCCCAGACTCGGTTGGTCTAGTAATCAACGACCTATGTTGTTTTTCAGGGAGTTGTGTGCTAAAACACTGGAGGTTGCGACGCTGGATAAACTAGAAAATTCTATTGCGTTGATACTTTGCAAGTTTGAGCGTATTTTCCTACCGTCATTCTTTGATATCATAATACACTTGACGGTTCATCTTGCAACTGAGGCGAAGTTAGCTGGACCGGTACAATATCGATGGATGTATCCCGTCGAGAGGTACGTGTAATTTTTCGTTTCGCGCAATTTATAAATTTATTGTTGTCATGTATGCCCGTATTTATTTATTCAACATATTCTCATTAGGTACCTCTACACTCTTAAGAAGTATATACGCAATAAAAATCGACCAGAGGGTTCTATCATGCAAGGTTATCTTCTTGATGAAGCAACCACATTTTGTTCCCGCTATCTGAACGAGAACATTGAGACAAGGCTTAACCGACCACGAAGAATTCAAGACGGGCCATATGGTAAAGCCGAGTATAAGAGGGTAGACACTATGTTTATCAACAAGATATACCGGTTTATCTTGCTTAATTGCGCATGTCTTGAACAAATTAGAGAGTAAGTTCTTTTGGATTAATTGTTATATCTGTGCTTGTGTGTGTATGAAATGACATAATATTAATGTCACAATTATTTGTCGAAAACAGAACTCATTTTAACGAGGTACGTGAGGGGCATCCTGATTGGAACGAAGAACGTTTGGAAAAATACCATCAGGATAATTTTTGTGATTGGGTCACAGAGCATGTAAGTTATTCGAATTACCTTTTATTGCTATCAGTTTTAATCTAAACTTGTATCGTTTGTCGTAAAATTTGTTTTGTTAGATCCACGATCCGAACTTGTCTGCATCATTTGAGAGTGATTCAAGATGTTTAGCTCAATTTCCTAGTTTGGAGGTTGCATATTACAAAGGATTTGGTGTCCTTGGATACAAATTTGAAGTTAAGGACATAGAAATATCTAGAACCACTCAGAATAGTGGGATTGCGACGGTAGGATCGGACGGTGTGATTTACTATGGGTACTTAAATTGTATACTCGGCATCCACTATCCCGGATGATCAGAACCCTTTTATATATTCCAGTGTACTTGGTACGATCCGCGAACCGATACGGACAGGTGGAGAAGCAGTCTTGGGACTTGGAAAGATGAATATGGATTGACCAGTGTGAACACACTTCGATTTTACAGTCAGGACGATCCGTTTATCTTTCCGAACCAAGCGTTCCAAGTATACTATTCACAGTGTTTGAAGCATCCGGGGTGGAGTGTTGTATGCCGATGGAAACCTAGAGATGTCTACGATGTCCCAGAATACGAGGACAGCGATGAGGACGAAGAAGAGAGAAGGCTTAAAGTGCTCCGACCGTCTGTTTCGAAGGACGGGTTGTCTTCGACCGATCATGAAGTTACGTGGGTTAAAAATGATATCGACGATGAAATCCAAGTAGATATGTATGATGCGCCCACGAAACGAAAAAGGTTATCAGTAATGTTATATTATTACTTCACATTTTACGCTCTATACATATATAGTCAATACTTTTAATGATTGTCTAATGCGTCCACGAACCGTTTATCTAGATTTGATGACGATGTCGGGAGCAGCGAGGGGCGGCAGGAGCTCCAGCCGCGGCAGAGGCAGAGGCAGAGGCAGAGCGGTTCTGCCGCCCGGAGAGCTCCGTAGGGAGCTTCAGAGGGCCGGTCTTGCATCTAGATCGGAGACCCTTTCGGATGCCTCCTTCCGTGTGGATTTTGCCACACCTCCAAGTATACTGCACGCATATCCATTTTGAATATAATATTACAGATATTCATGCCTGTTTATGTCAAAATTACTTATACTGTCAATGTTTGATTGTCTAGTTGTTGGTGATGCGTCCACATCTGGGACAGAGGCCACCCCCGCTCCTCCAGGTATGTTTATATATCATATAGTGTATGTATATTGATTTAGAATGCTATATCATAAATACACACATTCCTTTTACTCTTACTTAGCAATTTTTATTATTGTCTAGCTGTAGGTGGTGACACCACCGCACCTGCGGGTATGTTTATATATCCTATAGTGCATGCATATTGATTTAAAACGTTATATTATTGATCTACACATTCTTTTTGCAATTACTTATATAATCTATTTTTAATCGTCTAATTATAGGTGGTGCGTCCACATCTTCCGCAGGGGCCACTCCTGCCGCTTCCATACCCTCTGCATCGTCTGCAGGTTAGTATGAATAAATTTAAAATATTTACTCATTTTACATATGCTCTATAGAATAAATATGAACTTCATGGAAATTTAGCGTCGATGTTTATTTTCTAGTTGGAGGGGATGCGTCCGCATCCGGGACCCCAGTTGTTCCTCACCGGAGGAACTATCGTCCCGCTCGTGCTGCTGCCCGGGCCCAGGCTCGTGCGATAGTCACCGGAGGTATATATCACACTTGAATTTTCGTTTAACCTTGATTTCTTAATACAACTTTGTCTTATTATTGATTGTCTTGATATTTCGTGCAGACGCAGGGCCTCCCCATCCCCAGAGGGGGACTCGAGGCCCGAATCGGTCCCATAGGCTGAGGCCTGACAGAGCTAGGGGGAGGCAGCATTCCCCCTTTTTTTACCTTTGACTATCGCTATACCGGTCCTCATGCCGAGAGGTTCGGCCGGTATTTAGGGGACGAGAGCCGGCTCGTGAAGAACTATCCACTTCACGTTGAGTGGGGCGAGCAGCACCAGCGCTCATTCGCCCTCTTCTTTGATCAGGCTCGGGTATGTATTAATATATATTTTCATTTGATCTATCCAATATATTTATTATTAACACTTGCAATCTAATAACAAAGTTTTTTTGTATTTTCAGTTGGATTACGATTTTCAGCCTGTAGCCGACCCTGATCACCCGGGGAGGGTGCTCGACCTTCATACTCTGTACAATGGCCTGATGAAGAACATGCAGGCCAAGGTCCGATACAACAGGAATGAGCTGAAGGCCGACTGCTACTCCCTGTAGATGGCGACCCCCGAGACAGAGAGAGCAGCCCTCCTATCTACTCCGGCATTTGCGAGAGTCGACGTAGAGACATGGCCTCTATTGTGCGCTTATTTCGACTCCCAACGCAAACAGGTATGTATTTTAAATGTAATTCATTATTTATGATATAATTTATTTCTTTGTGTTTCTTAATTAGAAAACTAAATGTTAATGCGTTGTGCAGAAACAGGCCGCTCAAAATACAGAGAACAGGAAGTCGGCGAAGAGGGGTCGCCCCACTTACACAGGTGGCTCGAGGAACATTACTTGAGCCATGGAGTTATCGGTAAATTACAATAGACCGACCTTTGTGATATTCTGCAATATTAAGAGTTATTTTCTAATATTTCTAATATTAAAAGTTACTTTCTAATATTGCAGACATCTCGGACCGTGGCGTCAGGTGGTACACCGAGCGTGCTGTTCGCATATCTTGCCGTCCACGGCACCTCGACAGATCCCGCCACGGGCGAGCTTCGATATCCCAACGTCGCTACCCAGGAGTACTGCGTAAGTGTTAATATTTTTTCTACCCAAATTTGAAATTTTAGTTTTGGAAGGTTCAAGTTTAAATCTTATACTTATACTTTACTGCTTAATGTGGGTGTAGGAGCGGGTGGTTGAGCAGGCCCAGGCCTCAGGGATCGATTTTACCGGACAGAGCGATCCGAGGCTGCTGACCCCAGTTCTGGACGCCGCACACGGAGGGCACCATGAAGGTTGGGAGAGAGGCCGGGGACTGGGCCCTAGCAGGGCCCATATGAGGTTGGACTCCACCCCGGCGGTTACTTCCTCCGTCTCCGGTGACCGACGTGTCCATCAGGAACTGGAGAGCTTGAGGGCCACCGTTCAGGAGTTGAAGGAGATGCTGGTATGTATACTGCTTTATAGTAAAATATCATGTCATATTATATAGATATCAACATATCCATAATTAGTACGTAGCTTGAGCTTATTTGGTTTTAGACTTAAGTTTGATTAATCATACATACAGATGTAATTAAAATAAACAACAAACTAGATATCCAAACGGGGTTTCGAAATAACTTAATAATGATACGAATTCGAATAATACACAGTTCTTACACGCTTATTACACACATTATATCCAGACGCGACAGGGTACATCGGCCGAGCCTCCACACGCATCTCCTTCGGCTGCGGCTCCGCAAGCCACTACATCGGCTGCAGTTCCGCAGACAGCTCCTATAGCTCCACCGCCCGCTCAGACTCCCGCAGCCGTGGCTCCGCAAGCGACTACCTCGACGGCTGCTGCGCAGACCACATCGCTAGCTCCACAGGCCGCTCAGACTCCCGCTCGCGCCGAATTGCAGAGTTTATTGACGGAGGAGCAGGCGCGCGTTATTCTATCGTTATTCAGAGGTGGAGCTGGACCGAACTAGGGTAGTTTTTTGGTTCTTATTTTTTGAAACATGTATTTATTTATATCATACACATTGTACTACGTTTTGAAACGATATTGATATTGGTTTATATTTATATCATATTCAGTTTTTGGGTTTCTTTTGTATATTATATATATGCATGAGATGTGATTATGAATACTGCGATATATGTTGTGTGATGATTAATTTTATATTTGATTGATGTATATAGTATTATGCACAGGGCGGAAAAAAATCAAGCAACCCATTTTTTAAAAAAAAATACAAATAATATGTACCTACGGATTAATCCGTAGGTACACATGTTGCCCCTACGGTTATATCCGTAGGGGCAAAATATCAGCAGTAACTGATATTTCCCCCCTGATCTCAGTACCAGGAGGTTGGGAGTGCCCCTACGGACATATCCGTAGGGGCCACTGCCTCTCCCCTATGGAGATATCCGTAGGGCAAAATATCAGGATTCTTGATATTTTTCCCCTACGAATAGGTACCTACGTAGCTATCCGTAGGGGGTATAACTTGGACCTACGGACATGTCCGTAGGTACACTTAATATATTAAAAAAACCGTAAATAATATAAAAAATTTTACCCTACGGCTTAGTCCGTAGGGGCAATAGGACCTACACAGAAATCCGTAGGGGCAAGAATTTGCCCGTAGGGGCAAGTTCAGGGCCTCAACTTGCACCTGCGGCCTTTGCACCTACGGGGTATTTTTTCGCCCCTGCGCATATATCCGTAGGGGCAGTGGGTTGCCCCTACGGATAAATCAGTAGGGGCAACCCTTATTTGTAGTAGTGTTCATGGCAAATAAGCCAGTAAAAAAGCACAAAATATTGCGCACTCGATACTATTTATAGAAAATTTCTTATATCACGCACTAGATTCTCCCTCATTTTTTAAAAGCACCTCTTATAGTCTTATTGTTTTATATTTCATGTGGAAATATTTTAATTAGTCCAGATTTCGCCCTCAATTTACCTTACGACGTTTTTGGGTATATTCTCAACTTGTATAATCTCCTTGAGTTCTTTAGGCCAGTTGAAGATATCCAGTGAAGTGTGTGTTAGTGGATGGAAAGATGCTCAAAAGCCTAATATGGAGCATTTAAAGATATTCAGGGTGAAATGTTAAGATACATGAGCGGACGGTTTTCTTTTAATAAGAGGATTAAAAAAACAAACAAATAAATAAAAAGCCATCTTTTCTTTATATAGCAAGCTTTTTTGCTCAAAGGACCAACCATATTGCATGTAGCATCATAAAGTTTGAATCAACTAGAGTAAGGCTTTCTATTGATCACACATTTGGTTTAAGCAATATTAGTAATGCTAACGTTCCAAACAATAATTTGTTTGTACAGCGGGGATACAGATTCTGTAATTCCAGTTACATCAACCCGATACGATGTTGATGCTCTCAAACTTCAAACTTTAACTCCATGGCATCCCTGTATGACGGTCAGGTATGATTCTGTCACAGCAGAATACCTTTAGTATTGTCCTACTTCGAAAATTCTAAATATAACCTTTTTATACTATTGCTCTTAAGCTGAGAATTTTTTTCTTAGATCTTGAACCATTGTTCAAAACGGATGCATCAATTATGTGAAACAGGTAGCGGGATGGACTCAGGTGTACAAAGGACTAACATTCGTAATAGTGAGAGATGCTGGCCATGAGGTTCCTCTTCATCGACCGAAACAAGCGCTTGTTCTCTTCAAGTCGTTTTTGGCAGGAAGTCCGATGCCTACACTCTCCGAGCTTGACGACTCTTAATCTCTGGGATTATTTGAGCTTTTAAAATGCATATTATGTTGTTTTTATGAGAAAAAATGTCCTCTTAAAATTGGTGACCGTATTTGTAGCTTATTCATCGTGTGCAAGCACAAGTTTAAACTCTTACAAAGCATGAAAAAAAGACGTTGCTTGCAAAAACTTTCATGTTACAGTATATCAATGTCTTCTCTTCTGTTGTGCAGTTTCTACTAAGTGTTTGATTTGAGAATGAAGTCCAGAATTTATATGAACTCAATTTTCATGTTTGACATTATTTAATGGAATAATGATAAGAAGGTAAGTACAGGTTAGTAGAACGTACTGCAATTTCAAGTCCCACTCTTTACATCAATGGAATAATGCTGGCCAGCATCTCTCACTATAATCGCCTCCTCACCTCCCCTGAATCGCCTCCTCGCGCCTCCATCCCTCCTCACGCCTCCCTCCCTCAAACTTGCCGCCTCTCCTGCCTCTCCCACCTTGCTGCGCCTCCCTCCCCCACAGACTTCGAGCGCTTCCATCCCTCGCCTTCTCGAGCGCCTCCATCCTTCGCCTTCTCGAGCGCCTCCTCGAGCGCATTCGCCTTCGCCCTCGCCGTGCCTTTCTCCAGTGACGAGTTCCCTCCTCCAACGTTGATCTCCCTCCTCCCCTCATTTTCCTCGGTTCTTTTTTTTGTCCAACGCCGAACTAGGGTTCTGGCCTTTCATGGATCCGACGACGAGTTAGGTTTCCACTCCTCCTCTTCTAATTCTTTGCTATGATGTTTAAAACCTGAGCAAATTTTGGTTAACATGTAGGTTTTGCATAGAATTTGGAAGAGTTTATCTTCTCTCAAAATTTCCTCAGAACTTATTTGTTTGGTTTCAAATTGATCAGAGTTGAATGTTAATGAACAAACCGATAGCATTTTTAGTCCCAAGAATCCAGCATTTGGTGATGGTATCATGAATTTGGCTTCAAATATGATATTCTTGTTTTAATTTTTGCGATATCTATCATTATATTTCAATTCCAGGCTAAATTAATTGCTTTTGCTATAAACTTACTCATGGCAGTGACTCTGAATCGGTTAGGGCATACCTCCAACCTCTCTTCTCTGCTCATGAACCGAATGGAAAATCGTATGTTGTTTATTCTTTGGTGCTCAGGTGCCTCTCTTAGCAAGGGCTTTTGTACCTGGATATCCTTGAGCCATGATCTCTAAATCTCTTATCATTTGCTTCAATTAAAGAAAATTATCTATTTGCTTCAATTCAAGAAAATTATCAATTTTCTATGGTAATGGGTATTTTTATTTGATTTTCTAATTTTTTGGCTATGCTATTTAAAACCTGAGCAAATTTTGATTAATATGAAGGTTTTGCATCGAATTAGGAAGGATTTATCTTATTATCTCAAAATTGAGCAATACTTAATGGTTTGGTTGCAAATTGATGAGATTTGAATGTAAGTGATCAAATGGATTGCCTTTTTAGCCTCAAGGTTCCAACTTTTGGTGATGGTATCATGAATTTGGCTTCAAATTTTATATTCTTGTTTTATATTTTTAGATATCCGTCATTATTTTTGAATTTTGGGCCAAATTAATTGCTCTTGCTATAAAATTACTCATTGGCAGTAACATTTTAGCCCTTGTAGAATGCTTTATTTGTGCTTTCTGTTCCATGTAAGATTAATTCGGTGGAGATGATGATTTGCCGGGAAGCTCCAAATTTATTGATATAGCGAGGCAAGATTGGGTTGTGTGCAAGTATTGCTTCAACCATTTTGCATCCATCTTGTTATATGTTATCCAAGCTCCAAACTCAAACAAGGCCACGTTGTTACAAGCCGGCATATCTGAGCCTTATCATCAGTATGCATCTCTATACCACAAACCTGGGGTTTGCAAACTGTGCATGTTAAACTTTCAGTTCTGAAATGGTTGTTTCCAAAAGAAGCTAATGGGACCGGTAAGGAACTCATCAAGAACTTTACTACATATGTCGAAGCTTTGCTGCACTGGTAAAGAATTGTATTGATTTTTTTTCATATTTGTTGTCATGCAGAACTCAGAGGACCAGCTCTTCTCTACCCGTTTCTTTATAATTTTGAAATTTTGACCGTAAATTAATATTGTTTTGTTAGGGTGTGCTGCTAAATGGTTTGTTGATTGCTGTCAAGCAGCTATCTTTAATATGTGCTGATGTGGAGGAAGAAAGAAAGAATCATGCCTTTATCGACTATGTATTGAGTTTGTGTATCTGAATTTGGATACTAGATAGGTTATCATATACATGCCCGGTTAAATGTTACATCCACCCTTTTAATACTGCTCGACATGGTTGCTAGTTGAAAACCTTATTGAACAACACTGCCACTGGAATTTCAGAGAGGACTTCTATGGAGAGGAAGGGAAGACGTGATGATGGACATGACTCTTTTAGAAAGCGCCATTGCAGCCAGAGCAGAAGCCACAACCCTCAAAAGAGATCATCAATCAGAGATGATGCAGATAGGGATCGAAAAAGGAGGAGGGAGCGTGAGAAGAGTGGAAGCAAGGAGCGAGATGATCACGAAAGAGATAGAACTAGAGATAGGGAAAAGGATAGAAGAAGAAAAGGGAAATAACACCGACCCGTGATTGAGCAGCAGACCTTTGCCCAAGCCCCAACTGCAAGTTCAGAGGGAACTTGTTGTGTTTTAAACCTTCCTCCGGGTTTCTTAAAATTGTATTGATCACCATGAATACTAGATTTGTTTGACTTTGAGTAGTGATTGTCTTTCTCCAGACAGGTACACGGAAGTTGGAAAATCGAAATCAGTGTGATGCTCAAATGGATTCGTGATAATTTATTAGCCTGGTGGTCTAAATTTTTGTCAGCTGTAAATTTCCATAATGCTATATCTACTTCTCAAAATGTGGTGTTATAGGCTGTTTCGGTGAGGTGTGCCTTGCACACATAAATGTTGGGCGAAAATTGATTCACTTAAAAATATTTTTGAAGATAATATATGGGTGCCGTCTATTATTGCTCTTGGAGATTCTTGAGTTGCTTTATTTTTTATTGTCTTCTTTGTGCTTCCACAGTTCTACTACCTTAAAATTAACTACTTTTATAGTTGAATCAGCAATAAAGTGAATAGTTGTTGTGACTTCTGTTAAATTGATAAATGTATTGAAAATGCTTACAATCTGAATGTGATTCCATATCAATTGCTCACAGTTATTCAATCTCAGGTATATCTGCATTTTAAATATGGAATTTGATTATAGTTGCTGCTGCTTGATGTTTTGACTATTTGATGTAAAGAGTGGGACTTGAAATTGCACTACGTTCTACTTACCTGTACTTACCTTCTTATCATTATTCCATTAAATACTGTTAAACATGAAAATTGAGTTCATATAAATTCTGGACTTCATTCTCAAATCAAACACTTAGTAGAAACTGCACAACAGAAGAGAAGACATTGAAGTACTGTAACATGAAAGTTTTTGCAAGCAACAACTTTATTTCATGCTTTGTAAGAGTTTAAACTTGTGCTTGCACACGATGAATAAGCTACAAATACGGTCACCAATTTTAAGAGGACATTTTTTCTCATAAAAACAACATAATGTGCATTTTAAAAGCTCAAATAATCCCAGAGATTAAGAGTCGTCAAGCTCGGACAGTGTAGGCATTGGACTTCCGGCCAAAAACGACTTGAAGAGAACAGGCGCTTGTTTCGGTCGATGAAGAGGAACCTCATGGCCAGCACCTCTCACTGTTACGAATGTTAGTCCTTTGAACACCTGAGTCCATCCCGCTACCTGTTTCACATAATTGATGCATCAGTTTTGAACAATGGTTCAAGATCTAAGAAAAAAATTCTTAGCTTAAGAGCAATAGTATAAAAAGGTTATATTTAGAATTTTTGAAGTTGGACAATACTAGAGGTATTCTGCTGTGACAGAATCATACCTGACCGTCGTCATACAGGGATGCCGAGAGCATCAACATCGTATCGAGTTGATGTAACTGGAATTACAGAATCTGTATCCCTGCTGTACAAACAAATTATTGTTTGGAACGTTAACATTACTAAAATTGCTTAAACCAAATGTGTGATCAATAGAAAGCCTTACTCCAGTTGATTCAAACTTTATGATGCAACAAGCAATATGGTTGGTCCCTTGAGCAAAAAAGCTTGCTATATAAAGAAAAGACGGCGTTTTATTTATTTGTTTGTTTTTTTAATCCTCTTATTAAAAGAAAACCGTCCGCTCATGTATCTTAACATTTCACCCTGAAATATCTTTAAATGCTCCATATTAGGCTTTTGAGCATCTTTCCATCCACTAACACACACTTCATTGGATATCTTCAACTAGCCTAAAGAACTCAAGGAGATTATACAAGTTGAGAATATACCCAAAAACGTCGTAAGGTAAATTGAGGGTGAAATTTGGACTAATTAAAATATTTCCACATGAAATATAAAACAATAAGACTATAAGAGGTGCTTTTAAAAAATGAGGGAGAATCTGGTGCGCGATATAAGAAATTTTCTCTAAATAGTATCGAGTGCGCAATATTTTGTGCTTTTTTACTGGCTTATTTGCCATGAATAACAAGTAACACCATGGAATCCTATCACGTGATTATTTCTAAGCTCATTCGTGTTAATAAAGCTCAACAATAATGCTTTTCAATACTAACATACAGAATCGTTCACTGAGAGAAAGGCATTTCTGATATAGATTTGCAGCAAATTACAAGAGAACAAGTTCTTGAGTCTAAACAAATCTGAATATCCATATGCGAAGGCCATGATCAATAAGCTCATGATATACTGGTAGAACGGATATTGGAGAATCCTTCCAATTTTCACCAACAACATCACTGCAGAAATAAGAAATGGCGCTTAGTATAAAATAATAAGATATAGATGGTATAAATATAAAAAATTCAATTTGGTTATACTCAAAAATAGTAAATGATCTTAAATTAGAAAAAGTCTCAGATGCACTGCCTCACTAAGCTACCAATAATTTGACTGCAAACATAATCCTACCCATTTTCATTCTGCTTGCGGACTCCTATGACCGAAAGCATATAAAGAAAATTCAGCCTGCTCCAATGCGATTTTAATGACACAAAGAACGTTACATGCAAAGGAATGCCTCCTGCAATACCAAAACTATCTTCTCTCCTTTCCGTTAGAAGCATCCGGTGCCTAAAAACAACTCATATTAGATATCAACCATCATTTATAAAAAATTAATGACAACAAATAAGAACAAATAAGAATAGAAGTTAAACACCTTTAAAAGCTGACAAGTTCTTATATCATGACCCTTTTCGTGACAATTACTACAAGTGTGTGACCTATTTTGAGCTTTTGATTGCGATACTTCTATTCCAGATGGAATTCGAGATCCAATAGCAGGACGACCTTTATGAGTATTTTTCGTAGGATCCGTGATCGCTATATGATATAGGTAAGAAGGTGTCGGAGTATAACTAACTTGAGAGCTCGTCTTTTCTTCATGATTTAAATTGCATTGTTGCAATATACTATTAATAAACTCTTCTGTTTTTTCGTAAAGATCTCGATTCTCCGCCACCAAGTCTACAACTTTATTCATTTTTGCACGAAGTCTCCATGAATCAAAAGGTGTAACTGCTCTATTTTCAGCATTTTTTGATAGCCCCAGATCAACACTTGCATGTGCTCCACGACCCTTAGTAGTGCTGTGCCTAACACCAAGAGTCCATCTCGATAGAATATATTATTTTGGGATGGTTTGCATAAACAATATCTGCTTCATTACATATAATATATGTTTGCATAGTACACCATCGGTCTCAAACATAGCGCACGGACATTTGAAGAATTCCTCCATTGGGTTGCACTTCACATTGTGAGTATTAATTTTTCCATCTATCTTGCAAACCACATTATAAGTGGTAAAGTTCTCTTCTATACCACCCATATTATGCCAACAATGAAACACATTTCGAAACTCATTTTGGAATATCTCAAATAAATTAGCAGTATATACCTTTGCTACACAAGCCTCTATGTCATGCATGCCTTGAAAATCTGGTTTTGTAGTTAAGCAACGTGTGTCTTCTTTTTCCTCCTTTTTTCGTCGAGCGGCTAGAGTTTTGTCATATCTTTCAATAAATTGAAACAATGGCGTCATAGAATTAATGAAACCATCAAATAACGAGTTCATGCTCTCACTTCTCTGACTTGATCTCATGCCAGCAAAAAACATATCTTTCAAATAGGCTTTAACCCAATGATGTCTTTGGTCATACATGTTTTGCAGCCATCACCAAGATTTCATTTCATTTATTGCTTTTTCAGACAACAGTTCTTCAAAAATTCTTCTATACTTTTCATTCAAGGTGACCCAAAACTTTTCACTTTCTTCAATAGTTTTATTATATCTACTCCACTTCTTATAATCCTCATCGAAGGTTTCAAAAGAGCGACGTAAAGAACGGAGATACTCATCTTCATGCAAAATTATATGCCATATACAATATCTATGCAAGGTTTTTGGAAATACCCTCTTAATAGCATTACAAATTGCAGAATCCTGATCTGTGATGATTGTGGCTGGCGCTTTACTCCACATACATTTTAATCATTGCTGAAATAACCAAACAAAAATCTCTTCTTTCTCATCCGCCAAAAGAGCGCATCCAAACAATGAAGATAGTCGATTTTGATTAACTCCCGTGAAAGATACAAATGGCATTAGAAAATTGTTAGTCTTATATGTAACATCAAAAACCATAACATCAGTAAATTGCATATAACTAGCCCTAGCTCTTCCATCAGCCCAAAAAATACTTCTACAGGTTCCCCCAACATCAAGCTCAAGTGCATAGTAAAATTGAATATCTGCAGCTTGCCTCTCAATAAATTGTTGTATTACAGATACACATTGACGGCCCATATTATTTCTTCTTTTCGATTTGAAATAGTCAATGATTTGTTGTGGAGTGACATCTACCAAATTATCCCCACCTGTAGTATTTATTAAATCAGCAATCTATGATGGTCCTGCACCACAATCATGAAATTGATCCATCAACGATTTGCAAGAAGGCTTTAGATGATCTACACAATAAGAACATAAAGTAGAAATTTTTGACGGCGTGGACAACAAATGATGGCTGTGTTGATCATCTATAAGTGTTACCCTCCAAACATCATCTCTGATTCTATGTATGATAATTCTTGCAGGACAACCTTCTCTCATGTGTTGTTTTCTTCTTTTAACTTCCCTCCCTTGCTCTCTTTTGTCCTTCAAACTTTTATGCCCTTCATTACTGCATACAAATT
Source organism: Agapanthus africanus (assembly GCA_030015575.1). Lineage (NCBI taxonomy): Eukaryota > Viridiplantae > Streptophyta > Magnoliopsida > Asparagales > Amaryllidaceae > Agapanthus > Agapanthus africanus. Next base: position 413,852,155 of record JASDDO010000016.1, read on the forward strand.
TCTTTTGATTTATTACACCATCCTTATTTCTTGCACTCGTCGACTTGCAAACAGAGAAGCATCTAAGTTTTGCAAACGAGTTGTAAGTTTTGTATGCTTCCTCATCGGTAGGAAATTCCATACCAACATGAATAACAACATTACTATCCCATACTTCACCGGCATCATCATTAGCATTCTCAGTTTCTCCATCCTCATCTTCCTCATCCTCGCTATCATCATCCTCGTTTTCACCATTCTCATTACAGCCGACGAGATCATTAGCATCGACATGATTGATTAACCCACTAAAACTACTACAAATAAGGGTTGCCCCTACGGATTTAGCTGTAGGGGCAAACCACTGCCCCTACGGATATAGCCGTAGGGAAATGAAAATACCATGTAGGTACAAACACCGTAGGTGCAAGTTGAAGCCCTGAACTTGCTCCTATGGACAAAAACTTGCCCCTACGGAGTTCTGTGTAGGTCCCGTTTGCCCTACGGAGTAGGCCGTATGGGCAAAAAAATTATTTTATATACGGTTTTTTAAAATAGATTACTTGTACCTACGGATTAATCCGTAGGGCCAAGTAACAGCCCCTACGGATACATGCGTAGGTATATATCTGTAGGGGCAAAATATCAGAAATCCTGATATTTTGCCCCTACGGATAACTCCGCAGGGGCATTTGTTTATACTGAGATCACAGGGGAAAATATCAGTTATTCTGATATTTTGCCCCTACGGTTTAATCCGTAGGGGCAACATGTGTACCTACGGATTAATCCATAGGTACATATTATCAGTTTTTTTTTTAAAAAAAGGCTGCCTGATTTTTTCTCGCCCTGTGCACAATAATATATACATTAATCAAATATAAAATTAATCATCACACAACATATATCACAGTATTCATAATCACATCTCACGCATATAATATACAAAAGAAACCAAAAAACAGAATATGATATAAATATAAACACCGTAGGACCACCAATATCAATATCGTCCAAAATGTAGTACAATATATATCATATAAATAAATACATGTTTCAAAAAATAAGAATAAAAAAGCTACCCTTGCTCGGTCCAGCTCCATCTCTGAAAAACGCTAGAATCTGGCGCGCCTGCTCCTCGGTCAATAAATCATGCAATTCAGCGAGTGCGGGGGTCTGAGCGGGCTGTGGAGCTGGCGATGTGGTCTGCGCAGCCGCCGTCGAGGTAGTGGCTTGCGGAGCCGCGGCTGCGGGAGTCTGAGCGGGCGGTGGAGCTATAGGAGCCGTCTGCGGAACCGCAGTCGATGTAGTGGCTTGCGGAGCCACAGCCGAAGGAGATGCATGTGGAGACTCGGCCGATGTACCCTGTCGCGTCTGGACCTAACGTGTGTAATAAGCGTGTAAGAACTATGTATTATTCGAATACGTATCATTATCAAGTTATTTCGAAACCCCATTTGGATATCTAGTTTGGAAAACCGTAGTTTATTGTAATTAGATATGTATGTATGATTAATCAAACCTAAGTCTACAACCAAATAAGCTCAGGCTACGTACTAATATTGGATATGTTGATATCTATAATATGACATGATATTTTACTATTAAGTAGTATACATACCAGCATCTCCTTCAACTCCTGAACGGTGGCCTTCAAGCTCTCCAGTTCCTGCTGGACACGTCGCTCACTGGAAACGGAGGAAGTAACCGCCGGGGTGGAGTCCAACCTCATATGGGCCCTGCTAGGGCCCAGTCCCCGGCCTCTCTCCCAATCTCCGTGGTGCCCTCTGTGTGTGGCGTCCAGGACTGGGGTCAGCAGCCTCGGATCGCTCTGTCCGGTAAAATCGATCCCCGAGGCCTCGGCCTGCTCAACCACCCGCTCCTACACCCACATTAAGCAGTAAAGTATAAGTATAAAATTTAAATTTGAACCTTCCAAAACTAAAATTTCAAATATGGATTGAATAAATATTAACACTTACGCAATACTCCTGGATAGCGACGTCGGGATATCGAAGCTCACCCGTGGTGGGATCTGTCGAGGTGCCATGGACGGCAAGATATGCGGACAGCACGCTCGGTGTACCACCTTGCGCCAGGGTCTGAGCTGTCTACAATATTAGAAAATAACTCTTAATATTAGATATATTAGAAAATAACTCTTAATATTGCATTATATCATAAAGGCCGTTCTATTGTAATTTACCGATAACTCCATGGCTCGAGTAATATTCCTCGAGCCACCTGTGTAAGTGGGGCGACCCCTTTTCGTCGATTTCCTATTCTCTATATTTTGAGCGGCCTGTTTCTGCACAACGCATTCACATTTAGTTTTCTAATTAAGGAACACAAAAGATAAATTATATCCTAAACAATGAATTACATTTAAAATATATACCTGTTTACGTTGAGAGTCGAAATATTCGCACAATAGAGGCCATGTCTCTATGTCGACTCTCGCAAACGCCGGAGTAGATAGGAGGGCCGCTCTCTCTGCCTCGGAGGTCGCCATCCATAAGGAGTAGCAGTCGGCCTTCAGCTCATTCCCGTTGTATCGGATCTTGGTCTGCATGTTCTTCATCAGGCCATTGTACAGAGCATGAAGGTCAAGCACCCTCCGAGGGTGATCAGGATCAGGTACAGGCTGAAAATCGTAATCCGACTGAAAATACAAAAAAAAACATTGTTATTAGATTGCAAGTATTAATAATAAATATATTGGATAAATCAAATGAAAATATATATTAATACCCGAGCCTGATCAAAGAAGAAGGCGAATGAGCGCCGGTGCAGCTCGCCCCACTCAACGTGAAGTGGATGGTTCTTCACGAGCCGTGTAACAACCGACTTCAGTTATACCAATTTTCTGTAGCCGTATATGTTGTTTGTGGTGTTTATTTCGTTTACTGTATGGATGCGAATGGTAGTTTACTTTATATTCGACCCGCTTGCTTGAGCTTGTTGTTTCATAATACCCTAGTATTACGTATGTTTGCATATAACAAATTAAGTTACTTAAAATAATTTAACAAATACATGACATGGCCTGCATGATACCCCTAACCCTGTAGTAGCATCCTTGCATCGTGTTCTCGTCCCATTCAGTGAAACGGACGTGGTTCGATGGCTACGCACAAGTACGTGCGTCTGTTCTTGGAGGTTTGCATTTCTGTTATATAATCTTTCATTTTAAATTTTGGAGCTTGCCAATAATTTTCGTATTTCAAATCCAAAATTTTGGACCCGACCCGGGCGCTTTTCTGAATTATTTTACATCCCGCTAAAATTCAATTGTTTGAATTTTAAATTTAACTTCTAAATATTTTTCTCAGTCTATAAGATTTCCTAAAACTAAATTTTAAATCTTTTACAATTTTCTTTTAACAACGCAGATTTTCCTCTCTCCCTTTATTTTATCTTTCAACCAATCAGAAATCTTTTCTTCGCTTTATTTTAAAATCCTTTTCATAACCCAGTCTCTCTCTCCCCATTCAAAAACCAATCAAAAATCTCTCCTACTTCTCATGGTCCCCACATCTTATTTCCCCACCAATCAGCATCTCTCTCTCTCCTCAGCGCAGGTTTCTTTCTCCTCTCTCCCTCTTTCTCCTCTCGCGCAGCCCCCCCTTTCTCCCTTCTTTCTCTCACTTCTCACGTTTACTGTTGGCTTCTCGGTTGTGGTCACCGCGAGCGGAGTCCCGTCACCTCCCTTCTCCTTTTCTTTCTTCTTCCCTTTTCTTTCTCTGCGTTCTATTTAAACTTACACCCCTCGCCACGAGAACCCGCAAGAAACCTTAATACCCTCATTGCTTCCTCCTCCTCCTTCAACAGAGCCCTCACCCGCTTCTCCTTCGCCACCTTCTCATCTCCCTCGCGCTCCAAGAACCCACCTGCATACACCCTGCACATCACCCCAGCCGACGTCAGCCGACCCAAACCCTAACCACCAACCCTCTTCGCCGGAGTCGATTGTTGCCGATCTCGCCCTCGATCCCAGATCATCATACACCATCATGAGCACTACACACCCTCTCCTCTTCTTCCTTCTTTCCTTCTTCTTCTTTCTTTTCTTCTTCCTTCTCTTATTCTCATTCTTCTGTTTTGTTTTGAGCGCTGTCCTCTGCAGGTTGTCCGCCGGAGCTCCGTCGACCCCGTCAATTCCTCATAACTCTCTCTGCCACAGTGAGACGCTCATTTCTCATCCATTCTCTGTTCTTGCTTTCCTTCTTTTTTCCTTTCTTTCTCTCTTTTCTTTCTTTAAATGTTCTTGCCTTCTTGTGTTTACTGCTTTTCTCTAGATCGCCGGAGTGGGCCGCGACGTCGACGATCTCGACGCCCCAGCGAGGATACCTGACCCGTGTGATTCCATCGAGCGTTGTTTGGACTCATTCCGTGTACCGGGCGCGCGTTACGACTATTCCCGCCGACGCGCAACGTTACGTATACCGTTTCTTGAATCCGTCGAGGCAAGTGAAACTTGCTACATGCTATTTAATCTATTTTATACTTATTTGAATGCACATTAAACCTGTAGTTTAAAATTAATACCATAGTTTCCATGTTAACATTCCGATGTCCCGTTGTATCATTTTAGATTTATAGCCCGGAACATACCATGTTGCATTTAGTGTTACTATACATAGTACCAACATTCATATTTAAATCAAATAACACTTATTTGCATAGCCCATAGTAACCCGTTTATAGTTTATACCCTATCGGACGACCGTTTACTTACAGCTAGCCTAATTTATATTCAATGGCATCTCTAGATTATTTAGTACATATTAATATGATTTTAACCTCCATATTTGCTATACTGCATTCATGTAATGTTGAAACCATCCCTTAAACCCAAACTGATAACCGTGCATCTACATCCTTATAGTTTAATCTGTACTTATTTGCATATCATATTACATGTGCCAGTTTGTTGTTCTTTTAGTACTCATGCTTGTTTTGTATACCCATGTTTATGCTAGTTTGATTATGAGCACCCACATGATATCGTGTACACCTTGACATGACTTGTTACACCTATTACTTGACCCGACATAGTACCGTGCAACTCTTGACATGACATGACACTTTTATACATTACCTGGCTTGACCTTATGTGCCATGGTATTACCTGCTACCTGATCTTGTGTCTAATGCCAACAAACCTGACCTGTTGGCCTTACGGACCGTTCCTGTTGTCTATCCAGACAAACCTGTACCTGCCTGATCCTGTGTTGGTATTAGCTCTAGATTATTTAATACATGACTTGAACACATATAACTTGGGGGTATGGGGAAATCAATGATGAAACCTGACTTGTAACTCGACAGTTTCTTGTTTATACTGATCAGTTTTAGAGGTTAGGACAGCCTTGGGATGATGCTGCCGACATCGTTCATCTTTACATATTTCATGTTTTAGTACCTAGCGGCATGTCTCGGTTTCATCTCGAGAGTCTTAGACCATGGTCCCAGGCAAGCACGGGATACTATTGAGTTACATCGATGATTCATCAAATTGATTTCAAAGACTTGAAAGTAGTTAACCCAATAGACCATGTCATGCCCCACTTGCCAGAGTGCGCTAAGATAGGCACGTGACAGAGCCAACCATGCTACCCGTGGATAGGAAAAATCCCTCCACAGTCACATTATGGCTGTAGAGATATCAAGAACAGGAAAGTAAATAAACTATCCAGTTCATGTCCATGAGCCAGAATAAACGAGTCAAGAAATAATATGCGGAAGCAATAAATCTAAATAACAATAACATCTGGAAAGTAAGGAAATAACTAACTAGATACTAACAGGATTATCACTGCTCGGCCTGACGGCGGAAAATACTCCTGATCAGCCTGCAACAAAGGTAGAAGATCTGGGCCATGCAAAACCCAGACGTCAATGCGTCATAATGTCAACAATAATATAATGAGGGGGTAACAAGCCCTGCAGGCATGAGTATGAACAGTAACAAGTCATCAATAACAAGTAACAGTAATATGAATATAAATCAGTGAACATGGTATAAACAGGTGAAGTGCAGTGAGTAGTCTAAACTGTGCTATAGGGTGATCTACTCTAAAATTATTCGAATTCAATGAATGTAATCCTCATTGTAACCCATCGGTCTATTCCCTACGGGACCACGGTAAAATGATGTAATAGACTGTGAGTCTATGTCCCGTTCATTCCCCACGAGACCACGGTAAAATGATGTAATAGACTGTGAGTCTATGTCCCGTTCATTTCCCACGGGACCACGGTAAAATGATATAATAGCCCTTTGAGTTACGTTCAGCTACATTCTTGATTTCCCTATGCCCCCAAGTCATGTGTGTAAGTCAGGTATTTATAAATCTGAGACCAATGCCAACACAGGATCAAGAAGGAACAGGTTTGTCTGTACAGACAACAGGATATGTCCATCGGGACAACATGTCAGGATTGTCGGCATTAGAAACAGGATCAGGTAACATGTCAAGTAGTGATATATCAGGTCATGTCAGGTAGTGTACATGTATCAAGTCATGTCAAGTAGTGGTGTATCAAGTCATGTCAGGGGTGCACAAGTATCACGTGGGTGCTCATAATCAAACTATAATAAGTATGCGTACACAAAACAAGTATGGGGTACTAATATAATAATAAAATGGAATAATGTGATATGGTATACAAATAGATATAATTTCAAGGATATGGATGCACAGTTATCGATTAGGGTTACATTTATAGTTCCAATATTAATTAAAATGCAATTTATTAAACATGGAGTGTTAATATCACGGTATTATGTAGTAATGTGATCTATAGATGCAATTATATGTATCTTAAATGCGATGGATGCAAACGGGTATCCGAAAAGTTATAAAACTATAAAATGGTAATGTGGGATGTTCAACTAAGCAATATGTGATATAAATATTGATATAATAATATTAATATGGATAACATATTCAAAGAGATTAATAACTATAAAAGTGGTATTGATTAACTATGCACAAGAAGGTTCCGTTCAGAAATTCAGCATCACCATGATTTGTAAAATAGCTTAAAAATAACAAACGTTCACCAAAAAGGACGTGTCTTATACCAAAACAAAGATAATTCAATAAGGTTTTCATTTTTATAAGTATAAGCATCTCAGGTTGTCCCTAAAAAAAGCTATGAACATTCAAAGTTGAAAGTTTGCTGCTGGAATTTCCCTGGACAGCAGTTTAGAGATATTTTCATTTGCATTTTACATTATTTAAGAAATTTATTTTGCAAGTAAATATTTCATAGAGTTATAGTATTCTGAGTTAGATTCGTAACGAACTAAAGAACGTATACTAATGATTTTTCTATGATTTATAATGAATTTTATAAGGTAGGGTGTACAGTAAATTTCAGATTTGTCGCATCCGCTTTTCAACGACATTTCATGTGTAAACTATAATATTTTCAAACTACATTTTGTATAATATTATAAAATGCAGATTATACACTAATTAAAGATAATAATAAGAAATATTACGATGATATATATTTTAAATGATATGGATGCAGTATAATGTAATCTAGTATGTCACAAGATAAGTTTTCATGATCTAGATTTAAAATGTTATAAACGGATGCAAACGAAACATCGAAACGTTATAAAATTAAACATAGGGTACTAGATTTAAACTATAGGTATGGTATTTATTTAAATAGGTATAAAATGAATTATATAGTATGTAGCAAGATTAACTTGCCTAGATGGAACAAGAACGGATGTGTACGGAACGTCCTTCGTCGGCGAAATATCGCGACGCACGGACGGTACATGGAACGGTTCCAAACTACGCACGAGGGTGATCACGCAAGTCAGGTACGTTCATTGGATCACTTGGATCGTCAGCGACGAGCACGGCTCCGGCGGTGATCACCGGAATCAAAAAAATAAGATCAAGAAAAAGAAAGAAAAAGAAGAAAAAGTAAGAAGAAGAGGCTGTGAATTAAATAAGGAAAGAAAAATTTAAATAAATAAAATATATATAAATATATATATGCAGAGGAGAGAGAGAGAGAAAGTGGTTGTTAGTTTGTTAGGAAATTAGATTTAAAATTTTAAAAGATTTTTAGATTTAAAATTTTAGATAAGAGCTTTCAGTTTGTTAAAGAAATCGTATGAAAATATTTAAACTAAATTTTAAAATCAAATAAATTGAATTTTGGCGGGATACAAAAATATTTCAAAACGCGCCCGGGTCGGGTCTAAAAATTCAGATTTAAAATTCGAAAAATATGTGCGACTTTCAAAATTCAAAATGAATGCTCAGCTAACGAAAATACATACCCCCAAGAACAGATGCACGTACGTGCGCGTAGCCATTCAAACACGTCCGTTTCACTGAACGGGGCGAGAACAAGATGCGCGGATGCTACCACGGGGTTAGGGTTATCATGCAGGCCATGCAATGTATTTTTAAAATATTTTATGTGACTTAAAATGTTATATTGTAAAAATTCAAATGCCAGATAAAATGCCAGTATGCACTAAACATGAAAATGCACCAGTCTACGTAACAAGTCAGGATAATTCATAAGTATGAATCAAATAAGTTGAAGCAAGCGGGTCGGATCGAATGCAATGTAAAATGTAAAATACTATTCGCACCCAAAACACGATAAATCAGGAAAATACCACAATTAAGGAAATACGAGAACTGGAATTGGTATAAATGAACTAGGTTGTTACATTATACCCAACTACAAAAGAATTTCGTCCTCGAAATTCCACGAACAAGAAAGGATAGACAATCAAGAAACTACAAGAATAGATGTGGAGACTTCTGCCGGATTTCATCTTCTCGTTCCCAAGTTGATTCTCCATGCGAGCGATTTCCCCAAGAAACAAGTAAGAAAGGGATAATCTTGTTCTTAAGAACATTTTCCCCTCGATCCACAATCGACATCGGTCGTTCCTCAAAGGTTAAATCTTCTCGTACAGTCAGCTCTGAATGATCTAGCATGTGTGCTTCATCTCGAACATACTTACGGAGTTGAGATACATGAAACATGTCATGAACATTCGCCAAAGATTGTGGTAAAGCCAAACAATACGCCACTTCTCCAACATGCTCCAAAATCTCGAAAGGCCCAACGAATCGAGGACTAAGCTTTTCTCGACTCCCAAAACGAATCACTCCTCTAGTCGGTGATATCTTCAAGAATACTAGATCACCAACAACGAACTCTAGAGGTCTTCTCGATGTGTCGGCCCAACTCTTCTGTCGATCTTGTGCTGTCTTCATATGATTCCGGATAGTATTAACTTTCTCTACGGTTTGCACGATCAAATCCGGTCCCAACGATCTTCGTTCTCCAATATCGTCCCAACAAACAGGTGAACGACAATTACGACCATATAATGCTTCGAATGGAGCCATTTAAATAGTCTCCTGAAAGCTGTTGTTGTACGAAAACTCCACCAACTATAAATGATCCTCCCATGAACCCTTGAAGTCTAACATGCAAGCTCTCAACATGTCTTCAAGAGTTTGGATCGTTCTCTCTGACTGGCCATCTGTTTGAGGATGATAAGCTGTGCTAAACTTCCATCGAGTCCCCAAACTTTCCTGTAAGCTCCTCCAGACGTGTGACAGTCGGACACGATCCTCATAGGTACTCCATGCAATCTCACAATCTCCTGTATGTACCGTTCTGCCAATGCTTCTGTTGATTGACTAACTCGAAATGGTATGAAATAAACTGCCTTGGTCAATCGATCAACAATCACCCAAACTGCATTGTTTCCCTTTGGACTCCGTGGTAAAGCTGTCACGAAATCCATGGTTATATGTTCCCACTTCCATTGAGGAATCGGAAGTGGTTGCAATAAACCAGCAACCCTTTGATGTTCAGCCTTAACTTGCTGACACACCAAGCACTTTGCTACAAAGCGAGCAATCTCCCTTTTCATGCCTTCCCACCAGAAATGCTGTCGTAGATCACGGTACATCTTCGTGCCTCCTAGATGTACGGAATACGCGGAATTGTGTGCCTCCTTCATAACTTCTTCGAGAATATCTCCTTTCGGCACACACAAACGGCTACCATACCTCAACAAACTATCTTCATGAATCAACAAGTCCGTTCGAAGTCCAGCTTCAACCTATTCTCGAAACTTTTGCAATCTGGGATCCTTCGACTACGCCGCTTTAATATTCTCAATCAACGACGACTGTACTTGCAGCTGCACCAACTATCCTGAAGAATGCGGTAGCACGATCTCCAACTCGAATCTTCGAAAGTCTTCCATAAGCTTCTTCTGTGCAGTCAACATCTGAATTGATGGCAACCAACTAAGCGCATCCGGCACAACATTAACTTTTCCCGGATGGTACTTAAGATCAAGATCGTAGTCAGCCATCAGCTCCAACCATCTACGCTACCTCATATTAATCTCTTTCTGTGTGAACACATACTTCAGACTTCTGTGATCGGTGAATACTTCGACCCTTTCGCCCAATAAATAGTGTCTCCAAATCTTTAAACCGAAAATCACAGCTGCTAGCTCCAAATCATGAGTTGGGTAATTCTTCTCATGGGTCTTCAACTGTCTCGATGCGTAGGCTATAACCTTCCCATGTTGCATCAAAACATATCCCAATCCTTTCCCAGATGCTTCGCTGTGAATCACCAATCCTCCGGAACTTTCTGGTACGGTCAAAATAAGAGCGGTTATCAATCTCTGCTTCAACGCCTCAAAAGCTGACGCACACTTATCCGTCCACACAAATGGTACTTCCTTGCATGTAAGCTTGGTCAAAGACTCAGCCAAACGAGCAAAATTCTCCACGAACCTTCTGTAATAGCCGGCAAGTCCAAAAAAACTTCTGATCTCTGCTACGTTCTTCGGAATCAGCCAATTTTGAATTGCTGCAATCTTCTCAGGATCAACGGCGATTCCATCTCCGGATACGACGTGCCCCAAAAACTTCACTTCTTCAAGCCAAAACTTACACTTGCTCATCTTTGCATATAATCTTTCTTGCCTCAATGTCTGCAGTGCGATCTTTAAGTGCTCCGCATGCTCTTCAATGCTCCTCGAGTAGACCAGAATATCATCGATGAACACCACTATAAACTGGTCCAAGATCGGTGAAAAGATTCGGTTCATCAAGTCCATAAATATCGCCGGTGCATTCGTGACTCCGAATGGCATCATTAAATACTTGTAATGTCCATACCAAGTTTGGAATGCGGTCTTGTAAATATCTTCTGATTTAACTCGGACCTGATGATATCCGGACCGCAAATCCAGCTTCGAGAATACTCTCGCGCCACTAAGCTGCTCGAACAATTCGCCAATGCGAGGGATCGGGCACTTGTTCTTAATAGTCACCTGGTTTAATTCTTGATAATCGATGCACATCCTCCTTAGGACATCTTTCTTCTTGACTAGAAGAACTGGAGCTCCCCAAGGTGAATTGCTGTTATGAATCCAACCCTTCTCTAGCAATTCGGTAACCTGCTTCTTGACTTCTTCCAACTCCACTAGTGCCATTGGATAGTACGCCTTTGAGATCAGCGCTTCACCAGGAACAAGATCGATCGCGAACTCCACATCTCGTTTTGGCGGTAAACCTGAGATGTCCTCGAACACGTCCACAAACTCTCGAACTACCGCTGGCGCTTCATCCTTATCAACTTCCATCGATGAAAGAACACTGTTTGTCGACCTAGTCCTAAACTCGACTGGCCCGACAGAACTTCTATCTCCAGCAAAAACAAACTCCGGATGTCCGGGAATATGGAAAATCACTTTCTTTGCCCTACAATCAATGTGAGCGTGGAAAGTGCCGAGAAAATCCATTCCCAAGACAACAACAAACAAAGGGATACACCAGAATTGAATAATTCTAATGCGGGGAAGACATGATCAAGTAGGATACCTGAAACGATTTCACCTGAAGCCAAACACTGAAGAAGATAAGCATGGTAAACAGAATTCAAGCTTCCGATAAAACATGAACTGGAAAGCGAGAGAAGCAGGGTAATATAACGACCATGAAATAAGGAAGTGAATCAAGACTAGGACTCCAAGTTACTTAAATAGAGTACCGCATTGTAACCATGCTGCAGTTCATAGTTATAATCACATAACTCCACTCAAGTCGCTCAAATCCTAGTATCAGAATCCAAGGGACAAGGAGAAACAATAGGGAACCAAAAGGTTTCAAGTTGAGATGCAAAGCGGTTTGCATATCATCAAGACGACGATCAAGAGAAAGATAAGATTCAAGAATCACGAGAACAAGGTGGCAAGACATGTTCCTAATTACGAGTTTTCCGATTCGTGTATTGGGTCCAATACCCAACTACAAAAGAATCAAACCAGATTAACCTAAATCCTATGGCTCTGATACCAAACAAACCCTGTCACGCCCCACTTGCCAGAGTGTGCTAAGATAGGCACGTGACAGAGCCAACCATGCTACCTGTGGATAGGAAAAATCCCTCCACAGTCACATTACGGCTGTAGAGATATCAAGAACAGGAAAGTAAATAAACTATCCAATACATGTCCATGAGCCAGAATAAACGAGTCAAGAAATAATATGCGGAAGCAATAAATCCAAATAACAATAATATCTAGAAAGTAAGGAAATAACTAACTGGATACTAACAGGATTCTCACTGCTCGGCCTGACGGCGGAAAATACTCCTGATCAGCCTGCAACAAAGGTAGAAGATCCGGGCCATGCAAAACCCAGACGTCAGTGCATCATAATGTCAACAATAATATAATGAGGGGGTAACAAGTCGTGCAGGCATGAGTATGAACAGTAATAAGTCATCAATAACAAATAACAGTAACATGAATATAAATCAGTGAACAGGATATAAACAGGTGAAGTGCAGTGAGTAGTCTAAACTGTGCTATAGGGTGATCTACTCTAAAATTATTCTAAATCAATGAATGTAATCCTCATCGTAACCCATCGGTCTATGCCCCGTTTATTCCCCATGAGACCACGGTAAAATGATGTAATAGACTGTGAGTCTATGTCCCGTTCATTCCCCACGGGACCACGGTAAAATGATATAATAGACCTTTGAGTTACGTTCAGCTACATTCTTGATTTTCCCATGCCCCCAAGTCATGTATGTAAGTCAGGTATTTATAAATCTGAGACCAATGCCAACACAGGATCAAGCAGGAACAGGTTTGTCTGTACAGACAACAGGATATGTCCATCGGGACAACATGTCAAGATTATCGGCATTAGAAACAGGATCAGATAACATGTCAAGTAGTGATATATCAGGTCATGTCAGGTAGTGTACATGTATCAAGTCATGTCAAATAGTGGTGTATCAAGTCATGTCAGGGGTGCACAAGTATCACGTGGGTGCTCATAATTAAACTATAATAAGTATGCGTACACAAAACAAGTATGGGGTACTAATATAACAATAAAATGGAATAATGTGATATGGTATGCAGATAGATATAATTTCAAGGATATGGATGCACAGTTATCGATTAGGGTTACATTTATAGTTCTAATATTAATTAGAATGCAATTTATTAAACATGGAGTGTTAATATCACGGTATTATGTAGTAATGTGATCTATAGATGCAATTATATGTATCTTAAATGCGATGGATGCAAACGGGTATCCGAAAAGTTATAAAACTATAAAATGGTAATGTGGGATGTTCAACTAAGCAATATGTGATATAATAATATTAATATGGATAACATATTCAAAGTGATTAATAACTATAAAAGTGGTATTGATTAACTATGCACAAGAAGGTTCCGTTCAGAAATTCAGCGTCACCATGATTTGTAAAATAGCTTAAAAATAACAAACGTTCTCCAAAAGGGACGTGTCCTATACCAAAACAAAGATAATTCAATAAGGTTTTCATTTTTATAATTATAAGCATCTCAAGTTGTCCCTACAAAAAGTTATGAACATTCAAAGTTGAAAGTTTGCTGCTGGAATTTCCCTGGACAGCAGTTTAGAGACATTTTCATTTGCATTTTACATTATTTAAGAAATTTATTTTGCAAGTAAATATTTCATAGAGTTATAGTATTCTGAGTCATATTCGTAACGAACTAAAGAACGTATACTAATGATTTTTCTATGATTTATAATGAATTTTATAAGGTAAGGTGTACAGTAAATTTCAGATTTGTCATATCCGCTTTTCAACGACGTTTCATGAGTAAACTGTAATATTTTCAAACTATATTTTGTATAATATTATAAAATGCAGATTATACACTGTTCCCCTCCGAACGGCGGCCTGCGACGTTAGGACGTCACGTGCCTGAGGTTCGGGGCAGATGCTATTTGGTTTTATCCGTCTACCTCTCCGAAGATGCCAAGTTGATTTATGGCACCGTGTATCGGAGGTTTAGACGGACGCGGCCGATGTAGCAGACTTTGTCAGATTCCCCCTCGCTTGAGGGGTTTTTGATTGTGGGGACGCTCTTCCCTGCAGGCGCAAGCCCCTGCAGTTAATTACGCTACCGCATCGCGGTAACAACTTTCTCCTTCTCCAGAATTTCACTTCGTGTCGTGGGTGTTTGTTTTGTTTGTGGTTGCCCGTGGATTGTATACGGAGACTGAGTAATACCGTCGCCCGTAGGACGTGGATTAGTCCAAATCCGTATTTACTTAGATTTGGGTTTGGTGTTTTTAGTTTAAGGATGCATTAGTCGCGTTGCGACTAAGATCAACTCAAACGTTCATCAAGGATACGCTAGTCCTGTTTTGGACTAAGATCATCTTAACATAGTGATTGACTTAATTATCTGGCCGTCGGGACTCGTCACCTCTCCGACGTCGTTGAGGGATTACAACGACAGGCGTCTGAGGAGTTCAGAGATGTACCCTTGAACCAAAGTTGATTTGGGGTTTTATTGTTTATTTAAAGATCTAAGGACACGTTAGCCGTAGCTGGGGCTAAGATCAACTTAGACGGGACCGTTTAGATCCGACAAGAGAGCATTTGGGCTCTATTGTGCTAGTTTAAGGACGTGGCGGTCCATTGCCATTTTTAGGGACGTGGTGGTCCATTATTAGTTTAGGGACGTTTCGGTCCGTCGCCAGTTTAAAGACGTAGTGGTCCATATTCCAGTTTAGGGACGTGGTGGTCCGAATTTTAGTTTAGGGACGTTTCGGTCCGATATTAGTTTAGGGACGTTTCGGTCCGTCATTAGTTTAAGGACGTCTCGGTCCGATATTAGTTTAGGGACGTTTCGGTCCGATTTTAGTTTAGGGACGTTTCGGTCCGATTTTAGTTTAGGGGTCGTTGGGACTCGTCACCTCTCTGACGTCGCTGAGGAATTACA
This sequence comes from Agapanthus africanus, assembly GCA_030015575.1. NCBI lineage: Eukaryota > Viridiplantae > Streptophyta > Magnoliopsida > Asparagales > Amaryllidaceae > Agapanthus > Agapanthus africanus. The sequence goes on from JASDDO010000016.1 coordinate 413,867,477, forward strand.
ACGACAGATGTCAAAGGAGTTCGGAGATGTACCCTCGAACCGGTCATGACTTGGTTTATGAGAGGCATTTAATTTAAGGACTTACAGCCAGGATTGGGTTAAGTCCAATTTTTATTTTAGGCTTTGCCTGATTAGAAGAATCAATCTAAACAGGGCTTTGCCCCTTTCATTATTTTGCAAGTCTGATTTGGGCCAGGCCCTTCTAATTAATGAGTTACAAGAACTCAGGAATTCTCCAAACAGGGCCTTGCCCTTTTTATTTTTTCTGCAATTGGGCTAGGCCCTTTTAAATAATGAGTTTCAGAAACTCAAGAGGTTTTTACAAACAGGGCTTTGCCCTTTTATTGTTCTGTAATTTAGTTTGGGCCAGGCCCATTTGAATAACGAGTTTGCAGAAACTCAGGAATTTTTCCAAACAGGGCCTTGCCCTTTTATTATTTCAATTTAATTTGGGCCGGGCCCAAAACAAGGGGTTGCAGAAACCCTAGAAATCTTCAGATTGAAGAACACAAGTGCACGGCACTTTTGATTTGAATTTGGATCAAAGGAAAACAAGTTCTTGATTTTTCCTGATCATACAGAACCGAGGGTTCATATTAAGTGCAAGGCACTATTTATTATTATTATTTTTTTTTAGAACCAAGGGTTCATATCAAGTGCAAGGCACTATTTATTATTCTTTTATTTATATTTTTTTTAGAACCAGGGGTTCCTATCAAGTGCAAGGCACTATTTATTTTCTTATTTTCTGTTCTTCAGAAACTTTACCTTCTTTTTTTTTGTTCTTGATTAATTTTCAAGAGCTCTCTTTTTTCAGAAGCTTTTTTCCCTCTCTCGATGATGATTGATTCTCTGATGCCCTTTGAATGAGGCCTGGGGTCTTATTTATAGTGCCCACCAATTTGTTGGATTTGTTAACAAAATCTTTCCTGAATAATTTTGGGAATTTTCCCACCATTGGATCTCTGATCCGAGGGTTCCTGTTTTACAGGAGAACAGAAAAGATTTATCTAAATCTTCATTCAGTTGCTGCGCAACTCATCAGCGTGTGACACGTGTCACGCATCCGTGCGCTTGTGCAACTGCGCAGACACGTGTCGCGCATCCGAAAGCTTGCGCAGTTGCAATTGCGCAACTGCGCAGACACGTGTCGCGCATCCGAGCGTTTACACAGCTGCGACTGCGCAACTGCGCAGACACGTGTCACGCATCTGTTTGCTTGCGCAAACACGTGTCACGCATCTGTGCGTTTGCGCAGCTGCGACTGCGCAACTGCGCAGACACGTGTCACGCATCTGTGCGCTTGCGCAGACACGTGTTGCACATCGGTGCGTTTGCGCAGCTGCGACTGCGCAACTGCGCAGACACGTGTCACGCATCCGTGCGCTTGCGCAGACACGTGTCGCGCATCCGTGCGCTTGCGCAGTTGCGATTGCGCAACTGCGCAGACACGCGTCGTGCATCCATGCGCTTGCGCAGACACGTGTCGCGCTGCCATGCATTTGCGCAGTTAAGTCTTTAATTTTGTTTTCTGAAGAGCCTTGCTCTGATGGGACGCACTGTCTCGGGCGTTACGCTGCCGAATTGGTTTCTGCCACGTGGCAAATTGCGCACTGCGCACCGAAGCGTTGCTTCAAATTTTGAATTTTCAAAATTCAGTAGAGCCTTGCTCTGATTGGGGGAAACAAATGCCCCCCCACCGTTGTGCTGACGTGGCGCCACGTGAGCGCAACGGTGGTAAGATCCTAGCCGTCGGATCAAGGGGCTAGTTGAAGGGGCGCAAGCGCCTATAAATAGGACCCTTGGTCCTTGGTAATTTTCTTACTGTTCCTTCGAGAATTTTACTCCTCAGAGCCTTGCTCTTTTTTGAGAATTTCTAGAGCCTTGCTCTCGTTCCTTTGAACTTCAGAACTCAGAATCACTTTTAGGTAAAATTAAATTAATTTAATTTAAATTTTAATTCACAGAGCCTTGCTCTTGTAGATCTTCGATCTAAAGAAAACCCCAGAGCCTTGCTCTTGAGATCTTTGATTCAAAGAAAACCCCATTGGGATTTCTTCAACAGAGCCTTGCTCTTGAGATTTGCAGAGGTCCTGTTCATGGGTTTTGACCTATGAACAGAGCTTTGCTCTTGGATGACCTGCAGATTTCTTTTAGCAAAAATTTCTTTATGAATCTTTTTTTTTTTATGAGTTTTCAAATTCTTTTAAGTGTTGATGGATTTTTCAATCATTACCACAGAGCCATGTTCTTTTAAGGAATCTTGTTCCCCTGAGACCAGAGTTTGACAAATGTCACTCTGCGACAGAGCTTTGCTCTAAAAGAGGAGATTTTCTCCTTGTCTCTAGGGATCTTCCCACCAATGGGTGTATCCTATTGGGAATTTTTTTACGAATCGACAGTCCCATCTAATGATGGGATTGTCTTATTAAATGATGCACATCATCCAGATTTTGTGGGTCCCCCTTTGGTCCCCTACTTACTGCATCACAGTGTGGAGCAAAATATATATATATTTTTTAAATGCCAAGCGTTAGGCCACTAATGATGTATGTTTCTTTGTCTTTCCACAGAAAAGATGTCTGACGACTTGTCTTTCCCCTTCGTTCGCTCGGAAGGGGGGTTCCCCCATGCGCCAGTGGATCGGGTGGTACTCGCTCTTATTAAAGACCGCGATCCTGAGTGCAAAAAGCTTCATCTGTGGGGAAGGTGGTATAGCCAGATCATCCAAGGCCGCCGCAGTTTTAGTTCCGCCGTGCCCTCTGAGCCCATAGTCACGATCCCTTATGCGGACGAACCCCCGGTGAAGTATGCCGTGGAGGTTAAGAATTGGAATTCTGATAACCTCCTTCAACCTGCAATCGGCGCCATCCCCGTGCAGCCGCCGCCGGCGATAGATATCCTGGGGAGGCGAATCTGTCAGGGCGAAGCACGCCCTTGGGGACAGGCTTATAACATTGGAATGATCCCGCGACCCCCCGCCGGATATTTGCAGTGGGCCCGGTACATTCTATCGGCGAAGAGGACCCACCTAACGAAGATTGGTCTATACTCAGCCATCTTCGTCTCGCTCTTCGAGTACCCCTGTCCTCCAACGTGGTGGATAAAGGCTTTTGTTGAACAATGGAATATACCCACCCATACCTTTCTGATGGCGGATAAGGAAGTTTCTATCTCTTTAGAGGAATTTGCCGAAATTTCAGGTCTGCCAATGAGGGGAGAGCATTACGAGGAGTTGCTTCCTCCTGATGAGTATGTCTTTGCCACTAAGCAGCTGGTATTTGACTTAACCCCGGAGAATGCCATTCAGCATCAGTATCCGGGTTTGGTGAAAGTGTTGGAGATCTATGAGGAACTCCATTTGGAATCGGGGGATAAGGGCGTCAGTTTCGCAGCTTTCATTGCTCGCTTTATCCGTCCGGAGTTCTTATCAGAGCAGAGCGAGAAGTTCGCTCAGCTTGACGACCCTTTTGGTTTCGGTTTGGATCGCCGACCCGTATCGGAGAATAACCAGAGGGATTTCTATCTCCCCAATGCTGCCATCGTTGCTTTCTCGGAAATCGCCGTCCCCGGTATGGATGAGGAAACTTTCTTTATTGGATTCCTGGGCCTGTGGTTATGCAACTTTGCGCTCCCTATGCACCCGCGCTTCATGCGGCCCTCTGTTTTTTACCCGGCACATCGGATGGTGGCCGGTCTACAGTTGTCGGTAGGGATTGCTGGGTTAGCTTATCTTTATCATGGACTCAGCGTAGCGGCGGACGCTAATGATCCTGGGACACAGCCTGCTAACTTCCCAATGCATTACTTCGTTTCTTGGATGGAGATGCACGTGCGAGGGGTGTTTGGCGCCCACAAGACTCCCCCATTCTTCGAGAAGTACAGACTCCCGAGAGTCATACGGTTAATCGGGGCTTCAATTGTGTTCGCATCCCCGCGGGATTCTAGGGGACTCCTCCTGCGCCCACATTTGGTCGGAGCGACGACTTGTTTCGTGGATAAAGTTGTCACCATAGGCTCGGAAACTGCTAAGTCGGTGGTGCCCCTACGTGACGAGTTTAAGGGCGGGGCTTCTGTACTGAAGGCTCGGGAAATCGTCCATCTCTACTCCATTCGGCCGGGCTACCTAGTGTTTCGGCAGAATGAGACGGCTTTATTCATGAGGTATAATCCACATCGATTTGCTCAGCAATCAAGCTACAACCAGGGGATCCCGATGGAAGCCTTTTTGGAAACGCCTGTGGTTGGCCCAGAGGGGGTAAAGAATGCGATGCATCACTTTATACGGCTTAACACGGGTTCTTATTTCTTCATTAGTGAACCCAGCTGTGTCCCTAAGATGCTTAATTCATATGTGGCATGGTATGCGCACGCTATGGGTCCAATCATTTTGATGGAGAGACGCCTATTGGTTAACCGTAAGGGTGTGCCTCCTGGCGGTGATCGCAAGGCCCCTTTGCAGCCAAGGCTCCCGGTCGTCCTTCCGCTAAAAGATGCTGTAGTCGATCGACCACGCGTATTGAGTCCTCCGCGGGGATTGCCGTTGCCTGCTACGGTGGATGTACCATCGGTGCCTCGTGCTCCCACGAAGGCGACTAAAGTAGTATCGCCAGAGTCCGGCGTAGGGGCAGATGTTGGGACCCGCCGCCCTAAAGTGGCTTCCAAGCGCAAATCCGCTCCAGGTGGATCTAAAGCTGGTGGACAGCAGAAAAAGAAAAAGTCCGCCCTTTCCCTTGATGCGATCCTCGGGTTAAAGCCTGCGGCTTCTCCAGCCAAGACCATATGCGAGTACGGCAGTAATGAGGGCTTTGTGGTGGACCCTGCGGACACCAATTTGGCTGCCGCCATCGCAGCTTCAGAGCGATCGGCGAGGCTTGAAGCGATGTTGAGCAAACTCGCTGAGTCCGGTAATTATCAAACGCTTTATTTGTCATTCTATTGCATTTTATATTGTTATCCTTAAATAATATTCGCTCCATTTTCAACAGGTGTCTCCGCTGAAGAGGCTATTGCTGCCTCCCTGAAAACCTTTCAGGAGGAGGAGGAGAAGCGTGCCCTAGCAGGCGTTGGTATGTTTCACCCCTTTCTCTTTTACAAGAAAAGTTTGTTTTCTCTCTTTTTTTTTATAATCAACCTGACCTTCTTTTGTTTCTTTGCAGGCGCTATATCAATTGACGCAGGGGTCCTTCCCAAGTCCGTTATCGAAGCCCCAGCTCCGTCGAAGCTGCCGCAAGAGCCTCGGCTTGACAAGACGATGAGGGATGCTTTGAAGAATCTAGAGGCATCCCTATATACGGACGAGGGGGCCTCACTCAAGGAAGCCCTAATGGCATCCGTCTCATCGGCTCGAGAGGAGCGGAAGCGGTCCAGACGCGAAGCTAAGGCGCGCAGAGCTGCTCTGGCCGCAGGAGCGGGCCCTAGCACTGTTCCTTGTGCCGACACTCCTTCTGAAGCAGAGGCGAGCGGAGTTGCTTTGGCCACGGGAGCGGGCCCTAACACCATTCCTCGCGCAGACACTCCTTCTGAGGAGGCCCCTGTTGCCCTATCTACTGCTTATAGGCGAGCGGCGCGCGCGGCCCGAAGTGCAAATGGTAAATCTTCTTTAGGTAGTACTTCTTTCAGAGCTTTGTTGTTAGAATTATAAAGCCATTGGCTCACATGCATTTCATCTGGCAGGGCCTAGTCCGACTGAGGGGGAGGCGGAGACCGTTGGACCCCAGGAAACGGCGGAGGCGGCGCCTGCCGAACCTGAGCCGACGGTGGGCACCGTCGTCGGGGCCACGGTGCCTGAAACCGAGATTGAGGAACCTGCCGCGGAGAGGGCCATTGATGCCGCGCCTGAAGTGGCGGCAGATGAGATGGTTGTCTCAACCCAGCCGAAAGCGGTAGAGGGCGAAGTGCTTGAGGCTGGGGACCTCGTGGTACCGATGGACGAGGCAGCTGTAATCGCCGATCCTGAGGGAGCAGCAGGTGAGGCGGCCATGATTCCTGAAGACGAGTTAGGCGCTCCTTCTCAGGAATCTGGCAATGTTCCTATCATAGCCCTCCCTGCCTATGGTCCCCCGCCGCCTGTAGAGCTTGAGAGCATAACAACGGTTCCCCTTGAGTCGGGCGACGAAGCTACAGGCGGTGGCCTTCCGTCAGTGGAGGAAGGAATTGCCTCTGTTTCTGCGGGCAGCTTGTCGGGTAAGTTTTAAATGGCCAATGTTCTCCATTTATATGTGCCTCACGATCTCTTTTAACCAGTTCGTCCTTGTTTTAAACGCAGGTGCGGCTAGTGCCGATGCTCCATTGCTTGAAGGCACACCTTCAACCATTGCCTTGGCGGTGGTTACTCCTCAGCCTTCCCTTGTGCCATCACGGATGTCGGAAGGTATGAATTTACGACTTATGCATTAATCTTTTAACGTGTAGCCTATGCACTAACATTATACCACTATACTCTTTTCAGGAGTGTTCTTCGATCATCTGTATCAAGTGCTGCTCCCACACTTCCTCTTCCCATCCGAGCTCGCTTCTCCCTCTAGGGGTGCCGGTAAGTGTTGTCTTGGTCTCTTTTGAGGGAATATAGGATCGCATCTGACTTTTTCTCCTCCTGATTGCAGTGCCTCAAATCGAAGGAGGGGACACTAGGCCTGCGCTGCCACCGGCGCCTCCGGCTTTGCCGTCCGTTGCGACTGGTATAAATATTCCTTTCCCCTTTTTTTATATGATCTTTTACCGATTTTTCGAATCATTGTTTGACCATGTTTCGTTTTGCAGCTATTGTTCCAGCTCTGATCTCTTTTGAGTCTCACGTCCTCTCACCGGCGGGTCCTTTCTTGAGACGCCCGTCTTCAAAGGGTGCTGTGATGAGCCTGGGTATGCTGAGCGGGTACATCGAAGAGCTCAACATGGATGCCCTTCCTTCTGCCGTAGATTTCGCTGTGGATGTTAACCCAATGTTGGCGGCGCTCGTAACTTTTCATAACGAAGGCGTCGTCGAATCGTGGGTTAACTACTGCAGAGAGATCGAGGCTCGCCTGCATCGGTTGGAGTCGACACGCCCTTCTCCCGAGGTTTTGGCCGCGAGCGCCGAACGGACAGCTTGGCTTGAGCAAAGCGCCTCTTATCTTCGCCATTTGGAGCAGGAGGCCGCTTTACGGCTAAAGGCGCATCAGGAATCTTCAAACGCAACCGCTTGCCTTCGTGCCGAAGTCAGGACGAATGCTGCTGAGGTGAAAGCTGTCTTTGAAGGTCTTCTCAAGCGTATATCTAATGGGCTAGCACTGAGGCGGAAACTTGATGCTGCTGAACGTGATGCCCGAGGCCAAGAAGAAGCTCAGCAGGTTGTTGGGGAAGAGCTTGCATCCTTCACGCAGCAGCGGGCTCAAGTAGAGGCGGAACTGGCAGTGGTAGTTGCTCAGGAGAAGGCGTGGGAGGAAGTACGCGAGCAATTGATAGGGCTATTTAAGACGCTTCCTTCCCAGTAGTTGCCCTTGTATCAATATACTTGTAATTTTCTTTTTCGAATAAGATGTATACATTCTTTATTCTTTTGTACGATTCGCCATGTACTTGATTGAATTAATAAATAAAGATACACATTTTTTGCAATGTCTTGTATCATTTCTTTGCTTTCTCCCTTCTCTTAATATCAGCATGCTGTCTTGATAAACATGATTGACAGGTAATAGAGTAAGCATTTTGGTTTCTTCGAGATATAGCGATGGCTTAGGCCGCAGGTTCAGATCTGCTGCCTAAGACTTTTCAACTCTATGAGCCGTGAGGGTCCCATAGAGACTTTTCTCCCTACGGATCGAGAGGATCTCGTAGGTGGATTTTCTCTTTAGGAGTCGTGAGGATTCCCAAGTGTGGTTTTCTCTCGTAAGTCGAAAGGATCTTATGAGAGAATTTCTCCCTCTTACGAGTCGAGAGGACTTGTAAGCGGTTGGCAAGTTGACTTGTTTCCTGGTCGAAGTATTGCTCTGACGGGGAGGTCGCCGGCTGACTCGTTTCCGTGACGGAGGTCGTTGGCTGACTTGTTTCCATGACGGAGGTCGTTTGTTGACTTGTTTCCGTGACGGAGGTCGTTTGTTGACTTGTTTCCGTGGCGGAGGTCGTTTGTTGACTTGTTTCCGTGACGGAGGTCGTTTGTTGACTTGTTTCCATGACGGAGGTCGTTGGCTGACTTGTTTCCGTGACGGAGGTCGTTTGTTGACTTGTTTCCGTGACGGAGGTCGTTGGTTGACTTGTTTCCATAACGGAGGTCGTTTGTTGACTTGTTTCCGTGACGGAGGTCATTGGCTGACTTGTTTCCGTGGCGGAGGTCGTTTGTTGACTTGTTTCCGTGGCAGAGGTCGTTTGTTGACTTGTTTCCGTGACGGAGGTCGTTTGTTGACTTGTTTCCGTGACGGAGGTCGTTGGCTGACTCAGCGAGTAGACGCGGATCAGAAGGCTCTCGTCAAGGAGTGTTTGTATCCGTGAGTTGAGAAGTTTTTGTGAGGGATTATTTGTTTCCCAAGCGCCAAGGATTATTTGTGTCCTTGGGATTTGAAACGAGTCGATGATTCCCACGGAGGCGCTGGTGGCTCTGCGAGTCGACGCGGATCAGAAGGCTCTCGTCAAGGAGTGTTTGTATCCGTGAGTTGAGAAGTCTTTGTTGAAGTCATTGGCTCCTTCGGTTGAAATGGACCGTTGAGGTTTTGGCTTCGTCGTTCGATGGACTTCGCCGGGGAAGTATGGTTCCTTCTTTGTTTACGCCCTTGGATTGTATACAGGGATCGATGTGACCTTAACTGTAGGGCTAAAGTTTATCATTTCTTCTTTTTATTTTATTTTATTTCCGCGATGCTCTATCATTTCAGCTTTTATATCGCGAAGGTCGCGATTGCCCAATCATTTCGGCTATTTTTCGCGGTGCCCAATCATTTCGGCTATTTATTTTATCTTTACTCGTTGCTTTTTATTACGAGTTGCCCAATCATTTCGGCTATTTTGCATGCATGTGCGGCCTACTGGCTTTTCGCTGTAAACCTGAATTTGGACACCGATTTCGGCATCAGCACCGCTACGACTGGGATATTGCCAGGAGCGAATCATCATTTGCCTTTGTCGTTGTCAAGCAAAGGAGGCTTAGCGATCAGGGTTAAGGTCCTGTCGACTAAGGCTTTTGACTTCATGAGCCGTAAGGGTCTCACAAAGCTACTTCTCCCTACAAGTCGTGAGGATCTTATAGGTGTATTTTCTCCTTAGGAATCGTGGGGATCCCTAAGTGTGTTGCTCCCTTGTGAGTCGTAAGGATCTCACGCGGGTGGTTTCTCCTTACAGGGTCGAGAGGACCCCATAAGTGTCTTTTAACGAGGTTGCGCCTGTTTTCACAAACACGCGTCGGTAGTCCTGCCTTTTTTACTCACGGAGCCTTTTCGGGTTTTCATCCGTGCCCATCTTGCTTATGGACATACCGTTTTTTTTTATTCTTTTTCTTTTCTTTTTCTCTTTTTTTTTTTACGAGGTCGCGCCCTTTCGGGTTTTCACGAACGCCCGCCGGTAGCCCTGCTGTTTTTACTCACGGAGCCCTTTCGGGTTTTCATCCGTGCCCTTTTTGCTTATGGACATACCGTTTTTTTTTTTTTTTTTTTTTTTTTTTTTTTTTTTTTTTTTAAGCCTAAAGATGCAGCAGTAGTAGTTTAAAGACGTTTCGGTCCTGCTATCCAGTTTTAGGACGTAGTGGTCCGTTAGGCTTTTTCCATGAATGAGCATGATGCCCCCGGCATATCCATCTTTTTTGGAGTATGTGGTTGTGGTGGGCTCACCTTCCAATTTTCGGACAGCGCGAGCTCACCTTGTTGGTATCGGTCTTCAACCCAGTCTTTGAAGACAAAGCAATCTTCGATCGGATGACTTACTGCTCGATGGTAGGGGCAGTAATTAGGATCGTTTACATCCCCTAGTTGTAGTGGACGTCTCGGATTTGGCAGATTTATGAGTTGGTTGCGCAATGCCAGCTCAAATAGTTTCCTTGTTTTATCTTGAGGAAACGAGTAAGGACGTCCCAGTCTTTCTTCGAGTGATGGGCGTGGACGCATATTGCTTTGGCGAACAACTGGTTTTGAGTCGCTCGGCTGTTGTTGAGTGTTGGCGGCGAAGGTCATTTTTCCCTTTCCTTTATCCCTTTTGTTCGCTCCGTCGTTTGCGGGTCCGTGATTCTTTCCGGGTAGTATGCTCTCGCGCGGATGAAAGTTTTCATGATTCTTCAATTTTTCAGAGATGGATACCTCGAAGAGAGGGTTGAAGGCTGTTTTTCCATCAGGGTCGTTCCTGGGGCAATTGCCGGTGACTCTTTTATGCTTATCCGTCGCATTTTCTGACCGTCTACGAGCTTCCCGCTTTGTTCTATTGGCGTAATCCTTGTGAGCGACATACCCTTGCCACCAACAGTTAAAGGATTCGCAGTCTTCGGTAGGGTGCATGATCTTCTGATGATATAAACAGAAGTTAGGGTGCATCTCCACCTCAGAGAAAGAATTTTCTTCAGAGGGCGGTAGCTTCATTCCTACTGATAGAGCTTTGGCGAACCGTTTCCTCGTCTTGAATTTGTTTTTACCCGCAGTGTATGGCTTTTGATTTGACGGGAATACCTTGGTTCTTTCCAGTATGGCCATTTCATGCTCTTGATTGGCTTTTGCTTTCAGACGAATTTCATTTAGGAAGGCATCGATCGACTTGTCTGACAGCCGCGGAATTTCTGTTTCAGGGTCCGCCATTGATTTCTCAACGCAAGGATCCTCCTCATCATCCGTCAGCGAATGAGAAATCACATGACAAGTCGCTACGTAGTCTTCGGATTCATCCGACGAACTCTCCCCCTCTTTTTCCTTTTGAAAGACGGGGTTGAAGAACTCCTGGAGCGTGATCGGGGTCCGTGCTTTTTGGCTGTATTCCTCCAGTGCATCAAGTTGTTTTTGTAAGTCCGTGCGCTTGTCGCCAGGCTTCACGGGCTTCTTAGATTTCTTCTTCTTTTTCTTCGAAGATTTCAACGGCTGGTTGTGAACGTTCGGGCCACTCCCATCGATCGTTTGAGTTGAACGCGGTTTCAACATCCCTTCAATGATTTGAGGCTCCAACGGGTTCTTCCACCTAATCGCTGGACATGCTTGAAGATCGTTCAGCATCCTCTTTGTTTTAGCTGATAGCATAACCTCCCATGGGGCTTCCTCAATGAGGGAGCACGTTGCCCCCGGTGTATTTGTCCTCTTAGAGGTGTGAGGTTGTGGCGGATTCACCTTCCATTTGTCGGATAACACGAACTTGCCCTGTTGGTACTGGTCTTCAAGCCAATCTTTGAAGACGTAGCAATCCTCGATCGAATGACCTAGTACTCGATGATAAGGACAGTAGTTGGGCTCGTTGACATCATTTGGTTGTGATGGACGTTTTGGATCCGGCAGATTTATGAGTTGGTTGCGCAATGCCAGCTCGAATAATCTTCTCGTCTTATCTCGGGGAAACGAGTAAGGACGTCCTAGCCTCTCTCCAAGAGGTACATTCGGACGCATATTATTTTGGCGGATGGTCGGCTTCGGGTTGTTGGGCTGTTGTTGAGCATTAGCGACAATGATTGCTTTTCCTTTACCCTTGTCATTCCGAGGTTCTGGCTTCGGGGGAGACGGTCTATGACCCATTTGGTCCATCTGAGCCAACTTGTCGATTAAAGCCTGGAATGTGGTCGGCTTAAAGAACATCATAAACTGGGAGATAGTTGCGTGGGGGTCTAGAGTTCCCACGAACATGCCCACCGCAGGTGCTTCCTCAATGCGTTGCTCACATCTCGACCACAAGTTCCGCCAGCGTATAGCGTACTGGACCCAGGTTTCGCCCGGTTTTACCCTGGCGTTGATAAGTGCAGTTATTGGAGTGCGTTCGCTGGCACTTGCAAATCGCTGAGTGAACAACAACTCCATTTCAGCGAACGTTTTGACAGAATCGTTCGGAAGTTCCGAATACCATTCGAACGCTGTTTCTGATAAGCTGCCCACGAACTGGCGGAGCAACAATTTATCATCACCACCGGTGTTACCGCATAGGGCCCGAAACTGGGCGACATGTTGATGGGGATTGCCGGTCCCCTTATACACGTGGAATTTTGGTATCGTATAGCCTTGTGGGTATTTGATTTGGTCGTACCCGCTCGGATACGGCCGCCCCGTTTTCATGACTTGACCAGCCGCCTCAGTCGCGTGATGAACTCGGATTTGCTGGGTTATGTAGTCAGCCAAGTCAGCCTTAGAGATTGCTTCCTCCTTGGCCGTTGAGAGGGCTGGCGGTGGATTTGACGTTTCTCCTCGGTCGTCTTCAAGAACGATCGGGGAATCCTCGGCGGGTAAGTCCTGCTGGATCATCATTCCTATCACATCTTGGAAGAGAAGGCCCATCCGTTGTATGTTGGCCGCTTGTTCAGCAGCCTCTTTGTCCCTTTTCTCCAGTGTCCGGCGAAGGAATTCAGCGTCGGTTTCTTCCTCCTGGCGCACTTCTGGGGACGTTTCTGGGTTTTCTTTTGGTCCGGTGAGCGCGGCCATAGCATTCATCATTTCTTGAAGCTTTTGTTGCTGCTCCTGGGTTTTCGTCACGGATCGGGTTAGCGGTCGGTGGCCCGTAGAAGTACGACTTTCTTCTTTTCCCGAAGCCATATAGACCGTATGTACTATCATGCCCCCTGACTTGGGGCGTTTAGGTTCGCCGCTTTTAGATTTTGTCATCATCGCGGGAGCTTTCTCTGGTCTTTTCCTTTTATGGACCTTTGAGGTTGAAGGAGCCGTTGAAGTGGGCCTCCTAGCATTTGTTGCCCCCTGCCGTTTAATGGGGTGGTTCTTGTCTTTTTCCACCTTCGCCCTTTTCTGGCGACGGAAGTGGTCTGAGTCAATCACGGAGTCTTGAACTCTCCGCCAGACTTTATAAATTTTGGACGACAGCCGTTGAGAGGGCTGTTCTTGTTTTGCCTCCGGAGCTTTCTCTACGTGCGGAGGAGATCTTTTCAATACGGCAATTGGGGAGTTCTTTCTCACTTTCCTCAGTAATTCAAAGCTGTTCCCAGTTGGAACAGCAGCATTGACCTCCGCCACTGGAGCAGGCGGGGTTAGCCCTGAAGGGGAGTTGCCCCCTGCTTTCCTTATTCGTTGCCAGTGACGACGTCGCGCACGACGAGCCATTGGGACTGGCTCGGAAATTGGGATAGTTTCTTGTTGCCCCCTGTTTGGGTGTGGGGTAACTGCCGGTGTCAGCCTATCAAAGACTGATGCTTTTTGACCAGCTGAAGGAGGAGTAGGAACCGTCAATCTTGTGAAGACTGACTTTCTGATAGGAGAAGCCGCTTCAACGACTTCCGAAGCTGTGGCCGTTGCCCTCTTTGGGACAGCCACTTTATGATCCTGACCTAGCCTGGTGAAAACAGAGGCTGTCAGCTTAGTAGCGGGCGACCCGTTGACAGGGGTCGTGGTAGCAGTGAGCCGGTCGAATACCGACTTCTTGTTCGTTTCTGGTGCGGATATCGGCATGGAGAAGCTTGTAGGTGGGACCATGGTCCCGAAGAACAAGCCGGTGGTGGCTTGCGTCACCTGGTCTACCGGCAGAGTCAGGAAGGAAGCCGCTTGGGGCCCATACGCTACACCTCTCGGTGAGGTCGAACGTCCACTGGAATGGCATTTCGAGCAGTTGGTGCAGTTGGTGGCCATTGGATCTTGAGTTCTGCGCCAGACAAAAGACCAAATCTTAGCAACTTGAAATCCGAGGACAACCATTTAACAAACCGCGATTGGTTCGCGAAGACGACACACGAAGTGTGGAGTGGAAAGAGGAAAAGGTCCCACCGGGCGTGCCAGAATCTGTTCCCCTCCGAACGGCGGCCTGCGACGTTAGGACGTCACGTGCCTGAGGTTCGGGGCAGATGCTATTTGGTTTTATCCGTCTACCTCTCCGAAGATGCCAAGTTGATTTATGGCACCGTGTATCGGAGGTTTAGACGGACGCGGCCGATGTAGCAGACTTTGTCAGATTCCCCCTCGCTTGAGGGGTTTTTGATTGTGGGGACGCTCTTCCCTGCAGGCGCAAGCCCCTGCAGTTAATTACGCTACCGCATCGCGGTAACAACTTTCTCCTTCTCCAGAATTTCACTTCGTGTCGTGGGTGTTTGTTTTGTTTGTGGTTGCCCGTGGATTGTATACGGAGACTGAGTAATACCGTCGCCCGTAGGACGTGGATTAGTCCAAATCCGTATTTACTTAGATTTGGGTTTGGTGTTTTTAGTTTAAGGATGCATTAGTCGCGTTGCGACTAAGATCAACTCAAACGTTCATCAAGGATACGCTAGTCCTGTTTTGGACTAAGATCATCTTAACATAGTGATTGACTTAATTATCTGGCCGTCGGGACTCGTCACCTCTCCGACGTCGTTGAGGGATTACAACGACAGGCGTCTGAGGAGTTCAGAGATGTACCCTTGAACCAAAGTTGATTTGGGGTTTTATTGTTTATTTAAAGATCTAAGGACACGTTAGCCGTAGCTGGGGCTAAGATCAACTTAGACGGGACCGTTTAGATCCGACAAGAGAGCATTTGGGCTCTATTGTGCTAGTTTAAGGACGTGGCGGTCCATTGCCAGTTTTAGGGACGTGGTGGTCCATTATTAGTTTAGGGACGTTTCGGTCCGTCGCCAGTTTAAAGACGTAGTGGTCCATATTCCAGTTTAGGGACGTGGTGGTCCGAATTTTAGTTTAGGGACGTTTCGGTCCGATATTAGTTTAGGGACGTTTCGGTCCGTCATTAGTTTAGGGACGTTTCGGTCCGATTTTAGTTTAGGGACGTTTCGGTCCGATTTTAGTTTAGGGGTCGTTGGGACTCGTCACCTCTCTGACGTCGCTGAGGAATTACAACGACAGATGTCAAAGGAGTTCGGAGATGTACCCTCGAACCGGTCATGACTTGGTTTATGAGAGGCATTTAATTTAAGGACTTACAGCCAGGATTGGGTTAAGTCCAATTTTTATTTTAGGCTTTGCCTGATTAGAAGAATCAATCTAAACAGGGCTTTGCCCCTTTCATTATTTTGCAAGTCTGATTTGGGCCAGGCCCTTCTAATTAATGAGTTACAAGAACTCAGGAATTCTCCAAACAGGGCCTTGCCCTTTTTATTTTTTCTGCAATTGGGCTAGGCCCTTTTAAATAATGAGTTTCAGAAACTCAAGAGGTTTTTACAAACAGGGCTTTGCCCTTTTATTGTTCTGTAATTTAGTTTGGGCCAGGCCCATTTGAATAACGAGTTTGCAGAAACTCAGGAATTTTTCCAAACAGGGCCTTGCCCTTTTATTATTTCAATTTAATTTGGGCCGGGCCCAAAACAAGGGGTTGCAGAAACCCTAGAAATCTTCAGATTGAAGAACACAAGTGCACGGCACTTTTGATTTGAATTTGGATCAAAGGAAAACAAGTTCTTGTTTTTTCCTGATCATACAGAACCGAGGGTTCATATTAAGTGCAAGGCACTATTTATTATTATTATTTTTTTTTAGAACCAAGGGTTCATATCAAGTGCAAGGCACTATTTATTATTCTTTTATTTATATTTTTTTTTTAGAACCAGGGGTTCCTATCAAGTGCAAGGCACTATTTATTTTCTTATTTTCTGTTCTTCAGAAACTTTACCTTCTTTTTTTTTGTTCTTGATTAATTTTCAAGAGCTCTCTTTTTTCAGAAGCTTTTTTCCCTCTCTCGATGATGATTGATTCTCTGATGCCCTTTGAATGAGGCCTGGGGTCTTATTTATAGTGCCCACCAATTTGTTGGATTTGTTAACAAAATCTTTCCTGAATAATTTTGGGAATTTTCCCACCATTGGATCTCTGATCCGAGGGTTCCTGTTTTACAGGAGAACAGAAAAGATTTATCTAAATCTTCATTCAGTTGCTGCGCAACTCATCAGCGTGTGACACGTGTCACGCATCCGTGCGCTTGCGCAACTGCGCAGACACGTGTCGCGCATCCGAAAGCTTGCGCAGTTGCAATTGCGCAACTGCGCAGACACGTGTCGCGCATCCGAGCGTTTGCACAGCTGCGACTGCGCAACTGCGCAGACACGTGTCACGCATCTGTTTGCTTGCGCAAACACGTGTCACGCATCTGTGCGTTTGCGCAGCTGCGACTGCGCAACTGCGCAGACACGTGTCACGCATCTGTGCGCTTGCGCAGACACGTGTTGCACATCGGTGCGTTTGCGCAGCTGCGACTGCGCAACTGCGCAGACACGTGTCACGCATCCGTGCGCTTGCGCAGACACGTGTCGCGCATCCGTGCGCTTGCGCAGTTGCGATTGCGCAACTGCGCAGACACGCGTCGTGCATCCATGCGCTTGCGCAGACACGTGTCGCGCTGCCATGCATTTGCGCAGTTAAGTCTTTAATTTTGTTTTCTGAAGAGCCTTGCTCTGATGGGACGCACTGTCTCGGGCGTTACGCTGCCGAATTGGTTTCTGCCACGTGGCAAATTGCGCACTGCGCACCGAAGCGTTGCTTCAAATTTTGAATTTTCAAAATTCAGTAGAGCCTTGCTCTGATTGGGGGAAACATACACTAATTAAAGATAATAATAAGAAATATTACGACGATATATATTTTAAATGATATGGATGCAGTATAATGTAATCTAGTATGTCACAAGATAAGTTTTCATGATCTAGATTTAAAATGATATAAACGGATGCAAACGGAATATCGAAACGTTATAAAATTAAACATGGGGTACTAGATTTAAACTATAGGTATGGTATTTATTTAAATAGGTATAAAATGAATTATATAGCATGTAGCAAGATTAACTTGCCTAGACGGAACAAGAACGGATGTGTACGGAACGTCCTTCGTCGGCGAAATGTCGCGACGCGCGCACGGTACACGGAACGGTTCCAAACAACGCACGAGGGTGATCACGCAAGTCAGGTACGTTCACTGGATCACTCGGATCATCAGCGACGAGCACGGCTCCGACGGTGATTACCGGAATCAAAAAAATAAGATCAAGAAAAAGAAAGAAAAAAGAAGAAGAGGCTGCGAATTAAATAAGGAAAGAAAAATTTAAATAAATAAAATATATATAAATATATATATGCAGAGGATAGAGAGAGAGAAAGGGGTTATTAGTTTGTTAGGAAATTAGATTTAAAATTTTAAAAGATTTTTAGATTTAAAATTTTAGATAAGAGCTTTCAGTTTGTTAAAGAAATCGTATGAAAATATTTAAACTAAATTTTAAAATCAAATAAATTGAATTTTGGCAGGATACAAAAATATTTCAAAACGCGCCCGGGTCGTGTCTAAAAATTCAGATTTAAAATTTGAAAAATATGTGCGACTTTCAAAATTCAAAATGAATGCTCAGGTAACGAAAATGCATACCCCCAAGAATGGATGCACGTACGTGCGCGTAGCATCCAAACACGTCCGTTTCACTGAACAGGGCGAGAACAAGATGCGCGGATGCTACCACGGGGTTAGGATTATCATGCAGGCCATGCAATGTATTTTTAAAATATTTTATGTGACTTAAAATGTTATATTGTAAAAATTCAAATGCCAGATAAAATGCCAGTATGCACTAAACATGAAAATGCACCAGTCTACGCAACAAGTCAGGATAATTCATAAGTATGAATCAAATAAGTTCAAGCAAGCGGGTCGGGTCGAATGCAATGTAAAATGTAAAATACTATTCGCACCCAAAACACGATAAATCAGGAAAATACCACAATTAAGGAAATACGAGAACTGGAATTGGTATAAATGAACTAGGTTGTTACAGACCAATTCAGACTACTCACTGTACACTACCTTTCACTGCCCTGATTTATATTGCTGTTACACTTGCTTTACTATTTATGACTATACTTGCATGTCTTGCTACCCTGTTTACATATTATTGCTTGATGTTATGGTGCTGACGTCTGGGTTTTGTATGGCCCAGATTCCGTACCTTTGTCGCAGTCCGAGCAGAAGTATTTCAGTCAGCAGGCTGAGCAGTGAGGACTCGCTAGTAGTTAGTTCTTTATTTTCAGTATTATTTTATTCCTGATGCGTGCCCGCATTAAGGGACATACATTCCAGTTATTCTTGTATTGGATCTCTTGCTTCCGCATTATTTTATTCTTGACTCATTTATTTCTGGCTTATGGACATGTATTAGATAGTTTATTATTGTTCTTGATATCTTTACAGCCGTAATGTGACTGTGGATGGATACTTCCTACCCACAGGTAGCATAGTTGGCTATGTCAGGTGCCCATCTTAGCGTACTCTGTGAAGCGGGGCGTGACAAGCCGGCTTTCATCCCCCATATACCTGCCAAACCTCTCGGCATGAGGACCGGTATAGCGATAGTCAAGGGTAAAAAAGAGGAGGAATGCTGCCTCCCCCTAACTCTGTCAGGCCTTAGCCTATAGGACTGATTCAGGCCTCGAGTCCCCCTCTAGGGATGGGGAGCCCCTGCGTCTGCAAGAAATATCAAGACAATCAATATTAAGACAAAGTTGTATTAAGAAATCAAGGTTAAATGAAAATTGAAGTGTGATATATACCTCCGGTGACTAAAGCACGAGCCTGGGCCCGGGCAACAACACGAGCGGGACGATAGTTCCTCAGGTGAGGAACAGCCGGGTCCCGGATGCGGACGCATCCCCTCCAACTAGAAAATAAACATTGACGCTAAATTTCCATGAAGTTCATATTTATTCTATAGAGCATATGTAAAATGAATAAATATTTTATATTTATTCATACTAACCTACAGACGATGCGGAGGGTACGAAAGTGGCAGGAGTGGCCCCTACGTCAGATGTTGATGCACCACCTATAATTAGACAATTAAAAATAGATTATATAAGTAATTGCAAAAAGAATGTGTAGATCAATAATATAACGTTCTAAATCAATATGCATGCACTATAGGATATATAAACATACCCGCAGGTGCGGTGGTGTCACCACCTACAGCTAGACAATAATAAAAATTACTATCTAAGTAAGAGTAAAAGGAATGTGTGTATATTTATGATATAGCATTCTAAATCAATATACATGCACTATATGATATATAAACATACCTGGAGGAGCGGGAGTGGCCTCTATCCCTGATGTGGACGCATCACCAACAACTAGACAATCAAACATTGACAATATAAGTAATTTTGACATAAACAGGCATGGATATCTATAATATTACATTCAAAATGGATATGCGTGAAATATACCTGGAGGTGTGGCAAAATCCACACGGAAGGAGGCATCCGAAGGGGTCTCCGATCTGGGTGCAAGACCGGCCCTCTGAAGCTCCCTACGCAGCTTTCCGGGCGGCAGAACCGCTCTGCCTCTGCCTCTGCCTCTGCCGTGGCTGGAGCTCCTGTCGCCCCTCGCTGCTCCCGACATCGTCATCAAATCTAGATAAACGGTTCGTGGACGCATTAGACAATCATTAAAAGTATTGACTATATATGTATAGATCGTAAAATGTGAAGTAATAATATAACATTACTGATAACCTTTATCGTTTCGTGGGCGCATTATACATATCTACTTGGATTTCATCGTCGATGTCATTTCTAACCCACGTAACTTCATGATCGGCCGAAGACAACCCGTCCTTCGAAATAGACGGTCGGAGCACTTTAAGCCTTCTCTCTTCTTCATCCTCATCGCTGTCCTCGAATTCTGGGACATCGTAGACATCTCTGGGTTTCCATCGGCATACAACACTCCATCCCGGATGTTTCAAACACTGTGAGTAGTTTACTTGGAACGCTTGGTTCGGAAAGATAAACGGATCTTCTTGACCGTAAAATCGAAGTGTGTTCATACTGGTCAATCCATATTCATCTTTCCAAGTCCTAAGATTGCTTCTCCACTTATCCGTATCGGTTCGCGTATCGTACCAAGTACACTGGAATATATAAAAGGGTTCTGATCGTCCGGGATAGTGGATGCCGAGTATACAATTTAAGTACCCACAATAAATCACATCGTCCGATCCTACCGTCGCAATCCCACTATTCTAAGTAGTTCTAGATGTTTCTATTTCCTTAACTTCGAATTTATATCCAAGGACACCAAATCCTTTGTAATATGCAACCTCCATACTAGGAAATTAAGGTAAACATCTTGAATCACTCTCAAATGATGCAGACAAGTTCGGATCGTAGATCTAACAAAACAAATTTTACGAAAAATACATAACGATACAAGTTTAGATTAAAACTGATAGCAATAAAATGCTATTCGAATAATTTACATGATCTGTGACCTAATCACAAAAATTATCCTGATGATATTTTTCCAATCGTTCTTCGTTCCAATCAGGATGCTCCTCACGTATCTCGTTAAAATGAATTCTGTTTTCGACAAATAATGGTGACTTAATATTATATCATTTTATACACACACAAACACAAATATAACAATTAATCAAAAAAAAAACTTACTCTCTAATTTGTTCAAGACATGCGCAATTAAGCAAGATAAACCGGTATATCTTGTTGATAAACATAGTGTCTACCCTCTTATACTCGGCTTTACCATATGGCCCGTCTTGAATTCTTCGAGGTCGGTTAAGTCTTGTCTCAATGTTCTCGTCCAGATAGCGGGAACAAAATATGGTTGCTTCATCAAGAAGATAACCTTGCATGATATAACCCTCTGGTCGATTTTTATTGCGTATATACTTTTTAAGAGTGTAGAGGTACCTAATGAAAATATGTTGAATAAATAAATACGGGCATACAGGATAACAATAAATTTATAAATTGCGCGAAACGAAAAATTACCCGTACCTCTCGACGGGATACATCCATCGATATTGTACCGGTCCGGCTAACTTAGCTTCAGTTGCAAGATGAACCGTCAAGTGTATTATGATATCGAAGAATGACGGTGGGAAAATACGCTCAAACTTCCAAAGTATAAACGCAATAGAATTTTCTAGTTTATCCAGCGTCACAACCTCTAGTGTTTTAGTACACAACTCTCTGAAAAAACAACATAGGTCGTTGATTACTAGACCAACCGATTCGGGGAGAGAAGTCCTGAGGGCTAATGGAAGAAGGTGCTCCACGATAACATGGTGATCAGGACTTTTCAGCCCATCGATCTTGCCTTTCACAATTTTTATTTTCTTACTGAATGATCTTGAGAAACCTGTGGGAACTTTCAAATCATGCAACACCTGCAGGAATCTTTTCTTCTCCGGTTGTGACATATGATAAGCGGCATTGGGAAGTAGAAACTTGCCCGGTTTACCCGCTACCGGTCTAGGGTGCAATTCGCTTCTTATTCCCCACTCCTGTAGATCCACCCGAGCATTCAGGTTGTCTTTCGATTTCCCGTCTTTACAAAGAAGCAAGTTAAGTATGTGCTCTGATACTCCCTTCTCTATATGCATGACGTCCAGACAATGATGTACTAAATTTGTTGACCAGTACGGAAGCTCGAAGAAAATGCTTAACTTGTTCTAAAATGGTGGTTTGACCTGTTTCGTCGGATCCATCCCGAAGGTCACATTATTGTAACCATCCCATTGAGCAGTCACGTCCTCTTCGGACAATGGGGATGGAGGTCCAAGAAGCTCCTGATGACCATCAAAGTGAACCGTATCTAACCTATAGGGGTGGTCTGGAGGCAGGAAATGTCGATGGACGCAATAACAAAGATTCCTGCTAAAATTCAAGAATTTCGATGTTGTGTGTTCATGGTAATGAGGACATACTTTGTGACCATGTACGGACCAACCTGATAGCATTCCATACGCAGGAAAGTCATTAATTGTCCACATTAAAGCCGCACGCAGTATGAAGGTTGTATTTGTGTTTGCATCGTATGTCTCTACACCATCAATGAACAAAGATTTCAACTCCTCGATCAGAGGTCGGAGATAGACGTCGATATTGTTCCCCGGTGAGTTTGGTCCATCGATAAGAAGAGGCATCATAAAGTATGATTGGTCCATAGCCAACCAAGGCGACAGATTATAAATTATCGTTACAACGGGCCATGTGGTGTGACTTCCAGCCATATAGTTGAATGGGCAGAATCCATCAGTACCCAGTCCGAGCCAGACATTGTGAGGATCGCTACTGAATATTGCGTGCCTCCTATCGAAATCATTCCATGCCGGTGAATCTCTTAGATGGCTCATTTTTCCATCTTCACTTGGAGGAGCACAGTGATGCCAGATCATTGTCTCGGCTGTTTTCTTGCACCTGAATAGCCTTTGTGTTATGAGAAAGTATCGTGCTATCTTGACAGGTATATCAGGCTTCTTATCAGAATTTTTCGGCTTATACCTGACCTCTCCGCATGTTGGACACTCTTTCAAATCTGAATTCTCTTTCCGGTACAACAAGCAGTTTTTAGGACATGCTTGAAGCTTTTCGCACTTTAGACCCAAATCAGACATCATCTTCTGGGCTCCGTACCAGCTGTCGGGCACGTTATTTCCCGGGGACATAGAATCTTTCAAGAACGAACGAAGCATTGTGAATGACTTGTTGCTCCATCCATTTAGGCACTTAATCTGAAAAAGTTGGACGAATCATGAGAGGGTGGAATACTTCGCATTCTTATAAATTGGTTTTCTAGCATCATTCATGAAATTTTCATATTTATCCGCACGCGGTCCTTGACCGGAAGGAATGTCATCTTCGGTACGAATAGATTCACCTAGGGCAGCCTCTACCATATCCTCGATTTCTTTTTATGGAAATAAATTACCGTCTTCTCCTTCTGCCGCATTAACGAATTCTTCTTCTTCTCCTGCCACATTATCGTGTTCTCCTTCTTCTTCTGCCGCATTACTGCATTCTTCTCCTTCCTCGTGATATTTCCAAGTTGTATAAAGTCTACTAAACCCATATTTTACAATATGAAGCTCTGTCAATTCTATCTTCTGCCAGTACTTATTGCCACATCTATCGCACGGACAGAGAATCTTCTCTATTATGATCTTATTATGTGCTCGTGCAAATTCAATGAAAGCAGCAATTTCTGCGACAAACTTAGGTTGCATACGTTGTTGCCAATCTACATAGATCCAGTCCTTAACTCTGACGTACTCATGGGTCATGTTAGACTATATAACATATAAATTGTAGGTTATGGTGACTATATTGAGAAATATAAGAACGGGATAGTTACTGACAAAGGAGAAAATCTGTGTATATGCTTTGTGTGTGTGTTTGTCGTTGAAAAGAATAAATTATCGAACGTATATTAACCGATAGACGGGGACTAAATGGCGCTTTTAGTTTCATATATGAGTATCGATGAGAATATGAAGGTTTCATATTATCATCGAGTATCATAAATTGGTTTTAACTTGAACATCTCGAATCACTCTCTAATTATGCATTTGTTGTGTATTCTTGTTGTATGTGTGTGTTCCGGCTGTCGGGGGTAAGGCTTCTATCCCATTAAGAATGTATAGAGCGAACACCCATCACTTGTGCTTTCAACCGTTTCGAGTAAATTTCGGCAGCATCTCCCCGCTGTTCTCCGAGTACATTGTAATAGAATAGATAATCATTTCAAAGCTGTGAAATAATGTTGAAATGAATATCTAATCTATCTTTGTACATGGAGAACCAGCGGAAAGGTACCGATGAAATATCTCGAAATGGATGAAAACACAAGCGAATGAAGGTGTTTGCTTTATACAATCCTAATTTATCCACACGGGACAAATCTATCGGTTACCATACGATTGAATCTTCTCGTCGCCTAGACTATACGACGGTTGTTAGTATTGAGCTATACCGTCCGATATTTAACAACCTTCGTATAGTTCTATATCACGACGAACATCGCACGTATGTTAACCGATAGACGGAGACTAAGTGGCGCTTTTAGTTTCATATATGAGTATCGATGAGAATATGAAGGTTTCATATATCATTGAGTATCATATATTAGTTTTAACTTGAACATCTCGAATCACTCTCTAGTTATGCATTTGTTGTGTATTCTTGTTGTATGTATGTGTTCCGGCTGTCGGGGGTAAGGCTTCTATCCCATTAAGAATGTATAGAGCGAACACCCATCACTTGTGCTTTCAACCGTTTCGAGTAAATTTCGGCAGCACCTCCCCGCTGTTCTCCGAGTACACTGTAATAGAATAGATAATCATTTCAAAGTTGTGAAATAACGTTGAAATGAACATCTAATCTATCTTTGTACACGGAAAACCAGCGGAAAGGTACCGACGAAATATCTTGAAACGGATGAAAACACAAGTGAATGAAGGTGTTTGCTTTATACATTCCTAACTTGTCCACATGGGACAAATCTATCGGTTACCATACGATTGAATCTTCTCATCGCATAGACTATACGACGGTTGTTAGTATCGAGCCATACCGTCCGATATTTAACAACCTTCGTATAGTTCTATGTCACGACGAACATCGCACGTATGTTAACCGATAGACGGGGACTAAGTGGCGCTTTTAGTTTCATATATGAGTATCGATGAGAATATGAAGGTTTCATATATCATCGAGTATCATATATTGGTTTTAACTTGAACATCTCGAATCACTCTCTAATTATGCGTTTGTTGTGTATTCTTGTTGTATGTGTGTGTTCCGATTGTCGGGGGTAAGGCTTCTATCCTATTAAGAATGTATAGAACGAACACCATCACTTGTGCTTTCAACCGTTTCGAGTAAATTTCGGCAGTACCTCCCCGCTGTTCTTCGAGTACACTGTAATAGAATAGATAATCATTTCAAAGCTGTGAAATAACGTTGAAATGAACATCTAATCTATCTTTGTACATGGAGAACCAGCGGAAGGGTACCGACGAAATATCTCGAAACGGATGAAAACACAAGTGAATGAAGGTGTTTGCTTTATACATTCCTAACTTGTCCACACGGGACAAATCTATCGGTTACCATACGATTGAATCTTCTCATCGCATAGACTATACGACGGTTATTAGTATCGAGCTATACCATCCGATATTTAACAACCTTCGTATAGTTCTATATCACATCGAACATCGCACGTATGTTAAACGATAGATAGGGACTAAGTGGCGCTTTTAGTTTCATATATGAGTATCGATGAGAATATGAAGATTTCATATTATCATCGAGTATCATATATTGATTTTAACTTGAACATCTTGAATCACTCTCTAATTATGCGTTTGTTGTGCATTCGTGTTGTATGTGTAACATGATTTTAAACCATTGAGATCAAGATTGATAGAACTGATCATCCTACATTGCAATGGCATTCATCTACCAAAAACTATTATTGCAATGGCATTCATCTATAACAATCAACAATTAAAACTACAAATGTAGGATACT
The DNA here is from genome assembly GCA_030015575.1 of Agapanthus africanus. Classification (NCBI taxonomy): domain Eukaryota; kingdom Viridiplantae; phylum Streptophyta; class Magnoliopsida; order Asparagales; family Amaryllidaceae; genus Agapanthus; species Agapanthus africanus. The sequence continues at coordinate 413,892,855 of JASDDO010000016.1, forward strand.
GATATCATAAAGCATTATACGCAACATATGAATTCACATGACTGAAACATGCATCAAAAAAACATGTTCATCCAAAAGAAAGGCCACTGTCAATAAATATAGACAAATACATCATAAAAACAATAACTAATTAACAAGTTGATTAGCATCTGGATCAAGAAAATGATAGGAAAAACAATTGACTATGATCTATAATGACAAGTCTATTACCATGACTCTCGACTAACAAATGTGGCTTTTCGTCCTCGGTAGCTTGATAATTGGGATTTCATGGCGAATAAAAATATGCATATGCCGTTTGACCGGGAACTTTAATAAGAAACTCAATGAGGTCGGGTGTACTGAACTACGCTTTGTATTTCGCTATATCAGGTGATGAAGCCCAAGCCCTAACTAGCCCCAGCCCCACCCCAACCGAACCCTATCGAAGGTAAAGAACGTCCTTACACTTTCATATTTCTATTAATGATGCAAGTCTCCACCAAGTCAAATTCTTGCAATATCATTCTTTTTAGAGTATGTCTAATTTAATAGATAGAATTTTCAAAGTTGGGCAACCAAGAAAAAGTAACAAGGGATTTTACATACATGCCAAAGCTTTGATTATTTATTTATTTATTTTCCATTTCATATTAGTAATTTTATATGTTTGATGATGGCAAGAAATACAAATTATATTAGAACATTGTACATACTTAATTTCCACTTGAAATCGGTTTTTTCTTTTATCAGTACTCGTTGACATACAGTAACAAACAATGTTTGATTAGAAGGACCCAAGATTTTCTTGATCAACAATAATTTTAGTAATCAAATTAGGCTAAAATTGCTGGAAATTCCTCTCAGGTTTGCCAAATTCAGCAAACCCTAACCCCAGCCTCAGCCCAGCCCTACCCCAACCCCAACCCAGCCCCCGCCCCGCCCCAGCCCCAGCCCCGGCCCAGCCCAGCCCATCCCAGCCCCAACCTAACCCTAACCCCAGCCCCAACCCCAGCTAAACCCCAACCCCAACCCTAGCCCTAACCCTAACCCTAGCCCCAGCCCCAGCCCCAGCCGAACCCCAACCCCAACCCTAACCGCAATCTCTGCCCAACCCCAACCGCAACCCCAACCGCAACCCTAGCCCCAGCCATGAACCCTAGCCCTAAAATAATCAAAAATTTGTTTAATTGAAGATTTACTAACCTGTGCGGTGGAGGAGACGATCGATCGGTGGTGACGACGAAACGAAGACGACGACGAAAACGGCGACGAGGAAGAACGGTGACAAGAACGGTGGTGGCGACGACGAGAATGGCGGGAGAGATTTGGGGATTTTGGTTCGCGCGCGATCGAGAGAGAGAGAGTGAAAGAGATAATCAGCGTAGGCGATCTGTGCCTTTTTAATTAAATCGCTATTTAGATTCCCCTATGGATTTGTCCGTAGGTCCTTAGTTTGTGGCTCCGTAGGAGCAAACACCCAATTAAGATTTAATATTTTTACTCTTGAATGTCTTGGACCGTAGGGGCAACCTTCTGGCCTTACGGATTAATCCGTAGGGCCAACATAAATCTGCCCCTACGGATTTCAATATCCGTAGGGGCAACCCCCTATTTTAGTAGTGTAAAATTTTGGGATTGCTCATCGATTGCATAGTATTGATTGTTATCCATTCCTACTAAAAAAATAAAGTTTATGTTATGTAAATGTAATCATAACCTTAAATATATGAAAATCACACTGAAAAATTAAATATCAATTGATCTTAATATGAAACGTTTATTGGCATAAGAATAATTTGAGAGAACAAGATAAACTCTTCCAAATTGTATACGAAACCTATATATCAATCGAAATTTACTCAGTTCTCTCTTTTTTTAATTAAAAAAATCAGTTTAAAAAGTTCCTCCGTACACAAATCCATTTTCTGAAAATGGCTGCCACGAAATATGTGATGATGATGAAACGATTAGCTGCATAAAGCAATACCTGCATAAATTTTACTCGATCACTGCAGAAAGACGCAGCATCGAGGGTGAGGGTGCTCAAGGAGGGAAGGTAAAGGCGTAGCGAGGGAGAGGGTGCTCCAGGAGGCGCTTGAGAAGGTGAGGGAGGGAGGCGTTGGAGGAGGGAGGGTCGCGCAGCGAGGTGCTCGAGGGAGGAGGCGATGGAGGAGGGGCGGCGAGTTCGAGGGAGGGAGGCGTGAGGAGGGAGGGAGGGAGGCGTTGGAGGAGGGAGGGTCGCGCAGCTAGGTGCTCGAGGGAGGAGGAGATGAAGAGTTCGAGCGAGGGAGGCGTGAGGAGGGGCGGCGAGTTCGAGGAAGGGAGGTGTGAGGAGGGAAGGAGAAAGGCGCTGGAGGAGGGAGGGTGTACGAGGAGGCACTCGAGGGAGGAGGCGATTCGGGGGAGGTGAGGAGAATTTTTTTCTCTATTTCTTTTTGTGAGGGGTTATTGGGTTACGGGCTCAGGAAAATTCCTGAGTTCGAACACAGGACCCTTAAGAGAGAGAGAGGGTAAAGAATCTAATTAAACAAAAAATTATAAAGTAAATATAAAAACAAAAAAATATAAAGTAAATAAAAAATGCATTTAACTTACGGAGTTAACTACTAATCCCTTTTTTTTTGTTATTTAGTAATTTATTCATGTGCATTGCATTTGCTAAACTGCTAGTACTATCTCTGCTCTTCAAACCAATTTTCAAATTTTGGAATCTTTTTGTTAGCTTATGAATCTCTTTGTGTTTTGATTATTTTACAAAATCATATTTCAAATATACTATATAATTACTAACCATGTCGAATTAGTCAAACTGCTACGCAACTGGTGTTATTCAAGCATAACGACACTCAATATCGTAACTGACATATAAAGACAGTCAAGACTCAGACACGCTCAATACGCATTCAAAGGCTATAAACGGAGAAGTCGCATATTGAAAACATTCAAGACTTTACTATTTTATTTGAGTTTAGAGTTAAATCGATCTCAAATGGTCAGAATTAAAATTCTTCTATTTCAATTCCCAAACACCAAAATCTATTTTAATTTTCTTTCAAAAATTCAAAGTCATGTATCTAAAGATATCAGATATGAACGTCCCTTATAGACGTCTATGAAGGACGTCCATTGCAGATTTTGAAAATTTTCAAATTTGAATTTTGGCGGGATTTTTGAATTCTTAACGGTTATAAACTGCCAATAACTATCCTATCTTTCAAGGGCGGTTATAATAACTGTCATACCTGTTCCACATTGTTTCGCTATATATAGGACAAATGCTTTACTCTCGAGTGTTCATGAAAACTCTACCTCTCTTGTTCCCAAGTTTTGTACTACTCTTTTTCATAAAGAAAAGATCTTTATAGAATCATTAGAATTTTCTATTCTTTTAGAAAAGAAAGATCTCTAAAAAGTTTCGAAAAAACGATTGTTTTTAAACTTGTTTAATCTTGAAAAATATCTTCGAATTTGTTTTTTAAACTTTTGTTAATCTCCAAAATACAACCCCCATCTCCTTGAATCAAAACTTTGATTTATCTTTTGAGATCTTTAGGATTGTTAGAGTTGGTTTATTAAGATTGTAAAATCTTATCTTGTACGACCTAGTGAAGAAAGGTCTAAGATCTTCACGTTGTAAAGGCTTGGACATGAGCCAGGGAAAAAGTCTAAGTGATTAACAGTCTGCAATCGTAAAGGTTCAGATCCGAGCCTGCGAAAAGATCCGGATTTCTCCATCCGCAAGGAGTCTGGATAGTGAAGTTGAATCCTGAGTGGCGGTTCTCAAACCATATTGGATTAGGAATAACTAAGGTGTCCCAAACCCTAACCAACACTTTAAGATCCAACAGATTGGCCCTAAGGTAGAAACTAGAAAGAATTTGATCAGGGTCCCAAATTTAGAAACCAAAATACAGCAAAGTTCCTCTGTCCATAAATGAAGTGGTAGATCATTCAAGGAAACCCATATTTTGTTGTCTTCAAATTTCCTAAAGAAATAGAGCTAATATTCAATTAGAGAGCGAGAGATTATTGTCTGAATATTGGATTAGGAATCTATTTGGCCATAGAGAATTCAACACAATGTTAACAATAACACAGAACAAAAAAAAGGGGTATGTGTAACACCATTTGTCATGGGACATGTTAGATGATACGACAAGGGTAATCATCTTCAATACACTTATATGAAACGGAAAACATAGCTTTGGAAAGTGGAATGTTTTTTGGATCGCGTGTGTAATTTACATATCTATAGTTTAATTTCTTTTGCTATCTATTTAAGTTTTTGAAAGAGAACTTAATATTCTCCATGGGTTAATTCGATATGCTAGTGTTCTCTAGTTGGAAATGATCATCACAAATTGCAAATCGTTAACGATGAATGGTAAGATAGATCCAACAGATTGGTCCCAGGTGGAAACCATATTGCCAGTCAAGAAATCTATAAAGGGGGATTTCTAGTAAAGGTCATGCAAGCAAACCAAGAAAGGGACTTTATATGTGAAATGCTGATAGAAAATTTAGGAAGAAAAATCTTCAAGTTCTCAAATGTGATGTCACCGCAAGAGCAAGAACTCAAGTACGATTGATGATCTAGTTTTCTGAGAGAACCAAAAAAAGACGATTTTTAGCACTGAAATCATGTCTTTTCAAACAAATGTTTACATCAAAATGTTTAGAAACAAACAGAAAATTTATATGGTTGAAATTAGCAGATGTAGATTTTCTAGTCAGAATTCAGTAATACAATTGGCAAAAGCACCATCAAAGCAAATAAGCAAAAAACAAAATTTTTAAACAGGATTTGATGATACCTGCAACGTTCGAAGATGTTCTTGATGGTCTAGAGCTTCAAGAACTGCTATTCTCTTGAAATGAACAAGAATTTGAAGCCTTTCCCCTTTCTTTAAAGCAAAGCTATTCTTAGATTGGTGCTCGCCTGCCTCCAGCTAGGGTTTGCGTATGAGTTTGGAGATGGTCTCCACCATGAATCGAGTCCTTGTTCGTATGAGAATCACCATTAGTAGAACTGAGGCTGAGCTTTGGAATTTGCTTCAGGATGACCCAAATTGAGACGTGCTGAGCTTTGATCTTTTCTTTTTTTCGGCGCCAACTGATGGGGCTCCTTTTCAGGCCTCCGTCAGATGTTGTCTTCCGTTGATCTCGCAGTGGACTTAGTTGATTATCCTCCGTTGCGTGTGGGTCTCAATGGGTTTTTGGAGGAAGAGGTGAAGTGAGGGAGTTGATGCCGAATACCTGCAAAGAAGTCCTGTGGTGGTTTGGTACCATCAAGGACCCTCCGACACTCAAGTTTGTGATGAGATCCGAACAGCGTAACGGCTTAAAAGAGTAAAAAATGGATCACTTGACTCCTCTGTGATGGGGGTTTATATAGCGGTGGAGCACGCAGCAGCGGGCGCGAGAATCTCGCCGGCAGTTACGCTCCCGACGTCACGCCCGTGTAGAGAGCGGATTGCCCATTAATGGGGATCGTGATGGTGTGGAACGTGGGACGTTGCTGGCGTAAAATCCGCGCATGGTGAGATTCGCGGAGCGGTGGTTACGCCTGGGAGTTGGTCGGAGGGCCGACGAAGACGGCCTCGGCGGGAGCTCGGGGACGAGCGAGGAGGCCGAGGAGTCTTGGTCCTGCGGCAGCTCGAGGCGAGCTGAGGGGCCGAGGAGGCTAATTTGCAGGAAGCCCCGAGAAGGGATAGCTTGTGCTTGCAGGTCGGGTACAGGGTGGCTTGATTGGCCCCCGTGGGCCCCTTCTTCTGAGTTCTAGGGCATGTCACCTGCCACGCGTCATGATCTTGGGGATCGCCAATATCGAGCACTATCAGACCGTGACATCCAAACCTGTCGCCTTAGCATTGTTGATCAACATACGTAAGAGCCTGATAAAGAATCTATCTGTCGATGCTCCTGTATTAATTTGGAGCTGCAGCAAAAATAAACAGCACACAAAAGTTACCTTCTGTTAATAAAGGACATCGTTAAAAATCAAAAATCAATTTCGCTGTATATTATAAAAAACATAGCTTACCTCTTCGTAGTCTTTCCCAACAAGCACAAAATTATCCTCGGTAACTTCAGCACCCGAACTATCCGGTTCTATTTTCGTGCATCCTTTCTGAGAAGTGGCCATATTTTTAATATCCCCTTCCTTCTCTTTGTTTCTTCTATCTTCCAAAACTTCCTCAGCTTGGTTTCTGCTGTTATAAAACAGCCAATCCTTAAAGTCAACCTCCAATTGCTTGGAACAAACTTCCCCACATCCAAGGCTCTTCCAAATTACTTGCATCCATTCTACTATATTGTCAGCAGTAGGAGGATCCTTACTGGCACTCTGAAGGGCTGTGACATCCAAACCTCTCGCTTTCGCATTGTTGATCAACACACGTAAGAGCCTGATAAAGAATTTATCTCTTGATACTCTTATATTAATTTGTAGCTGTAGCAAAAATAACAGCAAACAAAAGTTACCTTCTGTTATTAAAGAACATCATTTAAAATTAATTTCGCTGTATATTATCAAAAACATAGTTTACCTCTTCATAGTCTTTCCCAACAAGCACAAAATCATCTTTGGTAACTTCAGCACCCGAACTACCCGGTTCTATTTTTGTGCATCCTTTCAGATAATAATCTTCAATTAATTCTGAGGACTCCCAGGTCGGAGCATCCATCCTGTGGCCATACTCTTTAATATCCTCTTCTTTGTTTCTTCTATCTTCCAAAACTTCCTCATCTTCTTTACACTCCACCGGCTCACCTTGGTTTCCGATTTTATAAATCACCCAATTGTCTCCACTATCTTCAATTCTTGAATTGAATGTTTCTGTCGTTCTGCAATTCCTTTGACACTCTTCTTCATTTGGTTCTATGGAGCGATTTCTAATCTCTGCTTCCATCTCTTCCTTGTTTCTTTCAATTTTATTTGCTCTCTCTTTCAAAACTTCCTCAGTTTCTTTACTCAACTCAAGTTTCTTCATCTCAGAATCAGAAATAATATCATCGATTTCATCTGGTTTCGCTTCCTCCGCAAGCGGACACTTATCATTATCCTGCAGCTTTGGGGTTTCCATTCTGGAACTTTGAGTTCTTGTTGATGTTGATTCTTCCGTATCATCTCCATTCTTTCCCATATTCGATCTACACCATAAAATTGTATTAGGCTGCAAATGGATAAATTGAATTTTAACTGTTGCCAGTCCAACAAAGTATTATTTAATGAAAGTAACTCAAGATTTGTTTTAATTTAAAATATTTAATGTGTCTAAATATATTTTATAATATTTTTTGACTGACTGAGCAAGGTTATTGCTTTTCTTTTTCCTTGAAGAAAAGAAAGTTAATTGTCATTTCAAATTACAAATGTATAAGAAGAACAAGAATACACAGTAAAAATCACATGATAAAACTAGATGTTCAAACACTAGGACACAATTTATGACATAGATCAAGGAAAACGAACAAATTCAATCTCCATAATAATATAAACCATGTATTAAAGATTTGTATCTATATAAAGAAGAGAACCATTAGAGATGACATTGCATTCAAGATTATTTCGGGGAAGTAGATTTTCAAATCTTTCTCAGAGAACAACTACAAGAAGTATTAAAACATGTTCTTGTTCACTACTGAACATCATAAATATTCATATAGAAACAATCTCATTATTGATTATCAGAGAACAGCTACTCTGATCCAATAAAGCATGCAAAAATCGATTCAGAATATACAAAAAGATGTGCATACCCAAAAGTTCCTTGTAAATTGGGAATAGCTCAGATGGAATCTTTAAGTATCAGTATCTAACAATTAAAGAAGAATAAAATTCTAATTTACATACAGCTCATTTTATAACTAATAATTATTCACAGTTACACAGTTATTCAGTTACAGAAAATAAGTCCCCTTTCTTATCTTTATAAAAATTGCATAATGAACATTCATTTTAATAGTTTCTTACATTTGGACTTAAGCCACAGTTAGGCAGTTAATCGGTCAGGATTTAAGCCAGTGTCCATTACATCTTCAAGCATTTCTTACATTTGGAGGCAAAATCTTACAGAAAACTGGTTTCAACAACCATTGACCATCTCCAAAGCTACCTCGAGATGATCAGTTTTGCCCCAAGCAAAAAAGATTAGGATAAGAATCTGCAATGACATTTTGAGTTAACTAATTATCAACCCAGAACCAAATCCATGTACGATCCCCCAGTTTCCAAGTTGCATTTTTAGGAAAAGATCACGTGCATGAACTCATATATACCTTCCCAAAAGAAAGAAGGAAAATGATATGAATAAAACTTGTCTTTTAGAATTGTAAACAGAGTTGAGTACCTTGGGTTCTTGACAATAAGATGATCAGAATGTTAGGATCTTCACAACTTTATGTTCGGTCTACGATGTAGCCGAATGTGTTTGAAGGAGAGAATGGATAGAGAATGGAGAAAGTATCAATAAACTATTCTTATATTTTCCTTGCTCTTTAAAAACTTTACAAAACATCTCCTTATATAGGAGTTTACATGCCCCTTCATTATGACTCTTCATAATACCAATTGATTACAATAACCGTTACATATCCTTTCATTAAACCTATTCATGAATTGGTATCCCTTCCTTTTATAACCGATGTCTCTTCAATTCTTTGTAACCGAAAACAAGTTTAATTTCTAACATGCTCCCTTAAACTTGTTTTACCATGCCGATCTTTCCTCGCAATTTTGCGAACACTTCAAATTTTAGGGGCTTTGTAAAAATGTCGGCCAGTTGATCTTGTGATTTGACATGAACGAGTTCGACCTCTTTCTTCCTCACATGTTCTCTGATAGAGTGATACCGAGTATCAATGTGCTTGCTTCGTTCATGAAACACTGGATTCTTCGCCAGTGCTATAGCAGATTGGTTGTCCACATACATCTTCGTAGGTCCTTCCTGTTCAACCTTTAGATCTTTCAGCAGATTTCTTAGCCATATAGCATGGCAAACTCCAGCCGATATAGCAACGTATTCGGCTTCACAAGTTGATAGTGTCACTATCGGTTGCTTCTTGGAACACCAAGTAAATGCTGATTCACCGATGAAGAAAATGTACCCTGTCGTACTTTTCCGGTCATCTATATCTTCTCCCCAATCGCTATCGGTATATGCATATAATTCAAAATTGTTAGATTTCGAATAGAACAAACCGAAATTTGGTGTACCTTTGATATATCTCAATATCCTTTTCGCCGCTGATAAATGTGTCAATTTCGGTTCTTCCATGTATCGGCTGATCAAGCCGACTCCATATAGAATATCCGGTCTTGTGCATGTAAGATACCGAAGACTGCCTACCAAGCTTTTAAAATGCGTCGAGTCCACATTGCTCCCTTCATCGAACTTTGATAATTTTGTTCCGCAGTCTACTGGGGTATTGACCGAATTGCTTTGCTCCATATTGAACTTTCTCAAAATCGACCGAGCATATCCTTCTTGGGATAAGAAAATCCCATTCGGTCTTTGCTTTACCTCTATTCCCAAATAATATGCCATCTGACCGATGTCGGTCATTTCAAATTCTTTAACCATCGAGCTTTTGAAGTCATCGAACATACGTGGATTGTTTCCTGTGAAGATGAGATCATCCACATATAAACATACTATAAAAATATCACCTTTTTCGGACTTCTTTATGTATAATGCATGCTCATAAGGACACTTCATGAAACCGTGTGCTTGGAAGTATATGTCGATTCGACTATTCCATGCTCTCGGTGCCTGCTTCAGGCCATATAAAGCCTTCTTTAGCTTCAGTACTTTCGACTCATGTCATTTCTTCTCATAACCGAGTGGTTGCTCGATGTAGACTTCTTCTTCAAGATATCCATTGAGGAATGCCGATTTAACATCCAATTGATATATCTTCTAACTGAATTGAGCCGCCATAGCAATGATCAGTCGAATTGTCTCGAGTCGCGCTACTGGTGAGAAAACTTCATCATAATCAATGCCAGATTGTTGTTTGTAGCCTTTGACCACTAACCTTGTCTTGTATCGCTCGATTTCTCCCTTAGCGTTCTTTTTCTCCTTGTACACCCATTTCACTCCTATGGGTTTCTTGCCTTTGGGAAGTTCGGTGATCTCCCAAGTTCCATTTCTCTCAATAGCACTGATTTCTTCGTCCATTGCTTCTTTCCACCTTCGGTCTTTGACCGCTTCTTCAAAATTCATTGGCTCGCATTCGGCAAACAAACAAAATAATGTTAGATTATTTTGCATTTCGGTTACCTCATATAACTCGGTCATAGTCCTCGTCCTTGGATTTCTTGGTGGAGTTGAACTTGACGACGCTTCGGTTTGTGGAGAACCGACTTGAGGCGAATTGAACCGAGGTGTTGTTGCAGGCGATGGAACATCAACTTCGACTTCATTTCTTTTCTTTTCTTCTTGACCGAGTACTTCATTCGGTCTGCTGCTTTCGGCTTCATCGCTCCAACTCCATGAGCTTTCTTCATCAAATTCGACATCTCGGCTAACAATGACCTTCTTATTGACTGGATCAAACAGCTTGTAGCCTTTGGTTCTTAGATCATAACCGATAAAAATCAACCGAGAACTTCGGTCATCAAGTTTTACTCTCTTTTGTTCGGGGACATGAGCATATGCTATGCTCCCGAAAATTTTAAAGTGACTTACATTCGGCTTATAACCATGCCACATCTCCTGCGGTGTTACATTTTGTAGACTCTGGGTTGGGCATCGGTTTAGAATGTACACAGCACATGCAACCGCTTCTGCCCAAAATTCCTTCGGCATATTTTTACTACTCAACATACATCTCACCATGTCTAATATGGTTCTATTTTTTCGTTCGACCACTCCATTTTGTTGTGGTGAATAGGAGGCCGTTAAGAAATGCCGAATCCCATTTTCTTTGCAAAAATTTTCAAACTCATTTGAAGTGAATTCTCCACCTCGGTCTGACCTGACCGATTTCAAATAAAACCCACTTTCTTTTTCCACATTCATTTTGAATCTTTTAAAATTTTCAAAAACTTCCAATTTATTTTTTAGAAAATATACCCATGTTTTCCTTGTGAAATCATCAATAAATGTTAGAATGTACATTTTTCCACCAAATGAATTTGGAGTAATTGGTCCACATACATCGGTGTGGACAAGTTGTAATGGCTTCTCGGCTTTAAACTCGGCTTCGTTTGGAAAACTTGCTCGGTGATGTTTACCAAGTAAACACCCTTCACATAACTCTTTCGGTTCATTCATAATCGGCAAACCTTTGACTATGTTCTTCCTCGCCAACAAGTTTAGTCCGCCGAAATTGAGATGTCCATACCTCATATGCCATAACCGAGCCGAATCTTTCACCGATGATTTTAGACACTTTGCTTCACCATATTTGATATCCAATAGAAATAGCCGATTCTTCGTCATCTGCACTTTTGCTATCAACTTCATTCGGTTATCTCTTAAGAAAAGAGTTCGATCCTTTAAATGAATATCGAAATTCTTTTCTAAGAGTTGTCCCAAACTCAAGATGTTGTTTTTCATATTCGGCACATAATACACATTTTCGATATATTTTTGTGATTCATCTTTCAGTCGAATTAAAATTTTACCTTTGCCTTTTACTGGTACCTTCGAACAGTCACCGAATGTGACTTGGCCACTCACCGATTCGTCCAAGTCTACGAACATGTTTCGCTTGCCACACATATGATTACTTGCACCAGTATCGAGATACCAAGTGTCGGCACTTTCTTCGTCACCTTTAAAAGCCAGCAGAAGTACATCGTCATTGTAATCTTCTTTCTCCACAAAGTTTGATTTTTCCTCGACTGTTTTTCCCCAACAGTCTGCTGCGTAGTGACCGAATTTCTTGCAATTATAGCATTGAACATTCGGTCTCCCTCTTCCACCAGTCGATCGTCCTCGGCCTCGACCTCGGCCGAAATTTTGGCTTTGGCTTCTATCGTCATTGTTTTGACCTCCTCGACCACCTTGTCCTCGACCGAATTGACCTCGGCCACGGCCTCTTCCTCGGCCGCGTGTATTTCCTCGATTTCGGTCATTTTGACCATTTTCAACCGAATCACCTTTCAAATTAACTTGTGTTTGTAGTAATTTTTCAATCGGTTCTTGCTTTTTCACGAACCGTTCTTCGTGGGCTTTTAGTGAACCCATCAACTCAGCTATCGTCATTTCTTCAAGATTCTTTGACTCTTCAATTGAACACACAATGAAGTCAAACTTCGGTGGTAGTGACCGAAGAATTTTCTCTATCACCCTTACATCCTCCATTTTTTCTCCGTTCCTCTTCATTTGGTTGACCACCGTAAGCACTCGGGCATTATAGTCAGTCACCTATTCATTCTCCTCCATTTTTAACAATTCAAACTCCCTCCTTAGTGATTGTAAGCGTACCTTTTTAACCTTCTCGACTCCTTGGAAGGTTTTCTCAAGTATCTCCCACTGTTGCTTTGCATTAGTGGCAGCCGAAATCTTCTCGAAAGTCGAATCATCGACACCTTGCTCGATAAAGTATCTTGCGGTACAATCTTTCTCGAATAATTTTTCGTGGGTCGTTCTCTGAGCTGCCGTCAGTGCAGCTTCATCTTGAGGCCGATCATAGCCTCGGACCACCACATCCCAAGCGCCTACTGCTCCCAAAACAGTCTTCATTTTGATGCTCCAATTTTCATAGTTATCTTTGGTGAGGCGTGGGGCGTTGTACGAGAGTGTTGTCTTCGACATTTTCTTCGAACCTTACTCTGATACCACTTTGTTAGGATCTTCACAACTTTATATTCGGTCTACGATGTAGCCGAATGTGTTTGGAGGAGAGAATGGATAGAGAATGGAGAAAGTATCAATAAACTATTCTTATATTTTCCTTGCTCTTTAAAAACTTTATAAAACATCTCCTTATATAGGAGTTTACATGCCCCTTCATTATGACTCTTCATAATACCAATTGATTACAATAACCGTTACATATCCTTTCATTAAACCTATTCATGAATTGGTATCCCTTCCTTTTATAACCGATGTCTCTTCAATTCTTTGTAACCGAAAACAAGTTTAATTTCTAACACAGAATAGGAGCACTACCAAAGCCATTTGCAAAGCAAAGCAATATTAAACTATTTCAAGTTTCTAACACTACCCGCCTTATGTTTTATCAGTGTGTTTACTTTCCAAATTTTAACCAAGCTGTAACCTTTAGTGTTATTATAAACTCCTTTCCATAAAAATGATGATCTGAGAGCGTCAGTTTTCTTAAGTCCCTGTTGCGAATAAGGCAATCACAAAGCACAAACCAAAACGATAACAAACAAGATAGAAATATGAATACCAACCACAAAACAAATAGATGAAGACAAAACTTTATTAATAATCAAATATCAGAGGAGCAAAAATCAATGGAGAATACAAATCCCTCTCAAAGAACCCTAGAACTCTCACAATATAATAGGTTCTCTCAAATCTAATAATTGCATCAGGTCTAGGGTTGCTACAAACTACCATATAAATAGGATACAAAAGATATTCCCAAAAAACAACTAATTTCCTAACTAAAGAAAATTGTGATCGGACAGATTTGCAGACGCCTGCCTCATAGATGGGCTGACGTGGTATTTACCGAAACTCCAGAAAGAGCAGAGAAATGGCAGACGTCTGACCAGACGTCTGACCTGAAAACAACTGCAAAACCTTCGAGCCTTCGCTTCGTGATAACGTCGGATCTTAGGAAAATCTCTAAGGATGAATGTGAGGCATATCCAACAAATCTCCACCTTGTCTCGCATTCTACAAACTCCTCGATCAAAATAATAACAGCTACACCTTCACAACAAAACCCCTCAAAGCCTCAAATGAGTGTGACACACTCCAATTAAGTTTAAGCAATGCTCAAACTAAACAACTGCAAGAGACTTCGTTAACATATAGGACGGATTATCCGCTTTGCCAACCTTCACAATAATCTCTTCTTTCTCAACGACTTTCAGCACGAACCAGTACCTCACGTCAATGTGCTTCATCCTATCATGATGTGTCTGATCTTTCGTCAAATGAATAGCAGTTTGGCTATCACAGTAGACTATTATGATATCTTTTGAAATACCAAGTTATAAAAATAGTCCCTTCAACCAGATTGTCTTCTTCACAGCTTCAACAACGGCCATATACTCCGTCTCCATCGTAGACAACGCTACCGTAGGCTGTAACGACGCACACCAACTGATGACACATCCTCCCAAGAATAACACATAACTGGTGATCGATCTGTGTCTGTTAAGATCACCTGCATAATCAGAGTCATTGAATCCAACCAAATTGTCATCGTCCTTTCCAAATACCAACCCCACGTCAGACGTACCTCGCAGGTATCGTAATATCCATTTTATCACCTGCTAATGGATTTTGCCAGAAGATGCTATATAGCGACTAACACTAACGGCATGTGAAATGTCGGGTCGTGTACAAACCATGGTATACATAATGCTACCCACCGCACTCGCATATGGAACATTCGACGTATATCTAATCTTATTCTCCATTTGCTGTGATGAATGAGCTGAAAGTTTAAATAAGCTGCCAACGGAGTACTTACAGATTTAGCGTCTGCTATGTCGAAATGTTCCAAAACTTTCTTAACATGTCGTTGTTGAGACAAGTATAGCTTTCCTCCTTTTCGGTCTCGCCTGATCTCCATACCATGTATTTTCTTGGCCGTTTCCAAATCCTTAGTCTCAAACTTTCCTTTCAGTTATTCCTTCAAAATCTAAATATCAACCATATATCTTGCTGCTATCAACATATCATCAACATAGAGTAGCAAATATATAAATGAACTATCGACGAGTTTCTTCGAATATACACAACTGTCATCCATACTTCTCGTAAATCCAATTTCTTTCATGAAGGAGTTGAACTTTTTATACCGTCTTCATGACCGCTTCAAACCGTAGAGAGACTTCTCTAACAAGAAAACATGATCTTCTTTACCTTCAACTTCAAAACCTTTGGGCTGTTACATGTAGATTTTCTCCCATCAAATCATCGTAAAAGAATATGGTCTTCACATCAAGCTGCTCAAGCTCCAACTCTTGCATAGCTACCAAACCAAGCAAGACACGTATAGAGGTGTGTTTAACAACCGGAGAAAATATCTCAGTGAAGTCAACTCCCTTTACATGCGAAAAGCTTTTAGCTACTAACCGCGCCTTGTATCTCGTATCAACCGTCTCTTGGTCGCCTTTTTTGTTTTTGAAAACCCACTTGCAGCCATCTTCTTTCCTCCTTCAGGCTTTATGAGCTTCCAAATTTGGTTCTTGTGAAGAGACTCAATCTTTTCATTCATAACGACTAGCCAATGAGCTACTTCATCGGATGAGATGGTTTCTTTATAGCTTGTCGGCTCACTACTATCAATCGTCTCTGCAACAGATATCGCATACACCACTAGGTCATCATAGTCATACCTTTGTGACAGTCTAATGTCCCTTCTCTGTCGGTTACGAGCGAGCAAATACTCCTCATCATAGGACTGCTCCTCTTGAGCTTCTTCAGAGGATGGTGAAGGAGAGATCTTCTATGAACCCAAGCTCTCACCGACCTCAATATCAACTCTTGGCTCATTCTTCTTCGAATCTTCTTCATCTGGAGATTCCTTGTTGTTCGGCTTCAACATAGCAGATTCATCAAACATCACATCTCTACTAATTATAAATTTATACGACTTTGGATCCGAATACTATAATTTATAACCATCTACTCCGGTAGCAAAACCGAAAAATATACATTTCTTCGCTCGAGAATCCAATTTGCCTTCACGGCAATGTGCATAAGTGGGGCAATCAAACACCTTAAGTGTTGAATAATCAGTGTGTTTTCTCGACCATACCTGCTCCAGTGTCTTTACAACCTAGCAATGTATAAGGTGGCTGATTCACAATATAACACGCCGTATTTAACGCTTCTGCCTAAAACTCCTTTCCGAGCACTGCGTTGGACAACATTCACCACGCTTTCTCCAAAAGAGTCCGATTCATTCGCTCCGTAACTCCATTCTCCCATGGTGTATAGACAACGATATGATGCTGAACTATTCCTTCGTTTTTGTAGAAATTGTTGAAATCTCCAACTCATTGTCCGTCCTCGGTCTTTTGATTTGCTTTTCTGTCTGCTTCTTAAGCAACGTCTTCCATTGCTTGAATATAGTAAACATATCACTTTTGTGGTTCAAGAAGCAGACTCAAAACTTTCTCGAAAAATCATCAATGAAGTTAAATAGATACTTTGCACTGCTTCCTTTAAAAGCAACCAAAGAGGGTCCCCAAATACTCGAATGGATATAATCTAAACTTCCTTTTGTGTTGTGTACTGCCGAACGAAGCTAACGAGCTTTTGCTTTCCAAAGATGCAACATTCACAAAACTCCAGCTTCGCTGTACTCTTCTCACCAAGTAGACTGCTTCGACAACTCAATCAATCCTCTCACTCATATACTCGAGTCTTATGTGCTTTGGTTACTTTCAATGAATCTGGTAGTTTCCGAATCCGTCATATATTTGGTTGAGTAAATTGCCGTCAATCCGGAAGTCGTCTAACCCTGCAATGAATACGAGGGCCCTTTCTTCAAGCTCTTCATCACAACGAGAGCACCTTTGGTTACTTTCAAAACTCTACTTTCAGCGGAAAATTTGTAACCCTTATCGCCGAGTGCACCTAAAGAGACAGGATTCTTCTTCAAGTCAGGTATGTGCCCGACTTCTGCCGATGGCCCTACAATACTATCGAATATCTTGATTTGGATTGTCCTTTTGCTAATTTCTCGGCACGAGCTATTATTGCCCATCAAAACCACTCTACCGTCAACGGACTTATACGTGGTGAACAAATCCGTATTGGGACACATGCGGTAAGAATAACCCGAATCTATGATCCACTTGTTCTTGGATCGCTGTATGCTGTCAAGGACCACAAGAAAATCCCCTTCTCCTTCCGCTATACTTGCTACAGCCTTAAGACTCGTTTGATTTGTCTTCGTGTTTTAGCTTGTTCTGCACTTAAAGCAATCGACCTTAAAGTGTTACAATAATTGCAGGTACTGGTTTTAGCCTTGGATTTTGACTGCGACTTTTTTCTATTTGCTTCCGGATATCTTTTCTCCATGCCCTCAAACAAATAAGCCAGACGATGAACCATCCATTTCGGTGGAAGTCAACTCCTTATCGATCTTCTCTTTGTTCATCAAATTCTCCTTGACATCCTTAATTGAGATCGGGTCTTGTCCATAAATTATGGTTTCATGAAAGTGCATATAAGAGGGTGGCAACGAACACAATAAGAGAAGAGTCTGGTTTTCATCATCAATCTTAATATCAATCTTACCCATATTTGTAATGATTGAATTAAACCCACCAACGTGAGATATTATTAGAGTGCCTCTGACATGTGAAGTGTGTAGAGACGCTGCTTCAACATGAGTCGATTCGTGAGAGATTTCCTCAAATATAACTTCTCTAATTTATTCCACAAATTAACCGTCGTCTTCTCCACTAAAACTTCTTGTAGTACTTCATAGTCAGACATAAGTAGATATCCATGAAGGCCTTTTCATCCATCTCCTCCCAAGGTTTCTTCGTCATTATGGAAGGCTTTTTATCCTTCATATGAATTGCTTCCGTCAAATTGTTTTGAGTCAAAATGGCAACCATACAGACTTGCCACAAACAGAAATTCATATTCCTATCAATCATCTCGATGTCGAACTTCATGATTGTCGGAGACATGATGTGAGATCAAAATACATTTAGTACTAATGAACTCTAAACTTCAAAATCACAATCTAAGAAAGTGGGGCGTAGTTGTCGTTACCTACTATTAACCTAGATAGCAAATTAAAGACCTAATGGTTCAACCAAAAAATCCCACAACAACGCAACAATAGCTCTGATACCAGTTTGTTGCGAATAAGGCAATCACAAAACACAAACTAAAACGATAAAGAGAAGAGAACAAATCACAGATATGATAGAAATATGAATACTGACCACAAAAAAAATAAGCGAAGGCGGAACTTTATTAATAATCAAATATCAGAAGAGTACAAATCGATGGAGAATACAAATCTCTCTCAAAGAACCCTAGAACTCTCACAATACAATAGGTTCTCTCAAATCTAATAATTGCATCAGATCTATGGTTGCTACAAACTATCATATAAATAGGATACAAAAGATATTCCAAAAAAACTAATTTCCTAACTAAGGAAAATTGTGATCGGCCCGACGATAGACGTCTGCCTCAGAGATGGGCAAACGTCTGTCAAAGTATTCACAGAAACTCTAACTCTCGGCACAGAACGGCAGACGACAGCCCCGGAGATGGGCTGACGTCTGTAAAGATATTTACTGAAACTCCAGAAACAATAAAGCAATGGCGTCCGCCCAGACGTATGCCCAGGCGTCGACAACTGCAAAACCTTCGAATCTTCGCTTCGTGATAATGCTGGATCTTAGGGAAATCTCTAGGGATGAATGTGAAGCATATCTAACAGTCCCCAGCAGGCTAACTTGGAAAAAAACATAGAAGTATAGGAGTTGTAAGACTAAGTAAAGAAGTGTAAGTCTACCCACCTAAAGAGAGCAGCTTGCCTTTCCAACTAGATAGTTTGGAGTGAAATTCTGATATAAGCGATCTCCAATCTTGTTAATATAAACTACCAGCTTCCAAAGGAAAACCTAAATAAGTAATCGGAGGTATGGTGGCCTTGCACTTACAAATATTGGTTAAATTATCAGCAATTGATGAGGTAGATCTCCCAAATTATATCATGGAACTCTTTTGAAAATTTATCTTCAAGCCAGAAATTTCTTCAAAATGATTGAAAATCAGCTTAAGAACGAGTATATCATTTTTCTCGACATTTCAAGAAAGGACTGTACCTTCAGTAAATTAAACTAAGGTAGCGGTTTCCAACTCACCTATCAAGTTAGGGGCAGAAAGCTTACTCTCAAGTCTAGCACTGATCAACATCTTTTCCTAGGTGTTGATAGTGCTCGATATTGGCGATCCCCAAGATCACGACATGTGGCAGGTGATGTGTCCCAAAACTCAGAAGAAAAGACCCACAGGGGCTGACCAGGCCACCCTGTACCCGACCTATGAGCACAAACTGGCTCCCCTAGGAGCCCCCTGCAAATTGGCCTCCTCCGCCTCTCAGCTCGCCCCCGAGCTACAACAGGACCAAGACTCCTCGGCCTCCTCGCTCGTCCCCGAGCTCCCGCCGAGGCCGCCTTCCTCGGCCCTTCGACCTACTCCCAGGCGAACCGCCGCTCCGCAAATCTCGCCATGCGCGGATTTTACGCCAGCAACGTCCCACGTTCCACGCCATCACGATCCCCATTAATGGACGATCCGCTCTCTACGCGGGCGTGACGTCGGGAGCGTAACTGCCGACGAGATTCTTGCACCCGCTGCTGCGTGCTCCACCGCTATATAAACCCCCATCACAGAGGGGTCAAGTAAGCGATTCTTTTACTCTTTAAGCCGTTACTCTGCTCGGATCCCATCACTAACTTGATCGTCGGAGGGTCCTTAGTGGTACCAAACCACCTCGGGACTTCTTTGCAGGTACTCGGTAACAACTCTCTCACCTCACCTCTTTATCCAACAACCCATTGAGACCCACACGTGAAGGAAGATAATCAACTAAGTCCGCCGCGAGATCAACGGAAGACAACATCAGACGGAGGCCCGAAAAGGAGCTCCATCAGTTGGCGCCGTCTGTGGGAATCAACTCCACAAAATACAAAGTTGGCCTTCCTATCTCCACCCTCATGGCAGACGACCATCCTGGGGATCCCAGAACCAGCCGCCGCCTTCCACTCTCCGAAGGCGGGGATGAATCTCCTCCCATGACCGTCATGAACGTCCTCGCAGGCCGGATAGATCGCCTGCAATCTCTCGTAGAAGCCCTTGTCCGCGTCCAAACGGCCGCGCTCGGGCCCCAGATCGCCGCTCCACCGCCTCCAGAAAGCTCTGTCCCTGGCTGCACGGCCGACTATCAACAGGCTGCGTCCCCTGTCTGCCGATCCCCCGAACCGGTGCTCCCTGAAGCCCACTGGGCACCCCAGGGCTCCACACCGAGATCCGCCGCCAGGACGCCTCGCCTCGAGCCTCCTCATGACCCTTATCCCCCTGAGGAGATGTCAGTCACCTCGCCTATCCACGGGCGTGGTCGACCCCACCACCATCGGCGGGGCCACACAGAAGGGGTCCGCCCCGGCAACTCAAGAGCTACCTCATCCCGGGACCTAAGGCACCTCATTGAGAAGAATCGGGGCCGCTCCCAGACGCAGGTCACCTGCAATGGGGTCCAAGGATCCCGAGACGCTAATTCCTCGGGTACCACGGTCGGCTCGACACCCTCGAGAAGAAGATCGAGGGCATGCGCCGAGAAGCTCACCTCTCGAGCGATGGAGCTAAGTACGCCTCCGACTCGCTCATGAAACCGTTCACCGAGGAACTGCTCATCGTCCACGTTTCCTCGCGCAACAAGCCCCCAAAGGTCTCTCTGTTTGACAGGAAAACCGACCCGAAAGACCACTTAGACACTTTCACCGTAGGGATGAGCTTCCAGGATCACTCCGGTGCCGCCCAGTGCAGAGCCTTCCCGACCACCCTCACCCGCGCAGGTCGAGACTGGTTCCGGGGGCTCGAGCCCCGCTCGATTCCGACCTTAGACGAGCTGGCTACTCAGTTCCTCGGTCATTTCGTGGGGAACTGTCGACAGAAGTGCAGGTCGACTACCTCTTCACGGTTAAGAGCGGGGACAAGAAAACGTTCAAGGCCTACATTACCCGTTTCTACAATGCCCTTCTCGAGGTGCCTGAGCACTGAGACGAAACCGTCATAACGGCACTCAGATCTGGTCTGAGCTACAAGGAATGGTTACGCTCCTTCGCGCTGGCGCAACCTAAGACCATGGCCGAGGTTAAGACGTAGACCGAGCGCGAGGTCCAGCTAGAATCCGAGGTGAATGCTAACCTTCCCCGAGCAGAACGGCCCGACCAGAAGAAGAGGGCTCGGGAGGAGAGGCCGGAGCGTCAGCAGCCCTACCACCCAAAGTTCTAGGAGTATACCCCTCTCAACGTCTCCCTTATGGTGTTGATGGAGGAGGCCCAGAACGAGAGGTTCTTCAAGTTCCCTCCGGTCCCGCGTCAGGCCACAAAGCGAACTCGGGGCCCCTACTGTGCTTTCCACCGGGTACTGGGCCACGCCACGGAGGACTGCAAACAACTGAAGGACTACATCGAAGAGCTCATCCGGTCTGGGCACCTCGCCGCCTACCTGAGGGACAAACGGCAGACCGACCGTGAGCAGGAGCAGCATCACCCTCCCGCCGATCTGGCCATCAGTGAGATCATGCTTGTTTCAGCGGACGGCCAGCCCGGAGCTCAGGGAGCCCCATGCCCTATGCCAAGCACGGGGGCCGACAGCCCTTCAGGGAGCTCGGCCTAAGCCAATAAAGTCATCCACTAGCCTGTACCTTTCTTTTAAAGCAATGTAAATTCTTCCTAGGATCTATTGTTAATTTAATAAAGATCAATGGAGCATTGCGGAAAAAGAAAGAAAAGCTTTGTTTATTCAAAGGGTATTATGGACTCCTCAGCCATACATGCAAAAAGAAAAGAAAATTACAATAGTGGGGGAAGGGGGTGCAGAGAGCACTGCTCGTGGTACTCGGTAAAAATCTCCGCCAACCGGGGCCTCGCTAGTTCCAACCTCTGTCCCCGGTTCCCCCCGTGGGCATCGACCCCGAGCCTTAGCTCGTAGCTTTCACGGACGAGCGCCTCTGAGCAGGCCAGCCGGTTCGCGGAGATTAAGCCGAAACGCCTCAAAGACCGCAGCTTGCCTACGGCCTCATCAAAGAGCAGCTCAGACAGGGGGTTGTAAAGCCCCGGCGATGCCCTCCAGATGGAGTACATCAACAGCTGCAGCAGGGAGGAGCGTCGGGGGAGCAGCCGGCCAAAATGGTCCTCGATGCTTCCGTAGACCAGCCGCACCGTGTCCTCGGTGCAGTACGGGTCGTAGAGGTACACGTCTTCAAAGTGGACGACGTCGAGAATGGTGAACGGGAAGTCCTGCATTCTCGGTGACCAGTTTATGAAGGATGAAAGGACCAGTACTCCTTCAGCCTTATATAGCCCATTGCGCAGCCCAACCGTCGCCCGCTTTCGCCCAGGGAGTCGCTGCCACGCGGCAGCCATCAAGCCATCTCCGGTGGAATCGGAGCGACGCGCCCCTAGCGCTTCGCCTTTCCCCGCATTCAATAGGCTAGCTACGCGCGCCATTGCCCCGACCGTTCCCATTCCCCGCACCTACAGCTGAACGGTCGGGTTACACCATGACAAGATTCAGCCCAGCAGCTTCCCTATTCGGTCGTCCCCAGCAGGCAGCTTCCCTGCCGCAACACCGGGGGTCGAAAAGCCCTCCCAGAGGCAATCAAGCCCGAGGTCCCCTCGCTTGGCTATCCCCAGCGGGCAGCTTCCCTGCCATAACGCCGGGGATCAAAAAGCCCTCCCAGAGGAAGTCGAGCCCGAGGTCCCCTCGCTCGGCCATCCCCAGCGGGCAGCTTCCCTGCCACAACGCCGGGGATCAAAAAACCCTCTCAGAGGCAATCGAGCCCGAGGTTCCCTCGCTCGGCTATCCCCAGCAGGTGGCTTCCCTGCCGCAACGCCGGGGATCAAAAAGCCCTCTCAGAGGCAGTCGAGCCCGATGTTCCCTCACTCGGGTATCTTTCAGGACAAAAGCCCTTGCCAAGAAGCACCGGGCAGTAACCCTGCCCAGACAAGGGTCCTTGGTAGGCTTCTTACAGCCTTATAGCTCTTCCCGCGCCAAGGACCAAAGTCCTCCCAGAGGCAGTCGGGCCCTCGCTCGGCTATCCCCGGCTGGTAGCTTCCTACCACAACTGACAGGGATCAAAGTCCTTGCCAAGAGGCACAGGCCAGTAACCCTGCTCAGTCCCCATCCTGAAGGATCAAAGCCCTCGCAAGAGGCAACCGAGCAGCTACCCTGCTCGATAGAAACTCCGGCTGGTAGTTGCCTACCCATGACGCCAGAGGTCAAAGCCTTCATCCAGAGGCCGTCGCGCAGCTCCGCTGTCCAGGCATCCTCAGTGGGCTTCTTACAGCCCCTCAAACGCTAAAAACCCAAGCTCTCGCAAGAGGCAACCGAGCAGCTACCCTGCTCGGCCATCCTTGGTGGGCAACTCCCCTACCACCGCGCCAAGAAGCATAAAGCCTTTGCAAGAGGTGACGGGGCAGCTACCCTGTCCAGTCACCCCCGAATGGTGACCAATGCTCGGAATCAGAGATGCTCTGTGGCCGTGGAGGACCCGAGACCCCAGTGAGAGGCATCAGGTCTATCCAAGTCTAAACGATCTTCTCTCGACTCCGAGGCCCAGGGAGATACCTCCTCGGAAGCGCTCATCAGCAAGTGATTGCAGACGACTCGACGAACGATCGCTAGACAGATAGCCAACCTGACATAAAAGCACAACGGTACAGGCAAAAAATATTCCATGAGCACTCTTCACAAACAGATGGCGGAATGCAATTCTATCGAGCTGAAGAAAAACTTTATTACTCCCGCCAAAGACCAAAGTTTTTTTTATAGAGGGTATTTTTTGGGCTCCCCAGCCTTACAAAATTCAAAAGAAAAACAAAATGAAGATAGGAAAGCGGGGGCTCTACATCTCGGGGTCCGGCATGACCTCGAGGTCCTCAACCTCCACCATTTGGGGCGCTGGGTCCTCATCCACCTCCTCGCTGGGAACTTCTTCCCCTTGCTCTTCGGTGCCCACGAGGGGGAACTCAGCCCGGAGATCCGTGTCGTTGAACCCCGGCACCTGAGACTTAACGGCATCGAGGGCGTCGTGCCAAATGCGGGCCGTGTCCATGGCCAGGTCGTTATAAAAATCCTTCGACCCCTTATACCTTGCCACGACCCTCGATTCAGCCGACTAAAACTCCTCGGCAGCCGCCCCCAGCTCCTTTCAGAGGGCTTTCACCGTCCTCTTCACGTTGCCGGCGAGCACCTGGGAGTCCTCGAGCTTTCCCTCAGCGATCACGGCGGCCTCGTGATGCCGGGCGACCTCCCTTTTCCCGGCATCCACCTCGCCCTCCAAGGCGGCAATCCTCGCCGACATCGCCTCCTGCTCCCGCCTGGAGTTCTCTTACAGCGAAGCGAGTTGGCCCGCCACCTCCAACGCCGGGGCCACCACCTCAGTCTCTATGCGGAAGGCGAGGGCCACGTGCTGGAGAACCTGGGAAGACATAAAAAAAGATCAGAAAAATGAAAGGGGCGCCAAATCTCACAACGAACTGGGGGCTTACCTGCACGGACTCCTGGGCGATCGATGCCAGCTGGGCCCTGAGGGTCCCCCCAGGAACTCGACTCCCGGACGAGATCTCTATTTCGCGCAGGAGGCTGTCTGCGACCGACAGCCCCGACGGCACAGCGAACCGGAGCCCCCTTCCTCCACTATGGTCGGCGAGGACCGACCCCGGGAGGGTCTTCGGTAACTCCTCTTGAGCGGCTCCGAGGGAGAGCCGATCTCCTCTTCCGAGGCCGTATCCTCCAGAATCAGGGCCCGCTTCCGACCCAATGCTCTGCTGGGGCCCGGGGCTGGGTCCGCCACCGAGCGTCCTCGGGGTGCCGCCACCGGGGCAGTAGGAGCCGGGGCGTGCTGCGCCCGAGAAGAGCTGGCGCCCCCGGCCCTAGCAGGCTGCCTCGGCTGGCGCATAGCATCTCGGAGAGAGACGAAGTCCATGGATCCTGCATGAAACAAACACCCAACAGATCAGCAACGCGAGTAAAATGTAAAACCAAAAAGCAAGCCTAACTTACCGACGAGCTCGACGGGGCTAAGCCCGGCCCAGCTCAAAACCCTCTCGGACAGTAGCACGTCATGTCGAGGGATGGGCTCCCACGACGCCACTCTCACCGCGGCGGGGTCATCGGACAGGTTCCCCGGCAGGCACTTCTCCCTCGACCACTTGGCGGGCACCGTCCAGTCCTCGCCCTCGGGAGGGGAAACGAAGAAAAATTTCTTTTTCCAATCATGAATGGAGGAGGGCAAGGCCACGACACCGGTCCCGACAGCGACCCCCAGCCACTTCCTAAAAGTAAAATAAACCCATCTTGGGTCACCCGCTCTACCGCCGGGGTGACTCTTGAAGACGAGACAGGAATCGAGAAGGGAAAGGCTGAAAGGAACCGCCTGCAACTTCAGGCGGATCAGAAACCCGAGGAGAATCCTCCATGTGTTCGGCACTAACTGGACGGGGGCCAAACAAAAGAAATTCAGAGCGGCGATGACCTCAAGAGAGAAGGGCAGGCGCATCTCGTCCCAAAAAGCTTCCAAGTACAGAGCAATCTCCCTGCCCCGTACTTGATCAGCCCTCTCTCCCTCCTTGGCCAGATGAAGCGTGTAGCACGGGGGGATGTGGAAGCGAGCCCGAGCGTTGGCGAGCTCGTCCTCATGTCTCATCCAGTACGGGACGCTGGGGGCCACATCCGCTGCCTCCTCCCTAGAGGCGGCCCCTGCCTCACGACCCCGGGAAGTGGGTCCAGCCCCTACTCCCCGAGGAGACTCAGACACATCTAAAGGAACCCTAGCATCTACTCCTACAACGTCTACTGATTCTATAGAGGAAAACATCTAACCTGGGAAAGGAAATTCTTCAAAGGTTAAAAGCGAAAGAGGGGAGACGAGCGCCGAGCAGCTGAGGCTTGAGAGAGGAAAATATGAAGGAGTAAGGGCCCTAGGGTGGACCCCACCCATATTTATTACTGCATACGACCTCATCCTACGGCGTCCATCGTCTCCCGCCGAAACGGCTCCTCACTCCCAGCGGCTCCGATCGCTCTACGCGGCAGTCCAGCGCTGAACCGTGTCCCATCAGACGTTGCAGGCCTGCATACATCGCATCAGCCAACCGATGCCCAACACGTGGACCGTCGCTTCAATTGCAGAGTGCACAAACCGGCGCACCTTATTTAAATGCAGAGATCTCGCTTTGATTCGCCGGCGGAAAAGACAACCGACGGCCCGAGGACTCGTCCCGACGAAACCCTAGAAGGGATCTCACCTCGGGAGGCTCGGCAGTCCACTCCTGACCCGACCCACTAGCTGGTCGGGACAAGAGTGAAGGGCTAATGATAGTGCTCGATATTGGCGAACCCCAAGATCATAACATGTGGCAGGTGACGTGTCCCAGAACTCAAAAGAAAAGGCCCGCAGGGGCCGACCAGGCCACCCTGTACCCGACCTGCGAGCACAAACTGGCTCCCCTCGGAGCCCCCTGCAAATTGGTCTCCTCGGCCTCTCAGCTTGCCCCCGAGCTACCACAGGACCAAGACTCCTCGCTTGTCCCCGAGCTCCCGCCGAGGCCGCCTTCCTCGGCCCTCCGACCGACTCCCAGGCGTAACCACCGTCCGCGAATCTTGCCATACACGGATTTTACGCCAGCAACGTCCAACGTTCCACGCTATCACGATCCCTATTAATGGACGATTCGCTCTCTACGCGGGCGTGACGTCGGGAGCGTAACTGCCGGCGAGATTCTCGCACCCGCTGCTGCGTGCTCCACCGTTATATAAACCCCCATCATAGAGGGGTCAAGTAAGCGATTTTTTTACTCTTTAACCCGTTACTCTGCTCGGATCCAATCACTAACTTGATCGTCGGAGGGTCCTTGGTGGTACCAAACCACCTCGGGACTTCTTTGCAGGTACTCAGCAATAACTCCCTCACCTCATCTCTTCCTCCAACAACCCATTGAGACCCGCACACGAAAGAAGATAATCAACTAAGTCCACCGCAAGATCAACGGAAGACGACATCTGACGGAGGCTCGAAAAGGAGCTCCATCAGGTGTCTACAACCAGATTGAATAAGAGAGGGCTTCCCTTGCTTAAGTCCTCTTCTGCATTTGATAATCTTTCCAACAATACCCTTAATCATCACCTGTGAAGAAGAAGAGTACAAGATCATTTTAAACAAGTTTATTCATTTAACCTCAAAACCCCTAGTTTGAAAAAAATCTATTATGTACTGCCAACTAATTGTGTCAAATGCTTTGTGAAAATCAAGTCTCAGCAGAATTGATTTACTTTTATTTTTTGAACAAGCATTAACTAGTTCATGAGCAATAGTGAAACAATCCAATGTTAAGGTATCCTTCATAAAAGCAAATTATGAATTTGCATAGTCAATCAGGGCGGAGAACACCCAATCAGTTGGTTAGGAGCTTATTAGTGAATACATCAAAAATCCCATTCAACAGGCTAATTGGCCTGAAATCTTTTTTAGTTCTGAGCTCCCTCATTTTTTGGAACAAGACAGTGGCATAATTATAATATTTAAAGTACAATCTTCATTGTAGATACAAATAATAGCCTACATTAGATCATCCATGATTGATTCCTGGAAGCCAGCAGCACCAGGGACTTTTTCAGTCCCTAATCCAAAGACTGCCTTTTTAACCTCCCCTAAATTGAAGAGGGATGTCAGAAGAATATAAAAGAAGATTATTAGCATTTGTAAAAAGAAAATGAAGATCAGCTTTAATGTCAAAATATGGAATGCTGCCAGAAAAAGTCATGTAAAAGAGTCTAACTCAGAATGAATGTCAGTCAGGTTGGAATCAGGAGTGCAAGCATAAATAAAGAAGTTCTTTTGGCGAAAACTTGCATTCTAATGTAAAAAAATCCAGTGTTAAGGTCTCCGTAATCCCTGTCTAAACCATTGGAGTATTGAACCCTAGATATCTGTCTCCAACATATTTCTCCTTGTAACAAATATCAGTTGAACCATTATGAAGAGCAGAATTGAGATAATGTTCTTCGGCAATCAGTGGTCTTCTTAACTCATTCAATTTATCAAGGTCCTCAATATCATAAAAGAGACCTTCTTTTTCCTAAAAAACATTGTCAACAACTTTCTTTCTAATCCTTAAATTTGTTGCCTTCAGTTTTGAAATTATTTCATAAAGAATCAGCTGTTGTATAAAAGTCAGTATGTGAAACCCAAAACTGTCAACATACTATATAAAACTTTGAACTCTCAAATTATTAGTGTTAATGATCTTATGATTGCTCTTTCCAAGTCTTCCGGTAGAAGAGAAAGTAACATTAAAGTCTCTATGGAGAATCCAAGGCCCATGAAAATGTTTTCTGATGTTCTGAATCTCAGCCTAGAAAACTTGTTTTTCATTTTTTACACAAAAAAAAAAAACAAGAATTGGAAACTAAACCCTCTCTTATTAAGATCAAGTAAAGTGCCATAATTATTACAGTGGAATTTAATTCTGTTAAAGCCAACAACTAAGATTACCCCCACTCTTACCTAATGCATTGAGAGAAAACCAAGTGTCAATTTTATTACTGCAAAGAGATTTGAAAACATTTCTAGAGAGAAGAAATTTTGGTCTCTTGCAAACCAACACATTCCAGCTGAGAATGATCATGATGAATAGAGAGAACAACAAAACCAGGGAGAAATGCAAAGACCAAAGGGATTCCCTGCCCCTCTCCAAAGATATGATACTATTAGTCATTTTCGTCAAGGGAAACACCTAACGAGGAACCAATTTCAATGATATCGTCATGGGACGAAGGAGATTGCTTGGCAGGAGAAGACGACCTTTTGTGTTTTGACTGGTTGAGACATCCAAGGTGGAGAAAATATCCAATAGCTTCAAGGTGCCTTGAACCCTGAATTGGTTAAAATCTGCCACGTAGACACTAACAGCTGTTAAATTATTTATATGATAAATTAATTCCATCATCTTCTCCAGTAAATCCCAAGCTCACGTACCCATCTGAGTACATCTTCAGCTCCATGCAATTATCTCAACTTCATCAATTCACTTTCCCCGCCTTCATCCTTCTTCTCCCATCAATTTTATGATTCTAAGCCCCCTGTGTTGCTATCAACCAACTCATCTTCTTCTCCCTCACTTTCATCTCCTACTCCCATACTTCCATTTCCATTTTATTACTACCCATCCTCATCCTCCCATCCTCATCCTCTTGAAGGGTATTGGATACATTTTGCATCAGGGTGAGGCTTTTTTTTTGGATTTAAATCTTTCCTTAACTTTTTTCCTTCTTGGAGGATTAAGCCTAGGGAGAATCGAGATATTGAAGAAGCAGAATTACTCTATTTTTTAATGCATACTCTTGGCTTCCGTACTAGAATTTAGTAGAAAGAAGAATGGAATAGAAAAAGTTTAGGTGAAGTAAAATATGCTTAAAAGAAGAAAAATTGTCCACTGGGGGATTAGAAGAGAGAATGGAATAATTGGTACAAAAAATTTCCTTAAGAATTTGGTTGCGGGGCTCAAAAGAGAAGGAGAATGTTATTTGAGGATGTGGTGAGTGAGTAGATTCAGGCTTGTCTTGAGAAATTGGGTCAAATCAGCATGAGTGAATGACCATTGTTCAGTGTAGAGAGAGAAATCTTCAACATGCTTAGGACAAGATTTGTCAATTGAGGGATCAGAATGGAATAATTTATATAAGAAACCGGTGTTCTAAATGTCGTATATTCGATATATATTGCGCAGAGGAAGGGCTTAAATAATTTTCAATTTTGTTGCCATGCGAAAACCTGCAAAATGAAAAAAAATTGAAAGAGGAAAAAGAACAAAAAGGAAAAATAGAACTAAGTTCTCAACATGCTAAGAGTATTTCCAAAATATCAAGGGACCGACATTTATTTCTATCGCATTAATATTATTTATATACTGCGATAGGCCTAGAATAGGGTCAATTTAAATTTTGAAGTAAATTACAGATCTAACCTAATTTTGGTGAGCACTATTTCTATGTTGGAGCATCAAATGGGATTAGTTTACATTTTATAAGAAGTCAGGGACCCAAACTAATTTTGCACATACAAATGAGCTTAGAACGGAATTAGTTAACGTTTTAAAAAAAGTTGGGGGCCTAACGTTACAGAAGTTAGGCACCTAGACTAATTTTGTTAGATACCTAGACTAATTTTGTTAGATAGATAAGCTTAGAAAGGGATTAGTTCATATTTTATAGGAAGTTAGGGGCCTAAACTAATTTTTTCACAAACAAACAAAATAAACGTGGGAATATTCCCTAGAATATGCTTTGATATAGCTTTTATATAGATAATAATATAGACTGAAGATGGACATCTTAAATTAAAATCCCCTAGTAGTAAATGAGGCTAAAGTATGGATTAAAAGCCAAGTGGAAGATTTCATGACTAATGTCCTAAGGTCTCGGCGCTGCAACCTTGAAACATTGAAGACGCGATATAACAGGATCAAATATTTTAGGTATGTGTAACACACATGGAAAGGAGATAAGGTGAGGCCCATTAGAAAGAAAAAGAATAGATATAATATCGTAAGACAGAGAGGAGAGAGTTTCCAGATAGCCAAAACATACAAGTCACCAGAGGTCAAAAATTCACATTCTTCTACCTGCAGTTTAGCATTTCTTTGGTGACACTTTCATCCTGTATGTTTCAGCCAGGGCTAATAACTCCTCGAAATTTGCATCTACTTCTTGTTAATTAGAACTCATCACACTGATTTTCCGCTTCAGGGGTTTCTTTGCCTTATAGTTTCTTGCACAGGATAAATGCTCCCCCGACTGTTGACAGATAAAAACAGTTCATCCTTTCTATCAAGTATCAACTTCTTGGATCAATTGCCTCGACCCATTTGGAGATATAATCAACAGCTAAAAGAATATACAGGTTTCCAAAAGGGTTGGGAAACGGGCCCATGAAATCTATCCCCCAAATATCGAACATCTCAACAACCAGAATTGGTTAGAGCAGCATCTCGTTTCTCCTGGAAATCCGGCCGAAATGTTGGCACCGGGAGCAAGTCTTGTAGTAATCATGTGCATCTTTGAAAAGTTTAGGCCAGTAAAAACCACACTGCAAGACTTTCTCAGCTATATTTCTTGGACCAAAATGCCCGTCACACGCTTGATCGTAGCAAAATGATAACATACTCTTGAACTCATTATTAGGGACACATCGGCGAATGATCTGGTCTAGACAATACTTGTACAGGTAGGGTTCGTTCCAGTAAAAGTGTTTTACTTGGAATAAAAATTTAAGTTTGTCCTAACTTGATCATTCATTTGGTATGAGTCTTGTCGCTAAATAGTTCACAATATTTGCGAACTATGATTCGCAGAACACTGTCAAGAGTTGTTCATCAGGAAAAACATCGTTTATTGGGAGAGAAAGTATCGGCGAAAAAGAAAGTCGTGAAAGATGGTCGGCCACTACGTTTTCACATCCTCTTTTGTCCATAATGACAATGTCAAATTCTTGAAGTAAGAGAATCTAACGTATTAGCGGAGATTTTGCATCATTTTCACAAGAAGATGTCTCAGAGCGGAATGATCAGTGTAGACAATGATTGGGGAGCCAATGAGATATGGCCTGAATTTCTCCAAAATGAATACAACCACCAGGAACTCTTTCTCGGTTGTCGTATAGTTCATTTGTGCATCATTCAAGGTCCGGCTTGCATAGAAGATTACGTGCGGTATCTTATCGATGTGCTGTCCTAGGACCGCACCGATAGTAAAGTCGGATGTATCGCACATAATCTCGAAAGGATGCGTCCAGTCGGGAAAGAAAAAACGGGAGCAGTGGTGAGTGAGCTTCTCAGTGATTCAAAAGCAGTCAAACAACTCGAGTCGAAATTGAACGTGGTATTCTTGGCCAGAAGAAGAGTCAAGGGTCTAGCAATCTTGCTAAAGTCCTTGATGAACCGTCTGTAGAAACCGGTATGGCAAAGGAAAATCGGATATCTCTGACGCATTTAGGAGGAGGGAGGTTGGAAATGACATCAATCTTTGCTTTGTCAATCTCGACATCGTTTCCCGAAATGATATGTCCTAAGATAATACCTTCGCGCACCATGAAGTGACATTTTTCCCAGTTTAAAGTGAGATTTTTACCTTATATCGGGTAAGAACAGCGTCAAGATGCTGTACACACTCGTCAAAGGAATCGCCAAAGATGGAGAAATCATCCATGAATATCTCCAGAAATTTCTCAACCATGTCAGAGAATATTCCCATCATACGCCGCTGAAAAGTAGCGGGAGTATTGTATAGCCCAAAGAGCATGCGGAGATATGCGAACATGCCGAAAGGACAAGTGAAAGTGGTTTTTTCCTGGTCTTTCTTGGCGACGGGAATCTGGTTGTAGCCTGAGTAACCATCCAGAAAATAGTATAACTCATGTCCAGCTAATCTTTCGAGCATTTGTCAACGAATGGTAGCGAAAAGTGATCTTCCACATTGTGGCGTTGTTTTCGATAATCAATGCATACTCATCATCCGGTTTGGGTGCGAGTAGGGATCAATTCATTTTCCTTGTTTTTTCTGACCGTAATGCCCGACTTTTTTGGGACGTGTATAGGACTGGCCTATTGGCTGTCTGAAATAGGGTAACATTTGACGATATCTTTTTCACAGCCTCCTTCATGACTGGATTCAATCACCTCTGTGGATCCCTAGCTGGTTTGGCAGCATTCATCATATGAATGTGATGTTCAACGATTAGGAGACTAATCCCCTTGATGTCCGTCATCGTCCAGCCGAATGCTTGCCAATTTGATTGCAAGACTGCGAGAAGGGCTTTCTCTTGCTTTAAAGCTAGAGAAGCAGAAATGATCACCGGAAGAGTCTCATATTCACCTAAGTAGGCATACTTTAGGTGAGACGGCAGAGGCTTGAGTTTAAGCGTCGGAGGTGAAACAACTGAAGGCAAGATCGAAGAGAGTGTCTTGAACTCAAAGGATTCCAAGAGGAGCTCAAAACGAGTGTATGCAACAGAGTCTGATGGTTTAACTAACGCATCTGAAAATTCAAAAGATTCAAACTCGAGTGATGACCAGCCAAGATCGTTTAAAAATGTGAAGCACTCGTATTCGTTGTCGGAGTCGGAAGCAGCAGGTTCAAAGAAGAACGCACTAGTGACGTCAAGATCATTGTGATCAAACAGAAATTCTTCAAATTCACAGTCCACGGGGGCGATTTCTTGAATGGAACAGACATCCAATATATGAGCGTTCGGTTCGGATGGCTAATAACCTAACCTAAAAATGTTGAGTTCAATTGTCATGTTACCAACAGATAGGTTCATGGAACTATTTCGACAATTAATCACCGCATTTGAGGTTGCAAGGAATGGGCGGCCGAGAATCACCAGAATTTGATTCGGGGGGTTGGCCACAGGTTGTGTATCTAAAATAATAAAATCT
This sequence comes from Agapanthus africanus, assembly GCA_030015575.1. NCBI lineage: Eukaryota > Viridiplantae > Streptophyta > Magnoliopsida > Asparagales > Amaryllidaceae > Agapanthus > Agapanthus africanus. The sequence continues at coordinate 413,926,204 of JASDDO010000016.1, forward strand.
ACGGGGAATATGAAGTCCCCAGCTTTGATTAACACATCATATAGCTCACCCCTAGGATGGGTGATAGATCGGTCAGTTACTTGAAGAGTATAATGTGTAAGTTTCAGTTCTCCTACACCGAGTTGCTCATAAACTGAATAAGAAAGAAGGTTGACACGGGCACCAAGATCCAATAGAGCACGATTGATGTTCTTATCCCTAATGGTTATTGAAATCGTAGGACAACCAGGGACCTTCCGTTTTTGTGGTAAATCTTAGGTAAGAGTATCACTCACGTTACCAGCCAAGACAACTTTCTTTGGTACCTGAGATTTCCTCTTCTTAGTGCACAAGTGTTTCAAGATTTTTGCGTAAGACGGGACTGTTTCCACCAAATTTTTTGGCTAAGAGCTACTTGTTCCCTTATAAAAAAGGAGAGAAGAAATAGGAAAAGAGTCCTAATAGTTTGGCATCACATGTTAAACAAATGAGCGCATATATGCAAAGTATATAAGTGCTGAAAACAAATAACTAAGGGCAAAACTGGCCTCGCGTGTTAAACACATGGACGCTCATATGCAAAGCATATGAGCGCTGAATAAAATAAACATAAAGGAAAAATTGGCCTCACGTGTTAAACACATGAGCGCTCATATGCAAAGCATATGAGCGCTGAACATAAATAACCAAAGGCCAAACAAGCCATGAGCGCTTATATGTAAAGCATATAAGCGCTGGAAGCAGATAATAACTGAGGGCCAAACTGGCCTCACATGGCAGCGACGTCGTTGATGATGAGGAGGAGAAGTGAAGGAGTGCTCGGTTAAGGTAGGTTGTAGCCATGGTGGTTCTTGAATGGAGTGTTTACCCCAATCAGAGCAAAGCTCTGTTCAAATTCTAAGACGGGAAACGAAGCAACGCTTCTGTTTCCCCCAATCAGAGCAAAGCTCTGCTTTGAAATTAAAGTTAAAATAACTGAAGCAACGCTTCAGCTGACTTGCGCTCTGCGCTGCCCGACACGTGTCAGCGCAGTTGCGCTAGCGCAGTTGTGCTAGCGCTCTGCGTTGCGCGACACGTGTCAAGAGCAGGTGCGCTTGCGCCAAACAGAAAAATTCTGGAAAGATCTTTCGGATCTTATTAAAATAATAAGATTCTCTTCTGTAAAATAGAAGCTCTTGGATCAAAGATCCAACGGTGGGGAAAAATCCCTAAATCACTCAGAGAAAGATCTCTTTAACTGATTTAACAAATCAATTGGCACTATATAAAGGCCCCTAGACCCTAAGTCTAAAACACAGAGAGATATACAGAACTCCTAAAAAGAAAGTTTGAAAAGAACTCAGAAAGAAAAGAAGGTAAACCTTTAAAAAGAAGAATTTTCTTCTATAAAGATCAATGATCAAAGAACAGATCAAGATCTTCAATTAGAAAGGAAAAAGGATAAAAAAAGATCCAATCACAAAGATTAAAAGAAGTATTACTTCACAGATCATTTGATCTACATAAAGGCACTGCCTTTTGATGAACCATTGGTTCTGGAATCTTAAAAGATTCTTTTCTTTAATCCAAAATTGGATCAAGATATTAAACAGTGCCCTGCACTTGTAAATCTGGACTGTTGCGCTCTTGGGTTGGCACAAGCCACCAGAGAGCGCCACGTGTCAGTCTGCGCCTTGCACTCATAAAATATAGAGCACTGCTCTCTTAAATTGGCGCACTGCACCAGAATGCGCCATGTGTCAGCAGCGCACTAGCGCAGCGCACTGACGCAGCGTACTGCGCTTGCGCTCACCAGAGCGTGACACGTGTCACCTCCACATGCGCTTGCGCTCATTAATTGGCGCAAAACGCCTGACAGGCCACGTGACATTCTGTCAGATTAATTGATGTACTGCATTATTAAAAAGGAGGGCTAAGCCCAATTAAAAAAGGCCTAACAGGCCTAATAAAATGCCATGAATTATTTTAAAAAAAGGCAGAGCCCAAACAAAGGTCTGTCAGACCAAAACAGATGCTATGTATCATTTTAAAAGGGACAGAGCCCAAATAAAGGTCTAACAGAGACCAAGATTAATGCTATGCATTATTGAACCAAGGGCAGAGCCCAAGCCAAGGCCTAATAGGCCAACTACAAATAAAAATGTTGAACATCTTCAACTGGACTTAGCCCAATCCTGGCCGTAAGTCCTCAAATTAAATTGACTGAGCACAAATGCTCTCTTAAATCAATTTACACCTGGTTCAAGGGTACATCTCTGAACTCCTCTGATATTTGTCGTTGTAATCCTTCAACGTCGTCAGAGAGGTGACGGGTCCCGACAACCACACATCAATATGGACTGTGGGGTCCTTAAACTCATGGACTTATGCGTTCTTAAACCTATATTCGTCCTCAAACGGGAATGTTGGACCACCATGTCCCTAAACTGGCAATGGACCACTATGTCCCTAAACTGGCAATGGACCACCATGTCCCTAAACTGGTGATGGACCACTATGTCCCTAAACTGGAATAATAGAGCCCCAAATGCTCTTTTGTCGGATCTAAAAGATCCCGTTTAAATTGATCTTAGCCTCAAGTATGGCTAACGTATCCTTAAACCTTCATACAGACTTTAGTCCCGAATTGGACTATAAATCCCCCAATCAACTTTGGTTCAAGGGTACATCTCTGAATAGCATCTGCCCCAAATCGGAGAGGTGGATGGATAAAACCAAAATAGCATCTGCCCCGAATCTCAGTGCCAAGACTTCGCAGTCTTGTGCGTCGTCTTTCGGAGGGGAACAGATTCTGGCACGCCCGGTGGGACCTTTTCCTCTTTCCACTCCACACTTCGTGTGTCGTCTTCGCGAACGAATCGCGGTTTGTTAATGGTTGCCTTCGGGTTTCAAGTTACTAAGATTTGGTCTCTTACTTGGCGCAAAAATCAAACAGCAATGGCATCCAACTGCTCAAACTGCTCCAAATGCCAATGCAACCGACGCTCCGCCTTACCTGGAGGTGTGGCTTATGGGCCTCAAGCGGCCTCCATCCTTGCTATGCCGGTAGAACAAGTGACTCAAGCTTCCACCGGCCTGTTCTTCGGGACTATGCTCCCGCCAGCAAGCTTCACCATTCCAGTGCCCGTACCGGAAGCGCAAAAGAAGTCAGTCTTCGATCGGCTCACTACTACCACGACCCCTCTCAACGGGTCGTCCAATGTCAAGCCGGCAGCCTCGGTCTTTTCCAGGCTGAACCTGAACTCTGATGGGCCTGCCAAGAAGCCCATGACCCCTAACATAGCCATCGCAAAGAAGACAGCTATCTTTATTCCTGAAGTCGTCAAGACGGCTTCTCCTACTAAAGAGTCGGTCTTTTCAAGGCTGACTATTCCGGCTCCCATTCCTGCTCAAGGGTCTGTCTTTGACAGATTGGACACCGCTACTCAAAAGACATCGGTCTTCAAGAGGCCGGCACTAGCGGCACCTCATCTAGACAAGGGGCAAGACAAAACCATCCCTATCGCTGAACCAATCCCAACAACCCGTAACGCCCGACGTCGACACTGGCGCCGGATAAGGAAGGCTGGGGGCAACTCCCCTTCTGGGCTAACTCCACCAGCTCCAAGGGTAGAAATTGATGCTGCTGTTCCAACTGGGAACAGCTTTGAGCTGCTGAACAGGGTACGCAGAAATTCGCCAACTGCGGTGCTCAAAAGATCTCCTCCACCGGTAGAGACAGTCATGAAAGCAAAACTAAAAAAGCTGGAGCGGTCTCCTCAACGGCTGTCTTCCAGGATCTACAAGACTTGGCGATGAGTCCAAGAATCGGTGATTGACCCGAATTTCTCTCACCAGCATAAGAAGTCGAAGGGCCGACACGAGGAAAACCCCCCTGTCAAGCAACGGAAGACGACGGCCACCTGGGTGCCCACTGCAACGGCTCCCTCCACACCGACTACTTAAAAGAGAAGAAGGCCGGAGAAATCCCTACGCCTGCGGCAAATGTTAAAGGCGGTGAGCCCAAACGCCCTAAGTCCGGGGGCATTGTGGTACACACCGTCTACATGGCGTCCGGGAAAGAGGACAGCCGTACATCTACAGGTCATAGACCGCTTACACGGTCGGTGACTAAAGCTTAAGAGCAGCAGCAGAAGCTCCAAGAAATGATGAATGCGATGGCCGCACTCACTGGGCCAAAAGAAAGCCTCGAAGCGTCCTCAGATCAACGCCAGGAGCAAGAAACTGACGCCGAATTCCTTCGCAGGATATTGGAAAAGAAGGATAAAGAGGCTGTGGAACAAGCAGCCAATATAAAACGAATGGCCCTTCTGTTCCAGGATATGGTGGGTATGATGATCCAGTAGGATCCTCCTACTGAAGATCCTTCGATCGTCCTTGAAGATGACAAGGGAGAAACGTCAAATCCTCCACCGGCTCTTTCAATAGCCAAAGAGGAGACAATTTCCAAAGCTGACTTGGACGAATATATAGCTCAGCAAATACAGGTTCACCAGGCAACTGAGGCAGCCGGTTAAGTTGTCAGAACGGGGAGACCATATCCGAGCTGGTATGATCAAATCAAGTACCCGCCGGTCTATACAATACCAAAATTCCATGTCTATAAAGGGACTGGCAATCCCCATCAACATGTTGCCCAGTTCAGGGCTCTCTGTGGCAATACCGGTGGTGATGATAAATTGTTTCTTCGCCAGTTCGTCGGCAGCTTGTCAGAGACGGCGTTCGAATGGTACTCCGAGCTTCCGAACGACTCCGTCAAAACATTTGCAGAGATGGAGCTGCTGTTTACACAACGATTCGCAAGCGCCAGCGAGCGTACCCCGATAACAGCATTGATTAATGCCAGGGTGAAGCCAGGCGAAACATGGGTTCAGTATGCGATACGGTGGAGGAACCTATGGTCAAAATGCGAACAACGCATAGAAGAGGCTCCTGCAGTAGGGATGTTTGTAGGAACCCTTGATCCACAGGCGACCATATCTCAATTCATGATGTTCTTCAAGCCGACTGCCTTCCAGGCCCTGATTGACAAGCTAGCCCAAATAGACCAGATGGGCTATAGACCGTCTCCTCCAAAGCCGGATTCTCGAAATGAGAAGGGGAAGGGAAAAGCGATCGTCGTTGCTAATGCTCAACAACAGCCGAGCAACTTGAAGCCGTTTGTCCGTCAGAACAATATGCGTCCACATGTGCCCCTGGAGGAGAAGCTAGGACGTCCTTACTCATTTCCTCAAGATAAAATGAGAAGATTGTTCGAGCTGGCATTGCGCAACCGACTCATCAATCTGTCGGATCCAAGACGTCCGTTGCAGCTAAACAACGTCAATGATCCCAATTACTGTCCCTATCATCAAGTATTGGGTCATTCGATCGAGGATTGCTATGTCTTCAAGAATTGGATTGAAGACCAATACCAACAGGGCAAGTTCGTGTTGTCCGAAAGATGGAAGGTGAGCTCGCCGCAACCTCATACCCCTAAAAAGGTGAATACGCCAGGGGCAACGTGCTCCCTTGTTGAAGAAGCTCCGTGGGAGGTTGTGCTATCAGCCAAAACAAAGAGGATGTTGAATGATCTCCAGACGTGCCCTGCAGTCAGGTGGAAGAACCCGTTGGAACCTGAGATCATCAAAGGGATGCTAAAGCCACGCCTAACTCGAAAGATCGATGGCGGTGGCCCAAACACTTGTACCTAGCCGTCAAAATCTTCAAAGAAGAAGAAGAAAAGATCCAAAAGGCCCGTGAAACCTGACGACAAGCGCACGGACTTACAAAAGCAGATTGACGCGCTGGAAGAATACAATCAAAAGGCACGAATCTCCATCACACTCCAGGAGATCCTCAGCCACGTCTTTCAAGAGGAAGATGAGGGAGAGAGCTCGTCGGACGAATCCGAAGAATACGGAGCGAGTTGTCATATGATCTCTCACTCGTTTACGGACGATGACAAAACTCCTTGCACTGAGAAGCTAGGGGCAGAGCCTGAGCCGGAACCTGTATGGCCGTCAGACGAAATGATCGACGCCATTCTGGATGAGATTCGTCTGAAAAGTAAATCCATCAGGAGCGTGAGATGGCCATATTGGAAGGAGCCAAACGCCGGCGATTAGATGAAAGAGTTAAGACGCTCCCGTTAAATCAAGAAACATCCGTTGAGAATAAAAACAAATTCAAGACGAGAAAGAGGTTTGCTAAGGCCATATCAATAGGGATGAAGCTACCACCCTCTGAAGAAAACATTGCCAGTAAAGCAGAAACGCACCCTTCCTACTGCTTATATCATCGAAAGATTTCGCACCCCACCGAGGAGTGCAAGGCTTTCAATAGATGGTGGCAGGAGTATGTGGTTCACCGGCAGCGTGTTAAGCGGGAGAAGCGCAAAACTCGTTGGGAGCGGAAAAGTACGGCCGAGGAGCTCAGAAGAACCACCGGTGATTGTTGCATGGTTAACGCCGGGGGATCGCAAGTTCTCACGTTCGGGAGTGACTCTGATGAGGAAATGGAGCTTAGCCCTCTCTTTAAAGAGTCCACCTCGGGAAAAGAGGAAGAGCCGCAGGCCTGCGAAAATATTCGGCTGCGTAATCGCACACTACCCGAAAAGAATCTTAGACCCTCAAATAAAAAAGATAAGGGGAAAGAAATGGTCTCTGAGGATATCGCCTTAGATGACCAAATCATAGAAGAGCTCACCGCCAAGGATCCACCAAAGAGAAATAAGGTGAACTACAACGTTCTGGCACATTTGAGGAAGCTACCTTCGCAGCTCAGCATTCTTGACGCCCTCTTGTTATCAAAAGAAGCAAGGGATTCATTGATCAAAGCGCTGCGGACCCAGAGCAATTCCAAGCTTTTCTCGCCGAAGAGAAGATGAAGGACGAGCTGGAAGAAGTGCACACAGCCGACGTCACTTTCGGTGATGAAGACCTCCTCTTTGGGACGTGCGAACACAACCATCCCCTTTATGTTTCAGGGTATTTCCATGATATAAAGATAGGCAAAATCTTGGTTGATAATGGGTCTTCCATCAATCTCCTCAATGTACGGGTATTGAAGGAAATCTGTATGAGCGTCCAACACCTCGCTCGGGATAAGATCACCATCTCCGGTTTCGACTCTCGATCATCCAGGACTCTCAGGTCTGTGATACCAACACTGCGCTTTGGGCTACTCGTCACGGACATTCAATTCCACGTCATAGACGCCAAGACATGTTATAATGCTCTGCTCGGCCGGCCATGGTTACACGAATACAACATCATCCCTTCTACACAGCACCAGTGTATGAAATATTTTAAGGATGGTCTCAAGTATACCATAACGGGAGAACTGAACCCATTTTCCGTAAACGAAGTCCGCAAATATGAAGATGCAAAATACTTCTTGCCGGGTTTCGAAGACACAGAGAGGTGTCACAAGCCGGAGAACAAAACTAATGCCACCATCCCTGTCTTCGGGAGTGATACTGAGGACGAGGAAGAGATAGTTTATTCGGGTGCACCCTAATACAACAAGCCGGAACCGTCCGCTCCTACGTTGATCTTTGGTAGTGACTCGGAAGATGAGGTCCATGCTATATTCTCTGCTCGGCCTTCAATACAAACATCCGCTGATGAAGAGCAAAGTATGCAAGTCGCCATGGTTCCACTTAAGCATCATAAAGAACTGGACGCGCTGGATACCTACAGTATAGAGGAGCTGCGAACTTTCTATGTCTCTCCCAGGCGAGAAGGCGAAAATGCAATTCTATTCTACCGCTCTGAAGAAACCAAAGTGGAGAAAGAAGTCTGGCATGGTGCGGATCCTACGCTTGACAGGCTCCAGCCCATTCTTCTGCCTGGTACTATACAGAAGGATTGAAAAAGCTTTTGAAGCGTCAGGGGATACCCTTCAAACAGACCGTTCGAAAAGCTAAGTTCTACGACAGGGTCTGGAACATTCCCGGAACTCAGCACAAGTTGCCTAGTGGAAGGATGGAAACAATTAGGCTTGGATACATTCAATCCAAGAAATGAGAGCTACTCCGCGACTGTTACGTCATACATGACTTCAATGAAGAAGGGGATGCATAGTCCTGAGCCTCAAAAGATCCCTGATGCAAAAATGCCTAGTCCGTCGTTCGAAGAAAAAATGGACAAGCTTATAAGGGAAGCTGGTCAAAAGGTCCGAGACGACCACAACCGCGAAATGGCCATCTACGAGAAAGCCAAGACGCAACTCCTTCTTCAACAGGCTGTGAAAAATGAAAAGGCCCCTCCCTGTCAACCTGTTGTTAAAAAGGCCCGACGCAGAGGCAGAAACAAGTCAAAAAGTGAAAAAGGCGCTCGACAGCAACAAAGCAGGACCAAGAAGTCAATCGAGCGGAAATCAAGCGGTCCGGACCTATCTCTTATGAAGAAAATGAGTCGAGCATACTCTTTTCCTCGAGACAAGACGAAGAAGATACTTGACCTAGCCATAAAACACCAAATGCTGACACTGCCGGAGTCTAAACACCCCGAATAAGCGGGCGAAGTCTCACACCCGAACTATTGTTCTTATCACAGGGTAATAGGCCATCCTCTCGAAGACTACTTCACCTTCAAGAACTGGGTCGAAAATCAGTATCAGCTCGGCAAGTTCACTCTATCTGATAGCTGGAGGGTAACGCCGCCACAGAAGCATGAACCCAAAGCCACGAGAGCAGAACCGGATCTGCATCAGTCTTGGAAGCGAGCTCGTACTTGTCATATGATAACAATATCAAAAGAAGAGCCCGAGAATATGGATGACCTTCCCTGGTGCTTTGAAAACAGTAATGACGAGGTGATCTCAGAATTTCCACCAACGCCGAAAGAGCTGGAATATAGAATACATACTACTGCAGATAACCTCAAGAAAATTGAGTTAGGGACGGCGAGCGACCCGCAACCGACATTCGTCAGGAAGCTACTATCTGAAGAAAGGGTGGCTACGTTAAAAAACGTACTTATACAGCATAAAGATTTCTTTACATGGAACTATTCCGAAATGCCAGGACTAGATTCAGAAATGGCTATCCACAAATTGGCGATATCCCCGGACGTCAAGCCAGTCAAACAGGCGCCGAGAAGAATGCGGCTCGAGCTTGAGATGAGTATCAACGCCGAGGTCAAGAAGTTAATCGACTCTGGCTTCATCCAAGAGGTTCAATATCCTGATTGGATCCCCAACATCGTCCCGGTGATGAAGAAAAATGGGATGGTGCGCATATGTATAGACTTTCGGGATCTCAATAAAGCCTGCCCGAAGGACGAATTCCCAATGCCAGTCACCGAGTTGATGATAGATAACATGTCCACTCATGAGGTTTTCTCCTTCATGGACGGCTCATCGGGATATAATCAGATAAAGATGCATCCCGAAGACCAAAAGCACACTACTTTCCGGACCCCTTTGGGAATATTCTGATACAAGGTGATGCCCTTCGGTCTAAAGAACGCCGGTGCCACCTATCAAAGGGCCATAACGAAGATCTTCAGCCTCATTGATTACTTGACTTGACCTTTCTTAGGCTCTTCCTAGCTGATCGAACAGATCCGCAATGAGAGGGATGGGGACCTTATACATGAAATCGTCGAATGTTATATCGGCGACCTCGTGGTTAAAAGCAAATCATACGAGGAACATCTCGAGCATCTGAAGACCGTATTTCAACGTCTTCGGCAATACAATTTGAAAATGAACCCTCTCAAGTGCGTAATCGGAGTTTCCTCGGGCAAATTCCTAGGGTTCATCGTCCGACACCGGGGTATCGAAATAGATCCGTCAAAGATCAAGGCGATCATGGAAATGCCTCCGCCAAGAACTCTCAAGCAATTGAGGTCTCTCCAAGGGAAGCTCGCGTACATCCGGCGATTTATAGCCAATCTTTCAGGCAAGTGCCGTCCTTACAGCCACCTGATGAAGAAAGGAACCCTTTTCGTCTGGGATCGCAAGTGCCAAGACGCGCTGGACGAAATTAAGCAGTATCTGCAGAATCCGCCAGTGTTGGCTGCTCCGATCAAGGGAAAGCCTCTCATTCTTTATACAACCACCCTCAAAAGTTCCTTAGGTGCATTATGGGCGTAAGAGAACGATTAAGGGAAAGAAAGGGCACTCTACTATTTGAGTCGAGTTCTTCTGGGGGAAGAAAGCAACTACTCCCCCATCGAAAAACACTGTCTGGCGTTGATCTTTGCGATAACAAAGCTTAGACACTATGCGTTGGCGCATGAAGTCCGTCTCATTTCGAAGGTGGACCCCCTTAAATATTTGAAATCAAAGGCCATATTGACGGGGAGGCTCGCTAAATGGGCCCTGCTCTTGATGGAGTTCTCGATAACCTATCAACCTCTTAAGGCCGTGAAAGGCCAGGCCATCGCCGACTTCCTCGCTGAGCATCCGATACCTGCCGATTCTTCTCTGAATTGCGAGCTGCCAGACGAACATGCGTTTGATGCGATCGACGGTAGTGATACTCGATGGGAACTCTATTTTGATGGAGCATCTTCCGTGAAGAAGCACAAACAAAGCACCTCTATAATCAAATCGAGGGTAGGCCTCATCTTCGTAACTCCACGAGGAGGGATAATGCGCTTTGCCTTCTCCTTAACAGAGCCGAGGACGAACAATGAAGCCGCATACGAAGCTTTGATAGCAGGCCTCGAGATCGCCATCGACATGGGAATTGAAAACCTCCTCATATACGGAGATTCTCAACTGGTCGTTAGTCAAGTAAACGGCGACTACCAAACGTGCAAACCAGAGTTGGTGAAGTACGGCGAAAAGGTGCAACAACTGTTGACCCAAATTCCTTCCTACACTTTGGAAAACATACCGCGTGCGGAAAACAGCAAAGCGGATGCGTTAGCCAAGCTCGCTAAAGAACTAGCTGATGAGAACCGCGATGATGTCAGAATCGTGGTATAAAGCCATCGGGTACTTGCCCTAGCAGAAATACCTCCGGAATCATCCGAAGAAAAGGGAGCGACTGAGCAAATGGTTATGCAAATAAAAGACCAGGAAAAGGCTAAGGATTGGAGAGAAGTCTTTATAGACTACTTCAAATACCGTCGAACACCTGAAGATGCGTCCTCAAGACATCAACTTATGAAAGGAGCTCTGTCTTTCGCCTTCGTCAATGATACTCTGTACAAAAGATCGTTTGATTCTCTGTGGTTGAGATGCCTGGGACCCGACGGAGCGAAAAGAGTCGTTCAGGAAGTTTACGATGGACAATGCGGTTCTCACCAAGCAGGCCCGAAAATGAAGTTGAAAATCAAACGAATGAGCTACTATTGGCCCACGATGATTCAAGACTGCCTTGAGCATGCGAAGCAGTGCCACTCATGCCAGATTCATGGGGACTTCATCCATCAACACCCAAATCCTCTACATCCAACAGTGGCTAGCTGGCCATTCGAAATGTGGGGAACTGACGTAATCGGCCCCATCGAACCAGTATCGTCCAGGGGACACCGATTCATTTTGGCGACGACTGACTACTTCTCCAAATGGGCAGAAGCAGTACCGCTGAGGGAGGTAAAGACGGAGAATATCCTCCATTTCTTCAAGACGCACGTCATTTATCGGTTTGGAACTTCGTGACGGATCATCTCCGATAACAAGCTAGCCTACAGAAGCCACAAGATCAGTCGCTTCGCGCAACAACACAACATAGACTGGAGATATTCCTCAGTTTATAATCCCTGAGCTAACGGTCTAGCTGAGGCTTTCAACAAGACCTTGACGAAGATCGTGAAGAAGACGGTGTCCCGAAATAAGAAGGACTGGCACGAGAGACTGCAAGAAGCTCTCTGGGCGTATCGAACTACGTTCAAGACGGCCACAAACACAACGCCGTACGCGTTGGTATTCGGTACAGAAGCAATACTCCCCCTCGAAATAGAATTACCCTCTCTACGAGTGGCAGTCTACTACGAGCTGACAGACGAAGAAAATGCTCACCTTCGGCTTGAGGAGCTTGATGCCCTTGATGAAACCCGGCTCATAGCGCAACAAAATCTGGAGGCTTATAAAGCAAAGATGACGTGCTCATATAAAAGATTGACCAGGCCGAGGACATTCCGCCAAAGCGAACTCGTGCTAGTGGTCAAAGGACCTATGATCCCCAATCGAGCCAAGCGGGAAAAATTCGAGCCGAACTATGAAGGCCCGTACATCATAGACAAGGTCTACCAGGGTGGAGCCTATCTACTCATGGATATGCACGGTGAAAGGCCTTTCAGGCCAATAAACGGTCGCTTTCTAAAGAAATACTACGCTTAATGAATCACAGCCTAGGTCAATGATAGATGACGACGACTATGTCCGCTCACTATCTTCCTCAGCCCAAACTCTATAAGTAGTAACCGGCCTTCTTCAGCAACGGACTGAAACGTCCTTAAACTACTACCGCAGTATCTTCAGGCTGACGAGATATATAAAAAAAAGGAGAATAAGAATAATAATAAAAAAATAAAATAAAAACGGTATGCCTATAAGCAAAATGGACACGGATGAAAACCTGAAAGGGCTCCGTGAGTAAAAACAGCAGGGCTACCGTCGAGCGTTCGTGAAAACCCGAAAGGGCGCGACCTCGTTAGAAAAAAGAATATAAAAGAATATAAAAAAAAAAGAAGACGGTATGTTCATAAGCAAAATGGGCACGGATGAAAACCCGAAAGGGCTCCGTGAGTAAAAACAGCAGGACTACCGGCGAGTGTTCGTGAAAACCCGAAAGGGCGCAACCTCGTTAAAGGACACTTACAGGGTCCTCTCGACCTTGTGAGGAGAAACCACCTGCGTGAGATCCTTACGACTCACAAAGGGGAAACACACTTAGGAATCCTCACGATTCCTAAGGAGAAATTACACTTGCGAGATCTTCACGACTCGTAAGGAGAACTCTCTTATGGGACCCTTACGGCTCATAAGATTTGAAAGTCTTAAGTTACACAGACCTAAACCTATGCTTACGTAACCCCCACAACCTTCGATATTGCCCTACAAGTGGTTCAATACTGACCCTTGTATACAATCCACGGGCGCGAATAAACATTTCCCTAACCAAGTCCCATCCGTGACTGGGGATATGTTCGCATGGTGAATGACCCTTGTAAGTCCTCTCGACTTACAAGGAGAAAACCCTCTTGTAGGATCCTTACGACTTACAGAGGAACATGCACTTAGGAATCCTAACGATTCCTAAGGGGAAAACACACCTACTAGATCCTCACGACTTGTAGGGAGAAATACCTTTGTGAGACCCTTACGACTCATGAAGTCAAAAGCCTTAGTCGACAGGACCCTAACCCTGTTCGCTAAACCACCTTTGTTCGACATCGACAGAGGCAAATGATGATTCGCTCCTGGCAACATCCCAGTTGTAGCGGTGCTAATGCCGAAATCGGTGTCTAATTCCAGGCTTACGGCGAAAAGACAGCAAGCCACACATGCATACAAAATAACCGAAATGATGGGGCAACTTGCAATAAAAAGCGGCAAGTAAAAATGTATGCATACAAAATAGCCGAAATAATTGGGCAACTCGCAATAAAAAGCAGCGAGTAAAAATAAAATAAATAGCCGAAATGATTGGGCACCGTGAAAAATAGCTGAAATGATGGGGCAATCGCGACTTTCGCGATATAAAGCTGAATGATAGAGCATCGCAGAAATAAAACAATAATATAAAAAAATGAATGAAACTTCTGCCCTACAGATGATATCACAGTAATCCCTGTATACAATCCAGGGGCGCAAACAAAGAAGGAAACACATCTTTCCTCCCCATGCTCTATCAGAAAACGGAGCCAAGTCTTGACGGTAACTCATATAAAACCCGAAAGACACATTACCTCGATTCGCGTCGGCCCGCAGAGAAACTAGCGTCTTTGCAGGAATACCCTGATTCGTTTCAACCCCAGGGAAATCGGTGTCCTTGGCAACCTCTTCGACTCAGGGAAACCAGTGTCCTTAACGAGAACACCTCGATTCGCGTCGACCCGCAGAGAAACCAGCGTCTTTGCAGGAACACCTCGATTCGTTTCAACCCCAGGGAAATCAGTGTCCTTGGCAAATACCTCAATTCAGGGAAACTAGCGTCCTTGATGAGAGCTTCTTGATTCGCGTCGGCCCGCAGAGAAACCAGTGTCTTTGCAGGAATACTCCGATTCGTTTCAACCTCGAGGAAACCGGTGTCCTCGGCAAATACTTCGACTCAGGGAAACCAGTGTCCTTGACGAGAATATCTTGATTCGCGTCGACCCGCAGAGAAATCAGTGTCTTTGCAGGAATACTTCAATTCGTTTCAACCCTAGGGAAATCAGTGTCCTTGGCAAATACCTTAACTCAGGGAAACTAGCGTCCTTGATGAGAGCTTCTTGATTCGCGTCGACCCGCAGAGAAACCGGTGTCTTTGCAGGAATACTTCGATTCATTTCAACCTCGAGGAAACCAGTCTCCTCGGCAAATACTTCGACTCAGGGAAACCAGTGTCCTTGACGAGAACATCTTGATTCGCGTCGACCCGTAGAGAAACCAGCGTCTTTGCAGGAATACCTCGATTCGTTTCAACCCCAGGGAAATCAGTGTCCTTGGCAAATACCTCAATTCAGGGAAACTAGCGTCCTTGATGAGAGCATCTTGATTCGCGTCGGCCCGCAGAGAAACCTGTGTCTTTGCAGGAATACTCCGATTCGTTTCAACCTCGAGGAAACCAGTGTCCTCGGCAAAATACTTCGACTCAGGGAAACCGGTGTCCTTGACGAGAACATCTTGATTCGCGTCGACCCGTAGAGAAATCAGTGTCTTTGCAGGAATACTTCGATTCATTTCAACTCCAGGGAAATCAGTGTCCTTGGCAACCTCTTCGACTTAGGGAAACCAGTGTCCTTGATGAAAACACCTCGATTCGCGTCGACCCGCAGAGAAACCAGCGTCTTTGCAGGAACACCTCGATTCATTTCAACCCCAAGGAAATCAGTGTCCTTGACAAATACCTCAATTCAGGGAAACTAGCGTTCTTGATGAGAGCTTCTTGATTCGAGTCGGCCCGCAGAGAAACCAGTGTCTTTGCAGGAGCACTTCGATTCGTTTCAACCTCGAGGAAACCAGTGTCCTCGGCAAAATACTTCGACTCAAGGAAATTAGTGTCCTTGACGAGAGCTGCTCGATTCGACTCGACTCGTGAGGGAATTAGCGTCTTCGCGAGGACTTCCCGATTCGTCTCGACTTGCAAGATAAAGCCTTAAGCAGCAGGGATTAAAAAACTTGTTTCCTAAGCATTGGGACCCTACAAGTCGGTCTAAAATGGTCTCTTGCATACTATTCACGGGTTTCACTCTCCAAAGTCGAATCTTGACAAAGAGGGAAACAACCACTTACGAGTTCTCTCGACTCGTAAGAGGGAAAATTCTCTTATAAGATCCTTATGACTTATAAGAGAAAACACATTTAGGAATCCTCACGATTCCTAAGGAGAAAATACACCTACGAGATCCTCTCGATACATAGGGAGAAAAGTCTTTGTGGGACCCTCACGGCTCATAAAGTTGAAAAGTCTTAGGCAGCAGATCTGAACCTGCGTCCTAAGCCATCATTACCTCTTGAAGAAGCAAAGACAGGATGTTCGCTCTATCATCCGTCAACCATGTTTACTAAGGCAGCATACTGATACCTATTAGTGTGCTGACCAAGAGTCAGTGATTAAAAGAAAGAAGAAAGTGACAGAAAGAACATCCGATGTGCATTTGATCAAGCGTTCGAGACACACTCATTCATGCATGTGCAAAAGACTCGGAACGAGAAATAAGACAAGCTAAAATAAAAATTTTCCATTCATATTGCCAAAAATTCTTACAATCATGAAAGCAGTAAACGAAAAATATCATCAAATGGTTACAACGGCAAAACCTCAGATCCTGGACAGGGATTGAGGAACTCGAAAGTGACCTTGTCCAAGACTTTCCAAGCTTGGCGAACCATCCTGGTGTGCTTCCTTTCGCGAGCACGGGCATCGGGATCCCCACTGATGTCCTCCACCCTCCGATAGGCAGCAAGAATGGTGGACTGTTGAAAGGTCTGGTGCAAGAGATTGACAAGATTATATCGCCGTCTCATCGAGATCAGGTTCATCAGGTACACCGAGTGCACCTTGTCCTCGACGGTGTCCAATGCCCTAAGCGGCACGCCGGTAAAGAATAAGGGAAGCGCTTCCCAAATTGCTCCCACAATAAGCTTGAGGAGATGGGAGCGCCGAGGAAGCAGTTGACCGTTGTATGCGTCGAAGCGGCTCATGATTTTGGCACACTCAACGCTTGTAAGTTCTCAGTTCTGAGAACGCCCGAGTCAGCAAATGTCTCCGTAAGAGATGATTTCATCGAGATCGTACATGTGGGCGTCCATTGCTCCTATAAAAGAAAATTAACAGAATTAGCAGACAGACTGATTAAGTGAATTCTTATTAAAAACAGGCACAGGGAGTTAAACTCCTCGAGAGCAATGCTCTGCAAACAGGAGTGACGCCTATCAAATTCAGTAATGAGGGGAATTTAAAGAAATTCCCCGAGAACGCTGAGAGCCTTGCTATGAAAAGATGATAGAATCCATCAAAGATAAAATTCCATTTTTGATCTTCATTATTCAT
This sequence comes from Agapanthus africanus, assembly GCA_030015575.1. NCBI lineage: Eukaryota > Viridiplantae > Streptophyta > Magnoliopsida > Asparagales > Amaryllidaceae > Agapanthus > Agapanthus africanus. The sequence continues at coordinate 413,942,825 of JASDDO010000016.1, forward strand.
GATCAAACTCTTAAGAGTTCTTCACGAAAGATTAAGAAATCTACATGTATCAAGAGAGCAGAGCTCTGATTCATGGGCTAAGAAACCCCAAGAAAAGATCATGATCTGAATAGAGCAAAGCTCTATTAATGAAACCCTAAATGGCTTTTCTTTAGATCAAAGATCTATGAAGAGCAAAACTCTGTTAATGGGTAAAACCCTAGATTCTTAAAAGTTGTTTAAACTTTACCTAAGTTTTGACAGAGTTTTACTCTTGAAAAGTTCTTAAATTGAAGAGCAAAGCTCTGAATAAAAATTCTTAAGAAAAAAGATGAAAATCATCTAAAGGGACCAAAGGTCCTATTTATAGGCATTGAGTGCCATTTCAACTTCCAAGAGTTGGCGTAACGGTTGGAATTCTGCCACCGCTGCGCTCACGTTTGGGGCCACGTAAGCGCAACAGTGGGGGGGGGGCATTTGTTTACCCCAATCAGAGCAAAGCTATGTTCAAATTCCAAAGCGGGAAACGAAGCAACGCTTCTGTTTCCCCCAATCAGAGCAAAGCTCTGCTTTGAAATTAAAGTTAAAATTAAAGTTAAAATAACTGAAGCAACGCTTCAGCTGACTTGCGCTCTGCGTTGCGTGACACGTGTCAGTGCAGTTGCGCGCTGCTCTGTGCCGCGCTCTGCGCCGCGCGACCGTGGCAGCGCAGTTGCGCAGCGCTCTGCGCTGCGCGACACGTGTCAAGCGCAGATGCGCTTGCGCCAAATAGAAAAATTCTGGAAAGATCTTTCTGATCTTATTAAAACAATAAGATTCTCTTCTATAAAACAGAAGCGCTTGGATCAAAGATCCAACGGTGGGGAAAAATCCGTAAATCACTCAGAGAAAGATCTCTTTAACTGATTTAACAAATCAATTGGCACTATATAAAGGCCCCTAGACCCCAAGTCTAAAACACAGAGAGATATACAGAACTCCTAAAAAGAAAGTTTGAGAAGAATTCAGAAAGAAAAGAAGGTAAACCTTTAAAAAGAAGAATTTTCTTCTATAAAGATCAATGATCAAAGAACAGATCAAGATCTTCAATTAAAAAGGAAAAAGGATAAAAAAAAAAGATCCAATCACAAAAAGATTAAAGAAGTATTACTTCACAGATCATTTGATCTACATAAAGGCACTGCCTTTTGATGAACCATTGGTTCTGGAATCTTAAAAGATTCTTTTCTTTAATCCAAAATTGGATCAAGATATTAAACAGTGTCCTGTACTTGTAAATCTGCACTGTTGCGCTCTTGGGTTGGCACAAGCCACCAGAGAGCGCCACGTGTCAGTCTGCGCCTTGCGCTCACAAAATATAGAGCACTGCTCTCTTAAATTGGCGCACTGCACCAGAGTGCGCCACGTGTCAGCAGCGCACTGGCGCAGCATACTGCGCTAACTGCGCTTGCGCTCACCAAAGCGTGACACGTGTCACATCCGCATGCGCTTGCGTTCATTAATTGATGCAGAGCGCCTGACAGGTCACGCGGCATTCTGTCAGATTAATTGATGCACTGCATTATTAAAAAGGAGGGTTGAGCCCAATTAAAAAAGGCCTAACAGGCCTAATAAAATGCCATGCATTATTTTAAAAAAAGGCAGAGCCCAAATAAAGGTCTGTCATACCAAAACAGATGCTATGCATCATTTTAAAAGGGACAGAGCCTAAATAAAGGTCTAATAGAGACCAAGATTAATGCTATGCATTATTGAACCAAGGGCAAAGCCCAAGCCAAGGCCTAATAGGCCAACTACAAATAAAAATGTTGAACATCTTCAACTGGACTTAGCCCAATCCTGGCTGTAAGTCCTCAAATTAAATTGACTGAGCACAAATGCTCTCTTAAATCAATTTACACCTGGTTCAAGGGTACATCTCTGAACTCCTCTGATATTTGTCGTTGTAATCCTTCAACGTCGTCAGAGAGGTGACGGGTCCCGACAACCACACATCAATATGGACTGTGGGGTCCTTAAACTCATGGACTTATGCGTTCTTAAACCTATATTCGTCCCCAAACGGGAATGTTGGACCACCATGTCCCTAAACTGGCAATGGACCACCATGTCCCTAAACTGGTGATGGACCACTATGTCCCTAAACTGGAATAATAGAGCCCCAAATGATCTTTTGTCGGATCTAAACGATCCCGTTTAAGTTGATCTTAGCCTCAAGTATGGCTAACGTATCCTTAAACCTTCAAACAGACTTTAGTCCCAACTTGGACTATAGATCCCCCAATCAACTTTGGTTCAAGGGTACATCTCTGAACTCCTCTGACATCTGTCGTTGTAATCCTTCAACGTCGTCAGAGAGGTGACAGGTCTCGATGGCCATACATGCAATGGACCACTACGTCCCTAAACTGGAACAATAGAGCCCAAACGCTCTTTTGTCGGATCTAAACGATCCCGTTAAGTTGATCTTAGTCTCTGGATTAACGTATCCTTAACAAACGTTTGAGTTGATCTTATCCTCAAATACGGCTAACGTATCCTCAAACCAAAACCCCAAAACCCAAATCTAAGAAAATACGGATTTGGACTAATCCACGTCCTACGGGCGACGACATAAATTAGTCTCCGTATACAATCCACGGGCAACCACAAATAAATCAAACACCCACGACACGAAGTGAAATTCTGAAGAAGGAGAAAGTTGTTACCGCGAAGCGGTAGCGTAATTAACTGCAGGGGCTTGCGCCTGCACGGAAGAGCGTCCCCACAAAAAAAAAACCCCTCAAGCGAGGGGGAATCTGACGAAGTCTGCTACATCGGCCGCATCCGTCTAAACCTCCGATACACGGTGCCATAAATCAACTTGGTATCTTCGGAGAGGTGGACGGATAAAACCAAAATAGCATCTGCCCCGAATCTCAGTGCCAAAACTTCGCAGTCTTGTGCACCGTCTTTCGGAGGGGAACATGGAGCTTCGAGGGAACTTGAGAGCTTGGTTCACTTTAAATTTGGAAGAAAAGTGTTTGAAAGGGATTTTAAATTGGAATTTATGTATAATTCAGAGGGGAGAACTAAGGAAAAGCCTTGGGTATTTATAGGGAAATGAAATGGGATAGGGTGAATCAAAACAATGGAGTAAAAGGCATTGAAATTGATTTTTAATGAAGAAATGAAGAGTGGCAGTTCTCTGTTTTAATTCAAAGATTTTGGAATACAGAAATGAAGAGTTGGGAGATGAAAAGACGCACCAATACGGGCGGAGCCCGTTTGGGGCACATATGGCCGACCAATCCGGGTCATGGGCAGCTCCATCTCGGGGTCTGGGTTCGTGTCTCGGGGTCCGGGCTCGTTTCAGTGCACCGAGTCCAAAAATATATATCTTTTGTTTTGTAACTTTTCATAAATCTGTCAATCGCCTATAGAACTTTCAGGAACTCTAAAACGCTAAAAAGAAATTTAATAAAATAATTGGAATGTAAGGATTTGAATACGCGGGCTGTAGAACAGCAGTGAAAAGACTTATCCAACTGGCTACAAGTTGTTCTTGCATATATTTAACAAGAATTAAATATATGTCGTAGCTCAAAAAGGAAACGGGCTTAGGGAAAACAAAAGGAAGAGATCAAATGGAACCGTTTTGGTGAGGGGTCTAGGTGTTGGGTTTGAAAGATTATAGAATAAGAAAAATAAATGGAGGGATAATATATATAACAGAAAGGATAATTACGGAAAATACCCAAAAACAAAGAAATACAGTAGAAAGATAATATGAAGGTATAAAGATTTTAGGGTTGTTACATTATTTTTCAACCTTACCGAAGGGTATGCAACTGGATATAAGTTTGTTGCACGAGTAGTCCGGCAGAAACTTTTCGTGAAGCCTTTTTTCCATCTTCTCCCAAGTAGCGATCTTGGGCTTCCCGGTTCGGACATGTTTGATCTGAAGATTCTCCCATCAAATTGAAGTGTGACCATTCAACTTGAGTGCGACCGCCTTCACCTTTCTCTCCTCGGACATCTCCTAATAGTCGAAGACTCGCTCGACGGTATGCAACCAGTCAATAAAAGCCTCCAGATTGATTCGACTCAAAAATTCGGCAACTCCACCTTCATGTCAGATCCTCTATAGGTTCGGTTGGATACCGATCTCTATACCCAATACTCCTTTCATCGTCGAATCCCAGACACTGAAAAGGGTTTTCATTTTTGGACCCCAAACTGTCATCATCTTGGCCCCGAAGGTTGGCGGACTCGATAATCGCCGTTAGTCGTTGAAGTTGCCTATAAAGTTCATCGACCTCGATATTGCATTTCTTGCTTGCGTTATTGTGCACCACATCCATGCTCACGATGTGTCATCGGTTCTTCGTCTTCTACGAAGAATGTGACGACACCTATGTGCTAATACTAATTGATGAGGATCGGCCTACGCATACTCGATACTCAACACGATCTCTAACTCTTAAGAGAAATCACAAGAACAAAACCCTAGATAACCAAGGATGAAGTATGATGGTCTCTCTTTAAACACAAAAGCCACAATTTTTCTTTTATCAACAAGCAATCTTCATTCAATAATCAATTCCATTTCTAATACAATAGTTCTCATCCCTTTAAATAAGAGAATAAAATTCTTAACCAAAAAGAAATAAATCTTAACCAAAAAATATAAAAAGATATAAAAGATATTAATTAAATCTAAATAAATAACAATTTAAATTGAATCAAATCTCAATTTAAATTGTAACGAATTATTTATCGAATCTTTCCAAATCTTAATCGAATCTTCAATCAAATCCCAAATCTTCTGTAAAATCTTCTCGCACTCTTTCCAAAACCGCTTCTCTATCGAATCGAATCTTGCTTCTCCTATTCGGTCTAGGTCTCGGCCATATACTCGGTCATATGCTCGTGCATCATAACATGTAAGAATTGAGTGATATATACAGATGAAAATGTAATAGAGTAATATATATAAATTTAAAAAAGTTCAAGGGGGTAGACATAAAAAAAAGGAAAAAAACCTGAAAGCCTAGAACAAATAAAAATCAAGAATTAAATTTATTCTATTATCTCCAATGTCTCTAAATTAGGCATCCATGTCTCTAATTTAGACGACCGTATTAATCTTAATAGATCCCTTTTTAACATATCCTTTGTTACTAACTGGGATAGTCCGGTGTAAGATTCCACTGGCAGTATTTTCATGTGACGTAGATTCGAAAATATTGGCAACTGTCCACGTATATGTCGGTCCAAGATAAGGATCTGTGTATATAAAAACAAAAAAATGGTTATGAAATTCAATTAACGAAGTGACATCCCAAATAATTGTGAATTAGTACATGTTCTTTATTATTTTACAACATAAATTGAAATTCTTCCATGCTGCAAAATCATTCAATTAGAAATTAAAATTCTTATGTGAGAGATAATGATATGTGCACAATGAATATGTAATTTTGTATAAAGTGATATAAACCAATAAATCGATTAAAGAAAAAAAAACTAAACTAGAATTTAATGAATTATATAAAGTTATCTCTTAATCAGAGAATAATGGATATAACGTATCATAGAAGGGGATCTTCTTTCTGAAATTTGTATGTGCGCATTGCAAGTGCAAAATACCGGTTTTCGTCAAAAAATAAATGCAAATTACTGGTAAATATTATAACGACCGTGCCCATTTTGAAATAAATAAAATTTTGTTTAAATTTAATCTTGTTATATTTGTTTCTTGATTAATAAAATAGAATTTTAATTTTTTGAAAAGATAAAATTGATTTGCTAGTATTTCAAAAGAGAAGAAAATAAATTTAATTTTTTTTGAAAAAGAATCATGATTTTAAATTTTATTAGATTTTGATAAAGGCGATTTTTGAAAATATAATCTTTAGAAAAGTATTTTCAATATAAAAAGATTTATTATTATTTTAAAAGAAAAGATTTTGTCTATCTTTAATTTAAAATTAACTATAACTAGTATGTCTGAAAATTTATCAGACAAAATTTTGTATGCTACAGCATCCATATATCCGTCTATACAATTAAAAGTTAACACTAATGGAGAATGTGGCATTCTAATATATATTTCAATAAAATATTTAAATATATGAGTAGAATTCTTAATTCTAAGATGGACATGATTATAAACTTTTTGTGTAACGCCTATGCCGTTATATATATATATATATATATATATATATATATATATATATATATATATATATATGAGATAACGAGTTATCAGCTATCTAATTGATACTAAACTATCAACTAGCCTATTATATAGTCCAATCCGACCGTCAGAGCGATGAGCTGCTTCGCTTGTTCCATACATAAAGTGATCCATACGTGTGAAATTTTGATCGATATGATGCATTACAAGTGATGGATCAAGCATTTAAACAATAGACGACTGTTAAACACAATAAAAATGTCATATATCGGGGACACTTGATGAAAAACATAGATAGTGGCAAATTCATGATTAAAATTTTATACATATAGATCACTCTATATATAGAACAAGGTGGTAAGAGCGGATCGTCGATCTGATAGTCGAACTGGACTATGTAAAAGGTTAGTTTGACGGTTTAATATCAGCTAGCTAGTTGATAACTCCTCTCTCTCTCTATATATATATATATGGTTAAAATTTAAATATTTTAATTAACTAAGGGGATGTTTATTTCAAAGATATTTAGGAAAAAGGAATTTTAAAGTGAAGCAAATTAATGATTTGTGTTTTAAAGTGATGGAGAAAGTTTATAAAAATTTACTGAAATTTATTTGGGATTTTTAGGATTTAATCTGGATTTATTAGAATTATTTTCGTATATAAAACATTTAAAAATCAAAAACATTTTATTAAAAGCTCAAACCCCTCCCAAAAGCTTTAGCCCAACCAAACCCGACAGACTCGACCTCTCTAGTGCCGACGCAAGCGCTGGCATCAGCAGCGGGCATGCGACATGTGTCGTGAGCGGAGGGCTGCCGCTTGGGGAATTAGGGGTAAAATGGTAATTTTAATTCTAATTTTACCCTATAAATACACGCTGATGTATTTTGACTGTTTCACGACTTAATTTTTTTTAAAAATCTAAAATATTTACCAAAATTCCCAAAAGGATAGTTTTACCTTGTTCAAAATTTGGATGTGTTTTGGCTTACGGTTTAGAAGATATAGCTTCGGCAAGTTATAGATTATTATACCGACTTGCACTTCGATAAGTTTACCTCACACACGGCTATTGTCGATGCAATTTTGATGCATATCTGAGTTAATCCTACTGTGTGGATGCCATGCTTGAATGGGTTTGTTAATTAGCAATTAAAATCTATCTTAAGTATATTTAAAGTTGTATTAAGCTAAATCGGTAATGGAAAGTTTATTTTGATGTTCAATTGCTTTCCATCCCACGTTACCCTAATGAGTGGTTGTTTTATCACTTAATTATTCATGTTCATTGTATTGTTAGGAAGGAATGCGAACTTATTATGATATACTACATGTTTATTGATGTTGAACAAAATTTCGTTCACAAAACTCTAGTATAATAGAAGTTACTAATACTTGCTAACTTGATTCTTCCCATGGTACTATTCACTATAACTCATATCATGCTACATTTGTTCACCAAGTAAGACACCGTACTTCATGCTAGATTGTTAATATCAACGTGAAGAATAAAATTTGCTATTAAGCGTTGATATGCATGTTTAATCTAAATCGGCACATTTGATTGAACTCATGCTCATCATATTGGTTGCTTATGCTCTTCATCATGCTTAGCATCATATATTGCCATGTATAGTTGAACAACTAGACCCATGACATCGGAAAGATAAACCATGGTATTGTATGACAGAACTAAGTGCCACATGGAGCAAAGTGCAACCCAGAGCAACGTACATGTGCGGTGTACCTCTTGATTTTGGAAAGATTGCCTTTTGAATTCACATTGGTTATCTCTAGAATCCTCATATGATGTTCCGACATGACGAACGAAATATTCACGGTGTTACGCATTCTAGTTCATGAATTAATACTACATGAATGAACCCTGATCATGCTCATACCAAGAATTGAGGATAGTTACAAGCGTATGCAGAGAAAAGTACCGAAACTGAGTAAAGCGCCGAAACAGAGCAAAGTGCAACTTAGAGCAAAGCCTAGCCATGATGATGGTATACGCTTTTTTAATCCAGGAAGATTACCTCTTGAATCCCTGGGTGATACCTCGTAAGTCCGTATACGTGTGGATACTCACCTAGAGACGTCCGAGGGTGCAATAGTAACTTGACATGACAAGTAATCACATGCATTCATGATATTAATTGATTGTTTACCATGATGACAAGAGAATTATTCCATGTTTCTTAACTAGAATATTTCTTGATTTTAAAACTTTCATTGTATTGTCACCTGACCCTCACCTCACATCATCGACACACTTTCCATGCTTACACGACAAACCTTTTCATGCCCATAATTGCTGATAGATATTTCTATTTGATTGAAATGTCTATTAGCCATGATTTTTATGGAAGATAAATGATGCTAGCGGAGTAAGAGCTGACGGCCGAGGATTTGGCATACGCGCATGCCTAGCCCAAATGGAGAGTGATCCAACCCAATTTTAGTTTAGTTTATATAGTTTTATCCGAACCTCTTGATGTAATATATAACTTTATCTTTTGGTATAGTAAAACTATGACACTTTGGAGAATATTTCATATGTATATTATGTTGTTGGTTGGAGACTTATTATTTTCAGTATGTACTACTGCATGACATACGCTTAGCGTGTCTATATCGGGAAGGAGCACTTCTCGGAATAGATACATCGCAGACATCGTCACGTTTTGGCTATTGTATTATTTATTTCGGGAAGCGAGGCATGAAATTTTGCACATGCGATGTACATGGATATATGTTAATAGAGAATAATGAAGGAAATGTGCCATAGGAAGGAATTTCCTCCTTTGCGTCGAAAAATATACCCTCAACAATTGATTTCGATAATCGAACACATCATCATCATCATCTTTATCATATAAGATGTGGAAACACCAAATTTCATGTGATTCCGTCATTTTTCACCGTTGATTTAGTGTGTGCAAAATTAATGGTTTACCGACAATATAACTTTTTACATTTCTAATTCAATGTTGAAAAAGTGTTGGAATCACATAAAATTTGGTGTATCCACATCTTACATGATAAATATAATAATGATGGGTGTTGATCGTCAAAAAAAATCGTGGAGGATATAAATATTTGACGCCACATGACGAAAAAGCCTTCTAGCGCCTCTTTTCTTCATTATTCTCATGTTAATATCATATAAAGAAGATTTGAAAAGATTCTAATAGACATTTAGCTGACAAAGGTCCTGTAGAATCCTCATTTGAAGCAAAATGGTAGAAGCAGCTTCTTATCCACCATTCGTAGGGTGATATCAGGACGGTTGAGATTTAGAAACTTTTGGTCAAGATAATGAATATATCCACATTAAACTTTTATGTTATAATATACAAGTGTATTTCATGTGTAAGAGGAGAAGATAAATGACACTCACATTTAAATTCAAATGATATATTAGAGAAGTGAGAAAAGTCCTTAGTTTGGAAATGGTGTAGGCCATCGACTTTTTTTGATGAGAACATCCTACAGAATCGGTAACTAAAATGCCTGATAAATAACTTTAGACAAAAAATATTTGAGGAAATTATTATGGTTTAATTTTTTTTTAACATATATGACAAATACTAAATCGATGCTCATCAAAAACTTCTTCATAGATGTATACAACTTGTTACAATGAAATATAACATTTTTCCCAATTGAAACCATGAACTTTCAAAATGATGGATTTATACGATAAACTTGCAAAAGTATTAAAACAAACTCCTATGGCGGCGTTCACAGAAATTTACAAAATAACCAAAATACCCCTCCCATATAATAAAACCTCCCATATAATAAAACCCCTCTCGTATTATATATTAGAAAATAAAAAATAGGGGTATTTTGGTAATTTTCTAATTTTCCGTTAACGTCTAAGGAGTGTTTTTTGATACTTTTGAAAGTTCATGATATCAATCCATCATTTTGAAAATTCATGATATTATTTGGAAATAGTGTTTATAGTTCATGATAGCAAGTTGAAATTTAGCTCTCTTTCTCCTCTCTCTCTCTATATATATAGAGAGAGAGAATCTAATTAAACAAAAAAATAAAAGTAAATAAAAAATGCATTTAACTTACGGAGTTAACTACTAATCTCTTTATTTTTTGTTATTTAGTAATTTATTCATCTGCATTGCATTTGCTAAACCGTTAGTACTATCTCTGCTCTTCAAACCAATTTTCGAATTTTGGTATCTTTATGTTAGCTTATGAATCTCTTTGTGTTTTGATTATTTTACAAAACCATATTTCAAATATACTATATAATTACTAACCATGTCAGATTGTCAAACTGCTACATAACGGGTGTTATTCAAGCATAAGAACACTTAATATCGCAACTGACATCTCAAGACAGTCAAGACTTAGACACACTCAATACGCATTCAAAGGCTATAAATGGAGAAGTCACACATTGAAAACATTCAAAACTTTCCAACTTTATTTGAGTCTAGAGACAAATCGATCTCAAATGGTCAGAATCAAAAAATTTCTACTTTAATTCCCAAACACCAAATCTATTTTAAATTTTCTTTCAAAAATTCAAAGTCATGTATCTGAAGATATCAGATATGAACGTCCCTTATGGACGTCCTATAGACGTCTATAAAGGGCATCCATTGCAGATTTTGAAAATTTTCAAATTAGAATTTTGGCAGGATTTTTGAATTCTTAACGGTTATAAACTATCAATAACTGTCCTATCTTTCAAGGGCGGTTGTAATAATTGTCATAACCGTTCCACATTGTTTCCCTATATATAGGACACATTTCTACACAATTTCTAACGTTTTCTTTTCACTCGATTTTCATTTGCTTTACTCTCGAGTGTTCGTGAAAACTCTGCCTCTCTTGTTCTCAAGTTTTTTACTACTCTTTTTCAGAGAGAAGATCTTTCTAGAATCATTAGAATTTTCTATTCTTTAAGAAAAGAAAGATCTCTAAAAAGTTTCGAAAAAGCGATTGTTTTTAAACCCGTTTAATCTTGAAAAACATCTTCGAATTTGTTTTTTAAACTTTTATTAATCTCCAAAATACAATCCCCCATCACTTTGAATCAAAACTTTGATTTATCTTTTGAGATCGTTAGGATTGTTAAAGTTGGTTTATTAAGATTGTAAAATCTTATCTTGTACGACTTAGTGAAGAAAGGTCTAAGATCTTCACATTGTAAAGGCATGGACTTGAGCCTGGGAAAAAGTCTAAGTGATTAACAGTCTGCAATTGTAAAGGTTCAGATCTGAGCCTGGGAAAAGATCTAAGTTTCTCCACTCGCAAAAAGTCACTGGATAGTGAAGTTGAATCCTGAGCGGGAGTTCTCAGGCAGGGATTAGCCACAGAGCTAGTGAATCTCGATAACAATCCTCTGTGTCCATTTACTTTATGTGATTCTATGATTATGATAGTTAGTATTTTAGATTTTCTTTATTTCCGCTGCATAATTTCCGTGTTTCGCAAAAATCACTCTGTGTTTGTCATAAAACCTTATTCACCCCCTCTAAGGCTTCTTTTCAATTGGTATCAGAGTGGGTTATTCTGTTTGTAAGATTAACCTCTTGAGTTTCTGATCGTATAGCAACCCATATGGAAGGACAAGCAATTAACCGTCCTCCCTTGTTCAACGGTACAAACTATCAGTTCTAGAAAACTAAGATTAAAGTTTTCTTTCAATGTATAAATCTAGAAGTTCTAGAGATCATTGAAAAGATCTTTGTTCCTCCTACGACAAATCCATTATCTGATACTGATAAGAGATTGATGATGTTAAATGTCAAGGCAATGAATGCAATTCATTGTTTATTGAATTCAGTAGAATTCAATAGAATCTCAATGTGTCAGACTGCTAATGAAATTTGGACTATTCTTCAGACTGCCCATGAGAAAACCGGTCAACTCAAAGCGAGTAAGATCAACCGTCTCATGCATGAATATGAGATGTTCCAAATGAAAAACGATGAATCGATTGACTCCATGTATTCTCGATTCATGTCATTACTGAATTTTTCAATTTAGGAAAGAAATTCGATGATAAAGAAAAGTGTTATAAATTGTTGAGATCTCTTACGATATCATGGCAACCTAAGATCACTGCCATCAAAGAAGCTAATGACATGACAACGTTGAAAGTTGACACCTTTATAGGAAAATTAAAAACATATGAGATGCAATTAGGAGATCTTAAACAAAAACAGGAGAATGACACTGAAAGGAAGAATATCATGCCAAAGGCTATGACTACTAAATTAAAAGCCTAAAGAATCATCAAGTGATGATGAAAGCGACAATGAAAAAATGGCCCACATTTCAGACACTTCAAGAAGTATCTGAAATCTAGAAGATTTCCTTAAAAGAAATGTACATATAAGTCTAATAAGAATTTTAATTCTAATAAAACGTTGCATTGTTTTGAGTGCAATAAGGAAGGCCATTTGAAGTCCGAGTGTCCAACTCTTAACAAAGACAAATAGAAGTCGAAGAAGGAATCAGAAAAACGTTCGTTTCAAGCAATTTTGGACGATATGGATTCCAGTGACTCGGAAACCGAAGAAGTCGCCAACATGTGCTTCATGGCACTAGACGATGAGGTAACCGATGACGACTTTGATATTGAATCTCTTAGTAAAACATATTTGATTACTGTTTATCATTTTCTTAAGGATAATTATAATAAGGTTAAGTCTAAAAATAAAATTTTAAAAACTAAATTAATAACAAAAAATAATTCAGAAATAGTAATTAAAAATGAATTAAATGAAGTTAAATTAGATAACGAAAACTTAAATGAAAAACTTAAGTCTGCAACCTTAACTAAAGAAAATATAATTGAAATAACTAAATTTGAAATCTTTGATCTTAAATGAAAATTAGAAATAAAAGATGAATGATTTTGAATTTTACTAAAAGTAAAAATAATTTAAATATTTTGTTAGGACAATCCATTAAACACCATGATAAAGTAGGAATAGGTTTTAATAAACATACAGAATTAGTTCCTAAAACTAAACCTTATACGCCGAAATATTATTAGTATAAATATGGTAACAAATATGTTAATTCTATGTGTGGCTATTGTTGCACATTAGGACACATATCACAATATTGCTACATTAAAAATAAATCCATTTATAAATACAATTTTATTCTTAATTAACCTAAAATGGTTTGAGTCCCAAAAGTAACACCTTATTCTTCCTGTATTGCAGAACATCCAAAGTCGTAGCAGTCAATGGATACTTGACAGTGGTTATTCGAGGTATATGACCGGAAATATTCAAAGGTTCGAAACACTATCAAGAGAAAAAAGTGGCAGTGTCACTTTTAGCGACAACAACAAAGATAAGACCGTTGGTAAAGATAAAATTTGCTTTAATAACCCATCTAACTCAACTATCATAAATGATGTACTATATGTACGAAACTTAAAACATAACCTATTTAGTGTAATCTAGTTCTGCGATAAAGGGTATAACGTCGTTTTCGAAATATACATATGCAATATAATATATGATAATAAAATAGTCCTAACTGGTAAAAGATAGCATAACATATAATATAATATACACACAAGATTTTAAAAATCCAAATATTACATGTTTAATAGTAAACAATAAAGTTGACCCTTTACTCTGGCATACAAGATTAGGCCATTCCTCAATGGATACTTTATCCAAAATTATAAGGACTAACATAGTCAAAGGCATACTCAGTCTAAAGTTTATAAAAGATAGACTATGTGATGCTTGCTAAAGAGGAAAACAAATTAATAAAATATATTTTAAACTTAAAAATTACGTTTCAACTGAAACTCCACTCCAATTGCTTCATATGGATCTATTTGGTCCTAATCGCAATGCGAGTTTAGGGGGAAAATTTTATGCATATTTAATAATAAATGATTAGGTTTACTTTGGTTTTCTTCCTAAAAACAAAAATGTGAGACTTTTCGAACTTTTAAAATCTTTTCAAAACAAATTAAAAATGAAATGAATTTAAGAATATCAAAGTTAAGAAGTGATCATGGTGGAGAGTTTGAAAACCAAATATTCAAAAAATATTGTAATAAGGAAGGTTTCAAATTCGAATTCTTCTGTGTCAAAACTCCACAACAAAATGGAGTTGTTGGAAGGAAAAATCACTCCTCACAAGAAATACCACATATCATACTCAATGAAAATAATCTACCAAAATATTTATGGGTAGAAACTATTAATACTTCTTACTACATAATAAAAAGGGTAATAATTAGAAAACATTTAAACAAAAAACCATACGAACTATTTTATGATAGAGAACTAAACGTTATGTATTTCAAAGTTTTTGGTTGTAAATGCTATATTTTAAATAAATTAGAAAATTTAGGAAAGTTCGACTCAAAATGCGACAAATGCATATTTGTTGGTTACTCTATGACTAGCAAAACCTATCGTGCTCTTAATAAATGAACTTCGACCATTCAAGAAAGTATGCATGTTCGGTTTGATAAAACCAACCTCTTAAATCATGATGCTAGTTTAGATGATGATGATCCAATCTTAACAAAAGGTTTGGATAATCCATCAATAGATAAAATTGTTGAAACTAATCAATGGAACAACAAGAGCAAGTTACCGATACTTCTCTTTCAAAGGATTAGCAATTCAACAGAAACCATCCTAAAGATTTGATTATAGGAGATATAAATAGAGGAGTGGTTCCTAGATCATCAAGATTTAACTTATGTGTCAATTCAGCATTCATTTCGGTTATAGAACTGAAGAATTTTAAAGAAGCTGAGAATGATGAGCATTGGATAGAAGTAATGCAAGAAGAGTTAAATCAATTTGAAAGAAATAAAGTCTGGAAATTAGTTCCAAAACCCAATAATAGACCAATTGTAGGAACTAAATGGGTTTTTAGAAACAAGCTAGACAAATCATGGAATATCGTAAGAAATAAAGCACGATTAGTTACTCAAGATTATAATCAAGTCGAAGAAATTGATTATGACGAAATTTACGCACCTGTGGCTCGACATGAGGCTATAAAGATATTATTAGCCTTTTCTTGTTTTAAAAACTTTATAGTATTTCAAATGGACGTAAAAAACGCATTCTTGAATGGGACAATAGATGAAAAAGTATATGTAGCGCAACCACTAGGCTTTGATGATCACAACATCCTGAGTATGTGTCATGCCCCACTTCCCAAAAGAAGGTGAAGAGTGGCGTGACACGGTCCGCAGCCTAACTGTATTGAAGGTGGTCTATTCAATACAATTACGTTAAGCGTAAGAATAATCATAGTATGCAGGGTGTGTACCAAAATAAAACAATTAAAGCGAAAGGCATTTATTTCCATTAACCAACTTTATTACATTCCAAGAGAAGGAGCAAAGCAAACTAATTGGTTTAACTACATCAAAGAAACAAAGCCCTAAACAAGTAGGCGACAAATAAAACTAATTAATCCTCCGATGCCAACTCTGCATAATATTCATTAGTCGGTTCCTCGTCTAGATCTATCATAAAACTCATTCCCATCTAACGGACATTCCAAAAGGGAAAAAAAAGAAAGTCCGTCAGCGAGTTATACTCGGATAGGATTGCCTCATAAGGAAATAGGAGTATAAAATGAACAGGTGTATATAAGAGTATGATGTATGCATTCGACATAAAGTAAGGGGTGTAAATGTTTGAAATGCACAAACTTAAGACGTTTTGAAGAGAGGTATATATAAGCATGGGTATGTTGTAAGTTATATGTAGATAAGTAGTAGGAAGTATAGGTAAAGGTAAAAGTTCGTATTAGTTTGTTAAATAAAGGTCCGGATACTCACGATTATTCCGTTGTGGCCACGGAACAACAACTGGGGAAGTGAAATGTACCGTTTCACTTCCCGGGATCATGATCGAGCAGTAAGGGAATCCGAGTTCCGCATCCTCTTGCCTAATCAAACTAATCATCCCCGTTATTCGGTGTAAAGGTCTAGAGTTAGTGCGTATACCTCTAGGCATGGAATTTCCACATTGTATGTTAACCACATTTTTGGATCATTCGCCCTCAAATAGGGTTAGTAGTCGTCCACATTTTGGACTGGTCACCCTGCCTGCAGGGATCTTCATATTTGTATAGTCGTCCGTACATAAGACTGGTCACCCGGAATATCGGGATCTTCTCAATAAGTATTCCATATCTAGGCCCGTGCATTCTAACCCTAGCCGTATTATATGTCAGGTATGTCATAAACTGGAAATTTTTTTAAAAGTATTGATCTCGTTTAATATGGCCTTCCACAACCACTCAACCACTCGTTTTATTTTGTAAAGCACTTCGTGTCATCTTATGGAATGCTTAGTAAAAAGAATAATAGTGTTTAATTATCTTTTATTACTTCTAAGAAAAACCATGAGGTTTGGAATATTTATCATTTTGGAAAAACAAAATGTTTTACGGAAAAATATCCTTTCGATAAAAGGTTGTGGTGTTTATTTAAAATCTTTTGCAAAAGATTTTTATAAGAAGCTTAGACACACTCACAATATGCACAATCAAGCCTAGAGCTAAGGTCTCCTAAGTCAACTAGACTGCTCCTAACTGTTCCAAAAGGCAAGTTGCGAGATTCTCAAATCGCCTCTTCACCGCCAATTGTGGCCAGGTAAGCACAAGTAAAGAAAGGAGGGATCCACTCACGAATCACCGTGAGACGGACCTTTTAAAATTACCTTTCCCACTTGTCTAGCCTAGGCACCACAAAATCTGTTTAGATAAACGACCGATGCCTACAACCTTTCCTTTGTCCTAATGAGCATGACGGTCCTTATTGGCCGAGTCTAATATTTTTTTAATTAACTCGAAGGTTGATGCAAAAATGCTTTTTGTGATTATTGGGGTCCTAGGAAGGGTAATAAAATCCCCACACAATCTGGATTGGTGTTATATCCCCTTAAAAGTCTGTTTTTTTTATAAATGCAATGCAGTAAACACACAAAAATCCAAAACACTTGCCACAAATTTGGATTGGTGTTTATTTGAAAATTACCTTTTAATAAGGTACTAAATATTTCTTTTGAAAAGATATCGTTATACGTATTATATTCCTTGTTGAAAATGGCCCTTCAATAAAGGTCGAGGTATTTAAATGAAATTAATAATTTTATGAAATTATAGTGTTTTAGGTTCGGGGTAACTTTTTAGAAAAATACGTTCGTTTTGGAAAAACCATAAGCCGTTATTTAAATTTAGTATTTTCCTCTTTTAAAAGGTTGAAGGAATTTAACAAAATTATAGTAGTTGAAGAAAAAGTGTAAGTAAAATATATGTATGTCGTATCTAAAACATTTATTCCACATATCTTATCTCTTATGGATATTTTAAACAAATATAACATTTTAATGAAACGAGAGTATTTTGTGTAAGTAACCTATTTCGAGATCACAACAATAGTATGGGTGAGAGTAGGTATGAAAGGGGTGAATTAATATTCGTGAGTTATAAACATTAGGCCTGTCACATTCCATGTAGCATGAGGGTACAATATCTTTGGTATATTCGAGTGATTAAGGAACTCATTTTAATTAAGGGTTAAGATTAACATCATTAAGGGTACAAGGAATAGGCATGCACGAATATAGTAACATCATTTTAAATAGGGGGTTGATGATTAAAAGTTGGAACTAGATTATTGAGAAAAGAAGAAGAAGACAGAATGAGGGAAGAGAGACGGATCCTACCTTTGGTTCGAGTTAGATGTAGACGGTTGAAGACGTAGGCTTGTGCAATGTTTCTCAATAGATCCGCGCCCAGATTTTTCCTTGACGATTGGGTGGAACCGTAGCGTCGGCGTCGTTGATACGAAGCTACTGGAATTTTTTTCTGAATTTTTTGAGTTCTGAGGTGTGAGAAATCAATGTTTGAAGTGTCTATTTATAGGGTTTTTTCACCCACCAGAAAATCCAAAAAAATCATTAAAACCCACGAAAATCCGCGCCGGCCCAATGATTGCGAATCATCAGTTGATGATTGCGCCCGCCGCCAGAGGATCCTGGCCATTGGATCTGCATCCAACGGCCCAGGGCGCACCGTCACGCAGCCGCTAGGTGCCATGTGGGCGCCGCCGCGCATTTTGGGCTATTGGATCGAGCATCCAACGATCCAGGTTAAAGAGGGTTTTTTTTAAAAAATAAAATAAAAATTAATTTAAATAAAAACTCGGCAGATTATTTAAAATTATTGATTTGGGTTAAAAAATTTGTTAAAAATTGTTAAAATTACGGAAAAATTATGGGAAAATTTCAGAAAATAGGTTTTTTTGTTATCTTAAGTATAAAAATAATTTTGGGCCAAAATAAATAATATATCTATATTTACGGTTCTAGCTTAGTTATAATAATTATATAACACCTAGTTTATCCTTGATATTTTTTAACGTACATATATATATATATATATATATATATATATATTGAATTAATTGTTTTAGTTGATAATAAAAGTGTGTAGAGTATTTTAAGGTATTTATAAAATTTTATTAGCACATTTTTAGCCTAGGAAAATATAAATAATCTTTAGAAAATTCCTTTAACCATATTTCTCAATGCCTTGAATATTACTAATACTATTTTTCTTTAAAAACATTCTTTTACACACAAAATAAGTAAATAACCACTCGACTCTAGGAATTTAAAATAAGAGTTATTTTATTAGAAATCTCGATCGTTACAATCTACCCTCCTTAGAATAATTTCGTCCCCGAAATTCAGAAGGTAGGTCAAAAGGAGAGAGAAGAAAAATTACATAAAGGAAGCTTCAAATAGGTGAGGATATCATTCTCTCATCTCCTCTTCTCTTTCCCACGTGGACTCTCTTGAAGAGTCCTTCCTCCACATGACCCTAACGAATCTGATCGTCTTGTCTCTCAAAATCTTTTCCTTCCGATCTAGGATCTCCACCGGCTGCTGTCATAGGTTAGGTCAATCCCCACGGTGATTTCAGAATGATTCAAAACGTGACCGGGGTCGCTGACATATTTCCTCAATTGAGAGATATGAAAAACGTTGTGTATGCCTTCCAGAGAAGGGGCAAGGCTAGATGATACGCAACCTCTCCAACTCGTTCGAGAATATCGAAGGGACCTATGAACAGTGGGTTGAGCTTTCCGCGTTTCCCAAAGTGTATTACTCCCGGGTTAGGAGAAAGCTTCAGAAACACGTGTTCTCCTGGTTGGAACTCTAGTGGCCTTCTCTTCGTATCTGCCCAATGCTTCTGCCGATCTTATGCTATGTGTAATTGTTCCCTGATTGTTCTTATCACCTCCACTGTCTCGACAATCATCTCGGGGCCTAGAAGTTCTCGATCCACAACATCGTCCCAACTTAACAGTGACCTACACTTTCGTCCATACAAAGCGGCAAAAGGCTCCATGCCGATACTAGACTGGTAGCTATTGTTGTAAGCAAACTCTACCAAGTGCAGGTGATCTTCCCAAGATCCTTTAAAATACAACATACAGGACCGGAGCATGTCTTTGAGAATTTGAATAACCCTTTCTGATTGGCCATCGGTCTGAGGATGGTAGGCGGTACTGAAACTCATATTCGTACCCAGACTCCCTTGTAGGCTTTGCCAAAACTGAGATCTGAAATGTGTATCTCGGTCGGACACGATGCAAATCGGTATGCCGTGCAATCTGACAATCTCCTCCATATACCTTTTTGCAAGGCTTTCGTTTGATTGACCCACTCGAAAAGGAATGAAATGCGCCGACTTGGTGAGTCGGTCCACAATCACCCATACAGCATCGTTTCCCTTAGAGCTGCGAGGGAGTGCGATCATAAAATCCATAGTAATGTTTTGCCATTTCCATTCGGGTATTGGTAACGGCTGTAATAGACCTGTCGTCCTGTGGTATTCGGCTTTTACTTGTTGGAAAACAAGACATTTGGATACACTCTTGGCTATCTTCCGCTTCATCCCATGCCACCAATAGTTTTTCCTGAGGTCCTTGTACATCTTTGTTCCTCCTGGATGAACAGAGTATGGAGAACTATGTGCCTCTTTTAATAATTCATCTCCCATCTCCCCCTTAGGTACACAGACTCTGCATCCATATCTCAAAGAACCATCTTCGTGGATGATGAAGTCCGTCCGCAGATTCGCGTCCATTTGTTCTCTGATCCTTCGTAACCTCGGGTCCTCCATTTGAGCTGTCTTGATCCGTTCAACTAATGTTGAGTGAATTTGCAAATTTATGAAGGATGTAAGCATTCCGGGAATTATCAACTCGGTCTCTAGTTCATTAAGATCTTGACGATTCCTCCAATGAGTAGTCAGACTCGAAATCATTGGTTGGCGACTCAAAGCGTCCGGGACTACATTCACCTTTCTCGGATGATATTGTAAATTTACGTCGAAATCTGCCATTAATTCCAGCCATCTCCTCTGCCTCATATTGAGTTCCTTCTGGGTGAAGATATACTTCAAGCTCTTGTGATCGGTGTAAATATCTACCCTCTCACCCAATAAATAGTGCCTCCAAATCTTGAGTGCGAAAACAACTGCGGCAAGTTCTAAATCGTGCGTTGGATAGTTTCGCTCATGCACCTTTAATTGTCTTGATGCATAGGCCATTACCCTACCATGTTGGTGCATAACTCATCCCAAGCCTTTTCCCGAGGCATCGCAATGTATGTCGAATCCTCCAGTCCTGTCGGGAATCGTAAGAATAGGTGCAGAGGTTAAACGAGTCTTCAACTCTGCGAATGCTTCCTCGCAACCCTCGGACCATACATACGGTACATCTTTCCGATTCAAAGTAGTCAGTGGTTCCGCAATCTTGGAGTTCTTGATGAAACGACGGTAATATCCAACAAGTCCCAAAAAGCTCCTGATCTCGGTAATAGTTCTTGGTATCGGCCATGTCTGAACTGCGACAATCTTGGCTGGATCCACTGAAATCCCTTCGCCTGACACCATATTTCCCAGGAATGCTACCTGTTCTAACCAAAACTCGCATTTGCTGAGCTTTGCATAAAGTTGGTGTTGTCGCAAGGTTTCGAGCACCGTACACAAGTGTTCCGCGTGTTCTTCTTGATTCTTAGAATACACTAGAATATCGTCGATGAAGATAACTACAAACTTGTCTAATTGCTCGTAAAACATTTGATTCATCAAGTTCATAAAGACTGCGGGGGCATTGGTTACTCCAAAGGGCATCACTAGGAATTTATAATGTCCATACCTAGTCCTGAAAGCCGTCTTGGGTATGTCAGACGCTTTCACCTTGAGTTGATGATAGCTTGTTCATAAATCCAACTTGGAGAACACTCGAGCTCCCTCTAGCTGATCGAACAGGTCATCTATCCGTGGTAAGGGATACTTGTTCTTGATTGTTACTTTATTTAATTCCCAATAGTCGATGCACATCCGCTTAGTCCCATCCTTTTTAGGTACCAAAAGAACTGGGGCACCCCAAGGTGACGAGCTGGGTCGAATGAATCCCTTATTAAGATGGTCCTCAACTTGCGCCCGAAACTCCTTCAATTCTGCTGGCCCCATTCGGTACGGTGTCTTCAATATGGGTTGAGTTCCCGGTACCAAGTCTATGGTGAACTCGATCGCCTGATCTGGCGGTAAACCCGACACTTCTACAAATACGTCTTCAAATTCTCGTATGACCATCGACATCCTCTCCTCCCTTTGTACGGTGTACAATGTCTCTTCCTATCTCGGTACAGCTCGGTAGGTTGCTGGGTCAAAGGACTTACTTCTACTCTCGAATATGAACAGTGGGTGGTCAGGGATTTCAAATACTACCCTCCTTTGACGACAGTCGATAGTAGCGTAAAAAGTACTCAACCAGTCCATACCCAAGACCACGTCGAAATTGGGCATATCTACCACCATAAAGTTGGCATAGAAACCTCGCTCGCAGACTACCACGGGGCACAGATCGTATCCTGAAGTGGACTTGATCACACCGTTTCCCGTGTTGACGTTCCACTCGATGATGAGAGGTGTTACGGGGATGGAGCTGGCGGTCACAAACTTTTGTGCCATGAAGCAATGCGACGCACCAGAGTCAAAATGTTTGAGTGCAGGTATAGAGGCTACTAGGAGGATACCTATGTTATAGGTGGAAGGAAAATTAGTGATGACCCTAACAAGATGTGTATGCATGATGGGAGTGAACTTGGAAACATGACAGTCAAAACAGCGATACCTGTAATCACTTCCCCAGTTGCTTCAGCCTCTTCTGCGGTCATAGTAAAGGCCTGACGCTTCGGCCCATTGTGCTGAGCTTGTTGGAAAACTCGCTTCTGATGGGGCAGGGGTGGTCCTCTAGCTGCTGTTCCATGCCCGATTGGTTTATTAGCAGGTGGTGGCCGGGCTCCCTGTTGAGGTGCTCTAAGGCTGGCTGGTCTGTTGTCCGGGAGTAGTGGTCGTCTTCTCTGTGGACAATCCCCTATGGCATGATCCGGAGACCCACAGACTATACAGAGCTTGTTCAAAATGTTGCAGTCCCTCATGAAGTGTCCGGATTTACCGCAATGGTTGCATGTGACTGCTGGTTTCCTGAAAGTAGCTGGTCCTACTGGTCTCTTAGGTTGTTGCCTCCCATGAAATCTAGAAGATGATCCCCCAAGAACTTGATTGGCTGGTCGCTTAATGCCAGTCAATCGGTCATCCTTCCTTATGTAACTCTGAAGGTCTTCAAAGTTCCATGCCGCCTCTAAGATTTCATCATAAGTTGATAAGGTGGCAGAAGACATGGAGAACTGTGTCTTCAGATCTAACCCCTGTCGGAATCTTTTAGCATATAGTTCCGGGGTTGCCACCAGGTGATGCGCAAACCTACTTAATCTCGCGAACTCCGAAGCATACTCGTCAACCGATTTATCCCACATGCTCCCCTGTTGGAACTGTATAAATTCCCGTTCCATTTTTTGGTATGCTACGATGGGAAAGTATTGAGTATCGAACCGTCGTTTGAATATTTCCCAGTCGACGGGCTCTTTCAGCTTGCTTTCCTCGGCCTCCCACCATATTCGGACATTATCAGTGAGTTGTAGTTTGGCTATGTTCACCCACGCGTCCTTCGGAATTTGGGTGGCACCGAGGTCGTTGATTGTTTCCTTGAGCCATTCCTCAACTTCTAAGGGGGTTTCCTTCCCTGAAAAAGTCTTAGGATGGACTGATCTGAACTGTTTCACTCCCGCCGATCCTTGAGGAACTAGGGCCAGTGCCTGTTTTAAAATTTCTGCTCGTTGCTGCCTACTCTCGCGCAGCTCTTAATGCAGGGAAGCTGTCTGCTGCTGATGTTGCTCCAGTAGTCCTTGCATCATTTGTAGCATCGCTGCGTGTTGAGCAGTGGCTTCATTGTCTCCATTTCCTCTTCGGTTGCGGTGATGGTGTCGTCCAGCCATGGATATCTAAATCAGAAAGGGTTAGGCTATAACCGGAGGCGAAAGACATAGGATAGTAACTTGCAGGAGGAGCAATAATTCATGCTAGAGGGAAACTAGTAAGGAATAATAAAAACGAGAGACACGAGAGTGCAATTGTCGAAATCAAGATTTTATTAACAATGCTAAAGGGAATACAAGGAATTATTAAATAGGGTCCTACTTCTATACACATTTTATTCGGCTCACTAAAAGCTAAGAGCTAAACAGGTGCCATTCGTCCACCAATTATGAGGCGGAAACTACGCGTTATTGGCTCGGCGCTTGTTGATCTTTCTTGCAAAACTGTAAAAGAAGGGAGAGCCTAGTACATCCCGACGGTAGAGTTGCGGAGGAGTAGGACGAACACATCGATAAGCATGCCCCCGAATATAAAGGGTTTTCCCAATGAACCACATGTGTGGCCCGTATTCTCTTGGTTCTTCTTCTTCAACTGGAATTTCCTCCTCAGCGGGGGCCTCCTCTTCGGGCTCCTCCTCCTCCTCAGATTCTTCTACCTCCATGAGATCTTCCTCTTTCTCAATGGGATCTTCCTCTTCAGCAGGGACGTCCTCTTCAGATTCTTCCTCTTCAGCAGGGACGTCCTCTTCAGGTTCTTCCTCTTCTTCGGATTCCTCTTCCTCGACGTGATTTTCCTCTTCTACTGGGGTTCTTCTCCTCCATCTTCCATATCGTCCTTGGGGATATTTATTTAGGGACCTATTACTTCGTCGTCCGAATACCCAAGCGTAGCTTCAAAGGTGATGCCTGACGTGTTGTCCTCATCCGAAAGATGTGCCATGACCTGAGAAGGATGGTCATGGTCAGGATACAGAGATGTCAAGGAAAGGACGAGGAATGGGAAAACTTTATGAAATTGATACAAGCGGATGTGATTCACAAATATAATAAGTCAGTTAACAATTTCATTTTAGTACATAAGACGGACCTGCATGGGCCACCACAAAAACCTGTCACGCCCCGCTTCCCAAAAGAAGGTGAAGAGTGGTGTGGCACGGTCCGCAACCTAACTGTATTGAAGGTGGTCTATTCAATACAGTTACTTTAAGCGTAAAAATAATCATAGTATGCAGGGTGTGTACCAAAATAAAACAATAAAAGCGAAAGGCATTTATTTCCATTAACCAACTTTATTACATTCCAAGAGAAGGAGCAAAGCAAACTAATTGGTTTAATTACATCAAAGAAACAAAGCCCTAAACAAGTGGGCGACAAATAAAACTAATTAATCCTCCGATGCCAACTCTGCATAATCTTCGTTAGTCGGTTTCTCGCCTAGATCTTCATCATAAAACTCATTCCCATCTAACGGACATTCCAAAAGGAAAAAAAAAGAAAGTCCCTCAGCGAGTTATACTCGGGTAGGATTGCCTCATAAGGAAATAGGAGTATAAAAATGAACAGGTGTATATAAGAGTATGATGTATGCATGCAAACATAAAGTAAGGGGTGTAAATGTTTGAAATGCACAAACTTAAGACGTTTTGATGAGAGGTATATATGAGCATTAGTATGTTGTAAGTTATATGTAGATAAGTAGTAGGAAGTATAGGTGAAGGTAAAAGTTCATATTAGTTTGTTAAACAAAGGTCCGGATACTCGCGATTATTCCATTGTGGCCACGGAACAACAACTGGGGAAGTGAAATGTACCATTTCACTTCCCGGGATCATGATCGAGTAGTAAGGAAATCCGAGTTCCGCATCCTCTTTCCTAATCAAACTACCCATCCCCGTTATTCAGTGTAAAGGTCTAGAGTTAGTGCGTGCACCTCTAGGTATGGAATTTCCACATTGTATGTTATCCACATTTTTGGATCATTCGCCCTCAAATAGGGTTAGTAGTCGTCTACATTTTGGACTGGTCACCTTGCCTGCAGGGATCTTCATATTTGTATAGTCGTCCGTACATCAGACTGGTCACCCGGAATATCAGGATCTTCATAATAAGTATTCCATACCTAGGTCCGCGCATTCTAATCCTAGCCGTATCGTATGTCAGGTATGTCATAAACTGTAAATATTTTAAAAAGTATTGATCTTGTTTAATATGTCCTTCCACAACCACTCGTTTTATTTTGTAAAGTTCTTCGTGTCATCTTAGGGAATGCTTAGTAAAAAGAATAATAGTGTTTAATTATCTTTTATTACTTCTAAGAAAAACCATGAGATTTGGAATATTTATCATTTTGGAAAAACATAATGTTTTATGGAAAAATATCCTTTCGATAAAAGGTTGTGGTGTTTATTTGAAAATCTTTTGCAAAAGATTTTTATAAGGAGCTTAGACACACTCACAATATGCACAATCAAGTCTAGAGCTAAGGTCTCCTAAGTCAACTAGACTGCTCCTAACTATTCCAAAGGGCAAGTTGTGAGATCATCAAATCGCCTCTTCACCGCCAATTGTGGCCAGGTAAGCACAAGTAAAGAAAGGAGGGATCCGCTCACGAATCACCGTGAGACGGGCCTTTTAAAATTACCATTCCCACTTGTCTAGCCTAGGCACCATAAAGTATGGTTTAGATAAACGATCGATGCCTACAACGTTTCCTTTGTCCTAATGAGCACGACAGTCCTTATTGGCTAAGTCTAATATTTTTTTTAATTAACTCGAAGATTGATGCAAAAATGCTTTTTGGGGTCTTAGGAAGGATAATGAAATCCCCACCCAATCTGAATTGGTGTATAGCCCCTTAAAAGTCCATTTTTTTAAAAATGCAAAGCAGTAAACACACAAAAATCCAAAACACTTGCCAAAAATCTGGATTGGTGTTTATTTGAAAATTACCTTTTAATAAGCTACTAGATATTCCTTTTGAAAAGATATCATTATACGGATTATGGTCCTTGTTGAAAATGGCCCTTCAATAAAGGTCGAGGTATTTAAATGAAATTAATAATTTTATGAAATTATAGTGTTTTAGGTTCGGGATAACTTTTTAGAAAAATACGTTCGTTTTGGAAAAACCATAAGTCGTTATTTAAATTTAGTATTTTCCTCTTTTAAAAGGTTGAAGGAATTTAACAAAATTATAGTAATTGAAGAAAAAGTGTAAGTAAAATATATGTATGTCGTATCTAAAACATTTATTCCACATATCTTATCTCTTATGGATATTTTAAACAAATATAACATTTTAATGAAACGAGGGTATTTTGTGGAAGTAACATATTTCGAGATCACAACAATAGTATGGGTGAGAGTAGGAATGAAAGGGGTGAATTAATATTCGTGAGTTATAAACATTAGGCCTGTCACATTCCATGTAGCATGAGGGTACAATATTTTTGGTATATACGAGTGATTAAGGAACTCATTTTAACTAGGGGTTAAGATTATCATCATTAAGGGTATAAAGAATAGGCATGCACGAATATAATAACATCATTTTAAATAGGGGTTGATGATTAAAAGTTGGAACTAGGTTATTAAGAAAAGAAGAAGGCGACAGAATGAGGGGAGAGAAGCGGATCCTACCTTTGGTTCGAGTTAGATGTAGACGGTTGAAGACGTAGGCTTGTGGAAAGTTCCTCAATAGCTCCGCGCCCAGATTTTTCCTCGGCGATTGGGTGGAGCCATAGCGTCGGTGTCGTCGATACGAAGGCACTGGTATTTTTTCAGAATTTTTGGAGTTCTAAGGTGTGAGAAATCAATGTTTGAAGTGTCTATTTATAGGGTTTTTTCACCAACTAGAAAATCCAAAAAATTCGTTAAAACCCACAAAAATCCGCGCAGGCCTAATGATTGTGAATCATCAGCTGATGATTGCGCCCGCCGCCAGAGGATCCTGGCCATTGGATCTGCATCCAATGGCCCAGGGCGCACCGTCACGCCGCCGCCAGGTGCCATGTGCCCGCGTGGCAGGGGATCACGCGGTTTCGCGTTGTCCCCACCACGTGAAGCCGCCGCGCGTTCTGGGTCATTGTATCGAGCATCCAACGGTCCAGGTTAAAAGGGTTTTTTAAAAAAATAAAAAAATTAATTAAAATAAAAACTCGGCAGATTATTTAAAATTATTTATTTGGGTTAAAAAATTTGTTAAAAATAGTTAAAATTACGGAAAAATTATGGGAAAATTTGTTTTACTGTTATCTTAAGTATAAAAATAATTTTGGGCCTAAATAAATAATATATCTCATATTTACGGTTCTAGCTTAGTTATAATAATTATATAATACCTAGTTTATCCTTGATATTTTTGAACGTACATATATATATATATATATATATATATACATATATATATATATATTGAATTAATTGTTTTAATTGATAATAAAAGTGTGTAGAGTATTTTAAGGTATTTATAAAATTTTATTAGCACATTTTTAGCCTAGGAAAATATAAATAATCTTTAGAAAATTCCTTTAACCCTATTTCTCGATGCCTTGAATATTACTAATACTATTTTTCTTCAAAAACATTCTTTTACCCACAAAATACGTTAATAACCACTCGACTCTAGGAATTTAAAATAAGAGTTATTTACGTATTTTGTGGGTGAAAGAATGTTTTTGAATAAAAATAGTATTAGTAATATTCAAGGCATCGAGAAATAGGGTTAAAGGAATTTTCTAAAGATTATTTATATTTTCCTAGGCTAAAAATGTGCAAATAAAATTTTATAAATACCTTAAAATACTCTACACACTTTTATTATCAATTAAAACAATTAATTCAAAATATATATATATATATATATATATATATGTACGCTCAAAAATATCAAGGATAAACTAGGTATTATATAATTATTATAACTAAGCTAGAACCGTAAATATGGGATATATTATTTATTGGCCCAAAATTATTTTTATACTTAAGATAACAATAAAACCTATTTTCTGAAATTTTCCCATAATTTTTCCGTAATTTTAACTATTTTTAACAAATTTTTTAACCTAAATCAATAATTTTAAATAATCTGCCGAGTTTTTATTTTAATTAATTTTTATTTTTATTTTTTAAAAACCTCTTTAACCTGGACCGTTGGATGCTCGATCCAACGGCCCAGAACGCGCGGTGGCGCCCACGTGGTGGGGACCACGCGAAACCGCATGATCCCCAGCCACGCGGGCACGTGGCACCTGGCGGCGGCGTGACGGTGCGCCCTGGGCCATTGGATGCAGATCCAATGGCCAGGATCCTCTGGCGGCGGGTGCAATCATTGGGCCGGCGCGGATTTTCGTGGGTTTTAACGAATTTTTTGGATTTTCTGGTTGGTGAGAAAACCCTATAAATAGACACTTCAAACATTGATTTCTCACACCTCAGAACTCCAAAAATTCTGAAAAAAATACCAATGCCTTCGTATCGACGACACCAACGCTACGGCTCCACCCAATCGCCAAGGAAAAATCTAGGCACGGAGCTATTGAGGAACTTTGCAGAAGCCTACGTCTTCAACCGTCTACATCTAACTCGAACAAAAGGTAGGATCTGCCTCTCTCCCTTCATTCTGTCGCCTTCTTCTTTTCTTAATAACCTAGTTTTAACTTTTAATCATCGACCCCCTATTTAAAATTATGTTATTATATTCGTGCATGCCTATTCCTTGTACCCTTAATGATGATAATCTTAACCCC
Organism: Agapanthus africanus; assembly: GCA_030015575.1. Taxonomy (NCBI): domain Eukaryota; kingdom Viridiplantae; phylum Streptophyta; class Magnoliopsida; order Asparagales; family Amaryllidaceae; genus Agapanthus; species Agapanthus africanus. The sequence continues at coordinate 413,972,029 of JASDDO010000016.1, forward strand.
TAATTAAAATGAGTTCCTTAATCACTCGTATATACCAAAAATACTGTACCCTCATGATACATGGAATGTAACAGGACTAATGTTTATAACTCACGAATATTAATTCACCCCTTTCATACCTACTCTCACCCATACTATTGTTGTGATCTCGAAATAGGTTACTTCCACAAAATACCCTCGTTTCATTAAAATGTTATATTTGCTTAAAATATCCATAAGAGATAAGATATGTGGAATAAATGTTTTAGATACGACATACATATATTTTACTTACACTTTTTCTTCAACTACTATAATTTTGTTAAATTCCTTCAACCGTTTTAAAGTGGAAAATACTAAATTTAAATAACGGCTTATGGTTTTTCCAAAAAGAACGTATTTTTCTAAAAGGTTACCCCGAACCTAAAACACTATAATTTCATAAAATTATTAATTTCATTTAAATATCTCGACCTTTATTGAAGGGTCATTTTCAACAAGGACCATAATCCTTATAACGATATCTTTTCAAAAGGAATATCTAGTACCTTATTAAAAGGGAATTTTCAAATAAACACCAATCCAGATTTTTGGCAAGTGTTTTGGATTTTTGTGTGTTTACTGCTTTGCATTTTAAAAAAAAGGGACTTTTAAGGGGCTATAACACCAATCCAGATTGGGTGGGGATTTCATTATCCTTCCTAGGACCCCAAAAAGCATTTTTGCATCAACCTTCGAGTTAATTAAAAAAATATTAGACTCAGCCAATAAGGACTGTCGTGCTCATTAGGACAACGAAAAGGTTGTAGGCATCGGTCGTTTATCTAACCCTGACTTTATGATGTCTAGGCTAGACAAATGGGAAAGGTAATTTTAAAAGGCCCGTCTCACGGTGATTCGTGAGCAGATCGCTCCTTTCTTTACTTGTGCTTACCTGGCCATAATTGGCGGTGAAGAGGCGATTTGAGGATCTCACAACTTGCCTTTTGGAACAGTTATGAGCAGTATAGTTGACTAAGGAGACCTTAGCTCTAGGCTTGATTGTGCATATTGTGAGTGTGTCGAAGCTTCTTATAAAAATCTTTTGCAAAAGATTTTCAAATAAACATCACAACCTTTTATCGAAAGGATATTTTTCCATAAAACATTATGTTTTTCCAAAATGATAAATATTCCAAACCTTATGGTTTTTCATAGAAGTAATAAAAGATAATTAAACACTATTATTCTTTTTACTAAGCATTCCCTAAGATGACATGAAGTACTTTACAAAATAAAACGAGTGGTTGTGGAAGGCCATATTAAACGAGATCAATACGTTTTTAAAAATTTCCAGTTTATGACATACCTGACATATGATACGGCTAGGGTTAGAATGCGCGGACTTAGGTATGGAATACTTATTGAGAAGATCCCGATATTCCGGGTGACCAGTCTGATATACAGACGACTATAAAAATATGAATATCCCTGCAGGCAGGGTAACCAGTCCAAAATGTGGACGACTACTAATCCTATTTGAGGGCGAATAATCCAAAAATGTGCATAACATACAATGTGGAAATTCCATACCTAGAGGTATACGCACTAACTCTAGACCTTTACACTGAATAACGGGGATGGGTAGTTTGATTAGGCAAGGGGATGCGGAACTCGGATTCCCTTGCTACTCGATCATGATCGCGGGAAGTGAAACGGTACATTTCACTTCTCCAGTTGTTGTTCCGTGGCCACAACGGAATAATCGCGAGTATCCGGACCCTTATTTAACAAACTAATACGAACTTTTACCTTCACCTATATTTCCTACTACTTATCTACATATAACTTACAACATACTCATGCTCATATATACCTCTCTTCAAAACGTCTTAAGTTTATGCATTTCAAACATTTACACCCTTACTTTATGTCTGCATGCATACATCCTACTCTTATATACACCTGTTCATTTTTATACTCCTATTTCCTTATGAGGCAATCCTACCCGAGTATAACTCGCTGACGAACTTTCTTTTTTTTCCTTTTTGGAATGTCCGTTAGATGGGAATGAGTTTTATGATGAAGATCTAGGCAAGGAACCGACTAACGAAGATTATGCAGAGTTGGCATCGGAGGATTAATTAGTTTTCTTTGTCGCTCACTTGTTTAGGGATTTGTTTCTTTGATGTAATTAAACCAATTAGTTTGCTTTGCTCCTTCTCTTGGAATGTAATAAAGTTGGTTAATGAAAATAAATGCATTTCGCTTTTATTGTTTTATTTTGGTACACACCCTTTATACTATGATTATTCTTACGCTTAACGTAACTGTATTGAATAGACCATCTTTAATACAGTTAGGTTGCGGACCGTGCCACGCCACTCTTCACCTTCTTTTGGGAAGTGGGTCGTGACAGGTTTTTGTGGTGGCCCATGCAGGTCCGTCTTGTGTACTAAAATGAAACTGTTAACTGACTTATTATATTTGTGAATCCCATCGGCTTGTTTCAATTTTATAAAGTTTTCCCATTCCTCGTCCTTTCCTTGACATCTCTGTATCCTGATCATGAATCCTTCTTAGGTCATGGCACATCTTCCGGATGAGGATAACACGTCAGACATCACCTTTGAAGCTACGCTTGGGTATTCGGACGACGAAGTAATAGGTCCCCAAATAAATATCCCCAAGGACGATATGGAAGATGGAGGAGAAGAACCCCTAGTACAAGAAGAAAATCACGTCGAGGAAGAGGAATCCGAGGAAGAGGAAGAACCTGAAGAGGACGTCCCTGCTGAAGAGGAAGAACCTAAAGAGGACGTCCCTGCTAAAGAGGAAGATCCCGTTGAGGAAGAGGAAGATCCCATGGAGGTAGAAGAATCGGAGGAGGAGGAGGAGCCCGAAGAGGAGGCCCCCGCTGAGGAGGAAATTCCAGTGGAAGAAGAAGAACCAAGAGAATACGGGCCACACATGTGGTTCATTAGGAAAACCCTCTATATTCGGGGGCATGCTTATCGATGTGTTCGTCGTACTCCTCCACAACTCTACCGTCGGTATGTACCAGGCTCTCCCTTCTTTTACAGTTTTGCAAGAAAAATCAACAAGCGCCGAGCCAATAACACGCAGTTTCCGCCTCATAATTAATGGACGAATGGCACCTATTTAGCTCTTAGATTTTAGTGAGCCGAATAAAATATGTATAGAAGTAAGACCCTATTTAATAATTCCTTGTATTCCCGTTAGCATTGTTAATAAAATCTTGATTTCGACAATTGCACTCTCGTGTCTCTCGTTTTTATTATTCCTTACTAGTTTCCCTCTGGCATGAATTGTTACTCCTCCTGCAAGTTACTATCCTATGTCTTTCGCCTCCGGTTATAGCCTAACCCCTTTTGATTCAGATATCCATGGCTGGACGACACCATCACCGCAACCGAAGGGGAAATGGAGACAATGAAGCCACTGCTCAACACGCAGCGATGCTACAAATGATGCAAGGACTACTGGAGCAACAGCTGCAGCAGACAGCTTCCCTGCATCAAGAGCTGCGTGAGAGTAGGCGGCAACGAGCAGAAATTTTAAAACAGATACTGGCCCCAGTTCCTCAAGGATCGGCGGGAGTGAAACAGTTCAGATCACTCCACCCTAAGACATTTTCAGGGAAGGAAACCCCCTTAGAAGCTGAGGAATGGCTCAAGGGAACAATCAACGACCTCGGTGCCGCCCAAATTCCGAAGGACGCGTGGGTGAACATTGCCAAACTACATCTCACTGATAATGCCCGAATATGGTGGGAGGCCGAGGAAAGCAGGCTGAAAGAGCCCGTCGACTGGGAAACATTCAAACGACGATTCGACACTCAATACTTTCCCGTCGTAGCACACCAAAAAATGGAACGAGAATTTATACAGTTCCAACAGGGGAGCATATGGGATAAATCGGTGGACGAGTATGCTTTGGAGTTCGCGAGATTAAGTCGGTTTGCGTATCACCTGGTGGCAACCCTGGAACTATATGCTAAAAGATTCCGACAGGGGTTAGATCTGAAGACGCAGTCCTCCGTGTCTTCTGCCACCTTATCAACTTATGATGAAATCTTAGAGGCGGCACGGAACTTCGAAGACCTTCAGAGATGCATAAGGAAGGATAACCGATTGACTGGCATTAAGCGACCAGCCAATCAAGTTCTCGGGGGATCATATTCCAGATTTCACGGGAGGCAACAACCTAAGAGACCAGTAGGACCGGCTACTTTCAGGAAACCAGCAGTCACATGCAACCATTGCGGTAAAGCCGGAGGGGACCGCCGCATTTTGAACAAGTTCTGTATAGTCTGTGGGTCTCCGGATCATGCCATAGGGGATTGTCCACAGAGAAGACGACCACTACTCCCGGACAACAGACCAGCCAACCTTGGAGCGCCTCAACAGGGAGCCCGCCCACCACCTGCTAATAAACCAATCGGGCACGGAACAGAAGCTAGAGGACCACCCCTGCCCAAGCAGAAGCGAGTTTTCCAGAAAGCTCAGCGCAACGGACTGAAGTGTCAGGCCTTTACTATGACTGCAGAAGAGGCTGAAGCAACTGGGGAAGTGATTACAGGTATCGCTGTTTTGACTTTCATGTTTCCAAGTTCACTCCCATCTTGCATACACATCTTGTTAGGCTCATCACTAATTTTCCTTCCACCAATAACATAGGTATCCTCCTAGTAGCCTCTATACCTGCATTCACACTTTTTGACTCTGGTGCGTCGCATTGCTTCATGGCACAAAAGTTTGTGACCGCCAACTCCATCCCCGTAACACCTCTCATCACCGAGTGGAACGTCAACACAGGAAACGGTATGATCAAGTCCACTTCAGGATACGATCTGTGCCCCGTGGTAATCTGCGGGCGAAGTTTCTATGCCAACTTTATGGTGATAGATATGCCCAATTTCGACGTGGTCTTGGGTATGGACTGGTTGAGTACTTTTTACGCTACTATCGACTGTCGTCAAAGAAGAGTAGTATTTGAAATCCCTGACCACCCACTGTTCATATTCGAGAGTAGAAGTAAGTCCTTGGACCCAGCAACCTACCGAGCTGTACCGAGAAAGGAAGAGACATTGTACACTGTACAAAGGGTGGAGAGGATGCCGATGGTCGTACGGGAATTTGAAGACGTATTTGCAGAAGTGTCGGGTTTACCGCCGGATCGGGCGATCGAGTTCACCATAGACTTGGTACCGGGAACCCAACCCATATTGAAGACACCGTACCGAATGGGGCCAGCAGAATTGAAGGAGCTTCGGGCGCAAGTTGAGGACCATCTCAATAAGGGATTCATTCGACCCAGCTCGTCACCTTGGGGTGCCCCATTTCTTTTGGTACCTAAGAAGGATGGGACTAAGCGGATGTGCATCGACTATCGGGAATTAAATAAAGTAACAATCAAGAAAAAGTATCCCTTGCCGTGGATAGATGACCTGTTCGATCAGCTGGAGGGAGCTCGAGTGTTCTCCAAGTTGGATTTACGAACAAGCTTTCATCAACTCAAGGTGAAAGCGTCCGACATACCTAAGACGGCTTTCAGGACTAGGTATGGACATTATGAATTCCTAGTGATGCCCTTTGAAGTAACCAATGCCCCTGCAGTCTTTATGAACTTGATGAATCAAGTGTTTTACGAGAAATTAGACAAGTTTGTGGTTATCTTCATCGACGATATTCTAGTGTATTCTAAGAATCAAAAAGAACACGTGGAACACTTACGTGCGGTGCTCGAAACCTTGCGACAACACCAAATTTATGCAAAGCTCAGCAAATGTGAGTTTTGGTTAGAACAGGTAGCATTCCTAGGACATGTGGTGTCAGGCGAAGGGATTTCAGTGGATCCAGCCAAGATTGTCGCAGTTCAGACATGGCCGATACCAAGAACTGTTACCGAGATCAGGAGCTTTTTGGGACTTGCTGGATATTACCGTCGTTTCATCAAGAACTTCTCCAAGATTGCGGAACCACTGACTACTTTGACTCGGAAAGATGTACCGTATGTATGGTCCGAGGGTTGCGAGGAAGCATTCGCAGAGTTGAAGACTCGTTTAACCTCTGCACCTATTCTTATGATTCCCGATAAGACTGGAGGATTCGACATACATTGCGACGCCTCAGGAAAAGGCTTGGGATGAGTTTTGCACAAATATGGTAGGGTAGTGACTTTGCATCAATACAATTAAAGGTGCATGAGCGAAACTACCCAACGCACGATTTAGAACTTGCCGCAGTTGTTTTCGCACTCAAGATTTGGAGGCACTATTTATTGGGTGAGAGGGTAGATATTTACACCGATTACAAGAGCTTAAAGTATATCTTCACCCAGAAGGAACTCAATATGAGGCAGAGGAGATGGCTGGAATTAATGGCAGATTTCGACGTAAATTTACAATATCATCTGGGAAAGGTGAATGTAGTCCCGGACGTTTTGAGCCGCCAACCAATGATTTCGAGTCTGACTACTCATTAGAGGAATCGTCAAGATCTTAATGAACTAAAGACCGAGTTGATAATGCCCGGAATGCTTACATCCTTCATGAATTTGCAAATTCACTCAACATTAGTCGAACGGATCAAGACAGCTCAAATGGAGGACCCGAGGTTGCGAAGGATCAGAGAACAAGTGGACGCGAATCTGCGGACGGACTTCATCATCCACGAAAATGGTTCTTTGAGATATGGACGCAGAGTCTGTGTACCTAAGGGGGAGATAAGAGATGAATTATTAAAAGAGGCACATAGTTCTCCATACTCTGTTCATCCGGGAGGAACAAAGATGTACAAGGACCTCAGGCAAAACTATTGGTGGCATGGGATGAAGCGGGAGATAGCCAAGAGTGTATCCAAATGTCTTGTTTGCCAACAAGTAAAAGCCGAACACCACAGGACGGCAGGTCTATTACAGCCATTACCAATAGCCGAATGGAAATGGCAAAACATTACTATGGATTTTATGACCGCACTCCCTCGCAACTCTAAGGGAAACGATGTTGTATGGATGATTATGGACCGACTCACCAAGTCGGCGCATTTCATTCCTTTTCGAGTGGGTCAATCAACTGAAAGCCTTGCAAAATGGTATATGGAGGAGATTGTCAGATTGCACGGTGTGCCGATTTGCATCGTGTCCGACCGAGATACACATTTCAGATCTCAGTTTTGGCAAAGCCTATAAGAGAGTCTGGGCACGAATCTGAGTTTCAGTACCGCCTATCATCCTCAGACTGATGGCCAATCAGAAAGGGTTATTCAAATTCTCAAAGACATGCTCCGGGCCTGTTTGTTGGATTTTAAAGGATCTTGGGAAGATCACCTGCACTTGGTAGAGTTTGCTTACAACAATAGCTACCAGTCTATAATATCGGCATGGCGCCTTTTGCCTCTTTGTATGGACGAAAGTGTAGGTCACTGTTAAGTTGGGACGATGTTGTGGATCGAGAAATTCTAGGCCCCAAGATGATTGTCGAGACAGTGGAGGTGATAAGAACCATTAGGGAACAATTACGCATAGCACAAGATCGGCAGAAGCATTGGGCAGATACGAAGAGAAGGCCACTAGAGTTCCAACCAGGAGAACATGTGTTTCTGAAGATTTCTCCTAACCGAGAAGTAATACACTTTGGGAAATGCGGAAAGTTCAACCCACTGTTCATAGGTCCCTTCGATATTCTCGAATGAGTTGGAGAGGTTGCGTATCATCTAGCCTTGCCCCCTTCTCTGGAAGGCGTACACAACGTTTTTCATATCTCTCAATTGAGGAAATATGTCAGCGACCCCGGTCATATTTTGGATCATTCTGAAATCACCGTGGGGACTGACCTAACCTATGAACAGCAGCTGGTGGAGATCCTAGATCGGAAGGAAAAGATTTTGAGAGACAAGACGATCAGATTGGTTAGGGTTATGTGGAGGAAGGACTCTTCCGGAGAGTCCACGTGGGAAAGAGAAGAGGAGATGAGAGAACAATATCCTCACCTATTTGAAGCTTCCTTTATGTAATTTTTCTTCTCTCTCCTTTTGACCTACCTTCTGAATTTCGGGGACGAAATTATTCTAAGGAGGGTAGATTATAACGATCGAGATTTCTAATAAAATAACTCCTATTTTAAATTCCTAGAGTCGAGTGGTTATTTACGTATTTTGTGTGTAAAAGAATGTTTTTGAAGAAAAATAGTATTAGTAATATTCAAGGCATCGAGAAACAGGGTTAAAGGAATTTTCTAAAGATTATTTATATTTTCCTAGGCTAAAAATGTGCTAATAAAATTTTATAAATACCTTAAAATACTTTACACACTTTTATTATCAATTAAAACAATTAATTCAATATATATATATATATACGTTCAAAAATATCAAGGATAAACTAGGTATTATATAATTATTATAACTAAGCTAGAACCGTAAATATGGGATATATTATTTATTTTGGCCCAAAATTATTTTTATACTTAAGATAACAATAAAACCTATTTTATGAAATTTTCCCATAATTTTTCCGTAATTTTAACTATTTTTAACAAAATTTTTAACCCAAATCAATAATTTTAAATAATCTGCCGAGTTTTTATTTAAATTAATTTTTATTTTTTATTTTTCTTTAAAAACCCTTTAACCTGGACCGTTAGATGCTCGATCCAATGGACCAAAACGCGCGGCGGCGCCCACGTGGTGGGGACCACGCGAAACCGCGTGATCCCCAGCCACGCGGGCACGTGGCACCTGGCGGCGGCGTGACGGTGCGCCCTGGGCCGTTGGATGCAGATCCAACGGCCAGGATCCTCTGGCGGCGGGCGTAATCATCAACTGATGATTCGCAATCATTGGGCCGGTACGGATTTTCATGGGTTTTAATGAATTTTTTGGATTTTCTGGTTGGTGAAAAAACCCTATAAATAGACACTTCAAATATTGATTTCTCACACCTCAGAACTCCAAAAATTATGAAAAAAAATACCAGTGCCTTCGTATCGACGACGCCGATGCTACGGCTCCACCCAATCATCGAGGAAAAATCTGGGCGCGGAGCTATCGAGGAACTTTGCACAAGCCTACATCTTCAACCGTCTACATCTAACTCGAACCAAAGGTGGGATTCGCCTCTCTCCCCTCATTCTGTCGCCTTCTTTTTTTTCTCAATAACCTAGTTCCAACTTCTAATCATCAACCCCCTATTTAATATGATGTTATTATATTCGTGCACGCCTATTCCTTATATCCTTAATGATGATAATCTTAACCCCTAATTAAAATGAGTTCCTTAATCACTCGTATATACCAAAAATATTGTACCCTCATGCTACATGGAATGTGACAGGCCTAATGTTTATAACTCATGAATATTAATTCACCCCTTTCATACCTACTCTCACCCATACTATTGTTGTGATCTCGAAATATGTTGCTTCCACAAAATACCCCCGTTTCATTAAAATGTTATATTTGTTTAAAATATCCATAAGAGATAAGATATGTGGAATAAATATTTTAGATACGACATACATATATTTTACGTACACTTTTTTTCAACTACTATAATTTTGTTAAATTCCTTCAACCTTTTTAAAGAAGAAAATACTAAATTTAAATAACGGCTTATGGTTTTTCCAAAACGAACGTATTTTTCTAAAAAGTTACCCCGAACCTAAAACACTATAATTTCATAAAATTATTAATTTCATTTAAATATCTCGACCTTTATTGAAGTGCCATTTTCAACGAGGACCACAATCCGTATAACGATATCTTTTCAAAAGGAATATCTAATACCTTATTAAAAGGTAATTTTCAAATAAACACCAATCCAGATTTTTGGCAAGTGTTTTGGATTTTTGTGTGTTTACTGCTTTGCATTTTTAAAAAACGGACTTTTAAAGGGCTATAACACAATCCAAATTGGGTGGGGATTTCATTACCTTTCCTAAGACCCCAAAAATAACAAAAAGCATTTTTGTATCAACCTTCGAGTTAATTAAAAAAATATTAGACTCAGCCAATAAGGACTGTCGTGCTCATTAGGACAAAAGAAAGGTTGTAGGCATCGGTCGTTTATCTAAACCAGACTTTGTGGTGCCTAGGCTAGACAAGTGGGAAAGATAATTTTAAAAGGCCCGTCTCACGGTGATTCGTGAGCGGATCCCTCCTTTCTTTACTTGTGCTTACCTGGCCACAATAGCTCTAGGCGATTTGAAGATCTCACAACTTACCCTTTGGAACAGTTAGGAGCAGGCTAGTTGACTGAGGCGACCTTAGCTCTAGGCTTGATTGTGCATATTGTGAGTGTGTCTAAGCTCTTTATAAAATCTTTTGCAAAAGATTATCAAATAAACACCACAACCTTTTATCAAAAGGATATTTTTCCGTAAAACATTATGTTTTTCCAAAATGATAAATATTCCAAATCTCATGGTTTTTCTTAGAAGTAATAAAAGATAATTAAACACTATTATTCTTTTTACTAAGCATTCCCTAAGATGACACGAAATACTTTACAAAATAAAACGAGTGGTTGTGGAAGGCCATATTAAACGAGATCAATACTTTTTAAAATATTTTCAGTTTATGACATACCTGACATATAATACGGCTAGAATTAGAATGCGTGGACCTAGGTATGGAATACTTATTAAGAAGATCCCGATATTCCGGATGACCAGTCTGATGTACAGACGACTATACAAATATGAAGATCCCTGCAGGCAGGGTGACCAGTCCAAAATGTGGACGACTACTAACCCTATTTGAGGGCGAATGATCCAAAAATATGCATAACATACAATGTGGAAATTTCATGCCTAGAGGTATACGCACACACTCTAGACCTTTACACTGAATAATGGGGATGGGTAGTTTGATTAGGCAAGGGGATGCGGAACTCGGATTCCCTTACTACTCGATCATGATCCTGAGAAGTGAAACGGTACATTTCACTTCCCCAGTTGTTGTTCCGTGGCCACAACGGAATGATCGCGAGTATCCGGACCCTTGTTTAACAAACTAATACGAACTTTTACCTTCACCTATACCTCCTACTACTTATCTACATATAACTTACAACATACTCATGCTCATATATACCTCTCTTCAAAACGTCTTAAGTTTGTGCATTTCAAACATTTACACCCTTTACTTTATGTCTTCATGCATACATCATACTCTTATATACACCTGTTCATTTTTATACTCCTATTTCCTTATGAGGCAATCCTACCCGAGTATAACTCGTTGACGGACTTTCTTTTTTTCCCTTTTGGAATTCCGTTAGATGGAAACGAGTTTTATGATGAAGATCTAGGCGAGGAACCGACTAACAAAGATTATGCAGAGTTGGCATCGGAGGATTAATTAATTTTCTTTGTCGCCCACTTGTTTAAGGCTTTGTTTCTTTGATGTAATTAAACCAATTAGTTTGCTTTGCTCCTTCTCTTGGAATGTAGTAAAGTTGGTTAATGGAAATAAATGTCTTTCGCTTTTATTGTTTTATTTTGATACACACCCTGCATACTATGATTATTCTTACGCTTAACGTAACTGTATTGAATAGATCACCTTCAATACAGTTAGGTTGCAGAACATGCCACGCCACTCTTCACCTTCTTTTGGGAAGCGGGGCGTGACACATACTCAGGATGTTTGTGAGCATCAAAGCCTAGTGGTTGCGCTACATATACTTCTTCATCTATTGTCCCATTCAAGAATGCGTTTTTTACGTCCATTTGAAATACTGTAAAGTTTTTAAAACAAGAAAAGGCTAATTATATCTTTATAGCCTCATGTTGAGCCACAGGTGCGTAAATTTCGTCATAATCAATTTCTTCGACTTGATTATAATCTTGAGTAACTAATCGTGCTTTATTTCTTACGATATTCCATAATTCGTCTAGCTTGTTTCTAAAAACCCATTTAGTATTATTGGGTTTTGGAACTAATTTCCAGACTTTATTTCTTTCAAATTGATTTAACTCTTTTTGCATTACTTCTATCCAATGCTCATCATTCTCGGCTTCTTTAAAATTCTTTGGTTCCATAACCGAAATGAATGCTGAGTTGACACATAAGTTAAATCTTGATGATCTAGGAACCACTCCTCTATTTATATCTCCTATAATCAAATCTTTAGGATGGTTTCTGTTGAATTGCTAATCCTTTGAAAGAGAAGTATCGGTAACTTGCTCTTGTTGTTCCATTAATTGGTTTCAACAATTTTATCTATTGATGGATTATCCAAACCTTTTGTTAAGATTGGATCATCATCATCTAAACTAGCATCATGATTTAAGAGGTTGGTTTTATAAAACCGAACATGCATACTTTCTTGAATGGTCGAAGTTCGTTTATTAAGAACACGATAGGTTTTGCTAGTCATAGAGTAACCAACAAATATGCATTTGTCGCATTTTGAGTCGAACTTTCCTAAATTTTCTAAAAAAGTTTCGAAAAACGATTGTTTTTAAACTTGTTTAATCTTGAAAAACTTCTTCGAATTTGTTTTTTAAACTTTTGTTAATCTCCAAAATACAATCTCTCATCTCTTTGAATCAAAACTTTGATTTATCTTTTGAGGCCGTTAAGATTGTTAGAGGTTGTTTATTAAAATTGTAAAATCTAATCTCGTACGACCTAATGAAGAAATGTTTAAGATCTTCACGCTATAAAGGTTTGGAATTGAGCCTGAGAAAAAGTATAGGTGATTAATAACATGGAATTGTAAAGGTTCGGATCTGAGTATCGGAAAAAATCTGGATTTCTCCATCCACAATGAGTTACTAGATAGTGAAGTTGAATACTAAGCAGGGGTTCTCAGACGGGAATTAGCCACAGGGTCGGGAAAGCTCGATAACCATTTAATTTCTGTGATTCTATGATTGTGATAGTTAGTATTTTAGATTTTCTTTATTTCCGCTGCATAATTTCCGTGTTTTACAAAAATTACTCTGTGTTTTCCATAAAACCTTATTCAACCCTCCTCCCTCTAGGCCGCTTTTCACTTTTAACCCTTTTTGGAGATGCTCTTAATATTTGAATTTAAACCAAATAAGCTGCATGTGGAATGTTAGGAATAATTTTCATTTTATTCATTTTCTTCTTTATCTCTAATTTTAGAATGCCTAACTATTAATTTTAGCCAAATCACCAATCAATTTCATTTATTTAATGCATAAGGGGATTGATTTTCACTACGCGATACAGGATAACTCATACATTGTTTTAACTGTTAAAACTTTCAAAATCTTTAAAATCACTAGCTGCTACATATCCTTAGAAATCGTAACTAGAAATCTTCATGAAGTTTATGTTAAATCTTCTTCCATGATATTCAATGCATATGTAGCCAAAATTATGTTTCAATTTATCTGAAATTGCGGGTGAGGCGATACTTCAAAAAACTGTAAAAAAGAGAAGAAATCAGCCTCAATAATTGAATAAATCTTTTCTCTCTTTGTAACTAAAGGAATTCTTCTGTTTTTTGGTCAGCAAATCAAATTTTTCTTATCACTTTTTTCTTTATTAATATTAGAGAAGCATGCATTACAATTTCCAAGATGAAATCTAGCTCGGTCGGTAAACATGTGCATACCTTTGCTATTGAATAGTGAAGCGTAATGGTCGTTGCATTTTTGACGTGATGCATCAGCTTGATTGTACAATTGATAGATACCTCGATATCGCATAAATTGAAGTCAAAGACTGCTTCGTTGAGAAAGGGACTCGGAGAGTTCTCCATGCAGAAAGCCCAGCCAGGAATTCCCCTCAAATAGATCGACACCAAATTGGGAGCAAACGCTCGTATGGGACCGCACATGAATCTACAATGAATCAACTTCAATGTTTTCAATCCCCTTCGAGATATCTGGATACACTTAAGATTGCAGTTGACGATCGATATATTCTCAATCATAGTTCCATCTAGATCATCGCTTGAGATAAACTCTAGATTCCAATCTGTGCAGTTCAAGAACTCAACGGAACGTGCCCTATGGAACAGGCTGAAATCCCAGTGGCGCGGCCTCCAAGGTTTGAAAATGAATCTTGCAATTTGAGGTTGACGTTGAGGCGCTCTGTTGATACAGCAAAGCTCAATCTCCTCCAAGCCCTCCAACGTCAACAACAAATCCATCTTTTCCCAAAAGCTTATAGACGTATGATCATAGAGGGTGGTAAAACGAACCTTTCGGACCGCACAACGTTCCTAATGTGAAGCTCCACGACGCGACGTGCAAAATCGAAAAGACGGTCATTTGGTTCGGTGATGCTGTGTGAGAATTCAGAGGCATTGAAGCTGAGATGGGGGGTACATCTCCACACGTATTTCCATCTTTTTGATAGGACGCTCATCTGCACGGCTTGCCTCATACCGGTGAAATATGATATGTGATGAAGGATTTCGTCAGGCAGTTCGCTGAGTCGGTCGACGTCCGTAGAGGTTTCAACATTGGAATTTTCCATTGATTGATCGGGGAGGACTATATGCAGCAGAATTCCTTTCCAATTTATAGCTTCAACTGGAAACAGGATATGATTAAATCATGCAAAATATAAAATATAAAGGATTTAGAGTTTAATATTGAATATTTAAATTAAAGATAAAAGGTGATCTAATTGTAGCCTTCCTATCTAGTTATGCATACGATTATACTAAAAATATCAGGGGAAAAAATAAGTGTTTGATTCTGAAATATCTGATCGGTTATAATTATATTTTGCACAATCTGTATTGTTACAACTATATTATACAGAATTTCTGATTTGTTGCAGCCAATCATCTGTTACAACTAAAAACTGTATATAGAGATTGTTGGAGCTTTATCTTCTTATTTACAATCATATCCTACATAATCCAAATTTGTTGGAACTGGATATTGATTTATTGAGATAGTACATTATTTTATACCATGTATTGTATGTAACTGGTTTATTATTTGTAACCGTTTAATTGGGTTGTGAATTATTAAATCTGCCTTGGTATTTATGAATGCCAAGTGATATAAAGAAAGATTAGCTACTTGGGTACGTGTAGGCACAAAATTTTATTATTTCCTATTTCTGCAAATTCCAAATGATAACACTTATAACATGAATGAGCGAAGTACATGTCTTACTACAAACGGTAAACGGTACTTTACTTGAAATCTTAGCAAACATAATAATTACATTTCATTACTTTACTTGAAATCTTAGCAAACAATCAACAAGAAATTTATTAGGGTTAAATTTGGAAATCTATTTATACATTTCATATTTTCAAGATGCATGGAGTACTTTATTGTTCTTAAAAACTTAAAAGGACCTCCTTTTTGAAACAAACAAATAAAAGAGCAAAAAAAGACTACGTACCTTTTTAAAAAGGAGGAAGTAATTAGCTAAATCACACTTGGCACACCTTAATTATTAGCAATGAAATATTTATAGGAACCCATAAATCTTTTTCATTTTATATAAGCTAAATTTCAACTTGTTACCATGAACTTTGAGCATTTTCTACGAATGGTATCCTGAACTTTTAAAATAATAGATTGCTACCACGAACTGTCAGAGTATCACAAAACTAACAAAAAATTAGAAAATGATTATACTGACCTTGATATAAATTAACAAAGGAAAAGGAATTAACTTTTTTTTCTTTAGAATTTAATTCCTCTTTTGTTTAAAATATACCACCCTTTAGATATTGATGCCTATATTGCAATTGTTGAAAACAATCGAAGTGAACGATTGAGTTGAACAAGTGCAGCGATGCTACCGAGCGGAACGAAAATGTTTGATTTATATGTTGCACGATCTTCTAATGGTAGAATTAGAGTACCGGTCTCATCTTCTAGTTCACGTGCCTCAACTTCAGCCTTACCACTTATACAACAGTCAAAATGGGAACGAGCACCTGCGGTCTCATCATCAATATTTTTGAATGAACTAACAATATGTTTACAGACCGAGTCAGATGTAGATAACAGTTTATCGGAAGTTGCTGAACTTGATGTTTTAGCCTGGTGAAAAAGTTGCGAAAATTTATATCCGGTGTTTTCTACCATGGTTCGTGATTTACTAACAATTCCGTCTCTACGGTAGCGTCGGAAAGTGTTTTTAGTATAGGTAGCAGGATATTGACCGAGAAGAGATGCAGCTTAGCATACGATACAATGGAATGCATGATTTTTGCTTGCAAGATTGGGAAGCAACTGCAGTTAGGAAACGGAACCAAGTCAATTTGGACTCAGATTACCTGCCATAGGAGCTTTCAGGATCTAGAGACAGAGTCCAACACCGAAGATACCACCATCACGACTAGCGGCGAGGAGCAGCGAGGAATCCCGAATCGAGGATTGGGTTCATTTGCCACGCCTGATTCTCATATTGAACCCAAAATTGTGAGGGATACGTAGCCAACCCGATTGGGTTCGGTCTTTAATATAAAAAAAATTATGCTGCAAAATTTAACATGTATAAAGGTGTAATTTTATGTAATACTATTAATTATTAATATTATTTCAAAAATTTTAGTTATTTTTTATTGTGTGTGTGTATTTGGAACATAGACGAGCCGACTCGCCTCACTCGCCCCGCCCCAGCTCATGACTCTTTTAAACAAGTCAGCAAGGCGAGCCTGTTCTTTGAGACACCTCTTTTGAGCCGCTCGTCTCATTTTCCACGCCTCCGAAGAAGGGGAGAGGCGATGTTAAAGCTATTGTCTCTTGAATATGCAATCTACCTTTTCAATCTTTTCAGCTCAACTCCAATATCACTTCAGGATACTAATAGCCCACACCATATGATCTTGGTTTCTTCTGCTCATTTTTCCTTTTGTAACTATAATTTATTTTAATATATGAACATTTAGGATTTTCGCCCTCGCCTTTTTGGCAAAAAATAAAAAAAATTAGGGTAAATTGTCAAAATCCCCTGGCCCGCTTCAAACTTGTGTATAAACCCTAGACTTTTTGCTCTAGTTAAAAAAAACTTGGACCCAATCAAAACCCCTTATACCAGTTGCCTATAATAGCTAAGCAATTGCCTATAATATCTTAGCTGCTGCAGTTGCATGTGATACCTAAACATTTACATTTAATATCTAAGTAGTTGGATGTAATAGCTAGGCAGTTGCATATAATAGATGCATATAATATCCAAGTAATTGCATATGCATATAATATCAAAACAATTACATGTAATATCTAAGCAGTTGCCCGTAATATCCATGCAGTTGCCCGTAATACAAGGCCTATATGAAATACATGCCAAGAGTATTATCACAGATTTTGATTAGTAGGCCCTTCCCAACAATTTTGAAAATTACTGCGGGTTTAAGACAACTCTCGAACAGGCCGGGGGTATTTTTGACAATTTACCATACCATACCATGCCAGAATACCTTTTGCAGCTCTAACCAATATCCCCAGTTTGGAGCACAACTGAAGTCCATTCATCAAAGTAGAGTCAGGTATAAGTTTGAGACTACTGTTGCATGTGCCATCTATTTTCTACAACTTTCCTGCTCCGACTCCATATCAGTATTCGAACAGTTCCGGGTCCATCTCTCAATAATATATAACATCAACAGATAAAACAACAAATCAATCAGAACAATTGGCGATGAAATTTGATTGGACGGACTTCATAAAGCACAAATATATTGAAGGACCAAATAAGGGAACATCAGTGATAAAGAGCATCAAAACCAATGCTTCTCATAATATAACATTAAATCAAGTAATCTTAAGGAATAGATCAACTTATCGGTGTCCACTGACATATCCTTAGCGAGAAGGATAAGTAATCCTAATAAGGCTAGTTCCAGGCACATACCATGAGCATATCGTGGCCATAAGAAAGAACATGACAAATCTGATGGTTTGATCAAACTTTTTTAATGAATCTCATACGAGCTGAAAATTAGAGAATGTCCGAGGCTCCCAGAGTATATACATTAACAAATCATCCAGTGAGGCTGGATCAGAGGTTATACACCAGCAGCTACTAAAAAAACCACAGCAGAAAGAAATGGTTAAGATCTACCCTTGCCTTGACAATACTAGAGCTGAACATGTCCAAATATTTCAGAAAGAATGCCAAGTTGATGCCCATATTTTAGAAAGAATGCCAAGTTGATGTCCATGCTTCGACCAAATACAATATCCATCTGTAATTTGAATTTTTACTGCTTGAGCATAGCATTCCCGTTTTCACAACAATTAGAAATAATTAAGCATTTTGCTTCTTACATTTGATTTACCATTATTATTTTTAAATTAATATTTTTTAGGCTAAATTGCAGGAAACCTTCCTTACTTTTGCCCGAAAAGAAGGAAACCCTCGTAAACTTAAAAACATGTACTTTACCCCATAAGTTTAACACCATCAGTATTTTGGTGTATATTTCTCATTTAATGCCCCTCAAGTCCAACAATTTTTCGCCTTTTTCTTCTCAAAATCCCCCCATCATTTTTTACCCTAAAATTTCTAATTCAAATCACCACCTACCTCTTTCTACTCCTCCAAAGAGTAAGCATAGATTCAAGAGAGTATGAATTATGAAAAAAATGAAGAAAAGAGAATATTAGGTTAATCAATTAAATTTATTAGACGGGCATTTTTGGCATAAAAAAATCTTACAGATTGAAAAGTCAACACCATTATGGTTTTTTGGAAAACTCCATAATTTTCAAGTTTAGGGGGTTTTCCCGCTTTTCAGGTAAAAGTGATCGAGGTTTCCTGCATTTTAGCCTATTTTGTAATTAAAGGTAGGGAGCCTCATTATGGAGATTAAATGTATGACAGCAAGATTGAGTTACTTTTCAGATATAAAAGTATTATGTAGAAGAGTTGAGACTAACCATTGGTCTAGTTAAAACACTTACCAATAAAAGGAGAATTACAAGTATGGACAGCAGTAAAAGAAGTGAACATCATATAAAGAGGTATAGATACAAAAAAAAAAGTTACTGCCCTTATAATTAAGTACTTTCCTAGCAACTAATATAAAGCTAATGATAGGTTATAAGGATGTAGAGAATATGTGAAGAAGGGAGGGCCTGAATATTCAGAGAAATCTCATTGGTCCTAACAATATAAATAAATAAGACTTGATCCACAACACAATATCATGCTGATATGATATAGTCTCTAACAGCCACAAAAGAGTTGATTATAGAGAAATATGTCGGGAACAAGAAGGATAACAGAGTCAATTACGTATGAACACAGCTGTTAGTTAACTTGATCTCCATATCTTTGGGATTAACCATAAAGGAAAGAATATATTAGGCCAGCTGTTCAAAGAAAAACAAGGGATCATAAGCTCTTAAGAATATGGCAAATTCCTGAGAGCTGACAATTTTCACTTTAAATTTCTTAGGAGCAATGCTTATCCAATTGAGAACTAAGAATATTGAGCTATTGTTTACATTATCACGAGATAAAATTTTCTGTTCAAAAATATAATTCTAGATCGCCAAATATATATTCCAGCAATCCCACAGTTAGTACCAGCTATTAACAATGTATTAGGACTTCAATGAAGTAATTGCTTCAATAACAGAAGAAGGTGAGTTATATACCTATAACGCTGAAAATATGGAAGCCCAAACCTGAGAAGGAAATTTACACCTAAAGAAGACATGATATCCAATGCACTTTAAATTTTTGAAATCCTTAATTTTCAAGAGAAAGAGGAAAGGCGTAGATTCGACAGAGATTGGTAAGACATTTACAAGTCCTAGTGAATCCGAAAGAATCCTAAAGTTTCAAACTCTTATACATGATCGAGGACGATTCGTGAGGCACTTACAAGTATCCGTGCTTTATAGGGTTTTAAGAAGAAAACGACACAGACATCCAAAAAAATTTAGGTAAAGATATTTGGTGAATATCGGCCGACATTTTGTGATTTCGGTCGAAATGTCATGATGTAAGCGTTTAGGCCGGCATTTACCGTTAT
Organism: Agapanthus africanus; assembly: GCA_030015575.1. Classification (NCBI taxonomy): domain Eukaryota; kingdom Viridiplantae; phylum Streptophyta; class Magnoliopsida; order Asparagales; family Amaryllidaceae; genus Agapanthus; species Agapanthus africanus. The sequence goes on from JASDDO010000016.1 coordinate 413,991,955, forward strand.
GAGGGGAAAATTTTTTTAGGGTAATTTTATTTTTCAGGAAAGACATAAATTTAATAAAACTAAAATTCCGAACAAGTTAATATTTTTTCAAATAAAAGTTATATAAATGACGTTTACATTAAAAAATGTAGAACCGGATAATTGATAATACAAACCGACATTTCACGACATCTGATATCCGATATCAAAATCTTCAATCCGACATGACTCCGACATCCGAAAAGACTAATAGGCCTGAAGTCTTTGGCATGGTGACCTCCTTCCACAGTTGGGATAAGACAAATTATCTCATAGCTAATCCTATTATGACTGCACTTACCTTCATAAAAGCCATTAAGGACTGAAACTAAATCCTTTTTGGTTAATCCCCAAAATTGTTTATATACAAATGAGAAACAATATGGTCATGGTGCCTTTTCAGAACCACACCCAACTATGGCACTCACTATCTCATCGATTGTAAAAGAGGAATCAATAGAAACTAATTAGATCCTATCAGAATTTTGAAAGATTGCATTAAGCTTTAATAGTAAGCAAGGGAGTGCCAAGCATGAGCTTATAGAATTGGTAGAACTCATTATAACACCCAAAATATTAGTGATTATTTATGAGTGGGAGCGAGAGAATGAGGAGAGTTTGTGAGGAGTTAGAGAGAGAACGAGGAAAAAAGTACATATTTTGAGGAATGAAAATGGATAGATTGAGATTAGCCCTATCCTCCTCTTTATATTGGTATAGCCATTTGCATTTACATCCACTTCTTTGTAACTAATTACACAATAATGGATCTGGAATACGTTAGAAACCCAAACATTCTAACACTATATATTCAGGGTATATTAATTAGCAGGGCCCCCCCATGGGTATGGACCTATTTTTTTCTTTCCTAGGTCCCTCTCGGTATCGACACACGGCTTCACTCCATCCATTAGCAGATATTAAGTAATGTTGAAAAATAAAGGCAGGTCGAATATCATCATATAACTGTTATAATGCTTATGGAGGTAAAGGGTGAGGAACGAGGAAAGAATCGGGATCCGAGAAATCAGAACAGGTCACACATAAAAAAAAGTGGATGAAAAAATACAAATAAAAATCAAACCAGCTTCAAAAAATATCATAACCGCCACTAATAATTACCTCTAAATTTACTTTGAACAAATTCTTAGCGCTGTGAAACCTGGGCAACCTAGATATCTTATTTTTTATTTTGGTGGTAGCAACATATTTCTTCATTAGGTGAGTTACATCCAAAAGTGAAATATTGATTTAATACAATAACACAATATGTAACAGCAAGACGAATAGTGCAGTGAGAACTAACATTACAGTAAAAGCCGGTAAAACAGGATCAAAATGACCCTCCAGCAATATGTTGACACCACCGTTATAAAGGTTCTAGAGGTTACTAAACTTTGTGCTTCTCAATATTTTATCTTTAAATTTGGGAGGAGAAAAACTGATACAGTTGAAATGGTAGCAAATCTCTTTTGTTAAAAGGAAGGTTATTTTTCCAGATGACTTTATTATGTCAGAATGTTATATTAGAAGAATTCAAACAGCGATAAGCAGACTTGACAGTGCACATCCCTTATGAATTACGAGTCCAAACAGGTGTACCAGGAAGATTCAAGAGAAAAGAGTGCACAGACAAACAATTCAACAGAAGTTGTAGACCTAGTGTACCTTGTTGAGGCAAAATCTTAGAGAAAACTGGTTTCAAGAACCGCTGACCATCTCTAAAGCTACCTCGAGATGGTCAGTTTTGCCCCAAACAAATAAGATTAGGATAAGAATCTGTAATGACATCTTGAGTTAACTAATTATCAACCCAGAACCAAATCCATGTACCATCCCCCAGTTTCTAAGTTTCATTTTTAGGAAAAGATTACGTGCATGAACTCATACCTTCCCAAAAGAAAGAAGGAAAATGATATGAATAAAACTTGTCTTTTTGAATTGTAAACAGAGTTAAGTACCTTGGGTCCTTGACAATATGAAGATCAGAATCGTAGCACTTCCAAAAGTCATTTACAAAGCAAAGCAATATTAAACTATTTCAAGTTTCTAACACAACCTTCCTTATGTTTTATCAGTGTGTTTACTTTCCAAATTTTAACCAAGTTGTAAACCTTTAGTGTTATTATAAACCCCTTTCGATAAAAATGATGATCCAAGAGCGTCAATTTTCTTAAGTTCCTATTGCAAATAAGGAAATCACAAAGCACAAACCAAAACGATAAAGAGAAGAAAACAAATCACAAGCAAGATAGAAATATGAATACTAACCACAAAACAAATAGCCGAAGGCGAAGTTTTATTAATAATCAAATATCGGAGGAGTACAACTCGATGGAGAATACAAATCCCTCTCAAAGAACCCTAGAACTCTCACAATACAATATGTTCTCTCAAATCTAATAATTGTATCAGATCTAGAGTTGCTACAAACTACCATATAAATAGGATACAAAAGATATTCCCAAAAAAAAAACTAATTTCCTAACTAAGGAAAATTTTACTAGGCCCAACAGCAGACGTCTGCCTCAGAGATGGGCAGATGTCTATCAAGGGATTCATAGAAACTCCAACTCCCGGCACAGAACTGTAGACGTATGGCCCAAAGATGGGCTGGCGTCTGTAAAGGTATTTACTGAAACTCCAGAAACAACAGAGCAATGACAGACGTCTGTACCAGATGTCTGACCTGAAGACAGCTGCAAAACTTTCGAGCCTTCTCTTTGTGATAATGCCAGATCTTAAGGAAATCTCTAGGGATGAATGTGAGGCATATCTAACAAATCTTCACCTTACCTCGCATTTTACAAACTCCTCCATCAAAATAATAATAGCTACACCTTCGCCACAAAACCTCTCAAGGGCTCAAATGAGTACGACCACTCCAATTAAGTTTAAGCAATGCTCAAACTTAACTGCAAGAAACTTTGTTAACACGTCAGTCGGATTATCCGCTTTGCCAACCTTCTTCATAATAATCTCTTCTTTTCAACGACTTCCTGCACGAACTAGTACCTCATGCTAATGTGTTTCGTTCTATCATGATGCATTTGATCTTTCTTCAAATGAATAGCGCTTTGGCTATTGCAGTAGACTTTTATGGTATCTTTTGAAATACTAAGTTCTGAAAATAGCCACTTCAACCAAATTGCCTCCTTAATGGCCCCAACAATGGCCATATACTCCGCCTCCGTTGTAGACAACGCTACCGTAGGCTGGAACGACACACGCCAACGGATGGCACATTCTCTCAAGGGGAATACATAACCGGTTATCAATTTGCGTCTTTCAAGACCACACGCATAATCGGAGTCACTGAATCCAACCAGATTGTCGTCGTTCCTTCCAAACACCACCCCCATGTCAGACGTTTCTCGCAGATATCGTAATATCCATTTCACCGCCTGCCAATGGCTTTTGCCGAGAGATGCGATATAGCGACTAACACTAACGGCGTGTGAAATGTCGGGTCGTATACAAACCATGGCATACATAACGCTACCCATCGCACTCGTATATGGAACGTTCGACATATATCTAATCTCATTCTCTGTTTGCGGTGATGAACGAGCTGAAAGTTTAAAATGAGCTGCCAATGGAGTACTTACAGATTTACCATACCGAAACGCTCTAAAGCTTTCTCAACATATCTTTGTTGAAACAAGTATAGCTTTCCTCCTTTACGATCTCGCCTGATCTGCATACCAAGTATTTTCTTGGCTGCTTCCAAATCCTTGGTCTCAAACTTTCCTTTCAGTCGTTTCTTCAAAATCTGAATATCAACATATATATATATATATATATATATATATATATATATTGCTGCTATCAACATATCAACAATATAGAGTAGCAAATATATAAAAGAACCATCGGCGAGCTTCTTCGAATATACATAACCATCGACCATACTTCTCGTAAATCCAACTTCTTTCATGAAGAAGTCGAACTTCCTATACCAACGTCTTCGTGATTGCTTCAAATCGTAGAGAGACTTCTCTAACAAGCAAACGTGTTCTTTACCTTCAACTTCAAAATCTTTAGGCAGTTACATGTAGATTTTCTCTACCAAATCACCTTGCAAGAATGTGGTCTTCACATCAAGCTGCTCAAACTCCAAATCTTGCATAGCTACCAAACCGAGTAAGACACGTATATAGGTGTTTAACCAGAGAAAATACCTCAGTGAAGTCAACACCCCACACCACTGAATAGATTTTAGCTACCAACAGCGCCTTGTATCTCATATCAACCGTCCCTTGGCCACCTTCTTTCTTTTTGAAAACCCACTTGCAGCCAATTATCTTCTCTCCTCTTTCAGGCTTCATAAGCTTCTAAGTTTGGTTCTTATGAAGAGACTCAATCTCTTCATTCCTGGGTACTACCCAACAAACTGCTTTATCGGATGAAATGGCTTCTTTATAGCTTGTCGGTTCGCTACTATCAATCGTTTCTGCAACAGACAGTGCATAAGACACTAAGTCATCGTAGCCACATCTCTGTGGCGGTCTAATGTCCCTTCTTTGTCGGTCATAAGAGAGTAAATACTCCTCATCATAGGACTGCTCCTCTTGAGCTTCTTCAGACGATGGTGAAGGAGAGATCTCCTGCAAACCCGAGCTCTCACCGATCTTAATATCAACTCTCGATTCATCCTTCTTCGAATCGTTTTCAACTGGAGATTCTTTATTATTTGGTTTCAACATAGCAGACTCATCAAACGTCACATCTCCTCTAATTATAAATTTAGATGACTTTGGATCCAAACGCCATAACCTATAAGCAAATACTCCGGTAGCATAACCGAGAAATATACATTTCTTCTCTCGAAGATCCAATTTGCCTCCACAGCAATGTGTATAAGCGGGGTAACCAAACATCTTAAGTTTGAATAATCGGGATGCTTTTCGGACCATATCTGCTCCGATGTCTTTACAACCTAGCGATGTAAAAGCTGACCGATTCATAATACAGCACGCCGTATTTACCGCTTCTGCCCAAAACTCTTTTACGAGGCCTGCGTTGGACAACATGTACCGCTCTTTCTCCAAAAGAATCTGATTCATTTGCTCCATAACTCCATTCTATTGTGGTGTATAGACAACGGTATGATACTCAACTATTCCTTCGTTTTTGCAGAAATTGTTGAAATCTCCACCGCAAAACTCTAACTCATTGTTCGTCCTCAGTCTTTTGATTTGCTTCCCTGTCCACTTCTCAAGCGACGTCTTCCATTGCTTGAATATCGTAAACATATCACTTTTATGCTTCAAGAAGTAGACCCAAAACTTCCTCAAAAAATCATCAATGAAAGTAAAAAGATACTTGGCACTGTTTCCAAAGCAACCAGAGAGGGTCCTCAAAGATACGAATGGATATAATCTAAAGTACCTTTCGTGTTGTGCACCGACAAACTGAAGCCAACACGCTTTTGCTTTCTAAAGATGCGGCATTAACAAAACTCCAGTTTCATCGTACTCTTCTCACTAAGTAGACCTGCTTCGACAACTCAGCCAATCCTCTCTCATATGCTCGAGTCTCATGTGCCACAATCTGGTGGTTTCTGAATCCGTCATAGATTTGGTTGATGAAATCGCCGCCAATCTGGAAGACATCGAACCCTGCAATGAATACAAGGACCTTTTTTTCAAGCCCTTCATTATAACGAGAGCATCTTTGATTACCTTCAAAATTCCACCTTCAACGGAAAATTTGTAACCCTTGTCGTCGAGTACACCTAAAGAGACGGGCTTCTTCAAGTCAGGTGCATGAGTGACTTCCACCAATGTCCTCACAATACCATCGAACATATTGATTTGGATTGTCCTTTTGCTAATAGCCCGTCATGAGCTATTGTTGACCATCAAAACCACTACACCATCAACGGACTCATACGTGGTGAATAAATCCCTATTGAGACATATATGATAAGAACAACCTGAATCCACAATCCATTCGTTCTTGGATCACGGTATGTAATCAAGGACCACAAGAAGATCCCCTTCTCCTTCTGCTATGCTCGCTTCAATCGAAAACTTCTTTGATTTGTCTTCCTGTTTTAGCTTGTTCTACAACTTAAAGCAATCGATCTTGAAGTGCCCTTTTTTATTACAATAATTGCAGGTAATGTTTTTAGCCTTAGATTTTGACCGTGACTTCTTTCTATTTGCTTCCGGATCTCTCTTCTCCACATGCCCTCGAACAAATAAGCCGACGATGAACCATCCACTTCGGTGGATGTTAATTCTTTATTGATCTTCTCTCTATTCATCAAATTCTCCTTGATTAAGACCGTGTCTTGTCCATAAATCATGGTGTCCGAAAATAGTTATAAGAGGATGGCAACGAACACAACAAGCGAAGAGCCCGATCTTCATCATTAATCTTAATATCAACATTACCCAAATCTGTAATGATTGTGTAATACCCAGCCCCTTATATACCAATATCTGTATATTTGTTATACTTGAATTTTATTTAATTTATTTAAATTTTATTTCTTCTAAACCCTAATCCCAATCCCCATTTTCCTTTCCCATTTATAAAAACCTCTATTCCGGCCCAGAACTCCATTTCCATTTTTGATTATTTCCTAAAGCCCGTTCCCTTTTATTAGACCAAAACCCAAACCAAATCTATCAGTTTCTTTTTATAAAATCCCAGCCCTTTGTAATTTTCTCATTATTTTATTTTATTTTTAATTAAAACTAAACCCTAAAACCTAACTAAAATCCCCGAGCCCATTCCCCAGTTTTAAAAAAAAAATCATTTTTCGCAAGCCCAGCAGCCCGGCCCACTTCCGATAATTATAAATCCTTTTTACCTTAATTAATATTCCAGCCCACTCCCTTGGCCCGCAACTCCCTAACCCGACCCGGCCCACACCCAAACCTTTCTCCTCCAACGGCTCTCACCGCCATTCCCGTGCGCCCGTTCTTTCTCCGCCGCCTCCTTCGCCCACACTGGTGCGTTTGTCGGCCACGCTCGTGAGCGTTACTCCCACGACGCGCCCCCTCGTCTCCCCTATCTCCTCCACCTCGTCACCAAACTTCTCCACTCACCCACAGCACCCCTGATCTCCTCCTCCGCACTGACGATCTCCTCCCCACAACCTCCAACGATCATCGAGCACATCCCCTCTAGCAGGCGCTGTAGCCATTGCTATCGCCGTCACGCCAGCACCTTGTCGCCGCGACCCACCGGAGCCACCGCCATCGCTTTCTCCATCCAAGCACCGCACCCGAGCCCCAACCCCTGCACACCCGAGCTCGGCCACCCAACCCCCAATGCCGGCGAGCCTGAACCACCTCAGTCGGCTCCCTACATCCCCATCATCATCATCATTCCTCCTATCACTCTCTCTTCCTCACTCCCTCCTTCTGTGCTCTCTCTCTCCCAGTTCCTTCTCTCTCTCTCACTTACCTCTCTCTCTCTCTCCCTGCTTCTCTTTTTCTCTCTGTTCTCTCTCATCTTTCTCTCTGCTTGTCTCTCTCTCTCTAACTCTCTCTGATCTCTCTCTCTTTCCTCCCCTCTCTCTGGTTCTCTCTCTCTCCTTCACTCTCACTCTAACTCTCTATCTCTCTCACTTTCTCACTGGTCTCTCTCTCTCTCTAAAATCTCTCTCTTCCTCTACCTCTCCCTCTCAAACCCTAGACGGCGAATTCGTCTCCCCACTACACTACTGCCCTCCATATCAACTACCAACAGCGAGTCCCAACATCCACGAGCCTCGGCTGCATCCTACTCGACCCAAGCTCATTCCGAGACTCTGTCGTCGCCGTTCGTCGCGCATTCGTGACGTTACCATCACCGTACATTCCCGTGACGTGTCTAGGCAAGTACTTTTACTTGCTACATACGATATATTCAAGTTACAGATTTAAATTACATAGATCGTAAAATTACAGTTTCAGATCGATTATGTGTCAAACCTGTTCGATGTGTGATTCCTACGAAAATACTTGTCTATTTTGACGGAATTAGATTGTCCGTCTTGGCCCGTGTAGTGATAAATACCCTTTATAAATTTCACTAGATAATACGACGATTACCGACTAAAACGACTACCCCCAAGTTTGCTTGTAAAACTGGAAATTTCCTGTACCTGAAAACTGTAAAAATCACCATAAATTATATACATATTGTAATGATGCGTTCAAGGGCTCAAATCGAAGCCAACTCGACGAACTTTAACCCTATACTAGTTTCCAGATATTTCTGTACTTAAACTGTGACAAAATTTGGATCGGAGTGCGACTCTGGACTGCAGTCCAGAGCGACTCTGTTTACTGTGTGCTGTCCCGTGATGAGCACCACCCTGTTTCCTTAACCCGTAAGTTGCGGAACTCCGCTGTTTATTATAAGTGAATCTTTTAGCTAGACAACACAAGTGGTTACACCCTGTTTTGTCGACATTTGCTATTTAATCTGTAATTTAAAAGATCGGGATGCATAACAGTCCCAACAGAATCAGAATTGACATACTAGTATTAAACAGTGTATATCTTCTGACGTACAGACGCGATCGAAGATCCATCAATTGCGTTGAAAACCTTACTGAAAACCCTAGATTTTATTCAACTGTAGTGTTGCTAAATTCTGATCCCAACTAGGATTAAATTGCGTTGCGAAACGGACTTCCGATTCTGAAACCGGATTTCCAGCCGTGAACGCTTAAAATGAAATGGCTATAATTAATGATCCTGAAACCCGATTGGCATGAAATTAAATTCGCTGGATAGAAAACTGAACATACTATTTATTCCTCGTTCATCATTTCACTAAATTGTAACCGTATGATTTATGATACATTATTCAAGTGGTAGATTACTAATTCATGACATCCTAAACATGCTTTATATACTGTTTACGCATCATATCATACACATGTCACTGCATTGATAACATAGTGATAACGTGTATTTACCCAGTGTTAGGTTTTAGTGATAATTGTGGCAAGTACGTTAGTGTTCGTATATCAGTGAATAAGTGAAAGTGATACGTACTTGTACACAATCAGTGAACCTTATAATTCTATTGCATTGTCGACGTCTGTGGGACGCGTGTATGTATGACTATAAGTGGTATGGGACACTTATGGAAGCTCTTGCACGGGTGTCACAGATAAGGCACCAGACACTGCCATTTATCCTAGGTATTAGTCGGGACGTGCTTGATGGAGGTCCTGCCTCCAGTTCTCGCGCAGACTTGTCACAGACCGATTGGTACTTAGGGTTATGGTTAGCGTTTGATGTAGACCACGGGGTGTGGAGTAGTTTGAGTGTGAGTTCAACAGAATCTCGGGAGTCCCATGCCGGCTTATATATTTAGGGAGATATATGGAGATTTACAAGGTACGTGATTATTACCGTGATATACATGTTGGGCCCATAGTCCCTTACCCTTGGGTTCTACCCTTGGATGGAGGACACTCACGAGTGGTTGATTCTCACACTTGGACTGACGATAGGTTTAGTGACCTGTACAGTGAGACTTAGAGACTGATAGGGATGATAGCATCGATATACATACTTACTGTGTTGACATACGTGGCATATCATTCTACTGCTTTTACTGTTCCGCTGCATTGATTACTGCATGTTCATACCTATACCGTCATTGATTTACTGATATATATATATATCTATTATCACTGTTAGAATTGTCACATGAATTTATATATTATATTGCTATTGTGTCGCTCTGACGACCTGAGTATGCATGCTCAGTGTGAGGAGAAGGTTTAGCCAGGACCAGGACCAGACGTACAGCACGGACATCTTGATTAGCTATCCAGGGTTATACCTTTTGTTTCCCATCAGGTCAGTTCTTTATACTGTTTTGTTCCAGTTACTGCATTTCTCATTACCTGTGCATTATTTACTGATTACCATGTAAAGCTAGAAGCCGAAGTGTTACTACGGCAGGATGTTTCCTTGGCTGTAGGAGCATGGCTGGCCTTGTCAATCCTTCGTATTCCGTATTTTGGGAAGCGGGGCGTGACAGATTGAATTAAATTCACCAACATGAGATATTATTGGAGAGGTTTCTGACATGCAAAGTGTATAGAGACGCTGCTTCAACAGAAGTCGATTCGTGAAAGATTTCCTCAAATATAATTTCTCCAATTTATTCCACAAATTAACCGCCGTCTTCTCCACCAAAACTTCTTGTAGTATTTCATTAGTCAGACATAAATGGATAGCCCTGAGGGCCTTTTCATCTATCTCCTCCCAAGCTTTCTCCATCATAGTGGAAGGGTTTTTATCCTTTCCATGAATAGCCTTCTTTAAATTGTTTTGAGTCAAAACGGTAACCATACGAACTTACTACAGACAGAAACTCATATTCTTATCGAACATCTCGATATCGAACTTCATGATTGTCTGAGACATGATGTGAGATCAAAATACCTTTAGTACTAACGAACTCTAAACTTCAAAATCACGGTATAAGAAAGTGGAGAAAATGACATAATTATCGTTACCTACTGTTAACCTGGATCACAAATTAAAGTTCTATTGGTTCAACCAAAAAATCACACAACACAACAATAGCTTTGATACCAGTTTGTTGCGAATAAGGCAATCACAAAGCACAAACCAAAACGATAAGGAGAAGAGAACAAATTACAGATAAGATAGAAATATGAATACTGACCACAAAACACATAGGCAAAGGCGAAACTTTATTAATAATCAAATATCAGAGGAGTACAAATCGATAGAGAATACAAATCTCTCTCAAAGCAGCCCAGAACTCACACAATAGAATAGGTTCTTTCAAATCTAATAATTGCATCATATCTATGGTTGCTACAAACTAGCATATAAATAGGATACAAAAAATATTCCAAAAAAACTAATTTCCTAACTAAGGAAAATTGCACTCGGCTCGACGGAAGACATCTGCCTCAGAGATGGGCAGACGTCTGTAAAGGTATTTACCGAAACTCCAGAAACAACATAGCAATGGTGTTTGCCCAGATGTCGACGTCTAGTACAGACGTATGCCCAGATGTCGACAACTGCAAAACCTTTGAGTCTTCGATTCGTGATAACGCCAGATCTTAGGGAAATCTCTAGGGATGAATGTGAGATATATCTAACAGTCCCAATCAGGCTAACTTGCGGAAAAACATGAAGTATAGGAGTTGTAAGACTGAGTAAAGAAGTGTAAGTCTACCCACCTAAAGGTAGCAGCTTGCCTTTCCAACCAGATAGTTTGGAGTGAAATTCAGAAATAAGAGATCTCCACTCTTGTTAATATAAACTACCAGCTTCCAAAGGCAAACCCAAATAGGTAATCGGAGGTCTGGTGGCCTTGCACTTACAAATATTGGTTAAATTATCAGCAATTGAGGTAGATCTCCCAAATTATATCATGGAACTCTTTTGAAAATTTATCTTCAAGCAAGGAATTTCTTCAAAAAGATTGAAAATCGGCTTAAGAATGAGTACTTCATTTTCCTTAACGTTGCAAGAAAGGACTGTACCATCAGTAAATTAAACTAATTAAGGTAACGATTTCCAACTCACCTGTCAAGTTAGGGGCAGCAAGCTTTAGGGGCAGACAGCTTTAGGGGCAGAAAGCTGACTCTCTGATCAACATCCTTGCCTTGGTGTCTACAACTGGATTGAATACGAGAGGGATCCCCTTGCTTAAGTCCTCTTCTGCATTTGATAATCTTTCCAACAATACCCTTAATCATCACCTGTGAAGAAGAAGAGTACAAGATCATTTTAAACAAGTTTATTCATTTAACCCCAAAACCCCTAGTTTGAAAAAAAACAAACAATTTGGTACTCCCAACTAATTGTGTCAATTGCTTTGTGAAAATCAAGTCTCGGCAGAATTGATTTACTTTTACTTTTTGAACAAGCATTAACTAGTTCATGAGCAATAGTGAAACAATCCAATGTTAAGGTATCCTTCATAAATGCGAATTATGAATTTGCATAGTAAATCAGGGCGTTGAACACCCGATCAGTTAGTTAGGAGCTTAGTGAATACTTCAAAAATCCCATTCAACAGGCTAATTGGCCAGAAATCTTTCGAATTCTGAGCTCCCTCAATTTTTGGAATAAGACGGGCATAATTATAATATTTAAAGTACAATCTTCATTGTAGATACAAATAATAGCCCACATTAGATCATCTATGATTGATTCCTGGAAGTCAGCAACACCAGGGACTTTTTCAGTCCCTAATCCAAAGACTGCCTTCTTAACCTCCCCTAAATAGAAGAGGGAGGTCAGAAGAATATAAAAGAAGATTATTCGCATCTGTAAAAAGAAAATGAAGATCGGCTTTGATGTCAAAATATGGAATAATACTGCCAGAAAAAGTCATGTAAAAGAGTCTAACTCAGAATGAATGTCAGTCAGGTTGGAATCAGGAGTGCAAGCATAAATAAAGAAGTTCTTTTGGTGAAAACTTGCATTCTTATGTAAAAAAAACCAGTGTTAAGGCCTCCAATATATTTCTCCTTGTAAGAAATACCAGTTAAACCATTATGAAGAGCAGGATTGAGATAATGTTCTTTGGCAATCAGTGGTCTTCATAACCCATTCAATTTTTCAAGGTCCTCAATCTCATAAAAGAGACCTTCTTTTTCCTAAAAAATATTGTCAACAACTTTCTTTCTAATCCTTAAATTTGTTGCCTTCAGTTTTGAAATTATTTCATAAAGAATCAGGTGTCGTATAAATGTCAGTATGTGAAACCCAAAACGTTGCCATCTGATGGAGAAAGAGTGAGCTTGAAAATTTTCAGGGTCAAAAGAAATAGTTTAGCGGTCGGAGCAAGAATATGGCAAGACATACTGACTGTAATGCAAGCGGATTTTATCCCAATCATGAGAAAACAAGAACCAGTCCAACCTAGAATGAATAAGACTATTGTTCCAAGTAAATTTCTAGTCAACTAAGGGTATGCCAAAACTGTCTACATATTATATAAAACTTTGAACTCTCAAATTATTAGAGTTGTGAACTTATGATTGCTCTTACCAAGTCTCTACGGAGAATCCAAGGCCCATGAAAATGTTTTCTGATGTTCTCAATCTCAGCATAGAAAACTTGTTTATCATTTTTTACACAAAAAAAAAGAATTGGAAACTAAACCCTCGCTTATTAAGATCAAGTAAAATGCCATAATTGTTACAGTGAAATTTAATACTGTAAAAGCCAACAACTAAGATTACCCCCACTCTTACCTAATGCATTGAGAGAAAACCAAGTGTCAATTTTATTACTGCAAAGAGATTTGAAAATATTTCTAGAGAGAACAAATTTTGGTCTCTTGCAAACCAACACATTCCAGCTGAGAATGATCATGATGAATAGAGAGAACAACAAAACCAGGGAGAAATACAATGACCAAAGGGATTCCCTGCCCTCTCCAAAGATATGATACTATCAGTCATTTTCGTCAAGGGAAACACCTAAAGAGGAGCCAATTTCAATGATATCATCATGGGACGAAGGAGATTGCTTGGGAAGAGAAGACGGCCTTTTGTGTTTTGAGTGGTTGAGACATCCAAGGTGGAGAAAATATCCAATAGCTTCAAGGTGCCTTGAACCCTGAATTGGTTAAAATCTGCCACGACACTAACATCTGTTAAATTATTTATATGATAAATTAATTCCATCATCTTCTCTGGTAAATCCCAAGCTCACGTACCCATCTGAGTACATCTTCAGCTCCGTGCAATTATCTCAACTTCATCACTTCACTTCCCCCGCCTTCATCCTTCATCTCCCATCAATTTTATGATTCTAAGCCCCCTGAGTTGCTATCAACCAACTCATCGTCTTCTACCTCACTTTCATCTCCTACTCCCTTACTTCCATTTCCATTTTATTACTACCCATCCTCATCCTCGTCCTCATCATCACCATCCAAGCTAACACTACTAACATTTAAAAGATTGATGTGTCAGATCAGAACAGTATGAAAGTTTTCTTTGTGCATATTTTATCAAGTGCACATTAGATAGACACAACATTTCTAATGAGAGAGAAATTAAAGTACCTAAAAAACTCAAAGGAACATCAATAGTGCTCAATTATTATAAAAACTAACATTAAACACACAAGGTTATCATCCTTTTCAACAATCAGCTATAGATAAGAGAGGAAATGGAGATTTCAGGAGGGATTTTTTATTTCATCTTTGTAATCAAGTTGTGCCATGGTTCAACGACGATTCCTGATGGGAATTTGATATCATCTTTTTCATCAAACAACGCAAACATAAAGTTCTCATCTATGCCATAAGGTCGGCAGCGGATATTGACCATGCCTGTTGGGGGAATTTTCCACAGCAATTTGATGTAGATCGAATGTAGAGGCGACGCCCGTGGCTGCAATGGGGACAGAGAAGACAGGGATGTGGGGTTGAATAGGCGGTGAGGAGGAAAAAGGAGAAGAATTAATTTATTTTGTATTTGTTAAATAAGTTATAAAAGTTGCCAATCTCCGCTTGGCAAAGTTTAACTGGTTTAAGGTACCAATGTAGTAGTACCTTGAATGGTATTGGATACATTTTGCATCAAGGCGAGACTTTTTTTTTGGGATTTAAATCTTAGCTTTTTTCCTTCTAGGAGGATTAAGCCTAGGGAGAATCGAGATATTGAAGAAGCAGAATTACTCTATTTTTTAATGCATACTCTTGGTTTCCTAACTAGAAGTAGAATGAAGAATGGAATAGAAAAAGTTTAGGTGAAGTAAAATATGCATAAAAGAAGAAAATTTGTCCACCGAGGGATTAGAAGAGAGAATGGAATAATTGGTACAAAAAAATTCCTTAAGAATTTGGTTTCGAGGCTCAAAAGAGAAGGGGAATGTTATTTGTGGATGTGGGGGATTAGAAAAGGGAATGGAATAATTTGTATAAGAAACCGGTGTTCTAAATATCATCTCATATACGATATATATTGCCGCTATATCGGTTTTGGAGAAGAAACAATATGATTTATCACTAAATATTGTCTGATATCATATATATATTGCCGCTATATCGGTTTTAGAGAAGAAACAATATGGTTTATCAAAATTCTATCATTTTCCGATATTTTGAACAAATCGGCCAACATATCTAAATAGCTGCTGATATAATATAAATCTCGCATTTGCTGATATATCGTGATTTTTCATATAAATCTTGTTTGTGTTTATTGAGTTTCTGATAATATTCAAATAGACGCACAAGACTAGCGATGGAGTAACCCGTTAAAACAAAGAAAACATCAACCTAAAGAAACTTTCTTCAAAATTTGGTATGTGGCTCAAAAAAGGAGAATGTTGTTTGAGGATGTGGAGAATGAGTAGATTCAGGCCTGTGACGCTTTTCCTAAGGAATTGTGTTAGAAGAGCACAAGTAACTTAAAGTTGCTAGGGGAGAGAGGGGGAGAGGGTGAGAGAAAAAGGGGGAGAGGGAGATCTTTAGCATGCTTAGGAGAAGATTTGTTATACGAGGGATTAGAAGAGAGAATGAAATAATTTGTATAAGAAACTTCTTTCAATATTTAGATTAGGGGGCTCAAAAGAGATCGAGAATATTGTTTGCGGATGTAGAGAGTGAGTAGATTCAGGCTTGTCCTGAAGAATTGGGTTAGAAGAACATGAGTAACTTAAAGTTGCTAGTTTTTTTTGGGGGGGGGGGGAGGTGGGTAGGGGGGAGCGCTTGTGTGTGGTTTCAAAGGATAATTAGTAGCTACATGATGTTGATCAGTCGAAAAAGTGGGAGGGTTTAGAGTGTGAGTGTTGATGGATGAGGTGTTAGAAAGGGATGTGATGAAATTATGTGTTCGAGATAGAGTATGAGTGCTTGGAAAGCATCATCAGGCTTGGATTGAGAGTGATTATAAAATTGATTATGTGTAGTGTGTGGTTGTGCATGGTAATATGCAGTATTAGCACGGGTAGCAGTGGTTGGATGTGGGATATGGGTAAGTGGATCAAAATTATGAGGTTGATAATGTTTATGCATGAGTGTGATGTTAGATGTAGAATGGAAAAATGCAGCAATGTTGATGGAGGATGTATTGTATGTCACATCAGAGGATTGATTATGAAAGAATTGCACGACATGAACTCCTGAATTGTGCTTAAAGGTTAATAGAAGGAACATCATTTTCATTTTGAGGACTTAAAAGATCGAAAGAGACAATGTATTGCCTATAAAATCCAGCTGATGAGAGTGTGGTCATGAGTATAGAGTTAGGAATAACTAAGGTGTCCCAAACCCTAACCAACACTTTAAGATCCAACAGATTGGCCCTAAGGTAGAAACTAGAAAGAATTTGATCAGGGTCCCAAATTTAGGAACCAAAATACTGCAAAGTTCCTCTGTCCATAAATGAAGTGGTAGCCCATTCAAGAAAACCCATATTTTGTTGTCTTCAAATTTCCTAACAGATCTAAGGTACTCAATCCAAGGTCAAAAGGAAGCTTCAATAGATCCTAAAGAAATAGAGCTAATATTCAATTACAGAGAGAGAGATTATTGTCTGAATATTGGATTAGGAATCTATTTGGCCACAGAGAATCCAACACAATGTTAACAATAACACAGAACAAAAAAAAGGGTATGTGTAATACCACTTGTCATGGGACATGTTAGATGGTACGATAAGGGTAATCATCTTCAATACGCTTATATGAAACGGAAAACATAGCTCTGGAAAGTGGAATGTTTTTTGGATCGCATGTGTAATTTACATATCTATAGTTTAATTTCTTTTGCTATCTATTTAAGTTCTTGAAAGAGAACTTAATATTCTACATGGGTTAATTGGATATGCTAGTGTTCTCTAGTTGGAAATGATCATTCCAAATTGCAAATCGTTAACGATGAATGGTAAGATAGATCCAACAGATTGGTCCCAGGTGGAAACCATATTGCCAAAAGCACCATCAAGAAATCTATAAAGGGGGATTTATAGTAAAGGTCATGCAAGCAAACCAAGAAAGGGACTTTATATGTGAAATGCTGATAGAAGATTTAGGAAGAAAAATCTTCAAGTTCTCAAATGTGATGTCAACGCAAGAGCAAGAACTCAAGTATGATTGATGATCTAGTTTTCTGAGAGAACCAAAAAAAGACGATCTTTAGCACTGAAATCATGTCTTTTCAAACAAATGTTTACATCAAAATATTTAGAAACAAACAGAAAATTTATATGGTTGAAATTAGCAGATGTAGCTTTTCTAGTCAGAATTCAGCAATACAATTGGCAAAAGCACCATCAAAGCAAATAAGCAAAAAACAAAATTTTTAAACAGGATTTGATGATACCTGCAACGTTCGAAGATGGTCTTGATGGTCTAGAGCTACAAGAACTGCTATTCTTTAAAGCATAGCTATTCTTAGATCGGTGCTCACCTGCCTGCAACTAGGGTTTGCGTACGAGTTTGGAGATGGTCTCCACCATGAATCGAGTCCTCGTTCGTATGAGAATCACCATTAGTAGAACTGAGGCTGAGCTTTGGAATTTGCTTCAGGATGACCCAAATTGAGACGTGCTGAGCTTTGATCTTTTCTTTTTTTTTTTCCCTTCGTTTTTTTATAATTATTTTTTTTTTTTTGCTTTTTTCTTTTTTTTATGGAAAAAACACACTTGGAGATATGCATATCTCATAAAACATGAACAAACTCCTCATTTAACTACAAGTTTCATGCATAAAATTTTCAAGTAATATTACAACAATAAATAAAGAAAGTAAAAATGTTTCTATATGGTTGTTAATTTCTTTTTCTTAATCTCCATCTCCATCTCCAAGTCCATCTCCTTAGTATTACTCCCAAGAACACAACAGCATAAGCTTCAAAACAAAAAATAAATTTTTTTTCATCCTTTCACAATTAAAGAATGATCCAACTAATCAAAGAATATAATGGATAATTGAAAATCTGCAATCAACTAAAACATGATAAAAGGATAAAACGACTGCGGTTCCATAGCATTTGATTTTTTTCTCCCGCGTGGGTGATTTTTTTTTTTGATTTTGGGGGGTGCGGGACACTGATTGTTTATGAAGAAAAAGAATCATGAGTCTACTGCTTCCTTTTTTTACTCCTCTCCAACAAATATGCTACTGCTACTCCTGCTGCTGCCAGACCCTTTGTAATATCACCTTGACAGGCAAAGGCTTGTGGAAAGACAATGATGATGAATTGTTTCAGTAGAATCAAGATGCCTTTGCTTGGCAAGTGCGTCTGTAGGATCTTCTTAAGTTCAGCCACCAAAAACGTGGAACAAATTTCCGTGCATCCGAAGCTCTTCCAAGTTACTTGCATCCATTCTACTATATTGTCAGCTCTTGGAGGATTCTCCATGGCACTCTGAAGGGCCGTGACATCCAAACCTGTGACCTTAGCATCGTTGATCAACATACGTAAGAGCCTGATAAAGAATCTATCTGTCGATGCTCCTGTATTAATTTGCAGCTGCAGCAAAAATAAACAGCACACAAAAGTTACCTTCTGTTAATAAAGGACATCGTTAAAAATCAATTTCGCTATATATTATCAAAAACATAGCTTACCTCTTCGTAGTCTTTCCCAACAAGCACAAAATCATCCTCGGTAACTTCAGCACCCGAACTATCCGGTTCTATTTTCGTGCATCCTTTCTGATAATAATCTTCAATTAATTCTGAGCGGGCATCCCAGGTCGGAGCAGCCATCAGGGAAGTGGCCATATTTTTAATATCCCCTTCCTTCTCTTTGTTTCTTCTATCTTCCAAAACTTCCTCAGCTTCTTTACCCTCCACCGGCTCATCTTGGTTTCTGCTGTTATAAAACAGCCAATCCTTAAAGTCAACCTCCAATTATTGCTTGGAACAAACTTCCCCACATCCAAGGCTCTTCCAAATTACTTGCATCCATTCTACTATATTGTCAGCAGTAGGAGGATCCTTACTGGCACTCTGAAGGGCTGTGACATCCAAACCTCTCGCTTTCGCATTGTTGATCAACACACGTAAGAGCCTGATAAAGACTTTATCTCTTGATACTCTTATATTAATTTGCAGCTGTAGCAAAAATAAACAGCAAACAAAAGTTACCTTCTGTTATTAAAGAACATCATTTAAAATCAATTTCGCTGTATATTATCAAAAACATAGTTTACCTCTTCATAGTCTTTCCCAGCAAGCATAAAATCATCTTTGGTAACTTCGGCACCCGAACTACCCGGTTCTATTTTTGTGCATCCTTTCTGAAAATAATCTTCAATTAATTCTGAGGACTCCCAGGTCGGAGCACCCAAACTACCCGGTTCTATTTTTGTGCATCCTTTCTGAAAATAATCTTCAATTAATTCCGAGGACTCCCAGGTCGGAGCACCCGAACTACCCGGTTCTATTTTTGTGCATCCTTTCTGAAAATAATCTTCAATTAATTCTGAGGACTCCCAGGTCGGAGCATCCATCAGGGCTGTAGCCATACTTTTAATATCCTCTTCTTTGTTTCTTCTATCTTCCAAAACTTCCTCATCTTCTTCATTTGGTTCTATGGAGCGATTTCTAATCTCTGCTTCCATCCCTTCCTTGTTTCTTTCAATTTTATTTGCTCTCTCTTTCAAAACTTCGTCAGCTTCTTTACTCAACTCAAGTTTCTTCATCTCAGAATCAGAAATCATATCATCGATTTCATCTGGTTTCGCTTCCTCCGCAAGCAGACACTTCTCATTATCCTGCAGCTTTGGGGTTTCCACTCTGGAACTTTGAGTTCCTGTTGATGTTGATTCTTCCGTATCATCTCCATTCTTTCCCATATTCGATCTACACCATAAAATTGTATTAGGCTGCAAATGGATAAATTGAATTTTAACTGTTGCCAGTCCAACAAAGTATTATTTAATGAAAGTAACTCAAGATTTGTTTTAATTTAAAATATTTAATGTGTCTAAATATATTTTATAATATTTTTTGACTGAATGAACAAGGTTATTGCTTTTCTTTTTCCTTGAAGAAAAGAAAGTTAATTGTCATTTCAAATTACAAATGTATAAGAAGAACAAGAATACACAGTAAAAATCACATGATAAAACTAGATGTTCAAACACTAGGACACAATTTATGACATAGATCAAGGAAAACAAACAAATTCAATCTCCATAATAATATAAATCATTAAAGATTTGTATCTATATAAAGAAGAGAACCATTAGAGATGACATTGCATTCAAGATTATTTCGGGGAAGTAGATTTTCAAATCTTTCTCAGAGAACAACTACAAGAAGTATTAAAACATGTTCTTGTTCACTACTGAACAGCATAAAAATTCATATAGAAACAATCTCATTATTGATTATCAGAGAACAGCTACTCTGATCCAATAAAGCATGCAAAAATCGATTCAGAATATACAAAAAAGATGTGCATACCCAAAAGTTCCTTGCAAATTGTGAATAGCTCAGATGGAATCTTTTCGCAGTCTTTGTGTGACTAAGAAATCCCTCCACACCTGAAGAATTACTACAAAATCAAAAATTTGATGCAATTTACTAACTCTAAATGCGTGTGTGTGTGAGAGAGAGAGGCCTAAATTTTATAAGGATCTTCTTGCAGTAGAGAGAGAGAGAGAGAGAGAACCAAAAATTATGGGAACTTTCTTTAAGTGTCAGTATCCAACAATTAAAGAAGAATAAAATTCTAATTTACATACAGCTCATTTTATAACTGATTATTATCCACAGTTACGCGATTATTCAGTTACAGAAAATAAGTCCCCTTTCTTTATCTTTATAAAAATTGCATAATGAACAATCATTTAATAGTTTCTTAGATTTGGACTTAAGCCACAGTTAGGAGGTTAATCAGTCAGGATTTTAGCCAGTGTCCATTACATCTTCAAGCATTTCTTACATTTGGACACAAAATATCTAGATCGATTCCACAATTCTACCAAATTTTGGAAGAAGAAATTTATAAATAAGTCGAGCCAGCCAAAGAATATTTTAACCAACTCATAGGAGGAATAGTAACAGCCAAAAATGTAAGAAGATGGTTGAGAAACAATATATCTGTGCATACCCATAGAATTTCAAAAAATAAATAATATAGCAAACACACATGCAAAACAAAGTGATGTTCAGTAATTTGGGTGGTGTCCATAAAGTGGCCATTATTCAACCCAAAATAGAGGTGTGCTTCTGTAGATGAGTTTAAATCAACAATTGTAACACAATTAAAACTCATCAGAGTCAGGATTTTGTAATCATTTGGTACCTCTTAATGCTTCTTCAATCTAAAGGCAACATTGTTCGTTGAGACAGGAAGCCCTTCTGATTTTAAGGTAGAGTCAATATATACCTCGAGCCTGCATAAAATCACATGATGTAGCTTAGGTTTCCATAAGGAAAAAAAAGACACTAATCTTGCATTATAAAATAACGTCACAGAATTTCAAACATCTGTTAAAAACAAAAAGATGAGCATACCCAACATGAGTAGCTAGCATGAGTAGCTATGGAAAATAGGCTTGCACTCTATCAAAAAGCTTCATATTACTGTAATTCATCAACACTTCCAAAGTTCCTTTCCACATTCAACAACATTCCCAACTGCTTCTCTTACTTCCATGATTTTAGGTGAACCTGTGCTGGGTGATCCAGGTGCGTTTTCGGAAATGACTGGAGGAAAGGAATTCACAAACTTTCCACATTCCTGATTCCACTTGATGCAGCCAATACATTGTTGATAACGAACACCATTCTTCATCTGAGCCTACTTATTCTAACTTGAATTGCCTTGTTCAGACCTCCAATTACTCCATTTGATATACATATCAAGGTAATATAAAATTGCATTTTCACCCAAAAAACTCAAACTAATCCTCCTCACAAAAGTCTTGGGCATGTATGTTGCACGTGCGTAACTACAATGATGAACATTACAAAGTAAATGAAAAGAGATAATTACCGCAACATATGAAATGTATGAGTCAATAAGAGTCAAAATAGATATTTCTTTTACCATCAGATTGGCATTGCCCTTCTTCATTCTGCCTGCAACGTATTCATATCGAGAAGCACTATTTCTCGACATGAATACGTTAAGCGTCTATATTAGCAGTAAAGGAAATCAAAGTCCAAGAATTTTAAAACTTATAAATAACCAACAATATTTATAATAGTCCCAAAAGCGATGACTGAACACGGTTCGAAAATTCAAGAAATTAGGAATGTAAGATAGCCTTGAACAAAAGACATGCTTACTGTAAAGGAAAACTAGAGCTCGGCCTCACTTGAAAGATATTTACTGTTCTCCTCCGTTGGTACCATCTTGTACCTTGCCTCGTCATCTGTCCCAAAGTCGTCTGATGACATTCCCAAGAAAAGAAAACATGAAAACGGAAATGCCGTCAGGGAACTAAAATTCGGTAAGTCCCCATTTTATTAGAAAACAATATTTTTCTATGTTAACAGTATTTACAATAAACATGATATTTTGGCTACAATTTAGTTATTAATGTTTATAATCTAATAGGTTTAATACATGATTTCAATCAGTTGGAACAAATGTAACACAATAATAATGCTTGTTTAATTTATAAAAATAGTAATAATAAGGTTTTGTAATTTAGGAATAACCATAGGTATAGGGTTGATATTAACATCATCAAAAGATAATAAGGTACAAAGATTCATGATTATAAAAATATATAAAGTATATTTTATTTTAGAATTATTTGATAATAAATTAGTTTAGTAAAATATCATGTCATGCTAACAAGAATGTAGTGTAGAATTATTTTTAATATGCTAATTAAATTATGGTGTATTAATATAATCATTAAACGATATTTGACACGAAACATGGTATACATAATAATAGGCATGAGAATAACAGTGAACAGTTTTAAGTATTGGGAATGACAAATAAATAGCATGTGTTAATCAGTGCAATGTTACTAATGTATCACGATATTCAATATTTCAGTGCTAGTAACTATAAATAGAAGATCGATTGTGGGAGTTTTATTATGTAATCAGAATATTCTGTAATACCACGAAACAACAGCAACATGAGATTCATGAGATATATAATGTAATGTACCGTTTTTTCTCCGGTACCACGAGGAACAAGACATGATCCTCCATTACACATAAATACCCCCATTTTCGAGCAACCCCATTCCCAATGATATCCAATAAATAATGTACATGTCACATTCACAAGATTCACGAGATTCATTAAATTCACGACATTCATGAGATTCATGTCGAGTTTAAGTCAAGATAATATAATCTAACGTAGGAGTATTCAAAGACCCAAGGCTATCATCCAGAAGCAAGGAAACACGGGCCTGCTCATTTAATGGGACTGCAACCACCGCCAGAGTATTCATAGACCCAAAGCTATCATCCTGGGGTTAGGAAATACGGGCCCATTCATGAGTTGGTCATGAGATTCCTAAGAATACAGGTCAAGTCCTAAATACAATTCCAAGTCTATGTATATAGAACAATCAGGTAATACTAATTCAATTTCATGCTAGAAATAAACATAAGTTCGCATGCAGAAATCTATAGTTTTGGTTTAGAATTAGAGAATCGTATACGAGGAATAAATTGTAGTTCAGAGGGTCGAATAAATAACGAGGTTGGGTTTGCTTCGATCAGGTTCCTGGTGAGAGAGGAACGGAATTTTCCGTAACGCTGAGCAGAGAAGGTCGGTGCAGACTTCAGAATCCATACACCGATTGTATTTTGCATTTTTGGTAGGTTTTCGTTCATATTCTGCTTTTCCCTATTAGACATAAAATTAAGCGTCTGCGATTCATGAACTATTATCAATAAGAAAATCCCGATTACGATTGAGTAGAGAGTTATGCATATTTTACTCCCACCGCGTATATAGTTTTTGCTGCAGTCCAGATTCATCACATTTTGTTAGGACCCGATACTTGATCATATGCTCGTGCATCATAACATGTAAGAATTGAGTGATATATACAGATGAAAATATAATAAAGTTATACATATAAATTTAAAAAAGTTCAAGGGGGTAGACATAAAAAAAAAGAAAAAAACCTGAAAGCCTAGAACAAATAAAAATCAAGAATTAAATTTATTCTATTATCTCCAATGTCTCTAATTTAGACGACCGTCTTAATTTTAATAAATCCCTTTTTAACAGATCCTTTGTTACTAACTGGGACAGTCCAGTGTAAGATTCCACCGGCAGTATTTTCATGTGACGTAGATTCAAAAATGTTGGCAACTGTCCGCGTATATGTCGGTCCAAGATAAGGATCTGTGTATATAAAAACAAAAAAAAGGTTATGAAATTCAATTAACGAACTGACATCCCAAATAATTGTGAATTAGTACATGTTCTTTATTATTTTACAACATAAAATGAAATTCTTCCATGCTGCAAAATCATTCAATTAGAAATTAAAATTTTTGTGTGAGAGATAATGATATGTGCACAATGAATATGTAATTTTGTATAAAGTGATATAAACCAATAAATCGATTAAAGAAAAAAAACTAGACTAGAATTTAATGAATTATGTAAAGTTATCTTTTAAACAGAGAATAATGGATATAACGTATCATAGAAGGGGATCTTCTTTCTGAAATTTGTATGTGCGCATTGCAAGTGCAAAATACCGGTTTTCGTCAAAAAGTAAATGCAAATTACTGGTAAATATTATAACGACCATGCCCATTTTGAAATAAATAAAATTTTGTTTGAATTTAATCTTTTTATATTTGTTTCTTCATTAATAAAATAAAATTTTAATTTTTGAAAAGATAAAATTGATTTGCTAGTAATTTAAAAGAGAAGAGAAGAAATTTAATTTTTTTTGAAAAAGAATCATGATTTTAAATTTTATTAGATTTTGATAAAGGCGATTTTTGAAAATAGAATCTTTAGAAAAGTATTTTCAATATAAAAAGATTTATTATTATTTTAAAAGAAAAGATTTTGTCTATCTTTAATTTAAAATTAACTATCGCTAGTATGTCTGAAAATTTATCAGACAAAATTTTGTAAGCTACGGAATCCATATATCTGTCTATACAATTAAAAGTTAACACTAATGGAGAATGTGGCATTCTAATATTTATTTCAATAAAATATTTAAATATATGAGTAGAATTCTTAATTCTAAGATGGACATGATTATAAACTTTTTGTGTAACGCCTATGTCGTTATATATATGTTTATATGTGTCACTACTACAAATAAGGGTTGCCCCTACGGATAAATCCGTAGGGGCAACCCACTGCCCCTACGGATATATGCGTAGGGGCGAAAAAATACCACGTAGGTGCAAAGGCTGCAGGTGCAAGTTGAAGCCCTGAACTTGCCCCTACGGGTAAATTCTTACCCCTACGGATATCTGTGTAGGTCCTGTTGCCCCTACGGAGTAATGCGTAGGGTAAAAAAAAGTTATATTATTTATGGTTTTTTTAATATATTAACTGTACCTACGGACATAACCGTAGGGGCATGCTCTAACGCCTACGGATAAAGGCGTAGGTACCTGTCCGTAGGGGCCGTATATCAGGATTTCTGATATTTGGCCCCTACGGATAACGCTGTAGGGGCTAGTTTTTTGGCCCTACGGTTGAGTCCGTAGGGGCACTCCCAACCCCTGGTACTGCGATCAGTGGGAAAATATCAGTTACTGCTGTTATTGTGCCCCTACGGGCTTAGCCGTAGGGGCAACATGTGTACCTACGGATTAATCCGTAGGTACATAATATCTGTATTTTTTTTTTTAAAATGGGCTGCTAGATTTTTTCCCGCCCTGTGCACAATAATATATACCAATCAAATATAAAATTAATCATCACACAACATATATCGCAGTATTCATATTCACATCTCACGCATATAATATACAAAAGAAACCAAAAAACTGAATATGATATAAATATAAACCAAAATCAATATCGCCCAAAATGTTTCAAAATGCAGTACAATATGTATCATATAAATAAATACATGTTTAAAAAAATAAGAATCAAAATGCTAGCCTAGCTCGATCCAGCTCCACCTCTGATAAACGCTAGAATCTTGCGCCTACCCCGTCGCGTCTGGACCTAACGTGCGCAATAAGCGTGTAAGAACTCTGTTTTATTCGAATTCTTATCATTATCGAGTTATTTCGAAACCCCATTTGGATATCTAGTTTGGAAAACTGTAGTTTATTTTAATTAGATATATACATGTATGATTAATAAAACCTAAGTCTACAACCAAATAAGCTCAGGCTACGTACTGATATTGGATATGTTGATATCTATAATATGACATGATATTTTACTATTAAGTAGTATACATACCAGCATCTCCTTCAACTCCTGAACGGTGGCCTTCAAGCTCTCCAGTTCCTGCTGGATACGTCGCTCACTGGAGACGGAGGAAGTAACCACCGGGGTGGAATCCAACCTCATATGGGCCCTGCTAGAGCCCAGTCCTCGGCCTCTCTCCCAACCTCCGTGGTGCCGTCCGTGTGCGACGTCCAGGACTGGGGTCAGCAGCCTCGAATGCTGCCTTCCCCCTAGCAACTGTCAGAACATTATATTTAGCACATACTGGTCTATAAAATTGACAAGAAATACCAAAATCAACAAATTCAAAGCCTTACCTACAGAGATAGAAGATGTGCTCCTCTGGTATCTGCATGTATCAAAATTTGAATAATATTAATTAATTTCAGTACATACATATTAACAAGGTAAACTCGCATATAGCGCTGCTTACACATATGACAGGGAGTGAACAAGCTCTTGTAGATCATCAGGCGCAAATCTAATCTCATCAAGCAGCCCATGATAATGAGTTGGACGACTAAACAAGGTCCACGACTTACAATCATTCCCGCATGCGAGCACATATAAAAATCATAGTTTCTAGGATGACAAATTTTATTGTCAACTACTGTCACCACCTACAGCTAGACAATAATAAAAATTACTAAGAGCAAAAGGAATGTGTGTATATTTATGATATAGTATTCTAAATCAATATACATGCCCTATATGATATATAAACATACCTGGAGGAACGGGAGTGGCCTCTGTCCCTGATATGAACGCATCACCAACAACTAGACAATCAAACATTGACAATATAAGTAATTTTGACATAAACAGGCATGGATATCTATAATATTACATTCAAAATGGATATTAGAGAGCACACCTGCAGTGAGAAGTGATAAAAGTATCACCCAACAAGGGTGTAATTTACAGAATCAGTTAAGACTCTTGAAAGTCATAGAAGAACCTGACCTGCACAAATCTGATGTATGCTTTCCATTGGACACTAAGAAGTCTCTAAAGGGAAAAGCCTATGTGAAAGCCATCATTAGTTCATATCAGAAGATTGATGCTGAAACAGAGAACAATGAATACCATTTTCTTCTTCTTCTGCCACATTACTGTCTTCTCCTTCTTCTTCTGCCACATTACTGTCTTTTCCTTCTTATTATGTGCGCGTGCAAATTCAATGACTATATTGAGAATATGGATTAATAGTGGGTAGGAAAAGTATTTCTCAAATGGCTTTTGCGTCTAAAAACCATAAACTACTAAGTAATAGCATACATAATTTTTTTAGTATAAAAGTTGTTATTTTAAGTTTTCCCTTATAGAGATATGATCTAACTGCCTTTATAAACTATAAGTGTGCAGAAAATTATGATAAGAAACCATAAGAAAGGGTCGTAGCCATACATAACCTTGAATCTACATACCAAATCATGCACAAGCATGCAATTATTGTCACCTTGCCTTGGAATATAAAATATCTTGGAAGACTATAAGCAAGCATTTAAATCTTGATAGCTTTTGACTTCAACATATAGTTTTCTCAAGTACCATGAAATATACTTCCTCCGTATAAACCGTTTTCAGAAAGATGGATTAACAATGACAAATTATCCATTGTGGTTCATTAGGTTAGCATTTTCTCTTCTATTGACCATCTTACTAATCTGCTTGGTAAATTTATTCGGAACCGGCTGCGAATCATTAAAAGACATGCATAAGAAAGAAAGCTAAAATACAGATATATAGCATACCGATACATCGAAACTTCAAAGTTGCGATGACAATCCAGAGATATTTATTTCTACACACGTGGTGCGCGTGCGAATGCGTCAGGCATCATGGACAAATATTTGAGAACATGGAAAGTATTATTAGTATAAAGTAATTAAAACTTTTAAACACTTTGGGTAGATATTTTCTTAGTTGATGCAATCATATCATGAAGACTAAATTTAAGCTATTATACATATGCATATGTATTTTTCTAACCTAATATATCACACACACACAGAGAGAGAGAACACCAGTTTGGTAGAGAAATCAGGTAGCAGGATCCTGAAGAAATGGAGTCCATAGTATTGCTCATCATCATCATCCATGATCCCTTTTGATAATATTTTTTCAAAAGGATCATGGATGATGATGATGAGCAATGCTATGGACTCCATTTCTTCAGGGTCCTGCTATCTGATTTCTCTACCAAACTGGTGTTCTCTCTCTCTGTGTGTGTGTATGTGTGATATATTAGGTTAGAAAAATACATATGCATATGTATAATAGCTTAAATTTAGTCCTCATGATATGATTGCATCAACTAAGAAAATATCTACCCAACGTGTTTAAAAGCTTTAATTACTTTATACTAATAATACTTTCCATGTTCTCAAATATTTGTCCATGATGCCTGACGCATTCGCACGCGCACCACGTGTGTAGAAATAAATATCTCTGGATTGTCATCGCAACTTTGAAGTTTCGATGTATCGGTATGCTATATATCTGTATTTTAGCTTTCTTTCTTATGCATGTCTTTTAATGATTCGCAGCTGGTTCCAAATAAATTTACCAAGCAGATTAGTAAGATGGTCAATAGAAGAGAAAATGCTAACCTAATGAGCCACAATGGATAATTTGTCATTGTTAATCCATCTTTCTGAAAACGGTTTATACGGAGGAAGTATATTTCATGGTACTTGAGAAAAATATATGTTGAAGTCAAAAGCTATCAAGATTTAAATGCTCGCTTATAGTCTTCCAAGATATTTTATATTCCAAGGAAAGGTGACAATAATTGCATGCTTGTGCATGATTTGGTATGTAGATTCAAGGTTATGCATGGCTACGACCCTTTCTTATGGTTTCTTATCATAATTTTCTGCACACTTATAGTTTATAAAGGCAGTTAGATCATATCTCTATAAGGGAAAACTTAAAATAACAACTTTTATACTAAAAAAATTATGTATGCTATTAATTAGTAGTTTATGGTTTTTAGACCCAAAAGCCATTTGAGAAATACTTTTCCTACCCACTATTAATCCATATTCTCAATATAGTCATTGAATTTGCACGCGCACATAATAAGAAGGAGAAGACAGTAATGTGGCAGAAGAAGAAGGAGAAGACAGTAATGTGGCAGAAGAAGAAGAAAATGGCATTCATTGTTCTCTGTTTCAGCATCAATCTTCTGATATGAACTAATGATGGCTTTCACATAGGCTTTTCCCTTTAGAGACTTCTTAGTGTCCAATGGAAAGCATACATCAGATTTGTGCAGGTCAGGTTCTTCTATGACTTTCAAGAGTCTCAACTGATTCTGTAAATTACACCCTTGTTGGGTGATACTTTTACCACTTCTCACTGCAGGTGCGCTCTCTAATATCCATTTTGAATATCTATAATATTACATTCAAAATGGATATTAGAGAGCGCTCCTGCAGTGAGAAGTGGTAAAAGTATCACCCAACTAGAGTGTAATTTACAGAATCAGTTGAGACTCTTGAAAGTCATAGAAGAACCTGACCTGCACAAATCTGATGTATACTTTCTATTGGACACTAAGAAGTCTCTAAAACGAAAAGCCAATGTGAAAGCCATCATTAGTTCATATCAGAAGATTGATGCTGAAACAGAGAACAAGGAATGCCATTTTTTTCTTCTTCTGCCATATTACTGTCTTCTCCTTCTTCTTCTGCCACATTACTGTCTTCTCCTTCTTATTATGTGCGTGTGCAAATTCAATGACTATATTGAGAATATGGATTAATAGTGGGTAGGAAAAGTATTTCTCAAATGGCTTTTGCGTCTAAAAACCGTAAACTACTAAGTAATAGCATACATAATTTTTTTAGTATAAAGGTTGTTATTTTAAGTGCGCGTGCAAATTCACTGAAAGCAGAAACTCCAGTGACAAACTTAGGTTGCATACGTTGTTGCCAATTCACATACATCCAGTCCATAACCCTGACGTACTCATGGGCCATGTTAGACTGTATCATATAAATTGTAGCTTATGATGACTATATTGAGAAATCTAAGAACGGGATGGTTACTGACAAAGGAGAAAATCCGTGTATATGCTTTGTGTGTGCGTTTGTCGTTGAAAAGAATAAATTATCGATAATTAAAGTTAGATTTGAGGATACCCATGTATGAGTTGTATTCTATATATGTGTGTTTCGATTTATGATTTCGCTTAAGTGTAGGGTTGTTTTTACTTAAAGAAGTATCACCATCTACTATATATAAAAAAATGTAGCAAACTAGGACTAGAACTCATTTAACATTATCAACTAGTGAGATTTCAATGTCGAAAACTCCCTAAAGAGGAAAATTACTAAAAGGAAAAGACTCTTTGAACAAAACGTATCCACTAGCAATAATATGGAACTGAGACTCAATCAAGATTCTCTGGACTAAAAAATTCCAAGGAATTGCTATTTGAATTACGTTAATTTGGAACACGATCGTTGTAAGTTGTACTTTTCCCGACTTGTGTCATGCCCATGAGCACACAAACTTCTCCCCAATCACAAATCCCAGTCCAGATTGGTATTCAAAAGTTATTTAATTAGTTTGTGATCCACATCATTGATTCATTGCTTGAGGCATCAATGTAGGCACAAATATCACTGAAGCAGCCTAAATCACCATATGAACCGGTTATCGGTTTCAATTCCACCAGAATTAGAATTTCATCCGAACAACTTTCACACAGTAATCGGAACCTGGTCAACAAATTTGTCATGCCCGTTGTGGTTTTACTTATGTACAGTACTTCCACAAAATACGTGCTGTCATTTCTAAATGGAAGTTTCTCAGTGCCACCATAGTAGCAGAAGATGGAATTGTTTATCGCAACTAGATTATGCTAAGCCTCGGATAGATTAGGCAAACATGATCTAGAAGAATATAATTAGCAGAGGAAAAATATAATAAAACAAAACAAAGCGTAGCAAATAAGATAAAATAAAATAAAGATATAGAAAATAAAAGAGAAATAAGTTTTCGAGAGGAGAGGTGCAAGATATCATGTGCCCCGAAGAAAAGGAAGGCAAAAACAGTATTGGCATTCATAAGAGGAAAGCTAGACTAACAAGAAGAAACATTACAAATATTACTATGTTTATGAATTATCACAGAAAATCAACCCAGAATCTGCAAGAAAATCAAAAGTATGGATCAAATATGAGACGGACAAATATCTTTTCCTCTCTTATCTTTTCTTTTTGAAAACAAATACCAGAAGATGTTGACTTTCTGGATAGATAGGAGTGGATATGATAAAAACATGTAAAGGATGCATGGAAGTGCTAACAGAGACTCTTTGTTGCAACTTTACAGTAAACGGAACAATAACTGGCATATTCAAGTTCAAAGAATTGAAAGAATAATGAACATGGCTTACAAACTTGGGTGAGAACGATGTGACACTCAGAAAAACATCTAAAAGACAAATTCCTATTGAAATGTGCAGAGTGATCTTTTACTATCTAACACAGTGAACTAAAACATTGGGCTTAGGATTTGTAAGCTAGAAGTACAAAATGAAAACAAGTAGTACCTTTCTAACTACGGCATAGTCTACAAGAGACAAGTTAAGCTCCACATCTGACTCAGCCTGATATGAATGTACAACCTACAGAACTGGGCTTGGACATGCTTCAATTCTTGGCCGCTCTGATGCCATTTGTTTATCAAACATAGAGATGTGCAAAAATTGTTGGCAAATTACTCGGCAGAACTTAACTTGCATTTATTTCTAATGCCTGCAAAAAGCAGCCTTAGTTTTAGGCTAAACAGAAAAGTGGTTTTTTTGATTACCTCAGCTTCAAGCTGGTCAGGGATTTGTAAGATTCTCTGATGGTAAGTCTGTTCTGATTCAGCCTTAACTGCACAAAGTGCAACAATACAAGTCAAATATGATAACCATGACATGCTAATTCAATGCAGGTAACATAACTAGTAAATGGTGAATTAAGTACCATTGCAAGTGGATGCGTTTTGTTGAATCAATATGATCCTGAGACTCGATCAAGATTCTCTGGACTAAAAAATTCCAAGGAATTGCTATTTGAATTACGTTAATTTGGAACACGTTTGTATGATTGAAGCTAACACTACTACAAAGAAGGGTTGCCCCTACGGATAAATCCGTAGGGGCAACCCACTGCCCCTACGGATATATACGTAGGGGCGAAAAAATACCCCGTAGGTGCAAAGGCCGCAGGTGCAAGTTGAGGCCCTGAACTTGCCCCTACGGTTAAATTCTTGCCCCTACGGATATATGTGTAGGTCCAGTTTCCCCTACGGATTAAACCGTAGGGTATAAGATTTTATATTATTTACGGTTTATTTTAATAAATTACTTGGCCCTACGGATATACCCGTAGGGGCATGTACTATCCCCTACGTATATATGCGTAGGTACGTTTCCGTAGGGGCACAAATTCAAGATTCATGATATTTTGCCCCTGCGGATAACGCCGTAGGGGAGAGTCAGTGGCCCCTACGGATATATCCGTAGGGGCTTTCCCAACCCCCTGGCACTGAGATCTGGGGGAAATATCAGTTACTGCTGATATTTGGCCCCTACGGACATATCCGTAGGGGTAACATGAGTGCCTACGGATTAATCTGTAGGTACATATTGTCTGTAATTTTTTTTAAAAAATGGGCTGCTTGATTTTTTCCCGCCCTGTGCACAATAATATATACATCAATCAAATAATATATTGCAGTATTCATAATCACATCTCACGCATATATATAATATACAAAAGAAACACAAAAACTGAATATGATATAAATACAAACCAATATCAATATCGTTTCAAAATGTAGTACAATGTGTATGATATAAATAAATACATGTTTCAAAAAAAAAGAACCAAAAATCTACCCTAGCTCGGTCCAGCTCCACCTCTGAATAACGATAGAATAACACGCGCCTGCTCCTCGGTCAATAAACTCTGCAATTCGTCGCGAGCGGGAGTCTGAGTGGCATGTGGAGCCGGCGATGTAGTCTGCGCAGCCGCCGTCGAGGTAGTCGCTTGCGGAGCCGCGGCTGCGGGAGTCTGAGTGGGCGGTGGAGCTACAGGAGCTGTCTGCGGAACCGCAGCCGATGTAGTGGCTTGCGGAGCCGCAGCCGAAGGAGATGCGTGTGGAGGCTCGGCCGATCTACCCTGTCGCGTCTGGATATAACGTGTGTAAGAAGCGTGTAAGAACTGTTTATTATTCGAATTCGTATCATTATTAAGTTATTTCGAAACCCTGTTTGGATATCTAGTTTGGAAAAGCGTTGTTTATTTCAATTACATATGTATGTATGATTAATCAAACTTAAGTCTAAAACCAAATAAGCTCAAGCTACGTACTAATTATGGATATGTTGATATGTATATAATATGAAATGATATTTTACTATAAAGTAGTATACATACCAGCATCTCCTTCAACTCCTGAACGCTGGCCCTCAAGCTATCCAATTCATGATGGACATGCCGGTCACTGGAGACGGAGGAAGTAACCGCCGGGGTGGAGTCCAACCTCATATGGGCCCTGCCAGGGCTCAATCCCCGGCCTCTCCCAACCTCCGTGGTGCCCTCCGTGTGCGGCGTCCAGAACTGGGGTCAGCAGCCTCGGATCGTTCTGTCCGGTAAAATCGATCCCCGAGGCCTGGGCCTGCTCAACCACCCGCTCCTACACCCACATTCGAATTCTTATCATTATCGAGTTATTTCGAAACCCTATTTGGATATCTAGTTTGGAAAACTGTAGTTTATTTTAATTAGATATGTACATGTATGATTAATAAAACATAAGTCTACAACCAAATAAGCTCAGGCTATGTACTGATATTGGATATGTTGATATCTATAATATGACATTATATTTTACTATTAAGTAGTATACATACCAGCATCTCATTCAACTCCTGAACGGTGGCCTTCAAGCTCTCCAGTTCCTGCTGGATACGTCGCTCACTGGAGACGGAGGAAGTAACCACCGGGGTGGAGTCCAACCTCATATGGGCCCTGCTAGAGCCCAATCCTCGGCCTCTCTCCCAACCTCCGTGGTGCCGTCCGTGTGCGGCGTCCAGGACTGGGGTCAGCAGCCTCGAATGCTGCCTTCCCCCTAGCAACTGTCAGAACATTATATTTAGCACATACTGGTCTATAAAATTGACAAGAAATACCAAAATCAACAAATTCAAAGCCTTACCTACAGAGATAGAAGATGTGCTCCTCTGGTATCTGCATGTATCAAAATTTGAATAATATTAATTAATTTCAGTACATACATACTAACAAGGTAAACTCGCATATAGCGCTGCTTACACATATGACAGGGAGTGAACACGCTCTTGTAGATCATCAGGCGCAAATCTAATCTCATCAAGCAGCCCATGATAATGAGTTGGACGACTAAGAGCAAAAGGAATGTGTGTATATTTATGATATAGCATTCTAAATCAATATACATACCCTATATAATATATAAACATACCTGGAGGAACGGGAGTGGCCTCTGTCCCTGATATGGACGCATCACCAACAACTAGACAATCAAACATTGATAATATAAGTAATTTTGACATAAACAGGCATGGATATCTATAATATTACATTCAAAATGGATATTAGAGAGCGCACCTGCAGTGAGAAGTGGTAAAAGTATCACCCAACTAGGGTGTAATTTACAGAATCAGTTGAGACTCTTGAAAGTCATAGAAGAACCCGACCTGCACAAATCTGATGTATGCTTTCCATTGGACACTAAGAAGTCTCTAAAGGGAAAAGCCTATGTGAAAGCCATCATTAGTTCATATCAGAAGATTGATGCTGAAACAGAGAACGAGGAATGTCATTTTTTTCTTCTTCTGCCACATTACTGTCTTCTCCTTCTGCCACATTACTGTCTTCTCCTTCTTATTATGTGCGCGTGCAAATTCAATGACTATATTGAGAATATGGATTAATAGTGGGTAGGAAAAGTATTTCTCAAATGGCTTTTACGTCTTAAAACCATAAACTACTAAGTAATGGCATACATAATTTTTTTAGTATAAAGGTTGTTATTTTAAGTTTTCCCTTATAGAGATATGATCTAACTGCATCTATAAACTATAAGTGTGCAGAAAATTATGATAAGAAACCATAAGAAAGGGTCGTAGCCATGCATAACCTTGAATCTACATACCAAATCATGCAAAAGCATGCACTTATTGTCACCTTGCCTTGGAATATAAAATATCTTGGAAGACTATAAGCGAGCATTTAAATCTTGATAGCTTTTGACTTCAACATATATTTTTCTCAAGTACCATAAAATATACTTCCTCCGTATAAACCGTTTTCAGAAAGATGGATTAATAATGACAAATTATCCATTGTGGCTCACTAGGTTAGCATTTTCTCTTCTATTGACCATCTTACTAATCTGCTTGGTAAATTTATTCGGAACCGGCTGCGAATCATTAAAAGACATGCATAAGAAAGAAAGCTAAAATACAGATATATAGCATACCGATACATCGAAACTTCATAGTTCCGATGGCAATCCAGAGATATTTATTTCTACACACGTGGTGCGCGTGCGAATGCGTCAGGCATCATGGACAAATATTTCAGAACATGGAAAGTATTATTCGTATAAAGTAATTAAAACTTTTAAACACCTTGAGTAGATATTTTCTTAGTTGATGCAATCATATCATGAGGACTAAATTTAAGCTATTATACATATGCATATGTATATGTATAATAGCTTTGATAATACATATGCAAATCTGATGTATGATTTCCATTGGACACTAAGAAGTCTCTAAAGGGAAAAGCCTATGTGAAAGCCATCATTAGTTCATATCAGAAGATTGATGCTAAAACAGAGAACAAGGAATGTAATTTTTTTCTTCTTCTGCCACATTACTGTCTTCTCCTTCTTCTTCTGCCACATTACTGTCTTCTCCTTCTTATTATGTGCGCGTGCAAATTCAATGACTATATTGAGAATATGGATTAATAGTGGGTAGGAAAAGTATTTCTCAAATGGCTTTTGCGTCTAAAAACCATAAACTACTAAGTAATGGCATACATAATTTTTTAGTATAAAGGTTGTTATTTTAAGTGCGCGTGCAAATTCAATGAAAGTTAGATTTGAGGATACCCATGTATGAGTTGTATTCTATATATGTGTGTTTCGATTTATGATTTCGCTTAAGTGTAGGGTTGTTTTTACTTAAAGAAGTATCACCATCTACTATATATAAAAAAATGTAGCAAACTAGGATTGGTATTCAAATCCCAGTCCAGATTGGTATTCAAAATTTATTTAATTAGTTTGTGATCCACATCATTTGATTCGTTGCTTGAGGCATCAATGTAGGCACAAATATCACTGAAGCAGCCTAAATCACCATATGAACCGGTTATCGGTTTCAATTCCACCAGAATTAGAATTTCATCCGAACAACTTTCACACAGTAATCGGAACCTGGTCAACAAATTTGTCATGCCCGTTGTGGTTTTACTTATGTACAGTACTTCCACAAAATACGTGCTGTCATTTCTAAATGGAAGTTTCTCAGTGCCACCATAGTAGCAGAAGATGGAATTGTTTATCGCAACTAGATTATGCTAAGCTTCGGATAGATTAGGCAAACATGATCTAGAAGAATATAATTAGCAGAGGAAAAATATAATAAAACAAAACAAAGCGTAGCAAATAAGATAAAATAAAATAAAGATATATAAAATAAAAGAGAAATAAGTTTTCGAGAGGAGAGGTGCAAGATATCATGTGCCACGAAGAAAAGGAGGGCAAAAACAGTGTTGGCATTCATAAGAGGAAAGCTAGACTAACAAGAAGAAACATTACAAATATTACTATGTTTATGAATTATCACAGAAAATCAACCCAGAATCTGCAAGAAAATCAAAAGTATGGCTCAAATATGAGACGGACATATATCTTTTCCTCTCTTATCTTTTCTTTTTGAAAACAAATACCAGAAGATGTTGACTTTCTGGATAGATAGGAGTGGATATGATAAAAACATGTAAAGGGTGCATGGAAGTGCTAACAGAGACTCTTTGTTGCAACTTTATAGTAAACGGAACAATAACTGGCGTATTCAAGTTAAAAGAATTGAAAGAATAATGAACATGGCTTACAAACTTGGGTGAGAACGATGTGACACTCAGGAAAACATCTAAAAGACAAATTCATAAATGCGGTTAGGCCAAAACCGGACTAAATCCTGCCATGCGACTGATATTCCTTGATGTAGAAGTAAATATAACTCTGGCACACACGCACACATGCACACAAAAACTATGGCACAAACAAGTGGAAATATGCAAATAAACATGCATGCATGCAGACATTAAAAGATTAATATAACAGAGATGTCTACTGATGATTTGTAAGATGTTATCGCAGGTAGAACAACTGCCAATTCTATGGCTTGTGGCCACCAGCGACTGCTTTCTCACCACAGTAAAAATAATGAGGGACTATAACATATCATGAATTCGATATGCACCGTGATTTCATAGCATATGTCTATTAACCTATAATGTACAAGTTCTCGGCGTTGATTGCAGAGGTGCATACAGTCTGAACTAGTAAATATACGTAAGAAGGAAAAAGAAGAAACGATTCATAAATATGGTTGGGCCAGAAACAGACTTAGTCACTGGATGACATATAACTGATATTCCTTGATGTAGAAGTCAATACACATTTGATAACAAACTCATTCTTTTTTGGGAGATATATGAATAACCGACTCTGACCCTCAGCATTCCATTGAACACATGGAAATCCATCGTATCTCATATCCAGCCACCTCACTTCACCGATCCTATGATCGCCCTCTGGAGGACGCACAGCCCTAGCCGCAGCCCCAGCCCCAGCCCCAACCCTAGCCCCAGCCGCAGCCCAGCCCTAGCCTCAGCCCGCAGCCCCAGCCGCACCCCCAATAAAAAATTTGATAAATTGACCCTTCCCCGACCCCGACCCCGACCCTAACCCTACCCCGACCCCGAACCCGACCCCGGAGCCCAGCCCCAGCCCCAACCCTAACCCGACCCCGACTGCGACCGCGACCCCAGCCCAACCCCAACTTGCACGCCATGAACCCTAAGCCCAAAATAATCCAATAAATTCTTTAATTTACCTCGAGATTTACTCACCTGAACGGCTGCTGGGGCTGGGGCGACGACCTGAACGGCGGTAGCGACGACCTGAACCGCGGTGGCGACGAGAACTGCAGTGGCGACGAAACCGGCGGTGGCGACGAGGAGAACAACCTTGGCTTGAAGCCCTAACTTGGGAAAAACTAAGATATTACAAATTACCATTTTTTTTTATCAAATCAATGTTTATCAAAACTCATAAATCCAATAATTCTACAATTTCTTGATATTCGGCTCACCTATAATATAACAATCCATATGCCTAATTAACTAATTAACCTGAAATTTATCGATACAAGGCATCAAGGTATTTCTAGGAGATTATATAAAATTTAGACACATTCATCAGATCACCATGCAGATCAACATGATAGTATGATAGTTCTAAGTTGATACTCTTTTTCATAATTATAAACATAGATCCATATATAATTAACCATGCTTGAAGCCAAACTCCTATTGTTAACATGAAACATATGCTTTATATTTAAATAAAAGGGATTTCTTAATTTTTATATTAGAACATTGTACATACCTAATTTCCACTTGAAATCGGTTTTTTCTTTTATCAGTACTGGTTGACATACAGTAACAAACAATGTTTGATTAGAAGGACCCAAGATTTTCTCGATCAACAATAATTATAGTAATCAAACTAGGCTAAAATTGCTGGAAATTCTTCTCAGGTTTGCCAAATTCAGCAAACCCCAACCCCAACCTAATCCTAACCCCAGCCCTAGCCTAGCCCAACCCCACCCCAACCCCATCCCCAGCCCCAACCTAACCCTAACCCCAGACCCAGCCCCAGCTAAACCCCAACCCCAGCCCCAGCCCCAGCCTAACCCTAACCCTAACCCTAACCCTAACATAAACTGAACCCGATGCCTAACCTTAACCCTCATCCCTACCCGAACCCTGAACACTAGCCCTAACATCATCACAATTATGTTTAATTGGAGATTTACTTACCTGTAGACAGTGGAGGAGACGACGGAGACGCTTGCCGGTTGACGACGCACGCAATCGGCGACGAGGAACTCGACGAGGAAGAACGAGGGCGGCGGTGGGCCGAGAACGGAAGGCGGTGGCGGGCTGAGAACGGAGGGCGCGCGGTGGCGACGAAGAGAAAATTGGAGACGCGGGAACGAGAGAAAATTTTAGGAACGAGAGGGAAAGAGATCGAGGCATAGGGCATTTCTGTGCCTTTTTTTATTAAATTCCCATTTAGATGCCCCTACGGACATAACCGTAGGTTATTGGTTTGCGGCTCCGTAGGGCCAAACAACAAATTAAGATTTAATATTTTTAAATTAAAATGTCGG
Organism: Agapanthus africanus; assembly: GCA_030015575.1. NCBI lineage: Eukaryota > Viridiplantae > Streptophyta > Magnoliopsida > Asparagales > Amaryllidaceae > Agapanthus > Agapanthus africanus. Next base: position 414,031,805 of record JASDDO010000016.1, read on the forward strand.
GCACCGTAGGGACAACCATTTGGCCCTACGGCTTAGTCCATAGGGGCAAGAAAAATCTGCCCCTACGGATTTCATCATCCGTAGGGGCAACCACATATTGTAGTAGTGTAAGAAACAAATATATTTCCATATTATATCATGCATTGTTTTATCAAAAATAATTTTATCGCATACCTAGCTATGTGCTGAAGTAGGCTATATATCTCAACAGAGAGAGAGAAATTTATAACCAACATGCCACGAATATTGAGATTGTATATATATATATATATATATAAGTAGACATTTGAATCTAGACAAATAGAAAACAAAACTTTATTGCTCCCTTGTCTCTTATCAAAATCATTAGAAATGTTCATTTTTTCGGGGCTCAAAATTTCCTTCACAAGCTTTAAAAGAAACCTAGAAAAATTCTCACCCCCTGCCGCAACCCCCTGCCCCAACCCTAACCCTAACCCTAACCCCAACCCGAGCCCCGGCCAGTACCCCAACCCCAACCGCAGCCCTAGCCGCAGCCCGAGCCCGAGCCCCAATCCCAACCATATATGAAAAACAACCTATGTTCGGTCTTTGAGCATATATGCAAACGAAGCCATATATGTACAGGAGGCCGCGGTGGGAGACCCACTCGTGCTTAGTTTTTGAGCATGAGTCCTTTAGAACGTTTGCGTTTGGTTTTTATATTTCAAAACGCTCAAATTAATTCTGAACTGGACATTGATTAATTTTTCAAATTCAATTCTTTTTAATGTCATTTTCACTCCATTCGCTCTTCAATTGCTTCTTCGTCCTCCAATTCCACAAAATTCTGCAGCCATCTCCATCAAAACTGACTAGTATTATCATCAACAGCCCCACCCCAGCAGCACCCCAGCAGCAACCCTAAGGCAAACCCTAACCCCAGCAGCACCCCAGCTAGCTAAACCCCAACACCAACCCTAAGGCAAACCCTAACCCCAGCCCCACCCCAGCAGCAGCCGAACCCCAACCCTAACCCTACCCCGACCCCGACCCCGACCGCGACCACGACCCCTGCCCAACCCCAACTCGAGCGCGCAACCCCAGACCCAGCCATGAACCCTAAGCCCAAAATAATCCAAAAATTCTCTAATTTACCTCGAGATTTCCTCACCTGAACGGCTGCTGCTGGGGCGGTGGTGACGGCCTGAACTGCGGTGGCGACGGCCTGAACTGCGGTGGCGACGAGAACTGCGGTGGCGACGAAACCGGCGGTGGCGACGAGGAGAACGACGGTGGCGACGACGGCGAGGCGATTTGGGGTTTTTTTTCGCGTGCGATCGAGAGAGAGAGAGAAAGTGAGCGTAGGCGATCGATCTGGGGTTTTGTTAAATCGATATTTACTTGCCCCTACGGATATACCCGTAGGTCCTTTGTTTGCAGCTCCGTAGGGCCAAACACCAAATTAAGAATTAATATTTTTATTCTTGGACGTCTGTGCCCGTAGGGGCAACCTTTTAGCCCTACGGATTAATCCGTAGGGCCAAGTTAAATCTGCCCCTACGGATTCCAATATCCGTAGGGGCAACCCCCTATTTTACTAGTGTGTGTGTGTGTGTGTGTGTGTGTGTGTGTATGAGGAAACGGGTTATCAGCTATCTAGTTGATATGAAACTATCAACTAGTCTATTATATAGCCCAATCTGACTGTCAGAGCGATGAGCTGCTTCGCTTGTTCCACACATGAAGTGATCCATACGTGTGAAATTTTGATCGATATGATGCATTACAAGTGATGGATCAAGCATTTAAACAATAGATGACTGTTAAACACAATAAAAATGTCATATATCGGAGACGCTTGATTAAAAAGATAGATAGTGGCAAATTGATTAAAATTTTATACATATAGATCACTCTATATATAGAACAAGGTGGCAAGAGCGGATAGTCGATCTAACAGTCGAACTAGACTATGTAGAAGGCTAGTTTGACAGTTTAATATCAGCTAGCTAGTTGATAACCTCTCTCTCTATATATAAAGGTTTGGAATTGAGCTTGAGAAAAAGTATAGGTGATTAACAACATGCAATTGTAAAGGTTCGGATCTGAGCATCGGAAAAAATCTGGTTTTCTCCACCCGCAAGGAGTCGCTAGATAGTGAAGTTGAATACTGAGCAGGAGTTCTCAGGCGGGAATTAGCCACAGGGTTGGGCAACTTCGATAACCATTTAATTTCTGTGATTCTATGATTGTGATAGTTAGTATTTTAGATTTTCTTTATTTCCGCTACATAATTTCTGTGTTTTACAAAAATTACTCTGTGTTTTCCATAAAACCTTATTCAAACCCCACCCCCCAGGCCGCTTTTCACTTTTAACCCTTTTTGGAGATGCCTCTTAATATTTGAATTTAAACTAAATAAGCTGCATGTGGAATGTTAGGAATAATTTTCATACTATTCATTTTCTTCTTTATCTCTAATTTTAGAATGCGTAACTATTAATTTAAGCTAAAACACTAATCAATTTCATTTATTTAATGCATAAGGGGATTGATTTTCACTACACGAGACAGGATAACTCATACATTGTTTTAACTGTTAAAACTTTCAAAATCTTTAAAATCACTAATTACTGCTACAAATCCTTAGAAATCTTAACTAGAAATCTTCATGAAGTTTATGTTAAATCTTCTTCCATGATATTCAATGCATATGTAGCCAAAATTATGTTTCAATTTATCTGAAATTGCGGGTGAGGCGATACTTCAAAAAACTGTAAAAAAGAGAAGAAATCAGCCTCAATAATTGAATAAATCTTTTCTCTCTTTGTAACTAAAGGAATTCTTCTGTTTTTTGGTCAGCAAATCAAATTTTTCTCATGACTTTTTTCTTTATTAATATTAGAGAAGCATGCATTACAATTTCCAAGATGAAATCTAGCTCGATCGGTAAACATGTGCATACCTTTGCTATTGAATAGTGAAGCGTAATGGTCGTTGCATTTTTGACGTGATGCATCAGCTTGATTGTACAATTGATAGATACCTCGATATCGCATAAAATGAAGTCAAGGACTGCTTCGTTGAGAAAGGGACTCGGAGAGTTCTCCATGCAGAAAGCCCAGCCAGGAATTCCCCTCAAATAGATCGACACCAAATTGGGAGCAAACACTCGTGTGGGACAGCAAATGAATCTACAATGAATCAACTTCAATGTTTTCAATCCCCTTCGAGATATATGAATACACTTAAGATTGCAGTTGACGATCGATATATTCTCAATCATAGTTCCATCTAAATCATCGCTTGAGATACTCTAGATTCCAATCTGTGCAGTTCAAGAACTCAACGGAACGTGCCCTATGGAACAGGCTGAAATCCCAGTGGCGCGGCCTCCAAGGTTTGAAAATGAACCTTGCAATTTGAGGTTGACGTTGAGGCGCTCTGTTGATACAGCAGAGCTCAATCTCCTCCGAGCCCTCCAACGTCGACAACAAATCCATCTTTTCCCAAAAGGTTATAGACGTATGATCATAGAGGGTGGCAAAGCGAACCTTTTGGACCGCACAACGCTCGTAATCGTGAAGCTCCAGGACGCGACGTGCAAAATCAAAAAGACGGTCATTTGGTTCGATGGTGGTGTGGGAGAATTCAGAGGCATCGAAGCTGAGATGGGGGGTACGTCTCCACACGTCTTTCCATCTTTTTGATAGGACGCTCATCTGCACGGCTTGCCTCATACCTGTGAAATATGATATGTGATGAAGGATTTCGTCAGGCAGTTCGCTGAGTCGGTCGACATCCATAGAGGTTTCAACATTGGAATTTTCCATTGATTGATCACGGAGGACTATATGAAGCAGAATTCCTTTCCAATTTATAACTCCAATATACTAAAAATATCAGGAAAAAATAAGTGTTTGATTCTGAAATATCTGATCGGTTACAATTATATTTTGCACAATCTGTTTTGTTCAAGTAGCTAGATCTTGATTGGTACGACTATATTATACAGAATCTCTGATTTGTTGCAGCCAATCATCTGTTACAACTAAAAACTGTACATAGAGATTGTTGGAGCTTTATCTTCTTATTTACAATCATATCCTACATAATCCAAATTTGTTGGAACTGGATATTGATTTACTGAGATAGTACATTATTTTATACCATGTATTGTATGTAACTGGTTTATTATTTGTAACCATTTAATTGGGTTGGGAATTATTAAATCTGCCTTGGTATTTTTGTGATGAATGCCAAGTGATATAAAGAAAGATTAGCTACTTGGGTACGTGTAGGCACAAAATTTTATTATTTCCTATTTCTGCAAATTCCAAATGGACCAGCATGCAGTTATAAATAATAGCAAAAACCAAAGGAAGCTCATTTTATTGTTGAGCCTACGAGTTTTTCAGGAAGTAACAGCTTTTAATAAAAGATGTGGGAATGGAATATGTTTGCATCATCAAACATGCATGTCACAATATTATCACTCGATCTATTGGTTAATAAAATGTACTCTCACCTAAACACATATTAATAAAAACATGACTGAGCAAGCAGTAAGAAATACAGTGGAAATAGAAAAGGAGATTATCAAAACCATTCTTTTTACTTTCATTTTTAAGAGTACCTTAGACAAATTAGATTTAGATAATTCGGCATTAAAGGAAATGATAACACTTATAACATGAATGAGCCAAGTACATGTCTTACTACAAATGGTAATCGTTGCCAACCAGACAAAAATGAGATAAATGTTCAGTTTAGCGTTTTGAGAATGTATTTGCGCTTAAACATTTCTCTTTTATGAAAATTAAATTCTTGGTTCGAGTCATTTAGCATAATTCGGCATTAAAGGAAATGATAACACTTATAACATGAATGAGCGAAGTACATGTCTTACTACAAACAGCAATCGTTACTTTACTTGAAATCTTAGCAAACATAATAATTACATTTCATTACTTTACTTGAAATCTTAGCAAACAATCAACAAGAAATTTATTAGGGTTAAATTTGGAAATCTATTTATACATTTCATATTTTCAAGATGCATGGAGTACTTTATTGTTCTTAAAAACTTAAAAGGACCTCTTTTTTGAAACAAACAATAACATTCCCAACATGAGTAGCTATGGAAAATACACTAATCTTGCATTATAAAATAACGTCACAGAATTTCAAACATCTGTTAAAAACAAAAAGATGAGCATACCCAACATGAGTAGCTATGGAAAATAAGCTTGCATAAGCTTCATATTAATGTAATTCATCAACACTTCCAAATCTCCTTTCCACATTCAACAACATTCCCAACTGCTTCTCTTACTTCCATGATTTTAGGTGAACCTGTGCTGGGTGATCCAGGTGCGCTTTTGGAAATGACTGGAGGAAAGGAATTCACAAACTTTCCACATTCCTGATTCCACTTGATGCAGCCAATACATTGTTGATACCGAACACCATTCTTCATTTGAGCGTACTTATTCTTACTTGAATTGCCTTGTTCAGACCTCCAATTACTCCATTTGATATACATATCAAGGTAATATAAAATTGCATTTTCACCCAAAAATCTCAAACTAATCCTCCTCACAAAAATCTTGGGCATGTTTGATGCACGTGCGTAACTACAATGATGAACATTACAAAGAAAATGAAAAGAGATAATTACCGCAACATCTGAAATGTATGAGTCAATAAGAGTCAAAATAGATATTTCTTTTACCATCAGATCGGCATTGCCCTTCTTCATTTTGCAGCTTTATGTACTTGCTCAGTTGGTTCACTACTACAAATAAGGGTTGCCCCTACGGATTTATCCGTAGGGGCAACCCACTGCCCCTACGGATATATCCGTAGGGGCGAAAAAAGACCCCGTAGGTGCAAAGGCCGCAGGTGTAAGTTGAAGCTCCGAACTTGCCCCTACGGGCAAAATCCTGCCCCTACGGACTTCTGTGTAGGTCCTGTTGCACCTACGGAGTAGGCCGTAGGGTAAAAAAATGTATATTATTTACGGTTTTTTTAAATATATTAATTATACCTACAGACATAATCGTAGGTCCAAGTACTACCCCCTACGGATACCTTCGTAGGTACCTATCCGTAGGGGCAACATATCAGAAATCCTGATATGTTGCCTCTACGGATAAGTCCGTTGGGGCGAAGCAATGGCCCCTACGGATATGTCCGTAGGGGCACTCCCAACCCCCTGGTACTGAGATCAGGGGGGAATATCAGTTAATGCTGATATTGTGCCCCTACGGATGAATCCGTAGGGACAACATGTGTACCTACGGGTTAATCCGTAGGTACATATTATCTGTTTTTTTTAAAAAAGGGCTGCCTGATTTTTTCTCGCCCTATACACAATAATATATACATCAATCAAATATAAAATTAATCATCACACAACATATATCGCAGCATTCATAATCACATCTCACGCATATAATATACAAAGAAACCAAAAATCTGAATATGATATAAATATAAACCAATATCAATATCAATATCGTTTCAAAATGTAGTACAATATGTATCATATAAATAAATATATGTTTCAAAAAATAAGAATCAAAATGCTATCCTAGCTCGGTCCAGCTCCACCTCTGATAAACGCTAGAATCTGACACGCCATCTCCTCGGTCAATAAACCATGCAATTCAGCGCTGTACCCTGTCGCGTCTGGACCTAACGTGTGTAATAAGCGTGTAAGAACTGTGTATTATTCGAATTCCTATCATTATCAAGTTATTTCGAAACCCCATTTGAATATCTAGTTTGGAAAACCGTTGTTTATTTTAATTAAATATGTATGTATGATTAATCAAACCTAAGTCTACAACCAAATAAGCTCAGGCTACGTGCTAATTATGGATATGTTGATATCTATAATATGACATGATATTTTACTATAAAGTAGTTTAAACACCAGCATCACCTTCAACTCCTGAACGGTGGCCCTCAAGCTCTTCAGTTCCTGCTGGACACGTCGCTCACTGGAGACGGAGGAAGTAACCACCGGGATGGAGTCTAATCTCATATGGGCCCTGCTAGGGCCCAGTCCTCTGCCGCTCTCCCAACCTCTGTGGTGCCGTCCGTGTGCGGCGTCCAGGACTAGGGTCAGCAACCTCGAATGCTGCCTTCCCACTAGCAACTGTCAGAACATTATATTTAGCACATACTGGTCTATAAAATTGACAAGAAATACCAAAATCAACAAATTCAAAGCTTTACCTACAGAGATAGAAGATGTGCTCCTCTGGTATCTGCATGTATCAAAATTTGAATAATATTAATTAATTTCAGTACATACATATTAACAAGGTAAATTCCATATAGCGCTGCTTACACATAAGACAGGGAGTGAACAAGCTCTTGTAGATCATCAGGTACAAATCTAATCTCATCAAGCAGCATATGATAATGAGTTGGACGACTAGACAAGGTCCACGACTTACAATCATTCCTGCATGCGAGCACATATAAAAATCATAATTTCTAGGATGACAAATTTTGTTGTCAACTACTGTCACCACCTACAGCTAGACAATAATAAAAATTACTATCTAAGTAAGGGTAAAAGGAATGTGTGTATATTTATGATATAGCATTCTAAATCAATATACATGCACTATATGATATATAAACACACCTGAAGGAACGGGAGTGTCCTTTGTCCCTGATATGGACGCATCACCAACAATTAGACAATCAAACATTGACAATATAAGTAATTTTGACATAAACAGGCATGAATATCTATAATATTATATTCAAAATGGATATTAGAGAGCGCACCTGCAGTGAGAAGTGGTAAAAGTATTACCCAACAAGGGTGTAATTTACAGAATCGGTTGAAACTCTTAAAAGTCATAGAAGAACCTGACCTGCACAAATCTGATGTATACTTTCCATTGGACACTAAGAAGTCTCTAAAAGGAAAAGCCAATGTGAAAACCATCATTAGTTCATATAGGAAGATTGATGCTGAAACAGAGAACAAGGAATGTCATTTTCTTCTTCTTCTGCCACATTACTGTCTTCTCCTTCTTCTTCTGCCACATTACTGTCTTCTCATTCTTATTATGTGCGTGTGCAAATTCAATGAAAGCAGAAACTCCAGTGACAAACTTAGGTTGCATACGTTGTTGCCAATTCACATACATCCAGTCCTTAATCCTGACGTACTCATGAGTCATGTTAAACTGTATCATATAAATTGTAGGTTATGATGACTATATTGAGAATATGAATTAATAGTGGGTAGGAAAAGTATTTCTCAAATGGATTTTGCATCAGAAAACCATAAACTACTAAGTAATAGCATATATAATTTTTTTAGTATAAAGGTTGTTATTTTAAGTTTTCCCTTATTAAATCAAATTTGTTTCACGTTTCGAGGAATATACCAAAACGTGCACAGGCATGCAATGTCTTGGTTTTCTAGTATGTGATCTACCATACACAATACAACACAATACAATATTTCGTATAGTAATATGATCTAACTGCCTTTATAAACTACATGTGTACAGAAAATTAAGATAAGAAACCATAAGAAAGGGTCGTAGACATGCATAACCTTAAATCTACATACCAAATCGTGTACAAGCATGCAATTATTGTCACCTTGCCTTGGAATATAAAATATCTTGGAAGACTACAAGCTGAGCATTTAAATCTTGATAACTTTTGACTTCAACATATATTTTTCTCAAGTACCACGAAATATACTTCCTCCGTATAAACCGTTTTCAGGAAGATGGATTAACAATGACAAGTTATCCATATTAGAAAAACACGGTATTACCCTTCTTAAGATAATACATTGTATAAGCACACCATAGCCCAGAACATGTCCTTCTATCTACGCAAAACATAAACATCATATAGCAATAAAAGGAAAAGAACCACCATATCGGAGATGAAAGAGAGAGAATTAAAGCATTGTTTCATACCTTTAGAGCACGCTGCCAAAAGAAACAGAAAGACAATAGAACAAATTATCACATAAGAATTGATAGATAAATAAACAATTAACTTATGCTGCTTAAAGAAGATGTGACATGATGTTATAATTTCTTTTGGGAGAACCTGGAAATATGAAATGGAAGGGAAGACATACGCACATATCACATAAATAAAAAATTAAAGTAAACTAACTAAGAGGCATGTTTGAGTTTTATACTTGGGATCACAAATAGCATGATGGCTGCAAACAGGTTGCTTGAATACTTGCAGACAATCCAATATTGCCTCGCCATTTCTATAAATTTTAAACTCCCTGGCAAATTATCATCACTCAGGATTACTTTAGGGCCAGTTTGGCTGCTTCTTGCTTGTGATTCAACATTCAGCTTTTTATTGATTTGGAACTCAGAGAGTGTTGCAAAACAAATCCAAAACTAAATAAACCTCAAACTAGCTACAGAGAAGGCAAACAACAAACCCCCATGAAATTTGGCTTTCAAGGGTTTTCCCACTAAAATACACTTAGATGCAGCACTTTAAGGAAGCTTGCAGCAATATAAAAACTTTTAGGTAGTTTAGTGAAAAACTGCAGTGCTTCAAGATTGTTTAAGTTTTATGTGAGCTTAAACTGTCATACAGAAATTATCGTTGCAAAAATGTTCGCAACCTTAGCTTTTCATGCAACGATACTGGAATACGAGCCTCAGATATGCCAGCTTAGGAATCAAAATAAGAAAGAGATTTGGGGCTATCCTAAGTCCAAAGTCAAACGGGCTCTAGAAATATATAAACCCAAAAAAATGACTGCATAAAGATCTCATAGAGATGAAAAAGATGTTATGCAAGCTCTGAACAAATCTTGAACGGAACTTTCACAAGAATTTACAATACCCGACCAGAATCCAATCCTGAGTTTGATGAAGCTTCAAGCCTTCAGCTTCCCTACAGAAAATAGTTAGGACAAACCCTTTGCAAAACCATAGCTTTCATGCAGAGATGACGCTCAGAACATGCCAGCTTCCAAACACATTGAATAATACATAATCTCTCATACTCTCTCTCTCTCTCTCTCAATCAGACAGTTTATATTTGGATTTGAATTTAGGAAAAGAAATAAGATGGCTACAAACCAGCTTGCCTCGCCAATCTCATAACTATAAAGCTCATAAAAGTGGAAGCTTGAGGGCAAGCCATCATCGCCTCCATTCAATTGAAGCCAAATCATCCACAAAAAATAGAAATAAATATAATAATTGATCGATAGGCAAAATTGCAAGAAACCTATTCAGATTTCTGCATGAGAAAATAAGAGATGTAAAATAAGTAAAAGATTACCAAATGAAATTATCCCATCACTTGAACCCCCTCTCAAGACATTTTAGCAAAAATTCCCCCAGTAATTTTCCTCGGTTTAACCGTTTTATATCATAGAAGAAAGATAAATTTCAACTGTATATACATGCATACACACACACACACACACACATATCATATACACAGTTTTTGAATGTTGCCAGAATTTCAACAGTAATTCTAGATTTTTCCAAACTCTGAAGGCTTCACAAAAATTTTAAATACAGATAATAATATGATTGAAGAGATCAATCACCAATTTTTTTAATGAGGATCAACTGAAACCCCAAACAGAGCAAGCAAATTACAAAGATCCCAAAAATTTGATGAGAGCATAAAGAGTTTAACATCATGATAACAATATAACCAAAATTGCTGAAAGATCTACGATGTCAGACTCGAGTTCTGATACGAAACGGGGCAACCCCAACCCAAACCATAATTCTAACCCTAACCCTAACCCCAGCCCCAGCCCCAAACCCAGCCTAACCCCAACCCTAACCCCAACCCCAACCCCAACCGCAACCCCCTGCCGAACCCTAACCCCAACCCCAACCGCAACCCCAACCCTAACCCTAACGCTAACCCCAAAAGATGCCTCATCGGTACCCAAATCATGAACCCTAGCCCTAAAATAATCAAAAATTTGTTTAATTTAAGATTTCCTAACTTGTGTAGTGGAGGCGTCGACGATCGATCGGAGGCGACGACGAAAACGGAGATGAGGATGAACCAGGCGGTGGCGATGGAGAATTGGCCTGCGCTGGCGACGACGATAACGGCGACGAAACACAGGCGATCGGGGGGAATGAGGGTTTGGGGATTTTGGGTTCGCGCGCGATATTGGGAAAATAATTTTTAGCTAATGAGCGTAGGGATCGATCCATGCCTTTTTAATTAAATCTCTATTTAGTTGCCCTTACGGATAAATCCGTAGGTTCTTGGTTTGCGGCTCCGTAGGGGAAAACAACAATTTACGATTTAATATTTTTTAAATTAATATGTAAGGACCGTAGGGGCAACCTTTTGGCCCTACGGACTAATCCGTAGGGCCAAACTAAATCTGCCCCTATAGATTTCGTTATCCGTAGGGGCAACCCCCTATTTTAGTAGTGGTTGCATGTCGACCACTCAGGTATCACAGCCAATGATAACACCTTGAACTTCATTTCATCAACTTGATAAACTGTTATAATATAATGGAGATGTCATGATCTCATTATCGGGTTACAGCTTGCATTTTCTAGTGCCCACAACAACTGATACCAGAAATATCAATAGCCCGTTTGCCTTTATGTTCAAAAGGTAAAAGTGCTATGTATTTATCACGGATTTTGACTTTTCAGTTATCCTTTCTACTTAGAACAATAAGTTTCAGTCTCCTACACCAACTTTTTATTGATACAATAAATACTTTGGATTTTGAATCCATCTTCAGACCATGTTTCAATCTTTTCGCTTGGACTGGAAACCCATTTTCTCATAACCATAGTTCAAAAATTGGCATCAGTACCACTCAACAATATTTCAAGCAGCTTCATCCTAAGATTTTCCAGCAAAAATAAACATAACACTAATAAGACGGCCAAGTATCATTCCTAAAGTTTGTTCAGACAATTTAATGGTGATACAGGTTTAACAGGTTATAGCATTCCACTCAATTCTTCTAGCCGCATCTTCCACATACTTGTGTCATTAATGAGCTTTTCAGTAACTCAAAAGGTTAAGAATTTGTTGAGTTCATCAACCTTATAAGGACCTGCATGCTATTGATCGGCAAAAACTACAGTACATGCATAAGATGGAAGACAAGGAAAGGGTGAAGTAGGAATCAAATGGGGAATGAGGATATTTTCTACTACTATAAATGAGTAAAACAATAGAGTTCAAATACTAGTGCAAAGTTGAAGGCGAAGTGAGAAATATTTATATGGCAGTAAGTTGCTTTCGCGGGGGAGGGGGGAGGGAGGATTGGTGGGAACAGAACAGATTTATAGATAAGTTTTACTTACACTTCCATAAGTAAAATAAAGAACCCAACTTTGCTCATGATCAATATTTTTTAAGCAGGGATAACTCTTAATAAGTTTAAGCAAACTTTAAGAAGATGGAATGAGTCATAATACATATGTTTTGATCTTTAACAAGACCCTCGCACTAGTAAAATAAGGGGTTGCCCCTACGGATAACAACATCCGTAGGGGCAGATAAAGTTTAGCCCTACAGATTAATCCGTAGGGCCAAACGGTTGCCCCTACGGTCCTTCCATATTTATTTAAAAATTATTAAATCTTAAAGTGTTGTTTGCCCCTACGGAGCCGCAAACCAAGCACCTACGGGTATATCCGTAGGGGCATCTAAATAGGGATTTAAGTGATCGATCCCTACGCTGATTATTTCTTATTCCCTTTATCGATCACAGTTGCGTGCGAACCCAAATCCCCAAACCCTCGACGTTCCCGCCGATCGCCGTTCTCGTCGTCGCCAGCGCCGGCCGAATCGTCGTCGCCACCGCCTGCTTCTTCTTCATCTCCGTTCGTCGTCGCCATCGCCTGCTTCTTCAACCCACGGCCGATTCGTCGTCTCCACCGATTCGTCGTCGCCACCGCCTGCACAGGTTAGGAAATCTTAATTAAACAAATTTTTGATTGTTTTAGGTCTATGGTTCATGGTTTGGGTAGGCATCGGTTGGGGTTAGCGTTAGGGTTAGGGGTGGGGCTGGAGGGCTGCTGTTACGGTTGGGGTTAGGGTTCGGCAGAGGGTAGCGGTTGGGGTTGGGGTTGTGTGTTCCTGAGCACTTCTTGATTGGGGCTAGGGCTGGGGCTCGGGCTAGGGTTGGGGCTCGGGCTGCAGCTAGGGCTGTGGTTGGGGCTCGGGCTCGGGCTCGGGCTGCGGTTAGCGTTAAGGTTGGGGCTGGGGCTGGGGCTCGGTCTGCGGTTGGGGTTGGGGTTCGACAAGGGGTTGCTGTTGGGGTTGGGGTTGGGGTTGGGGTTAGGGTTAGGGTTAGGGTTGGGGTTGGGGTTTTGGATTTCATGGTCTAAGCTTTTTTCTTTGAATTGTTTTGTTTTGTTGCTGGTTCTTAGGTGAAGGGTGAATTTAGGGTTAGGTATTAGCTATCTGGTTGATCTTAGAACGCAATTTTGAAGACCAAATATTTACTTTATAATTCGATCAGGTTTGAATTGTTGGGTTCTTGTCGTTTGTGTTGCAATGTTAGTATTTTCTAATGTTGTCTAATGAGATTGGAGGGCTTTGATATGCTCTACGATATGCATTTCTAACGATTTGTCCTGCAGTCTGATACCAAGAACAACAAGTAACGAATAATAGAAAGGATGAGTCGTGTATTTAGGAAAAAGCAGAAAATATTTTTTCTGACACCGTGTACCCAATTTTCCCACGCACACCCCTTCACACATGAAGGTTGGCAGATATGTTTTTCTGGTAACATCTTCAGCATCATTGAGACTTAATTGCATTTGAAAGGAGGATATATATTCTTTCAACTTAAATTTATATTATATTCATATTGTTTATTGATTTCTTTTCTATGTTGCAGGTATGTATCTCAATCTCAAGTCTAATGCATCTTAGTTCTTTAATGTTCAATTCTCAAAGGAGCTTAGTTCCCCATAGGAGCTTAGTTCTCCAAGATAGGAGCATGCTCCTCCCCATAATGCGCAAGCGCCACGTTCACTACGTGCAACGCACGTGTGCCTGCCATGCGCGCACCACGTGCAATGCACGTGCGCACCACATGAGAATATTTAATAATATTAAAAGGAACTTAGTTCTCCATAGGAGCTTAGTTCTCCAAGATAGGAGCATGCTCCTCCCCATTATACGCATACGCGCAAGCGCCATGTGCGCTACGTGCAACGCACGTGTACCCGCCATGCGCGCACCACGTGCAATGCACGTGCGCACCACATGAGAATATTCAATAATATTAAAAGGAGCTTAGTTCTCCAAGTTAGGAGCCTGCTCCTCCCCATAATGCGCATATGCGCATGCGCTATGTGCGCTACGTGCAACGCATGTATGCCTGCTATGCACGTGCACACTACATGAGAACATTTAATAATATTAAAAGGAGATACGTTCTCCGTAGGAGCTTAAGTCTAATGCATATACACGGATTTTCTCCTTTGTCAGTCCCGTTCTTATATTTCTCAATATAGTAAGCATAACCTACAATTTATATGTTATACAGTCTAACATGGCCCATGAGTACGTCAGAGCTAAGGACTGGATGTATGTGGATTGGAAACAACGTATGCAACCTAAGTTTGTCGCAGGAGTTGCTGCTTTTCTTGAATTTGCACGCGCACATAATAAGATCATAATAAAGAAGATTCTCTGTCTGTGCGATAGATGTGGCAATAAGTACCGGCAGAAGGTAGAATTGGCAGAGCTTCATATTGTAAAACATGGGTTTACTAGACTTTATACAACTTGGAAATATCACGGGGAAGGAGAAGAATGCGGTACTGCGGCAGAAGAAGTAGAACACGATAATGCAGCAGGAGAAGAAGAATTCGGTAATGCGGCAGAAGGAGAAGGCGGTAATTTATTTCCATCAGAAGAAATGGAGGATATGGTAGAGGCTGCCCTAGGTGAATCTATTCGTACCGAAGATGACATTCCTTCCGGTCAAGGACCTCGTGCAGATAAATATGAAAATTTCATGAATGATGCTAGGAAACCAATTTATGAGAATGCGAAGTATTCCACCCTCTCATGGTCCGTCCAACTTTCCCAGATTAAGTGTCTAAATGGATGGAGCAACAAGTCATTCATAATACTTCTTTCGTTCTTGAAAGATTCTATGCTTCCGGGAAATAATGTGCCCGACAGCTGGTACGAATCCCAGAAGATGATGTCTGATTTGGGTCTAAAGTGCGAGAAGATTCAAGCATGTCCTAAAAATTGCGTGTTGTACCGGAAAGAGAATTCAGATTTGAAAGAGTGTCCAACATGCAGAGAGGCCAGGTATAAGCCGAAAGATTCTGATAAGAAGCCTGATATACCTGTGAAGATAGCACGATACTTTCCCATAACACAGAGGCTACAGAGGCAATTCAGGTGCAAGAAAACAGTCGAGGCAATGATTTGGCATCACCGTGCTCCTCCAAGTGAAGATGGAAAAATGAGCCATCCAAGAGATTCACCGGCATGGAAGGATTTCGATAGGAGGCACGCAATATTCAGTAGCGATCCTCGCAATGTCCGGCTCGGACTGGCTACTGATGGCTTCTGCCCATTTAACTATATGGCTGGAAGTCACAGCACATGGCCCGTTGTAATGATAATTTATAATCTGTCGCCTTGGTTGGATATGGACCAATCATACTTTATGATGCCTCTTCTTATCGACGGACCAAACTCACCGGGGAACAATATCGACGTCTATCTTCGACCTCTGATCGAGGAGTTGAAATCTTTGTTCGTTGATGGTGTAGAGACATATGATGCAAACACAAAGACACATTCATACTACGTGCGGCTTTAATGTGGACAATTAATGACTTTCCTGCGTATGGAATGCTATCAGGTTGGTCCGTACATGGTCAAAAAACATGTCCTCATTGCCATGAACACAAAACATCAAAATTCTTGAATTTTAGCAGGAATGTTTGTTATTGCGGCCATCGACGTTTCCTGCCTCCAGACTACCCCTATAGGTTAGACACGGTTCACTTTGATGGTCATCAGGAGCTTCTTGGACCTCCATCCCCATTGTCCGGAGAGGACGTGGCTGCTAAATGGGATGGTTACAATAACGTGACCTTCGGGATGGATCCGACGAAACAGGTCAAACCACCATATTGGAACAAGTTAAGCATTTTCTTCAAGCTTCCGTACTGGTCTACAAATTCAGTGCGTCATTGTCTGGACGTCATGCATATAGAGAAGGGAGTATCAGAGCACATACTTAACTTGTTTCTTTATAAAGACGGGAAATCTAAAGACAACATGAATGCTCGGATGGATCTACAAGAGTGGGGAATAAGAAGTGAATTGCACCCTAGACCGGTAGCGGGTAAACCGGGCAAGTTTGTACTTCCCAATGCCGCTTATCATATGTCACAACCGGAGAAGAAAAGATTCCTGCAGGTGTTGCATGATTTGAAAGTCCCCACAGGTTTCTTAGGATCATTCAGCAAGAAAATAAAAATTGTGAAGGGCAAGATCGATGGGCTGAAAAGTCATGATCACCATGTTATCTTGGAGCACCTTCTTCCCTTAGCCCTCAGGACTTCTCTCCCCGACTCGGTTGGTCTAGTAATCAACGACCTATGTTGTTTTTTCAGGGAGTTGTGTGCTAAAACACTGGAGGTTGTGACACTGGATAAACTAGAAAATTCTATTGCGTTGATACTTTGCAAGTTTGAGCGTATTTTCCTACCGTCATTCTTCGATATCATAATACACTTGACGGTTCATCTTGCAACTGAGGCGAAATTAGCCGGACCGGTACAATATCGATGGATGTATCCCGTCGAGAGGTACGTGTAATTTTTCGTTTCCCGCAATTTAAAAATTTATTGTTGTCCTGTATGCCCGTATTTATTTATTCAACATATTTTCATTAGGTACCTCTACACTCTTAAGAAGTATATACGCAATAAAAATCGACCAGAGGGTTCTATCATGCAAGGTTATCTTCTTGATGAAGCAACCACATTTTGTTCCCGCTATCTGGACGAGAACATTGAGACAAGGCTTAACCGACCACGAAGAATTCAAGACGGACCATATGGTAAAGCCGAGTATAAGAGGGTAGACACTATATTTATCAACAAGATATACCGGTTTATCTTGCTTAATTGCGAATGTCTTGAACAAATTAGAGAGTAAGTTTTTTTGGATTAATTGTTATATCTGTGTTTGTGTGTGTATGAAATGATATATTATTAATGTCACCATTATTTTTCGAAAACAAAATTCATTTTAACGAGGTACGTGAGGGGCATCCTGATTGGAATGAAGAACAACTGGAAAAATATCATCAGGATAATTTTTGTGATTGGGTCACAGATCATGTAAGTTATTCGAATAACATTTTATTGCTAGCAGTTTTAATCTAAACCTGTATCGTTATGTATTTGTCGTAAAATTTGTTTTGTTAGATCCACGATCCGAACTTGTCTGCATCATTTGAGAGTGATTCAAGATGTTTAGCTCAATTTCCTAGTACGGTGGTTGCATATTACAAAGGATTTGGTGTCCTTGGATACAAATTCGAAGTTAAGGAATTAGAAACATCTAGAATTACTCAGAATAGTGGGATTGCGACGGTAGGATCGGACAGTGTGATTTATTATGGGTACTTAAATTGTATACTCGTCATCCACTATCCCGGACGATCAGAACCCTTTTATATATTCCAGTGTACTTGGTACGATACGCGAACCGATACGGACAGGTGGAGAAGCAATCTTGGGACTTGGAAAGATGAATATGGATTGACCAGTGTGAACACACTTCGATTTTACTGTCAGGAAGATCCGTTTATCTTTCCGAACCAAGCGTTCCAAGTATACTACTCACAATGTTTGAAGCATCCGGGGTGGAGTGTTGTATGCCGATGGAAACCCAGATATGTCTACGGTGTCCCAGAATACGAGGACAGCAATGAGGACGAAGAAGAGAGAAAGCTTAAAGTGCTCCGACCGTCTGTTTTGAAGGACGGGTTGTCTTCGACCGATCATGAAGTTACGTGGGTTAGAAATGACATCGACGATGAAATCCAAGTAGATATGTATAATGCGCCCACGAAACGAAAAAGGTTATCAGTAATATTATATTATTACTTCACATTTTACTTTCTATACATATATAGTCAATACTTTTAATGATTGTCTAATGCGTCCATGAACCGTTTATCTAGATTTGATGTCGATGTCGGGAGCAGCGAGGGGCGGCAGGAGCTCCAGCCGCGGCAGAGGCAGAGGCAGAGGCAGAGCAGTTCTGCCGCCCGGAGAGCTCCGTAAGGAGCTTCAGAGGGCTGGTCTTGCACCCAGATCGGAGACCCCTTCGGATGCCTCCTTCCGTGTGGACTTTGCCACACATCCAGGTATACTGCACGCATATCCATTTTAAATGTAATATTACAGATATTCATGCCTGTTTATGTCAAAATTACTTATATTGTCAATGTTTGATTGTCTAGTTATTAGTGATGCGTCCACATCTGGGACAGAGGCCACTCCCGCTCCTCCAGGTATGTTTATATATCATATAGTGCATGTATATTGATTTAGAATGCTATATCATAAATATACACATTCCTTTTGCTCTTACTTAGCAATTTTTATTATTGTCTGGGTGTAGGTGGTGACACCACCGCACCTGCGGGTATGTTTATATATCCTATAGTGCATGCATATTATTTAGAACGTTATATTATTGATCTACACATTCTTTTTGCAATTACTTATATAATCTATTTTTAATTGTCTAATTATAGGTAGTGCGTCCACATCTTCCGCAAGGAACACTCCTGCCGCTTCCATACCATCCGCATCGTCTACAGGTTAGTATGAATAAATATAAAATATTTATTCATTTTACATATGCTCTATAGAATAAATATGAACTTCATGGAAATTTAGCGTCAATGTTTATTTTTTAGTTGCAGGGGATGCGTCCGCATCCGGGACCTCGGTTGTTCCTCACCGGAGGAACTATCGTCCCGCTCATGCTGCTGCCCGGGCCCAGGCTCGTGCGATAGTCACCGGAGGTATATATCACACTTCAATTTTCGCTTAAGCTCGATTTCTTAATACAACTTTGTCTTAATATTGATTGTCTTGATATTTCGTGCAGACGCCGGGCTTCCCCATCCCCGAGGGGGACTCGAGACCCGAATTAGTCCCATAGGCTGAGGCCTGACAGAGCTAGGGGGAAGCACCATTTCCCCTCCTTTTTACCCTTGACTATCGCTATACCGGTCCTCATGTCGAGAGGTTCGGCCGGTATATGGGGGATGAGAGCCAGCTCGTGAAGAACTAACCACTTCACGTTGAGTGGGGCGAGCAGCACCGGCGCTCATTCGCCCTCTTCTTTGATCAGGATCGGGTACGTATTAACGGCCTATTTTCATTTGATTTATCTAATATATTTATTATTAACACTTGCAATCTAATAACAATGTTTTTTTTTGTATTTTCAGTTGGATTACGATTTTCAGCCTGTAGCCGACCCTGATCACCCTGGGAGGGTGCTCGACCTTCATGCTCAGTACAATGGCTTGATGAAGAACATGCAGACTAAGGTCCGATACAACAGGGATGAGCTGAAGGCCGACTGCTACTCCCTGTGGATGGCGACCCCGAGGCAGAGAGAGCGGCCCTCCTATCTACTCCGGCGTTTGCGAGAGTCGACGTAGAGACATGGCCTCTATTGTGCGATTATTTCGACTCCCAACGCAAACAGGTATGTATTTTAAATGTAATTCATTGTTTATGATATAATTTATTTCTCTGTGTTCCTTAATTAGAAAACTAAATGTTAATGCGTTGTGCAGAAACAGGCCGCTCAGAATACAGAGAACAGGAAGTCGGCGAAGAGGGGTCGCCCCACTTACACAGGTGGCTCGAGGAATATTACTCGAGCCATGGAGTTATCGATAAATTACAATAGACCGACCTTTCTGAAATTCTGCAATATTAAGAGTTATTTTCTAATATTTCTAATATTAAGAGTTATTTTCTAATATTGCAGACAGCTCGGACCGTGGCGCAAGGTGGTACACCGTGTAACACCCGAGCCCAATACTACTGTTTTTCAGTTACTGTTTGAGCGTAGTGTGGTACTCATTTCATTTATCTTACCTATTTGTGACTTACTGTAAAATTTTACCCGGCAAAGTCATTTCTGCATATAACAATTTTTGGCATCTAAAATGAAATTAAAAATATCCATCTTGACCTACTCGACACCCCTAGCTTTGTGGTAGCGTCCGTGCATCGTGTTCTCGTCCCGTTCAGTGAAACGGGCGAGTTTGGCGCGTACAGGTGTCCTTCTTGGGCGTATGCTTTTTAATCGTACGACACTTAATTTTAAAATTTGGAACCCGCTTAAAATCCTATTATTTAAATTTCAAATTTTTGGACCCAATCCGGGCGCGATTTGGAAATGTTTTATTTGGCACCAAAATCCCAAATTTTTATAATCTTTAAACCATAATATATATTCCCTAACCTATATATATTTCACTGTGATTATTAAATCTTTTGAATTTTTTTAAAACCTCTAAATCATTTCAGCTAATCACGAGATCTGTCTCGTGGGCCCCATCACTGTAATCTCTCTCTTTCTCTCTCCCTCACCGTCTCTCTCTCTATAAATCTAATCTCTCTCTCTCTCTAACCTCATTCTCTCTCTCTCTCTCATAAAATTTCCCGTCCTGTATCTTTTCAAACAAAACAACAGCTTCGAACCCTAACCCATTGCAGTCCCCGGCCGCCTCGATCCCAGTCCTCGACGCAGCCCCGACGCTGACGCCGATACCACCAGCACCCTCGCCTCTTCCTCCTCGTCTCACCCATATCCCCAGTGCTTGCACCCTCGCAGCCACCTGTGCACCCCCGCTGCAGCCACCCGCAGCCCTTGCTCACCGCCCGCGACCACCTGCGCCGCTCTGGTCGTCGCCGACGATCACCAGACCCTCAGTGATCGCCTCTGTAAGTATTCCCCTTCTCTCTTCCTTTCCTTCTTCCCTCCTTCTCCGTTTTCTGTTCAAGACCGATTCTTGATGGCCGTAGTTCATCGCAGGCAAAGCACCGGAGCTCCGTCGACGTGGTCGGCAGTCACCATCCCTCCACAGACCCTCGTGAGCCGCCTCATCTCTGACCTTCTTCTCTTCCCTCTTCTTGAGTCTCCATTTGGTTGTTCATTGCAATTCTTGAATTTGTAGTTCGCTGTTCGCCGGAATCCGGCCGTGCCGGTGACGTGTCCCGACGATCCAGCGTGGTACCCCAACCCGCGTGGTTCCTTTGCTCGTTGTTTGGGTTCAACCCGTGAACCGTGCGTCCGTCGCGAGTTTCCCCGCCGACGTTACGTTCCGTTTTTCCGGTTCGCGACCCGTCGAGGCAAGTACCCCTTTCTACATGCTATACAATATATTTATATATGTATTGACACCCTAAACCTGTAAAATTAGCTTGGTACAATCTTTTTCCCATTTCAGTTACAATGTTGCATTATATCATTTTACTATTAAACATGGAATTTACAGTTTGCCAATTTGAACCCAATAATCAAATCTACCTTTTCAATCACATTTTACTGTTAAAATAGCTGGTAGCAATTATCCCTGTAGTTCTGTTACATTCGGACACTTGCATGCATTAACCTGAAATAACTGTATTGGACCGTTACATAAATTATTGCATCGCTAAGGGTGCTTAAACCTGTTAACATGACTAAACGGCTACATTGTATTATAGCACTCTTGTGATTGAATGAAACTGCTTATTATTTAATTCATTGCTTATTTCATGTTGTTAATACCCACGTGTGATTATATATCTGATTGGGAGCACACTCACGATATTGCTTACATCTTGACCTGACATTGCTACACATTGTATATATTGATATACCTGACATGGTACCGTATACTGTTGACTTGACCTGTTGTACCATGACCCGACCCGTTACCTGATCTTGTGTCTAATGCCAACAAACCTGACATGTAGTCCTCATGGACCGTTCCTGTTGTCTATCCAGACAAACCTGCTTTTACCTGATCCTGTGTTGGCATTAGTTCTTGATTACTGAATACCTGATTCGACATACATAACTTGGGGGTATGGGGAAATCAAAGGTGAAACCTGACTTGTAACTCAACAGTTCGATACCTGTTCTGATCAGTCTTACGGGCTAGGCCAGCCCCGGAGTGATGATGCTGACATCACTCGCCCATCCTGCTACCTGTTACTGCCTAGCGGCACATCTCGGATTCAGCCCCGAGGATCTTGACCGTGGTCCCGGGCATGCACGGTATACTATTGAGTTACATCGACGATTCATTAATTGATTTCAAAGACTTTAGAATAGAAAACCTGATAGAACAGTTTAGTTACCCACTGCACACTACCCTGCACTGCTTGTTCCACGTTATTGCTTTATTCATGTTTATTTTTTTGCATTGCCTGTTACATTGTTCATATTATATTATTTGTTGACATGACGCGCTGACGTCTGGGTTTTGCATGGCCCAGATTCTGTACCGCTGTCGCAGTCCGAGCAGGAGTACTTCAGCCAGCAGGCTGAGCTGTGAGTTCAGTAGTAGTTAGTTTTATTTCCTGCATTCATTTCCTGATGTGAGCCCGCATTATGGGACATACTTTTCAGTTATTTGTATTGGATCATTTGCTTCCGCATTTATTTATTATTGACTCCTGTTATTCTGGATTATGGACATGTTTTAGATAGTTTCATCTTGTTCTTGATATCTCTACAGCCGTAATGTGACTGTGGATGGATACTTCATACCCACAGGTAGCATGGTTGGCTATGTCACGTGCCCAATCTAGCGTACTCTGGGAAGCGGGGCGTGACATGGTTCTTTTGGTATCAGAGCCATAGGTTAGTTGGGTTGATTCTTTTGTAGTTGGGTGTTGTACCCAATACACGAATCAGAATGCCCGTGTTTAGGAAACACGTCCTGCCACTTTGCCGTTTACCATTCTTGAATCACATTCGTCCTGATTATATCTTTTACGAGAGCAAACTTCCTTTGCATATCAACTCGAAAAACCAGATTTCTTGTTATCTCTAGGACTTAGGCGACTTGGGTAGAGTTAAGTAATTGTGGCTATGATACCGCGGCATAGTTACAATGCGGTACTCTATTTAAGTATCTTGGAGTTCTAGCCTTGATCTATATATTGAATCTATCATCATGCTAATGTTGGGTGTTTTTGATTTCAGGAATATGGCAGATAAGAATTTCAAGACGTACCAGAGGCGTGTGGACGAAGCCGCCATGCTTGGAGTGATAAGGGGAATGCTGGAGAATCAAAAGAGGCGGACCGAGCTGATCCAGCAGCAAGCAGACTCGTTCCAGGAAGGTTTGCAGATCGTTCAGCAGTCTATAAACAACGTTGGAGCTAAACCAGTTGACCGAGTAGGGACCGTGGCAGATTTTAGACGTTTAGGTCCGTCTACATTCACTGGTTTGGAGGAGCCATTGCCAGCCGAGCAGTGGCTAGTGGACACGGAGAATTTGCTGATTGCAGCACAGATTCCAGATGACAAAAGAGTTGATGTGGTACGCATTCAGTTAGTGGACTACGCCCGAGAATGGTGGCTTGTGGAGGAGACCCGCTTGCCCAAGCCGATCAAGTGGACGGATTTTTCTAAGAGTTTCCTGGAGAAGTTCTTCCTGCGGACTGCACGGGAGGAAATGGAAGAGAAATTTATTGGGCTAAGGTAGAATGGAGCACCCGTGGACGTGCATGCAGCAGAGTGGACGAGACTCAGCAGATTCGCTGGACCTTTAGTCGCCAACGATGCAGACATGGCACGAAGGTTCATGCGCAGTTTGGATGTGGACATCCAGAGGCAGATTGTCTCCCTGGGTTTGACCACTTTCTCACAGGTTCTTACGGCAGCTCGGGAACAACAGAGTTTATCTGGGATGAAAGGGAGCTTGCAGCAGACAGCAGTTGCGACCAGGAAGCCCGCATTTGTACCTAACCAAGCTCATGGTCGCAAGGGTATTCCAGTGGACCGTCGAGGTGTAGCACCCATGAAGAAACCTGTGGTTGTTGATCGAAGGAGGAGCGTGATTTGTGACTACTGCCGTTTACCTGGGCACGTGCAGAAGGATTGTCGAAGGAGGCTGGGACTCTGTTTGGTTTGTGGGGCGGCAGATCACGCCGTTGGTGCTTGTCCATCGAAGCTTCGTACAAGGGATGATATTCAGAAGCCTCCGCAGAGACCGTTCCAAGGGCAGAAACAGCTGACTCAAGGACCTAATCAGGCTCGAGCTTTTACCTTGACAGCTGAGGAATCCAAGGTGTCAGGAGAAGTGGTTTCAGGTACTTTACTCGTTCATGGTTTTCCCGCATTGGCATTATTTGATTCTGGTGCATCCCACTGTTTTATGTCATCCAAATTTATAACTACACACTCGATTACCTGCACGACCCTGTCTAGTTTCTGGGACATACACACTGGGAATGGGAAAATCATAGCTAGTAGGGAATGTAAAGATTGTACAGTTGTTGTGTGCGGACGGGAACTCATTGCAGATTTCTTGGTGATTGATACGGGCAGCTATGAAGTCGTCTTGGGAATGGATTTTCTTGGCACTTTCCACGCTCACATTGACTGTAGGGCAAAGAAAGTAATTTTCCAGATTCCCGGACACCCCGAGTTTACCTTCACTGGAGGAAGCAGTTCTGTCGGGCCAGTCGAGTTTAGGGCTAGGCCGACAAACGAAATTCTTGCAGCTATGGAAGTTGATAGTGGTGAAGAGCCGGCGGTTGTTCACGATTTTGTGGACATATTTGAAGATATATCGGGTTTACCGCCGAAGCGAGACGTGGCGTTAGCAATTGATCTTATTCCTGGTGCAGCGCCAGTATCTAAAGCGTATTATCCAATGGCACCAGTAGAGTTGGAAGAAGTTAAGAAACAGGTTGCTGAATTGCTTGAGAAGGGTTGGATTCGAAGCAGTAACTCGTCTTGGGGAGCTCCAGTTCTTCTAATAAAGAAGAAGGATGGCACAAGAAGAATGTGCATTGACTATCGAGAATTAAACCGGGTGACTATTAAGAACAAGTACCCGATCCCTCGCATTGGAGAACTTTTTGAGCAGCTTAGTGGCGCGAGGGTATTCTCGAAGCTGGATTTGCGATCTGGATATCATCAGGTCCGAGTGAAAACAGAAGATATTTGCAAGACGGCGTTTCGAACTCGGTACGGACATTACGAGTACTTAGTGATGCCCTTCGGAGTAACGAATGCGCCGGCAGTATTCATGGACTTGATGAACCGAATCTTTTCACCGTTCTTGGATCAGTTCATTGTGGTATTCATTGACGGTATTCTGGTTTACTCGAAGAGTTTTGAAGAGCATGCTGAGCATTTGAAGATCGCACTGCAGACGTTGAGACAGGAAAAATTGTATGCGAAGATGAGTAAGTGCGAGTTTTGGCCGGAGGAAATAAGGTTTTTAGGGCATGTTGTGTCTGGCGATGGCATTGCCGTCGATCCAGAAAAAATTGCAGCAGTTCGAGATTGGCCGATTCCAAAGAATGTTGCTGAGATAAGAAGTTTCCTTGGATTACCCGGATACTATAGGAGATTTATGGAGAACTTTGCTCGTCTGGAAGAGCCGTTGACCAAGCTTACGAGCAAGGAGGTACCTTTTGTATAGACAGATAAATGTGCGTTAGCTTTTGAGGCGTTGAAGCAGAAGTTGATAACCGCCCCTATTCTGACCGTGCCAGACAATTCCGGAGGATTGGTGATTCACAGCGACACATCTGGAAAAGGATTGGGATGTGTTTTGATGCAGCATGGAAAGGTTGTAGCGTACGCATCGAGACAACTGAAGACCCATGAGAAGAATTATCCGACTCATGACTTGGAGTTTGCGGCTGTGATTTTCGCTTTAAAGATTTGGAGACACTACCTTTTGGGCGAAAGAGTCGAAGTCTTTACAGATCATAAGAGCTTGAAGTATGTGTTCACACAGAAGGAGCTGAATATGAGGCAGCGTAGATGGTTGGAGCTGATGTCTGACTACGATCTTGATCTTAAGTACCATCCGGGGAAGGTTAATATTGTGCCGGATGCGCTTAGTCGGTTACCAGCAATTCAGGTGTTAACTACGCAGAAGGAGATCATTGCAGATTTTCGAAGATTTGACTTGGAGGTTGTGCTACCGAGTTCTACGGGATAGTTGATGCAGCTGCAAGTGCATTCGTCTTTGATTGAGAAAATTAAAGCAGCACAATCGCAGGATCCTAGACTACAAAAGTTTCGAGAGCAGGTTGAAGCCGGACTACGAACAGATTTACTGGTCCACGAAGATGGTTCGTTGAGGTATGGTAGCCGTTTATGTGTGCTAAAGGGAGATGTTCGTGAAGAGCTTATGAAGGAGGCACACAGTTCAGCTTATTCTGTACATCCAGGAGGCACCAAGATGTACCGAGATATTCGACAGCATTTCTGGTGGGAAGGCATGAAATGGGAGATTGCTCGCTTTGTGGCTAAGTGCTTGGTGTGTTAGCAAGTTAAAGCTGAACATCAAAGGGTTGCTGGTTTATTGCAACCACTTCCGATTCCTCAGTGGAAGTGGGAACATATAACCATGGATTTCGTGACGGCTTTACCGCGGAGTCCAAAGGGCAACAATGCAGTATGGGTGATTGTTGATCGGTTGACCAAGGCTGCTCACATTATTCCTTTCCGGGTTGGTCAATCAACAGAGACTTTAGCAGAGCAGTACATGCAGGAGATTGTAAGATTGCATGGAGTACCAGTGAGCATCATGTCTGATCGGGACACTCGGTTCTTATCACACTTCTGGAGGAGTTTACAGGAAATTTTGGGGACTCAATTGAAGTTTACCACAGCTTATCATCCTCAAACTGATGGTCAGTCGGAGAGAACGATCCAAACTCTTGAAGATATGTTGAGAGCATGCATGTTGGACTTTAAGGGTTCTTGGGAAGATCATCTACACTTGGTGGAGTTTTCTTACAACAACAGCTTTCAAGCAACTATCCAGATGGCTCCATTTGAAGCTTTGTATGGTCGTAAATGCCGTTCACCTGTTTGTTGGGATGATGTCGGTGAACGAAGATTGTTGGGACCAGATTTGGTGGTGCAGACAGTTGAAAAGGTTAACACTATCAGGAACCATATGAGGGCAGCTCAAGACCGACAGAAGAGTTGGGCTGACACGTCAAGAAGACCTCTAGAGTTCGCCGTGGGTGATTTGGTATTCTTGAAGATATCACCGACTAGAGGTTGATTCGTTTTGAGAGTCGAGGAAAGCTTAGTCCTCGATTTGTTGGACCCTTCGAGATCTTGGAGCGTGTTGGTGAGGTAGCGTACCGTTTGGCGTTACCGCAGACCTTGGCAAGTGTGCACGATGTGTTTCACGTATCTCAACTACGAAGGTACATTCGAGATGAAACGCACGTATTGGATCATTCGGTGTTAACAGTGCGGGAAGACTTGACTTTTGAGGAGCGACCGGTTGAAATCGTGGATCGAAGGGAAAAGGTTCTCAAGAACAAGGTTATCCCCCTTATGCTTATTTCTTGGGGAAATCGCTCGCACGGAGAGTCCACTTGGGAACGAGAAGATGAAATCCGACAAAAGTTTCCTCACCTCTTCTTGTAGTCTTTTTGTATTCTTGGAATTTCGAGAATGAAATTCTTTTTGTAGTTGGGTATGATGTAACACCCGAGCCCAATACTACTGTTTTTCAGTTACTGTTTGAGCGTAGTGTGGTACTCATTTCATTTATCTTACCTGTTTGTGACTTACTGTAAAATTTTACCCGGCAAAATCATTTCTGCATATAAAAATTTTTGGCATCTAAAATGAAATTAAAAATATCCATCTTGGCCTACTCGACACCCCTAGCTTTGTGGTGGCGTCCGTGCATCGTGTTCTCGTCCCGTTCAGTGAAACGGGCAAATTTGGATGGCTACGCACGCGTACAGGTTTCCATCTTGGGGGTATGCTTTTTAATCGTAAGACATTTAATTTTAAAATTTGGAACCCGCTTAAAATCCTATTATTTAAATTTCAAATTTTTGGACCCAACCCGGGCGCGATTTGGAAATGTTTTATTTGGCGCCAAAATCCAAAATTTTTATAATCTTTAAACCATAATATATATTCCCTAACCTATATATATTTCACTGTGATTATTAAATCTTTTGAATTTTTTTAAAACCTCTAAATCATTTCAGCTAATCACGAGATCTGTTTCGTGGGCCCCATCACTGTAATCTCTCTCTTTCTTTCTCTCTCTCCCCCACTGTCTCTCTCTCTCTCTCTATAAATCTAATCTCTCTCTCTCTAACCTCATTCTCTCTCTCTCTTATAAAATTTCCCGTCCTGTATCTTTTCAAACAAAACAACAGCTTCGAACCCTAACCCATTGCAGTCCCCGGCCGCCTCGATCCCAGTCGCCGACGCAGCCCCGACGCCGACGCCGATACCACCAGCACCCTCGCCTCTTCCTCCTCGTCTCACCCATATCCCCAGTGCTTGCACCCTCGCAGCCACCTGTGCACCCCCGCTGCAGCCACCCGCAGCCCCTGCTCACCACCCGCGACCACATGCGCCACTCTGGTCGTCGCCGACGATCACCAGACCCTCAGTGATCGCCTCTGTAAGTATTCCCCTTCTCTCTTCCTCTCCTTCTTCCCTCCTTCTCCCTTTTCTGTTCAAGACCGATTCTTGATGGCCGTAGTTCATCGCAGGCAAAGCACCGGAGCTCCGTCGACGTGGTCGGCAGTCACCATCCCTCCACAGACCCACGTGAGCCCCCTCGTCTCTGACCTTCTTCTCTTCCCTCTTCTTGAGTCTCCATTTGGTTGTTCATTGCAATTCTTGAATTTGTAGTTCGCTGTTCGCCGGAATTCGGCCGTACCGATGACGTGTCCCGACGATCCAGCGTGGTGTCCCAACGATCCAGCGTGGTACCCCGACCCGCGTGGTTCCTTTGCTCGTTGTTTGGGTTCAACCCGTGAACCGTGCGTCCGTCGCGAGTTTCCCCGCCGACGTTACGTTCCGTTTTTCCGGTTCGCGACCCGTCGAAGCAAGTACCCCTTGCTACATTCTATACAATATATTTATATATGTATTGACACCCTAAACCTGTAAAATTAGCTTGGTACAATCGTTTTCCCATTTCGGTTACAATGTTGCATTATATCATTTTACTATTAAACATGGAATTTACAGTTTGCCAATTTGAACCCAATAATCAAATCTACCTGTTCAATCACATTTTACTGTTAAAATAGCCGGTAGCAATTATCCCTGTAGTTCTGTTACATTCGGACACTCGCATGCATTAACCTGAAATAACTGTATTGGACCGTTACATAAATTATT
The DNA here is from genome assembly GCA_030015575.1 of Agapanthus africanus. Taxonomy (NCBI): domain Eukaryota; kingdom Viridiplantae; phylum Streptophyta; class Magnoliopsida; order Asparagales; family Amaryllidaceae; genus Agapanthus; species Agapanthus africanus. The sequence goes on from JASDDO010000016.1 coordinate 414,061,211, forward strand.
GCACCGCTAAGGGTGCTTAAACCTGTTAACATGACTAAACGGCTACATTGTATTACTGCACTCTTGTGATTGAATGAAACTGATCATTATTTAATTCATTGCTTATTTCATGCTGTTAATACCCACGTGTGATTATATATCTGATTGGGAGCACACTCACGATATTGCTTACATCTTGACCTGACATTGCTACACATTGTATATATTGATATACCTGACATGGTACCGTATACTGTTGACTTGACCTATTGTACCATGACCCGACCCGTTACCTGATCTTGTGTCTAATGCCAACAAACCTGACATGTAGTCCTCATGGACCGTTCCTGTTGTCTATCCAGACAAACCTGCTTTTACCTGATCCTGTGTTGGCATTAGTTCTTGATTACTGAATACCTGACTCGACATACATAACTTGGGGGTATGGGGAAATCAAAGGTGAAACCTGATTTGTAACTTAACAGTTCGATACCTGTTCTGATCAGTCTTACGGGCTAGGCAAGCCCCGGAGTGATGATGCTGACATCACTCGCCCATCCTGCTACCTGTTACTGCCTAGCGGCACGTTTCGGATTCAGCCCCGAGGATCTTGACCGTGGTCCCGGGCATGCACGGGATACTATTGAGTTACATCGACGATTCATCAATTGATTTCAAAGACTTTAGAATAGAAAACCTGATAGAACAGTTTAGTTACCCACTGCACACTACCCTGCACTGCTTGTTCCACGTTATTGCTTTATTCATGTTTATTTTTTTGCATTGCCTGTTACATTGTTCATATTATATTACCTGTTGACATGACGCGCTGACGTCTGGGTTTTGCATGGCCCAGATTCTGTACCGCTGTCGCAGTCCGAGCAGGAGTACTTCAGCCAGCAGGCTAAGCTGTGAGTTCAGTAGTAGTTAGTTTTATTTCCTGCATTCATTTCCTGATGTGAGCCCGCATTATGGAACATACTTTTCAGTTATTTGTATTGGATCATTTGCTTCCGCATTTATTTATTATTGACTCCTGTTATTCTGGATTATGGACATATTTTAGATAGTTTCATCTTGTTCTTGATATCTCTACAGCCGTAATGTGACTGTGGATGGATACTTCCTACCCACAGGTAGCATGGTTGGCTATGTTACGTGCCCAATCTAGCGTACTCTGGAAAGCGGGGCGTGACACACCGAACGTGCTGTCCGCATATCTTGTCGTCCACGGCACCTCGACAGATCCCACCATGGGCGAGCTTCGATATCCCGACGTCACTACCCAGGAGTATTGCGTAAGTGTTAAATATTTATTCTACCCATATTTGAAATTTTAGTTTTGGAAGCTTCAAGTTTAAATTTTATACTTATATTTTACTGCTTAATGTGGGTGTAGGAGCGGGTGGTTGAGCAGGCCGACGCCTCTGGGATTGATTTTACCGGACAGAACGATCCGAGGCTGCTGACCACAGTTCTAGACGCTGCACACGGAAGGCACCACGGAGGTTGGGAGTGAGGCCGGGGACTGGGCCCTAGCAGGGCCCATATGAGGTTGGACTCCACCCCGGCGGTTACTTCCTCCGTCTCCAGTGAGCGACGTGTCCTGCAGGAACTGGAGAGCTTGAGGGCCACCGTTGAGGAGTTGAAGGAGATGCTGGTATGTATACTACTTTATAGTAAAATATCATGTCATATTATACATATCAACATATCCATAATTAGTACGTAGCTTGAGCTTATTTGGTTTTAGAGTTAGGTTTGATTAATCATACATACATATGTAATTAAAATAAACAACGGTTATCCAAACTAGATATCAAAATGGGATTTCGAAATAACTTGATAATGATACGAATTCGAGTAATACACAGTTCTTACACGTTTCTTACACACGTTAGGTCCAGACGCGACAGGGTACATGTCATGCATCTCCTTCGGCTGCGGCTCCGTAAGCCACTACATCGGCTGCGGTTCCGCAGACAGCTCCTATAGCTCCAGCGCCCGCTCAGACTCCCGCAGACACGGCTCCGAAAGCGACTCTCTCGACGGCGGCTGCGCAGACCACATCGCCAGCTCCACAGGACGCTCAGACTCCCGCTCGCGCTGAATTGCAAAGTTTATTGACCGAGGAGCAGGCACGCGTTATTCTATCGTTATTCAAAGGTGGAGCTGGACCGAGCTAGGGTAGCTTTTTGGTTCTTATTTTTTGAATATTGGTTTATATTGATATTTATATTGGTTTATTTTTTGAATATTGGTTTATATTGATATTGATATTGGTTTATTTACATATTGTACTATATTTTTAAACGATATTGATATTGATATTGGTTTATATTTATATCATATTCAGTATTTGGGTTTCTTTTGTATATTATATGCGCGAGATGTGATTATGAATACTGCGATATATGTTGTGTGATGATTAATATTATATTTTACTGATATATATATTATTGTGCATATGGCGAGAAAAAATAAGGCAGCCCCTTTTAAAAAAAACAGATAATGTGTACCTACGGATTAATCCGTAGGTACACATGCTGCCCCTACGGATTAAGCCGTAGGGGAAAAATATAAGCAGTAACTGATATTTCCCCTGATCTCAGTGTCAGGGGGTTGGGCTTGTCCCTACGGATATATCCGTAGGGGCAAATAAAGACCCCTACGGATATGTACCTACGCATATATCCGTAGGGGATACTTCTTAGCCCTACGGATATATCCGTAGGTACTGTTAATATAATTAAAATAACCGTAAATAAAATAACTTTTTTTCCCTTACGCCCTAATCCGTAGGTGCAAATGTACCTACACAGAACTCCGTAGGGGCAAGTTTTTGTCCGTAGGGGCAAGTATAGGGCTTCGACTTGCACCTACGGCGTTTGCACCTATAGATGAATTTTTTGCCCCTACGGATATATCCGTAGGGGCAGTGGTTTGCCCCTACGGATAAATCCGTAGGGGCAACCCTTATTCGTAGTAGTGTCGACTTGCAAATTGGAATTTCAATATAGCATCTCTGCACCATTAAAACACTGATTTATGAGCATGATGAACAATGTCATAAATTATAAAGCTATAAGCAAATATATTACATTTTCCCTATACCGACATCCTGTCATGAATTAATTTTATGTATAATAACAGCCACCCTGTATTTCTGAGAAACAAGCTTCGTTCAAATCTGGTTTGTAATACTGCTAAAGTTATCTTCCAGGTTGAAGTTTGTCAATATAGTGCCAAACTAGCAATGGCCCCCGCGCAATGCATGGGTACGAATTCCAAAATCCAGAATAATCTGAAGAAAATTTCACAGTAATTTACAAATTTCACGATTTTCGTATATTATAGCAAGAAAAATATTGAAAATCTGAAGAAAATACCCAAGGATTTGGAAGTTAATTTTTTATATATTTTTTCATATGAAGTTCATAAATATGAGATATTACAACTTACAAATAATACTACAGTAAGCCTTGAAATTAATATGATTATTCTTGACGTTGGATTTCGTGCCCGCCATATTTTTCATATATTTTTTCATATGAAGTTCATAAATATGAGATATTACAACTTACAAATAATACAATAATAAGCATTGAAATTAATATGATTATTGTTTACTTTGGATTTCAGGCCAATGCATTGCGCAGGACACAGATTAAATAATTTTCAATTTTGTTACCATGCTAAAACCTGCAAAATGAAAAAATTGTGTCGTGCCCCGCTTCACAAAAACGAGAAACGGAAGCGACAAGTCTGCAACGTATTCATATCGAGAAGCACTATTTCTCGACATGGATACGTTAAGCGTCTATATTAGCAGTAAAGGAAATCAGAGTCCAAGAATTTTAAAACTTGATATTTATAATAGTCCTAAAAGCGATAACTGAACACGGTTCGAAAATTCAAGAAATTAGGAATGTAAGATAGCCTTGAACAAAAGACATGTTTACTAAAAAGAAAAACTAAAGCTCGGTCCGACCTGAAAGATATTGACTGTTCTCCTCGGTTGGTAGCAACTCGTACCTAGCCTTATCACATGTTCCAAAGTCGTCTGATGACATTCCCAGGAAAAGAAAATATGAAAACAGAAATGCCGTCAGCGAACTAAAGTTCGGTAAGTCCTCGTTTTATTAGAAAACAATATTTTTCTATGTTAACAGTATTTACAATAAAACATGATATTTTGGCTACAATTTTGTTATTAATGTTTTAATCTAATAGGTTTAATATATGGTTTCAATCAGTTGGAACAAATGTAAAACAATAATAATGCTTAAATTTATAAAAAATAGTAATAATAAGGTTTTGTTATTTAGGAATAACCATAGGTATAGGGTTGATATTAACACCTTCAAAAGGTAATAAGGTACAAAGAATCATGATTATAAAAATATATAAAGTATATTTTATTTTAGAATTATTTGATAATAAATTAGTTTAGTAAAATATCATGTCATACTAACAAGAATGTAGTGTAGAATTATTTTTTAGTATGCTAATTAAATTATGGTGTATTAATATAATCATTAAACGATATTTGACACGAAACATGGTATACATAATAATAGGCATGAGAATAACTGTGAACAATAATAAGTATTAGGCTTGACAAATAAATAGCATGTGTTAATCAGTGCAATGTAACTAATGTATCACGATATTCAATATTTCAGTGCTAGTAACCGTAAATGGAAGCTCGATTGTGGGAGTTTTATTATGTAATCAGGATATTCCGTAATACCACGGAACAACAGCAACACGAGATTCACGAGATATATAATGTAATGTACCGTTTTTCTCCAGTACCACGAGGAACAAGACATGATCCTCCATTACACATAAATACCCCCGTTTTCGAGCAACCCCATTCCCAATGATATATATACACACACACACACACACACACACATATATATATATATCCAATAAATAATGTACATGTCACATTCACAAGATTCACGAGATTCATTAAATTCACGGCATTCATGAGATTCATGTCAAGTTTAAGTCAAGATAATATAATCTAAAGTAGGAGTATTCATAGACCCAGGGCTATCATTCAGAGGCAAGAAAACACGGGCATGCTCATTTAATGGGACTGCAACCACCGCCAGAGTATTCATAGACCCAAAGCTATCATCATGGGGCTAGGAAACACGGGCCTATTCATGAGTTGGTCATGCGATTCCTAAGAATACAGGTCAAGTCCTAAATACAATTCCAAGTCTATGTATATAGAACAATCAGGTAATACTAATTCAATTTCATGCCAGAAATAAGCATAAGTTTGCATGCAGAAATCTATAGTTTTGGTCTAGAATTAGAGACTCGTATATGAAGAATAAATTGTAGTTTAGAGGGTCGTATAAATAACGAGGCTAGGTTTGCTTCGATCGGGTTCCTGGTGAGAGAGAAACGGAAGTTTCCGTAACGCTGCGCAGAGCAGGCCAGTGCAGATTTCAGAATCCATACACCGATTGTATTTTGCATTTTTGGTAGGTTTTCGTTCATATTCTGCTTTTCCCTATTAGACATAAAATTAAGCGTCTGCGAGTCATGAACGATGATCAATAAGAAAATCCCGATTACAATCGAGTAGAGATTTATGCATATTTTACTACAACCGCGTAGATAGTTTTTGCTGCAGTCCAGATTCATTATGTTTTGTTAGGACCCTGTTTTCGTACACTTTCGTAACTTTTCAGATAAATTAATATAGGAATAAAATGTAGCTAACTCTCTGTAGATGTTCCAGAAACTTGAGTTTGCTCAAATTGGAATCCAGAGTTAAAAAATATGTCTATTCTAAGGTAAGGGAAAATCGGTTTCAGCATACTAACAAAAACCGATTTGAATTAAAATAACAAATAACAGTTAATCACATATATAATAATCTGAAATATAAAAAAGACATGAATTGTATACATAATTAATAATTTATTATCATGTCGAAAAAATAATATAAGTATTTAGATAATCATATGATATATGCTGATGATATAACACTTAACAAACCATAACTATCTAATAACAAAAATATAACAAACAAACAAAAATTAGTATGACTTGATCTAAATAGAATTAAATATACACGTAACATGTAATATGAAAATCACCATACTGATATGTGCACTAACAACCACCAAACAAAACCGAATGATTGGATAACATCAAACTAAGCAAATTGATAATAATCTACTTACTAAATCTTTAAGATTAAATTCTAACCACTTCTTAAATCCCCATGATATATGTATTGATAATACACCAAAACAACGTTGTTAATGCAACAAAAATGTTAACCATCACCATAAAATAATATACTTATAAAATTTATCTTTTCCTTACAAAGAAGAATTAGGGTTGATGTCCCTTTATAAAATTAACCCTTTTTTATAAAAAACTATAACTTTAAACCAAAAAGAACAATTCTTTTATTTAAACAATTTAGGGTTTGGTTAAAAATCATTTCTTTTGTTTTAAAATGAAAATTTTAAACATGTAAGAGAAATAAAAATGAGAGAGGAACTTATCATAAAGGGACGATCTAAGATCGTTTCTTGACAGGTGAAAGATACCCCAATTAGATCGATACGAAGGGATGGGTCTTCTCCCTTCGTTCGATTTTCTGCTCATCGGGCTTCTGATCGAAGATGACAAGGAGGGCGGCGGAGAAGAATTTTTGACTTACGGTGTTTTTTTTAAATTTACGGCAGAAAGAAAAAACATTTCTGGTTGTTTAAAAGATCTAGGTTATCTTTAAATTTCAAATTGTCAATGAGTATATCAAATCGCAATATCGGATATTATAGGCTCGATCTCTGGAAGGTCCGAAACACCTGACGACATTCAAAGAAGAAGAAAGAGAATGTCGTCAATGAACAAATCGTTCGGTAAGTCCCAAAGATAAGAGAGAAGTAGAATAGACAAAGAGTGTAGCTTTTAATATTGTATTTAGAGTTAACGTTGTTGTTTATAGTTTGGTACAGAAGAATGCCAGTGTATACGAGAGGAGTCTCTATATTCCAGAGACTAAAGGCAAATGGAAGTATAAGGCTCCGTTATAAAGCTCGGAACAATGGCGTGGTATTCAGGTTAGGTGTCTTAAATCTTGCAGTCTTGTGCCACTTCTAACACCTTCCGTACCAATCTACCCCTTAAACCCCGTAGTGTCTTGATTGTATTATTCTATTGTATTGCAACTTGTATTGTCTTGTAATATAGATTGTATAATTGGATGACTTGCCAAAACCATGATATCAGTAAATGTATGTAACTGGAGAATCATGTAAATGGAATATATCCATGGTTCGTTTCAGTCAATATAGATTGAATATATAGAATATATGCATTCATGGATTCATGTTGAATTATAATATTTTAGATTGTACTTGAATCATATTCAAGTTAGATTATTATAATGAGACTCAGTCTGAGTCAGAACAATTAGAAAAGAAATTGAAGTCCTGAATTAGGTTTTGATGTTATCGGTAATCGCTGCACATAGGCGGCAGGATTTGTTTCTTTTTCAAAGACGATTACCGTGTTGATAATACCACTGTTAAGTTGTCTACCTTAAATTGGCAAGCACCCATATCTCCGGCTCCCTGAGGCTCAAGAGACTGGTCCCGCTTAAACCTATATTTACTAGGTCCTTAGGGTAATTTATAGAACTTGAGGGGGTTTTATGTAAAAATAATTTTGTATAATTTACAATATACACTTCAGTATTTAATTATCGTCTTTAGAGTTTTCATAGTTGTAGATTTTATATTTGTGACATTTCTAGTGAAATAAACCTATTTTTCATAATACATGGTATTTAATGGTAATATTGAACTTGTATGGAAATTTCATGGTATTTTTATGTAAAGTGCTTCTTTTGACTTAGAAAAATTTGATATTATAACAAAAATAGATATTTTGATAATACATATATATTTATATATTTATAAAATAATTTTAATTTATTATTTTCTAGAAATCTCATTTTCTTAAGATATTTGTATTTTAAATCTTTCGAGACTGAATGCTCCTTGCGGAGGTTTGCATCTCGCACTACTAAGCCCGAGAATGTGCGATAATCCGTACCATCCCGACACTACTACAAATAAGGGTTGCCCTTACGGATTTATCCGTAGGGGCAACCCACTGCCCCTACGGACATATGCGTAGGGGCGAAAAATGAACCCGTAGGTGCAAAGGCCGCAGGTGCAAGTTGAAGCCCTGAACTTGCCCCTACAGGCAAAATCTTGCCCCTACGGATTTCTGTGTAGGTCCTGTTGCACCTACGGAGTAGGCCGTAGGGTAAAAAAAGTTATATTATTTACGGTTTTTTAATATATTAAATGTACCTACGGATATAGCCGCAGGGCCATGTACTATCCCCTATGGATATCTGCGTAGGTACTTATCCGTAGGGGCAAAATATCAGGATTCCTGATATTTTGCCCCTACGGATAACGCCGTAGGGGCGTATTAGTGGCCCCTACGGATATGTCCGTAGGGGCACTACCAACCCCCCTGGTACTGAGATCAGGGGGGAAATATCAGTTACAGCTGATATTGTGCCCCTACGGATATATCCGTAGGGGCAACTTGTGTACCTACGGATTAATCCGTAGGTACACATTATCTGTATTTTTTTTAAAAAAGGGCTGCCTGATTTTTTCCTGCCCTGTGCACAATAATATATACATCAATCAAATATAAAATTAATCATCACACAACATATATCGCAGTATTCATAATCACATCTCACACATATAATATACAAAAGAAACCTAAAAACTGAATATGATATAAATATAAACCAATATCAATATCGTTTCAAAATGTAGTACAATGTGTATGATATAAATAAATACATGTTTCAAAAAATAAGAACCAAAAAGCTACCCTAGCTCGGTCCAGCTCCACCTCTGAATAACAATAGAATAACGCGCGCCTGCTCCTCGGTCAATAAACTCTGCAATTCGGCACGAGCGGGAGTATGAGCGGTCTGTGGAGCTGGCGATGTGGTCTGCGCAGCCGCCGTCGAGGTAGTCGCTTGCGGAGCCGCGGCTGCGGGAGTCTGAGCGGGCGGTGGAGCTATAGGAGCTGTCTGTAGAACCGCAGCCGATGTAGTAGCTTGCGGAGCCGCAGCCGAAGGAGATGCATGTGGAGACTCGGTCGATGTACCCTGTCGCGTCTGGACATAACGTGTGTACGAAGCGTGTAAGAACTGTATATTATTCGAATTCGTATCATTATTAAGTTATTTCGAAACCCCGTTTGGATATCTAGTTTGTTGTTTATTTTAATTACATATGTATGTATGATTAATCAAACTTAAGTCTAAAACCAAATAAACTCAAGCTACGTACAAATTATGGATATGTTGATATCTATATAATATGACATGATAATTTACTATAAAGTAGTATACATATCAGCATCTCCTTCAACTCCTGAACGGTGGCCCTCAAGCTCTCCAGTTCCTGATGGACACGTCGGTCACTGGAGACGGAGGAAGTAACCACCGGGGTGGAGTCCAACCTTATATGGGCCCTGCTAGGGCCCAGTCCCCGGCCTCTCTCCCAACCTCCGTGGTGCCCTCCGTGTGCGGCGTCCAGAACTGGGGTCAGCAGCCTCGGATCGCTCTGTCCGGTAAAATCGATCCCCGAGGCCTGGGCCTGCTCAACCACCCGCTCCTACACCCACATTAAGCAGTAAAGTATAAGTATAAAATTTAAACTTGAACCTTCCAAAACTAAAATTTCAAATTTGGGTAGAAAAAATATTAACACTTACGCAATACTCCTGGGTAGTGACGTCGGGATATCGAAGATCGCATGTGGCGGGATCTGTCGAGGTGCCGTGGACGGTAAGATATGCGGACAGCACGCTCGGTGTACCACCTGACGCCACGGTCCGAGATGTCTGCAATATTAGAAAGTAACTCTTAATATTAGAAATATTAGAAAATAACTCTTAATATTGCAGAATATCACAAAGGTCGGTAATTTACCGATAACTCCATGGCTCGAGTAATGTTCCTTGAGCCACCTGTGTAAGTGGGGCGACCCCTCTTCGCCGACTTCCTGTTCTCTATATTCTGAGCGGCATGTTTCTGCACAACGCATTAACATTTAGTTTTCTAATTAAGGAACACAAAGAAATAAATTATATCATAAATAATGAATTACATTTAAAATACATACCTATTTGTGTTGGGAGTCGAAATAAGCGCACAATAGAGGCCATGTCTCTACGTCGACTCTCGCAAACGCCGGAGTAGATAGGAGGGCCGCTCTCTCTGCCTCGGGGGTCGCCATCCACAGGGAGCAGCAGTCGGCCTTCAGCTTATTCCTGTTGTATCGGACCTTGGTCTGCATGTTCTTCATCAGGCCATTGTACAGAGCATGAAGGTCAAGCACCCTCCCAGGGTGATCAGGGTCGGCTACAAGCTGAAAATCGTAGCCAGTCCAAGCCGGACATTGCGAGGATCGCTACTGAATATTGCGTGCCTCCTATCGAAATCCTTCCATGCCGGTGAATCTCTTGGATGGCTCATTTTTCCATTTTCGCTTGGAGGAGTACGGTGATGCCAAATCATTGCCTCGGCTGTTTTCTTGCACCTGAATAGCCTCTATAGCCTCTGTGTTATGGGAAAGTATCGTGCTATCTTCACAGGTATATCAGGCTTCTTATCAGAATCTTTCGGCTTATACCTGGCCTCTCCGCATGTTGGACACTCTTTCAAATCTGAATTCTCTTTCCGGTACAACACGCAATTTTTAGGACATGCTTGAATCTTCTCGCACTTTAGACCCAAATCAGACATCATCTTCTGAGCTTCATAACAGCTTTCGGGCACATTATTTCCCGGAGGCATAGAATCTTTCAAGAACGAAAGAAGCATTGTGAATGACTTGTTGCTCCATCCATTTAGGCACTTAATCTGGAAAAGTTGGACGAACCATGAGAGGGTGGAATACTTCGCATTTTCATAAATTGGTTTCCTAGCATCATTCATGAAATTTTCATATTTATCCGCACGCGGTCCTTGACCGGAAGGAATGTCATCTTCGGTACGAATAGATTCAGCTAGGGCAGCCTCTACCATATCCTCCATTTCTTCTGATGGAAATAAATTTCCGTCTCCTGCCGTATTACCGAATTCTTCTTCTTCTCCTGCCGCATTATCGTGTTCTCCTTCTTCTTCTGCCGCAGTACTGCATTCTTCTCCTTCCCCGTGATATTTCCAAGTTGTATAAAGTCTAGTAAACCCATGTTTTACAATATGAAGCTCTGCCAATTCTACCTTCTGCCAGTACTTATTGCCACATTTATCGCACGGACAGAGAATCTTCTCTATTATGATCTTATTATGTGCGCGTGCAAATTCAAGGAAATCAGCAACTCCTGTGACAAACTTAGGTTGCATACGTTGTTTCCAATCTACATACATCCAGTCCTTAACTCTGACGTACTCATGAGACATGTTAGACTGTATAACATATAAATTGTAGGTTATGCTGACTATATTGAGAAATATAAGAACGGGATAGTTACTGACAAAGGAGAAAATCCGTGTATATGCTTTGTGTGTGCGTTTGTCGTTGAAAAGAATAAATTATCGCACGTATGTTAACCGATAGACGGGGACTAAGTGGCGCTTTTAGTTTCATATATGAGTATCAATGGGAATATGAAGGTTTCATATTATCATATATTGGTTTTAACCCGAACATCTCGAATCGCTCTTTAATTATGCGTTTGTTGTGTATTCTTGTTGTATGTATGTGTTCAGACTGTCGGGGGTAGGCTTCTATCCCATTAAGAATGTATAGAGCGAACGCCCATCACTTGTGCTTTCAACCGTTTCGAGTAAATTTCGGCAGCACCTCCCCGCTGTTCTCCGAGTACACTGTAATAGAATAGATAATCATTTCAAAGCTGTGAAACAATGTTGAAATAAACATCTAATCTATCTTTGTACATGGAGAACCAGCGGAAAGGTACCAACGAAATATCTCGAAATGGATGAAAACATAAGTGAATGAAGGCGTTTGCTTTATACATTCTTAACTTGTCCATACGGGACAAATCTATGGGTTACCATACGATTGACTTTTCTCGTCGCGTAGACTATACGACGGTTGTTAGTATCGAGCTATACTGTCCGATATTTAACAAACTTCGTATAGTTCTAGGTCACGACGAGCATCGCACGTATGTTAACCGATAGACGGGGACTAAGTGGCGCTTTTAGTTTCATATATGAGTATCGATGAGAATATGAAGGTTTCATATTATCATATATTGGTTTTAACCCGAACATCTCGAATCGCTCTCTAATTATGCGTTTGTTGTGTATTCTTGTTGTATGTGTGTGTTCCGGCTGTCGGGGGTAGGCTTCTATCCTATTAAGAATGTATAGAGCGAACGCCCATCACTTGTGCTTTCAACCATTTCGAGTAAATTTCGGCAGCACCTCCCCGCTTTTCTCCGAGTACACTGTAATAGAATAGATAATCATTTCAAAGCTGTGAAACAACGTTGAAATGAACATCTAATCTATCTTTGTATACGGAGAACCAGCGGAAAGGTACCGATGAAAATACAAGTGAATGAAGGCGCTTGCTTTATACATTCTTAACTTGTCCATACGGGACAAATCTATGGGTTACCATACGATTGAATTTTCTCGTCGCGTAAACTATACGACGGTTGTTAGTATCGAGCTATACTGTCCGATATTTAACAACCTTCGTATAGTTCTAGGTCATGACGAGCATCGCACGTATGTTAACCAATAGACGGGGACTAAGTGGCGCTTTTAGTTTCATATATGAGTATCGATGAGAATATGAAGGTTTCATATTATCATATATTGGTTTTAATCCCAACATCTCGAATCGCTATCTAATTATGCGTTTGTTGTGTATTCTTGTTGTATGTGTGTGTTCTGGCTGTCGGGGGTAGACTTCTATCCCATTAAGAATGTATAGAGCGAACGTCCATCACTTGTGCTTTCAACCGTTTCGAGTAAATTTCGGCAGCACCTCCCCGCTGTTCTCTGAGTACACTGTAATAGAATAGATAATCATTTCAAAGCTGTGAAACAACGTTGAAATGAACATCTAATCTATCTTTGTACACAGAGAACCAGCGGAAAGGTACCGACGAAATATCTTGAAACGGATGAAAACACAAGTGAATGAAACCGTTTTCTTTATACATTCTTAACTTGTCCACACGGGACAAATCTATGGGTTACCATACGATTGAATTTTCTCGTCGCGTAGACTATACGACGGTTGTTAGTATCGAGCTATACTGTCCGATATTTAACAACCTTCGTATAGTTCTAGGTCACGACGAGTATCGCACGTATGTTAACCGATAGACGGGGACTAAGTGGCGCTTTTAGTTTCATATATGAGTATCGATGAGAATATGAAGGTTTCATATTATCATATATTGGTTTTAACCCGAACATCTCGAATCGTTCTCTAATTATGCGTTTGTTGTGTATTCTTATTGTATGTGTGTGTTCCGGCTGTCGGGGGTATGCTTCTATCCCATTAAGAATATATAGAGCGAACGCCCATCACTTGTGTTTTCAACCGTTTCGAGTAAATTTCGGCAGCATCTCCCCGCTGTTCTCCGAGTACACTGTAATAGAATAGATAATCATTTCAAAGCTGTAAAACAACGTTGAAATGAACATCTAATCTATCTTTGTACATGGAGAACCAGCGGAAAGGCACCGACGAAATATCTCAAAACGGATGAAAACACAAGTGAATGAAGGCATTTGCTTTATACATTATTAACTTGTCCACACGGGACAAATCTATGGGTTATCATACGATTGAATTTTCTCGTCGCGTAGACTATACGACGGTTGTTAGTATCGATCTATACTGTCCGATATTTAACAAACTTCGTATAGTTCTAGGTCACGACGAGCATCGCACGTATGTTAACCGATAGATGGGGACTAAGTGACGCTTTTAGTTTCATATATGAGTATCGATTGGAATATGAAGGTTTCATATTATCATCGAGTATCATATATTGGTTTTAACCTGAATATCTCGAATCGCTCTTTAATTATGCGTTTGTTGTGCATTCGTGTTGTATGTGTAACATGATTTTAAACCATTGAGATCAAGATTGATAAAACTGATCATCCTACATTGCAATAGCATTCATCAACCAAAAACTATTATTGCAATGACATTCATCTATAACAATCAACAATTAAAACTAAAAATGTAGGATACTGATATCATAACATATGAATTCACATGACTGAAACACGCATCAAAATATTGAAGTAGGGGGGCAGAAAAAAACCCTATTTGATTATCAAATGCATGGGTTTGTATATGTATGTATTTGAGTGCTGCAATTCCGAAATTTGCTTTAACTTTTATGTTGCTTTATGTTATTAATTTGATCATTTTTAAAATTGTAATTGGTTCTACACATAATTATTTCGTTATTGTAACAGAAAATTTTGTTTCTTTCGATATGAAACAGATACGATACACGATATGATAAATAAAAAAACGAAACACAAACCGTATCAAGATTTAAGAACTTTGATTATGTCATATACGCGGGCCGATATTTTCATATTAGCCAATAGGCAAAAATAGATTGCGGTCAGGATATGGCATATTGGCAGATGTTACCTATATGCATACATGCATGTTTTCTCCCCATTTTTTTATAAATTAAACCAACTTTTCTATACATTCTACTAATTACTGAATACATTCAGGTTAAATGCATAGAGCTAGCCGTAATTTCCTCTACGGTAAACTTTCATCAATGCAACACTTTGGTTCACCTAACTAGATCGCCATTCACGAACACAATCTATTTATATGGCATGATTTTATACACTTAATTTTACCACATTTAATGAAAATGAATCATTCATGATATGATACATGTATATACATCGATACCCAACCCCAACCTAGCCCCAGCCCCAGCCCAACCCCAGCCCAGCCCAGCCCCAGCCCCAGCCCCAGCCCCAGCCCCAGCCTAACCCTAGCCCCAGCCCCAGCCCTATCCCCAGCTTAACCCTAGCCCCAGCCCTATCCCCAGCCTAACCCTAGCCCCAGCCCAGTCCCAACCCAGCCCCGCCCCAACCTAACTCTAACCCCAGCGCGCCCCAGCTAAACCCCAACCCCAACCCTAAGCCAAACCTTAACCCCAGCCCCAGTCGCAGCCGAACCCCAACCCTAACCCTAACCCCAACCCCGACCCCGACCGCAACCCCTGCCGAACCCCACCTCCAACCGCAACCCCAGACCCAGCCATGAACCCTAGCCCTAAATAATCAAAAATTTCTTTAATTTAGTTGAAGATTTACTAACCTGAACGGCGGCGGCGACAACTTGAATGGCGGTGGCGACGACGAGAACGGTGGTGGCGACGAGAACGGCGGTGGCGATGACGAGAACGGCGGTGGCGATTTGGGGATTTTGTTTCGCACGCGATCGAGAGAGGAAGAAAGAGAGCGTAGGCGATCGATCTGTGCCTTTATTAAATCGCTATTTAGTTGCCCCTACGAATTTGTCCGTAGGTCCTTGGTTTGCGGCTCCGTAGGGGCAAACACCAAATTAAGAATTAATATTTTTATTCTTGAACGTCTAGGCCCGTAGGGGCAACCTTTTAGCCCTACGGATTAATCCGTAGGGCCAACATAAATCTTCCCCTACGGATTTCAATATTTGTAGGGGCAACCCCCTATTTTAATAGTGCAATCGGGTTTCCCAAAATGGGCCAAGATTTATAAAAATACGTAATCTTGTAGAAAACGGTTTTAATAGTAAATTATATTTATATGTAAAGTTTCGTTTTCCCGTATTCTATATTCCCGAAAGGTATTGTGCTATGTTGCATGTGAGTGTTGTGAGGAGGTAGGTCATTACCCCGTGATCTAATTAAAGGTATAGCAAGATTAATGATGTTTTAAAGTAGAAAGTAAACTACATGGTATTTTAGTGAAAAAGAGCGATAAAAGTTACAAAATGAAATATTTTTCTATGAAACTTGTTCAACATGTTTTTTTAATGATTAATAGTCAAGATGTAAGAGTTTAACATGGTTGTATTAAGGAAAATTGAACTTTATAAAGAAAACCGAATCGGAAGTCGGATTTAACTCCGCTTACGTCGGGTTTTATTAAAAGAAGTTTTAAGACTAGAGAATAGAAGAGGGAGGCGGGACTTACAGGTTTAGAATCAAGAGAAGAGGGAGAGGAGGAAGTAGGATTTTCCGGTGCGTCGTTTCGTCGCCGGAAGCTCCTAGGGTCGTCGTCGGAAGATCGCCGGAGTTTTGCTCTTCGCTAACTCCACTTGTACACAAAAGTTCTATGGATTTTCTTGAGAGTTTTGGACAGAAAATTGTAGTGAGGAGGGCGTGTTTAGGAGTGATATTTATAGGGTAAAGCTAGGGTTAAGGTAGGTGAAAGGGTGAATTGAAAATGTAATAAAAATTGTATTTAAAATGGAGTAAATAGGTGTTTTAAAAGACTCAGTTAATGTGCAGAGAAATTAAAGTATACAAGGGTTATTATAATACAAAAAGGCAGAACATTCATGAAGGCAACTCGACGATCCGATCGAGTTCGGCCGGCGGCGGCGGGCCGAGTCGGCCCAGTCGGGACGAGGCTTGCTGCCACGTGTCCCTCGTCGCTTAGTGTAGCCCCTGGGTCAGTTTTTTTATATTTGTAGTGGGGTTCTTACGAGTTATGCACGTGTAGGCTCTTGGACTTCTAAAAATCTAAAATAAAACAATATTAAAAAATAATGTGGCTAATGAGATTTGAACTTTGGTGTTTTGGTTTAGCAGTGCAAGAACTTACCAATGAGCTACAAACTCCTTCTTACTATTAAAAAGAAAATCAAACTTATAACTTGTGCTCAGGCAAAAATACACCTTTCTGTATTTTTTTTTTTGAAAAATTTGTACAGAAAGTTTAGGGTTGTTACAATATTTGAAATATGATTTTCTAAAATAATCAAAACACAAAGAGATTCATAAGCTAACAAAAAGATACCAAAATTCGAAAATTGGTTTGAAGAGCAGAGATAGTACTAGCGGTTTAGCAATGCAATGCACATGAATAAATTACTAAATAACAAAACTAAAGGGATTAGTAGTTAACTCCGTAAGTTAAATGCATTTTTTTATTTACTTTATAATTTTTTGTTTAATTAGATTCTTTACCCACTCTCTCTCTCTCTCTTTATATATATATATATATATATATATATATATATATATATATATATATATATATATATATATATAGCTACATTTCAACTTGCTATCATGAACTATAGACATTTTTCCCAAACAATACCATGAACTTTCAAAATGATGGATTGATACCATGAACTTTCGAAAGTATCAAAAAACACTCCTTAGGCATTAACGGAAAATTAGAAAATTACCAAAATACATATCTCTCTCTCTTTTTTTGAAAATATAGTTTTTTTATTATATGAGAGGGGTTTTATTATATGGGAGGGGTATTTTGGTTATTTTGTAAATTTCTATTAATGCCGCCAGGGGAGTTTTTTTTAAATACTTTTGCAATTTTATCGTATCAATCCATCATTTTGAAAGTTCATGGTATCAGTTGGGAAAAGTACTATATTTCATGGTAGCAAGTTGTATACATCTATGAAGAGGTTTTTGATGAGCATGGATTTAGTATTTGTCATATATGTTAAAAAAAATTAAACCATAATAATTTCCTTAAATGTTTTTTGTCTAAAGTTATTTATCAAGCGTTTTAGTTACCGATTCTGTAGGATTTCTCATCAAAAAAAGTCGATGGCCTACACCATTTCAAAACTAAGGACTTTTCTCACTTCTCCAATATATCATTTGAATTTAAATGTGGGTGTCATTTATCTTCTCCTCTTACACATGAAATACACTTGTATATTATAACATAAAAGTTTAATGTAGTTATATTCATTATATTGACCAAAAGTTTCTAAATCTCAACCGTCCGGATATCACACTACGAATGGTGGATAAGAAGTTGCTTCTACCATTTTGCTTCAAATGAGAATTCTACAGGACCTTTGTCAGCTAAATGTCTATTAGAATCTTTTCAAATCTTCTTTATATGATATTAACATGAGAATAATGAAGAAAAGAGGCGCTAGAGGGATTTTTCGTTATGTGACGTCAAATATTTATATCCTCAATGATTTTTTTCGATGATCGGCACCCATTATTATTATCTTTATCATGTAAGATATGGATATACCAAATTTTATGTGATTCCAACAATTTTTCACCGTTGAGTTAGCAATGTAAAAAGTTATATTGTCGGTAAACCATTAATTTTGCGCACACTAAATCAGCGGTGAAAAAATGACGGAATCACATAATATTTGGTGTATCCACATCTTATATAATAAAAATGATGATGATGATGGGTTCGATTGTCGAAATCAATTGTTGAGGGTATATTTTTCGCGCAAAGGAGGAAATTCCTTCCTATGGCACATTTCCTCCATTATTCTCTATTAACATATATCCATGCACATCGCATGTGTAAAATGTCACGCCTCGCTTGCCGAAATAAATAATACAATAGCCAAAACGTGACGATGCCTGCGATGTATCTATACCGAGAAGTGCTCCTTCCCGATATAGACACGCTAAGCGTATGTCATGAAGTAGTACATACTAAAAATAATAAGTCTCAAACCAGCAACATAATATACATATGATATATTCTCCAAAGTGTCATAGTTTTACTATACCAAAAGATAAAGTTATATATTACATCAAGAGGTTCGGATAAAACTATATAAGCTAAACTAAAATTGGGTTGGATCACTCTCCATTTGGGCTAGGCATGCGCGTATGCCAAATCCTCGGCCGTCAGCTCTTGCTCCGCTAGCATCATTTATCTTCCATAAAAATCATGGCTAACAGATATTTCAATCAACCAGAAATATCAGTCCGCAAGCTTGGCTCGGGTAAGTTTACCTAGCTATAACAAAATGAAAGTGCATGAAAAGGTTTTTCGTGTAAGCATGGAAAGTGTGTCGGCGATGTGACGTGAGGGTCAGGTGACAATAAAATGAAAGTTTTAAAATCATGAAATATTCTAGTTAAGAAACATGGAATAATGCTCTTGTGATCATGGTAAACAATCAATTAATGTCATGAATGCATGTCATTACTTGTCATGTCAAGTTACTATGTGCACCCTTGGACATCTCTAAGTGAGTATCCACATGTATACGGACTTACGATGTATCACCCAGGGATGGTAATCTTCCCGGATTCAAAAGGTGTATACCATCGTCATTGCTATGCTTAGCTCTAAGTTGCACTTTGCTCCGTTTCGGCGCTTTACTCCGTTTCGGTACTTTACTCTGCATACGCTTGTAACTATCCTCAATTCTTGGTATTAGCATGATCAGGGCTCATTCATATAGTATTAATTCATGAACTAGAATGCGTAACATCGTGAATATTTCGTTCGTCATGTCGGAACATCATATGAGGATTGTAGAGATAACCAATGTGGATTCAAAAGGTAATCTTTCCAGAATCCAGAGGCACACCGTGCATGTACGTTGCTCTGGGTTGCACTTTGTTCCACTTGGCACTTAGTTCCGTCATACAATAGCATGGTTCATCTTTCCGATGTCACGGGTCAAGTTGTTCAACTATACATGGCAATATATGATGCTAGGCATGATGAAGAGCATAAGCAAACAATATGATGAGCATGAGTTCAATCAAATGTACCGATTTAGATTAAACATGCATATTAATGCTTAATAGAATATTTTATTCTTCATGTTGATATTAACAATCTAGCATGGAGTAAGGTGTCTTACCTGGTGAACATATGTAGCGTGATATGAGTTATATAGTGAATAGTACCATAGGTAGAATCAAGTTACTAGAATTAGTAACTTCTATTATACTAGAGTTTTGTGAATGAAATTTCGTTCAACATCGATAAACGTGTAGTATATCATAATAAGTTCGCATTCCTTCCTAACAATACAATGAACATGAATAATTAACTGATAAAACAACCACTCATTAGGGTAACGTGCAATGGAAAGCAACCGAACATCAAAATAAACTTTCCATTACTGATTTAGCTTAATACAACTTTAAATATACTTAAGATAAATTTTAATTGCTAATTAACAAACTCATTCAAGCATAGCATCCACACGTTAGGATTAACTCAGATATGCATCAAAATTGCATCGACAATAACCGTGTGTGAGGTAAACTTATCGAAGTGCAAGTCGGTATAATAATCTATAACTTGCCGAAGCTATATCTTCTAAACCGTAAGCCAAAACACATCCAAATTTTGAACAAGGTAAAACTATCCTTTTGGGAATTTTGGTAAATATTTTAGATTTTTAAAAAAAAATTAAGTCGTGAAACAGTCAAAATACATCAGCGTGTATTTATAGGGTAAAATTAGAATTAAAATTACCATTTTACCACTACTACAATAAGGGGTTGCCCCGACGGATAAAGGTATTCGTAGGGGCAACCTTTTCTTGTCCCTACGGATTAATCCGTAGGTCCCCATGATTGCCCCTACGGTGCCCTACGTTTTAATTTAAAAATATTAAAACGTAATTTGTTATTTGGCCCTACGGAGCCGCAAACGAAGGACCTACGGATTAATCCGTGGGAGTATTATATGGGTTATTTTAATAAAAAAGGCCAGAAATTTCCTCTTTCTCACAATTTCCTCTTTCTCATAACTTCCTCACTCTCCCGCGCGCGCGTCGTCGCCACCGCCCTCGCTTCGTCGCCACTGCCTGCGGCTCGTGGACACCGCACTCCCGCGCACGCCTCGTTGTCCCCGACATCATCGTCGACTTCCTCGTCGATGTTAGGAACGCTTTCGTCGCCGATTGCGTCGTCGACCATCTCCGGTCTCCTCCATCGCCGGCCTACAGGTTAGTAAATTTCATATTTTTACTTCTAATTATGCATTTATTTCTGTTTTTGTTGATTATTGGGTTGCTACTTGGGTTAGGGTTAGGTTCAGGGTTAGGGTTCAGGGTTCGGTTAGGGTTAGGGTTAGGGTTCGGTTCAGTTAGGGTTAATTGGTTGCTACTTGGGCTAGGGTTAGGGTTCAGGGTTCGATTAGGGTTAGGGTTCAGTTTAGGGTTAGGGTTAGGGTTCGGTTCAGTTAGGGTTAGGGTTAGGGTTAATTAGTTGGGATTAGCTAGGGTTAGGGTAGGACATGGGCTAGGGTTAGAGTTCAGTGTATGGTTACGGTTAGGGTTAGGGTTAGGATTAGGGTTCAGTGTATGGTTAGGGTGAGGGATTGGTTCAGGGTTAGGGTTTAGGGTTAGGGTTTGGTTCAGAGTTAGGGTTAGAGGCTAGGGTTAATTTGGGTTAATTACGTAAAATAAATAGGGTTAATTGGGTTAATTAGTGATAATTTGAAAGGGTTAGGGTGTTGATTAGGGTTAATTAGGTTAATTTGGGTAAATTGGGTTAAATTTGGGTTAATTAGGGATAATTTGTGTTAGGGTAACGATTATGGTTAATTTGGGTTACTTAGGGTTAGGGTTTAGGGTGCACTAGTTCATTCAGTAGGATACTCGATGATAACATGCATATTTATATCAAAATTACTTATATAGTCAATGTTTGATTGTCTAGCTGTTGGTGGTGCGTCTACATCAAGGACAGAGGCCGCTCTCGCACCTCCAGGTATGTTTATATATCCTATAGTGCATGCATATTGATTTAGAATGCTATATCATAAATATACATACATTCTTTTTGCGCTTACGTACTTAGATAATCATTTTTTAATTGTCTAGCTGTAGGTGGTGCCTCCACATCTTGGGCAGAGTCCACCACCGCACCTGTGGGTATGTCTATATATCCTATAGTGTATATATGTTGATTTAGACTGTTATATTATTGATATACACATTATTTTTGCAATTACTTATATAGTCAATGTTTGATTGTCTAATTATAGGTGGTGCGTCCACGTCTGGTGCAGGGGCCACTCTCTCCAGGTATATTGCACGCATATTCATTTTAAATGTAATATTATAGATATACATGCATATTTATGTCAAAATTACTTATATAGTCAATATTTGATTGTCTAGCTGTTGGTGGTGCGTCCACATCATGGACAGAGGCCACTCCCGCACCTCCAGGTATGTTTATATATCATATAGTGCATGCATATTGATTTAGAATGCTATATCATAAATATACATACATTCTTTTTTCTCTTATGTACTTAGATAATCATTTTTTAATTGTCTAGCTATAGGCGGTGCCTCCACATCTCGGGCAGAAGCCACCACCGCACCTGTGGATATGTTTATATATCCTATAGTGTATACATGTTGATATAGAATGTTATATTATTGATATACACATTATTTTTACAATTACTTATATAGTCAATGTTTGATTATCTAATTATAGGTGGTGCGTCCACGTCTGGTGCAGGGGTCACTCCCTCCAGGTATATTGCATGCATATTCATTTTGAAAGTAATATTATAGATATACATGCATATTTATGTCAAAATTACTTATATAGTTAATGTTTGATAGTCTAGCTGTTAGTGGTGCGTCCATATCAGGGACAGAGGCCACTCCCGCACCTTCAGGTATGTTTATATATCCTATAGTGCATGCATATTGATTTAGAATGATATATCATAAATATAGATACATTCTTTTTTCTCTTACGTACTTATATAATCATTTTTTAATTGTCTAGCTGTAGGTGGCGCCTCCAAATCTCGGGCAGAGGCCACTACCGTACCTGTGGCTATGTTTATATATCCTATAGTGTATACTTGTTGATTTAGAATGTTATATTATTGATATACACATTATTTTTGCAATTACTTATATAGTCAATGTTTGATTGTCTAATTATAGGTGGTGCATCCACGTCTGGTGCAGGGGCCACTCCCGTCACTTCCATACCTTCCGCTCAGTCTGCAGGTTAATATGAATAAATATAAAATAATTATTCATTTTACATATCCTTTAAGAATAAACATGAACTTCATGTAATTTATTGATGTTTATTTTCTAGTTGGCGGGGATGCGTCCACGTCCGGGTCACCGACTGTTCCTCACCGGAGGAACTATCGTCCCACGCGTGCTGCTGCCCGGGCCTAGTGTAACAACCGAGTCCAGTTCTACAAGTTTCTGTTATCGTATGTGTAGTGTGTGGTATTTATTTCAGTTATCTTGCTTGACTATTGCTAGTTGTAACTTACCCCGACAATTCATATTTTGCATATAACAATTTATATCATCTAAAATTAAATTAAAAATACTTGTCATGGCCTGCTCGGCATCCCTAACCCTGTGGTAGCATCCTTGCATCGTGTTCTCGTCCCGTTCAGTGAAACAGACATGTTTGGACGGCTACGCGCACGTACGTGCATCCGTTCTTGAGGGTATGCTTTTTAATTATAAAATACTTCTTTTTAATTTTTGGAACCCGCCAATAAATTTCATATTTCAAATTCAAATTTTGGACTTGACCCGGGCGCAATTCTGAACTATTTTGCAACTACGCCAAATCCTATTTTTCTAATATTTTAAAACCAACAAAATTTAAATTCATCTAACAGATTATATTTCCCATTTTTTCCTTTAAAATCTTTTTAAAAAATTTTCCCTAACTGTTTGACCCATAAATCTTTCCCTTTCTTTTCCCTTCTTTGGCCACGAGCCAATCACAATTCACTTAACCTCCATAGGCCCCACACGACATTCTCTCTCTCCCCTTTCCCCTTCTCTTTCTCTCTCTCCTCTCTCTCTCTCGAGGGCACTACGAGCCAATTTTCTTTCTCCTCAAAATCTTTCTCTCTCCTCTCGATCTCTCTCTCCCCCCCTCGTCACTCTCTCTCTCTATCTCCTCTCTCCTTTATATTTTTCTCCTTCTTCAGTTTTTTAACAGAACCCATCTACGAAGAAGCCCTAGCCGCCTAGTCTTCCGTCTCCGTTGCCCCAACGCCAACGCCATTACTGCCGACCTCGTCGCCTCCTCGCCTTCATCACTTCCACATCATCTCCTTCCTCCTTCCTCCTCTCTCCGAGCACCCTGCACGAGCACCGCGCACCCACCTGCACACCGCTGCACATCGTGGGATCGCCGCCGGCGATCTTGATCCGTTCCCTGGCCTCGTGCACCCCCTCGGTGAGCTTGATCTTTTCCTTCTCCTCTTTCCTTCTCCTCCTTCTCTTCCTTCTTCTTATTCTTCTCTTCTTTTCTTCGTGCATTCTTTATTGTTCACTGTTTTTGTGTTTGGCCGGAATCCGATCGTGCCGACGACGTTTCCCGACGATCCAGCAAGGAACCCTGACCCGTGTGGCTCCACTGTTCGTCGTTTGGGTTCATTCCGTGAACCGTGCGCACGTTGCGAGATTTCCCCGCCGACGTGTAACGTTCCGTTTTCCGTTTCGCGACCCGTCGAGGCAAGTGAAACTTGCTACATGCTATTTTAAACTATTTATATACTAAATTACTTATTTCCTGTTAAATCTCTAATTAGAATCGAAAGAAAAGGATTTCATGTTAACCGTATAAAGTTCCGTTATGCATTTTATGATTCCGAACGTGAAACTTAATCTTGCATCTGATTATTTACATCTAACAATCACCCGTACATGATAAATCACATTCGTTTATTGCTATGATACCCTTTTATCCAGTTTAGTCTATCAGACATCCATGTGCAACTTAAACTGATCTAATTACAACTGCATCCATTAAACAGATTATACATGTCGTCGCAATCCATATTTATTAACTTGTTTTCAGCATTTACATCTATCATACTGTATGCACATTATGCTGACACTGTCTGTTAAACACAATTGATAACTGTACAGCTAAATAAATAAAATCTGCTTTATTGCTTAACCCATTGCTTAGATCATGTTGTTGATAACCATGCTTGATTATTATAACCCTGATTATGAGCACACTCTTGATATCGTTTACACTTTGACATGATACATATTGATTGACCCGACATGGTACCGTACACTACTTGACCTGACCTGATATACCATGACTTGACCCTTTACCTGATCTTGTGTCTAATGCCAACAAACCTGACATGTAGTCCTCACAGACCGTTCCTGTTGTCTATCCAGATAAACCTGCTTTTACCTGATCATGTGTTGGCATTAGTTCTTGATTACTGAATACTGACTTGAACACTTATAACTTTGGGGTATGGGGAAATCAATGGTGAAACCTGACTTGTAACTCAACAGTTCCATACCTGTTCTGATCAGTCTTACGGGCTAGGCCAGCCCCGGAGTGATGATGCTGACATCACTCGTCTGTACCTGCTACCTTTTACTGCCTAGCGGCACGTCTCGGTTTCAGCCCGAGAGTCTGTAGACCGTAGTCCCGGGCATGCACGGGATACTATTGAGTTACATCGATGATTCATCAAATTGATTTCAAAAGACTTTAGAACAGAAAACCTAATAGAACAGTTTAGTTTACTCACTGCACACTACCCTGCACTGCCCTGATTTACATTACTGTCACACCTGCTTTTCATTCATGTCTATATTTGCATTGCCTGTTACCCTGTTTATATTTTAATACTTGATGACATGACGCGCTGACGTCTGGGTTTTGCATGGCCTAGATTCTGTACCGCTGCTGCAGTCCGAGCAGGAGTACTTCAGCCAGCAGGCTGAACTGTGAGGTGTCAGCAGTAGTTAGTTCTTTTATTTCCTGCATTTTATTCCTGATGTGAGCCCGCATTATGGGACATACATTTCAGTTATTTTGTATTGGATCTTTTGCTTCCGCATTTTATTATTCTTGACTCATGTTATCTTGGCTTATGGACATGTATTAGATAGTTTTATTTTGTTCTTGATATCTCTACACCCGTAATATGACTGTGGATGGATACTTCCTACCCACAGGTAGCATGGTTGGCTATGTCATGTGCCCAATTTAGCGTACTCTGGGAAGCGGGGCGTGACACCTAGGCTCGTGCTTCTGTCGCCGGACGTATACATCACACTTCAATTTTTGGTAAACCTTGATTTCTTAATACCATTTTGTCTTAATATTGATTGCCTTGATATTTCTTGTAGATGCAGGGCATCCCCATCCCGAGAGGGGGACTCGAGACCCGAATCAGTCCCACAGGCTGAGGACCGACAAAGTTAGGAGGAGGCAGCATCCCCCCTCTTCTTTACCCCTGATTATCGCTATACCGGCGATTATGCCGAGAGATTCGGCCGGTATATGGGGGATGAGAGCCACCTCGTGAAGAAGTATCCACTTCACGTTGAGTGGGGCGACCAACACCGGCACTCATTTGCCCTCTTCTGGAATCAGGCTCGGGTATTAATATATATTTTCATTTGACTTACCCAATATATTTATTATTATTTAACACTTGCAATTTAATAACATTGTTTTTTTTTTGTATTTGTAGTTGGATTACGACTTTCAGCCTGTACCCGACCCTGATCACCCTGAGAGAGTGCTCGATCTTCACGCTCTGTATCATGGCCTGATGAAGAACATGCAATCAAAGGTCCGATACAATAGGAACGAGCTGAAGATCGACTGCTATTCCCTATAGATGGCGACCCCCGAGGCAGAGAGAGTGGCTCTCCTACATACTCCGGCCTTTGCGAGAGTCGACGTAGATACATGGCCTCTCTTGTGCCAATATTTCGACTCTCAGCGCAAACAGGTTTGTATTTTAAATGTAATTTATTGTTTAGTATATAATTTATTTTTTTGTATTGTTTAATTAGAAAACTAAATCTGAATGTATTGTGCAGAAACATGCCGATCAAAATAAAGAGAATAGGAAGTCGGCGAAGAGGGGTCGCCCCACTTATACAGGTGGCTCGAGGAATATTACTCGTTCCATGGAAGCATCGGTAAATTACAATAGACCTACTGTGATATAATGTAATATTAAGTGTTATTTTATAATATATGTAATTTTTTTGCGAATTGCAGATAGCTCAGACCCTGGCTCAGGGTGGTGTTCCCCTCCGAAGGACGGCGCGACAGGGATGTCTTGCCTGAAGTTCGGGGCAGATGCTATTTGGTTTTATCCGTCTACCTCTCCGAAGATGCCAAGTTGATTTATGGAACCATGTATCGAAGGTTTAAACGGATGCGGCCGATGTAGCAGACTTCGTCAGATTCCCCCTCGTTCGAGGGGTTTTTGATTGTGGGGATGCTCTTCCCTGCAGGCGCAAGCCCCTGCAGTTAATTACGCTACCGCATCGCGGTAATAACTTTCTCCTTCTCCAGCTGGTCACTTCGTGTCATAGGTGTTTGTTTTGTTTGTGTTTGCCCGTGGATTGTATACGGAGACTAATTTATATCATCGCTCGTAGGACGTGGATTAGTCCAAATCCGTATTTTCTTAGATTTGGGTTTGGGGTTTTGGTTCAAGGATCCGTTAGTCTAATTTTAGACTAAGATCAACTTAACGAGATCGTTTAGATCCAACAAAAGAGCATTTGGGGGGCTCTATTATTCTAGTTTAGGGACATAGTGGTCCATTGCCAGTTAAGGACATGGTGGTCCATTGCCAGTTTAGGGACATGGTGGTCCATTGCCAGTTTAAGGACATGGTGGTCCATTGCCAGTTTAGGGACATGGTGGTCCATGGAATGTATGGCCGTCGGGACCCGTCACCTCTCTGACGACATTGAAGGATTACAACGACAGATATCAGAGGAGTTCAGAGATGTACCCTTGAACCAAAGTTGGTTGGGAGATCTATAGTCCAATTTGGGACTAAAGTCTGTTTGAAGGTTTGTGAGCATACGGGCTCGGTTGATATGAGTTGAACATTTTGTTGTTCTGGCTGTTTGAGCCTTTATTTGGGGCTCAGCCCTTTTATAATGCATAGCATTGGGCTCTTTAATAAAATACACAGCATTTAGATTAGGCCTGTTAGGCCTTTTAATTAGGCTTTGCCCTTTTTTAATAATGCACAGCATTTATTGGTTTGACAATGCGCCACGTGGTCTGTCAGGCGCTTTGCGCCAATTAAATAGCACAAGGCGCAAGCGCATGTGGAGGTGACACGTGTCATACTCTGCTGAGCGCAAGTCTGTTAGCGCAGTGCTGCGCCAGTGCGCTGCGCTAGTGCGTTGCTGACACGTGGCGCGCTCTGGTGACTTGCGCCAGTCCTAGGAGCGCAACAGCGCAAATTAAGAGTGCAGGGCACTGTTCAATGGCGCAGATCGCATCTTGATCAAATTTAGATCAAAGAAAAAAACCTTTTTAGTTCTAAAGAGATTCCACCTCAAGTTTTTTTTAAGAACCAATGGTTCATCAAAAGGCTGTGCCTTTATGTAGATCAAAAGATCTAGGGATGAAGTAAATTACTTCTTTTTTATGATTGGATCTATTTTGATCTTTTTTTTTATTGAAGATCTTGATCTTGTTCTTAGATCATTGATCTTTTTAGAAGAAATTCTTCTTTTTTTCAAAGGTTTTCCTTTTTTTTCTTTTTGAGTTCTTCTCAAGATTTTTAGAGGAGCTCTGTATATCTGAGACTTGGAGTCTAGGGGCCTTTATATAGGGCCAATTAGTTTGTTAGGTTAGTTATAGAGATCTTTCTCTGATTGATCTGGGGATATTTCCCTACCGTTGGATCTTTGATCCTAAGGCCTCTGTTTTACAGAAGATAATTTTCTTATTTTAACAAAATTAAAAAGATCTTTCTAGAATTTTAATTCTGATTAATTAAATAATTTATTATTTAAATGCTGGCGCAGTTGGCGCAAGCGCACCTGCGCTTGACACGTGTCGCGCTGTGCAACTGCGCGCATCTGCGCTGATAGCGCTCTGCGCTGACACGTGTCGCGCAGCGCAGAGCGCAGCGCAACTGCGCTAGCGCATCTGCGCTGACACGTGTAGCGCAGCGCAGAGCGCAGCGCAACTGCGCTAGGGCGTAGCGCAACTGCGCTGACACGTGTCGCGCAGCGCAGAGCGTAAATTATCTGAAGCGTTGCTTCCTTTATTTAAAATTTGAATTTTGAAACAGAGCCTTGCTCTGATTGGGGGAAACAAAAGCGTTGCTTCATTTCCCGTCTTGGAATTTGAACAGAGGTTTTCTCTGAAAGGGAGATTTTCTCCTTTATTATTATTATTTATTTATTTATTTATTTTTTCTTTTATTGTTATTATTTTATACGGAGCGGGTTTTGAGCCAAAATTTTGGAAGGAACAAATGCCCCACTACTTTGCCCACGTAAGTATGTACGTGGTGAAGTAGTGCAAAGTTATGCATGGTCACCGAATTGAGGGCTTAGGAGACAAGTTTAGGGTCCTTGTAGCCTAAGACTTTTCCAACTTTATGAACCGTAAGGGTCTCACAAAGACTTTTCTCCCTACGAGTCGAGAGGATCTCGTAGGTGTATTTTCTCCTTAGGAATCGTGAGGATTCCTAAGTGCGTTTTCCCTTATAAGTCGTAAGGATCCTACAAGAGAATTTTCCCTCTTACGAGTCGAGAGGACCCGTAAGCGGTTGTTTCCCTCCTTGTCGAGATTCGACCTTGGAGAGTGTGGTCCGTGAATAGTATGCAAGAGTCCGTTTTAGACCGACTTGCAGGGTCTCAGTGCTTAGGAAACAAGTTTTTTAATCCACGTTGCCTAAGGCTTTTCCTCACGAGTCGAGACGAATCGAGCATTTCTCGCAAGAATATCCTAATGTCGCAGTTAACCTATGCTCTTTACGACAGAGGTCCGTTAGGGTCTGTGGTACTAGGGTTTTGTCCATCGTACCGTCGCGTCGGCTGATATATTCCTCGATAGGCAACCTTGCTGTTCGAGTAGCCTTACGATTGTTATTTCACTGATCCCTTCGGGGCTGGACAAGACGTCTTCAAGCAATCCTCCTAGGCAGTTTGACCGTCGGAAGAGCAAGCGTTAGGAATTTTGCCATGCCGCTTTTTACTTGAGGTTAGGCTCGTTTTGGAGAGCCCCGATGAGTCATAACCACTCCGCGCCGGTGTGGGATAATCTCCGATAGTCTTTCAAGTTTTATATGAGTTACCGTCAAGACCCTGAAGCTAGGAATTTGGCCTTCGCTTCTTTTGCTGGCATTGCATCGGCTGTATCGAGACGAATGTCGCGGTTATCTCTAGGTTGTTGGTGAACCGTCGAGGTTTGGAACTAGGGATTTTGCCGTGGCTCCGTTGTTTGATTGTCGCGTCTGAATCCTGCTAGAGGAAGAACGCTGGGGTGACATTTCGTCTGCTGTATCGAGACGAACGTCGAGGTGGTGACAACTCCGCGCTGATGTGAGATGATCTCCGATGGTCTTTCAGGTTTTATATGAGTTACCGTCAAGACCCTGAAGCTAAGAATTTGGCCTTTGCTTCGTTTGCTTTGTCACGTTCGAATCCTGTTAGAAGAAGAACGCTGTCGTGACATCTCGTCTATTGTATTGAGACGAACGTCGAGGTGGTGACCACTCCGCGATGGTGCGAGATGATCTCCGATTGTCTTTCAGGTTTTATATGAGTTACCGTCAAGACGCTGAAGCTAGGAATTTGGCATTCGCTTCGTTTGTTTTATCATGTCTGAATCCTGTTGGAGAAAGGACACTGTTGTTGACATTGCGTCTGCTGTAACGAGACGAATGCTGAGGTGGAGCTGGGATTTTGCCGTCACTCCGCTTTACTGACCACGGGGTCTTTTGTTGACGTTGCATCTACATCCCGCTGGACTGGGAAGGAACGTCGTTGTTGACATTGCGTCTGCTGTAACGAGACGAATGCTGAGGTGGAGTTGGGATTTTGCCGTTACTCCGCTTTGCTGATATTGCGTCTGAGTCCTGTTGAAGGAAGGACACTGTAATGACATTTTGTCTGCTGTATCGAGATGAACGTCGAGGTGGTGACCACTCTGTGTGGGATGATCTCCGGTAGTCGTTCAGGTTTTATATGAGTTACCGTCAATACTCTGAAGCTAGGAATTTGGCCTTTGCTTCATTTGCTTTGGTACGTCCGAATCCTGCTGGGGGAGGAACGCTGGGATGACATCTCGTCTACTGTATCGAGACGAACGTCGAGGTGGTTCCTAGATTGCCTGTGAACCGTTAGGACCTGGAACTAGGGACTTTGTCATGGCTCTGTTGTTTTAACCTTGGGTTGTTAATATTGTATCTGCATTTTGCTAGACTGTGAAGGAACGCCGTTATTGACATCTCGTCTGTTGTATCGAGACGAATGTTGCGGTGAAGCTGGGATTTTGCCTTCGCTTCATTTTGTTTCGACCGTGAGGTCTTTCGTTGGCGTTGTATCTGCATTCTGCTGGACTGCGAAGGAACGCCGTTGTTGACATCTCGTCTGCTGTATCGAGACGAATGTTGCGGTGAAGCTAGGATTTTGCAGTCGCTTCGCTTTATTTTGACCATGAGGTCTGTACCCCTCCGAACGGCGGCCAATACATGGACGTCTTGCCTGTGATTCGGGGCAGATGCTATTTGGTTTTATCCGTCCACCTCTCCGAAGATGCCAAGTTGATTTATGGCACCGTGAATCGGAGGTTTAGACGGATGCGGCCGATGTAGAAGACTTTGTCAGATTCCCCCTCGCTTGAGGGGTTTTTGATTGTGCGGACGCTCTTCCCTGCAGGCGCAAGCCCCTGCAGTTAATTACGCTATCGCATCGCGGTAGCCACTTTCTCCTGCTCCAGAAGTTCACTTCGTGTCGTGTGTGTTTGTTTTGTTTGTGGTTGCCCGTGGATTGTATACGGAGACTATTAATTTCGTCGCCCGTAGGACGTGGATTAGTCCAAATCCGTATTTTCTTAGATTCGGGTTTTGGGTTTTGGTTTAAGCATACGTTAGCCATATTTGAGGCTAAGATCAACTTAAACGTTTGTTAAGGATATGTTAGTCTAATTTCCAGACTAAGATCTACTTAACGGGATCGTCTAGATCCATTTCCAGTTTAGGGACATGGTGGTCCATTGCATGTATGGCCATCGTGACCCGTCACCTCTCTGATGACGTTGAAGGATTACAACGACAGATGTCAGAGGAGATTAGAGATGTACCCTTGAACCAGAGTTAATTGGAGGATCTATAGTCCAATTTGGGACTGAAATTTGTTTGAAGGTTTAAGGATACGTTAGCCATATTTGAGGCTAAGATCAACTTAAACAGAATCGTTTAGATCCAAAAAAAAGAGCATTTGGGGGCTCTATTGTTCCAGTTTAGAGACATAGTGGTCCATAGGTAGTTTAATGATATTGCAGTCCATTGCCAGTTTAGGGACATGGGGGTCCATGTTCCAGTTTAGGGACATGGTGGTCCACTTTATTTGTGGCCGCCGGGACCCATCACCTCTCTGACATCGTTGAAGGATTACAAGGATAGGTGTCAGAGGAGTTCGGAGATGTACCCTTGAACTGGATGTAAATTGATTTAAGAGAGCAGCCGTGTTCAGTCAATTTAATTTAAGGACTTACGGCCATGATTGGGCTAAGTCCAGTTGAAAATGTCCAACGTTTTTTATCTGTGTCCTATTAGGCCTGTGCTAGGGCTTTGCCCCTGTTTAATAATGCACTGCATTTTCTTTTGGCCTGCTAGGCCTTTTTGATTTGGGCTCTGTCCCTTTATAAATGATGCAGAGTATCTGTTTGGGCTCTGCCCTTCTTTAAAATAATGCATTGCATTTAATTTAGCCTGTTAGACCTTTATTAATTAGGCTTGGCCCTTCTGTAAATAATGCAGTGCATTAATTATCTGACAGTAGCTTGTCAGGCGCTTTGCGCCAATTGTTGAGCGCAAGCGCATATGGAGGTGACACGTGTCACGCTCTGGTGAGCGCAAGCGCAACAGCGCAGTGCGTTGCGTCAATGCGCTGCGCTGTTGCGCTGCTGACATGTGGCGCGCTCTGGTGAGTTGCGCCAACTTCAGAGAGCAATGCTCTATTTTAAAAGCGCAGATACAAGTGCAAGGCACTGTTATTATTTTTTATTTATTAAAAATCATTGATCTTGTTCTTAGATCAATGATCTATTCAGAAGAAATTCTTCTTTTTTATAAAGGTTTTACCTTTTTTTCTTTTTTCTGAATTCTTCTCACAGTTCTTTAGAGGGATTCTCTCTTTTTTTCCTGTGTTGATCCCCTTTAGACTTGGGGTCTAGGGGCCCTTTTATAATGCCAATTAGTTTGTTAAATTAGTTAAAGAGATCTTTCTCTGAGCGATTTGGGGATTTTCCCCACATTGGATCTTTGATCCAAGGGCTTCTATTTTACAGAAAGCAATCTTCTTGTTTTTAAAAAGATTGAGAAAGATCTTTCAGAATTTTTTTGTTTGGCGCAAGCGTACCTGCGCTCGACACGTGTCGCGCAGTGCAGAGCACAGCGCAACTGCGCTGCCACGTGTCACGCAGCGCAGAGTGCTGCGCAACTGCGCTGCCACGTGGCGCGCACCGCAGAGCGCAGCACAACCGCGCTAGCGCAACTGCGCTGCCACGTAGCGCGCAGCGCAGAGTGCAAGTCAGCTGAAGCGTTGCTTCCTTTATTTTTATTTTAAATAGAGCCTTGCTCTGATTGGGCGCACTGCCTTGGGCGCTGCGCTCCCTGTGCTGGCGTGGCTGATTTTGACACGTGGCGCTCTGCGCACAGCGCTGGGGATCTGAAGCGTTGCTTCATTTATTAAAATTTAAATTTTCAAAGTACTCTGATTGGGGGGAATCAGAAGCGTTGCTTCATTTCCCGCCTCGGAATTTGAACAGAGCTTTGCTCTGATTGGGGTAAACAAATAACCCCCCCCCCACCGTTGCGCTTACATGGCCCCAAACGTAAGCGCAGCGGTGGCGGAATCCCAACCGTTTGGAAGTTGAAATGGCACTTATTGCCTATAAATAGGACCTTTGGTCCCTTAGATGATTTTCATCTCTTCATAGGAATTTTATTCAGAGCCCTGCTCTTTTGTTTAAGCACTTTTAAAAGTTCGAACTTTAGGTAAAAATTAATTTGGATTAAATTAAATCAATTTTAAGAGCCTTGCTCTCAATAGATCCCTGATCTAAACAAGACCCATTTAGGGTTTCACCTAACAGAGCTTTGCTCTAAAGGGGTCTAAAGAGAACTAAGGAGAACCCTATTAGGGTTCCATTAATAGAGCTTTGCTCTCTAAAAGATTTTTCTTGTATTATCTCATTTCATTAATGGAGCTTTGCTCCTTCCAAATCATACAAAAGGACTCTTAGGAGTTTTTCATTGATCTTGGAGTTTAAAGATGACATTTTATTCCTCGGTGCATTATATCGCTTTGCTTAATCAGTCTTTCTGATAATTTTGTTGATTCTCTTTCATAGAAACAATGGATGCCCACATGTACGATCTTGACGAGATCATCTCTTACGGGGACATCCGCCGACTTGGCCGTTCTCAAAATCGAGAGTTCACAAACACGGAGTGTGCTGAAATCATGAGCCGCTTCGACGCATATAACGGTCAACTGCTTCCCCGACGTTCCTCCCTCCTGAAGCTTATCGTGGGAGCCATCTGGGAAGTGCTTCCCCTATTCTGTTCCGGTGTGCCGTTTAAGGCGTTGGATGCCGTCAATGATAAGGTGCACTCGGTGTACCTGATGAACTTAATCTCGAAGAGACGGCGAGACAATCTTGTCGATCTCCTGCACCAGGCCTTCCAACAGTCCGCCATACTCGCTGCTTATTGGAGGGAGGAGGACATCTGTGGGGACCCCGACGCTTGTGCTCGCGAAAGAAAACATACTAGGATGGTTCGCCAGGCTTGGTAAATCTTGGATAAGATTACTTTTGAGTTCCTTAATCCATGTCCTGGGTCCGAGGTTATACAGTTATAAACATTTCAATAATGTTGTTATTTAATTCTTTATGATTGTAAAAGCCCTTTGAAATATGAATGGAAAATTTTTATTTCAGCTTGTCTTATTTCTCATTCTAAGTCTTTTGCACACATAAATGGATGTGTCTCGAACGCTTCATCAATTGCAAATCGAATGTCCTTTCTGTCGCTTCCCTCTTTCTTTTATTATCAGTATACTGCTTTAGTAAACATGGTTGATAGATGATAAAGCGAGCATCCTGCATTGGCTTCTTCAAAAGGCAGCGATAGCTTAGGCCGCAGGTTCAAATCTGCTGCCTAAGACTTTTCAACTCTATGAGCCGTGAGGGTCTCATAGAGACTTTTCTCCCTACGGATCGAGAGGATCTCATAGGTGGATTTTCTCCTTAGGAATCGTGAGGATTCTTAAATGCGTTTTCTCTTATAAGTCGTAAGGATCTTATAAGAGAATTTTCCCTCTTACGAGTCGAGAGGACCCGTAAGCGGTTGTTTCCCTCCTTGTCGAGGTTCGAGTTTGGAGAGTGAGACCCGTAGATAGTATGTAAGAGACCGTTTTGGGCCAACTTGCAGGGCCCCAGTGCTTAGGAAACAAGTTTTTTAATCCTTACTGCCTAAGGCTTTATCTTACGAGTCGAGCCGCATCGAGAAGTTCTCGCAAAGACATCAATTTCTTCACAAGTCGAGACGAATCGAGCATTTCTCGCAAGAATATCCTAACGTCACAGTTAACCTCTGCTCTTTACGACAGAAGTCCGTTAGGGTCTGTGGTACTTAGGGTTTTGGCCATCGTACCGTCGCATCAGCTGATATATTCCTCGATAGGCAATCGTGCTGTTCGAGTAGCCCTGCGACTGCCGTGTCTCTGATCCCTTCGGGGGCTGGACAAGACGTCTTCAAGCGATCTTCCTAGGCAGTTTGACCGTCGGAAGAGCAAGCGTTAGGAATTTGCCATGCCGCTTTTTACTTGAGGTTAGGCTCATTTTGGAGAGCCCCGATGAGTCATAACCACTCCGCGCTGGTGTGGGATGATCTCCGATAGTTTTTCAGGTTTTATGTGAGTTGCCGTCAAGACCCTGAAGCTAGGAATTTGGCCTTCGCTTCATTTGCTGGCATCGCGTCTGCTATATCGAGACGAATGTCCCGGTTGTCTCTAGGTTGCTGGTGAACCGTCGAGGTTTGGAACTAGGGATTTTGCCGTGGCTCCGTTTTTTTTATTGTCGCATCCGAACCCTGTTGGAGGAAGAACGCTGGGGTGACATCTCGTCTGCTGTATCGAGACGAATGTCGAGGTGGAGTTGGGATTTTGCCGTGGCTCCGTTTGTTTGATTGTCGCATTTGATCCTTGCTGGAGGAAGAACGCTGGGGTGACATCTCGTCTGCTGTATCGAGACGAATGCCGAGGTGGAGCTGGGATTTTGCCGTGGGTCCGTTTGTTTGATTGTCGCGTCTGATCCTTGCTGGAGGAAGAACGCTGGGGTGACATCTCGTCTGTTGTATCGAGACGAATGCCGAGGTGGAGTTGGGATTTTGCCGTTACTCCGCTTGTTTGACCATGGGGTCTTTCGTTGGCGTTGTATTTGCATCTTGATGGACTGCGAAGGAACGCCGTTGTTAACATCTCATCTGCTGTATCGAGACGATTGTTGAGATGAAGCTGGGATTTTGCCGTCGCTTCACTTTGTTTTGACCGCGAGGTCTTTTGTTGGCGTTGTATCTGCATCTTGATGGACTGCGAAGGAACGCCTTTGAAGAATCTTAGGCCGTAGATATTGCCGCTAAGATTTGGCTCCGTTTTCTGATGGAGCATTGGGAGGGAAAGGGTGCTTCCTTCTTTGTTTGTGCCCCTAGATTGTATACAGGGATTGCTGTGCTATCGCATGTAGGGCAAAAGTTTCATTCATTTTTATTATTATTATTTTATTTCCGCGATGCTCTATCATTTCAGCTTTATATCGCGAAGGTCGCGATTGCCCAATCATTTCGGCTATTTTTCACAGTGCCCAATCATTTCGGCTATTTTTTTTTATTTTTACTCGCTGCTTTTTATTGCGAGTTGCCCAATCATTTCGGCATTTATTTAATTTTCACTCGCTGTTTTTTATTGCGAGTTGCCCAATCATTTCGGCTATTTTTCATGCATACATTTTTACTTGCTGCTTTTTATTGCAAGTTGCTCCATCATTTCGGCTATTTATTATGCATATGCGGCCTACTGGCTTTTCACCGTAAATCTGAAATTAGATACCGATTTTGGCATCAGCACCGCTACAACTGGAATATTGCTAGGAGCGAATCATCATTTGCCTCTGTCGATGTCAAACAAAGGTGGCTTAGTGAACAGGGTTAGGGTCCTGTCAACTAAGGCTTTTGACTTCATGAGCCGTAAGGGTCTCACGAAGGTATTTTCCCTACAAATCGTGAGGATCTTGTAGGTGTATTTTCTCCTTAGGAATCGTGAGGATTCCTAAGTGTGCGTTCCTCTGTAAGTCGTAAGGATCCTACAAGAGGGTTTTCTCCTTATAAGTTGAGAGGACTTACAAGGGTTGTTCACCTTGCGTACATATCCCCAGTCACGGATGGGACTTAGTTAGGGAAATGTTTATTCGCGCCCGTGGATTGTATACAAGGGTCAGTATTGAGCCACTTGTAGGGCAATATCAAAGGTTGTGGGGGTTGCTTAAGAACATGTTCAGATCTCTGTAGCTTAAGACTTTCAAATCTTATGAGCCGTGAGGGTCCCATAAGAGAGTTCTCCTTACGAGTCGTGAGGATCTCGCAAGTGTATTTTCTCCTTAGGAATCGTGAGGATACCTAAGTGTGTTGCTCCCTTGTGAGTCGTAAGGATCTCACGCGGGTGGTTTCTCCTTACAAGGTCGGGAGGATCCTGTAAGTGTCCTTTAACGAGGCCGCGCCCTTTCGGGTTTTCACAAACACTCGTCGGTAGTCCTACTGTTTTTACTCACGGGGCCCTTTTGGGTTTTCATCCGTGCCCCTTTTGCGTATGGACATACCGTCCTTTTTTTTAACGAGGTTGCGCCCTTCCGGGTTTTCACAAACACTCGCTGGTAGCCCTGCTGTTTTTACTCACGGAGCCCTTTCGGGTTTTCATCCGTGCCCATTTTGCTTATGGACATACCGTTTTTTTATTTTTATTTTTATTATTTTTTTTATTTTATTCTTTAATCTTTTTTTTTATCTCGTCCGCCTGAGGATGCTGCGGTAGTAATTTAAGGACATTGCGGTCCATCGTTAGTTTAAGGACGTTTCGGTCCGCCGTCGCCGTAATTGAGGCGAATTTCTAGTTTACTGACTTTTCGGTCTATGGGGCTTTCCCTATGAGCATGATGCCCCCGGCGTATCCATCTTTCTCGGAATATGTGGTTGTGGCGGGTTCACCCTCCAATTTTCAGACAGCACGAACTTGCCCTGTTGGTATTGGTCTTTAACCCAGTTTTTGAAAACGTAGCAATCCTCGATCAGGTGACCCACTGTTTGGTGGTAAGGGCAATAATTAGGATTATTAACATCGCCTTGCCGCAACGGATGTTTTAGACTCGGTAGATTGATGAGTCTGTCGCGTACTGCCAGCTCGAACAGTCCCCTTGTTTTATCTTGCAGAAACGAGTAAGGACGTTTCAACTTTTCCCGGAAGGTTTGCCGCTTGTTGTTTCGGCAAACAACCGGTCTAGGGCCACTCGATTGCTGTTGAGTATTGGCTACGAGGGCTATTTTTCCCTTCCCTTTATCCTTTTTGCTCGATCCTTTGTTTGCGGGGCCGAGATTTTTTTCGAGTAGCGTGCGATTGCACGGCTGAATGTCCTCGCAACTCCTCAATTCTTTCATTTTTGAAATGGATTCCTTGAGGAGAGGGTTGAGGGCAGCTTCTTCGTCAGAGTCACTTCCATAGATGATAATTTTCGATCCCTTAGAGTCGACTATATGACAGTCGGCGGCGGCTCTTTTGCGCTCATCTATCGCATTTTTCTGATGTCTAGGAGCTTCACGCTTTGTCCTGTTGAAGTGTTGCTTTTGAGCGACATATCCTTGCCACCAACACTTAAAGGAGTCGCAGTCTTCGGTAGGATGTATGATCTTTTGATGATATAAGAAGAAGTTAGGATGCATCTCTAATCCACCGAGAGTATTTTCTTCAGAAGGCGGTAGTTTCATTCCCACTGATAGAGCTTTGGCGAACCTTTTCCTCGTCTTGAATTTGTTTTTACCCGCAGCGGATGATTTTTGATTTGACGGAAGTGCCTCGACTCTTTGGCTTAGTAGTCGGTATTTGGCTCCTTCCAGTATGGCCATCCCATGCTCTTGATTGGCTTTAACTTTCAGACGAATCTCATTCAGGAAGGCATCGATTAACTCGTCTGACGGTTGCGGAATTTCTGGTTCAGGGTTCACCCTTGGTTTCTCGGCGCAAGGAGCCTCTTCATCATCAGCCAATGAGTGAGAGATCACATGACAAGTCATTATGCAGTCT
Source organism: Agapanthus africanus (assembly GCA_030015575.1). NCBI lineage: Eukaryota > Viridiplantae > Streptophyta > Magnoliopsida > Asparagales > Amaryllidaceae > Agapanthus > Agapanthus africanus. The sequence goes on from JASDDO010000016.1 coordinate 414,100,600, forward strand.
TCGGATTCACCTGATGAGTCTTCTCCATCGTTTTCGTCCTCGACAAAAGAACAAGTTGCCCCGGCGTGTCCGTCTTCTTTGGAGAGTGCAGCTGCGGTGGGTTCACCTTCCAGTTTTCAGACAGCGCGAACTTGCCTTGTAGGTACTGATCCTCGATCCATCCCTTAAAGGCGAAACAATCCTCGATCGGGTGACTTACCGTTTGGTGGTAACGGCAATAATTGGGATTATTGGGATCGCCTGGCTGCGATAGACGCTTTGGACTCAGCAGATTGATGAGTCTGTTGTGCACTGCCAGCTCAAACAGTCTTCTTGTTTTATTCTGAGGAAATGAATAAGGACGTCCTAGTCTCTCCTCGAGGGATGGGCGTAGACGCATGTTGTTTTGGCGAACGACCGGCTTTGAGTTACTCGGTTGTTGTTGAGCATTGGCGACGACGATCGCTTTCCTTTTTCCTTTCTCATTTCGAGAATCTGGTTTTGGAGGAGACGGTCCATGGCCCATCTAGTCCATTCTGGCTAACTTGTCGATCAGGGCCTGGAAGGTGGTCGGCCTGAAGAACATCATGAATTGCGAGATGGTCGCTTGCGGATCAAGAGTGCCCACGAACATGCCTACCGCAGGTGCCTCTTCTATGCGTTGTTCGCATTTTGACCATAGGTTCAGCCATCGTGTTGCGTATTGGACCCACGTTTCACCGGGCCTTATCCTGGCATTTATCAATGCTGTTATCGGGGTACGTTCACTAGTACTCATGAATCTTTGTGTAAACAGTAGCTCCATCTCCGCAAATGTTTTGACAGAGTCGTTAGGTAGCTCCGAATACCATTCAAAGGCTGTTTCTGCTAAGCTGCCGACGAATTGGCGAAGCAACAATTTGTCATCGCCTCCAGTATTGCCGCATAAGGCCCTGAATTGAGCGATATGCTGATGCGGATTCCCTGTCCCTTTATATACGTGGAACTTAGGGATTGTATATCCCGGCGGGTAACTGATTTGGTCATACCAGCTTGGATAGGGTCGTCCGGTTCTAACAATTTGCTCAGCCGCTTCATTCGCCTGATGAGCTCGTATTTGCTGAGCTATATAGTCGTCTAGTGCGGCTTTGGAAATGGTTTCCTCCTTGGCTGCTGAAAGAGCTGAAGGAGGATTAGATGTCTCCCCTCTATCGTCTTCAACAATGATTGGAGGGTCATCAGCTGGAGGATCCGGCTGTAACATCATCCCTACCATATCTTGGAAGAGGAGCGTCATTTGTTTTATGTTAGCCGCTTGCTCTGCAGCTTCTTTGTCCTTCTTTTCGAGGACTCTGAGTAGGAAGTCAGCGTCAGTTTCTTGTTCATGACGCTGCTCTGATGACGCCTCCGAGCTTTCTTTTGGCCCGGTAAGTGCAGCCATTGCAGTCATCATTTCATGAAGCTTTTGCTGTTGCTCTTGAGCTTTTGTTACGGATCCGGTGAGCGGTCGGTGACCCATCGAACCGTGGCTATCCTCTTTTCCAGAAGCCATATAAACGGTATGCACCACCATGCTCCCAGACTTGGGGCGTTCGTGCTCAGCGCTTTTACGAGTCGTCGTATTCATAGGGGCTTTTTGCGGCCTCCTTTTCTTTTGAGTGATTGACGTTGAGGGAGCCGCTGCAGTGGGCACCCAGCCGGCTGTCACTTTTTGTGGCTTTGAGTAGTCCCTCTCCTGCCGAACCTTCACCTTTTTCTGTCGGCAGGGATAATCTTGATCCATCATAGAGTCTTGGACTTGACGCCAGACCTTGTAAATTTTGGAGGACAGCCGCTGAGGGGGCTGCTCCGGCTTCTTCTCTGGAGCATTCTCCACAGATGGAGGAGATCGTTTTAATACAGCAGTAGGAGAGTTTCTGCGCACCGTGTTCAGCAATTCAAAGCTGTTCCCGGTTGGAACAGTAGCATCGATCCCCACCGTTGGAGCTGGTGGAGTAAATCCAGAGGGGGAGTTGCCCCCAACCTTCCTCACTCGGCGCCAATGGCGATGTCGAGCGTGTCGTGCGGATGGAGTTGTTGTAACCGTAGGGGTGACCTCCTCATGCCCCCTGTGTTGGTCATAATCTACCGGTACTAGCCATTTAAAGACCGACGTCCGTTGAATGGGGATGGCCAACCTATCAAAAGCGGACTCCCGAGCAGAGGAAGCAACCTTGGTGATTTCGCCTAAAACTGGAGTAGGGATGGCTGTCCGCTTCGGGATAACATTTTCCGGTATTGCTGGCTTTTTCATGGGCCCGTTGGAGTTTTGACCTAGCCTGTTAAAAACCGAGGCAGTGGAGTTGGACGACCCGTTGAGAGGGACCGCGGCAATGGTAAGTCGATCAAAAACTGACTTCTTTGGGGCTTCTTGCAACGTCATTGTGGCATTGAAGCTCAACGGTGGGAGCATGGTCCCGAAGAATAATCCAGTGGTGGCTTGAGTTACCAACTCCGCTGGTATCTTGAAAAGAAAGGCCGCTTGGGGCCTGTAAGTCACTCCTCCAGCAGAGACGGAGCGAGAGTTGCAGTTGCAGGTAGTGCAGTTTGAAGCCATTGATCTTCTGTTTTCTGCACGGAGCAAGACACCAAATCTTAGAACCGCAAATCCATAGGCAACCACAGCAAACTGCGATTTGTTTGCGAATCATGACACACGAAGTGCGGAGTGGAAAGAGGAAAAGGTCCCACCGGGCGTGCCAGAATCTGTACCCCTCCGAACGGCGGCCAAGACATGGACGTCTTGCCCGTGATTCAGGGCAGATGCTATTTGGTTTTATCCGTCCACCTCTCCGAAGATGCCAAGTTGATTTATGGCACCGTGTATCGGAGGTTTAGACGGATGCGGCCGATGTAGCAGACTTCGTCAGATTCCCCCTTGCTTGAGGGGTTTTTGATTTTGGGGACGCTCTTCCCTGCAGGCGCAAGCCCCTGCAGTTAATTACGCTACCGCATCGCGGTAGCCACTTTCTCCTGCTCCAGAAGTTCACTTCGTGTCGTGTGTGTTTGTTTTGTTTGTGGTTGCCCATGGATTGTATACAGAGACTATTTATTTCGTCGCCCGTAGGACGTGGATTAGTCCAAATCTGTATTTTCTTAGATTTGGGTTTTGGGTTTTGGTTTAAGGATACGTTAGCCATATTTGAGGCTAAGGTCAACTTAAATGTTTGTTAAGGATATGCTAGTCTAATTTACAGACTAAGATATACTTAACGGGATCGTCTAGATCCATTTCCAGTTTATGGACATGGTGGTCCATTGCATGTATGGCCGTCGGGACCCGTCACCTCTCTGACGACGTTGAAGGATTACAACGACAGATGTGAGAGGAGATCAGAGATGTACCCTTGAACCAGAGTTAATTGGAGGATCTATAGTCCAATTTGGGACTGAAGTTTGTTTGAAGGTTTAAGGATACGTTAGCCATATTTGAGGCTAAGATCAACTTAAACAGAATCGTTTAGATCCGACAAAAGAGCATTTGGGGGCTCTATTGTTCCAGTTTAGGGACATAGTGGTCCATAGATAGTTTAAGGACATTGCGGTCCATTGCCAGTTTAGGGACATGGGGGTCCATGTTCCAGTTTAGAGACATGGTGGTCCACTTTATTTGTGGCCGCCGGGAACCGTCACCTCTCTGACGTCGTTGAAGGATTACAACGATAGGTGTCAGAGGAGTTCGGAGATGTACCCTTGAATCGGATATAAATTGATTTAAGAGAGCAGCCGTGCTCAGTCAATTTAATTTGAGGACTTACGGCCATGATTGGGCTAAGTCCAGTTGAAGATGTCCAACGTTTTTTATTTGTGGCCTATTAGGCCTGTGCTAGGGCTTTGCCCCTGTTTAATAATGCACTGCATTTTCTTTTGGCCTGCTAGGCCTTTTTGATTTGGGCTCTATCCCTTTATAAATGATGCAGAGCATCTGTTTGGGCTCTGCCCTTCTTTAAAATAATGCATTGCATTTAATTTAGCCTGTTAGGCCTTTTTTAATTGGGCTTGGCCCTTCTGTAAATAATGCAGTGCATTAATTATCTGACAGTAGCTTGTCAGGCGCTTTGCACCAATTGTTGAGCGCAAGCGCATATAGAGGTGACACGTGTCACGCTCTGGTGAGCGCAAGCGCAACAGCGCAGTGCGCTGCGTCAATGCATCGCGCTGTTGCGCTGCTGACACGTGGCGCGCTCTGGTGAGTTGCGCTAACTTCAGAGAGCAATGCTCTATTTTAAAAGCGCAGATACAAGTGCAAGGCACTGTTATTATTTTTTATTTATTGAAAATCATTGATCTTGTTCTTAGATCAATGATCTATTCAGAAGAAATTCTTCTTTTTTATAAAGGTTTTACCTTTTTTTCTTTTTTCTGAATTCTTCTCACAGTTCTTTAGAGGGATTCTCTCTTTTTTCTGTGTTGATCCCCTTTAGACTTGGGGTCTAGGGGCCTTTTTATAGTGCTAATTAGTTTGCTAAATTAGTTAAAGAGATTTTTCTCTGAGTGATTTGAGAATTTTTCCCCACCATTGGATCTTTGATCCAAGGGCTTCTGTTTTACAGAAGGCAATCTTCTTGTTTTTAACAAGATTGAGAAAGATCTTTCAGAATTTTTCTGTTTGGCGCAAGCGCACCTACGCTCGACACGTGTCGCGCGTAGCAGAGCGCAGCGCAACTGCGCTAGCGCAACTGCGCTGCCACGTGGCGCGCAGCGAGAGCGCAACGCAACTGCGCTGCCACGTGGCGCGCAGCGAGAGCGCAACGCAACTGCGCTGCCACGTAGCGCGCAGCGCGGAGCGCAAGTCAGCTAAAGCGTTGCTACCTGTAGGGTGTTTTTTGTCACCCCATTGAGATGGGAATACGCGCGCGCTTGTCAGGCGTACTACAGATTCCCCCTGCCTAGGGTAGGCCGGGGTTTAATGACTGTGGGGATCCGAATCTGCGGCAGCCGCGGACTAAGCTGCCGTTAATTACCCCTCGCCTTTGGAGCGAAGGAACCTCCGATTGACGGGTTAAACTAGTCATGCGAACTCAATGTGCAGTGTACGTGTGTTGTGTTTTGAAATGGGGGTTTGGATATGTCGGGAGCCACGCAGAGTTTTTACGGGGGTCCCGCTACCCGGATAGCGGGCTGGGGGTCAAGGGGGCTAGCAGCCCCCTTACGGGGTGCGGGGCAGCGCCCCGTTAGAAATTTTTTCTAACGAGGGAGGCATATTTAGTGTGGAGTGCATAAAAAAAAGGGGGGGAAAGCGTCTTAAAGACGCGTGCAAAGCATGTGGGCGCATGGTGCGCGGGGTCACGTGCGCGCACGTGACCAATGGGCGCTTTGGCGCCCCCAGGAGTCACATGGGCACACGTGACCGATGGGCGCCTTGGCGCCCCCAGGAGTCACGTGGGCACACGTGACCGACGGGCGCCTTGGCGCCCCGGGGTCACGTGGGCACACGTGACCGACGGGCGCCCCAGGGTCACGTGCGCACACGTGACCGACGGGCGCCTTGGCGCCCCGGGGTCACGTGCGCACACGTGACCGATGGGCGCCTTAGCGCCCATGGGGTCACGTGGACACACGTGACCGCGGGAAAAACCCGCGGAAAGGGGAGCCTAGCCCCTAGGCTGGGGAGTTGAACTCCCAAGGGAATTTTCGGAGTTGAACTCCTATCAGAAACAAATTTATGTAGTTAAACTCCAACAAAAATTAATTTATGGAGTTAAACTCCAGCAGATTTAGAAAAGAGTTAAACTCCTGGGGACTTATTGCTCTTCTTTTGAGCCTTGGGTCTGTCCAAAGTTAGATTTTTGGAGATGGGTCTCCTTCTTCTTGCTCTTGACCGGCGGGATCTTGGAGAAAAGGGGGGAAGACTTAAAAGTCTCCCCTTTTCGAGATCTGGTGGGAGATCTAAGTTCCCCTTTGTGGGTTTTATGGTGGAAAACTATTTATTTTGGGAAAAGGAAGAGTTAAACTCTCGATTTAATTCAAGAGGAAGAAGAAGGTTTTTTGGAACCTTGGAGAAGGAGCAGTAGGCACAAAGAACCCTAGTTTTTGGGGGAATGAAAAAGTTGTCTTTTTTTTATTCATCATCATATTGCCTTTTATAGGCTTACACATTTACATATAGCCCTTTGGGCTTTTCAAAATGGCTTTTTGCCTATCACATGGCTTATGTGTCATTTGTTTTTGCACATAAGCCATGAGCTTACAAAAATTTGGCTTTATGCCCATTTTGCATACAAAAATCATGCACAAAAATTACATAAAAATTATTTGTTACATGATTTTTGTTGTTGGCATGGAGGAGGCTGGCCGCGGCCTTGACTTGGACATGGGCCCGCCTGACCTGGGCTTGGGCCCACCTGCCTTGGGGTTGACCTTGACTTTGACTCGGTCAACGGGGGTGTAAATTTTTACCCCAACAAAGTGCCCCCCATCAATAAATGCACACAGCATATATGGGTCGTGTGCATGAAATTGATGGATCTTCTTTCACGTGGAGGCAACTTGCTTTGGTTCCCACTTTTTGGGACGCACTGCTCTTTTTACGACATGGACGGTCGACGCTTGACGCTTCTCCGAGACGGAGTGTCCGTGGTAGACGTTTCCCTGACCCAGAGTGATTTGGTTCCCGATTTGTGGGAAGCCTGCACCACCCTTTTTGCGACATGGACGGTCGACGCTCTGTTATGCAGCGAGTTGGGTTCCCAATTTGCGGGAGCCTGCACTGCCCTTTTTGCGACATAGACGGTCGACGCTCTGTTATGAAGCGATTTGGGTTCCCAATTTGCGGGAGCCTGCACTGCCCTTTTTGCGACATAGACGGTCGACGCTCTGATCCGAAGCGATTCGGTAGACGTGTCCCCGGCACGGAGTGTCGCTGGTCGACGTTTCCCCGAGGCGGAGTGTCTGCTGTAGGATGTTTCCATGAGACGGAGTGCCTGCTGTAGGACGTTTCCCCGAGACGGAGTGCCTGTGGTAGGACGTATCCCCGAGACGGAGTGCCTGTGGTAGGACGTTTCCCCGAGACGGAGTGCCTGTGGTAGGACGTTTCCCCGAGACGGAGTGCCTGTGGTAGGACGTATCCCCGAGACGGAGTGTCTGTTGTAGGACGTTTCCCCGAGACGGAGTGCCTGTGGTAGGACGTTTCCCCGAGACGGAGTGCCTGTGGTAGGACGTATCCCCGAGACGGAGTGCCTGTGGTAGGACGTTTCCCCGAGACGGAGTGCCTGTGGTAGGACGTTTCCCCGAGACGGAGTGCCTGTGGTAGGACGTATCCCCGAGACGGAGTGTCTGTTGTAGGACGTTTCCCCGAGACGGAGTGTCTGTTGTAGGACGTTTCCCCGAGACGGAGTGCCTGTTGTAGGACGTTTCCCCGAGACGGAGTGCCTGTGGTAGGACGTATCCCCGAGACGGAGTGCCTGTTGTAGGACGTTTCCCCGAGACGGAGTGCCTGTTGTAGGACGTTTCCCCGAGACGGAGTGCCTGTGGTAGGACGTATCCCCGAGACGGAGTGTCTGTTGTAGGACGTTTCCCCGAGACGGAGTGCCTGTTGTAGGACGTTTCCCCGAGACGGAGTGCCTGTTGTAGGACGTATCCCCGAGACGGAGTGCCTGTTGTAGGACGTATCCCCGAGACGGAGTGCCTGTGGTTGACGCAGAGGTCGATGTTGGAATTAGTTGGTTTGATTTGTTTGATTTGAGTTGACATTAGCATCGCTATACTGGAATATGGTACCAGGAGCGAATCATCATCTGTTTTTGAGAGGATTTGGGAATTGGGGTTTTTGTTTGGCATCTGCATTGCTGCACTGGAATAATGCCAGGAGCAACTCATCATGTGCCCAGAGAGGATTTGGATTTGGTTTGTTTGGCATCTGCATTGCTGCACTGGAATAATGCCAGGAGCAACTCATCATGTGCCCGGGGAGGATTTGAATTTGGTTTTTGTTTGGCATCTGCATTGCTGCACTGGAATAATGCCAGGAGCAACTCATCATGTGCCCGGGGAGGATTTGAATTTGGTTTTTGTTTGGCATCTGCATTGCTGCACTGGAATAATGCCAGGAGCAACTCATCATGTGCCCGGGAGGACTTGGGAGAGATTGGGATCGTTTTACGCCCGTGGATTGTATACGGTTTTGCAGGATGTATGATCCAGACCGTAGGGCCATAAAAATTTTAGGGCTTTGTTGGCGTCTGCATCGCTGCACTGGAATATGGTACCAGGAGCGACTCATCATTCGCCGCTTGGGGATTGGAATTTGGAATTTGGTTGGCGTCTGCATCGCTGCACTGGAATATGGTACCAGGAGCGACTCATCATTCGCCACTTGGGGATTGGGGAGCGATTGCTTAGGAGACAGGTTTGGATCCCTATCACCTAAGACTTTTCAATTTTATGGGCCGTGAGGGTCCCATAAAGGTATTTTCTCCCTGCGAGTCGTAAGGATCCTGCAGGTGTATATTCTCCTTAGGAGTAGTGAGGACTCCTAAGTGTGCCTTTCCTTTGTGAGTCGTAAGGATCCCACAAAGGTTTGTTCTCCTCATGTATCGTGAGGACACATGAGTGGATTTCCCTTCGTCCCCAGTTTAACGACTTAGGGGTCATCTGTTTCCAGTTTAACGACGTAGTGGTCGTCTGTTTCCAGTTTAAAGACGTAGAGGTCATCTGTTTCCAGTTTAACGACTTAGAGGTCTGCTGTTTCCAGTTTAACGACTTAGAGGTCACCTGTTTCCAGTTTAACGACTTAGAGGTCTACTGTTTCCAGTTTAACGACTTAGAGGTCATCTGTTTCCAGTTTAACGACTTGGAGGTCATCTGTTTCCAGTTTAACGACGTAGTGGTCATCTGTTTCCAGTTTAAAGACTTAGAGGTCTTATGTTTCCAGTTTAAAGACGTAGAGGTCATCTGTTTCCAGTTTAAAGACTTAGAGGTCTTATGTTTCCAGTTTAAAGACGTAGAGGTCATATGTTTCCAGTTTAACGACTTGGAAGTCTTCTGTTTCCAGTTTAACGACATAGTGGTCATCTGTTTCCAGTTTAAAGACTTAGAGGTCTTATGTTTCCAGTTTAAAGACGTAGAGGTCATGCTGTTTCCAGTTTAACGACTTAGAGGTCATCTGTTTCCAGTTTAAAGACTTAGAGGTCTGCTGTTTCCAGTTTAACGACTTAGAGGTCATCTGTTTCCAGTTTAACGACATGGTGGTCATCTGTTTCCAGTTTAAAGACGTAGAGGTCATCTGTTTCCAGTTTAAAGACTTGGAGGTCATCTGTTTCCAGTTTAACGACTTAGAGGTCATCTGTTTCCAGTTTAACGACTTGGAGGTCATCTGTTTCCAGTTTAAAGACGTAGAGGTCATCTGTTTCCAGTTTAAAGACTTAGAGGTCATCTGTTTCCAGTTTAAAGACGTAGAGGTCATCTGTTTCCAGTTTAAAGACGTAGAGGTCATCTGTCTCCAGTTTAACGACGTGGAGGTCATCTGTTTCCAGTTTAAAGACGTAGAGGTCATCTGTCTCCAGTTTAACGACATGGAGGTCATCTGTTTCCAGTTTAACGACGTAGAGGTCATCTGTTTCCAGTTTAACGACTTGGAGGTCATCTGTTTCCAGTTTAAAGACGTAGAGGTCATCTATTCCCAGTTTAAAGACTTGGAGGTCATCTGTTTCCAGTTTAACGACTTGGAGGTCATCTGTTTCCAGTTTAACGACTTGGAGGTCATCTGTTTCCAGTTTAACGACTTAGAGGTCATAGAAGATACCTGATCGGGCAGTTGTCGGGGGTACCGATGGAGTTTGCCCGAGATGCCTTATTACTTTGTCGGAGTTGATGGCCTTGCCCCCAGCTGGGGCCAAGAAAAATCGTTCAAATACCGACTTGCATCGAATATGGCAATTGGAAATTGTTAACCCTTGCAAATAGAAACATTATTTCAGTATAGGTAATCGATATGTATATTGATTAAGTTCGCATGAACATTTAACCCGAAATATGGGAGGAGAGATGGTCCCACCGGGCGTGCCAGAATCTGTAGGGTGTTTTTCGTCACCCCATTGAGATGGGAATACGCGCGCGCTTGTCAGGCGTACTACAGATTCCCCCTGCCTAGGGTAGGCCGGGGTTTAATGACTGTGGGGATCCGAATCTCCGGCAGCCGCGGACTAAGCTGCCGTTAATTACCCCTCGCCTTTGGAGCGAAGGAACCTCCGATTGACGGGTTAAACTGGTCATGCGAACTCAATGTGCAGTGTACGTGTGTTGTGTTTTGAAATGGGGGTTTGGATATGTCGGGAGCCACGCAGAGTTTTTACGGGGGTCCCGCTACCCGGATAGCGGGCTGGGGGTCAAGGGGGCTAGCAGCCCCCTTGCGGGGTGCGGGGCAGCGCCCCGTTAGAAATTTTTTCTAACGAGGGAGGCATATTTAGTGTGGAGTGCATAAAAAAAAAGGGGGGGAAAGCGTCTTAAAGACGCGTGCAAAGCATGTGGGCGCATGGTGCGCGGGGTCACGTGCGCGCACGTGACCAATGGGCGCTTTGGCGCCCCCAGGAGTCACGTGGGCACACGTGACCGATGGGCGCCTTGGCGCCCCCAGGAGTCACGTGGGCACACGTGACCGATGGGCGCCTTGGCGCCCCGGGGTCACGTGGGCACACGTGACCCATGGGCGCCTTGGCGCCCCGGGGTCACGTGGGCACACGTGACCGACGGGCGCCTTGGCGCCCCGGGGTCACGTGGGCACACGTGACCGACGGGCGCCCCAGGGTCACGTGCGCACACGTGACCGACGGGCGCCTTGGCGCCCCGGGGTCACGTGCGCACACGTGACCGATGGGCGCCTTAGCGCCCATGGGGTCACGTGGACACACGTGACCGCGGGAAAAACCCGCGGAAAGGGGAGCCTAGCCCCTAGGCTGGGGAGTTGAACTCCCAAGGGAATTTTCGGAGTTGAACTCCTATCAGAAACAAATTTATGTAGTTAAACTCCAACAAAAATTAATTTATGGAGTTAAACTCCAGCAGATTTAGAAAGGAGTTAAACTCCTGGGGACTTATTGCTCTTCTTTTGAGCCTTAGGTCTGTCCAAAGTTAGATTTTTGGAGATGGGTCTCCTTCTTCTTGCTCTTGACCGGCGGGATCTTGGAGAAAAGGGGGGAAGACTTAAAAGTCTCCCCTTTTCGAGATCTGGTGGGAGATCTAAGTTCCCCTTTGTGGGTTTTATGGTGGAAAACTATTTATTTTGGGAAAAGGAAGAGTTAAACTCTCGATTTAATTCAAGAGGAAGAAGAAGGTTTTTTGGAACCTTGGAGAAGGAGCAGTAGGCACAAAGAACCCTAGTTTTTGGGGGAATGAAAAAGTTGTCTTTTTTTTATTCATCATCATATTGCCTTTTATAGGCTTACACATTTACATATAGCCCTTTGGGCTTTTCAAAATGGCTTTTTGCCTATCACATGGCTTATGTGTCATTTGTTTTTGCACATAAGCCATGAGCTTACAAAAATTTGGCTTTATGCCCATTTTGCATACAAAAATCATGCACAAAAATTACATAAAAATTATTTGTTACATGATTTTTGTTGTTGGCATGGAGGAGGCTGGCCGCGGCCTTGACTTGGACATGGGCCCGCCTGACCTGGGCTTGGGCCCACCTGCCTTGGGGTTGACCTTGACTTTGACTCGGTCAACGGGGGTGTAAATTTTTACCCCAACACTACCTTTATTTTTATTTTAAATAGAGCCTTGCTCTGATTGGGCGCACTGCCTTGGGCGCTGCGCTCCCTGCGCTAGCGTGCCTGATTTTGACACATGGCGCTCTGCGCACAGCGCCGGGGATCTGAAGCGTTGCTTCATTTATTAAAATTTAAATTTTCAAAGTAGAGCTATGCTCTGATTGGGGGGAATCAGAAGCGTTGCTTCATTTCCCGCCTTGGAATTTGAACAGAGCTTTGCTCTGATTGGGGTAAACAAGGTCTTTTGTTTGCGTTGTATCTGCATCCTGCTGGACTGCGAAGGAACGCCGTTGTTGACATCTCGTCTGCTGTATCGAGACGAATGTTGAGGTGAAGCTGAGATTTTGCCGTCGCTTCTCTTTGTTTCGACCGTGAGGTCTTTCGTTGGCGTTGTATCTGCATCCTGCTGGACTGCGAAGGAACGCCGTTGTTGACATCTCGTCTGCTGTATCGAGACGAATGTTGAGGTAAAGCTGGGATTTTGCCGTCGCTTCGCTTTGTTTCGACCGTGAGGTCTTTTGTTGGCGTTGTATCTGCATCCTGCTGGACTGCGAAGGAACGCCGTTGTTGACATCTCGTATGCTGTATCGAGACGAATGTTGAGGTGAAGCTGGGATTTTGCCGTCGCTTCGCTTTGTTTCGACCATGAGGTCTTTCGTTGGCGTTGTATCTGCATCTTGCTGGACTGCGAAGGAACACCGTTGTTGATATCTCGTCTGCTGTATCGAGACGAATGTTGCGATGAAGTTGGGATTTTATCGTCGCTTCGTTGTTTCGACCGTGAGGTCTTTTGTTGGTGTTGTATCTGCATCCTGCTGGACTGCGAAGGAACGTCGTTGCTGATTCTTAGGCTGTAGATATCGCCGTTAAGATTTGGAACTAAGGACTATGCCGTGGCTCCGTTTCGTTGCGACTCTGAGGTTGGTTGTTGACGTCATGTCTGCATCTGGTTGGAGTGAGGAGAAACGCCGTTGGTGATCTCTAAGTTATCGATATCGACGTCGAGACCCTGAAGCTAGGGATCTTCCTTCGCTTCGTTTGTTGACATTGTGTCTGCAATATTGAGACAAATGTCGAGATTGTCTCTAGGTTGTCTATGAACCATCGAGATTTGGCTTCTCTTTCTGGTGGAGCCTGTTGGGAAGGTATGGTTCTCTCTTTGTTTGTGCCCCTGGATTGTATACAGGGATCGATGTGATCTCACCTGTAGGGCAAAAGTTTCATTCATCTTTATTATACTATTATTTTATTTACGCGATGCTCTATCATTTCAGCTTTTATATCGCGAAAGTCGTGATTGCCCAATCATTTCGGCTATTTTTCGCGGTGCCCAATCATTTCGGCTATTTTTCTTTTTACTCGCTGTTTTTTATTGCGAGTTGCTCAATCATTTCGGCTGTTTTTGTATGCATACATTTTTACTTGCTGATTTCGTTGCAAGTTGCCCCATCATTTCGGCTATTTCATATGCATTTTTTTTAGCTCGCTGATTTTTTATCGCGAGTGTGGAACTTGGAATCTGGTGCCAATCTTAGCATCAGCATCGCTACGACTGGAATATTGCCAGGAGCGAATCATCATTTGCCATGAAAGGACTTGGAATTTGATACTGATTTAGGCATCAGCATCGCTACAACTGGGATATTGCCAGGAGCAAATCATCATTTGCCTTTGTCGATGTCGAACAAAGGTGACTTAGTAAACAGGGTTAGGATTCTGTCGACTAAGGCTTTTGACTTCATGAGCCGTAAGGGTCTCACAAAGGTATTTCTCTCTACGAGTCGTGAGGATCTCGCAGGTGCGTTTTCTCCTTAGGAATCATGAGGATTCCTAAGTGTATATTCCCCTGTAAGTCGTAAGGATCTTACTAAATGGTTTTCTCCTTATAAGTCGAGAGGACTTACAAGGGTCGTACACCATATGGACATATCCCTAGTCACGGGAGGGACTTGGTTAGGGAAATGTTTATTCGCGCACGTGGATTGTATACAAGGGTCAGTATTGAGCCACTTGTAGGGTAATATCGAAGGTTGTGGGGGTTGCTTAAGAACAGGTTCAGGTGTCTGTAACTTAAGACTTTCAAATCTTATGAGCCGTGAGGGTCCCATAAGAGAGTTCTCCTTACGAGTTGTGAGGATCCCGCAAGTGTAATTTCTCCTTAGGAATCGTGAGGATCCCTAAGTGTGTTGCTCCCTTGTGAGTTGTAAGGATCTCACACGGGTGGTTTCTCCTTACAAGTTCGAGAGGACCTTGTAAGTGTCTTTTAAAGAGGTTGCGCCCTTTCGGGTTTTCACAAACACTCGCTGGTAGCCCTGCTGTTTTTACTCACAGAACCCTTTCGGGTTTTCATCCGTGACCATTTTGCTTATGGACATACCGTCTTCTTTTTTCTTTTCTTTTTATTCTTTTTATTCTTTTTTCTAACGAGATTGCGCCCTTTCAGGTTTTCACAAGACTCGCCGGTAGCCCTGCTGTTTTTACTCACGGAGCCCTTTCGGGTTTTCATCCGTGCCCATTTTGCTTATGGACATACCGTTTTTGTATTCTCTCTCTTTTTTTTACACCACGTCAGCCTGGGGATGCCGCGGGTGGGTAGTAGTTTAACGACGTTTCGGTCATATCTCAACGCATGATTACGCAGCTAGATTTTGTTGCCTACCTTCGCATGTTTTTGTGTCGGAGGTGGATTCCTTGAAGAGAGGGCTGAGGGCGATTTCTTCATCAGAGTCGCTTCCTAAGGTGATAACTTGCGATCCCTTGCTGTCGGCTATGTGACAGTTGCCAGCAGCTCTTTCACGCTCATCTGTCGTGCTTTTCTGTTCCCGACGAGCCTTGCGTTTCACTCGTTGAACGTGTCGTCGATGGGCAACATATCCCTGGCACCAGTTTTTAAAAGCTATGCACTCCTCAGTGGGGTGCGCAATCTTCTGATGGTATAGGCAGAAGTTAGGATGTATATCCGCTTCATCAAGATGTATACCTCCAGGAGAATTTCCTTTGAAAGAGGGCAACTTCATTCCTATTGCCAGGGCCCTAGCGAATCGTTTCCTTACTTTAAGCTTGTTTTTGCCGGCGATAGGGATGCTTTGCTCCAGTTGGGGTGTCTCGACCTTGTCCTCCAGTCGTCTGCGTTTGGCTTTTTCGAATATAACCAGTTCACGCTCTTGATTGGCTTTGCTTTTCTGACGGGCTTCATTCAGGAATGCATCAATCACTTCGTCTGATGGTCCTAGAAGTTCAGGCTCAGGATTTGCCCCCGGTTTCCCTGCGTTAGGAGTTTCTTCACTGTCTATCGACGAATGAGAGATCACATGGCAACTTGCTACGTAATCCTCGGATTCGTCTGACGATTCTTTTCCGTCATCTCCATTTTCAAGGACGTGGCAAAGGAATTCTTGGAGCGTGATTGGAGTCCGCGCCTTCTGGTTATACTCTTCCAGCGTGTCGATTTGTTTCTGCAGGTCTGTGCGCTTGTCGCCAGGCTTCACGGGTTTTTTGGATTTCTTCTTCTTTTTCGAAGATTCCGACGGCTGGGTGTGAGCACTTTGACTATCACCACCAATTTCTGGAGTTGGGCGCGGTTTCAGCATTCCCTCGAGGATCTCGGGTTCCAGCGGATTTTTCCACCTGATTGCCGGGCATGTGTGAAGATCATTCAGCATCTTTTTGGTTTTGGCCGAAAGGGCCACCTCCCATGGGGCTTCTTCAACAAAAGAGCACGATGCCCCCGGCGTGTCCACCTTTTTAGGAGCATGAGGTTGTAGCGGGTTCACCTTCCAGTTTTCGGATAATGCGAACTTGCCTTGTTGGTATTGGTCCTCAATCCAACCTTTGAAAACGAAGCAATTTTCGATTGGATGGATTACCGCTTGGTGGTAAGGGCAGTAATTAAGATCGTTGACATCGCCTGGCTGCAATGGATGTTTTAGACTCGGCAGATTGATGAGTCTGTTGCGCACTGCCAGCTCGAACAGTCTCCTTGTTTTATTCCGAGGAAACGAGTAAGGACGTCCCAGTCTCTCTTCGAGGGATGGGCGTGGACGCACGTTGTTTTGGCGAACAACCGGCTTTGAGTTGCTCGGCTGTTGTTGAGTATGGGCGACGACGATCGCTTTCCCTTTTCCTTTCTCATTTCGAAGGTCTGGCTTTGGAGGAGATGGTCTGTGACCCATCTGGTCCATTTGGGCTAGTTTGTCAATCAAGGCCTGGAAAGTAGTTGGTTTAAAGAACATCATGAATTGCGAGATGGTCGCTTGCGGATCAAGAGTGCCCATGAACATGCCTACCACAGGTGCTTCCTCGATGCGTTGTTCGCACTTCGACCATAAGTTTCGCCATCGGATAGCGTACTGGACCCACGTCTCGCCTGGCTTCACCCTGGCATTAGTCAGTGCTGTTATCGGGGTGCGTTCACTAGCACTCGCGAATCTTTGTGTAAACAGTAGCTCTATCTCCGCAAATGTTTTGACAGAGTCATTAGGTAGCTCCGAATACTATTCAAAGGCCGTTTCTGTTAAGCTACCGACGAATTGGCGAAGCAGCAGTTTGTCGTCGTCTCCAGTGTTGCCGTATAAGGCCCTGAATTGAGCGACATGCTGATGGGGATTCCCCATTCCTTTATATACGTGGAACTTAGGGATCGTATATCCCGGTGGGTAACTGATTTGGTCATACCAGCCCGGATAGGGTCGTCCGGTTCTAACAATTTGCCCAGCAGCTTCATTCGCCTGATGAACTCGTATCTGCTGAACAATATAGTCATCCAGGGCGGCCTTGGAGATAGTTTCCTCCTTGGCTGCTGAATGAGCCGGAGGAGGATTAGATGTCTCCTCTTTATCGTCTTCAATAATAATCGGAGGGTCTTCAGCTGGAGGGTCTGGCTGTAACATCATTCCTACCATGTCTTGGAAGAGAAGCGCCATTTGTTTTATGTTAGCCGCTTGCTCTGCGGCTTCTTTGTCCTTCTTTTCGAGGACTCCGTGTAAGAAGTCAGCATCAGTTTCTTATTCATGACGCTGCTCTGATGATGCCTCCGGGCTTTCTTTTAGCCCGGTGAGTGCGGCCATTTGCATCAGCATTTCCTGAAGCTTCTGTTGCTGCTCCTGGGCTTTTGTCATGGATCGGGTGAGCGGTCGGTGACCAATCGAAGCGCGGCTATCTCCTTTCCCGGATGCCATATAAATAGTATGCACTATTATGCCCCCAGACTTAGGGCGTTTGTGCTCGGCGCTTTTACGGTTCGCCATGTTTACAAGGGCTTTTTGCAGCCTCCTTTTCTTTTGAGTGATTGACGTTGAAGGAGCCGTTGCAGTAGGCATCCAGCCAGCTGTTGCTTTTTCTGGCTTGACAGAGTAGTCCTTCTCCTGCTGGACCTTCATCTTTTTCTGTCGGTGGAGATAGTCTTGATCCATTACGGTGTCTTGGACTTGACGCCGGACCTTGTAAATTTCAGAGGACAGCCGTTGAGGGGACTGCTTTGCTTTCATTTCTGTGACCGTCTCCACAGGTGGAGGAGATCTTTTCAGCACTGTAGTAGGAGAGTTTCTGTGCACCTTTTTGAGCAGTTCAAAGCTGTTCCCGGACGGAATAGCAGCATTGATTTCCGTCATCGGAGCTGGCAGAGTTATCCCAGAGGGGGAGTTGCCCCCAGCTTTCCTTACCCGGCGCCAGTGACGATGGCGAGCATGTCACGCGATTGGAGTTGGTTTAGCCATAGGGGTGACCTCCTCATGCCTCCTGTTGGTCAGAATTTGCTGGCATCAGCCTTTTAAAGACCGACGTCCGTTGAATGGGGACGGCCAACCTATCAAAAGCAGACTTCCGAGTAGAGGAAGCAACCTTGGTGATTTCTCCTGGAACGGGAGCAGGGATGGCTATCCGCTTCGAGATAACGCCTTCTGGTATTGCAGGTTTCTTCATGGGCCCGTTGGAGCTCTGGCCTAGTCTGTTAAAAACTGAGGCAGTGGAGTTGGGCGACTCGTTGAGAGGGGCCGTGGTAGTTGTAAGCCGATCAAAGACCGACTTCTTTGGAGCTTCTTGCGACGTCATCGGGCCATTGAAGCTCATCGGTGGGAGCATGGTCCCTAAGAATAGTCCAGTGGTGGCTTGAGTTACCTGCTCCACTGGCATCTTGAAAAGAGAAGCCGCTCGGGGCCCGTAAGTCACTCCTCCAGATGGGACGGAGCGAGAGTTGCAGTTGTAGGTAGTGCAGTTTGAAGCCATTGATCTTTTGTTTTTGTAACACCCGAGCTCAATACTACTGTTTTTCAGTTACTGTTTGAGCATTAGTGTGGTACTCATTTCATCTAGCCTGCTTGATTGTCACTTACTGTAAAATTTTACCTGGCAAAGTCATTTCTGCATATAACAAATTTTAGCATCTAAAATAAAATTAAAAATATCCATCTTGGCTTACTCGACACCCCTAACCACGTTGTAGCGTCCGTGCATCGTGTTCTCGTCCCGTTCGGTAAAACGGGTGAGTTTGGATGGCTACGCGCGCGTACGTGTGTCCGTATTGGGGGTATGCTTTTTAATCATAAAACACTTAATTTTAAAATTTAGAACCCGCTTAAGATCCTATTATTTAAATTTCAAATTTTTGGACCCGATCCGGGCGCGATTTGGAAATGTTTTATTTGGCGCCAAAATCCCAAATTTTAATAATATTTAAACCATAATATATTTCGATAACATATATATATATATATATTACTATTATTAAATCTTTAAGTATTTTCCCTAACCTACAAATCAAATCCCAATCTCAGCCAATCAGCGAAGGATTAACTCCCTGGGCCCCACTAAAATTCCTACGCCTCTCTCTCTCTCCCCCTTTCTCCTTCTCTCTCTCTCTTCCTTCACACTAAAATCCAATTTCCTCTCTCCTCTACACTTTCTCTCTCCTCTCGATCTCTCTCCCCTCTCTATATCTCTCATCTCTCTCCTCTCGCAATCCCTCTCTCTCTCTCCACGTCTCTCTCTCTCTCTCTCTCTATATCTCTCCTCTCTCTCTCCCGTCTCTTTCTCTATCTCTCTCCACTATATATATATTTCTCCTCTCCTTTTATTTTCCTCACGAGAGAACCAGAGAACCCAACGAGCCCACGCGCAAAACCCTAGCCACCTTCACCCATCACCACCGTAGCTCCACGCCGGCACCACCGTCGCCTGCGCCCACGCCTCCTCGTCTTAACCACAGCCCTCGTCCTCCTTCCCGTGCGCCTGCACCCTCGCCGCTGCAGCCGCCTGCTCACCACCGGCTACCACTTGCGTCGCCCCTGGTCGTCGCCGACGATCACCCGACCACTCCAGAACACCTTGTAAGTGCTTCCCCATCTCATCCTTCCTCTCTTCATTTTCAAACTGAAATGAAACCCGGCTGGATCAATTCTGCAGATCGCCGGAGACGTCGTTCTCGCCGCCGTCGATCTCGCCGTCGTTGCTAGTGCCCTCTGAGACCCAGTAAGTATCCCCCATCTTCTTCTTCTTCTCCGTTCTCTGTTCCTTTCGTCTTTCTCTAGATATACACCCTTTAGAAACCCTATTCACTGTTTTTGTATGTCGCCGGAATCCGGCCGTGCCGCAACGTATCCCGACGATCCAGCAAGGTACTCTGATCCGCGTGGTTCCTTTGTTCGTTGTTTGGGTTCAATCCGTGAACCGTGCGTCCGTCGTGAGTTTTTCCGCCGACATTTACGTCCCGTTTTCCCGGTTCGCGACCCGTCGAGGCAAGTACCCCTTGCTACATGATATACAATATATTTATATATGTATTGACACCCTAAACCTGTAAAATTTAACTTGGTACAATCGTTTCCCATTTTTCGGTTACAATACTGCATTATATCATTTTACTGTTAACCATGGAACTTATAGTTTTCAAATTTGAACCTAATAATTAAATCTACATGTTCAATCACATTTTACTGTTAGAATAGCTGGTAGCATTTATCCCTGTAGTTTTGTCACATTCGGACACTCGTACGCATGTAACCTGAAATAGCTACACTGAACCGTTATACAAATCATTGCACCGCTAAGGGTGCTTAAACCTGTTAACATGACTAAACGGCTATATCGTTTTACTGCACTCTTGTAATTTGAATGAAACTGCTATTATGTAATTCATTGCTTATCTCATATTGTTAATACCCATGTTTGATTATATATCTGATTGTGAGCACACCCACGATATTGTTTACATCTTGACCTGACATGGCGACACATATATATATATATTGATATACCTGACATGGTACCGTATACTGTTGACTTGACCTGATGTACCATGACCCGACCCGTTACCTGATCTTGTGTCTAATGCCAACAAAGCTGACATGTAGTCCTCATGGACCGTTCCTGTTGTCTATCCAGACAAACCTTCTTTTACCTGATCCTGTGTTGGCATTAGTTCTTGATTACTGATTACCTGACTCGACATACATAACTTGGGGGTATGGGGAAATCAAAGGTGAAACCGACTTGTAACTCAGCAGTTCGATACCTGTTCTGATCAGTCTTACGGGCTAGGCCAGCCCCGGAGTGATGATGCTGACATCACTCGCCCATCCTGCTACCTGTTACTGCCTAGCGGCACGTCTCGGATTCAGCCCCGAGGATTTTGACCGTTGTCCCGGGCATGCACGGGATACTATTGAGTTACATCGACGATTCATCAATTGATTTCAAAGCCTTTAGAATAGAAAACCTGATAGAACAGTTTAATTACCCACTGCACACTACCCTGCACTGCTTGTTTCACATTATTGCTTTATTCATGTTTATTTTGCATTGCCTGTTACATTGTTCATATTTTATTACTTGTTGATATGACGCGCTGACGTCTGGGTTTTACATGGCCCAGATTCTGTACCGCTGTCGCAGTCCGAGCAGGAGTACTTCAGCCAGCAGGCTGAGCTGTAAGTTCAGTAGTAGTTAGTTTTATTTCCTGATGTGAGCCCGCATTATGGGACATACTTTTCAGTTATTTGTATTGGATCATTTGCTTCCGCAGTTATTTATTATTGACTCATGTTATTCTGGATTATGGACATGTTTTTAGATAATCTTATCTTGTTCTTGATATCTCTACAGCCGTAATGTGACTGTGAATGGATACTTCCTACCCACAGGTAGCATGGTTGGCTATGTCACGTGCCCAATCTAGCGTACTCTGGGAAGTGGGGCGTGACATGGTTCTTTTGGTATCAGAGCCATAGGTTAGTTGGGTTGATTCTTTTGTAGTTGGGTATTGTACCCAATATACGAATCAGAATACCCGTATTTAGGAAACATGCCCTGCCACTTTGCCGTTTACCATTCTTGAATCACATTCGTCCTGATTATATCTTTTACGATGTGCAAACTTCCTTTGCATATCGACTCGAAAAACCTGATTTCTTGTTATCTCTAGGACTTAGGCGACTTGGGTGGAGTTAAGTAATTGTGGCTATGATACAGTGGCATAGTTACAATGCGGTACTCTATTTAAGTATCTTGGAGTTCTAGCCTTGATCTATATATTAAATCTATCATCATGCTAATGTTGCGTGTTTTTGATTTCAGGAATATGGCAGATAAGAATTTCAAGACGTACCAGAGGCGTGTAGACGAAGCCGCCATGCTTGGAGTGATAAGAGAAATGCTGGAAAATCAAAAGAGACAGACCGAGCTGATCCAGCAGCAAGCATACTCGTTCCAGGAAGGTTTGCAGATCGTTCAGCAGTCTGTAAACAACGTTGAAACTAAACCAGTTGACCGAGTAGGGACCGTGGCAGACTTCAGGCGTTTGGGTCCGTCTACATTTACTGGTTTGGAAGAGCCGTTGCCAGCCGAGCAGTGGCTAGTTGATACGGAAAATTTGCTGATTACGGCAAAGATTCCAGATGACAAAAGAGTTGATGTGGTACGCATTCAGTTAGTGGACTACGCCCGAGAATGGTGGCTTGTGGAGGAGACCCGTTTGCCCAAGCCGATCAAGTGGGAGGATTTTTCTAAGAGTTTCCTGGAGAAGTTCTTCCCGCGGACTGCATGAGAGGAAATGGAAGAAAAATTTATTAGGCTAAGGTAGAATGGAGCACCCATGGACGTGCATGCAGCAGAGTGGACGAGAATCAGCAAATTCGCTGGACCTTTAGTCGCCAACGATGCAGACAGGGCACGAAGGTTCATACGCAGCTTGGATGTGGACATCCAGAGGTAGATTGTCTCCCTGGGTTTGACCACTTTCTCACAGGTTCTTACGGCAGCTCGGGAACAGCAGAGTTTATCTGGAATGAAAGGGAGCTTGCAGCAGACAGCAGTTGCGGCCAGGAAGCTCGCATTTGTACCTAACCGAGCTCATGGTCGCAAAGGTATTCCAGTGGACCGTCGTGGTGTAGCACCCATGAAGAAGCCTGTGATTGTTGATCGAAGAAGGAGCGTGATTTGTGACTACTGCCGTTTACCTGGACACGTGCAGAAGGATTGTCGAAGGAGGCTGGGACTCTGTTTGGTTTGTGGAGAGGCAGATCACGCCGTTGGTGCTTCTCCGTCGAAGCTTCGTACGAGGGATGATACTCAGAAGCCTCCGCAGAAACCGTTCCAAGGGCAGAAACAGCTGACTCAAGGACCTAATCAGGCTCGAGCTTTTACCTTGACGGCTGAGGAAGCCAAGGCATTAGGAGAAGTCGTTTCAGGTACTTTACTCGTTCATGGTTTTCCCGCATTGGCGTTATTTGATTCTGGTGCATCCCACTGTTTTATGTCATCCAAATTTATAGCTACACACTCGATTACCTGCACGACCCTGTCAAGTTTCTGGGACATACACACTGGGAACGGGAAAATCATATCTAGTAGGGAGTGTAAAGATTGTACAGTTGTTGTGTGCGGATGGGAACTCTTTGCAGATTTCTTGGTGATTGATACGGGCAGCTATGAAGTCGTCTTGGGAATGGATTTCATTGGCACTTTCCACGCTTACATTGACTGTAGGGCAAAGAAAGTAATTTTCCAGATTTCTGGACATCCCGAGTTTACCTTCATTGGAGGAAGCAGTTCTGTCTGGCCAGTCGAGTTTAGGGCTAGGCCGACAAACAATATTCTTGCAGCAATGAAAGTTGATAGTGGTGAAGATCCGGCGGTTGTTCGCGATTTTATGGACGTATTTGAAGATATATCGGGTTTACCGCCGAAGCGAGACGTGGAGTTCGCAATTGATCTTATTCCTGGTGCAGTGCCAGTATCTAAACCGTATTATCCAATGGCACCAGTAGAGTTGGAAGAAGTTAAGAAACAGGTTGCTGAATTGCTTGAGAAGGGTTGGATTCGAAGCAGTAACTCGCCTTGGGGAGCTCCAGTTCTTCTAGTAAAGAAGAAGGATGGCACAAGAAGAATGTGCATCGACTATCGAGAATTAAACCGGGTGACTATTAAGAACAAGTACCCGATCTCTCGCATTGGAGAACTTTTTGAGCAGTTTAGTGGCGCGAGGGTATTCTCGAAGCTGGATTTGCGATCCGGATATCATCAAGTTCGAGTGAAAGCAGAAGATATTTGCAAGACGGCGTTCCGAACTCGGTATGGACATTACGAATACTTAGTGATGCCCTTCGAAGTAACGAATGCGCCGGCAGTATTCATGGACTTGATGAACCGAATCTTTTCACCGTTCTTGGACCAGCTTATTGTGGTATTCATCGACGATATTCTGGTTTACTCGAAGAGTTTTGAGGAGCATGCTGAGCATTTGAAGATCGCACTGCAGACATTGAGACAGGAGAAGCTTTATGCGAAGATGAGTAAGTGCGAGTTTTGGCTGGAGGAAGTGAAGTTTTTGGGGCATGTTGTGCCGGGCGATGGAATCGCCGTCGACCCAGAAAAGATTGCAGCAGTTCGAGATTGGCCTATTCCAAAGAATGTTGCTGAGATAAGAAGTTTTCTTGGATTAGCCGGATACTACAGGAGATTAGTGGAGAACTTTGCTCGTCTGGCAGAGCCGTTGACCAAGCTTACGCGCAAGGAGGTACCTTTTGTATGGACGGATAAATGTGCGTTAGCTTTTGAGACGTTGAAGTAGAAGTTGATAACCGCCCCTATTCTGACCGTGCCAGACAATTCCGGAGGATTGGTGATTCACAGCGACGCATCTGGAAAAGGTTTGGGATGTGTTTTGATGCAGCATGGGAAAGTTGTAGCATACGCATCGAGACAATTGAAGACCCATGAGAAGAATTATCCAACTCATGACTTGGAGCTTGCAGCTGTGATTTTCGCTTTGAAGATTTGGAGACACTACCTTTTGGGCGAAAGAGTCAAAGTTTTTACAGATCATAAGAGCTTGAAGTATGTGTTCACACAGAAGGAGCTGAATATGAGGCAGCGTAGATGGTTGGAGCTGATGGCTGACTACGATCTTGATCTTAAGTACCATCCGGAGAAGGTCAATGTTGTGCCGGATGCGCTTAGTCGGTTACCAGCAATTCAGGTGTTAACTACGCAGAAGGAGATCATTGCAGATTTTCAAAGATTTGACTTGGAGGTTGTGCTACCGCGTTCTACAGGACAGTTGATGCAGCTGCAAGTGCAGTCGTCTTTGATTGAGAAAATTAAAGAAGCACAATTGCAGGACCCTAGACTGCAAAAGTTTCGAGAGCAGGTTGAAGCTGGACTACGAACAGATTTACTGATCCACGAAGATGGTTATTTGAGGTATGGTAGCCGTTTATGTGTGCCAAAGGGAGATGTTCGTGAAGAGCTTATGAAGGAGGCACACAGTTTAGCTTATTCTGTACATCCAGGAGGCACAAAGATGTACCGAGATATTCGACAGTATTTCTGGTGGGAAGGCATGAAACGAGAGATTGCTCGCTTTGTGGCTAAGTGCTTGGTGTGTCAGCAAGTTAAGGCTGAACATCAAAGGGTTGCTGGTTTATTGCAACCACTTCCGATTCCTCAGTGGAAGTGGGAACATATAAACATGGATTTCGTGACGGCTTTACCGCGGAGTCCAAAGGGCAACAATGCAGTATGGGTGATTGTTGATCGGTTGACCAAGGAAGCTCACTTTATTCCTTTCCGGGTTGGTCAATCAACGGAGACTTTGGCAGAGCGGTACATGCAGGAGATTGTAAGATTGCATGGGGTACCGGTGAGCATCGTGTCCGATCGGGACACTCGGTTCTTATCACATTTCTGGAGGAGTTTACAGGAAAGTTTGGGGACTCGATTGAAGTTTAGCACAGCTTATCATCCTCAAACTGATGGTCAGTCGGAGAGAACGATCCAAACTCTTGAAGATATGTTGAGAGCATGCATGTTGGACTTCAAGGGTTCGTGGGAGGATCATCTACACTTGGTGGAGTTTTCTTACAACAACAGTTTTCAGGCAACTATCCTGATGGCTCCGTTTGAAGCTTTATATGGTCGTAAATGCCGTTCACCTGTTTGTTGGGATGATGTCGGTGAACGAAGATTGTTGGGACTAGATTTAGTGGTGCAGACAGTTGAGAAGGTTAACACTATCAGAAATCATATGAAGGCAGCACAAGACCGACAGAAGAGTTGGGCATACACGTCAAGAAGACCTCTAGAGTTCGCCGTGGGTGATTTGGTATTCTTGAAGATATCACCGACTAGAGGGGTGATTCATTTTGGGAGTCGAGGAAAGCTTAGTCCTCGATTCGTTGTACCCTTTGAGATATTGGAGCGTGTTGGTGAGGTAGCGTACCGTTTGGCGTTACAGCAGTCCTTGGCAGGTGTGCACGATGTGTTTCACGTATCTCAACTACAAAGGTATGTTCGTGATGAAACGCACGTTTTGGATCATTCGGAGCTAACAGTACGAGAAGACTTGACTTTTGAGGAGCGACCGGTTGAAATCGTGGATC
Source organism: Agapanthus africanus (assembly GCA_030015575.1). Classification (NCBI taxonomy): domain Eukaryota; kingdom Viridiplantae; phylum Streptophyta; class Magnoliopsida; order Asparagales; family Amaryllidaceae; genus Agapanthus; species Agapanthus africanus. The sequence goes on from JASDDO010000016.1 coordinate 414,126,179, forward strand.
GAAGGAAAAAGGTTCTCAAGAACAAGGTTATTCCCCTTGTGCTTGTTTCTTGGGGTAATCGATCACATGGAGAGTCTACCTGGGAACGAGAAGATGAAATCCGACAGAAGTTTCCTCACCTCTTCTTGTAATTTTTCTTGTATTCTTGGAATTTCGAGGACGAAATTCTTTTTGTAGTTGGGTATAATGTAACACCCGAGCCCAATGCTACTTTTTTCAGTTACTGTTTGAGCATTAGTGTGGTACTCATTTCATCTAGCCTGCTTGATTGTCATTTACTGTAAAATTTTACCTGGTAAAGTCATTTCTGCATATAACAAATTTTAGCATCTAAAATAAAATTAAAAATATCTATCTTGGCTTACTCGACACCCCTAACCCCGTTGTAGCGTCCGTGCATCGTGTTCTCGTCCCGTTCGGTGAAACGAGCGAGTTTGGACGGCTACGCGCGCGTACGTGTGTCCGTGTTAGGGGTATGCTTTTTAATCATTAAACACTTAATTTTAAAATTTGGAACCCGCTTAAAATCCTATTATTTAATTTTCAAAATTTTGGACCCGACCCGGGCGCGATTTGGAAATGTTTTATTTGGCGCCAAAATCCCAAATTTTAATAATATTTAAACCATAATATATTTCGATAACATATATATATTTTACTGTTATTAAATCTTTAAGTATTTTCCCTAACCTACAAATCAAATCCCAATCTCAGCCAATCAGCGAAGGATTAACTCCCTGGGCCCCACTAAAATTCCTACGCCTCTCTCTCTCTCCCCCTTTCTCCTTCTCTCTCTCTCTCTCTCTTTCTTCACACTAAAATCCAATTTCCTCTCTCCTCTACACTTTCTCTCTCCTCTCGATCTCTCCCCCCTCTCTATATCTCTCCACTCTCTCTCCTCTCGTAATCCCTCTCTCTCTCCCCGTCTCTCTCTCTATCTCTCTCTATATCTCTCCTCTCTCTCTCCCGTCTCTTTCCCTATCTCTCTCCTCTATATATATATTTCTCCTCACCTTTTATTTTCCTCATGAGAGAACCAGAGAACCCAATGAGCCCACGCGCAAAACCCTAGCCACCTTCACCCATCACCACCGCAGCTCCACGCCGGCACCACCGTCGCCTGCGCCCGCGCCTCCTCGACTCAACCACAGCCCTCGTCCTCCTTCCCGTACGCCTGCACCCTCGCAGCGGCCTCGCCCTCGCCGCTGCAGCCGCCTGCTCACCACCTGCGCCGCCCCTGGTCGTCGCCGACGATCAGAACACCTTGTAAGTGCTTCCCCATCTCATCCTTCCTCTCTTCGTTTTCAAACTGAAATGAAACCCGGCTGGATCAATTCTGCAGATCGCCGGAGACGTCGTTCTCGCCGCCGTCGATCTCGCCGTCGTTGCTAGTGCCCTCTGAGACCCAGTAAGTATCCCCCATCTTCTTCTTCTTCCCCGTTCTCTGTTCTTTTCGTCTTTCTCTAGATATACACTCTTTAGAAACCCTATTCACTATTTTTGTATCTCGCCGGAATCCGGCCGTGCTGGCAACGTGTCCCGACGATCCAGCAAGGTACTCTGATCCGCGTGGTTCCTTTGTTCGTTGTTTGGGTCCAATCCATGAACTGTGCGTCCGTCGCGAGTTTTTCCGCCGATATTTACGTCCCGTTTTCCCGGTTCGCGACCCGTCGAGGCAAGTACCCCTTGCTACATGCTATACAATATATTTATATATGTATTGACACCCTAAACCTGTAAAATTTAACTTGGTACAATCGTTTCCCATTTTTCGGTTACAATACTGCATTATATCATTTTACTGTTAACCATGGAACTTACAGTTTGCAAATTTGAACCTAATAATTAAATCTACCTGTTCAATCACATTTTACTGTTAGAATAGCTGATAGCATTTATCCCTGTAGTTTTGTCACATTCGGACGCTCGTACGCATGTAACCTGAAATAGCTACATTGGACCGTTATACAAATCATTGCACCGCTAAGGGTGCTTAAACCTGTTAACATGACTAAACGGCTATATCATTTTACTGCACTCTTGTAATTTGAATGAAACTGCTTATTATGTAATTCATTGCTTATCTCATATTGTTAATACCCATGTTTGATTATATATCTGATTGTGAGCACACCCACGATATTGTTTACATCTTGACCTGACATGGCTACACACACACACACACACACACACACACACATATATATATATATATATTGATACACCTGACATGGTACCGTATACTATTGACTTGACCTGATGTACCATGACCCGACCCGTTACCTGATCTTGTGTCTGATGCCAACAAACCTGACATGTAGTCCTCATGGACCATTCCTGTTGTCTATCCAGACAAACCTGCTTTTACCTGATCCTGTGTTGGCATTAGTTCTTGATTACTGAATACCTGACTCGACATACATAACTTGGGGGTATGGGGAAATCAAAGGTGAAACCGACTTGTAACTCAGCAGTTCGATACCTATTCTGATCAGTCTTACGGGCTAGGCCAGCCCCGGAGTGATGATGCTGACATCACTCGCCCATCCTGCTACCTGTTACTGCCTAGCGACACGTCTCGGATTCAGCCCTGAGGATCTTGACCGTGGTCCCGGGCATGCACGGGATACTATTGAGTTACATCGACGATTCATCAATTGATTTCAAAGACTTTAGAATAGAAAACCTGATAGAACAGTTTAGTTACCCACTGCACACTACCCTGCACTGCTTGTTTCACATTATTGCTTTATTCATGTTTATTTTGCATTGCCTGTTACATTGTTCATATTATATTACTTGTTGACAACGCGCTGACGTCTGGGTTTTGCATGGCCCAGATTCTATACCGCTGTAGCAGTCCGAGCAGGAGTACTTCAGCCAGCAGGCTGAGCTGTGAGTTCAGTAGTAGTTAGTTTTATTTCCTGCATTTATTTCCTGATGTGAGCCCACATTATGGGACATACTTTTCAGTTATTTGTATTGGATCATTTGCTTCCGCAGTTATTTATTATTGACTCCTGTTATTCTGGATTATGGACATGTTTTTAGATAGTCTTATCTTGTTCTTGATATCTCTACAGCCGTAATGTGACTGTGAATGGATACTTCCTACCCATAGGTAGCATGGTTGGCTATGTCACGTGCCCAATCTAGCGTACTCTGGGAAGCGGGGCGTGACAGTTTTCTTCACGGAGCAAGACACCAAATCTTAGTACCTCTAATCCACAGGCAACCACAGCAAACCGCGATTCGTTCGCGAACACGACACACGAAGTGTAGAGTGGAAAGAGGAAGAGGTCCCACCGGGCGTGCCAGAATCTGTCCCCCTCCGAAAGACGGCACGACAGGGACGTCTTGCCTGAAGTTCGGGGCAGATGCTATTTGGTTTTATCCGTCCACCTCTCCGAAGATGCCAAGTTGATTTATGGCACCATGTATCGAAGGTTTAAACGGATGTGGCCGATGTAGAAGACTTTGTCAGATTCCCGCTCGTTCGAGGGGTTTTTGATTGTGGGGATGCTCTTCCCTGCAGGCGTAAGCCCCTGCAGTTAATTACGCTACCGCATCACGGTAACAACTTTCTCCTTCTCCAGCTGGTCACTTCGTGTCGTGGGCGTTTGTTTTGTTTGTGGTTGCCTGTGGATTGTATACGGAGAATAATTTATGTCGTCGCCCGTAGAACGTGGATTAGTCCAAATCCTTATTTTCTTAGATTTGGGTTTGGGGTTTTGGTTCAAAGATACGTTAGCCTCATTTTGGACTAAGATCAACTTAAACGCTAGTTAAGGATTCGTTAGTCTAATTTTAGACTAAGATCAACTTAACGGGATCGTTTAGATCCAACAAAAGAGCATTTTGAGGGCTCTATTGTTCTAGGTTAGGGACATAGTGGTTCATTGCCAGTTTAGGGACATGGTGGTCCATTGCCAGTTTACGGACATGGTGGTCCATTGCCAGTTTAGGGACATGGTGGTCCATGGAATGTATGGCCGTCGGGACCCGTCACCTCTCTGATGACGTTGAAGGATTACAACGACAGATATCAGAGGAGTTCAGAGATGTACCCTTGAACCAAAGTTGGTTGGGAGATCTATAGTCCAATTTGGGACTAAAGTCTGTTTGAAGGTTTGTGAGCATACGGGCTCGGTTGATATGAGTTTGGACTAAGATCCAACCAATCGATAAAAGGAACTTATTTTAGTTAAGGATTCGTTAGTCTAATTTTAGACTAAGATCAACTTAACGGGATCGTTTAGATCCAACAAAAGAGCATTTTGGGGGCTCTATTGTTCTAGTTTAGGGACATAGTGGTCTATTGCCAGTTTAAGGGCATGGTGGTCCATTGCTAGTTTAGGGACATGGTGGTCCATTGCCAGTTTAAGGACATGGTGGTCTATTGAATGTATGGCCGTCGGGACCCGTCACCTCTCTGACGACGTTGAAGGATTACAACGACAGATATCAGAGGAGTTCAGAGATGTACCCTTGAACCAAAGTTGGTTGGGAGATCTATAGTCCAATTTGGGACTAAACTCTGTTTGAAGGTTTGTGAGCATACGGGCTCGGTTGATATGAGTTGAACATTTTGTTGTTTTGGCTGTTTGAGCCTTTATTTGGGGCTCAGCCCTTTTATAATGCATGGCATTGGGCTCTTTAATTAAATGCACAATATTTAGATTAGGCCTGTTAGGCCTTTTAATTGGGCTCTGCCCTTTTTTAATAATGCACAGCATTTATTGGTTTGACAGTGCGCCACGTGGCCTGTCAGGCGCTTTGCACTAATTAAAGAGCGCAAGGCGCTAGCGCATGTGGAGGTGACACGTGTCACACTCTGCTGAGCGCAAGTCTGTTAGCGCGGTGCGCTACGCCCATGCGTTGCTCTAGTGCGCTGCTGACACGTGGCGCGCTCTGGTGACTTGCGCCAGTCCAAGGAGCGCAACAACGCAAATTAAGAGTGCAGGGTACTGTTCAATGGCGTAGAGTGCATCTTGATCAAATTTAGATCAAAGAAAAGAACCTTTTTAGTTCTAACGAGGTTCCACTTCAAGTTTTATTTAAGAACCAATGGTTCATCAAAAGGCTGCGCCTTTATTTAGATCAAAAGTTCTAGGGATGAAGTAAATTACTTCTTTTTTATGATTGGATCCTTTTTGATCTTTTTCTTTTTTTATTGAATATCTTGATCTTGTTCTTAGATCATTGATATTTTTAGAAGAAATTCTTCTTTTTTCAAAGGTTTACCTTTTTTCTCTTTGAGTTCTTCTCAAAATTTTTAGAGGAGCTCTGTATATCTGAAACTTGGAGTCTAGGGGCCTTTATATAGGGCCAATTAGTTTGTTAGGTTAGTTACAGAGATCTTTCTCTGATTGATCTGAGGATATTTCCCCACCGTTGGATCTTTGATCCTAAGGCCTCTGTTTTACAGAAGATAATTTTCTTGTTTTAACAAGATTGAAAAGATATTTCTAGAATTTTAATTCTGATTAATTAAATAATTTATTGTTTAAATACTGGCGCAAGCGCACCTGCGCTTGACACGTGTCGCGCAACGCAGAGCGCAGCGCAACTGTGCTGACATGTATCGCGCAGCGCAGAGCGCAGCGCCACTGCGCTAGCGCAACTGCGTTGACACGTGTCGTGCAGCGCAGAGCGCAAATTATCTGAAGCGTTGCTTCCTTTATTTAAAATTTGAACTTTGAAACAGAGCTTTGCTCTGATTGGGGAAAACAGAAGCGTTGCATCATTTCCCGCCTTGGAATTTGAACAGAGTTTTGCTCTGAAAGGGAGATTTTCTCCTTTATTATTTATTTATTTATTTATTTATTATTTTATTGTTATTATTTTATACGGAGCGGGTTTTGAGCCAAAATCTTGGCAGGAACAGGTGGTACACCGAGCGTTCTGACCGCGTATCTTGCCGTCCACGGCACCTCGACAGATCCCGTCACGGGCGAGCTTCGATTCCCCGACACCGCTACCTAGGAGTATTACGTAAGTGTTATTATTTATTCTAACAGGTTTGAAATTTTTGTTTTGAAAAGTTCAAATTTAAATGATATACTTATATGTTACTGGTTAATGTGGGTGTAGGAGCGGGTGATGGAGCAGGCGGAGGCATCGGGGATCGATTTTACCGGACAGAACGATTCAATGCTGCTGATCCCAGTCCTAGACGCCGCACACGGGGGACACCACGGGGGTTGGGAGAGAGGTTGCGGACTGGGTCCTAGCAGGCCCATATGAGGTTGGACTCTACTCCGGCGGTTACTTCCCTACCCCCCGTGAGCGACGTCTAGTGCAAGATGTTGCCACCTTGAAGACCACCGTCCAGGAGTTGAAGGAGATAATGGTATGTATACTACTTAATAGTAAAATATTATATCATATTATAGATAGTAACATATCCAATATTAGTAGCCTGAGCTTATTTGGTTGTAGACTTAGCTTTGATTAATCTTAGATTGGGGTTTCGCAATAACTTGATAATGATACGAATTCGACCAATACACAGTTTTTACTCGTTTATTACACACAAAATTGAACAAATGCGACAGGGTACTTCGGTTGCGGCTCCACATGCATCTTCTTCGGCTGCGGCTCCGCAAGCCACTACCTCGGCTGCGGCTGCGCAGACCACTCCTGCAGCTCCACAGTCAGACTCCCGCACAGTCCGCTCTTTCATTGGTCGAGTTTTTGACGACTCAGGGCTGCACCGAGGAGCAGATGCGCCAGATTACGGTGATTATCAGAGGTGGAGGAGTTGGACCGAGCTAGGGTAGCTTTTTTATTATAACAACCGAGTTCAGTTATACCAATTTTTGTTCCGTATTTATTATAGGTGGTATTTTACTGATATATCTTGTTTGAGTGCGAATGGTAGTTTACACCTTTACTTTATATTCGACCCGACCCGCTTGCTTGAACTGGTTGATTTATATTTATAGACTACCCTGGCCTGTTAGATAGACGTGCATCTCATATATACTGCATATTAACATTTTCACCTAGCATCGCGTATTTTTACATATAACTTTTAGATCACGTAAAATAAATTAAAATTGCATTTCATAGCCTGCATGATACCCCTAACCCCGTGGTAGCGTCCGTGCATCGTGTTCTCGTCTCATTTCGTGAAACGGACGTGTTTGGACAGCTACACGCACGTTCATGCGCCAGTTCTTGGGGGTACGCTTTTTCGTTACCTAATCTTTCATTCTAAGTTTTGGAGGTTGCATAAAATTTTCGTATTTTAAATCCGAAATTTTGGACCCGACCCGGGCGCATTTTGGAAATATTTTATATCCCGCCAAAATTCTAATTATTTTAAAATTTCTTTATATTCGTTGAATATATATATTTTACAGCCTAAAGATTTTACAACTAACCAAAACATATTTTAAAATCTAATTCAAATAAAATCTTTAACAGTTCACCAATCTTTTTCTTAACTAAGTAAAAATCTTTTAAATTTAAAATCCTATTAAAATCCTAAAATCCTAGGCAACTAAGCTCTTTTCCTCTGGGTCGCACTCCCCTGAACCAATGAAATTCATTCATTTCCTTGCGCTGGGCCCCACAAAAATCCCTCTCTCTTCTTTCCTCCTTCCTTTCTCTCTCCCCAGCGCAAACTCTCTCTCTCTCTCCCCTCTTTCTCTCTCCTCTCGCGCTCTCTCTCGCTCATCTCGCGAACACTGTGCGTTCCTTGAGTCGCGTCACCGCCTCCCCGCTACGCTCACCTCCCTTCTCAGCATTCCTATATTTTCTTCTTCCTTTTCTTAAAAACCCCACAACTCCCTTCTCCTTTAACCCATCGCCTTCCTCAAACCCTAACCTTAAACTCCACTACTCCATCACCTCCTCAACCCTCAACCGAGCCTCCTCTTCCTCCTCCTTGCCATCTCCTTCTTCTCCTTTCCATTCCCGAGCCTTACCTGCACCCACAAGAACCCCCGAGAACCCATCGCCACCACCTCATCCCGTCGCCGACCGCCTCTCGCCGTCGCCTCCTCATTCATCTCCTCTTCTCTCCCTATCTCCTCTGTTCTCTTTCCCTGCACCAACCTTGCACCAAGAAACCAACAACAAACCCTAGCAGAAACCCTAGCACCCGAGCCATTCCCTGCAACCAAGAACCTTGCTGCCTTGCCGTCGTTCTCGCCGGCGATCCCTTGCCGACGACCTCCCACCTTTGCAACCGCATCCTCGCCTTCTCCCAACCCCAGTGAACAACTCTTCTCCCTCATTCTTCTCTTCTTCTTCTTTCTATTCTTTTTCTTTTATTTTTCCTTTTCTGTTTTTTTTATTTAATACCTCTGTAGATCGTCGGAGCCGTGACGACGTCGACAATCCAGACGACCCAGTGAGCATACCTGACCCGTGTATTCACCTTGTGCATTGTTTGGATTCGTTTCGTATACCGTATCGCGATCCGTCGAGGCAAATGAAACTTTCTACATGTTATTCATAATATTTTATATTTATTTGATTACATGTGTAACCTATAGATTTAATCTAGTGTCTCAGGTTACATTTTAACATTCGATGTTCCATTATATCATTTTAGATTCAGAAATTGAGACATACCCTGCTGCATTTTAGTTTACTATACATAGGACCCAGGTCCATATTTAAATCACATAATACTTATTTACATAGCCCTTAGTACCCTTTTAAATAGTTTATAACCGTTCAAACACCCGTTTGCATCCATCTCGTCTAGTATACATATTATTGCATCCATAGATCACCTGAATGTATAACATTGAAATATTAATATTCCACATTTGATAAATTGTAGTTTAATTAGTATTAGAACTTTAAATTTAACCCTAATTATAACTGTGCATCTATATGCCTTAATCTGTACCTGATTGCATACCACATTACAATGTTCCACTTTATTGTTCCATTAGTACCCCATGCTTGTTTTGTATACCCTTGCTTATGTTAGTTGATTATGAGCACCTACATGACATTTTGAGCACCCCTGACATGACTTGTTACACCTACTACTTGACACGACATGGTACCGTGCATCTCTCGACATGACTTGATACCTATATACTACCTGACTTGACCTGATGTACCATGGCTTTACCTGTTACCTGATCTTGTGACTAATGCCAACAAACCTGACCTGTTGTCCTTACAGACAATTCCTGTTGTCTATCCAGACAAACCTGTACCTGTCTGATCCTGTGTTGGCATTAGCTCCAGATTATTTAATACCTGACTTGAGGACATATAACTTGGGGGTATGGGGAAATCAATGATGAAACCTGACTTGTAACTCGACAGTTCTATATCTTTTCTGATAAGTCTTACGGGCTAGGCCAGCCCCGGGGTGATGCTGCTGACATCACTCGTCATTACCTACCACCCTTTACTGTCTTGCGGCACGTCTCGGATTCAGCCCGAGAGTCATAGACCGTGATCCCGGGCACGCACGGGATACTATTGAGTTACATAGATGATTCATCAGATTGATTTTAAAGACTTGAGAGTAGTTAACCCAATAGACCAGTTTAGATTACTCACTGCACACTACCTTTCACTGCCCTGATTTATATTGCCGTTACACCTGCTTTACCATTTATGATCATACTTGCATGTCTTGCTATCCTGTTTATATATTATTGCTTGATGTTATGACGCGCTGACGTCTGGGTTTTGCATGACTCAGATTCCTTACCTTTGCTGCAGTCCGAGCAGGAGTACTTCAGTCAGTAGGCTGAGCAGTGAGGACTCGTTAGTAGTTAGTTCTTTTATTTTCAGTATTTTCATTCCTGATGTGAGCCCGCATTATGGGACATACATTCCAGTTATTCTTGTATTGGATCTTTTGCTTCCGCATTACTTTTATTCTTGACTCGTTTTATTTTGGCTTATGGACATGTGTTAGATAGTTTATTATTGTTCTTGATATCTCTACAGCCGTAATGTGACTATGGAAGGATATTTCCTATCCACGGGTAGCATGGTTGGCTATGTCACGTGCCCATCTTAGCGTACTCTGGGAAACGGGGCGTGACATGGTTCTTTTGGTATCAGAGCCAGGTTATAGGTTAATCGGGTTTGATTCTTTTGTAGTTGGGTATTGGACCCAATACACGAATCAGAATACTCGTGATTAGGAAACATGTCCTGCCACCTTACCGTCTTACCATTCTTGAATCTTAACCTCCTCCTGATTCTACTTTTACGATGTGCGAACCTCCTTTGCATATCAACTCGAAAACCTGGTTTCCTTGTTTATCTCTAGAACTTAGGCGACTTGGGTGGAGTTATGTGATTGTAGCTATGATACCGCGGCATGGTTACAATGCGGTACTCTATTTAAGTAACTTGGAGTTCTAGCCTTGATTCATATCCTTGATCTATAATTTGAATCTGTTATCATGCTAATCCTTTTGGTGCTTTGATTTCAGGAACATGGCAGACAAGAATCTGAAGACGTACCAAAGGCGTGTTGACGAAGCCGCTATGCTTGGAGTAATACGTGGGATGTTGGAAAACCAAAAGCGACAGACCGAGCTGATCCAGCAGCAAACTGAATCTTTTCAAGAAGGTTTGCGGACCGTTCAGCAGTCCGTGAACAATGTTGTGGCCAGACCAGTGGATCGTGTTGGAACTGTAGCGGATTTCAGGAGACTGGGCCCGTCTATTTTTACTGGCTTGGAGGAGCCGTTGCCAGCGGAGCAGTGGCTGGTTGACACTGAGAATTTACTCATTGCGGCACAGATCCCAGAAGATAAGAGAGTGGATGTGGTACGCATCCAGTTGGTGGATTACGCCCGTGAATGGTGGCTTATGGAAGAGCCCCGCTTGCCCAAGCCGACCAGTTGGGCGAATTTTTCAAAGAGTTTCCTGGAGAAGTTCTTCCCGCGGACTGCATGGGAGGAAATGGAAGAAAAGTTCGTCAGTTTGAAGCAAAACGGAGCACCTGTAGATGTACATGCAGCTGAGTGGACGCGGCTCAATAGATTCGCTGGACCTTTGATTGCCAACGATGCTGATAGGGCAAGGAGGTTCATGTGTAGTTTGGATGTGGACATCCAGAGGCAGATTGTCTCCCTGGGTTTGACCACTTTCTCACAAGTACTTACAGCAGCTCGAGAGCAGCAGAGCCTATCTATGAAGACTGGAAGTACACAGCAGCCAGCAACTACAGTACGGAAGCCGGCGTTTGCACCGAACTGAGCACATGGACGCAGAGGCATTCCTGTGAACCGGCGTGGCGTAACACCGATGAAGAAGCCTGTAACACCCGAGTTCATTTATACTAATTCTAGTTCTCGTATTTCTTTATTCGTGATATTTCTTGATTTAACGTATTTTGGGTGCGAATGGTATTTTATATTTTTTACATTGCATTCGACCCGACTCGCTTGCTTGAACCTGTTTGATTCTTATTTATAGATTACCTTGACTTGTTGCATGGACACATGCATCTCATGTTTAGTACATACTGGTATTTTATCTAGTATCACATCTTTTATTATATAACATTTTAGGTCATGGAAAATAATTTAAAATTGCATTTCTTATCCTGCTTGATACCCCAAACCTCGTGGTAGCGTCCGCGCATCTTGTTCTCGTCCCGTTCAGTGAAACGGACGTGTTTGGATGGCTACGCGCACGTACGTGCATCCGTTCTTGGGGGTATACTTTTTCTTTAACTGAGCATTCATTTTGAAATTTGGAAGTCGCATATATTTTTCGTATTTTAAAACCGGATTTTTAGACCCGACCCGGGTATGTTTTGGAGTAAGTTCATATTTTGCAAAATCTCAAAACGGACTAATATTATATTCCAATATTTTTCAAACTATTAATAATCTTTAAAAACTAACAAAATATATTCCTATAACAAACTTCTCTCTCTCTCTAATTATATATATTTTTATATGATTCTTTTAAATATTTTATAACTTATTATTTTAAACCCACTGTGCCACGTACCCTCTCTTCCTCCTCTGTTCATTCTTTCCGCTTCTTCGCGAAAACCCTAACCCTAACCCGCACTCGTCGCCTCGTGCCGCCGACCTCCTCGCCTTCAACCCCTTCACCCCGACGTCATAGCCTCAACCTCTTCCTTCTCCTCACCTCTCTCCAACTCCGACACCACCATCACCCACACCTGCAGCCCCGGCGAAGCCCATCACCAGCAACTCACCTTCTCCCCGAGCGCAACTCGAGCAACCCCCTTCGACCCATATCGCCACCATCTTCTTCCTCTAACTCCCATCCACCGACACCACCTAACTCAACACCCTAACTCAAAGAAACCCTAGCCTACTTTAAACAACCAAGCAGAACCAAACCCATGAACCCATCATGTCTCCATCATAACAGACATCTTCTTCCTAAAGCATCAAGCAACCCAACACCATCGTCTCACCCTCGTTGGTAACTCTCAATACCTGAACCCTAACTCCAAACTCAACCCTCGAATTCATCCCTTAACCGAGAACTCTAGCCACTTTGTCATCGTCGGTCGAGCCCACCAAGCCAAGCACCCAAGCCGAGCATTTTGGAGCCTAGCTGTCATGCCCCGCTTCCCAGAGTACGCTAAGATAGGCACGTGACATAGCCAACCATACTACCTGTGGATAGGAAAAATCCCTCTACAGTCGCATTACGGCTGTAGAGATATCAAGAACAGGAAAGTAAACTAAACTATCTAGTACATGTTCATGAGCCAGAATAAATGAGTCAAGAAATAATATAATATGCGGAAGCAAAACATCCAATAAATAAAACACCTGGAAAGTAAAACTGGATACCAATAGGATCCTCACCGTTCGGTCTAACAGTGGCAGTACTCCTGATCAGTCTGCAACAAAGGTAGAGGATCTGGGTCATGCAAAACCCAGACGTCAGTGCGTCATAATATCAAGCAATACTATAAACAGGGGTAACAAGATATGCATGTATGAGTATAAATGGTAAAACAGGTATAACGGTGATATAAGTGAGGATAGTGAAGGTAATATGTAGTGAATAGTCTAAACTGGTCTATTGGGTTAACTACTCTCAAGTCTTTGAAATCAATTTGATGAATCATCGATGTAACTCAATAGTTTCTCGTGCGTGCCCGGGATAACGGTCTAAGACTCTCGGGCTGAATCCGAGACGTGCCACAAGGCAGTAAAGGGTGGATAGTATCCCGTGCATGCCCGGGATCACGGTCTAAGACTCTCGGGCTGAATCCGAGACGTGCCGCAAGACAGTAAAGGTGTCACGACCCGAAGGTACGGAACGTGACCGGCACTTAAATTATGAAGCGTCTAGAGCCGCAACATAATCTAAATAAGCCAAAGCCCAGAAATCTAAACCATTCAGAGAAGAAATAAATGAAAACATGTAGGAAAACAAGTTTAAAAAAAACAAGATCAAATTTTCTCAAAAATTTCGGCAGAGTCTCCTTTGTAAAAACTTGCCCCAAACGGGTACAAACAAGTATAATATATACAAACAATAAAAAGGCATCCCCAAGTAGGAGCTAGCTCTACGCCAACAGGCGGAAACAACCACACCAAGCACAATAATATACAACGCCAAAGGACGAGGCTCAAAACTCAAAAGAAAACAAATCCACCAGATACCATAATAATACAAGCGTGACTCTAAGGTCGAAATAAATAACTGGTTCTTTAAACTTATCAAGTAATACAAGTTTGGTTGATGGAGCTTACTAGATACCAAAGAAATAATAAAAGTACAACGGCGGTCCTGATACAAGTGAACCAACCTACCGTGCAAATCACCCTGAATGAAAAGATGTGCCAGTAAGATGCCAAGGAAACCTGTACATCGAATCTGTAATAAAATTTGTCACAACGGGGATGAGTTGCCAACTCGTGAGTAGAAGACGTCTGCGAAAAGAAATCGAATGCACGATACTATCTTAGGTCATAATAATATACTAATATGTCACTAGTCATCTAGTAGTGCAGGGTAATAAACTACGCGTAAGTGCAAATGCTCCGTGCTCGTGTCAGTGCCTCAAATAGTAATATGTCGTGTGAATGAGTATGCATGCACCATGAATGTAAAACAAATTAACCCTGAAATCTGGATATATCTTTATAAAAAGTCTTTAACTTTCATCATAGTAAAATTTTGTATAGAAGTCTGAAACATCATCGATGAAATCCATGGAAATCCGTGTCAAGTATCGACACAAAACATGTAAATCTCAAGTCTCAATACCTCATAGTCTCAATATCTCGGGCTCCGTCAGTCCGGATCGGCCCATATCATCAAATCTCATGACAACGGTCGGTATCCTCGGGATATCCGCCGCGCCAGACATCACCGGTAGGTAGTCTTCCCCTGCCAGGCTCATCATCTACAACTCGATCTTCTTGCCCCGGGGTACCATACCGGGCCCACCATGTACCCGAGATGGTTCATCCACTCCTCGAATCGGGTCTCGAAATCCAATAGAAAACATGAAATCTCATGGTGGACGACACATACATCACGAGAAAACCGCAACTTATATTTTAAAAAGAGAGGAAGGGAGAGAGAGGTTTTTATATATATTCTTGCGGTTTTCCCCAAAATCCAGAAATCTCATAGAAATCCAAAATCCCAAAATCATGAGTAAGTAAATGATAAGTATCGGCATAAGCCCCACAATACTGCATGATAACATGAAAATGTGAATGCATGAAATGTCTAAGAATAAATGCAATGTCTAGACTAACACCTGAGAGTAATCACAATATTATATTGATCTAGCCTTTAACTGATTCTATCAATAAATGATAATATGTTCTAAAGTGTACGTGACATAGTAATTACCGATGATGATGTGTGTGAGCCGGCAAATAAGTGTACGTGGAACATACACATCATTGGTAATGGTGCTGGTGTCCTAACAGGCAGAGTTTCATATTAACTACAAAAACATATGTATGAACATGCAACGTGATGATTACAATCTGAATATAAAGGTAAAATGTGTACTAACCACGCATTTGGAAAATACATATCTAACTACAACTATATGACACGAACCTAAACTAGTATCTATCTAACCCTCTAAGGAAACTAAACTAAAGGAACTAGTCGATAGGAAATAAGAATCCACCTAAGGTCTGAGTCCATATCTGTAATAGTCGGCGATCCAGCCTCAATAGCGTCACGTACGTAGTACGGCTTCCTCGAATCAAGAGTGCAGATCAATCATCACATCTATGCCTCGTACGGTAAAATCCATCGTACGGCATCCCAATATCGGGGTACGGGTCAAGTATCACTTACGTACATCATCATTCGTATAATATCATCACCAAATAATGTCATGATCAAGGTACTGTACTGTAATCGCATACATCCCAATATCATCAATCATATGTCATTATCTGCGAACATAAACATCGTCAATTATTCCTCAGAAATATCATGTCATATATCATATCGTAATCAGGTCACACATATATCATATCATAACCAGGTCACACATATATCATATCATAATCAAGTCACAGGTTACGGTCCGGGTTCTATTCTAGAGTCTCGTATATCTCAATATCATCATCCCCTATTATCGTTTATGTATACATATCCATTCTCTTATTTTCCAACGATCCGCTAAGATCATAACACGACTGTATAGCCAAGAGATCACAGCATCAAGCCTAGTTATATTGTCTCGTCCCGATGTATCATATAACAACCTTATATCACATATACATGTTGTGCATATATATACCTACACACAGTCCTATATATATACACATACACATGTACCCTAAGTCAAGTTTCTGTGTGTGCGTGTGTGTATATCTACCAGAAACCTACGAATTTCCTCCAAGACATTCATCCTCTGGTAAAGTCTATCTAAATCAGTCTAGTCCAACCTAAGGTCTTTAATAGGGTCCTACTTGCCAAGAATCTAAGGTCACGTCCGACCCCCTAATGACAATAAATAATATTTCTATTCTATGTTTGTGAGGGTGCTAAACGCCATCCACCCGACTTCCCCCGTAGATATACATCTACTCACCTGGTACTTGTCTGCCGAAGACGATGTCGCCCTCCTCTTCTTCCTCGTCCAAACTCCACGTGAGGGGTACCTATACGCAAACATATATAATTTCGTAACTGAATCACGGATAAAACCAAAATGACGCACGAAATGCGCATAGGTTAAAACCTATGACCCGCTCATGCAAAGGAACCATTATTGCTCGATATCGGCGTACAAACGCCGATTGATCGAGATAAAACACCAACAAACAACTTGTAGTTTCAAAACTCATTATTTATAATATAAAATATGGTTTAAATCATCGAAACCCTAAAATCGATCAAATCGTCCGATTTCGTAAAAACCTGAAAACGCCAATTTACCGCTTTACTTCAAAACTTGATGTTTAAATGAAACTAATGGTCATAATATTCATTAAATCACATAACTAGATTATAGAAACCATTACTATATTTTTCTCACACCATTTTGTCTTAATTTAAAATTTCTAGTTTACAAATTAACCAAAATTAACACTTGTTAAGCAAAAATTCACAATTCCACTACTAAACTTGATTTTGCATATATTAAAGTGTTAAAACACTCCATGAAATCTTAGGAATGAGCTAAAGCCCTAATTGGATTTTTAATACTACATTTTAAATTAATTTCTAAAACCTAGTTTACCGAAATAACATATTTATCACATTATATTAACTAACAATTTGAAACTAATAATTAGGTTAGGTCTTTCATTCCTTTAACATGTTAATATTCTCATTAAAACCACAATATAATGATAAAAACCTAAATTAGAATTTTAACACACCAATATATATAATTTATAAAAATCTAGTTAGCAAAATTGCTTAATTTAAACAATTTTGAATGCACAAATTATAATACATCAACCATGCTAGATTTTTCACTTCTAAAAAATGTTAAGCTACTTATTATAACCCCACTTAATTAATAAAAATCCTAACTTGATTTTATAAACCCTATCTTGAATTTTAAACTTGCAAATAGAATTAATTAAGAAAATCTAAATATGCTAAATAAAAGCATTTAACAACAATTAATCATGAGAATAAAAATTATACCTTCAAAGAATGAGATCCAAACATGAAAATATGCTTCTAAAATAATGGTTTCCAACTACAAAATCCATGCTAAATAGGTCAAAGGAAAGTGGTAGAGGTTGAATGTTGATTTTTGAGGTTTATTTTTGGAGTTTTTGATGAATTTTGATGATTTTTAATGCAAAAATGATGGGGGAAAATTTTTGTGAATGCCCATGGAGGTGAGGCCGGCCATGAGGTGAGGAAAAGAGAGGAAGAAGGAATGAAGAATAGTGTAGAACATTCTCTAAAGAAATACACCTTTTATGTCTTTTCATTAATTTCTTTATTTTATTAATTTTCTTAATTCAATTCATCATGGAAAACTCTAGAATTTTAAAGACAATTCAAGAAGAGATTAGCATACTAAAAACCTAATTCTAATATTTCATGGTTCACTTTTGAAAACTAAACCCACTGCAAATTCTAATTTACACTAATTTAATGTATATTTAAAAGCTTATGTAAATATTTAAAATAATTAATTTAGGAAAAATATTTCATTAAACTAAAAATTTATAAGTGACTAAATAAACACCATTTACTAGTAATTACATAATTAAAATAGATCTTTTTCAAATTTATAATGAAAAATAATTACGGTTTAGTTTTACGAAAAATACGTTTTACTTTACCGAAAATCAGAAAATTCACTTAAAAGATTTTATTTATTTAATTATTTATTTATCTATTTTTAAAACGTTACAATCTTCCCCCCTTTAAGAAGTTCGGTCCCCGAATTTAAATTAAAACTCCCCCCAATTACTAAAACATTCAGCCAAAACACTCTAATCGCCGGGGCTCCGAAATCTTTAATACATAACTAAGACCAATTCCGTCAAGCATAACGCAATCATCGGAGTTAGGGTGAAAATAAAATATCAAAACTCAATACGAAAACCAACATAATATACATCAAAACTATAACTTATATATAGTGCGCATCGTAGTAAATCGGCTAAACATCTTAATAAAGAAACACGCAAAAATCCCCTTTTTAAAATCGCCGTGCGATACGCGTGTCACGGCATAAGTAGCAGACGTTTATTAAAAAAAATAGCTATACATATATATTTTTTATTTAACATACACGTCCCGCCTGGTTACTAAATGAAATAGCCATGATTATAAAAAAACATACTGCTCATAATGAAATCATTCCTAATCACATCATAAAAATATCATGTGCGTCTGGTGCGCATTGAAATCGAAACCAAATACAAATGCCACGAATACGCACAGAAACAAAACTGAGTGCAACGGGTGTGCACCAAAAACATCTGTCAAGTGCAACGGGCGTGCACGACTCTAATATCAGGTGCATCTAATCTGCACAAAACCCCGATTTAGTGCATCCGGGGTGCACAAAATCGCATTAAGTGCGCCAAGTGTGCGCAAGAATCTCAATCAGGTGACAAACACCGAATATCAAAATCGAAATCACAGTACGAAAATGCATGAAAACTAGGTCGAAGCATATGTCAAAATCATGGGTAACCCATATGCACGAAATCAAATCAAAATCTCAAAATGTATAAAACCAAATCGAGTGCACTGGGTATGTACAAAACAACATCAATACAACCGATATATGAAACACGAATAAAGTGTAATGAAAGTACACATAGGAAATACCAATCGTAGCACAAAATCCTCAAAATACCAAAATCCAAACAACGGAAATATGAAATTCAAATCACTAAATCACAATCGTAAACACTATCGTCAATGTGCGCCTCTTTCCTCTGATGTCGACTGATTCGAACTCGTCTCATGGTAGCTGTGCTGACTGCGCTACCAAC
Organism: Agapanthus africanus; assembly: GCA_030015575.1. NCBI lineage: Eukaryota > Viridiplantae > Streptophyta > Magnoliopsida > Asparagales > Amaryllidaceae > Agapanthus > Agapanthus africanus. Next base: position 414,145,087 of record JASDDO010000016.1, read on the forward strand.
GGCAATACTCATATCTAGAGTCTCCCACGTAATCTATCTTTTCACCTGATATCCGGACGACATTAAACTTTTCGATCGATTTATCAAAATTCTAAAATTCCTCGAGAGCTCAACACTAAAGTACAGTTTAAAAATATCCAGTACATGCTCCAGCATCTGTGGACCAGCCGTAGAAGGGCAAACCCAAGCGTCACTAATGGCACCGCGGAACTGCCGTAAACCCTAAGGTTCAAAGGCGTTCTCGTGGTCATTATGTCGAGTTAGGGTTTCATTCTTCTAGAGGGTCCATAGAAATACCTGCATGTTCTTTCGAATACCTTAAACTTGGGAAAATGGTTTCTCACAATCGTTCGAATCCTTTAACTTCGTCTGGACGGCATGTGAACACCCTTCGTCCGCACGCTAAACAAAGCTTCAATCCTCAACAATAAACGATACCCTAAGGGTTATCACATTCGAGCCGCAGCTCTCTCTGCCCATGCGACCGTGGTAACAGAAACCACCGTCCGATATCGACGAAGATAGATCAAAGGAACGAATGAAATACGGTGCAAAGAAATGTACATCCTAAGGCTCCTTAAGCAGAGTAGCGTATCGTAAGTATGCCGCGGATCATACCCACAGTACGTCACTCTACCTAAGTCACCTACTCCATCAACCAAGGGTCACCCTAGACTTATACAAGGTTAAACTTAGCGCTCTGATACCAACTTTGTCACGACCCGAAGGTACGGAACGTGACCGGCACTTAAATTACGAAGCGTCTAGAGCCGCAACGTAATCTAAGTAAGCCAAAGCCCAGAAATCTAAACCATTCAGAGAAGAAATAAATGAAAACATGTAGGAAAACAAGTTTAAAAAAAACAAGATCAAATTTTCTCAAAAATTTCGGCAGAGTCTCCTTTGTAAAAACTGGCCCCAAACGGGTACAAACAAGTATAATATATACAAACAATAAAAAGGCATCCCCAAGTGGGAGATAGCTCTACGCCAACAGGCGGAAACAACCACACCAAGCATAATAATATACAACGCCAAAGAGCGACGCTCAAAACTCAAAAGAAAACAAATCCACCAGATACCATAATAATACAAGCGTGACTCTAAGGTCGAAATAAATAACCGGTCCTTTAAACTTATCAAGTAATACAAGTTTGGTTGATGGAGCTTACTAGATACCAATGAAATAATAAAAGTACAACGGCGGTCCTGATACAAGTGAACCAACCTACCGTGCAAATCACCCTGAATGAAAAGATGTGCCAGTAAGCTGCCAAGGAAACCTGTACATCGAATCTATAATAAAATTTGGCACAACGGGGATGAGTTGCCAACTCGTGAGTAGAAGACATCTGCGAAAAGAAATCGAATGCACGATACTATCTTAGGTCATAATAATATACTAATATGTCACTAGTCATCTAGTAGTGCAGGGTAAAAAACTACGCGTAAGTGCAAATACTCCGTGCTCGTATCAGTGCCTCAAATAGTAATATGTCGTGTGAATGAATATGCATGCACTATGAATGTAAAACAAATCAACCCTGAAATCTGGATATATCTGTATAAAAAGTCTTTAACTTTCACCATAGTAAAATTTTGTATAGAAGTCTGAAACATCATCGATGAGATCCATGGAAATCCGTGTCAAGCATCGACACAAAACATGTAAATCTCAAGTCTCAATACCTCATAGTCTCAATATCTCAGGCTCCGTCAATCCGGATCGGCCCATATCATCAAATCTCACGACAACGGTCGGTATCCTCCGGATATCCTCCACGCCAGACATCACCGGTAGGTAGTCCTCCCCTGCCAGGCTCATCGTCTACAACTCGGTCTTCTTTCCCCAGGGTACCATACCGGGCCTACCATGTACCCGAGACGGTTCATCCACTCCTCGAATCGGGTCTCGAAATCCAACAGAAAACATGAAATCTCATGGCGGACGACACATACAACACGAGAAAACCGCAACTTATATTTTAAAGAGAGAGGAGAGGAGAGAGAGGTTTTTATATATATTCTTGCGGTTTTCCCTAAAATCCAGAAATCTCATAGAAATCCAAAATCCCAAAATCATGAGTAAGTAAATGATAAGTATCGGCATAAGCCCCACAATACTGCATGATAACATGAAAATGTGAATGCATGAAATGTCTAAGAATAAATGCAATGTCTAGACTAACACCTGAGAGTAATCACAATATTATATTGATCTAGCCTTTAACTGATTCTATCAATAAATGATAATATGTTCTAAAGTGTACGTGACATAGTAATTACCGATGATGATGTGTGTGAGCCGGCAAATAAGTGTACGTGGAACATGCGCATCATCGGTAATGGTGCTGGTGTCCTAACAGGCAGAGTTTCATATTAACTACAGAAACATATGTATGAATATGCAACGTGATGATTACAATCTGAATATAAAGGTAAAATGTGTACTAACCACTCATTTGGAAAATACATATCTAACTACAACTATATGACTCGAACCTAAACTAGTATCTATCTAACCCTTAAGGAAACTAAACTAAAGGAACTAGTCGATAGTAAATAAGAATCCATCTAAGGTCTGAGTCCATATCTGTAATAGTCGGCGATCCAGCCTCAATAGCTTCACGTACGTAGTACGGCTTCCTCGAATTAAGAGTGCGGATCAATCATCACATCTATGCCTCGTACGGCATCCCAATATCGGAGTACGGGTCAAGTATCACTTACGTACATCATCATTCGTATAATATCATCACCAAATAATGTCATGATCAAGGTACTGTACCGTAATTGCATACATCCCAATATCATCAATCATATGTCATTGTATGCGAACATAAACATCGTCAATTGTTCCTCAGAAATATCATGTTATATATATCATATCGTAATCAGGTCACACATATATCATGTCATAACCAGGTCACACATATATCATATCATAATCAAGTCACAGGTTACGGTCCGGGTTTTATTCTAGAGTCTCGTATATCTCAATGTCATCATCCCCTATTATCGTTTATGTATACATATCCATTCTCTCATTTTCCAACGATCCGCTAAGATCATAACACAACTGTATAGCCAAGAGATCACAGCATCAAGCCTAGTTATATTGTCTCATCCCTATGTATCATATCACAACCTTATATCACATATACATGTTGTGCATATATATACCTACACACAGTCCTATATATATACACATACACATGTACCCCAAGTCAAGTTTCTGTGTGTGCGTGTGTGTGTATCTACCTGAAACCTACGAATTTCCACCAAGACATTCATCCTCTGGTAAAGTCTATCTAAATCAGTCTAGTCCAACCTAAGGTCTTTAATAGGGTCCTACTCGCCAAGAATCTAAGGTCACGTCCGACCCCCTAATGACAATAAATAATATTCCTATTCTATGTTTGCGAGGGTGCTAAACGCCATCCACCCGACTTCCCCCGTAGATATACATGTACTCACCTGGTACTTGTCTGCCGAAGACGATGTCGCCCTCCTCTTCTTCCTCGTCCAAAGTCCACGTGAGGGGTACCTATACGCAAACATATATAATTTCATAACTGAATCACGGATAAAACCAAAATGACACACGAAACGCACATAGGTTAAAACCTATGACCCGCTCATGCAAAGGAACCATTATCGCTCGATATCGGCGTACAAACGTCGATTGATCGAGATAAAACACCAGCAAACAATTTGTAGTTTCAAAACTCATTATTTATAATATAAAATATGGTTTAAATCATCGAAACCCTAAAATCGATCAAATCGTCCGATTTCGTAAAAACCTGAAAACGCCAATTTACCGCTTTACTTCAAAACTCGATGTTTAAATGAAACTAATGGTCATAATATTCATTAAATCACATAACTAGATTATAGAAACTATTACTATATTTTTCTCACACCATTTTGTCTTAATTTAAAATTTCTAGTTTGCAAATTAGCCAAAATTAACACTTGTTAAGCAAAAATTCACAATTCCTCTACTAAACTTGATTTTGCATATATTAAAGTGTTAAACCACTCCATGAAACCTTAGGAATGAGCTAAATCCCTAATTGGATTTTTAATACTACAATTTAAATTAATTTCTAAAACTTAGTTTACCGAAATAGCATATTTATCACATTATATTAACTAACAATTTGAAACTAATAATTAGGTTAGGTCTTTCATTCCTTTAACATATTAATATTCTCATTAAAACCATAGTATAATGATAAAAACCTAAATTAGAATTTTAACACACCAATATATGTAATTTATAAAAATCTAGTTAGCAAAATTGCTTAATTTAAATAATTTTGAATGCACAAATTATAATACATCAACCATGCTAGATTTTTCACTTCTAAAAATTGTTAAGCTACTTATTATAACCCCACTTAATTAATAAAAATTCTAACTTGATTTTATAAACCCTATCTTGAATTTTAAACTTGCAAATAGAATTAATTAAGAAAATCTAAATATGCTAAATAAAAGCATTTAACAACAATTAATCATGAGAATAAAAATTATACCTTCAAAGCATGAGATCCAAACATAAAAATATGCTTCCAAAATAATGGTTTCCAACTACAAAATCCATGCTAAATAGGTCAAAGGAAAATGGTAGAGGTTGAATGTTGATTTTTGAGGTTTATTTTTGGAGTTTTTGATGAATTTTGATGATTTTTAATGCAAAAATGATGGGGGAAAATTTTTGGGGATGCCTATGGAGGTGAGGCCGGCCATGAGGTGAGGAAAAGAGAGGAAGAAGGAATGAAGAATAGTGTAGAACATTCTCCAAAGAAATACACCTTTTATGTCTTTTCATAAATTTCTTTATTTTATTAATTTTCTTAATTCAATTCATCATGGAAAACTCTAGAATTTTAAAGACAATTCAAGAAGAGATTAGAATACTAAAAACCTAATTCTAATATGTCATGGTTCACTTTTGAAAAATAAACCCACTGCAAATTCTAATTTACACTAATTTAATTTATATTTAAAAGCTTATGTAAATATTTAAAATAATTAATTTAGGAAAAATATTTCATTAAACTAAAAATTTATAAGTGACTAAATAAATACCATTTACTAGTAATTACATAATTAAAATAGGTCTTTTTCAAATTTATAATGAAAAATAATTACGGTTTAGTTTTACGAAAAATACGTTTTACTTTACCGAAAATCAGAAAATTCACTTAAAAGATTTTATTTATTTAATTATTTATTTATCTATTTTTAAAACGTTACAAAAGGATAGTAGGTAATGACGAGTGATGTCAGCAGCATCACCCCCGGGCTGGCCTAGCCCGTAAGACTGATCAGTAAAGATATTGAACTGTCGATTTACAAGTCAGATTTCATCATTCATTTCCCCATACCCCCAAGTTGTGTGTTCAAGTCAGGTATTGATAAAGCTGGAGCTAATGCCAACACAGGGTCAAGAAAGTACATGCTTGTCTGAATAAACAACAGGAAATGTCCGTAGGGACAACAGGTCAAGATTGTTGGCATTAGTAACAAGATCAGGTAACAGGTCAAGTTATGGTACATCAGGTCATTTCAGGTCTGAACAAGTAACAATCATGTCAAGGAGTGCACAGGTATCAAGTCGTGTCAAGTAGTAGTCGTGTCAAGTCATGTCAGGGGGGCACATGTATCAAGTCGTGTCAAGTAGTAGTCGTGTCAAGTCATGTCAGGGGCGCCCAGGTATCAAGTCGTGTCAAGTAGTAGTGTATCAAGTCATATCAGGGGTGCACAAGTATCACGTGGGTGCTCATAATCAAACTATAATAAGTATGGGTACACAAAACAAGTATGGGGTACTAATATAATAACAAAATGGAATAATATGATATGGTATGCAAATAGATATAATTTCAAGGATATGGATGCACAGTTATCGATTAGGGTTACATTTATAGTTCCAATATTAATTAGGATGCAATTTATTAAACATGGAGTGTTAATATCACAGTATTATGTAGTAATGTGATCTATGGATGCAATTATATGTATCTTAAATGCGATGGATGCCAACGGGTATCCGAAAAGTTATAAAACTATAAAATGGTAATGTAGGATGTACAACTAAGAAATATGTGATATAAATATTGATGTAATAATATCAATATGGATAGCATATTCAAAGCGATTAATAACTATAAAAGTGGTGTTGATTAACCATGCACAAGAAAGTTCCGTTCAGAAATTCAGCGTCACCCTGATTTGTAAAATAGCTTAAAAAATAACAAGCGTTCTCCAAAAGGGACGTGTCTTATACCAAAACAAAGATAATTCAATAAGGTTTTCATTTTTATAAGTATAAGTATCTCAGGTTGTCCCTACAAAAAGCTATGAACATTCGAAATTGAAAGTTTGCTGCTGGAATTTCCCTGGACAGCAGTTTATAGAAATATTCATTTGCATTTTACGTTATTTAAAAAATTTATTTTTCAAGTAAATATTTCATAGAGTTATAGTATTCAGAGTTAGCTTTGCAATGAACTAAAGAACGTATACTAATGATTTTTCTATGATTTATAATGAAGTTTATAAAGTAAGGTGTACAGTAAATTTCAGATTTGTCGTATCCGCTTTTCAACGACGTTTCATGCGTAAACTATAATATTTTCAAATGTATAACATTATAAAATGCAGATTATAAACTAATTAAAGATAATAATAAGAAATATTAAGACGATATATATTTTAAATGATATGGATGCAGTATAATGTAAACTAGTATGTCACAAGATAAGTTTTCATGATCTAGATTTAAAATGATATAAATAGATGCAAATGGAACATCGAAACGTTATAAAATTAAACATGGGGTACTAGATTTAAACTATAGGTATGGTATTTATTTAAATAAGTATAAAATGAATTATATATCATGTAGCAAGATTAACTTGCCTAGACGAAACAAGAACGGATGTATACGAAACGTCCTTCGTCGGTGAAATGTCACGACGCGCGTACGGTACACGGAACGGTTCCAAACAACGCACGAGGATGATCACGCAAGTCAGGTACGTTCACTGGATCACTTGAATCGTTATCAACGAGCACGGCTCCGGCGGTGATCACCGGAATCAAGAAACAAGATCAAGAAAAAGAAAGAAGAAAGAAGAAGAAGAGGCTGTGTATTAAATAAGGAAAGAAAAAAATAAATAAATAAAATATATATAAATATATATACATATATATATATATATATATATATATATATGCAGAGGGGAGAGAGAGAGAGAAAGGGGTTGTTATTAAGGTTTAGATTTTAATTTCAAAAGATTTTGTAAGTTATAAATATTTTAAACTGTTAAATTTTAGTAAAGATATTAGATGAAATAAAATTGGATTTTCTGGTAAATACAAATTTAGTCCAAAACATGCCCGGGTCGGGTCTAAAATTCAGTTTTAAAATATGAAAAATATACATGTCGACCAAAATAAAAAAAATGAATGTCAGGATAACGAAAAATGCATACCCCCAAGAACGGATGCACGCACGTGCGCGTAGCTATCCAAACAAGTCCGTTTCACTGAACGGAACGAGAACAAGACGTGTGGATGCTACCACGGGTCTAGGGGGTATCATACAGGCCATGCTAGATATTTTTAAAATATTTTACTTGACTTTAAATGTTATATTAAAAAAATGCATATGCCAGATAAAATGTCAGTATCCAGTAAAAAATGAAAATGCACGAATCCATGTAACAGATCAGGATAAATCATAAACATGAATCAAGACAGGTTTCAAGCAAGCGGGTCGGGTAAAATGCAAATACAAATGTCAAAATACTATTCGCACCCAAAACACAGTAAACCAAGAAACTACCATAAATAAGTAAATACTTGAACTGGAATTGGTATAAATGAACTGGGGTGTTACACTAGCCTAACAGACCCAAGTTCAAGACGAGTCATGGTCTTTAGACGAGATCAAGTTTCGATCTTGCTCCGTTTCGTGGTTGCGTGTAGTCATGTCCGCGTTCGCCTCATGTTCACCGGAAACCGGCGTGCCGTCGACGATCCCGACGACCCAGCGAGTGTACCTGACCCGTGTGATCACACTGTGCGTTGTTTGGATCCGTTCTGTGTACCGTGCGCACGTCGCGACTTTTTTCGCCGACGCGTGACGTTCCGTATACCGCTTCGTGATCCGATCAAGGCAAGTAAAACTTGCTACATGCTATCTATATGGTTTTATAACTATTTAATTGCATAGTAAATCTGTAGATTACATAAAGTGCCATATGTTCCATTTTACTTTTCGATGTCCATTATATCATTTTAGATCTATAGCTCGAAACATACCATGGTGCATTTAGTTTTACTATATATAGTACCAACATCCATATTTAAATCAAATAACACTTATTTGCATAGCCCACAGTACCCTGTTCCCTGATTAAAAATCAGGAGAAGCTTCCGAAGAGGCATCACGTGCTCACACGTGACCGGTTGTCACGTGTTGGCACGTGACGCTTAATGCAGCGGCAAAAAGCACATTCAAGAAAAAGCTCCAGAAAAGGCATCACATGCTCACACGTGACCAGTGGTCACGTGTTGGCACGTGACCAGTGGTCACGTGTTGGCACGTGATGGTTATAGAGTGGCCAGAGAACAGAGCGCAGAAGAAGAGAAGCCCATTCCAGAGGTCACGTGCCTACACGTGACCAGGGGTCGCGTGCCTACACGTGACCAGGGGTCGCGTGGCCACACGTGACCAGCTTTAAGAGCCTTATTCTTTAACAGAATTAAATTCCGAGGGAAGATCCTTCAAATCTTTCCAAAATGGAGAAGGATTATTTGAAACCGTTGGATTAAAAATCTAAAGGTGATTAAATATCACCAATTTATGGAAAAATCTTGGACTTGGAAAGATTTTCCCCTAAATCTAACCGAAATAACAAAAAGATATCTTTGGATTTAAAATCCAATAGTGAATAAAATTCACCTAATAATCTAAAAGCCCAGATTAATGATAAAGATAAATCAAATCTCTCAATGAACAAATCAAATCTCTCAATGAGAGATTTACTAAACGGATTGATTCTTTTCCTTCTCCTATAAATAGGAGCCAAGAAAAGAAGAGAGGGACCTTTGGACCTTTTCTTTTGATACACAGAGAGAGATATAGAGCCTTTAATTCTCTGCAAAAGGAAAACCTTAGGTAAGAAAAGAAAATGGAGGCTTAAAAAAGAGAATTTAATTCTCAAAAGAGTTTAACTCTTATATAAAGAAAAGAACTTAGTTCTTTCTCTGGTGGAGGATCTGCAAAGTGCACATCTCCTCATGAACTGAGAATTTAATTCTCATTGGGTTGAGATCCTGCCATGCAGATCTAAAACACAGAGGAGGAACTGAGTTTTGAGAATTTAATTCTCACTAAATGATAGGAATTCAATTCCTTTGAGATAAAATTAGGGTTTAACCCTATGTTATGGGAATTTAATTCCTTCAAAATGAACAGAACTAGAGTTTAACCTTATTTGAGAACATAATTCTCTCAAACTCACAGGAATTTAATTCCCTTAAGAAAAGAAATTAGGGTTTAACCCTATTAAGAATATAATTCTTCAGAAGAAAACAAGAATCTAATTCCTCTGAAATTAATTCTTAAAAGATGAACAGATCTTTAAAACATGCAGAGTCACGTGCTACCACGTGACCCCTGCAAAGATTCACATAAAAGAACTCTGAAGTAAACACCTCACGTGTTACCACGTGACTCCTGCGAAGATCTATAAAAGAGAACTTTGAGGTAATGCCTCACGTGCCCCACGTTCTCTCTAAAGCACACAAAAGAAAAAGAAACAGAAAAGAGCTCTAGGGCGCCCTCACGTGTCGACACGTGACCCCTAATGAACATTCTAACAGATCAAAGTGCAAGCCCCCATCACATCCCCACACGTGATGGTTTTCAGAATTAAAAGTGTCAAACACTTATCTGTAGAACAAAATAAAGGGAAGCAGGACGCTATCACGTGCTACCACGTGACCCCTTGGCTGAAACTTTAACAGAAAAGCACCAAAATTCCCATCACGTGATAGCACGTGATACTTCAAAGTATTCAATACTTTTGACAGAACAAAATAAAGGGAATCAGGGCGCTCTCACGTGTTCACACGTGACCCCTCTTACCTTAGTGTTTAACACTAGTCTAGAGATTTTGTCCCCTGTGTTTAACATTGATTTGCTTAGTGTTTAACACTAATTTGAAAACTCTGTTCCCAGTGTTCAACACTGATTATCTTTTAGTGTTTGACACTAACTTGTTAATCTTATTCTCAGTGTTCAACACTGTTGGTCTCTAGTGTTTAACACTAGCTTTAGCCCAATTGGCTAAGTTTCCAGAGGCAAAGCCTCTCCTTCAATGAACCAACAGAGGGCCAATATCCCAAACATGATTGGACTTAGCCCAAGCTGGCCATAAGTCCTCAATTCAAACTTAACTAGGCCAATGGGCTCATAATATAATAATTGACCTTAGTTTCCAAATTGGACTACAGATCACTTAATCTACCTTGGTTTAAGGGTACATCTCTTCACTCCTTTGATACTTGGCGTTGTAATTCCTCAACGTCTTCAAAGAGGTGACGGGTCCCGATGACCACACATTGATACGGACTGTGGGGTTCTTAAACTCATGGACTATGAGGTCCTTAACCTTGACCGTAACGTCTCAAAACTAATGCCGGACTGTGGGGTCCTTAAATCCACGGACTACGACGTCCTTAACCTTGACCGGAATGTCTTAAAACTAACAACGGACTATGACGTCCTTAACCTCGACCGTGATATCTTAAAACTAACATCGGGCCGTGGAGTCCTTAAATCCACGGACTACGACGTCCTTAACCTTGGCCGCAACGTCTTAAAACTAATATTGGACCGCAATGTCCTTAAACTACCTATTGACCGCAATGTCATTAAACTAAGGGCTCCCCTAATCACTCTCTTGTCGGATCTAAACGATCCCGTTAAGTTGATCTTAGTCTAAAACTAGACTAACGTATTCTTAACAAACGTTTAAGTCGATCTTAGTCTCAAACGAGACTAACGTATCCTTAAACACAACCCCCAAACCCAAATCTAAGAAAGATACGGATTTGGACTAGTCCACGCCCTACGAGCGACGACATAACTCAGTCTCCGTATACAATCCACGGGCAACCAAACACAAATCAAACACACACGACACGAAGTGACCATCTAGAGAAGGAGAAAGTTGTTACCGCAACGCGGTAGCGTAATTAACTGCGGGGGCTTGCGCCAGCAGGGAAGAGCGTCCCCACAATCAAAAACCCTTCAAGCAAGGGGGAATCTGACGAAGTCTGCTACATCGGACGCATCCGTTTAAATCTTTGATACATGGTGCCATAAATCAACTTGGCATCTTCGGAGAGGTAGGCGGATAGCACCAATTAGCATCTGCCCCGAATTTCAGGCAAGACGTCCCCGTGCCGCGCCGTCTTTCGGAGGGGAACGTACCCCTTTTATAGTTTATACCCTATCGGATGACCGTTTGCATACATCTAGCCTAATTTATATTCAATTGCATCTCTAGATTATTTAGTACATATTAATATGATTTTAACATTCATATTTGTTATACTGTATTTAAGTATTGTTGAAACTATCCCTTAAACCCAAACTGATAACCATGCAACCATATGTTTGAATCGGTACTTTTTTGCATATCACATTACAATATTTCATTTTATTGTTCTTTTAGTACCCATGCTTGTTTTATATACCCATTCTTATGTTAGTTGGATTATTTGAGCACCCACATGATATCTTGTGCACCCTGACATGACTTGTTACACCTACTACCTGATACGACATGGTACCGTGCACCTCTTGACATGACATGATACCTCTACTACCTGGCTTGACCTGATGTACCATGGCTTTACCTGTTACCTGATCTTGTGTCTAATACCAACAAACCTGTCCTGTTGTCCTTACGGACCGTTCTTGTTGTCTATCCAGACAAATCTGTACCTGCCTGATCTTGTGTTGGCATTACTCTAGATTACTTAATACCTGACTTGAACACATATGACTTGGGTGTATGGGGAAATCAATGATGAAACCTGACTTGTAACTCGACAGTTCTATACTCGTTCTGATCAGTCTTACGGGCTAGGCCAGCCCCGGAGTGATGCTAAGGACATCACTCGTCATTACATACCACCTTTTTACTGCCTTGCGGCACGTCTCGGGTTCAGCCCGAGAGTCATAGATCGTGATCCCGGGCACGCACGGGATACTATTGAGTTACATCGATGATTCATCAAATTGATTTCAAAGACTTGAGAGTAGTTAACCCAATAGACTAGTTTAGATTACTCACTACACATTACCCCACCGTTCTTACGTATATCACTGTTATGCTTGTTTTATCATTTATACTCATGCTTGCATGTATTGCTACCCCTGTTTATATTATCGCTTGTTGTTATGACGCGCTGACGTCTGGGTTTTGCATGGCCTAGATCCTCTACCTTTGTTGCAGACCGATCAGGAGTATTGCCGCTGTTAGACCGAGCGGTGAAGATCCTGTTGGTATGCAGTCTTACTTTCCAGGTGTTTCATTTATTGTATCTTTTGCTTCCGCATATTAACATTTCTTGACTCATTTATTCTGGCTCATGGACATGTACTAGATAGTTTAGTTTACTTTCCTGTTCTTTGTTTCCTGATTTAAAATCAGGAAAACTTACAGAGGAGGCATCACGTGCTAGCACGTGACCGGCGGTCACGTGTTGACACGTGACATTTAAAAGCAGCGGCACAAGACACATCCCTTCCCTGATTAAATCTAGGAAAAAGCTCCAGAAAAAGGTCACGTGCTTACACGTGACCAGGGGTCACGTGTTGGCACGTGACGGCTGAGCAGCGGCCAGAGAACAGAGAGCAAAAGGAGAAGAAAGGCCGTTCCAGGGGTCATGTGCCTCCACGTGACCAGGGGTCACGTGGCCACACGTGACCGGCTTTCAAAGCCTCGTTATTTAACAGAATTAAATTCTGAGAGCATCAAATCTTTCCAAAAGAGAATGGTTATTTGGAACCGTTGGATTAAAAATCTAAAGGTGATTAAATATCACCTATTTATGGAAAGATCTTGAACTTGGAAAGATTTCCCCTTAAAATCTAACCGAAATAACAAAGGGATATCTTTGGATTTAAAATCCAATGGTGAATAAAATTCACCTAATAATCCAAAGGTCCGGATGAATGATGAATGTAAATCAAATCTCTCAATAAAAAAATCAAATCTCTCAATGAAAGATTCACTAAAACTAATTGATTCTCTTCCTTCTCCTATAAATAGGAGCCAGAAAAAAGAGACAAGGAGAGACATCCAGAGAGAGAGAAACAGAGCCTTGAGATTTTGGAAGAATTTGATCCTCTGCAAAAGAAAACCATAGGGAAGAAAGGAGAGGCTTCAAAAGAGAATTTAATTCTCAAAAGAGTTTAACTCTTGTATAAAAAGAAGAACTTAATTCTTTCTCTAGTAGAGGATCTGCAAAGTGCACATCTCCTCATGAATTGAGAATTTAATTCTCATTAGGTTGAGATCCTGCCACGCAGATCCAAAACATAGAGGAGGAATTGAGTTTTGAGAATTTAATTCTCACAGAATTATAGGAATTTAGTTCCTTTGAGATAAAATTAGGGTTTAACCCTATGTTATAGGAATTTAATTCCTTCAAAATGGACAGAACCAGGGTTTAACCCTAATTGAGAACTTAATTCTCTCAAAATCACAGGAATATAATTCCCTTAAAAAAAAAAAAAAGATAGGGTTTCACCCTATACCAGAATTTAATTCTACATATATGGGGAATTTAATTCCTACAAAAAAGAAATTAGGGTTTAACCCTATCTAAGAATATAATTCTTCAAAAGAAAGTAGGAATTTAATTCCTCTAAAGTTATTACTAGGTTTTAACCCTATGAAGAATTTAATTCTTAAAAGATGAACAGATCTTTAAAACATGGAATGAAACAGGGTCACGTGCTACCACGTGACCCCTGAAAAGTTCCACAGAGAAGGGCTTTGAGGCAACGCCTCACGTGCCCCACGTGACCCCTTGGCAAAAGGTCTAACAGATAAACACTTAAATGTCCATCACGTGACAGCACGTGATGCTTCAGAGTATTCAATACTTTTGGCAGAATAAAATGAAGTGAGGGCGCTCTCACGTGCTACCACGTGACCCCTCTTGCCTTAGTGTTTAACACTAAAGTTGAAACCTTTATATCCAGTGTTCAACACTGATTTTCTCAGTGTTTAAACACTAATGTGGAAAACTCTATTCCCAGTGTTTCACACTGATTTTCTTAGTGTTTAAACACTAATTTGGAAAAACTCTATTTATAGTATTTAACACTGATTTTCTTAGTGTTGAACACCAATTTGGAAGACTCTGTTTCCAGTGTTTAACACTGACTTGCCTTAGTGTTAAACACTAATTTGAAATCTCTATTTTCAGTGTTTAACACTGATCTGCTTTAGTGTTTAACACTAACTATCTTTTAGTGTTAAACACTAACTTGTCAATCTCATTCTCAGTGTTCAACACTGATTGGTCTTTAGTGTTTAATACTAGCTTTAGCCCAATTGGCTAAGTGTCTAGAGGCAAAGCCTCTCCTTTGATGGACCAACAGAAAAAGCCAATATTCTAAACATGATTGGACTTAGCCCAAGATGGCCATAAGTCTTCAATTCAAATTTAATTGGGCTAATGGGCTCATAATATAATTAATTGGTCTTGGTTCCAAATTAGGCCAAAGACTATTTAATCTACCTTAGTTCAAGGGTACATCTCTTCACTCCTTTGATACTTGGCGTTGTAATTCCTCAACGTCTTCAAAAAGGTGGCGGGTCCCGATGACCACACATTGATACGGACTGTGGGGTCCTTAAACTCATGGACTATGAGGTCCTTAACCTTTACCGTGATGTCTTAAAACTAACGTCGGACTGTGAGGTCCTTAAACCCATGGACTATGATGTCCTTAACCTTGACCGGAATGTCTTAAAACTAACAACGGACTATGATGTCCTTAACCTTGACCGTGATGTCTTAAAACTAACAACGGACTATGATGTCCTTAACCTTGACCGTAACGTCTTAAAACTAATATTGGACTGCAATGTCCTTAAACTACCTATCGACCGCAATGTTACTAAACTAAACAACAGGGCCCCCAATTGCTCTCTTGTTGGATCTAAACGATCCCGTTAAGTCGATCTTAGTCTAAAATAAAACTGACGTATCCTTAACAAACGTTTAAGTTGATCTTAGTCTCAAACGAGGCTAACGTATCCTTAAACCCGAACCCCCCAAACCCAAATCTAAGATAATACGGATTTGGACTAGTCCACGCCCTACGGGTGACGACATAACTCAGTCTTCGTATACAATCCACGGGCAACCAAACACAAAATAAACACACACGACACGAAGTGAGCATCTGGAGAAGGAGAAAGTTGTTACCGCAGTGCGGTAGCGTAATTAACTACAGGGGCTTGCGCCTGCAGGGAAGAACGTCCCCACAATCAAAAACCCCTCAAACGAGGGGGAATCTGATGAAGTCTGCTACATCGGACGCATCCGTCTAAACCTACGATGCACGGTGCCATAAATCAACTTGGCATCTTCGGAGAGGTAGATGGATAGCACCAATTAGCATCTGCCCCGAATCTCAGGCAAGACGTCCCCACGTCGCGCCGTCATTTGGAGGGGAACAGATTCTGGCACGTTCGGTGGGACCTTTTCCTCTTTCCACTCCACACTTCGTGTGTCGTGTTCGCGAACCAAACACGGCTCGCTAATGGTTGCCCTTGGGTTTCAAGGTACTAAGATTTGGCGTTTTGCTTATTGCAGAAAGCAAAGAATCAATGGCTTCCACCTGTGCGAAATGCTCCAACTGCAACTGCAACCGGCGCTCCGCCTCGCCAGGAGGTATAGCCTACGGGCCCCAAGCTGCTTCACTGTTCACAATGCCCGTGGAACAGGTCACTCAAGCCACCACAGGGTTGTTTTTCGGGACCATGCTCCCGCCAATGAGCTTCACCACTCCCGTGCTGACACCGGAAGCTCCCAAGAAGTCGGTCTTTGATCGGCTTACACCTACCGAGGCCCCTCTCAACGGGTCGCCCAACACCAGCGCCTCGGTCTTCTCCAGACTGAGCCAGAGCTCCTGTGGACCCACAATGGGGAATGCAATCCTAGAGAAGGCTGCTCCTAAGAAAATAACCAATCTTGCTCCTAAAGTCGTCAAGGCGGCTTCCCCTGCCAAAAAGTCGGTCTTTACAAGATTGACTGTTCCAGCTCCCGCTCCTGCTATCAAAAGGACATCGGTCTTTAACAGGCTAACACCAGCAGCGACCTCCCACCTACACAGGGGCAAGACGAGGCTATCGCCATCACCGAGCCGATTCTATCAGCACGACACGCTCGACGTCGTTACTGGCGTCGAGTAAGGAAGGCCGGAGGAAACTTCCCTTCTGGGCTAACTCCTCCAGCCCCGACGATAGAAGTTAATGCTGCTGTTCTAACTGAGAACAGCTTTGAGATGCTAAATAAGGTGCGTAGGAATTCTCCTACCGCGGCGCTAAAGAGGTCTCCCCCTCCGCTGAAAAAGGCTGTGGAAGTAAAGCCAGAACAGCCCCAATCTCCTCAACGGCTGTCCTCCAAAATCTATAAAGTCTGGCGGCAGACACGAGACTCGGTGATCGATCCAAATTTCTCCCGCCAGCACAAGAAGCTGAAAATCCAACAGGAAGTCAGCCATCATGCTAAGCCACGAAAAGCTGTCTGGGTGCCCACCTCAACGACCCCCTCAACTTCCACTGCTCATAAAAAAGAGGAGGCCGGAGAGGATCCCCGGGCCTGCAACGAGAGCTAAAAGCGTTGAGCCCAGACGCCCTAAGTCTGGGGGCATGATGGTCCATACTGTATACATGGCGTCGAGGAAGGAAGATAGCCGTGCGTCCACAGGTCATAGACCGCTCACACGGTCGGTGACCAAAGCTCAGGAGCAACAGTAGAAGCTCCAGGAAATGATGATCGCAATGGCCGCACTTACTGGGCCAAAAGAAAGCCCCGAAGCGTCCTCGAATCAGCGACAAGAACAGGAAACCGACGCTGAGTTCCTTCGGAGGATATTGGAAAAGAAAGATAAAGAAGCCGCGGAACAAGCGGCCAATATAAAGCAAATAGCCCACTTATTTCAAGACATGGTTGGGATGATGATTCAACAAGATCCTCCCGCTGAAGATCCCCCAACCGTCCTCGAAGATGATAGAGGAGAAACGTCGAATCCACCACCGGCTCTTTCAACGGCCAAGGAGGAGACAATCTCCAAGGCTGACTTGAACAACTATATAGCCCAGCAGATCCAGGCTCATCAGGCGACTGAGGCAGCTGGTCAGGTCGTAAAAACAGGACGACCGTATCCAAGCTGGTACGACCAGATCAAATATCCGCCGGGTTATACAATACCGAAATTCCATGTGTATAAGGGGACTGGCAATCCCCACCAACATGTTGCCCAGTTCAGGGCCCTTTGCGGTAACACCGGCGGTGATGATAAACTGTTGCTTCTCCAGTTCGTGGGCAACTTATCAGAAACAGCGTTCGAATGGTATTCGGAACTCCCGAACGATTCCGTCAAGACGTTCGCTGAAATGGAGTTGCTATTCACTCAGCGGTTCGCGAGCGCCAGCGAACGCACTCCGATAACGGCATTGATTGATGCCAGGGTAAAGCCAGGCGAAATGTGGGTCCAGTACGCTATATGCTGGCGAAATTTGTGGTCGAAATGCGAACAACGCATTGAGGAAGCGCCCGCAGTGGGCATGTTCGTGGGAACCCTAGACCCTCATGCAACTATCTCCCAGTTCATGATGTTCTTTAAGCCAACCACGTTCCAGGCTTTAATCGACAAGTTGGCCCAGATGGACCAGATGGGTCATAGACCGTCTCCCCCGAAGCCAGAGCCTCGGAATGACAAGGGTAAAGGGAAGGCAACCTTCATCGCGAATGCTCAGCAGCAGCCCAGTGCCTCAAAGCTGACGGATCAGCTGGAAGAAAGACGGCGGTATTATAATGAGAAGATGAAGCGTCCCTACTCGTTCCCGCGGGATAAGAAGAAACGGTTATTTGAGCTGGCAGTATGCAACAGGCTTATAAACTTGCCAAATCCGAGGCGACCGCCACAACCCACTGAGGTGAATAACCCCAATTATTTTCCTTACCATCAGACGGTAAGCCATCCGATTGAGGATTGCTTCGTCTTCAAAGGATGGATTGAAGACCAATACCTCCAGGGAAAGTTCGCACTGTCCGAAAAGTGAAAGGTGAACCCGCCACAGCCGCATACTCTTAAGAAGGCGGACGCACCAGGGGCAACTTGTTCCTTTATTGAAGAAGCTCCATGGGAAATCGTGCTTTCAGCAAAAAACAAGAGGATGCTGAGTGATCTTCATACATGCCCGGCGGTCGAATGGAAGAACCCGCTTGAACCTCAAATCATCGAAGGGATGTTGAAGCCGCGCCCAACTATAAAGATCGGTGGTGATGGTCCAAGTACTCACACCCATCCGTCAAAATCTTCGAAGAAAAAGAAGAAGGATCCAAGAAGCCCGGGAAGCCTGGAGACAAGTGCACGGACTTGCAGAAAAAGATTGACGCGCTGGAGGAATACAATCAAAAGGCGTGGACTCCCGTCACACTCCAAGAGTTCCTCAACCACGTCTTTCAGGAGGAGGATGATGGAGAAAGCTCGTCGGATGAATCCGAGGGATATGTGGCGAGTTGTCATGTGATTTCCCACTCGTTTACGGACGATGAGAAAACTCCTGGCACTGAGAAACTGGGGGCACACCCTGAGCCAGAACTTGTATGGCCTACAGATGAAATGATCGACGCCTTTCTAGACGAGATTCGTTTGAAAAGTAAAGCCAATCGGGAGCGTGAGATGGACGCATCAGAAGGAGCCAAATGCAGGCGACTAAACGAAAGAGTCGAAGCATTCCCGCCAGATCAAAAGACATCGATACGAATAAGAACATATTCAAGACGAGGAAAAGGTTTGCCAAAGCCATGTCAATGGGAATGAAGCTACCACCCTCGGAAGAGAACACGCTCAATGGGGCGGAGAGGCACCCTAATTACTGTGCATATCATCGGAAGATTTCGCACCCCACTGAGGAGTGCGACGCTTTTAAGATGTGGTGGCAAGGATATGTTGCTCACCGGCAACATTTTAAGCGCATGAAACGCAGAACTCGTCGGGAGCAGGGAAGAACTACCGACGGGCACAAAAGAACTACCGGCAACTGTCGCACGGTTAACGCCGGAGGATTACAGGTCCTCACCTTTGGGAGAAACTCTGATGAAGAAATGGCTCTGGGCCCTCTCTTTAAAGAATCCATTTTAGGGAAAGATGAAGAACCAGAGGCCTGCGAAAATATTCAGCTGCGCAATCGCACGCTCCTGGAAAAGAATCTCGGACCCGCAAATAGGAAAGTTAAAGGAAAGGAAAAAGTCACTGAGGATATTGCCTTAGATGACCAAGTCATAAAAGAGCTGACTGCCAAAGACCCTCCCAGGAAAGGTAAGGTGGACTACAACATCCTAGCACATCTAAGGAAGCTACCTTCGCAGCTCAGCATTCTCGATGCCCTCTTATTATCAAAAGAAGCAAGAGGTTCATTAATCAAGGCGTTACAAGAACCCGAGCAATTCCAAGCCTTCCTCGCCGAAGAAAGGATGAAGGACGAACTGGAAGAAGTGCACACAGCCGATGTCATGTTTAGTGATGAAGACCTTCTCCTTGGGACGTGCGACCACAACCGTCCCCTATATGTCTCTGGATACTGCCACGATATCAAGATAGGCAAAATTCTGGTTGATAATGGATCTTCTGTCAATCTCCTTAATGTTCGGGTGTTGAAGGAAATCTGCATGAGTGTGCAACACCTCCCTCGTGACAAAATTACCATTTCCGGTTTCGACTCCCAATCGTCACGGACTCTTGGATCTGTTATACTAACATTACTCTTCGGACTGCTCGTCACGGACATCAAGTTTTACGTTATTGACGCCAAGACCTGCTGCAACGCCTTGCTCGGTCGTCCTTGGTTACACGAGTACAACATCATCCCTTCTACACAGTATTAGTGTATGAAATACTTTAAGGATGGTTTTGAGTATACCGTAACAGGTGAGCTGAACCCATTCTCCGTGAACGAAGTCCGCAAGTACGAAGATGCAAAGTACTTTTTGCCAGACTTCGAGGATACAGAAAGGTGTCGCAAGACGGAGAACAAAGCGGCCGCCACCATCCCTGTTTTCGGAAGCGATACCGAAGAAGAAGAAGAGATAGTTTACGCTGGTCCGTCTCGACGCAACAACCCGGGACCGTCCGCCCCCACATTGATCTTCGGAAGTGACTCGGAAGATGAGGTTAATGCCGTGTTCTCCAGTCGGCCATTAATACAAGCATCCCCTGGCGATGATCAGAGTTTGCAAATCACCATGGTACCGCGGGAACACTACAAAGATCTTGTTTCACTTGAAGCTTACAATGTGCAAGACCTACAGACGTTTTACGTCCCTCCCAGGCGAAAAGGTGATCCTATTTTATCGATCCTCGGAAACAAGGGTGGAGAAAGAGATCTGGCATGGCGCGGATTCTACACTCGACAGGCTCCAACCCATCCGTTTGCCCAGATATTACACAAACGGACTAAAAAGGCTATTGAAGCGCCAAGGGGTACCCTTAAAGCAGACTATTTGACAAGCTCGGTTCTACAACAGGATTTGGGATTTCCCTGGGACTCAGCGTAAATTGCCCAATGGGAGAATGGAAACACTTGGGCTTGGATATGTGAAATCCGAGAAACGGGAGCGAGTCCACGGTAGCTACGCTATATATAACTTCGATGAGGAGGAGAACGCCCTGTCGGGAGATGCTAACCCCTCGTCAAAACTGGATCCCGCAAGCGAAGTGCCGAGTCCGTCGTTTGAAGAACGAATGGACAAGCTTATCAGGAAAGCGGGTCAGAAAGCTCGGGAAGACCACAACCGCGAGATGGCTATCTACGAGAAGGCCAGGGTGCAACGTCTGTTTCAACAGGCTGCAAAAGACGAAGATGCTCCTCCCTGTCGACCCATAGCGCAAAAGGCCCGACGCAGAGGTAGAAATAAGTCAAAAAGCGAAAAAAGGAGTCGACAGCAACGACACAGGATTAAAGAGTCATGTGATCGGGTATTGCACGGTCCGGATCTGTCCCTCATGAAGAAGATGAGTCGAGCGTATTCCTTCCCTCAAGACAAGACGAAGAATATACTCGATCTTGCTATAAAACATCAAATGATCACACTTCCGGAGTCTAAGCACCTTGAGCAAGCTAACGAGGTCTCTCATCCGGGCTATTGCTCTTATCACCGAGCCATAGGACACCCTATTGAAGACTGCTTCACATTTAAAAACTTGGTCGAAGACCAGTACCAGCAAGGCAGGTTTGCTTTCTCTAGCAGCTGGAGGGTAACGCCGCCACAAAGGCACGAACCCAAAGCCATAAAAGCAGAAACAGATCCACAACGGTCTTGGAAGCGAGCTCGTACTTTTCGTATGATAGCAGTATCAAAAGAAGGGCCTGAGAACATGGGTGACCTTCCCTGGTGCTTTGAAAACAGCGATAACGATGAAGTGATCTCAGAATTTCCACCAGCGCCGAAAGAGTTGGAAGATGGCATACATATTACTGCAGATAACCTCAAGAAGATTGAGTTAGGGTCGGCAGATGATCCGCGGCCGACATCCGTCAGTGAACTGCTATCTGAAGAAAGGGTAGCTGCGTTAAAGGACGTGCTTCTACAGCATAGGGATTGCTTCGCATGGAACTATTCTGAAATGCCAGGATTAGATCCAGAGATTGCTGTGCATAAATTAGCAATATCCCCAGATATCAAGCCAGTCAAATAAGCGCCGAGAAGAATGCGGCTCGAGCTTGAGATGAGCATTAACGCCGAAGCCAAGAAGCTGATCGATTCTGGGTTTATCCAGGAGGTACAGTATCCTGACTGGGTCGCCAACATCGTCCCGGTAATGAAGAAAAATGGGACAGTACGCATATGTGTGGACTTCCGAGATCTCATTAAAGCCTGCCCAAAGGATGATTTCCCAGTGCCGGTCACCGAACTGATGATAGACAATACGTCCACTCATGAGGTTTTCTCATTTATGGACGGCTCATCAGGGTACAATCAGATAAAGATGCATCCCGGAGACCAGAAGCATACCGCTTTCCGGACTCCTTTGGGTATATTCTGCTACAAAGTCATGCCCTTCGGTTTAAAGAATGCTGGTGCCACCTATCAGAGGGTCATGACAAAGATCTTCGATGATCTCATACATGAAATCGTCGAATTCTATATCGACGACCTTGTAGTGAAGAGCATGTCATATAAAGAGCACTTAGAGCATCTGAAGACCGTATTTCAATGCCTTCGGCAATACAATTTGAAGATGAACCCCCTCAAATGCGCATTCGGAGTTTCCTCGGGTAAATTCCTGGGATTCATCATCTGACACCGAGGCATCGAGATAGATCCGTCGAAGATCAAGGCGATCATGGAAATGCCACCGCCGAGAACTCTCAAACAGTTGCGGTCTCTCCAAGGAAAGCTCGCATATATTCGGCGATTTATAGCCAACCTCTCTGGCAAGTGTCGTCGTTACAGCCATCTGATGAGGAAGGGAACCCCGTTCGTCTGGGACCAAAAGTGCCAGAACGCGCTAGATGAAATCAAGCAGTACCTGCAGAACCCGCCAGTGCTGGCTGCTCCGGTCAAAGGAAAGCCCCTTATTCTTTATACAACAGCCCTTGAAGGTTCCTTAGGCGCATTATGGGCACAAGAAAACGACCAAGGGAAGGAAAGAGCGCTCTACTATTTAAGCCGAGTTCTTCTGGGGGCAGAAAGCAATTACTCCCCTATCGAAAAACATTGCCTGGCATTAATCTTTGCGATAACAAAACTCCGGCACTATGCATTGGCATATGAAGTCCGTCTCATCTCGAAGGTGGACCCTCTCAAATATCTAATGTCAAAGGCCATATTGACTGGGAGACTCGCTAAATGGGCCCTGCTCCTGCTGGAGTTTTCAATAACCTATCAGCCTCTTAAGGCGGTAAAAGGCCAAGCCATCGCCGACTTCCTTGCTGAGCACCCAGTACCTGCCGGTTCTCCTCTGAATTGCGATCTACCAGACGAACATGCATTTGATGCGATCGACGGTGGTCATACCCGATGGGAGCTGTATTTCGATGGAGCATCTTCTGTGAAAAACGCAAACAAAGTACCTCTATAATCAAATCGGGGGTAGGACTCATCTTTGTAACTCCACAAGGAGGCATAATGCGCTTTGCTTTCTCCTTAACAGAACCGAGGACGAACAATGAAGCCGAATACGAAGCTTTGATAGCAGGCCTCGAGATCGCCATTGACATGGGAATTGGAAACCTCCTCATATACGGAGATTCCCAACTGGTCATTAGTCAAGTAAACGGCGACTACCAGACGTGCAAGACAGAGTTGATAAAGTATGGCGAAAAGGTGCAACAGCTGTTGACCCAAATTCCCTCCTATACTTTGGAAAGCATACCGCGCGCGGAAAACAGCAAAGCAGACGCGTTGGCCAAGCTCGCTAAGGAACTGGCTGATAAGAACCTCGATGACGTAAGAATCGTGGTACAAAGCCGTCGGGTGCTCGCCCCAGCGGAAATATCTCCGGAATCACCCGAAGAGAAGGAAGCGACTGAGCAAATGACCCTGCAAATAAAAGACCGGGAAAAGGCCGAAGATTGGAGAGAAGCCTTTATAGACTACTTCAAATACCATCAAACGCCCGAAGATGTGTCCTCAAGACATCAGCTTATGAAACGAGCTCTGTCTCTCACCTTCGTCAATGATACTCTGTACAAGAGGTCATTTGACTCTCTGTGGTTGAGATGCCTGAGACCCGACGAAGCAAAAAGAGTCGTTCAGGAAGTTCACGACGGACTCTGCGGTTCTCATCAAGCAGGCCCGAAGATGAAGTTAAAGATTAAACGGATGGGTTACTACTGGCCCACGATGATCCAGGATTGCCTCGAATATGCGAAGCAATGCCACTCATGTCAAATCCATGGGGATTTCATCCACCAGCATCCAAATCCACTACATCCAACGGTGGCTAGCTGGCCGTTCGAAATGTGGGGGAGTGACATAATCGGCCCCATCGAACCAGCATCATCCAGTAGACATCGTTTCATCCTGGCGACGACTGATTACTTCTCCAAATGGGCAGAAGCAGTACCATTGAGGGAAGTGAAGACGGAAAATATCCTCCATTTCTTCAAGACGCACGTCATTTATCGGTTTGGAACTCCGCGGCGGATTATCTCCGATAACGGACCAGCCTACAGAAGCCACAAAATCAGCCGCTTCGCACAGCAGCATAATATAGACTGGAGATATCCCTCAGTTTATAATCCCCGAGCTAACGGTCTGGCCGAGGCCTTCAATAAGACCTTGACAAAGATCATGAAGAAGACGGTGTCCCGAAGTAAGAAGGACTGGCATGAGAGACTGCAAGAAGCTCTCTGGGTGTATCGAACTACGTTCAAGACGGCCACGAACACAACGCCGTACGCGTTGGTATTCGGTACGGAAGCAGTACTCCCTCTCGAGATAGAGCTACCTTCTCTACGAGTAGCAGTCCACTGCGAGCTAACGGACGAAGAAAATGCTCACCTTCGGCTTGAAGAGCTTGATGCCCTCGATGAAACACGGCTCATAGCGCAACAGAATCTAGAAGCTTATAAAGCAAAGATGACGCGCTCGTATGAAAGATTGACCCGACCGAGGGCATTCCGCCAAGGCGAACTCGTGCTAGTGGTCAAAAGGCCTATGATCCCCAATTGCGCCAAGCTGGGAAAATTCGAGCTGCATTACGAAGGCCCGTACATCATAGACAAGGTCTACCAGGGTGGAGCCTATCTACTCATGGATATGCACGGTGAAAGGCCTTTCAGGCCAATAAACGGCCGCTTCCTAAAAAAATACTACGCTTAATGAGCCACAGCCTAGGTCAATAATAGATGACGACGACTATGTCCGCTCGCTACCTTCCTAAGCTCAAGCTCTATAAGTAGTAGCTGGCCCTCTCAACGATGGACCGAAACGTCCTTAAACTAACGACGGACCGAAACGTCCTTAAACTAATGACGGACCGAAACGTCCTTAAACTACTACTGTAGCATCTTTAGGCTGACGAGATTAAAAAAAAAAGAAAAAGAAAAAAAATAAATATAAATAAATAAAAAACGGTATGTCCAGAAGCGAAAAGGGCACGGATGAAAACCCGTAAGGGCTCCGTGAGTAAAAACAGCAGGGCTATCGGCGAGTGTTCGTGAAAACCCGAAAGGGCGCGACCTCATAAAAAAAAGAGAAAATAAAAAGAATAAAAAAAGGTATGTCCAAAAGAGAAAAGGGCACGGATGAAAACCCGAAAGGGCTCCGTGAGTAAAAACAGCAGGGCTACCGACGAGTGTTCGTGAAAACCCGAAAGGGCGCGACCTCGTAAAAAAAAAGAATAAAAAAAAGGTATGTCCATAAGCAAAAAGGTCACGGATGAAAACCCGAAAGGGCTCCGTGAGTAAAAACAGCAGGGCTACTGGCGAGTGTTTGTGAAAACCCGAAAGGGCACAACCTCGTTAAAGGACACTTGCAGGGTCCTCACGACCTTGTAAGGAGAAACCACCCGCGTGAGATCCTTACGACTCACAAGGGAGCAACACACTTAGGAGTCCCCACGATTCCTAAGGAGAAATTACACTTGCGAGATCCTCACGACTCGTAAGGAGAACTCTCTTATGGGACCCTCACGGCTCATAAGATTTGAAAGTCTTAAGTTACAGAAACCTAAACCTGTTCTTAAGCAAAACCCCCCACAACCTTCGATTATGCCCTACAAGTGGCTCAATACTGACCCTTGTATGCAATCCACGGGCGCGAATAGACATTTCCCCAGCAAAGTCCCACCCGCGACTAGGGATATATCTATATGGTGAACAACGCTTGTAAGTCCTCTCGACTTATAAGGAGAAAACCCTCTTGTAGGATCCTTACGACTTACAGAGGAACATACACTTAGGAATCCTCACGATTCCTAAGGAGAAAATACACCTGCAAGATCCTCACGACTTGTAGGGAGAAATACTTTTGTGAGACCCTTACGGCTCATGAAGTCAAAAACCTTAGTCGACAGGACCCTAACCCTGTTCGCTAAGCCACCTTTGTTCGACATCGACAGAGGCAAATGATGATTCGCTCCTGGCAATATCCCAGTTGTAGCGGTGCTGATGCTGAAATCGGTGTCTAAATCCAAGCTTGCCGCAAAAAGCCAGCAAGCCACACATGCATACGAAATAGCCGAAATGATGGGGCAACTTGCAACAAAATCGGCAAGTAAAAATGTATGCATGAAAAACAGCCGAAATGATGGGGCAACTCGCAATAAAAAGCAGCGAGTAAAAATAAAATAAATAGCCGAAATGATTGGGCACCGCAAAAAATAGCCGAAATGATGGGGCAATCGCGACTTTCGCGATATAAAAGCTGAAATGATAAAGCATCGCGGAAAAAGAAATAAAATAAAAATGAAATTTATGCCCTACAGGTGATGTCACATCACTCCCTGTATACAATCCAAGGGCGTTAACGAAGAAGTGACCATACTCCTCCCCCAGGTCTCATCATAAGAAGAAGCTAAATCTCGACGGGCCGCAAGTGACCTAGAGATCATCTCAACACTCGTCTCGTCACAATGGACACAACATCAAGCGAAACGGAACATCGGCAACCCCCAGTTCCATGGCTCGGCGATATACATATCACCAAGAGTCAAACCTCCATTCCGTGAAATGCGGATATAATCAGCAAAATACCTGGTTACGTGGAACGCGGATAATGTCACTCTTTGACCCCATGGAAAACATCCAGAGCGGATCCTGGTCCTCGCAGAGCACGGCAGTGAACCCGTGTGAAGCATCCAGAGCGGAGCCTAGTTCTCGCTGAACACGGCAGTGAACCCGTGTGAAGCATCTAGTGCAAAATTCCTGGTCACGTGGAACGCGGATAATGACACTCTTTGACCCCGTGGAAAACGTCCAGAGCGGATCCTGGTCCTCGCAGAGTACGGCAGTGAACCCATGTGAAGCATCCAGAGCGGAGCCTAGTCCTCGCCGAACACGGCAGTGAATCCGTGTGAAGCACCTAGTGCAAAATTCCTGGTCACGTGGAACGCGGATAATGTCACTCTTTGACCCCATGGAAAACGTCTAGAGCGGATCCTGTTCCTCGCAGAGCACGGCAGTGAACCCATGTGAAGCATCCAGAGTGGAGCCTAGTCCTCGCCGAACACGGCAGTGAACCCGTGTGAAGCATCTAGTGCAAAATTCCTGGTTACGTGGAACGCGGATAATGTCACTCTTTGACCCCGTGGAAAACGTCCAGAGCGGATCCTGGTCCTCGCAGAGCACGGCAGTGAACCCGTGTGAAGCATCTAGAGCGGAGCCTAGTCCTCGCCGAACACGGCAGTGAACCCGTGTGAAGTATCTAGTGCAAAATTCCTGGTTACGTGGAACGCGGATAATGTCACTCTTTGACCCGGTGGAAAACGTCCAGAGTGGATCCTGGTCCTCGCAGAGCACGGCAGTGAACCCGTGTGAAGCATCCAGAGCGGAGCCTAGTCCTCGCTGAATACGGCAGTGAACCCGTGTGTAGCATCTAGTGCAAAATTCCTGGTTACGTGGAGCGCGGATAATGTCACTCTTTGACCCCGCAGAAAACGCCCAGAGTGGAGCCTGGTCCTCGCCAAGCACGGTAGTGAACCCGTGTGAAGCATCCAGAGCAAATACAGGACTGTGGAGTCCTTAAAATCCACGGACTATGATGTCCTTAACCTCGACCATAATGTCTTAAAACTAACGATCAACCATCCTGATTCTGTACTGATTCTACCTTGGTTTAAGGGTACATCTCTTCACTCCTTTGACACCTGACGTTGTAATTCCTCAACATCTTCAAAGAGGTGACGGGTCCCCGCGACCACACATCGGACTGTGGAGTCCTTAAATCCACGGACTATAATGTCCTTAACCTTGACCGTGATGTCTTAAAACTAACATTGGACTGTGGAGTCCTTAAATCCACGGACTATAAAGTCCTTAACCTTGACCGGGATGTCTTAAAACTAACATCGGACTGTGGAGTCCTTAAATCCACGGACTATGAAGTCCTTAACCTTGACCGGGATGTCTTAAAACTAACATCGGACTGTGGAGTCCTTAAATCTACGGACTATGATGTCTTTAACCTTGAACGTGATGTCTTAAAACTAACATCGGACCGTGGAGTCCTTAAATCCATGGACTATGATGTCCTTAACCTCGACCGTAATGTCTTAAAACTAACGATCAACCATGATGATTCTAGACTGATTTTACCTTGGTTAAAGGGTACATCTCCTCACTCCTTTGATATTTGGCGTTGTAATTCCTCAACGTCTTCAAAGAGGTGATGGGTCTTAGTAACCATACATTTCGTGGACCGTGGAGTCCTTAAATCCACGGACTATGAGGTCCTTAACCTTGACCGTGATGTCTTAAAACTAATATCGGACTATGGAGTCCTTAAATCCACGGATTATGAGGTCCTTAACCTTGACCGTGATGTCTTAAAACTAACATCGGACTGGGGAGTCCTTAAATCCACGGACTATGAGGTCCTTACCCTTGACCGTGATGTCTTAAAACTAACATCGGACTGTGGAATCCTTAAATCCATGGACTATGAGGTCCTTAACCTTGACCGTGATGTCTTAAAACTAACATCGGACTGTGGAGTCCTTAAATCCACGGACTATGATGTCCTTAACCTTGACCGTGATGTCTTAAAACTAACCTTGGACTATGGAGTCCTTAAATCCACAGACTATGAGGTTCTTAACCTTGACCACGACGTCTTTAAACTACGATACCTTGAAAAACATCCCAAAGCAACCCCTGACCCCGTGAAACACGGATAAGGGTGACCACACCCAGCACTTGCAGGTCCTCACGATCTGTAAGGAAGAAAACTCTCTTGTGAGATCCTTACGACTCTCAAGGGAAAATCCGTTTAAGAATCCTCACGATTCTTAAGAAGAACTTACACCTACGGGATCCTTTCGACCTGTAAGGAGAAAAACTCTTTATGAGACCCTCATGGCTCATAAAGATCAAAAGTCTTAGGAGGAAGATCTTAACCCTGAATCCTAAGCCATCGCTGCCCTGCAAAGAGACCATGATAAAACTGTCCGCAGAGCACATTCAATAAAAAGAGACACATCATTGAGAAGAAAAAATATGTCTTTTATTCATAACCAAAATGGATACAAGTACAATTCATGAAAGAACAAAAAGAAAATACTCTCATTCAGGAGTATGTACAAAAAAGAAAGGAAAAGATACAAGTTTTGAAGCCGGCGGGCAATTTAGCAATTTTGCTAGCTCATCCTGCTTTTGCTGGGCTGCAGCTTCATGATCTAGGATCGCCAGGAGACGGGCCTCTGCCTAAGCCTGCTGGGCCTGATATGAGGCGAGCCGGCCTTCGAGCTCTTTCTCAGTGGCCTTATGAGCCTCGACCCTTTCGCAAGTGAACATGGAAGCTTTATCAAGAGCCACCATTTCTTTGATAGACTCTTGAAGCACCAGCCAGAGCTCATACGCTTTGCTGGCTTTGGCTGTGAGGCTGGTCTGAAGCTTGCTCAATGCCTTGGAGGCCAGCTCCCTTTCTGAGAAGTTACGGCCGAGACCTTTTCTCACACAACAATATGTTCGCCACGCGTCGCTCTATCAGGCCATGTAAGCTCACTTTCGTGACCGCAACCTTGGAAACAGGACATACACGCCCAAGACCGTATAAACGGGCCTCCAGTCGACAACAATAGTCGATCTAAAATGCGCTCACATCACCTGGTATAGGAAGCAACAAAAAGTTCTCGTTGTACATCCTATCAAGCATGCGTTCGCAATTATATGAACATCCGAAAAAGAAATAATATTTGAAGCTCTGATGTGCATGCGACATGATGATAGTATTGGCGATTAAAGAAAGTTCTCATAAGAAGAACACAAAGTTCATTTATACAAGCAAAAACGTACATACGAGTACCCAGCATACATGAAAGTTCAACATAAAGCATGCGAAAAAGACTAATTTAAATATACTATGCTAGCGGGAAAAAGTCACCAAACACGGGATCAGTAGTGCAAGGATTAACAAAACAAAGAACAAAATTCTCCATCTCTCTCTCTTCTTTCTCCAACACATCAAAGCGCCGGTTCTCGCGAGGAGTCGCATCCCACCGATTGGCGCCATGTTCGTCCGCAAAAGCAGACATAACAGCCCGACGGGCTCTTATTTCTCTCAGAAGGTGAACCGAGCGATCTTTCAAAGCTTGAGTAATTAGGCACGCTTCGTGAAAGCCCTCGAGCTTTTCTTCGGCCGCATCAAGCATCGCCAGAGTCATCTCTACCGGGTGAGGAGGGACGTCAGCGAGCACGGCGGCAAGAATCATCCGGAGCCAGAGGGAGCCCATTGGGAGGGGAGACCCCCTGCGGATCGAGAGTTCATACGCCGCTGTGTCGCATTCGTTGGTGGTAAGGAGGGGATCCACCAATCGGGCGGCAAAGCGAGGGATCATCTCCTCGATAGGAACTTCCCATGACTGTCGACGAGCATGAGGGCGATTGCAGGCCATGGTGCTCAGCTGTCTCTCAAGACAAATCATGCCAAAATGAGAATGAATTTCTCTGTGAAGAGAAAAGAAGGACATGGCCCCAAATATAAAGAGGGGCATTAAGTGCTGCGCGTGGAAAATCTTGCATGTTGAAGCTATTTCTAAGGCCCAAAAAGGGGAAGGCATTGGAAATCAAGGAGATGGAACTATTTCCAAGGCTCCTTTTCTGCATCTGATATTGTGCACTAAAAATATGGCATAGAAAAATTTTTGAACAGCCCCATCAGAAGGACCCCACGCGCGGAGCACGTGAGCCCCAAACTTGACGTGCACTAAAAATGGAATAGCACCCTGCACATTAAAAGCATCAACAACAACAATAGCAAAATGATAAAATCCCACAGAAAGGCATGCAAACATAGAAAGGCACAACAAAACTTATCATTCATGCTTTAAGAAGTTCATACAAAATGAAAAGAACATGATTACAATGGTAAGACCTCAGACGCGGGGCACGGATTGAGAAACTCAAACTTAACTTTGTCCAGGATCCTCCAAGCATTTCGAACCATTCGAGTATGTTTTCTTTCACGGTCACAAGCGTCGGGATCCTCACGAATGTCTTCTACCCTCCGATAGGCAGCAAGTATGGCCGGCTGTTGAAAAGCCTGGTGCAAGAGATCAATGAGGTCGTCTCGCCTCCTCTTTGAAATCAGGATCATCAGGTACACCAAATGCACCTTATCCTCGGCGGCGTCCAATGCCCCGAGCGGCACGTCGGTGCAAAAAAGAGGGAGCGCCTCCTAGATCGCCAGCACGATCAGTCTCAGAAGCGAAGAGCGACGAGGGAGTAGCCGATGGTTGTACTCGTCAAAGCGGCTCATGATCTCAGCACACTGAGCATTGGTGAACTCCTGGTTCTGACTCCGGCCCAGTGGACGAATATTCCCATAGGAAATGATTTCGTCAAGACCATACATATGGGCATCCATAATACCTGAAATAAAGGTCATGAGAATTGTTACAAAGCTTCTGCTTCATTGATTACAGAAGGACAACCTAGGGCAAAGAGACCCTAAGAAGCCTCCATAAGAAGAAACTGAGTTCTTCATAGGAATTAAATTCCTTATTGAGAAAAGGGAATTAAATTCCCAGAAACATTTTTGGGATGGAATTAAATTCCATGGATTTGAACCGCAATCATCATCTCCCTAAAGATCATATGAACCCTAAAAGATCTACTGTTAAAGATTAAATGGTTTCATATTTTGGTTGAAAAGCTTAAAGAAAGAATGGGTTCCTGTTAAAAAAGGGTAAAAACCCTTGCTTTGGATTTAAAATCCAGAGGAATGTGAAAGTTCATCGTTCGTTCAAGAGCATTGCCTGAAGAAAGGAGTCTTTTTTTGAACAGAGTTAAACTCTGAAAATGTTTGAGACAGAGAACTAAGCTCTGGAAACGAGAATTAAATTCACAAAATGAAAAGTTGCAAGGAGAAAGATAAGCAAAAGTGGAGGCGTCTCTGAGATGACCCCTATATTTATAGGATGGGATGGAAACGCTTCATCTCCCCGATTCCCTAGATAGATCCAACGGTCACCAAAGTGATAGCATTGCACTCACGTGCCGACACGTGAGAACAACGCTGTGGGGGCATTTGTTTCCTGATTTAAAATCAGGAAAACTTACGGAGGAGGCATCACGTGCTAGCACGTGACCGGCGGTCACGTGTTGACACGTGACATTTAAAAGCAGCGGCACAAGACACATCCTTTCGCTGATTAAATCTAGGAAAAAGTTCCAGAAAAAGGTCACGTGCTCACACGTGACCAGGGGTCACGTGTTGGCATGTGACGGCTGAGCAGCGGCCAGAGAACAGAGCGCAAAAGGAGAAGAAAGGCCCGTTCCAGGGGTCACGTGCCTACACGTGACCAGGGGTCACGTGGCCACACGTGACCGGCTTTCAAAGCCTCGTTATTTAACAGAATTAAATTCTGAGAGCATTCAAATCTTTCCAAAAGAGAATGGTTATTTGGAACCGTTGGATTAAAAATCTAAAGGTGATTAAATATCACCTATTTATGGAAAAATCTTGAACTTGGAAAGATTTCCCCTTAAAATCTAACCGAAATAACAAAGGGATATCTTTGGATTTAAAATCCAATGGTGAATAAAATTCACCTAATAATCCAAAGGTCCGGATGAATGATGAATGTAAATCAAATCTCTCAATAAACAAATCAAATCTCTCAATGAAAGATTCACTAAAACTGATTGATTCTCTTCCTTCTCCTATAAATAGGAGCCAGAAAAAGAGACAAGGAGAGACATCCAGAGAGAGAGAAACAGAGCCTTGAGATATTGGAAGAATTTGATCCTCTGCGAAAGAAAACCTTATGTAAGAAAGGAGAGGCTTCAAAAGAGAATTTAATTCTCAAAAGAGTTTAACTCTTGTATAAAAAGAAGAACTTAGTTCTTTCTCTAGTAGAGGATCTGCAAAGTGCACATCTACCCATGAATTGAGAATTTAATTCTCATTGGGTTGAGATCCTGCCATGCAGATCCAAAACATAGAGGAGGAATTGAGTTTTGAGAATTTAATTTTCACAGAATTATAGGAATTTAGTTCCTTTGAGATAAAATTAGGGTTTAACCCTATGTTATAGGAATTTAATTCCTTCAAAATGGACAAAACCAGGGTTTAACCATAATTGAGAACTTAATTCTTTCAAAATCACAGGAATCTAATTCCCTTAAAAAAAAAAAAGAAGATAGGGTTTCACCCTATACCAGAATTTAATTCTACATATATGGGGAATTTAATTCCTACAGAAAAGAAATTAGGGTTTAACCCTATCTAAGAATATAATTCTTCAAAAGAAAGTAGGAATTTAATTCCTCTAAAGTTATTGCTAGGGTTTAACCCTATGAAGAATTTAATTCTTAAAAGATGAACAGATCTTTAAACATTGGAATGAAACAGGGTCACGTGCTACAACGTGACCCCTGAAAAGTTCCACAAAGAAGGGCACACTTAAATGTCCATCACGTGACAGCACGTGATGCTTCAGAGTATTCAATACTTTTGGCAGAATAAAATGAAGTGAGGGCGCTCTCACGTGCTACCACGTGACCCCTCTTGCCTTAGTGTTTAACAGTAAAGTTGAAACCTCTATATCCAGTGTTCAACACTGATTTTCTCAGTGTTTAAACACTACTGTGGAAAACTCTATTCCCAGTGTTTCACACTGATTTTCTTAGTGTTTAAACACTAATTTGGAAAAACTCTATTTATAGTGTTTAACACTGACTTTCTTAGTGTTGAACACCAATTTGAAAGACTCTGTTTCCAATGTTTAACACTGACTTGCCTTAGTGTTAAACACTAATTTGAAATCTCTATATTCAGTATTTAACACTGATCTGCTTTAGTGTTTAACACTAACTATCTTTTAATGTTAAACACTAACTTGTCAATCTCATTCTCAGTGTTCAACACTGATTGGTTTTTAGTGTTTAACACTAGCTTTAGCCCAATTGGCTAAGTGTCTAGAGGCAAAGCCTCTCCTTTGATGGACCAACAGAAAAAGCCAATATTCTAAACATGATTGGACTTAGCCCAAGATGGCCATAAGTCCTCAATTCAAATTTAATTGGGCTAATGGGCTCATAATATAATTAATTGGTCTTGGTTCCAAATTAGGCCAAAGACTATTTAATCTACCTTGGTTCAAGGGTACATCTCTTCACTCCTTTGATACTTGGCGTTGTAATTCCTCAACGTCTTCAAAGAGGTGGCGGGTTCCGATGACCACACATTGATACGGACTGTGGGGTCCTTAAACTCATGGACTATGAGGTCCTTAACCTTGACCGTGATGTCTTAAAACTAACGCCGGACTGTGGGGTCCTTAAACCCATGGAATATGATGTCCTTAACCTTGACCGGAATGTCTTAAAACTAACAACGGACTATGATGTCCTTAACCTTGACCGGGATGTCTTAAAACTAACAACGGACTATGATGTCCTTAACCTTGACCGCAACGTCTTAAAACTAACATTGGACCGCAATGTCCTTAAACTACCTATCGACCGCAATGTCACTAAACTAAACAACAGGGCCCCCAATTGCTCTCTTGTTGGATCTAAACGATCCCGTTAAGTCGATCTTAGTCTAAAATAAGACTAACGTATCCTTAACAAACGTTTAAGTTGATCTTAGTCTCAAACGAGGCTAACGTATCCTTAAACCCAAACCCCCTAAACCCAAATCTAAGATAATACGGATTTGGACTAGTCCACGCCCTACGGGCGACGACATGACTCAGTCTCTGTATACAATCCACGGGTAACCAAACACAAAATAAACAAACACGACACGAAGTGAGCATCTGGAGAAGGAGAAAGTTGTTACCGCAGTGCGGTAGCGTAATTAATTGCAGGGGCTTGCGTCTGCAGGGAAGAGCGTCTCCACAATCAAAAACCCCTCAAACGAGGGGGAATCTGATGAAGTCTGCTACATCGGACGCATCCGTCTAAACCTCCGATGCACGGTGCCATAAATCAACTTGGTATCTTCGGAGAGGTGGACGGATAGCACCAATTAGCATCTGCCCCGAATCTCTGGCAAGACGTCCCCGCGTCGCGCCGTCTTTTAGAGGGGAACATTCTTGATATCTCTACAGCCGTAATGTGACTGTGGAAAGATTTTTCCTATCCACAGGTAGTATGGTTGGCTATATCACGTGCCCAACTTAATGTACTCTAGGAAGCGGGGTATGACATTGTTCTTTTGGTATCAGAGCCATAGGATATAGGTTAATCGAGTTTGATTCTTTTGTAGTTGGGTATTGGACCCAATACACGAATAAGAATACTCATGATTAGGAACATGTCCTGCCACCTTGTTATCGTGATTCTTGAATCATATCTTTCTTTTATCCTTCGTCTTGACGATATGCAAACCACTTGCATCTCGGCTTGAAACCTTTTTGGTTCACTATTGTTTCTCCATGTTCCTTGATTCCGATACTAGGATTTGGGCGACTTGAGTGGAGTTATGTAATTGTACCCATGAACTGCAGCATGGTTACAATGTAGTACTCTATTCAAGTAACTTGGAGTCCTGGTCTTGATTCACTTCCTTGTTCTATGATCGTTATATTACGTTGCTTCTCTCGGTTTCATTACTTACCAGTTATTGTTTTATCGCCAGCTTGAATCATGTTTACCGTGCTTAATCTTCTTCAGTATCTTGACTTCGGATGAAGTCATCTCGGTATCTTACTTGTTCATGTTTTCCCCGCATTAGAATTATTCAATTCTGGTGCATCCCTTTGTTTGTTGTTGTCTTGGGAATGGATTCTCGCGGCACTTTCCACGCTCATATTTATTGTAAGGAAAGGAAAGTGATTCTCCAGATTCCCGGACATCCGGAGCTTGTTTTGCTGGAGGAAGCAGTTCTGTCGGGCCAGTCGAGTTTAGGGCTAGGCCGACAAATAATATTCTTTCGTCGATGGAAGTTGATAATAAAGAAGCGCCGGCTATAATTCGAGAATTTATGGACGTGTTCGAAGATATCTCGGGAGTATCGCCAAAACGAGATGTGGAGTTTGCGATTGATCTTGTTTATGGTGCAGCGCCAATCTTAAAGGCGTATTATCCAATAACACCAGTAGAGTTGGAAGAAATCATGAAGTAGGTTACCGAATTGCTTGAATAGGGTTGGATTCGCAGCAGCAATTTAACTTGGGAAGCTCCAGTTCTTCTAGTAAAGAAGAAGATGTCACAAGGAGGATGTGCATCGATTATCGAGAATTAAACCGGGTGACTCTTAAGAACAAGTACCCGATCCCTCGCATTGGTGAATTATTTGAGCATCTTAGTGGCGCGAGGGTATTCTCGAAACTGGATTTGCGATTTGGATATCATCAGGTCCGAGTTAAAACAGAAGATATTTGCAAGACGGTGTTCCGAACTCGGTATGGACATTACGAGTATTAGTGATGCCCTTCGGAGTAACGAATGCACCGGCGATATTTATGGACTTGATGAACCGATTCT
Source organism: Agapanthus africanus (assembly GCA_030015575.1). Lineage (NCBI taxonomy): Eukaryota > Viridiplantae > Streptophyta > Magnoliopsida > Asparagales > Amaryllidaceae > Agapanthus > Agapanthus africanus. Next base: position 414,182,040 of record JASDDO010000016.1, read on the forward strand.
CTTCACCATTCTTGGACCAGTTTAGAGTGGTTTTCATTGATGATATCCTGATTTACTCGAGGAGCATTGAAGAGCATGCAGAATACTTGAAGATTGCACTGCAGACATTGAGGCAAGAAAATTGTATGCAAAGACGAGAAAGTGCGAGTTTTGGCTGGAAGAAGTAAAGTTTTGGGGCATGTCGTGGCTGGAGATGGAATCGCCGTTGATCTCGAAAGATTACAGCAGTTCGAGATTGGCCGATTCCGAAGAATGTTGCGAAGATAAGAAGCTTCTTGGACTTGCCGGGTATTATGGAAGGTTCATGGAGAATTTTGCTCGTTTGGCTGAGCCTTGACCAAGCTTACGCCCAAGGAAGTACCGTTTGTATGGACGGATCAGTGTGCGTCAGCTTTTGAGGCGTTGAAGCAGAGGTTGATAACCGCACCTGTTTTAACCGTACCAGACGGTTCCGGAGAATTGGTGATTCACAGCGACGCATCTGGGAAAGGTTTGGGATGTGTTTTGATGCAGCATGGGAAGGTTATAGCTTATGCATCGAGACAGTTGAAGACCCATGAGAATAATTACCCAACTCATGACTTGGAGTTAGCAGCGGTGATTTTTCGCTTTGAAGATTTGGAGACACTACTTATTAGGCGAAAGGGGTCGAAGTATGCACCGATCACAAAAACCTAAAGTACGTGTTCACTCAAAAGGAGCTAAATATGAGACAGCGTAGATGGTTGGAGTTGATGGCTGACTACGATCTTGATCTTAAGAACCGTCCGGAAAAAATTAATGTTGTGCCGGATGAGCTTAGTCGGCTGTCAGCAATTCAGACGTTGACTGCTCAGAAGGAACTTATTGAGGACTTTCGGAGATTCGATTTGGAGTCTGTGCTACCGCATTCTTCGGGACAATTGATGCAGCTGCAATTACAGTAGTCGTTGATCGAGAATATTACAGCAGCGCAGTTACAGGACCCTAGATTGCAGAAGTTTCGAGAACGGTTTGAAGCTGGACTTCGAACGGACTTGTTGATTCATGAAGAGGGTTCGTTGAGATATGGTAGCCGATTGTGTGTACCAAAGGGAGATATTCGCGAAGAGCTTATGAAGGAGGCGCACAGATCAGCATATTCCGTACATCCAGAAGGCACGAAGATGTACCGAGATATGCAACAGCATTTCTGGTGGGAAGGCATGAAACGGGAGACTGCCCGCTTGTAGAGAAGTGCTTGGTGTGTCAGCAAGTTAAGGCTGAATATCAAAGGGTAGCTGGTTTATTGCAACCATTTCCGATTCCTCAATAACAGTGGGAACATATAACTATGGATTTCGTGACGGCTTTACCGCAGAGTCCAAAGGGCAACAATGCAGTTTGGGGACCGTTGATCGTTTGACCAAAGCAGCTCATTTCATACCATTTCGAGTTGGTCAATAAACAGAAGCTTTGGCAGAACGGTGCATGCAGGAGATTGTAAGATTGTGTGGAGTACCGGTGAGCATCGTGTCCGACCGTGACACTCGTTTCTTATCGCACTTCTGGGAGAGCTTACAGGAAATTTTGGGGACTCGATTGAAGTTTAGCACAGCGTATCATCATCAGACCGATGGCCAGTCGGAGAGAACGATCCAAACTCTTGAAGACATGTTGTGAGCTTGCATGTTAAACTTAAAGAGTTCATGGGAGGATCAGCTACACTTGGTGGAGTGTCGTACAACAACAGCATTATATGGTCGCAAGTGTCGTTCACCTGTCTGTTGGTACGATGTTGGAGAACGAAGATTGATGGGACCAGATTTAGTTGTACAGACAGTTGAGAAGGTTAATACTATCCGGAATTATATGAAAGCAGCATAAGACCGACAGAAGAGTTGGGCAGATACATCGAGAAGATCTCTGGAGTTCGTGGTTAGTGATTTGGAAATTTGAAGATATCACCAACTAGAAGAGTTTTTCGTTTCGGGAGTCAAGGCAAGCTTAGTCCTCGATTCGTCGGACCTTTCGAGATTTTGGAGCGTGTTGGAGAAGTAGCATATCGTTTAGCGTTACCACAATCATTGGAGAATGTTCCTGACATGTTTTACGTATCTCAACTCTGTAGGTATGTTCGAGATGAAACACATGTGTTGAATTAATCGGAGCTAACCGTACGTGAAGATTTGACTTTTGAGAAGCGACCGATGTCGATTGTGGATCGAAGGGAAAAGGTTCTTAAGAATGAGGTCATCCCTCTTGTACTTGTTTCTTGGGGAAATTGCTCATATGGAAAGTCAACTTGGGAACGAGAAGACGAAATCCGACTGAAGTTTCCACATCTATTCGTGCAATTCTTGATTGTTTATCCTTTCTTGTTCTTAGAATTTTGAGGACGAAATTCTTTTTGTAGTTAGGTATAATGTAACACCCGAGTTCATTTATACCAATTCCAGTTCTCGTATTTCTTTATTCGTGATATTTCTTGATTTAACGTATTTTGGGTGCGAATGGTATTTTATATTTTTTACATTGCATTCGACCCGACCCGCTTGCTTGAACCTGTTTAATTCTTATTTATAGATTACCTTGACTTGTTGCATGGACACATGCATCTCATGTTTAGTACATACTAGTATTTTATCTAGTATCGCATCTTTTATCATATAACATTTTAGGTCACAGAAAATAATTTAAAATTTCATTTCTTAGCCTGCTTGATACCCCTAACCCCGTGGTAGTGTCCGCGCATCTTGTTCTCGTCCCGTTCAGTGAAATAGATGTGTTTGGATGGTTACGCGCACGTACGTGCATCCGTTCTTGGGGGTATGCTTTTTTCTTTAACTGAGCATTCATTTTGAAATTTGGAAGTCGCATATATTTTTCGTATTTTAAAATTAACCGGATTTTATAACCCGACCCGGGCATGTTTTGGAGTAAGTTCATATTTTGCCAAATCTCAAAACGGAATAATATTATAATATTACATTCCAATATTTTTCAAACTATTAATAATCTTTAAAAACTAACAAAATATATTCCTATAACAAATTTCTCTCTCTCTCGCCTGACACAATCTCTCTCTCTCTCTCTAATTATATATATTTTTATATGATTCTTTTAAATATTTTATAACTTATTATTTTAAACCCACTGTGCCACGTACCCTCTCTTCCTCCTCTGTTCATTCTTTCCGCCTCCTCACGAAAACCCTAACCCTAACCCGCGCTTGTCGCCTCATGTCGCCGACCTCCTCACCTTCAAACCCTTCACCCCGACGTCATAGCCTCAACCTCTTCCTTCTCCTCACCTCTCTCCAACCCCGACACCACCATCACCCACACCTGCAGCCCCGGCGAAACCCATCACCAGCAACTCACCTTCTCCCCGAGCGCGACCCGAGCAACCCCCTTCGACCCATCCCGCCACCATCTTCTTCCTCGAACTCCTATCCGTCGACACCACCTAACTCAACACCCTAACTCAAAGAAACCCTAGCCTACTTTAAACAACCAAGCAGAACCAAACCCATGAACCTATCACGTCTCAATCGTAGCTGACATCTTCTTCCCAAAGCATCAAACAACCCAACACCACTGTCTCACCCTCGTTGGTAACTCTCAATACCTGAACCCTAACTCCAAACTCAACCCTCAAATTCATCCCTTAACCGAGAACTCCAGCCACTTTGTCGTCGTCGGTGGAGCCCACTAAGCCAAGCACCCAAGCTGAGCATTTTGGAGCCTAGCCTAACAGACCCAAGTTCAAGACGAGCCGTGATCTTTAGACGAGATCAAGTTTCGATCTTGCTCCGTTTCGTGGTTGCGTGTAGTCATGTCTGCGTTCGCCTCAAGTTCGCCGGAAACCGGCGTGCCGTCGACGATCCCGACGACCCAGTAAGCGTACCTGACCCGTGTGATCACACTGTGCGTTGTTTGGATCCGTTCCGTGTACCGTGCGCGCGTCGCAAATTTTTCGGCCGACGCGTGACGTTCCGTATACCGCTTCGTAATCCGATCAAGGCAAGTAAAACTTGCTACATGCTATCTATATGGTTTTATAACTATTTAATTGCATGGTAAATCTGTAGATTACATAAAGTGCCACATGTTCCATTTTACTTTTCAATATCCATTATATCATTTTAGATTTATAGCTTGAAACATACCATGGTGCATTTAGTTTTACTATACATAGTACCAACATCCATATTTAAATCAAATAACACTTATTTGCATAGCCCACAGTACCCCTTTTATAGTTTATACCCTATCGGACGACCGTTTGCATACATCTAGCCTAATTTATATTCAATTATATCTCTAAATTATTTAGTACATATTAATATGATTTTAACATCCATATTTTTTATACTGTATTTAAGTATTGTTGAAACTATCCCTTAAACCAAAACTGATAACCGTGCAACCATATGTTTGAATCGGTACTTTTTTGCATATCACATTACAATATTTCATTTTATTGTTCTTTTAGTACCCATGCTTGTTTTGTACCCATGCTTATATTAGTTGGATTATTTGAGCACCCACATGACATCTTGTGCACCCTGACATGACTTGTTACACCTACTACCTGACACGACATGGTACCGTGCACCTCTTGACATGACATGATACCTATACTACCTGGCTTGACCTGATGTACCATGGCTTTACCTGTTACCTGATCTTGTGTCTAAAGCCAACAAACTGACCTGTTGTCCTTATGGACCGTTCTTGTTGTCTATCCAGACAAACCTGTACCTGCCCGATCCTGTGTTGGCATTAGCTCTAGATTACTCAATACCTGACTTAAACACATATGACTTGGGTGTATGGGGAAATCAATGATGAAACCTGACTTGTAACTCGACAGTTCTATACTTGTTCTGATCAGTCTTATGGGCTAGGCCAGCCCCGGAGTGATGCTAAGGACATTACTCGTCATTACATACCACCCTTTTACTGCCTTGCGGCACGTCTCGGGTTCAGCCCGAGAGTCATAGACCGTGATCCCGGGCACGCACGGGATACTATTGAGTTACATCGATGATTCATCAAATTGATTTCAAAGACTTGAGAGTAGTTAACCCAATAGATTAGTTTAGATTACTCACTATACATTACCCCACCGTCCTTACGTATATCACTGTTATGCTTGTTTTATCATTTATACTCATGCTTGCATGTATTTCTACCCTTGTTTATATTATCGCTTGTTGTTATGACGCCCTGACGTCTGGGTTTTGCATGGCCCAGATCCTCTACCTTTGTTGCAGACAGGTCAGGAGCATTGCCGCTGTTAGACCAAGCGGTGAATATCCTGTTGGTATGCAGTCTTAATTTCCAGGTGTTTCATTTATTGTATCTTTTGCTTCCGCATATTAACATTTTTTAACTCATATATTCTGGCTTATGGACATGTACTAGATAGTTTAGTTTACTTTCCTGTTCTTGATATCTCTACAGCCATAATGTGACCGTGGAAGGATTTTTCCTATCCACAGGTAGCATGGTTGGCTATGTCACGTGCCTAAATTATCGTACTCTGGGAAGCGGGGCGTGACAAGCCTGTTGTTGTCGATCAGAGGAGGACTGTGATTTGTGACTACTGCAATTTACCTGGCACATGCAAAGGGAATGTCGAAGGAAACAGGGACTCTGTTTGGTTTGTGCATCGGCGGATCATACTATCAGCACTTGTCCGTCGCATTTTCGCACGAAGGATGATGGTCAGAATCCACCGCAGAAATCGTTTCTGGGACAGAAGCAGCTGACTCAGGGACCCAATCAAGCTCGAGCATTTACCCTGACGGCTGAGTAAGCCAAGGCTTCAGGAGAAGTTGTTTCAGGTATTCTACTTGTTCATGGTTTTCCCGCATTAGCGTTATTTGATTCTGGTGCATCCCATTGTTTTATGTCGTCCAAGTTTATTGCTACACACTCGATTACTTGCACGACCCTGTCTAGTTTCTGAGACATACACACTGGGAATGGGAAGATCATATCTAGTAGAGAATGTAAGGATTGTGCAGTTGTTGTTTGCAGACGGGAGCTTTTTGCAGATTTCTTGGTGATTGATACAGGCAGCTATGAAGTAGTCTTGGGAATGAATTTTCTCGGCACTTTCCATGCTCACATTGATTGTAGGGCAAAAAAAGTAATTTTCCAGATTCCCGGACATCCCGAGTTTATCTTTACTGGAGAAAGCAGTTCTGTCGGACCAGTCGAGTTTAGGGCTAGGCCGACAACCAGTGTTCTTTCGTCGTTGGAGGTTGATAAATATGAAGCGCCAGCTGTTGTTCGAGATTTCATGGACGTGTTCGAAGACATATCAGGTTTACCGCCGAAGCGAGACATGGAGTTCGCAATTGATCTTGTTCCCGGTGCAGCGCCAGTTTCTAAAGCGTACTATCCAATGGCACCAGTGAAGTTGGAAGAGGTTAAGAAGCAGGTTACTGAATTACTTGAGAAGGGTTGGGTTCGAAGCAATAACCCGCCTTGGGGAGCTCCAGTTCTTCTAGTCAAAAAGAAGGATGGCACAAGGAGAATGCGCATCGATTATCGAGAATTAAACCGGGTAACTATTAAGAACAAGTATCCGATCCCTCGCATTGGCGAATTATTTGAGAAGCTTAGTGGCGCGAGGGTATTCTCGAAGCTGGATTTGCGATCCGGATATCATCAGGTCCGAGTTAAAACAGAAGATATTTGCAAGACGGCGTTCCGAACTCGGTATGGACATTACGAGTACTTAGTGATGCCCTTCGGAGTAACGAATGCACCGGCGATATTTATGGACTTGATGAATCGAATCTTTTCACCATTCTTGGACCAGTTTATAGTGGTGTTCATTGATGATATTCTGGTCTACTCGAAGAGTATTGAAGAGCATGCAGAACATTTGAAGATTGCACTGCAGACGTTGAGACAAGAAAAATTATATGCAAAGATGAGCAAGTGCGAGTTTTGGCTGGAAGAAGTGAAGTTTTTGGGGCATGTAGTGTCTGGCGATGGAATCGCCGTTGATCCCGAAAAGATTGCGGCAGTTTGAGATTGGCCGATTCCGAAGAATGTTGCGGAGATAAGAAGCTTTCTTGGACTCGCCGGGTTTTACAGAAGGTTCGTGGAGAACTTTGCTCGTCTAGCGGAATCGTTGACCAAGCTTACGTGTAAGGAGGTACCTTTTGTGTGGACAGAGATGTGTGCGTCAGCCTTTGAGGCGTTGAAGCAGAGATTGATAACTGCTCCTATTCTGACCGTGCCCGACAGTTCCGGAGGATTGGTGATTCACAGCGACGCACCTGAGAAAGGATTGGGATGTGTTTTGATGCAGCATGGGAAGGTTATAGCTTACGCATCGAGACAGTTGAAGACCCATGAGAAGAATTACCCAACTCATGACTTGGAACTTGCAGCTGTGATCTTCGCTCTGAAGATTTGGAGACACTACCTTTTGGGCGAAAGGGTCGAGGTTTTCACCGATCATAAAAGCTTGAAGTATGTGTTCACGCAGAAGGAGCTTAATATGAGGCAGCGTAGATGGTTGGAGCTGATGGCTGACTACGATCTTGATCTTAAGTATCATCTGGGAAAAGTTTATGTTGTGCCAGATGCGCTTAGTCGGTTGCCAGCAATTCAGATGTTGACCGCACAGAAAGAACTTATTGAAGACTTTCGAAGATTTGATTTGGAGATTGTGCTACCGTATTCTTCGGGACAATTGATGCAGCTGCAAGTACAGTCGTCGTTGATCGAGAATATTAAAGCAGCGCAATTGCAGGACCCAAGATTGCAGAAGTTTCAAGAACAGGTTGAAGCTAGACTTCGAACAGACTTATTGATCCATGAAGATGGTTCGTTGAGATATGGTAGCCGTTTGTGTGTGCCAAAGGGAGATATTCACGAAGAGCTTATAAAGGAGGCGCACAGTTCAGCATATTCCGTACATCCAGGAGGCACGAAGATGTACCGAGATATACGACAGCAATTCTTGTGGGAAGGCATCAAATGGGAGATTGCCCGCTTTATGGCAAAGTGCTTGGTGTGTCAACAAGTCAAGGCTGAACATCAAAAGGTTGCTGGTTTATTGCAACCACTTCCGATTCCTCAGTGGAAGTGGAAACATAAAACCATGGATTTCGTGACGGCTCTACCGCGGAGTCCAAAAGGCAATAATGCAGTTTAGGTGATTGTTGATCGTTTGATCAAGGCAGCTCATTTCATTCCTTTTCGGGTTGGTCAATCAACAGAAACTTTGGCAGAACGGTACATGCATGAGATTGTAAGATTGCATGGAGTACCGGTGAGCATCGTGTCCGACCGTGACACTCGTTTCTTATCACACTTCTGGAGGAGCTTACAGGAAAGTTTGGGGACTCGATTGAAGTTTAGCACAGCTTATCATCCACAGACAGATGGCCAGTCAGATAGAACGATCCAAACTCTTGAAGACATGTTGAGAGCTTGCATGTTGGAATTCAAGGGTTCATGGGAGGATCATCTACATTAATTGGAGTTTTCTTACAACAACAGTTTCCAGGAGACTATTCAGATGGTTCCAATCGAAGCTTTATATGGTCGCAAGTGTTGTTCACCTGTTTGTTGGGACGATGTCGGTGAACGAAAATTGTTGGGACCAGATTTGGTTGTGCAGACAGTTGAGAAGGTTAACGCTATCCGGAATCATATGAAAGCAGCGCAAGACCGATAGAAGAATTGGGCAGATACGTCGAGAAGACCTCTAGAGTTCGCCGTGGGTGATTTGGTATTCTTGAAGATATCACCGACTAGAGGGGTGATTCGTTTCAGAAGTCGAGGAAAGCTCAGTTCTCGATTCGTCGGACCTTTTGAGATTTTGGAGCGTGTTGGTGAGGTAGTATATCGATTGGCATTGCCGCAATCCTTGGCGAATGTTCATGACGTGTTTCACGTATCTCAACTCCGTAAATATGTTCGAGATGAAACACATGTGTTGGATCATTCGGAGCTGACTGTACGAGAAGACTTGACTTTTGAGGAGCAACCGATGTCGATTGTGGATCGAAGAGAAAAGGTTCTTAAGAACAAAATTATCCCTCTTGTACTTGTTTCTTGGGGTAATCGCTCACATGGAGAATCAACTTGGGAATGAGAAGATGAAATCCGACAGAAGTTTCCCCATCTATTCTTGTAGCGTGATTGATTATTTATCCTTTATTGTTCTTGGAATTTCGAGGACGAAATTCTTTTTGTAGTTGGGTATAATGTAACAACCGAGTTCAGTTATACCAATTTTTGTTCCGTATTTATTATAGGTGGTATTTTACTGATATATCTTGTTTGAGTGCGAATGGTAGTTTACACCTTTACTTTACATTCGACCCGACCCGCTTACTTGAACTGGTTGATTTATATTTATAGACTACCCTGGCCTGTTAAATAGACGTACATCTCATATATACTGCATATTAACATTTTCACCTAGCATCGCGTATTTTTACATATAATTTTTAGATCACGTAAAATAAATTAAAATTGCATTTCATAGCCTGCATGATACCTCTAACCCCGTGGTAGCGTCCGTGCATCGTGTTCTCGTCCCGTTCCGTAAAACGGACGTGTTTGGACAGCTACATTCACGTTCGTGCGCCAGTTCTTGGGGGTACGCTTTTTCCTTACCTAATCTTTCATTCTAAGTTTTGGAGGTTGCATAAAATTTTCGTATTTCAAATCCGAAATTTTGGACCCGATTCGGGCGCATTTTGGAAATATTTTGTATCCCACCAAAATTCTAATTATTTTAAAATTTCTTTAAATTCGTTTAATATATATATATTACAACCTAAAGATTTTACAACTAACCAAAACATATTTTAAAATCTAATTCAAATAAAATCTTTAACAGTTCACCAATCTTTTCTTTAACTAAGTAAAAATCTTTTAAATTTAAAATCCTATTAAAATCATAGGCAACTCAGCTCTTTTCCTCTGGGTCCCACTCCCCCGAACCAATGAAATTCATTCATTTCCTTGCGCTGGGCCCCACAAAAATCCCTCTCCCTTCTTTCCTCCTTCCTTTCTCTCTCCCCAGCGCAAACTGTCTCTCTCTCTCCTCTTTCTCTCTCCTCTCGCACTCTCTCTCGCTCATCTCGCGAACACTGTGCGTTCCTCGAGTCGTGTCACCGCCTCCCCTCTACGCTCACCTCCCTTCTCAGCATTCCTATATTTTCTTCTTCCTTTTTTTAAAAACCCTGCAGCTCCCTTCTCCTTTAACCCATCGCCTTCCTCAAACCCTAAACTCCACTACTCCATCACCTCCTCAACCTCAACCGAGCCTCCTCTTCCTCCTCCTTGCCATCTTCTTCTTCTCCTTTCCATTCCTGAGCCTTACCTGCACCCACAAGAACCCCCGAGAACCCATCGTCACCACCTCATCCCGTCGCCGATTGCCTCTCGTCGTCGCCTCCTCATTCATCTCCTTTTCTCTCCCTATCTCCCCTGTTCTCCTTCCCTGCACCAACCCTGCACCAAGAAACCAACAAACCCCAGCAGAAACCCTAGCACCCGAGCCATTCCCTGCAACCAAGAACCTTGCTGCCTTGCCGTCGTTCTCGCCGGCGATCTCTTGCTGACGACCTCCCACCTTTGCAACCACATCCTCGCCTTCTCCCAACCCCAGTGAACAACTCTTCTTCCTCATTCTTCTCTTCTTCTTCTTTCTATTCTTTTTCTTTTATTTTTTCGTTTCTGTTTTTTTATTTAATACCTCTGTAGATCGTCGGAGTCGTGGCGACGTCGACAATCCCGACGACCCAGCGAGCATACCTGACCCGTGTATTCACCTTGTGCATTGTTTGGATTCGTTCCGTATACCATATCACGATCCATCGAAGCAAGTGAAACTTGCTATATTCTATTCATAATATTTTATATTTATTTGATTACATGTGGAACCTATAGATTTAATCTAATGTCTCAGGTTACATTTTAACATTCGATGTTCCATTATATCATTTTAGATTCAGAAATTGAGACATAACCTGCTGCATTTTAGTTTATTATACATAGGACCCACGTCCATATTTAAATCATATAATAATTATTTACATAGCCCTTAGTACCCTTTTAAATAGTTTAGAACCGTTCAAACACCCGTCTGCATCCATCTCGTCTAGTATACATATTATTGCCATAGATCACCTGAATGTATAACATTGAAATATTAACATTCCACATTTGATAAATTGTAGTTTAATTAGTATTAGAACTTTAACTTTAACCCTAATAATAACTGTGCATCTATAAGCCTTAATCTGTACCTGATTGCATACCACATTACAATGTTCCACTTTATTGTTCCATTAGTACCCCATGCTTGTTTTGTATACCCATGCTTATGTTAGTTGATTATGAGCACCTACATGACATTTTGAGCACCCCTGACATGACTTGTTACACCTACTACTTGACACGACATGGTACTGTGCACCTCTCGACATGACTTGATACCTATATACTACCTGACTTGACCTGATGTACCATGGCTTTATCTGTTACCTAATCTTGTGACTAATGCCAACAAACCTGACCTGTTGTCCTTAAGGACAATTCCTGTTGTCTATCCAGACAAACCTGTACCTGCCTGATCCTGTGTTGGCATTAGCTCCAGATTATTTAATAACTGACTTGAGGACATATAACTTGGGGGTATGGGGAAATCAATGATGAAACCTGACTTGTAACTCGACAGTTCTATACCTTTTCTGATCAGTCTTACGGGCTAGGCCAGCCCCGGGTTGATGCTGCTGACATCACTCGTCATTACCTACCACCCTTTACTGCCTTGTGGCACATCTCGGATTCAGCCCGAGAGTTATAGACCGTGATCCCGGGCACGCACGGGATACTATTGAGTTATATCGATGATTCATCAGATTGATTTCAAAGACTTGAGAGTAGTTAACCCAATAGACCAGTTTAGATTACTCACTGCACACTACCTTTCACTGCCCTGATTTATTTTACCGTTACACCTTCTTTACCATTTATGATCATACTTGGATGTCTTGCTACCCTGTTTATATATTATTGCCTGATGTTATGACGCGCTGACGTCTGGGTTTTGCATGGCCCAGATTCCTTACCTTTGCTGCAGTCCGAACAGGAGTACTTCAGTCAGCAGGCTGAGCAGTGAGGACTTGTTAGTAGTTAGTTCTTTTATTTTCAGTATTTTCATTCCTAATGTGAGCCAGCATTATGGGACATACATTCCAGTTATTCTTGTGTTGGATCTTTTTTTCTGCATTACTTTTATTCTTGACTCGTTTTATTTTGGCTTATGGACATGTGTTAGATAGTTTATTATTGTTCTTGATATCTCTACAGCCGTAATGTGACTGTGGAAGGATATTTCCTATCCACAGGTAGCATAGTTGGCTATGTCACGTGCCCATCTTAGCGTACTCTGGGAAGCAGGGCGTGACATTTATATTTTAAGCATGTATGATACATATTGTATATATTTTGGACGATATTGGTGGTGTTTGCGTGTTCACGATGATTTAGATTGATATCGTATTCTGTTTGTTGACTTCTTTTATATTTTATGCGTGAGATGTTGATTATGAATACTGCGGTATTTGGTTATATGATGTATATATTATTGTGCACAGGGCGAGAAAAAAACAGGAAGCCCTTCTTTAAAAGAAAAACTTATATTTTGTCCCTACGGATTAAACCGTAGGTCCATATTTTTCCCCTATGGATTAATCCGTAGGTCCAACTTTGCCCCTACACAGTTAACGGTAGGGGCAAAATATCAGGATACCTGACATTTTGCCCCTATGGACTCAGTAACAGGCGTTACACTTGCCAATAAGACTATATCCGTAGGGGCTTTTATCTGTCCCTACGGAGTACTCCGTAGGGGCTTGAAGATGGACCTACGAAGAAATCCGTAGGGACTTAAAGGGTGGGTTGCTCACTTTCATTACTCGAATTATCAAATTGTTCTACAACCACATCATATATTGTAAAATTTTAAGCTAGTTGGAAACTAGTTGCTGGTTCATAAGGTTCTATGAGTGTGACCATGGATGCATTCAATTCCTCTGTCTATCGGCACGAAGCTACCAGAAATTCTTCTAATAATTGTTCAAGACTAGATATGGATTGTGAAGGGGTTTCTATAAAAGATTCAAATTCATTAGGATACGTGAAATTCCCAATTGATGTTCAGAGGTAATGTCTAGTGAGGGTGTGAAAGTCGGATAGGATTGATAGGAATCGAAAGGATGCGTGGAATGGGTAGGATTAGGATCAACATATTGATAGAAAGATGGTTGGAATTGTTGTCCTAAAGAATTCGGAGTGGTGAAAAGCATGAAAAATCGGTAATAGGATTGTGCAATATGTTCCGTAATGGACATGGGTTTAAAAGTCGCCACGTTACCCTCAGAAGAGATCAACATATGAAAGGGTGAAAGTTTGAAAAGGTTGATATGACATGGATTGTGGTGTCCAAATGGTGTTTTTAGAAGTATCTATTCGAACTTTCAAAGAAATTTTGGGTATGGATGGATCGTTTTAAGTTCTACCAAAACAAAAGCCATATGAAGAAATATCTGGTTAAGAGTACCAAAGTTCGGCAAGAGTTAGTCGTTTTAGGGTACCCATGATATGAAAATAGAAGATGGATGAAAAAGGTGGTGAGGTTTTTTTTATTATTATTTTATTTTTTATGATGTTAACAAAAGAATGAAATGTACACACAAACACTACTACAAATAAGGGTTGCCCCTACGGATACACACAAACACTACTACAAATAAGGATTTATCCGTAGGGGCAACCCACTGCCCCTATGGATATATGCGTAGGGGCGAAAAAATACCCCGTAGGTGCAAAGGCCGCAGGTGCAAGTTGAGGCCCTGAACTTGCCCCTACGGATTTATGTGTAGGTCCTGTTGCCCCTACGGGTTAATCCGTAGGGTATAAGATTTTATATTATTTACGGGTTTTTTTAATATATTACTTGTACCTACGGATATATCCGTAGGTCCATGTACTACCCCCTACGGATATATGCGTAGGTACTTTTCCGTAGGGGCAAAATATCAGGATTCCTGATATTTGGCCCCTACGGATAACTCCGTAGGGGAGAGGTAGTGGCCCCTACGGATACGTCCGTAGGGGCTTTCCCAACCCCCTGGCACTGAGATCAGGGGGGAAATATCAGTTACTGCTGATATTTTGCCCCTACGGATATATCCGTAGGGGCAACATGAGTGCCTACGGATTAATCCGTAGGTACATATTGTCTGTATTTTTTTTTTTAAAATGGGCTGCTTGATTTTTTCCCGCCCTGTGCACAATAATATATACATCAATCAAATCATATATTGCAGTATTCATAATCACATCTCACGCATATATATAATATACAAAAGAAACCCAAAAACTGAATATGATATAAATACAAACCAATATCAATATCGTTTCAAAATGTAGTACAATGTGTATGATATAAATAAATACATGTTTCAAAAAATAAGAACCAAAAATCTACCCTAGCTCGGTCCAGCTCCATCTCTGAATAACGATAGAATAACGCGCGCCTGCTCCTCGGTCAATAAACTCTGCAATTCGTCGCGAGCGGGAGTCTGAGCGGCATGTGGAGCTGGCGATGTGGTCTGCGCAGCCGCCGTCGAGGTAGTCGCTTGCGGAACCGCGGCTGCGGGAGTCTGAGAGGGCGGTGGAGCTACAGGAGCTGTCTGCGGAACCGCAGCCGATGTAGTGGCTTGCGGAACCGCAGCCGAAGGAGATGCATGTAGAGGCTCGGCCGATCTACCCTGTCACGTCTGGACATAACGTGTGTAAGAAGCATGTAAGAACTGTGTATTATTCGAATTCGTATCATTATTAAGTTATTTCGAAACCCTGTTTGGATATCTAGTTTGGAAAAGCGTTGTTTATTTTAATTACATATGTATGTATGATTAATCAAATTTAAGTCTAAAACCAAATAAGCTCAAGCTACGTACTAATTATGGATATGTTGATATGTATATAATATGAAATGATATTTTACTATAAAGTAGTATACATACCAGCATCTCCTTCAACTCCTGAACGGTGGCTCTCAAGCTATCTAGTTCCTGATGGACACGTCGGTCACTGGAGACGGAGGAAGTAACTGCCGGGGTGGAGTCCAACCTCATATGGGCCCTGCTAGGGCCCAATCCCCGGCCTCTCTCCCAACCTCCGTGGTGCCCTCCGTGTGCGGCGTCCAGAACTGGGGTCAGCAGCCTCGGATCGTTCTGTCCGGTAAAATCGATCCCCGAGGCCTGGGCCTGCTCAACCACCCGCTCCTACACCCACATTAAGCAGTAAAGTATAAGTATAAAATTTAAACTTGAACCTTCCAAAACTAAAATTTCAAATTTGGGTAGAAAAAATATTAACACTTACGCAGTACTCCTGGGTAGCGACGTCGGGATATCGAAGCTCGCCCGTGGCGGGATCTGTCGAGGTGCCGTGGACGGCAAGATATGCGGACAGCACGCTCGGTGTACCACCTGACGCCACGGTCCGAGATGTCTGCAATATTAGAAAGTAACTCTTAATATTAGAAATATTAGAGAATAACTCTTAATATTGCAGAATATTAGAGAATAACTCTTAATTTACCGATAACTCCATGGCTCGAGTAATGTTCCTCGAGCCACCTGTGTAAGTGGGGCGACCCCTCTTCGCCGACTTCCTGTTCTCCGTATTCTGAGCGGCCTGTTTCTGCACAACGCATTAACATTTAGTTTTCTAATTAAGAAACACAAAGAAATAAATTATATCATAAATAATGAATTACATTTAAAATACATACCTGTTTGCGTTGGGAGTCGAAATAAGCGCACAATAGAGGCCATGTCTCTACGCCGACTCTCGCAAACGCCGGAGTAGATAGGAGGGCTGCTCTTTCTGCCTCGGGGGTCGCCATCCACAGGGAGTAGCAGTCGGCCTTCAGCTCATTCCTGTTGTATCGGACCTTGGCCTGCATGTTCTTCATCAGGCCATTGTACAGAGCATGAAGGTCGAGCACCCTCCCCGGGTGATCAGGGTCGGCTACAGGCTGAAAATCGTAATCCAACTGAAAATACAAAAAAAAACATTGTTATTAGATTGCAAGTGTTAATAATAAATATATTGGATAGATCAAATGAAAATATATATTAATACATACCCGAGCCTGATCAAAGAAGAGGGCGAATGAGCGCTGGTGCTGCTCGCCCCACTCAACGTGAAGTGGATAGTTCTTCACGAGTCGGCTCTCGTCCCCCAAATACCGGCCGAACCTCTCGGCATGAGGACCGGTATAGCGATAGTCAAGGGTAAAAAAAAGGGGAATGCTGCCTCCCCCTAGCTCTATCAGGCCTCAGCCTATGGGACTGATTCGGGCCTCGAGTCCCCCTCTGGGGATGGGGAGGCCCTGCGTCTGCACGAAATATCAAGACAATCAATAATAAGAAAAAGTTGTATTAAGAAATCAAGGTTAAACAAAAATTCAAGTGTGATATATACCTCCGGTGACTAGCGCACGAGCCTGGGCCCGGGCAGCAGCACAAGCGGGACGATAGTTCCTCCGGTGAGGAACAACCGGGGTCCCGGATGCGGACGCATCCCCTCCAACTATAAAATAAACATCGACGCTAAATTTCCATGAAGTTCATATTTATTCTATAGATCATATGTAAAATGAATAAATATTTTAAATTTATTCATACTAACCTGTAGACGATGCGGAGGGTATGGAAGCGGCAGGAGTGGCCCCTGTGGAAGGTGTGGATGCACCACCTATAATTAGACAATTAAAAATAGATTATATAAGTAATTGAAAAAAGTAGATCAATAATATAACGTTCTAAATCAATATGCATGCACTATAGGATATATAAACATACCCGCAGGTGCGGTGGTGTCACCACCTACAGCTAGACAATAATAAAAATTGCTAAGTAAGAGCAAAAGGAATGTGTGTATTTATGATATAGCATTCTAAATCAATATACATATACTATATGATATATAAACATACCTGGAGGAGCGGGGGTGGCCTCTGTCCCAGATGTGGACGCATCACCAACAACTAGACAATCAAACATTGACAATATAAGTAATTTTGAAATAAACATGCATGAATATCTGTAATATTACATTCAAAATGAATATGCGTGCAGTATACCTGGAGGTGTGGCAAAATCCACACGGAAGGAGGCATCCGAAGGGGTCTCCGATCTGGGTGCAAGACCGGCCCTCTGAAGCTCCCTACGGAGCTCTCCGGGCGGCAGAACCGCTCTGCCTCTGCCTCTGCCGCGGCTGGAGCTCCTGCCGCCCCTCGCTGCTCCCGACATCGTCATCAAATCTAGATAAACGGTTCGTGGACGCATTAGACAATCATTAAAATTATTGACTATATATGATCTAGAGCGTAAAATGTGAAGTAATAATATAACATTACTGATAACCTTTTTCGTTTCGTGGGCGCATCATACATATCTACTTGGATTTCATCGTCGATGTCATTTCTAACCCACGTAACTTCATAATCGGTCGAAGACAACCCGTCCTTCGAAATAGACGGTCGGAGCACTTTAAGCTTTCTCTCTTCTTCGTCCTCATCGCTGTCCTCGTATTCTGGGACATCGTAGACATCTCTGGGTTTCCATCGGCATACAACACTCCACCCCGGATGCTTCAAACACTGTGAGTAGTATACTTGGAACGCTTGGTTCGGAAAGATAAACGGATCGTCCTGACCGTAAAATCGAAGTGTGTTCACGCTGGTCAATCCATATTCATCTTTCCAAGTCCCAAGACTGCTTCTCCACCTGTCCGTATCGGTTCGCGGATCGTACCAAGTACACTGGAATATATAAAAGGGTTCTGATCGTTCGGGATAGTGGATGCCGAGTATACAATTTAAGTACCCATAGTAAATCACACCGTCCGATCCTACCGTCGCAATCCCACTATTCTGAGTGGTTCTAGATGTTTCTATGTCCTTAACTTCGAATTTGTATCCAAGGACACCAAATCCTTTGTAATATGCAACCTCCATACTAGGAAATTGAGCTAAACATCTTGAATCACTCTCAAATGATGCAGACAAGTTCAGATCGTGGATCTAACAAAACAAATTTTACGACAAAATACATAACGATACAAGTTTAGATTAAAACTGATAGCAATAAAATGTTATTCGAATAACTTACATGATCTGTGACCCAATCACAAAAATTATCCTGATAGTATTTTTCCAAACGTTCTTCGTTCCAATCAGGATGCCCTTCACGTACCTCGTTAAAATGAGTTCTGTTTTCGACAAGTAATTGTGACATTAATATTATGTCATTTCATACACACACAAACACAGATATAACAATTAATCCAAAAGAACTTACTCTCTAATTTGTTCAAGATATGCGCAATTAAGCAAGATAAATCGGTATATCTTGTTGATAAACATAGTGTCTACCCTCTTATACTCGGCTTTACCATATGGCCCGTCTTGAATTCTTCATGGTCGGTTAAGCCTTGTCTCAATGTTCTCGTCCAGATAGCGGGAACAAAATGTGGTTGCTTCATCAAGAAGATAACCTTACATGATAGAACCCTCTGGTCGATTTTTATTGCGTATATACTTCTTAAGAGTGTAGAGGTACCTAATGAGAATATGTTGAATAAATAAATACGGGCATACATGACAACAATAAATTTATAAATTGCGCGAAACGAAAAATTACACGTACCTCTCGACGGGATACATCCATCGATATTGTACTGGTCCGGCTAACTTCGCCTCAATTGCAAGATGAACCGTCATGTGTATTATGATATCGAAAAATGACTGTGGGAAAATACGCTCAAACTTGCAAAGTATCAACGCAATAGAATTTTCTAGTTTATTCAGCGTCGCAACCTCCAGTGTTTTAGCACACAACTCCCTGAAAAAACAACATAGGTCGTTGATTACTAGACCAACCGAGTCAGGGAGAGAAGTCCTAAGGGCTAATAGAAGAAGGTGCTCCACGATAACATGGTGATCATGACTTTTCAGCCTATCGATCTTGCCCTTCACAATTTTTATTTTCTTGCTGAATGATCCTGAGAAACCTGTGGGGACTTTCAAATCATGCAACACCTGTAGGAATCTTTTCTTCTCCGGTTGTGACATATGATAAGCGGCATTGGGAAGTACAAACTTGCCCGGTTTACCCGCTACCGGTCTAGGGTGCAATTCACTTCTTATTCCCCACTCTTGTAGATCCATCCGAGCATTCATGTTGTCTTTCGATTTCCCGTCTTTACACAGAAGCAAGTTAAGTATGTGCTCTGATACTCCCTTCTCTATATGCATGACGTCCAGACAATGACGCACTGAATTTGTAGACCAGTACGGAAGCTCGAAAAAAATGCTTAACTTGTTCCAATATTGTGGTTTGACCTGTTTCGTCGGATCCATCCCGAAGGTCACGTTATTGTAACCATCACATTTAGCAGTCACGTCCTCTCCGGATAATGGGGATGGAGGTCCAAGAAGCTCCTGATGACCATCAAAGTGAACCGTGTCTAACCTATAGGGGTGGTCTGGAGGCAGAAAACGTCGATGGCCGCAATAACAAACCTTCCTGGTAAAATTCAAAAATTTTGATGTTGTGTGTTCATGGCAATGAGGACATGCTTTGTGACCATGTACGGACCAACCTGATAGCATTCCATACGCAGGAAAGTCATTAATTGTCCACATTAAAGCCGCACGCAGTATGAAGGTTGTATTTGTGTTTGAATCATATGTCTCCACACCATCAATGAACAAAGTTTTCAGCTCCTCGATCAGAGGTCGGAGATAGACGTCGATATTGTTCCCCGGTGAGTTTGGTCCGTCGATAAGAAGAGGCATCATAAAGTATGATTGGTCCATAGCCAACCAAGGCGACAGATTATAAATTATCATTACAACGGGCCATGTACTGTGACTTCCAGCCATATAGTTGAATGGGCAGAAGCCATCGGTAGCCAGTCCGAGCCGGACATTGCGAGGATCGCTACTGAATATTGCGTGCATCTTATAGAAATCCTTCATGCCGGTGAATCTCTTGGATGGCTCATTTTTCCATTTTCGCTTGGAGGAGCACGGTGATGCCAAATCATTGCCTCGGCTGTTTTCTTGCACCTGAATAGCCTCTGTAGCCTCTGTGTTATGGAAAAATATCGTGCTATCTTCACAGGTATATCAGGCTTCTTATCAGAATCTTTCGGCTTATACCTGGCCTCTCCGCATGTTGGACGCTCTTTCAAATCTGAATTCTCTTTCCGGTACAACACGCAATTTTTAGGACATGCTTGAATCTTCTCGCACTTTAGACCCAAATCAGACATCATTTTCTGGGCTTCGTACCAGCTTTCGGGCACATTATTTCCCGGAGGCATAAAATCTTTCAAGAACGAAAGAAGCATTGTGAATGACTTGTTGCTCCATCCATTTAGGCTCTTAATCTGGAAAAGTTGGATGTAACACCCGAGCCCAATGCTGCTATTTTTCTGTTATTGGTTGAGCATTAGATATTACTCATTTCATTTATCTTGCTTATTTGGGTCTTACTGTAAAATTTTATCTGGCTAAGTCATTCTGCATATAACAAATTTTAGCATCTAAAATAAAATATTCATCTTGGCCTACTTGACACCCTTAGCCTCGTGATAGCGTCCGTGCGTTGTGTTCTCGTCCCGTTCAGTGAAACGGGCGAGTTTGGATGGCTACGTGCACGTGCGTGTGTCCGTTTTGGGAGTATACTTTTTAATCATAAAACATTTCATTTTAAAATTTGGAACCCGCCTAAAATCCTATTATTTGAATTTCGAATTTTTGGACCCAACCCGGGCGCAATTTGGAAATGTTTCATTTGGCGCCAAAATCCTAAATTTTAATATTATTAAAACCTTCGCATATATTTTTCTAACTAATCTGATATCTTACTGTTCATTACCTATCTTTTAAATCTTTAAGTTAACCATGTAATATTTTTACAATCTTTTATATCCTTCTTAATTTATTCTCTCAGCCAATCGCAACCTCCCCTTTAACCCCGTGGGCCCCACTTTCTCTCTCTCTCTCTCCACTTTTTCCTCTCTCTCCCTCTCCCTTATATATTCTCTCGTACTTCTCTTTATCATTTTTCTCTTCTTGCTTCATGTCTCGTTTCTCATTTCTTTTAACTGTTCTTTTGTTGCCGGAATTCCGTCGTGCCGGTGACGTTTCTCGACGTTCCAGCGAGATACCCCGACCCGTGTGGTTCCTTTGTTCGTCGTTTGGGTTCATTCCATGAACCGTGCGCCGTCGCGAGTTTTCCCCGCCGACGGTTAACGTTCCGTTTTCCCGATTCGCGACCCATCGAGGCAAGTTAATCTTGCTACATGCTATATACTTTTATAATCTTCATTTTATAATGTTATACATTTGAAAATCTTATAGTTTACATATGAAATGTCGTTGAAAAATCGGATATGACAAATCTGAAATTTACTGTACACCTTATCTTATAAAATTCATTATAAATCATAGAAAAATCATTAGTATACGTTCTTTAGTTCGTTACGAAGCTAATTCAGAATACTATAACTTTATGAAGTATTTAATGGCAAAATAAATTGTTTAAATAACGTAAAATGCAAATGAAAATGCCTTTAAACTGCTGTCCAGGGAAATTCCAGCAGCAAACTTTCAATTTCGAATATTCATAACTTTTTGTAGGGATAACCTGAGATGCTTATACTTATAAAACTGAAAACCTTATTGAATTATCTTTGTTTTGGTATAAGATACGTCTCTTTTGGAGAACATTTGTTATTTTTAAGCTATTTTACAAATTAGGGTGACGCTGAATTTCTGAACGGAACCTTCTTGTGCATGGTTAATCAATACATCTTTTATAGTTACTAATCGCTTTGAATATGCTATCCATATTAATATTATTATATCAATATTTATATCACATATTGTTTAGTTGTACATCCCACATTACCATTTTACATTTTTATAACTTTTCGGATACCCGTTTGCATCTATCGCATTTAAGATACATATAATTGCAAGCATAGATCACACTATTACATAATAATGTGATATTAACACTCCATGTTTAATAAATTGCATCCTAATTAATATTGGAACTATAAATGTAACCCTAGTCGATAACTGTGCATCCATATCCTTGAAATTATGTTTATTTACATATCATATTACATGTTCCAGTTTATTGTTCTGATAGTACTCATGCTTGTTTATTTATACATATGCTTATGTTAGTTTGATTATGAGCACCCACATGACATCTTGTGCTTCCTGACATGACCTGTTACACTTCCTACTTGACATGACATGGTACCGTACACTCTTGACATGACATGACACCCTATACATATCGACTCAACCTGTTAAAAACGTGACCTGACCTGTTACCTGATTTCATGCCTAATGCCGACAAACCTGACCATCCCTGCTGTCTATCCAGACAGACCTACTTTTACCTGATGTTCTGTTGGCATTAGTCCTTGACTACTGAATACCTGACCTGACATACATAGCTTGGGGGTATGGGGAAATCAAAGGTGAAACCGACTTGTAACTCAACAGTTCGATACTTGTTCTGATCAGTCTTACGGGCTTGGCCAGCTCCGGAGTGTTGATGCTGACATCACTCATCTATCCTACTACCTTTTACTGCTTAGCGGCACGTCTCGGATTCAGCCCCGAGGATCATGACCGTGGTCCCGGGCATGCACGGGATACTATTGAGTTACATCGACGATTCATCAATTGGTTTCAAAGACTATAGAGTAGAAAACCTGATAGGACAGTTTAGTCACCATTGCACATTACCCTGCTTGTTACTTCTTATTACTGCTTTATTCATGTTCATGTTTGCATTGTTTATTACCATGTTTTACTGTATACTTGATATCATGACGCGCTGACGTCTGGGTTTTGCATGGCCCAGATTCCGGACCCTTGTCGTCGACCGAGCAGGAGTACTTCAGCCAGCAGGCTGAACAGTGAGTCCTTAGGATTTAGTTTATTTATTGCTTTTCATTTCCAGATGTGAGCCCGCATTATGGGACGTGCTGTTTATTCATTGTATTGGATCATTAGCTTCCGCACTTATTGTTTATTGATTCTTGTTATTATGGATTTGGACATGTATTAGTTTAGTTTATTATCTTGTTCTTGATATCCTTACAACCGTAATGTGACTGTGGATGGATACTTCCTACCCACAGGTAGCATGGTTGGCTATGTCACGTGCCCAAATCTTGCGTACTCTGGGAAGCGGGGCGTGACATGGTTTTATGGTATCAGAGCCATAGGTTAGTCGGGTTGATTCTTTTGTAGTTGGGTATTGTACCCAATACACGAATCAGAATACCCGTGTTTAGGAAACATGTCCAGCCACATTGACCGTTTTACCATTCTTGAATCACATTCTTCCTGATTATAGCTTTTACGACGTGCAAACTTACTTTGCATGTCAACTCGGAAACCTGATTTCTTGTTATCCCTAGGACTTGGGCGACTTGGGTGGAGTTAAGTAATTGCGGCTATGATACCGCGGCATAGCTACAATGCGGTACTCTATTTAAGTATCTTGGAGTTCTAGCCTTGATCCACATTCAGAACCTATCATCATGCTAATGTTGGGTGTTTTGAGTTCAGGATTATGACAGGTAAGAAGTTGAAGACTTACCAGAGGCGTGTGAACGAAGCCGCCATGCTTGGAGTGATAAGAGGAATGCTGGAAATCAAAGAGACAGACTGAGCTAATCCAGCAATAGCAGATTCGTTTCAGGAAGGTTTGCAGATCGTTCAGCAGTCTGTAAACAACGATGGAACTAGACCAGTCGAACGAGTAGGGACTATAGCAGATTTCAGACTTTTGGGTCCGTCTACTTTCACTGGTCTGGAGGAGCCGTTGCCAGCCGAGCAGTGGCTAGTGACACGGAGAATTTGCTGATTGCGGCACAGATTCCAGAGGACAAAGGAGTTGATGTAGTGCGCATTCAACTAGTGGATTACGCCCGAGAGTGGTGGCTTGTGGAGGAGAACCGCTTGCCCCAGGACAAGCAGTGGGCGGATTTCTCTAAGAGTTTACTGGAGAAGTCCTTCCGCGGACTGCGCGGAGGAAATGGAAGAGAAGTTCATCGGACCAAGGCAGAATGGAGCAACCGTGGACGTGCATGCAGCAGAATGGACGAGACTCAGTAGTCTTGCTGGACCTTTTGTGGCCAACAATGTAGACAGCGGTTGCGGTAAGGAAGCAGTTCTGTCGGGCCAGTCGAGTTTAGGGCTAGGCCGACAAACAGTGTTCTTGCAGCTATGGAAGTTGATAGTAATGAAGAGCCGGCAGTTGTTCGCGATTTTATGGACGTATTTGAAGATATATCGGGCTTATCGCCGAAGCGAGATGTGGAGTTCGCGATTGACCTTATTCCTGGTGCAGCGCCAGTATCAAAATCTTATTATCCGATGGCACCGGTGGAATTGGAAGAAGTTAAGAAACAGGTGGGTGAATTACTCGAGAAGGGATGGATTCGAAGCAGCAACTCGCCGTGGGGAGCTCCAGTTCTTTTAGTAAAGAAGAAGGATGGCACGAGAAGGATGTGCATCGATTATCGAGAATTGAACCGGGTGACTATTAAGAACAAGTACCCGATCCCTCGCATTGGAGAACTTTTTGAGCAGCTTAGTGGCGCGAGGGTATTCTCGAAACTGGACTTGCGATCAGGATATCATCAGGTCCGAGTGAAGGCA
Source organism: Agapanthus africanus (assembly GCA_030015575.1). Lineage (NCBI taxonomy): Eukaryota > Viridiplantae > Streptophyta > Magnoliopsida > Asparagales > Amaryllidaceae > Agapanthus > Agapanthus africanus. The sequence continues at coordinate 414,206,841 of JASDDO010000016.1, forward strand.
GAAGACATTTGCAAGACGGCATTTCGGACTCGATATGGACATTTCGAGTATCTAGTGATGCCCTTCGGAGTGACTAATGCGCTAGCAATATTCATGGATTTGATGAACAGGATCTTTTCACCATTCTTGGACCAGTTTATTGTGGTATTCATTGAAGATATTCTGGTGTACTCGAATAGTCCGGAGGAGCATGCTGAGCACTTAAGGATCGCACTGCAGACGCTGAGACAAGAGAAGTTATTCGCGAAGATGAGTAAGTGCGAATTCTAGCTGGAAGAAGTGAAGTTTCTGGGGCATGTCGCGTCGGGCAATGGAATCGCCGTTGATTCTGAGAGGATTGCAGCAGTTCGAGATTGGCCTACCCCAAGAAATGTGGCTGAGATAAGAAGTTTCCTTGGTTTGGCCGGATACTACAGGAGATTTGTGGAGAACTTCGCTCGTTTGGCAGAGCCGTTAACTAAGCTCACGCGTAAGGAGGTACCGTTTGTTTGGACGGATGGATGTGCGTTGGCCTTCGAGACGTTGAAGCAGAAGTTGATAACCGCCCCTATCCTAACCGTACCGGATGATTCAGGAGGACTGGTGATTCACAGCGACGCATCCGGAAAAGGATTGGGATGTGTTCTGATGTAGAATGGGAAGGTTGTCGCTTACGCATCAAGACAGCTGAAGACTCATGAGAAGAACTATCCGACTCGTGACTTAGAGTTTGCAGCCGTGATCTTCGCCCTGAAGATTTGGAGACACTACCTTTTGGGCGAGAGAGTTGAAGTCTTTACAGATCACAAGAGTTTAAAGTATGTGTTCACTCAGAAGGAGTTGAACATGAGGCAACGCAGATGGTTGGAGCTGATGGCTGACTATGACCTTGATCTTAAGTACCATCCGGGAAAAGTCAACGTCGTGCCGGATGCGCTGAGTCGGTTACCAACAATTCAGTTATTGACCGCACAAAGGGAGATCATTGCGGATTTTCAGAGATTTGACTTGGAGGTCGTGCTACCACATGCTAAGGGACAGTTGATGCAACTGCAAGTACAGTCGTCTTTAGTTGAGAAGATTAAAGCAGCACAATCGCAGGATCCTAGACTGCAAAAGTTTCGGGAGCAGGTTGAAGCCGGATTGCGAACCGATTTACTGATCCATGAAGACGGTTCGTTGAGATATGGTAGCCGTGTGTGTGTGCCAAAAGGAGATGTGCGTGAAGAGCTTATGAAGGAGGCACACAGTTCAGCTTACTCTGTACATCCAGGAGGGACAAAGATGTACCGAGATATTCGACAGCACTTCTGGTGGGAAGGTATGAAATGGGAGATTGCTCGCTTCGTGGCTAAGTGCTTGGTATGTCAGCAAGTCAAGGCTGAACACCAAAGGGTTGCTAGTTTGTTGCAACCACTTCCGATTCCTCAGTGGAAGTGGGAACATATAACCATGGATTTCGTGACGGCTTACCGCGAAGTCCAAATGGAAACAATGCAGTATGGGTGATTGTCGATCGATTGACCAAGGCAGCTCACTTTATTCCTTTCCAGGTTGGTCAATCAATGGAGACTTTGGCAGAGCGGTACATGCAGAAGATTGTAAGATTGCATGGCGTACCGGTGAGCATCGTGTCCGATCGGTACACTCGGTTCTTATCACACTTCTGGAGGAGTTTACAGGAAAGTTTGGGGACTCGATTGAAGTTTAGCACAGCTTATCATCCTCAAACTGATGGACAATCGGAGAGAACGATCCAGACTCTTGAAGATATGTGGAGAGCATGCATGTTAGACTTCAAGGGTTCTTGGGAGGATCATCTACACCTGGTGGAGTTTTCGTACAACAATAGCTTCCAAGCAACTATTCAGATGGCTCCGTTTGAAGCACTGTATGGTCGTAAGTGCCGTTCACCTGTTTGTTGGGATGATGTTGGTGAACGAAGGTTACTAGGACCAGATTTGGTGGTACAGACAGTCGAGAAGGTGAATACAATCAGAAAGCATATGAAGGCAGCTCAAGACAGACAGAAGAGTTGGGCCGACACGTCAAGAAGACCTCTAGAGTTCGCCGTGGGTGATTTGGTATTCCTGAAGATATCACCGACTAGAGGGGTGATTCGCTTTGGAAGTCGGGGAAAGCTTAGTCCTCGATTCGTTGGACCCTTCGAGATATTGGAGCGTGTTGGAGAGGTATCGTACCGGTTGGCGTTACCACAGTCTTTAGCAGGAGTCCACGACGTGTTTCATGTGTCTCAACTACGGAGGTATGTTCGTGATGAGACTCATGTCTTGGATCATTCGGAGTTGACTGTGCGAGAGGATCTGACTTTCGAGGAGCGACCAGTTGAAATCAAGGATCGAAGAGAGAAGGTTCTTAAGAACAAGGTTATCCCTCTTGTGCTAGTTTCTTGGGGTAATCGATCGCATGGAGAATCCACTTGGGAGCGAGAAGACGAGATCCGACAGAAGTTTCCTCACCTTTCCTGTAGTTTTCTATCTTGTATTCTTGGAATTTCGAGGACGAAATTCTTTTGTAGTTGGGTATAATGTAACACCCGAGCCCAATGCTGCTATTTTTCTGTTATTGGTTGAGCATTAGATATTACTCATTTCATTTATCTTGCTTATTTGGGTCTTACTGTAAAATTTTATCTGGCTAAGTCATTCTGCATATAACAAATTTTAGCATCTAAAATAAAATATTCATCTTGGCCTACTTGACACCCTTAGACTCGTGATAGCGTCCGTGCATTGTGTTCTCGTCCCGTTCAGTGAAACGGGCGAGTTTGGATGGCTACGTGCACGTGCGTGTGTCCGTTTTGGGAGTATACTTTTTAATCATAAAACATTTCATTTTAAAATTTGGAACCCGCCTAAAATCCTATTATTTGAATTTCGAATTTTTGGACCCAACCCGGGCGCAATTTGGAAATGTTTCATTTGGCGCCAAAATCCTAAATTTTAATATTATTAAAACCTTCGCATATATTTTTCTAACTAATCTGATATCTTACTGTTCATTACCTATCTTTTAAATCTTTAAGTTAACCATGTAATATTTTTACAATCTTTTATATCCTTCTTAATTTATTCTCTCAGCCAATCGCAACCTCCCCTTTAACCCCGTGGGCCCCACTTTCTCTCTCTCTCTCTCCACTTTTTCCTCTCTCTCCCTCTCCCTTATATATTCTCTCGTACTTCTCTTTATCATTTTTCTCTTCTTGCTTCATGTCTCGTTTCTCATTTCTTTTAACTGTTCTTTTGTTGCCGGAATTCCGTCGTGCCGGTGACGTTTCTCGACGTTCCAGCGAGATACCCCGACCCGTGTGGTTCCTTTGTTCGTCGTTTGGGTTCATTCCATGAACCGTGCGCCGTCGCGAGTTTTCCCCGCCGACGGTTAACGTTCCGTTTTCCCGATTCGCGACCCATCGAGGCAAGTTAATCTTGCTACATGCTATATACTTTTATAATCTTCATTTTATAATGTTATACATTTGAAAATCTTATAGTTTACATATGAAATGTCGTTGAAAAATCGGATATGACAAATCTGAAATTTACTGTACACCTTATCTTATAAAATTCATTATAAATCATAGAAAAATCATTAGTATACGTTCTTTAGTTCGTTACGAAGCTAATTCAGAATACTATAACTTTATGAATTATTTACTGGCAAAATAAATTGTTTAAATAACGTAAAATGCAAATGAAAATGCCTTTAAACTGCTGTCCAGGGAAATTCCAGCAGCAAACTTTCAACTTCGAATATTCATAACTTTTTGTAGGGATAACCTGAGATGCTTATACTTATAAAACTGAAAACCTTATTGAATTATCTTTGTTTTGGTATAAGATACGTCTCTTTTGGAGAACATTTGTTATTTTTAAGCTATTTTACAAATTAGGGTGACGCTGAATTTCTGAACGGAACCTTCTTGTGCATGGTTAATCAATACATCTTTTATAGTTACTAATCGCTTTGAATATGCTATCCATATTAATATTATTATATCAATATTTATATCACATATTGTTTAGTTGTACATCCCACATTACCATTTTATATTTTTATAACTTTTCGGATACCCGTTTGCATCTATCGCATTTAAGATACATATAATTGCAAGCATAGATCACACTATTACATAATAATGTGATATTAACACTCCATGTTTAATAAATTGCATCCTAATTAATATTGGAACTATAAATGTAACCCTAGTCGATAACTGTGCATCCATATCCTTGAAATTATGTTTATTTACATATCATATTACATGTTCCAGTTTATTGTTCTGATAGTACTCATGCTTGTTTATTTATACATATGCTTATGTTAGTTTGATTATGAGCACCCACATGACATCTTGTGCTTCCTGACATGACCTGTTACACTTCCTACTTGACATGACATGGTACCGTACACTCTTGACATGACATGACACCCTATACATATCGACTCAACCTGTTAAAAACGTGACCTGACCTGTTACCTGATTTCATGCCTAATGCCGACAAACCTGACCATCCCTGCTGTCTATCCAGACAGACCTACTTTTACCTGATGTTCTGTTGGCATTAGTCCTTGACTACTGAATACCTGACCTGACATACATAGCTTGGGGGTATGGGGAAATCAAAGGTGAAACCGACTTGTAACTCAACAGTTCGATACTTGTTCTGATCAGTCTTACGGGCTTGGCCAGCTCCGGAGTGTTGATGCTGACATCACTCATCTATCCTACTACCTTTTACTGCTTAGCGGCACGTCTCGGATTCAGCCCCGAGGATCATGACCGTGGTCCCGGGCATGCACGGGATACTATTGAGTTACATCGACGATTCATCAATTGGTTTCAAAGACTATAGAGTAGAAAACCTGATAGGACAGTTTAGTCACCATTGCACATTACCCTGCTTGTTACTTCTTATTACTGCTTTATTCATGTTCATGTTTGCATTGTTTATTACCATGTTTTACTGTATACTTGATATCATGACGCGCTGACGTCTGGGTTTTGCATGGCCCAGATTCCGGACCCTTGTCATCGACCGAGCAGGAGTACTTCAGCCAGCAGGCTGAACAGTGAGTCCTTAGGATTTAGTTTATTTATTGCTTTTCATTTCCAGATGTGAGCCCGCATTATGGGACGTGCTGTTTATTCATTGTATTGGATCATTAGCTTCCGCACTTATTGTTTATTGATTCTTGTTATTATGGATTTGGACATGTATTAGTTTAGTTTATTATCTTGTTCTTGATATCCTTACAACCGTAATGTGACTGTGGATAGATACTTCCTACCCACAGGTAGCATGGTTGGCTATGTCACGTGCCCAAATCTTGCGTACTCTGGGAAGCGGGGCGTGACATTGGACGAACCATGAGAGGGTGGAATACTTCGCATTCTCATAAATTGGTTTCCTAGCATCATTCATGAAATTTTCATATTTATCCGCACGCGGTCCTTGACCGGAAGGAATGTCATCTTCGGTACGAATAGATTCACCTAGGGCAGCCTCTACCATATCCTCCATTTCTTCTGATGGAAATAAATTTCCGTCTCCTGCCGTATTACCGAATTCTTCTTCTTCTCCTGCCGCATTATCGTGTTCTCCTTCTTCTTCTACCGCAGTACTGCATTCTTCTCCTTCCCCGTGATATTTCCAAGTTGAATAAAGTCTAGTAAACCCATGTTTTACAATATGAAGCTCTGCCAATTCTACCTTCTGCCAGTACTTATTGCCACATCTATCGCACGGACAGAGAATCTTCTCTATTATGATCTTATTATGATGCGCGTGCAAATTCAAGGAAAGCAGCAACTCCTGCGACAAACTTAGGTTGCATACGTTGTTTCCAATCCACATACATCCAGTCCTTAACTCTGACGTACTCATAGGCCATGTTAGACTGAATAACATATAAATTGTAGGTTATGCTGACTATATTGAGAAATATAAGAACGGGATAATTACTGACAAAGGAGAAAATTCGTGTATATGCTTTGTGTGTGCGTTTGTCGTTGAAAAGAATAAATTATCGCACGTTATGTTAACCGATAGACGGGGACTAAGTGGCGCTTTTAGTTTCATATATGAGTATCGATGGGAATATGAAGGTTTCATATTATCATATATTGGTTTTAACCCGAACATCTCGAATCGCTCTCTAATTATGCGTTTGTATGTATGTGTTCCGGCTGTCGGGGGTAGGCTTCTATCCCATTAAGAATGTATAGAGCGAGCACCCATCACTTGTGCTTTCAACCGTTTCAAGTAAATTTCGGCAGCACCTTCCCACTGTTCTCCGAGTACACTGTAATAGAATAGATAATCATTTCAAAGCTGTAAAACAACGTTGAAATGAACATCTAATCTATCTTTGTACACGGAGAACCAGCGGAAAGGAACCGATGAAATATCTCGAAACGGATGAAAACACAAGTGAATGAAGGCGTTTGCTTTATACATTCTTAACTTGTCCACACGGGACAAATCTATGGGTTACCATACGATTGAATTTTCTCGTCGCGTAGACTATACGTCGGTTGTTAGTATCGAGCTATACTGTCCGATATTTAGCAACCTTCGTATAGTTCTAGGTCACGACGAGCATCGTACGTATGTTAACCGATAGACGAGGACTAAGTAGCACTTTTAGTTTCATATATGAGTATCGATGGGAATATGAAGGTTTCATATTATCATCAAGTATCATATATTGGTTTTAACCCGAACATCTCGAATCGCTCTCTAATTATGCGTTTGTTGTGTATTCTTGTTGTATGTGTGTGTTCCGGCTGTCGGGGGTAGGCTTCTATCCTATTAAGAATGTATAGAGCGAACGTCCATCACTTGTGCTTTCAACCGTTTCGAGTAAATTTCAGCAGCACCTCCCCGCTGTTCTCCGAGTACACTGTAATAGAATGGATAATCATTTCAAAGCTGTGAAATAACGTTGAAATGAACATCTAATCTATCTTTGTACACGGAGAATCAGCGGAAAGGTACCGACGAAATATCTTGAAACGGATGAAAACACAAGTGAATGAAGGCGTTTGCTTTATACATTCTTAACTTGTCCACACGGGACAAATCTATGGGTTACCATACGATTGAATTTTCTCGTCGCGTAGACTATACAACGGTTGTTAGTATCGAGCTATACTGTCCGATATTTAACAATTTTCGTATAGTTCTATGTCACGACGAGCATCGCACGTATGTTAACCGATAGACGGGGACTAAGTGGCGCTTTTAGTTTCATATATGAGTATCGATGAGAATATGAAGCTTTCATATTATCATCGAGTATCATATATTGGTTTTAACTTGAACATTTAACGTGAATAAGTTTTACGTTTACGTTTCGTTATTAAGGGTTCGAAATTTCATGTTTAGGGTAAATTTTTCTTGCGTTTGTGGTAAAGTTGTACGTTTATGTTGTCATCGAGTATCCTATTGCAATGAACTAGTGTATCCTACTAAATAAATTAGTGCACCATAAACCTAAATAACCCAAATTAACCTAATTAACCACAATTAACCATAATTGTTACCCTAACACAAATTATCACTAATTAACCCAAACTTAACCCAAATTAACCTAATTAACCCTAATCAACCCAAAGTTAACCAAATTTACCCAAATTAACCAAATTAAGCCTAATCAACACCCTAACCCTTTCAAATTATCACTAATTAACCCAAATTAACCCTACCCTGTAATTAACCCAAATTAACCCTAGCCTCTAACCCTAAACCTGACCCTAATTAACACTAACCCTAACCCTAATTACCATAACCCTAACCCTAACTGATTAACCCTAACCACAACCCGGCCAACACCAATCCCAACCCCAACCGAACCTTAATCCCGACCCCAACCCCAACCCCAACCGAACCCTTACCCTAACCCCAACCCCAATCCAACCCTAACCCTAACTGACCCAAAGCCACCAGGACCCGAACCCTGATCCCTGAACCCTACCCCTAACATCATCAAAAGAGAGAAATACAAGCATTAAATTAGAAGTAAAAATTGGAGATTTAATAACCGCGGTGGAGGAGACGACGGAGGAGGCCGGTAGTCGACGATGCGATCGGCGACGAGTCAAGCGCGGTTGCAGTGGCGAGGTCAGGATGAGGACGCACAATCGGCGACGAGGTCGGGATCGAGACGCGGGAACGATCTCGCGAGGCGCTGAAGAATAAAAGAGAAGGAAATTTTGAGAACGCACGGTGAGGGATTTTCTGTGCCTTTTTTTTATTATTAACCCGTATACATGCCCCTACGGACTTACCCGTAGGTTCTTTGTTTGCGGCTCCGTAGGGCCAAACAACAAATTATGATTAAATATTTTTAAATTAAAACGTAGAAAACCGTAGGGACAACAGTTGGCACCTACGGTTAATCCGTAGGGGCAATAAAAAGTTGCCCCTACGGATTCCTTTATCCGTAGGGGCAACCCCTATTTGTAGTAGTGAAAAAGGTAAAACAAAAACAATCACAACACAAATACCACACACATAAACAGTCTAGGGTCATCTAGGTCAACTAGACCTGCTCAAGAACTTGATTGTCAAAATAAAACCAAGTCGAGAAACAGGCTCAAGATATACTGATCACAAGGTCAGATAAGTTGAGAGATAAGGAGAGCTTTTTCAACGCTTTCGTCCTTGATTAGAATAACCTTTTCTCTTTTACCGGTTGCACCGTGAACTCTTTCTTAGACACCCGGTGAACGATATAACGTTAAGCAGTGTTCTAAAAACAGTTAACTTCTCCTAATGAACGCAAAATCCTTAAAATCTAGTTTCTTTTAAAAAATTTAAAGGTAAACGTTATGCTCAATTTCGTGATTTTTAGGCCACGGAAAAGATGATGAAATCCTTTACCATATGTTGTGGGGTTCACTTGCCTTAAGTCCGTATTAAAGAATGCAATGCGCAATTCAATAAAAAGTAGTTCAAAATATCAAACAATCGTTTTTTAAGTTTTAAGCGCGGCGCTGCAACAAATATGGGTTAGTTCTTTTTAGCATTTGGTAGCGAACTTATAAAGAATGCTGCAAAGAAAGAATAGTGAACGCGTCGGATTTAAGAAAGAAGGTGATGCGGAATACGTACCGATAAGTTTTGGGTTAAGAAACCCCTGTTGAATTGAATCCGATTAGCTTGGAAAGTTCGCTTGCGCAGGTCAAACTATCTGAATCTTTGGTACTCTACTTCGCTATCGCCTTGGCCTTAAATTTACATCTTGCTGTGCACGATCGCAGTTCGCAATTCCTTAAAATCTGAAAATGTTGGAAAAACGGATATTTAGTGCGATAAAGTGATCTAAGTGCCAAAACTTCTGCACACACAAAATTATGAAAATCAAATTATAAAAATAGGATAATAATAGAACAATGAGGCCAAGGATAAAAACTTGAAGCAAACAAAGATACGGCCGCTGGTAGCGGGAAATAGGTGAAAACCGGCGGTCGGATTTTGGAATTTCGGCTCCAAATATCTACAGTGTTCTTTATGTTCTAGTAGTGTCCCAATTTTATAATTTAACCTTTTCAATTAATCTCATAATGTTAGCAGATCAAAATATCAGAGAACACAAAGTTAGAAACGTTAAATATTTGTTTTGGTTTTGGAAATTTTTTCGATTTTTGTTTCATGTTTTTAGAATAGTGTTAGGTTTATAAACAAAATATACAGAGATTAATCCGAAATAATAAGAATAAAAACGTTTCCGTCTCCCGGCAACGACGTCATTTGATTGGTAAGGATTTTGCGTGCCGTATTTTAGTTCTAAAGTAATCGCAATCAAGACGGCGTCGCAAGTAGCTAACCGTGATGAGTATGTGTCGTCCGTATGGAGATAGTGCATTTTAAGTTCTTATTCTCACGAGTTAACCCAAAGATTTGAGGAAGAAGAAGAAGAATGAACTCATGAGAGAGTCAAGAAACCATGGGTGAGTTTTGAGGCTAGAGAGCTTTGAGGAGGAAGAAGAAGAAGAATGAACTCATGAGAGAGTCAAGCAACCATGAACAACTAGAAGAAAAATGGAGCAATTTGGTGCAAGTGGGCCGCCGATGGTGGGGATTTGGCATATTCTAGCATTTTTTTTGTTGAGTGGTGGGGCCTGTTTTCTTGTGGTGATTTCATGTCCTCTCCATAATCTCTCTGGTATTGTTTGATTCTTCTATATCAATTTGAGTTGTAATCTGTAAATTTGGAGGGAAATGCAAACTTTAAATCACATCAACACTTTATTTCTACTCATCAAACCAAGCCCATTTGCCTTAAACATTTGCCCACTTGCTCAAACCATCATCATCATAGCTGCCCACCAAGATTCATGCATCCAAATATTGTGTCATATACAACTTGTATCGAGTTAGACCATTTTGGATAAAATAAGTTGTACACTTGTTTCCATGCAATATCTTCTTGAATAGTGATCGGTTTTCCGTTCCAGTTGCAGTGTCGGCTCATAAATGTCATATCCATGCATTTGAGTGTGTTTCCAGTGTTTTATTACTAATACATGTAATCTGTACTTATTGAGCAGACACGGATTAATAGTACCGATATAACACAAAAGTGATCAATGAATGAGCGGTATTAGAATGCAGTTTTTCGTGATGCACAGGGGTCAAATATGTTTCCCACTTAACACATCTCTGTTGTGTAAGGGGATTTGAAAATACTGTGAGAGCGATATTCTTCCTGCCATTGTGCTTGGATCTATTTATAATCAAATCACCAGGTTATCATCTTGTGCTCATGCTTCTTGTTTTTTGAAAGCATTAGTCTCTTGCAAGGAGTTCTTTACTAATATTAAATAGACAATAGGTGATGGTAAGAAAATATTGTTCTGGAAAGACCATTGGATTCAGGATCAGATAATGGAAACCTGCTTTCCATAAGTCTGTTTTGGATAGAAAAATGTATGCTTGGTAATCTAATGACTTGGATCTCTCATTTTAGCACTGAACCAATTCTTGTGATGAAATTCTTCTGGGCTTCTTCTACGACTGGTCATCTTATTGTTAAGTCTGCTTATAGAATTCTAAATAGTAGAAATCAGACTATTCAAATTTATAATCTTATCTGGCTAAAAGTAGAATGCATTTGAAAATTAAAATCTTTTTGGATTCAAATTCTTGATAATTTTTTTTTTTGAAAAATATGATTTACAGATGACGGTTTGGCATTGCAGCATGCCTATTTGATGATTGCATGGTTGATCTAGATCCACTAGTCATCTCTTCTTCAAGTGTAAATTTGCTTCTCAGGTTTGGGCTTCCATATTTTCAGCGTTATAGGTATATAACTCACCTTCTTCTGTTATTGAAGCAATTACTTCATTGAAGTCCTAATGCATTGTTAATAGCTGGTACTAACTGTGGGATTGCTGGAATATATATTTGGCGATCTAGAATTATATTTTTGAACAGAAAAATTTCATCTCCTGATAATGTAATCAATAGCTCAATATTCTTAGTTCTCAATTGGATAAGCATTGCTCCTAAGAAATTTAAAGTGAAAATTGTCAGCTCTCAGGAATTTGCCATATTCTTAAGAGCTTATGATCCCTTGTTTTTCTTTGAACAGCTGGCCTAATATATTCTTTCCTTTATGGTTAATCCCAAAGATATGGAGATATCACATGTAAATGTTTAGATATCACATGCAACTATAGCAACTAAGATATTATAGGCAATTGCTTAGCTATTACAGGCAACTGGTATACATGGGCATGTATTTTGATTGGGTCCAGGGGTTTTAACAAGAGCAAAAAGTCTAGGGTTCTTATACAAGTTCGAAGCGGGCTAGGGGCTTTTGACACTTTACCCTATTTTTTTTTTTTTGCCAAAAAGGCGAGGGTGAAAATCCCAAATGTTTATATATTAAAATAAATTATAGTTAAAAAGGAAAAATGAGTACAAGAAACCAAGATCATATGGTGTGGGGTATTAGTATCCTGAAGTGATTTTGGAGTTGAGCTGAAAAGATTGAAAAGATGGACTACATATTCAAGAGACAATAGCTTTAACATCGCCTCTCCCCTTTCGCGCAATCCTTCCTTTTTTTCCCCTTTCCTTCTTTCTGTTTTCTTAGTAGGCATGGCTGATGAGACGAGGCGTCTCAAAAGAGACGTCTTAAAGAACTGACTCGTCTTGCCGACTTATTTAAACGAGTCACGAGCTTAGACGAGGCGAGACGGCGAGCCGGCTCGACTATGTTCCAAACACACACACACACACACACACACAATAAAAAATAACTAAATTTTTTTAAATAATATTAATAATTAATAGTATTACATAAAATTACTGCATTATACATGTTAATATTTTTTTTACATTAAAGACCAAACCCAATCGGGCTGTCTACGTATCCCTCACAATTTTGGGTTCAATGTGAGAATCAGGTGTGCGTAGTTCTTCTTCTGTATTTACTTCTTAGTCCTCGATTCGGGATTCCTTGCTACTCCTCGCCGCTAGCTGTGGTGGTGGTATTTTCGATGTTGGACTCTATCTCTAGATCCTGAAAGGCAGATAATCTGAGTCCAAATTGACTTGGTTATGTTTCCTAATTGCAGTTGCTTCCCAATCTTGCGAGCAAATCATGCATTCCATTGTATCATATGCTAAGTTGCATCTCGTCTCGGTCAATATCCTGCTACATATACTAAAAACACTTTCCGATGCTGCTGTAGAGACGAAATTGTTAGTAAATCATGAACTATGGTAGAAAGCACCGGATATAAATTTCCGTGACTTTTCCACCAGGCTAAAACATCAAGTTCAGCAACTTCCGATAAACTGTAGTCTCCATCCGACTCGGTCTGTAAACATATAGTTAGTTCATTCAAAAATGTCGATGAGGTCACAGGCGCTCGTGCCCTTTTTGACTGTTGTATAAGTGGTAAGGCTGAAGTTGAGGCATGCGAACTAGAAGATAAGACTGATACTCTAATTCTTCCACTAGAAGATCGTGCAACATATAAATCAAACATTTTCATTCCGCTCGGTAGCCTCGGTGTACTTGTTCAACTCAATCGTTCACTTCGAGTGTTTTCAACAATTGCAATATGAGGATCAATATCTAAAGGGTAGTATATTTTAAACCAAAAAAGGAATAAAATTCTAGAGAGAAAAAAGGTTAATTCTTTTTTCTTTGTTAATTTATATAAAGGTCGGTATAATCATTTTCTAATTTTTTGTTAGTTTTGTGATACTCTAAAAGTTCGTGGTCACAATCTATTATTTTAAAAGTTCAAGATACCATTCATAGAAAATGCTCAAAGTTCATGGTAATAAGTTGAAATTTAGCTATATAAAATGAAAAAGGTTTATGGGTTCCTATAAATATTTTATTGCTAACAGTTAAGGTGTGCCAAGTGTGATTTAGCCAATTACTTCCTCCTTTTTAAAAAAAGGTAGTCTTTTTTTGCTCATTTATTTGTTTGTTTCAAAAAGGAGGTCCTTTTAAGTTTTCAAGGACAATAAAGTATTCCATGCATCTTGAAAATATGCAATGTATAAATAGATTTCCAAATTTAACCTTAATAAATTTCTTGTTGATTGTTTACTAAGATTTCGAGTACAGTAATGAAATGTAATTATTATGGTTAAACTAGTAAATTAGCATTTAACATGAGTAAATTTTTAGACCAGTTGACCCCTTCTAAATAAGTGTGTATAAAAATAAAAAAGACTTCCTTTTCTAAAGGGAGGGAGGGACAAATATTTCTCAATCCACATTTATGATGTTTGAAACTTTTAGTTGCTACTCTTATTTTTGGCAACAATAATATATTTGTCTAGATATGCTTAGGGCCACAGGCTGTTGCTTTATTGATTTAATCAATTTGTATCTATACACAGATATGCCTGCCGGCCCTATGGATTCCGTCTTGTGTCACTTTCTTGAACACCAGTCATCATCTCAACTAGAATCATATGAAAAGAGATCATTCACACTGTAATGCATTGTGAATGTTTTGCATATATAGTTTAACATGACTTTACAAAAGCTTAGACGAACAAAAACATATGCTGACAAGTAAAAGACTAAAATGACGAAAACCCTCTTATATTTTTGTTCAAGAAACATGAAATTCTCCTAAAACTCCATAAATTTATGGATCTTTATGATGACAATAGCCCATGCCTTGCTCCGTACCACCGGTCGACCGCCAATCCATCGGCTCTAGCAGTCCAGTTTGGTTAGATTTGAATTTTTATGATGACAATAATCCATTCTCCTAAAACTCCATAAACATGAAATCCTCTGATTATGATGACAATAATCCATGCCTTGCTCCGCACCACCGGTCGACTATTCACCATCAATCAGCCATCTGCCAACCCGTCGTTGGTCAGTCGTTCGCTGCCGGTCGATCACCCCGCCACCGGTCGGCCGCCAATCCGTCAGCTACTGTCCGCCGTTCAGCCGGTCAACGGTTGCACATACATATATTACCGGGATGTCTAAATTATACCAACCATGCCAATACAAGATTTCTTAGAATTAGATGCCTTACCGTCACATTCTTGAAAATAGGAGGATTCCCGTAATTTTACATTTCATTCCATTCCATTCCCTAGTATGATGGAAATTTACTTAGTTTAGGTTTGTACTTAATTTAATTTTATGCAGAGGGGACTGAGGGTCGAGTGTAGCCCAGCTGTTGTCAAATAATGGGTCACAACAAACTTGAAAATGCAAAAAGAAATAAATAATAATAATAAATTTGAAAAAAAAATGAAAGTAAAAAAAAAAATGAATCGCCGCTGGTGATTCAACAAAACCTCCGCTCTCGCAATCTCAAACCCGTCCTCATCGTCAAAGATGATCCCTTTTTAGAGCAAAATGAATCGCCGCTGGAGAGGATGGAGGCGGTCTTGGGCGGCGAGGGGAGGATGAGGAGGAGGAGACTGCTGACAGCTAGGGTTCGCTGCTTTCTCTGTGCTAAAGGATTCCCCTTCTAGCGGCAATGTTAGTAAAATGTTCGAGGAGTTGGAGGTTAGGGTTAGGGTTTTGCAAATGGATCAAGAGAAGTGCAGCCATTGAGATCAGCGATGATGATGAGATTGATGCTCAGTGCGAGAACGACGAAGATGATGATGATGATGATGAGTCCTTGACGATTGGGAAGAAGCAGAGATCTTCCGGAGGCTAGCGTTCTTGCCTATGGGATCAAGACAAGAGCAGGGGCAAAGGTTTGACACTCATGTATGCATCTTCGTTTGCTACCATGATGATTCTAATAGATCAATCGCTATATGTTTTGTGTCATGTCAAAAACAATTCAGAGATGCACCAAGAATATGCTTCTAATTATTCAAAGTAATAACGTTTGTCGAAATTTGCTCCTTGCATTGCCTCAAAATCTATTTTTTGGCTCAAAAAAGATTTGGTTGGCAGGAAATGGTGTTATGCAGAAATTTCTATTACTTCCTTAGCCTCATTTACCACTAGGGGATTTTAATTTAAGATGTCCATCTCCAGTCTATATTATCTATATAAAAGCTATATCAAAGCATATTTTAGGAAATATTCTTTCTTCTATTTTGTTTGTTTTTGCAAAAATTAGTTTAGTCCCCTAACTTTCTATAAAATATAAACTAATCCCATTCTAAGCACATATCTATATGCAAAAATTAGTTTAGGTGTCTGACAAAATTAGTCTATGTGCCGAAATTTCAATAATTTTAGGTCCGTAACTTTCTTTAAAATGTAAACTAATTTCATTATAAACTCATTTGTATGTTGAAAAATTAGTTTAGGTCCCTAACTTTTTATAAAACGTAAACTAATCCCATTCTATGCTCCAGCATAGAAATAATATTCACCAAAATTAGGTTAGATCTGTAATTTACTTCAAGATTTAAATTGATCCTATTCTAAGCCCATCGCAGTATATAAATAATATTAATGGGATAGAAATAAATGTCGGTCTCTTGATATTTTGGTAATACTCCTGACATGTTGAGAACTTAGTTCTATTTTTTCTTTTTGTTGTACTTTTTCATCTTTCAATTTGCAACGACCTTAAAATCTTAGTATGTATGTTTCCTTGTATTTTCCTTTCTTTTCCATCTTAGAAATCTTAGAATGGGATTAGTTTATCTTTTCCTTGTATTTTCCTTTCTTCAAAATATATCATTTTCTTCGAAACACTTGTATGTATGTTTATTTCCATTCAAATTATATACATGGTCCAATCTTATATATCTTGGTTACTACACAACATTGTTATTCCATAGGTAGCACTGAAGACTTGGACCAGCTTATTGAAGATCCCGAGCTATAGTTACACTTGTACACATTTCATTTTTGTACTTTCCATTTCTGTTATGCCACTGTTTAGGCATCGCTTTATCCCATGTATTTACTTTTCTATGTATTGTGAAAAGAATGTGAATAAATAAAGTTGCTGTTCAATTATATCTTTTGTTCCTTATGCATTTTTATTTATATTGCTTAGATACGCATAGCGTATTTGCTTCAGAGTAAATATGTAGCGGCCTCGTCACGTCCTCTACCCGTATACTGGAAAGCGGGGCGTGGCAGGTTTTGTTGGTGGCCCATGCAGGTCAGAGCTATATGGAATACTACCATGCAGTTCTGTTCTGCGTGAACAACCTAAGCAATATAACACAAGAAGCTGCAACTAAAACATTCTTTACCATTCATATTCCTTGAATCTTATTATTTCATATACTTTGAATCTGTATTAACTTAAATTTTTCATTCAAGGTTATGGATTTCCCGGACAACACTAGCACCAACTTCAACAACACTCCACCTCCACTACCAATCACACATACCGTAGCTGCTCCGCTCACCGAGCAGACGGTTCTGCTGGAGGCGATCTGCAACCTCCTAGAAGGATAGCAGCAGCAGACTGCTCTTTTAATGAAAGTCCCGAGGCAGAAGCACCTGGGGTGAAGCAATTCAGGGCTTTGCACCCTAAATAATTCTAAAGAAAAGAGAGCCCACTGGAAGCTGAGGAATGGGCTCAGAGTATCGAAAATGATTTGGCAGCAGCACAATTGCCAGAGATAGCTTGGGTCCGTGTTGCGAAGCTACAACTCACGGACAATGCACAGGTCTGGTGGAAGGCGGAAGAAAGCCGTCTTGATCAACCCATCGAATGTAAGACTTTTCGCGACATGTTCGACGCAAAGTACTTCCCTGAGACTGCCCGCTTCGATATGGAACAACAGTTCATCCATCTGCAACAAGGTTCAATTTGAACCAAGTCAGTAGATGAATATGACGCTGAGTTCACCATGCTCAGTCGGTACGAAATGTCTCAATAAATTCGATTTTCAAAATATCACATAATACACAGCTAACACAAGACCGTAACAGGTTTACGGCCCATCTCATATCGACTGCTGAGATTAGGGCAAGAAGATTTCAGTAAGGGTTGGACCCGGAGATCCAAGCCGCCTTAGCTACAGGGGATTTCCCAACCCATGATTTGGCTTTGAAGGCTGCCAGAAGATATGAGGCACTAGTAAAGAGTAAGTGCAGACCTCAATCTGCCGGTTTGAAGTGCCCTGCCCCCCAAATGTTAGGAGGAGCCTCTTCCAGGCCATCGTTTGAATCAAGGAGAACTGAAGAAATCAATAACCAGTCGAGTCCAGACTTTTGCTACTACTGCAGGAGAAAGGGATACTTGTGGAAGGACTATAGACGCGCAAAAGGCCTATGTATAGTTTGTGGCGCGTCCAATCACGGAATTGGAAACTGTCCTTATATACGCAATCTAGATCACACACCCATCAACTACCCGCAGCGGCCAGCTATCCAGGCTCCTGCACCTCATCTTGCACTCACAGCTCCACCACCTGCACAGCCTGCTCGCCAATTCCAACAAGCAACGAGGGACATGCCTCGAGTACAGAGAAATGTGCCTCCAGCTAGGAGGAATGTACCACGGCGACAGACATTCACATTAGAAGCCCAAAGCTGAGGCTGTAGGTCAAGATAACACTAATAAGTCTCTTTCACATTTTAAAATCTTTGTATCACTTTGTTATTTTTCATACACTAGCAGTACTTCAGTCACCAAACTTTTCTTGAATCTGTTACGCCTTCCTTTTATAAATTTCGAGGACGAAATTTTTATAAGGAGGGTAAAATATAACAACCCTAATATTTCTGTACAAATTTTTCAAAAACAAATACAGAAAGGGGTATTTTTGCCTGAGCACAAGTTATAAGTTTGATTTGCTTTTTAATAGCAAGAAGGAGCTTGTAGCTCATTGGTAAGTCCTTGCACTGCTGAACCAAAGCACCAGAGTTCAAATCCCATTAGCTACATTATTTTTTAATATTGTTTTATTTTAGATTTTTAGAAGTCCAAGAGCCTACACATGCATAACTCGTAAAAACCCCACTATACATATAAAACAAACTTACCCAGGGGCTACACCAAGCGACGAGGGACACGTGGCAGTGAGCCCCGGCCCAACTCGGGCCGGCGACTCGGCCTGCCGCCGCCGACCGAACTCGGTCGGATCGCCGAGTCTCCTTCATGAAATACCGCCTTTTTGTATTCTAATAACCCCTTTATACATTAATTTCTCTGCACGGTAACAGAGTCTTTTAAAACACCTATTTACTCCATTTAAATACAATTTTTATTACATTTTCAATTCACCCTTTCACCCACCCTAACCCTAGCTTTACCATCACTCCTAAACACACCCTCCTCACTCCAAATTTCTGTCCAAAACTCTAAAGAAAATCCCTAGAATTTTTGTGTACAAGTGGAGTTAGCGAAGAGCGAAACTCCGGCGATCTTCCGACGACGACCCTAGGAGCTTCCGGCGACGAAACGACGCACCGGCAAATCTTACTTCCTCCTCTCCCTCTTCTCTTGATTCTAAACCCGTAAGTCCTACCTTCCTCTTCTATTCTCTAGTCTTAAAACTTCTTTTAATAAAACCCGACGGAAGCGGAGTTAAATCCGACTTCCGATTCGGTTTTCTTTATAAATTTCAATTTTCCTTAACACAACCATGTTAAACTCTTACATCTTGACTATTAATCATTAACAAAACATGTTTAACAAGTTTCATAGCAAAATATTTCATTTTGTAACTTTTACCGCTCTTTTTCACTAAAATACCATGTAGTTTACTTTCTGCTTTAAAACATCATTAATCTTACTATACCTTTAATTAGATCACGAGATAATGACCTACCTCCTCACAACACTCACATGCAACATAGCACAATATCTTTCGGGAACATAGAATACGGGAAAACGAAACTTTACATATAAATACCATTTACTATTAAAACCGTTTTCTACAAGATTACGTATTTTTATAAATCTTTGCAAAGCGCCGCTACAACCCATTTTGGGGAACCCGATCGGGATGATGCGTATTATCGCACATTCTCGGGCTTAGTAGTGCGAGATGCAGATTTCCGCAAGAACATTCGGTCTCGAAAGATTTAAAATACAAATATCATAAGAAAATAAGATTTCTAGAAAATAATAAATTAAAATTATTTTTATAAATATATAAATATATATGTATTATCAAAATATCTATTTTTGTTATAATATCAAACTTTTCTAAGTCAAAAGAAGCACTTTACATAAAAATACCATGAAATTTTCATACAACTTCAATATTACCGTTAAATACCATGTATTATGAAAAATAGGTTTATTTCACTAGAAATGTCACAAATATAAAATCTACAACTATGAAAACTCTAAAGACGATAACTAAATACTTGAGGTGTATTTTCTAAATTATATAAAATTATTTTTACATAAAACCCCTTCAAGTTCTATAAATTACCCTAAGGACCCTAGTAAATATAAGTTTAAGCGGGACCAGTCTCTTGAGCCTCAGGGAGCCGTAGATATGGGTGCTTGCCTATTTAAGGTAGATAACATAACAACGGTGTTATCAACATGATAATCGTATTTGAAAAAGACACAAATCCTGCTGCCTATGTGCAGCGGTTACCGATAACATCAAAACCTAATTCAGGACTTCAATTTCTTTTCTAATTGTACTGACTCTGACTAAGTCTCATTATACTAATCTGACTTGAATATAATTCAAGTACAATCTACAATATTACAATTCAACATGAATCTATGAATGCATATATTCTATATATTCAATCTATATTGACTGAACCGAACCATGGATATATTCCATTTACATGATTCTCCAGTTACATCCATGATTCTCCAGTTACATCCATTTACTGATATTATGGTTTCGGCAAGTCATCCAATTATACAATCTATATTACAAGACAATACAAGTTGTAATACAATATAACAATACAATCAAGACACTACAGGATTTAAGGGGTAGATTGGTACGGAAGGTGTTAGAAGTGGCATGAGATTGCAAGATTTAAGACACCTAACCTGAATACCATGCCGTTGTTCCGGGCTTTCTAATGGAGCCTTGTACTTCCATTTGCCTTTAGTCTCTGACATATAGAGATTCCTCTCGTATACACTGGTATCCTTCTGTACTAAGATACAAAAAACAGCGTTAACTCTAAATACAACTTTAAAAGCTACATTCTCTGTATCACTCTCTGTATATTCCACTTCTGCCTTATCTTTGGGACTTACCGAGCGATTTGTTCGCTGAAGACATTTTCTTTCTTCTTCTTTGAATGTCGTCAGGTGTTTCGGACCTTCCAGAGATCGAGCCTAGCACTGAAGACTTAGACCAGCTTATTGAAGATTCCGAGCTATAGTTACACTTGTACACATTTCATTTTTGTACTTTCCATTTCTGTTATGCCACTGTTTAGGAATCGCTTTATCCCATTATTTACTTTTCTATGTATTGTAAAAACAATATGAATGAATAAAGTTGCTGTTCAATTATATCTTTTGTCCCTTGTGCATTTTTATTTATATTGCTTAGATACACTTAACGTATTTGCTTCAGAGTAAATACGTAGCGGTCTCATCACGTCCTTTGCCCGTATACTGGGAAGCGGGGCGTGACAGGTTTTGTTGGTGGTCCATGCAGGTCAGAGCTGTATGGAACACTACCATGCAGTTCTGTTTTGCGTGAACATCCTAAACAATATAACACAAGAACCAGCAACTAAAACATTCTTTACAATTTATATTCCTTGAATCTTATCATTTCATATACTTTGAATCTGTCCTAACCTAAATTTTTCATTCAAGGTTATGGATTCCCCGAACAACACCGGTACAAACTTCAACAACACTCTACCTCCACTACCAATCAGACAAGCCGTAGCTGCTCCGCTCAACGAGCAGACGGTTCTGCTGGAGGCAATCCGTAGCCTCCTAGATGGACAACAGCAGCAGACTGCTCTTTTAATGAACCGTCCCGAGGCAGAAGCACCTGGGGTGAAGCAATTCAGGTTTTTGCACCCCAAACAATTCTAAGGAAAAGAGAGCCTACTAGAAGCTGAGGAATGGGATCAGAGTATCGAGGATGATCTGGCAGTAGCATAAGTGCCAGAGATAGCTTGGGTCCGTATTGCGAAGCTACAACTCACGGACAATGCACATGTTTGGTGGAAGGCGGAAGAAAGCCGTCTTGATCAACCCATCGAATGGAAGACTTTCCGCGACATGTTCGACGCAAAGTACTTCCCTGAGACTGCCCGCTTCAATATGGAACAGCAGTTCATCCATCTGCAACAAGGTTCAATGTGGACCAAGTCAGTAGATGAATATGATGCTGAGTTCACCATGCTCAGTCGGTAAGAAATGTCTCAATAAATTTGATTTTAAAAACATCACATACTACACAGCTAACACAAGACCGTAACAGGTTTGCGGCCCATCTCATACCGACTGCTGAGATCAAGGCAAGAAGATTTCAGCAAAGGTTGGACCCGGAGATCCAAGCTGCCTTAGCTACAGGAGATTTCCCAACCCATGATTTGGCTTTGAAGGCTGCCAAAAGATATGGGGCAGTAGTAAAGAGGAAGGGCAGACCTCAATCTACCGGTTTGACGCGCCCTGCCCCTCAAATGGCAGGAGGAGCCTCTTCCAGGCCATCGTTCGAACCCAGGAGAACTGAAGAAATCAATAACCAGTCGAGTCCAGACTTTTGCTACTACTGTAGGAGAAAGGAACATTTGTGGAAGGACTGTAAGCGCGCAAAAGGCCTATGTATAGTTTGTGGCATGTCCAATCACAGAATTGGAAACTGTCCTTATAGACGCAACCCATATCACATACCGATCAACTACCCGCAGCGGCCAGCTATTCAGGCTCCTGCACCTCGTCTTGCACTCACAGCTCCACCACCTACACAGCCTGCTCGCCAATTCCAACAAGTAACGAGGGACATGCCTCGAGGACAGAAGAATGTGCTTCCAGCTACGAGGAATGTATCATGGAGACAGACATTCACATTAGCAGCCGTAGAAGCCGAGGCTGTAGGTCAAGATAACACTAAAAAGTCCCTTTCACATTTTAAAACCCTTATATCACTTTGTTATTTTTCATATACTATCAGTACTTCAGTCACCAAACTTTTCTTGAATATGTTACACCTTCCTTTTATAAATTTCGAGGACGAAATTTTTATAAGGAGGGTAGAATGTAACAACCCTAAACTTTCTTTACAAATTTTTAAAAAAAAAATACAAAAAGGGGTATTTTTGCCTGAGCACAAGTTATAAGTTTGATTTGCTTTTTAATAGCAAGAAGGAGCTTGTAACTCATTGGTAAGTCCTTGCACTGTTGAACCAAAGCATCAGAGTTCAAATCCCATTAGCCACATTATTTTTTAATATTGTTTTATTTTAAATTTTTAGAAGTCCAAGAGCCTACACGTGCATAACTCGTAAAAATCGCACTACACATATAAAACAAACTGACCCAGGGGCTACACCAATCGACAAGGGACACGTGGCAGCGAGCCCCGAACCGACTCGGCCGGCGACTCCTATCGCCGCCGGCCGAACTCGGTCGGATCGCCGAGTTGCCTTCATGAAAGTTCTGCCTTTTTATATTCTAATAACCCCTGTATACTTTAATTTCCCTGCACAGTAACAGAGTCTTTTAAAACACCTATTTACTCCATTTTAAATACAATTTTTATTACATTTTCAATTCACCCTTTCACCTACCATAACCCTAACTTTACCCTATAAATATCACTCCTAAACACACCCTACTCACTCCAAATTTCTGTCCAAAACTCTCAAGAAAATCCCTAGAACTTTTATGTACAAGTGGAGTTAGCGAAGGGCGAAACTCCGACGATCTTCCGCCGCCGACCCCAGGGGCTTCCGGCGACGAAACGACGCACCGGAAAATCCTACTTCCTCCTCTCCCTCTTCTCTTGATTCTAAACCCATAATTCCTACCTCCCTCTTCTATTCTCTAGTCTTAAAACTTCTTTTAATAAAACCCGACGGAAGCGGAGTTAAATCCGACTTCCGATTCGGTTTTCTTTATAAAGTTCAATTTTCTTAAACACAACCATGTTAAACTCTTACATCTTGACTATTAATCATTAACAAAACATGTTGAACAAGTTTCATAGCAAAATATTTTATTTTGTAACTTTTACCGCTCTTTTTCACTAAAATACCATGTAATTTACTTTCTACTTTAAAACATCATTAATCTTGCTATACCTTTAATTAGATCACGAGGTAATGACCTACCTCCTCATAACACTCACATGCAACATAGCACAATACCTTTCGGGAACATAAAATACAGGAAAATGAAACTTTACATATAAATACCATTTACTATTAAAACCGTTTTCTACAAGATTACGTATTTTTATAAATCTTTGCAAAGCGCCGCTACAACACATTTTTGGAGAACTCGATCGGGATGGTGCGTATTATCGCACATCCTCAGGCTTAGTAGTGCGAGATGCTGACCTCCGCAAGGAGCATTCTGTCTCGAAACATTTAAAATACAAATATCTTAAGAAAATGAGATTTCTAGAAAATAATAAATTAAAATTATTTTTATAAATATATAAATATGTATGTATTATCAAAATATATATTTTTGTTATAATATCAACCTTTTCTAAGTCAAAAGAAGCAATTTACATAAAAATACCATGAAATTTCCATACAAGTTCAATATTACCATTAAATACCATGTATTATGAAAAATAGGTTTATTTCACTATAAATGTCACAAATATAAAATCTACAACTATGAAAACTCTAAAGACGATAATTAAATATTTGAGGTGTATTTTGTAAATTATACAAAATTATTTTTACATAAAACCCCCTTAAGTTCTATAAATTACCCTAAGGACCCTAGCTAGTAAATATAGGTTTAAGCGGGACCAGTCTCTTGAGCCTAAGGGAGCCGGAGATATGGGTGCTTTCCTATTTAAGGTAGACAACTTAACAACGGTGTTATCAACACGGTAATCGTCTTTGAAAAACACACAAATCCTGCCGCCTATGTGCAGCGGTTACCGATAACATCAAAACCTAATTCAGGACTTCAATTTCTTTTCTAATTGTTCTGACTCAGACTGAGTCTCATTATAATAATCCGACTTGAATATGATTCAAGTACAATCTACAATATTACAATTCAACATGAATCCATGAATGCATATATTCTATATATTCAATCTATATTGACCGAACCGAACCATGGATATATTCCATTTACATGATTCTCCAGTTATATCCATGATTCTCCAGTTACATCCATTTACTGATATCATGGTTTCGGCAAGTCATCCAATTATACAATCTATATTACAAAGCAATACAAATTGCAATACAATACAACAATATAATCAAGACACTACGGGGTTTAAGGGGTAGATTGGTACGGAAGATGTTAGAAGTGGCACGTGACTGCATGATTTAAGACACCAAACTTGAATACCACACCGTTGTTCCGGGCTTTCTAACGGAGCCTTGTACTTCCATTTGTCTTTAGTCTCTGGCATATAGGGACTCCTCTCGTATGCACTGGCATACTTCTATACTAAGCTGCAAACAACAGCGTTAACTCTAAATACAACTTTAAAAGCTACACTCTCTCTCTTACTCTCTGTCTATTCTACTTCTCCCTTATCTTTGGGACTTACCGAGCGATTTGTTCGCTGACGACATTCTCTTTCTTCTTCTTTGAATGTTGTCAGGTATTTTGGACCTTCCAGAGATCGAGCCTAGCACTGAAGACTTGGACCAGCTTATTGAAGACCCCGAGCTATAGTTACACTTGTACACATTTCATTTTTGTACTTTCCATTTCTGTCATGCCACTGTTTAGGTATATCCCATGTATTTACTTTTCTATGTATTGTAAAAAGAATGTGAATAAATAAAGTTGCTGTTCAACTATATTTTTTTGTCTCTTGTGCATTTTTATTTATATTGCTATACGCTTAGCGTATTTGCTTCAGAGTAAATATGTAGCGGCCTCGTCACGTCCTCTGCCCGTATACTGGGAAGCGGGGCGTGACAAATATACTATATAATTACTAACCATGTCGGATTAGTAAAACTGCTACGCAACTGGTGTTATTCAAGCATAACGACACTCAACATTGTAACCGACATATCAAGACAGTAAGACTCAGACGCGCTCAATACGCATTCAAAGGCTATAAATTAACGGAGAAGTTGCACATTGAAAACATTCAAGACTTTTCTACTTTATTTGAGTCTAGAGTTAAATCGATCTCAAATGGTCAGAATCAAAAAAAAAAATTCTATTTCAATTCTCAAACACCAAAATATATTTTAAATTTTATTTCAAAAATTCAAAGTCATGTATCTGAAGATATCAGATATGAACGTCCTTTATAGACGTCTATGAAGGACGTCCAATGCAGATTTTGAAAATTTTCAAATTTGACAGGATTTTTGAATTCTTAACGATTATAAACTGTCAATAACTATCCTATCTTTCAAGGGCGGTTGTAATAACTGTCATAACTGTTTCACATTGTTTTTAAACTTGTTTAATCTTGAAAAACATCTTCGAATTTGTTTTTTAAACTTTTGTTAATCTCCAAAATACAACCCCCATCTCCTTAAATCAAAACATTGATTTATCTTTTGAGATCGTTAGGATTGTTAGAGTTGGTTTATTAAAATTGTAAAATCTTATTTTGTACGACCTAGTGAAGAAAGGTCTAAGATCTTCACGTTGTAAAGGCTTGGAGGGTATGCATATCGCATAACACATGAACAAACTCCTCATTTAACAAGTTTCATGCATAAAATTTTCAATTAATATTACAACAATAAATAAAGTAAAAATGTTTCTATATGGTTGCTAATTTCTTTTTCTTAATCTCCATCTCCAAGTCTATCTCCTTAGTATTACTCCCAAGAACACAACAGCATAAGCTTCAAACCAAAAAATAAAAAACCATTTTTTCATCCTTTCACAATTAAAGAATGATCCAACTAATCAAAGAATATAATGGATAATTGAAAATCTGCAATCAACTAAACATGATAAAAGGATAAAACGACTGCAGTTCCATAGCATTTGAATTTTTTCTCCCGCGTGGGTGATTTTTTTTTTATTTGGGGGGTGGGGGACACTGATTGTTTATGAAGAAAAAAGAATCATGAGTCTACTGCTTCCTTTTTTTACTCCTCTCCAACAAATATGCTACTGCTACTCCTGCTGCTGCCAGACCCTTTGTAATATCCCCTTGACAGGCAAGGGCTTGTGGAAAGACAATGATGATGAATTGTTTCAGTAGAATCAAGATGCCTTTGCTTGGCAAGTGCATCTGTAGGATCTTCTTAAGTTCAGCCACCAAAAACGTGGAACAAATTTCCGTGCATCCGAAGGTCTTCCAAATTACTTGCATCCATTCTACTATATTGTCAGCTCTTGGAGGATGCTCCATGGCACTCTGAAGGGCCGTGACATCCAAACCTGTGGCCTTAGCATTGTTGATCAACATACGTAAGAGCCTGATGAAGAATCTATCTGTCGATGCTCCTGTATTAATTTGCAGCTGCAGCAAAAATAAACAGCACACAAAAGTTACCTTCTGTTAATAAAGGACATAGTTAAAAATCAATTTCGCTGTATATTACCAAAAACATAGCTTACCTCTTCGTAGTCTTTCCCAACAAGCACAAAATCATCCTCGGTAACTTGAGCACCCGAACTATCCGGTTCTATTTTCGTGCATCCTTTCTGATAATAATCTTCAATTAATTCTGAGCGGGCATCCCAGGTCGGAGCAGCCATCAGGGAAGTGGCCATATTTTTAATATCCCCTTCCTTCTCTTTGTTTCTTCTATCTTCCAAAACTTCCTCAGCTTCTTTACCCTCCACCGGCTCATCTTGGTTTCTGCTGTTATAAAAAAGCCAATCCTTAAAGTCAACCTCCAATTGCTTGGAACAAACTTCCCCACATCCAAGGCTCTTCCAAATTACTTGCATCCATTATACTATGTTGTCAGCAGTAGGAGGATCCTTACTGGCACTCTGAAGGGCTGTGACATCCAAACCTCTCGCTTTCGCATTGTTGATCAACACACGTAAGAGCCTGATAAAGAATTTATCTCTTGATACTCTTATATTAATTTGCAGCTGTAGCAAAAATAAACAGCAAACAAAAGTTGCCTTCTGTTATTAAAGAACATCATTTAAAATCAATTTCGCTGTATATTATCAAAAACATAGTTTACCTCTTCATAGTCTTACCCAACAAGCACAAAATCATCTTTGGTAACTTCAGCACCCGAACTACCCGGTTCTATTTTTGTGCATCCTTTCTGATAATAATCTTCAATTAATTCTGAGGACTCCCAGGTCGGAGCATCCATCCTGTGGCTATACTCTTTAATATCCTCTTCTTTGTTTCTTCTATCTTCCAAAACTTCCTCATCTTCCTTACACTCCACCGGCTCACCTTGGTTTCCGATTTTATAAATCACCCAATTGTCTCCACTATCTTCAATTCTTGAATTGAATGTTTCTGTTGTTCTGCAATTCCTTTGACACTCTTCTTCATTTGGTTCTATGGAGCGATTTCTAATCTCTGCTTCCATCTCTTCCTTGTTTCTTTCAATTTTATTTGCTCTCTCTTTCAAAACTTCCTCAGTTTCTTTACTCAACTCAAGTTTCTTCATCTCAGAATCAGAAATAATATCATCGATTTCATCTGGTTTCGCTTCCTCCGCAAGCGGACACTTATCATTATCCTGCAGCTTTGGGGTTTCCATTCTGGAACTTTGAGTTCCTGTTGATGTTGATTCTTCCGTATCATCTCCATTCTTTCCCATATTCGATCTACACCATAAAATTGTATTAGGCTGCAAATGGATAGATTGAATTTTAACTGTTGCCAGTCCAACAAAGTATTATTTAATGAAAGTAACTCAAGATTTGTTTTAATTTAAAATATTTAATGTGTCTAAATATATTTTATAATATTTTTTGACTGACTGAGCAAGGTTATTGCTTTTCTTTTTCCTCGAAGAAAAGAAAGTTAATTGTCATTTCAAATTACAAATGTATAAGAAGAACAAGAATACACAGTAAAAATCACATGATAAAACTAGATGTTCAAACACTAGGAAACAATTTATGGCATAGATCAAGGAAAACGAACAAATTCAATCTCCATAATAATATAAACCATTAAAGATTTGTATCTATATAAAGAAGAGAACCATTAGAGATGACATTGCATTCAAGAATATTTCGGGGAAGTAGATTTTCAAATCTTTCTCAGAGAACAACTACAAGAAGTATTAAAACATGTTCTTGTTCACTACTGAACAGCAAAAAAATTCATATAGAAACAATCTCATTATTGATTATCAGAGAACAGCTACTCTGATCCAATAAAGCATGTGAAAATCGATTCAGAATATACAAAAAGATGTGCATACCCAAAAGTTCCTTGCAAATGGGAATAGCTCAGATGGAATCTTTTCGCAGTCTTTGTGTGACTAAGAAATCCCTCCACACCTGAAGAATTACTACAAAATCAAAAATTTGATGTAATTTACTAACTCTAAATGCGTGCGTGTGTGTGAGAGAGAGAGGCCTAAATTTTATAAGGATCTTCTTGCAGTAGAGAGAGAGAGAGAGAGAGAGAGAGAGAGAGAACCAAAATTTATGGGAACTTTCTTTAAGTATCAGTATCTAACAATTAAAGAAGAATAAAATTCTAATATACATACAGCTCATTTTATAACTGACAATTATTCACAGTTACGCAGTTATTCAGTTACAGAAAATAAGTCCCCTTTTTTATCTTTATAAAAATTGCATAATGAACAATCATTTTAATAGTTTCTTACATTTGGACTTAAGCCACAGTTAGGCAGTTAATAAGTCAGGATTTAAGCCAGTGTCCATTACATCTTCAAGCATTTCTTACATTTGGACCCGATTCTACCAAATTTTGGAAGAAGAAATTTATAAATAAGTCGAGCCAGCCAAAGAATAAATTAACCAACTCAGAAGGAATAGTAACAGGCCAAAAATATAAGAAGATGGTTGAGAAATAATATATCTGTGCATACCCATAGAATTTCAAATAAGAAATAATATAGCAAACATACATGCAAAACAAATTGATGTTCCGTAATTTGGGTGGTGTCCATAAAGTGGCCATTATTCAACCCAAAATAGAGGTGTGCTTCTGTAGATGAGTTTAAATCAACAATTGTAACACAATTAAAACTCATCAGAGTCAGGATTTTGTAATCATTTGGTACCTTTTAATGATTCTTCAATCTAAAGGCAACATCGTTTGTTGAGACAGGAAGCCCTTTTGATTTTAAGGTACAGTCAATATATACCTCGAGCCTGCATAAAATCACATGATGTAGCTTAGGTTTCCGTAAGGAAAAAAAAATACACTAATCTTGTATTATAAAATAACGTCACAGAATTTCAAACATCTGTTAAAAACAAAAAGATGAGCATACCCAACATGAGTAGCTAGCATGAGTAGCTATGGAAAATAGGCTTGCACTCTATCAAAAAGCTTCATATTACTGTAATTCATCAACACTTCCAAAGCTCCTTTCCACATTCAACAACATTCCCAACTGCTTCTCTTACTTCCATGATTTTAGGTGAACCTGTGCTGGGTGATCCAGGAAAGTTTTCGGAAATGACTGGAGGAAAGGAATTCACAAACTTTCCACATTCCTGATTCCACTTGATGCAGCCAATACATTCACTACTACAAAGAAGGGTTGCCCCTACGGATTTATCCGTAGGGGCAACCCACTGCCCCTACGGATATATACGTAGGGGCGAAAAAATACCCCGTAGGTGCAAAGGCCGCAGGTGCAAGTTGAGGCCCTGAACTTGTCCCTACGGTCAAATTTTTGCCCCTACGGATATATGTGTAGGTCCTGTTGCCCCTACGGATTAAGCCGTAGGGTATAAGATTTTATATTATTTACGGTTTATTTTAATAAATTACTTGGACCTATGGATATATCCGTAGGGGCATGTACTACCCCCTACGGATATATGCGTAGGTACGTTTCCGTAGGGGCACAAATTCAGGATTCCTGATATTTTGCCCCTACGGATAACGCCGTAGGGGAGAGTCAGTTGCCCCTACGGATATATTCGTAGGGGCTTTCCCAACCCCCTGGCACTGTGATCTGGGGGAAATATCAGTTACTGCTAATATTTTGTTCCTACGGACATATCCGTAGGGGTAACATGTGTGCCTACGGATTAATCCGTAGGTACATATTGTCTGTAATTTTTTTTAAAAAATGGGCTGCTTGATTTTTTCCCGCCCTGTGCACAATAATATATACATCAATCAAATCATATATTGCAGTATTCATAATCACATCTCACGCATATATATAATATACAAAAGAAACACAAAAACTGAATATGATATAAATACAAACCAATATCAATATCGTTTCAAAATGTAGTACAATGTGTATGATATAAATAAATACATGTTTCAAAAAAAAGAACCAAAAATCTACCCTAGCTCGGTCCAGCTCCACCTCTGAATAACGATAGAATAACGCGCGCCTGCTCCTCGGTCAATAAACTCTGCAATTCGTCGCGAGCGGGAGTCTGAGCGGCATGTGGAACCGGCGATGTAGTCTGCGCAGCCGCCGTCGAGGTAGTCGCTTGGGAGCCGCGGCTGCGGGAGTCTGAGTGGGCGGTGGAGCTACAGGAGCTGTCTGCGGAACCGCAGCCGATGTAGTGGCTTGCGGAGCTGCAGCCGAAGGAGATGCGTGTGGAGGCTCGGCCGATCTACCCTGTCGCGTCTGGATATAACGTGTGTAAGAAGCGTGTAAGAACTGTTTATTATTCGAATTCGTATCATTATTAAGTTATTTCGAAACCCTGTTTGGATATCTAGTTTGGAAAAGCGTTGTTTATTTCAATTACATATGTATGTATGATTAATCAAACTTAAGTCTAAAACCAAATAAGCTCAAGCTACGTACTAATTATGGATATGTTGATATGTATATAATATGAAATGATATTTTACTATAAAGTAGTATACATACCAGCATCTCCTTCAACTCCTGAACGCTGGCCCTCAAGCTATCCAGTTCATGATGGACATGCCGGTCACTGGAGACGGAGGAAGTAACCGCCGGGGTGGAGTCCAACCTCATATGGGCCCTGCTAGGGCCCAATCCCCGGCCTCTCCCAACCTCCGTGGTGCCCTCCGTGTGCGGCGTCCAGAACTGGGGTCAGCAGCCTCGGATCGTTCTGTCCGGTAAAATCGATCCCCGAGGCCTGGGCCTGCTCAACCACCCGCTCCTACACCCACATTCGAATTCTTATCATTATCGAGTTATTTCGAAACCCCATTTGGATATCAAGTTTGGAAAACTGTAGTTTATTTTAATTAGATATGTACATGTATGATTAATAAAACATAAGTCTACAACCAAATAAGCTCAGGCTATGTACTGATATTGGATATGTTGATATCTATAATATGACATTATATTTTACTATTAAGTAGTATACATACCAGCATCTCATTCAACTCCTGAACGGTGGCCTTCAAGCTCTCCAGTTCCTGCTGGATACGTCGCTCACTGGAGACGGAGGAAGTAACCACCGGGGTGGAGTCCAACCTCATATGGGCCCTGCTAGAGCCCAGTCCTCGGCCTCTCTCCCAACCTCCGTGGTGCCGTCCGTGTGCGGCGTCCAGGACTGGGGTCAGCAGCCTCGAATGTTGCCTTCCCCCTAGCAACTGTCAGAACATTATATTTAGCACATACTGGTCTATAAAATTGACAAGAAATACCAAAATCAACAAATTCAAAGCCTTACCTACAGAGATAGAAGATGTGCTCCTCTGGTATCTGCATGTATCAAAATTTGAATAATATTAATTAATTTCAGTACATACATACTAACAAGGTAAACTCGCATATAGCGCTGCTTACACATATGACAGGGAGTGAACAAGCTCTTGTAGATCATCAGGCGCAAATCTAATCTCATCAAGCAGCCCATGATAATGAGTTGGACGACTAAGAGCAAAAGGAATGTGTGTATATTTATGATATAGCATTCTAAATCAATATACATGCCCTATATAATATATAAACATACCTGGAGGAACGGGAGTGGCCTCTGTTCCTGATATGGACGCATCACCAACAACTAGACAATCAAACATTGACAATATAAGTAATTTTGACATAAACAGGTATGGACATCTATAATATTACATTCAAAATGGATATTAGAGAGCGCACCTGCAGTGAGAAGTGGTAAAAGTATCACCCAACTAGGGTGTAATTTACAGAATCAGTTGAGACTCTTAAAAGTCATAGAAGAACCCGACCTGCATAAATCTGATGTATGCTTTCCATTGGACACTAAGAAGTCTCTAAAGGGAAAAGCCTATGTGAAAGCCATCATTAGTTCATATCAGAAGATTGATGCTGAAACAGAGAACGAGAAATGTCATTTTTTCCTTCTTCCGCCACATTACTGTCTTCTCCTTCTGCCACATTACTGTCTTCTCCTTCTTATTATGTGCGCGTGCAAATTCAATGACTATATTGAGAATATGGATTAATAGTGGGTAGGAAAAGTATTTCTCAAATGGCTTTTGCGTCTTAAAACCATAAACTACTAAGTAATGGCATAAATAATTTTTTTAGTATAAAGGTTGTTATTTTAAGTTTTCCCTTATAGAGATATGATCTAACTGCATCTATAAACTATAAGTGTGCAGAAAATTATGATAAGAAACCATAAGAAAGGGTCGTAGCCATGCATAACCTTGAATCTACATACCAAATCATGCAAAAGCATGCACTTATTGTCACCTTGCCTTGGAATATAAAATATCTTGGAAGACTATAAGCGAGCATTTAAATCTTGATAGCTTTTGACTTCAACATATATTTTTCTCAAGTACCATGAAATATACTTGCTCCGTATAAACCGTTTTCAGGAAGATGGATTAATAATGACAAATTATCCATTGTGGCTCACTAGGTTAGCATTTTCTCTTCTATTGACCATCTTACTAATCTGCTTGGTAAATTTATTCGGAACCGGCTGCGAATCATTAAAAGACATGCATAAGAAAGAAAGCTAAAATACAGATATATAGCATACCGATACATCGAAACTTCATAGTTGCGATGGCAATCCAGAGATATTTATTTCTACACACGTGGTGCGCGTGCGAATGCGTTAGGCATCATGGACAAATATTTCAGAACATGGAAAGTATTATTCGTATAAAGTAATTAAAACTTGCCCCTACCTTGGGTAGATATTTTCTTAGTTGATGCAATCATATCATGAGGACTAAATTTAAGCTATTATACATATGCATATGTATTTTTCTAACCTAATATATCACACACACACACACACACAGAGAGAGAACACCAGGTAGGTAGAGAAATCAGGTAGCAGGATCCTGAAGAAATGGAGTCTATAGTATTGCTCATCATCATCATCCATGATCCCTTTGATAATATTTTTTCAAAGGGATCACGGATGATGATGATGAGCAATGCTGTGGACTCCATTTCTTCAGGGTCCTGCTAGCTGATTTCTCTACCAAACTGGTGTTCTCTCTCTCTCTGTGTGTGTGTGTGTGTGTGTGTGATATATTAGGTTAGAAAAATACATATGCATATGTATAGTAGCTTAAATTTAGTCCTCATGATATGATTGCATCAACTAAGAAAATATCTACCCAAGGTAGGGGCAAGTTTTAATTACTTTATACGAATAATACTTTCCATGTTCTGAAATATTTGTCCATGATGCCTAACGCATTCGCACGCGCACCACGTGTATAGAAATAAATATCTCTGGATTGCCATCGCAACTATGAAGTTTCGATGTATCGGTATGCTATATATCTGTATTTTAGCTTTCTTTCTTATGCATGTCTTTTAATGATTCGCAGCCGGTTCCGAATAAATTTACCAAGCAGATTAGTAAGATGGTCAATAGAAGAGAAAATGCTAACCTAGTGAGCCACAATGGATAATTTGTCATTATTAATCCATCTTCCTGAAAACGGTTTATACGGAGCAAGTATATTTCATGGTACTTGAGAAAAATATATGTTGAAGTCAAAAGCTATCAAGATTTAAATGCTCGCTTATAGTCTTCCAAGATATTTTATATTCCAAGGCAAGGTGACAATAAGTGCATGCTTTTGCATGATTTGGTATGTAGATTCAAGGTTATGCATGGCTACGACCCTTTCTTATGGTTTCTTATCATAATTTTCTGCACACTTATAGTTTATAGATGCAGTTAGATCATATCTCTATAAGGGAAAACTTAAAATAACAACCTTTATACTAAAAAAATTATGTATGCCATTACTTAGTAGTTTATGGTTTTAAGACGCAAAAGCCATTTGAGAAATACTTTTCCTACCCACTATTAATCCATATTCTCAATATAGTCATTGAATTTGCACGCGCACATAATAAGAAGGAGAAGACAGTAATGTGGCAGAAGGAGAAGACAGTAATGTGGCGGAAGAAGAAAAAAATGACATTCCTCATTCTCTGTTTCAGCATCAATCTTCTGATATGAACTAATGATGGCTTTCACATAGGCTTTTCCCTTTAGAGACTTCTTAGTGTCCAATGGAAAGCATACATCAGATTTGTGCAGGTCGGGTTCTTCTATGACTTTTAAGAGTCTCAACTGATTCTGTAAATTACACCCTAGTTGGGTGATACTTTTACCACTTCTCACTGCAGGTGCGCTCTCTAATATCCATTTTGAATATCGATAATATTACATTCAAAATGGATATTAGAGAGCGCACCTGCAGTGAGAAGTGGTAAAAGTACCACCCAACTAGAGTGTAATTTACAGAATCAGTTGAGACTCTTGAAAGTCATAGAAGAACCCGACCTGCACAAATCTGATGTATGCTTTCCATTGGACACTAAGAAGTCTCTAAAGGGAAAAGCCTATGTGAAAGCCATCATTAGTTCATATCAGAAGATTGATGCTGAAACAGAGAACGAGGAATGTCATTTTTTTCTTCTTCTGCCACATTACTGTCTTCTCCTTCTTCTTCTGCCACATTATTGTCTTCTCCTTCTTATTATGTGCGCGTGCAAATTCAATGACTATATTGAGAATATGGATTAATAGTGGGTTGGAAAAGTATTTCTCAAATGGCTTTTGCGTCTAAAAACCATAAACTACTAAGTAATGGCATACATAATTTTTTAGTATAAAGGTTGTTATTTTAAGTGCGCGTGCAAATTCAATGAAAGTTAGATTTGAGGATACCCATGTATGAGTTGTATTCTATATATGTGTGTTTCGATTTATGATTTCGCTTAAGTGTAGGGTTGTTTTTACTTAAAGAAGTATCACCATCTACTATATATAAAAAAATATAGCAAACTAGGATTGGTATTCAAATCCTAGTCCAGATTGGTATTCAAAATTTATTTAATTAGTTTGTGATCCACATCATTTGATTCGTTGCTTGAGGCATCAATGTAGGCACAAATATCGGCGACGAGGAACTCGACGAGGAAGAACGAGGGCGGTGGTGGGCCAAGAACGGAAGGCGGTGGCGGGCTGAGAACGGAGGGCGCGCGGTGGCGACGAAGAGAAAATTGGAGACGCGGGAACGAGAGAAAATTTTGGGAACGAGAGGGAAAGAGATCGAGGCGTAGGGCATTTCTGTGCCTTTTTTTTATTAAATTCCCATTTAGATGCCCCTACGGACATAACCGTAGGTTATTGGTTTGCGGCTCCGTAGGGCCAAACAACAAATTAAGATTTAATATTTTTAAATTAAAATGTCGGGCACCGTGGGGACAAAGTGGCACTTTTAGTTTCATATATGAGTATCGATGGGAATATGAAGGTTTCATATTATCATCGAGTATCATATATTGGTTTTAACCTGAATATCTCGAGTCGCTCTCTAATTATGCGTTTGTTGTGCATTCGTGTTGTATGTGTAACATGATTTTAAACCATTGAGATCAAGATTGATAGAACTGATCATCCTACATTGCAATAGCATTCATCAACCAAAAACTATTATTGCAATGGTATTCATCTATAACAATCAACAATTAAAACTACAAATGTAGGATACTGATATCATAAAGCGTTATACGCAACATTGATAGAACTGATAAATAAAAAAACGAAACACAAACCGTATCAAGATTTAACAACTTTGATTATGTCATATACGCGGGCCGATATTTTCATATTAGCTAATAGGCAAAAATAGATTGCGGTCTGGATATGGCATATTGGCAGATGTTACCTATATGCATACATGCATGTTGTCTCCCTATTTTTTCATAAATCAAACCAACAACATACATCAAACTAGTCCATGCCACCAATCGGAAACTCCACTATGTTTTTGAATTATTATTTTTCCAAATAGCATTGAGCTCCTATTGATATTGTCCCATCCAACAAATTTATTGTGCTTGCCTCGACCTTCATCTAGCTTTCACATGACATACACATTATATGAGTAATATAGTTATAAATTATGGTATTTTGTTGTCATCAATCCACCTAACCCTAACCCCAAGTTGCTTAATAATTCAAGCAATTCAACAGCATTTAGTACCAAATCACTAGCCTTTGGCAACAATACTCGTCCAAACTAAAAATTTGAAGGAGAGCATTCTCCATTTCCTCAAAAGATGATGTGTGATGATGTAAATGCACTCAAGTCATGGTTTCATGTCAAGGAAACAAACATAAACTTCACACTGAAGGAACAAGAAAAACACCACAAGAAAAAACATGACATTGGTGTTACTACAGTAATTGTCCCCTCCATACTTACGCTCTAATTCCATGAAACAAACAACCCCTCAGTGGATTTGGATTGGAGTTGGATTTTTGGAATATCAAATCCATAAAAACTTGCCAGTTTTGTATTTGGTTTGCAAACTTGATTTTAGGATTGATTGATGCAACTAGGATATTTGGAGCCCTTTCCATTCCGCGAAAAAAGTAAGGATTTGCAAAAAAATCCATGTCCACAATTTGGGCACAACCAAACAAAAGAATAAGAAACTCGTAAACCATCATCTTTCATTTTCATTTGGTACAAAACAAACAAAAAAGACACATAAATTCATGAATCAACCTTAAGACTTTGAGAATCCATGTGCCCAAGGACACTAATCATCCAGCATATTCGAT
This sequence comes from Agapanthus africanus, assembly GCA_030015575.1. Classification (NCBI taxonomy): domain Eukaryota; kingdom Viridiplantae; phylum Streptophyta; class Magnoliopsida; order Asparagales; family Amaryllidaceae; genus Agapanthus; species Agapanthus africanus. The sequence continues at coordinate 414,244,504 of JASDDO010000016.1, forward strand.
ATGAGCCCAAAGAACACTTAACATCCATTTTCAATATGAATCTGACTACAATTTTTTATTTTTTTATTTTTACATATCAAATATGAACAATGCATCCAATATCCAAACAACATCTACAAGAAATAAATATGATCGGATGATATAACAATGTTTTCAAGGCTACATCAATTGACAACACCAAAGCCAGCACCAAAGCCAGTTTTCAAGGCTACATCAATTGACAACACCAAAGCCAGTTTTGCTACGAATTAGTTGGTGAAAGAATGGTTTACACAGCAGTACACAAGAACACATCTGGGCATCTTGCTATACTAACTAGAGTGTAAGGATACATACTAGAATAATTTTCCAACTCCCCACCACTTAACCCCAACCCAGCCCCAGCCCCCGCCCCCAGCCCCAGCCCCACCCCAGCCCAGCCCCACCCCAGCCCAGCCCCAACCTAACGCTAAACCCAGTGCGGCCAGCTAAACCCCAACACCAACCCTAAGGCAAACCCTAACCCCAGCCCCACCCCACAGCAGCCGAACACCAACCCTAACCCTACCCCGACCCCGACCCCGACCCCGACTGCGACCGCGACCCCTTCCCAACCCCAACTCGCGCGCCATGAACCCTAAGCCCAAAATAATCCCAAAAATCTTTAATTTACCTCACCTGAACCCTAAGCCCGAAGTAATCCAAAGATTTACTCACCTGAACCGTTGCTGCGCTGGGGCTGGGGCGATGACCTGAACCGCGGTGGCGACGAGAGCTGCGGTGGCGACGAGAGCTGATGTGGCGACGAGGAGAACGACGTTGGCGACGACGGCGTGGCGAATTGGGGAATTTTTTCGCGCGCGATCGAGAGAGAGAGAAAGTGAGCGAGCGTAGGCGATCGATCTGGGATTTTGTTAAATCGATATTTACTTGCCCCTACGGATATACCCGTAGGTCTTTTGTTTGCGTCTCCGTAGGGGCAAACACCAAATTAAGAATTAATATTTTTATTCTTGGACGTCTATGCCCGTAGGGGCAACCTTTTAGCCCTACGGATTAATCCGTAGGGCCAAACTTAAATTGCCCCTACGTATGTCAATATCCGTAGGGGCAACCCTTTATTTTACTAGTGATTGTTGATAACGAACACCATTCTTCATCTGAGCCTATTTATTCTAACTTGAATTGCCTTGTTCAGACCTCCAATTACTCCATTTGATATACATATCAAGGTAATATAAAATTGCATTTTCACCCAAAAAACTCAAACTAATCCTCCTCACAAAAATCTTGGGCATGTATGATGCACGTGCGTAACTACAATGATGAACATTACAAAGTAAATGAAAAGAGATAATTACCGCAACATATGAAATGTATGAGTCAATAAGAGTCAAAATAGATATTTCTTTTTCCATCAGATTGGCATTTCCCTTCTTCATTCTGCTTGCAACGTATTCATATCGAGAAGCACTATTTCTCGACATGAATACGTTTAGCGTTTATATTAGCAGTAAAGGAAATCAGAGTCCAAGAATTTTAAAACTTATAAATAACCAAAAATATTTATAATAGTCCCAAAAGCGATGACTGAACACGGTTCGAAAATTCAAGAAATTAGGAATGTAAGATAGCCTTGAACAAAAGACATGTTTACTGAAAAGGAAAATTAGAGCTCGGCCTGACTTGAAAGATATTGACTTTTCTCCTCCGTTGGTACCATCTCGTACCTTGCCTCGTCATCTATCTCAAAGTCGTCTGATGACATTCCCAAGAAAAGAAAACATGAAAACGGAAATGCCGTCAGCGAACTAAAATTCGGTAAGTCCCCATTTTATTAGAAAAAAATATTTTTCTATGTTAACAGTATTTACAATAAACATGATATTTTGGCTACAATTTAGTTATTAATGTTTATAATCTAATAGCTTTAATACATGATTTCAATCAGTTGAAACAAATGTAACACAATAATAATGCTTGTTTAATTTATAAAAATAGTAATAATAAGGTTTTGTAATTTAGGAATAACCATAGGTATAGGGTTGATATTAACATCATCAAAAGGTAATAAGGTACAAAGATTCATGATTATAAAAATATATAAACTATATTTTATTTTAGAATTATTTGATAATAAATTAGTTTAGTAAAATATCATGTCATGCTACCAAGAATGTAGTGTAGAATTATTTTTAGTATGCTAATTAAATTATGGTGTATTAATATAATCATTAAACGATATTTGACACGAAACATGGTATACATAATAATAGGCATGAGAATAACTGTGAACAGTAATAAGTATTGGGCATAACAAATAAATAGCATGTGTTAATCAGTACAATGTTACTAATGTATCATGATATTCAATATTTCAGTGCTAGTAACTACAAATAGAAGCTCGATTGTGGGAGTTTTATTATGTAATTAGAATATTCCGTAATACCACGGAACAACAGTAACACGAGATTCACGAGATATATAATGTAATGTACCGTTTTTCTCCGGAACTACGAGGAACAAGAAATGATCCTCCATTACACATAAATACCCCCATTTTCGAGCAACTCCATTCCCAATGATATCCAATAAATAATGTACATGTCACATTCACAAGATTCATGAGATTCATTAAATTCACGAGATTCATGTCGAGTTTAAGTCAAGATAATATAATCTAACGTAGGAGTATTCACAGACCTAAAGCTATCATCCAGAGGCAAAGAAACACGGGCCTGCTCATTTAATAGGACTGCAACCACCGCCAGAGTATTCATAAACCCAAAGCTATCATCCTGGGGCTAGGAAACACTGGCCCATTCATGAGTTGGTCATGAGATTCCTAAGAATACAGGTCAAGTCCTAAATACAATTCCAAGTCTATGTATATAGAACAATCAGGTAATACTAATTCAATTTCATGCCAGAAATAAGCATAAGTTCGCATGCAGAAATCTATAGTTTTGGTTTAGAATTAGAGAATCGTATACGAGGAATAAATTGTAGTTCAGAGGGTCGTATAAATAACGAGGCTGGGTTTGCTTCGATCAGGTTCCTGGTGAGAGAGGAACGGAAGTTTCCGTAACGCTGAGCAGAGAAGGTCAGTGCAGACTTCAGAATCCATGCACCGATTGTATTTTGCATTTTTGGTAGGTTTTCGTTCATATTCTGCTTTTCCCTATTAGACATAAAACTAAGCGTCTGCGAGTCATGAACTATTATCAATAAGAAAATCCCGATTACGATCGAGTAGAGAGATGCATATTTTACAACAACTGCGTAGATAGTTTTTGCTACAGTCCAGATTCATCACATTTTGTTAGGACCCTGTTTTCATAAACTTTCGTAACTTTTCAGATAAATTAATATAGGAATAAAATGTAGCTAACTCTCTGTAGATATTCCAGAAACTTGAGTTTGCTCAAATTGGAATCCAGAGTTAAAAGATATGTTTAATATTCTAAGGTAAGAGAAAATCAATTTCAGCATATTAACAAAAACCGATTTGAATTAAAATAACAAATAACAGTTAATCACATATATAATAATCTGAAATATTAAAAATACATGAACTGTATACATAATTAATAATTTATTATCATGTCGAAAAAATAATATAAGTATTTAGATAATCATATGATATATGCTGATGATATAACACTTAACAAACCATAACTATCTAATAACAAAAATATAACAAACAAACAAAAATTAGTATGACTTAATTTAAATAGAATTAAATATACACGTAACATGTAATATGAAAATCACCATACAGATATGTGCACTAACAACAACAAAACAAAACCGAATGATTGGATAACATCATACAAAGCAAATTGATAATAATCTACTGACTAAATCTTTAATATTAAATTCTAACCACTTCATAAATCCCAATGATATATGTATTGATAATACACCAAAACAACGTTGTTAATGCATCAAAAATGTTAACCGTCACCATAAAATAATATACTTATAAAATTTATCTTTTCCTTACAAATAAGAATTAGGGTTGATGTCCCTTTATAAAAATAACCCTTTTTTTAATAAAAAACTATAACTTTAAACCAAAAGGAACAATCCTTTTATTTAAACAGTTTAGGGTTTGGTTAAAAATCATTTCTTTTGTTTTAAAATGCAAATTTTAAACATGTAAAAGAAATAAAAATGAGAGAGGGATTTATCATAAAGGGACGAACTAAGATCGTTTCTTGACAGGTGAAAGATGCCCCGATTAGATCGATGCGAAGGGATGGGTCTTCTCCCTTCGTTCGATTTTCTTCTCATCGGGCTTCTGATCGAAGATAACAAGGAAGGAGTCGGAGAAGAATTTTAGACTTACAGTGTTTTTTTTAATTTACGGCAGAAAGAAAAAAACATTTCTGATTGTTTAAAAGATCTAGGTTTTCTTTAAATTTCAAATTGTCAATGAGTATATCAAATCGCAATATCGGATATTGGAAAAAAAATCTGAAAAAGAATAATGAGATTGACAACCATCTCGATATTTATTTAAAAAAAAACAAGATAAATATTTGGTTTGTTTTATTAAAAAAAATATTACACTTGGAGGTGTAGCGTTTTTTTTGAAAGACCAATAAAACACATTGTAACTTGAATTGCCTTGTTCACTCCAATTACTCCACTTGATATACATATCAAGGTAATATAAAATTGCATTTTCACGCAAAAATCTCAAACTAATCCTCCTCACAAAAATCTTAGGCATGTATGATGCACGTGCGTAACTACAATGATGGACATTACAAAGAAAATGAAAAGAGAGAATTACCGCAACATCTGAAATGTATGAGTCAATAAGAGTCAAAATAGATATTTCTTTTACCATCAGATTGGTATTGCCCTTCTTCATTTTGCAGCTTTATGTACTTGCTCAGTTGGTTGCACGTCGACCACTCAGGTATCACAGCCAATGATAACACCTTGAACTTCATTTCATCAACTTGATAAACTGTTATAATGTAATGGAGATGTCATGATATCATTATCGGGTTACAGCTTGCATTTTCTAGTGCCCACAACAACTGATACCAGAAATATCAATAGCCAGTTTGCCTTTATGTTCAAAAGGTAAAAGTTCTATGTATTTATCACGGATTTTGACTTTTCAGTTATCCTTTCTACTTAGAACAATAAGTTTCAGTCTCCTACACCAACTTTTTATTGATACAATAAATACTTTGGATTTTGAATCCTTCTTCAGACTGTGTTTCAATCTTTTCGCATGGACTGGCAACCCATTTTCTCATAACCATAGTTCAAAAATTGGCATCAGTACCACTCAACGATATTTCAAGCAGCTTCATTCTAAGATTTTCCAGCAGAAATAAACATAACGCTAATAAGACGGCCAAGTATCATTCCTAAAGTTTGTTCAGACAATTTAATGGCGATACAGGTTTAACAGGTTATGACATTCAGTTATTCTAGCCATATCTTCTACATACTTGTCATTAATGAGCTTTTCAGTAACTCAAAAGGTTAAGAATTTGTTGAGTTCATCAACTTTATAAGGACCTGCATGATATTGATCGGCAAAAACTACAGTACATGCATAAGATGGAAGACAAGGAAAGGGTGAAGTAGGAATCAAATGGGGAATGAGGATATTTTCTACTACTATAAATGAGTAAAACAATTGAGTTCAAATACTAGTGCAAAGTTGAAGGCGAAGTGAGAAATATTTATATGACAGTAAGTTGCTTTCGCGGGGGAGGGGGGAGGGGGGATTGGTGGGAACAGAACAGCTTTATAGATAAGTTTTACTTACACTTCAATAAGTAAGATAAAGAACCCAATTCTGCTCATGATCAATATTTTTGAAGCAGGGATAACTCTTAATAAGTTTAAGCAAACTTTAAGAAGATGGAATGAGTCATAATACATATGTTTTGATCTTTAACAAGACCCTCAACTTGCAAATTGGAATTTCAATATAGCATCTCTGCACCATTAAAACACTGATTTATGAGCATGATGAACAATGTCATAAATTATAAGGCTATAAGCAAATAGATTACATTTTCCCTATACCAACATCCTGTCATGAATTAATTTTATGTATAATAACAGCCACCCTTTATTTCTGAGAAACAAGCTTCATTCAAATCTGCTTTGTAATACTGCTAATGTTATCTTCCAGGTTCAAGTTTGTCAATATAGAGCCAAACTAGCAATGGCCCCCGCGCAATGCATGGGTACGAATTCCAAAATCCAGAATAATCTGAAGAAAATTTCATAGTAATTTACAAATTTCATGATTTTCGTATATTATAGCAAGAAAAATAATGAAAATCTGAAGAAAATTCCCAAGGATTTGAAAGTTAATTTTTTTTATATTTTTTCATATGAAGTTCATAAATATGAGATATTACAACTTACAAATAATACTACAATAAGCCTTGAAATTAAAATGATTATTCTTGACTTTGGATTTCGTGCCCGCCGTATTTTTCATATATTTTTTGTATAAAGTTCATAAATATGAGATATTACAACTTACAAATAATACAATAATAAGCTTTGAAATTAATATGATTATTCTTGACTTTGGATTTCGTGCTAATGCACTGCGCGGGACACAGATTAAATAATTTTCAATTTTGCTGCCATGCTAAAATCTGCAAAATGAAAAATTGTGCCGTGCCCTGCTTCCCAAAAACAAGAAATGGAACAAGCCTGCAACGTATTCATATCGAGAAACGCTATTTCTCGACATGAATACGTTAAGCGTCTATATAAGCAGTAAAGGAAATCAGAGTCCAAGAATTTTAAAACTTACAAATATCCAACAATATTTATAGTAGTCCCAAAAGCGATAACTGAACACAGTTCGAAAATTCAAGAAACTAGAAATGTAAGATAGTCTTAAACAAAATACATGCTTACTGAAAAGGAAAAAACTAGAGCTCGACCAGACTTGAAAGATATTGACTGTCCTTCTTAGTTGGTACCACCTCATACCTTGCCTCGTCATCTCGTCTGATGACATTCCCAAGGAAAGAAAACATGAAAACAGAAATGCCATCAGCGAACTAAAGTACGATAAGTCCCCATTTTATTAGAAAACAATATTTTTCTATATTAAGATTATTTACAATAAACATGATATTTTGGCTATAATTTAGTTATTAATGTTTATAATCTAATAGGTTTAATACATGATTTTAATCAGTTGGAACAAATGTAGCACAATAATAATGCTTGTTTAATTTATAATAATAGTAATAATAAAGTTTTGTAATTTAGGAATAACCATATGTATAGGGTTGATATTAACATCACCAAAAGGTAATAAGGTACAAAGATTCATGATTATAAAAATATATAAAGTATATTTTATTTTAGAATTATTTGATAATAAATTAGTTTATTAAAGTATCATGTCATACTAAAAAGAATGTAGTGTAGAATTATTTTTAGTATGCTAATTAAATTATGGTGTATTAATATAATCATTAAACGAAATTTGACATGAAACATGGTATACATAATAATAGGCATGAGAATAACTGTAGACAATAATAAGTATTGGACATGACAAATAAATAGCATGTGTTAATCAGTGCAATGTAACTAGTGTATCACGATATTCAATATTTCAGTGTTAGTAACTATAAATATAAGCTCGATTGTGAGAGCTTTATTATGTAACCAGGATATCCGTAATGCCACGGAACAACAGCAACACGAGATTCACGAGATATATAATGCAATGTACCGTTTTTCTCCGGTACCACGAGGAACAAGACATGATCCTCCATTACACATAAATACCCCCATTTTTGAGCAACCCCATCCCCATGATATATATATCCAATAAATAATATGCATGTCATATTCACAAGATTCACGAGATTCAAGATATTCATTAGATTCACGACATTCATGAGATTCAAGATTTACGGATTCATGTCGAGTTCAAGTCAAGATAATATAATCTAACGCGAGAGTATTCACAGACCTAAAGCTATCATCCAGAGGCAAGGAAACACGGGCCTGGTCATTTAATGGGACTCCAACCACCGCCGGAGTATTCACGGATCCAAAGGTATCATCCTGGGACCTGGAAACGCGGGCCCATTCATGAGTTGGTCATGGGACTCCTAAGAATACAGGTCAAGTCCTAAATACAATTCTAAGTCTCTATGTATATAGAACAAGCAGGTAATACTAATTCAATTTCCTTCCAGAAATAAGCATAAGTTCGCATGCAGATATCTATGGTTTTGGTTTAGAATTAGAGAATCTTATACAAGGAATAAATTGTAGTTCAGAGGGTTGTATAAATAACAAGACTGAATTTGCTTTGATCGGGTTCCTGGTGATAGAGAAACGAAAGTTTCCGTAACACTGCGCAGAGCAGGCCAGTGCAGGTTTCAGAATCTATACACCGATAGTATTTTGCATTTTTGGTAGGTTTTCGTTCATATTCTGCTTTTCCCTGTTAGATATAAAATTAAGAGCTTGCGAGTCATGAACGATTATCAATAAGAAAATCCCGATTACGATCAACGAGTAGAGAGTTATGTCTATTTTACTACAACCGTGTAGATATTTTTTTGCTGCAGTCCAGATTCATCACATTTTGTTATAACCCTGTTTTCATAAACTTCCATAACTTATCAGAGAAATTAATATAGAAATAAAATGTAGCTAACTCTATGTAGATATTTCGGAACATGAGTTTGCTCAAATTGGAATCCGGAGTTAAGAGATATGTCTATTCTAAGGCAAGGGAAAATCAGTTTCAGCATACTAACAAAAACCGATTTGAATTAAAATAACAGATAACAATTAATCACATATATAATAATCTGAAATATTAAAAAGACATGAGCAGTATACACAATTAATAATTTATTATCATGTCAAGAAAATAATGTAAGTATTTAGATAATCATATGATATATGCTGATGATATAACACTTAACAAACCATAAATATCTAATAACAAAAATATAACAAACAAACAAAAATTAGTATGACTTAATCTAAATAGAATTAAATATACACGTAACATGTAATATGAAAATCACCATACAGATATGTCCATTAACAACAACAAAACAAAACCGAATGATTGGATAACATCATACAAAGCAAATTGATAATAATCTACTGACTAAATCTTTAATATTAAATTCTAACCAGTACTTCATAAATCCCAATGATATATGTATTGATAATACACCAGAACAACGTTGTTAATGCATCAAAAATGTTAACCGTCACCATAAAATAATATACTTATAAAATTTATCTTTTCCTTACAAATAAGAATTGGGGTTGATGTCCCTTTATAAAAATAACCCCTTTTTATAAAAACTATATCTTTAAACCAAAAAGAACAATCCTTTTATTTAAACAGTTTAGGGTTTGGTTAAAAATCATTTCTTTTGTTTTAAAATGCAAATTTAAACATGTAAAAGAAATAAAAATGAGAGAGGGATTTATCATAAAGGGACGAACCAAGATCGTTTCTTTACAGGTGAAAGATGCCCCGATTAGATCGATGCGAAGGGATGGGTCTTCTCCCTTCGTTCGATTTTCTTCTCATCGGGCTTCTGATCGAAGATAGCAAGGAAGGCATCGGAGAAGAATTTTGGACTTACTGTGTTTTTTTTTAATTTACGGCAGAAAGAAAAAAACATTTCTAATTGTTTAAAAGATCTAGGTTTTCTTTAAATTTCAAGTTGTCAATGAGTATATCGAATCGCAATATCAGATATTGGAAAAAAAATCTGAAAAAGAATAATGAGATTGACAACCATCTCGATATTTATTTAAATAAAAAAAAAGATAAATATTTGGTTTGTTTTATTAAAAAAAATATTACACTTGGAGGTGTAGCGTTTTTTTTGAAAGACCAATAAAACACATTGTAACTTGAATTGCCTTGTTCAGACCTCCAATTACTCCACTTGATATACATATCAAGGTAATATAAAATTGCATTTTCACCCAAAAATCTCAAACTAATCCTCCTCACAAAAATCTTGGACATGTATGATGCACGTGCGTAACTACAATAATGAACATTACAAAGAAAATGAAAAGAGAGAATTACCGCAACATCTGAAATGTATGAACCAATAAGAGTCAAAATAGATATTTATTTTACCATCAGATTGGCATTGCCCTTCTTCATTTTGCAGCTTTATGTACTTGCTCAGTTGGTTGCATGTCGACCTCTAAGGTATCATAGTCAATGATAACACCTTGAACTTCATTTCATCAACTTGATAAACTGTTATAATGTAATGGAGATGTCATGATATCATTATCGGGTTACAGCTTGCATTTTCTAGTGCCCACAACAACTGATACCAGAAATATCAATAGCCAGTTTGCCTTTATGTTCAAAAGGTAAAAGTGCTATGTATTTATCACGGATTTTGACTTTTCAGTTACCCTTTCTACTTAGAACAATAAGTTTCAGTCTCCTACACCAACTTTTTATTGATACAATAAATACTTTGGATTTTGAATCCTTCTTCAGACTGTGTTTCAATCTTTTCACATGGACTGGTTACCCATTTTCTCATAACCATAGTTCAAAAATTGGCATCAGTACCACTCAACGATATTTCAAGCAGCTTCATTCTAAGATTTTCCGGCAGAAATAAACATAACGCTAATAAGACAGCCAAGTATCATTCCTAAAGTTTGTTCAGACAATTTAATGGTGATACAGGTTTAACAGGTTATAACATTCCACTCAGTTCTTCTAGCCATATCTTCCACATACTTGTGTCATTAATGAGCTTTTCAGTAACTCAAAAGGTTAAGAATTTGTTGAGTTCATCAACTTTATCAGGACCAGCATGCTATTGATCGGCAAAAACTACAGTACATGCATAAGATGGAAGACAAGGAAAGGGTGAAGTAGGAATCAAATGGGGAATGAGGATATTTTCTACTACTATAAATGAGTAAAACAATTGAGTTCAAATACTAGTGCAAAGTTGAAGGCGAAGTGAGAAATATTTATATGACAGTAAGTTGCTTTCGCGGGGGAGGGGGGAGGGGGGATTGGTGGGAACAGAACAGCTTTATAGATAAGTTTTACTTACACTTCAATAAGTAAGATAAAGAACCCAATTCTGCTCATGATCAATATTTTTGAAGCAGGGATAACTCTTAATAAGTTTAAGCAAACTTTAAGAAGATGGAATGAGTCATAATACAAATGTTTTGATCTTTAACAAGACCCTCAACTTGCAAATTGGAATTTCAATATAGCATCTCTGCACCATTAAAACACTGATTTATGAGTATGATGAACAATGTCATAAATTATAAGGCTATAAGCAAATAGATTACATTTTCCCTATACCAACATCCTGTCATGAATTAATTTTATGTATAATAACAGCCACCCTTTATATCTGAGAAACAAGCTTCGTTCAAATCTGCTTTGTAATACTGCTAATGTTATCTTCCAGGTTCAAGTTTGTCAATATAGAGCCAAACTAGCAATGGCCCCCACGCAATGCATGGGTGCGAATTCCAAAATCCAGAATAATCTGAAGAAAATTTCATAGTAATTTACAAATTTCACGATTTTCGTATGTTATAGCAAGAAAAATAATGAAAATCTGAAGAAAATTCCCAAGGATTTGAAAGTTAATTTTTTATATATTTTTTCGTATGAAGTTCATAAATATGAGATATTACAACTTACAAATAATACTACAATAAGCCTTGAAATTAAAATGATTATTCTTGACTTTGGATTTCGTGCCCGCCGTATTTTTCATATATATTTTTTGTATAAAGTTCATAAATATGAGATATTACAACTTACAAATAATACAATAATAAGCTTTGAAATTAATATGATTATTCTTGATTTTGGATTTCGTGCCAATGCACTGCGCGGGACACAGATTAAATAATTTTCAATTTTGTTGCCATGCTAAAATCTGCAAAATGATAAATTGTGCCGTGCCCTGCTTCCCAAAAACGAGAAATGGAACAAGCCTGCAACGTATTCATATCGAGAAACGCTATTTCTCGACATGAATACGTTAAGCGCCTATATAAGCAGTAAAGGAAATCAGAGTCCAAGAATTTAAAAACTTATAAATATCCAACAATATTTATAGTACTCCCAAAAGCGATAACTGAACACAGTTCGAAAATTCAAGAAACTAGAAATGTAAGATAGTCTTGAACAAAATACATGCTTACTGAAAAGGAAAAAACTAGAGCTCGACCTGACTTGAAAGATATTGACTGTCCTTCTTAGTTGGTACGACCTCATACCTTGCCTCGTCATCTCGTCTGATGACATTCCTAAGAAAAGAAAACATGAAAACAGAAATGGCGTCAGAGAACTAAAGTCCGGTAAGTCCCCATTTTATTAGAAAACAATATTTTTCTAGATTAACATTATTTACAATAAACATGATATTTTGGCTATAATTTAGTTATTAATGTTTATAATCTAATAGGTTTAATACATGATTTTAATCAGTTGGAACAAATGTAACACAATAATAAGGCTTGTTTAATTTATAAAAATAGTAATAATAAAGTTTTGTAATTTAGGAATAACCATATGTATAGGGTTGATATTAACATCACCAAAAGGTAATAAGGTACAAAGATTCATGATTATAAAAATATATAAAGTATATTTTATTTTAGAATTATTTGATAATAAATTAGTTTACTAAAGTATCATGTCATACTAAAAAGAATGTAGTGTAGAATTATTTTTAGTATGCTAATTAAATTATGGTGTATTAATATAACCATTAAACGAAATTTGACACGAAACATGGTATACATAATAATAGGCATGAGAATAACTGTAGACAATAATAAGTATTGGACATGACAAATAAATTGCATGTGTTAATTAGTGAAATGTAACTAGTGTATCACGATATTCAATATTTCAGTGTTAGTAACTATAAATATAAGCTCGATTGTGAGAGCTTTATTATGTAACCAGGATATCCGTAATGCCACGGAACAACAGCAACACGAGATTCACGAGACATCCCCATCCCCATGATATATATATCCAATAAATAATATGCATGTCATATTGCAATGTACCGTTTTTCTCATGTACCATGAGGAACAAGACATGATCCTCCATTACACATAAAAAAACCCATTTTCGAGCAACCCCATCCCCATGATATATATATATCCAATAAATAATATGCATGTCATATTCACAAGATTCACGAGATTCAAGATATTCATTAGATTCACGACATTCACGAGATTAAAGATTTACGGATTCATGTCGAGTTCAAGTCAAGATAATATAATCTAACGCGAGAGTATTCACAAACCTAAAGCTATCATCCAGAGGTAAGGAAACACGGGCCTGCTCATTTAATGGGACTCCAACCACCGCCGGAGTATTCACAGATCCAATGGTATTATCCTGGGACCAGGAAACACGGGCCCATTTATGAGTAGGTCATGGGACTCCTAAGAATACAGGTCAAGTCCTAAATCCAATTCTAAGTCTCTATGTATATAGAACAAGCAGGTAATACTAATTCAATTTCATTCCAGAAATAAGCATAAGTTCGCATGTATATATCTATGGTTTTGGTTTAGATTTAGAGAATCTTATACAAGGAATAAATTGTAGTTCAGAGGGTCGTATAAATAACAAGACTGAATTTGCTTTGATCGGGTTCCTGGTGATAGAGGAACGAAAGTTTCCGTAACGCTGCGCAGAGCAGGCCAGTGTAGGTTTCAGAATCTATACACCGATAGTATTTTGCATTTTTGGTAGGTTTTCATTCATATTCTGCTTTTCCCTGTTAGATATAAAATTAAGCGTTTGCGAGTCATGAACGATTATCAATAAGAAAATCCCGATTAGGATCAACGAGTAGAGAGTTATGTCTATTTTACTACAACCGCGTAGATATTTTTTGCTGCTGTCCAGATTCATCACATTTTGTTATAATCCTGTTTTCATAAACTTCCGTAACTTTTCAGATAAATTAATATAGAAATAAAATGTAGCTAACTCTATGTAGATGTTTCAGAACTTGAGTTTGCTCAAATTAGAATCCGGAGTTAAGAGATATGTCTATTCTAAGGCAAGGGAAAATCGGTTTCAGTATACTAGCAAAAACCGATTTGAATTAAAATAACAGGTAACAATTAATCACATATATAATAATCTGAAATATTAAAAAGACATGAACAGTATACACAATTAATAATTTATTATCATGTCAAGAAAATAATATAAGTATTTAGATAATCATATGATATATGCTGATGATATAACACTTTACAAACCATAACCATCTAATAACAAAAATATAACAAACAAACAAAAATTAGTATGACTTAATCTAAATAGAATTAAATATACACGTAACATGTAATATGAAAATCACCATATTGATATGTGCACTAACAACCTAACAAAACCGATTGATTGGATAACACCATACGAAGTAAATTGATAATAATCTACTTACTAAATGTTTAATATTAAATTCTAACCACTTCTTAAATCCTCATGATATATGTATTGATAATACACCAAAACAGCGTTGTTAATGCATCAATAATGTTAACCATCACCATAAATTAATAAACTTATAAAATTTATCTTTTCCTTACAAATAAGAATTAGGGTTGATGTCTCTTTATAAAAATAAACCCTTTTTTTTTATAAAAACTATTACTTTAAGCCAAAAAGAACAATCCTTTTATTTAAACAATTTAGGGTTTGGTTAAAAATCATTTCTTTTGTTTTAAAATGTAAATTTTGAATATGTAAAAGAAATAAAGATGAGAGTGGAACTTATCATAAAAGGACAGCCTAGGATCGTTTCTTGACAGGTGAAAGATGCCTCGATTAGATCGAGGTGAGGGGATGGGTCTTTTCTCTTCATTCGATTCTCTTCTCATCGGGCTTCTGATCAGAGATGACAAGGAGGGCAGCGGTGTCATGCCCCGCTTCCCAGTAGACGGAAACGGTGGCATGGCAGGCTCGCAACGTATTTACTATGAAATAAATACGTTAAGCGTAATTAAGCAATATAACAATGAACAAGAATGACAAGAGTAAAAAAAATGAAACAGTAAATTTATTTACATTCAACTTTAGATACAACTGTCTGAAATAAATGATGCAATAAACATAGCAATACCTAAACAATGACATACAGAAAGTAAGTGCGGGCTGGAAGGAGCTAGTAATCTGGCTGTGCAACAAGCTGGTCCAAGTCCTCTTGGCTCGGCTCTATCTCCTCAGAGTCCGGTCCTCCTAACGAACATCCCAAAGAAATAAACAGAAAGAAATGTCGTCAACGAACTAGTGCTCGGTAAGTCCCAAAAGAAGAAAGAGAAGATAGTATATAATGTGAAATGAACAGGTAAAGTTGTATACAACACAGGTATAAAATAGTTATTCTAACATGGTTATTTGTAGTTTGATAAGAAAGGTATTCATGTATACGAGAGGAGTCCATCTTACCCAGTGGAATGTGGTAATATGTAGTACAAGGCCCCGTCATAACCCACGAGACAACGGCACGTGAATTCATGTAGGTGTCTTTTAAGTGCCTCTCGTGCCACAATATACGTTCCGTAGCAATTTACCCGTTTATCCCTGCGTATTGTATTGTATAGATTAAGATTATAGATCTTGGCCGAATCCATAGATATAAAATGTTCAAGTTCATGTTCAGAATGTAATTATGTGTTCAAGTAGTCATGTTGAGTTCATATCAAGTTATAATCATGGTTCGGTCAAGTCGAGTCAAGTATAAAAGTTTGAATTTGATGTTGAATTCAAGTATTCAGGTTCATGATCTGGTATTCAAGTTCGTGTTTGATTTTGGATTCAGGTTTGAGTTTGAATTTATATTGAGTCAGACACTTGTGAACAGATTTAACTCTTGAATTCGTAGGTTCGGGAGTAATCGGCAACTGCTGCTCATGAACGGCATGATTTGTCTTTTTCCAAGACAATTGCCATTGATAACTCCGTTAAGTTGTCTAATCTGAATAGGCAAGCACTCACTTTCTCCGGCTCTCTCGGGCTCAAGAGAATTGATCCTGCTTAAACCTATATTTAAACTAGAGTTCTTAAAATATTGTTTTGCATATCTCGAGGGGTTTTATGAAAAATAGTTTAATATAGTTTTAAAAAAAAGAACCTCGAGGGTGATTTGTATTGTTTAGGGTTTTTATGAGCATGTATTTTAATTATTGGGTATTTTAATGATAAATAATTAGCTTTTAAAAGTTTATGTTATTTTATTGAAAACTAGTATTTTTTGGTAACTTGGTAGTATTTTATTAAAAGTTTAATCTTTCATTTTAAAAATATAATTTCATAATATATTGAAAATGCAGATTTATAATTTTTATATAATTTTTTTTTAAAATAGTTTTATTTAGAAAAGTCGCATTTCTTAATAACCGTATTTTATTTCTTTTCGAGATCGAATACTCCATGAGGAGTTCTGCATCTCACTCTATCTAAAGAATGTGATATAATCCACACCATCCAATAGCGGGTCCCTTAATGAAGATTGTAGAGACGTATTTGTCAAGGATTACAAAATACCGCTTTAGATGAAACCCGATTTTTAAAAGATAAGGTATTTTATTGTAAAAGTTATTCTTTAAACCAACTATATGCATATGTAGACATCGTGCTATGAAACCAAGGTGTGCGTGTGGGATAGGTCGTTTCCCATAAAATTTTCCTAAATGTATTATTTTTTAACAATATATAAAAGAGATGATAATAAAGTTCGAGGTATTTTGATGAAAAATTCTTTTATTTGCTTCACATGAAAATTTTGGTTAAACTTGAATCTAAACATTTGTAATTAAAGTTATAATTAGTGTGGTAAAATTAGATTGACCAAGATATAAAGAAAAAGTGAGTTCTAGGTTTTAAAAAGAAAGGTATCGGGAATAACTCCACTTTGTTATATGATTTGGAGATGAATTTCGATAAAAAGAAAGAGAATTAGGAGGGACTTACCGTTTGAAAATATCAAGAAAAGGATTAGGAAGATGGAAGAGGGCTTCGTGGCATTGCGGTTGCTCCGGAAATGGTTTCGATCTTCGACGGAACAAGCTTGGTCGCTAACTCCACTTGCACTTGGGAACTTTTAGAGAGAATTTTTGCTAGAATTTCAAAATGGTGAAAAGCTAAAGCATGAGGTGGTATTTATAGTGAAAAATTAGGGTTTGGGAATTAAAATTTTGGATTAAAAAGATATTGAATGGTGAAATGAAGGATCTCTGTTTGATTGCAGGGAAATCAAACAATACAGCGAAGTTAAGGGGAGACTAAAGGGTGTGTGCAAAGCACGGAGCCATTTGGGCTCATCACAAACGTTGGCGCCAACCCTATGGGCAATTTGGTCGGTCGGATTTGAGGCAAATGCCTCGAGATTCGTGCAACGTGGGTTTTTGGTTGTACACTTCATTGCGCCTTTTTGATTTTTCTGAAACTTTTCATTCCCCTGTATATTGCACGTGCAACTCTTGGGCTTCCAAAAATTAAAAAGAAAAATAATTGTGTCTGATAAGAATCAAACACACAGACTATGTCACAGTAGTGCAGGGGCTTTATCAATGAGCTACAAGTTGTTTCTTGTTTTTATTTAACAAATGTAACTTTTAACTCTTGCACAAGCTGTAATACTCTTTTCTGTATATTAACAAGAAAATTTCTGCACAGTGATTTCAGAGTCATTACAAGCGGAGAAGAATTTTGGATTTACGGTGTTTTTTCAATATACAGCAGAAAGAAAGAAAAGGTTTCTGATTGTTTAAAAGATCTAGGTTTTCTTTAAATTTCAAATCGTCAATGAGTATATCAAATCGCAATATCGAATATTGGAAATAAAATCTGAACAACAATAATGAGATTGACATCCATCTCGATATTTCTTTTTAAGAAAACAAAAACAAAAACAAGCCTAAAATATTTGGTTTGTTTATTAAAAAATATTGCACTTGGAGGTGTAGCGTTTTTGTTTGAAAGACAAATAAAACACATTGTAAGTATTTTTGTAAAAACATTAACTAAATAAAATTGTAACTAATATATAAAATGTTCTGTATAATAGATGTATTCCTATAAAACTGTAACAAATATGAAAACAAATATAATATAAACTAACAAATATCTAAATTTGTATAAAACGTATATAACATTAAAAGCTGTAAAATGTATAATATTAAACTGATAACTATACACAAATGATTGAAAACGTGACAAAAACTCTAAACAGATTTTACTTATGAATATAATATACATTAAATATACTAATTACGTGTACAATTTCATATGATATAACATTAAATTCAAATCTAATCATACTTCAGCTATATGTTTTACAATTATTATCTTGGAACTTGTTTTTGAATAAACCCCAAATTTTAATTGAATGTATACGAATGAAATGTTAGTACTAAAATAATTTATGCACTATATAAATAGCTGCAAGTATAAAACGTTGGAATGTATATACCTATATAATACCTAATATTTGAACAAACTTAAGTGATTAATATTATTAAATCCCATCAATCCCCCAAGATCCAACACAAAGAAAACAATCAAAACAAGCCTGTCAAAGCAACACACAAACTAAATAAAATAAACAAATAAATTTTTATTTTTAATTAGAAGAATAACTTTTCTCTTCGTTTAAAATATTAATAAATATTTGGTTATATAAAAATATGACATTAGTTTTAAAACTTAGGGAATTAAAATAAAAACTAAAATATTTCAGTCGGGATTCGAACCTATGACCTATGGAATATCAATGCTGTGTTATAACCAAGATATATAAGATTGGACCATGTATATAATTTGAACGGAAATAAATATACATACACGTGTTTCGAAGAAAATAACATTTCTTGAAAAAAGGAAAATACAAGGAATGTATTAAGATTATGTTGTCGTTACATTCTACCCTTCTTAAAATAATTCCGTACTCAAAATTACCCAAGGGTCCCCGATTACTGGACAAGGTAGAGATTACACCGTCGTTTATCTCCTTCGCACTCTATGAGTCAATGTAAGAAGGGATACAATAAATTAGGATATGAGATGCTTCCAAATCGAAAGTTCCAAAGCTGGGACAAGGACTACTAGGAGTGATCAAAAACTTTTCAAGAATGTATGCAAGTGATATATTAAGAGGTGCAAGAAAGAAGGACTAAAAGGGATTCGATAAATCCTGATGGAATCGAAAAGATAATAAGAAAAGGTCATGACAGAGATGAAGGGTTTGAACTTCCGTTTTTTCTTCGTCGAGAGTTGATCATCAAGAAAGATAAGAAAGGACTCAAAACGGATTCAAGAGAAAATTTAAAAGAACAAGATAAATGATAAGGTCCACATTGTGTCATGATCGTCAGGAGAGGAAGGAAGGATTCAAGATACTATGATTCAAGAGTGATATCATGGTGCAGTCGTTACAGTATACCCTCCTTAAAATAATTTCGTCCCCGAAATTATCTCAAGAAGGAAATTGTAACAGGGTAAAAAAATAGTGTCGTACAAGTTGTCTTCGCGCTTCCAATTGTCACTCTCAAGCAGTGATGCTACGTCCGGAAGAAAGGAATACGATTTGGGACAGAACGAAATGCCAAAAATTGAAAAACACAAGAGTAATTATAGATTCAAAGAAATAAGATGGAAAATAGATAATAATGTCAAGGATTGAAATACAAGAAAGGGATCAAGATGGTTTCAAGGAATAAAATTTAAGAAGAGTAATAAATGTTGTCAGACGTTTTAAATCCATGTATTACCTGCTTTTAATGGTCATGCAAAATTGACCTACATAGGCCACCAATAAAACTTATCACGCCTCGCTTCTCAAAAACGAGAAACGGGAGCAACAAGCCCGCAACATATTCATATCGAGAAGCACTATTTCTCGATATGAATACGTTAAGCGTCTATATATATATGCAGTAAAGGAAATCGGAGTACAAGAATTTTAAAACTTATAAAATATCCAACAATATTTATAATTGTCCCAAAAACGATAACTGAACACAGTTCGACAATTCAAGAAACGAGAAATGAAAGATAGCCTTGAACAAAAGACATGCTTACTGAATAGGAAAACTAGAATTCGGCCTGACCTGAAAAATATTGACTGTCTTTCTCGGTTGGTACCACTTCGTACCTAGCCTCATCACCTGTTCCAAAGTCGTCTGATGACATTCATAAGAAAAGAAAACATGAAAACAGGAATGCCGCCAGCGAGCTAAAGTTCGGTAAGTCCCCATTTTGTTAAAAAACAATATTTTTCTATGTTAACAGTATTTACAATGAAACATGATATTTTGGCTACAATTTAGTTATTAATGTTTATAATCTAATAGGTTTAATACATGGTTTCAATCAGTTGGAATAAATATAACACAATAATAATGCTTGTTTAATTTATAAAAAATAGCAATAATAAGGTTTTGTAATTTAGGAATAACCATAGGTATAGGGTTGATATTAACATCTTCAAAAGATAACAAGGTACAAAAATTCATGATTATAAAAATATATAAAGTATATTTTATTTTAGAATTATTTGATAATAAATTAGTTTAGTAAAGTATCATGTCATACTAGCAAGAATATAGTGTAGAATTATTTTTAGTATACTAGTTAAATTATGGTGTATTAATATAATCATTAAACGATATTTGATACGAAACACGGTATACATAATAATAGGCATGGGAATAACTGTGAACAGTAAACGGTAATAGGCATTTCAAATAAATAGCATGTGTTAATCAGTGCAATGTAACTAGTGTATCACGATATTCGATATTTCAGTGCCGGTAACTATAAGTATAAGCTCGATTGTGGGAGTTTTATTATATAACTAGGATATTTTGTAATGCCACGGAACAACAGCAACACGAGATTCAAGATATATATAATGTAATGTATCGTTTTTCTCCGGTACTACGAGGAACAAGACATGATCCTCCATTACACATATATACCCCATTTTCGAGTTATCCCATCCCCATGATATATATATATATATATATATCCAATAAATAATGTACATGTCATATTCGGAAGATTCATGAGATTCAAGATATTCATTAGATTCACAATATTCACGAGATTCATTAGATTCACGATATTCAAGATTTACGGATTCATGTCGGGCTCATGTCAAGATAATATAATCTAACACAGGAGTATTTACATACCCAAGGCTATTATCCAGAGGTAAGGAAACAAAGACCCGGTTATGTAATGGGACTCCAACCACCGCCGGAGTATTCACAGACCCCAAGGCTATCATCTTGGGGCCAGGAAACACGGGCTCGTTCATGAGTTGGTCATGAGACTCCTGAGAATACAGGTCAAGTACTAAATACAATTCTAAGTCTCTATGTATATAGAACAAGCAGGTACTACTAATTCAATTTCATGCCAGAAATAAGCATAAGTTCACATGCGGAAATCTATAGTTTTGGTTTAGAATTAGGGAATCTTATACAAAGAATAAATTGTAGTTCAAATGGTCGTATAAATAACGAGACTGAGTTTGTCTCGATCGGGTTCCTGGTGAGAGAAGAACGGAAGTTTCTGTAACGCTGCGTAGAACAGACTAGTGTAGATTTCATAATCCATACACCGAAAGTAT
This sequence comes from Agapanthus africanus, assembly GCA_030015575.1. NCBI lineage: Eukaryota > Viridiplantae > Streptophyta > Magnoliopsida > Asparagales > Amaryllidaceae > Agapanthus > Agapanthus africanus. The sequence continues at coordinate 414,266,178 of JASDDO010000016.1, forward strand.
TTTGCATTTTTGGTAGGTTTTCATTCATATTCTGGGTTTCCCTTATTAGACATAAAATTAAGCATTTGCGAGTCATGAACGATTATCAATAAGAAATCCCAATTACGATCAACGAGTAGAGAGTTATGCCTATTTTACTATAACCGTGTAGATAGTTTTTGCTGCAGTCCAGATTCGTCATATTTTGTTAGGACTCTGTTTTCATAAACTTCCGTAACTTTTCAAATAAATGAACATCGGAATAAAATGTAGCTAACTCTATGTAGATGTTCCAGAAACTTGTATTTGCTTAAATTGGAATCCAGAGTTAAGAGATATGTATATTCTAAGGCAAGAGAAAATCAGTTTCAGTATACTAACAAAAACATATTTGAATTAAAATAACAGATAACAGTTAATCACATATATAATAATCTGAAATATTAAAAAGACATGAACTGTATACATAATTAATAATTTATTATCATGTCGAGAAAATAATAAGTATTTAGATAATCATATGATATAACACTTAACAAACCATAACTATCTAATAATAAAAATAAAACAAACAAACAAAAATTAGTATGACTTAATCTAAATAGAATTAAATATACACGTAACATGTAATATGAAAATCACCATACTGATATGTGCACTAACAACAACCAAACAAAGCTGAGTGATTGGATAACACTGTACGAAGCAAATTGATGATAATCTACGTACTTACTAAATGTTTAATATTAAATTCTACCCACTTCTTAAATCCTCATGATATATGTATTGATAATACACCAAAACAACGTTGTTAATGCATCAATAATGTTAACCATCACCATAAAATAATATACTTATAAAATTTATCTTTTCCTTACAAAAAAGAATTAGGGTTGATGTCCCTTTATGAAAATAACCCTATTTTATAAAAACTATAACTTTAAACCAAAAAGAACAATCCTTTTATTTAAAATTTAGGGTTTGGTTAAAAATCATTTTTTTTGTTTTAAAATGCAAATTTTAAACATGTAAAAGAAATAAAGATGAAAGAGGAACTTATCATAAAAGGACGATATAGGATCGTTTCTTGACAGGTGAAAGATGTCTCGATTAGATCGAGGCGAAAGGATGGGTCTTCTTCTCTCTTCGTTCGATTCTCTCATCATCCGGGTTTTGATCGGAGATGACAAAGAGGGCAGAGGAGAAGAATTTTGGACTTACGACATTTTTTTAATATACAGTAGAAAGAAAGAAAAGGTTTCTAGTTTAAAAGATCTAGGTTTTCTTTAAATTTCAAATCGTCAATGAATATATCAAATCGCATTATCGGATATTGGAAATAAAATCTGAACAAGAATAATGAGATTGACAGCCGTCTCGATATTTTTTTTAAAAAAAACAAAAATAACAAAAATAAAAATAAGACTAAAATATTTAGTTTGTTTTATTAAAAAAATATTACACTTGGAGGTGTAGCATTTTATTGAAAGACCAATAAAACACATTGGTAGTATTTTTTGTAAAATCACTAACTAAATAAAATTGTAACTAATATATAAAATGTTATGTATAATAGATTTATTTCCATAAAACTTTAACAAATATAAAAACAAATGTAATATAAACTAACAAATGTCTAAATTTGTATAAAACATATATAATATAAAAAGCTGTAAAATGTATAATATTAAACTGATAACTATACACAAATGATTGAAAACGTAACAAAAACTCTAAACATGTTTTACTTATGAATATAATGTACATTAAATATACTAATTACGTGTACAATTTCATATGATATAACATTAAATTCAAATCTAATCATACTACAGCTATATGTATTATAATTATTATCTTGGAACTTGTATCTGACTAAAACCCAACTTTAATTGAATGTATACGAATGAAATGTTAGTACTAAAATATTTTATGCACTATATAAACAACCGCATTAATAAAACGTTGGATGTATATACCCACATGATACCTAATATTCGAACAATGTTAAGGGGTTAAGATTTATTAAATCCTATCAATCCCCCAAAATCCAACAAAAAGAAAACGATCAAAACAAGCCGATCAAAACAACAAACAAACTAACTAAAATAAACAAATAAATTTTATTTTTATTAAAAGAAAACCTTTTCTCTTCCTTTAAAATATTAATAAATATTTGGTTATATAAAAATATAATATTAGTTTTAAAACTTAGGGAATTAAAATAAAACTAAAATATTTCAGTCGGGGTTCGAACTTATGATTTATGCATAGCAATGTTGTGTAATAACCAAGATATATAAGATTGGACCATGCATATAATTTGAATGGAAAATAAATATATATACATACAAGTGTTTCGAAGAAAATGATATTTTTTTAGGAAAGGAAAATACAAGTACTAAGATTTTGTGGTCGTTATAATTACAAATTGAAAGATGGAAAAGTAGAACAAAAAGAAAAAATAGAACTAAGTTCTCAACATGCCAAGAGTATTACCAAAATATCAAGGGACCGGCATTTATTTCTATCTCATTAATATTATTTATATACTGTGATGGACCTAGAATAGGATCAATTTAACTTTTGAAGTAAATTACGGACCTAACCTAATTTTGGTGAATATTATTTCTATACTGGAGCATAGAATGGGATTAGTTTACATTTTATAAAAAGTTAGGGACCTATAAACTAATTTTTGCACATACAAATGAGCTTAGAATGAGATTAGTTTACATTTTAAAGAAAGTTAAGGACCTAAAATTATTGAAATTTCGGCACATAGACTAATTTTGTCAGACACCTAAACTAATTTTTGCACATAGATATGAGCTAGCTTAGAATGGGATTAGTTTATATTTTATAGAAAGTTAGGGATCTAAACTAATTTTTGCAAAAAAAAAAAATAGAAGTAAGAATATTTCCTAAAATATGCTTTGATATAGCTTTTATATAGATAATATAGACTGGAGATGGACATCTTAAATTAAAATCCCCTAGTGGTAAATGAGGGTAAAGTATGTGGATTAAAGGCCAAGTAGAAGATTTCATGACTAATGTCCTAAGGTCTCGACGCTGCAACCTTCATTGAAGATGTGATATAACAGGATCAGATATTTTTGGTATGTGTAACACACATGGAAAGGAGATAAAGTGAGGCACGTTAGAAAGAAAAAGAATAGATATAATATCATAAGACAAAGAGGAGAGAGTTTCCAGATAGCCAAAACGTACGAGTCACCAGAGGTCAAAAATTCACATTCTTCTACCTGCAGTTCAGCATTTTCTTTGGTGACACTTTCATCCTGTATGTTTCAGCCAAAACTAATAACTCCTCCAAATTTGCATCTACTTGTTGTTAATTAGAACTCATCACACTGATTTTCCGCTTCAGGGGTTTCTTTGCCTTGTAGTTTCTTGCGCAGGATAAATGCTACCCTGACTGTTGACAGATAAAAACAGTTCATCCTTTCTATCAAGTATCAACTTCTTGGATCAATTGCATTCAGCCGCCAATGCCCCTCTTTATTTCTATAATGAAAAGTCTGGATTTGAGCTTTTCTAAGAACTCGCTTATATCTCTGAATACGACTTATAGTCTATTACAAGGGAACCAGATCAATTATGATCACCATACCGGCCTCAGGGGCATACATCTTCCCCATACCCAATGACCAGTACTAAGAAAATTTTCAGCAAGTTGTTACATTCAAGTCTGCATTTTTGTTAAAATAATATTTTAAAAAACAGCATTTTCTTTCTGGACAGACCATCAATTACATCAGAAATTTCAGTGAAATGTGTCCCGAAAATGGCTCAAGAAAACAAGAAGTCTTGCATACAATTCATCCTAATATTTCGCCAATTTTAACTTGGCTCAATGATTCAAGGACAAGGAAAAAAAGACTAGCCTCAAGTATTATCTTGCCACACTACAGAAGCCACATTTTCACTTCTTCATTGAGCAGGAAATTAAATTGCATCCTCGATCATAGTTGACACTACATTTTTCACTTTTATTTAAAAAAGCACCTCACAAGTTACTAACCTAACAATTGACGTGACTTCAATTTAAAGAGAATTCAATGTGCAGTTACATCAGTGTTCACTTTAATTAAAGAGAATTCAATAATCTTGGACATAATAAATAAAGCTACAAGTGGATTTTGCATGAATTATGAAGATTAAATGGGAAAAAATGCGTGCCAAAGATTTAAGGATAAGTGTGTTCATCTCATTTTCGTATATTGATTTTGATGATTATTGTTATAATCTCCACAGTCCATACTATCAAAAGACCTTTGGATTTTCTCTCAAACTTATTCAGGCACATTGAACAAATAAGTTGCATCAGAAATTTATGTGCAAAAACAAGTCTTGGATTTTGTCAAACAGTACCGAGAAAATGCGACTGTTCTTTCGCAACCTGAATGATTGGGTTTGGAGGCGTAACCATGGTTCAAAACTTGGTATCGTTACTAAAAAATTTCAAGCAGCTTCACACTAAGATTTCCCAGCAGAAACAGAAAATGCATAAGAGATAGCCAAATATTGGTCCTAAAGGTTGTTATGACTCTTTAAGAGCTGACATAACTTTTACAGGTTATAATATTCAATTATGTCCTGGCAACTGTATTTTTATGTCGTGAATGAGAAGTTCAGAGTCTCCCAAATGTAACATATTTGTTGGTTTTGGTTGCAATTGGTAAACTTAATGAGGACCTGTATGCTTGTGCCTCACAAATGGATCAACATAAACTATGGTACATACGTAAAGGGAAGACAAGGAAAGGTGAAACAAGAATAAGATGGGCAAAAATTGGACATTGGGACCTGGTAAATACTGTAAAAAGAAAGAATGCAGATACTATTTAAATGTTGAGGGGGAAGTGGGAAACATTTTAAGACAGAAAGTTGCTCTCAAGAAAAAGAAGAATGGCAGGAGCAAAACAATTTTGTAAATAAGTTTTACACTGCAGTAAAGTTTACAAGATTTGTTCAAGCCGGGATAACTCTTGGATGATTAGTTTGTAGCAACCCTCAAGACGATGGCATGAGGCATCTTTCAGTTGCTTTGAACTTTAACATCAATCTGAAATTGCAAATTGAAATTTAAATGTAGCATCTTCAGTACCATAAAAACATATATGTATCAGTATAATAACCAAGTCATAAATTATAATTCTTGGAGCAGATAGATAGCGCACACACACTATTCTGTCGTGAATTAATTTTGTTCCGTAACTTAGTTGTTGAAGCATGAAAGTAGACCTGTATCACTGTTTCAAAGTACCAAAACAAATGAGAAACAGACTTTGTTGAAACTCGGTCATTTATATAATTAAAGTCATCTTAAGAATCTAATTTGTTTATTAATCAGTAGAGGTTACTTAGAGCTGAAAATAGAGCCAAACTGGACTGCTAGAGCTGGACAGCCTAGTTTAGATTTAGAAACCCCGAGTATAATAAATGAGGGTAAAGCATGCAATTCATGATCGGGTCCTAAATGTCTCACGCCGGGACCTTCATAGAAGAGATATATAACAGGAACACATATTTAGATATATATAATAAATGCAAGTAGTTATTTACATAAATAACCCTCCCAGCCCTTTGGTTCATAGTTGAACAAAATAATTGCAGACAGTTATTCCATAAAAGTATAGACTTGAGATGTTTCATGTTAACTAAAGTGTCAAACATTGCAATTGGTGATCTAATAGAATAACAACATTAAGAGTCATTGGAACGTCAAGGAAATGTCTCATGTATCAACAAGTCCAAATGCCGGAAAGGGGGAAAAAACCTAAGTGTAACTGGAGCTAAAGTCTGATGGTTTATATCTTGGTTGAAGAATCAGAAGAAGAACTGATTGAAGCACAAAGGAGGAACTTAGGGAGAGAAATTACTGTATTCGATCGGCTAAAGATGACTGAGCGATAGGCTTTTATTTTTCAGTTATCAAATTGAGTGACTTGAGCTTTACCATGACCCAGTTTTTGGAAAGTGAATATTGTTTTTAGAACCAATGAACTCATCTTGTGGATTCAAAATCCGCAAATCATACTTAGAGGTGGATATAGAGCCAAAATAGTAGCAAACAGGGTAAAATATGCGTCATTTGTCAAGGAAGTAATAGAAATTGCTGCATAACACCATTTCCTGCCAACCAAATCTTCCTTGAGCCAAAAAATAGATTTTGAGGCAATGCAAGGAGCAAATTTCGACAAACATTATTACTTTGAATAATTAGAAGCATATTCTTGGTGCATCTCTGAATTGTTTTTGACATGACACAAAACATATAGCAATTGATCTATTAGAATCATCATGGTAGCATCTAGATCATCGCTTGAGATAAACTCTAGCTTCCAATCTGTGCAGTTCAAGAACTCAACGGAACGTGCCCAATGGAACAGGCTGAAATCCCAGTGGCGCGGCCTCCAAGGTTTGAAAATGAATCTTCCAACCAGCTAAGCCAAAGGCTGGTAAAACCAACAAAGAAGCTCTCCTCGTCCATGCCGGGAGCCGCAATTGAATCGAAGGACACAGCCGGCAAGATCGGGATGTAAAAATGTGGTAAATCTTCTTCTTTGGTTGGCAGCTTATCCAACCCAAACCCAAAGGGGTCGTTAATATTCGCAAATTTCGGAGCCTCTTTTGATAAGGCATCTTCACGGAGGAAACATGCGATAAAGCTCTTAAAGATGACGCCATGTCCCTCTGACTCTGCGAACAGCTTTTCGAAAATACCCAAGGTCTTGATTAGACTAGGGTACTGATGGCGGACAGCGTTTTCAATCGTCAAGCATAGCAGGCACGGTCGCGAATACATACTCATCGGGAGGCAGCAATTCTTCATAGTGTTCTCCCCTGATCGGCAATCCGGAAACCTCGCGGAACTCTTCCAGGGAAATCGAGACCCCACGATCCCCTAGTAAGAAAGTGTTGGTGGGAAGATTCCATTGATTTAGGAAAGTTATAACCCACCAGACATGGGGGAATGATAATGAAAAAGAGACGTGTACACCGCCTGATAAAGCCCGACCTTCTGCAACCGTGCACGGAGGGCAGAGAGGACATATCGAGCCCAAGGAAGATAGCCGATTGGATGGCAAGGGGTAAGCCCTATCTTATAGACCCGTCCCCAGGGTTGGGCTTCACCTTGGCAAATGCAACGCCCCAAGATGTCTATGGCCGGTAAAGGCTGGTTTGGTATCCCAGCTATCGACGGCTCAAGCCGTCCTGTAGGAGTCCAATCAACCGCCTCCACTGCAAAAACAGTCTGCGGACTCTCCATCAGCAAGACTGGGGGAAGAGGCTCTGTTGGCACCTCGCAAAGAAAGCTGCGGCGGCCCCGAATGATATGCCCATACCAGGTACCCCATAAAAGCAAACTGGTACAGTCTTTGTCATGGGCCCGAATCATCGCCATTGCTTCTTCGTCCAACGGCGATTGTGGAAAAGCAGCATCTGAGCGAGTAAGAGGGAAGTAAGGGAAAGAAGCCATTGGTCCTAAAACAAGGGAAAGAAAAACCTTTAGTGAAGCCCCCCCCCACATATATAATAACAAAAGAAAATGATAAAATGTCTATTTTGCAGGACCACTGCTTACAAGACACATGGACCCCACAAAATCAATATGGCGACTCACCAATGATGAGACAGAGGAATCACTACGAGAATAAAGAAGACCCCCATTAAACAGACATTGGGATTCAAAAAAATTCTTGGGAAAACAAGTTCTGTTAAGCACCAACAAATTCAAATTTGTGCGAATGAGGGTAAAACCCTATGAAAAGATTTTCAAGAACACCAAGGAATAAAGTTCCCGAAGGGTCCCCTTGATCTTTTAGAGCTAAGCTCTTCGCCGGAGAAATTAAATTCCTTTTATATGTTGGAATTAAATTCCAAGAACTCATAAAAATATATGAGAAGCAAAATCCCATGACTCCTCAAAATCAGAGGTGAATGTTCGAGATATGAAAGTTTACTACTCAAAGATCACAGCTTTGGATCCCTAAGTGGATGGGTTTCTGAGGAGAGCAAAGCTCTCATGATGGATTTAAAATCCAGAAATTTTGTGTTCAAAAAGGAAAGTTTTCTGATGTACAAAGCGTTGCCTAAAAAGTGTTTCTTTTGACAGAGTTTAACTCTGGAATTACAATGACAGAGAACTAAGCTTCGAGGAAGAGAATTAAATTCTCAAAGAAAACGAAGAAAGAAGAAGATGAAAGGAATAGTGGATGCCTAAGAAACCAAACCCTTGCATTTATAAGACGTGACAAAAGCGGTTCACCCCACCGTTCCCCTAGACAATCCAACGGCTGTAAACGTGACAGCGTTGCACTCACATGCAAACAACGTGAGAACAACGCTGTGGGGGCATTTGTTCCCTCATGGAAACTGAAAAATATGATATATAGAAAAGCAACGGGAAAAGCCTAAGTGGAGCATCACGTGCCCACACGTGATAGGCGCTGCGCTTAACAAAATTAAGCTAAAACTGCGCCTCATGTGCAGACACGTGACCTCTATAGACAAAGTATATAAGCACCTGAATAAAGCAAAAAATTGGACAAAAGGAAGCTCACGTGATAGCACGTGACACCTTTTGGTGGGTTTAATTTGGTGGGGTCACGTGCTACACGTAATAGACACCTATGCCTGCTGAATCAATAGAAGTAAATTCTAATTAAAAGGGACCAAAAGCCTTATTTGGAAAATATTTCCTTGCACCTTTCTAAACAAGAAAAATTATGCTCTGTAAAACAGAGCGCCGTTGGATTAAAAATCCAATGGTGATTAAAAATCACCAATCTACAGAAATTTCTGTGCAAAAGAAATATCTTCCTAAATTTGTTAAGAACAATAAAAGAAATAACTTCTGTAAAACAGAAGTCCTTGGATTAAAAATCCAACGGTGAATAAAATTCACCGATTGATCTAAAAGATCATTTTGGTTGATCAAAATCTCTCAATGAGAGATTTTCTAAACAAAATTGATTCCATTCTTTCTTCTATAAATAAGAGCAAAGAAACATAAAAGAGGGGGGTCAAGTTTTAAGAATAAAAAAGAAAAAGAGAGAAGTTTTCAAGTTCTTAGAAGAGAAAGAAACAGAAAGAAAAAACCCGAGATAGGAGAAGAAACAAAACACAGAGAATATCTCATTTCTTTCACCTCCATAAGAGTTTAACTCTTCTAATAAGAACGTAGTTCTTACTTTGGTTGAGATCTGCAGAAGCAGATCTTCTCACAAGTTGAGAATTTAATCCTCATCGCGGGAGATTTTGCTATACAGATTCAAAACCTAGAGGGAAATCTAAGTTCAGAGAATTTGATTCTCCCATAAAAGTATATAGGAATTTAATTCCTCTGATAAAACAAGGGTTTAACCCTTCATATGAGAACTTAGCTCTCCCTTATGGTAATTGATTTGCAGAAGCAGATCTTCTCTCAAGTTGAGAATTTAATTCTCATCGGGAAGATTTTGTCATACAGATCTCAAACCTAAGAGAGAAAAAAACTAAGTCTTAAGAATTCAATTCTTACAAAACAGTGGGCTTGAAAGTCTCGAAACTCAGGATCTCCATGCATGTAAAAGGATTGGCACCCAACGTGATAACAGCCGATCACGTGCTCCTACGTGAGTGTCTTTGATAAACAAAAGAGAATAGTTGAGATTGGCTCACGTCATCACACGTGACCCCATAGCAGTGCTTAGCACTTACAAAGCAAAAAGGGAATAAATCAAAGGCAGTCTCCATTTTTGGGGGTGCCTCACGTGATCCCATATGACCCAACAACGTCTGGCGCTCAGAAAAAAATAAAAGAATAAACCCAAAGAAGCAACGCCTCAAATTCTTGAAGTTTAACACTGTCTCAAGCGCCTCACGTGACCCCATGTGAGCGCCTCTGAATTTTAGTGTTTAACATTCTTGTGAACACTTCACGTGGGAGCATGTGAGCGCTGAATATATACTAGTGTTGAACACTATGAAAGGTTAATATTAGCTAGACTTAGACCAAATCTTCTAAGGACCATCAATTGAGCCCTCATGCTCAGGGTCTCCAAAACCGATCTCAGTCCCAAAGATAACTAATGAGCTCCGAACAAATGACATCTAAACTGATGTTCATCCCATTCTCCTAAATCGGGACATTGGTTCAAGGGTACATCTCTCCACACCTCTAATACATGTCATTGTAATTCTTCAACATCTTTAGAGAGGTGGAGGGTCCCAATAACCAATAATTTTTAGCGCATCCCCAAACTGATTAAATCAGAACCCCACAGACTATGACGTCTTCAAACCATATAGACTATGATGTCCTTAAACTTCACAGACTATGACGTCTTTAAACCATACAGACTATGAGGTCCTTAAACTCATGGACTATGATGTCCTTAAACTTTATGGACTATGAGGTCCTTAAACTCATGGACTACATGTCCTTAAACCCAATAGACCGCAACATCCCTAAACTAAGACGATTGAGCCCAAATACTCTGTCGTTGGATCTAAATGATCCCAAAACCCCGTTGAGTAGATCTTAGTCTAAAAATAGACTAACGTATCCTTAACAAACGTTTAAGTTGATCTTAATCTCTAAGAGATTAACAAGCCTTAAACCAAACCAAACCCAAATCTAAGAAAATACGGATTTGGACTAATCCACGCCCTACGGGCGACAACATAAATTAGTCTTCGTATATAATCCACGGGCAACTAAAAATAAAACAAACACATACGACACGAAGTGACCATATAGAGAAGGAGAAAGTGGTTACCGCGATGCGGTAGCGTAATTAACTACAGGGGATTGCGTCTGCAGGAAAGAGCGTCCCTACAATCAAAAACCGCTCACAATGAAGGGGAATCTGACGAAGTCTGCTACAACGGCCGCATCCGTCTACACCTTCGATATACGGTACCATAAATCAACTTGGTATCTTCAGAGAGGTGGACGGATAAAACCAAATAGCATCTGCCTCCTAATTCAGGCAAGACGACCTACGCGGATTCGTCTCTGTTTTCGGCGGTAAACAGTTGAGTTCAATTGTCATGTTACCAACACATAGGTTCATGGAACTATTACGACAATTGATCACCGCATTTGAGATTGTAAGGAATAAGCGGCCGAGAATCACCGGAATATGATTCCGGGGGTTGGCTACAGGTTGTGTATCTAAAATAATGAAATCTACGGGGAATATGAAGTCCCCAGCTTTGATCAACACATTCTCTAGCTCACCCATAGGATGGGTGATAGATCGTCAGCTATTTGAAGAGTAAAATGTGTAGGTTTCAGTTCTCCTACACCGAGTTGCTTATAAACTGAATAAGGAAGAAGGTTAACACTGGCATTAAGATCCAATAGAGCGTGATTGATGTTCTTATCCCCAATGGTTATTGAAATCATAGGACAGCCAGTGTCCTTCCGTTTTTATGGTAAATCTTAGGTAAGAGTACCACTCACGTTACCGGCTAAGACAACTTTCTTTGGTACCTGAGACTTCCTCTTCTTAGTGCACAAGTCTTTCAAGATTTTTGCGTAAGACGGGATTGTTCCTGCTAAATTTTTTGGTTAAGAGCTACTTGTTCCCTTATAAAAAAAGGAGAGAAGAAAGAAGAAAAGAGTCATAATAGTTTGGCATCACATGTTAAACAAATGAGCGCTTATATGCAAATCATATAAGCACTGAAAACAAATAACTAAGGGTCAAACTGACCTCACGTGTTAAACACATAGGCGCTCATATGCAAAGCATATGAGCGCTGAATAAAATAAACCTAAAGGCCAAATTGGCCTCACGTGTTAAACACATGAGCGCTCATATGCAAAGCATATGAGCGCTGAACATAAATAACCAAAGGCCAAACATGCTGAGCGCTTATATGCAAAGCATATAAGCGCTGGAAGCAGATAATAACTAAGGGCTAAACTGGCCTCACATGGCAGCGATGTCGTTGATGATGATGAGGAGAAGCTAAGGAGTGCTCGTTCAAGGTAGGTTGTAGCTATGGTGGTTCTTAAATGGAGCTTCGAGGGAACTTGAGAGCTTGGTTCACTTTAAATTTGGGAGAAAAGTGTTTTAAGGGATTTTAAATTGGAATTTATGTATAATTCAGAAGGGAGAACTAGGGAAAAGCCTTGGGTATTTATAGGGAAAAGAAATAGGGAAGGGTGAATCAAAACAATGGAGTAAAAGGCATTGAAATTGATTTTTAATGAAGAAATGAAGAGTGCACTACTAAAATAGGGGGTTGCCTCTACGGATAACGACATCCGTAGGGGCAATTTTAGTTTGGCCCTACAGATTAATCCGTAGGGCCAAAAGGTTGCCCCTACGGTTCTTACATATTTATTTAAAAATTATTAAATCTTAAATTGTTATTTGCCCCTACGGAGCCGCAAACCAAGAACCTACGGACTTATCTGTAGGGGCATCTGAATAGGGATTTAAGTTAAAAGCTCAGATCGATCCCTTCCCTCATTATTCCTAATTCTCGCGCGAACCCAAATTCCCAAATCCTTGTTCCCGCCGATCGATCGTCGTTCTCGTCGTCGCCAGCGCCGGCTCATCTCCGTTCTCGTCGTTGCCTTTGCACATGTTACGAAATCTTCAATTACTCAAATTTTTTATTGGGGCTCGGGCTCGGGCTAGGGCTAGGGTTGGGGCTAGGGCTCGGGCTGCGGCTAGGGCTGCGGTTGGGGTTGGGGCTCGGGCTCGGGCTGCGGTTAGCCTTAGGGTTGGGGCTGGGGCTCGGGCTGGGGCTCGGGCTGCGGTTGGGGTTGGGGTTCGGCAGGGGGTTGAGGTTGGGGTTGGGGTTTTGGATTTCAGGGTCTAAGTTAATTTCCATTCTAATTAGTATTAAGCTCGTTAATTGAAATGTTGATGATGATCATAAGAGGAAAATGTGTCTAGTTTGAGAAGGTGTTGGAAACTGGACTAATAATGTGGGTAAAGCCCAGTTTAATTAATAATTTTATTTGTCTTTCTCAAATTTTCTTGGAAACGGAGACTGTTTTGTGGAACTTTTAGCCGTTGGGCATGTTGGGGTTTTGTTTTTGGAGTCATGGGACCTGGCATTTGGTAGGTATCCAAAGACCCCGTGTCTGATTTTGGATATTTTTGATTGATTTAAACTGTGGGTCTGAGTAGTCCTTAATTTGATCTAGTTGGGGTTTAAGTATGCAAAGGATTTGTAGTCTGGTAGAAATTTTGAGGGTGTTTTCGGTTGAATATGTTTGCTAATTGCATAAGATGCTCATAAGATTCTGGATTTTGAGGATGGGCCGTTGTAATTGGAAATGCTTAGAATTGTAGGACCTTCTTTGTTTTAGCTATATATAATTGCAAAAAAAAAGACACATTTCTGATTTGAAGAAAAGGAAGGGCAAGATAGGGATTTAGTTATGGATTTTACTTGGGTGCCTCCTCTTTTAATACATGTCTATCTTTATAAGAATATCGTTTCACATATTCGGTTTTAACATATGTACGCAACTGCTTTGATTATCATCGTGTTATTAACATCTTGAATTTCTATCCTTTTTCTAATATGTTTCATAGTTAATATAATAATCCTTTGTCTATATTTGTTGACAGTGGCCTTTCTTTTGGATGAACATGTTTTTTGATGCATGTTTCAGTCATGTGAATTCATTTGTTGCGTATAACGCTTTATAATATCAGTATCCTACATTTATAGTTTTAATTATTGATTATTATAGATGAATGCCATTGCAATAATAGTTTTTGATAGATGAATGCCATTGCAATGTAGGATGATCAGTTCTATCAATCTTGATCTCAATAGTTTAAAATCATGTTACACATACAACACGAATGCACAACAAACGCATCATTAGAGAGTGATTCAAGATGTTCAAGTTAAAACCAATATATGATACTCGATGATAATATGAAACCTTCTTATTCTCATCGATACTCATATATGAAACTAAAAGTGCCACTTAGTCCCCGTCTATCGGTTAACATACGTGCGATGTTCGTCGTGACATAGAACTATACGAAGGTCGTTAAATATCGGACGATATAGCTCGATACTAACAACCGTCGTATAGTCTATGCGACGAGAAAATTCAATTATATGGTAACCGATAGATTTGTCCCGTGTGGACAAGTTAAGAATATATAAAGAAAACACCTTCATTCACTTGTGTTTTCATCCATTTCGAGATATTTCGTCGGTACCTTTCCGCTGGTTCTCCGTGTACAAAGATAGATTAGATGTTTATTTCAACGTTGTTTCACAGCTTTGAAATGATTATCTATTCTATTACAGTGTACTCGGAGAACAGCGGGGAGGTGCTGCCAAAATTTACTCGAAACGGTTGAAAGCACAAGTGATGGGTATGCGCTCTATACATTCTTAATGGGAGAAACCTTACCACCGACAGCCGGAACACACACATATAACAAGAATACACAACAACACATAATTAGAGAGTGATTCGAGATATTCAAGTTAAAACCAATATATGATTCTCGATGATAATATGAAACCTTCATATTCTCATCGATACTCATATATGACACTAAAAGCGCCACTTAGTCCCCGTCTATCGGTTAACATATGTGCGATAATTTATTCTTTTCAACGACAAACGCACACACAAAGCATATACACGGATTTTCTCCTTTTTCAGTAACTATCCCTTTCTTATATTTCTCAATATAGTCAGCATAACCTACAATTTATATGTTATACAGTCTAACATGGCCCATGAGTACGTCAGAGTTAAGGACTGGATGTATGTGGATTGGTAACAACGTATGCAACCTAAATTTGTCGCAGGAGTTGCTGCTTTCCTTGAATTTGCACGCGCACATAATAAGATCATAATAGAGAAGATTCTCTGTCTGTGCGATAGATGTGGCAATAAGTACTGGCATAAGGTAGAATTGGTAGAGCTTCATATTGTAAAATATGGGTTTTCTAGACTTTATACAACTTGGAAATATCACGGGGAAGGAGAAGAATGCAGTACTGTGGCAGAAGAAGAAGGAGAACACGATAATGCTGCAGGAGAAGAAGAAGAATTCGGTAATGTGGCAGAAGGAGAAGACGGTAATTTATTTCCATCAGAAGAAATGGAGGATATGTGTTCATCACAGAATACTGCATTTTATACCGCCCATTCTTACGCTCGGTTGTTTATAGGTAGGTACTTTTAATCCGTGTTTGTTACATATTTGCAGGATACAGGTTCTCGGTTCTAAAACGGTGAAATTCATGGAAAACACGACAATATCCGGGTTCCTGCCAACCACTGAGAAAACACGGTCTCCGCTCGTCATCCGTATGTTTCCAGATACCAGTTTAGGAAGACAAAATGTCAAATCAATGTCACCTTCATGCACAAGGCTCAATGGCAACAACAAGTTCCAAGAAATCTACGCGGAGCTCGAGGCAATCATGCCAAATCTTGACAAAAAGTCCACCTTTCCTCAACAGAAATTCTGGAAGAAATGTGAAAGTATTTTCAGAAAATATATGTACCAGACAACAGGGGACAACAGACCAGGAAAAGTACCAAAACCCCACGACCCAACTCGCCAAGATGGCCGCGGATCCGCGGCCAACATGGGGTTAAGGCCGCGGATCCGCGGCCTTATATACTCCTCTTTCTGTCGTTTTTCAGGGGCTTTTTGGTAATCTTATTTTGGGGCAGATTGTTGCCCTAGATCTTCAACTCCCTGCCTATAAATACAGCAGAACTGAGCTCAACCAAGGGTGATTCTTTTGTTCCTCTTTCTTTTGTAGTTTTAGTTCTTTTTCTTCTTCTTCTTCATTCTTTTTCCATGAAAATTGTAGTGAGAGCTTTTTGAGTGGGAGATTAATGAAGATGAGGGTTTTGTATCATTCTCTTTTGTTTCTTCTTCCCCTTGAGATTCTTTCTTTCTCTTGATCATTCAACCTCTTCATTGAGCTTGAATGGTTAAGGGTTAGTTATTAATCTCAAGGGTCGTATTTTCTCGCGGGACTAGTTCTTCATTTCACATGCGTTCTCTACCCTTCCCTTGATCTTGCAATCTCTTGATTGAGCTTGCAAGTTTAAGGGTTGGCTATTGATCACATGCTTGTCTTGAGTTCTATGTTCTTGTAATTACTTTCTTGTTCTTTTTATTTGCTTTTTTATTACTTGCATTTTATTACCTTGTCTTTAATTACTTGCAATTTATTTCATGCACTTTAATTACTTGTAATCTTTTCTTTTCTTTGTTCTTTTCTTTTGCTCTCTTTTGTTCATTTTGTGAATGAATGTAATTATTATTGTTAAGAAGAAATACGACATTATAAGTTAAAGATTTTCTTTTCTCTTTTCCTTTTCCCGTTATTTTCCATTGAACTCCGCCCAAATCATACGCAAGCGCTCCGTTAGGCACCCTACCCTGACAAGGTAACGGTGATTCCTAACCGCGACCGGTTGCGTTCGGTTTGGCCGGAGGCGAAAGCAAGGGACAAGAACAGAAGGACAAGGGTAAATAAGACATATTCCACGAATACCGCGCTTAAATCCCCTAATCCACGTTGTTGCCGATTGCCTTAGCTTCAATTGGTCAAGACTCGGCTCAAAGGTTTCGAGTACGGATTTCTTTAGCTTATAATCTCGTATCTTTTCTTAACAACTTTATACTTGCAAATAAACACATAGGTTAGAAACAAACATACACAAATTCTTTATTGACTCGTCTAAGACAAGAAGGTAAAATACCACCATCTCCCTGTGGACCGACCCGTGCTCAACCGGCTAGCTGCATAGCGACACCGTCTTGATTGCGGTAAACTTTAATTCTAACAATCAAATGGCGCCGTTGCCGGGGAGACGATAGCGTATTTTCTTTCTTGTTATTCGGGTTAATATTCTTTTTGTATATAAAAAAAAATATTCTTTTTGTTATTTTTGATAATTTTTGTGGGCAAGTGTGCAGATTTTTGCGTATTTGCAAACTACGATTGTGGGGAGCAAAGTGTGCATTCAAGGCAAAGGTGATTACGAAGTACAGTGCCAAAGATCCGGGTAGTTTGACCCGCGCAAGCCAAACTTTTGAAGCTTACCGGATTTGATTCAACGGGGGTTTCCTAACCCAAAAACTTAACGGTACGTACTTTCCTAACACCTTTTTCTCAAATCCGACGCATCTAATATACTATTCTTTGCAGGATTCTTTGCAAGTTCGCTAGCAAACGCTAAAAATTGACTAACCCGTATTTTTTGCAGTGCCGTGCTTAAAATAAAAAACGATTGTTTGATTCTTTATAGAATTTTTATTGAATTGCGCATTGCATACATTAATACGGACTTAAGGGCAAGCGAACCCCACAATATACGGTAAAGGATTTCATCACCTTTTCCGTGGCCTACAAATCACGAACTTGAGCATAACGATTACCCGCACAAATTTTAAAAGAAACTAGACTTTAAGCCTTAAGGACTTCGCGCTCACTAGGAGAAGTTAACTGTGTTTAGAACCTTGCTTAACGGTATATTGTTTACGGGGTGTCTAGGAAAGTGTTAACGGCGAAACCGCCAAAAGAGAAAGGGTTATTTAATTAAGGAACTTCGCGAAAGTGTTGGAAAACCTCCCCTTATCTCTGCACTTACCTGGCCTCGTGATTAGTGTATCTTGAGCCTGTTTCTCGACAAAGTTTTACTTCGACAATCAAGTTCTGGAGCAGGTCTAGTTGACCTAGGTGAACCCTAGAACGATTAGGTGTGTGGTATTTTTGCGTCGTGATTGTTTTTGTCCATATTGTTTTTTATTCTTTTGTTAATATATAAACTAAAAAAAAAAAAAATTATCACATTCTTTTTTCCCCTTCTTTTCTCTGCCTTTCTTTCTCTCTCTTCATATCATGGGTATCCTACCTCGCAAAACACTTGCCGAACTTTGGTACCCACAACCAGACATTACTTCTTACGGTTCTTGCTTTGGCCGAATATCGAACGACCCCTCCATGCCCAAAGTTTCACTGAAAGATCGCATAGCAGCGTCTAGGACAAACGCTTGCACTCCTCATTCCACTTTGTATCAACATTTTCGACCTCCCGCACCCGCTCATGTTGATACCCCTTCTGTAAGTCGTCCTTTGTCCATCGCTGAACGTATTGAACAATCCCGTAGCCGATCTTTCACTCCTTTCACCACTTCAAATTCTCGGGATCAACAATTTCATTCGCCTTCTTATCCACCTGTTGATCCTACCCCTGTCCAACCATTCAATTCCTACCAGTCCTACCCAACTTTTGCAACTTCCCTAGACATTGCTTCTACACAGCCTTTTGGGAATTTTCAGTATACAAACAACTTTGAATTTTTTACTGAAACCCCTTCACAACCCATGTCTAGTCTGGAACAGTCATTGGAAGACTTTAGGGTAGCGTCAAGCCAACAGATATTGGATTTGAATGCGTCCATGGCCGCTCTCATACAACCTACTGACCCGGTAGCTAGTTTTCAACTAGCTCCTAATTTTTCAATGTATGATGAGGCGGCAGGACAGGCTGTGAATTTGAGTGGAGAGAGTGAGATGTACCCCCTTCCAAATCAAACCTACCCGTCCCAAATTGAATCCCACAACTCCTGTTTTGAAAGTCTATCGAGTATCCCATATGATTTATCAATTGAAGATAGAATGATGAATGAGTTGTGCGACTTCGTAGTGTTTGATTTGCCCGATTGTGAAGGGTCTCTTCCAAGTGAAACCGATCCTAATCCTTTTGACCTCTACACCTCCATCTTAGAACCTGAATCGATTGATATCCATGCTTTTGTTGATGTGTCAGAGAATTTTGACTTTCACTTGATTAAGGATATTGACGCCGGGAGTATTTTGGATGATGAACCCGTAGATTGGGCTGAGTTTGTCTCTTCGAATCATCATCCCGAGTCATTAAATGTATTTCCCGAACCCCATATGTGTCTGGATTTTGAAGAGATATGCATGGATAAGCTTAACTTTGAGGAGAATTTTGAGAATATTTTTGAGGATGAACCAGTTCTAAATAATGAGTCGGATTTTCCAATTCATCCTGTTCCTTTCACTGACTGTGTACACCCTACAGAGCCCTTAACCGATACCCTTCCTCAACCACTTCCCTCCATCCATTCCATCGTTCCGACCTTGCAAGAACCCGTACCATTTTCACTTCCTATGTCTGGTTTACCGAGTTCGGCGTACCCATGGTTTCTCTCGAATCTTGAGGATTTGACCCCATTTCTCGACGGGTAAATATATTAGCACAATCGCTTTTCACACATCGGTCATCACAAATTGTGCTAATCTATTTACTCCATTTGCACCCTCAAGATCGTATTCCACTTCTTTTTCCCTTCCGCCATTCTTCTTCCTCTCATATACCGAGACCATATCCCGCTTCTCTCCGCATATGGTCTCGCGTATTCTCCATCTCTTTTCTCTACGCCTTCTTCCACCAACCTGTACATTATAGCGATAAAATCTTTGAATGGTTGGTGTTAACTTTTGGCCTGTGTAAGGCCTTGTATAGCTTGATACTGTTTTCTTTCCCCCCTAATCCTGAATTTCAACGCTTAACAGTGGAAACACTGTTTTACTTAAGTTTGGGGGGACACCTTTTTTTGTATATATTTTTGGTTTTCTTTTTTGTTTATAATTTGTTTTTAGGGAGCGCCGGCAATTTTGACCCTCTTGGTATAGCCTGACAGTGAGGGCACTGTCAAGTTTAAGTTTGGGGGTGTGCTCGGTAAGCTTTCTTCCTTCGCATTCATTTGTATATTTTGCATTTGCATACCCTATTAAAAACCCACAAAAATTAAAAATTTTCCAAAAAAATATAAAAACTTTGTCGTCAGGTTAGCTAATAGGGTAACTTAGATTTTTATTCTGAAAGTTTAGTTGATATGTTAGAAATAACTAAATTCTAGACTTAGGAATTGAAAACCCTAAAAATAACCCTCATTCTGTCTAACTTTGGTAAGTATACGTCCTTACAATTTTTGGGTTCAGTTCTTGAGTTAAGTCAAGATGAGGGGAAAGTATTGATGCTTTACTGAAGGATAAGTCTGAAAAATAGTTTCTTTTCTTGAGTTTAAATTTAGAAAGTATATACCCTACAAACTGCACTTACACGCACCTTGAAACTTGGGATAGTAGAGGATACCTAGAAATACTCTTGTCTGAAAGCCTAGTATGAAAGAAAAAACGGTATTTAAAGCTAAACACCAAAAGAGCATATTGAAAAATATATCCGGTCTTGAAAAAGAAAAAAAAAAGAAAAAGAAAAAGAAAAATAGAATAAAGTCAAGACCTGGAAACTGCTATTTACGCTTTAAAGCTCACACATTCAGTAATCGGCCGTTAGTGCCTCATGAAGCATTAATAGTCGCATGAAAGGTGTGTGAGCAAATCCGTCCATCCTTAATGAAAAGAAGTAGTATTAGGTATTAGGGCAAGGGTATTATAGCTTGAATTGAATTCTTGAGTGTAGGGGTGCAAATACACACACACGTAGGGGTATACAATCGATGTTTGGATAAAAGATAGAAATAAAGAATAAGACTTGTGTTTTCTGTAAAGTTGATAAAAATCCCTGATTTGAGGCCGCGCTTTAGAAGGAAAACTCAGGAGATCCAAGGTTAAATAGATAGGAGGTGTGAAAAATAAGGGTTGGATATTTCTGACTTAGGATAATAGAGTTTCTAACGTAATAACTAAACTGTAGGAGTAAAATCTATGTTAACTTATGACACTAGCTTGACGGGATTTTGTGGGTAGTATCCGCTGAAAACCCTCAGGAGACAACACTCCTCCTACTAGGGACACCTAGAGGTTTAACGGCTTGTTGCACATGCTCAGTGCAATCGCGTTCCCTGCGAAAGTGCGGTTAGGTTTTTATTTTAGTGAATAATTGGTTTTGCTCGGGACGAGCAAAAGTTAAGTTTGGGGGTATTTGTTCATCACAGAATACTGCATTTTATACCGCCCATTCTTACGCTCGGTTGTTTATACGTAGGTACTTTTAATCCGTGTTTGTTACATATTTGCAGGATACAGGTTCTCGGTTCTAAAACGGTGAAATTCATGGAAAACACGACAATATCCGGGTTCCTGCCAACCACTGAGAAAACACGGTCTCCGCTCGTCATCCGTATGTTGCCAGATACCAGTTTAGGAAGATAAAATGTCAAATCAATGTCACCTTCATGCACAAGGCTCAATGGCAACAACAAGTTCCAAGAAATCTACGCGGAGCTCGAGGCAATCATGCCAAATCTTGACAAAAAGTCCACCTTTCCTCAACAGAAATTCTGGAAGAAATGTGAAAGTATTTTCAGAAAATATATGTACCAGACAACAGGGGACAACAGACCAGGAAAAGTACCAAAACCCCACGACCCAACTCGCCAAGATGGCCGCGGATCCGCGGCCAACATGGGGTTAAGGCCGCGGATCCGCGGCCTTATATACTCCTCTTTCTGTCGTTTTTCAGGGGCTTTTTGGTAATCTTATTTTGGGGCAGATTGTTGCCCTAGATCTTCAACTCCCTGCCTATAAATACAGCAGAACTGAGCTCAACCAAGGGTGATTCTTTTGTTCCTCTTTCTTTTGTAGTTTTAGTTCTTTTTCTTCTTCTTCTTCATTCTTTTTCCATGAAAATTGTAGTGAGAGCTTTTTGAGTGGGAGATTAATGAAGATGAGGGTTTTGTATCATTCTCTTTTGTTTCTTCTTCCCCTTGAGATTCTTGCTTTCTCTTGATCATTCAACCTCTTCATTGAGCTTGAATGGTTAAGGGTTAGTTATTAATCTCAAGGGTCGTATTTTCTCGCGGGACTAGTTCTTCATTTCACATGCGTTCTCTACCCTTCCCTTGATCTTGCAACCTCTTGATTGAGCTTGCAAGTTTAAGGGTTGGCTATTGATCACATGCTTGTCTTGAGTTCTATGTTCTTGTAATTACTTTCTTGTTCTTTTTATTTGCTTTTTTATTACTTGCATTTTATTACCTTGTCTTTAATTACTTGCAATTTATTTCATGCACTTTAATTACTTGTAATCTTTTCTTTTCTTTGTTCTTTTCTTTTGCTCTCTTTTGTTCATTTTGTGAATGAATGTAATTATTATTGTTAAGAAGAAATACGACATTATAAGTTAAAGATTTTCTTTTCTCTTTTCCTTTTCCCGTTATTTTCCATTGAACTCCGCCCAAATCATACGCAAGCGCTCCGTTAGGCACCCTACCCTGACAAGGTAACGGTGATTCCTAACCGCGACCGGTTGCGTTCGGTTTGGCCGGAGGCGAAAGCAAGGGACAAGAACGGAAGGACAAGGGTAAATAAGCCGTATTCCACGAATACCGCGCTTAAATCCCCTAATCCACGTTGTTGCCGATTGCCTTAGCTTCAATTGGTCAAGACTCGGCTCAAAGGTTTCGAGTACGGATTTCTTTAGCTTATAATCTCGTATCTTTTCTTAACTTTATACTTGCAAATAAACACATAGGTTAGAAACAAACATACACAAATTCTTTATTGACTCGTCTAAGACAAGAAGGTAAAATACCACCATCTCCCTATGGACCGACCCGTGCTCAACCGGCTAGCTGCATAGCGACACCGTCTTGATTGCGGTAAACTTTAATTCTAACAATCAATATGGTAGAGGCTGCCCTAGGTGAATCTATTCGTACCGAAGATGACATTCTTTCCGGTCAAGGACCGCGTGCGGATAAATATCAAAATTTCATGAATGATGCTAGGAAACCAATTTATGAAAATGTGAAGTATTCCACCCTCTCATGGTTCGTCCAACTTTTCCATATTAAGTGCCTAAATGGATGGAGCAACAAGTCATTCACAATACTTCTTTCGTTCTTGAAAGATTCTAAGCCTCCGGAAAATAACGTGCACGACAGCTGGTACGGAGCCCAGAAGATGATGTCTGATTTGGGTCTAAGTGCGAGAAGATTCAAGCATATTTTAAAAATTGCGTGTTGTACCAGAAAGAGAATTCAGATTTGAAAGAGTATCCAACATGCGGAGAGGCCAGGTATAAGCCGAAAGATTCTGATAAGAAGCCTGATATACCTGTCAAGATAGCACAATACTTTCCCATAACACAGAGACTACAGAGGCTATTCAGGTATAAGAAAACAGCCGAGGCAATGATTTGGCATCACTGTGCTCCTCCAAGTAACGATGGAAAAATGAGCTATCAAAGAGATTCACCGGCATGGAAAGATTTCGATAGGAGGCACGCAATATTCAGTAGCGATCCTCACAATGTCCGGCTCGGACTGGCTACTGATGGCTTCTACCCATTCAACTAAATGGCTGGAAGTCACAGCACATGGCCCGTTGTAATGATAATTTATAATCTGTCGCCTTGGTTGGCTATGGACTAATCATACTTTATGATGCCTCTTCTTATCGACGGACCAAACTCACCGGGTAACAATATTGACATCTATCTCCGACCTCTGATCGAGGAGTTGAAATCTTTGTTCATTGATGGTGTAGAGACATATGATGCAAACACAAATACAACCTTCATACAACGTACGGCTTTAATGTGGACAATCAATGACTTTCCTACATATGGAATGCTATCAGGTTGGTCCGTACATGGTCATAAAGCATGTCTTCGTTGCCATGAACACACAACATCGAAATTCTTGAATTTTAGCAGGAAGGTTTGTTATTGCGGCCATCGACATTTCCTGCCTCCAGACCACCCCTATAGGTTAGACACGGTTAATTTTGATGGTCATCAGGAGCTTCTTGGACCTCCATCCCCATTGTCCGGAGAGGACGTGATTGCTAAATGGGACGGTTACAATAATGTGACCTTCGGGATGGATCCGACGAAACAGGTCAAACCACTATTTTGGAACAAGTTAAGCATTTTCTTCGAGCTTCCGTACTGGTCTACAAATTTAGTGCGTCATTGTCTGGACGTCATGCATATAGAGAAGGGAGTATCAGAGCACATACTTAATTTGCTTCTTTGTAAAGACGGGAAATTGAAAGACAGCCTGAATGCTCAGATGGACCTACAAGAGTGGGGAATAAGAAGTGAATTGCACCCTAGACCGGTAGCGGGTAAACCGGGCAAGTTTGTACTTCCCAATGCCGCTTATCATATGTCACAACCAGAGAAGAAAAGATTCTTGCAGGTGTTGCATGATTTGAAAATTCCTATAGGTTTCTCAGGATCATTCAGCAAGAAAATAAAAATTGTGAAGGGCAAGATCGATGGGCTGAAAAATCATGATCACCATATTATCATGGAGCACATTCTTCCATTAGCCCTCAGGACTTCTCTCCCCGAATCGGTTGGTCTACTAATCAACGACCTATGTTGTTTTTTCAGAGAGTTGTGTGCTAAAACACTGGAGGTTGTGACGCTGGATAAACTAGAAAATTCTATTGCGTTGATACTTTGCAAGTTTGAGCATATTTTCCCGCCGTCATTCTTCGATATCATAATACACTTGACGGTTCATCTTGCAACTGAGGCCAAGTTAGCCGGACCGGTACAATATCGATGGATGTATCCCGTCGAGAGGTACGTGTAATTTTTCGTTTCACGCAATTTATAAATTTATTGTTGTCCTGTATGCCCGTATTTATTTATTCAACATATTTTCATTAGGTACCTCTACACTCTTAAGAAGTATATACGCAATAAAAATTGACCAGAGGGTTCTATCATACAAGGTTATCTTCTTGAAAGAGCAACCATATTTTGTTCCCGCTATCTGGACGAGAACATTGAGACAAGACTTAACCGGCCTCGAAGAATTCAAGACGGGCCATATGGTAAAGCCGAGTATAAGAGGGTAGACACTATATTTATCAACAAGATATACCGGTTTATCTTGCTTAATTGCGCATGTCTTGAACAAATTAGAGAGTAAGTTTTTTTTTGGATTAATTGTTATATCTGTGTTTGTGTGTGTATGAAATGATATAATATTAATGTCACCATTATTTGTCGAAAACAGAATTCATTTTAACGAGGTACGTGAGGGGCATCCTGATTAGAACGAAGAACAATTGGAAAAATATCATCAGGATAATTTTTGTGATTGGGTCATAAATCATATAAGTTATTCGAATAACATTTTATTGCTATCAGTTTTAATCTAAACTTGTATCGTTATGTATTTTTCGTAAAATTTGTTTTGTTAGATCCACGATCCGAACTTGTCTACATCATTTGAGAGTAATTCAAGATGTTTAGATCAATTTCCTAGTATGGAGGTTGCATATTACAAAGGATTTTGTGTCCTTGGATACAAATTCGAAGTTAAGCATATAGAAACATCTAGAACCACTCAGAATAGTGGGATTGCGACCGTAGGATTGGACGGTATGATTTATTATGGGTACTTAAATTGTATACTCGGTATCCACTATCCCGGACGATCAGAACCCTTTTATATATTCCAGTGTATTTGGTACGATACGCGAACCGATACGGATAAGTGGAGAAGCAATCTTGGGACTTGGAAAGATGAATATGGATTGACCAGTGTGAACACACTTCGATTTTATGGTCAGGAAGATCCGTTTGTCTTTCCGAACCAAGCGTTCCAAGTATACTACTCACATTGTTTGAAACATCCGGGATGGAGTGTTGTATGCCGATGGAAACCCAGAGATGTCTACGATGTCCCAGAATTCGAGGACAGCGATGAGGATGAAGAAGAGAGAAGGCTTAAAGTGCTCCGACCGTCTGTTTCGAAGGACGGGTTGTCTTCGGCCGATCATGAAGTTACGTGGGTTAGAAATGACATCGACGATGAAATCCAAGTAGATATGTATAATGCGCCCACGAAACGAAAAAGGTTATCGGTAATGTTATATTATTACTTCACATTTTACGATCTATACATATATAGTCAATACTTTTAATGATTGTCTAATGCGTCCGCGAACCGTTTATCTAGATTTGATGACGATGTCGGGAGCAGCGAGGGGCGGCAGGAGCTCCAGCCGCGGCAGAGGCAGAGGCAGAGGCAGAGCGGTTCTGCCGCCCGGAGAGCTCTGTAGGGAGCTTCAGAGGGGTGGTCTTGCACCCAGATCGGAGACCCTTTCGGATGCCTCCTTCCGTGTGGATTTTGCCACACTTCCAGGTATACTGCACGAATATCCATTTTGAATGTAATATTACAGATATTCATGCCTGTTTATGTCAAAATTACTTATATTGTCAATGTTTGATTGTCTAGTTGTTGGTGATGCGTCCACATCTGGGACAGAGGCCACCCTCGCTCCTCCAAGTATGTTTATATATCATACAGTGCATGTATATTGATTTAGAATGCTATATCATATATATACACACATTCCGTACTGCTTTTACTTAGCAATTTTTATTATTGTCTAGCTGTAGGTGGTGACACCACCGCACCTGCGGGTATATTTATATATCCTATAGTGCATGCATATTGATTTAGAACGTTATATTATTGATCTACACATTCTTTTTGCAATTACTTATATAATCTATTTTTAATTGTCTAATTATAAGTGGTGCGTCCACATCAGACGCAGTGGCCACTCCTGCCACTTCCATACCCTCCGCATCGTCTGCATGTTAGTATGAATAAATATAAAATATTTATTCATTTTACATATGCTCTATAGAATAAATATGAACTTCATGGAAATTTAGCGTCAATGTTTATTTTATAGTTGGAGGGGATGCGTCCGCATCCGGGACCCCGGCCGTTCCTCACCGGAGGAACTATCGTCCCGCTCGTGCTGCCGCCCGGCCCAGGCTTGTGCTGTAGTCACCGGAGGTATATATCACACTTCAATTTTTGTTTAATCTTGATTTCTTGATACAACTTTGTCTTAATATTGATTGTTTTGATATTTCTTGCAGACGCAGGGCCTCTCTATCCCCAGAGGGGGGTTCGAGGCCCGAATCAGTCCCATAGGCTGAGGCCTAACAGAGCTAGAGGGAGGCAGCATTCCCCCTCTTTTTTACCCTTGACTATCGCTATACCGGTCCTCATGCCGAGAGGTTCGGCCGGTATATGGGGGACGAGAGCCGGCTTGTGAAGAACTATCCACTTCACGTTGAGTGGGGCGAGCAGCACCGGCGCTCATTCTCCCTCTTCTTTGATCAGGCTCGGGTACGTATTAATATATATTTTCATTTGATTTATCCAATATATTTATTAATAATACTTGCAATCTAATAACAATGTTTTTTTTGTATTTTCAGTCGGATTACGATTTTCAGCCTGTATCCCACCCTGATCACCCTGGGAGGGTGCTCGACCTTCATGCTCTGTACAATGGCCTGATGAAGAACATGCAGACCAAGGTCCGATATAACAGGAATGAGCTGAAGGCCGACTGCTACTTCCTGTGGATGGCGGCCCCCGAGGCAGAGAGAGCGGCCCTCCTATCTACTCCGGCGTTTGCGAGAGTCGACGTAGAGACATGGCCTCTATTGTGCGAATATTTCGACTCCCAACGCAAACAGGTATGTATTTTAAATGTAATTCATTGTTTAGGATATAATTTATTTTTTTATGTTCATTAATTAGAAAACTAAATGTTAATGCGTTGTGCAGAAACATGCCGCTCAGAATACAGAGAACAGGAAGTCGACGAAGAGGGGTCGCCCCACTTACACAGGTGGCTCGAGGAATATTACTCGAGCCATGGAGTTATCGGTAAATTACAATAGACGGACCTTTGTGATATTCTGCAATATTAAGAGTTATTTTCTAATATATTTAATATTAAAAGTTATTTTCTAATATTGCAGACAGCTCAGACCCTGGCGCAAGGTAATACACCGAGTGTGCTGTCCGCATATCTTGCTGTCCATGGCACCTCGACAGATCCCGCCACGGGCGAGCTTCGATATCCCAACGTCGCTACCCAGGAGTATTGCGTAAGTGTTAATATTTATTCTACCCATATTTGAAATTTTAGTTTTGAAAGGCTCAAATTTAAATTTTATACTTATACTTTACTGCTTAATGAGGGTGTAGGAGCGGGTGGTTGAGCAGGCTGAGGCCTCGGGGATCGATTTTACCGGACAGAGCGATCCGAGGCTGCTGACCCCAGTCCTGGATGCCGCACACGGAGGGCACCACGGAGGTTGGGAGAGAGGCCGGGGACTAGGCCCTAGCAGGGCCATATGAGGTTGGACTCCACCCCGGCGGTTACTTCCTCCGTCTCCAGTGAGAAATGTGTCCAGCAGGAACTGGAGAGCTTGAGGGCCACCGTTCAGGAGTTGAAGGAGATGCTGGTATGTATACTGTTTTATAGTAAAATATCATGTCATATTATAGATATCAACATATCCATAATTAGTATGTAGCCTGAGCTTATTTGGCTGTAGACTTAGGTTTGATTAATCATGCATACATATCTAATTAAAATAAACTACGGTTTTCCAAACTAGATATCCAAATGGGGTTTCGAAATAATTTGATAATGATACGAATTCGAATAATACACAGTTCTTACACGTATATTACACACGTTAGGTCCAGACACGACAAGGTACATCGGCCGAGCCTCCACATGCATCTCATTCGGCTGCGGCTCCGCAAGCCACTACATCGGCTGCGGTTCTGTAAACATCTCCTATAGCTCCACCGCCCGCTCAGACTCGCGCAACCGCGGCTCCGCAAGCCACTACCTTGACGGCCGCTGCGCATACCACATCGCCAGCTCCACAGCCCACTCAGACTCCCGCACACGCCGAATTGCAAGGTTTATTGACCGAGGAGCAGGCGCGCCAGATTCTAGCGTTTATCAGAGGTGGAGCTGGACCGAGCTAGGGTAGCTTTTTGATTCTTATTTTTTGAAACATGTATTTATTTATATGATACATATTGTACTACATTTTGAAACATTTTGGACGATATTGATATTGGTTTATATTTATATCATATTCAGTTTTTTGGTTTCTTTTGTATATTATATGCTTGAGATGTGATTATGAATACTGTGATATATGTTGTGTGATGATTAATTTTATATTTAATTGATGTATATATTATTGTGCACAGGGCGAGAAAAAATCAGGCAGCCTTTTTTTAAAAAAAACAGATAATATGTACATACGGATTAATCCGTAGGTACACATGTTGCCCCTACGGTTTAAACCGTAGGGGCAAAATATCATAATTAACTGATATACCCCTCCCCCCCGATCTCAGTATCAGGGGGTTGGCAGTGCCCCTACGGATATATCCATAGGGGCAAACAAACGTCCCTACGGCGTTATTCGTAAGGGCAAAATATCAGGATTTCTGATATTTTGCCCCTACGGATATGTACCTATGAATGTATCCATAGAGGATATCACTTGGCCCTACGGATTCATCCGTAGGTACAATTAATATATTTAAAAAAACCGTAAATAAAATAATTTTTTTGCTCATACGGCCTACACCGTAGGGGATACGGGACCTACACATAACTCCGTAGGGACAAGTTTTTGTCCGTAGGGGCAAGTTCAGGGCTTCAACTTGCACCTACGGCGTTTGCACCTACAGGTTATATTTTCGCCCCTACGAATATATCCGTAGGTGAAGTGGTTTGGCCCTACGGGTAAATCCGTAGGGGCAACCCTTGTTTGTAGTAGTGGTGGCGGTTCTCTGTTTTAATTCAAAGATTTTGGAATACAGAAATGAAGAGTTGGGAGATGAAGAGACACACCAATACGGGCGGAGCCTATTTGGGGCACATAGGGCCGACCAAACCGGGTCATGGGCGGCTCCATCTCGGGGTCTGGGTTCGTGTCTCGGGGTCCGGGCTCGTTTCAATGCACCGAGTCCAAAAATATATATCTTTTGTTTCGTAACTTTTCATAACTCTGTCAATCCCCTATAGAATTTTCAGGAACTCTAAAACGCTAAAAAGAAATTGAATAAAATAATTGGAATGTAATGATTTGAATACGCGGGCTGTAGAACAGCAGTGGAAAGACTTAACCAATTGGCTACAAGTTGTTCTTGCATATATTTAACAAGAATTAAATATATGTCGAGACTCAAAAAGGAAACAGGCTTAGGGAAAACAAAAGGAAGAGATCAAATGGAACCGTTTTGGTGAAGGGTCTAGGTGTTGGGTTTAAAAGATTATAGAATAAGAAAAATAAATGGAGAGATAATATATATAATAGAAAGGATAATTACGGAAAATACCCAAAAACAAAGAAATACAGTAGAAAGATAATATGAAGGTATAAAGATTTTAGGGTTGTTACATTATTCTTCAATGGATCGATCTCCTTACCGAAGGGTATGCAACTGGATATAAGTTTGTTGCACGAGTAGTCCGGCAGAAACTTTTCGTGAAGTTTTTTCCCTTCTCCCAAGTAGCGATCTTGGGCTTCCCGGTTCAGATGTGTTTGATCTGAAGATTCTCCCATCAATTAAAGTGTTACCATTCAACTTGAGTGCGACCGCCTTCACCTTTCTCTCCTCGGACATCTCCTAATAATCGAAGAATCGCTCGACGGTATGCAACCAGTAAATAAAAGCCTCCAGATTGATTCGACTCAAAAATTCGGCAACTCCACCTTCATGTCAGATCCTCTATAGCGTTCGGTTGGATACCAATCTCTATACCCAATACTCCTTTCGTCGTCGAATCCCAGACACTGAAAAGGGTTTTCATTTTTGGACCCCAAACCATCATCATCTTGCCCTCGAAGGTTGGCGGACTCGATAGTCGCCGTTAGTCGTTGAAGTTGCCTATGAAGTTCATCGACCTCGATATCGCATTTCCTGCTCGCGTTATTGTGCACCATGCCCATACTCACGATGTGTCATTGGTTCTTCGTCTTCTACGAAGAATGTGACGACACCTATGCGCTGATACCAATTGATGAGGATTGGCCTATGCATGCTCGATACTTAACACGATCTCTAACTCTTAAGAGAAATTACAAGAACAAAACCCTAGATAACCAAGGATGAAATATGATGGCCTCTCTTTAAACACAAAAGCCGCAACTTTTCCTTTATCAACAAGCAATCTTTATTCAATAATCAATTCCATTCCTAATACAATAGTTCTCATCCCTTTAAATAAGAGAATAAAATTCTTAACCAAAAAGAAATAAATCTTAACTAAAAAATATAAAAAGATATAAAATATATTAATTAAATCTAAATAAATAACTATTTAAATTGAATCAAATCTCAATTTAAATTGCAACGAATTATTTATCGAATCTTTCCAAATCTTAATCGAATCTTCAATCAAATCCCGAATCTTCTGTAAAATCTTCTCGCGATCTTTCCAAAACCGCTTCTATCGAATCGAATCTTGCTTCTCCTATTCGGTCTAGGTCTCGGCCATATACTCGGTCATATGCTCTTGCATCATAACATGTAAGAATTGAGTGATATATACAGATGGAAATATAATAGAGTAATACATATAAATTTAAAAAAGTTCAAGGGGGAAAAAGGAAAAAAAAGCCTGAAATCCTAGAACAAATAAAAATCAAGAATTAAATTTATTCTATTATCTCCAATGTCTCTAAATTAGGCATCAATGTCTCTAATTTAGACGACCGTCTTAATTTTAATAAATCCCTTTTTAACAGATCCTTTGTTACTAACTGGGACAGTCCAGTGTAAGATTCCACTTGCAGTATTTTCATGTGACGTAGATTCAAAAATGTTGGCAACTGTCCACGTATATGTCGGTCCAAGATAAGGATCTGTGTATATAAAAACAAAAAAGGTTATGAAATTCAATTAACGAAGTGACATCCCAAATAATTGTGAATTAGTACATGTTCTTTATTATTTTACAACATAAATTGAAATTCTTCCATGCTGCAAAATCATTCAATTAGAAATTAAAATTTTTGTGTGAGAGATAATGATATGTGCACAATGAATATGTAATTTTGTATAAAGTGATATAAACCAATAAATCGATTAAAGGAAAAAACCTAGACTAGAATTTAATGAATTATGTAAAGTTATCTTTTAAACAGAGAATAATGGATATAACGTATCATAGAAGGGGATCTTCTTTTTGAAATTTGTATGTGCGCATTGCAAGTGCAAAATACCGGTTTTCGTCAAACAGTAAATGCAAATTACTGGTAAATATTATAACGACCATGCCAATTTTGAAATAAATAAAATTTTGTTTGAATTTAATCTTGTTATATTTGTTTCTTCATTAATAAAATAAAATTTTAATTTTTGAAAAGATAAAATTGATTTGCTAGTATTTAAAAGAGAAGAGAAGAAATTTAATTTTTTTTTGAAAAAGAATCATGATTTTAAATTTTATTAGATTTTGATAAAGGCGATTTTTGAAAATAGAATCTTTAGAAA
Organism: Agapanthus africanus; assembly: GCA_030015575.1. Classification (NCBI taxonomy): domain Eukaryota; kingdom Viridiplantae; phylum Streptophyta; class Magnoliopsida; order Asparagales; family Amaryllidaceae; genus Agapanthus; species Agapanthus africanus. Next base: position 414,298,523 of record JASDDO010000016.1, read on the forward strand.
AGTATTTTCAATATAAAAAGATTTATTATTATTTTAAGAGAAAAGATTTTGTCTATCTTTAATTTAAAATTAACTATAGCTAGTATGTCTGAAAATTGATCAGAAAAAATTTTGTAAGCTACGGAATCCATATATCTGTCTATACAATTAAAAGTTAACACTAATGGAGAATGTGGCATTCTAATATTTATTTCAATAAAATATTTAAATATATGAGTAGAATTCTTAATTCTAACATGGACATGATTATAAACTTTTTGTGTAACGCCTATGTCGTTATATATATATATATATATATATATATATATATATATATATATATATATGAGGAAACGAGTTATCAGCTATCTAATTGATACTAAACTATCAACTAGCCTATTATATAGTCCAATCCGACTGTCAGAGCGATGAGCTGGTTCGCTTGTTCCACACATGAAGTGATCCGTACGTGTGAAATTTTTGATCGATATGATGCATTACAAGTGATGGATCAAGCATTTAAACAATAGATGACTGTTAAACACAATAAAAATGTCATATATCGGGGACACTTGATTAAAAAGATAGATAGTGGCAAATTGATTAAAATTTTATACATATAGATCACTCTATATATAGAACAAGGTGGCAAGAGCGGATAGTCGATCTGACAGTCGAACTAGACTATGTAGAAGGCTAGTTTGACGGTTTAATATCAGCTAGCTAGTTGATAACCTCTCTCTATATATAAAGGTTTGGAATTGAGCCTAAGAAAAAGTATAGGTGATTAACAACATGCAATTGTAAAGGTTCGGATCTGAGCATCGGAAAAAATCTGGTTTTCTCCACCCGCAAGGAGTCACTAGATAGTGAAATTGAATACTGAGCAGGAGTTCTCAGGCAGGAATTAGCCACAGGGTCGGGGAACTTCGATAACTGTTTAATTTCTATGATTCTATGATTGTGATAGTTAGTATTTTAGATTTTCTTTATTTCCGCTGCATAATTTCTGTGTTTTACAAAAATTACTCTGTGTTTTCCATAAAACCTTATTCAAACCCCACCCCCCAGGCCGCTTTTCATTTTTAACCCTTTTTGGAGATGCCTCTTAATATTTGAATTTAAACTAAATAAGCTGCATGTGGAATGTTAGGAATAATTTTCATTTTATTCATTTTCTTCTTTATCTCTAATTTTAGATTGCGTAACTATTAATTTAAGCCAAATCACTAATCAATTTCATTTATTTAATGCATAAGGGGATTGATTTTCACTACACGAGACAGGATAACTCATACATTGTTTTAACTGTTAAAACTTTCAAAATCTTTAAAATCACTAGCTGCTACAAATCCTTAGAAATCTTAACTAGAAATCTTCATGAAGTTTATGTTAAATCTTCTTCCATGATATTCAATGCATATGTAGCCAAAATTATGTTTCAATTTATCTGAAATTGCGGGTAAGGCGATACTTCAAAAAACTGTAAAAAAGAGAAGAAATCAGCCTCAATAATTGAATAAATCTTTTCTCTCTTTGCAACTAAAGGAATTCTTCTGTTTTTTGGTCAGCAAATCAAATTTTTCTTATGACTTTTTTCTTTATTAATATTAGAGAAGCATGCATTACAATTTCCAAGATGAAATCTAGCTCGATCGGTAAACATGTGCATACCTTTGCTATTGAATAGTGAAGAGTAATGGTCGTTGCATTTTTTACGTGATGCATCAGCTTGATTGCACAATTGATAGATACCTCGATATCGTATAAATTGAAGTCAAAGACTGCTTCGTTGAGAAAGGGACTCGGAGAGTTCCTGATGCAGATAGCCCAGCCAGGAATTCCCCTCAAATAGATCGACACCAAATTGGGAGCAAACACTTGTATGGGACCGCAAATGAATCTACAATGAATCAACTTCAATGTTTTCAATCCCCTTCGAGATATATGGATACACTTAAGATTGCAGTTGACGATCGATATATTCTCAATCATAGTTCCATCTAAATCATCGCTTGAGATAAACCCTAGATTCCAATCTGTGCAGTTCAAGAACTCAACGGAACGTGCCCTATGGAACAGGCTGAAATCCCAGTGGCGCGGCCTCCAAGGTATGAAAATGAACCTTGCAATTTGAGGTTGATGTTGAGGCGCTCTGTTGATACAGCAGAGCTCAATCTCCTCCAAGCCCTCCAACGTCGACAACAAATCCATCTTTTCCCAAAAGGTTATAAACGTATGATCATAGAGGGTGGCAAAGCGAACCTTTTGGACCGCACAACGTTCGTAATCGTGAAGCTCTACGACGTGACGTGCAAAATCGAAAAGACGGTCATTTGGTTCGGTGGTGGTGTGGGAGAATTCAGAGGCATCGAAGCTGAGATGGGGGGTACATCTCCACACGTCTTTCCATCTTTTTGATAGGACGCTCATCTGCACGGCTTGCCTCATACCGGTGAAATATGATATGTGATGAAGGATTTCGTCAGGCAGTTCGCTGAGTCGGTCGACGTCCATAGAGGTTTCAACATTGGAATTTTCCATTGATTGATCACGGAGGACTATATGCAGCAGAATTCCTTTCCAATTTATAACTTCAATATACTAAAAATATCAGGAAAAAAATAAGTGTTTGATTCTGAAATATCTGATCGGTTACAATTATATTTTGCACAATCTGTTTTGTTCAAGTAGCTAGATCTTGATTGGTACAACTATATTATACAGAATCTCTGATTTGTTGCAGCCAATCATCTGTTACAACTAAAAACTGTACATAGAGATTGTTGGAGCTTTATCTTCTTATTTACAATCATATCCTACATAATCTAAATTTGTTGGAACTGGATATTGATTTGTTGAGATAGTACATTATTTTATACCATGTATTGTATGTAACTGGTTTATTATTTGTAACCATTTAATTGGGTTGGGAATTATTAAATCTGCCTTGGTATTTTTGTGATGAATGCCAAGTGATATAAAGAAAGATTAGCTACTTGGGTACGTGTAGGCACAAAATTTTATTATTTCCTATTTCTGCAAATTCCAAATAGACCAGCATGCAGTTATAAATAATAGCAAAAACCAAAGGAAACTCATTTTATTGTTGAGCCTTCGAGTTTTTCAGGAAGTAACAGCTTTTAATAAAAGATGTGGGAATGGAATATGTTTGCATGATCAAACATGCATGTCACAATATTATCACTCGATCTATTGGTTAATAAAATGTACTCTCACCTAAACACATATTAATAAAAACATGACTGAGCAAGCAGTAAGAAATACAGTGAAAATAGAAAAGGAGATTATCAAAACCATTCTTTTTACTTTCATTTTTAAGAGTACCTTAGACAAATTAGATTTAGATAATTCGGCATTAAAGGAATTGATAACACTTATAACATGAATGAGCCAAGTACATGTCTTACTACAAATGGTAATCGTTGCCAACCAGACAAAAATGAGATAAATGTCCTTCAGTTTAGCGTTTTGAGAATGTATTTGCGCTTAAACATTTCTCTTTTATGAAAATTAAAGTCTTGGTTCGAGTCATTTAGCATAATTTGGCATTAAAGGAAATGATAACACTTATAACATGAATGAGCGAAGTACATGTCTTACTACAAACGGTAATCGTTACTTTACTTGAAATCTTAGCAAACATAATAATTACATTTCATTACTTTACTTGAAATCTTAGCAAACAATCAACAAGAAATTTAATTAAGGTTAAATTTGGAAATCTATTTATACATTTCATATTTTCAAGATGCATGGAGTACTTTATTGTTCTTAAAAACTTAAAAGGACCTCCTTTTTGAAACAAACAAATAAAAGAGCAAAAAAAGACTACCTTTTTAAAATGGAGGAAGTAATTAGCTAAATCACACTTGGCACACCTTAATTGTTGGCAATAAAATATTTATAGGAACACATAAATCCTTTTCATTTTATATAAGCTAAATTTCAACTTTTTACCATGAACTTTGAGCATTTTCTACGAATGGTATCCTGAACTTTTAAAATAATAGATTGCTACCACGAACTTTCAGAGTATCGCAAAACTAACAAAAAATTAGAAAATGATTATACTGACCTTGATATAAATTAACAAAGAAAAAGGAATTAACTTTTTTTCTTTAGAATTTAATTCCTTTTTTGTTTAAAATATATATACTAACCTTTAGATATTGATGCCTATATTGCAATTGTTGAAAACAATCGAAGTGAACGATTGAGTTGAACAAGTGCAGCGATGCTACCGAGCGGAACGAAAATGGTTGATTTATATGTTGCATGATCTTCTAGTGGTAGAATTAGAGTACCGGTCTCATCTTCTAGTTCGCGTGCCTCAACTTCAGCCTTACCACTTATACAACAGTCAAAATGGGCACGAGCACCTGTGGTCTCATCATCAATATTTTTGAATGAACTAACAATATGTTTACACACCGAGTCAGATGTAGACAACTGTTAATCGGAAGTTGTTGAACTTGATGTTTTAGCCTGGTGGAAAAGTTACGGAAATTTATATCCGGTGCTTTCTACCATGGTTCGTGATTTACTAACAATTCCGTCTCTACAGTAGCATCGGAAAGTATTTTTAGTATAGGTAGCAGGATATTGACCGAGAAGAGATGCAGCTTAGCATACGATACAATGGAATGCATGATTTGCTCGCAAGATTGGGAAGCAACTGCAGTTAGGAAACGGAACCAAGTCAATTTGGCCTCAGATTATCTACTAGAGGAGCTTTCAGGATCTAGAGACAGAGTCCAACACCAAAGATACCACCACCACGACTGGCGGTGAGGAGCAGCGAGGAATCCCGAATCGAGGACTAAGAAGTAAATACAGAAGAAGAACTACGTATACCTGATTCTCATATTGAACCCAAAATTGTGAGGAATACGTAGCCAGTCCGATTGGGTTCGGTCTTTAATATAAAAAAAATTATGCTGCAAAATTTAACATGTATAATGGAGTAATTTTATGTAATACTATTAATTATTAACATTATTTCAAAAAATTTAGTTATTTTTTATTGTGTGTGTGTATTTGGAACATAGACGAGCCGACTCGCCTCACTCGCCCTGCCCCAGCTCATGACTCTTTTAAACAAGTCAGCAAGGCGAGCCTGTTCTTTGAGACACCTCTTTTGAGCCGCTCATCTCATTTGCCACGCCTCCGAGGAAGACTGAAAGAAGGAAAGGGCAAAATAGGAAGGATTATGCATAAGGGGAGAGGCGATGTTAAAGCTATTGTCTCTTGATTATGCAATCTATCTTTTCAATCTTTTCAGCTCGACTCCAATATCACTTCAGGATACTAATAGCCCACACCATATGATCTTGGTTTCTTCTGCTCATTTTTCTTTTTGTAACTATAATTTATTTTAATATATGAACATTTAGGATTTTCGCCCAGGCCATTTTGGCAAAAAATAAAAAAAAATTAGTGTAAATTGTCAGAATCCCCTGGCCCGCTTCAAACTTGTGTATAAACCCTAGACTTTTTGCTCTAGTTAAAAAATCTTGGACCCAATCAAAACCCCTTATACCAGTTACCTATGATAGCTAAGCAATTGCCTATAATATCTTAGCTGCTGCAGTTGCATGTGATATCTAAACATTTACATTTAATATCTAAGTAGTTGGATGTAATAGCTAGGCAGTTGCATATAATAGATGCATATAATATCCAAGTAATTGCAGATGCATATAATATCAAAACAATTACATGTAATATCTAAGCAGTTGCCCGTAATATCCATGCAGTTTCCCGTAATACAAGGCCTATATGAAATACATGCCAAGAGTATTATCACAGATTTTGATTAGTAGGCCCTTCCCAACAATTTTGAAAATTACTGCGGGTTTAAGACAACTCTCGAACAGGCCCGGGGCATTTTTGACAATTTACCATACCATACCATGCCAGAATATCTTTTGCAGCTCTAACCAATATCCCCAGTTTGGAGCACAACTGAAGTCCATTCATCAAAGTAGAGTCAGGTATAAGTTTGAGACTACTGTTGCATGTGCCATCTATTTTCTACAACTTTCCTGCTCCAACTCCATATCAGTACTATTCGAACAGTTCCGGGTCCATCTCTCAATAATATATAACATCAACAGATAAAACAACAAATCAATCAGAACAATTGGCGATGAAATTTGATTGGACGAACTTCATAAAGCACAAATATATTGAAGGACCAAATAAGGGAAGATCAGTGATAAAGAGCATCAAAACCAATGCTTCTCATAATATAACATTAAATCAAGTAATCTTAAGGAATAGATCAACTTATCGGTGTCCACTGACATATCCTTAGCGAGAAGGATAAGTAATCCTAATAAGGCTAGTTCCAGGCACATACCATGAGCATATCGTGGCGATAAGAAAGAACATGACAAATCTGATGGTTTGATCAAACTTTTTTAATGAATATCATACGAGCTGAAAATTAGAGAATGTCCGAGGCTCCCAGAGTATATACATTAACAAATCATCCAGTGAGGCTGAATCAGAGGTTATACACTAGCAGCTACTAAAAAAATCATAGCAGAAAGAAATGGTTAAGATCTACCCTTGTCTTGACAATACTAGAGCTGAAACATGTCCAAATATTTCAGAAAGAATGCCAAGTTGATGTCCATATTTTAGAAAGAATGCCAAGTTGATGTCCATGCTTCGACCAAATACAATATTCATCTGTAATTTGAATTTTTATTGCTTGAGTATAGCATTCCCGTTTTCACAACAATTAGAAATAATTAAGCTTTTGGCTTCTTACATTTGATTTACCATTATTATTTTTAAATTAATATTTTTAGGCTAAAATGCAGGAAACCCTCCTTACTTTTGCCCCAAAAGAAGGAAACCCTCGTAAACTTAAAAACATGTACTTTACCCCATAACTTTAACACCATCAGTTAATTTTTTGGTGTATATTTCTCATAATGCCCCTCAAGTCCTACAATTTTTCGCCTTTTTCTTCTCCAAATCCCCCCATCATTTTTTACCCTAAAATTTCTAATTCAAATCACCACCTACCTCTCTCTACTCCTCCAAAGAGTAAGCATAGATTCAAGAGAGTATGAATTATGAAAAAATGAAGAAAAGTGAATATTAGGTTAATCAATTAAATTTATTAGACGGACATTTTTGGCATAAAAAAAATCTTACGGATGGAAAAGTTAACACCATTATGGTTTTTGGGAAAACTCCATAATTTTCAAGTTTAGGGGGTTTTCCCGCTTTTCAGGTAAAAGTGATTGAGGTTTCCCGCATTTTAGCCTATTTTGTAACTAAAGGTAGGGAGCCTCATTATGGAGATTAAATGTATGACAGCAGGATTGAGTTAATTTTCAGATATAAAAGTATTATGTAGAAGAGTTGAGACTAAGTACCATTGGTCTAGCTAAAACACTTACCAATAAAAGGAGAATTACAAGTATGGATAGTAAAAGAAGTGAACATCATATAAAGAGGTATAGATACAAAAAAAAAGGTTACTACCCTTATAAGTACTTTCCTAGCAACTAATATAAAGCTAATGATAGGTTATAAGGATGTAGAGAATATGTGTAGAAGGGAGGGCCTGAATATTCAGAGAAATCTCATTGGTCCTAACAATATAAATAAATAAGACTTGATCCTCAACACAATATCATGCCGATATGATATAGTCTCTAACAGCCACAAAAGAGTTGATTATAGAGAAATATGTCGGGAACAGGAAGGATAACAGAGTCAATTACGTATGAACACAGCTGTTAGTTAACTTGATCTCCATATCTTTGGGATTAACCATTAGAGAAAGAATATATTATGCCAGCTGTTTAAAGAGAAACAGGGATCATAAGAGCCTAAAAGGAAAGAATCAGGATCCCCAATGTATAAGCTCTTAAGAATGGCAAATTCCTGAGAGCTGACAATTTTATCAAGAATTTGAATCCAGAAATATTTTAATTTTCAAATGCATTCTACTTTTTGCCAGATCAGATTAGAAATTTGAATAATCTGATTTCTACTATTTAGAATTCGATAAGCAGACTTAACAATATAATGAGCAGTCTCAGAAGAAGCCCAGAAGAAATCATCACAAGAATTGGTTCAGTGCAAAAAGGAGAGATCCGAGCCATTAGATTACCAAGCATACATTGTTCTATCCAAGACAGACTTATGGAAAGCTGGTTTCCATTATCTGATCCTGAATCCAATGGTCTTTCCAGAACAATATTTTCTTACCATCACCTACTGTCTATTTAATATTAGTAAAGAACTCCTTGCAAGGGACTAATGCTTTCAAAAAACAAGAAGCATGAGCTCTCATAGTATTTCCAAATCCCCTTACACAACAGAGATGTGCTAAAGTGGGAAACATATTTGACCCCCAAACCACTCTCGTATTTACCTGTGCAAACTTTGTTATAATTACCGATAATATAGTCTTTAGAATTGTTATTAGTTCCTCTTCATAAAAAAAAAGTGTCTCCAATACTATCAATTCTTTTAATAACCCATTTGAAGAGTTTTGGAAAAAAGATACATAATATAAAGGTGGAGATGTTAGCACCAAATTAAGAAGAATTAGCCTTCCTCACACAAATAAGTTCTTACCTTTCCAAGTTAAATTTTAGAGTGGAATTTATCCATAAGAACTTTCCATTCCTTTCTGTCTAAATTCCCAACATTTAAAGACATGCCCAAATATGGTTTAGGGAAAGAGGCTAAGTTACATTTAAGAGTACCTACCAACTTTTCTCCGATGAACAAGTGGTTGCCAAAGTCAAACATAGAGCATTTTTTGAAAGTTTATATTTAATGCAGAATACCCTAAAAAATATAGAGAATAAGCTCAAGAGTGATAATCTCTCTATCATTAGCTTTGCAAAAAAGAATGGCGTTATTAGACAATTAGATAGATGGTAGGTTTTGGAGTTCTGTGGTTGTAGGTGCAGTGAGATTGCCATTATCTCTAGCAAGCAACAACATCCTTGCAAATGTATCAACCAGTAAGTTAAAAAGATGAGGAGACAAAGGGTCATCTTGTTTAAGTTCCCCTCCGCATTTGATGATCTTAGCAAGTTTACCATTCACTAGCACCTAGGAGATTGAGGAATAGCTTGAGGAATTAAGAATGTTGAAGATCCAACCAACGTAGGCTCAAAACCCTAATCTTCAAAATATCAATTTCGTCCTAATTAATGGAATCAAAGCTTTGTGGAAGTCTAATTTGAGGACAAATTTTAATTTAGATCTAGAGCATGCATTTATAAGCTTATGATGTATAAAGAAGCAAACCAATGCAGATCTGTCTTTCATAAAGGTAAATTAAGATTTACACAACAAAATAAGGAGAGCAACTCCTAGCCAGTTAGCAAGGATTTTAATGAAAATTTTTTAATTGGCATTCAAAAGATCAGTGTTCTAAATGTCACCGAAATGTCGGTTTTGGTTATGTAGCACGGGTTCGAATACGGGATATGATACGGATTCGCAATTTCCCGAAAACCGTGGATACGGGATACGTTTTTAATCAATTTTTATAAATATAAATATATATTAAAATTTACATATAAATATATAATAATTTAAATAAACGGCATATTATATTAGATATCCAATGCACTTTCAATTTTTGAAAGCCTTAATTTTCAAGGGAAAGAGGAAAGGCTTAGATTCGACAGAGATTGGTAAGACATTTACAAGTTCGAGTGAATTTGAAAGAATCTGAAAGTTTCAAACTCCGATATGTGACCGAGGACGATTCGTGAGCCACTTACAAGTATCCGTGTTTTATAGGGTTTTAGGAAGAAAACGACATAGACATCCAAAAAAATTTAGGTAACGATATTTGGTGAATATCGGCCGACATTTTGTGATTTCGTTCGAAATGTTGTGATGTAGGCGTTTAGGCCGGCATTTACCGTTATGAGGGGGAAAAATTTGAGGGTAATTTTATTTTTCAGGGAAGACATAAATTTAATAAAACTAAAAATCTGAACAAGTTAATAATTTTTCTAATAAAAGTTATATAAATGACGTTTACATTAAAAAAATGTAGAAACGGATAATTGATAATACAAACCGACATTTCACGATATCTGATATTCGGTATCAAAATCTTCAATCCGACATGACACCGACATCCGAAAAGACTAATAGGCCTGAAGTCTTTGGCATGGTGACCTCCTTCCACAGTTGGGATAAGACAAATTATGTCATAGCTAATCCTATTATGACTGCACTTGTCTTCATAAAAGCCATTAAGGACTGCAACTAAATCCTTTTTGATTAATCCCCAAAATTGTTTATATACAAAAGAGAAACCATATGGTCATGGTGCCTTTTCAGAACCAAGCCCAATTATGGCACTCTCTTTCTCATCAATTGTAAAAGAGGAATCAATAGAAACTAACTAGATCCTATCAGAATTTTGAAAGATTGCATTACGCTTTAATAGTAAAAGCAAGGGAGTGCCAAGCATGAGCTTATAGAATTGGTAGAACTCATTATAACACCCAAAATATTAGTGATAATTTACGAGTGGGAGCGAGAGAATGAGGAGTGTTTGTGAGGAGTTAGAGAGAGAGAACGAGGAAAAAAGTACATATTTTGAGGAATGAAAATGGATAGATTGAGATTAGCCCTATCCTCCTCTTTATATAGGTATAGCCATTTGCATTTACATCCACTTCTTTGTAACTAATTACACAATAATGGATAATCTGGAATACGCTAGAAACCCAAACATTCTAACACTATATATTCAGGGTATATTAATTAGCAGGGCCCCCCTATGGGTATGGACCAATTTTTTTCTTTCCTAGGTTCCTCTCGGTATCGACACACTGCTTCACTCCATCCATTAGCAGATACTAAGTAATGTTGAAAAATAAAGGCAGGACGAATATCATCATATAACTGTTATAATGAGGAATGAGGAAAGAATAAGGATCCAAGAAATCAGAACAGGTCACACATAAAAAAAGTGGATGAAAAAAATACAAATAAAAATCAAACCAGCTTCAAAAAATATCATAACAGCCACTAATAAGTACCTCTAAATTTACTTTGAACAAATTCTTAGCGCTGTGAAACCTGAGCAACCTAGATATCTTATTTTTTATTTTGGTGGTAGCAACATGTTTCTTCATTAGGTGAATTACATCCATAAGTGAAATATTGATTTAATACAATAACACAATATGTAACAGCAAGAAGAATAGTGGAGTGAGAACTAACATTACAGTAAAAGCCAGTAAAACAGGATCAAAATGACCTTCCAGCAATATGTTGACACCACCATTATAAAGGTTCTAGAGGTTACTAAACTTTGTGCTTCTCAATATTTTATCTTTAAATTTGGAAGGAGAAAGAATGATCCAGTTGAAATAGTAGTAAAAATCTTTTGTTAAAAGGGAGGTTATTTTTCATAGAAGAATTCAAACAGTGACAAGCAGACTTGACAGTGCACATCCCTTACGAATAACGAGTCCAAACAGGTGTGTCAGGAAGATTCAGGAGAAAAGAGTGCACAGACAAACAACTCAACAGAAGTTGTAGATCTAGTCTACCTTGTTGAGGAAAAATCTTATAGAAAACTCGTTTTAACAACCACTGACCATCTCTAAAGCTACCTCGAGATGATCAGTTTTGCCCCAAGCAAAAAAGATTAGGATAAGAATCTGCAATGACATTTTGAGTTAACTAATTATCAACCCAGAACCAAATCCATGTACCATCCCCCAGTTTCCAAGTTGCATTTTTAGGAAAAGATTACATGCGTGAACTCATACCTTCCCAAAAGAAAGAAGGAAAATGATATGAATAAAACTTGTCTTTTAGAATTGTAAACAGAGTTGAGTACCTTGGGTTCTTGACAATAAGATGATCAGAATAGAAGCACTTCCAAAGCCATTTGCAAAGAAAAGCAATATTAAACTATTTCAAGTTTCTAACACAACCTGCCTTATGTTTTATCAGTGTGTTTACTTTCCAAATTTTAACCAAGCTGTAACCTTTAGTGTTATTATAAACTCCATTCCATAAAAATGATGATCTGAGAGCGTCAGTTTTCTTAAGTCCCTGTTGCGAATAAGGCAATCACAAAGCACAAGCCAAAATGATAGCAAACAAGATATAAATGTGAATACCAACCACAAAACAAATGGACGAAGACGAAGCATTATTAATAATCAAATATCAGAGGAGCAAAAATCAATGGAGAATACAAATCCCTCTCAAAGAACCCTAGAACTCTCACAATATAATAGGTTCTCTCAAATATAATAATTGCATCAGATCTAGGGTTGCTACAAACTACCATATAAATAGGATACAAAAGATATTCCAAAAAAACAACTAATTTCCTAACTAAAGAAAATTGTGCTCGGACAGAACTGCAGACGTCTGCCGATGGGCTGACGTGGTATTTACCGAAACTCCAGAAACAACAGAGGAATGGCAGACGTCTGACCAGACGTCTGACCTGAAAACAACTGCAAAACCTTCGAGCCTTCACTTCGTGATAATGTCGGATCTTAGGAAAATCTCTAAGGATGAATGTGAAGCATATCCAATAAATCTCCACCTTGTCTCGCATTCCACAAACTCCTCACCTTCACCACAAAACCCCTCAAAGCCTCAAATGAGTGCGACACAGTACTCTAATTAAGTTTAAGCAATGCTCAAACTAAACAACTGCAAGAGACTTCGTTAACATATAGGACAGATTATCCGCTTTGTCAACCTTCACAATAATCTCTTCTTTCTCAACGACTTCCTGCACGAACCGGTACCTCACGTCAATGTGCTTCGTCCTATCATGATGTGTCTGATCTTTCGTCAAATGAATAGCACTTTGGCTATCACATAGTAGACTATTACGGTATCTTTTGAAATACCAAGTTATGAAAATAGTCCCTTCAACCAGATTCCCTTCTTAACGGCCTCAACAACGGCCATATACTCCGTCTCCGTCGTAGACAACGCTACCGTAGGCTGTAACGACGCACACCAACTGATGGCACATCCTCCTAAGGATAACACATAACCGGTGATCGATCTGTGTCTGTTAAGATCACCTGCATAATCAAAGTCATTGAATCCAACCAAATTGTCATCGTTCTTTCCAAGCATCAACCCTATGTCAGACGTACCTCGCAGGTATCGTAATATCCATTTCATCGCCTGCTAATGGATTTTGCTAGGAGGTGCCATATAGCGACTAACAATAACGGCATGTGAAATGTCGGGTCGTATACAAACCATAGCATACATAACACTGCCCACCGCACTCGCATATGAAACATTCGACGTATATGTAATCTTATTCTCTTTTTGCGATGATGAATGAGCCGAAAGTTTAAATGAGCTACCAACTGAGTACTTACAGATTTAGCGTATGCTATGCCGAAATACTCCAAAACTTTCTTAACATATCGTTGTTGAGACAAGTATAACTTTCCTCCTTTGCGGTCTCGCCTGATCTCCATACCAAGTATTTTTTTGGCCGTTTCCAAATCCTTAGTCTCAAACTTTCCTTTCAGTTATTTCTTCAAAATCTGAATATCAACCATATATCTTGCTGCTATCAACATATCATCAACATAGAGTAGCAAATATATAAATGAACTATCGACGAGTTTATTCGAATATACACAACTGTCGTCCATACTTCTCGTAAATCCAATTTCTTTCATGAAGGAGTTGAACCTTTTATACCGTCCTCATGACCGCTTCAAACCGTAGAGAGACTTCTCTAACCAGAAAACATGGTCTTCTTTACCTTCAACTTCAAAACCTGTGAGCTGTTACATGTAGATTTTCTCCCATCAAATCACTGTGCAAGAATATGGTCTTCACATCAAGCTGCTCAAGCTCCAACTCTTGTATAGCTACCAAACCAAGCAAGACACGTATAGAGGTGTGTTTAATAACCGGAGAAAATATCTCAGTAAAGTCAACTCCCTGTACATGCGAAAAGCTTTTAGCTACTAACCGCTCCTTGCATCTCTTATCAACCGTCTCTTGGTTGCCTTTTTTGTTTTTGAAAACCCACTTGCAGCCATCTTCTTTCCTCTTTCAGGCTTCATGAGCTTTCAAATTTGGTTCTTGTGAAGAGACTCAATCTTTTCATTCATAACGACTAGCCAACGAGTTGTTTCATCGGATGAGATGGTTTCTTTATAGCTTGTCGGCTCGCTACTATCAATCGTCTCTGCAACAGATATCGCAGACACCTCTAGGTCATCATAGTCATACCTCTGTGACAGTCTAATGTCCCTTCTCTGTCGGTTACGAGCGAGCAAATACTCCTCATCATAGGACCGCTCCTCTTGAGCTTCTTCAGGCGATGATGAAGTAGAGATCTCCTGCGAACCCGAGCTCTTACCGACCTCAATATCAACTCTCGGCTCATTCTTCTTCGAATCGTCTTCATCTGGAGATTCCTTGTTGTTCAACTTCAACATAGAAGATTCATAAAACATCGCATCTCTGCTAATTATAAATTTATGCGACTTTGGATCCGAATACTACAATTTATAACCATCTACTCCGGTAGCAGAACCGAGAAATATACATTTTTCGCTGGAGAATCCAATTTGCCTTCACGACAATGTGCATAAGTGGGGCAACCAAACACCTTAAGTGTTGAATAATCAGTGTTTTCCCGACCATACCTACACCAGTGTCTTTACAACCTAGCGATGTATAAGGTGGCTGATTCACAATATAACACGCCGTATTTACCGCTTCTGCCCAAAACTTCTTTCCGAGCACTGCGTTGGACAAAATTCACCATGCTTTTTCCAAAAGAGTCCGATTCATTTGCTCCGTAACTCCATTCTACCATGGTGTATAAACAACGGTATGATGCTGAACTATTCTCTCGTTATTGTAGAAATTGTTGAAATCTCCACCGCAAAACTCCAATTCATTATCCGTCCTCAGTCTTTTGATTTTCTTTCCTGTCTGCTTCTTAAGTAACGTCTTCCATTGCTTGAATATAGTAAACATATCACTTTTGTGCTTTAAGAAGCAGACTCAAAACTTCCTCGAAAAATCATCAATGAAGTTAAGCAAATACTTGGCACTGCTTCCTTCAAAAGCAACCAAAGAGGGTCCCCAAATATTCTAATGGATATAATCTAAAATACCTTTCGTGTTGTGTACCGCCGAGCGAAGCTAACGAGCTTTTGCTTTCCAAAGACGCAACATTCATAAAACTCCAGCTTCGTTGTACTCTTCTTACCAAGTAGACTGCTTCGACAACTCGATCAATCCTCTCACTCATATACTCGAGTCTCATGTGCTTTGGTTACTTTCAATGAATTTGGTAGTTTCTGAATCCGTCATATATTTGGTTGATGAAATCGCCGCCAATCCGGAAGTCGTCTAACCCTGCAATGAATACGAGGGCCCTTTCTTCAAGCTCTTCATCACAACGAGAGCATCTTTGGTTACTTTCAAAACTCCACTTTCAGCGGAAAATTTGTAACCCTTATCGCCGAGTGCACCTAAAGAGACGGGATTCTTCTTCAAGTCAGGTATGTGCCCGACTTCTGCCGATGGCCTTACAATACCATCGAACATCTTGATTTGGATTGTCCTTTTGCCAATAGCTCGACATGAGCTATTGTTGCCCATCAAAACCACTCTACCATCAACGGACTCATACGTGGTGAACAAATCCGTATTGGGACACATGTGATAAGAACAACCTGAATCCATGAACCACTTATTCTTGGATCGCTGTATGCTGTCAAGGACCACAAGAAAATCTCCTTCTCCTTCCGTTATACTTGCTTTAGCCTTAAGACTCGTTTGATTTGTCTTCCTGTTTTAGCTTGTTCTGCACTTAAAGCAATCGACCTTAAAGCGCCCTTTCTTGTTACAATAATTGCAGGTAATGGTTTTAGCCTTGGATTTTGACTGCGACTTTTTTCTATTTGCTTCCGGATCACTTTTCTCCACGCCCTCGAACAAATAAGCCAGACGATGAACCATCCGCTTCGGTGGATGTCAACTCCTTCTCGATCCTCTCTTTGTTCATCAAATTCTCCTTGACATCCTTAATTGAGATCGGGCCTTATCCATAAATTATGGTGTCATGAAAGTGCATATGAGAGGGTAGCAACGAACACAATAAGAGAAGAGTCTGGTTTTCATCATCAATCTTAATATCAATCTTACCTAGATCTGTAATGATTGAATTAAACTCACCAACGTGAAATATTATTGAAGAGCATCTGACATGTGAAGTGTGTAGAGACGCTGCTTCAACACGTGTCGATTCGTGAGAGATTTCCTCAAATATAACTTCTCTAATTTATTCCATAAATTAACCGTCGTCTTCTCCACTAAAATTTCTTGTAGTACTTCATTAGTCAGACATAAGTAGATTGCCATGAGGGCCTTTTCATCCATCTCCTCCCAAGGTTTCTCCATCATTGTGGAAGGTTTTTTATCCTTCATATGAATCGCTTCCGTCAAATTGTTTTGAGTCAAAATGGCAACCATACAGACTTGCCACAAAACAGAAATTCATATTCCTATCGATCATCTCGATGTCGAACTTCATGATTGTCGGAGACATGATGTGAGATCAAAATACATTTAGTACTAATGAACTCTAAACTTCAAAATCACAATCTATGAAAGTGGGACATAGTTGTCGTTACCTACCATTAACCTAGATAGCAAATTAAAGACCTAATGGTTCAACTAAAAAATCCAACAACAACGCAACAATAACTCTGATACCAGTTTGTTGCGAATAAAGCAATCACAAAACACAAACTAAAATGATACAGAGAAGAGAACGAATCACAGATAAGATAGAAATATGAATACTGACCACAAAACAAATAAACGAAGGCGAAACTTTAATGATAATCAAATATCGGAGGAGTACAAATCGATGGAGAATACAATCTCTCTCAAAGAACCCTAGAACTCTCACAATACAAATCTCTCTCAAACTAAAACTGTATAAAAGTCAGTATGTGAAACCCAAAACGTTTCCATCTGATGGAGAAAGAGTGAGCTTGAAAATTTTCAGGGTCAAAAGAAATAGTTTAGCGGTCGGAGCAAGAATTTGGAAGACATACTGACTGTAATGCAAGCGGATTTTATACCAATCATGAGATAACAAGAACCAGTCCAACCTATAATGAATAAGACTGTTGTTCTAAGTAAATTTCTAGTCAACTAATGGTAT
The DNA here is from genome assembly GCA_030015575.1 of Agapanthus africanus. Lineage (NCBI taxonomy): Eukaryota > Viridiplantae > Streptophyta > Magnoliopsida > Asparagales > Amaryllidaceae > Agapanthus > Agapanthus africanus. The sequence continues at coordinate 414,315,741 of JASDDO010000016.1, forward strand.
GCCAAAACTGTCAACATACTATATAAAACTTTGAACTCTCAAATAATTAGTGTTATGATCTTATGATTGCTCTTACCAAGTCTTCCGGTAGAAGAAAAAGTAACATTAAAGTCTCTATGGAGAATCCAAGGCCCATGAAAATGTTTTCTGATGTTCTGAATCTCAGCATAGAAAACTTGTTTATCATTTTTTACACAAAAAAAAAAAAAAAGAATTGGAAACTAAACCCCCTCTTATTAAAGATCAAGTAAAGTGCTATAATTATTACAGTGGAATTTAATTCTGTTAAAGCCAACAACTAAGATTACCCCCACTCTTACCTAATGCATTGAGAGAAAACCAAGTGTCAATTTTATTACTGCAAAGAGATTTGAAAACATTTCTAGAGAGAAGAAATTTTGGTCTCTTGCAAACCAACACATTCCAGCTGAGAATGATCATGATGAATAGAGAGAACAACAAAACCAGGGAGAAATACAAAGACCAAAGGGATTCCCTGCCCTCTCCAAAGATATGATACTATTAGTCATTTTCGTCAAGGGAAACACCTAACGAGGAACCAATTTCAATGATATCGTCATAGGACGAAGGAGATTGCTTGGGAAGAGAAGACGGCCTTTTGTGTTTTCAGTGGTTGAGACATCCAAGGTGGAGAAAATATCCAATAGCTTCAAGGTGCCTTGAACCCTGAATTGGTTAAAATCTGCCACGTAGACACTAACAGCTGTTAAATTATTTATATGATAAATTAATTCCATCATCTTCTCCAGTAAATCCCAAGCTCACGTACCCATCTGAGTACATCTTCAGCTCCATGCAATTATGTCAACTTCATCAATTCACTTCCCCCGCCTTCATCCTTCTTCTCCCATCAATTTTATGATTCTAAGCCCCCTGTGTTGCTATCAACCAACTCATCTTCTTCTCCCTCACTTTCATCTCCTACTCCCATACTTCCATTTCCATTTTATTACTACCCATCCTCATCCTCCCATCCTCATCCTCGTCCTTATCATCACCATCCAAGCTAACACTAATAACATTTAAAAGATTGATATGTCAGATCAGAACAGTAGGAAAGTTTTCTTTGTGCATTTTTTATCAAGTACACATTAGATAAACACAACATTTCTAATGAGAGAGAAATTAAAGTACCTAAAAAACTCAAAGGAACATCAATAGTGCGCAATTATTATCAAAACTAACATTAAACACACAAGGTTATCATCTTTTTCAACAACCGGCGACAATACAGATAAGAGAGGAAATGGAGATTTCAGGAGGGATTTTTTATTTCATCTTTGTAATCAAGTTGTGCCATGGTTCAACCACGATTCCTGACAGGAATTTGATATCATCTTTGTCATCGAACAACACAAACATAAAGTTCTCATCTATGCCATAAGGTCGGCAGCGGATCTTGACCATGCCTGTTGGGGGAATTTTCCACAGCAATTTGGTGTAGATCGAATGTAGAGGCGATGCCCGTGGCTGCAATGGGGACGGAGAAGACAGGGATGTGGGGTTGAATAGGTGGTGAGGAGGAAAAAGGAGAAGAATTAATTTATTTTTTTATTTGTTAAATAAGTTATAAAAGTTGCCAATCTCTGCTTGGCAAGGTTTAACTGGTTCAAGGTACCAATGTAGTAGTACCTTGATGGGTATTGGATACATTTTGCATCAAGGCGAGACTTTTTTTTGGGATTTAAATCTTAGCTTTTTTCGGGATTTAAATCTTAGCTTTTTTCCTTCTAGGAGGATTAAGCCTAGGGAGAATCGAGATATTGAAGAAGCAGAATTACTCTATTTTTTAATGCATATTCTTGGTTTCCTTACTAGAAGTAGAATGAAGAATGGAATAAAAGTTTAGGTGAAGTAAAATATGCTTAAAAGAAGAAAATTTGTCCACTGATGGATTAGAAGAGATAATGGAATAATTGGTACAAAAAATTTCCTTAAGAATTTGGTTTCGAGGCTCAAAAGAGAAGGAGAATGTTATTTGAGGATGTGGGGAGTGAGTAGATTCAGGCTTGTCCTGAGAAATTGGGTCAAATCAGTGTGAGTGAATGACCGTTGCTCAGTGTAGAGAAGGAAATCTTCAACATGCTTAGGACAAGATTTGTCAACTGAGGTATTAGAAGAGGGAATGGAATAATTTGTAGAAGAAACCGGTGTTCTAAATATCGTCTCATATATATATTGCCGCTATATCGGTTTTGGAGAAGAAACAATATGATTTATCACTAAATATTGTTTGATATCCGATATATATTGCCGCAATAACGGTTTTGGAGAAGAAACAATATGATTTATCAAAATTCTATCTTTTACCGATATTTTGAACAAATCGGACGATATATCTAAATACATAACATAAATCTCGCATTTGCTGATATATCTCGATTTTTCATATAAATCTTGTTTGCGTTTATTGGGTTTCTGATAATATTCAAATAGACGCACCAGACTAGCGATGGAGTAACCCGTTAAAACAAAGAAAACATCAACCTAAAGAAAACCTCCTTCAAAATTTGGTATGTGGCTCAAAAAGGGAGAATGTTGTTTGAGGATGTGGAGAGTGAGTAGATTCTGTCTTGTGACGCTTTTCCTAAGGAATTGTGTTAGAAGAGCACAAGTAACTTAAAGTTGGTAGGGGGAGAGAGGGAGAGAAAAGGGGGAGAGGGAGATCCTTAGCATGGTTAGGAGAAGATTTGTTATATGAGGGATTAGAAGAGAGAATGAAATAATTTGTATAAGAAACTTATATTTGGATTGGGGGCTCAAAAGAGATCGACAATATTGTTTGCGGATTTGGAGAGTGAGTAGATTCAGGCTTGTCCTGAAGAATTGGGTTAGAAGAACATGAGTAACTTAAAGTTGCTAGTTTTTTGTTTGTTTCTTTTTTAGGGTGGGTGGGTAGGGGGAGTGCTTGTGTGTGGTTTCAAAGGATAATTAGTAGCTAAATGATGTTGATCCGTTGAAAGAGAGGGAGGGTTTAGAGTGTGAGTGTTGATGGATGAGGTGTTAGAAAGGGATGTGATGAAATTATGTGTTCGAGATAGAGTATGAGTGCTTGGAAAGCATCATCAGGCTTGGATTGAGAGTGATTATAAAATTGATTATGTGTAGTGTGTGGTTGTGCATGGTAATATGCAGTATTAGCAGGGGTAGTAGTGGTTGGATGTGACCTTGGTGGGATATGGGTAAGTGGATCAAAATTATGAGGGCGATAATGTTTATGCATGAGTGTGATGTCGGATGTAGAATGGAAAAAATGCAGCAATGTTGGTGGAGGATGTATTGTACGCCACATCAAAGGATTGATTATGAAAGAATTGCACGACATGAACTCCTGAATTGTGCTTAAAGGTTAATAGAAGGAACACCATTTTCATTTTGAGGACTTAAAAGATCAAGACACAATGTATTGCCTATAGAATCCAGCTGATGAAAGTGTGGTCATGAGTATAGAGTTGGGAATAACTATGGTGTCCCAAACCCTAACCAACACTTTAAGATCCAACAGATTAGCCATAAGGTAGAAACGAATTTGATCAGGGTCCCAAATTTAGAAACCAAAATACCGCGAAGTTCCTTTGTCCATAAATGAAGTGGTAGCACATTCCAGGAAACCCATATTTTGTTGTCTTCAAATTTCCTAACAGATCTAAGGTACTCAATCCAAGGTCAAAAGGAAGCTTCAATAGATCCTAAAGAAATGGAGCAAATATTCAATTACAGAGCGAGAGATTATTGTCCGAATATTGGATTGGGAATCTATGGCCACAGATAATCCAACACAATGTTAACAATAACACAGAACAAAAAAAGGGTGTGTGTAACACCACTTGTCATGGGACATGTTAGATTGTACGATAAGGGTAATCATCTTCAATACGCTTATATGAAACAGAAAACATAACTCTGGAAAGTGGAATGTTTTTTGGATCGCGTGTGTAATTTACATATCTATAGTTTAATTTCTTTTGCTATCTATTTAATTTCTTGAAAGAGAACTTAATATTCTCCATGGGTTAATTCGATATGCTAGTGTTCTCTAGTTGGAAATGATCATTCCAAATTGCAAATCGTTAACGGTGAATGGTAAGATAGATCCAACAGATTGGTCCCAGGTGGAAACCATATTGCCAGCCAAGAAATCTATAGAGGGGGGATTTATAGTAAAGGTCATGCAAGCAAACCAAGAAAGGGACTTTATATGCGAAACGCTTATAGAAGATTTAGGAAGAAAAATCTTCAAGCTCTCAAATGTGATGTCACCGCAAGAGCAAGAGCTCAAGTATGATTGATGATCTAGTTCTCCGAGAGAACCAAAAAAAGACGATCTTTAGCACTGAAATCATGTCTTTTCAAACAAATGTTTACATCAAAATATTTAGAAACAAACAGAAACTTTATATGGTTGAAATTAGCAGATGTAGCTTTTCAAGTCAGAAGTCAGCAATACAATTGACAAAAGCACAATCAAAGCAAATAAGCAACAATTTTTTTTAAAGTTAGGGACCTAAACTAATTTTTACACATGCAAACGAGCTTAGAACGGAATTAGTTTACGTCTTAAAGAAAGTTAGGGACCTAAAGTTGTAGAAGTTAGGCACCTAGACTAATTTTGTTAGATACCTAAACTAATTTTTGCATATAGATAAGCTTAGAAAGGGATTAGTTCATATTTTATAGAAAGTTCGCGGCCTAAACTAATTTTTTCACAAACAAACAAAATAGAAGTTGGAATATTCCCTAGAATATGCTTTGATAAAGCTTTTATATAGATAATAATATAGACTGGAGATGGACATCTTAAATTAAAATCCCCTAGTAGTAAATGAGGCTAAAGAATGGATTAAAAGCCTAGTAGAAGATTTCAAGACTAATGTCCTAAGGTCTCGGTGCTGCAACCTTGAAACATTGAAGACGTGATATAACAGGATCAAATATTTTTGGTATGTGTAACACACTTGGAAAGGAGATAAAGTGAGGCGCATTAGAAAGAAAAAGAATAGATATAATATCATAAGACAGAGAGGAGAGAGTTTCCAGATAGCCAAAACATACGAGTCACCAGAGGTCAAAAATTCACATTCTTCTACCTGCAGTTTAGCATTTCTTTGGTGACACTTTTATCCTGTATGTTTCAGCCAGTGCTAATAACTCCTCGAAATTTGCATCTACTTGTTGTTAATTAGAACTCATCACACTGATTTTCCGCTTCAGGGGTTTCTTTGCGTTATAGTTTCTTGCGCAGGATAAATGCTCCCCTGACTGTTGACAGATAAAAACAGTTCAGCCGCCTATGCCCCTCTTTATTTCTATAATGAAAAGTCTGGATTTGAGCCTTTCTAGGAACTCACTTGTATCCCATGGCGAGGCGAGTTGAACTCATCTCTCTTAGCCGGCGAGGCGAGGCGAGTTGAACAGTAGCCGAACATGACCATGATGGCCTCGCCTAGGCGACTCGTCCTGACTCTGTTATTTTTAAATTAAAAAAATCCTTCTGCCTTCAACTTCTCCCTCGACCTCGATCCCTCCGCCGCCGCCGCCGCCGATGCCTCCTCGTCTGACCTCGACCTCGTCCCTAGGCGACTCCTCATCCGCCTTCGTCTTCGCCCTTGATCTCTATCCCTCCTCCGTTGCTGACGACGCCTCCTTCAGCCTCGTCGACGACAAGCCCCTCTCCGCCTAAAGTTCGGCCACCTCCGGCACTTCCAGAACCATCCCCAGCTCCCCCAGCACCGCGACGAGGAGGTTGAGGCTAAGAAGCGTGAGGCCAAGAAAGCGTACCTGCCGTGACCGCCAAGACGCGAGGCAAGTTAAAGCGCGAGGCGAGCTGGAGCAAGTCGGCGAGTCTAGGTGTCACGCCCTGCTTCCCAGTAGACGGAAGCAGGTACGTGACAAGACACGCGACGTATTTATTTCAAGAATGTCATTTCCCGGAATAAATACGCTAAGCGTAAAATAAGCAATATAAAATGACAAGATAATAAATATGAGACTAAAACTTCAACAACTTTATTTACATTTAATTTGATTCATACATGATTTTTAACTGAAAGAAAATACAAAGGTTGAAACGCCTAACATGTGGCGTGCATAAACAGAGAAAAGGTAACTGGTCTAGACCTGTGTCTCGGTATGATGGTGCTCTTCCTCTGAGATAGCAACCTCTTCAGTTTCCACAGTATCTGACGAACATTCCGAGAAAACAGAGAAAGGTGGAATGCCCGTCGGCGAACTTTGGATCGGTAAGTCCTAAGGAAATGAAGTGAAATATAAAGTGAAATGATAAGGTAAAAGTATATTATGAATAATTGAGTATGTAGTATGTTGTATCAACATGTCGTTTAATATCTACTTGGCAAGTTTGTTTAGTATGCAGTTTTATTGTAATACATATGAGCAAGTCTGGTAATGTATGACGAGTAGATAAGCATGATGGCAAACAAAAAGTAACATGGCCTGTTTCATGAAGTTTTGTTTCATGAAGCTGTTTATGATGGCATGAGTGAATTATAATAAGATTATAATAGCATCGGATTCATGGATGTAGTTCAAGGTATATGGGTGTTTGGCGGAATAGCGAATGGTTTGATTCAAAGGAAGAAGGTGGAGGGGAGACTTACTTGCGGTGTGAATTGATATAACAACAAATTCACCGTTAGTTAGAAACTAGATTGATCATTTGCGCGGAAAGAAGGTTTGGTTGATTGCATGGAAGAAAGGGTTTGGTGCGTTGTTGTTGCAGTGTCTGTTGGGTGGCAGCGACGTCGTTGATAATGATGAAGAGAAGCTAGGGAGTGCTCGGTTAAGGTAGGTTGTAGCCATGGTGGTTATTGAATGGAGCTTCGAGGGAACTTGAGAGCTTGGTTCACTTTAAATTTAGGAGAAACGTGTTTGAAAGGGAATTTAAATTGGAATTTATGTATAATTCAGAGGGGAGAACTAGGGAAAAGCCTTAGGTATTTATAGGGAAAAGAAATGGGGTGGGGTGAATCAAAACAATGGAGTAAAAGGCATTAAAATTGATTTTTAATGAAGAAATGAAGAGTGGCAGTTCTCTGTTTTAATTCAAAGATTTTGGAATACAGAAATGAAGAGTTGGGAGATGAAGAGACGCACCAATACGGACGGAGCCCGTTTGGGGCACATAGGGCCGACCAAACCGGGTCATGGGCGGCTCCATCTCGGGGTCCGGGTCTATGTCTCGGGGTCCTGGCTCGTTTCAATGCATCGAGTCCAAAAATATATATCTTTTGTTTCGTAACTTTTCATAACTCTGTCAATCGCCAATAGAACTTTTGGGAACTCTAAAACGCTAAAAAGAAATTGAATAAAATAATTGGAATGTAAGGATTTGAATACGCGGGTTATAGAACAGCAGTTGAAAGACTTAACCAATTGGCTACAAGTTGTTCTTGCATATATTTAACAAGAATTAAATATATGCCGTAGCTCAAAAAGGAAACGGGCTTAGGGAAAACAAAAGAAAGAGATCAAATGGAACCGTTTTGGTGAAGGGTCTAGGTGTTGGGTTTGAAAGATTATAGAATAAGAAAAATAGATGGAGGGACAATATATATAATAGAAAGGATAATTACGGAAAATACCCAAAAACAAAGAAATACTGTAGAAAGATAATATGAAGGTATAAATATTTTAGTGTCGTTACATTATTCTTGAATGGATCGATCTCCTTACCGAAAGGTATGCAACCGGATATAAGTTTTTTGCATAAGTAGTCCGGTAGAAACTTTTCGCGAAGCTTCTTTTCCATCTTCTCCCAAGTAGCGATCTTTGGCTTCCCGGCTCGGACGCGTTTGATCTGAAGATTCTCCCATCAAATTAAAGTGTGACCATTCAACTTGAGTACGACCGCCTTCACCTTTCTTTCCTTGGACATCTCCTAATAGTCGAAGACTTACTCGACGGTATGCAACCGGTCAATAAAAGCCTTCAAATTAATTCTACTCAAAATTTCGACAACTCCACCTTCATGTCAGATCCTCTATAGCGTTCGGTTGGATATCGATTTCTATACCCAATACTCTTTTCATCGTCGGATCGTAGACACTGAAAAGGGTTTTCATCTTTGGACCCCAAACTATAATCATCTGGCCCTGGCCCCCGAAGGTTGGCAGACTCGATAGTCGCCATTAGTCATTGAACTTGCCTATGAAGTTCTTCGACCTCGATATCTCGCATTTCCTGCTCGCGTTATTATGCACCACGCCCATGCTCACGGCGTGTCATCGGTTTTTCGTCTTTTACGAAGAATGTGACAATGCCTATGCTCTAATACCAATTGATGAGGATCGGCCTATGCATGTCGACACTCAACACGATCTCTAACTCTCAAGAGAAATCACAAGAACAAAACCCTAGATAACCAAGGATAAAGTATGATGGCCTCTCTTTAAACACAAAAGCCACAACTTTTCCTTTACCAACAAGCAACCTTTATTCAATAACCAATTCCACTCCTAATACAATAATTTTTATCCCTTTAAATAAGAGAATAAAATTCTTAACTAAAAATAAATACTTAACTAAAAAATATAAAAAGATATAAAAGTTATTTATTAAATCTAATTTAATCTAAATAAATAACAATTTAAATTGAATCAAATCTCAATTTAAATTGCAACGAATTATTTATCGAACCTTTCCAAATCTCTATCGAGCCTTCAATCAAATCCCGAACCTTCTGTAAAATCTTCTCGCAATCTTTCCAAAACCACTTCTATCGAATCGAATCTTGCTTCTCTAATTCGGTCTAGGTCTCGGCCATATACTCAGTCATACGCTCATGCATCATAACATGTAAGAATTGAGTGATATATACAAATGAAAATATAATAGAATAATACATATAAATTTAAAAAATTTCAAGGGGGTAGACAAAAAAAAAGGGAAAAAAACCTGAAAGCCTAGAACAAATAAAAATCAAGAATTAAATTTATTCTATTATCTCCAATGTCTCTAAATTAGGCATTGATGTCTCCAATTTAGACTACCGTCTTAATCTTAATAGATCCATTTTTATCCTTTGTTATTAACTGGGACAGTCAAGTGTAAGATTCCACAGGCAGTATTTTCATGTGACGTAGATTCAAAAATGTTGGCAACTATCCACGTATATGTCGGTCCAAGATACGGATCCGTGTATATAAAAACAAAAAAAAGGTTATGAAATTCAATTAACGAAGTGACGTCCCAAATAATTGTGAATTAGTACATATTCTTTATTATTTTACAACATAAATTGAAATTCCTCCATGCTGCAAAATCATTCAATTAGAAATTAAAATTTTTGTGTGAGAGATTATGAAATGTGCATAATGAATATGTAATTTTTGTATAAAGTGATATAAACCAATAAATCGATTAAAGAAAAAAAAAATTAGACTAGAATTTAATGAATTATGTAAAGTTATCTCTTAAACAGAGAATAATGGATATAACGTATCATAGAAGGGGATCTTCTTTCTGAAATTTGTATGTGCGCATTGCAAGTGCAAAATACCGGTTTTCGTCAAAAAATAAATGCAAATTACTGTAAATATTATAACGACCGTGTCCATTTTGAAATAAATAAAATTTTGTTTGAATTTAATCTTGTTATTTTTGTTTCTTAATTAATAAAATAGAATTTTAATTTTTGAAACGATAAAATTGATTTGCTAGTATTTTAAAAGAGAAGAGAAGAAATTTAATTTTTTTTAAAGAATCATGATTTTAAATTTTATTAGATTTTGATAATGGCGATTTTTGAAAAGAGAATCTTTAGAAAAGTATTTTCAATGTAAAAATTATTATTATTATTTTAAAAGAAAAGATTTTATCTATCTTTAATTTAAAATATCTTTTGTTGGAGAAAATAATTTCTAAAATAATTTTTGGTATTTTTAAAAGACAAGAAAAGTTTAAGTGATTTATTATTTTTTTTTTGAAAAGGTAAAATATTTATTAAATATTTTTAAGAGTTTAATTAGATTTTATCTTAATTAAAGATATTTTTAAAAACAAACCTATTCTTATGGAAACCTCTCTTTTAACCATTAGATCTAATCTTTTTTAATCTTATCTCTTCATCTCAAAACCCTAATCTCTAGTCCTATAAATAAATATTTTCCCTTCTCCCTCTCTTATAATTTTCCGTCACAACAAAAGGTCTTGCTTGAGACGTTGTAGGAATTTCAAGTCGATCGGGATCTCGATCTATGAGTCAGGACTTCGAAAAATTGATTGTTATATCGATTTGCACACTTTTGTAAGTTTTCCTTGTCCGTTTATTTATATTTTCGGGAATCTCTTATCATAGTTTTCTATTGAAATTATGTGACTATTGCATATTTTCGTCATATAGTTTTTCTAAGTATTTATTCGTATTTATTAGATTTTACAAGTTATATTGGCTTACTTTTCGCATGTGGTGTTTGATACGTGATTACTATTTTATCTGTGATTAATACTTGATTCATGTCACTGGTTAAATCTTGTTTATAGAAGATTCATCTCACCGGTTAAATCTTGTTTATAGAAAATTCTATTGTATGCGGAACTAACTGCCACGTGGAACAAAATGCCACATCATGAGGGCATGGACAACTTCTTGAATTCGTGGAGGCCACCTCTAGAATCCCCATATGATGTTCTGACATGACGAATGAAATATTCACGATGTAGCATGCCCTAGTCTTGTTTCATACAAGATAAAACATGGTTTTAAAAATATATACATCAATATCTTTGTACATGAGATTACATTATTTTTCCTTGCTATTTACTGAGTTGATTTTGTTTTATATTAATATCATATTTTCATTATCTTTATTGAATTTTTGGGAGATTTACCGAGCGTTAGTTCGTTGATGGGCATTTCATATGTTTTTTTTTTCTTTTTTTGTTTCTTAAATGTCCATCAGATTCTATTTTAGAGGGGGATGAAGCAATGCTCGGTGAGGAGGACATATCAACCCAAGACCTTTCGCACTTCTAGCCATTTCTAAAGTTTTATTCTCTCATTTTGTTATTGATCACTTTATGACATGTGTCTTGCGTATGCCTCGTGCTTGAAACTCTTTCTTTTGTATCGCTTGAAACTGGTTACTTTGTTGTGAACCTTAATTATCTTGTTTAATAAATATTGTTATAAATTCTTGTGATACAACTACTGCATGTACAGACGCTTTGTGTATCTATACAGGGAAGATATATTTCTTGATATAGATACGTCGCGGGCCTTGTCACGTCTCCACCATAGTCTTTTAGGAAGCGGGTGCTATTTTATTATTTATTTTATTTATTTTGGAAAGCGGGCGTGACATGTTTTGTTGGTGGCTCATACAGGTTCGTTAATCGGTGTATTACGAAATTTTTTAAATCATCTCAATATTTATTAGCCTTCTTAAAGTTCAATTTCTTAAAACCATCCTGAGCCTTTCTTGTCATTTCCCGAAAATCATGTCTCGACACATGTTGTAACCTTTTTCACTCTTTAATTTCCTATTGGTTTTTTCATTCCTTGCATTCCTTAGATTGTCTTTCTTTCTTTTTTTTTCGAATGAAACATCGACAATTGAGAGCATGAGTGTTATCCTAATTTTTTTGCATTGTTATAACATACTCCTTATAGGAATTTCGAGGACGAAATTTTTTAAGGAGGTAGATTGTAACGACCATGCTCGTTTTGAAATAAATAAAATTTTGTTTGAATTTAATCTTGTTACTTTTGTTTCTTAATTAATAAAATAGAATTTTTAATTTTTGAAAAAATAAAATTGATTTGCTAGTATTTTAAAAGAGAAGAGAAGGAATTTATTTTTTAGAAAAAACAATCATGATTTACATTTTATTAGATTTTGATAAAGGTGATTTTTGAAAAGAGAATCTTTAGAAAAGTAGTTTCAATATAAAAAAAAATTTATTAGTATTTTAAAGGAAAGGATTTTGTTTATCTTTAATTTAAAATATCTTTTGTTAGAGAAAATAATTTCTAAAATCATTTTTGGTATTTTTAAAAGAGAAGAAAATATTAAGAGATGTATTAAAATTTTTTTGAAAAGGTAAGATTATTTGTCAAGTATTTTGAAGTATTTAATAAGATTTCATCTTAATTAAAGATATTTTTTTAAAACAAATATATTTTTATGGAAATATCTCTTTAAACCATTAGATCTAATTTTTTTTTAATTCTAGCCCTCCATCTCAAAACCCTAATCCCTAGTCCTATAAATAAATCTTTTTCCCTCTCCATCTCTTATAAGTTTTCGTCATAACAAAATATCTTTCTTAAGACGCTATAGGAATTTCAAGTCGATCGAGATCTCGATCTATAAGTTAGGACTTCGGCAAATTTATTGTTATATCGATTTGCACACTTCTGTATGTTTATCTTATCCGTATATTTATATTTTCTAGAAGCTCTTATCATATTTTCCTGCTGAAATTATGTGAATATTGTATGTTTTCATCATATAATTTTTCTAAGTATTTATTCGTGTTTATGAGATTTTACAAGTTATATTGGGTTACTTTTCGCATGAGATACTTGAAGGTGATTACTACTTTATCTTTGATTGATACTTGATTCATGTTACCAGTTAACTCTTATTTATAGAAAATTCATGCTTGATATAGTAAATCGTTTTTGACATGAGGTAATGGAAGAGTTGGAAAAGAAATAGAGTCGTATATATCGAGAAGGCGGCAAATACTATTGTATGCGGAACTAAGTGCTACGTCTTGAATTTGCGGGGGCCACCTCTAGAATCCTCATATAATATTCCGACACGATGAACGAAATATTCAATTTGTTGCATACCCTATTCTTGTTTCGATTTGTACAAGATAAAACATGGTTTTAAAAATATACAAGTCAATATCTTTTTATATGAGATTACATTATTTTTCCTTACTATTTACTCAGTTGATTTTGTTTTATATTAATATCATATTTTCATTTTCTTTATTGGATTTTTGGAGACTTACCGAGTGTTTGTTCGCTGATGAGCATTTCATAAGTTTTCCTCTTTTTTTTTTGTTTTTATAAAGTCCATCAGATTCCATTTTATAGGGGAACGAAGCAATGCCTGGTAGGAGGACGTATCAACCCTAGACCTTTCACACTTCCAGTCTTTTCTGGAGTATTGTTCTCTCCTTTGGTTATTGATCACTTTACGACATGTTTCTTGTGTATGCCTCATGCTTGAAGGTTCTTTATTTTGTATCGCTTGAAACTGGTTACTTTGTTGTGAACCTTGATTATCCTGTTTAATAAATATTGTTATAAATTCTTGTGATACTACTACTGTATGTACAGATGCTTAGCTTATCTATATCGGGAAGGTATACTTCTTGATATAGATACGTCGCGGGTCTCGTCACGTTCTCGCCATAGTCTTTTGGGAAGCAAGCACTATTTTATTATTTATTTTATTTATTTTGGGAAGCGGGACATGACTAATATAAGCTGCAAAACCAAGTTAGGAATTGAGAGAGAAAGAGAGACCCAAGGATGTTACAAGAAAGAGATAATAAGAATTGAACATTAATTTATAATATGACATTAATTTATAATATGTACATATCTTTTCTTTTGAGTCTTAGATATGATTTTTATTATACACACACACACTATGAAGATTATAAAACAAAATCTACCTTTCTCAAAATAAAGAGAAAAGAAGACAAATTAACTATAACTAGTATGTCTGAAAATTTATCGGACAAAATTTTGTAAGCTACGGCATCCATATATCTATCTATACAATTAAAAGTTAACACTAATAGTGAATGTGGCATTCTAATATTTATTTCAATAAAATATTTAGATATATGAGTAGAATTCTTAATTCTAAGATGGACATGATTATAAACTTTTTGTGTAATGCCTACGTCGTTATATATATATATATATATAGGCTTAAGGGTCCTGTGTTCGAACTCAGGAATTTTCCTGAGCCCGTAACCCAATAACCCCTCATAAAAAGAAACAGAGAAAAAAATTCTCCTTGCCTCCCCCGAATCGCCTCCTCCCTCGAGTGCCTCCTCGCACACCCTCCTTCCTCCAGCGCCTTTCTCCCTCCCTCCTCATGCCTCCCTCCCTCGAACTCGCCGCCCCTCCTCACGCCTCCCTCGCTCAAACTCTCCATCGCCTCCTCCCTCGAGCACCTTGCTGTGCGACCCTCCCTCCTCCAACACCTCCTTCCCTCCCTCCTCACGCTTCCCTCCCTCGAACTCGCCGCCCCTCCTCCATCGCCTCCTCCCGTGAGCACTTCGCTGCGCGACCCTCCCTCCTCCAACGCCTCCCTCCCTCACCTTCTCAAGCGCCTCCTGGAGCACCCTCTCCCTCGCTGCGCCTTTACCCTCCCTCCTCGAGCACCCTCACCCTCGCTACCGCATCTTTCTGTAGTGATCGAGTAAAAGTTATGCAGGTATTGCTTTATGCAGCTAATCGTTTTATCATCATCACATATTTCGCGGCAGCCATTTTCAGAAAATGGATTTGTGTATGGAGAAACTTTTTAAACTGATTTTTTAATTAAAAAAAAGAGAGAGAACTGAGTAAATTTCGATTGATATATAGGTTTCGTATACAATTTGGAAGAGTTTATCTTCTTCTCTCAAATTATTCTTATGCCAATAAACGTTTCATATTAAGATCAATTGATATTTAATTTTTCAGTGTGATTTTCATATATTTAAGGTTATGTGTCACGTCCTGCTTCCCAGAGTACGCTAAGATAGGCCCGTGACATAGCCAACCATGCTACCTGTGGATAGGAAAAATCCATCCACAGTCACATTACGGCTGTAGAGATATCAAGAACAGGAAAGTAAATCAAACTATCTAGTACATGTCCATGAGACAGAATAAATGAGTCAAGAAATAATATAATATGTAGAAGCAAAAGATCCAACAAATAAAACACCTGGAAAGTAAAACTGGATACCAATAGGATCATCACCGCTCGGTCTAACAGCGGCAGTACTCCTGATCAGTCTGCAACAAAGGTAGAGGATTTGGGCCATGCAAAACCCAGACGTCAGTGCGTCATAATATCAAGCAATACTATAAACAGGGGTAACAAGATATGCAGGTATGAGTATAAATAGTAAAACAGGTATAACAGTGATATAAGTGAGGATAGTGAGGGTAATATGTAGTGAATAGTCTAAACTGGTCTATTGCGTTAACTACTCTCAAGTCTTTGAAATCAATTTGATGAATCATCGATGTAACTCAATAGTATCCCGTGCGTACCCGGGACCACGGTCAAGATTCTCGGGCTGAATCCGAGACGTGCTGCAAGGCAGTAAAAGGTAGTATGTAAAGATGAATGATGTCAGCAGCATCATCCTGGGGCTGGCCTAACCCGTAAGACTAATCAGTAAAGGTATCGAACTATCGAGTTACAAGTCAGGTTTCATCATTGACTTCCCCATAACCCCAAGTTATGTGTTCAAGTCAGGTATTGATAAATCTAGAGCTAATGACAACACAGGATTAAGCAGGTACAGGTTTGTCTGAATAGACAACAGAAAATATCCGTAGGGACAACATGTCAAGATTGCTGGAATTAGTGAATAAGTATCAATCATGTCAAGGAGTGCACAGGTATCAAGTCGTGTCAAGTAGTAGTGTTTCAAGTCATGTCAGGGGTGCACAAGTATCACGTGGGTGCTCATAATCAAACTATAATAAGTATGGGTACACAAAACAAGTATGGGATACTAATATAACAATAAAATGGAATAATGTGATATGGTATGCAAATAGATATAATTTCAAGGATATGGATGCACAGTTGTCGATTAGGGTTACATTTATAGTTCCAATATTAATTAGGATGCAATTTATTAAACATAGAGTGTTAATATCACAGTATTATGTAGTAATGTGATCTATGGATGCAATTATATGTATCTTAAATGCGATGGATGCAAACGGCTATCCGAAAAGTTATAAAACTATAAAATGGTAATGTGGGATGTACAACTAAGCAATATGTGATATAAATATTGATATAATAATATTAATATGGATAGCATATTCAAAGCGATTAATAACTATAAAAGTGGTATTGATTAACCATGCATAAGAAAGTTCCGTTCAGAAATTCAGGGTCACCTTGATTTGTAAAATAGCTTAAAAATAACAAACGTTCTTCAAAAGGGACGTGTCTTATACCAAAACAAAAATAATTCAATAAGGTTTATATTTTTATAAGTATAAGTATCTCAGGTTGTCCCTACAAAAAGTTATGAATATTCGAAATTGAAAGTTTGCTGCTGGAATTTCCCTGGACAACAGTTTAGAGACATGTTCATTTGCATTTTATGTTATTTAAACAATTTATTTTGCAAGTAAATATTTCATAGAGTTATAGTATTCTGAGTTAGCTTCGCAATGAACTAAAGAACGTATACTAATGATTTTTCTATAATTTATAATGAATTTTATAAGGTAAGGTGTACAGTAAATTTCAGATTTTTCGTATCCGCTTTGCGACGACATTTCATGCGTAAACTATAATATTTTCAAATGTATAACATTATAAAATACAGATTATAAACTAATTTAAAATAATAAGAAGAAATATTACGACGATATATATTTTAAATGATATGGATGCAATATAATGTAAACTAGTATGTCACAAGATAAGTTTTCATGATCTAGATTTAAAATGATATAAACGGATGCAAACGGAACATCGAAACGTTATAAAATTAAACATGGGTACTAGATTTAAACTATAGGTATGGTATTTATTTAAATAGATATAAAATGAATTATATAGCATGTAGCAAGATTAACTTGCCTAGACAGAACAAGAACAGATGTGTACGGAACATCCTTCGTCGGCAAAATGTCGCGACGCGCGCACAGTACACGGAACGGTTCCAAACAACGCACGAGGGTAATCACGCAAGTCCAAACATTCACTAGATCACTCGGATCGTCAGCGACGAGCACAGCTCCGATGGTGATCCCCGGAATCAAGAAACAAAATCAAGAAAAAGAAAGAAGAAAGAAGAAGAAGAGGCTGTGTATTAAATAAGAAAAATAAATAAATAAATAATATATAAATATATATATGCAGAGGAGAGAGAGAGAGAAAGGGGCTGTTATTAAGGTTTAGATTTTAATTTAAAAAGATTTTGTAAGTTATAAATATTTTAAACTGTTAAATTTTAATGAAGATATTAGATGAAATAAAATTGGATTTTCTGGTAAATACAAATTTAGTCCAAAACATGCCCGGGTCGGGTATAAAATTCAATTTTAAAATACGAAAAATATACATGTCGACCAAAATAAAAAATGAATGTCCGGATAACGAAAAATGCATACCCCCAAGAACGGATGCACGCACATGCGCGTAGCTATCCAACCAACTCCGTTTCACTGAACGAGACGAGAACAAGATGCGCGGATGCTACCATGGGGCTAGAGATATCATGCAGGCTATGCTAGATATTTTTAAAATATTTTACTTGACTTTAAATGTTATATTAAAAAAATGCAGATGCCGGATAAAATGCCAGTATGCAGTAAAAAATGAAAATACACGAATCCATGTAACAGATCAGGATAAATCATAAACATGAATCAAAATAGGTTTCAAGCAAGCGGGTCGGGTAAAATGCAAATACAAATGTCAAAATACTATTCGCACCCAAAACACAGTAAACCAAGAAACTATCATAAATAAGTAAATACTTGAACTGAAATTGATATAAATGAACTAGGGTGTTATATTATACCTAACTACAAAAAGAATTTCGTCCTCGAAATTCCCAAGACAAGAGAAGATAACAACCAAGAAACTACAAGAATAAGTATGGAAACCTCCATCGAATTTCATCTTCACGTTCCCAAGTCGATTCTCCATGCGAGCGATTTCCCCAAGAAAACAAGTACGAGAGGGATAACCTTGTTCTTAAGGACCTTTTCTTTTCGATCAACAATCGATATCGGTCGCTCCTCAAAGGTCATATCCTCTCTTACAGTCAGCTCCGAATGATCCAGCACGCGTGTTTCATCTCAAACATACTTACGGAGTTGAGATACATGAAACACGTCATGAACATTCTCCAAAGATTGCGGTAAAGCCAAACGATACGTTACTTCTCCAACACGCTCCAAAATCTCAAATGGTCCAACGAATCGAAGACTAAGCTTTCCTCGACTTCCGAAGCGATTAATTCCTCTAGTCGGTGATATCTTCAAGAACACTAAATCACCAACCGCGAACTCTAACAGTCTTCTCGATGTATCTGCCCAACTCTTTTGTCGGTCTTGTGCTGCTTTTATAAGATTCCGGATAGTATTAACCTTCTCAACTGCATGCACGATCAATTCCGGTCCCAATAATTTTCGTTCTCCAATATCGTCCCAACAAACAGGTGAACGACACTTGCGACCATATAAAACTTCGAATGTAGCCATCTGAATAGTCACCTGGAAACTGTTATTGTAAGAAAACTCCACTAAGTGTAGATGATCCTCCCATGAACCCTTGAAGTCTAACATGCAAGCTCTCAACATGTCTTCAAGAATTTTGATCATTCTCTCCGACTAGCAATCTGTTTGAGGATGATAAGCTGTGCTAAAGTTCAATCAAGTCCCCAAACTTTCCTGTAAGCTCCTCCAGAAGTGTGATAAGAAACGAGTGTCACAGTCGGACACGATGCTCACCGGTACTCCATGCAATCTTACAATCTCCTGCATGTACCGTTCTGCCGAAGTTTCTGTTGATTGACCAACTCGAAAAGGTTTGAAATGAGCTGCCTTGGTCAATCTACCAACAATCACCCAAACTGCATTGTTACCCTTTGGACTCCGCGGTAAAGCCGTCACGAAATACATGGTTATATGTTCCCACTTCCACTGAGGAATCAGAAGTGGTTGCAATAAACCAGTAACCCTTTGATGTTCAGCCTTGACTTGCTGACACACCAAGCACTTTACCATAAAGCGGGCAATTTCCCGTTTCATGCCTTCCCACCAGAAATGTTGTCGTATATCTCGGTACATCTTCGTGCCTCCTGGATGTACGGAATATGCTGAACTGTGTGCCTCCTTCATAAGTTCTTCACGAATATCTCCCTTTGGCACACACAAACGGCTACCATATCACAACGAACCATCTTCATGAATTAACAAGTCCGTTCGAAGTCCAGCATCAACCTGTTCTCGAAACTTCTGCAACCTTGGATCCTGTGACTGCGCTTCTTTAATATTCTCGATCAACGATGGCTGTACTTGCAGCTGCATCAACTGTCCCGAAGAATGCGGTAGCACAATCTCCAACTCGAATCTCCGAAAATCCTCGATAAGCTCCTTCTGTGCAGTCAACATCCGAATTGCTGGCAACCGACTAAGCGCATCCGGCACTACATTAACTTTCCCCGGATGGTACTTAAGATCAAGATCATAGTCAGCCATCAGCTCTAACCATCTACGCTGCCTCATGTTAAGCTCTTTCTGTGTGAACACATACTTTAGGCTTTTGTGGTCGGTGAATACTTCGACCTTTTCGCCCAATAAGTAGTGTCTCTAAATCTTCAAAGCGAAAACACTGCTGCAAGCTCCAAATCATGAGTTGGGTAGTTCTTCTCATGGGTCTTCAATTGTCCCGATGCGTACGCTATAACCTTCCCATGCTGCATCAAAACACATCCTAATCCTTTCCCAGATGCGTCGCTGTGAATCACCAATACTTCGAAACTGTCTGGCACGGTCAAAATAGGAGCGGTTATCAACCTCTGCTTCAACGCCTCAAAAGCTGACGCACATTTATCCGTCCACTCAAATGGTACCTCCTTGTGCGTAAGCTTGATCATAGGCTCGGTCAAACGAGCAAAATTCTCCACGAACCTTCTGTAATACCCGGCAAGTCCAAGAAAGCTTCTGATCTCAGCAACGTTCTTCGGAATAGGCCAATCTCGAACTGCTGCAATCTTTTTGGGGTCAACGGCGATTCCATCTCCGGACACGACATGCCCTAAAAAACTTCACTTCTTCAAGCCAAAACTCACACTTGCTCTTTTTTGCACATATTCTTTCTTGCATCAATGTCTGCAGTGCGATCTTCTACTGTTCTGCATGCTCTTCAATGCTCTTTGAGTAGACCAGAATATCATCGATGAACACCACTATAAACTGGTCCAAGAACGGTGAAAAGATTCGGTTCATCAAGTCCATAAATATCGCCGGTGCATTCGTGACTCCGAATGGTATCACTAAATACTCGTAATGTCCATACCGATGGAACGCAGTCTTGAAAATATCTACTGATTTAACTCGGACCTGATGATATCCGGATAGCAAATCCAGCTTCAAGAATACCCTTGCGCTACTAAGCTGCTCAAATAATTCGCCAATGCGAGAGATCGGGTACTTGTTCTTAATAGTCACCCGGTTTAATTCTCGATAATCGATGCACATCCTCCTTGTGCCATCTTTCTTCTTGACTATAAGAACTGAAGCTCCCCAAGGTGAATTGCTGCTGTGAATTTAACCCTTCTCTAGCAATTCGGTAACCTGCTTCTTTACTTCTTCTAACTCCACTGGTGCCGTCGGATAGTACGCCTTTGAGATTGGCGCTGCACCAGGAACAAGATCGATCGCGAACTCCACATCTCGTTTTCGCGGTAAACCCGAGATGTCCTCGAACACGTCCATGAAATCTCGATGAATAGCTGGCGCTTCATCCTTATCAACTTCCATCGACGAAAGAACATTATTTGTTGGCCTAGCCCTAATCTCGACTGGCCCGACAGAACTGCTTCCTCCAGCAAAACAAACTCCGGATGTCCGGGAATCTGGAAAATCACTTTCTTTACCCTACAATCAATGTGAGCGTAAAAAGTGCCGAGAAAATCCATTCCCAAGTCAACAACAAACAAAGGGATGCACCAAAATTGAATAATTCTAATGCGGGGAAGACATGATCAAGTAGGATACCTGAAACGATTTCACCTGAAGACAAACACTGAAGAAGATAAGCACAGTAAACAGAATTCAAGCTTGCAATAAAACATGAACTGGAAAGCAAGAGAAGCAAGATAATATAACGACCATGAAATAAGGAAGTGAATCAAGACTAGGACTCTAAGTTACTTAAATAGAGTACCGCATTGTAACCATGCTGCAGTTCATAGTTACAATCACATAACTCCACTCAAGTCGCCCAAATCCTAGTATCAGAATCAAGGAACATGGAGAAACAATAGGGAACCAAAAAAGGTTTCAAGTCGAGATACAAAGTGGTTTGCATATCGTCAAGGCAAAGGATAAGAGAAAAATATGATTCAAGAATCATGATAGCAATGTGGCAGGACATGTTCCTAATCACGAGTATTCTGATTCATGTATTGGGTCCAATACCTAACTATAAAAGAATCAAACTCGATTAACCTATATCCTATAGCTCTGATACCAAACAAACCATGTCATGTCCCGCTTCTCAGAGTACACTAAGATAGGCCCATGACATAGCCAACCATGCTACCTGTGGATAGGAAAAATCCCTCCACAGTCACATTACGGCTGTAGAGATATCAAGAACAGGAAAGTAAACCAAACTATCTAGTACATGTCCATGAGCCAGAATAAATGAGTCAAGAAATAATATAATATGCGGAAGCAAAAGATCCAATAAATAAAACACCTGGAAAGTAAAACTGGATACCAATAGGATCATCACCGCTCGGTCTAACAGCGGCAGTACTCCTGATCAGTCTGCAACAAAGGTAGAGGATCTGGGCCATGCAAAACCCAGACGTCAGTGCGTCATAATATCAAGCAATACTATAAACAGGTGTAACAAGATATGCAGGTATGAGTATAAATGGTAAAACAGTTATAACAGTGATATAAGTGAGGATAGTGAGGGTAATATGTAGTGAATAGTCTAAACTGGTCTATTGGGTTAACTACTCTCAAGTTTCATCGATGTAACTCAATAGTATCCCATGCGTGCTCAGGACCACGGTCAAGATTCTCGGGCTGAATCCGAGACGTGCCGGAAGGTAGTAAAAGGTAGTATATAAAGATGAATGTTATCAGCAGCATCATCCCGGGGCTGGCCTAGCCCGTAAGACTGATCAGTAAAGGTATCGAACTATCGAGTTACAAGTCAGGTTTCATCATTGATTTCGCCATACCCCCAAGTTATGTGTTCAAGTCAGGTATTGATAAATCTGGAGCTAATACCAACACAGGATCAAGCAGGTACAGGTTTGTCTGAATAGACAACAGAAAATGTCCGTAGGGACAACATGTCAAGATTGTTGGAATTAGTAACAAGATCAGGTAACAGGTCAAGTTATGGTACTTCAGGTCATGTCAGGTAGTGAACAAGTATCAATCATGTCAAGGAGTGCACAGGTATCAAGTCGTGTCAAGTAGTAGTGTATCAAGTCATGTCAGGGATGCACAAGTATCACGTGGGTGTTCATAATCAAACTATAATAAGTATGAGTACACAAAATAAGTATGGGGTACTAACACTACTACAATATGGGGTTGCCCCTACGGATGATGAAATCCGTAGGGGCAGATTTTTCTTGCCCCTACGGACTAAGCCGTAGGGCCAAATGGTTGTCCCTACGGTGCCCGACATTTTAATTTAAAAATATTAAATCTTAATTTGTTGTTTGGCCCTACGGATCCGCAAACCAATAACATACGGTTATGTCCGTAGGGGCATCTAAATGGGAATTTAATAAAAAAAAGGCACAGAAATGCCCTACGCCTCGATCTCTTTCCCTCTCGTTCCCAAAATTTTCTCTCGAGTTCCCGCGTCTCCAATTTTCTCTTCGTCGCCACCGCGCGTCCTCCGTTCTCAGCCCGCCACCGCCTTCCGTTCTCGGCCCACCACCGCCCTCGTTCTTCCTCGTCGAGTTCCTCGTCGCCGATTGCGTGCGTCGTCAACCGCCAAGCGTCTCCGTCGTCTCCTCCACTGTCTACAGGTAAGTAAATCTCCAATTAAACATAATTGTGATGATGTTAGGGCTAGTGTTCAGGGTTCGGGTAGGGATGAGGGTTAAGGTTAGGCATCGGGTTCAGTTTATGTTAGGGTTAGGGTTAGGGTTGGGGTTGGGGTTGGGGCTCGGCTGGGGCTGGGGCTGGGGCTGGGGTTGGGGTTTAGCTAGGGCTGGGTCTGGGGTTAGGGTTAGGTTGGGGCTGGGGTTGGGGTTGTGGTGGGGCTGGGCTGGGCTGGGGCTGGGGTTAGGATTAGGTTGGGGTTGGGGTTTGCTGAATTTGGCAAACCTGAGAAGAATTTCCAGCAATTTTAGCCTAGTTTGATTACTATAATTATTGTTGATCGAGAAAATCTTGGGTCCTTCTAATCAAACATTGTTTGTTACTGTATGTCAACGAGTACTGATAAAAGAAAAAACCGATTTCAAGTGGAAATTAGGTATGTACAATGTTCTAATATAAAAATTAAGAAATCCCTTTTATTTAAATATAAAGCATATGTTTCATGTTAACAATAGGAGTTTGGCTTCAAGCATGGTTAATTATATATGGATCTATGTTTATAATTATGAAAAAGAGTATCAACTTAGAACTATCATACTATCATGTTGATCTGCATGGTGATCTGATGAATGTGTCTAAATTTTATATAATCTCCTAGAAATACCTTGATGCCTTGTATCGATAAATTTCAGGTTAATTAGTTAATTAGGCATATGGATTGTTATATTATAGGTGAGCCGAATATCAAGAAATTGTAGAATTATTGGATTTATGAGTTTTGATAAACATTGATTTGATAAAAAAATGGTAATTTGTAATATCTTAGTTTTTCCCAAGTTAGGGCTTCAAGCCAAGGTTGTTCTCCTCGTCGCCACCGCCGGTTTCGTCGCCACTGCAGTTCTCGTCGCCACCGCGGTTCAGGTCGTCGCCACCGCCGTTCAGGTCATCGCCCCAGCCCCAGCAGCCGTTCAGGTGAGTAAATCTCGAGGTAAGTTAAAGAATTTATTGGATTATTTTGGGCTTAGGGTTCATGGCGTGCGAGTTGGGGTTGGGCTGGGGTCACGGTCGGGGTCGGGGTCGGGTTAGGGTTGGGGCAGGGGCTGGGCTGCGGGGTCGGGTTCGGGGTCGGGGTAGGGTTAGGGTCGGGGTCGGGGTCGGGGAAGGGTCAATTTATCAAATTTTTTATTGGGGGTGCGGCTGGGGCTGCGGGCTGGGGCTAAGGCTGGGCTGCGGCTAGGGCTAGGGTTGGGGCTGGGGCTGGGGCTGCGGCTAGGGTTGTGCGTCCTCCAGAGGGCGATCATAGGATCGGTGAAGTGAGGTGGCTGGATATGAGATACGATGGATTTCCATGTGTTCAATGGAATGCTGAGGGTCAAAGTCGGTTATTCATATATCTCCCAAAAAAGAATGAGTTTGTTATCAAAGGTGTATTGACTTCTACATCAAGGAATATCAGTTATATGTCATCCAGTGACTAAGTCTGTTTCTGGCCCAACCATATTTATGAATCGTTTCTTCTTTTTCCTTCTTACGTATATTTACTAGTTCAGACTGTATGCACCTCTGCAATCAACGCCGAGAACTTGTACATTATAGGTTAATAGACATATGCTATGAAATCACGGTGCATATCGAATTCATGATATGTTATAGTCCCTCATTATTTTTACTGTGGTGAGAAAGCAGTCGCTGGTGGCGAAAGTTGTTCGGATGAAATGATGTTCAGTGATATTTGTGCCTACATTGATGCCTCAAGCAACGAATCAAATGATGTGGATCACAAACTAATTAAATAAATTTTGAATACCAATCTGGACTGGGATTTGAATACCAATCCTAGTTTGCTACATTTTTTTATATATAGTAGATGGTGATACTTCTTTAAGTAAAAACAACCCTACACTTAAGCGAAATCATAAATCGAACACACATATATAGAATACAACTCATACATGGGTATCCTCAAATCTAACTTTCATTGAATTTGCACGCGCACTTAAAATAACAACATTTATACTAAAAAATTATGTATGCCATTACTTAGTAGTTTATGGTTTTTATATTTGTTGTTTGGCCCTCGATGTATCGGTATGCTATATATCTGTATTTTAGCTTTCTTTCTTATGCATGTCTTTTAATGATTCACAGCCGGTTCCGAATAAATTTACCAAGCAGATTAGTAAGATGGTCAATAGAAGAGAAAATGCTAACCTAGTGAGCCACAATGGATAATTTGTCATTCTTAATCCATCTTCCTGAAAACGGTTTATACGGAGGAAGTATATTTCATGATACTTGAGAAAAATATATGTTGAAATCAAAAGCTATCAAGATTTAAATGCTCGCTTATAGTCTTCCAAGATATTTTATATTCCAAGGCAAGGTGACAATAAGTGCATGCTTTTGCATGATTTGGTATGTAGATTCAAGATTATGCATGGCTACGACCCTTTCTTATAGTTTCTTATCATAATTTTCTGCACACTTATAGTTTATAGATGCAGTTAGATCATATCTCTATAAGGGTAAACTTAAAATAACAATCTTTATACTAAAAAAATTATGTATGCCATTACTTAGTAGTTTATGGTTTTTAGACGCAAAAGCCATTTGAGAAATACTTTTCCTACCCACTATTAATCCATATTCTCAATATAGTCATTAAATTTGCACGCGCACATAATAAGAAGGAGAAGACAGTAATGTGGCAGAAGAAGAAGACAGTAATGTGGCAGAAGAAGAAAAAAATGACATTCCTTGTTCTCTGTTTCAGCATCAATCTTCTGATATGAACTAATGATGGCTTTCACATAGGCTTTTCCCTTTAAAGACTTCTTAGTGTCCAATGGAAAGCATACATCAGATTTGTGCAGGTCAGGTTCTTCTATGACTTTCAAGAGTCTCAACTGATTCTGTAAATTACACCCTAGTTGGGTGATACTTTTACCACTTCTCACTGCAGGTGCGCTCTCTAATATCCATTTTGAATGTAATATTATAGATATCCATGCCTGTTTATGTCAAAATTACTTATATTGTCAATGTTTGATTGTCTAGTTGTTGGTGATGCGTCCATATCAGGGACAGAGGCCACTCCCGTTCCTCCAGGTATGTTTATATATTATATAGGGCATGTATATTGATTTAGAATGCTATATCATAAATATACACACATTCCTTTTGCTCTTAGTCGTCCAACTCATTATCATGGGCTGCTTGATGAGATTAGATTTGCGCCTGATGATCTACAAGAGCTTGTTCACTCCCTGTCATATGTGTAAGCAGCGCTATATGCGAGTTTACCTTGTTAGTATGTATGTACTGAAATTAATTAATATTATTCAAATTTTGATACATGTAGATACCAGAGGAGCACATCTTCTATCTCTGTAGGTAAGGCTTTGAATTTGTTGATTTTGGTATTTCTTGTCAATTTTATAGACCAGTATGTGCTAAATATAATGTTCTGACAGTTGTTAGGGGGAAGGCAGCATTCGAGGCTGCTGACCCCAGTCCTAGACGCCGCACACGGACGGCACCACGGAGGTTGGGAGAGAGGCCGAGGACTGGGCTCTAGCAGGGCCCATATGAGGTTGGACTCCACCCCGGTGGTTACTTCCTCCGTCTCCAGTGAGCGACGTATCCAGCAGGAACTGGAGAGGTTGAAGGCCACCGTTCAGGAGTTGAATGAGATGCTGGTATGTATACTACTTAATAGTAAAATATAATGTCATATTATAGATATCAACATATCCAATATCAGTACACAACCTGAGCTTATTTGGTTGTAGACTTATGTTTTATTAATCATACATGTACATATCTAATTAAAATAAACTACAGTTTTCCAAACTAGATATCCAAATGGGGTTTCGAAATAACTCGATAATGATAAGAATTCGAATGTGGGTGTAGGAGCGGGTGGTTGAGCAGGCCCAGGCCTTGGACTCCACCCCGGCGGTTACTTTCTCCGTCTCCAGTGACCGGCATGTCCATCATGAACTGGATAGCTTGAGGGCCAGCGTTCAGGAGTTGAAGGAGATGCTGGTATGTATACTACTTTATAGTAAAATATCATTTCATATTATATACATATCAACATATCCATAATTAGTACGTAGCTTGAGCTTATTTGGTTTTAGACTTAAGTTTGATTAATCATACATACATATGTAATTGAAATAAACAACGCTTTTCCAAACTAGATATCCAAACAGGGTTTCGAAATAACTTAATAATGATACGAATTCGAATAATAAACAGTTCTTACACGCTCCTTACACACGTTATATCCAGACGCGACAGGGTAGATCGGCCGAGCCTCCACACGCATCTCCTTCGGCTGCGGCTCCGCAAGCCACTACATCGGCTGCGGTTCCGCAGACAGCTCCTGTAGCTCCACCGCCCACTCAGACTCCCGCAGCCGCGGCTCCGCAAGTGACTACCTCGACGGCGGCTGCGCAGACCACATCGCCGGCTCCACATGCCGCTCAGACTCCCGCTCGCGACGAATTGCAGAGTTTATTGACCGAGGAGCAGGCGCGCGTTATTCTATCGTTATTCAGAGGTGGAGCTGGACCGAGCTAGGGTAGATTTTTGGTTCTTTTTTTTTGAAACATGTATTTATTTTTATCATACACATTGTACTACATTTTGAAACGATATTGATATTGGTTTGTATTTATATCATATTCAGTTTTTGTGTTTCTTTTGTATATTATATATATGCGTGAGATGTGATTATGAATACTGCAATATATGATTTGATTGATGTATATATTATTGTGCACTGGGCGGGAAAAAATCAAGCAGCCCATTTTTTTAAAAAATTACAGACAATATGTACCTACGGATTAATCCGTAGGCACACATGTTACCCCTACGGATATGTCCGTAGGGGCAAAATATCAGCAGTAACTGATATTTCCCCCAGATCTCAGTGCCAGGGGGTTGGGAAAGCCCCTACGGATATATCCGTAGGGGCCACTGACTCTCCCCTACGGCGTTATCCGTAGGGGAAAAATATCAGGAATCCTGAATTTGTGCCCCTACGGAAACGTACCTACGCATATATCCGTAGGGGGTAGTACGTGGCCCTACGGGTATATCCGTAGGGCCAAGTAATTTATTAAAATAAACCGTAAATAATATAAAATCTTATACCCTACGGCTTAATCCGTAGGGGCAACTGGACCTACACATATATCCGTAGGGGCAAAAATTTGACCGTAGGGGCAAGTTCAGGGCCTCAACTTGCACCTGCGGCCTTTGCACCTACGGGGTATTTTTTCGCCCTTACGTATATATCCGTAGGGGCAGTGGGTTGCCCCTACGGATAAATCCGTAGGGACAACCCTTCTTTGTAGTAGTGTAATATAACAATAAAATGGAATAATGTGATATGGTATGCAAATAGATATAATTTCAAGAATATGGATGCACAGTTGTCGATTAGGGTTACAATAATAGTTCCAATATTAATTAGGATGCAATTTATTAAACATAGAGTGTTAATATCACAGTATTATGTAGTAATGTAATCTATGGATACAATTATATGTATCTTAAATGCGATGGATGCAAACGGCTATCCGAAAAATTATAAAACTATAAAATGGTAATGTGGGATGTACAACTAAGCAATATGTGATATAAATATTGATATAATAATATTAATATGGATAGCATATTCAAAGCGATTAATAACTATAAAAGTGTTATTGATTAACCATGCACAAGAAAGTTCCGTTCAGAAATTCAGCGTCACCCTGATTTGTAAAATAGCTTAAAAATAACAAACGTTCTCCAAAAAGAACGTGTCTTATACCAAAACAAAGATAATTCAATAAGGTTTTTATTTTTATAAGTATAAGTATCTCAGGTTGTCCCTACAAAAAGTTATGAATATTCGAAATTGAAAGTTTGCTGCTGGAATTTCCCTGGACAGCAGTTTAGAGACCTGTTCATTTGCATTTTACATTATTTAAACAATTTATTTTGCAAGTAAATATTTCATAGAGTTATAGTATTCTGAGTTAGCTTCGCAACGAACTAAAGAACGTATACTAATGATTTTTCTATGATTTATAATGAATTTTATAAGGTAAGGTGTACAATAAATTTCAGATTTGTCGTATCCGCTTTGCGACGACGTTTCATGCGTAAACTATAATATTTTCAAATGTATAATATTATAAAATGCAAATTATAAACTAATTAAAAATAATAAGAAGAAATATTACAACGATATATATTTTAAATGATATGGATGCAGTATAATGTAAACTAGTATGTCACAAGATAAGTTTTCATGATCTACATTTAAAATGATATAAACGGATGCAAACGGAATATCGAAACGTTATAAAATTAAACATGGGGTACTAGATTTAAACTATAGGTATGGTATTTATTTAAATAGATATAAAATGAATTATATAGCATGTAGCAAGATTAACTTGCCTAGACGGAACAAGAACGATATGTACGGAACGTCCTTCGTCGGCGAAATGTCGCGACGCGCACACGGTACACAGAACGGTTCCAAACAACCCACGAGGGTGATCACGCAAGTCAGTACATTCACTGGATCACTCGGATCGTCAGCGACGTGCACGGCTCCGGCGGTGATCCCCAGAATCAAGAAATAAGATCAAGAAAAAGAAAGAAGAAAGAAGAAGAAGAGGCTGTGTATTAAATAACGAAAATAAATAAATAAATAAATAATATATAAATATATATATGCAGAGGAGAGAGAGAGAGAAAGGGGTTGTTATTAAGGTTTAGATTTTAATTTAAAAAGATTTTGTAAGTTATAAATATTTTAAACTGTTAAATTTTAATGAAGATATTAGATGAAATAAAATTGGATTTTCTGGTAAATACAAATTTAGTCCAAAACATGCCCGGGTCGGGTCTAAAATTCAGTTTTAAAATTCGAAAAATATACATGTCGACCAAAATAAAAAGAATGTCCGGATAATGAAAAGTGCATACCCCCAAGAAAGGATACACGCACATGCGCGTAGCTATCCAAACAACTCCATTTCACTGAACGGGACGAGAACAAGATGCGCAGATGCTTCCACGGGGCTAGAGGTATCATGCAAGCTATGCTAGATATTTTTAAAATATTTTACTTGACTTTAAATGTTATATTAAAAAAATGCAGATGCCAGATAAAATGCCAGTATGCAGTAAAAAATGAAAATACACGAATCCATGTAACAGATCAGGATAAATCATAAACATGAATCAAGACAGGTTTCAAGCAAGCGGGTCGGGTAAAATACAAATACAAATGTCAAAATACTATTCGCACCCAAAACACAGTAAACCAAGAAACTACCATAAATAAGTAAATACTTGAACTGGAATTGGTATAAATGAACTAGGGTGTTACATTATAATTACGTTTACATAACATAAACTTTATTTTTTTAGTAGGAATGGATAACAATTAATACTATGCAATCGATGAGCAATCCCAAAATTTTAGTGGGTTAATCAATCATGTCGATGCTAATGATCTCGTCGGCTGTAATGAGAATGGTGAAAACGAGGATGTTGATAGCGAGGATAAGGAAGATGAGGATAGAGAAACTGAGAATTCTAATGATGATGCTGGTGAAGTAGGGGATAGTAATTTCGTTATTCATGTTAGTATGGAATTTCTTACCGATGAGGAAGCATACAATACTTACAACTCGTTTGCAAAACTTAGAGGCTTCTCTGTTCGCAAGTCGACGAGTGCAAGAAATAAGGATAGTGTAATAAATCGAAAGAAATTTGTATGCAGTAAAAATAGGCATAAAAGTTTGAAGGATAAAAAAGAGCAAGGGAGGGAAGTTAAAAGAAGAAAACAACACATGAGAGAAGGTTGTCCTGCAAGAATTATCATACATAGAATCAGAGATGATGTTTGGAGGGTAACACTTATAGATGATCAACACAGCCATCCTTTGTTGTCCACGCCTTCAAAAATTTCTACTTTACGTTCTCATTGTGTAGATCATCTAAAGCCTTCTTGCAAATCGTTGATAGATCAATTTCATGACTGCGGTGCAGGACCATCACAGATTGCTGATTTAATAAATACTACAGGTGGGGATAATTTGGTAGATGTCACTCCACAACAAATCATTGACTATTTCAAATCGAAAAGAAGAAATAATATAGGCCTTCAATGTGTATCTGTAATACAACAATTTATTGAAAGGCAAGCTACAGATATTCAATTTTACTATGCACTTGAGCTTGATGCTAGGGGAACCTGTAGAAGTATTTTTTGGGCTGATGGAAGAGCTAGGGCTAGTTATATGCAATTTACTGATGTTATGGGTTTTGATGTTACATATAAGACTAACAGTTTTCTAATGCCATTTGGACCTTTCACGGGAGTTAATCACCATCGACAATCTTCATTGTTTGGATGCGCTCTTTTAGCAGATGAGAAAGAAGAGACTTTTGTTTGGTTATTTCAGCAATGGTTAAAATGCATGTGGGGTAAAGCGCCAGCCGCAATCATTACAGATCAGGATCCTGCAATTTGTAATGCTATTAAGAGGGTATTTCCAAAAATCTTGCATAGATATTGTATATGGCATATAATTTTGCATGAAGATGAGCATCTCCATTCTTTACGTCGCTCTTTTGAAACCTTCGACGAGGATTATAAGAAGAGGAATAGATATAGTAAAACTATTGAAGAAAGTGAAAAGTGTTGGGTCACCTTGAATGAAAAGTATAGAAGAATTTTTGAAGAACCGTTGTCTGAAAAGCAATAAATGAAATGAAATCTTGGAGATGGTTGCAAAACATGTATGATCAAAGACATCATTGGGTTGAAGCCTATTTGAAGGATATGTTTTTTGCTGGCATGAGATCAAGTCAGAGAAGTGAGAGCATGAACTCGTTCTTTGATGGTTTCATTAATTCTATGATGCCATTGTTTCAATTTATTGAACGATATGACAAAACTTTAGCCGCTCGACGAAAAAAGGAGGAAAAAGAAGACGCACGTTGCTTAACGACAAAACCAGATTTTCAAGGCATGCATGACATGGAGGCTTGTGTAGCAAAGGTATATACTGCTAATTTATTTGAGATATTCCAAAATGAGTTTCGAAATGTGTTTCATTGTTGGCATAATATAGGTGGTATAGAAGAGAACTTTACCACTTATAATGTGGTTTGCAAGATAGATGGAAAAATTAATACTCATAATGTGAAGTGCAACCCAATGGAAGAATTCTTCAAATGTCCGTGTGCTATGTTTGAGACCGATGGTGTACTATGCAAACATATATTATATGTAATGAAGCAGATATTGTTTATGCAAACCATCCCAAAATAATATATTCTATCGAGATGGACTCTTGGTATTAGGCACAGCACTACTAAGGGTCGTGAAGCACATGCAAGTGTTGATCTGGGGCTATCAAAAAATGCAGAAAATAGAGCAGTTACACCTCTTGATTCATGGAGACTTCGTGCAAAAATGAATAAAGTTATAGATTTGGTGGCGGAGAATCGAGATCTTTACGAAAAAATAGAAGAGTTTATTAATAGTATGTTGCAACAATGCAATTTAAATCATGAAGAAGAGACGAGCTCTCAAGTTAGTTATACTCCGACACCTTCTTACCTATATCATATAACGATCACGGATCCTATGAAAAATACCCATAAGGGTCGTTGATTAGTCGAAAATATTGCATTTTTTAACCGGCAATTTCCCTATCATTTGCATTCATATAGAAGTGTTCGGCATTCATATTTCACATATTAGCAAATCTGTCGCAAAATATCAGATTACATGTTTAGACTTTAAAACCGGCATTTCTAGGGAAATTGACTGCATTTCATAACATAGCATCATTTCTATATATCGCAACCCGTGTTTCGAAGTCTGTGCAGGAAAATCAGAAACTTGCTCAAATTTACACCGCTAAAAGATACGCCAACTCATGGATTTGGAATCTGGTATTGTTCTAAAAGGCATTAAGCAATTCAACATATCAGAAAATACATCAAAATACAGCAGAAGACCACACCAGAAAGCCCAAAGCCCAAGCCCCATAAAGAGTCACGGATCCGCAGTAGGAGCCTGCTTGCGCCGCGGATCCGCGGTGGGTCCAAGGAGTTGCTTCTCATTTTTGGTGAAAAACTTCTCTCTCAGTGGCTACAGTTCATAAATGTACTACATTTTCCAGAAGACTCCTGAACATTCTGCCAGATCAGCAAGCTTTGGGATCAACACTAAAATAGCCTTGTATTCTAGAAACTTCTCCTTAAACCCTAGCTTAAAGCCTAAGCTAAGCCTAACTAACTTCTTCTAGAAGTCTTTCAACAACTTTTGGAGGGAACTTCTCAAGGCTTAGGGTTTGGGAAATCTATAAATAGGACCCTAGGCTCACTTGTAAAAGGAATAATCGATGATTGAGATCATTCATTCATTCTAATTCATTGATTCATTTGTTGTTGAGTAGAAACCCTAGTTCTTCTTCTTCTACCCAACAACAACTACCACAAAACCCTAACCCTAATCCAATCCACAAATACCCATTTCAAGATTCATGGAGTTCAAGCCAAGCAAGTCTTCTACAACCCTTTAGAAGTAAAGCGGGACTTCATCAGAGCACGAGGTCGAAGCGATCCAAGACTCAAGAAGCCGAGCGATGCAAGATTCAATGAGCGATGTTCCTTCCTCTTGTAATTCTTGAGAGTTGTAACTTCTTGTTGATGTAATAAAGGTGAAGATTCTTTAAACTTGTTTACATTTTAATTCTAGCATCATGATTTCATTTCAATTCTTGAATGCATTCTTTGTGATGATGTGTGAATAAATTCCGCTCGTGGAGGAGCCGAGATGATTGTAGAATGATGGTGTTGACGAATCTTTAAACATTTTCTTAAGTCTTATAGCAATTGTAAATTCTTGAAAATAGAATGATCGATGATCTAGATCGATATGAAATGGGTTCTTGATTCTTTTCGTACGATCTAGAAATTCAAGAATCGATCATTGTATCTTCAAGAAGCTATCTAGCGAATATGATTCATCGAAAGGACAAAGGATAGGACGAAGAACCCTAATTCTTCGCAAGATCCTTAAATCTCGATCAATCGACATCGTGTTAGCATCAATTCGCTAATGGATAAGAAATCGTATTCTTGAATCTTCATCACATCTACAATTTAATCGATTCCTATGAGCATTTTACTTCAAATCTTGAAACCCTAAGTGATTGGAATTCAAAGAAACTCGATTCTTGATGTTTATCATTTTCTTGATTCTTGAATAGAATAGTGACACTTGAAATTGATAATTCTTGAATCATGTTATCTTCTCTTTTCGATTAACATTTCAATTCAAAACAAATCAAAATACGAACGAATCGCACAATCCCTGTGGACGATCCACACTTGCTAACGAAATCTATACACGACACCGTTATTGATTGTGGTCAAATATAATTCTTTGATTGTGAATTTTATTCATTCTCTTAATACCGACATAAAGAGAAAGATCAATCAAATGGTACCATTTATCGGGGATCGTTTGATTTGATTTACATCCAATCAAGAAATTCAATTCAATCAAATGGCGTCGTTGCCGGGGATCGCGCGCTAATTCGTTTATATTGTAGTTTGAATTTAAAGATTTATTTCATTACATTTCTTGAGATCGAAATTCGCACAAACCCTAAACGATTTGTTGTGGTTTATTGCAAGGAGATCTGGAGCTTTCTGTGAATGTGAAATAATTTTTGGAGATTTCCAGAGAGCTGGAGGAATCAACAGCAAGCAGCTGTTGAATTTTGGTGAAGTGATCTCACCATTGAACCACGCTTCCGCGGTCTGAGCACCCATATTGCGGCGGAACCGCGGCCCTCTTGAGGGTTCTCTGTGAACTTTTTGCTGCAGATGACTTCTTACCTTCTCCTCTCTCCTCTTTTTAGCTCCAACTAATATTTTCTGTAGGCTTCTTTGCAAAAATCGCAGCGCCGCTAAAAAGAAAATTAAATTTGTGCGTGTTTTTATTTCTTGGTTGTTTGCATTACTAATACGGAAATTAAGGAGCAAAGACCAAATCCAAATTAGGTGGGGAGTTCATTACCCTTCCTAGGCCCCAAAAATCACAAACTTGCATACGCATTGTCCCTCATTAACTAAAAAATATCTAGAGATGACTCTAAGGACCGTCGCGCTCACTTAGGATAGAGGAAGGCCGTGGGTAATTCATTGCTTATCCGCGTTTCTCTTGTGGTGCCTAGGCAAGTGTGTCGAAGGCTAGTGGTTACTTAATTAGGCCCACTACTTACGTAGTGGAGAATCTCCCACTTACCTGGCACTTACCTGGCCGCAGGAGGGACAAAGAGGCAGTGGAGGATTCTATCCTGCGTCTTGTCTTCTGGCAGTTAGGAGCGGTCTAGAGATCTGACCTAGGCGACCCCTAGAATTAGGGTTTTGTGTGCTGCATTTGTTGTGTCGCATCATATTTTTCAAAATCCGTCCCTTTTTCAAAAGCAAACACTGCATACATCATTTACCCCTAATTATAAGCCACGCTGCCACTTGTACTAACCCTTTTTAGTACAAGATAGGCTGGACACGGGATTCTAGTGCCCGTTTAGTCCGCGTACCTCCTATCGACTCCGAGGTCGATATTTCTACATTTACCTTTTCTTTACCCACTACCACACCCTCATCGATGGATCCGAATCCATCAAATTTCTTTTTCACTAATCTGCCGCCGTCCGTTGGTGCGCAGAATCCACCCCGCATCTCTCTCCAGGAGAGATGCTACCCTATTCGAGGTCCTCTTTCGACTTGCTTATCCACACCACCAGCCAACGGGGATAATTTTGAAATTAAGCCCTAGTAGATCAATCTTTTACCCAAATTCCACGGTCTCGAGTCTGAGGACGCTTACGTTTTCATCACCAAATTTGAAAACGTATGCGCAATGATGGGTACGTCACAACTTTCAGTGGATGCTATGTGTCTACGACTTCTTCCATTTACTTTGTGTGATATAGCCGAGAAGTGGCTATATAACACTACCGCACATTCAATTATAAATTGGGAAGAATTCGTCGCGGCATTCCTAAAGAAATTTTACCCAATGCAAAAGACAGCTCGAATCCGTAGCGAACTCAACCAATTTACCCAGCTTCCAAATGAACCGTTCTCGAAATGCTTTGAACGTTTCAAGGATCTTTTGGTTCAATGTCCTCATCATGGCATCCCGAGATAGGATCTGTGTCGAATCTTATATGAGGGCATTAACCTAAACACTAAACAGAACCTTGAAAACATTTGTCAAGGTACTTTTATGACTAAGGATGATGGGGAAGCTTGGAAGTTTTTAGAAGAGTTCGCTGAAAAGTGACTACAGTGGGAGAGTGGAACCCAACCATTGAATAGGGGTGGCGTACACCAAGTAGATGTGTCCATAGGTGTTCGAGCTGAAATGGCAGCAATGCAAAAGAAGCTCAAGGCTATGGAACACAAATTTGTAGCAGCCTCCCTAAACCCAATGTCGCTGCCCAAAACTGTTTGTGGGTGCTGTTCTGATCCGTCCCATTTAACGGAAGAATGTCCATTGAACTCACCGTTTCAAGGTCATGAGCATTCTAATGCCGTATTTCAAAGACCTTGAAACGATCCATATTCTTCCACATACAATCAGGGTTGGAGGAATCACCCGAATTTCGCTTGGAACCAAAACCAATCTCAAAACACGGTTCCAAATACGAATCAATTTCAAAGGGCTCTTCCTCCACCACTGCAACCCCTTCAACTCACTCAGCACCCCTACCAGTCACAAAACTTCCAAAATCAGGTCAACACTCCTACACAGTCTAATCCCATGACCTGTTCTGACGATTTCTCTCAATTCACTCAAACCATGAAATCACTTTTGTCAAATTTCATAGAGGTTTCGGCTGAGGTTAGATCTTCCGTCAGTGAGATAAAGAAAAACTCAGCGTCCCAAGCTGAGAGTATCAGATCGATGGAAGCTGAAATCGCACGACTCAAAGCCGAAATGAGTGCGAGAGAAAAAAGGAAACTTCTTTCTCAACCCCTACCGAACCTTGGGCATTACAATGTAAATGCCATCACAACGTTGAGATCAGGAAGAGTGCTGAACAATCATGTTGGGGAAGAAGTTAATAATACTGAAAATCATATCAACACCCCGGCTGAGACCTTCCCTCACACACACACTTCTCCTTCTGATCCTTGTTCTTCTACCACACCATCTTCTCGAGAGCCTATTCTCCATTTCCCATTAGGCTCAACACCTCAACCCAACCCTTATAGTTCTCCACAGACGGTCCCCACTCCTCTTTTGGGATCTCGTCTACCCCCCTTTCCTTCTCCTATGATGGACCCGGCACTTATTGCGAAAGCACCTTACCCGAATCGGTTAAGGGCTAACAGAATGAATCCACATATGGAGAAAATAATAGAAATGTTCAAACAGGTTAACATCAATATCCCTCTCCTAGATGCGATTCAGCAAGTCCCCACTTATGCGAAAATTCTTAAGGACTTATGCACTAGGAAGAGGAAGACCCAAGTGCCAAAGAAGGTCTTCATGTCTAATAATATCAACACTGCTTTTATCCCACAGCTACCAAAGAAACGAAAGGACTCAGGATGTCCTACGATATCGATTTCTATTGGGGGTAAAACATAAATCGTGCTCTTTTAGACCTTGGCGCAAGTGTTAACCTACTCCCTTATTCTGAATATGAGCAACTAGGGATTGGAGAGTTAAAACCTGCTCACTGCACTCTCCAAATGGCAGACCGTTCGATCACCAAACCTAGGGGTGAGCTCGAAGATGTGTTGATTAAGGTCGAGGAATTTGTATTTCCCGTAGACTTTATTATTCTCGACACACAACCTGTAGCGAACCCCTGAAGCCAAATTCCGGTGATTCTGGGTCGTCTTTTCCTTGCCACTTCCAACGCTGTGATTAACTGTAGAAACGGTTCAATGAACTTATCCTTTAGAAATATGACTATTGAACTGAACATCTATAGAGTTGGAAGTCAGCCATCACTACCCTCTGCTCATATCCTAGATGTGTGCTCTGTCCACGAGATCGCTCCCGATAGTTGTGGAGCTGATGATCTTTGCTTTCTAGATCTCGACAACATTACCACATCTCTGCTTGATCTTACACCTGATCTTAGTGAGGACACTTTTCCTACACTTGAGTCCTGCACTCCTGACTTTACTCCACCCGAGTCTGTATCTTACACAGGCTATGAGCTTCTTTGTAACTCCGAAAATCACTCGATGATCCCTCCTTCTATCATTTCTCCGCCAGCTTTAGATCTCAAAATTTTACCTTCTCACCTTAAATATGCATATCTAGGTGAGAATGAGTCTTTACCGGTTATCATTTCCGCTTCTCTTGCATCAGAGCAAGAGAATGCACTTTTATCGGTATTGAGATCTAACAAAGAGGCGTTTGGTTGGACCATGGCGGACATCAAAGGGATTAGTCCCTTTATTGTTGAACATCATATAAATGTGATGGATGATGCCAGACCAACCCGAGAACCACAGAGACGGTTGAATCCCGTCATGAAGGAGGCGGTAATGAAAGAGATCGTCAAATGCTTAGATAATGGTATCATATACCCAATCTCCGATAGCCAATGGGTGAGTCCTATACATGTCGTCCCTAAGAAATCTGGCATCACTGTTATTACCAATGAGGCGAATGAGTTGATTCAGACACGTGCCCAAACTGGGTGGTGTGTATGTATTGATTATAGAAAACTCAACGCCGCTACGAAGAAAGACCACTTTCCTCTACCCTTCATTGATCAGATGCTAGAGTGCTTAACCGGACGAGAGTATTATTGTTTTATGGACGGATACTCAGGCTACAATCAGGTCCCCATAGCCAAAAAGGATCAAGATAAAACCACTTTTACTTGTCCTTTTGGCACATTTGCTTATAGACGCATGCCCTTTGGGCTATGTAATGCTCCCGCTACCTTTCAGCGGTGCATGATGGGGATATTCTCTGATATGGTAGAGAATTTCTTGGAGACTTTTAAGGACGACTTCTCGATTTTCGGAGATTCTTTTTCAGATTGCCTATCGAATCTTGACACTGTTCTTACTCGTTGCAAAGAGAAGAACTTAACCTTGAACTGGGAAAAATGCCACTTCATGGTCCAAGAGGGAATTGTGCTTGGACATGTTATATCACGAAAAGGCATTGAGGTTGACAGAGCTAAGATAGATGTCATTCAAAACCTACCTCATCCCAAAAGCGTCAAGGACATTCGATCTTTTCTTGGCCATGCGGGCTTTTATAGGAGATTCATAAAGGACTTTAGCAAAATTGCTAGACCTTTAACTCTACTCCTGGCCAAGGATACGACCTTCCACTTTGACTCGGATTGCGAGACAGCTTTCGACTCACTTAAACACTCCCTCACCTCAGCCCCCGTTTTATCGTCTCCAGATTGGGACTACCCATTTGAGCTGATGTGTGATACATCCGACTTTGCAGTAGGTGCAGTCTTAGGACAGCACATTGATAAGATGCCACACGTGATTTACTATGCGAGTAAGACCCTGAATGATGCGCAAATCAATTATACAACTACTGAAAAAGAGCTTTTAGCAGTTGTATTTGCATTAAAAAAATTCAGGCCTTACTTGATTGGCTCATCCATAGTTGTGTACACTGACCATTCCGCTTTAAAACATCTTTTTGCGAAGAAAGATGCAAAAGGTCGACTAATACGTTGGATCCTTCTTTTACAAGAATTTGATCTTGTTATCAAAGATAAGAAAGGATGTGAAAACGTCGTAGCCGACCATCTTTCACGCATCATTTCTTCCCCTGTAACCCTACCGATCAATGACTCGTTCCCTGATGAACAACTCTTGAACGTATCCACTGAACCTTGGTTCAGGGATATTGTGAACTATCATGCCACGGGACCGATACCCAGAGATTGGTCAAAACAGGACAAATATCGTTTTCTATCCCAAGTAAAACACTTTTACTGGGATGAACCCTATTTGTTTAAATATTGTCCTGATCAGATCATTCGCCGATGTGTCCCAAATGAAGAGTTCAAGAGTGTTCTTTCTTTTTATCATGATCAGGCCTATGGGGGTCACTTTGGTCCTAGAAAGACAGCGGAAAAGGTTTTGCAATGTGGATTTTATTGGCCGACCTTATTCAAAGACGCATTTG
Organism: Agapanthus africanus; assembly: GCA_030015575.1. Lineage (NCBI taxonomy): Eukaryota > Viridiplantae > Streptophyta > Magnoliopsida > Asparagales > Amaryllidaceae > Agapanthus > Agapanthus africanus. The sequence continues at coordinate 414,356,006 of JASDDO010000016.1, forward strand.
AGCATTGTAAAACCTGTACACAATGTCAATACACGGGTAGAATATCCCAGAGAAATGAAATGCCTCAACAACCTATCTTGGTTGTTGAAATCTTCGATGTTTGGGGCATAGATTTTATGGTCCCTTTCCCAACTCCTTTGGGAATTTGTATATACTGCTGGCGGTTGATTATGTTTCCAAGTGGGTAGAAGCCATTCCATGTCACACTAATGACAAGAAAGTTGTCATTAAGTTCTTAAAAGAGAATATCTTTTCGCGATTTGGACACCCACGCGCTATCATTAGCGATAATGGGACACACTTCTGCAACAGATCTTTCGAGACTCTGATGCGGAAATACGGAATCAACCACCGACTTTCTACACCCTATCATCCCCAAACGAGTGGGCAGGCTGAAATTTCAAATAAACAGATCAAACTTATCCTGGAGAAAACTGTTGCTAAAAATAGAAAAGACCGGTCGACCAAACTGACGGATGCTCTTTGGGCATTCAGAACTGCATATAAAACTGACCTAGGGATGTCTCCATATAGGATAGTGTTTGGGAAAGCATGTCACTTACCCGTCGAGATAGAGCATAAAGCATTGTGGGCTATAAAGGAAATAAACTTTGATCTAAAAGAAGCCTGCAACTTTCGGAAGTTGCAACTAAATGAGCTAAGCGAACTCCGCGATGAAGCTTATAATAATGTTGTAATCACAAAGAATAGGACTAAGGTTTTTCACGATCAAAATATTTTGAGGAAAACATTTTCACCTGGTCAACAAGTCCTTCTTTATGATTCACGATTACACCTTCACGCGGGTAAGCTTCGATCTCGTTAGAAGGGACCTTTTGTTGTGCGGTCTGTATACCTGCACGGGGCAGTAGAGATAGAAAATGTTAAAAACGGCACAATTTTCAAAGTAAATGGATATAGACTAAAGCCGTATTTTTCCACTGACCTCACGGAGGAACTCTTGTTCTTACAAGAGCAAGTTTATTTGGATTAAAATTCCTCCGTCTTACCTTCATATCCTGTATATCACTGCATCATGTTTTGAATGAAGGTGAGTGAAAAGAATAAGTTTGGGGGAAGTTCTTCACTTATATATTTTTCCCCCACTAATAATCCCCCCCAGTCTTACAGTTTTTGTAGGTATAGTGGTTGGCAACAGTGAGGACACTGTTGAAAACAAGTTTGGGGGAGGTTTGTGCTTATTTTTGCATCATTTGCATATCATCTGCATAAGAACAAAACATTTCTTTTAAAAATCTATAAAAAAATTTTAAAAAAATTTTCAAAACCCATAAAAATTTAAAAATTTTCAAATATAAAAATAATTTTAATATTTACACCTTTTTGTATATAAATAAGATAATGAAAGTTTAGATAGTGAACAATTACATCCATGAGATTAGAAAAAATTTAGAAAACTAAGAAAATTAGAAGTTTTCTTATACGAACTAGTAATATGTATTTATGAGCTGTTGTCCCAAAGGTTAGTAAGATGAAGGACGTCACTAATCTGAGGATTAATCTAAGTCTGAAAAATAGTTTCTATTCTGGAAGCCAAACATTTTGAACGTGGCTACCCTGCTATTCGCACTTACACACGTCTTGAAGCCTGGGATAGTAGAGGATACCTTGAAATGCTCTTGTCTTAAAGCCAATGTATGAAGGAAATAAAAAGAAAAAAGTGAATAAAAAGTATAAAGTGGTGAGAAAAATGGACACTGGTTTTGTTATCACCAAGGGCAATAAAAATGTATAGCGAGGGTGCCTTTTCACCTAGTGCCCTAAGGCCAACTGGTCTGGGAGTCACTGATATGCCTGAGGTGGTGCAAGACGAGGAAAATACACCAAATAAGCAAGCACATGAGTAATTGGTCGGTTAGTACTTCAAGAAATATTAACGGTCGCATGAAAGTGTGTGAGCAATCTCATCTAAATATTCATTAATTAAAAGTACTGAGGCTGATGGGCAAGAGTATGATAGCTTGAATTGAATTCTCCGGATGTAGGGATGTCTTTACACACACGCAGGGTGATATGATCGATGTTTGGAAGGAAGATATGAATGAAGAATAAGACGATGTTTTATTGAGGGAGGACGTGATTTCTAACATCTTTTCATGACTATTAAGATAGGGCTCATGACCACCGAAAAGCTAGCTTAGTTGGAAACCCTAATTTTCAAGGCTTTTCTTCTATGATTCTTTTCTTTAAATGTAATATTCATGATCTTTCTTTTATTATTGGATTTTGTGGGTGTAATCCGCTGAAAACCCTCAGGAGACAACACTCCTCCTATTAGGGACACCTAGAGATTTAAAGGCTTGTTGCACGTGCTCAGTGCAATCGTATTGCCTACGAAAGTGTGCTAGTTAGTTTTTCTCTTTCTTTATTTTCTCCTTCTCTTTTTAATAAAACAGTTCGCTCGAGACGATCGAAATTAAGTTTGGGGGAATTTGATTAGTCGAAAATATTGCATCTTTTAACCGGCAATTTCCCTATCATTTGCATTCATATAGAAGTGTTCGGCATTCATATTTCACATATTAGCAAATCTGTCGCAAAATATCAGATTACATGTATTAGACTTTAAAACCGGCATTTCTAGGGAAATTGACTGCATTTCATAATATAGCATCATTTCTATATATCGCAACCCGTGTTTCGAAGTCTGTGCAGGAAAATCAGAAGCTTGCTCAAATTTACACCGCTAAAAGATACGCCAACTCATGGATTTGGAATCTGGTATTGTTCTAAAAGGCATTAAGCAATTCAACATATCAAAAAATACATCAAAATACAGCAGAAGACCACACCAGAAAGCCCAAAGCCCAAGCCCCATAAAGAGCCGCGGATCCGCAGCAGGAGCCTGCTTGCGCCGCGGATCCGCGGTGGGTCCAAGGTGTTGCTTCTCATTTTTAGTGAAAAACTTCTCTCTCAGTGGCTAAAGTTCATAAATGTACTACATTTTCCAGAAGACTCCTGAACATTCTTCCAGATCAGCAAGCTTTGGGATCAACACTAAACTAGCCTTGTATTCTAGAAACTTCTCCCTAAACCCTAGCTTAAAGCCTAAGCTAAGCCTAACTAACTTCTTCTAGAAGTCTTTCAACAAACTTTTGGAGGGAACTTCTCAAGGCTTAGGGTTTGGGAAATCTATAAATAGGACCCTAGGCTCACTTGTAAAAGGAATAATCGATGATTGAGATCATTCATTCATTCTAATTCATTGATTCATTTGTTGTTGAGTAGAAACCCTAGTTCTTCTTCTTCTACCCAACAACAACTACCTCAAAACCCTAACCCTAATCCAATCCACAAATACCCATTTCAATATTCATGGAGTTCAAGCCAAGCAAGTCTTCTACAATCCTTTAGAAGCAAAGCCGGACTTCATCAGAGCACGAGGTCGAAGCGATCCAAGACTCAAGAAGCCGAGCGATGCAAGATTCAATAAGCGATGTTCCTTCCTCTTGTAATTCTTGAGAGTTGTAACTTCTTGTTGATGTAATAAAGGTGAAGATTCTTTAAACTTGTTTATATTTTAATTCTAGCTCCATGATTTCATTTCAATTCTTGAATGCATTCTTTGTGATGATGTGTGAATAAACTCCGCTCGTGGAGGAGTCGAGATGATTGTAGAATGATGGTGTTGACGAATCTTTAAACATTTTCTTAAGTCTTATAGCAATTGTAAATTCTTGAAAATAGAATGATCGATGATCTAGATCGATATGAAATGGGTTCTTGATTCTTTTCGTACGATCTAGAAATTCAAGAATCGATCATTGTATCTTCAAGAAGCTATCTAGCGAATGTAATTCATCGAAAGGACAAAGGATAGGACGAAGAACCCTAATTCTTCGCAAGATCCTTAAACCTCGATCAATCGACATCGTGTTAGCATCAATTCGCTAATGGATAAGAAATCGTATTCTTGAATATTCATCACATCTACAATCTAATCGATTCCTATAAGCATTTTACTTCAAATCTTGAAACCCTAAGTGATTGGAATTCAAAGAAACTCGATTCTTGATGTTTATCATTTTCTTGATTCTTGAATAGAATAGTGACACTTGAAATTGATAATTCTTGAATCATGTTATCTTCTCTTTTCGATTAACATTTCAATTCAAAACAAATCAAAATACGAACGAATCGCACAATCCCTGTGGACGATCCGCACTTGCTAACGAAATCTATATACGACACCGTTATTGATTGCGGTCAAATATAATTCTTTGATCGTGAATTTTATTCATTCTCTTAATACCGACACAAAGAGAAAGATCAATCAAATGGTACCATTTATCGGGGATCGTTTGATTTGATTTACATCCAATCAAGAAATTCAATTCAATCAGTCGTCCTGCTATTGCATCTCGAATTCCATCTGGAATAGAAGTATCGCAATCAAAAGCTCAAAATAGGTCACGCATTTATAGTAATTGTCACGAAAAGGGTCATGATATAAGAACTTGTCAGCTTTTAAAGGTAGTAAACTTCTATTCTTATTTGTTCTTATTTGTTGTCATTAATTTTTTATAAATGATGGTTGATATCTAATATGAGTTGTTTTTAGGCACCGGATGCTTCTAACGGAAAGGAGTGAAGATAGTTTTGGTATTGCAGGAGGCATTCCCTTGCATGTAACGTTCCTTGTGTCATTAAAATCGCATTGGAGCAGGCTGAATTTTCTTTATATGCTTTCAGTTATAGGAGTCCGCAAGCAGAATGAAAATGGGTAGGATTATGTTTGCATAGTAGGATTATGTTTGCAGTCAAATTATTGGTAGCTTAGTGAGGCAGTGCATCTGAGACTTTTTCTAATTTAAGATCATTTACTATTTTTGAGTATAACCAAATTGAATTTTTTTATATTTATATCATCTATATCTTATTATTTTATACTGAGCGCCATGTTCCTACTAGCTTTCGTTTCTTATTTCTGCAGTGATGTTGTTGGTGAAAATTGGAAGGACTCTCCAATATCCATTCTACTAGTATATCATGAGCTTATTGATCATGGCCTTCGCATATGGATATTCAGGTTTGTTTAGACTCAAGAACTTGTTCTCTTGTAATTTGCTACAAATCTATATCAGAAATGCCTTTCTCTCAGTGAACGATTCTATATGTTAGTAATGAAAAGCATTATTGTTGAGCTTTTTTAACGCGAATGAGCTTAGAAATAATCACGTGATAGGATTCCATGGTGTTACTTGTTATTCCACTAGTAAAATAGGGGGTTGCCCCTACGGATATTGAAATCCGTAGGGGCAGATTTAACTTGGCCCTACGGATTAATCCGTAGGGCTAAAAGGTTGTCCCTACGGGCCCAGACGTCCAAGATTTAAAATATTAATTCTTAATTTGGTGCTTTCCCCTATCGAGCCGCAAACAAAGGACCTACGGGTATATCCGTAGGGGCAACTAAATATCGATTTAATAAAGGCACAGATCGATCGCCTACGCTCACTTTCTTCCTCTCTCTCTCGATCGCGCGCGAAAAAAAATCCCCAAATCGCCACGCCGTTCTCCTCGTCGCCACCGCCGTTCTCCTCGTCGCCACCGCCGTTCTCATCGCCACCGCCGTTCTCGTCGTCGCCACCGCCGTTCAGGTCGTCGCCACCGCCGTTCAGGTGAGTAAATCTTCAGGTAAATTAAACAATTTTTTGATTATTTTGGGCTTAGGGTTCATGGCTTGGTCTGGGGTTGCGCGCGCGAGTTGGGGTTCGGCAGGGGTCGCGGTCGGGGTCGGGGTTAGGGTTAGGGTTGGGGTTCGGCTGCTGCTGGGGCTGGGGCTGGGGTTAGGGTTTGCCTTAGGGTTAGTGTTGGGGTTTAGCTGGCCGCGCTGGGGTTAGGGTTAGGTTGGGGCGGGGCTGGGCTGGGCTGGGGCTGGGGCTGGGGCTAGGGTTAGGTTAGGGTTAGGGTTAGGTGGATTGATGACAACAAAATACCATAATTTATAACTATATTACTCATCTAATGTGTATGGCATGTGAAAGCTAAATGAAGGCCGAGGCAAGCACAACAAATTTGTTGGATGGGACAATGTCAATAGGAGCTCAATGCTATTTGGAAAAATAATAATTCAAAGACATAGTGGAGTTTTCAATTGGTGGCATGGACTAGTTTGATGTATGTAATTGGTTTGATTTATGAAAAAATGGGGAGACAACATGCATGTATGCATATAGGTAACATCTGCCAATATGCCATATCCAGACCGCAATCTATTTTTGCCTATTGGTTAATATGAAAATATCGGCCCACGTATATGACAAAATCAAAGTTGTTAAATCTTGATACGGTTTGTGTTTCATTTTTTTATTTATCAGTTCTATCAATGTTGCGTATAACGCTTTATGATATCAGTATCCTACATTTGTAATTTTAATTGTTGATTGTTATAGATGAATACCATTGCAATAATAGATTTTGGCTGATGAATGCTATTGCAATGTAGGATGATCAGTTCTATCAATCTTGATCTCAATGGTTTAAAATCATGTTACACATTCAACATGAATGCACAACAAACGCATAATTAGAGAGCGATTCGAGATATTCAGGTTAAAACCAATATATGATACTCGATGATAATATGAAACCTTCATATTCCCAACGATACTCATATATGAAACTAAAAGCGCCACTTAGTCCCCGTCTATCGGTTAACATACGTGCGATGCTCGTCGTGACCTAGAATTATACAAAAGTTGTTAAATTTCGGACAGTATAGCTCGATACTAACAACCGCCGTATAGTCTACACGACGAGAATATTCAATCGTATGGTAACCCTTAGATTTGTCCCGTGTGGACAAGTTAAGAATGTATAAAGCAAACGCCTTCATTCACTTGTGTTTTCATCCGTTTCGAGATATTTCGTCGGTACCTTTCCGCTGGTTCTCCATATACAAAGATAGATTAGATGTTCATTTCAACATTGTTTCACAGCTTTGAAATGATTATCTATTCTATTACAGTGTACTCGGAGAACAGCGGGGAGGTGCTGCCGAAATTTACTCGAAACGGTTGAAAGCACAAGTGATGGACGTTCGCTCTATACATTCTTAATGGGATAGAAGCCTACCCCCGACAGCCGGAACACACACATACAACAAGAATACACAACAAACGCATAATTAGAGAGCGATTCGAGATGTTCGGGTTAAAACCAATATTTGATACTCGATGATAATATGAAACCTTCATATTCCCATCGATACTCATATATGAAACTAAAAGCGCCACTTAGTCCCCGTCTATCGGTTAACATACGTGCGATACTCGTCGTGACCTAGAACTATACGAAGGTTGTTAAATATCGGACAGTATAGCTCAATACTAATAACCGTCGTATAGTCTACGCGACGAGAAAATTCAATCGTATGGTAACCCGCAGATTTGTCCCGTATGGACAAGTTAAGAATGTATAAAGCAAACGCCTTCATTCACTTGTGTTTTCATCCGTTTTGAGATATTTCGTCGGTACCTTTCCGCTGGTTCTCCGTGTACAAAGATAGATTAGATGTTCATTTCAACGTTGTTTCATAGCTTTGAAATGATTATCTATTCTATTACTGTGTACTCGGAGAACAGCGGGGAGGTGCTGCCGAAATTTACTCGAAACGGTTGAAAGCACAAGTGATGGACGTTCGCTCTATACATTCTTAATGGGATAGAAGCCTACCCCCGACAGCCGGAACACACACATACAACAAGAATACACAACAAACGCATAATTAGATAGCGATTTGAGATGTTCGGGTTAAAACCAATATATGATACTCGATGATAATATGAAACCTTCATATTCCTATCGACACTCATATATGAAACTAAAAGCGCCACTTAGTCCCCGTCTATCGGTTAACATACGTGCGATGCTCGTCGTGACCTTGAACTATACGAAGGTTGTTAAATATCGGACAGTATAGCTCGATACTAACAACTGTCGTATAGTCTACGCGACGAGAAAATTCAATCGTATGGTAACCCATAGATTTGTCCCGTGTGGACAAGTTAAGAATGTATAAAGCAAACGCCTTCATTCACTTGTGTTTTCATCCGTTTCGAGATATTTCGTCGGTACATTTCCGCTGGTTCTCCGTGTACAAAGATATATTAGATGTTCATTTCAACGTTGTTTCACAGCTTTGAAATGATTATCTATTCTATTACAGTGTACTCAGAGAACAGCGGGGAGGTGCTGCCGAAATTTACTCGAAACGGTTGAAAGCACAAGTGATGGGCGTTCGCTCTATACATTCTTAATGGGATAGAAGCCTACCCCCGACAGCCGGAACACACACATACAAACGCATAATTAGAGAGCGATTCGAGATGTTCGGGTTAAAACCAATATATGATAATATGAAACCTTCATATTCTCATCGATACTCATATATGAAACTAAAAGCGTCACTTAGTCCCCGTCTATCGGTTAACATACGTGCGATAATTTATTCTTTTCAACGACAAATGCACACACAAAGCATATACACGGATTTTCTCCTTTGTCAGTAACTATCCCGTTCTTATATTTCTAAATATAGTCAGCATAACCTACAATTTATATGTTATTCAGTCTAACATGGCCCATGAGTACGTCAGAGTTAAGGACTGGATGTATGTGGATTGGAAACAACGTATGCAACCTAAGTTTGTCGCAGGAGTTGCTGCTTTCCTTGAATTTGCACGCGCACATCATAAGATCATAATAGAGAAGATTCTCTGTCCGTGCGATAGATGTGGCAATAAGTACTGGCAGAAGGTAGAATTGGCAGAGCTTCATATTATAAAACATGGGTTTACTAGACTTTATTCAACTTGGAAATATCACGGGGAAGGAGAAGAATGCAGTACTGCGGTAGAAGAAGAAGGAGAACATGATAATGCGGCAGGAGAAGAAAAAGAATTCGGTAATACGGCAGGAGACGGAAATTTATTTCCATCAAAAGAAATGGAGGATATGGTAAAGGCTGCCCTAGGTGAATCTATTCGTACCGAAGATGACATTCCTTCCGGTCAAGGACCGCGTGCGGATAAATATGAAAATTTCATGAATGATGCTAGGAAACCAATTTATGAGAATGCGAAGTATTCCACCCTCTCATGGTTCGTCCAACTTTTCCAGATTAAGTGCCTAAATGGATGGAGCAACAAGTCATTCATAATGCTTTTTTCGTTCTTGAAAGATTCTATGCCTCCGGGAAATAATGTGCCCAAAAGCTGGTACGAAGCCCAGAAGATGATGTCTGATTTGGGTCTAAAGTGCGAGAAGATTCAAGCATGTCCTAAAAATTGCGTGTTGTACCGGAAAGAGAATTCAGATTTGAAAGAGTGTCCAACATGCGGAGAGGCCAGGTATAAGCCGAAAGATTCTGATAAGAAGCCTGATATACCTATGAAGATAGCACGATACTTTCCCATAACACAGAGGCTACAGAGGCTATTCAGGTGTAAGAAAATAGCCGAGGCAATGATTTGGCATCACCGTGCTCCTCCAAGCGAAAATGGAAAAATGAGCCATCCAAGAGATTCACCGGCATGGAAGGATTTCGATAGGAGGCACGCAATATTCAGTAGCGATCCTCGCAATGTCCGGCTCGGACTGGCTACCGATGGCTTCTGCCCATTCAACTATATGGCTGGAAGTCACAGTACATGGCCCGTTGTAATGATAATTTATAATCTGTCGCCTTGGTTGGCTATGGACCAATTATACTTTATGATGCCTCTTCTTATCGACGGACCAAACTCATCGGGGAACAATATCGACGTCTATCTCCGACCTCTGATCGAGGAGCTGAAAACTTTGTTCATTGATGGTGTAGAGACATATGATTCAAACACAAATACAACTTTCATACTGTGTGCGGCTTTAATGTGGACAATTAATGACTTTCCTGCGTATGGAATGCTATCAGGTTGGTCCGTACATGGTCACAAAGCATGTCCTCATTGCCATGAACACACAACATCAAAATTTTTGAATTTTAGCAGGAAGGTTTGTTATTGCGGCCATCGACGTTTTCTGCCTCCAGACCACCCCTATAGGTTAGACACGGTCACTTTGATGGTCATCAGGAGCTTTTTGGACCTCCATCCCCATTGTCCGGAGAGGACGTGACTGCTAAATGTGATGGTTACAATAACATGACCTTCGGGATGGATCCGACGAAACAGGTCAAACCACAATATTGGAACAAGTTAAGAATTTTCTTCGAGCTTCCGTACTGGTCTACAAATTCAGTGCGTCATTGTCTGGACGTCATGCATATAGAGAAGGGAGTATCAGAGCACATACTTAACTTGCTTCTGTGTAAAGACGGGAAATCGAAAGACAACATGAATGCTCGGATGGATCTACAAGAGAGGGGAATAAGAAGTGAACTGCACCCTAAACCGGTAGCGGGTAAATCGGGCAAGTTTGTACTTCCCAATGCCGCTTATCATATGTCACAACCGGAGAAGAAAAGATTCCTGCAGGTGTTGCATGATTTGAAAGTCCCCACAGGTTTCTCAGGATCATTCAGCAAGAAAATAAAAATTGTGAAGGGCAAGATCGATGGGCTGAAAAGTCATGATCACCATGTTATCGTGGAGCACCTTCTTCCATTAGCCCTCAGGACTTCTCTCCCAGACTCGGTTGGTCTAGTAATCAACGACCTATGTTGTTTTTGAGGGAGTTGTGTGCTAAAATACTGGAGGTTGCGACGCTGGATAAACTAGAAAATTCTATTGCGTTGATACTTTGCAAGTTTGAGCGTATTTTCCTACCGTCATTCTTTGATATCATAATACACTTGACGGTTCATCTTGCAACTGAGGCGAAGTTAGCTGGACCGGTACAATATCGATGGATGTATCCCGTCGAGAGGTACGTATAATTTTTCGTTTCACGCAATTTATAAATTTATTGTTGTCATGTATGCCCGTATTTATTTATTCAACATATTCTCATTAGGTACCTCTACACTCTTAAGAAGTATATACGCAATAAAAATCGACCAGAGGGTTCTATCATGCAAGGTTATCTTCTTGATGAAGCAACCACATTTTGTTCCCGCTATCTGAACGAGAACATTGAGACAAGGCTTAACCGACCACGAAGAATTCAAGACGGGCCATATGGTAAAGCCGAGTATAAGAGGGTAGACACTATGTTTATCAACAAGATATACCGGTTTATCTTGCTTAATTGCGCATGTCTTGAACAAATTAGAGAGTAAGTTCTTTTGGATTAATTGTTATATCTGTGTTTGTGTGTGTATGAAATGACATAATATTAATGTCACAATTATTTATCGAAAACAGAACTCATTTTAACGAGGTACGTGAGGGGCATCCTGATTGGAACGAAGAACGTTTGGAAAAATACCATCAGGATAATTTTTGTGATTGGGTCACAGAGCATGTAAGTTATTCGAATTACATTTTATTGCTATCAGTTTTAATCTAAACTTGTATCGTTTGTCGTAAAATTTGTTTTGTTAGATCCACGATCCGAACTTGTCTGCATCATTTGAGAGTGATTCAAGATGTTTAGCTCAATTTCCTAGTTTGGAGGTTGCATATTACAAAGGATTTGGTGTCCTTGGATACAAATTTGAAGTTAAGGACATAGAAATATCTAGAACCACTCAGAATAGTGGGATTGCGACGGTAGGATCGGACGGTGTGATTTACTATGGGTACTTAAATTGTATACTCGGCATCCACTATCCCGGATGATCAGAACCCTTTTATATATTCCAGTGTACTTGGTACGATCCGCGAACCGATACGGACAGGTGGAGAATCAGTCTTGGGACTTGGAAAGATGAATATGGATTGACCAGTGTGAACACACTTCGATTTTACGGTCAGGACGATCCGTTTATCTTTCCGAACCAAGCGTTCCAAGTATACTATTCACAGTGTTTGAAGCATCCGGGGTGGAGTGTTGTATGCCGATGGAAACCTAGAGATGTCTACGATGTCCCAGAATACGAGGACAGCGATGAGGACGAAGAAGAGAGAAGGCTTAAAGTGCTCCGACCGTCTGTTTCGAAGGACGGGTTGTCTTTGACCGATCATGAAGTTACGTGGGTTAAAAATGATATCGACGATGAAATCCAAGTAGATATGTATGATGCGCCGACGAAACGAAAAAGGTTATCAGTAATGTTATATTATTACTTCACATTTTACGCTCTATACATATATAGTCAATACTTTTAATGATTGTCCAATGCGTCCACGAACCGTTTATCTAGATTTGATGACGATGTCGGGAGCAGCGAGGGGCGGCAGGAGCTCCAGCCGCGGCAGAGGCAGAGGCAGAGCGGTTCTGCCGCCCGGAGAGCTCCGTAGGGAGCTTCAGAGGGCCGGTCTTGCATCTAGATCGGAGACCCTTTCGGATGCCTCCTTCCGTGTGGATTTTGCCACACCTCCAAGTATACTGCACGCATATCCATTTTGAATATAATATTACAGATATTCATGCCTGTTTATGTCAAAATTACTTATACTGTCAATGTTTGATTGTCTAGTTGTTGGTGATGCGTCCACATCTGGGACAGAGGCCACCCCCGCTCCTCCAGGTATGTTTATATATCATATAGTGTATGTATATTGATTTAGAATGCTATATCATAAATACACACATTCCTTTTGCTCTTACTTAGCAATTTTTATTATTGTCTAGCTGTAGGTGGTGACACCACCGCACCTGCGGGTATGTTTATATATCCTATAGTGCATGCATATTGATTTAAAACGTTATATTATTGATCTACACATTCTTTTTGCAATTACTTATATAATCTATTTTTAATCGTCTAATTATAGGTGGTGCGTCCACATCTTCCGCAGGGGCCACTCCTGCCGCTTCCATACCCTCCGCATCGTCTGCAGATTAGTATGAATAAATTTAAAATATTTACTCATTTTACATATGCTCTATAGAATAAATATGAACTTCATGGAAATTTAGCGTCGATGTTTATTTTCTAGTTGGAGGGGATGCGTCCGCATCCGGGACCCCGGTTGTTCCTCACCGGAGGAACTATCGTCCCGCTCGTGCTGCTGCCCGGGCCCAGGCTCGTGCGATAGTCACCGGAGGTATATATCACACTTGAATTTTCGTTTAACCTTGATTTCTTAATACAACTTTGTCTTATTATTGATTGTCTTGATATTTCGTGCAGACGCAGGGCCTCCCCATCCCCAGAGGGGGACTCGAGGCCCGAATCGGTCCCATAGGCTGAGGCCTGACAGAGCTAGGGGGAGGCAGCATTCCCCCTTTTTTTACCCTTGACTATCGCTATACCGGTCCTCATGCCGAGAGGTTCGGCCGGTATTTAGGGGACGAGAGCCGGCTCGTGAAGAACTATCCACTTCACGTTGAGTGGGGCGAGCAGCACCAGCGCTCATTCGCCCTCTTCTTTGATCAGGCTCGGGTATGTATTAATATATATTTTCATTTGATCTATCCAATATATTTATTATTAACACTTGCAATCTAATAACAAAGTTTTTTTGTATTTTCAGTTGGATTACGATTTTCAGCCTGTAGCCGACCCTGATCACCCGGGGAGGGTGCTCGACCTTCATACTCTGTACAATGGCCTGATGAAGAACATGCAGGCCAAGGTCCGATACAACAGGAATGAGCTGAAGGCCGACTGCTACTCCCTGTAGATGGCGACCCCCGAGACAGAGAGAGCAGCCCTCCTATCTACTCCGGCATTTGCGAGAGTCGACGTAGAGACATGGCCTCTATTGTGCGCTTATTTCGACTCCCAACGCAAACAGGTATGTATTTTAAATGTAATTCATTATTTATGATATAATTTATTTCTTTGTGTTTCTTAATTAGAAAACTAAATGTTAATGCGTTGTGCAGAAACAGGCCGCTCAAAATACAGAGAACAGGAAGTCGGCGAAGAGGGGTCGCCCCACTTACACAGGTGGCTCGAGGAACATTACTTGAGCCATGGAGTTATCGGTAAATTACAATAGACCGACCTTTGTGATATTCTGCAATATTAAGAGTTATTTTCTAATATTTCTAATATTAAAAGTTACTTTCTAATATTGCAGACATCTCGGACCGTGGCGTCAGGTGGTACACCGAGCGTGCTGTTCGCATATCTTGCCGTCCACGGCACCTCGACAGATCCCGCCACGGGCGAGCTTCGATATCCCGACGTCGCTACCCAGGAGTACTGCGTAAGTGTTAATATTTTTTCTACCCAAATTTGAAATTTTAGTTTTGGAAGGTTCAAGTTTAAATCTTATACTTATACTTTACTGCTTAATGTGGGTGTAGGAGCGGGTGGTTGAGCAGGCCCAGGCCTCGGGGATCGATTTTACCGGACAGAGCGATCCGAGGCTGCTGACCCCAGTTCTGGACGCCGCACACGGAGGGCACCATGAAGGTTGGGAGAGAGGCCGGGGACTGGGCCCTAGCAGGGCCCATATGAGGTTGGACTCCACCCCGGCGGTTACTTCCTCCGTCTCCGGTGACCGACGTATCCATCAGGAACTGGAGAGCTTGAGGGCCACCGTTCAGGAGTTGAAGGAGATGCTGGTATGTATACTGCTTTATAGTAAAATATCATGTCATATTATATAGATATCAACATATCCATAATTAGTACGTAGCTTGAGCTTATTTGGTTTTAGACTTAAGTTTGATTAATCATACATACAGATGTAATTAAAATAAACAACAAACTAGATATCCAAACGGGGTTTCGAAATAACTTAATAATGATACGAATTCGAATAATACACAGTTCTTACACTCTTATTACACACATTATGTCCAGACGCGACAGGGTACATCGGTCGAGCCTCCACACGCATCTCCTTCGGCTGCGGCTCCGCAAGCCACTACATCGGCTGCAGTTCCGCAGACAGCTCCTATAGCTCCACCGCCCGCTCAGACTCCCGCAGCCGTGGCTCCGCAAGCGACTACCTCGACGGCGGCTGCGCAGACCACATCGCTAGCTCCACAGGCCGCTCAGACTCCCGCTCGCGCCGAATTGCAGAGTTTATTGACGGAGGAGCAGGCGCGCGTTATTCTATCGTTATTCAGAGGTGGAGCTGGACCGAACTAGGGTAGTTTTTTGGTTCTTATTTTTTGAAACATGTATTTATTTATATCATACACATTGTACTACGTTTTGAAACGATATTGATATTGGTTTATATTTATATCATATTCAGTTTTTGGGTTTCTTTTGTATATTATATATATGCATGAGATGTGATTATGAATACAGCGATATATGTTGTGTGATGATTAATTTTATATTTGATTGATGTATATAGTATTATGCACAGGGCGGAAAAAAATCAAGCAACCCATTTTTTTTTAAAAAATACAAATAATATGTACCTACGGATTAATCCGTAGGTACACATGTTGCCCCTACGGTTATATCCGTAGGGGCAAAATATCAGCAGTAACTGATATTTCCCCCCTGATCTCAGTACCAGGAGGTTGGGAGTGCCCCTACGGACATATCCGTAGGGGCCACTACCTCTCCCCTACGGAGATATCCGTAGGGCAAAATATCAGAATTCTTGATATTTTTCCCCTACGAATAGGTACCTACGTAGCTATCCGTAGGGGGTATAACTTGGACCTACGGACATGTCCGTAGGTACACTTAATATATTAAAAAAACCGTAAATAATATAAAAAATTTTACCCTACGGCTTAGTCCGTAGGGGCAATAGGACCTACACAGAAATCCGTAGGGGCAAGAATTTGCCCGTAGGGGCAAGTTCAGGGCCTCAACTTGCACCTGCGGCCTTTGCACCTACGGGGTATTTTTTCGCCCCTGCGCATATATCCGTAGGGGCAACCCTTATTTGTAGTAGTGTTCATGGCAAATAAACCAGTAAAAAAGCACAAAATATTGCACACTCGATACTATTTATAGAAAATTTCTTATATCACGCACTAGATTCTCCCTCATTTTTTAAAAGCACCTCTTATAGTCTTATTGTTTTATATTTCATGTGGAAATATTTTAATTAGTCCAAATTTCGCCCTCAATTTACCTTACGACGTTTTTGGGTATATTCTCAACTTGTATAATCTCCTTGAGTTCTTTAGGCCAGTTGAAGATATCCAGTGAAGTGTGTGTTAGTGGATGGAAAGATGCTCAAAAGCCTAATATGGAGCATTTAAAGATATTCAGGGTGAAATGTTAAGATACATGAGCGGACCTGTTTTCTTTTAATAAGAGGATTAAAAAAACAAACAAATAAATAAAAAGCCATCTTTTCTTTATATAGCAAGCTTTTTTGCTCAAAGGACCAACCATATTGCATGTAGCATCATAAAGTTTGAATCAACTAGAGTAAGGCTTTCTATTGATCACACATTTGGTTTAAGCAATATTAGTAATGCTAACGTTCCAAACAATAATTTGTTTGTACAGCGGGGATACAGATTCTGTAATTCCAGTTACATCAACCCGATACGATGTTGATGCTCTCAAACTTCAAACTCTAACTCCATGGCATCCCTGTATGACGGTCAGGTATGATTCTGTCACAGCAGAATACCTTTAGTATTGTCCTACTTCGAAAATTCTAAATATAACCTTTTTATACTATTGCTCTTAAGCTGAGAATTTTTTTCTTAGATCTTGAACCATTGTTCAAAACGGATGCATCAATTATGTGAAACAGGTAGCGGGATGGACTCAGGTGTACAAAGGACTAACATTCGTAATAGTGAGAGATGCTGGCCATGAGGTTCCTCTTCATCGACCGAAACAAGCGCTTGTTCTCTTCAAGTCGTTTTTGGCAGGAAGTCCGATGCCTACACTCTCCGAGCTTGACGACTCTTAATCTCTGGGATTATTTGAGCTTTTAAAATGCATATTATGTTGTTTTTATGAGAAAAAATGTCCTCTTAAAATTGGTGACCGTATTTGTAGCTTATTCATCGTGTGCAAGCACAAGTTTAAACTCTTACAAAGCATGAAAAAAAGACGTTGCTTGCAAAAACTTTCATGTTACAGTATATCAATGTCTTCTCTTCTGTTGTGCAGTTTCTACTAAGTGTTTGATTTGAGAATGAAGTCCAGAATTTATATGAACTCAATTTTCATGTTTGACATTATTTAATGGAATAATGATAAGAAGGTAAGTACAGGTTAGTAGAACGTACTGCAATTTCAAGTCCCACTCTTTACATCAATGGAATAATGCTGGCCAGCATCTCTCACTATTTAATGGAATAATGCTGGCCAGCATCTCTCACTATAATCGCCTCCTCACCTCCCCTGAATCGCCTCCTCACGCCTCCATCCCTCCTCACGCCTCCCTCCCTCAAACTTGCCGCCTCTCCTGCCTCTCCCGCCTTGCTGCGCCTCCCTCCCCCACAAACCTCGAGCGCTTCCATCCCTCGCCTTCTCGAGCGCCTCCATCCTTCGCCTTCTCGAGCGCCTCCTCGAGCGCATTCGCCTTCACCCTCGCCGTGCTTTTCTCCAGTGACGAGTTCCCTCCTCCATCGTTGATCTCCCTCCTCCCCTCATTTTCCTCGGTTCTTTTTTTTGTCCAACGCCGAACTAGGGTTCTGGCCTTTCATGGATCCGACGACGAGTTAGGTTTCCACTCCTCCTCTTCTAATTCTTTGCTATGATGTTTAAAACCTGAGCAAATTTTGGTTAACATGTAGGTTTTGCATAGAATTTGGAAGAGTTTATCTTCTCTCAAAATTTCCTCAGAACTTATTTGTTTGGTTGCAAATTGATCAGAGTTGAATGTTAATGAACAAACCGATAGCATTTTTAGTCCCAAGAATCCAGCATTTGGTGATGGTATCATGAATTTGGCTTCAAATATGATATTCTTGTTTTAATTTTTGCGATATCTATCATTATATTTCAATTCCAGGCTAAATTAATTGCTTTTGCTATAAAATTACTCATGGCAGTGAATCTGAATCGGTTAGGGCATACCTCCAACCTCTCTTTTCTGCTCATGAACCGAATGGAAAATCGTATGTTGTTTATTCTTTGGTGCTCAGGTGCCTCTCTTAACAAAGGCTTTTGTACCTGGATATCCTTGAGCCATGATCTCTAAATCTCTTATCATTTGCTTCAATTAAAGAAAATTATCTATTTGCTTCAATTCAAGAAAATTATCAATTTTCTATGGTAATGGGTATTTTTATTTGATTTTCTAATTTTTTGGCTATGCTATTTAAAACCTGAGCAAATTTTGATTAATATGAAGGTTTTGCATCGAATTAGGAAGGATTTATCTTATTATCTCAAAATTGAGCAATACTTAATGGTTTGGTTGCAAATTGATGAGATTTGAATGTAAGTGATCAAATGGATTGCCTTTTTAGCCTCAAGGTTCCAACTTTTGGTGATGGTATCATGAATTTGGCTTCAAATTTTATATTCTTGTTTTATATTTTTAGATATCCGTCATTATTTTTGAATTTTGGGCCAAATTAATTGCTCTTGCTATAAAATTACTCATTGGCAGTAACATTTTAGCCCTTGTAGAATGCTTTATTTTTGCTTTCTGTTCCATGTAAGATTAATTCGGTGGCGATGATGATTTGCCGGGAAGCTCCAAATTTATTGATATAGCGAGGCAAGATTGGGTTGTGTGCAAGTATTGCTTCAACCATTTTGCATCCATCTTGTTATATGTTATCCAAGCTCCAAACTCAAACAAGGCCACGTTGTTACAAGCCGGCATATCTGAGCCTTATCATCAGTATGCATCTCTATACCACAAACCTGGGGTTTGCAAACTGTGCATGTTAAACTTTCAGTTCTGAAATGGTTGTTTCCAAAAGAAGTTAATGGGACCGGTAAGGAACTCATCAAGAACTTTACTACATATGTCGAAGCTTTGCTGCACTGGTAAAGAATTGTATTGATTTTTTTTCATATTTGTTGTCATGCAGAACTCAGAGGACCAGCTCTTCTCTACCCGTTTCTTTATAATTTTGAAATTTTGACCGTAAATTAATATTGTTTTGTTAGGGTGTGCTGCTAAATGGTTTGTTGATTGCTGTCAAGCAGCTATCTTTAATATGTGCTGATGTGGAGGAAGAAAGAAAGAATCATGCCTTTATCGACTATGTATTGAGTTTGTGTATCTGAATTTGGATACTAGATAGGTTATCATATACATGCCCGGTTAAATGTTACATCCACCCATTTAATACTGCTCGACATGGTTGCTAGTTGAAAACCTTATTGAACAACACTGCCACTGGAATTTCAGAGAGGACTTCTATGGAGAGGAAGGGAAGACGTGATGATGGACATGACTCTTTTAGAAAGCGCCATTGCAGCCAGAGCAGAAGCCATAACCCTCAAAAGAGATCATCAATCAGAGATGATGCAGATAGGGATCGAAAAAGGAGGAGGGAGCGTGAGAAGAGTGGAAGCAAGGAGCGAGATGATCACGAAAGAGATAGAACTAGAGATAGGGAAAAGGATAGAAGAAGAAAAGGGAAATAACACCGACCCGTGATTGAGCAGCAGACCTTTGCCCAAGCCCCAACTGCAAGTTCAGAGGGAACGTGTTGTGTTTTAAACCTTCCTCCGGGTTTCTTAAAATTGTATTGATCACCATGAATACTAGATTTGTTTGACTTTGAGTAGTGATTGTCTTTCTCCAGACAGGTACACGGAAGTTGGAAAATCGAAATCAGTGTGATGCTCAAATGGATTCGTGATAATTTATTAGCCTGGTGGTCTAAATTTTTGTCAGCTGTAAATTTCCATAATGCTATATCTACTTCTCAAAATGTGGTGTTATAGGCTGTTTCGGTGAGGTGTGCCTTGCACACATAAATGTTGGGCGAAAATTGATTCACTTAAAAATATTTTTGAAGATAATATATGGGTGCCGTCTATTATTGCTCTTGGAGATTCTTGAGTTGCTTTATTTTTTATTGTCTTCTTTGTGCTTCCACAGTTCTACTACCTTAAAATTAACTACTTTTATAGTTGAATCAGCAATAAAGTGAATAGTTGTTGTGACTTCTGTTAAATTGATAAATGTATTGAAAATGCTTACAATCTGAATGTGATTCCATATCAATTGCTCACAGTTATTCAATCTCAGGTATATCTGCATTTTAAATATGGAATTTGATTATAGTTGCTGCTGCTTGATGTTTTGACTATTTGATGTAAAGAGTGGGACTTGAAATTGCACTACGTTCTACTTACCTGTACTTACCTTCTTATCATTATTCCATTAAATACTGTTAAACATGAAAATTGAGTTCATATAAATTCTTGACTTCATTCTCAAATCAAACACTTAGTAGAAACTGCACAACAGAAGAGAAGACATTGATGTACTGTAACATGAAAGTTTTTGCAAGCAACAACTTTATTTCATGCTTTGTAAGAGTTTAAACTTGTGCTTGCACACGATGAATAAGCTACAAATACGGTCACCAATTTTAAGAGGACATTTTTTCTCATAAAAACAACATAATGTGCATTTTAAAAGCTCAAATAATCCCAGAGATTAAGAGTTGTCAAGCTCGGACAGTGTAGGCATTGGACTTCCGGCCAAAAACGACTTGAAGAGAACAGGCGCTTGTTTCGGTCGATGAAGAGGAACCTCATGGCCAGCACCTCTCACTGTTACGAATGTTAGTCCTTTGAACACCTGAGTCCATCCCGCTACCTGTTTCACATAATTGATGCATCAGTTTTGAACAATGGTTCAAGATCTAAGAAAAAAATTCTTAGCTTAAGAGCAATAGTATAAAAAGGTTATATTTAGAATTTTTGAAGTTGGACAATACTAGAGGTATTCTGCTGTGACAGAATCATACCTGACCGTCGTCATACAGGGATGCCGAGAGCATCAACATCGTATCGAGTTGATGTAACTGGAATTACAGAATCTGTATCCCCGCTGTACAAGCAAATTATTGTTTGGAACGTTAACATTACTAAAATTGCTTAAACCAAATGTGTGATCAATAGAAAGCCTTACTCCAGTTGATTCAAACTTTATGATGCAACAAGCAATAT
The DNA here is from genome assembly GCA_030015575.1 of Agapanthus africanus. Lineage (NCBI taxonomy): Eukaryota > Viridiplantae > Streptophyta > Magnoliopsida > Asparagales > Amaryllidaceae > Agapanthus > Agapanthus africanus. The sequence continues at coordinate 414,377,058 of JASDDO010000016.1, forward strand.
GGTTGGTCCCTTGAGCAAAAAAGCTTGCTATATAAAGAAAAGACGGCGTTTTATTTATTTGTTTGTTTTTTTAATCCTCTTATTAAAAGAAAACCGTCCGCTCATGTATTTTAACATTTCACCCTGAAATATCTTTAAATGCTCCATATTAGGCTTTTGAGCATCTTTCCATCCACTAACACACACTTCATTGGATATCTTCAACTAGCCTAAAGAACTCAAGGAGATTATACAAGTTGAGAATATACCCAAAAACGTCGTAAGGTAAATTGAGGGTGAAATTTGGACTAATTAAAATATTTCCACATGAAATATAAAACAATAAGACTATAAGAGGTGCTTTTAAAAAATGAGGGAGAATCTGGTGCGCGATATAAGAAATTTTCTATAAATAGTATCGAGTGCGCAATATTTTGTGCTTTTTTACTGGCTTATTTACCATGAATAACAAGTAACACCATGGAATCCTATCACGTGATTATTTCTAAGCTCATTCGTGTTAATAAAGCTCAACAATAATGCTTTTCAATACTAACATACAGAATCGTTCACTGAGAGAAAGGCATTTCTGATATAGATTTGCAGCAAATTACAAGAGAACAAGTTCTTGAGTCTAAACAAATCTGAATATCCATATGCGAAGGCCATGATCAATAAGCTCATGATATACTGGTAGAACGGATATTGGAGAATCCTTCCAATTTTCACCAGCAACATCACTGCAGAAATAAGAAATGGCGCTTAGTATAAAATAATAAGATATAGATGGTATAAATATAAAAAATTCAATTTGGTTATACTCAAAAATAGTAAATGATCTTAAATTAGAAAAAGTCTCAGATGCACTGCCTCACTAAGCTACCAATAATTTGACTGCAAACATAATCCTACCCATTTTCATTCTGCTTGCGGACTCCTATGACCGAAAGCATATAAAGAAAATTCAGCCTGCTCCAATGCGATTTTAATGACACAAAGAACGTTACATGCAAAGGAATGCCTCCTGCAATACCAAAACTATCTTCTCTCCTTTCCGTTAGAAGCATCCGGTGCCTAAAAACAACTCATATTAGATATCAACCATCATTTATAAAAAATTAATGACAACAAATAAGAACAAATAAGAATAGAAGTTTAATACCTTTAAAAGCTGACAAGTTCTTATATCATGACCCTTTTCGTGACAATTACTACAAGTGTGTGACCTATTTTGAGCTTTTGATTGCGATACTTCTATTTCAGATGGAATTCGAGATCCAATAGCAGGACGACCTTTATGAGTATTTTTCGTAGGATCCGTGATCGCTATATGATATAGGTAAGAAGGTGTCGGAGTATAACTAACTTGAGAGCTCGTCTTTTCTTCATGATTTAAATTGCATTGTTGCAATATACTATTAATAAACTCTTCTGTTTTTTCGTAAAGATCTCGATTCTCCGCCACCAAGTCTACAACTTTATTCATTTTTGCACGAAGTCTCCATGAATCAAAAGGTGTAACTGCTCTATTTTCTGCATTTTTTGATAGCCCCAGATCAACACTTGCATGTGCTCCACGACCCTTAGTAGTGCTGTGCCTAACACCAAGAGTCCATCTCGATAGAATATATTATTTTGGGATGGTTTGCATAAACAATATCTGCTTCATTACATATAATATATGTTTGCATAGTACACCATCGGTCTCAAACATAGCGCACGGACATTTGAAGAATTCCTCCATTGGGTTGCACTTCACATTGTGAGTATTAATTTTTCCATCTATCTTGCAAACCACATTATAAGTGGTAAAGTTCTCTTCTATACCACCCATATTATGCCAACAATGAAACACATTTCGAAACTCATTTTGGAATATCTCAAATAAATTAGCAGTATATACCTTTGCTACACAAGCCTCTATGTCATGCATGCCTTGAAAATCTGGTTTTGTCGTTAAGCAACGTATGTCTTCTTTTTCTTCCTTTTTTCGTCGAGCGGCTAGAGTTTTGTCATATCTTTCAATAAATTGAAACAATGGCGTCATAGAATTAATGAAACCATCAAATAACGAGTTCATGCTCTCACTTCTCTGACTTGATCTCATGCCAGCAAAAAACATATCTTTCAAATAGGCTTTAACCCAATGATGTCTTTGGTCATACATGTTTTGCAGCCATCACCAAGATTTCATTTCATTTATTGCTTTTTCAGACAACAGTTCTTCAAAAATTCTTCTATACTTTTCATTCAAGGTGACCCAAAACTTTTCACTTTCTTCAATAGTTTTATTATATCTACTCCACTTCTTATAATCCTCATCGAAGGTTTCAAAAGAGCGACGTAAAGAACGGAGATACTCATCTTCATGCAAAATTATATGCCATATACAATATCTATGCAAGGTTTTTGGAAATACCCTCTTAATAGCATTACAAATTGCAGAATCCTGATCTGTGATGATTGCGGCTGGCGCTTTACTCCACATACATTTTAATCATTGCTGAAATAACTAAACAAAAATCTCTTCTTTCTCATCCGCCAAAAGAGCGCATCCAAACAATGAAGATAGTCGATTTTGATTAACTCCCGTGAAAGGTACAAATGGCATTAGAAAATTGTTAGTCTTATATGTAACATCAAAAACCATAACATCAGTAAATTGCATATAACTAGCCCTAGCTCTTCCATCAGCCCAAAAAATACTTCTACAGGTTCCCCCAACATCAAGCTCAAGTGCATAGTAAAATTGAATATCTGCAGCTTGCCTCTCAATAAATTGTTGTATTACAGATACACATTGACGGCCCATATTATTTCTTCTTTTCGATTTGAAATAGTCAATGATTTGTTGTGGAGTGACATCTACCAAATTATCCCCACCTGTAGTATTTATTAAATCAGCAATCTATGATGGTCCTGCACCACAATCATGAAATTGATCCATCAACGATTTGCAAGAAGGCTTTAGATGATCTACACAATAAGAACATAAAGTAGAAATTTTTGACGGCGTGGACAACAAATGATGGCTGTGTTGATCATCTATAAGTGTTACCCTCCAAACATCATCTCTGATTCTATGTATGATAATTCTTGCAGGACAACCTTCTCTCATGTGTTGTTTTCTTCTTTTAACTTCCCTCCCTTGCTCTCTTTTGTCCTTCAAACTTTTATGCCCTTCATTACTGCATACAAATTTATTTTGATTTATTACACCATCCTTATTTCTTGCACTCGTCGACTTGCAAACAGAGAAGCATCTAAGTTTTGCAAACGAGTTGTAAGTATTGTATGCTTCCTCATCGGTAGGAAATTCCATACCAACATGAATAACAACATTACTATCCCATACTTCACCGGCATCATCATTAGCATTCTCAGTTTCTCCATCCTCATCTTCCTCATCCTCGCTATCATCATCCTCGTTTTCACCATTCTCATTACAGCCGACGAGATCATTAGCATCGACATGATTGATTAACCCACTAAAACTACTACAAATAAGGGTTTCCCCTACGGATTTAGCTGTAGGGGCAAACCACTGCCCCTACGGATATAGCCGTAGGGACATGAAAATACCATGTAGGTACAAACACCGTAGGTGCAAGTTGAAGCCCTGAACTTGCCCCTACGGAGTTCTGTGTAGGTCCCGTTTGCCCTACGGAGTAGGCCGTATGGGCAAAAAAATTATTTTATTTACGGTTTTTTAAAATAGATTACTTGTACCTACGGATTAATCCGTAGGGCCAAGTAATAGCCCCTACGGATACATGCGTAGGTATATATCTGTAGGGGCAAAATATCAGAAATCCTGATATTTTGCCCCTCCGGATAACTCCGCAGGGGCATTTGTTTATACTGAGATCACAGGGGAAAATATCAGTTATTCTGATATTTTGCCCCTACGGTTTAATCCGTAGGGGCAACATGTGTACCTACGGATTAATCCATAGGTACATATTATCAGTTTTTTTTTTTAAAAAAAAGGCTGCCTGATTTTTTCTCGCCCTGTGCACAATAATATATACATTAATCAAATATAAAATTAATCATCACACAACATATATCACAGTATTCATAATCACATCTCACGCATATAATATACAAAAGAAACCAAAAAACATAATATGATATAAATATAAACACCGTAGGACCACCAATATCAATATCGTCCAAAATGTAGTACAATATATATCATATAAATAAATACATGTTTCAAAAAATAAGAATAAAAAAGCTACCCTTGCTCGGTCCAGCTCCATCTCTGAAAAACGCTAGAATCTGGCGCGCCTTCTCCTCGGTCAATAAATCATGCAATTCAGCGAGTGCGGGGGTCTGAGCGGGCTGTGGAGCTGGCGATGTGGTCTGCGCAGCCGCCGTCGAGGTAGTGGCTTGCGGAGCCGCGGCTGCGGGAGTCTGAGCGGGCGGTGGAGCTATATGAGCCGTCTGCGGAACCGCAGCCGATGTAGTGGCTTGCGGAGCCACAGCCGAAGGAGATGCATGTGGAGACTCGGCCGATGTACCCTGTCGCGTCTGGACCTAACGTGTGTAATAAGCGTGTAAGAACTAGGTATTATTCGAATATGTATCATTATCAAGTTATTTCGAAACCCCATTTAGATATCTAGTTTGGAAAACCGTAGTTTATTGTAATTAGATATGTATGTATGATTAATCAAACCTAAGTCTACAACCAAATAAGCTCAGGCTACGTACTAATATTGGATATGTTGATATCTATAATATGACATGATATTTTACTATTAAGTAGTATACATACCAGCATCTCCTTCAACTCCTGAACGGTGGCCTTCAAGCTCTCCAGTTCCTGTTGGACACGTCGCTCACTGGAAACGGAGGAAGTAACCGCCGGGGTGGAGTCCAACCTCATATGGGCCCTGCTAGGGCCCAGTCCCCGGCCTCTCTCCCAATCTCCGTGGTGCCCTCTGTGTGTGGCGTCCAGGACTGGGGTCAGCAGCCTCGGATCGCTCTGTCCGGTAAAATCGATCCCCGAGGCCTCGGCCTGCTCAACCACCCGCTCCTACACCCACATTAAGCAGTAAAGTATAAGTATAAAATTTAAATTTGAACCTTCCAAAACTAAAATTTCAAATATGGATTGAATAAATATTAACACTTACGCAATACTCCTGGATAGCGACGTCGGGATATCGAAGCTCACCCGTGGTGGGATCTGTCGAGGTGCCATGGATGGCAAGATATGCGGACAGCACGCTCGGTGTACCACCTTGCGCCAGGGTATGAGCTGTCTGCAATATTAGAAAATAACTCTTAATATTAGATATATTAGAAAATAACTCTTAATATTGCATTATATCATAAAGGCCGTTCTATTGTAATTTACCGATAACTCCATGGCTCGAGTAATATTCCTCGAGCCACCTGTGTAAGTGGGGCGACCCCTCTTCGTCGATTTCCTATTCTCTATATTTTGAGCGGCCTGTTTCTGCACAACGCATTCACATTTAGTTTTCTAATTAAGGAACACAAAAAATAAATTATATCCTAAACAATGAATTACATTTAAAATATATACCTGTTTGCGTTGAGAGTCGAAATATTCGCACAATAGAGGCCATGTCTCTATGTCGACTCTCGCAAACGCCGGAGTAGATAGGAGGGCCGCTCTCTCTGCCTAGGAGGTCGCCATCCACAAGGAGTAGCAGTCGGCCTTCAGCTCATTCCCGTTGTATCGGATCTTGGTCTGCATGTTCTTCATCAGGCCATTGTACAGAGCATGAAGGTCAAGCACCCTCCGAGGGTGATCAGGATCAGGTACAGGCTGAAAATCGTAATCCGACTGAAAATACAAAAAAAACATTGTTATTAGATTGCAAGTATTAATAATAAATATATTGGATAAATCAAATGAAAATATATATTAATACCCGAGCCTGATCAAAGAAGAAGGCGAATGAGCGCCGGTGCAGCTCGCCCCACTCAACGTGAAGTGGATGGTTCTTCACGAGCCGTGTAACAACCGGGTTCAGTTATACCAATTTTCTGTAGCCGTATATGCTGTTTGTGGTGTTTATTTCGTTTACTGTGTGGATGCGAATGGTAGTTTACTTTATATTCGACCCGCTTGCTTGAGCTTGTTGTTTCATAATACCCTAATATTACGTATGTTTGCATATAACAAATTAAGTTACTTAAAATAATTTAACAAATACATGACATGGCCTGCATGATACCCCTAACCCTGTAGTAGCATCCTTGCATCGTGTTCTCGTCCCATTCAGTGAAACGGACGTGGTTCGATGGCTACGCACAAGTACGTGCGTCTGTTCTTGGAGGTTTGCATTTCTGTTATATAATCTTTCATTTTAAATTTTGGAGCTTGCCAATAATTTTCGTATTTCAAATCCAAAATTTTGGACCCGACTCGGGCGCTTTTCTGAATTATTTTACATCCCGCTAAAATTCAATTGTTTGAATTTTAAATTTAACTTCTAAATATTTTTCTCAGTCTATAAGATTTCCTAAAACTAAATTTTAAATCTTTTACAATTTTCTTTTAACAACGCAGATTTTCCTCTCTCCCTTTATTTTATCTTTCAACCAATCAGAAATCTTTTCTTCGCTTTATTTTAAAATCCTTTTCATAACCCAGTCTCTCTCTCCCCATTCAAAAACCAATCAAAAATCTCTCCTACTTCTCATAGTCCCCACATCTTATTTCCCCACCAATCAGCATCTCTCTCTCTCCTCAGCGCAGGTTTCTTTCTCCTCTCTCCCTCTTTCTCCTCTCGTGCAGCCCCCCCTTTCTCCCTTCTTTCTCTCACTTCTCGCGTTTACTGTTGGCTTCTCGGTTGTGGTCACCGCGAGCGGAGTCCCGTCACCTCCCTTCTCCTTTTCTTTCTTCTTCCCTTTTCTTTCTCTGCGTTCTATTTAAACTTACACCCCTCGCCACGAGAACCCGCAAGAAACCTTAATACCCTCATTGCTTCCTCCTCCTCCTTCAACAGAGCCCTCACCCCCTTCTCCTTCGCCACCTTCTCATCTCCCTCGCGCTCCAAGAACCCACCTGCATACACCCTGCACATCACCCCAGCCGACGTCAGCCGACCCAAACCCTAACCACCAACCCTCTTCGCCGGAGTCGATTGTTGCCGATCTCGCCCTCGATCCCAGATCATCATACACCATCATGAGCACTACACACCCTCTCCTCTTCTTCCTTCTTTCCTTCTTCTTCTTTCTTTTCTTCTTCCTTCTTTTATTCTCATTCTTCTGTTTTGTTTTGAGCGCTGTCCTCTGCAGGTTGTCCGCCGGAGCTCCGTCGACCCCGTCAATTCCTCACAACTCTCTCTGCCACAGTGAGACGCTCATTTCTCATCCATTCTCTGTTCTTGCTTTCCTTCTTTTTTCCTTTCTTTCTCTCTTTTCTTTCTTTAAATGTTCTTGCCTTCTTGTGTTCACTGCTTTTCTCTAGATCGCCGGAGTGGGCCGCGACGTCGACGATCTCGACGCCCCAGCGAGGATACCTGACCCGTGTGATTCCATCGAGCGTTGTTTGGACTCATTCCGTGTACCGGGCGCGCGTTACGACTATTCCCGCCGACGCGCAACGTTACGTATACCGTTTCTTGAATCCGTCGAGGCAAGTGAAACTTGCTACATGCTATTTAATCTATTTTATACTTATTTGAATGCACATTAAACTTGTAGTTTAAAATTAATACCATAGTTTCCATGTTAACATTCCGATGTCCCGTTGTATCATTTTAGATTTATAGCCCGGAACATACCATGTTGCATTTAGTGTTACTATACATAGTACCAACATTCATATTTAAATCAAATAACACTTATTTGCATAGCCCATAGTAACCCTTTTATAGTTTATACCCTATCGGACGACCGTTTACTTACAGCTAGCCTAATTTATATTCAATGGCATCTCTAGATTATTTAGTACATATTAATATGATTTTAACCTCCATATTTGCTATACTGCATTCATGTAATGTTGAAACCATCCCTTAAACCCAAACTGATAACCGTGCATCTACATCCTTATAGTTTAATCTGTACTTATTTGCATATTATATTACATGTGCCAGTTTGTTGTTCTTTTAGTACTCATGCTTGTTTTGTATACCCATGTTTATGCTAGTTTGATTATGAGCACCCACATGATATCGTGTACACCTTGACATGACTTGTTACACCTATTACTTGACCTGACATAGTACCGTGCAACTCTTGACATGACATGACACTTTTATACATTACCTGGCTTGACCTTATGTACCATGGTATTACCTGCTACCTGATCTTGTGTCTAATGCCAACAAACCTGACCTGTTGGCCTTACGGACCGTTCCTGTTGTCTATTCAGACAAACCTGTACCTGCCTGATCCTGTGTTGGTATTAGCTCTAGATTATTTAATACATGACTTGAACACATATAACTTGGGGGTATGGGGAAATCAATGATGAAACCTGACTTGTAACTCGACAGTTTCTTGTTTATACTGATCAGTTTTAGAGGTTAGGCCAGCCTTGGGATGATGCTGCCGACATCGTTCATCTTTACATATTTCATGTTTTAGTACCTAGCGGCATGTCTCGGTTTCAGCTCGAGAGTCTTAGACCATGGTCCCAGGCAAGCACGGGATACTATTGAGTTACATCGATGATTCATCAAATTGATTTCAAAGACTTGAAAGTAGTTAACCCAATAGACCATGTCATGCCCCACTTGCCAGAGTGCGCTAAGATAGGCACGTGACAGAGCCAACCATGCTACCCGTGGATAGGAAAAATCCCTCCACAGTCACATTATGGCTGTAGAGATATCAAGAACAGGAAAGTAAATAAACTATCCAGTTCATGTCCATGAGCCAGAATAAACGAGTCAAGAAATAATATGCGGAAGCAATAAATCTAAATAACAATAACATCTGGAAAGTAAGGAAATAACTAACTGGATACTAACAGGATTATCACTGCTCGGCCTGACGGCGGAAAATACTCCTGATCAGCCTGCAACAAAGGTAGAAGATCTGGGCCATGCAAAACCCAGACGTCAATGCGTCATAATGTCAACAATAATATAATGAGGGGGTAACAAGCCGTGCAGGCATGAGTATGAACAGTAACAAGTCATCAATAACAAGTAACAGTAACATGAATATAAATCAGTGAACATGGTATAAACAGGTGAAGTGCAGTGAGTAGTCCAAACTGTGCTATAGGGTGATCTACTCTAAAATTATTCGAATTCAATGAATGTAATCCTCATTGTAACCCATCGGTCTATTCCCTACGGGACCACGGTAAAATGATGTAATAGACTGTGAGTCTATGTCCCGTTCATTCCCTACGAGACCACGGTAAAATGATGTAATAGACCGTGAGTCTATGTCCCGTTCATTTCCCACGGGACCACGGTAAAATGATATAATAGCCCTTTGAGTTACGTTCAGCTACATTCTTGATTTCCCTATGCCCCCAAGTCATGTGTGTAAGTCAGGTATTTATAAATCTGAGACCAATGCCAACACAGGATCAAGAAGGAACATGTTTGTTTGTACAGACAACAGGATATGTCCATCGGGACAACATGTCAGGATTGTCGGCATTAGAAACAGGATCAGGTAACATGTCAAGTAGTGATATATCAGGTCATGTCAGGTAGTGTACATGTATCAAGTCATGTCAAGTAGTGGTGTATCAAGTCATGTCAGGGGTGCACAAGTATCACGTGGGTGCTCATAATCAAACTATAATAAGTATGCGTACACAAAACAAGTATGGGGTACTAATATAATAATAAAATGGAATAATGTGATATGGTATACAAATAGATATAATTTCAAGGATATGGATGCACAGTTATCGATTAGGGTTACATTTATAGTTCCAATATTAATTAGAATGCAATTTATTAAACATGGAGTGTTAATATCACGGTATTATGTAGTAATGTGATCTATAGATGCAATTATATGTATCTTAAATGCGATGGATGCAAACGGGTATCCGAAAAGTTATACAACTATAAAATGGTAATGTGGGATGTTCAACTAAGCAATATGTGATATAAATATTGATATAATAATATTAATATGGATAACATATTCAAAGAGATTAATAACTATAAAAGTGGTATTGATTAACTATGCACAAGAAGGTTCCGTTCAGAAATTCAGCATCACCATGATTTGTAAAATAGCTTAAAAATAACAAACGTTCACCAAAAGGGACGTGTCTTATATCAAAACAAAGATAATTCAATAAGGTTTTCATTTTTATAAGTATAAGCATCTCAGGTTGTCCCTAAAAAAAGCTATGAACATTCAAAGTTGAAAGTTTGCTGCTGGAATTTCCCTGGACAGCAGTTTAGAGATATTTTCATTTGCATTTTACATTATTTAAGAAATTTATTTTGCAAGTAAATATTTCATAGAGTTATAGTATTCTGAGTTAGATTCGTAACGAACTAAAGAACGTATACTAATGATTTTTCTATGATTTATAATGAATTTTATAAGGTAGGGTGTACAGTAAATTTCAGATTTGTCGTATCCGCTTTTCAACGACATTTCATGTGTAAACTATAATATTTTCAAACTACATTTTGTATAATATTATAAAATGCAGATTATACACTAATTAAAGATAATAATAAGAAATATTACGATGATATATATTTTAAATGATATGGATGCAGTATAATGTAATCTAGTATGTCACAAGATAAGTTTTCATGATCTAGATTTAAAATGTTATAAACGGATGCAAACGAAACATCGAAACGTTATAAAATTAAACATAGGGTACTAGATTTAAACTATAGGTATGGTATTTATTTAAATAGGTATAAAATGAATTATATAGTATGTAGCAAGATTAACTTGCCTAGATGGAACAAGAACGGATGTGTACGGAATGTCCTTCGTCAGCGAAATATCGCGACGCACGGACGGTACACGGAACGGTTCCAAATAACGCACGATGGTGATCACGCAAGTCAGGTACGTTCATTGGATCACTTGGATCGTCAGCGACGAGCACGGCTCCGGCGGTGATCACCGGAATCAAAAAAATAAGATCAAGAAAAAGAAAGAAAAAGAAGAAGAAGTAAGAAGAAGAGGCTGTGAATTAAATAAGGAAAGAAAAATTTAAATAAATAAAATATATATAAATATATATATGCAGAGGAGAGAGAGAGAGAAAGTGGTTGTTAGTTTGTTAAGAAATTAGATTTAAAATTTTAAAAGATTTTTAGATTTAAAATTTTAGATAAGAGCTTTCAGTTTGTTAAAGAAATCGTATGAAAATATTTAAACTAAATTTTAAAATCAAATAAATTGAATTTTGGCGGGATACAAAAATATTTCAAAACGCGTCCGGGTCGGGTCTAAAAATTCAGATTTAAAATTCGAAAAATATGTGCGACTTTCAAAATTCAAAATGAATGCTCAGCTAACGAAAATGCATACCCCCAAGAACGGATCCACGTACGTGCGCGTAGCCATTCAAACACGTCCGTTTCACTGAACGGGGCGAGAACAAGATGCGCGGATGCTACCACGGGGTTAGGGTTATCATGCAGGCCATGTAATGTATTTTTAAAATATTTTATGTGACTTAAAATGTTATATTGTAAAAATTCAAATGCCAGATAAAATGCCAGTATGCACTAAACATGAAAATGCACCAGTCTACGTAACAAGTCAGGATAATTCATAAGTATGAATCAAATAAGTTGAAGCAAGCGGGTCGGATCGAATGCAATGTAAAATGTAAAATACTATTCGCACCCAAAACACGATAAATCAGGAAAATACCACAATTAAGGAAATACGAGAACTGGAATTGGTATAAATGAACTAGGTTGTTACATTATACCCAACTACAAAAGAATTTCGTCCTCGAAATTCCACGAACAAGAAAGGATAGACAATCAAGAAACTACAAGAATAGATGTGGAGACTTCTGCCGGATTTCATCTTCTCGTTCCCAAGTTGATTCTCCATGCGAGCGATTTCCCCAAGAAACAAGTAAGAGAGGGATAATCTTGTTCTTAAGAACATTTTCCCCTCGATCCACAATCGACATCGGTCGTTCCTCAAAGGTTAAATCTTCTCGTACAGTCAGCTCTGAATGATCTAGCACGTGTGCTTCATCTCGAACATACTTACGGAGTTGAGATACATGAAACATGTCATGAACATTCGCCAAAGATTGTGGTAAAGCCAAACAATACGCCACTTCTCCAACATGCTCCAAAATCTCGAAAGGCCCAACGAATCGAGGACTAAGCTTTTCTCGACTCCCAAAACGAATCACTCCTCTAGTCGGTGATATCTTCAAGAATACTAGATCACCAACAACGAACTCTAGAGGTCTTCTCGATGTGTCGGCCCAACTCTTCTGTCGATCTTGTGCTGCCTTCATATGATTCCGGATAGTATTAACTTTCTCTACGGTTTGCACGATCAAATCCGGTCCCAACGATCTTCATTCTCCAATATCGTCCCAACAAACAGGTGAACGACAATTACGACCATATAATGCTTCGAATGGAGCCATTTAAATAGTCTCCTGAAAGCTGTTGTTGTAAGAAAACTCCACCAACTATAAATGATCCTCCCATGAACCCTTGAAGTCTAACATGCAAGCTCTCAACATGTCTTCAAGAGTTTGGATCGTTCTCTCTGACTGGCCATCTGTTTGAGGATGATAAGCTGTGCTAAACTTCCATCGAGTCCCCAAACTTTCCTGTAAGCTCCTCCAGACGTGTGACAGTCGGACACGATCCTCATAGGTACTCCATGCAATCTCACAATCTCCTGTATGTACCGTTCTGCCAATGCTTCTGTTGATTGACTAACTCGAAATGGTATGAAATAAACTGCCTTGGTCAATCGATCAATAATCACCCAAACTGCATTGTTTCCCTTTGGACTCCGTGGTAAAGCTGTCACGAAATCCATGGTTATATGTTCCCACTTCCATTGAGGAATCGGAAGTGGTTGCAATAAACCAGCAACCCTTTGATGTTCAGCCTTAACTTGCTGACACACCAAGCACTTTGCTACAAAGCGAGCAATCTCCCTTTTCATGCCTTCCCACCAGAAATGCTGTCGTAGATCACGGTACATCTTCGTGCCTCCTAGATGTACGGAATACGCGGAACTGTGTGCCTCCTTCATAACTTCTTCGAGAATATCTCCTTTCGGCACACACAAACGGCTACCATACCTCAACAAACTATCTTCATGAATCAACAAGTCCGTTCGAAGTCCAGCTTCAACCTATTCTCGAAACTTTTGCAATCTGGGGTCCTTCGACTACGCTGCTTTAATATTCTCAATCAACGACGACTGTACTTGCAGCTGCACCAACTATCCTGAAGAATGCGGTAGCACGATCTCCAACTCGAATCTCCGAAAGTCTTCCATAAGCTTCTTCTGTGCAGTCAACATCTGAATTGATGGCAACCAACTAAGCGCATCCGGCACAACATTAACTTTCCCCGGATGGTACTTAAGATCAAGATCGTAGTCAGCCATCAGCTCCAACCATCTACGCTACCTCATATTAATCTCTTTCTGTGTGAACACATACTTCAGACTTTTGTGATCGGTGAATACTTCGACCCTTTCGCCCAATAAATAGTGTCTCCAAATCTTTAAACCGAAAATCACAGCTGCTAGCTCCAAATCATGAGTTGGGTAATTCTTCTCATGGGTCTTCAACTGTCTCGATGCGTAGGCTATAACCTTCCCATGTTGCATCAAAACATATCCCAATCCTTTTCCAGATGCGTCGCTGTGAATCACCAATCCTCCGGAACTTTCTGGTACGGTCAAAATAAGAGCGGTTATCAATCTCTGCTTCAACGCCTCAAAAGATGACGCACACTTATCCGTCCACACAAATGGTACTTCCTTGCATGTAAGCTTGGTCAAAGACTCAGCCAAACGAGCAAAATTCTCCACGAACCTTCTGTAATAGCCGGCAAGTCCAAAAAAACTTTTGATCTCTGCTACGTTCTTCGGAATCAGCCAATTTTGAATTGCTGCAATCTTCTCAGGATCAACGGCGATTCCATCTCCGGATACGACGTGCCCCAAAAACTTCACTTCTTCAAGCCAAAACTTACACTTGCTCATCTTTGCATATAATCTTTCTTGCCTCAATGTCTGCAGTGCGATCTTTAAGTGCTCCGCATGCTCTTCAATGCTCCTCGAGTAGACCAGAATATCATCGATGAACACCACTATAAACTGGTCCAAGATCGGTGAAAAGATTCGGTTCATCAAGTCCATAAATATCGTCGGTGCATTCGTGACTCCGAATGGCATCATTAAATACTTGTAATGTCCATACCAAGTTTGGAATGCGGTCTTGTAAATATCTTCTGATTTAACTCGGACCTGATGATATCCGGACCGCAAATCCAGCTTCGAGAATACTCTCGCGCCACTAAGCTGCTCGAACAATTCGCCAATGCGAGGGATCGGGTACTTGTTCTTAATAGTCACCTGGTTTAATTCTTGATAATCGATGCACATCCTCCTTAGGCCATTTTTCTTCTTGACTAGAAGAACAGGAGCTCCCCAAGGTGAATTGCTGTTATGAATCCAACCCTTCTCTAGCAATTCGGTAACCTGCTTCTTGACTTCTTCCAACTCCACTAGTGCCATTGGATAGTATGCCTTTGAGATCAGCGCTTCACCAGGAACAAGATCGATCGCGAACTCCACATCTCGTTTTGGCGGTAAACCTGAGATGTCCTCGAACACGTCCACAAACTCTCGAACTACAGCTGGCGCTTCATCCTTATCAACTTCCATCGATGAAAGAACACTGTTTGTCGACCTAGTCCTAAACTCGACTGGCCCGACAGAACTGCTACCTCCAGCAAAAACAAACTCCGGATGTCCGGGAATATGGAAAATCACTTTCTTTGCCCTACAATCAATGTGAGCGTGGAAAGTGCCGAGAAAATCCATTCCCAAGACAACAACAAACAAAGGGATACACCAGAATTGAATAATTCTAATGCGGGGAAGACATGATCAAGTAGGATACCTGAAACGATTTCACCTGAAGCCAAACACTGAAGAAGATAAGCATGGTAAACAGAATTCAAGCTTCCGATAAAACATGAACTGGAAAGCGAGAGAATCAGGGTAATATAACGACCATGAAATAAGGAAGTGAATCAAGACTAGGACTCCAAGTTACTTAAATAGAGTACCGCATTGTAACCATGCTGCAGTTCATAGTTATAATCACATAACTCCACTCAAGTCGCCCAAATCCTAGTATCAGAATCCAAGGGACAAGGAGAAACAATAGGGAACCAAAAGGTTTCAAGTTGAGATGCAAAGCGGTTTGCATATCATCAAGACGACGATCAAGAGAAAGATAAGATTCAAGAATCACGAGAACAAGGTGGCAGGACATGTTCCTAATTACGAGTTTTCCGATTCGTGTATTGGGTCCAATACCCAACTACAAAAGAATCAAACCAGATTAACCTAAATCCTATGGCTCTGATACCAAACAAACCCTGTCACGCCCCACTTGCCAGAGTGTGCTAAGATAGGCACGTGACAGAGCCAACCATGCTACCTGTGGATAGGAAAAATCCCTCCACAGTCACATTACGGCTGTAGAGATATCAAGAACAGGAAAGTAAATAAACTATCCAATACATGTCCATGAGCCAGAATAAACGAGTCAAGAAATAATATGCGGAAGCAATAAATCCAAATAACAATAACATCTAGAAAGTAAGGAAATAACTAACTGGATACTAACAGGATTCTCACTGCTCGGCCTGACGGCGGAAAATACTCCTGATCAGCCTGCAACAAAGGTAGAAGATCCGGACCATGCAAAACCCAGACGTCAGTGCGTCATAATGTCAACAATAATATAATGAGGGGGTAACAAGTCGTGCAGGCATGAGTATGAACAGTAATAAGTCATCAATAACAAATAACAGTAACATGAATATAAATCAGTGAACAGGATATAAACAGGTGAAGTGCAGTGAGTAGTCTAAACTGTGCTATAGGATGATCTACTCTAAAATTATTCTAAATCAATGAATGTAATCCTCATCGTAACCCATCGGTCTATGCCTCGTTTATTCCCCATGAGACCATGGTAAAATGATGTAATAGACTGTGAGTCTATGTCCCGTTCATTCCCCACGGGACCACGGTAAAATGATATAATAGACTATGAGTCTATGTCCCGTTCATTCCCCACGGGACCACGGTAAAATGATATAATAGCCCTTTGAGTTACGTTCAGCTACATTCTTGATTTCCCCATGCCCCCAAGTCATGTATGTAAGTCAGGTATTTATAAATCTGAGACCAATGCCAACACAGGATCAAGCAGGAACAGGTTTGTCTGTACAGACAACAGGATATGTCCATCGGGACAACATGTCAAGATTATCAGCATTAGAAACAGGATCAGATAACATGTCAAGTAGTGATATATCAGGTCATGTCAGGTAGTGTACATGTATCAAGTCATGTCAAATAGTGGTGTATCAAGTCATGTCAGGGGTGCACAAGTATCACGTGGGTGCTCATAATTAAACTATAATAAGTATGCGTACACAAAACAAGTATGGGGTACTAATATAACAATAAAATGGAATAATGTGATATGGTATGCAAATAGATATAATTTCAAGGATATGGATGCACAGTTATCGATTAGGGTTACATTTACAGTTCTAATATTAATTAGAATGCAATTTATTAAACATGGAGTGTTAATATCACGGTATTATGTAGTAATGTGATCTATAGATGCAATTATATGTATCTTAAATGCGATGGATGCAAACGGGTATCCGAAAAGTTATACAACTATAAAATGGTAATGTGGGATGTTCAACTAAGCAATATGTGATATAATAATATTAATATGGATAACATATTCAAAGTGATTAATAACTATAAAAGTGGTATTGATTAACTATGCACAAGAAGGTTCCGTTCAGAAATTCAGCGTCACCATGATTTGTAAAATAGCTTAAAAATAACAAACGTTCTCCAAAAGGGACGTGTCTTATACCAAAACAAAGATAATTCAATAAGGGTTTCATTTTTATAAGTATAAGCATCTCAAGTGTTCCCTAAAAAAAGTTATGAACATTCAAAGTTGAAAGTTTGCTGCTGGAATTTCCCTGGACAGCAGTTTAGAGACATTTTCATTTGCATTTTACATTATTTAAGAAATTTATTTTGCAAGTAAATATTTCATAGAGTTATAGTATTCTGAGTCATATTCGTAACGAACTAAAGAACGTATACTAATGATTTTTCTATGATTTATAATGAATTTTATAAGGTAAGGTGTACAGTAAATTTCAGATTTGTCATATCCGCTTTTCAACGACGTTTCATGTGTAAACTGTAATATTTTCAAACAATATTTTGTATAATATTATAAAATGCAGATTATATACTAATTAAAGATAATAATAAGAAATATTACGACGATATATATTTTAAATGATATGGATGCAGTATAATGTAATCTAGTATGTCACAAGATAAGTTTTCATGATCTAGATTTAAAATGATATAAACGGATGCAAACGGAATATCGAAACGTTATAAAATTAAACATGGGGTACTAGATTTAAACTATAGGTATGGTATTTATTTAAATAGGTATAAAATGAATTATATAGCATGTAGCAAGATTAACTTGCCTAGACGGAACAAGAACGGATGTGTACGGAACGTCCTTCGTCGGCAAAATGTCGCGACGCGCGCACGGTACACGGAACGGTTCCAAACAACGCACGAGGGTGATCACGCAAGTCAGGTACGTTCACTGGATCACTCGGATCATCAGCGACGAGCACGGCTCCGACGGTGATTACCGGAATCAAAAAAATAAGATCAAGAAAAAGAAAGAAAAAAGAAGAAGAAGTAAGAAGAAGAGGCTGCGAATTAAATAAGGAAAGAAAAATTTAAATAAATAAAATATATATAAATATATATATGCAGAGGATAGAGAGAGAGAAAGGGGTTATTAGTTTGTTAGGAAATTAGATTTAAAATTTTAAAAGATTTTTAGATTTAAAATTTTAGATAAGAGCTTTCAGTTTGTTAAAGAAATCGTATGAAAATATTTAAACTAAATTTTAAAATCAAATAAATTGAATTTTGGCAGGATACAAAAATATTTCAAAACGCGCCCAGGTCGTATCTAAAAATTCAGATTTAAAATTTGAAAAATATGTGCGACTTTCAAAATTCAAAATGAATGCTCAGGTAACGAAAATGCATACCCCCAAGAACGGATGCACGTACGTGCGCGTAGCATCCAAACACGTCCGTTTCACTGAACGGGGCGAGAACAAGATGCGCGGATGCTACCACTGGGTTAGGGTTATCATGCAGGCCATGCAATGTATTTTTAAAATATTTTATGTGACTTAAAATGTTATATTGTAAAAATTCAAATGCCAGATAAAATGCCAGTATGCACTAAACATGAAAATGCACCAGTCTACGCAACAAGTCAGGATAATTCATAAGTATGAATCAAATAAGTTCAAGCAAGCGGGTCGGGTCGAATGCAATGTAAAATGTAAAATACTATTCGCACCCAAAACACAATAAATCAGGAAAATACCACAATTAAGGAAATACGAGAACTGGAATTGGTATAAATGAACTAGGTTGTTACAGACCAATTCAGACTACTCACTGTACACTACCTTTCACTGCCCTGATTTATATTGCTGTTACACCTGCTTTACTATTTATGACTATACTTGCATGTCTTGCTACCCTGTTTACATATTATTGCTTGATGTTATGGCGCTGACGTCTGGGTTTTGTATGGCCCAGATTCCGTACCTTTGTCGCAGTCCGAGCAGAAGTATTTCAGTCAGCAGGCTGAGCAGTGAGGACTCGCTAGTAGTTAGTTCTTTATTTTCAGTATTATTTTATTCCTGATGCGTGCCCGCATTAAGGGACATACATTCCAGTTATTCTTGTATTGGATCTCTTGCTTCCGCATTATTTTATTCTTGACTCATTTATTTCTGGCTTATGGACATGTATTAGATAGTTTATTATTGTTCTTGATATCTTTACAGCCGTAATGTGACTGTGGATGGATACTTCCTACCTACAGGTAGCATGGTTGGCTATGTCAGGTGCCCATCTTAGCGTACTCTGTGAAGCGGGGCGTGACAAGCCGGCTTTCATCCCCCATATACCTGCCAAACCTCTCGGCATGAGGACCGGTATAGCGATAGTCAAGGGTAAAAAAGAGGGGGAATGCTGCCTCCCCCTAACTCTGTCAGGCCTTAGCCTATAGGACTGATTCAGGCCTCGAGTCCCCCTCTGGGGATGGGGAGCCCCTGCATCTGCAAGAAATATCAAGACAATCAATATTAAGACAAAGTTGTATTAAGAAATCAAGGTTAAACGAAAATTGAAGTGTGATATATACCTCCGGTGACTAAAGCACGAGCCTGGGCCCGGGCAACAACACGAGCGGGACGATAGTTCCTCTGGTGAGGAACAGCCGGGTCCCGGATGCGGACGCATCCCCTCCAACTAGAAAATAAACATTGACGCTAAATTTCCATGAAGTTCATATTTATTCTATAGAGCATATATAAAATGAATAAATATTTTATATTTATTCATACTAACCTACAGACGATGCGGAGGGTACGAAAGTGGCAGGAGTGGCCCCTACGTCAGATGTTGACGCACCACCTATAATTAGACAATTAAAAATAGATTATATAAGTAATTGCAAAAAGAATGTGTAGATCAATAATATAACGTTCTAAATCAATATGCATGCACTATAGGATATATAAACATACCCGCAGGTGCGGTGGTGTCACCACCTACAGCTAAACAATAATAAAAATTACTATCTAAGTAAGAGTAAAAGGAATGTGTGTATATTTATGATATAGCATTCTAAATCAATATACATGCACTATATGATATATAAACATACCTGGAGGAGCGGGAGTGGCCTCTATCCCTGATGTGGACGCATCACCAACAACTAGACAATCAAACATTGACAATATAAGTAATTTTGACATAAACAGGCATGGATATCTATAATATTACATTCAAAATGGATATGCGTGCAATATACCTGGAGGTGTGGCAAAATCCACACGGAAGGAGGCATCCGAAGGGGTCTCCGATCTGGGTGCAAGACCGGCCCTCTGAAGCTCCCTACGCAGCTTTCCGGGCGGCAGAACCGCTCTGCCTCTGCCTCTGCCGTGGCTGGAGCTCCTGTCGCCCCTCGCTGCTCCCGACATCGTCATCAAATCTAGATAAACGGTTCGTGGACGCATTAGACAATCATTAAAAGTATTGACTATATATGTATAGATCGTAAAATGTGAAGTAATAATATAACATTACTGATAACCTTTATCGTTTCGTGGGCGCATTATACATATCTACTTGGATTTCATCGTCGATGTCATTTCTAACCCACGTAACTTCATAATCGGCCGAAGACAACCCGTCCTTCGAAATAGACGGTCGGAGCACTCTAAGCCTTCTCTCTTCTTCATCCTCATCGCTGTCCTCGAATTCTGGGACATCGTAGACATCTCTGGGTTTCCATCGGCATACAACACTCCATCCCGGATGTTTCAAACACTGTGAGTAGTTTACTTGGAACGCTTGGTTCGGAAAGATAAACGGATATTCTTGACCGTAAAATCGAAGTGTGTTCATACTGGTCAATCCATATTCATCTTTCCAAGTCCTAAGATTGCTTCTCCACTTATCCGTATCGGTTCGCGTATCGTACCAAGTACACTGGAATATATAAAAGGGTTCTGATCGTCCGGGATAGTGGATGCCGAGTATACAATTTAAGTACCCACAATAAATCACACCGTCCGATCCTACCGTCGCAATCCCACTATTCTAAGTAGTTCTAGATGTTTCTATTTTCTTAACTTCGAATTTATATCCAAGGACACCAAATCCTTTGTAATATGCAACCTCCATACTAGGAAATTAAGGTAAACATCTTGAATCACTCTCAAATGATGCAGACAAGTTCGGATCGTAGATCTAACAAAACAAATTTTACGAAAAATACATAACGATACAAGTTTAGATTAAAACTGATAGCAATAAAATGCTATTCGAATAATTTACATGATCTGTGACCTAATCACAAAAATTATCCTGATGATATTTTTCCAATCGTTCTTCGTTCCAATCAGGATGCCCCTCACGTATCTCGTTAAAATGAATTCTGTTTTCGACAAATAATGGTGACTTAATATTATATCATTTCATACACACACAAACACAAATATAACAATTAATCCAAAAAAAAACTTACTCTCTAATTTGTTCAAGACATGCGCAATTAAGCAAGATAAACCGGTATATCTTGTTGATAAACATAGTGTCTACCCTCTTATACTCGGCTTTACCATATGGCCCGTCTTGAATTCTTCGAGGTCGGTTAAGTCTTGTCTCAATGTTCTCGTCCAGATAGCGGGAACAAAATATGGTTGCTTCATCAAGAAGATAACCTTGCATGATATAACCCTCTGGTCGATTTTTATTGCGTATATACTTTTTAAGAGTGTAGAGGTACCTAATGAAAATATGTTGAATAAATAAATACGGGCATACAGGATAACAATAAATTTATAAATTGCGCGAAATGAAAAATTACCCGTACCTCTCGACGGGATACATCCATCGATATTGTACCGGTCCGGCTAACTTAGCTTCAGTTGCAAGATGAACCGTCAAGTGTATTATGATATCGAAGAATGACGGTGGGAAAATACGCTCAAACTTGCAAAGTATAAACGCAATAGAATTTTCTAGTTTATCCAGCGTCACAACCTCTAGTGTTTTAGTACACAACTCTCTGAAAAAACAACATAGGTCGTTGATTACTAGACCAACCGATTCGGGGAGAGAAGTCCTGAGGGCTAATGGAAGAAGGTGCTCCACGATAACATGGTGATCAGGACTTTTCAGCCCATCGATCTTGCCTTTCACAATTTTTATTTTCTTACTGAATGATCTTGAGAAACCTGTGGGAACTTTCAAATCATGCAACACCTGCAGGAATCTTTTCTTCTCCGGTTGTGACATATGATAAGCGGCATTGGGAAGTAGAAACTTGCCCGGTTTACCCGCTACCGGTCTAGGGTGCAATTCGCTTCTTATTCCCCACTCCTGTAGATCCACCCGAGCATTCAGGTTATCTTTCGATTTCCCGTCTTTACAAAGAAGCAAGTTAAGTATGTGCTCTGATACTCCCTTCTCTATATGCATGACGTCCAGACAATGACGTACTAAATTTGTTGACCAGTACGGAAGCTCGAAGAAAATGCTTAACTTGTTCTAAAATGGTGGTTTGACCTGTTTCGTCGGATCCATCCCGAAGGTCACATTATTGTAACCATCCCATTGAGCAGTCACGTCCTCTTCGGACAATGGGGATGGAGGTCCAAGAAGCTCCTGATGACCATCAAAGTGAACCGTATCTAACCTATAGGGGTGGTCTGGAGGCAGGAAATGTCGATGGACGCAATAACAAAGATTCCTGCTAAAATTCAAGAATTTCGATGTTGTGTGTTCATGGCAATGAGGACATACTTTGTGACCATGTACGGACCAACCTGATAGCATTCCATACGCAAGAAAGTCATTAATTGTCCACATTAAAGCCGCACGCAGTATGAAGGTTGTATTTGTGTTTGCATCGTATGTCTCTACACCATCAATGAACAAAGATTTCAACTCCTCGATCAGAGGTCGGAGATAGACGTCGATATTGTTCCCCGGTGAGTTTGGTCCATCGATAAGAAGAGGCATCATAAAGTATGATTGGTCCATAACCAACCAAGGCGACAGATTATAAATTATCATTACAACGGGCCATGTGGTGTGACTTCCAGCCATATAGTTGAATGGGCAGAATCCATCAGTACCCAGTCCGAGCCAGACATTGTGAGGATCGCTACTGAATATTGTGTGCCTCCTATCGAAATCATTCCATGCCGGTGAATCTCTTAGATGGCTCATTTTTCCATCTTCACTTGGAGGAGCACAGTGATGCTAAATCATTGTCTCGGCTGTTTTCTTGCACCTGAATAGCCTCTGTGTTATGAGAAAGTATCGTGCTATCTTGACAGGTATATCAGGCTTCTTATCAGAATTTTTCGGCTTATACCTGACCTCTCCGCATGTTGGACACTCTTTCAAATCTGAATTCTCTTTCCGGTACAACAAGCAGTTTTTAGGACATGCTTGAAGCTTTTCGCACTTTAGACCCAAATCAGACATCATCTTCTGGGCTCCGTACCAGTTGTCGGGCACGTTATTTCCCGAGGACATAGAATCTTTCAAGAACGAACGAAGCATTGTGAATGACTTGTTGCTCCATCCATTTAGGCACTTAATCTGAAAAAGTTGGACGAATCATGAGAGGGTGGAATACTTCGCATTCTTATAAATTGGTTTTCTAGCATCATTCATGAAATTTTCATATTTATCCGCACGCGGTCCTTGACCGGAAGGAATGTCATCTTCGGTACGAATAGATTCACCTAGGGCAGCCTCTACCATATCCTCGATTTCTTTTTATAGAAATAAATTACCGTCTTCTCCTTCTGCCGCATTAACGAATTCTTCTTCTTCTCCTGCCACATTATCGTGTTCTCCTTCTTCTTCTGCCGCATTACTGCATTCTTCTCCTTCCTCGTGATATTTCCAAGTTGTATAAAGTCTAGTAAACCCATATTTTACAATATGAAGCTCTGTCAATTCTATCTTCTGCCAGTACTTATTGCCACATCTATCGCACGGACAGAGAATCTTCTCTATTATGATCTTATTATGTGCTCGTGCAAATTCAATGAAAGCAGCAATTTCTGCGACAAAGTTAGGTTGCATACGTTGTTGCCAATCCACATAGATCCAGTCCTTAACTCTGACGTACTCATGGGTCATGTTAGACTATATAACATATAAATTGTAGGTTATGGTGACTATATTGAGAAATATAAGAACGGGATAGTTACTGACAAAGGAGAAAATCTGTGTATATGCTTTGTGTGTGCGTTTGTCGTTGAAAAGAATAAATTATCGAACGTATATTAACCGATAGACGGGGACTAAATGGCGCTTTTAGTTTCATATATGAGTATCGATGAGAATATGAAGGTTTCATATTATCATCGAGTATCATAAATTGGTTTTAACTTGAACATCTCGAATCACTCTCTAATTATGCGTTTGTTGTGTATTCTTGTTGTATGTGTGTGTTCCGGCTGTCGGGGGTAAGGCTTCTATCCCATTAAGAATGTATAGAGCGAACACCCATCACTTGTGCTTTCAACCGTTTCGAGTAAATTTCGGCAGCATCTCCCCGCTGTTCTCCGAGTACATTGTAATAGAATAGATAATCATTTCAAAGTTGTGAAATAATGTTGAAATGAATATCTAATCTATCTTTGTACATGGAGAACCAGCGGAAAGGTACCGATGAAATATCTCGAAATGGATGAAAACACAAGCGAATGAAGGTGTTTGCTTTATACAATCCTAATTTATCCACACGGGACAAATCTATCGGTTACCATACGATTGAATCTTCTCGTCGCATAGACTATACGACGGTTGTTAGTATTGAGCTATACCGTCCGATATTTAACAACCTTCGTATAGTTCTATGTCACGACGAACATCGCACGTATGTTAACCGATAGACGGAGACTAAGTGGCGCTTTTAGTTTCATATATGAGTATCGATGAGAATATGAAGGTTTCATATATCATCGAGTATCATATATTAGTTTTAACTTGAACATCTCGAATCACTCTCTAGTTATGCGTTTGTTGTGTATTCTTGTTGTATGTATGTGTTCCGGCTGTCGGGGGTAAGGCTTCTATCCCATTAAGAATGTATAGAGCGAACACCCATCACTTGTGCTTTCAACCGTTTCGAGTAAATTTCGGAAGCACCTCCCCGCTGTTCTCCGAGTACACTGTAATAGAATAGATAATCATTTCAAAGTTGTGAAATAACGTTGAAATGAACATCTAATCTATCTTTGTACACGGAAAACCAGCGGAAAGGTATCGACGAAATATCTTGAAACGGATGAAAACACAAGTGAATGAAGGTGTTTGCTTTATACATTCCTAACTTGTCCACATGGGACAAATCTATCGGTTACCATACGATTGAATCTTCTCATCGCATAGACTATACGACGGTTGTTAGTATCGAGCCATACCGTCCGATATTTAACAACCTTCGTATAGTTCTATGTCACGACGAACATCGCACGTATGTTAACCGATAGACGGGGACTAAGTGGCGCTTTTAGTTTCATATATGAGTATCGATGAGAATATGAAGGTTTCATATATCATCGAGTATCATATATTGGTTTTAACTTGAACATCTCGAATCACTCTCTAATTATGCGTTTGTTGTGTATTCTTGTTGTATGTGTGTGTTCCGATTGTCGGGGGTAAGGCTTCTATCCTATTAAGAATGTATAGAACGAACACCATCACTTGTGCTTTCAACCGTTTCGAGTAAATTTCGGCAGCACCTCCCCGCTGTTCTTCGAGTACACTGTAATAGAATAGATAATCATTTCAAAGCTGTGAAATAATGTTGAAATGAACATCTAATCTATCTTTGTACATGGAGAACCAGCGGAAGGGTACCGACGAAATATCTCGAAACGGATGAAAACACAAGTGAATGAAGGTGTTTGCTTTATACATTCCTAACTTGTCCACACGGGACAAATCTATCGGTTACCATACGATTGAATCTTCTCATCGCATAGACTATACGACGGTTATTAGTATCGAGCTATACCATCCGATATTTAACAACCTTCGTATAGTTCTATATCACATCGAACATCGCACGTATGTTAAACGATAGATAGGGACTAAGTGGCGCTTTTAGTTTCATATATGAGTATCGATGAGAATATGAAGATTTCCATATTATCATCGAGTATCATATATTGATTTTAACTTGAACATCTTGAATCACTCTCTAATTATGCGTTTGTTGTGCATTCGTGTTGTATGTGTAACATGATTTTAAACCATTGAGATCAAGATTGATAGAACTGATCATCCTACATTGCAATGGCATTCATCTACCAAAAAATATTATTGCAATGGCATTCATCTATAACAATCAACAATTAAAACTATAAATGTAGGATACTGATATCATAAAGCATTATACGCAACATATGAATTCACATGACTGAAACATGCATCAAAAAAACATGTTCATCCAAAAGAAAGGCCACTGTCAATAAATATAGACAAATACATCATAAAAACAATAACTAATTAATAAGTTGATTAGCATCTGGATCAAGAAAATGATAGGAAAAACAATTGACTATGATCTACAATGACAAGTCTATTACCATGACTCTCGACTAACAAATGTGGCTTTTCGTCCTCGGTAGCTTGATAATTGGGATTTCATGGCGAATAAAAATATGCATATGCCGTTTGACCGGGAACTTCAATAAGAAACTCAATGAGGTCGGGTGTACTGAACTACGCTTTGTATTTCGCTATATCAGGTGATGAAGCCCAAGCCCTAACTAGCCCCAGCCCCACCCCAACCGAACCCTATCGAAGGTAAAGAACGTCCTTACACTTTCATATTTCAATTAATGATGCAAGTCTCCACCAAGTCAAATTCTTGCAATATCATTCTTTTTAGAGTATGTTTAATTTAATAGATAGAATTTTCAAAGTTGGGCAACCAAGAAAAAGTAACAAGGGATTTTACATACATGCCAAAGCTTTGATTATTTATTTATTTATTTTCCATTTCATATTAGTAATTTTATATGTTTGATGATGGCAAGAAATACAAATTATATTAGAACATTGTACATACTTAATTTCCACTTGAAATCGGTTTTTTCTTTTATCAGTACTCGTTGACATACAGTAACAAACAATGTTTGATTAGAAGGACCCAAGATTTTCTTGATCAACAATAATTTTAGTAATCAAATTAGGCTAAAATTGCTGGAAATTCCTCTCAGGTTTGCCAAATTCAGCAAACCCTAACCCCAGCCCCAGCCCAGCCCTACCCCAACCCCAACCCAGCCCCCGCCCCGCCCCAGCCCCAGCCCCGGCCCAGCCCAGCCCATCCCAGCCCCAACCTAACCCTAACCCCAGCCCCAGCCCCAGCTAAACCCCAACCCCAACCCTAACCCTAACCCTAACCCCAGCCCTAGCCCCAGCTAAACCCCAACCCTAACCCTAGCCCTAACCCTAACCCTAGCCCCAGCCCCAGCCCCAGCCGAACCCCAACCCCAACCCTAATCGCAATCTCTGCCGAACCCCAACCCCAACCGCAACCCCAGCCCCAGCCATGAACCCTAGCCCTAAAATAATCAAAAATTTGTTTAATTGAAGATTTACTAACCTGTGCGGTGGAGGAGACGATCGATCGGTGGTGACGACGAAACGAAGACGACGACGAAAACGGCGACGAGGAAGAACGGTGACAAGAACGGTGGTGGCGACGACGAGAATGGCGGGAGAGATTTGGGGATTTTTGGTTCGCGCGCGATCGAGAGAGAGAGAGTGAAAGAGATAATCAGCGTAGGCGATCTGTGCCTTTTTAATTAAATCGCTATTTAGATTCCCCTATGGATTTGTCCGTAGGTCCTTAGTTTGTGGCTCCGTAGGAGCAAACACCCAATTAAGATTTAATATTTTTACTCTTGAACGTCTTGGACCATAGGGGCAACCTTCTGGCCTTACGGATTAATCCGTAGGGCCAACATAAATCTGCCCCTACGGATTTCAATATCCGTAGGGGCAACCCCCTATTTTAGTAGCGTAAAATTTTGGGATTGCTCATCGATTGCATAGTATTGATTGTTATCCATTCCTACTAAAAAAATAAAGTTTATGTTATGTAAACGTAATCATAACCTTAAATATATGAAAATCACACTGAAAAATTAAATATCAATTGATCTTAATATGAAACGTTTATTGGCATAAGAATAATTTGAGAGAACAAGATAAACTCTTCCAAATTGTATACGAAACCTATATATCAATCGAAATTTACTCAGTTCTCTCTTTTTTTAATTAAAAAAATCGGTTTAAAAAGTTCCTCCGTACACAAATCCATTTTCTGAAAATGGCTGCCGCGAAATATGTGATGATGATGAAACGATTAGCTGCATAAAGCAATACCTGCATAAATTTTACTCGATCACTGCAGAAAGACACAGCATCGAGGGTGAGGGTGCTCAAGGAGGGAAGGTAAAGGCGTAGCGAGGGAGAGGGTGCTCCAGGAGGTGCTTGAGAAGGTGAGGGAGGGAGGTGTTGGAGGAGGGAGGGTCGCGCAGCGAGGTGCTCGAGGGAGGAGGCGATGGAGGAGGGGCGGCGAGTTCGAGGGAGGGAGGCGTGAGGAGGGAGGGAGGGAGGCGTTGGAGGAGGGAGGGTCGCGCAGCTAGGTGCTCGAGGGAGGAGGCGATGAAGAGTTCGAGCGAGGGAGGCGTGAGGAGGGGCGGCGAGTTCGAGGAAGGGAGGTGTGAGGAGGGAAGGAGAAAGGCGCTGGAGGAGGGAGGGTGTGCGAGGAGGCACTCGAGGGAGGAGGCGATTCGGGGGAGGTGAGGAGAATTTTTTTCTCTATTTCTTTTTGTGAGGGGTTATTGGGTTACGGGCTCAGGAAAATTCCTGAGTTCGAACACAGGACCCTTAAGAGAGAGAAAGGGTAAAGAATCTAATTAAACAAAAAATTATAAAGTAAATATAAAAACAAAAAAATATAAATTAAATAAAAAATGCATTTAACTTACGGAGTTAACTACTAATCCCTTTTTTTTTGTTATTTAGTAATTTATTCATGTGCATTGCATTTGCTAAACTGCTAGTACTATTTCTGCTCTTCAAACCAATTTTCAAATTTTGGAATCTTTTTGTTAGCTTATGAATCTCTTTGTGTTTTGATTATTTTACAAAATCATATTTCAAATATACTATATAATTACTAACCATGTCGAATTAGTCAAACTGCTACGCAACTGGTGTTATTCAAGCATAACGACACTCAATATCGTAACTGACATATCAAGACAGTCAAGACTCAGACGCGCTCAATACGCATTCAAAGGCTATAAATGGAGAAGTCGCATATTGAAAACATTCAAGACTTTACTATTTTATTTGAGTTTAGAGTTAAATCGATCTCAAATGGTCAGAATTAAAAATTTTCTATTTCAATTCCCAAACACCAAAATCTATTTTAATTTTCTTTCAAAAATTCAAAGTCATGTATCTAAAGATATCAGATATGAACGTCCCTTATAGACGTCTATGAAGGACGTCCATTGCAGATTTTGAAAATTTTCAAATTTGAATTTTGGCGGGATTTTTGAATTCTTAACGGTTATAAACTGCCAATAACTATCCTATCTTTCAAGGGCGGTTATAATAACTGTCATACCTGTTCCACATTGTTTCGCTATATATAGGACAAGTTTCTACACAATTTCTAACGTTTTCTTTTCACTCGATTTTCATTTGCTTTACTCTCGAGTGTTCATGAAAACTCTACCTCTCTTGTTCCCAAGTTTTGTACTACTCTTTTTCATAAAGAAAAGATCTTTATAGAATCATTAGAATTTTCTATTCTTTTAGAAAAGAAAGATCTCTAAAAAGTTTCGAAAAAGCGATTGTTTTTAAACTTGTTTAATCTTGAAAAATATCTTCGAATTTGTTTTTTAAACTTTTGTTAATCTCCAAAATACAACCCCCATCTCCTTGAATCAAAACTTTGATTTATCTTTTGAGATCTTTAGGATTGTTAGAGTTGGTTTATTAAGATTGTAAAATCTTATCTTGTACGACCTAGTGAAGAAAGGTCTAAGATCTTCACGTTGTAAAGGCTTGGACATGAGCCAGGGAAAAAGTCTAAGTGATTAACAGTCTGCAATCGTAAAGGTTCAGATCCGAGCCTGCGAAAAGATCCGGATTTCTCCATCCGCAAGGAGTCTGGATAGTGAAGTTGAATCCTGAGTGGCGGTTCTCAAACCCATATTGGATTAGGAATAACTAAGGTGTCCCAAATCCTAACCAACACTTTAAGATCCAACAGATTGGCCCTAAGGTAGAAACTAGAAAGAATTTGATCAGGGTCCCAAATTTAGAAACCAAAATACAGCAAAGTTCCTCTGTCCATAAATGAAGTGGTAGATCATTCAAGGAAACCCATATTTTGTTGTCTTCAAATTTCCTAAAGAAATAGAGCTAATATTCAATTAGAGAGCGAGAGATTATTGTCTGAATATTGGATTAGGAATCTATTTGGCCATAGAGAATTCAACACAATGTTAACAATAACACAGAACAAAAAAAAGGGGTATGTGTAACACCATTTGTCATGGGACATGTTAGATGATACGACAAGGGTAATCATCTTCAATACACTTATATGAAACGGAAAACATAGCTTTGGAAAGTGGAATGTTTTTTGGATCGCGTGTGTAATTTACATATCTATAGTTTAATTTCTTTTGCTATCTATTTAAGTTTTTGAAAGAGAACTTAATATTCTCCATGGGTTAATTCGATATGCTAGTGTTCTCTAGTTGGAAATGATCATCACAAATTGCAAATCGTTAACGATGAATGGTAAGATAGATCCAACAGATTGGTCCCAGGTGGAAACCATATTGCCAGTCAAGAAATCTATAAAGGGGGATTTCTAGTAAAGGTCATGCAAGCAAACCAAGAAAGGGACTTTATATGTGAAATGCTGATAGAAAATTTAGGAAGAAAAATCTTCAAGTTCTCAAATGTGATGTCACCGCAAGAGCAAGAACTCAAGTACGATTGATGATCTAGTTTTCTGAGAGAACCAAAAAAAGACGATTTTTAGCACTGAAATCATGTCTTTTCAAACAAATGTTTAGAAACAAACAGAAAATTTATATGGTTGAAATTAGCAGATGTAGATTTTCTAGTCAGAATTCAGTAATACAATTGGCAAAAGCACCATCAAAGCAAATAAGCAAAAAACAAAATTTTTAAACAGGATTTGATGATACCTGCAACGTTCGAAGATGTTCTTGATGGTCTAGAGCTTCAAGAACTGCTATTCTCTTGAAATGAACAAGAATTTGAAGCCTTTCCCCTTTCTTTAAAGCATAGCTATTCTTAGATCGGTGCTCGCCTGCCTCCAGCTAGGGTTTGCGTATGAGTTTGGAGATGGTCTCCACCATGAATCGAGTCCTTGTTCGTATGAGAATCACCATTAGTAGAACTGAGGCTGAGCTTTGGAATTTGCTTCAGGATGACCCAAATTGAGACGTGCTGAGCTTTGATCTTTTCTTTTTTTCGGCGCCAACTGATGGGGCTCCTTTTCAGGCCTCCGTCAGATGTTGTCTTCCGTTGATCTCGCAGTGGACTTAGTTGATTATCCTCCGTTGCGTGTGGGTCTCAATGGGTTTTTGGAGGAAGAGGTGAAGTGAGGGAGTTGGTGCCGAGTACCTGTAAAGAAGTCCTGTGGTGGTTTGGTACCATCAAGGACCCTCCGACACTCAAGTTAGTGATGAGATCCGAACAGAGTAACGGCTTAAAAGAGTAAAAAATGGATCACTTGACTCCTCTGTGATGGGGGTTTATATAGCGGTGGAGCACGCAGCAGCGGGCGCGAGAATCTCGCCGGCAGTTACGCTCCCGACGTCACGCCCGTGTAGAGAGCGGATTGCCCATTAATGGGGATCGTGATGGTGTGGAACGTGGGACGTTGCTGGCGTAAAATCCGCGCATGGTGAGATTCGCGGAGCGGTGGTTACGCCTGGGAGTTGGTCGGAGGGCCGACGAAGACGGCCTCGGCGGGAGCTCGGGGACGAGCGAGGAGGCCGAGGAGTCTTGGTCCTGCGGCAGCTCGAGGCGAGCTGAGGGGCCGAGGAGGCTAATTTGCAGGAAGCCCCGAGAAGGGATAGCTTGTGCTTGCAGGTCGGGTACAGGGTGGCTTGATTGGCCCCCGTGGACCCCTTCTTCTGAGTTCTAGGGCATGTCACCTGCCACGCGTCATGATCTTGGGGATCGCCAATATCGAGCACTATCAGACCGTGACATCCAAACCTGTCGCCTTAGCATTGTTGATCAACATACGTAAGAGCCTGATAAAGAATCTATCTGTCGATGCTCCTGTATTAATTTGCAGCTGCAGCAAAAATAAACAGCACGCAAAAGTTACCTTCTGTTAATAAAGGACATCGTTAAAAATCAATTTCGCTGTATATTATAAAAAACATAGCTTACCTCTTCGTAGTCTTTCCCAACAAGCACAAAATCATCCTCGGTAACTTCAGCACCCAAACTATCCGGTTCTATTTTCGTGCATCCTTTCTGATAATAATCTTCAATTAATTCTGAGCGGGCATCCCAGGTCGGAGCAGCCATCAGGGAAGTGGCCATATTTTTAATATCCCCTTCCTTCTCTTTGTTTCTTCTATCTTCCGAAACTTCCTCAGCTTGGTTTCTGCTGTTATAAAATAGCCAATCCTTAAAGTCAACCTCCAATTGCTTGGAACAAACTTCCCCACATCCAAGGCTCTTCCAAATTACTTGCATCCATTCTACTATATTGTCAGCAGTAGGAGGATCCTTACTGGCACTCTGAAGGGCTGTGACATCCAAACCTCTCGCTTTCGCATTGTTGATCAACACACGTAAGAGCCTGATAAAGAATTTATCTCTTGATACTCTTATATTAATTTGCAGCTGTAGCAAAAATAAACAGCAAACAAAAGTTGCCTTCTGTTATTAAAGAACATCATTTAAAATTAATCAAAAACATAGTTTACCTCTTCATAGTCTTTCCCAACAAGCACAAAATCATCTTTGGTAACTTCAGCACCCGAACTACCCGGTTCTATTTTTGTGCATCCTTTCTGATAATAATCTTCAATTAATTCTGAGGACTCCCAGGTCGGAGCATCCATCCTGTGGCCATACTCTTTAATATCCTCTTCTTTGTTTCTTCTATCTTCCAAAACTTCCTCATCTTCTTTACACTCCACCGGCTCACCTTGGTTTCCGATTTTATAAATCACCCAATTGTCTCCACTATCTTCAATTCTTGAATTGAATGTTTCTGTTGTTCTGCAATTCCTTTGACACTCTTCTTCATTTGGTTCTATGGAGCGATTTCTAATCTCTGCTTCCATCTCTTCCTTGTTTCTTTCAATTTTATTTGCTCTCTCTTTCAAAACTTCCTCAGTTTCTTTACTCAACTCAAGTTTCTTCATCTCAGAATCAGAAATAATATCATCGATTTCATCTGGTTTCGCTTCCTCCGCAAGCGGACACTTATCATTATCCTGCAGCTTTGGGGTTTCCATTCTGGAACTTTGAGTTCTTGTTGATGTTGATTCTTCCGTATCATCTCCATTCTTTCCCATATTCGATCTACACCATAAAATTGTATTAGGCTGCAAATGGATAAATTGAATTTTAACTGTTGCCAGTCCAACAAAGTATTATTTAATGAAAGTAACTCAAGATTTGTTTTAATTTAAAATATTTAATGTGTCTAAATATATTTTATAATATTTTTTGACTGACTGAGCAAGGTTATTGCTTTTCTTTTTCCTTGAAGAAAAGAAAGTTAATTGTCATTTCAAATTACAAATGTATAAGAAGAACAAGAATACACAGTAAAAATCACATGATAAAACTAGATGTTCAAACACTAGGACACAATTTATGACATAGATCAAGGAAAACGAACAAATTCAATCTCCATAATAATATAAACCATGTATTAAAGATTTGTATCTATATAAAGAAGAGAACCATTAGAGATGACATTGCATTCAAGATTATTTCGGGGAAGTAGATTTTCAAATCTTTCTCAGAGAACAACTACAAGAAGTATTAAAACATGTTCTTGTTCACTACTGAACATCATAAATATTCATATAGAAACAATCTCATTATTGATTATCAGAGAACAGCTACTCTGATCCAATAAAGCATGCAAAAATCGATTCAGAATAAACAAAAAGATGTGCATACCCAAAAGTTCCTTGTAAATTGGGAATAGCTCAGATGGAATCTTTAAGTATCAGTATCTAACAATTAAAGAAGAATAAAATTCTAATTTACATACAGCTCATTTTATAACTAATAATTATTCACAGTTACACAGTTATTCAGTTACAGAAAATAAGTCCCCTTTCTTATCTTTATAAAAATTGCATAATGAACATTCATTTTAATAGTTTCTTACATTTGGACTTAAGCCACAGTTAGGCAGTTAATCGGTCAGGATTTAAGCCAGTGTCCATTACATCTTCAAGCATTTCTTACATTTGGAGGCAAAATCTTACAGAAAACTGGTTTCAACAACCATTGACCATCTCCAAAGCTACCTCGAGATGATCAGTTTTGCCCCAAGCAAAAAAGATTAGGATAAGAATCTGCAATGACATTTTGAGTTAACTAATTATCAACCCAGAACCAAATCCATGTACGATCCCCCAGTTTCCAAGTTGCATTTTTAGGAAAAGATCACGTGCATGAACTCATATATACCTTCCCAAAAGAAAGAAGGAAAATGATATGAATAAAACTTGTCTTTTAGAATTGTAAACAGAGTTGAGTACCTTGGGTTCTTGACAATAAGATGATCAGAATAGGAGCACTACCAAAGCCATTTGCAAAGCAAAGCAATATTAAACTATTTCAAGTTTCTAACACTACCCGCCTTATGTTTTATCAGTGTGTTTACTTTCCAAATTTTAACCAAGCTGTAACCTTTAGTGTTATTATAAACTCCTTTCCATAAAAATGATGATCTGAGAGCGTCAGTTTTCTTAAGTCCCTGTTGCGAATAAGGCAATCACAAAGCACAAACCAAAACGATAACAAACAAGATAGAAATATGAATACCAACCACAAAACAAATAGACGAAGACAAAACTTTATTAATAATCAAATATCAGAAGAGCAAAAATCAATGGAGAATACAAATCCCTCTCAAAGAACCCTAGAACTCTCACAATATAATAGGTTCTCTCAAATCTAATAATTGCATCAGGTCTAGGGTTGCTACAAACTACCATATAAATAGGATACAAAAGATATTCCCAAAAAACAACTAATTTCCTAACTAAAGAAAATTGTGATCGGACATATTTGCAGACGCCTGCCTCATAGATGGGCTGACGTGGTACTTACCGAAACTCCAGAAAGAGCAGAGAAATGACAGACGTCTGACCAGACGTCTGACCTGAAAACAACTGCAAAACCTTCGAGCCTTCGCTTCGTGATAACGTCGGATCTTAGGAAAATCTCTAAGGATGAATGTGAGGCATATCCAACAAATCTCCATCTTGTCTCGCATTCTACAAACTCCTCGATCAAAATAATAACAGCTACACCTTCACAACAAAACCCCTCAAAGCCTCAAATGAGTGTGACACACTCCAATTAAGTTTAAACAATGCTCAAACTAAACAACTGCAAGAGACTTCGTTAACATATAGGACGGATTATCCGCTTTGCCAACCTTCACAATAATCTCTTCTTTCTCAACGACTTTCAGCACGAACCAGTACCTCACGTCAATGTGCTTCGTCCTATCATGATGTGTCTGATCTTTCGTCAAATGAATAGCAGTTTGGCTATCACAGTAGACTATTATGATATCTTTTGAAATACCAAGTTATAAAAATAGTCCCTTCAACCAGATTGTCTTCTTCACAGCCTCAACAACGGCCATATACTCCGTCTCCGTCGTAGACAACGCTACCGTAGGCTGTAACGACGCACACCAACTGATGACACATCCTCCCAAGATTAACACATAACCGGTGATCGATCTGTGTCTGTTAAGATCACCTGCATAATCAGAGTCATTGAATCCAACCAAATTGTCATCGTCCTTTCCAAATACCAACCCCACGTCAGACGTACCTCGCAGGTATCGTAATATCCATTTTATCACCTGCTAATGGATTTTGCCAGAAGATGCTATATAGCGACTAACACTAACGGCATGTGAAATGTCGGGTCGTGTACAAACCATGGTATACATAATGCTACCCACCGCACTCGCATATGGAACATTCGACGTATATCTAATCTTATTCTCTATTTGCTGTGATGAATGAGCTGAAAGTTTAAATAAGCTGCCAACGGAGTACTTACAGATTTAGCGTCTGCTATGTCGAAATGCTCCAAAACTTTCTTAACATGTCGTTGTTGAGACAAGTATAGCTTTCCTCCTTTGCGGTCTCGCCTGATCTCCATACCAAGTATTTTCTTGGCCGTTTCCAAATCCTTAGTCTCAAACTTTCCTTTCAGTTATTCCTTCAAAATCTAAATATCAACCATATATCTTGCTGCTATCAACATATCATCAACATAGAGTAGCAAATATATAAATGAACTATCGACGAGTTTCTTCGAATATACACAACTGTCATCCATACTTCTCGTAAATCCAATTTCTTTCATGAAGGAGTTGAACTTTTTATACCGTCTTCATGACCGCTTCAAACCGTAGAGAGACTTCTCTAACAAGAAAACATGATCTTCTTTACCTTCAACTTCAAAACCTTTGGGCTGTTACATGTAGATTTTCTCCCATCAAATCATCGTAAAAGAATATGGTCTTCACATCAAGCTGCTCAAGCTCCAACTCTTGCATAGCTACCAAACCAAGCAAGACACGTATAGAGGTGTGTTTAACAACCGGAGAAAATATCTCAGTGAGTCAACTCCCTTTACATGCGAAAAGCTTTTAGCTACTAACCGCGCCTTGTATCTCGTATCAACCGTCTCTTGGTCGCCTTTTTTGTTTTTGAAAACCCACTTGCAGCCATCTTCTTTCCTCCTTCAGGCTTCATGAGCTTCCAAATTTGGTTCTTGTGAAGAGACTCAATCTTTTCATTCATAACGACTAGCCAATGAGCTACTTCATCGGATGAGATGGTTTCTTTATAGCTTGTCGGCTCACTACTATCAATCGTCTCTGCAACAGATATCGCATACACCACTAGGTCATCATAGTCATACCTTTGTGACAGTCTAATGTCCCTTCTCTGTCGGTTACGAGCGAGCAAATACTCCTTATCATAGGATTGCTCCTCTTGTGCTTCTTCAGAGGATGGTGAAGGAGAGATCTTCTATGAACCCGAGCTCTCACCGACCTCAATATCAACTGTTGGCTCATTCTTCTTCGAATCTTCTTCATCTGGAGATTCCTTGTTGTTCGGCTTCAACATAGCAGATTCATCAAACATCACATCTCTACTAATTATAAATTTATACGACTTTGGATCCGAATACTATAATTTATAACCATCTACTCCGGTAGCAAAACCGAAAAATATACATTTCTTCGCTCGAGAATCCAATTTGCCTTCACGGCAATGTGCATAAGTGGGGCAATCAAACACCTTAAGTGTTGAATAATCAGTGTGTTTTCTCGACCATACCTGCTCCAGTGTCTTTACAACCTAGCAATGTATAAGGTGGCTGATTCACAATATAACACGCCGTATTTAACGCTTCTGCCCAAAACTCCTTTCCGAGCACTGCGTTGGACAACATTCACCACGCTTTCTCCAAAAGAGTCCGATTCATTCGCTCCGTAACTCCATTCTCCCATGGTGTATAGACAACGATATGATGCTGAACTATTCCTTCGTTTTTGTAGAAATTGTTGAAATCTCCAACTCATTGTCCGTCCTCGGTCTTTTGATTTGCTTTTCTGTCTGCTTCTTAAGCAACGTCTTCCATTGCTTGAATATAGTAAACATATCACTTTTGTGGTTCAAGAAGCAGACTCAAAACTTTCTCGAAAAATCATCAATGAAGTTAAATAGATACTTTGCACTGCTTCCTTTAGAAGCAACCAAAGAGGGTCCCCAAATACTCGAATGGATATAATCTAAACTTCCTTTTGTGTTGTGTACTGCCGAACGAAGCTAACGAGCTTTTGCTTTCCAAAGATGCAACATTCACAAAACTCCAGCTTCGCTGTACTCTTCTCACCAAGTAGACTGCTTCGACAACTCGATCAATCCTCTCACTCATATACTCGAGTCTTATGTGCTTTGGTTACTTTCAATGAATCTGGTAGTTTCCGAATCCGTCATATATTTGGTTGATGAAATTGCCGTCAATCCGGAAGTCGTCTAACCCTGCAATGAATACGAGGGCCCTTTCTTCAAGCTCTTCATCACAACGAGAGCACCTTTGGTTACTTTCAAAACTCTACTTTCAGCGGAAAATTTGTAACCCTTATCGCCGAGTGCACCTAAAGAGACAGGATTCTTCTTCAAGTCAGGTATGTGCCCGACTTCTGCCGATGGCCCTACAATACTATCGAATATCTTGATTTGGATTGTCCTTTTGCTAATTGCTCGGCACGAGCTATTATTGCCCATCAAAACCACTCTACCGTCAACGGACTTATACGTGGTGAACAAATCCGTATTGGGACACATGCGGTAAGAATAACCCGAATCTATGATCCACTTATTCTTGGATCGCTGTATGCTGTCGAGGACCACAAGAAAATCCCCTTCTCCTTCCGCTATACTTGCTACAGCCTTAAGACTCGTTTGATTTGTCTTCGTGTTTTAGCTTGTTCTGCACTTAAAGCAATCGACCTTAAAGTGTTACAATAATTGCAGGTACTGGTTTTAGCCTTGGATTTTGACTGCGACTTTTTTCTATTTGCTTCCGGATATCTTTTCTCCATGCCCTCAAACAAATAAGCCGGACGATGAACCATCCATTTCGGTGGAAGTCAACTCCTTATCGATCTTCTCTTTGTTCATCAAATTCTCCTTGACATCCTTAATTGAGATCGGGTCTTGTCCATAAATTATGGTTTCATGAAAGTGCATATAAGAGGGTGGCAACGAACACAATAAGAGAAGAGTCTGGTTTTCATCATCAATCTTAATATCAATCTTACCCATATTTGTAATGATTGAATTAAACCCACCAACATGAGATATTATTAGAGTGCCTCTGACATGTGAAGTGTGTAGAGACGCTGCTTCAACATGAGTCGATTCGTGAGAGATTTCCTCAAATATAACTTCTCTAATTTATTCCATAAATTAACCGTCGTCTTCTCCACTAAAACTTCTTGTAGTACTTCATAGTCAGACATAAGTAGATATCCATGAAGGCCTTTTCATCCATCTCCTCCCAAGGTTTCTTCGTCATTATGGAAGGCTTTTTATCCTTCATATGAATTGCTTCCGTCAAATTGTTTTGAGTCAAAATGGCAACCATACAGACTTGCCACAAACAGAAATTCATATTCCTATCAATCATCTCGATGTCGAACTTCATGATTGTCGGAGACATGATGTGAGATCAAAATACATTTAGTACTAATGAACTCTAAACTTCAAAATCACAATCTAAGAAAGTGGGGCGTAGTTGTCGTTACCTACTATTAACCTAGATAGCAAATTAAAGACCTAATGGTTTAACCAAAAAATCTCACAACAACGCAACAATAGCTCTGATACCAGTTTGTTGCGAATAAGGCAATCACAAAACACAAACTAAAACGATAAAGAGAAGAGAACAAATCACAGATATGATAGAAATATGAATACTGACCACAAAACAAATAAGCGAAGGCGGAACTTTATTAATAATCAAATATCAGAGGAGTACAAATCGATGGAGAATACAAATCTCTCTCAAAGAACCCTAGAACTCTCACAATACAATAGGTTCGCTCAAATCTAATAATTGCATCAGATCTATGGTTGCTACAAACTATCATATAAATAGGATACAAAAGATATTCCAAAAAAACTAATTTCCTAACTAAGGAAAATTGTGATCGGCCCGACGATAGACGTCTGCCTCAGAGATGGGCAAACGTTTGTCAAAGTATTCACAGAAACTCTAACTCTCGGCACAGAACGGCAGACGTCTGCCCCGGAGATGGGCTGACGTCTGTAAAGATATTTACTGAAACTCCAGAAACAATAGAGCAATGGCGTCCGCCCAGACGTCTGCCCAGGCGTCGACAACTGCAAAACCTTCGAATCTTCGCTTCGTGATAATGCTGGATCTTAGGGAAATCTCTAGGGATGAATGTGAAGCATATCTAACAGTCCCCAGCAGGCTAACTTGGAAAAAAACATAGAAGTATAGGAGTTGTAAGACTAAGTAAAGAAGTGTAAGTCTACCCACCTAAAGAGAGCAGCTTGCCTTTCCAACTAGATAGTTTGGAGTGAAATTCTGATATAAGCGATCTCCAATCTTGTTAATATAAACTACCAGCTTCCAAAGGAAAACCTAAATAAGTAATCGGAGGTATGGTGGCCTTGCACTTACAAATATTGGTTAAATTATCAGCAATTGATGAGGTAGATCTCCCAAATTATATCATGGAACTCTTTTGAAAATTTATCTTCAAGCCAGAAATTTCTTCAAAATGATTGAAAATCAGCTTAAGAACGAGTATATCATTTTTCTCGACATTTCAAGAAAGGACTGTACCTTCAGTAAATTAAACTAAGGTAGCGGTTTCCAACTCACCTATCAAGTTAGGGGCAGAAAGCTTACTCTCAAGTCTAGCACTGATCAACATCTTTTCCTAGGTGTTGATAGTGCTCGATATTGGCGATCCCCAAGATCACGACATGTGGCAGGTGATGTGTCCCAAAACTCAGAAGAAAAGACCCACAGGGGCTGACCAGGCCACCCTGTACCCGACCTATGAGCACAAACTGGCTCCCCTAGGAGCCCCTTGCAAATTGGCCTCCTCCGCCTCTCAGCTCGCCCCCGAGCTACTACAGGACCAAGACTCCTCGGCCTCCTCGCTCGTCCCGGGCTCCCGCCGAGGCCGCCTTCCTCGGCCCTTCGACCTACTCCCAGGCGAACCGCCGCTCCGCAAATCTCGCCATGCGTGGATTTTACGCCAGCAACGTCCCACGTTCCACGCCATCACGATCCCCATTAATGGACGATCCGCTCTCTACACGGGCGTGACGTCGGGAGCGTAACTGCCGACGAGATTCTTGCACCCGCTGCTGCGTGCTCCACCGCTATATAAACCCCCATCACAGAGGGGTCAAGTAAGCGATTCTTTTACTCTTTAAGCCGTTACTCTGCTCGGATCCCATCACTAACTTGATCGTCGGAGGGTCCTTAGTGGTACCAAACCACCTCGGGACTTCTTTGCAGGTACTCGGCAACAACTCTCTCACCTCACCTCTTTATCCAACAACCCATTGAGACCCACACGCGAAGGAAGATAATCAACTAAGTCCGCCGCGAGATCAACGAAGACAACATCAGACGGAGGCCCGAAAAGGAGCTCCATCAGTTGGCGCCGTCTGTGGGAATCAACTCCACAAAATACAAAGTTGGCCTTCCTATCTCCACCCTCATGGCAGACGACCATCCTGGGGATCCCAGAACCAGCCGCCGCCTTCCACTCTCCGAAGGCGGGGATGAATCTCCTCCCATGACCGTCATGAACGTCCTCGCAGGCCGGATAGATCGCCTGCAATCCCTCGTAGAGGCCCTTGTCCGCGTCCAAACGGCCGCGCTCGGGCCCCAGATCGCCGCTCCACCGCCTCCAGAAAGCTCTGTCCCTGGCTGCACGGCCGACTATCAACAGGCTGCGTCCCCTGTCCGCCGATCCCCCCAACCGGTGCTCCCTGAAGCCCACTGGGCACCCCAGGGCTCCACACCGAGATCCGCCGCCAGGACGCCTCGCCTCGAGCCTCCTCATGACCCTTATCCCCCTGAGGAGATGTCAGTCACCTCGCCTATCCACGGGCGTGGTCGACCCCACCACCATCGGCGGGGCCACACAGAAGGGGTCCGCCCCGGCAACTCAAGAGCTACCTCATCCCGGGACCTAAGGCACCTCATTGAGAAGAATCGGGGCCGCTCCCAGACGCAGGTCACCTGCAGTGGGGTCCAAGGATCCCGAGACGCTAATTCCTCGGGTACCACGGTCGGCTCGACACCCTCGAGAAGAAGATCGAGGGCATGCGCCGAGAAGCTCACCTCTCGAGCGATGGAGCTAAGTACGCCTCCGACTCGTCTCATGAAACCGTTCACCGAGGAACTGCTCATCGTCCACGTTTCCTCGCGCAACAAGCCCCCAAAGGTCTCTCTGTTTGACAGGAAAACCGACCCGAAAGACCACTTAGACACTTTCACCGTAGGGATGAGCTTCCAGGATCACTCCGGTGCCGCCCAGTGCAGAGCCTTCCCGACCACCCTCACCCGCGCAGGTCGAGACTGGTTCCGGGGGCTCGAGCCCCGCTCGATTCCGACCTTAGACGAGCTGGCTACTCAGTTCCTCGGTCATTTCGTGGGGAACTGTCGACAGAAGTGCACGGTCGACTACCTCTTCACGGTTAAGAGCGGGGACAAGAAAACGTTCAAGGCCTACATTACCCGTTTCTACAACGCCCTTCTCGAGGTGCCTGAGCACTGAGACGAAACCGTCATAACGGCACTCAGATCTGGTCTGAGCTACAAGGAATGGTTATGCTCCTTCGCGCTGGCGCAACCTAAGACCATGGCCGAGGTTAAGACGTAGACCGAGCGCGAGGTCCAGCTAGAATCCGAGGTGAATGCTAACCTTCCCCGAGCAGAACGGCCCGACCAGAAGAAGAGGGCTCGGGAGGAGAGGCCGGAGCGTCAGCAACCCTACCACCCAAAGTTCCAGGAGTATACCCCTCTCAACGTCTCCCTCATGGTGTTGATGGAGGAGGCCCAGAACGAGGGGTTCTTCAAGTTCCCTCCGGTCCCGCGTCAGGCCACAAAGCGAACTCGGGGCCCCTACTGTGCTTTCCACCGGGTACTGGGCCACGCCACGGAGGACTGCAAACAACTGAGGGACTACATCGAAGAGCTCATCCGGTCTGGGCACCTCGCCGCCTACCTGAGGGACAAACGGCAGACCGACCGTGAGCAGGAGCAGCATCACCCTCCCGCCGATCTGGCCATCGGTGAGATCATGCTTGTTTCAGCGGACGGCCAGCCCGGAGCTCAGGGAGCCCCATGCCCTATGCCAAGCATGGGGGCCGACAGCCCTTCAGGGAGCTCGGCCTAAGCCAATAAAGTCATCCACTAGCCTGTACCTTTCTTTTAAAGCAATGTAAATTCTTCCTAGGATCTATTGTTAATTTAATAAAGATCAATGGAGCATTGCGGAAAAAGAAAGAAAAGCTTTGTTTATTCAAAGGGTATTATGGGCTCCTCAGCCATACATGCAAAAAGAAAAGAAAATTACAATACTGGGGGAAGGGGGTGCAGAGAGCACTGCTCGTGGTACTCGGTAAAAATCTCCGCCAACCGGGGCCTCGCTAGTTCTAACCTCTGTCCCCGGTTCCCCCCGTGGGCATCGACCCCGAGCCTTAGCTCGTAGCTTTCGCGGACGAGCGCCTCTGAGCAGGCCAGCCGGTTCGCGGAGATTAAGCCGAAACGCCTCAAAGACCGCAGCTTGCCTACGGCCTCATCAAAGAGCAGCTCAGACAGGGGGTTGTAAAGCCTCGGCGATGCCCTCCAGATGGAGTACATCAACAGCTGCAGCAGGGAGGAGCGTCGGGGGAGCAGCCGGCCAAAATGGTCCTCGATGCTTCCGTAGACCAGCCGCACCGTGTCCTCGGTGCAGTACGGGTCGTAGAGGTACACGTCTTCAAAGTGGACGACGTCGAGAATGGTGAACGGGAAGTCCTGCATTCTCGGTGACCAGTTTATGAAGGATGAAAGGACCAGTACTCCTTCAGCCTTATATAGCCCATTGCACAGCCCAACCGTCGCCCGCTTTCGCCCAGGGAGTCGCTGCCACGCGGCAGCCATCAAGCCATCTCCGGTGGAATCGGAGCGACGCGCCCCTAGCGCTTCGCCTTTCCCCGCATTCAATAGGCTAGCTACGCGCGCCATTGCCCCGACCGTTCCCATTCCCCGCACCTACAGCTGAACGGTCGGGTTACACCATGACAAGATTCAGCCCAGCAGCTTCCCTATTCGGTCGTCCCCAGCAGGCAGCTTCCCTGCCGCAACGCCGGGGGTCGAAAAGCCCTCCCAGAGGCAATCGAGCCCGAGGTCCCTTCGCTTGGCTATCCCCAGCGGGCAGCTTCCCTGCCATAACGCCGGGGATCAAAAAGCCCTCCCAGAGGAAGTCGAGCCCGAGGTCCCCTCGCTCGGCCATCCCCAGCGGGCAGCTTCCCTGCCACAACGCCGAGGATCAAAAAACCCTCTCAGAGGCAATCGAGCCCGAGGTTCCCTCGCTCGGCTATCCCCAGCAGGTGGCTTCCCTGCCGCAACGCCGGGGATCAAAAAGCCCTCTCAGAGGCAGTCAAGCCCGAGGTTCCCTCACTCGGGTATCTTTCAGGACAAAAGCCCTCGCCAAGAAGCACCAGGCAGTAACCCTGCCCAGACAAGGGTCCTTGGTAGGCTTCTTACAGCCTTATAGCTCTTCCCGCGCTAAGGACCAAAGTCCTCCCAGAGGCAGTCGGGCCCTCGCTCGGCTATCCCCGGCTGGTAGCTTCCTACCACAACTGACAGGGATCAAAGTCCTTGCCAAGAGGCACAGGCCAGTAACCCTGCTCAGT
The DNA here is from genome assembly GCA_030015575.1 of Agapanthus africanus. Taxonomy (NCBI): domain Eukaryota; kingdom Viridiplantae; phylum Streptophyta; class Magnoliopsida; order Asparagales; family Amaryllidaceae; genus Agapanthus; species Agapanthus africanus. The sequence continues at coordinate 414,421,724 of JASDDO010000016.1, forward strand.
CCCCATCCTGAAGGATCAAAGCCCTCGCAAGAGGCAACCGAGCAGCTACCCTGCTCGATAAAAACTCCGGCTGGTAGTTGCCTACCCACGACGCCAGAGGTCAAAGCCTTCATCCAGAGGCCGTCGCGCAGCTCCGCTGTCCAGGCATCCTCAGTGGGCTTCTTACAGCCCCTCAAACGCTAAAAACCCAAGCTCTCGCAAGAGGCAACCGAGCAGCTATCCTGCTCGGCCATCCTTGGTGGGCAACTCCCCTACCACCGCGCCAAGAAGCATAAAGCCTTTGCAAGAGGTGACGGGGCAGCTACCCTTCCAGTCACCCCCGAATGGTGACCAATGCTCGGAATCAGAGATGCTCTGTGGCCGTGGAGGACCCGAGACCCCAGTGAGAGGCATCAGGTCTATCCAAGTCTAAACGATCTTCTCTCGACTCCGAGGCCCAGGGAGATACCTCCTCGGAAGCGCTCATCAGCAAGTGATTGCAGACGACTCGACGAACGATCGCTAGACAGATAGCCAACCTGACATAAAAGCACAACGGTACAGGCAAAAAATATTCCATGAGCACTCTTCACAAACAGATGGCGGAATGCAATTCTATCGAGCTGAAGAAAAACTTTATTACTCCCGCCAAAGACCAAAGTTTTTTTATAGAGGGTATTTTTTGGGCTCCCCAGCCTTACAAAATTCAAAAGAAAAACAAAATGAAGATAGGAAAGCGGGGGCTCTACATCTCGGGGTCCGGCATGACCTCGAGGTCCTCAACCTCCACCATTTGGGGCGCTGGGTCCTCAGCCACCTCCTCGCTGGGAACTTCTTCCCCTTGCTCTTCGGTGCCCACGAGGGGGAACTCAGCCCGGAGATCCGCGTCGTTGAACCCCGGCACCTGAGACTTAACGGCATCGAGGGCGTCGTGCCAAATGCGGGCCGTGTCCATGGCCAGGTCGTTATAAAAATCCTTCGACCCCTTATACCTTGCCACGACCCTCGATTCAGCCGACTTAAACGCCTCGGCAGCCGCCCCCAGCTCCTTTCAGAGGGCTTTCACCGTCCTCTTCACGTTGCCGGCGAGCACCTGGGAGTCCTCGAGCTTTCCCTCAGCGATCACGGCGGCCTCATGATGCCGGGCGACCTCCCTTTTCCCGGCATCCACCTCGCCCTCCAAGGCGGCAATCCTCGCCGACATCGCCTCCTGCTCCCGCCTGGAGTTCTCTTACAGCGAGGCGAGTTGGCCCGCTACCTCCAACGCCGAGGCCACCACCTCAGTCTCTATGCGGAAGGCGAGGGCCACGTGCTGGAGAACCTGGGAAGACATAAAAAAAGATCAGAAAAATGAAAGGGGCGCCAAATCTCACAACGAACTGGGGGCTTACCTGCACGGACTCCTGGGCGATCGATGCCAGCTGGGCCCTGAGGGTCCCCCCAGGAACTCGACTCCCGGACGAGATCTCTATTTCGCGCAGGAGGCTGTCTGCGACCGACAGCCCCGACGGCACAGCGAACCGGAGCCCCCTTCCTCCACTATGGTCGGCGAGGACCGACCCCGGGAGGGTCTTCGGTAACTCCTCTTGAGCGGCTCCGAGGGAGAGCCGATCTCCTCTTCCGAGGCCGTATCCTCCAGAATCAGGGCCCGCTTCCGACCCAATGCTCTGCTGGGGCCCGGGGCTGGGTCCGCCACCGAGCGTCCTCGGGGTGCCGCCACCGGGGCAGTAGGAGCCGGGGCGTGCTGCGCCCGAGAAGAGCTGGCACCCCCGGCCCTAGCAGGCTGCCTCGGCTGGCGCATAGCATCTCGGAGAGAGACGAAGTCCATGGATCCTGCATGAAACAAACACCCAACAGATCAGCAACGCGAGTAAAATGTAAAACCAAAAAGCAAGCCTAACTTACCGACAAGCTCGACGGGGCTAAGCCCGGCCCAGCTCAAAACCCTCTCGGACAGTAGCACGTCATGTCGAGGGATGGGCTCCCACGACGCCACTCTCACCGCGGCGGGGTCATCGGACAGGTTCCCCGGCAGGCACTTCTCCCTCGACCACTTGGTGGGCACCGTCCAGTCCTCGCCCTCGGGAGTGGAAACGAAGAAAAATTTCTTTTTCCAATCATGAATGGAGGAGGGCAAGGCCACGACACCGGTCCCGACAGTGACCCCCAGCCACTTCCTAAAAGTAAAATAAACCCATCTTGGGTCGCCCGCTCTACCGCCGGGGTGACTCTTGAAGACGAGACAGGAATCGAGAAGGGAAAGGCTGAAAGGAACCGCCTGCAACTTCAGGCGGATCAGAAACCCGAGGAGAATCCTCCATGTGTTCGGCACTAACTGGACGGGGGCCAAACCGAAGAAATTCAGAGCGGCGATGACCTCAAGAGAGAAGGGCAGGCGCATCTCGTCCCAAAAAGCTTCCAAGTACAGAGCAATCTCCCTGCCCCGTACTTGATCAGCCCTCTCTCCCTCCTTAGCCAGATGAAGCGTGTAGCACGGGGGGATGTGGAAGCGAGCCCGAGCGTTGGCGAGCTCGTCCTCATGTCTCATCCAGTACGGGGCGCTGGGGGCCACATCCGCTGCCTCCTCCCTAGAGGCGGCCCCTGCCTCACGACCCCGGGAAGAGGGTCCAGCCCCTACTCCCCGAGGAGACTCAGACACATCTAAAGGAACCCTAGCATCTACTCCTACAACGTCTACTGATTCTATAGAGGAAAACATCTAACCTGGGAAAGGAAATTCTTCAAAGGTTAAAAGCAAAAGAGGGGAGACGAGCGCCGAGCAGCTGAGGCTTGAGAGAGGAAAATATGAAGGAGTAAGGGCCCTAGGGTGGACCCCACCCATATTTATTACTGCATACGACCTCATCCTACGGCGTCCATCGTCTCCCGCCGAAACGGCTCCTCACTCCCAGCGGCTCCGATCGCTCTACGCGGCAGTCCAGCGCTGAACCGTGTCCCATCAGACGTTGCAGGCCTGCATACATCGCATCAGCCAACCGATGCCCAACACGTGGACCGTCGCTTCAATTGCAGAGTGCATAAACCGGCGCACCTTATTTAAATGCAGAGATCTCGCTTTGATTCGCCGGCGGAAAAGACAACCGACGGCCCGAGGACTCGTCCCGACGAAACCCTAGAAGGGATCTCACCTCGGGAGGCTCGGCAGTCCACTCCTGACCCGACCTACTAGCTGGTCGGGACAAGAGTGAAGGGCTAATGATAGTGCTCGATATTGGCGAACCCCAAGATCATAACATGTGGCAGGTGACGTGTCCCAGAACTCAGAAGAAAAGGCCCGCAGGGGCCGACCAGGCCACCCTGTACCCGACCTGCGAGCACAAACTAGCTCCCCTCGGAGCCCCCTGCAAATTGGCCTCCTCGGCCTCTCAGCTTGCCCCCGAGCTACCACAGGACCAAGACTCCTCGCTTGTCCCCGAGCTCCCGCCGAGTCCGCCTTCCTCGGCCCTCCGACCGACTCCTAGGCGTAACCACCGTCCGCGAATCTTGCCATACACGGATTTTACGCCAGCAACGTCCCACGTTCCACGCTATCACGATCCCCATTAATGGACGATTTGCTCTCTACGCGGGCGTGACGTCGGGAGCGTAACTGCCGGCGAGATTCTCGCACCCGCTGCTGCGTGCTCCACCGTTATATAAACCCCCATCATAGAGGGGTCAAGTAAGCGATTTTTTTACTCTTTAACCCGTTACTCTGCTCGGATCCAATCACTAACTTGATCGTCGGAGGGTCCTTGGTGGTACCAAACCACCTCGGGACTTCTTTGCAGGTACTCAGCAATAACTCCCTCACCTCATCTCTTCCTCCAACAACCCATTGAGACCCGCACACGAAAGAAGATAATCAACTAAGTCCACCGCGAGATCAACGGAAGACGACATCTGACGGAAGCTCGAAAAGGAGCTCCATCAGGTGTCTACAACCAGATTGAATAAGAGAGGGCTTCCCTTGCTTAAGTCCTCTTCTGCATTTGATAATCTTTCCAACAATACCCTTAATCATCACCTGTGAAGAAGAAGAGTACAAGATCATTTTAAACAAGTTTATTCATTTAACCTCAAAACCCCTAGTTTGAAAAAAATCTATTATGTACTGCCAACTAATTGTGTCAAATGCTTTGTGAAAATCAAGTCTCAGCAGAATTGATTTACTTTTATTTTTTGAACAAGCATTAACTAGTTCATGAGCAATAGTGAAACAATCCAATGTTAAGGTATCCTTCATAAAAGCAAATTATGAATTTGCATAGTCAATCAGGGCGGAGAACACCCGATCAGTTGGTTAGGAGCTTATTAGTGAATACATCAAAAATCCCATTCAACAGGCTAATTGGCCTGAAATCTTTTTTAGTTCTGAGCTCCCTCATTTTTTGGAACAAGACAGTGGCATAATTATAATATTTAAAGTACAATCTTCATTGTAGATACAAATAATAGCCTACATTAGATCATCCATGATTGATTCCTGGAAGCCAGCAGCACCAGGGACTTTTTCAGTCCCTAATCCAAAGACTGCCTTTTTAACCTCCCCTAAATTGAAGAGGGATGTCAGAAGAATATAAAAGAAGATTATTAGCATTTGTAAAAAGAAAATGAAGATCAGCTTTAATGTCAAAATATGGAATGCTGCCAGAAAAAGTCATGTAAAAGAGTCTAACTCAGAATGAATGTCAGTCAGGTTGGAATCAGGAGTGCAAGCATAAATAAAGAAGTTCTTTTGGCGAAAACTTGCATTCTAATGTAAAAAAACCCAGTGTTAAGGTCTCCGTAATCCCTGTCTAAACCATTGGAGTATTGAACCCTAGATATCTGTCTCCAACATATTTCTCCTTGTAACAAATATCAGTTGAACCATTATGAAGAGCAGAATTGAGATAATGTTCTTCGGCAATCAGTGGTCTTCTTAACTCATTCAATTTATCAAGGTCCTCAATATCATAAAAGAGACCTTCTTTTTCCTAAAAAACATTGTCAACAACTTTCTTTCTAATCCTTAAATTTGTTGCCTTCAGTTTTGAAATTATTTCATAAAGAATCAGCTGTTGTATAAAAGTCAGTATGTGAAACCCAAAACTGTCAACATACTATATAAAACTTTGAACTCTCAAATTATTTGTGTTAATGATCTTATGATTGCTCTTTCCAAGTCTTCCGGTAGAAGAGAAAGTAACATTAAAGTCTCTATGGAGAATCCAAGGCCCATGAAAATGTTTTCTGATGTTCTGAATCTCAGCCTAGAAAACTTGTTTATCATTTTTTACACAAAAAAAAAAAACAACAAGAATTGGAAACTAAACCCTCTCTTATTAAGATCAAGTAAAGTGCCATAATTATTACAGTGGAATTTAATTCTGTTAAAGCCAACAACTAAGATTACCCCCACTCTTACCTAATGCATTGAGAGAAAACCAAGTGTCAATTTTATTACTGCAAAGAGATTTGAAAACATTTCTAGAGAGAAGAAATTTTGGTCTCTTGCAAACCAACACATTCCAGCTGAGAATGATCATGATGAATAGAGAGAACAACAAAACCAGGGAGAAATGCAAAGACCAAAGGGATTCCCTGCCCCTCTCCAAAGATATGATACTATTAGTCATTTTCGTCAAGGGAAACACCTAACGAGGAACCAATTTCAATGATATCGTCATGGGACGAAGGAGATTGCTTGGCAGGAGAAGACGACCTTTTGTGTTTTCAGTGGTTGAGACATCCAAGGTGGAGAAAATATCCAATAGCTTCAAGGTGCCTTGAACCCTGAATTGGTTAAAATCTGCCACGTAGACACTAACAGCTGTTAAATTATTTATATGATAAATTAATTCCATCATCTTCTCCAGTAAATCCCAAGCTCACGTACCCATCTGAGTACATCTTCAGCTCCATGCAATTATCTCAACTTCATCAATTCACTTTCCCCGCCTTCATCCTTCTTCTCCCATCAATTTTATGATTCTAAGCCCCCTGTGTTGCTATCAACCAACTCATCTTCTTCTCCCTCACTTTCATCTCCTACTCCCATACTTCCATTTCCATTTTATTACTACCCATCCTCATCCTCCCATCCTCATCCTCTTGAAGGGTATTGGATACATTTTGCATCAGGGTGAGGCTTTTTTTTTGGATTTAAATCTTTCCTTAACTTTTTTCCTTCTTGGAGGATTAAGCCTAGGGAGAATCGAGATATTGAAGAAGCAGAATTACTCTATTTTTTAATGCATACTCTTGGCTTCCGTACTAGAATTTAGTAGAAAGAAGAATGGAATAGAAAAAGTTTAGGTGAAGTAAAATATGCTTAAAAGAAGAAAAATTGTCCACTGGGGGATTAGAAGAGAGAATGGAATAATTGGTACAAAAAATTTCCTTAAGAATTTGGTTGCGGGGCTCAAAAGAGAAGGAGAATGTTATTTGAGGATGTGGTGAGTGAGTAGATTCAGGCTTGTCTTGAGAAATTGGGTCAAATCAGCATGAGTGAATGACCATTGCTCAGTGTAGAGAGAGAAATCTTCAACATGCTTAGGACAAGATTTGTCAATTGAGGGATCAGAATGGAATAATTTATATAAGAAACCGGTGTTCTAAATGTCGTATATTCGATATATATTGCGCAGAGGAACGGCTTAAATAATTTTCAATTTTGTTGCCATGCGAAAACCTGCAAAATGAAAAAAAATTGAAAGAGGAAAAAGAACAAAAAGGAAAAATAGAACTAAGTTCTCAACATGCTAAGAGTATTGCCAAAATATCAAGGGACCGACATTTATTTCTATCGCATTAATATTATTTATATACTGCGATGGGCCTAGAATAGGGTCAATTTAAATTTTGAAGTAAATTACAGACCTAACCTAATTTTGGTGAACACTATTTCTATGTTGGAGCATAAAATGGGATTAGTTTACATTTTATAAGAAGTCAGGGACCCAAACTAATTTTGCACATACAAATGAGCTTAGAACGGAATTAGTTAACGTTTTAAAAAAAGTTAGGGGCCTAACGATTATAGAAGTTAGGCACCTAGACTAATTTTGTTAGATACCTAGACTAATTTTTTCACATAGATAAGCTTAGAAAGGGATTAGTTCATATTTTATAGGAAGTTAGGGGCCTAAACTAATTTTTTCACAAACAAACAAAATAAACGTGGGAATATTCCCTAGAATATGCTTTGATATAGCTTTTATATAGATAATAATATAGACTGGAGATGGACATCTTAAATTAAAATCCCCTAGTAGTAAATGAGGCTAAAGTATGGATTAAAAGCCAAGTGGAAGATTTCATGACTAATGTCCTAAGGTCTCGGCGCTGCAACCTTGAAACATTGAAGACGCGATATAACAGGATCAAATATTTTAGGTATGTGTAACACACATGGAAAGGAGATAAGGTGAGGCGCATTAGAAAGAAAAAGAATAGATATAATATCGTAAGACAGAGAGGAGAGAGTTTCCAGATAGCCAAAACATACGAGTCACCAGAGGTCAAAAATTCACATTCTTCTACCTGCAGATTAGCATTTCTTTGGTGACACTTTCATCCTGTATGTTTCAGCCAGTGCTAGTAACTCCTCGAAATTTGCATCTACTTCTTGTTAATTAGAACTCATCACACTGATTTTCCGCTTCAGGGGTTTCTTTGCCTTATAGTTTCTTGCGCAGGATAAATGCTCCCCCGACTGTTGACAGATAAAAACAGTTCATCCTTTCTATCAAGTATCAACTTCTTGGATCAATTGCATTCAGCCATGTGTGTTACAAGGGAAACAGATCATCTCTAGGAACTCACTTGTATCCCAAGGATACGGTATTATTGTTGCGCAGGATAAATGCTCCCCCGACATTTATTTCTATAATGAAAAGTCTGGATTTGAGCCTTTCTAGGAACTCACTTGTATCCCAAGGATACGGTATTATTGCACAATTTACTGCTTGAATGAGAACAGGTCATCTCTCAAACAGCTGATGTAGCAGAGTGATTTTATGCTACGTTACAAGAAAGGTGTCCAATAACATAGACCATCTTAACAATTGAACACAACTCTAAATATTTAAAGTCTATTTACAAGGGAACCAGATCAATTACGATCACCATATCCGGCCCCAGGGGCATACATCTTCCCCATACCCAAAGACCAGTACTGAGAAAATTTTCAGCAAGTTGTTACATTCAAATCTCCATTTTTGTTAAAATAATATTAAAAAAAACAGCATTTGCTTTCTGGACAGACCGCCTATTACATCAGAAATTTCAGTGAAACGTGTCCCAAAAATTGCTCAAGAAAACAAAAGGTCATGCATGCAATTCATTCTAATATTTCGCCAATTTTAACTTGGCTCAATGATTCAAGGACAAGGAAAAAAGACCAGCCTCAAGTATTATCTTGCCACACTACAGAAGCCGCGTTTTCACTTCTTCATTGCACAGGGAATTAAATTGTGTCCTTGATCATAGCCGACAATACATTTTTCACTTTTATTTAAAAAATCACCTCACAAATTACTAACCTAACAATTGACGTGACTTCAATTTAAAGAGAATTCAATGTACGGTTGCATCAGTGTTCACTTTAAATAGAATTCAATAATCTTGGACATAATAAATAAAGCTACAAGTGGATTTTGTATGAATTATGAAGAATAAATGGAAAAATGCGTGCTAAAGATCCAAGGATAAGTGTGTTCATCTCATTTTCGTATATTGATTATGATGATTATTGTTATAATCTCCACAGTCCACACTATCAAAAGACCTTTGGATTTTCTCTCAAACTTATTCAGGCACATTGAACAAATAAGTTGCATCAGAAATTTATGTGCAAAAACAAGTCTTGGACTTGGTCAAACAGATACTGAGAAAATGCGACTGTTCTTCCGCAACCTGAATGATTGGGCTTGGAGTCGTAACCATGGTTCAAACTTTGGTATCAGTGCTAAAAAAATTCAAGCAGCTTCATACTAAGATTTCCCAGCAGAAACAGAAGATGCATAAGAGATGGCCAAATATTGGTCCTAAAGGTTGCTATGACTCTTTAAGGGTTGACATAACTCTTACAGGCTATAATATTCAATTCTGTCCTGGCAACTGTATTTTTATGTCATGAATGAGCAGTTCAGAGACTCCCTAATGTTACATATTTATTCGTTTTGGTAGCAATTGGTAAACTAAATGAGGACCTGTGTACTCGTGCCTCACAAATGGATCAACATAAACTATGGTACATACGTAGAGGGAAGACAAGGAAAGGTGAAACAAGAATAAGATGGGCAAAAATGGGACACTGGGACCTAGTAAATACTGTAAAAAGATAGAATTCAGATACTATTGCAATGTTAAGGGTGAAGTGGGAAACATTTTTAGACAGAAAGTTGCTCTCAAGAAAAAGAAGAAATGGTAGGAGCAAAACAATTTTTGTAATTAAGTTTTACACTGCAGTAAAGTTTACAAGATTTGTTCAAGCCGGGATAACTATTGGATGATTAGTTTGTAGCAACCCTCAAGACGATGGCATGAGGCGTCTTTCAGTTGTTTTAAACTTTAACATCAATCTGAAATTGCAAATTGAAATTTAAATATAGCATCTTCAGGACCATAAAAACAAATATGTATCAGGATAATAATCTAGTCATAAATTATAACTCTTGGAGTAGATAGATAATGCACACACAATTTTCTGTCGTGAATTAATTTTGTTCCATAACTTAGTTGTTGAAGCATGCAAATAGACCTGTATCACTGTTTCAAAAGTACCAAAACAAATGAGAAACAGACTTTATTAAGGGCCAAACTGGCCTCACGTGTTAAACACATGGGCGTTCATATGCAAAGCATATGAGAGCTGAACATAAATAACCAAAGGCCAAACAGGCCTCACATGTTAAACACGTGAGCGCTTATAGCATATAAGCGCTAGAAGCAGATAATAACTAAGGGCCAAACTGGTCTCACATGGCAGCGACGTCGTTGATGATGATGAGGAGAAGCTAAGGAGTGCTCGGTTAAGGTAGGTTGTAGCCATGGTGGTTCTTGAATGGAGCTTCGAGGGAACTTGAGAGCTTGGTTCACTTTAAATTTGGGAGAAAAGTGTTTGAAAGGGATTTTAAATTGGAATTTATGTATAATTCAGAGGGGAGAACTAGGGAAAAGCCTTGGGTATTTATAGGGAAAAGAAATGGGGTAGGGTGAATCAAAACAATGGAGTAAAAGACGTTGAAATTGATTTTTAATGAAGAAATGAAGAGTGGCACTTCTCTGTTTTAATTCAAAGATTTTGGAATACAGAAATGAAGAGTTGGGAGATGAAGAGACGCACCAATACGGGCGGAGCCCGTTTGGGGCACATAGGGCCGACCAAACCGGGACATGGGCGGCTCCATCTCGGGGTCTGGGTTCGTGTCTCGGGGTTCGGGCTCGTTTCAGTGCACCGAGTCCAAAAATATATATCTTTTGTTTCATAACTTTTCATAACTCTGTCAATCGCCTATAGAACTTTCAGGAACTCTAAAACGCTAAAAAGAAATCGAATAAAATAATTGGAATGTAAGGATTTGAATACGCGGGCTGTAGAACAGCAATGGAAAGACTTAACCAATTGGCTACAAGTTGTTCTTGTATATATTTAACAAGAATTAAATATATGTCGTAGCTCGAAAAGGAAACGGGCTTAGGGAAAACAAAAGGAAGAGATCAAATGGAACCGTTTTGGTGAGGGGTCTAGGTGTTGGGTTTGAAAGATTATAGAATAAGAAAAATAAATGCAGGGATAATATATATAATAGAAAGGATAATTATGGAAAATACCCAAAAACAAAGAAATACAGTAGAAAGCTAATATGAAGGTATAAAGATTTTAAGGTTGTTACATTATTGTTCAATGGATCGATCTCCTTACTGAAGGGTATGCAACTGGATATAAGTTTGTTGCACGAGTAATCCAGCAGAAACTTTTCGTGAAGCTTTTTTTCCATCTTCTCCCAAGTAGAGATCTTGGGCTTCCCGGTTCGGACGTGTTTGATCTGAAGATTCTCCCATCAAATTGAAGCATGACCATTCAACTTGAGTGCGACCGCCTTCACCTTTCTCTCCTCGGACATCTCCTAATAGTCTAAGACTCGCTCGACGGTATGCAACCAGTCAATAAAAGCCTCCAGATTGATTCGACTCAAAATTTCGGCAACTCCACCTTCATGTCAGATCCTTTATAGCGTTCGGTTGGATACCGATCTCTATACCCAATACTCCTTTCATCGTCGAATCCCAGACACTGAAAAGGGTTTTCATTTTTTGACCCCAAACTGTCATCATCTTGCCCCCGAAGGTTAGCGGACTTGATAGTCTCCGTTAGTCATTGAAGTTGCCTATGAAGTTCATCGACCTCGATATCGCATTTCCTGCTCGCGTTATTGTGCACCACGCCCATGCTCACGGTGTGTCATCGGTTCTTCGTCTTCTGCGAAGAATGTGACAACACCTATGCGCTGATACCAATTGATGAGGATCGGCCTAACGCATGCTCGATACTCAACACGATCTCTAACTCTTAAGAGAAATCACAAGAACAAAACCCTAGATAACCAAGGATGAGGTATGATAGCCTCTCTTTAAACACAAAAGCCACAACTTTTCCTTTATCAACAAGCAATCTTTATTCAATAATCAATTCCGTTCCTAATACAATAGTTCTCATCCCTTTAAATAAAAGAATAAAATTCTTAACCAAAAAGAAATAAATCTTAACTAAAAAATATAAAAAGATATAAAAGATATTAATTAAATCTAAATAAATAACAATTTAAATTGAATCAAATCTCAATTTAAATTGCAATGAATTATTTATCGAATCTTTCCAAATCTTAATCGAATCTTCAATCAAATCCCGAATCTCTTGTAAAATCTTCTCGCAATCTTTCTAAAACCGCTTCTATCGAATCAAATCTTGCTTCTCCTATTCGGTCTAGGTCTCGGCCGTATACTCAGTCATATGCTCGTGCATCATAACATGTAAGAATTGAGTGATATATACAGATGAAAATATAATAGAGTAATACATATAAATTTAAAAAAGTTCAAGGGGGTAGACATAAAAAAAGGAAAAAACTGAAAGCCTAGAACAAAAAAAATCAAGAATTAAATTTATTCTATTATCTCCAATGTCTCTAAATTAGGCATCGATGTCTCTAATTTAGACGACCGTCTTAATCTTAATAGATCCCTTTTTAATCGATCCTTTGTTACTAACTGGAACAGTCCAGTGTAAGATTCCACTGGCAGTATTTTCATGTGACGTAGATTCGAAAATGTTGGCAACTGTCCACGTATATGTCGGTCCAAGATAAGGATCTGTGTATATAAAAACAAAAAAAGGTTTATGAAATTCAATTAACGAAGTGACATCCCAAATAATTGTGAATTAGAACATGTTCTTTATTATTTTACAACATAAATTGAAATTCTTCCATGCTGCAAAATCATTCAATTAGAAATTAAAATTTTTGTGTGAGAGATAATGATATGTACACAATGAATATGTAATTTTGTATAAATTGATATAAACCAATAAATCGATTAAAGAAAAAAAAAACTAGACTAGAATTTAATGAATTATGTAAAGTTATCTCTTAAACAGAGAATAATGGATATAACGTATCATAGAAGGGGATCTTCTTTCTAAAATTTGTATGTGCGCATTGCAAGTGCAAAATACCGGTTTTCGTCAAAAAATAAATGCAAATTACTGGTAAATATTATAACGACCGTGTCCATTTTGAAATAAATAAAATTTTGTTTGAATTTAATCTTGTTATATTTGTTTCTTGATTAATAAAATAGAATTTTAATTTTTGAAAGGATAAAATTGATTTGCTAGTATTTTAAAAGAAAAGAGAAGAAATTTAATTGTTTATTGAAAAAGAATCATGATTTTAAATTTTATTAGATTTTGATAAGGGCGATTTTTGAAAATAGAATCTTTAGAAAAGTATTTTCAATATAAAAGGATTTATTATTATTTTAAAAGAAAAGATTTTGTCTATCTTTAACTTAAAATTAACTATAGCTAGTATGTCTGAAAATTTTGTAAGCTACGGCATCCATATATCTGTCTATACAATTAAAAGTTAACACTAATGGAGAATGTAGCATTCTAATATTTATTTGAATAAAATATTTAAATATATGAGTAGAATTCTTAATTCTAAGATGGACATGATTATAAACTTTTTGTGTAACGCCTATGTCGTTATATATATGTTTATATGTATGTGTGTGTGTGTGTGTGTGTGTGTGTGTGTGAGGAAACGAGTTATCGGTTATCTAATTGATAATAAACTATTAACTAGCCTATTATATAGTCCAATCCGAACGTCAAAGCGATGAGCTGCTTCGCTTGTTCCACACATGAAGTGATCCATACGTGTGAAATTTTGATCGATATGATGCATTACAAGTGATGGATCAAGCATTTAAACAATATATGACAATTAAACACAATAAAAATGTCATATATCGGGGACACTTGATTAAAAACATAGATAGTGGAAAATTGATTAAAATTTTATACATATAAATCACTCTATATATAGAACAAGGTGGCAAGAGTGGATCGTCAATCTGACAGTCGAACTGATATGTAGAAGGCTAGTTTGACGGTTTAATATCAGCTAACTAGTTGATAACCTCTCTCTCTCTATATATATATGTAGTTAAAATTTAAATATTTTAAATAACTAAGGGGATGTTTATTTGAAAGATATTTAGGAAAAAGGAATTTTAAAGTGAAGCAAATTAATGATTTGTGTTTTAAAGTGATGGAGAAAGTTTATAAAAATTTACTGAAATTTATTTGGGATTTTTAGGATTTAATCTGGATTTATTAGAATTATTTTCGTATATAAAACATTTAAAAATCAAAAACATTTTATTAAAAGCTCAAACCCCTCCCAAAAACCTTAGCCCAACCTGACAGACGCTACCTTTCTAGCGCCGACACAAGCACTGGCGTCAGCAGTGGGGCCGCCGCCACTTAGCGGGCATGCGGCATGTGTCTTGAGTCGGGGCTGCCGATTGGGGAATTAGGGGTAAAATGGTAATTTTAATTCTAATTTTACCCTATAAATACACACGGATGTATTTTGACTATTTCACGACTTAATTTTTAAAAATCTAAAATATTTACCGAAATTCCCAAAAGGATAGTTTTACCTTGTTCAAAATTTGAATGTGTTTTGGCTTACGGTTTAGAAGATATAGCTTCGGCAAGTTATAGATTATTATACCGACTTGCACTTCGATAAGTTTACCTCACACACGGTTATTGTCGATGCAATTTTGATGCATATCTGAGTTAATCCTACCGTGTGTATGCCATGCTTGAATGAGTTTGTTAATTAGCAATTAAAATCTATCTTAAGTATATTTAAAGTTGTATTAAACTAAATCGGTAATGGAAAGTTTATTTTGATGTTCGGTTGCTTTCCATCGCACGTTACCCTAATGAGTGGTTGTTTTATCACTTAATTATTCATGTTCATTGTTTTGTTAGGAAGGAATGCGAACTTATTGTGATATACTACATGTTTATCGATGTTGAACAAAATTTCGTTCACAAAACTCTAGTATAATAGAAGTTACTAATACTTACTAACTTGATTCTTCCCATGGTACTATTCACTATAACTCATATCATGCTACATATGTTCACCAGGTAAGACACCTTACTTCATGCTAGATTGTTAATATCAACGTGAAGAATAAAATATGCTATTAAGCATTGATATGCATGTTTGATCTAAATCGGCATATTTGATTGAACTCATGCTCATCATATTGGTTGCTTATGCTCTTCATCATGCTTAGCATCATATATTGCCATGTATAGTTGAACAACTAGACCCGTGACATCGGAAAGATAAACCATGGTATTGTATGACGGAACTAAGTTCCACATGGAGAAAAGTGCAATCCAGAGCAACGTACATGTGTGGTGTACCTCTTGATTTTGGAAAGATTGCCTTTTGAATTCACATTGGTTATCTCTAGAATCCTCATATGATGTTCCGACATGACGAACGAAATATTCACGGTGTTACGCATTCTAGTTCATGAATTAATACTACATGAATGAACCCTGATCATGCTCATACCAAGAATTGAGGATAGTTACAAGCGTATGCAGAGTAAAGTACCGAAACTGAGTAAAGCGTCGAAACGGAGCAAAGTGCAACTTAGAGTAAAGCCTAGCCATGATGATGGTTTACGCTTTTTGAATCCAGGATGATTACCTCTTGAATCCCTGGTTGATACCTCGTAAGTCCGTATACGTGTGGATACTCACCTAGAGACGTCCGAAGGTGCAATAGTAACTTGACATGACAAGTAATGGCATGCATTCATGACATTAATTGATTGTTAACCATGATGACAAGAGAATTATTCCATGTTTCTTAACTAGAATATTTCATGATTTTAAAACTTTCATTGTATTGTCACCTGACCCTCACGTCACATCGTCGACACACTTTCCATGCTTACACGATAAACCTTTTCATGCACTTTCATTTTGTTATAGCTTGGTAAACTTACCTAACCCATAATTGCTGATAGATATTTCTGTTTGATTGAAATGTCTGTTAGCTATGATTTTTATGGAAGATAAATGATGCTAGCGGAGCAAGAGCTGACGGCCGAGGATTTGGCATACGCGCATGCCTAGTCCAAATGGAGAGTGATCCAACCCAATTTTAGTTTAGTTTATATAGTTTTATCCGAACATCTTGATGTAATATGTAACTTTATCTTTTGGTATAGTAAAACTATGACACTTTGGAGAATATATCATATGTATATTATGTTGTTGGTTTGAGACTTATTATTTTCAGTATGTACTACTGCATGACATACGCTTAGCGTGTCTATATCGGGGAGGAGCACTTCTCGGAATAGATACATCGCAGGCATCGTCACGTATTGGCTATTGTATTATTTATTTCGGGAAGAGGCATGACATTTTGCACATGCGATGTACATGAATATATGTTAACAGAGAATAATGAAGGAAATGTTCCATAGGAAGGAATTTCCTCCTTTGCGTCGAAAAATATACCCTCAACAATTGATTTCGATAATCGAACCCATCATCATCATCATCTTTATTATATAAGATGTGGATACACCAAATTTCATGTGATTCCGTCATTTTTCACCGTTGATTTAGTGTGTGCAAAATTAATGGTTTATCGACAATATAACTTTTTACATTTCTAATTCAATGTTGAAAAAGTGTTGGAATCACATAAAATTTGGTGTATCCACATCTTACATGATAAAAATAATAATGATGGGTGCTGATCGTCGAAAAAAATCGTGGAGGATATAAATATTTGACGCCACATGACGAAAAAGCCTTCTAGCGCCTCTTTTCTTCATTATTCTCATGTTAATATCATATAAAGAAGATTTGAAAAGATTATAATAGACATTTAGCTGACAAAGGTCCTGTATAATCCTCATTTGAAGCAAAATGTTAGAAGCAGCTTCTTATCCACCATTCATAGGGTGATATCAGGACGGTTGAGATTTAGAAACTTTTGGTCAAGATAATGAATATATCCACATTAAACTTTTATGTTATAATATACAAGTGTATTTCATGTGTAAGAGGAGAAGATAAATGACACTCACATTTAAATTCAAATGATATATTGGATAAGTGAGAAAAGTCCTTAGTTTGGAAATGGTGTAGGCCATCGACTTTTTTTGATGAGAACATCCTACAAAATCGGTAACTAAAATGCCTGATAAATAACTTTAGACAAAAAATATTTAAGGAAATTATTATGGTTTAATTTTTTTTTAACATATACGACAAATACTAAATCCATGCTCATCAAAAACTTCTTCATAGATGTATACAACTTGTTACAATGAAATATAACACTTTTCCCAATTGAAACCATGAACTTTCAAAATGATGGATTTATACGATAAACTTGCAAAAGTATTAAAACAAACTCCTATGGCGGCGTTCACAGAAATTTACAAAATAACCAAAATACCCCTCCCATATAATAAAACCTCCCATATAATAAAACCCCTCTCGTATAATAAAAAAATATATTAGAAAATTAAAAAAGAGGGGTATTTTGGTAATTTTTTAATTTTCCGTTAACGTCTAAGGAGCGTTTTTTGATACTTTTGAAAGTTCATGGTATCAATCCATCATTTTGAAAGTTCATGATATTATTTGGAAAAAGTGTTTATAGTTCATGATAGCAAGTTGAAATTTAGCTCTCTCTCTCTCTCTCTCTCTATATATATATATATATATATATATAGAGAGAGAGAGAGAGAGAGAATCTAATTAAACAAAAAATTATAAAGTAAATAAAAAATGCATTTAACTTACGGAGTTAATTACTAATCTCTTTATTTTTTTTATTTAGTAATTTATTCATCTGCATTGCATTTGCTAAACCGTTAGTACTATCTCTGCTCTTCAAACCAATTTTTGAATTTTGGTATCTTTATGTTAGCTTATGAATCTCTTTGTGTTTTGATTATTTTACAAAACCATATTTCAAATATATTATATAATTACTAACCATGTCAGATTGTCAAACTGCTACATAACTGGAGTTATTCAAGCATAAGAACACTTAATATCGCAACTGACATCTCAAGACAGTCAAGACTCAGACACACTCAATACGCATTCAAAGGCTATAAATGGAGAAGTCACACATTGAAAAAATTCAAGACTTTCCAGCTTTATTTGAGTCTAGAGACAAATCGATTTCAAATGGTCACAAGAAAAAAATTTCTATTTCAATTCCCAAACACCAAAATCTATTTTAAATTTTCTTTCAAAAATTCAAAGTCATGTATTTGAAGATATCAGATATGAACGTCCCTTATGGACGTCCTATAGACGTCTATAAAGGGCATCCATTGCAGATTTTGAAAATTTTCAAATTAGAATTTTGGCAGGATTTTTGAATTCTTAACGGTTATAAACTGTCAATAACTGTCCTATCTTTCAAGGGCAGTTGTAATAATTGTCATAACCGTTCCACATTGTTTCCCTATATATAAGACACATTTCTACACAATTTCTAACGTTTTCTTTTCACTCGATTTTCATTTGCTTTACTCTCGAGTGTTCGTGAAAACTCTGCCTCTCTTGTTCTCAAGTTTTTTACTACTCTTTTTCAGAGAGAAAAGATCTTTATAGAACCATTAGAATTTTCTATTCTTTAAGAAAAGAAAGATCTCTAAAAAATTTCGAAAAAGCGATTGTTTTTAAACTCGTTTAATCTTGAAATACATCTTCGAATTTGTTTTTTAAACTTTTATTAATCTCCAAAATACAATCCCCCATCACTTTGAATCAAAACTTTGATTTATCTTTTGAGATTGTTAGGATTGTTAAAGTTGGTTTATTAAGATTGTAAAATCTTATCTTGTACGACTTAGTGAAGAAAGCTCTAAGATCTTAACGTTGTAAAGGCATGAACTTGAGCCTGGGAAAAAGTCTAAGTGATTAACAGTCTGCAATTGTAAAGGTTCAGATCTGAGCCTGGGAAAAGATCTAAGTTTCTCCACTCGCAAGGAGTCACTGGATAGTGAAGTTGAATCCTGAGCGGGAGTTCTCAGGTAGGGATTAGCCACAGAGCTGGTGAATCTCGATAACAATGCTCTGTGTCCATTTACTTTCTGTGATTCTATGATTGTGATAGTTAGTATTTTAGATTTTCTTTATTTCCGTTGCATAATTTCCGTGTTTCGCAAAAATCACTCTGTGTTTGTCATAAAACCTTATTCACCCCTCTAAGGCTTCTTTTCAATTGGTATTAGAGTGGGTTATTCTGTTTGTAAGATTAACCTCTTGAGTTTCTGATCCTATAGCAACCCATATGGAAGGACAAGCAATTAACCGTCCTCCCTTGTTCAACGGTACAAACTATCAGTTCTAGAAAACTAAGATTAAAGTTTTCTTTCAATGTATAAATCTAGAAGTTCTAGAGATCATTGAAAAGATCTTTGTTCCTCCTACGACAAATCCATTATATGATACTGATAAGAGATTGATGATGTTAAATATCAAGGCAATGAATGCAATTCATTGTTTATTGAATTCAGAAGAATTCAATAGAATCTCAATGTGTCAGACTGCTAATGAAATTTGGACTATTCTTCAGACTGCCCATGAGAAAACCGGTCAACTCAAAGCGAGTAAAATCAACCGTCTCATGCATGAATATGAGATGTTCCAAATGAAAGATGATGAATCGATTGACTCCATGTATTCTCGATTCAATAATGTCATTACTAAATTTTTCAATTTAGGAAAGAAATTCGATGACAAAGAAAAGTGTTATAAGTTGTTGAGATCTCTTACGATATCATGGCAACCTAAGATCACTGTCATCAAAGAGGCTAATGACATGACAACGTTGAAAGTTGACACCCTTATAGGAAAATTAAAAACATATGAGATGCAATTAGGAGATCTTAAACAAAAATAGGAGAATGACACTGAAAGGAAGAATATCATGCCAAAGGCTATGACTACCAAATCAAAAGCCTAAAGAATCATCAAGTGATGATGAAAGCGACAATGAAAAAATGGCCCACATCGAAAGACACTTCAAGAGGTATCTGAAATCTAAAAGATTTCCTCAAAAGAAATGTACATATAAGTCTAATAAGAATTTTAATTCTAATAAAACGTTGCATTGTTTTGAGTGCAATAAGGAAGGCCATTTGAAGTCCGAGTGCCCAACTCTTAACAAAGACAAATGGAAATCGAAGAAGGAATCAGAAAAACATTCGTTTCAAGCAATTTTGGACGATATGGATTCCAGTGACTCGGAAACCAAAGAAGTCGCCAACATGTGCTTCATGGCACTAGACGATGAGGTAACCGATGACGGCTTTGATATTGAATCTCTTAGTAAAACATATTTGATTACTGTTTATCATTTTCTTAAGGATAATTATAATAAGGTTAAGTCTAAAAATAAAATTTTAAAAACTAAATTAATAAAAAAAAATAATTCAGAAATAGTAATTAAAAATGAATTAAATGAAGTTAAATTAGATAACGAAAACTTAAATGAAAAACTTAAGTCTGCAACCTTAACTAAAGAAAATATAATTGAAATAACTAGATTTGAAATCTTTGATCTTAAATGAAAATTAGAAATAAAAGATGAATGATTTTGAATTTTACTAAAAGTAAAAATAATTTAAATATTTTGTTAGGACAATCCATTAAACACCATGATAAAGTAGGAATAGGTTTTAATAAACATACAGAATTAGTTCCTAAAACTAAACCTTATACGCCTAAATATTATTAGTATAAATATGGTAACAAATATGTTAATTCAACGTGTGGCTATTGTTGCACATTAGGACACATATCACAATATTTCTACATTAAAAATAATTCCATTTATAAATACAATTTTATTCTTAATCAACCTAAAATGGTTTGAGTTCCAAAAGTAACACCTTATTCTTCCTGTATTGCAGGACATCCAAAGTCGTAGCAGTCAATGGATACTTGACAGTGGTTATTCGAGGTATATGACCAGAAATATTCAAAGGTTCGAAACACTATCAAGAGAAAAAAGTGGCAGTGTCACTTTTAGCGACAACAACAAAGGTAAGACCGTTGGTAAAGATGAGATTTTCTTTAATAACCCATCTAACTCAACTATCATAAATGATGTACTATATGTAGAAAACTTAAAACATAACCTATTTAGTGTTAGCTAGTTCTGCGATAAAGGGTATAACGTCGTTTTCGAAAAATACATATGCAATATAATATATGATAATAAAATAGTCCTAACTGGCGGTAAAAGATAGCATAACACATAATATAATATATACACAAGATTTTAAAAATCCAAATATTACATGTTTAATAGTAAACAGTAAAGTTGACCCTTTACTCTGGCATACAAGATTAGGCCATTCCTCAATAGATACTTTATCCAAAATTACAAGGAATAACATAGTCAAAGGTATACTCGGTCTAAAGTTTATAAAAGACAGACTATGTGATGCTTGCTAAAGAGGAAAACAAATTAATAAAATATATTTTAAACATAAAATTTACGTTTCAACTGAAACTCCACTCCAATTGCTTCATATGGATATATTTGGTCCTAATCGCAATGCGAGTTTAGGGGGCAAATTTTATGCATATGTAATAATAAATGATTACTCAAGGTTTACTTTGGTTTTCTTCCTAAAAACAAAAAAAGTAAGACTTTTCAAACTTTTAAAATCTTTTCAAAACAAATTAAAAATGAAATGAATTTAAGAATATCAAAGTTAAGAAGTGATCATGGTGGAGAGTTTGAAAACCAAATATTCAAAAAATATTGTAATAAGAAAGGTTTCAAATTCGAATTCTCCTGTGTCAAAACTCCACAACAAAATGGAGTTTTTGGAAGGAAAAATCACTCCTCACAAGAAATGCCACATATCATACTCAATGAAAATAATCTACCAAAATATTTATGGGCAGAAACTATTAATACTTCTTCCTACATAATAAAAAGGGTAATAATTAGAAAACATTTAAACAAAACACCATACGAACTAATTAATGGTAGAGCACTAAACGTTATGTATTTCAAAGTTTTTGGTTGTAAATGCTATATTTTAAATAAATTAGAAAATTTAGGAAAGTTCGACTCAAAATGCGATAAATGCATATTTGTTGGTTACTCTATGACTAGCAAAACCTATCGTGTTCTTAATAAACGAACTTCGACCATTCAAGAAAGTATGCATGTTCGGTTTGATAAAACCAACCTCTTAAATCATGATGCTAGTTTAGACGATGATGATCCAATCTTAACAAAAGGTTTGGATAATCCATCAATAGATAAAATTGTTGAAATCAATCAATGGAACAACAAGAGCAAGTTACCGATACTTCTCTTTCAAAGGATTAGCAATTCAACAAAAACCATCCTAAAGATTTGATTATAGGAGATATAAATAAAGGAGTGGTTCCTAGATCATCAAGATTTAACTTATGTGTCAACTCAGCATTCATTTTGGTTATAGAACCGAAGAATTTTAAAGAAGCTGAGAATGATGAGTATTGAATAGAAGTAATGCAAGAAGAGTTAAATCAATTTGAAAGAAATAAAGTCTGGAAATTAGTTCTAAAACCCAATAATAGACCAATTGTAGGAACTAAATGGGTTTTTAGAAACAAGCTAGACGAATCATAGAATATCATAAGAAATAAAGCACGATTAGTTACTCAAGATTATAATCAAGTTGAAGAAATTGATTATGACGAAATTTATGCACATGTGGCTCGACATGAGGCTATAAAGATATTATTAGCCTTTTCTTGTTTTAAAAACTTTGCAGTATTTCAAATGGACGTAAAAAACGCATTCATGAATGGGACAATGGATGAAGAAGTATATGTAGCGCAACCACTAGGCTTTGATGATCACAAACATCCTGAGTATGTGTCACGCCCCACTTCCCAAAAGAAGGTGAAGAGTGGCGTGGCACGGTCCGCAACCTAACTGTATTGAAGGTGGTCTATTCAATACAGTTACGTTAAGCGTAAGAATAATCTTAGTATGCAGGGTGTGTACCAAAATAAAACAATAAAAGCGAAAGGCATTTGTTTCCATTAACCAACTTTATTACATTCCAAGAGAAGGAGCAAAGCAAACTAATTGGTTTAACTACATCAAAGAAACAAAGCCCTAAACAAGTGGGCGACAAAGAAAACTAATTAATCCTCCGATGCCAACTCTGCATAATCTTCGTTAGTCGGTTACTCGCCTAGATCTTCATCATAAAACTCATTCCCATCTAACGGACATTCCAAAAGGGAAAAAAAAGAAAGTCCGTCAGTGAGTTATACTTGGGTAGGATTGCCTCATAAAGAAATAGGAGTATAAAAATGAATAGGTGTATATAAGAGTATGGTGTATGCATACAGACATAAAGTAAGGGGTGTAAATGTTTGAAATGCACAAACTTAAGACGTTTTGAAGAGAGGTATATATGAACATGAGTATGTTGTAAGTTATATGTAGATAAGTAGTAGGAAGTATAGGTGAAGGTAAAAGTTCGTATTAGTTTGTTAAACAAGGGTCCGGATACTCGCGATTATTCCGTTGTGGCCTCGGAACAACAACTGGGGAAGTGAAGTGTACAGTTTCACTTCCCGGAATCATGATTGAGTAGTAAGGGAATCCGAGTTCCGCATCCCTTGCCTAATCAAACTACCCATCCCCGTTATTCAGTGTAAAGGTCTAGAGTTAGTGCGCATACCTCTAGGCATGGAATTTCCACATTATATGTTATCCACATTTTTGGATCATTCGCCCTCAAATAGGGTTAGTAGTCATCCATATTTTGGACTGGTCACCCTTCCTGCAGGGATCTTCATATTTGTATAGTCGCCCATACATCAGACTGGTCACCCGGAATATCGGGATCTTCTCAATAAGTATTCCATACCTAGGTCCGGGCATTCTAACCCTAGCCGTATCATATTTCAGGTATGTCATAAACTGGAATTTTTTTAAAAATTATTGATCTCGTTTAATATAGCCTTCCACAACCACTCGTTTTATTTTGTAAAGTACTTCGTGTCATCTTAGGGAATGCTTAGTAAAAAGAATAATAGTGTTTAATTATCTTTTATTACCTCTAAGAAAAACCATGAGGTTTGGAATATTTATCATTTTGGAATAACATAATGTTTTACGGAAAAATATCCTTTCGATAAAATGTTGTGGTGTTTATTTGAAAATCTTTTGCAAAAGATTTTTATAAGGAGCTTAGACACACTCACAATATGCACAATCAAGCCTAGAGCTAAGGTCTCCTAAGTCAACTAGCCTGCTCATAACTGTTTCAAAGGGCAAGTTGTGAAATCCTCAAATCGCCTCTTCACCGCCAATTGTGGCCAGGTAAGCACAAGTAAAGAAAGGAGGGATCCGTTCACGAATCACCGTGAGACGGGCCTTTTAAAATTACCTTTCCCACTTGTCTAGCCTAGGCACCACAAAGTCTGGTTTAGATAAATGACCGATACCTACAACCTTTCCTTTGTCCTAATGACTACGATAGTCCTTATTGGCTGAGTCTAATATTTTTTTAACTAACTCGAAGGTTGATGCAAAAATGCTTTTTGTGATTTTTGGCTTCCTGGGAAGGGTAATGAAATCCCCACCCAATCTGGATTGGTATTATAGCCCCTTAAAAGTCCGTTTTTTAAAAAATGCAAAGCAGTAAACACACAAAAATCCAAAACAATTGCCAAAAATCTGGATTGGTCTTTATTTGAAAGTTACCTTTTAATAAGGTACTAGATATTCCTTTTGAAAAGATATCGTTATACGGATTATGGTCCTTGTTGAAAATGACACTTCAATAAAGGTCGAGGTATTTAAATGAAATTAATAATTTTATGAAATTATAGTGTTTTAGGTTCGGGGTAACTTTTTAGAAAAATACGTTCGTTTTGGAAAAACCATAAGCCGTTATTTAAATTTAGTATTTTCCTCTTTTAAAAGGTTGAAGGAATTTAACAAAATTATAGTAGTTGAAGAAAAAGTGTAAGTAAAATATATGTATGTCGTATCTAAAATATTTATTCTACATATCTTATCTCTTATGGATATTTTAAACAAATATAACATTTTAATGAAACGAGGGTATTTTGTGGAAGTAACCTATTTCGAGATCACAACAATAGTATGGATGAGAGTAGGTATGAAAGGGGTGAATTAATATTTGTGAGTTATAAACAATAGGCCTGTCACATTCCATGTAGCATGAGGGTACAATATTTTTGGTATATACGAGTGATTAAGGAACTCATTTTAATTAGGGGTTAAGATTATCATCATTAAGGGTATGCACGAATATAATAACATCATTTTAAGTAGGGGGTGATGATTAGAAATTGGAACTAGGTTATTGAGAAAAGAAGAAGGCGACAGAATGAGGGGAGAGAGGCGGATCCTACCTTTGGTTCGAGTTAGATGTAGACGGTTGAAGACATAGGCTTGTGCAAAGTTCCTCAATAGCTCCGCACCCAGATTTTTTCCTCGGCGATTGGGTGGAGTCATAGCGTCGGCGTCGTCGATATGAAGGCACTGGTATTTTTTTCAGAATTTTTGGAATTTTGAGGTGTGAAAAATCAATGTTTGAAGTGTCTATTTATAGGGTTTTTTCACCAACCAGAAAATCCAAAAAATTCGTTAAAACCCACAAAAATCCGCGCCGGCCCAATGATTGCGAATCATCAGTTGATGATTGCACCCGCCGCCAGAGGATCCTGGCCGTTGGATCTGCATCCAACGGCCCAGGGCGCACCGTCACGCCGCCGCCAGGTGCCACGTGCCCGCGTGGCTGGGGATCACGCGATTTCGCGTTGTCCCCACCACGTGGGCGCCGCCGCGTGTTCTGGGCCGTTGGATCGAGCATCCAACGGTCGAGGTTAAAGGGGTTTTTAAAAAAAAATAAAATAAAAATTAATTAAAATAAAAACTCGGCAGATTATTTAAAATTATTGATTTGGGTTAAAAAATTTGTTAAAAATTGTTAAAATTATGGGAAAATTTTAGAAAATAGGTTTTATTGTTATCTTAAGTATAAAAATAATTTTGGGCCAAAATAAATAATATATCCCATATTTACGGTTCTAGCTTAGTTATAATAATTATATAATATCTAGTTTATCCTTGATATTTTTGAACGTACATATATATATATATTTTGAATTAATTGTTTTAATCTCGTCTTCTCTTTCACACGTGGACTCTCCGGGAGAGTCCTTCCTCCACATGACCCTAACCAATCTAATCGTCTTGTCTCTCAAAATCTTTTCCTTCCGATCTAGGATCCCCACCGGCTGCTGTTCATAGGTTAGGTCAGTCCCCACGGTGATTTTAGAATGATCCAAAACGTGAACGGGGTTGCTGACATATTTCCTCAATTGAGAGAGATGAAAAACGTTCTGTATGCCTTCCAGAGAAGGGGGCAAGGCTAGACGATACGCAACCTCTCCAACTCGTTCGAGAATATCGAAGGGACCTATGAACAGTGGGCTGAGCTTTCCGCATTTCCCAAAGCGTATTACTCCCCGGTTAGGAGAAATCTTCAAAAACACGTGTTCTCCTGGTTGGAACTCTAGTGGCCTTCTCTTCGTATCTGCTCAATTCTTCTGCCGATCTTGTGCTATGTGTAATTGTTCCCTGATGGTTCTTATCACCTCCACTGTCTCGACAATCATCTTGGGGTCTAGAAGTTCTCGATCCCCAACATCGTCCTAACTTAACGGTGACCTACAGTTTCGTCCATACAAAGTGGTGAAAGGCGCCATGCCGATACTAGACTGGTAGCTATTGTTGTAAGCAAACTCTACCAAGCGCAGGCGATCTTCCCAAAATCCTTTAAAATCCAACATACAGGCCCGGAGCATGTCTTCGAGAATTTGAATAACCCTTTCTGATTGGCCATCGGTCTGAGGATGGTAGGAGGTATTGAAACTCAGATTCGTGCCCAAACCCTCTTTTAGGCTTTGCCAAAACTGAGATCTTAAACGTGTATCTCGGTCGGACACGATGCAAATCGGTACGCCGTGCAATCTGACAATCTCCTCCATATACCTTTTTGCAAGGCTTTCGGTTGATTTACCCACTCGAAAAGGAATGAAATGCGCCGACTTGGTGAGTCGGTCCACAATCACCCATACAACATCGTTTCCCTTAGAGCTGCGAGGGAGTGCGGTCATAAAATCCATAGTAATGTTTTGCCATTTCCATTCGGGTATTGGTAACGGCTGTAATAGACCTTCCGTCCTATGGTGTTCGGCTTTTACTTGTTGGCAAACAAGACATTTGGATACACTCTTGGCTATCTCCCACTTCATCCCATGCCACCAATAGTTTTGCCTGAGGTCCTTGTACATCTCTGTTCCTCCCGGATGAACAGAGTATGGAGAACTATGTGCCTCTTTTAATAATTCCTCTCTCATCTTCCCCTTAAGTACACAGACACTGCATCTATATCTCAAAGAACTATCTTCGTGGATGATGAAGTCCATCCGCAGATTCACGTCCACTTGTTCTCTGATCCTTCGCAACCTCGGGTCCTCCATTTGAGCTGTCTTGATCCGTTCGACTAATGTTGAGTGAATTTGCAAATTCATGAAGGATGTAAGCATTCCGGGCTCAACTCGGTCTCTAGTTCATTAATATCTTGATGATTCCTCCAATGAGTAGTCAGACTCGAAATCATTGGTTGGCGACTCAAAGCGTCCGGGACTACATTCACCTTTCCCGGATGATATTGTAAATTTACGTCGAAATCTGCCAGTAATTCCAGCCATCTCCTCTGCCTCATATTGAGTTCCTTCTGGGTGAAGATATACTTCAAGCTCTTGCGATCGGTGTAAATATCCACCCTCTCACCCAAAAAATAGTGCCTCCAAATCTTGAGTGCGAAAACAACTACGGCAAGTTCTAAATCGTGCGTTGGGTAGTTTCGCTCATGCACCTTTAATTGTCTTGACGCATAGGCCACTACCCTACCATGTTGGTGCAAAACGCATCCCAAGCCTTTTCCCGAGGCATCGCAATGTATGTCGAATCCTCCAGTCCTGTCGGGAATCGTAAGAATGGGTGCAGAGGTTAAACGAGTCTTCAACTCTACGAATGCTTCCTCGCAACCCTCGGACCATACATACGGTACATCTTTCATAGTCAAAGTAGTCAGTGGTTCCGCAATCTTAGAGAAGTTCTTGATGAAACGACGGTAATATCCAGCAAGTCTCAAAAAGCTCCTGATCTCGGTAACAGTTCTTGGTATCGTCCATGTCTGAACTACGACAATCTTGGCTGGATCCACTGAAATCCCTTCACCTGACACCACATGTCCCAGGAATGCTATCTGTTCTAACCAAAACTCGCATTTGCTGAGCTTTGCATGCTGAGCTTTGCATAAAGTTGGTGTTGTCGCAAGGTTTCGAGCACCGCACGTAAGTGTTCCGCGTGTTCTTCTTGATTCGTAGAATACACTAGAATATCGTCGATGAAGATAACCACAAACTTGTCTAATTGCTCGTAAAACACTTGATTCATCAAGTTCATAAAGACTGCGGGGGCATTGGTTACTCCAAAGGGCATCACTAGGAATTCATAATGTCCATACCTAGTCCTGAAAGCCGTCTTAGGTATGTCAGACGCTTTCACCTTGAGTTGATGATAGCCTATTCGTAAATCCAACTTGGAGAACACTCGAGCTCCTTCCAGCTGATCGAACAGGTCATCTATCCGCGACAAGGGAAACTTGTTCTTGATTGTTACTTTATTTAATTCCCGATAGTCGATGCACATCCGCTTAGTCACATCCTTCTTAGGTACCAAAAGAACTGAGGCACCCCAAGGTGACGAGCTGGGTCGAATGAATCCCTTATTGAGGTGGTCCTCAACTTGCGCCCGAAGCTCCTTCAATTCGGCTGGCCCCATTCGGTACGGTGTCTTCAATATGGGTTGAGTTCCCGGTACCAAGTCTATGGTGAACTCGATCGCCCGATCCGGCGGTAAACCCGACACTTCTGCAAATACGTCTTCAAATTCTCGTACGACCATCGACATCCTCTCCTCCCTTTGTACGGTGTACAATGTCTCTTCCTTTCTCGGTACAGCTCGGTAGGTTGCTGGGTCCAAGGACTTACTTCCACTCTCGAATATGAACAGTGGGTGGTCAGGGATTTCAAATACTACCCTCCTTTGATGACAGTCTATAGAGCGTAAAAAGTACTCGACCATTCCATACCCAAGACTGCATCGAAATTAGGCATATGTTTCACCATAAAGTTGGCATAGAAACCTCGCCCGCAGACTACCACGGGGCACAAATCGTATCCTGAAGTGGACTTGATCACACCGTTTCCCGTGTTGACGTTCCACTCGGTGATGAGAGGTGTTACGGGGATGGAGCTGGTGGTCACAAACTTTTGTGCCATGAAGTAATGCGACGCACCAGAGTCAAAAAGTGTGAGTTCAGGTATAGAGGCTACTAGGAGGATACCTATGTTATAGGTGGAAGGAAAATTAGTGATGAGCCTAACAAGATGTGTATGCAGGATGGGAGTGAACTTAGAAACATGACAATCAAAACTGCGATACCTGTAATCACTTCCAGTTGCTTCATCCTCTTCTGCTGTCATAGTAAAGGCTTGACGCTTCGGTCTGTTGCGCTGAGCTTGCTGGAAAACTCGCTTCTGCTGGGGCAGGGTTGGTCCTCTAGCTGCTGTTCTATGCCCGATTGGTTTATTAGCAGGTGGTGGTCGGGCTCCCTGTTGAGGCGCTCCAAGATTGGCTGGTCTGTTGTCCGGGAGTAGTGATCGTCTTCTCTGTGGACAATCCCCTATGGCATGATCCGGAGACCCACAGACTATACAGAGCTTGTTCAAAATGCGGCAGTCCCTCATGAAGTGTCCGGCTTTACCGCAATGGTTGCATGTGACTGCTGGTTTCCTGAAAGTAGCTGGTCCTGCTGGTCTCTTAGGTTGTTGCCTCCCGTGAAATCTGGAAGATGATCCCCAATAACTTGATTGGCCGGTCGCTTAATGCCAGTCATTCGGCCATCCTTCCTTATGTGTCTCTGAAGGTCTTCGAAGTTCCGTGCCGCCTCTAAGATTTCATCATAAGTTGATAAGGTGGCAGAAGACATGGAGGACCGCGTCTTCAGATCTAACCCCTGTCGGAATCATTTAGCATATAGTTTCGAGGTTGCCACCAGGTGATGCGCAAACCGACTTAATCTCGCGAACTCCGAAGTATACTCGTCCACCGATTTATCCCACATGCTCCCCTGTTGGAACTGTATAAATTCCCGTTCCAGTTTTTGGTGTGCTACGACGGGAAATTATTGAATGTCGAACCGTCGTTTGAATGTTTCCCAGTCGACGGGCTCTTTCAGCCTGCTTTCCTCGGCCTCCCACCATATTAGGGCATTATCAGTGAGTTGTAGTTTGGCAATGTTCATCTACGCGTCCTTCGGAATTTGGGCTGCACCGAGATCGTTAATTGTTCCCTTGAGCCATTCCTCAGCTTCTAAGGGGGTTTCCTTCCCTGAAAATGTCTTAGGGTGGAGTGATCTGAACTGTTTCACTCCCGCCGATTCTTGAGGAACTGGGGCCAGTGACTGTTTTAAAATTTCTGCTTGTTGCTGCCTACTCTCGCGTAGCTCTTGATGCAGGGCAGCTGTCTGCTGCTGCTGTTGCTCTAGTAGTCCTTGCATCATTTGTAGCATCACTGCGTGTTGAGCAGTGGCTTCATTGTCTCCATTTCCCCTTCGGTTGAGGTGATGGTGTCGTCCAGCCATGGATATCTGAATCAGAAGGGGTTAGGATATAACCGGAGGCGAAAGACATAGGATAGTAACTTGCAGGAGGAGTAACAATTCATGCCAGAGAGAAACTAGTAAGGAATAATAAAAACGAGAGACAAGAGAGTGCAATTGTCGAAATCAAGATTTTATTAACAATGCTAACGGGAATACAAGGAATTATTAAATAGCGTCCTACTTCTATACACATTTTATTCGGCTCACGAAAGCTAAGAGCTAAACAGGTGCCATTCGTCCATCAATTATGAGGCGGAAACTGCGCGTTATTGGATCGACGCTTGTTGATCTTTCTTACAAAACTGTAAAAGAAGGGAGAGCCTGGTACATCCCGACGGTAGAGTTCCAGAGGAGTACGACGAACACATCGATAAGCATACCCCCGAATATAGAGGGTTTTTCCAATGAACCACATGTGCGGCCCGTATTCTCTTGGTTCTTCTTCTTCCACTGGAATTTCCTCCTCAGCGGGAGCCTCCTCTTCGGGTTCCTCCTCCTCCTCAGATTCTTCTACCTCCATGGGATCTTCCTCTTCCTCAACGGGATCTTCCTCTTCAGCAGGGATGTTCTCTTGAGGTTCTTCCTCTTCAGCAGGGACGTCCTCTTCAGGTTCTTCCTCTTCCTCGGATTCCTCTTCCTCGACGTGATTTTCCTCTTCTACTGAGGGTTCTTCTCCTCCATCTTCCATATCGTCCTTGGGGATATTTATTTGGGGACCTATTACTTCGTCGTCCGAATACCCAAGTGTAGCTTCAAAGGTGATGTCTGACGTGTTGTCCTCATCCGGAAGATGTGCCATGACCTGGGAAGGATGGTCATGGTCAGGATACAGAGATGTCAAGGAAAGGACGAGGAATGAGAAAACTTTATGAAATTGATACAAGCGGATGGGATTCACAAATATAATAGGTCAGTTAACAGTTTCATTTTATTACATAAGACGAACCTGCATGGGCCACCACAAAAACCTGTCACGCCCCACTTCCCAAAAGAAGGTGAAGAGTGGTGTGGCACGGTCCGCAACCTAACTGTATTGAAGGCTGTCTATTCAATACAGTTACGTTAAGCGTAAGAATAATCATAGTATGCAGGGTGTGTACCAAAATAAAACAATAAAAGCGAAAGGCATTTATTTCCATTAACTAACTTTATTACATTCCAAGAGAAGGAGCAAAGCAAACTAATTGGTTTAGTTAGATCAAAGAAACAAAGCCCTAAACAAGTGGGCGACAAAGAAAACTAATTAATCCTCCGATGCCAACTCTGCATAATCTTTGTTAGTCGGTTCCTCGCCTAGATCTTCATCATAAAACTCATTCCCATTTAACGGACATTCCAAAAGAGAAAAAAAAGAAAGTCCGTCAGCGAGTTTTACTCGGGTAGGATTGCCTCATAAGGAAATAGGAGTTAAAAATGAACATGTGTATATAAGAGTATGATGTATGCATGCGGACATAAAGTAAGGGGTGTAAATGTTTGAAATTCACAAACTTAAGACGTTTTGAAGAAAGGTATATATGAGCATGAGTATGTTGTAAGTTATATGTATATTAGTAGTAGGAAGTATAGGTGAAGGTAAAAGTTCATATTAGTTTGGTAAATAAGGGTCCGAATACTCACGATTATTCCGTTGTGGCCACGGAACAACAACTGGGGAAGTGAAATGTACCGTTTCACTTCCCGGGATCATGATCGAGTAGTAAGGGAATCCGAGTTCCGCATCCCCTTGCCTAATCAAACTACCCATCCCCGTTATTCAGTGTAAAGGTCTAGAGTTAGTGCGTATACCTCTAGGCATGGAATTTTCACATTGTATGTTATCCACATTTTTGGATCATTCGCCCTCAAATAGGGTTAGTAGTCGTCCACATTTTGGACTGGTCACCCTGCCTGCAGGGATCTTCATATTTGTATAGTCGTCCGTACATCAGACTGGTCACCCGGAATATCAGGATCTTCTTAATAAGTATTCCATACCTAGGTCTGCGCATTCTAACCCTAGCCGTATCATATGTCAGGTATGTCATAAACTGGAAATTTTTTAAAAAGTATTGATCTTGTTTAATATGGCCTTCCACAACTACTCGTTTTATTTTGTAAAGTACTTCATGTCATCTTAGGGAATGCTTAGTAAAAAGAATAATAGTGTTTAATTATCTTTTATTACTTCTAAGAAAAACCATGACGTTTGGAATATTTATCATTTTGAAAAAACATAATGTTTTACGGAAAAATATCCTTTCAATAAAAGGTTGTGGTGTTTATTTGAAAATCTTTTGCAAAAGTTTTTTATAAGGAGCTTAGACACACTCACAATATGCATAATCAAGTCTAGAGCTAAGGTCTCCTAAGTCAACTAGATTGCTCCTCACTCTTTCAAAGGGCAAGTTGTGAGATCCTCAAATCGCCTCTTCACCGCCAATTGTGGCCAGGTAAGCACAAGTAAAGAAATGAGGGATCCGCTCACGAATCACCGTGAAACGGGCCTTTTAAAATTACCTTTCCCACTTGTCTAGCCTAGGCACCACAAAGTCCGGTTTAGATAAACGATCGATGCCTACAACCTTGCCTTTGTCCTAATGAGCTCGACAGTCATTATTGGCTGAGTCTAATATTTTTTTAATTAACTCGAAGGTTGATGCAAAAATGCTTTTTGTGATTTTTGGCGTCCTAGGAAGGGTAATGAAATCCCCACCCAATCTGGATTGGTGTTATAGCCCCTTAAAAGTCCATTTTTTAAAAATGCAAAGCAGTAAACACACAAAAATCCAAAACACTTGCCAAAAATCTGGATTGGTGTTTATTTGAAAATTACCTTTTAATAAGGTACTAGATATTCCTTTTGAAAAGATATTGTTATACGGATTATGGTCCTTGTTGAAAATGACCATTCAATAAAGGTCGAGGTATTTAAATGAAACTAATAATTTTATGAAATTATAGTGTTTTAGGTTCGGGCTAACTTTTTAGAAAAATACGTTCGTTTTGGAAAAACCATAAGCCGTTATTTAAATTTAGTATTTTTCTCTTTAAAAAGGTTGAAGGAATTTAACAAAATTATAGTAGTTGAAGAAAAAGTGTAAGTAAAATATATGTATGTCGCATCTAAAACATTTATTCCACATACCTTATCTCTTATGGATATTTTAAACAAATATAACATTTTAATAAAACGAGGGTATTTTGTGGAAGTAATCTATTTTGAGATCACAACAATAATATGGGTGAGAGTAGGTATGAAAGGGGTGAATTAATATTCGTGAGTTATAAACATTAGGCCTGTCACATTCCATGTAGCATGAGGGTACAGTATTTTTGGCATATACGAGTTATTAAGGAACTCATTTTAATTAGGGGTTAAGATTATCATCATTAAGGGTACAAGGAATAGGCATGCACGAATATAATAACATCATTTTAAATAGGGTGTTGATGATTAGAAGTTGGAACTAGGTTATTGAGAAAAGAAGAAGGCGACAGAATGAGGGGAGAGAGGCGGATCCTACCTTTGGTTCGAGTTAGATGTAGACGGTTGAAGACGCAGGCTTGTGCAAAGTTCCTCAATAGCTCCATGCCCAGATTTTTCCTCGGCGATTGGGTGGAGCCGTAGCGTCGGTGTCGTCGATACGAAGGCACTGGTATTTTTTCAGAATTTTTGGAGTTCTGAGGTGTGAGAAATCAATATTTGAAGTGTCTATTTATAGGATTTTTTCACCAACCAGAAAATCCAAAAAATTCGTTAAAACCCACGAAAATCCGCGCCGACCCAATGATTGCGAATCATCAGTTGATGATTGCGCCTGGCGCCAGAGGATCCTGGCCGTTGGATCTGCATCCAACGGCCCAGGGTGCACCATCACGCCGCCGCCAAGTGCCACGTGCCCGCGTGGCTGGGGATCACGCTGTTACGCATGGTCCCCACCACGTGGGTGCCGCCACGCATTTTGGGCCGTTGGATTGAGCATCCAACGGTCCAGGTTAAAGGGTTTTAAAAAAAATTAATTAAAATAAGAACTCGGCAGATTATTTAAAATTATTGATTTGGGTTAAAAAATTTGTTAAAAATAGTTATAATTACGGAAAAATTATGGGAAAATTTCTGAAAATAGGTTTTATTGTTATCATAAGTGTAAAAATAATTTTGGGCCAAAATAAATAATATATCCCATATTTACGGTTCTAGCTTAGTTATAATAATTATATAATACCTTGTTTATCCTTGATATTTTTGAACGTACATATATATATATATATATATATATATATTTGAATTAATTGTTTTAATTGATAATAAAAGTGTGTAGAGTATTTTAAGGTATTTATAAAATTTTATTAGCACATTTTTAGCCTAGAAAAATATAAATAATCTTTAGAAAATTCCTTTAACCCTATTTCTCGATGACTTGAATATTACTAATACTATTATTCTTCAAAAAAATTCTTTTACCCACAAAATACGTAAATAACCATTCGACTCTAAGAATTTAAAATAAGAGTTATTTTATTAGAAATCTCGATCGTTACAATCTACCTTCCTTAGAATAATTTCGTCCCCGAAATTCAGAAGGTAAGTCAAAATGAGAGAGAAGAAAAATTACATAAAGGAAGCTTCAAATAGGTGAGGATATCGTTCTCTCATCTTGTTTTCTCTTTCCCACATGGACTCTCCGGGAGAGTCCTTCCTCCACATGACCCTAACCAATCTGATCGTCTTGTCTCTCAAAATCTTTTCCTTCCGATCTAGGATCTCCACCGGATGCTGTTCATAGGTTAGGTCAGTCCCCACGGTGATTTCAGAATGATCCAAAACGTGACCGGGGTCACTGACATATTTCCTCAATTGAGAGATATGTAAAACGTTGTGTACGCCTTTCAGAGAAGGGGGCAAGGCTAGACGATACGCAACCTCTCCAACTCGTTCGAGAATATCGAAGGGACCTATGAACAGTGGGCTGAGCTTTCTGCGTTTCCCAAAGCGTATTACTCCTCGGTTAGGAGAAATCTTCAGAAACACGTGTTCTCATGGTTGGAACTTTAGTGGCATTCTCTTCGTATCTGCCCAATGCTTCTGTCGATCTTGTGCCATGCGTAATTGTTCCCTGATGGTTCTTATCACCTCCACTGTCTTGACAATCATCTCGGGGCCTAGAAGTTCTCGATCCCCAACATCGTCCCAACTTAACGGTGACCTACACTTTCGTCCATACAAAGCGGCGAAAGGCGCTATGCCGATACTAGACTGGTAGCTATTGTTGTAAGCAAACTCTACCAAGCGCAGGTGATCTTCCCAAGATCCTTTAAAATCCAACATACAGGCCCGGAGCATGTCTTCGAGAATTTGAATAACCCTTTCTGATTGGCCATCGGTCTGAGGATGGTAGGCGGTACTGAAACTCAGATTCGCGCCCAGACTCTCTTGTAGGCTTTGCCAAAACTAAGATCTTAAACGTGTATCTCGGTCGGACACGATGCAAATCGGTACGCTGTGCAATCTGACAATCTCCTCCATATACCTTTTTGCAAGGCTTTCGGTTGATTTACCCACTCGAAAAGGAATGAAATGTGCCGACTTGGTGAGTCCGTCCACAATCACCCATACAGCATCGTTTCCCTTAGAGCTACGAGGGAGTGCAGTCATAAAATCCATAGTAATGTTTTTCCATTTCCATTCGGGTATTGGTAACGGCTGTAATAGACCTGTCGTCCTGTGGTGTTCCGCTTTTACTTGTTGGCAAACAAGACATTTTGATACACTCTTGGCTATCTCCCGCTTCATCCCATGCCACCAATAGTTTTGCCTGAGGTTCTTGTACATCTTTGTTCCTCCCGGATGAACAGAGTATGGAGAACTATGTGCCTCTTTTAATAATTCCTCTCTCATCTCCCCCTTAGGTACACTGACTCTGCATCCATATCTCAAAGAACCATCTTCGTGGATGATGAAGTTCGTCCGCAGATTCGCGTCCACTTGTTCTCTGATCCTTCGCAACCTCGGGTCCTCCATTTTAGTTGTCTTGATCCGTTCGACTAATGTTGAGTGAATTTGCAAATTCATGAAGGATGTAAGCATTCCGGGTATTATCAACTCGGTCTCTAGTTCATTAATATCTTGACGATTCCTCAAATGAGTAGTCAGACTCGAAATCATTGGTTGGCGACTCAAAGCGTCCGGGACTACATTCACCTTTCCCGGATGATATTGTAAATTTAAGTCGAAATCTGCCATTAATTCCAGCCATCTCCTCTGCCTCATAATGAGTTCCTTCTGGGTGAAGATATACTTCAAGCTCTTGCGATCGGTGTAAATATCTACCATCTCACCCAATAAATAGTGCCTCCAAATCTTGAGTGCGAAAACAACTGCGGCAAGTTCTAAATCGTGTGTTGGGTAGTTTCGCTCATGCACCTTTAATTATCTTGACGCATAGGCTACTACCTTACCATGTTGGTACAAAACGCGTCCTAAGCCTTTTCCCGAGGCGTCGCAATGTATGTCGAATCCTCCAGTCCTGTCGGGAATCGTAAGAATGGGTGCAGAGGTTAAACGAGTCTTCAACTCTGCGAATGCTTCCTCGCAACCCTCGGACCATACATATGGTACATCTTTCCGAGTCAAAGTAGTCAGTGGTTCCACAATCTTGGAGAAGTTCTTGATGAAACGACAGTAATATCCAGCAAGTCCCAAAAAGCTCCTGATCTCGGTAACAGTTCTTGGTATCAGCCATGTCTGAACTGCGACAATTTTGGCTGATCCACTGAAATCCCTTTGCTTGACACCACATGTCCCAGGAATGCTACCTGTTCTAACCAAAACTCGCATTTGCTGAGCTTTGCATAAAGTTGGTGTTGTCGCAAGGTTTCGAGCACCGCACGTAAGTGTTACGCGTGTTCTTCTTGATTCTTAGAATACACTAGAATATTGTCGATGAAGATAACCACAAACTTGTCTAATTGCTCGTAAAACACTTGATTCATCAAGTTCATAAATACTGTGGGGGCATTGGTTACTCCAAAGGGCATCACTAGGAATTCATAATGTCCATACCTAGTCCTGAAAGTCGTCTTGGGTATGTCAGACGCTTTCACCTTGAGTTGATAATAGCCTGTTCGTATCCAACTTGGAGAACACTTGAGCTCCCTCCAGCTGATCGAACATGTCATATATCTGTAAGTCCACGGTAGCGCCCCGGCCGTTTAACAGACGCCGAATGCGGAACAAAAACTTTTACAACTGGCGCTATCGTGTACTATAACCCGGATCTGCCATTATAGCTAAACTAACAAACTACAAAGTGGGTAGAAATGTTATACCGAATGATCCGAGTCCTTCGGTCTTCAACCATCATCCCACGCTTTGTTGCGGCTGTTCCGATCTCCTCGATCTCCAGTCTTCTCGTCCAGGTGGCACCACGTCAACGGATCTTTAAACAGGCTCCCGCCTCTGAACCGAGGCAACTCGATCATCAAGTTTGCTAAAAGAGATGACCAAGATTGATGTAGAGAATGAGTAGAACACTTTGTCTCACTTCGTCCAAAGCCATGGACGAACGGTTAATGAAGTTGCCTTTTGGAATCGGGTGATGGAAAAATGAGCTATATGAAATTACATGAAGCTAAACTATCATAATCTTTTTCCCAAAACACAACCTTAGCCCACCAAAAGAAGTGGCCGGCCATTATCAAGAGGGGGGTGAGTGTAGGAGAGGGGAGAGTGACCATAACATTTAATGAAGAGAATGATTCATCTAACACCTTGCATTTATCATTAATGCAACAATGAATCATCTAACCTGGTCACCAAAACCATTAATGCACTAATGACTCACTAGCCTAGTCACCATCTAGAATCTTCTAGAACCATCCACACACTCATGACTCACCTTAAGAAAAGATAAATCCATCTTTAACCGAATGTTAAAGACGGGCGATAGAAAACTGGAAACTGGCAACTTCCAAAAGCTATCCCGAAATGAATTTCAGGATAACCCCGTAACAGTATAAACATACCCGCATTTGTATTACTACCGAATACAAATGCAACTGAGACAAAGATATTATATCTACACAGTATAATACTCGGATCCGGCTTAAACCAAAGCCGACCAGTATTATCTGCCTGAAATATGACACGTGCGTAAACGCACGTGCATTTTCTGAACCCTGCCATAAAACCATACGGCCTCTACAACGTTTCGCCCGAACTTGGGAAACTGTCTGTGGGGAACTCTAATGACTCATCAACACACTGGAACTGGGTATAACCTCTAGCACGTCAGAGGTACAAGCTGTACGTAACGGTTTCATATGTATTGATTGAAAGGGAAGCTGACGAGCCAACTCATCCAGAAACCCTACTGAGCCTAACAGTGACAATATCCGTACAGTCCAGTCCGTTCGTCTAAGAGTATCGCATATCGAGTCTAGGGGGTGGATAAAGTCAGACCCCTAATAACGCGATAATTCGTGTCGGTATGAAGCCCATCACCACCTGAGAAACTACTGATCCAAATCAGTAATTCTCCACTACCTCAGCCGAGGATTTCTAGTGATGGCCACCCGTGCACTGTGCGACATCAACCCCCAATACTGGGAGAGACGAATTTCCAACGATCCGCTCACTGCCTCCATGTGGCTCGGGACTGTACCCAACTAAAACCTGTTTGCACGTCTCCTTTGAGCGTGGTAGGGTAGTAATCAAAGCACAGTGGGAACTCACATGAGACAAATGACGATCTCAGGTCGACAAACTAACCTGTACACATGTCACCAGGGAACTGCTATCTGACGATATATATAATAACAACTAGCAAGTTCCTGGCGAGTCCTGTCCGGTGTACTCAACGAGAACCTGTATACATCTTAGGTGAACCAACTGACACCAATGACTTGTGAGACCGGCCACCGCCCCTCGTCGGGGTCTCGACTGTATACACTAGTCTACTCTGGAGTATCGATGCCCTGTCTCGAAACTCCCACAACTAGGGACACTTTAAGGATGTTCTTACAGACCCCAGCTCCCACGTATATGATCGCCATCATATTGCTGGCTGTCAAGCAAGAATCCTATGGGCTCTATCAACATGCAATAATGAACTAAAGCATGTATACGATGATAAAGACAAACCAGATAGCATACTATCATCTCGAGTAAGACAGTCATATCGGTATAGGTCCTCCCTCAATCATTGCAATCACGTATCTGTCATCCAATAATTGACTTTGAGGGCACTATATCCAACAATCTCCCACTTGCACTTAAGGCTATTTATTGCGATGTCGCATACTCACAGTCTCAGTGAGTGGATCCGCCCTGATGTTTCTTTCTATGTCTCTCTTAATCTCAAGTTCGCGGAGAAAGCCATCTCCTGAATCAAGTAATACCTGTCTTAGAATATGTCTGGATATCTGATGGGACCTAGTTCATAAATGAACTGCAAATCCAAACTTCTTAGACTGTATTGATAACTGAACCTAATCAGTATCGCGCACCATGACTCCCACAGTATCCTCTTGGACCACCTGTCCATAATACTGTCCCTCGTCAGAGGGAAAACTATAACTCTGACAATCACTCTGTCATCCAGGTCACCTTAGAAGCCTGGAATGATAACCGTCTCCTCAAGTAGGCTGCTATTATCAAATCCATAGAACATCCATTCATGTTCTAAAACTGCTTCCTAATGTTTCTCCAGGATTGGATTAATATAAACTTATCGCATCTAGTGCAAAAACAATATCTGGTGTGGTACTTGACATCTCACGATTGACTCAATTGCCTAAGCAAGTGATCTGCCAATCATGCACATCCCTCTCTCCTTTAGTCTGTAAGACACCTTTAGAGAGGGTGACTCTATCAGCTGCAAG
Source organism: Agapanthus africanus (assembly GCA_030015575.1). Taxonomy (NCBI): domain Eukaryota; kingdom Viridiplantae; phylum Streptophyta; class Magnoliopsida; order Asparagales; family Amaryllidaceae; genus Agapanthus; species Agapanthus africanus. The sequence continues at coordinate 414,462,008 of JASDDO010000016.1, forward strand.
TACACCACCATGCCAGGAGTCGTCTATTCTAAAATTCCATTAGAATACTGTCAAAGTACCCAAATTGGGAAACTACCCAATTCTAGATCTAAAACCATAGATCTAGTAACCAGAATGTCTGATATTATATCCTTATCCTGTGTGAAGAAACAACTGTGTGACGACCACAATTTAACCGATTGTAGTATAGGAATTTTACTTCCTACTCTGTGTATGTCATCCATGTACCAGGACATCACACCCTATTACCTTCTAAACAGATCGATCCCTTATTCTGATGAAGTCAAACCATGACTGTCACATAAAAAATTAGATGATCTTATCTCCGCTGTATCTGCTCAAGCCTATAAATAGACATAAGCTACTTGCCCACTATGCTTCCGCTGCTCCCACTGACCACAACAACCCTCTGGCAGAATAATATATACGTATACTTCTAAAGCTAGTTTAGAACGACGCTATACTTATCCTCCTGTCGGGTCTCATAGTCTGGAACAACAGTAGTGTCCAGTCTGGGTAAACAAGAACCTCCCTGTAATCGTCCTTGAGGATACCGGAGTACCTCTCGGGTGTCTGAGGTTACCCTCCATATCTGTGGAGTGGCTATTGAATGTCAAACCTGATTGAATATATAGGTCTTATTAAATTTTCCGTAATCGTTTGCGGTTCTGGAATCACTTCCAGTTCTACCATACTCCCACTACTGTTTTCTGAAAAAATCCATTTTACTAAAACTATGGCGAGTCACGAATAATATCACCATTGATCTTCCATATGGTAGAAAATCAACCCTCGTCAATGCCAGGGTCAACCCACAAACTGCCATTACAGAAACGTGCCTTGAGTTATCCAGTGTCTGGTTTTAAGCATAAACTGGACAACTCCCCTTACCTTAACATCGTTAAGATATGAAGCATTCTATATCCAATATAGAAACTTTGGCACTTATTTAATTGGAACCAGATTCAAAAAACATGCAGCTATCTCCGGTGCATATCAACTTAATTGAGAGAGGCTAATCAACATTTCTCAACTTAGGAATCCATCCAATTATGAATAACCTGAAAGAGAAACAAGTTTCTCAAAACCGTTACTATCAACTGAATACCAATCACAAGAATCTACATGTTCGATTTCTTCGAAGAATCCTGATACTTGCGACACCTGGTTCTCTACTTTATTCCTATACCCACAACTTCTCAAAACTTAGATATTGTATTTCTACGAAATACTTGTCTAAAAACTAGAGAAGTCATAAGTAAACAGAACATAGTACGAGGACCTACCCCTTTGTCCTGACGGACACTGGACAACATACAATACTCTGTATAAGTCCACTGAGTTGAATAACTCATAACCTGTGCATCGTAGGTTGAAAACTGTACCCAGGCGATTTTCTCAAATATCACCAATTACAACGAAATCCGATATAATGAGGATGATCACCTAATTCCCAATAACTTACTCCCACTCATCATCTGTAAAAACCATACAGATGTGAGAATCATACCTGGTAAATACATACCCTGGAGCAAGTATGTAATTGGGAAATCAGTTTTCTATTAACAATGCACTGAAACATAAAAAATGTTTCGTAGGGGTATCCTGGTATTCCTAGTAATGCCTCTTCCATAATCCAATTCATGACTTTAACCGTATATTTCTTTGTGATCTCTCCAAATCCCTTTATTTGTCTTTATTTATTACCTTCTGTACACCATCGTTAGGCTAAGTGGTTTTCTTCCTTCCCTACCGTTCGGCACCAACCTATGATTTGGAAGAAGACTATCCAGTAAGCATAATAGGTGTACTCTCCTAAACCAAGGAGTACTCGCAACTTGAGAGAAGGCGATGATAAAAGACAAGTGAATAATACCTTATTCTCTTTCTCCCGAACTGGGAAAAAAGCAAAGGTGAAAAAGGAGTGGCAATGAAGTACGCGGTTTGGTCGTGAATGTTAACAGTCACAATTTACTTTGCCCTCTTTCTAATCCCTTTATTTTGTTTTTAATTATTACCTTCTGCACACCCTACTTAGGCTAATTGGTTTTCTTCATTCCCTATCTTTCGGCACCTGCTTATGGTTTGGAATAAGACTATCCAATAAGCGTAATAGGTGTACTCTCCTAAACTAAGGAGCCCTCGCAACATGAGAGAAGGTGATAATAAAAGACAACTGAATAAACCAATTCTATTTCTCCTGAACCTGGATCCATCCTCGAAGAACTCCCTTTGAGTTCGTATATAACCATACGATGGATCTATCCAATGGAAGTGGATATCCGTAGTAATACGGGGTGTTCTGAGAAATGCAAAGGGTAAAAGAAGGAGTGACAATGACATATGCAACTTGGACAATCCAAAAGCCAGTATTTTAAGAAAGTTCGGTCAACTTGGTCACTGAGTCATAGTCTAGGGTCGGTCAAAGTTCGCTGCCAAAGAGAGAGAGAAAAGAAACACTCTGCGTGCACTCTAACCTAGATCAGAATGGTTATCACTTTATCTAATCAGGAAACCTCCCACTGTAATCACAAATTCTCCTATAAACCTGAAAGAAGAATTAGTCGGGATCACCCGAAGAGTAAACCAACTCATCAGTGAGAATCGGGATCCAACTATCATCGCATGATAACTTGATGGAAGCCACTCATGTTATCACACTCCAGAAGGTAAGAGCATGCCTGGCAAGTTTCGGTTTCTTTAGAAACTCCCGATATGATTTTTACCTCAAGCTCTTATGACCTTGACTTTAGTCAACAAATCATAAGTCACATGTCAAGTTCTACCCGTCATTATCCAGATTGATTTGAACCCATCCGTACCTACCCTTGACTTTAGTCAACAAGGCAGTATGACTGTCCCAAACCAACGCATCTATCTATGCAACAGATGAATACCCAGCAGCTACCAAACACTATGCCTTGACTTTAGTCAACAAACATAGCTTGAATACTACTGACCATCCATAATAAATGACGGAGGGCTAAGGTTGGTTTTTGGAGAAAAACCTTTAACGTAATGAACTTGATCTCGTTGAAGGAACCTGATAGCTTTTTATAAAGATATAGTGGCGAAAACCTTTTGCTAAAGAGGTCACTCCCGGTGAAGGGATCTCGGCTCTTTCCTCATGGAATGAGGTGCAGGATATTCCAAACTGAATACCACGATGCAAAGCAACTTGTAATCAACTATAGTGAAGTTATTACCCTGATGCAAACTTTTGCCCAAGGGATCACTCCCGGTGAAGGGATATCGGCCCTTGCCTCGTCGAATGAGGTGCAGGATATTCCAACTGAATATCACTATGCAAAACAAAAAGAAACGTCTTTGTAATAACACTTTTTAAAATTGGTTCCAACAACATCAAATATAGGTTTGTTTTATCCTTACATTGATAAGAATCAATGCAGTCCCATCAATTAATCACACCAGAAAAGAACGAAAATATAATGTACGTATATGCCATCCGCATTCTCCACTGGGTCCCGTCATTACCCGTTAGGTTACTTAACTAACGACAGAGCGGGGACTAGACTAGCGCGGGTGTAAAACATATACAACATCTAATAGTATATATACCAATATACAATAATCGCTCCAGGCGTGATAATATGCAACATTACAGAAAAGTAATAAGCATCACAGAACAATACAGATAATCTGGGATCCCCGGGTTTCACAGAGCCGCAACTGAAACCCGACGTTCCCCTGGTCGTGTGGATAGCCTGTGCAATGAAACCTAGACCCCTACGGGTGTGGCAAGTTACCCGCCAAAACCTGAAGCGAGGCAGCCCCTTACAACATAGTGAATGGACCACCCGGCACTTCACGGAATCCGGTAACTTGAACACCCCTCCTTGGGTCAACCTATACCCCCTATGAGTGCGGCGAATAGTCTGCCAATTCTAAAGTGAGGCCCCTCTGCCTCTCAAAGCCATGAGATGCGGACCCGTTGCCCTCCAGAACCCGGCTATCCGTGCACTCCGTCGTGGGGTAATCATAGTACAGAAAAGAAAATATATACAACGGGTACATCGACCTCAGCCCGGTCGTGCCCCAAAAGAATATTATATAAACAGGCAGTGACGGCAGTCCACATGTTGGACGCTCGCCCCGCAATATCAAATGTACAAATAAATCCAAACAGCACTACCATTGCACACTGCTATCCACCACGACATATCCGCAACATCACAGCACAACACAGAACATCAACGCGAATGTCACATTCGCAAATCCGTCTAAAAGGACTATAACAATTAGACGCAATTTACCGCTCGAATGACATTCACGGTTGGAGATATAATGTAAATACTGTATACTAACAAGTTTAAAATTTTGATCGACAAAACTTCCCGAAGTGGGCCCCACGTACATCTGCTGTACAGTTACAAAATATGGGCCCAAAAGAAATATTCCATAAACCACAATTTACCATGAGGAACACACTGTAGAAATTTAGCTCACTGTTCCCACAATCTTGCGGCGGATCCGCGGCCAAACCCTGGTTTTGGCCGCGGATCCGCCGCCGTACTGTGGGAGCACGTGACCAAATTTCACCAGTAAGCTTTAAAAAGCTTGAACAATTTTCTGTGATATGTAAAATAATTTTTAGACCAGATTAAAAATCGACAGAAACTTTTGCACTGAAAATTGTAGTTTTCGAAAATCCGTTCGATCGATATTTTAAACGCGTTAGAACATGTTAGTAAAGCTTAATGGCCTGGCTTTGATACCACTGTAAGTCCACCACAGCGCTCCGGCCGTCTAACAGACGCCAAATGCGGAACAAAAACTTTTACAACTGGCGCTATCGTGTACTATAACCCGGATCTGCCATTATAACTAAACTAACAAACTACAAAGTGGGTAGAAATGTTATACCGAACGATCCGAGTCCTTCGGTCTTCAACCATCATCCCACGCTTTGTTGCGGCTGTTCCGATCTCCTCGATCTCCAGTCTTCTCGTCCAGGTGGCACCACGTCAACGGATTTTTAAACGGGCTCCCGCCTCTGAACCGAGGCAACTCGATCATCAAGTTTGCTAAAAGAGATGACCGAGATTGATATAGAGAATGAGTAGAACACTTTGTCTAACTTCGTCCAAAGCTATGGACGAACGGTTAATGAAGTTGCCTTTTGGAATCGGGTGATGGAAAAATGAGCTATATGAAATTACATGAAGCTAAACTATCATAATCTTTTTCCCAAAACACAACCTTAGCCCACCAAAAGAAGTGGCCGGCCATTATCAAGAGGGGGTGAGTGTAGGAGAAGGGAGAGTGACCATAACATTTAATGAAGAGAATGATTCATCTAACACCTTGCATTTATCATTAATGCAACAATGAATCATCTAACCTAGTCACCAAAACCATTAATGCTATAATTAATGCACTAATGACACACTAGCCTAGTCACCATCTAGAATCTTCTAGAACCATCCACACACTCATGACTCACCTTAAGAAAAGATAAATCCATCTTTAACCGAATGTTAAAGACGGGCGATAGAAAACTGGAAACCGGCAACTTCCAAAAGCTACCCCGAAACGAATTTTAGGATAACCCCGTAGCAGTATAAACATACCCGCATTTGTATTACTACCGAATAAAAATGCAACTGAGACAAAGATATTATATCTACACAGTATAATACTCGGATTCGGCTTAACCAAAGCCGACCAGTATTATCTGCCCGAAATATGACATGTGCGTAAACGCACGTGCATTTTTCGAACCCTGCCATAAAACCATACGGCCTCTACAACGTTTCGTCCGAACTTGGGAAACTGTCTGTGGGGAACTCTAATGACTCATCAACACACTGGCACTGGGTATAAACTCTAGCACGTCAGAGGTACAAGCTGTACGTAACGGTTGGATATGTATTGATTGAAAGGGAAGCTGACGAACGAACTCATCCAGAAACCCTACTGAGCCTGACAGTGACAATATCCGTACAGTCCAGTCCGTTCGTCTAAGAGTATCGCATATCGAGTCTAGGGGGTGGATAAAGTCAGACCCCTAATAACGCGATAATTCATGTCGGTATGAAGCCCATCACCACCTGAGAAACTACTGATCCAAATCAGTAATTCTCCACTACCTCGGCCGAGGATTTCTAGTGATGGCCACCTGTGCACTGTGCGACATCAGCCCCCAATACCGGGAGAGACGAATCCCCAACGATCCGCTCACTGCCTCTATGTGGCTCGGGACTGTACCCAACTAAAACCTGTTTGCACGTCTCCTTTGAGCGTGGTAGGGTAGTAATCAAAGCACAGTGGGAACTCACACGAGACAAATGACGATCTCAGGTCGATAAACCAACCTGTACACATGTCACCAGGGAACTGCTATCTGACGATATATATAATACCAACTAGCAAGTTCCCGGCGAGTCCTGTCCGGTGTACTCAACGAGCACCTGTATACATCTTAGGTGAACCAACTGACACCAATGGCTTGTGAGACCGGCCATCGCCCCTCGTCGGGGTCTCGACTGTATATACTAGTCTACTCTGGAGTATCGATGCCCTGTCTCGAAACTGTTAGTTATATGTATGCCCTAGAGGCCATTACTATACATGAGATGTATATTGTAGTGGATGCTTGGACATATATAGGGAGGACTTTCTTTCTCGACATGATAGTATGCTATCTGGTTACTCTTTACCTTAACGTGTACACTGATTGTCTCTCTGTTACATGTTGGTAAAGCCCTTAGGATGTGTACTTGACTACTTGGACTATGATGCGGATCAGACTAGTGGGGACATAGTAGTCCATAAGTACATCCTTCAAGGTCCTTAGTCGTGGGTGTATCGAGACGGGGCATCGATATACCAGAGTAGACTAGCGTATACCTTCTCGACCCATGTAGATGGGCGATGGATGATCCCATATCCATTGGTGTTTGACATCAGAGATGATATACGGGTGCTCAGTGGAGACTGGGTACACTGGACGGACTCGCCGAGAACTCCCAGATGGTATTATACCTTACGTCAGATGGCAGTTCTCTGGTGACACTGGTGCAAATTAGTCTGTTGACCCGAGATCGTCATAGAGTCTTGTGTGATTCCCACTGTGCTTTGATTTCCACCTTACCACGTCCAAGAGGGCGTGCAAAACGGTGGTTTTTGGGTACAGTCCCGAGTCACATGGAGGCAATGAGCGATAGGAGGGGTTTCGTCTCTCCCGGTATTGGGGGTTGATGTTGCGCTATGCTCGATTGGCCATAACAGGGAAGTCCCTGGCCAGGGATGATTTAGAGATTTACTGGTAAGAGTTACCAGTAGTTTCTCGACCCGTTATGAGCCTCACATCGGCACGACTTATCGGTTATTGGGGTCTGACGTTTACCACCCCTAGACTTGATATGCGACATATCAGACGAAGAGACCGGACTGCACGGGAAGTGTTACCGTTAGGCTTTCACAGGAGTTGGAGCGGTCTTGCTTGCTGATCTTCTGATCGTTCAATACCCGGGTAGCCATTACGTCCAGCTAGTACCGTTGACGGCTTGTGGGTGCTCGATGTGATCATCACCTACTGCCGGCGTATTGACGAGTCTTCAGAGTCCTACATAGAGGTTTTACTGGCTCAGGCAAAACGAAATAGGAGCGCATATGTGATATGTGTGGGACCGAGAATAATGCGTGTATGTGATACCATATTCTATTCTCGCGACTTTTTGTATCGGTCGGTTATATGTGATATAGCCGGATTATCGAATCAAGTGTTGATTCGATAAGTCGATATATTGGATGTTAGTCGGTTATATGAGATATAACCGGATTATTAAGTCAAGTGTTGATTTAATAATTTAGTGTATAATTGTATATTGGATATACTAATTTACATTAACTAACATTTGTTCACTTAAGGATTTTTCTCACATGTGCACTACTTTAATATATATGTGATATATATTAAAATGTGTTTTCTTTTTTGTATTATGATTGATGATACATCTTTCATGGGTGTATGAGACTTACACCATGCTATTTGTTATGTTGGGTTTAATATTTAAAAGTAATTACAAAATTAGTGGAAAATTAGAAAATGCATGAAGCTTGTGGATGCATTGACTAAAGTCCACTAAGTTTGTTTTTACTTTGGATTTTTGTTAACCTAACCATCACACTTAGCCATGATTAAGTCTCTACATGAGTTAGTATATGATACTCACTCACCCATGGTTATCTCACTCACTTGATCATTATCCTCGTCTTTTTCTTTTGTTCATCTTCTTCTTCTTTGAGCAAAAAGAAAAAGCTTGCCAGGGCTTCAAAAAGAGAGTGAAAGATTGTGAGAAATAAAATTCTAAAGAGAACCCACTTCCTATTTCTCCATCCTCTACTAGACTAGCACTTTAGTATAGGGTGTTTGCTTCACTAATTCTCTAGTTAGTGAAGTAGTAGCTTGAGTTGATATTCCCTCGACGTAGATCTTCTTCGGCCTCGAAGACTTCAAGCAAGGACGCTTCTTTCCCTTCGTGAAGCCATGCAAGAGCCCGGGAGAACCATGATCGCAGCGAAGGGACTACAACAAGAAGCTTTAGAAGTGAAGGACCGATCTATATAGGTTGTATTTCGTATTCACTTAGTGGTATATGTAATTTACTTGCATGTGAAACCCTAATTTTCTAGCAAAGATCTTGTTTAGTGTTGTTAGACACGGCTAAAATTTTAATCGGGCATAGTTGATATTTTCTTAACCCTTGTTAGAGTGCCTAGTAACCCTACAGTGGTATCAGAGCCTAGCTAGAGTATTAGGCGACGTGTATACGAACTTAAAACTCCGAACGAACTCCGAATCGACGAAATATACCCTTCTCTGGACAATTTTTAAAAACTGTGATTTTTCTGGAATAAAAATACCTAAAAAAATCTGCAGGTAATTTTAAGCATAACTGTGCAAAACGACAAAGTAAGTCGTACGGACCGCCGCGGAACCGCGGCAATACCCTGCTTGTGCTGCGGATCCGCGGCCGTACAGTGAACTTCTGCTTTGGGTTTTGCACAGTAATACCCGTATCTGTTATAGCTATTTTCTGGGTATTTTTAATCTGGCTCAAGTGTTGAGTGTTTTGGGGATTATTTTGTATTCGTTGATTCGATCGGAAAATTTAATTTCGTTCTTGTTTTCCGGATAATTTAGAAAGTATTAAAATGTTTGAACGAATATCATTAACTCTATTTTTCCCGGCACGAAAAACTTTCAAGGGTTGAATTTTTCTTGAGTTTAAATCTTTCGGAAAAACATGCATGTAACGCGATGGACCCTCTAGAAGAACACAAACCTTAACTCGATTATGTGACCGTCTTGAACTGCCTCTAAACCTTAGGGTTTGGGGCAGTACGGCGTGCCACATGTGAGACGTTGGCTTGACCCTTCTACGGCTGGACCGTTGCTACTGTGATGTATTCTGGAATTTTTGAACTCCGCTCAAGTGTTGAGATATTAAGGAAATCTTGGGTATTTGATTATTCGATCGGAAAGTTTAATACTGTCTATTTATCTGGAATGTGATACAATATGTGGAATTCATATTGTTAGGCATGAAATGCGAAGTATGTGATATTTCGGATTTGTGATGTCTAAAGAGATTGTGAATTCCAAATGTTGTAGTTTTACACTTTCTTTTCTGCGACCGTAAGTGTAATATGTGATATCGCCGGTTTCGTTGCTATATGTCAACGACAATTGGGATGCGCATATTTACTTACGTTGATGACATGTGATGTTATGTGTTGCTGGATATGTTATATTGGATCGTCGCGTTCTGAATAGCCGGGGGGTTTTATGTGAGATGAGGGTCTTTATTTTCATTCTTGTAAAATTAAATGTATGTAATATTCTTTTATTGGGGCACTTCCGGGATGAGGTTGATGTCACCATTTGTATATTATTTACTTTTCCGCACTAGGATAGACCCAAGGAGGAGAGCACAAGTAACCGGGTTCTAGAGTCCAGTGGGAGACCAACTCAAGGAGTCGAGTCCGGGTCTCCTAACTCTAGAATTGGTAGGGTTGCTTGCCGCTCTCGTAGGGGTCTAGGGGTGTGGGTTTGGCTATTCATCGCGACCGTGGAATCCGTGTTTTATAGAGGCTCAAAATAAAACAGGGACGCCCTAGTATATCCAATGTTTCATATGTTTCTTCTGCTGCGATATCTGTGATGTGATCATTTGATATGTTGTGATAGATACTGTATATGGCATATATGATATATTATATAGACGTTACTTATGTTTTACACCCACGCTAGCCCTGCCCCGCTCTGCCGTTAGTTACCTAACCTAACGGTGCACGAGGGGACATCGAGGTGAATGCGGATGGCATAAGTGTACGTCGTATTTATCTGTGATGTTTAGGTGACTTAAATGATGTGACTTCATTAATGTGATTAATGAAAGAAAAGAAACATAAAATATGTTGTGGAATCGAATTTTCAAAAACATGTAGCTACAGTTCTTGCTTTGCATCGCGGTGTTCCTTGTAGAACATCCTGCACCTTATTCGATAAGGAAAGAGCCGAGATCCCTTCACCGGGAGTGACCTCTTTAGCAATAACTGGCAGATGCTACAACACTCGGTTGGTCTTTTGATTGCTTTTCTAGTTCTTGCTTTGCACAGTGATATATATGATATATCCTGCACCTCATTCGACGAGGAAAGAGCCGAGATCCCTTCACCGGGAGTGACCTTTTTAGCGAAACTAGCAAAAAGCCTCAAAAACACTCCATTTTAAAATTATTTGATTCTAAAACGATATCAAGTTCATTACGCAATAGGTTTTTCAGAAAAACCTATCGTAGCCCTCCGTCATTTCAGATAAGTCCTACTTAGTATTCGTGCTACGTTTGTTGGCCTGCGTTAAGGCGTAGTGTGCGGTAGCTAACTAGTATTTATCTGTTTATGCATATGATGCAGATTGGATTAGGGTAGTCGTGCGACTTTGTTGGCCTGCGTCAAGGATCCTGCGGGTGGGTTTAATTCAATCCAGAAATGACGGGTTGAACTTGACTAGCGCACTATGGTTTGTTGGCCTGCGTCAAGGTCATGCGACGCTAGGGGCAAAATTATCGGGAATTTCAAGTGTTGAAATTTGCAATAAGATTGCATACCTTCTATGAGATAATTGGATCCCAATACCCACTGCGAGTAATTGTTACTCCTAGGAGAGTTTTACACATTACAATTAGCCGATCAAGTAGGTGTCTAGAAAGGTGTCAACGGGGTTACGCCTCTGGGAAAACGGGGTTTAATTTAATTAGGTCCGTGCGAAAGCACGGGGAACCTCCCTCAAAGTACTGACACTGGTCTGGTTGAAAGATTGGCGAAGTTGTAGGGTGTAATTAATCCCGGCTAGTCTTTCCTTTTTAGGGTTTGAAGGAAGATTTGATAAAAACAGTGGGAGCCATCCTGATTAGATAAAATAATAACCAATCTGATCTTATAAGAGCGCACGCAGAGTGTTTTCTTCTCTCTCTCTCCAGGTAGCGACCATGTCACACCTTAATCAAGATAATAATACGGATGTATTGACCGAACCCGCTTGTTATACTGAGCTGGGAAACGTTGGTCCCTCTCCAACTTATAAATGTTATAAGACAAAGCAGGAAATAGGGGATTACCAAAATTCTCGTGCCGCCCAAACAAAGAAAGTGCATGCTGATGCATCTTCTTCGGATGTGTTCATTACAGAGAACTGTTTCTCAGTATCCTTTACGTCCTGGGTATGTGATACCGGATCAGGATCCCACATATGTAATTTGTTGCATGGGCTACAGATAGGTAGAGAACTGAGAACGGGTGATAAGTTTCATGAGATAGAAACGGTGCAAGGGTTGCAGCCAAGTCTGTTGGTAGTTATCACCCTGTATTACCAGAATACATTGATTCTGATCGAATGTTATTAGATACCGAACCTGATATACAACATCATATCAGTCTCTTTATTAGTAAAGAAGGATATAATTTTGTATTGTTGGATAATGTTTTGAACATTTCCTATATCAAGAGTTGATCGGTTCAGGCACGTTATCTAAAAGTATTGACGTTATAAATCAAACTACAGTTCTTAGTATACAGAACACACACAAGAGGAAGAGTTCAGAAATGAACGAATCCTTCTTGAGGTATTGTAGACTAGGTCATATAAATGCGACCCGACTAGCTGAAGTTACATTGAGATGCATATTTAAATTAGTTTGAATTTACATCTTGTGAAACTTGCTGGTCATGTCACAGAGATAAGATGACCATAGATCTGTTTATTGAAAGCAGAGAAAGAGTTAGTGAACTCTTGGGATGATACATGTTGATGTATGAAGGTCCCCTGTCTACACATGCTAAGACCGGTTCTTTGTACTTCATTACATTCTCTGATGATCTCTCATGATTCAGACATATGTTCCTGTTGAAACACAAGTCCGAAGCTTTTGAGATATTCACAGAATATAAGTTAGAAAGTAGAGAACCAAAACGGGTATAAGTATTATGTCCTTTGATGTGATCAAGGAGGAGAATACTTGAGCACGGAATTCCTGGATTATTCTAAAGGAGAATGAGATTCTCTCTCAGCATTATTCCTCCGCATACACCACAGCACGTTGGTGTATCGGGACGGAGCAATCACACCCTATGAGATAAGGTGTGCTCTATGATGAGTACTACTGAGTTACCTATTTCCTTTTGGGAGTTATGCACTGGAGAAGTTGCATACCTATTGAATAGGGTTCCGATCAGATCAGTTGCCTACCACTTCATATAAGATATAGAAAGGGAAGAGCCTATATCTTAAGTTTGTTAAGATTTTGGTTTGTCCAGCCTATGCCTAAAAGCATAATCCGGATAAGCTCGAGACAAAGTCAGTTCTGTAGAAGTTTTGTTGGATATTCCAAGCATTCGCAAGGGAATATCTTCTACCTAACCGAGGAACAAAAGATGTTTTGTTTCACAACATGCCACCTTTGTGAAAGGGAATTTCTTGAGAAGAAATTAGTGGTCATGAGGTAAAACTGGAAAGAGTTCCAGCTATACAAACTTCAGCTGATAATTTGGTGGAACCAAAGGATTCAATTGCTCCCAACAAAGCTCAGCCTCTTCGCCGATCTAGTAGGGTTTCTCATCCACCTGAGAGATACTTCAGTTTCTCTATGACAATGGGAGCGAGGATTGCATCATGTGATGATGACCCAACCAGTTTCGAGCTGTCCATCAGGGGTGGGACTCTGTAAGAATGGATGGATGCTTAACGATCTGAGATGGAATCCTTATACACCAACAAAGTATGGACTTTGGTTGCTTTATCTGAAGGGTTAAATCCCCATCAGGAGCAAGTATATCTTGAGAAGATTACTTGTTATACATGGAAAGGTTGAGACTTTCAAAGCTAGACTTGTTAAAAGTTTGCATCATTGACCAAGTATGGATTATGATGAAACCTTTTCTAAGTAGCTATGCTTAAGTCCATCCAGATCCTACTTGCCACGGCTACATACCATGACTACGATATCTGGCGGTTGGGTGTCATGACTGCTTTTCTAAATGATAATTTGGAAGGAAGCGTCTATAAGTACACAGCCAGAGGGCTTCGTAGACAGTGGGAGTAGCGGAAACGTGTGCAAGTTGCTTTATGGGATGAAGCAGGCATCGCGGAGTTAGAACATCTATTTTGATGTGAAAGTCGAAGAGTTTGACTTCATCAAAATGGTAGATGAACCTTGTATATACAAAAAGGTAGTAGGGAGTATGGTGGTGATCCTCGTAGAGTACATGGATGACATACTCTTGATGGGAAAGGAGTTTCCTATGCTACGCTTGGCCAATCTTCACTTATCACAATGATTCTCCATATAGGATCAAAATGATACCTACTAAATCCTGGGTTTTGGATCTATGAGATAGATCTAATTGGATGTTAGGATACTCACTAGTTGTAGTGAGATGGTATCAATTGATCCTGGGGAGAATTACTGGAAAGGTTCCAGAGTGATAAGGACGACTGAATGTCAGTCGCGGGCATTGTCTTTACCCTCAGTGGAGGGACGGTATGTTGGAAGAGTTCCAAACTAGATACCGTGACTTACTAGACGATTAAAGGCAAGATACATCGTTACCAAAGATGCTACCAAAGAGGCAGTCCGGGTGTATATCAGTTCATGAGATGAACTTCGTTCCTACCATTATGTGACAATGGAGTTGTAGCTTATGCCTAGGAACGCCCGTCCCATCAGTGATCCAGACATATTCTAAGGCAGTGTCACCTGATCATGGAGATGGTTGATTTCCAGGGGATCGGGGTCAGGAGAGTAGACTCAGAAGACAACACGGCGGATCCACTCACAAAGGCCTTTTCCCAGAGAGAGACTTTTATGGGATGGTTGAGTATGAGATACTGCAACCACTGTTATCAGATGGCCCTAGTGCAAGTGGGAAATTGTTAGTTATATGTATGCCCTAGAGGCCATTACTATACATGAGATGTATATTGTAGTGGATGCTTGGACATATATAGGGAGGACTTTCTTGCTCGACATGATAGTATGCTATCTGGTTACTCTTTACCTTAACGTGTACACTGATTGTCTCTCTGTTACATGTTGGTAAAGCCCTTAGGATGTGTACTTGACTACCTGGACTATGATGCGGATCACACTAGTGGGGACATGGTAGTCTATAAGTACATCCTTCAAGGTCCCTAGTCGTGGGTGTATCGAGACGGGGCATCGATATACCAGAGTAGACTAGCGTATACCTTCTCGACCCATGTAGATGGGCGATGGATGATCCCATATCCATTGGTGTTTGACATCAGAGATGATATACAGGTGCTCAGTGGAGACTGGGTACACTGGACGGACTCGCTGAGAACTCCCAAATGGTATTATACCTTACGTCAGATAGCAGTTTTCTGGTGACACTGGTGCATATTAGTCTGTAGACCCGAGATCGTCATAGAGTCTTGTGTGATTCCCACTGTGCATTGATTTCCATCTTACCACGTCCAAGAGGGCGTGCAAAACGGTGGTTTTTGGATACAGTCCCGAGTCACATGGAGGCAATGAGCGATAGGAGGGGTTTCGTCTCTCCCGGTATTGGGGGTTGATGTTGCGCTATGCTCGATTGGCCATAATAGGGAAGTTCCTGGCCAGGACTGATTTAGAGGTTTACTGGTAAGAGTTACCAGTAGTTTCTTGACCCGTTATGAGCCTCACATCGGCACGACTTATCGGTTATTGGGGTCTGATGTTTACCACCCCTAGACTTGATATGCGACATATCAGACGAGGAGACCGGACTGCACGGGAAGTGTTACCGTTAGGCTTTCACAGGAGTTGGAGCGGTCCTGCTTGCTGATCTTCTGATCGTTCAATATCCGGGTAGCCGTTACGTCCAGCTACTACCGCCGACGGCTTGTGGGTGCTCGATGTGATCATCACCTACTGCCGGCGTATTGACGAGTCTTCAGAGTCCTACATAGAGATTTTA
Organism: Agapanthus africanus; assembly: GCA_030015575.1. Lineage (NCBI taxonomy): Eukaryota > Viridiplantae > Streptophyta > Magnoliopsida > Asparagales > Amaryllidaceae > Agapanthus > Agapanthus africanus. The sequence continues at coordinate 414,477,515 of JASDDO010000016.1, forward strand.
CTGGCTCAGGCAAAATGAAATAGGAGCGCATATGTGATATGTGCGGGACCGAGAATAATACGTGTATGTGATACCGTATTCTATTCTCGCGACTTTTTGTATCGGTCGGTTATATGTGATATAGCCGGGTTATCGAATCAAGTGTTGATTCGATAAGTCGATACATTGGATGTTAGTCGGTTATATGAGATATAACCGGATTATTAAGTCAAGTGCTGATTTAATAATTTAGTGTATAATTGTATATTGGATATACTAATTTACATTAACTAACATTTGTTCACTTAAGGATTTTTCTCACATGTGCACAACTTTAATATATATGTGATATATATTAAAATGTGTTTTCTTTTTTGTATCATGGTTGATGATACATCTTTCATGGGTGTATGAGACTTACACCATGCTATTTGTTATGTTGGGTTTAATATTTAAAAGTAATTACAAAATTAGTGGAAAATTAGAAAATGCATGAAGCTTGTGGAAGCTTGTGGATGCATTGACTAAAGTCCACTAAGTTTGTTTTTACTTTGGATTTTTGTTAACCTAACCATCACACTTAGCCATGATTAAGTCTCTACATGAGTTAGTATATGATACTCACTCACCCATGGTTAGCTCACTCACTTGATCATTATCCTCGTCCTTTTCTTTTGTTCATCTTCTTCTTCTTTGAGCAAAAAGAAAAAGCTTGCTAGGGTTTCAAAAAGAGAGTGAAAGATTGTGAGAAATAAAATTCTAAAGAGAACCCACTTCCTATTTCTCCATCCTCTACTAGACTAGCACTTTAGTATAGGGTGTTTGCTTCACTAATTCTCTAGTTAGTGAAGTAGTAGCTTGAGTTGATATTCCCTCGACGTAGATCTTCTTCGGCCTCGAAGACTTCAAGCAAGGACGCTTCTTTCCCCTCATGAAGCCATGCAAGAGCCCGGGAGAACCATGATCGCAGCGAAGGGACTACAACAAGGAGCTTTAGAAGTGAAGGACCGATCTACAAAGGTTGTATTTCGTATTCACTTAGTGGTATATGTAATTTACTTGCATGTGAAACCCTAATTTTCTAGCAAAGATCTTGTTTAGGGTTGTTAGGCACGGCTAAAATTTTAATTGGGCATAGTTGATGTTTTCTTAACCCTTGTTAGAGTGCCTAGTAACCCTACAGAAACTCCCACGACTAGGGACACTTTAAGGATGTGCTTACAGACCCCAGCTCCCACGTATATGATCGCCATCATACTGCTGGCTTTCAAGCAAGAATTCTATGGGCTCTATCAACATGCAATAGTGAACTAAAGTATGTATACGATGATAAAGACAAACCAGATAGCATACTATCATCTCGAGTAAGACAGTCATATCGGTATAGGTCCTCTCTCAATCATTGCAATCACGTATCTGCGATCCAATAATTGACTTTAAGGGCACTATATCCAACAATATCCGCGGCAAGGGATACTTGTTCTTGATTGTTACTTTATTTAATTCCCGATAGTCGATGCACATCCGCTTAGTCCTTTCCTTCTTAGGTACCAAAAGAACTGGGGCACCCCAAGGTGACAAGCTGGGTCGAATGAATCCCTTGTTGAGATGGTCCTCAACTTGCGCCCGAAGCTCCTTCAATTCTGCTTGCCACATTCGGTACGGTGTCTTCAATATGGGTTGAGTTCCCGGTACCAAGTCTATGGTGAACTCGATTGCCCGATCCGGCGGTAAACCCGACACTTCTGCAAATACGTCTTCAAATTCTCGTACGACCATCGGCATCCTCTCCTCCCTTTATACGGTGTACAATGTCTCTTCCTTTCTCGGTACATCTCGGTAGGTTGCTGGGTCCAAGGACTTACTTCCACTCTCGAATATGAACAGTGGGTGGTCAGGGATTTCAAATACTAACCTACTTTGACGACAGTCGATAGAGCGTAAAAAGTACTCAACCAGTCCATACCCAAGACCACGTCGAAATTGGGCATATGTATCACCATAAAGTTGGCATAGAAACCTCGCCCGCAGACTACCATGGGGCATAGATTGTATCCTGAAGTGGACTTGATCACACCGTTTCCCGTGTTGACGTTCCACTCGGTGATGAGAGGTGTTACGGGGATGGAGCCGGCGGTCACAAACTTTTGTGCCATGAAGCAATGCGACGCACCAGAGTCAAAAAGTATGAGTGCAGGTATAGAGGCTACTAGGAGGATACCTATATTATAGGTGGAAGGAAAATTAGTGATGAGACTAACAAGATGTGTATGCATGATGGGAGTAAACTTGGAAACATGACAGTCAAAACAGCGATACCTGTAATCACTTCCCCAGTTGCTTCAGCATCTTCTGCGGTCATAGTAAGGCCTGACGCTTCGGTCTGTTGCGCTGAGCTTGCTGGAAAACTCGCTTCTGCTGGGGCAGGGGTGGTCCTCTAGCTGTCGTTCCGTGCCCGATTGGTTTATTAGCAGGTGGTGGCCGGGCTCTCTGTTGAGGCGCTCCAAGATTGGCTGGTCTGTTGTCCGGGAGTAATGGTCGTCTTCTCTGTGGACAATCCCCTATGGCATGATCCGGAGACCCACAGACTATACAGAGCTTGTTCAAAATGCGGCAGTTCCTCATGAAGTGTCCGGCTTTACCGCAATGGTTACATGTGACTACTGGTTTCTTGAAAGTAGCTGGTCCTGCTGGTCTCTTAGGTTGTTGCCTCCCGTGAAATTTGGAAGATGATCCCCCAAGAACTTGATTAGCTGGTCGCTTAATGCTAGTCAATCGGTCATCCTTCTTTATGCGTCTCTGAAGGTCTTCGAAGTTCCGTGCCGCCTCTAAGATTTCATCATAAGTTGATAAGGTGGCAGAAGACATGGAGGACTGCGTCTTCAGATCTAACCCCTGTCGGAATCTTGTAGCATATAGTTCCGGGGTTGCCATCAGGTGATGCGCAAACCGACTTAATCTCGCGAACTCCGAAGCACACTCGTCCACCGATTTATCCCACATGCTCCCCTGTTGGAACTGTATAAATTCCCGTTCCATTTTTTGGTGTGCTACGACGGGAAAGTATTGAGTGTCGAACCATCGTTTGAATGTTTTCCAGTCGACGGGCTCTTTCAGCCTGCTTTCCTCGGCCTCCTACCATATTCGGGCATTATCAGTGAGTTGTGGTTTGGAAATGTTCACCTACGCGTCCTTCAGAATTTAGGCGGCACCGAGGTCGTTGATTGTTCCCTTGAGCCATTCCTCAACTTCTAAGGGGGTTTCCTTCCCTGAAAAAGTCTTAGGGTGGAGTGATCTGAACTGTTTCACTCCCGCCGATCCTTAAGGAACTGGGGCCAGTACCTGTTTTAAAATTTCTGCTCGTTGCTGCCTACTCTCACGCAGCTCTTGATGCAGGGAAGCTGTCTGCTACTGCTGTTGCTCCAATAGTCCTTGCATCATTTGTAGCATCGCTGCGTGTTGAGCAGTGGCTTCATTGTCTCCATTTCCCCTTCGGTTGCAGTGATGGTGTCGTCCAGCCTTGGATATCTGAATCAAAAGGGGTTAGGCTATAACCGGAGGTGAAAGACATAGGATAGTAACTTGCAGGAGGAGAAACAATTCATGTCAGAGGGAAACTAGTAAGGAATAATAAAAACGAGAGACACGAGAGTGAAATTGTCGAAATCAAGATTTTATTAACAATGCTAACGGGAATACAAGGAATTATTAAATAGGGTCCTACTTCTATACACATTTTATTCGGCTCACTAAAAGCTAAGAGCTAAACAGGTGCCATTCGTCCATCAATTATGAAGCGGAAACTGCGCGTTATTGGCTCGGCGCTTGTTGATCTTTCTTGCAAAACTGTAAAAGAAGGGAGGGCCTGGTACATCCCGACGTTAGAGTTGCGGAGGAGTACGACGAACACATCGATAAGCATGCCCCCGAATATAGAGGGTTTTCCCAATGAACCATATGTGTGGCCCGTATTCTTTTGGTTCTTCTTCTTCCACTGGAATTTCCTCCTCAGCGGGGGCCTCCTCTTCGGGCTCCTCCTCTTCCTCAGATTCTTCTACCTCCATGGGATCTTCCTCTTCCTCAACGGGATCTTCCTCTTCAGCAGGGACGTACTCTTCAGGTTCTTCCTCTTCAGCAGGGACGTCCTCTTCAGGTTCTTCCTCTTCCTCGACGTGATTTTCCTCTTCTACTGGGGGTTCTTCTCCTCTATCTTCCATATCGTCCTTGGGGATATTTATTTGGGGACCTATTATTTCGTCGTCCGAATACCCAAGCGTAGCTTCAAAGGTGATGTTTGGCGTGTTGTCCTCGTCCGGAAGATGTGCCATGATCTGAGAAGGATGGTCATGGTCAGGATATAGAGATCTCAAGGAAAGGACGAGGAATGGGAAAACTTTATGAAATTGATACAAGCGGATGGGATTCACAAATATAATAAGTCAGTTAATAGTTTCATTTTAGTACACAAGACGGACCTGCATGGGCCACCACAAAAACCTGTCACGTCCCACTTCCCAAAGAAGGTGAAGAGTGGCGTGGCACGGTCTGCAACCAAACTGTATTGAAGGTGGCCTATTCAATAAAGTTACGTTAAGCGTAAGAATAATCATAGTATGCAGGGTGTGTACCAAAATAAAACAATAAAAGCGAAAGGCATTTATTTCCATTAACCAACTTTATTACATTCCAAGAGAAGGAGCAAAGCAAACTAATTGGTTTAATTACATCAAAGAAACAAAGCCCTAAACAAGTGGGTGACAAAGAAAACTAATTAATCCTCCGATATAACTCTGCATAATCTTCGTTAGTCGGTTCCTCACCTAGATCTTCATCATAAAACTCATTCCCATCTAACGGACATTCTAAAAGGGAAAAAAAAGAAAGTCCGTCAGCGATTATACTCGGGTAGGATTGCCTCATAAGGAAATAGGAGTATAAAAATGAACAGGTGTATATAAGAGTATGATGTATGCATGCAGACATAATGTAAGGGGTGTAAATGTTTGAAATGCACAAACTTAAGACGTTTTGAAGAGAGGTATATATGAGCATGAGTATGTTGTAAGTTATATGTAGATAAGTAGTAGGAAGTATAGGTGAAGGTAAAAGTTCGTATTAGTTTGTTAAATAAGGGTCCGGATACTCGCGATTATTCCGTTGTGGCCACGGAACAACAACTGGGGAAGTGAAATGCACCGTTTCACTTCCCTGGATCATGATCGAGTAGTAAGGGAATCCGAGTTCCGCATCCTCTTGCCTAATCAAACTACCCATCCCCGTTATTCAGTATAAAGGTCTAGAGTTAGTGCGTATACCTCTAGCGATGGAATTTCCACATTGTATGGTATCCACATTTTTGGATCATTCGCCCTCAAATAGGGTTAGTAGTCGTCCACATTTTGGACTGGTGACCCTGCCTGCAGGGATCTTCATATTTGTATAGTCGTCCATACATCAGACTGGTCACCCAGAATATCGGGATCTTCTCAATAAGTATTCTATACCTAGGTCCGCGCATTCTAACCCTAGCCATATCATATGTTAGGTAAGTCATAAACTGGAATTTTTTTAAAAAGTATTGATCTCATTTAATATGGCCTCCACAGCCACTCGTTTTATTTTGTAAAGTACTTTGTGTCTTCTTAGGGAATGCTTAGTAAAAAGAATAATAGTGTTTACTTATCTTTTATTACTTCTCAGAAAAACCATGAGGTATGGAATATTTATCATTTTGGAAAAACATAATGTTTTACGGAAAAATATCCTTTCGATAAAAGGTTGTGGTGTTTATTTGAAAATCTTTTGCAAAAGATTTTTATATGGAGCTTAGACACACTCACAATATGCACAATCAAGCCTAGAGCTAAGGTCTCCTAAGTCAACTAGACTGCTCCTAACTGTTCCAAAGGGCAAGTTGTGAGATTCTCAAATCGCCTCTTCACCGCCAATTGTGGCCAGGTAAGCACAAGTAAAGACAGGAGGGATTCGCTTACGAATCACAGTGAGACGGGCCTTTTAAAATTACCTTTCCCACTTGTCTAGCCTAGGCACCATAAAGTCTGGTTTAGATAAACGACCGATGCCTACAACCTTTCCTTTGTCCTAATGAGCACGACAGTCCTTATTGGCCGAGTCTAATATTTTTTTAATTAACTCGTAGGTTGATGCAAAAATGCTTTTTGTGATTTTTGGGGTCCTTGTAAGGGTAATGAAATCCCCACCGAATCTGAATTGGTGTTATAGCCTCTTAAAAGTCCTTTTTTTTAAAAAATACAAAGCAGTAAACACACAAAAATCAGAAACACTTGCCAAAAATCTGGATTGATGTTTATTTGAAAATTACGTTTTAATAAGGTACTAGATATTCCTTTTGGAAAGATATCGTTATACGGATTATGGTTCTTGTTGAAAATGGCCCTTCAATAAAGGTCGAGGTATTTAAATAAAATTAATAATTTTATGAAATTATAGTGTTTTAGGTTCGGGGTAACTTTTTAGAAAAATATGTTCGTTTTGGAAAAACCATAAGCCGTTATTTAAATTTAGTATTTTCCTCTTTAAAAAGGTTGAAGGAATTTAACAAAATTATAGTAGTTGAAGAAAAAATATAAGTAAAATATATGTATGTCGTATCTAAAACATTTATTCCACATATTTTATCTTTTATGGATATTTTAAACAAATATAACATTTTAATGAAACGAGAGTATTTTGTGAAAGTAACCTATTTCGAGATCACAACAATAGTATGGGTGAGAGTAGGTATAAAAGGGGTGAATTAATATTCATGAGTTATAAATATTAGGCCTATCACATTCCATGTAGCATGAGGGTACAGTATTTTTGGTATATACGAGTGATTAAGGAACTCATTTTAATTGGAGGTTAAGATTATCATCATTAAGGGTACAAGTAATAGGAATGCACGAATATAATAACATCATGTTAAATAGGGGGTTGATGATTAGAAGTTGGAACTGGGTTATTGAGAAAAGAAGAAGGCGACAGAATGAGGGGAGAGAGGCGGATCCTATTTTTGGTTCGAATTAGATGTAGACGGTTGAAGACGTAGGCTTGTGCAAAGTTCCTCAATAGCTCTGTGCCCAGATTTTTCCTCGGCGATTGGGTGGAGTTGTAGCATCGGCGTTGTCGATACGAAGGCACTGGTATTTTTTCAGAATTTTTGGAGTTCTGAGGAGTGAGAAATCAATGTTTAAAGTTTCTATTTATATGGGTTTTTCACCAACCAGAAAATCCAAAAAATTCGTTAAAACCCACGAAAATCCGCGCCGGCCCAATGATTGCGAATCATCAGTTGATGATTGCGCCTGCATCTAGAGGATCCTGGCCATTGGATCTGCATCCAACGGCCCAGGGCGCACCGTCACGCCGCTGCCAGGTGCCACGTGCCCGCGTGGCTAAGGATCACGCGGTTTTGCGTGGTCCTCACCACGGGTCGCCGCCGCGCGTTCTGGGCCGTTGGATCGAGCATCCAACGGTCCAGGTTAAAGGGGTGTTTAAAAAAAATTAAATAAAAATTAATTAAAATAAAAACTTGGCAGATTATTTAAAATTATTGATTTGGATTAAAATTTTTGTTAAAAATAGTTAAAATTATGGAAAAATTTCAGAAAATAGGTTTTATTGTTATCTTAAGTATAAAAATAATTTTGGGCCAAAATAAATAATATATCCCATATTTACGGTTCTAGCTTAGTTATAATAATTATATAATACCTAGTTTATCCTTGATATTTTTGAACGTACACACACACACACACACACACACACACATATCTATATATATTGAATTAATTGTTTTAATTGATAATAAAAGTGTGTAGAGTATTTTAAGGTATTTATAAAATTTTATTAGCACATTTTTAGCCTAGGAAAATATAAATAATCTTTAGAAAATTCCTTTAACCCTATTTCTCAATGTCTTGAATATTACTAATACTATTTTTATTCAAAAACATTCTTTTACCCACAAAAAACGCAAATAACCACTCGACTCTAGGAATTTAAAATAAGAGTTATTTACGTATTTTGTGGGTAAAAGAATGTTTTTGAAGAAAAATAGTAGCGGTAATATTCAAGGCATCGAGAAATCGGGTTAAAGGAATTTTCTAAAGATTATTTATATTTTCCTAGGCTAAAAATGTGCAAATAAAATTTTATAAATGCCTTAAAATACTCTACACACTTTTATTATCAATTAAAACAATTAATTCAAACTATATATATATATATATATACGTTCAAAAATATCAAGGATAAACTAGGTATTATATAATTATTATAACTAAGCTAGAACCGTAAATATGGGATATATTATTTATTTTGGCCTAAAATTATTTTTATACTTAAGATAAAAATAAAACCTATTTTCTGAAATTTTCCCGTAATTTTTCCGTAATTTTAACTATTTTTAACAAATTTTTGACCCAAATCAATAATTTTAAATAATCTGCCGAGTTTTTATTTTAAATAATTTTTTTAAAACCCTTTTAACGTGGACCGTTCGATGCTCGATCCAACGGCCCAGAGCGCGGCGGCGCCCACGTGGTGGGGACCACATGAAACCGCGTGATCCCCAGCCACGCGGGCACGTGGCACCTGGCGGCAGCGTGACGGTGCGCCTTGGGCCGTTGGATGCAGATCCAACGGCCAGGATCCTCTGGCGGCGGGCGCAATCATTGGGCCGACGGGGATTTTCGTGGGTTTTAAAGAACTTTTTGGATTTTCTGGTTGGTGAAAAAGCCCTATAAATAGACACTTCAAACATTGATTTCTCACACCTCAGAACTCCAAAATTTCAGAAAAAAATAATAGTACCTTCGTATCGACGACGCCGACGCTGCGGCTCCACCCAATCGCCGAGGAAAAATCTGGGAACGGAGCTATTGAGGAACTTTACACAAGCCTACGTCTTCAACCGTCTACATCTAACTCGAACCAAAGGTAGGATCCGCCCCTTTCCCCTCATTCTGTCACCTTCTTCTTTTCTCAATAACCTAGTTCCAACTTCTAATCATCAACCCCCTATTTAAAATGATGTTATTATATTCGTGCATGCATATTCCTTATACCCTTAATGATGATAATCTTAAGCCCTAATTAAAATGAGTTCCTTAATCACTCGTATATACCAAAAATACGGTACCCTCATACTACATGGAATGTGACAGGCCTAATGTTTATAACTCACGAATATTAATTCACCCCTTTCATACCTACTCTCACCCATACTATTGTTGTGATCTCGAAATAGGTTACTTCCACAAAATACCCTCGTTTCATTAAAATGTTATATTTGTTTAAAATATCCATAAGAGATAAGATATATGGAATAAATGTTTTAGATACGACATACATATATTTTACTTACACTTTTTCTTCAACTACTATAATTTTGTTAAATTCCTTCAACATTTTTAAAGAGGAAAATACTAAATTTAAATAACGGCTTATGGTTTTTCCAAAACGAACGTATTTTTCTAAAAAGTTACCCCGAACCTAAAACACTATAATTTCATAAAATTATTAATTTCATTTAAATACCTCGACCTTTATTGAAGGGCCATTTTCAATAAGGACCATAATCCGTATAATGATATCTTTTCAAAAGGAATATCTAGTACCTTATTAAAACGTAATTTTCAAATAAACACCAATCCAGATTTTTGGCAAGTGTTTTGTATTTTTGTGTGTTTACTGCTTTGCATTTTTTAATAAACGGACTTTTAAGGGGCTATAACACCAATCCAGATTGGGTGGGGATTTCATTACCCTTCCTAGGACCCCAAAAATCACAAAAAGCATATTTGCATCAACTTTCAAGTTAATTAAAAAATATTAGACTCAGCCAATAAGGACTGTCGTGCTCATTAGGACAAAGGAAAGGTTGTAGGCATCGGTCATTTATCTAATCTAGACTTTGTGGTGCCTAAGCTAGACAAGTGGGAACGGTAATTTTAAAAGACCCGTCTCACAGTGATTCGTGAGCGGATCCCTCCTTTCTTTACTTGTGCTTACCTGGCCACAATTGGCGGTGAAGAGGCGATTTGAAGATCTCACAACTTGCCTTTTGGAACAGTTAGAAGCAGTCTAGTTGACTTAGGAGACCTTAGCTCTAGGCTTAATTGTGCATATTGTGAGTGTGTCTAAGCTCCTTATAAAAATCTTTTGCAAAAGATTTTCAAATAAACACCACAACCTTTTATCGAAAGGATATTTTTCTGTAAAACATTATGTTTTTCCAAAATGATAAATATTCCAAATCTGATGGTTTTTCTTAGAAGTAATAAAAGATAATTAAACACTATTATTCTTTTTACTAAGCATTCCCTAAGATGACACGAAGTACTTTACAAAATAAAACAAGTGGTTGTGGAAGACCATATTAAACGAGATCAATACTTTTAAAAAAATTTCCAGTTTATGACATACCTGACATATGATACGGCTAGGGTTAGAATACGCGGACCTAGGTATGGAATACTTATTGAGAAGATCCCGATATTCCGAGTGACCAATCTGATGTACAGAAGACTATACAAATATGAAGATCCCTGCAGGCACGGTGACTAGTCCAAAATGTGGACGACTACTAACCCTATTTAAGGGCGAATGATCCAAAAATGTGGATAACATACAATGTGGAAATTCCATTCCTAGAGGTATACGCACTAACTCTAGACCTTTACACTGAATAACGGGGATGTGTAGTTTGATTAGGCAAGGGGATGCGGAACTCGGATTCCCTTACTACTCGATCATGATCCCGGGAAGTGAAACGGTACATTTCACTTCCCCAGTTGTTGTTCCGTGGCCACAACGGAATAATCGCGAGTATCCAGACCCTTATTTAACAAACTAATACGAACTTTTACCTTCACCTATACTTCGTACTACTTATCTACATATAACTTACAACATACTCATGCTCATATATACCTCTCTTCAAAACGTCTTAAGTTTGTGCATTTCAAACATTTACACCCCTTACTTTATGTCTGCAAGCATACATCATACTCTTATATACACTTGTTCATTTTTATACTCCTATTTTCTTATGAGGCAACCCTACCCGAGTATAACTCGCAGAAGGACTTTTTTTCCCCCTTTTGGAATGCCCGTTAGATGGGAATGAGTTTTATGATGAAGATCTAGGCGAGGAACCGACTAACGAAGATTATGCAGAGTTGGCATCGGAGGATTAATTAGTTTTCTTTGTCTCCCACTTGTTTAGGGCTTTGTTTCTTTGATGTAATTAAATCAATTAGTTTTCTTTGCTCCTTCTCTTGGAATGTAATAAAGTTGGTTAGTGGAAATAAATTCCTTTCGCTTTTATTGTTTTATTTTGGTACACACCCTGCATACTATGGTTATTCTTACGCTTAACGTAACTGTATTGAATAGACCACCTTCAATACAGTTAGGTTGCGGACCGTACTACGCCACTCTTCACCTTCTTTTAGGAAGTGGGGCGTGACAGGTTTTTATGGTGGCCCATGCAGGTCCGTCTTGTGTACTAAAATGAAACTGTTAACTGACTTATTATATTTGTGAATCCTATCCGCTTGTATCAATTTCATAAAGTTTTCCCATTCCTCGTCCTTTCCTTGACATCTCTGTATCCTGACCATGACCATCCTTCTCAATATCCCCAAGGACGATATGGAAGATGGAGGAGAAGAACCCCCAGTAGAAGAGGAAAATCACGTCGAGGAAGAGGAATCCGAGGAAGAGGAAGAACCCGAAGAGGACGTCCCTGCTGAAGAGGAAGAACCCGAAGAGGAAGTCCCTGCTGAAGAGGAAGATCCCGTTGAGAAAGAGGAAGATCCCATGGAGGTAGAAGAATCTGAGGAGGAGGAGGAGCCCGAAGAGGAGCCCCCCGATGAGGAGGAAATTCCAGTGGAAGAAGAAGAACCAAGAGAATACGGGCCACACATGTGGTTCATTGGGAAAACCCTCTATATTCGGGGGCATGCTTATCGATGTGTTCATCATACTCCTCCACAACTCTACCGTCGGGATGTACCAGGCTCTCCCTTCTTTTACAGTTTTGCAAGAAAGATCAACAAGCGCCGAGCCAATAACGCGCAGTTTCCGCCTCATAATTGATGGACGAATGGCACCTGTTTAGCTCTTAGCTTTTAGCGAGCCGAATAAAATGTGTATAGAAGTAGGACCCTATTTAATAATTCCTTGTATTCCCGTTAGCATTGTTAATAAAATCTTGATTTCGACAATTGCACTCTCGTGTCTCTCGTTTTTATTATTCCTTACTAGTTTCCATCTGGCATGAATTGTTACTCCTCCTGCAAGTTACTATCCTATGTCTTTCGCATCCGGTTATAGCCTAACCCCTTCTGATTCAGATATCCATGGCTGGACGACACCATCACCGCAACCGAAGGGGAAATGGAGAGAATGAAGCCACTGCTCAACACGCAGCGATGCTATAAATGATGCAAGGACTACTGGAGCAACAGCAGTAGCAGACAGCTTCCCTGCATCAAGAGCTGTGCGAGAGTAGGCAGCAACGAGCAGAAATTTTAAAACGGGTACTGGCCCCAGTTCCTCAAGGATCGGCGGGAGTGAAACAGTTCAGATCACTCCACCCTAAGACTTTTTCAGAGAAGGAAACCCCCTTAGAAGCTGAGGAATGGCTGAAGAGTACAATCATAGACCTCGGTGCCGCCCAAATTCTGAAGGACGCGTGGGTGAACATTGCCAAACTACAACTCACTGATAATGCCCGAATATGGTAGGAGGCCGAGGAAAGCAGGCTGAAAGAGCCCGTCGACTGGGAAACATTCAAACGACGGTTTGACACTCAATACTTTCCCGTCGTAGCACACCAAAAAATGGAACGGGAATTTATACAGTTCCAACAGGGGAGCATGTGGGATAAATCGGTGGACGAGTATGCTTCGGAGTTCACGAGATTAAGTCGGTTTGCGCATCACGTGGTGGCAACCCCGAAACTATATGCTAAAAGATTCCGACAGGGGTTAGATCTGAAGACGCAGTCCTCCATGTCTTCTGCCACCTTATCAACTTATGATGAAATCTTAGAGGCGGCACGGAACTTCAAAAACCTTCAGAGACGCATAAGGAAGGATGACCGATTGACTGGCATTAAGCGACCAGCCAATCAAGTTCTTGGGGGATCATCTTCCAGATTTCACAGGAGGCAACAACCTAAGAGACCAGCAGGACCAACTACTTTCAGGAAACCAGCAGTCACATGCAACCATTGCGGTAAAGCTGGACACTTCATGAGGGACTGCCACATTTTGAACAAGCTCTGTATGATTTGTGGGTCTTCGGATCATGCTATAGGGGATTGTCCACAGAGAAGACGACCACTACTCTCGGACAACAGACTGGCCAACCTTGGAGCGCCTCAACAGGGAGCCCGGCTACCACCTGCTAATAAACCAATCGGGCACGGAACAGCAGCTAGAAGACCACCCCTGCCCCAGCAGAAGTGAGATTTCCAGCAAGCTCAGCGCAACGGACCGAAGCATCAGGCCTTTACTACGACCGCAGAAGAGGCTGAAGCAATTGGGGAAGTGATTATAGGTATCGCTGTTTTGACTGTCATGTTTCCAAGTTCACTCCCATCTTGCAGACACATCTTGTTAGGCTCATCACTAATTTTCCTTCCATCTATAACATAGGTATCCTCCTTGTAGCCTCTATACCTGCACTCACACTTTTTGACTCTGGTGTGTCGCATTGCTTCATGGCACAAAAGTTTGTGACCGCCAGCTCCATCCCCGTAACACCTCTCATCACCGAGTGGAACGTTAACACGGGAAACGGTGTGATCAAGTCCACTTCAGGATACGATCTGTGCCCCGTGGTAGTCTGCGGGCGAGGTTTCTATACCAACTTTATGGTGATAGATATGCCTAATTTCGACGTGGTCTTGGGTATGGACTGGTTGAGTACTTTTTACGCTACTATCGATTGTCATCAAATGAGGGTAGTATTTGAAATCCCTGACCACCCACTGTTCATATTCGAGAGTGGAAGTAAGTCCTTGGACCCAGCAACCTACCGAGCTGTACCGAGAAAGGAAGAGAAATTATACACCGTACAAAGGGAGGAGAGGATGCCGATGGTCGTACGAGAATTTGAAGACGTATTTGTAGAAGTGTTGGGTTTACTGCCGGATCGAGCGATCGAGTTCACCATAGACTTAGTACCGGGAACTCAACCCATATTGAAGACACCGTACCGAATGGGGCCAGCAGAATTGAAGGAGCTTCGGGCGCAAGTTGAGAACCATCTCAATAAGGGATTCATTCGACCCAGCTCGTCACCTTGGGGTGCTCCAGTTCTTTTGGTACCTAAGAAGGATGGGACTAAGCGGATGTGCATCGACTATCGGGAATTAAATAAAGTAACAATCAAGAACAAGTATCCCTTGCCGTGGATAGATGACCTGTTCGATCAGCTGGAGGGAGCTTGAGTGTTCTCCAAGTTCGATACGAACAAGCTATCATCAACTCAAGGTGAAAGCGTCTGACATACCCAAGACGGCTTTCAGGACTAGGTATGGACATTATGAATTCCTAGTGATGCCCTTTGGAGTAACCAATGCCCCTGCAGTCTTTATGAACTTGATGAATCAAGTGTTTTATGAGTAATTAGACAAGTTTGTGGTTATCTTCATCGACGATATTCTAGTGTATTCTAAGAATCAAGAAGAACATGCGGAACACTTACGTGCGGTGCTCGAAACCTTGCGACAACACCAACTTTATGCAAAGCTCAGCAAATGCGAGTTTTGGTTAGAACATGTAGCATTCCTGGGGCATGTGTTGTCAGGCGAAGGGATTTCAGTGGATCTAGCCAAGATTGTCGCAGTTCAGACATGGCCGATACAAAGAACTGTTACCGAGGTCATGAGCTTTTTGGGACTTGCTGGATATTACCGTCGTTTCATCAAGAACTTCTCCAAGATTGCGGAACCACTGACTACTTTGACTCGGAAAGATGTACCGTATGTATGGTCCGAGGGTTGCGAGGAGCATTCACAGAGTTGAAGACTCGTTTAACCTCTGCACCCATTCTTACGATTCCCGACAAGATTGGAGGATTCGACATACATTGCGACGCTTCGGGAAAAGGCTTGGGATGAGTTTTGCACCAACATGGTAGGGTAGTGGCTTATGCATAAAGACAATTAAAGGTGCATGAGCAAAACTACCCAACGCACGATTTAGAACTTGCCGCAGTTGTTTTCGCACTCAAGATTTGGAGGCACTATTTATTGGGTGAGAGGGTAGATATTTACACCGATCACAAGAGCTTGAAATATATCTTCACCCAGAAGGAACTCAATATGAGGCAGAAGAGATGGCTGGAATTAACGGCAGATTTCGACGTAAATTTACAATATCATCCGGGAAAGGTGAATGCAGTCCCGGACACTTTGAGTCGCCAACCAATGATTTCGAGTCTGACTACTCATTGGAGGAATCGTCAAGATCTTAATGAACTAGAGACCGAGTTGATAATGCCCGGAATGCTTACATCCTTCATGAATTTGCAAATTCACCCAACATTAGTCGAACGGATCAAGACAGCTCAAATGGATGACCCGATGTTGCGAAGGATCAGAGAAAAAGTGGACACGAATCTGCGGACGGACTTCATCATCCACGAAGATGGTTCTTTGAGATATGGATGCAGAGTCTATGTACCTAAGGGGGAGATGAGAGAGGAATTATTAAAAGAGGCACATTGTTCTCCATACTCTTTTCATCCGGGAGGAACAAAGATGTACAAGGACCTCAGGCAAAACTATTGGTAGCATGGGATGAAGCGGGAGATAGCCAAGAGTGTATCCAAATGTCTTGTTTGCCAACAAGTAAAAGTCGAACACCACAGGATGGCAGATCTATTACAGCCGTTACCAATACCCGAATGGAAATGGCAAAACATTACTATGGACTTTGTGACCGCACTCCCTCGCAGCTCTAAGGGAAACAATGCTGTATGGGTGATTGTGGACCGACTCACCAAGTCGGCGCATTTCATTCCTTTTCGAGTGGGTCAATCAACCGAAAGCCTTGCAGAAAGGTATATGGAGGAGATTGTCAGATTGCATGGCATACCGATTTGCATCGTGTCCGACCGAGATACACGTTTCAGATCTCAGTTTTGGCAAAGACTACAAGAGAGCCTGTGCACGAATCTGAGTTTCAGTACCGCCTACCATCCTCAGACCGATGGCCAATCAGAAAAGGTTATTCAAATTCTCGAAGATATTCTCCGGGCCTGTATGTTGGATTTTAAAGGATCTTGGAAAGATCACCTGCACTTGATAGAGTTTGCTTACAACAATAGCTACCAGTCTAGTATCGGCATGGCACCTTTTTCCGCTTTGTATGGACGAAAGTGTAGGTCACCGTTAAGTTGGGACGATGTTGTGGATCGAGAACTTCTAGGCCCCGAGATAATTGTCGATATAGTCGAGGTGATAAGAACCATCAGGGAACAATTACGCATAGCACAAGATCGGCAGAAGCATTGGGTAGATACGAAGAGAAGGCCACTAGATTTCCAACCAGGAGAACACGTGTTTCTGAAGATTTCTCCTAACCGGGGAGTAATACGCTTTGGGAAATGCGGAAAGCTCAGCCCACGGTTCATAGGTCCCTTCGATATTCTCGAACGAGTTGGAAAGATTGCGTATCTTCTAGCCTTGCCCCCTTCTCTGGAAGGCGTACACAACGTTTTTCATATCTCTTAATTGAGAAAATATGTCAGTGACCCTGGTCACGTTTTGGATCATTCTGAAATCACCGTGGGGACTGACCTAACCTATGAACAGCAGCCGGTGGAGATCCAAGATCGGAAGGAAAAGATTTTGAGAGACAAGACGATCAGATTGATTAGGGTCATGTGGAGGAAGGACTCTTCTGGAGAGTCCACGTGGGAAAGAGAAGACGAGATGAGAGAACGATATCCTCACCTATTTGAAGCTTCCTTTATATAATTTTTCTTCTCTCTCCTTTTGACCTACCTTCTAAATTTCGGGGACGAAATTATTCTAAGGAGGGTAAATTGTAACGATCGAGATTTCTAATAAAATAACTCTTATTTTAAATTCCTAGAGTCGAGTGGTTATTTACGTATTTTGTGTGTAAAAGAATGTTTTTGAAGAAAAATAGTATTAGTAATATTTAAGGCATCGAGAAATGGGGTTAAAGGAATTTTCTAAAGATTATTTATATTTTCCTAGCTAAAAACGTGCTAATAAAATTTTATAAATACCTTAAAATACTCTACACACTTTTATTATCAATTAAAACAATTAATTCAATATATATATATATATATACACGTTCAAAAATATCAAGGATAAACTAGGTATTATATAATTGTTATAACTAAGCTAGAACCGTAAATATGGGACATATTATTTATTTTGGCCCAAAATTATTTTTATACTTAAGATAACAATAAAACCTATTTTCTGAAATTTTCCCATAATTTTTCCGTAATTTTAACTATTTTTAACAAATTTTTTAACCCAAATCAATAATTTTAAATAATCTGATGAGTTTTTATTTTAATTAATTTTTATTTTATTTTATTTTAAAAAACCCCTTTAACCTGGACCATTGGATGGTCGATCCAAAGGCCCAGAATGCGCGGCGGCGCCTACGTGGTGGGGAACACGCGAAACCACGTGATACCCAGCCAGGCGGTCACGTGGCACCTGGCGGCGGCGTGACGGTGCGCCCTGGGCCGTTGGATGCAGATCCAACGGCCAGGATCCTCTGGCGGCGGGTGCAATCATCAACTGATGATTCGCAATCATTGGGTCGGCGAGGATTTTCGTGGGTTTTAACGAATTTGGATTTTCTGGTTGGTGAAAAAACCCTATAAATAGACACTTCAAACATTGATTTCTCACACCTCAGAACTCCAAAAATTTTGAAAAAAATACCAGTGCCTTTGTATCGACGACGCCGATGCTATGTCTCTACCCAATCGCTGAGGAAAAATCTAGGCATGGAGCTATTGAGGAACTTTGCACAAGCCTACATTTTCAACCGTCTACATCTAACTCGAACCAAAGGTAGGATCCGCCTCTCTCCCCTCATTCTGTTGCCTTCTTCTTTTCTCAATAACCTAGTTCCAACTTCTAATCATCAACCCCCTATTTAAAATGATGTTATTATATTCGTGCATGCCTATTCCTTGTACCCTTGATGATGATAATCTTAACCCCTAATTAAAATGAATTCCTTAATCACTCGTATATACCAAAAATACTGTACCCTCATACTACATGGAATGTGACAGGCCTAATGTTTATAACTCACGAATATTAATTCACCCCTTTCATACCTACTCTCACCCATACTATTGTTGTGATATCGAAATCGGTTACTTCCACAAAATACTCTCGTTTCATTAAAATGTTATATTTGTTTAAAATATCCATAAGAGATAAGATATGTGGAATAAATGTTTTAGATACGACATACATATATTTTACTTACACTTTTTCTTCAACTACTATAATTTTGTTCAATTCCTTCAACCTTTTTAAAGAGGAAAATACTAAATTTAAATAACGGCTTATCGTTTTTCCAAAACGAACGTATTTTTCTAAAAAGTTACCCCGAACCTAAAACACTATAATTTCATAAAATTATTAATTTCATTTAAATACCTCGACCTTTATTGAAGGGCCATTTTTAATAAGGACCATAATCCGTATAACGATATTTTTTCAAAAGGAATATCTAGTACCTTATTAAAATGTAACTTTCAAATAAACACCAATCCAGATTTTTGGCAAGTGTTTTGGATTTTTGTGTGTTTACTGCTTTGCATTTTTAAAAAAACGGACTTTTAGGGGGCTATAACACCAATCCAGATTGGGTGGGGATTTCATTACCCTTCCTAGGACCCCAAAAATCACAAAAAAGCATTTTTGCATCAACCTTCGAGTTAATTAAAAAAATATTAGACTCGGCCAATAAGGATCGTCGTGCTCATTAGGACAGAGGAAAGGTTGTAGGCATCGGTCCTTTATCTAAACCAGACTTTGTGGTGCCTAGGCTAGACAAGTGGGAAAGGTAATTTTAAAAGGCCCGTCTCACGGTGATTCGTGAACGGATCCCTCCTTTCTTTACTTGTGCTTACCTGGCCACAATTGGCGGTGAAGAGGCGATTTGAGGATCTCACAACTTGCCTTTTAGAACAGTTAGGAGCAGTCTAGTTGACTTAGGAGACCTTAACTCTAGGCTTGGTTGTGCATATTGTGAGTGTGTCTAAGCTCCTTATAAAAATCTTTTGCAAAAGATTTTCAAATAAACAGCACAACCTTTTATCGAAAGGATATTTTTCCGTAAAACATTATGTTTTTCCAAAATGACAAATATTCCAAACCTCATGGTTTTTCTGAGAAGTAATAAAAGATAATTAAACATTATTATTCTTTTTACTAAGCATTCTCTAAGATGACACGAAGTACTTTACAAAATAAAACGAGTGGTTGTGGAAGGCCATATTAAACGAGATCAATACTTTTAAAAAAATTTCCAGTTTATGACATACCTGACATATGATACGGCTAGGGTTAGAATGCGCGGACCTAGGTATGGAATAATTATTGAGAAGATCCCGATATTCCGGGTGACCAGTCTGATGTACGCACGACTATACAATTATGAAGATCTCTGCAGGCAGGGTGACCAGTCCAAAATGTGGACGACTACTAACCCTATTTGAGGGCGAATGATCCAAAAATGTGGATAACATATAATGTGGAAATTCCATGCCTAGAGGTATATGCACTAACTCTAGACCTTTACACTGAATAAAGTGGATGGGTAGTTTAATTAGGTAAGGGGATGCGTGTAACAACCGAGTTCAGTTATACCAATTTCTATTGTCGTATTTGTTTGTTTGTGGTGTTTTATTGATTTATCATGTTTGGATGCGAATGGTAGTTTATTTTTACATTGCATTCGACCCGACCCGCTTGCTTGAACTGGTTGATTCATATTCCTAAACTACCATGTCCTGTTAATTAGACACGTGCATCTCATGTTTACTGCATTTTAACATTTCACCTAGCATCGCGTATTTTTACATGTAACATTTTAGATCACGTAAAATAAATTAAAATTGCATTTCATAGCCTACATGATACCCCTGACCCCGTGGTAGCACCCGCGCATCGTGTTCTCATCCCGTTTAGTGAAACGGACGTGTTTGGATGGCTACGCGGACGTATGTGCGTCCGTTCTTGGGGGTATGCATTTTCGTTACCTGATTACTCATTTTAAAATTTGGAGGTCGCATTTATTTTTCGTATTTTAAATCTAAATTTTTGGACCCGACCCGGGCGCATTTTTGAAATACTTTTGTATCTCGCCAAAAATCATTCATTTAAGATCTTTTAATATTAAACGAATATATATTTTTTCTGTTTACCCAAACTAATGAAAATCTTTTAAAATTTTCTTTAAAATATTTTTCCCAACCAATCCCAGCTTCCCTTATTGTGCTGGGCCTCACCACCGAGCCATCTCTCTCTCTTCTATCTCTTTTCTCTCTCTCTTTTATTTTTCCCACCAACCAATCAAAATCCTTCTCTTTTATTGCTGGGCCCCACGAGCTCTCTCTCAGCTTCTCTCTCTTTCCCTTTCTCTTTCTCTCTCTTTCTCCGCAGCTCTCTCTCTCTTCCCTTTCTCTCTCCTCTCGCGCTCTCTTTCTCTCCTCTCGCGAACACTATTCGCTCCTCGAGTCGGGTCACCGCCCGACGCGATACCGTCACCTTCATCCTTATTTCTCCCTCTGTTCTCTTTTTAAACCCGAGCGCTTCCTTTAACCCATCAACTCCTCACCTCCTCCACAAACCCTAAACCCTAAAACTTCATAACTTCATCACCCTCAACTCACTGAGCCTCCTTTTCCTCCTCTTCGCCATCTCCTTCTTCTCCTTTCCATTCCCAAGCCTTACCTGCGCCCACAAGAACCCCAAGAACCCATCGCCACCACCTCATCCCGTCGCCGACCACCTCTCGCCGTCGCCTCCTCATTCATCTTCTCTTCTCTCCCTATCACCTCTGTTCTCTTTCCTCGCACCAACCTTGCACCAAGAGATCCAACAGCAGAACCCTATAATCCTGCACACCTAAACCCTAGCCGGAACCACAGCCATTACCCCACGCCGGCAAACCCTCGTCGTCGTCGCCCCTTGCCGACTCCCCTGGAATCTCAGAGCACCTACCACACAAGCATTTCTGACCCGTGTGATTCCCTTGTGCGCTGTTTGGATTCGTTCCGTATACCGTACACGCGTCGCGACTTTTCCCGCCGACGTGTGACATTCCGTATACCCGTTTCTTGATCCGTCGAGGCAAGTGAAACTTGCTACATGCTATTCATAATATTTTATACCCATTTAATTTCATATTAAACCTGTAGATCAAATCTAATGTCACATGTTCCATTTTTCCATTTCGATATTCCATATATCATTTTAGATTTATAACTTGAAGCATATCATGTTGCATTTTGATTTACTATACATAGTACCCACATCCGTGTTTAAATCACTTAATAATTATCTGCATAGCCCAAAGTACCTTTAAATAGTTTCTACCTCACCGGACACCCGTTTGCATCCATTTAACCTATTTTATATATAATTGCATCCCTAGATCATTTAACCCATAATAACGAGATTTTAACAATTCCATATTTGTTTAAGTGTATTTTACTTAATGTTGGAACCAGAACCCTAACTCTAATCAATAACCGCGCATCCATATGCTTTAATCTGTACTTTTGCATATAACATCACAATGTTCCATTTTTATTGTTCCATTAGTACTCATACTTGTTTTGTATACCCATGCTTATGTTAGTTTGATTATGAGCACCCACATGACATTTTGTGCACCCCTGACATAACTTGTTACGCCTACTACTTGACACGACATGGTACCGTGCATCTCTTGACATGACATTATACCTATGTACTACCTGACTTGACCTGATGTACCATTGCTTTACCTGTTACCTAATCTTTTTGCTAATGCCAACAAACCTGACCTGTTGTCCCTACGGACATTTCCTATTGTCTATCCAGACAAACATGTACCTGCCTGATCCTGTGTTGGCATTAGATCCAGATTATTTAATACCTGACTTGAACACATATAACTTGGGGGTTGGGGAAATCAATGATGAAACCTGACTTGTAACTCGACAGTTCGATACCTTTACTGATCAGTTTTAGAGGCTAGGCCAGCCTTGGGATGATGCTACCGACATCATCCATCGTTACCCACTACCTTTTAGAGGCTAGGCCAGCCTTGGGATGATGCTGTTGACATCATTCATCGTTACCCCTTTTCCTTTCAGTGCCTCGCGGCATGTCTCGGTTTCAGCCCGAGAATCTTCACCGTGATCCCGGGCACGCACGGGATACTATTGAGTTACATCGATGATCCATCAAATTGATTTCAAAGACCTGAGAGTAGTTAACCCAACAGACCGGCTTAGATTACTCACTACACATTACCCCACTATCCTTACTTATATCACTGTTATACCTGTCTTACCATTTATACTCATACCTGCATGTATTGCTACCCCTGTTTATAGTATTGCTTGATATTATGACGCACTGACGTCTGGGTTTTGCATGGACCAGATTCCTTACTTTTGTTGCAGTCCGAGCAGGAGTATTTCAGTCAGCAGGCTGAGCAGTGAGGACTTGCTAGTAGTTAGTTCATTTACTTTCGGTATTATTTCATTCCTGATGTGAGCCCGCATTATGGGACGTACATTCCAGTTTATTCTTGTATTGGATCTTTTGCTTCCGCATTATTTTATTCTTGACTCATTTTGTTTTGGCTTATGGACATGTGTTAGATATTTTATTATTGTTCTTGATATCTCTACAGCCGTAATGTGACTGTGGAAGGATACTTCCTATCCACAGATAGCATGGTTGGCTATGTCACGTGCCTATCTTAGCGTACTCTGGGAAGCGGGGCGTGACATGGTTCTTTGGGTATCAGAGCCATAGGTTATAGGTTAATCGGGTTTGATTCTTTTGTAGTTGGGTATTGGAACCAATACACGAATCAGAATACTTGTGATTAGGAAACATGTCCTGCCACCTTACCGTCCTACCATTTTTTAATCTTAACCTCCTCCTGATTATACTTTTATGATATGCAAACCTCCTTTGCGTATCGACTCGAAACCTGGTTCCTTTTTGGTTATCTCTAGAACTTAGGCGACTTGGGTAGAGTTATGTGATTGTAGCTATGATACCGCGGCATGGTTACAATGCGGTACTCTATTTAAGTAACTTGGAGATCTAGCCTTGATTCATATCCTTAACCTACATTTTGAATCTGTTATCATGCTAATCATTTTAGTGCTTTGATTTCAGGAATATGGCAGACAAGAATCTGAAAACTTATCAAAGGCGTGTTGACGAAGCCGCTATGCTTGGAGTAATACGTGGGATGTTGGAGAACCAAAGGCGGCAGACTGAGCTGAACCAGCAGCAAGCTGACTCTTTACAGGAAGGTTTGCGGACCGTTCAGCAATCTGTGAAAAGTGTTGTGGCCAGACCAGTGGATCGTATGGGAACCGTAGCGGATTTCAGGAGACTGGGTCCGTCTGTCTTTACTGGCCTGGAGGAGCCATTGCCAGCGGAGCAGTGGCTGGTTGATACGGAGAACTTACTCATTGCAGCACAGATCCCAGAAGATAAGAGGGTGGATGTGGTATGCATCCAGTTGGTGGACTATGCCCGTGAATGGTGGCTTGTGGAAGAGACCCGCTTGCCCAAGCCGATCAGGTGGGCGGATTTTTCGAAGAGTTTCTTGGAGAAGTTCTTCCCGCGGACTGCACGGGAGGAAATGGAAGAAATGTTCATCAGTTTGAAGCATAACGGCGCACCTGTAGATGGACATGTAGCTGAGTGGACGTGGCTTAGTAGATTTGCTGGACCTTTGGTTGCCAACGATGCTGATAGGGCAAGGAGGTTCATGCGCAGTTTGGATATGGACATCCAGAGGCAGATTGTCTCCCTGGGTTTGACCACTTTCTCACAGGTACTTAGAGCGGCCCAAGAACAGCAGAGCCTATCTATGAAGACTGGGAGTACACAGCAGACAACAGTTACAGTACGGAAGCCGGCATTTGCACCGAACCGAGCACATGGACACAGAGGTATTCCAGTGAACCGTCGTGGCGTAACACCTATGAAGAAGCCTGCTGTCGTTGATCAAAGAAGGAGCGTGATTTGTAACTACTGCCATTTACCCGGACATGTGCAAAGAGATTGTTGAAGGAGGAAAGGACTTTGTTTGGTTTGTGGATCGGCGTATCATACTATTAACGCTTGTCCGTCGAAACTTCGCACGAAGGATGATGTTCAGAAGCCGCCGTAGAAACCATTTTCGGAACAGAAGCAGCTGACTCAGGGACCCAATCAAGCTCGAGCTTTTACCCTGACGGCTGAGGAAGCTAAAGCTTCAGGAGAAGTTGTTTCAGGTATTCTACTTGTTCATGGTTTTCCCGTATTAGCGTTATTCGATTCTGGTGCATCTCATTGTTTTATGTCGTCCAAGTTTATTACTACACACTCGATTACTTGCATGCCCCTGTCTAGTTTCTGGGAAATATACACTGGGAATGGGAAGATCATATCTAGTAGAGAATGTAAGGACTGTGCAGTTGTTGTTTGCGGACGGGAGCTGTTTGCGGATTTCTTGGTGATTGATACAGGCAGCTATGAAGTTGTCTTTGGAATGGATTTTCTCGGCACTTTCCATGCTCACATTGATTGTTGGGCAAAGAAAGTAATTTTCCAGATTCCCGGACATCCAGAGTTTATCTTTACTGGAGGAAGCAGTTCTGTCGGGCCAGTCGAGTTTAGGGCTAGGCCGACAACTAGTGTTCTTTCGTCGTTGGAGGTTGATAAAGATGAAGCGCCAGCTGTTGTTCGAGATTTCATGGACGTATTTGAAGACATATCAGGTTTACCGCCGAAGCGAGACGTGGAGTTCGCGATTGATCTTATTCCTGGTGCAGCGCCAGTTTCTAAAGCGTACTATCCAATGGCACCAGTGAAGTTGGAAGAAGTTAAGAAGCAGGTTACTGAATTACTTGAGAAGGGTTGGATTCGAAGCAGTAAATCGCCTTGGGGAGCTCCAGTTCTTCTAGTCAAGAAGAAAGATGGCACAAGGCGAATGTGCATTGATTACCGAGAATTAAACCGGGTGACTATTAAGAATAAGTACCCGATCCCTCACATTGGCGGATTATTTGAGCATCTTAGAGGCACGAGGGTATTCTCGAAGCTGGATTTGCGATCCGGATATCATCAGATCCGAGTTAAGACAGAAGATATTTGCAAGACGGCGTTCCGAACTCGGTATGGACATTACGAATACTTAGTGATGCCCTTCGGAGTAACAAATGCACCGGCGATATTTATGGACTTGATGAATCGAATCTTTTCACCATTCTTGGACCAGTTTACAGTGGTGTTCATTGATGATATTCTGGTCTACTCGAAGAGTATTGAAGAGCATGCAGAACATTTGAAGATCGCACTACAGACGTTGAGACAAGAAAAATTATATGCAAAGATGAGAAAGTGCGAGTTTTGGCTGGAAGAAGTGAAGTTTTTGGGGCATATCGTGTCTGGCGATGGAATCGCCGTTGATCCCGAAAAGATTGCGGCAGTTCGAGATTGGACAATTCCGAAGAATGTTGCGGAGTTAAGAAGTTTTCTTGGACTCGCCGGGTATTACAGAAGGTTCGTGGAGAACTTTGCTCGTCTGGCGGAGCCGTTGACCAAGCTTACGCGCAAGGAAGTACCATTTGTGTGGACGGATAAGTGTGCGTCAGCTTTTGAGGCGTTGAAGCAGAGATTGATAACCGCTCCTATTTTGACCGTGCCAGACAGTTCCGGAGGATTGGTGATTCACAGCGACGCATCTGGGAAAGGATTGGGATGTGTTTTGATACAGCATGGGAAGGTTATAGCGTACGCATCGAGACAGTTGAAAACCCATGAGAAGAATTACCCAACTCATGACTTGGAGCTAGCAGTTGTGATTTTTGCTTTGAAAATTTGGAGACACTACCTATTGGGCGAAAGGTTTGAGGTTTTCACCGATCATAAAAGCTTGAAGTATGTGTTCACGCAGAAGGAGCTTAATATGAGGTAGCGCAGATGGTTGGAGCTGATGGCTGACTACGATCTTGATCTTAAGTACCATCCGGGGAAAATTAATGTCGTGCCGGATGCGCTCAGTCGGTTACCAGCAATCCAGATGTTGACTGCACAGAAGGAACTCATTGAAGACTTTCGAAGATTTGATTTGGAGGTTGTGCTACCGCATTCTTCGGGACAGTTGATGCAGCTGCAGGTACATTCATCGTTGATCGAGAATATTAAAGCACGCAATCGTAGGACCTTAGATTGCAAAAGTTTCGAGAACAGGTTGAAGCTGGACTTCAAACAGACTTACTGATCCATGAAGATGGTTCGTTGAGATATGGTAGCCGATTGTGTGTGCCAAAGGGAGATATTCGTGAAGAACTTATGAAGGAGGTACACAGTTCAGCATATTCCGTACATCCAGGAGGCACGAAGATGTACCGAGATATACGACAGCATTTCTGGTGGGAAGGCATGAAACGGGAGATTGCCCGCTTTGTGGCAAAGTGCTTGGTGTTTCAGAAAGTTAAGGCCGAACATCAAAGGGTTTCTGGTTTATTGCAATCACTTTCGATTCCTCAGTGGTAGTGGGAACATATAACCATGGATTTCGTGACGGCTCTACCGCGGAGTCCAAAAGGCAACATTGCAGTTTGGGTGATTGTTGATCGATTGACCAAGGTAGCTCGTTTCATCCCTTTTTGAGTTGGTCAATCAACAGAAACTTTGGCAGAACGGTACATGCAAGAGATTGCAAGATTGCATGGTGTACCAGTGAGCATCGTGTCCGACCGTGACACTCGTTTCTTATCACACTTTTGGAGGAGCTTACAGGAAAGTTTGGGGACTTGTTTGAAGTTTAGCACAGCTTATCATCCTCAAACAGATGGCCAGTCGGAGAGAACGATCCAAACTCTTGAAGATATGTTGAGAGCTTGCATGTTAGACTTCAAGAGTTCATGGGAGGATCATCTATATTTGGTGGAGTTTTCTTACAACAACAGTTTCCAGGCGACTATTCAGATGGCTCCATTAGAAGTTTTATATGGTCGCAAGTGTCGTTCCCCTGTTTGTTGGGACGATGTTGGTGAACGAAGATTGTTGGGACCAGATTTGGTTGTGCAAACAGTTGAGAAGGTTAACACTATCCGAAATCATATGAAAGTAGCACAAGATCGAAAAAAGAGTTGGGCAGATACGTCGAGAAGACCTCTAGAGTTCGTCGTGGGTGATTTGGTATTCTTGAAGATATCACCGACTAGAGGGGTGATTCGTTTCGGAAGTCGAGGAAAGCTTAGTCCTCGTTTCGTTGGACCCTTTGAGATTTTGGAGCGTGTTGGAGAAGTAGCGTATAGATTGGCGTTGCCGCAGTCTGTGGCGAATGTTCATGACGTGTTTCACGTATCTCAACTCCGTAAATATGTTCGAGATGAAACACATGTGTTGGATCATTCGGAGCTAACTATACGAGAAGATTTGACTTTTGAGAAGCGACCGGTGTTGATCGTGGATCGAAGGGAAAAGGTTCTTAAGAACAAAGTTATCCCTCTTGTACTTGTTTGTTGGGGTAATCGCTCACATGGAGAGTCAACTTGGGAATGAGAAGATGAAATCCGGCAGAAGTTTCCGCATCTATTCTTATAGGTTGATGGATTTTTTATCCTTTCTTGTTCTTAGAATTTCGAGGACGAAATTCTTTCTGTAGTTGGGTATAATGTAACAACCGAGTTCAGTTATACCAATTTCTGTTGCCGTATTTATTTGTTTGTGGTGTTTTATTAATTTATCATGTTTGGATGCGAATGGTAGTTTATTTTTACTTTGCATTCGACCCGACCCACTTGCTTGAACTGGTTGATTCATATTCCTAAACTACCATGTCCTGTTAATTAGACACGTGCATCTCATGTTTACTGCATTTTAACATTTCAACTAGCATCGCGTATTTTTACATGTAACATTTTAGATCACGTAAAGTAAATTAAAATTGCATTTCATAGCCTACATGATACCCCTAACCCCGTGGTAGCACCCGCGCATCGTGTTCTCGTCCCGTTCAGTGAAACGGACGTGTTTGGATGGCTACGCGCACGTACATACGTCCGTTCTTAGGGGTATGCATTTTCGTTACCTGATATTCATTTTAAAATTTGGAGGTCGCATTTATTTTTCGTATTTTAAATCTAAAATTTTGGACTCGACCCGGGCGCATTTTTGAAATACTTTTGTATCTCGCCAAAAATCATTCATTTAAGATCTTTTAATATTAAACGAATATATATTTTTTCTGTTTACCTAAACTAATGAAAATCTTTAAAAAATTTCTTTAAAATATTTTTCCCAACCAATCCCAGCTTCGCTTATTTTGCTGGGCCCCACCACCGAGCCATCTCTTTCTTTTCTATCTCTTTCTTTTATTTTTCCCACCAACCAATCAAAATCCTTCTCTTTTATTGCCGGGCCCCACGAGCTCTCTCTCAGCTTCTCTCTCTTTCCCTTTCTCTTTCTCTCTCTTTCTCCGCAGCTCTCTCTCTCGCGCTCTCTCTCCTCTCGCGAACACTGTTCGCTTCTCGAGTCGGGTCACCGCCCGACGCGATACCGTCACCTCCCTCCTTATTTCTCCCTCTGTTCTCTTTTTAAACTCGAGCGCTTCCTTTAACCCATCAACTCCTCACCTCCTCCACAAACCCTAAACCCTAAAACTTCATAACTTCATCACCCTCAACTCACCGAGCCTCCTTTTCCTCCTCTTCGCCATCTCCTTCTTCTCCTTTCCATTCCCGAGCCTTACCTGCACCCACAAGCACCCCAAGAACCAATCGCCACCACTTCATCCCGTCGCCGACCAGCTCTCGCCGTCGCCTCCTCATTCATCTCCTCTTCTCTCCCTATCACCTCTGTTCTCCTTCCTCGCACCAACCTTGCACCAAGAGATCCAACAGCAGAACCCTATAATCCTGCACACCCAAACCCTAGCCGGAACCACAGCCATTACCCCACGCCGGCAAACCCTCATCGTCGTCGCCCCATGCCGACTCCTCTGGAATCTCAATCTCAGAGCACCTACCACACAAGCATTTCTGACCCGTGTGATTCCCTTGTGCGTTGTTTGGATTCGTTCCGTATACCGTACGCGCGTCGCGACTTTTCCTGCCGACGTGTGACGTTCCGTATACCCGTTTCTTGATCCGTCGAGGCAAGTGAAACTTGGTACATGCTATTCATTATATTTTATACTCATTTAATTTCATATTAAACCTGTAGATCAAATCTAATGTCACATGTTCCATTTTTCCATTTCGATGTTCCATATATCATTTTAGATTTATAACTTGAAGCATATCATGTTGCATTTTGATTTACTATACATAGTACCCACATCCGTGTTTAAATCACTTAATAATTATATGCATAGCCCACAGTACCTTTAAATAGTTTCTACCCCACCGGACACCCGTTTGCATCCATTTAAGCTATTTTATATATAATTGCATCCCTAGATCAATTAACCCATAATAACGAGATTTTAACAATTCCATATTTGTTTAAGTGTATTTTACTTAATGTTGGAAGCTCAACCCTAACTCTAATCAATAACTGCGCATCCATATGCTTTAATCTGTACTTTTGCATATAACATCACAATGTTCCATTTTTATTGTTCCATTAGTACTCATACTTGTTTTGTATACCCATGCTTATGTTAGTTTGATTATAAGCACCCATATGACATTTTGTGCACCCTTGACATAACTTGTTACGCCTACTACTTGACACGACATGGTACCGTGCACCTCTTGACATGACATGATACCTATGTACTACCTGACTTGACCTGATGTACCATTGCTTTACCTGTTACCTAATCTTGTTACTAATGCCAACAAACCTGACCTGTTGTCCCTATGTACTACGGACATTTCCTGTTGTCTATCCAGACAAACCTGTACCTGCCTGATCCTGTGTTGGGGGTATGGGGAAATCAATGATGAAACCTGACTTGTAACTCGACAGTTCGATACCTTTACTGATCAGTTTTAGAGGCTAGGCCAGCCTTGGGATGATGCTGCTGACATCATCCATCGTTACCCACTACCTTTTAGAGGCTAGGCCAGCCTTGGGATGATGTTGTTGACATCATTCATCGTTACCCCTTTTCCTTTTAGTGCCTCGCGGCATGTCTCGGTTTCAGCCCGAGAATCTTCACCGTGATCCCGGACACGCACGGGATACTATTGAGTTACATCGATGATCCATCAAATTGATTTCAAAGACCTGAGAGTAGTTAACCCAACAGACCGGCTTAGATTACTCACTACACATTACCCCACTGTCCTTACTTATATCACTGTTATACCTGTCTTACCATTTATACTCATACCTGCATGTATTGCTACCCCTGTTTATAGTATTGCTTGATATTATAACGCATTGATGTCTAGGTTTTGCATGGCCCAAATTCCTTACCTTTACTGCAGTCCGAGCAGGAGTATTTCAGTCAGCAAGCTGAGCAGTGAGGACTTGCTAGTAGTTAGTTCATTTACTTTCGGTATTATTTCATTCCTGATGTGAGCCCGCATTATGGGACGTACATTCCAGTTTATTCTTGTATTGGATCTTTTGCTTCCGCATTATTTTATTCTTGACTCATTTTGTTTTGGCTTATGGACATGTGTTAGATAGTTTATTATTGTTCTTGATATCTTTACAGCCGTAATGTGACTGTGGAAGGATACTTCCTATCCACAGGTAGCATGGTTGGCTATGTCACGTATCTATCTTAGCGTACTCTGGGAAGCGGGGCGTGACAATGCGGAACTCAGATTTCCTTACTACTCGATCATGATCCCGGGAAGCGAAACGGTATATTTCACTTCCCTAGTTGTTGTTCCGTGGCCACAACGGAATAATCGCGAGTATCCAGACCCTTGTTTAACAAACTAATACAAACTTTTACCTTCACATATATTTCCTACTACTTATCTACATATAACTTACAACATACTCATGCTCATATATACCTCTCTTCAAAACGTCTTAAGTTTGTGCATTTCAAACATTTACACCCCTTTATGTCTTCATGCATATATCATACTCTTATATACACTTGTTCATTTTTATACTCCTATTTTCTTATGAGACAATCCTATCCGAGTATAACTCACCGACGGACTTTTTTTTCCCTTTTGGAATGTCCGTTAGATGGGAATGAGTTTTATGATGAAGATCTAGACGAGGAACCGACTAACGAAGATAATGCAGAGTTGGCATCGGAGGATTAATTAGTTTTCTTTGTTGCCCACTTGTTTAGGGCTTTATTTCTTTGATATAATTAAACCAATTAGTTTGCTTTGCTCCTTCTCTTGGAATGTAATAAAGTTGGTTAATGGAAATAAATGCATTTCGCTTTTATTGTTTTATTTTGGTACACACCCTGGATACTATGATTATTCTTACGCTTAACGTAACTGTATTGAATAGACCATCTTCAATACAGTTAGGTTGCGGACCGTGCCACGCCACTCTTCACTTTTTTTTGGGAAGTGGGGCGTGACACATACTCAGGATGTTTGTGATCATCAAAGCCTAGTGGTTGCATTATATATACTTCTTCATCTATTGTCCCATTCAAGGATGCGTTTTTTACATCCATTTGAAATACTGTAAAGTTTTTAAAACAGGAAAAGGCTAATAATTTCTTTATAGCCTCATGTCGAGCCACAGGTGCGTAAATTTCGTCATAATCAATTTCTTCGACTTGATTATAATCTTGAGAAACTAATCGTGCTTTATTTCTTACGATATTCCATGATTCGTCTAGCTTGTTTCTAAAAACCCATTTAGTTCCTACAATTGGTCTATTATTGGGTTTTGGAACTAATTTCCAGACTTTATTTCTTTCAAATTGATTTAACTCTTCTTGCATTATTTCCATCCAATGCTCATCATTCTCAACTTCTTTAAAATTCTTCGGTTCTATAACCGAAATGAATGCTGAGTTGACACATAAGTTAAATCTTGATGATCTAGGAACCACTTATTCCCCTCCGAACGGCGGCCGCGACGTTAGGACGTCTTGCCTGAGGTTCAGGGCAGATGCTATTTGGTTTTATCCGTCCACCTTTCCGAAGATGCCAAGTTGATTTATGGCACCGTGTATCGGAGATTTAGACGGATGCGACCGATGTAGAAAACTTTGTCAGATCCCCCCTTGTTTGAAGGGGTTTTTGATTGTGGGGACGTTTTTCCCTGCAGGCGCAAGCCCCTGCAGTTAATTACGCTACCGCATCGCGGTAGCCACTTTCTCCTTCTCCAGAATTTCACTTCGTGTCGTGTGTGTTTGTTTTGTTTGTGGATGCCCGTGGATTGTATACGGAGACTAAGTGATGCCGTCGCCCGTAGGACGTGGATTAGTCCAAATCCGTATTTACTTAGATTTGGGTTTGGTGTTTTGGTTTAAGAATACATTAGCCATATTTGGGGCTAAGATCGACTTAAACGTTTGTTAAGGATACGTTAGTCTGATTTGAGACCAAGATCAACTTAACGGGATCGTCTAGATCCACTTCCAGTTTAGGGACGTAGTGGTCCATAAGTAGTTTAAGGACGTTGCGGTCCATATTCCAGTTTAGGGACATGGTGGTCCATATTCCAGTTTAGAGACATGGTGGTCCATATTTAGTTTAAGGACGCTTAAGTCTGTGGGTTTAAGGACCCCACAGTCCATGTTTTAGTTTAAGGACACATAAGTCCGCGGGTTTAAGGATCCCACAATCCGTGTTTTGGTTTAAGGAAGCATAAGTCCGCGGGTTTAAGGATCCCACAATCCGTGTTTTAGTTTAAGGACGCATAAGTCCATGAGTTTAAGGACCCCACAGTCCGTGTTGATGTGTGGTTGTCGAGACCCGTCACCTCGCTGACGTCGTTGAAGGATTACAACGATAGGAGTCAGAGGAGTTCGTAGATGTACCCTCGAACCGGTTGTAAATTGATTTAGGAGAGCAGCTGTGCTCAGTCAATTTAATTTGAGGACTTACGGCCATGATTGGGCTAAGTCCAGTCGAAAAATGTTCAACACTTTTATTTGCGTTTGGCCTATTAGGCCTGTGTTAGGGCTTGACCCCTGTTTAAATAATGCATTGCATTACTTTTGGTCTCTGTTGGACCTTTATTTGGGCTCTGCCCCTTTTAAAATAATGCATTGCATTATTTTAGGCCATTTAGACCTTTTTAACTGGTCTCTGCCCTTTTTATTTGGTCCTTTAATTGGGCTATGCCCTTTAAATAATGCATATCATTTTTATTTTGGTCTGATAGACCTTTTAATTGGGCTCTGCTCTTTCAATAATGCATTGCATTCAATGTTCTGACAATGCCCCACGTGGCTTGTCAGGCGCTTTGCGCCAATTGAGGAGCGTAAGGCGCAAACTCATATGGTGGTGACACGTGTCATGCTCTGATGAGCGCAAGCACAACAGCGCAATGCGTTGTGTCAGTGCGCTGCGCTGTTGTGCTGCTAACACGTGGCGCTCCCTGGTGGCTTGCGCCAACACAGGAGTGCAACAGTGCAATTTTTTCCAGTGCAGAGCACTGTTTTATCTTCTGATCGATTTTAAATCAAAGAAAAACAAGTTTTTCTTGTTTTCAAAGAACTAATAGTTCATAAGAAAGTGCAAGGCACTATTATTATTTATTATTCTTTTTTATTGAAGATCATTGATC
Source organism: Agapanthus africanus (assembly GCA_030015575.1). Classification (NCBI taxonomy): domain Eukaryota; kingdom Viridiplantae; phylum Streptophyta; class Magnoliopsida; order Asparagales; family Amaryllidaceae; genus Agapanthus; species Agapanthus africanus. The sequence continues at coordinate 414,511,473 of JASDDO010000016.1, forward strand.
TTGTTCTCAGATCAATGATTTGTTCATAAGAGAATTTTCTCTTTTTTTCTAAAGGTTTTTACCTTTTTTGTTCTTGAGGAATTCTCTCCAATTCTTCAGAGTTCTCAATGATGATGTTGATTCCTTTGAATTGAGGTCTAGGGTCCTTTATATAGTGCCCATAAATTTTGTTAGATTTGTTAAAGAGATCTTTCTTTGAGTGATTTGGGGAATTTTCCTCACCGTTAGATATTTGATCCAAGGGCTTCTGTTTTACAGAAGAAAATCTTCTTGTTTTAACAAGAACAGAAAGATTTCTTTAAAATTTTAATTCTGTTTGGCGCAAATGCCCCAGCGCGTGATACGTGTCACGCAGCGCACAGCGCAGCGCAGCTGCGCTTGCGCAACTGCGCTGACACGTGTTGCGCTGCGCACATCGGAGCGCAGCTGCGCTTGCACAATTGCGCTGACACGTGTCGCGCAGCGCAACTGTGGTTGCGCAACTGCGCTGACACGTGTCATGCAGCGCAGCGCTTGCGCAAAAGCGACTGTGCTGACACGTATCGCGCAGCGCAGCGCTTGTGCAACTGAAGCTTTGCTTCTTTTAATTTTGTTTTTTAATAGAGCCTTGCTCTGATTGGACGCGCTGTCTTGGGCGCTGCGCTGACGTATCAGCTTCTGATACGTGGCGCGTTGCGCGCAGCGCACGGAATCTGAAGCGTTGCTTCAAAATTTGAATTTTTGAAATTCAAACAGAGCCTTGCTTTGATTGGGGGAAACAAATGCCCCCCCCACCGTTGCGCTCATGTGGCGCGCACGTGAGTGCGACGGTGGCAAGATCCCAACCGTTGGATCAATGGGTGATCTGAAGGGGCGCAGGCGCCTATAAATAGGACCCTTGGTCCTTAGTAATTTTTTACCATTTTCAAGAATCTTGATTTTTAGAGCCTTGCTCTTGCTTAAGAATTTTAGAGCCTTGCTCTTGCTTTTTCCCAAGAACTCCAGAGTTCAGAACTTAAAACCATCTTAGGTATAATAAAATTAAATTAAATTAAAGTTGATTAATAGAGCCTTGCTCTCATAGATCTTTGATCTAAAAAAAAGAAACCCCCTTGGGGTTTTATTAACAGAGCCTTGCTCTTAAAAGTTCATAGATCTACAGAGATCTTGTCCATGGGTTTTAACCCATGAACAGAGCTTTGCTCATGGATCAAATGTAGATCTTTTTTGATCTGAAAATGGAGAACTCCTAAAAGTTTTTATGGATCTTTAAGATCCTAAATTTTTTTTAATCTTCAGGAGTTAAAATTTCTTTTTGATGGATTTTTCCATCATTATTATAGAGCTAGGCTCTTTTTAAGGAAATTTTATTCCTTTGAGACCAGAGTTTGACAAATGTCACTCTGTGAAGAGCTTTGCTCTAAAAGAGGAGATTTTCTTCTTGTTTCTAGGGATTTCCCATCAATGAGAATATTCTCTTGGGGATCTTTTCATTAGTTGACAGTCTCACCCAATGATGGGGCTGTCTTGTTAAATGATGCACTGTCATTCAGATTTTGTGGGTCCCCATTTGGTTCCCCTACCCACTGCATTGCAGTGTGGGGTAAAATTTTTAAAATGTTGAGCGTTGGAATTATAACACTGACGGCTAATTTTTGTCTCTTCGCAGGAAACATGTTTGCCAATTTGTCTTTTCCGTTTGTTCGCTCGGAGGGAGGGTTTCCCCAGGCACCGGTGGACCGCGTGGTGCTCGCTCTCATCAAGGATCATGACCCCGAGCACAAGAGCCTTCACTTGTGGGGTAGGTGGTACAATGAGATCATCCACGGTCGCCAAAGTTTCGGTTTCGCCACGCCGTCTGAGCCAACATCTTCACCCCCTACGCAGATGAACCCCCGGTGAAGTATGCCGTGGAGGTCAAAAATTGGAATTCGGATGACCTCCTCCAGCATGCGATTAGTGCTATCCCCGTGCAGCCGCCGCCAGCAATAGATATTTTAGGGAGGCGAATTTGTCAGGGTGAAGCACGCCCTTGGGGACAGGCCTATAATATTGGATTGATCCCACGACCGCCTGCCGGATATTTGCAATGGGCCCGGTACATCCTATCAGCGAAGAGGACTCATCTGATGAGGATTGGTTTGTACTCGGCCATTTACGTCTCGCTCTTTGAGTATCCTTCTCCACCAACGTGGTGGGTTAAGGCTTTTATCGAGCAATGGAACATCCTTACCCACACCTTCCTGATGACGGTCCGGGAAGTCTCTATCTCCTTGGCGGAGTTTGTTGAAATCTCGGGTCTGCCGATGAGGGGAGAGCTTTACGAGGAGCTGCTTCCTCCCGATGAATACGTCTTTGCCACCAAGCCGCTGGTGTTTGACCTGACGCCGGAGAATGCTATTCAGCACCAGTACCCGGGCTTGGTTAAGGTGCTGGAGATCTATGAAGGACTCTATTTGGAATCGGGCGTCTGGGCGTCAGTTTTGCAGATTTTATTGCCCGCTTCGTTCGACCGGAGTTCCTATCGGAGCGGAGCGAGAAGTTCGCCCAGCTCGACGACCCTTTTGGGTTCGGTTCGGATCGCCGACCCACATCGGAGGATGACTACAAAGACTTTTATCTCCCCGGTGCCGCCGTCGTCCCTTTTTCAGAAATTGCCGTCCCAGGCATGGATGAGGAGACCTTTTTTGTAGGGTTCCTGGGCTTGTGGTGGTGCAGCTTTGCGCTTCCCATGCACCCGCGCCATATGCGGCCATCCGATTTCTACCCAGCGCATCAGATGGTGGCTGGTTTGTAGTTGTCAGTAGGAATCCCCGGGCTGGCTCATCTCTATAATGGACTCAGTGTAGCGGCGGACGCCAGTGAGCCTGGGGTGCAACCCGCTAACCTCCCGATGCACTATTTTACCTCTTGGATGGAAATTCACGTGCACGGGGTGTTCGGCGCCTATAAGATTCCTCCCTTTTTTGAGAGATGCAGACTCCCGAGGGTCATACGGTTGGTCGGGGCTTCGATCGTAGTTGCACCTCCGCGGGAGGCTAGGGGGCTGCTCCTTCGACCACACCTGGTTGGAGCGAAGACTTCTTTCTTAGATAAGGTCATAACAATAGGCTCAGAGACCACCAAGTCGGTAGTGTCGCTACGCGATGATTTTAAAGACGGGGCTTCCATATTGAAGGCTCGGGAAATCCTCCTCTACTCCATTCGGTCGGGCTACTTGGTGTTCAGGCAGAATGAGACAGCACTCTTTATGAGGTATAACCCGCACCGGTTTGCTCAGCAATCGAGCTACAACCAAGGGATCCCGATGGAAGCTTTCTTGGAAAAGCCCGTGGTTAGCCGGGAGGGGATAAAGAACGCAATGCACCACTTCATGCGGCTTAACACGGGTTCCTATTTCTTCATCAGCGAGCCGAGCTGCGTCCCCAAGGTCCTCAACGCGTACGTGGCCTGGTATGCGCATGCTATGGGTCCAGTTATCCAAATGGAAAAGCGCATGCTGGTCGAACGCAAGGGTGCGCCTCCTGGCGACGATCGCAAGGCTCCCCTGAAGCCGAGGACCCCGGTCATTCCTCCATTGAAAGGTGCTGGAGTTGGACCTCTGCGCGTGTTGAGCCCTCCGCACGGATTGCCGCTTCACGATATTGTGGATGCGCCACCAGCTCCCCGCGCTCCAGTGGAGGTGGTAAATGTGGTATCGCCAGAGTCCGGCGCAGGCGCGGATATCCGGACCCGCCGTCCTAAGGTGTCTGCCAAGCGCAAATCAGCCCCGGGTGCATCCAGAGCTGGCGGGCAAAAGAAGAAGAAGTCGATCCTCTCCCTCGACGCGATCCTCGGTTTAGAGCCTGAGGACCCTCTTACCGAAGGAATAAGCGAATATGGCAGCAATAAAGGCTTCTCGGTAGACCCCGCAGACACCGATTTGGCGGCTGCTATTGCAGCTTCTGAGCGATCAGCGAGGCTCGAAGCGATGCTGAGTAAACTCGCTGAGTCAGGTAACCAATAGTTGCTTTCTTCGTCATTTTATCGCATTTTTTTATCATTATTTTTGACTAATGCTTTCTCCTTTTCTAAACAGGGGTCACTACCGAAGAAGCCATCGCTGCTTCTTTGAAAACCTTCCAGGAGGAAAAGAATAAGTGTGCTTTAATGGGTGTTGGTACGTATCGCCTTATCAGAAATTTTTGTCTTCTTTTCTGATGGCCAATCTAACATTCTTCCTTTGTTTCTTTGCAGAGGCTGCGCCAGCTGATATGGGGACTATCCCCGGATCCCCTACTGAAGTCCCAGCTTCCTCGGGGCTGCCGCGGGAGCCTCAACTTGACAAAATGACGAGGGATGCCTTGAAAAATTTGGAGGCATCCCTGTTCACGGACGAAGACGCCTCAATGAAAGAGGCTCTGGTGAGGTCCGTCTCAACGGCTCGGGAGGAGAGGAAGCGGCTGAGGCGCGAGGCGAAGGCGCGCAGGGCTGCTTTGGCTACGGGAGCGGGCCCAAGCACCATTATTCTCTCTGCTTCTCCTTCTGAAGAGCACCCGGACGGTCTATCTACCGCACGCAGACAGGTAGCGCGTGCGGTTCGGGAAGCTAATGATAAGTCCACTTCAGGTAATATTTCTTTCAGAATCTTGTTGTAAGAATTATAAAGCCGTCGGTTCTTATATATATTCTATCCTGCAGGGCCAAGTCCGACCGAGGGGGAGGCGGAGACCGCCGAACCTAAGAAAACAGAGGGGGAGGCACCGGCCGAACCCGAGCCAACGGTGGGCAACGTCGCCAGGGTTACTAAGCCTGAGTTGGGGGCTGGGGGAGCCGCACCCGAAGAGGTCGTTGATGCCGAACCTGAGGTGACGGCAAATGAGATGATCACTATTACTGAGCCTGGGGTGGCGGCGGACGAGGCGCTTAAGACCGGCGACCTCATGGTGGCGGCGGGTGAGACGACGGCGACCGCCGAGCCCGAAGAAGTAGCGGGTGAGATGGGCACAAATCTTGGGGAAGAGCCATCCGCTCTTTCTCAGGAGTCTGGCAATGCTCCGGTCATAGCTCTCCCCGCCTATGGCCCTCCGCCGTCTCCTGGCCTCGCGAGCACGACAACGGCCCCCGTGGAGTCTGGGGATGACGCCACGGGTGGTGGTCTTATGTCGATGGAGGAGGGAGACGCCTCCGTTTTGGCTGGAGGATCATCAAGTAAATTTCGGATTACCGTCCCCCTTTTTTATCTTGCAATCGCTTCTGACAGGTTTACCCTTGTTTTTTTTAACGTAGGTGCAGCCAGCGCCGATGCTCCACTGCTCGAGTGAGTGCCGCCAACTACTGCCTTGGCGGTGGTCACTTCTCAGCCCTCTCTTATACCATCGAAGACGATGGAAGGTATGGACTTGCATCCTATTAGTTTCGTCTTTCAGCCGCCTAATTTATATACTAAAGTCGTATTGCTGTGTCTTTTCAGGAGTGCTTTTTGATCATCTCTATCAAGTGCTGCTCCCACACTTCTCCTTCCCATCTAAATTCGCTTCTCCATCTGGTGGCGCTGGTGAGTATGGTTTCCAATTGATATCTTTCTTTTTTAGTGATGGAATTATTTCTAACTTTTTCTCACCCTGACTGCAGTGCTACAAATTGAAAGAGGGGATGAAAGATTGGCCGCGCCACCGGCCCTTCCGGCCTTGCCATCTGCCGCAGCTGGTACAGCAAACTATCGCATTGATAACTCCTCCCCTTTTTTATTTCTTGAACTATTTTCTGATCATACCTTGTTTTTTCAGCTGTCATTCCAGTCTCGGCGCCCTTTGAGCCTCGCATCACAATGCCGGCAGGTCCTTTCCTGAGACGTCCGTCTTCGAAAGGCGCCGCGAACAATTTGCGTATGTTGAGCGACTACATTGAGGAGCTCGACGTCGAGACTCCTACGTCTGCTGCGGATTTCGCTACGGCGGTTAACCCGATGCTGGTGATACTCGTGAATTTCCATGACGAGGGCATCATCGCATCTTGGGTTAACCATTGCAGGGAGATCGAGGCTCGCCTGCATCAGCTGGAGTCGATGCGTCCTGTTCCCGAGATTTTGGCCGTGAGTACTCAACGGGCAGCATGGCTCGAGCAAAGCACTTCTCATCTCCGCCATTTGGAACAAGAAGCAGCTTTAAGGCTGAAGGAGCGTCAGGAGTCTTCAAGCAAAACTGCTTGCTTACGTGCTGAAGTTGAGGCGAACGCTGCCGAGGTGAAGGCTGTCTTCGAGGGCCTTCTAGAGCGTATCTCAAATGGGCTGAAATTGAGCAGAAACTTGACGTTGCTGAGCGTAATGCCCAGGGCCGCGAAGCCACTCAGCAGGCCGTCGGGGAGCAGCTTGCATCTCTCTTGCAGCAAAGGGCTCAGGTGGAGGCAGAAATGGCGGTGGTGGCAGATCAGGAAAAGGTGTGGAAGGAAGTGCACGAACAATTGCTAAAGCTATGCAAGACGCTTCCTTCCCAGTAGTTCTCCTTGTATCCATATACTTGTAAAAAAAAATTCTTTTTCGAATAGCATGTATCCATTCTTTATTCTTTTATACGATTCACCTTGTACTTCTTTGAATTAACGAATAAAGATACACATTTTTTTTCTCTGCAATGTCTTGTATGCTCTTTCGCATTCTCCCTTTCTCTTATTATCAGCATGTTGACTTGATAAACATAATTGGCAGATAACTTAGTTTTTTCAAGAGATAGCGATGGCTTAGGCCGCAGGTTCAGATCTGCCGCCTAAGACTTTTCAACTCTATGAGCCGTGAGGGTCTCATAGATACTTTTCTCCCTACGAATCGAGAAGATCTCGTAGGTGTATTTTCTCCTTAGGAATTGTGAGGATTCCTAAGCGCGTTTTCTCTTATAAGTCATAAGGATCTTATAAGAGAATTTTTCCCTCTTACGAGTCGAGAGGACCCGTAAGCGGTTGTTTCCCTCCTTGTCGAAATTCGACTTTGGAGAGTGAGACCCGTGAATAGTATGCAAGAGACCGTTTTAGACCGACTTGCAGGGTCTCATTGCTCAGGAAACAAGTTTTTTTTTATCCCTGCTGCCTGAGGCTTCATCTTGCAATTTGAGACGAATCGGGAATTTCCCGCAGAGACACTGATTTCTCTGCGAGCCGACGCGAGTCAGGAGGCTCTCATCAAGGACGCTAGTTTCCCTGAATTGAGGTATTTGCTAAGGACACTTGTTTTCCTGGTGTTGAAACGAATCGAGAATTTCCCGCGGAGACACTGGTTTCTCTGCGAGTCGACGCGAATCAGGATTTTCTTCGTCAAGGACACTTGTTTCCCTGAGTCGAAGGATTTTGCCGAAGACACTGATTTCTTTGAGGTTGAGATGGATCGGGAATTTCCCGCGGAGACACTGGTTTCTCTGCGAGCTGACACGAATCAGGAGGCTCTCATCAAGGACTCTAGTTTCCCTGAGTTGAGGTATTTGCCATGGACACTTGTTTCCCTGGTGTTGAAACGAATCGAGAATTTCCCATGGAGACACTGGTTTCTCTGCGAGTCGACGCGAATCAGGATTTTCTTTGTCAAGGACACTTGTTTCCTCAAGTCGAAGGATTTGCCGAAGACACTGGTTTCTTCGGGGTTGAGACGGATCGGGAATTTCCCGCGGAGAAACTGGTTTCTCTGCGAGCCGACGCGAATCAGGAGGCTCTCATCAAGGATGCTAGTTTCCCTGAGTTGAGGTATTTGCCAAGGACACTTGTTTCCCTAGTGTTGAAACGAATCGAGAATTTCCCGCGGAGATACTGGTTTCTTTGCGAGTCGATGCAAATCAGGATTTTCTTCGTCAAGGACACTTGTTTCCTCGAGTCGAAGGATTTGCCGAAGACACTGGTTTCTTCGGGGTTGAGACGGATCGAGAATTTCCCGTGGAGACACTGGTTTCTCTGCGAGCCGACGCGAATCAGGAGGCTCTCATCAAGGACGCTAGTTTCCCTGAGTTGAGGTATTTGCAAAGGACACTTGTTTCCCTGGTGTTGAAACGAATCGAGAATTTCCTGCGGAGACACCGGTTTCTCTGCGTGTCGACGTGAATCAGGATTTTCTTCGTCAAGGACACTTGTTTCCCTGAGTCGAAGGATTTTGCCGAAGACACTGATTTCTTCGAGGTTGAGACGGATCGGGAATTTCCCGCGGAGACACTGGTTTCTCTACGAGCCGACGCGAATCAGGAGGCTCTCATCAAGGATGCTAGTTTCCCTGAGTTGAGGTATTTGCCAAGGACACTTATTTCCCTGGTGTTGAAACGAATCGAGAATTTCCCTCGGAGACACTGGTTTCTCTGCGAGTCGACGCGAATCAGGATTTTCTTCGTCAAGGACACTTGTTTCCCTGAGTCGAAGGATTTTGCCGAAGACACTGATTTCTTCGAGGTTGAGACAGATCGAGAATTTCCCGCGGAGACACTGGTTTCTCTGCGAGCCGACGCGAATCAGGAGGCTCTCATCAAGGACGGTAGTTTCTCTGAGTTGAGGTATTTGCCAAGGACACTTGTTTCCCTGGTGTTGAAACGAATCGAGAATTTCCCGCGGAGACACTGGTTTCTCTGCGAGTCGATGCGAATCAGGATTTTCTTCGTCAAGGACACTTGTTTCCTCGAGTCGAAGGATTTGCTGAAGACACTGGTTTCTTCGGGGTTGAGACGGATCGGGAATTTCCCGCGGAGAAACTGGTTTCTCTGCGAGCCGACGCGAATCAGGAGGCTCTCATCAAGGACGCTAGTTTCCCTGAGTTGAGGTATTTGCCAAGGACACTTGTTTCCCTGGTGTTGAAACAAATCGAGAATTTCCCGCGGAGATACTGGTTTCTTTGCGAGTCGATGCGAATCAGGATTTTCTTCGTCAAGGAGACTTGTTTCCTCGAGTCGAAGGATTTGCTGAAGACACTGGTTTCTTCGGGGTTGAGACGGATCGAGAATTTCCCGCGGAGACATTGGTTTCTCTGCGAGCCGACGCGAATCAGGAGGCTCTCATCAAGGACGCTAGTTTCCCTGAGTTGAGGTATTTGCCAAGGACACTTATTTCCCTGGTGTTGAAACGAATCGAGAATTTCCCGCGGAGACACTGGTTTCTCTGCGAGTCGACGCGAATCAGGATTTTCTTCGTCAAGGACACTTGTTTCCCTGAGTTGAAGGATTTTGCCGAAGACACTGATTTCTTCGAGGTTGAGACGGATTGGGAATTTCCCGTGGAGACACTGGTTTCTCTGCGAGCCGACGCGAATCAGGAGGCTCTCATCAAGGACGCTAGTTTCCCTGAGTTGAGGTATTTGCCAAGGACACTTGTTTCCCTGGTGTTGAAACGAATCGAGAATTTCCCGCGGAGACACTGGTTTCTCTGCGAGTCGACGCGAATCAGGATTTTCTTCGTCAAGGACACTTGTTTCCTCGAGTTGAAGAATTTGCCGAAGACACTGGTTTCTTCGGGGTTAAGACGGATCGGGAATTTCCCGCGGATACACCGGTTTCTCTGCGAGCCGACGCGAATCAGGAGGCTCTCATCAAGGACGCTAGTTTCCCTGAGTTGAGGTATTTGCCAAGGACACTTGTTTCCCTGGTGTTGAAACGAATCGAGAATTTCCTGCGGAGACACTGGTTTCTCTGCGTGTCGACGCGAATCAGGATTTTCTTCGTCAAGGACACTTGTTTTCCTGAGTCGAAGGATTTTGCCGAAGACACTGATTTCTTCGAGGTTGAGACGGATCGGGAATTTCCCACGGAGACACTGGTTTCTCTGCGAGCCGACGCGAATCAGGAGGCTCTCATCAAGGATGCTAGTTTCCCTGAGTTGAGGTATTTGCCAAGGACACTTGTTTCCCTGGTGTTGAAACGAATCGAGAATTTCCCGTGGAGACACTAGTTTCTCTGCGAGTCGACGCGAATCAGGATTTTCTTCGTCAAGGACACTTGTTTCCCTGAGTCGAAGGATTTGCCGAAGACACTGGTTTCTTCGGGGTTGGGATAAACCGTCGAGATTTGGCTTCGTTTTTTGGCGGAGCCTGTTGGGAAAGTATGATTCCCTCTTTGTTTGCGCCCTTGGATTGTATACAGGGATCGATGTGATCTCAACTGTAGAGCCAAAGTTTTATCATTTTTTTTGTTTTATTTCCGCGATGCTCTATCATTTCAGCTTTTATATCGCGAAGGTCGCGATTGCCCAATCATTTCGGCTATTTATTTTATTTTCACTCGCTGCTTTTTATTACGAGTTGCCCAATCATTTCGGCTATTTTGTATGCATACATTTTTACTTGCTGCTTTTTATTGCAAGTTGCCCTATATTTCGGCTATTTCGTATGCATGTGCGGCCTACCGGCTTTTCACCGTAAACCTGAAATTAGACACCGATTTCGGCATCAGCACCGCTACAACTGGAATATTGCCAGGAGCGAATGATCATTTGCCTCCGTCGATGTTGAACAAAGGTGGCTTAGCGAACAGGGTTAAGGTCCTGTCGACTAAGGCTTTTAACTTCATGAGCCGTAAGGGTCTCACAATGGTATTTCTCCCTACAAGTCGTGAGGATCTTGTAGGTGTATTTTCTCCTTCGGAATCATGAGGATTCCTAAGTGTATGTTCCTCTGTAAGTCGTAAGGATCCTACAAGAGGGTTTTCTCCTTGTAAGTCGAGAGGACTTATAAGGGTTGTTCATCATGCGCACATATCCCCAATCACGGATGAAATTTGGTTAGGGAAATGTTTATTCGCGCCCGTGGATTGTATACAAGGGTCAGTATTGAACCACTTGTAGGGCAATATCGAAAGTTGTGGGGGGGTTGCTTAAGCACAGGTTTAGGTCTCTGTAATTTAAGACTTTCAAATCTTATGAGCCGTGAGGGTTCCATAAGAGAGTTCTCCTTACGAGTCGTGAGGATCTCGCAAGTGTATTTTCTCTTTAGGAATCGTGGGGATCCCTAAGTGTGTTACTCCCTTGTGAGTCGTAAGGATCTCACGCGGGTGGTTTCTCCTTACAAGGTCGAGAGGACCCTGTAAGTGTCCTTTAATGAGGTTGCGCCCTCTTAGGTTTTCACAAACACTCGCCGGTAGTCCTGCTGTTTTTACTCACGGAGCCCTTTCGGGTTTTCATCTGTGCCCATTTTGCTTATGGACATACCGTTTTTTTTATTCTTTTTATTTTCTCTCTCTTTTTTTACGAGGTCGCGCCCTTTCGGGTTTTCACGAACACTCGCCGGTAGCCCTGCTGTTTTTACTCACGGAGCCCTTTCGGGTTTTCATCCGTGCCCATTTTGCTTATGGACATATCGTTTATTATATATTTTTCTTTTATTTTTTTTTTATTATTTTGTCAGCCTAAGGATGCTGCGGTAGTAGTTTAAAGACGTTTCGGTCCGTCATTAGTTTAAGGACGTTTCGGTCCGTCCAGGAGAAGGCTGGCTACTGCTTATTAAATTTGAGCTTAGGAAGATAGCGAGCGGACATAGCCGTCGTCATCTATCATTGACCTAGGCAGTAACTCGCTAAGCGTAGTATTTCTTTAGGAATCGGCCATTTATTGGCCTGTAAGGCCTTTCACCGTGCATATCCATAAGTAGATAGGCTCCACCTTGGTAGACCTTGTCTATGATGTACGGGCCTTCATAGTTCGGCTCAAATTTTCCTCGCTTGGCTCGATTGGGGATCATAGGTCTTTTGACCACTAGTACGAGTTCGCCTTGGCGGAATGTCCTTGGCCGGGTCAATCTTTCATATGAGCGCGTCATCTTTGCTTTATAGGCCTCCAGATTTTGTTGCGCTATGAGCCGGGTTTCGTCAAGGGCATTAAGTTCCTCAAGCCGAAGGTGAGCATTTTTTCGTCTGTCAGCTCGTAGTGGATTGCCACTCATAGAGAGGGTAGCTCTATCTCGAGGGGGAGTACCACTTCTGTACCGAATACCAACGCATATGGCGTTGTGTTCGTGGCTGTCTTGAACGTAGTTCGATAAGCCCAGAGAGCTTCTTGCAGTCTCTCGTGCCATTCCTTCTTATTTCGGGACACCGTTTTCTTCATGATCTTTGTCAAGGTCTTGTTGAAGGCTTCAGCAAGACCGTTAGCTCGTGGATTATAAACTGAGAAGTATCTCCAGTCTATATTATGCTGTTGCGCGAAGCGACTGATTTTGTGGCTTCTGTAGGCTGGTCCGTTATCGGAGATGATCCGGCGTGGAGTTCCAAACCGATATATGACGTGCGTCTTGAAGAAATGGAGGATATTCTCCTTCTTCACTTCCCTCAACGGTATTGCTTCTGCCCATTTGGAGAAGTAGTCAGTCGTTGCCAGGATGAATCGATGTCCCCTGGACGATGCTGGTTCGATAGGGCCGACTATATCAGTTCCCCACATTTCGAACGGCCAGCTAGCCACCGTTGGATGTAGTGGATTTGGATGCTGGCGGATGAAGTCCCCATGAATTTGGCATGAGTGGCATTGCTTCGCTTATTCGAGGCAGTCCTGGATCATCGTGGGCCAGTAATAGCCAATTCGTTTAATCTTCAACTTCATCTTTGGGCCTGCTTGGTGAGAACCGCAGAGTCCATCATGAACTTCCTGAACAACTCTTTTCGCTTCGTCAGGTCCCAGGCATCTCAACCACAAAGAATTGAACGAACTCTTGTACAGAGTATCATTGACGAAGGCGAAAGACAGAGCTCGTTTCATAAGCTGATGTCTTGAGGACGCATCTTCGGGCATTCGACAGTATTTGAAGTAGTCTATAAAGATTTCTCTCCAATCCTCGGTATTTTCCCGATCTTTTGTTTGCAGGGTCGTCTGCTCAGTCGCTCCCTTTTCTTCGGATGATTCCGGAGATATTTCCGCTGGGGCAAGCACCCGACGGCTTTGTACCACGATTCTTACGTCATTGAGGTTCTCATCAGCCAGTTCCATAGTGAGCTTGGCCAACGCGTCCGCTTTGCTGTTTTCCGCGCGCGGTATGTTTTCCAAAGTATAGGAAGGGATTTGGGTCAAAAGTTGCTGCACCTTCTCGCCGTACTTCACCAACTCTGGTTTACACGTTTGATAGTCGCCGTTTACTTGACTAACGACCAGCTGGGAGTCTCCGTATATGAGGAGGTTTTCAATTCCCATGTCGATGGCGATCTCGAGGCCTGCTATCAGAGCTTCGTATTCGGCTTCATTGTTTGTCCTCGGCTCTGTTAGGGAGAAAGCAAAACGCATTATCCCTCCTTGTGGAGTTACAAAGATGAGTCCTACCCCCGATTTGATTATAGGGGTACTTTGTTTGTGTTTCTTCATGGAAGATGCTCCATCGAAATGAAGCTCCCATCGGGTATCACCACCGTCGATCGCATCAAACGCATGTTCGTCTGGAAGATCGCAATTTAAAGGAGAATCGACGGGTATCGGATGCTCAGCGAGGAAGTTGGCGATAGCCTGGCCTTTCACTGCCTTGAGAGGTTGATATGTTATCGAGAACTCCATCAAGAGCAGGGCCCATTTAGCGAGTCGCCCCATCAATATGGCCTTCGACATCAAATATTTAAGGGGGTCCACCTTCGAAATGAGACGGACTTCATGTGCCAACGCATAATGTCTAAGCTTTGTTATCGCAAAGATCAACGCCAGGCAATGTTTTTCAATGGGGGAGTAGTTGCTTTCTGCCCCCAGTAGAACTCGACTTAAGTAGTAGAGTGCTCTTTCCTTCCCTTGATCGTTCTCTTGTGCCCATAATGCGCCTAAAGAGCCTTCGAGAGCGGTTGTATAAAGAATGAGGGGCTTTCCTTTGACCGGAGCAGCCATCACTGGCGGGTTCTGCAGGTATTGCTTGATCTCGTCTAGCGCGCTTTGGCATTTTTGGTCCCAGACGAACGGGGTTCCCTTCTTCATCAGGTGGCTATAAGGACGGCACTTGCCTGACAGGTTGGCTATAAATCGCCGTATATACGCGAACTTCCCTTGGAGAGACCGCAGCTGTTTGAGAGTCCTTGGCGGAGGCATTTCCATCATCGCCTTGATCTTTGACGGATCTATCTCAATACCTCGGTGTCGGACGATGAATCCCAGGAATTTGCCCGAGGAAACTCCGAATGCACACTTGAGAGGGTTCATCTTCAAGTTGTATTGCCGAAGGCGTTGAAATACGGTCTTCAGATGCTCGAGATGTTCCTCGTATGATTTGCTTTTAACCACGAGATCGTCGATATAGCATTCGACGATTTCGTGTATAAGGTCATCGAAGATCTTCGTTATGGCCCTTTGGTAGGTGGCACCGGCATTCTTTAAACCGAAGGGCATCACCTTGTAGCAGAATATACCCAAAGGAGTCCTGAAGGCGGTATGCTTCTGGTCTTCAGGATGCATCTTTATCTGATTATACCCTGACGAGCTATCCATGAAGGAGAAAACCTCATGAGTGGACGTATTGTCTATCATCAGTTCGGTGACTGGCACTGGGAAATCGTCCTTCGGGCAGGCTTTATTGAGATCCCGGAAATCTACGCATATGCGCACTGTCCCATTTTTCTTCATCACCGGGACGATGTTGGCGATCCATTCCGGATATTGAACCTCCTGAATAAAGCCGGAGTCGATCAGCTTTTTGACTTCAGCATTGATACTCATTTCAAGCTCGAGCCGCATTCTTCTTGGCGCCTGTTTGACCGGCTTGACGTCCGGGGATATCGCCAATTTATGTACAACAATTTCTGGATCTAGTCCTGGTGGCATTTCAGAATAGTTCCATGCGAAGCAATCTTTATGCTGCATAAGCAGGTCTTTTAATGAAGCCACCTTCTCTTCAGACAGCAGCTCACTAATGAATGTCGGTCGCGGGTCGTTCATCGTTCCCAACTCAATTTTCTTGAGGTTATCCGCCGTGGTATGGATTCCATCCTCCAGCTCTTTTGGCGCTGGTGGGAATTCCGAGATTACCTCACCGTTGCTGTTTTCGAAGCACCAGGGAAGGTCATCCATGTTCTCGGGCTCTTCCTTTGATATTGTTATCATGCGACAAGTATGAATTCGCTTCCAATCCCAATATGGAACTGGTTCTTCTTTCGTGGGCTTGGGTTCGTGCTTCTGCGGCGGTGCTACCCTCCACTTGTCAGACAGAGCGAACTTGCCAAGCTGATACTGATCTTCAAGCCAATTCTTGAAGGTGAAGCAGTCCTCGAGAGGGTGCCCTATCACTCGGTGATAAGGGCAATAGTCCGGGTGAGAGACTTCGCCTGCTTGTTCGGGGTGTTTAGACTCCGGCAGTGTAAGCATCTGATGTTTTAAAGCGAGGTCAAGTATTTTCTTGGTCTTGTCCCGAGGAAAAGAGTATACTCGACCCATTTTTCTTATGAGGGATAGATCGGAACCGTTCGATTCCCGCTTGCGTGATCTCTTAGTCCTGCTTTGTTGCTGTTGAGCGCCTTTTTCGCGTTTCAACTTGTTTCTGCCTCTGCGTCGAGCCTTCTTTATAACAGGTTGACAAGGAGCGGCATTTTCATCTTTCACGGCCTGTTGGAGGAGGCGTTGCGTTTTGGCTTTCTCGTAGATGGTCATTTCACGGTTATGGTCGTCTCGGACTTTTTGACCAGCTTCCCTTATAAGCTTGTCCATTTGTTCTTCGAACGACGGACTGGGCACTTTTGCATCTGGAACTTTTACTGGTTCAGGATTAGCGTCCTCCCATTGAGCATCCGCTTCTTCATCAAAGTCATACACGACGTAGCAGCCGTGTAGTAACTCTCGTTTCTTTGACCGGATGTATCCAAGCCCTTTTGTTTCCATTCTCCCATCAGGCAGTTTACGTTGAGTCCCGAGAACGTTCCAGACTTTGTCATAGAACTTGGCTTTTCGAACGGTCTGCTTGAAGGATATCCCCTGGCGCTTCAATAGCCTCTTCAAGCCTTCTGTATAATATCTGGGGAGACGAATGGGTTGAAGCCTGTCAAGCGTAGGATTCGCGCCATGCCAGATTTCTTTCTCCACTCTGGTTTCTTCAGAGCGGTAGAATAGAATTGGTTTTTCGCCTTCTCGCCTGGGAGGGATATAGCATGTCTGCAGCTCTTCGACGTTGTAGATATCAAGTGCGTCCAGTTCTTTACGGTGTTTAAGCGGCACCATGGCACTTGTAGACTTTGCTCTTCGTCAGCGGACGTTTGTATTGAAGGTCGAGCAGGGAATACAGCATGGACCTCTCTTCCGAGTCGCTACCAAAGATCAATGTAGGAGCAGATGGTCCCAGCTTGTTGTATTAGGGCGGCCCCGAATAAACTATCTCCTCTTCCTCCTCGGTATCACTGCTGAAGACATGGATGGTGGCATTAGCTTTATTCTCCGGCTTGTGACACCTCTCCGTGTCTTCGAAATCCGGTAAGAAGTATTTGGCATCTTCATATTTGCGGACCTCGTTCATGGAGAACGGGGTCAGTTCTCCTGCCACGGTATACTCGAGACCATCCTTAGAATACTTCATACACTGATGTTGTGTAGAAGGGATGATGTTGTACTCGTGTAACCACGGTCGGCCGAGCAAAGCGTTGTAGCATGTCTTGGCGTCTATGACGTGGAACTTAATGTCCGTGACGAGTAGCCCAAAGCGTCGTGTCAGTATCACAGACCCAAGAGTTCTTGATGATTGGGAGTCAAACCCGGAGATGGTAATCTTATCCCGAGCAAGGTGCTGGACGCTCATGCAGATTTCTTTTAACACCCGCACATTGAGGAGGTTAATGGAGGATCCATTGTCGATCAGGATTTTGCCTATCTTTATATCGTGACAGTATCTTGAGACATAAAGGGGGCGATTGTGTTCGCACGTCCCAAGGAGAATGTCTTCATCACCTAAAGCGACATTGGCCGTGTGCACTTCCTCCAATTCATCCTTCATCTTTTCCTCGGCCAGGAAAGCTTGGAATTGCTCCGGATCCTGTAGTGCCTTGATTAACGAATCTCTCGCCTCCTTTGATAGCAAAAGGGTGTCAAGAATGCTGAGCTATGAGGGTAGCTTCCTCAGATGCGCTAAGACGTTGTAATCCACCTTATTTCTCTTCGGCGGGTCCTTGGCACTTAGCTCCTCCACAACTTGGTCATCTAAGACGATATCTTCAGGGACCTTTTTCTTTTCCCTTATCTTTTTTATTTGAGGGTCCGAGATTCTTTTCGGGAAGCGTGCGATTACGTAGCCGGATATTTTCGCAGACCTTCGGCTCTTCTTCTTTTCCCGAGGTGGACTCTTTAAAGAGAGGGCCAAGCTCCAGCTCCTCATCAGAATCGCTCCCGAATGTAGGCACCTGTGATCCCCCGGCGTTAACCATGCGACAATCACCGGTAGTTCTGTTAAACCCTTCGGTTGTATTTTTCCGCTCCCGACGAGTCTTGCGCTTCTCCCGCTTAAAATTTTGTCGATGAGCAACATATCCTTGTCACCATCTATCGAAAGCTTTGCACTCTTCGGTGGGGTGTGGAATCTTCCGATGATACAAGCAGTAGGAGGGGTGCATTTCCATTTCACCAGTAATGCTTCTTTTAGAGGAAGGTAGCTTCACCATTGATATGTCCTTAGCAAACCTTTTCCTCGTCTTGAATTTGCTTTTGTCCGTAGTGGAGGTATTTTGCTCCAGCGGGAGCGTCTCAGCTCTTTCATCAAGTCGCTGGCGCTTAGCCCTATCAAATATGACTGCCTCGCGTTCCCGACCAGCTTTACTTTTTAAGAGAGCTTCATTGAGGAATGCGTCAATTACTTCATCTGATGGCCCCAGAATTTTTGGTTCAGGATCTGCCCCTAGCGTTTCAGTACAAGGAGTCTCCTCATCATCCATGAACGAGTGGGAAATCACATGACAGCTCGCCACATATTCTTCAGATTCATCAGATGAACTTTCTCCCTCATCTTCCTCTTGAAAGACGTGATTGAGGACCTCTTGGAATGTAATGGGAGTCCGTGCCTTCTGGTTGTATTCCTCCAGCGCGTCAATTTGTTTTTGCAAGTCCGTGCGCTTGTCGCCAGGCTTCATGGGCTTCTTTGATTTCTTTTTCTTCTTCTTTGAAGATTTCGACGGTTGGTTGTGAATGCTTGGGCCACCTCCATCGATCATTTGGGTTGGACGCGGCTTCAACATTCCTTCAATGATTTGAGGTTCCAACGGGTTCTTCCACCTAATCGCTGGGCATGTTTGAAGATCGTTCAGCATTCTCTTCGTCTTAGCTGACAGCACAACCTCCCATGGGGCTTCTTCGATGAGAAACACGTTGCCCCCGGCATATTCACCCTTTTAGAGGCGTGAGGTTGCGGCGGATTCACCTTCCATCTATCGGATAACGCGAATTTGCCCTGTTGGTATTGGTCTTCAAGCCAATTTTTGAAGACATAGCAATCTTCGATCGGATGACCCAGTACCCGGTGATAGGGACAGTAGTTGGGCTCATTGACATCATTTGGTTGCGACGGACGTTTTGGCTCCGGTAGATTTATGAGTCGGTTGTGCAACGCCAGCTCGAATAATCTTCTCGTTTTATCTCGGGGAAACGAGTAAGGACGTCCTAGTCTCTCCTCAAGGGGTACCTGCGGACGCATATTATTTTGACGAACAACCGGCTTCGAGTTACTCGGCTGTTGCTGAGCATTAGCGACAACGATCGCTTTTCCCTTCCCCTTGTCATTTCGGGAGTCCGGCTTTGGAAGAGGAGGTCTATGGCCCATTTGATCCATTTGCGCTAGCTTGTCAATCAAGGCCTGGAAGGTAGTCGGCTTGAAGAACATCATAAATTGCGAGATGGTTGCTTGCGGATCAAGGGTTCCCACAAACATACCCACTGCAGGAGCTTCTTCAATGTGCTGCTCTCACTTTGACCATAAGTTCCGCCACCGTATAGCACATTGAACCCATGTCTCGCCTGGCTTTACCCTGGCGTTAATCAGTGCCGTCATCGGGGTGCGTTCACTGGAGCTTGCAAAACGCTGAGTAAACAACAGCTCTATCTCCGCGAATGTCTTGATAGAGTCGTTCGGGAGCTCAGAGTACCACTCGAATGCTGTATCTGACAAGATGCCGACGAACTGGCAAAGCAATAGTTTGTCATCACCGCCGGTGTTGCCGCAGAGTGCCCTGAACTGGGCAACATGCTGGTGGGGATTGCCCGCCCCCTTATAGACATGGAATTTGGGAATTGTGTAGCCCGGCGGGTATTTGATCTGGTCGTACCAGCTTGGATATGGCCGCCCTATTTTTACGACCTGGCCGGCTGCTTCAGTCGCATGATGAACCCGTATTTGTTGGGCTATGTACTCGTCCAAGTCAGCTTTGGAGATTGTCTCCTCCTTAGCCGTTGACAGAGCTGGCGGAGGATTCGACGTTTCTCCCCTATCGTCTTCAAGGATGATAGGGGAATCTTCGGCCGGAAGATCTTGTTGGATCATCATCCCCACCATGTCTTGGAACAGAAGGCCCATACGCTTTATGTTGGCTGCTTGTTCAGCAGCTTCTTTATCCTTCTCCAATATTCGACGAAGGAATTCGGCGTCATTTTCTTGCTCCTGGCGTTCATCCGAGGACGTTTCAGGGTTTTCTTTTGGTCCAGTAAGCGCGGCCATCGCGTTCATCATCTCTTGGAGCTTCTGCTGCTGCTCCTGCGCTTTGGTCACCGATCGCGTGAGCGGTCTATGACCTGTGGATATGCGGCTGTCCTCTTTACCAGATGCCATGTAGAGGTATGAACTATGATGCCCCCTGACTTAGGGCGTTTGGGTTCACCACCTTTGATCTTTGCCGTCGGCGTGAGGACTTTCTCTGGCCTTCTCCTCTTATGGGCCGTAGAAGTTGGGGGGGCCGTTGCTTTGGGCACCCAAGTGGTCGTCGCCTTTCGTTGCTTGACCGGGGGATTTTCTTCTTGCCAACCTTTCGACTTTTTGTGTTGGCGAGAGAAATTAGGATCAATCACAGATTTTCGGACTTGTCGCCATATCTTGTAAATCCTGGAGGACAGCGATTGAGGAGACTGCTCCGGCTTTTCTGCTTCCACGGTAGTCTCTACTGGTGGAGGAGATCTTTTGAGCACCACAGTTGGCGAGTTTCTGAGTACTCTGTTCAGTAGCTCGAAGCTGTTCCCAGTTGGAACAACAGCGTTAACTTCCACCGTTGGAGCTGGCGGAGTCATCCCAGAAGGGGAGCTGCCCACGGTCTTCCTTACCCGGCGCCAGTGACGTCGTCGGGCACGACGAGTTGTCGGTACTGGCGCCAGGTAAGGAAGACCGGGGCCAGCTCCCCTTCTGGGATGACTCCGCCAGCTCCAACGGTGGAAGTTAACGCTGTTGTTCCAACTAGGAACAGCTTCAAGCTACTGAACAGAGTGCTCAGAAACTCGCCAACTGCGGTGCTCAAAAGATCTCCTCGACCAGTAGAGACTACCGTTGTTCCCCTCCGAAAGGCGGCGCACAGGACCGCGATGTCCTGACGCTGAGATTCGGGGCAGATGCTATATGGTTTTATCCGTCCACCTCTCCGAAGATGCCAAGTTGATTTATGGCACCGTGTATCGGAGGTTTAAACGGATGCGGCCAATGTAGCAGACTTCGTCAGATTCCCCTCGCTTGAGGGGTTTTTGATTGTGGGGACGCTCTTCCCTGCAGGCGCAAGCCCCTGCAGTTAATTACGCTACCGCACCGCGGTAACAACTTTCTCCTTCTCCAGAATTTCACTTCGTGTCGTGTGTGTTTGTTTTGTTTGTGGTTGCCCGTGGATTGTATACGGAGACTGAGTAATGCCGTCGCCCGTAGGACGTGGATTAGTCCAAATCCGTATTTAATTTAGATTTGGGTTTGGTGTTTTTAGTTTAAGGATGCATTAGTCGCGTTGCGGCTAAGATCAACTTAAACGTTCGTTAAGGATACGATAGTCCTGTTTGAGACTAAGATCAACTTAACGTGATCGTTTAGATCCGACAAAAGAGCATTTGGGCTCTATTATTCCAGTTTGGGAGATTCATAGTCCAATTTGGGACTAAAGTCTGTTTGGAGGATACGTTAGCCATTTTTGAGGCTAAGATCGACTCAAACGTTTGTTAAGGATACGTTAGTCCAGTTTGAGGCTAAGATCAACTTAAACGGGACCGTTTAGATCCGGCAAAAGAGCGTTTGGAGGCTCTATTGTTCCAGTTTAAGGACGTGGTGGTCCGTCGCCAGTTTAGGGACGTAGTGGTCCATATTCCAGTTTAGGGACGTGGTGGTCCATCGCCAGTTTAGGGACGTGGTGGTCCATTATTAGTTTAGGGACGTTTCGGTCCGATATTAGTTTAGGGACGTTTCGGTCCATCGCCAGTTTAGGGACGTGGTGGTCCGATATTAGTTTAGGGACGTCTCGGTTCGATATTAGTTTAGGGACATTTCGGTCCATCGCCAGTTTAGGGACGTGGTGGTCCATTATTAGTTTAGGGACGTCTCGGTCCGATATTAGTTTAGGGACGTTTCGGTCCGATATTAGTTTAGGGACGTTTCGGTCCGATATTAGTTTAGGGACGTTTCGGTCCATCGCCAGTTTAGGGACGTGGTGGTCCATTATTAGTTTAGGGACGTCTCGGTCCGGTATTAGTTTAGGGACGTCTCGGTCCACGAGTTTAAGGACCCCGCAGTCCATAGAGATGTGTGGTCGTTGGGACCCGTCGCCTCTTTGACGTCGTCGAGGAATTACAACGATGGATGTCAAAGGAGTTCGGAGATGTACCCTCGGACCGGTTGTGAATTGATTCAGGAGAGCCATTTTGCTCAATCAATTTGATTTAAGGACTTATGGCCACGATTGGGTTAAGTCCAATTTTTATTTATTTTGGGCTTTGCTCAAACAGAATATTAATTCAAATAGGGCTCTGCCCTTTTATGCTTTGCAATTTGATTTGGGCCAGGCCCTCTAAATAATACATTGCAGAGCATCAAGAATCTTTTAGATTCAAGAACAAAAGTGCAGAGCACTTTTGATCTAAATTTAGATCAAAGGAAAACAAGTTTCTCTCTTGTTTTTCCTTTTCTCAGAGAACCAAGGGTTCATAACAAGTGCAAGGCACTATTTTTATTTTATTTATTTGCTCATTGAAGATTAATGATTTTTAGATCAATGATCTATACTTCAGAAATTTTTCTTTTTTAAAAGGTTTTACCTTTTCTTTTTTTTTTTGTTCTTCTAAAATTCTTCAAGAATTCTCTCTATTTTCTTTCTGATCTTCCCCTTGATCAAATGAGGTCTGGGGTCCTTTTTATAGTACTCATAGATTAGTTGAATTTGTTAACAAAATCTTTCCTGAGTGATTTTGGGAATTTTCCCACCGCTGGATCTTTGATCCAAAGGTAGAAGAAAATCTTCTGGTTTTGGAAAGAACAGAAAAGATTTCATTAAATTTTCATTCTGTTGCTGCGCAACTCACCAGCGCGTGACACGTGTCACGCAGTAAGGCGCTTGCGCAACAGCGATTGCGCAACCGCGCAGACACGTGTCGCGCAGCCGTGCGCTTGCGCAGCTGCGATTGCGCAACTGCGCAGACACGTGTCGCGCAGCCGTGCGCTTGCGCAGATGTGCTTGCGCAACTGCGCAGACACGTGTCGCGCTGCCGTGCACTTGCGCAGTTAAGTGTTACTTATGTTTTTTAAAGAGCCTTGCTCTGATTGGACGCACTGCCTTGGGCGTCGCGATGCCGAGTCAACTTCTGACATGTGGCAAATTGCGCGCTGCGCACGGGAACCGAAGCATTGCTTCAAAATTTGAATTTTCAAAATTCAAGTAGAGCCTTGCTCTAATTGGGGGAACAAATGCCCCCCCACCGTTGCGCTCACGTGGCGCGCACGTGAGTGCAGCGGTGGCAAGACCCCAACCGTTGGATCTTAGGGGTCAGTTGAAGAGACGCAGGCGTCTATAAATAGGACCCTTGGTCCTTGGTAATTCTTTACCATTTTCAAGAATTCGAATTTCAGAGCCTTGCTCTTGCTTAAGACCTTCCAGAGCCTTGCTCTTGTGATTTCCCCAAGAACTTCCAAGTTCTAGTCTTAGAATCTCTCTAGGTAAAATTAAATTGATTTAAATTAAATTTAATTAACAGAGCCTTGCTCTTATAGATCTTTGATCTAAGGAAAACCCCTTTGGGGTTTCATCCCCAGAGCCTTGCTCTCAAAAATTTACAGAGCTCTTGTTCGTGGGTTTTAACCCATGAACAGAGCCCTGCTCATAGATCAACTAGAAAACTTTTTAAAAGTTTTCATGGATCTTTAAGATCCCAAAAATTTTAATTCTTAGGAGTTATAATTTTTCATTACTACTACAGAGCTAGGCTCTTTTTAAGAAGTTTTATTCCTTTGAGACCAGAGTTTGACAAATGTCACTCTGTGATAGAGCTTTGCTCTAAAAAGAGGAGATTTTCTCCTTGTCTCTAGGGATCCCTCCAATAAGGGTATTCTTTTGGGGGTCTTTTTAATTAACTGACAGTCTCATCCAATGATGGGACTGTCTTATCAAATGATGCGCCGTAATCTAGATTTTGTGGGTCCCCCTTTGGTCCCCTACCCACTGCATCACAGTGTGGAGCAAGATTTATATTTATTTATTTTTTTTTTTTATATATATTTTTTAAAATGCCAAGCGTTAGGCCACTAATGATATTTATATTTTTTTGTCTTTCCACAGAAAACATGTCTGACGACTTATCTTTTCCCTTCGTTCGCTCGGAAGGAGGGTTCCCTCACTCGCCAGTGGATCGGGTGGTGTTCGCTCTTATTAAAGCTCACGATCCTGAGTGCAAAAAGCTCCATCTGTGGGGAAGGTGGTATAGCCAGATCATCCAAGGCCGTCGCAGCTTCAGCTCCGCTTTGCCCTCTGAACCCATAGTTACGATCCCTTATGCGGACAAGCCCCCGGTGGAGTATGCCGTGGAGGTTAAAAATTGGAATGCCGACGACCTCCTTCAGCCTGCAATCGGTGCCATTCCGGTGCAGCCGCCACCGGCTATAGATATCTTGGGGAGGCGAATCTGTCAGGGTGAAGCACGCCCTTGGGGACAGGCTTATAATATTGGATTGATCCCGCGGCCGCTTGCCGGATATTTGCAATGGGCCCGTTACATTCTGGCGACGAAAAGGGCTCACCTGACGAAGATTGGTTTATACTCCGCCGTCTACGTTTCGCTTTTCGAGTATCCCTCTCCTCCGACGTGGTGGATAAAGGCCTTCATCGAACAATGGAATATCCCCACCCATACCTTCCTGACAGCAGATAGGGAAGTCTCCATCTCTCTGGAGGAATTTGTTGAGATTTCAGGTTTACCAGCGAGGGGGGAGCACTACGAGGAGCTGCTTCCTCCTGACGAGTACGTCTTTGCCACCAAGCAGTTGGTATTCGACTTAACTCCGGAAAATGCCATCCAGCATCAGCATCCGGGCTTGGTGAAGGTATTGGAGATTTATGAGGAACTGCATTTGGAATCAGGCGACCGGGGCGTCAGCTTCGCGGATTTCATTGCTCGTTTTATCCGCCCGGAATTCCTATCAGAGCAGGGCGAGAAGTTCGCTCAGCTTGTCGACCCCTTTGGTTTCGGCTTGGACCGCCGACCTTCATCGGAAGATGACCAGCGGGATTTTTATTTCCCCGGCACTGCCAGCGTCCCTCTCTCAGAGCTCGCCGTTCCTGGCATGGACGAGGAAACTTTTTTCATAGGGTTCCTGGGTCTATGGCTATGCAGCTTTGCGCTTCCCATGCACCCGCGCCTCATGCGGTCTTCTGTCTTTTACCCGGCACATCGAATGGCGGCCGGTTTGCAGCTATCGGTAGGGATTGCCGGGCTGGCTTACCTTTATAATGGACTTAGCGTAGCGGCGGACGCTAATGAGTCTGGGGTACAGCCTGCTAACTTTCCGATGCACTACTTCACTTCTTGGATGGAGCTGCATGTGCGAGGGGTGTTTGGTGCTCATAAGACTCCTCCATTCTTTGATAAATTCAAACTCCCAAGAATTATGCGGTTGGTCGGGGCTTCAATTGTGGTTGCACCTCCGCGGGAGTCTAGGGGACTGCTCCTGCGTTCGCATCTAGTCGGATCGAAGACTTCTTTTGTGGATAAGGTCATCACCATAGGCTCCGAGACCGTGAAGTCAGTGGTGTCGCTGCATGACGACTTTAAGGGCGGGGTTTCTGTACTGAAGGCTCGGGAAATCCTTCACCTTTACTCCGTTCGGCCGGGCTACCTAGTATTTAGGCAGAATAAGACGGCTCTTTTTATGAGGTATAACCCACATCGATTTGCCCGGCAATCGAGTTATAATCAAGGGATCTCGATGGAGGCCTTTCTGGAAACACCCGCGGTCGGCCCAGAGGGGATAAGGAATGCGATGCATCATTTCGTCCGGCTCAATACAGGCTCTTATTTTTTCATCAGTGAGCCTAGCTGTGCCCCTAAAATAATCCATCCGTATGTAGCCTGGTACGCGCATGCTATGGGCCCAATCATCTTAATGGAGAAACGCTTGCTGGTTGACCGTAGGGGTGCGCCTCCAGGTGGTGATCGCAAGGCTCCCTTGCAGCCAAGGCGCCCGGTCGTCCCTCTGCTAAAAGAGGCCGGAGCTGACCGACCACGCGTGTTGGCCCCCCCGCGTGGATTGCCATTGCCCGTTATGGTGGATGCACCGCCGGCGCCCCGTGCTCCCATGAAGACGGTTAATGTGGTATCGCCAGAGTCTGGCGCAGGAGCGGATATCGGGACTCGCCGCCCTAAAGTGACTGCCAAGCGCAAAGCTGCTCCGGGTGGATCTAAAGCTGGCGGGCAGAAGAAGAAGAAGTCCACCCTATCCCTCGACACGATCCTCAGCTTAAATCCTGCGGCTCCTCCCACCGAGGCCATATGTGAATATGGCAGCAATGAGGGCTTTGTGGTAGACCCTGAGGACACTAATTTGGCTGCCGCCATTGCAGCTTCAGAGCGATCGGCGAGGCTTGAAGCGATGTTGAGCAAACTCGCTGAGTCCGGTAATCATCAAACGCCTTATTTGTCATTTTATTGCATTTTGTATTGTTATCCTTAACTAATATTCGCTCCATTTTCAACAGGTGTCTCCACTGAAGAGGTTATTGCTGCCTCCCTGAAAACCTTCCAGGAGGAGGAGGAGAAGCGTGCCTTAGCAGGCGCTGGTATGTTTCACTCCTTTCTCTTTTACAAGGAAAGTTTGTTGTCTTTTTTCTGATAGTCAACCTGACCTTCTTTTGTTTCTTTGCAGGCGCTGTATCAATTGACGCGGGGGTCCCTCCCAAGTCCGTTATCGAAGTCCCGGCTTCGTCGAAATTGCCACAAGAGCCCCGGCTTGACAAGACGATGAGGGATGCCTTGAAGAATCTAGAGGCATCCCTATATACGGACGAGGGAGCCTCACTCAAGGAAGCCCTAGTGGCATCCGTCTCAACGGCTCGAGAGGAGCGGAAGCGGCTGAGACGCGAAGCAAGAGCACGCAGAGCTGCTTTGGCCGCAGGAGCGGGCCCTAGCACTCTTCCTCGTGCCGACACTCCTTCTGAAGCAGAGGCGAGCAGAGCTGCTTTGGCCACGGGAGCGGGCCCTAGCACGATTCCTCATGCCGACACTCCTTCTGAAGAGGCCCCTGCCGCCCTGTCTACTGCTTATAGGCAAGTGGCGCGCGCGGCTCGGAGTGCAAACAATAAATCCCCTTCAGGTAGCATCTCTTCCAGAACCTTGTTGTAAGAATTATTATAAAGCCATTGGCTCATATGCATTCCATCTTGCAGGACCAAGTCCAACTGAGGGGGAGGCGAAGACTGTCGGACCCCATGAAACGGCGGAAGTGGCGCCCGCCGAACCTGAGCCGACGGTGGCACCGTCGTCGGGGCCACGGTGCCTGAAGCAGAAGTTGAAGGGTCCGCCGCCGAGAAGGTCATTGATGCCGCGTCTGAAGTGGCGGCAGATGAGATGACTGTCGAGCCGAAGGCAGTAGAAGTCGAGGCGCTCGAGGCTGGAGACCTCACGGTGACGGTGGATGAGACAACTGTGACTGCAGGACTCGAAGGAGTAGCGGGTGAGGTGGCCACGATTCCTGAGGATGAGCCAGCCGCTCCTTCTCTGGAATCTGGCAATACTCCAATCATGACCCTCTCCGCCTATATTCCCCCGCCTTCTCTAGGGCCTGCAAGTGTAACAACGGTCCCTATTGAGTCAGGTGACGAGGCTACGGGCGGTGGCCTGATGTCAATGGAGGAAGGAGTTGCCTCAGTCTCGGCTGGCAGTTCGTCGGGTAAGTTTCGGGTTACTATCGTTTCCCCCCTTTTTATATATCTCGCGATTTCTTCTAACAGGCTTGTCTTTGCAGGTGCGGCCAGTGCCGACGCTCCATTGCTTGAAGGAGCACCGTCAACTACTGCTTTGGCGGTGGTCACTTCCCCGTCTTCCCTCGTGCCATCGCGGATGTTGGAAGGTATGGATTTGCGACTCACAAGTTAATCTTTTAAACATGTAGTTCATGGACTAACGCCATACCACCGCATCTTTTCAGGAGTGCTCTTCGATCATCTATATCAAGTGTTGCTCCCACACTTCTCCTTCCCATTCGAACTTGCTTCTCCCTCTAGTGGCGCTGGTGAGTGTACGTTCACTACCATGTCTTTGTTTTCCCCTTTTTAGCAATGGGATGGTTCCTTGACTTTTCCTTTTCCTTATTGCAGTGCCACAAATCGAAGGAGGGGATGTAAGACCCGCCGCGCTGCCGGCCCTTCCGGCTTTGCCATCCGTTGCAGCTGGTTTAGTAAATTTCTTTTTGGTAACCCTTCAACATTTTCTGAACCATCGTTTAACCATGTTTTGTTTTGCAGCTATTGTTCCGGCTCCGGTCCCCTTTGAGGCTCGCGTCCTTTCACCGGCAGGTCCTTTCATGAGACGTCCATCTTCCAAGGGTGCTGCGATGAGTTTGGGTATGCTGAGCGGGTACATTGAAGAGCTGAATATGGACGCTCTCCCTTCTGCCGTAGATTTCGCTGTGGAGGTTAATCCAATGTTGGCGGCGCTCGTAAATTTTCATAACGAAGGCGTCGTCGGATCTTGGGTTAATCATTGCAGGGAGATCGAGGCCTGTCTGTACCGGCTGGAGTCGACTCGCCCTTCTCCCGAAGTTTTAGCCCTGAGCACCCAACGCACAACTTGGCTCGAGCAAAGCACTTCGCACTCCCGCCACTTGGAGCAAGAAGCAGCTTTAAGACTAAGGGAATGCCAAAAGACCTCGAACGAGACGGCCCATCTGCGCGCCGAGGTTGAGGCAAATGCTGCCCAAGTGAAGACTATCTTTGAGGGTCTCTTGGAGCGCATCTCCCATGGGCTAAACTTGAAGCGGAAGCTTGACGTAGCTGAGCGCAATATCCCAAGTCGGGAAGCTGCCTATCAGGTCGTCAGGGAGCAGCTTGCGTCGGTCTTGCAGCAACGAGCCCAAGTGGAGGCAGAGCTGGCGGTGGTAGCCGATCGGGAAAAGGCCTGGAAGGAAGTGTGCGAACAACTGATAAAGCTACTTAAGACGCTTCCTTCCCAGTAGCTGCCTTTGTATCAATGTATTTGTAGAATTTTCCTTTAAAATAATATGTATCCATTCTTTATTCTTTTGTACGATTCATCTTGTATTTGATTGAAGTCAATGAACAAAGATACACATTTTCTTTTGCAATGTCTTGTATGCACTTTTTCTTTCTGCATTCTCTTATTATCAGCATGTTGTCTTTGATAAACATAATTGGCAGATAACTTAGTTTTTTTTTTTTTTTTTTTTAGTTTTTTTTTTTAGTTTTTTTTTTTTTTTTCAAGAGATAGCGATGGCTTAGGCCGCAAGTTCAGATCTGCCGCCTAAGGCTTTTCAACTCTATGAGCCGTGAGGGTCTCATAGAGACTTTTCTCCCTACGGATCGAGAGGATCTCGTAAGTGGATGTTCTCCTTAGGAATCGTGAGGATTTCCAAGTGTGGTTTTCTCTCATAAGTCGAAAGGATCCTATAAGAGAATTTCTCCCTCTTACGAGTCGAGAGGGCTCGTAAGCGGTTGTTTCCCTCTTTATCGAGAATCGACTTCAGAGAGTGAGACCCGTGAATAGTATGCAAGAGACCATTTAGGATTGACTTGCAGGGTCCCATTGTTCAGGAAGCAAGTTTCTGAATCCTTACTGCCCGAGATGTGAGTCAAAGAGGATCTCGTCACGGAGTGTTTGTATCCGTGAGTTGAGGTGTTTGCTAAGGATTATTTGTTTCCCAAGTGCCAAGGATTATTTGTGTCCTTGGGGTTTGAAACGAGTCGAGGGTTCCCACGGAGGCGCTGGTGGCTCTGCGAGTCGACGCGGATCAGGAGGCTCTCGTCAAGGAGTGTCTGTATCCGTGAGTCGAGGGTTTTGCTAGGGATTATTTGTTTCCCGAGCGCCAAGGATTATTTGTGTCCTTGGGGTTTGAAACGAGTCGAGGGCTCCCACGGAGGCGCTGGTGGCTCTGCGAGTCGACACGGATCAGGAGGCTCTCGTCAAGGAGTGTCTGTATCCGTGAGTCGAGGGTTTTGCTAGGGATTATTTGTTTCCCGAGCGCCAAGGATTATTTGTGTCCTTGGGGTTTGAAACGAGTCGAGGGTTCCCACGGGAGCTCTGGTGGCTCTGCGGGTCGACGCGGATCAGGAGGCTCTCGTCAAGGAGTGTTTGTATCCGTGAGTCGAGGATTTTGCTAGGGATTATTTGTTTCCCGAGCGCCAAGGATTATTTGTGTCCTTGGGGTTTGAAACGAGTCGAGGGTTCCCACGAGGGCTCTGGTGGCTCTGCGGGTCGACGCGGATCAGGAGGCTCTCGTCAAGGAGTGTTTGTATCCGTGAGTCGAGGATTTTGCTAGGGATTATTTGTTTCCCGAGCGCCAAGGATTATTTGTGTCCTTGGGGTTTGAAACGAGTCGAGGGTTCCCACGGGGGCTCTGATGGCTCTGCGGGTCGACGCGGATCAGGAGGCTCTTGTCAAGGAGTGTTTGTATCCGTGAGTCGAGGATTTTGCTAGGGATTATTTGTTTCCCGAGCGCCAAGGATTATTTGTGTCCTTGGGGTTTGAAACGAGTCGAGGGTTCCCACGGGAGCTCTGGTGGCTCTGCGGGTCGACGCGGATCAGGAGGCTCTCGTCAAGGAGTGTTTGTATCCGTGAGTCGAGGATTTTGCTAGGGATTATTTGTTTCCCGAGCGCCAAGGATTATTTATGTCCTTGGGGTTTGAAACGAGTCGAGGGTTCCCACGGGGGCTCTGGTGGCTCTGCGGGTCGACGCGGATCAGGAGGCTCTCGTCAAGGAGTGTTTGTATCCGTGAGTCGAGGAATTTGCTGGGATTATTTGTTTCCCATGCGCCAAGGATTATTTGTTTCCTTGGGGTTTGAGACGAGTCGAGGGTTCCCACGGGGGCTCTGGTGGCTCTGCGGGTCGACGCGGATCAGAAGGCTCTCGTCAAGGAGTGTTTGTATCCGTGAGTCGAGGAATTTTTTGTTGAAATCACTGGCTTCTTCGGTTGAAATGAACAGGTGAGGTTTGGGGTTCGTCGTCTGACGGAATCCGCTGGGAAAGTATGGTTCATTCTTTTTGTTTACGCCCTTGGATTGTATACAGGGATCGATGTGATCTTAACTGTAGGGCCAAAGCTTCATCATCATTTTTTTTTTGTTTTATTTCCGCGATGCTCTATCATTTCAGCTTTATATCGCGAGGGTCGCGATTGCCCAATCATTTCGGCTATTTTTCGCGGTGCCCAATCATTTCGGCTATTTGTTTCATTTTTACCCGTCGCTTTTTATTACGAGTTGCCCAATCATTTCGGCTATCTTGCATGCATACATTTTACTTGCTGCTTTTTATTGCAAATTGCCCTATCGTTTCGGCTATTTCGTATGCATGAGCGGCCTACTGGCTTTCGCCGTAAACCTGAAGTTGGACACCGATTTCGGCATCAGCACCGCTACAACTGGGATATTACCAGGAGCGAATCATCATTTGCCTCTGTCGTTGTCGAACAAAGAAGGCTTAGCGACCAGGGTTAGGGTCCTGTCGACTAAGGCTTTTGACTTCATGAGCCGTAGGGGTCTCGTGAAGGTATTTCTCCCTACAAGTCGTGAGGATCTTGTAGGTGTATTTTCTCCTTAGGAACCGTGAGGGTTCCTAAGTGTTTTGTTCTTCTGTAAGTCGTAAGGATCCTACAGGAAGGTTTTCTCCTCATAAATCGAGGGGATTTATAAGGGTTGTTCACCATGCGAACGTATTCCCAATTACGGATGAAATTTGGCTAGGGAAATGTTTATTCACGCCCGTGGATTGTATACAAGGGTCAATATTGAACCACTTGTAGGGCCAAATTGAAAGTTTGTGGGGGTTTGCTTAAGCACAGGTTTAGGTCTCTGTGACTTAAGACTTTCAAATCCTATGAGCCGTGAGGGTCCCATAAGAGAGTTCTCCTTACGAGTCGTGAGGATCTCGCAAGTGTATTTTCTCCTTAGGAATCATGGGGATTCCTAAGTGTGTTTCTCCTTTGTGAGTCGTAAGGATCTCACGCAGGTGGTTTCTCCTTATAAGGTCGAGAGGACCCTATAAGTGTCTTTTAACGAGGTTGCGCCCTTTCGGGTTTTCACAAACACTCGCCGGTAGCCCTGCTGTTTTTACTCACGGAGCCCTTTCAGGTTTTCATCCGTGCCCTTTTTGCTTATGGACATACCGTTTTTGTTTTTTTTTTATCCTTTCACTCTTTGTTATTGAGATCCTTTCACCCTTTGTTATTGAGATCCTGACTTTTCAACTCCCCATATTAATAATAATTACGATATTTATAACAAGTATATATGGTTTTACCAAATCCCACTCCATATATCATATGGTGTTAGCAGCATACTCATTGGTAATACCTCGCATTGCTGAACCAAGCCACCAGAGTTCGAATCCCATATCCCACATACTTTTGTGCACTTGATTGTATCATGTTTGATAATACATGGAAATCTTTCTTCCTCTTTTTTACGAGGTCGCGCCCTTTCAGGTTTTCACGAACACTCGCCGGTAGCCCTGCTGTTTTTACTCACGGAGCCCTTTCGGGTTTTCATCCGTGCCCTTTTTTGCTTACGGACATACGGTTTTTTTTTTTTTTTTGTATCTCGTCAGCCTACGGGTGCTGCGGTAGTAGTTTAAAGACGTTTCGGTCTGCTATTAGTTTAAGGACATTTCGGTCCACTGTTAAGAAGGTCGGCTACTTTTTATAAAGCTTGGGCTTAGGAAGATAGCGAGCGGACATAGTCGTCGTCATCTATCATTGACCTAGGCTGTGGCTCATTAAGCATAGTATTTCTTTAGGAAGCGACCGTTTATCGGCCTGAAAGGCCTTTTACCGTGCATGTCCATGAGTAGATAGGCTCCACCCTGGTAAACTTTATCTATGATGTACGGGCCTTCATAGTTCGGCTCGAATTTTTCCCGCTTAGCGCGATTGGGGATCATAGGCCTTTTGACCACTAGCATGAGTTCACCTCGGTGGAATTCCTCGGTCGGGTCAATCTTTCGTATGAGCGCGTCATCTTTGCTTTATAAGCTTCTAGATTTTGCTGCGCTATGAGCCGGGTTTCATCAAGGGCGTCAAGCTCTTCAAACCGGAGGTGAGCATTTTCTTCATCCGTCAGCTCGTAGTGAACTGCCACTCGTAGAGAGGGTAATTCTATCTCGAGAGGGAGTACTGCTTCCGTCCCAAATACCAACGCGTACGGCGTTGTGTTTGTGGCTGTCTTGAACGTAGTTCGATACGCCCAAAGAGCTTCTTGCAGTCTTTCGTGCCAATCTCTCTTATTTCGTGACACTGTTTTCTTCATGATCTTCGTCAAGGTCTTGTTGAAGGCCTCAGCTAAACCGTTAGCTCGCGGATTATAAACTGAGGAATATCTCCAGTCTATATTGTGCTGCTGTGCGAAGCGGCTAATTTTATGACTTCGGTAGGCTGGCCCATTATCAGAGATGATCCTTCTTGGGGTTCCAAACCGGTATATGACATGTGTTTTGAAGAAATGGAGGATGTTCTCCGTCTTCACTTCCCTCAACGGTACTGCCTCTGCCCATTTGGAGAAGTAATCAGTTGTCGCCAAGATGAAACGATGTCCCTTTGACGATGCTGGTTCGATAGGGCCAACTATATCAGTCCCCCACATTTCAAATGGCCAGCTAGCCACTGTTGGGTGTAGCGGATTTGGATGTTGATGGATGAAGTCCTCATGAATTTGGCATGAGTGGCATTGCTTCGCATATTCGATGCAGTCCTGAATCATCGTGGGCCAGTAGTAGCCCATCCGTTTTATTTTCAACTTCATCTTAGGGCCCGCTTGATGAGAACCGCAGAGTCCGTCGTGAACCTCTTGGACGACCCTTTCCGATTCGTCCGGTCCTAAGCATCTCAGCCACAGAGAATCGAATGACCTCTTGTAGAGAGTATCATTGACGAAGGCGAAGGACAGAGCTCGTTTTATGAGTTGATGTCTTGCGGACGCATCTTCAGGCATTTGGTGGGACTTGAAGTAGTCTATAAAAACTTCCCTCCAATCCTCATCCTTCTCATGGTCTTTTATTTGCAGGGTCATCTGCTCAGTCGCTCCCTTTTCTTTATATGATTCTGGAGGTATTTCTGCCGGGGCGAGTACTCGACGGCTTTGTACCACGATTCTAACGTCATCGAGGTTCTCATCAGCCAATTCTTTAGCAAGTTTGGCCAGTGCGTCCGCTTTACTGTTTTCCGCGCGCGGTATACTTTCCAATGTGTAGGAGGGAATTTGGGTTAGCAGTTGCTGCACTTTTTCACCGTATTTTACCAATTCCGGTTTGCATGTTTGGTAATCGCCGTTCACTTGACTGACGACCAGTTGGGAGTCCCCATATATGAGGAGGCTTTCAATTCCCATGTCAATGGCGATCTCGAGACCTGCTATCAGAGCTTCATATTCAGCTTCATTATTCGTTCTCGGCTCTGTTAAGGAAAATGCGAAGCGCATTATCCCTCCTTGTGGAGTCACAAAGATGAGTCCTACCCCTGATTTGATCATTGGCGTATTTTGTTTGTGCTTTTTCATGGAAGACGCCCCATCGAAATAAAGCTCCCATCGGGTATTATCACCATCGATCGCATCAAACGCAGGTTCGTCCGGAAGATCGCAGTTTAAAGGAGAGTCGGCTGGTATCGGGTGCTCAGCAAGGAAGTCGGCGATGGCCTGGCCTTTTACTGCCCTGAGAGGTTGATATGTTATCGAAAATTCCATCAAGAGCAGGGCCCATTTAGCGAGTCGCCCTGTCAATATGGCTTTTGACATTAGATATTTGAGAGGGTCCACTTTTGAAATAAGACGGACTTCGTGCGCCAACGCATAGTGCCTAAGCTTTGTTATTGCGAAGATCAACGCCAGGCAGTGTTTTTCAATGGGAGAGTAGTTGCTTTCTGCCCCCAGCAGAACTCGACTTAAGTAGTAGAGTGCTCTTTCTTTCCCTTGGTCGTTCTCTTGTGCCCATAATGCGCCTAAGGAACCTTCGAGGGCGGTTGTATAAAGAATGAGAGGCTTCCCCTTAACTGGAGCAGCCAACACCGGAGGGTTTTGCAGATACTGCTTGATCTCATCCAATGCGCCTTGGCATTTATGATCCCAAACGAATGGGGTTCCCTTCTTCATCAGGTGGCTGTAAGGACGGCACTTTCCTGAAAGGTTGGCTATAAATCGCCGTATGTATGCGAGTTTCCCTTGGAGAGACCGCAGCTGTTTGAGAGTCCTTGGCGGAGGCATTTCCATGATCGCTTTAATCTTTGACGGATCTATTTCAATACCTCGGTGTCGAACAATGAATCCCAGGAATTTGCCCGAGGAAACCCCGAACGCACATTTAAGAGGATTCATCTTCAAGTTGTATTGCCGAAGGCGTTGAAACACAGTCTTCAGATGCTCGAGATGTTCCTCGTATGATTTGCTTTTAACCACGAGATCATCGATATAGCATTCAACGATTTCGTGTATAAGATCGTCGAAGATCTTTGTCATGGCCCTCTGATAAGTAGCACCGGCGTTCTTCAAACCGAAGGGCATCACTTTATAACAAAATATACCAAGAGGAGTCCTGAAGGCTGTGTGCTTCTGGTCTTCTGGATGCATTTTTATTTGGTTATACCCCGATGAGCCGTCCATGAAGGAGAAAACTTCATGAGTGGATGTATTGTCTATCATCAGTTCAGTGACTGGCACTGGGAAATCATCCTTCGGGCAGGCTTTATTAAGATCCCGGAAGTCTACGCATATGCGTACTGTCCCATTTTTCTTCATCACTGGGACGATGTTGGCGATCCATTCAGGGTACTGAACTTCCTGGATGAAGCCAGAGTCGATTAACTTTTTGACTTCGGTATTTATGCTCATCTCAAGCTCGAGTCGCATTTTTCTCGGCGCCTGTTTGATTGGCTTGATGTTCGGGGATATTGCTAGTCTATGTACAGCAACTTCTGGATCTAGTCCCGGCATCTCGGAATAGTTCCATGCGAAGCAATCTTTATGCTGCACAAGGACGTCTTTTAACGCAGCCACCCTCTCTTCAGACAGCAGCTCGCTGACGAATGTCGGTCGCGGATCATTTATTGTCCCCAACTCGATTTTCTTGAGGTTATCTGCAGTAGTATGGATTCCATCTTCCAGCTCTTTTGGTGCTGGTGGAAATTCTGAGATTACCTCATCGCTGCCGCTTTCAAAGCACCAAGGAAGGTCGTTCATGTCCTCGGACCCTTCTTTTAATATTGTTATCACATGGCAGGTGCGAATTTTCTGCCAATCCCAATGCGGAGTTGGTTCTATCCTTGTGTTTTCGGGTTCGTGCTTTTGCGGCGGCGCTACCCTCCAACTGTCAGACAACGCGAATTTGCCAAGCTGATATTGGTCCTCAACCCAATTCTTAAAGGTGAAGCAATCTTCAAGCGGATGCCCTACTACTCGGTGGTAAGAGCAATAATTTGGGTTGGAGACTTCGCCCGCTTGCTCAGGGTGTTTAGACTCCGGCAGAGTAAGCATTTGATGTTTTAGAGCAAGATCAAGTATTTTCCTTGTTTTGTTCCGAGGAAATGAGTATGCTCGACCCATTTTCTTCATGAGGGCTAGGTCAATAACGCTCGACTCTCGGATGCGTGGCTTCTTAGCTCTGCTTTGTGGTTGTCGAGCACCTTTTCGGCCCTTCGACTTGTTTTTGCCTTCGCGTCGAACCCTTTTTGTAGCAGGCTGACGTGGGGCAGCATCTTCGTTCTTTACTGCCTGTTGAAGGAGACGCTGTGTCTTGGCTTTCTCATAGATTACCATTTCACGATCGTGATCATCTCGGGCTTTTTGACTCGCATCCTTTATAAGTTTGCTCATCTGGTTTTCAGACGATGGACTGGGCGGTTTTATATCAGGAACTTTTGCTGATGCAGGATTAGCGTCCTCCCATTGAGCGTCCGCCTCTTCATCGAAGTCATACATGGCATAACAGCTGTTTACTAGCTCCCGTTTCTTTGGCCGGATGTACCCAAGCCCTTTTGTTTCCGTTCTCCCGTTAGGCAGTTTGCATTGAGTCCCGGGAACGTTCCAGACCTTGTCATAGAATTTGGCTTTTCCAACGGTCTGTGTGAAGGACATCCCCTGGCGTTTCAGCAGTTTCTTCAAACCCTCGGTATAATATCTGGGAAGACGGATAGGCTGAAGCCTGTCGAGCGTGGGATCCGCGCCATGCCAAATTTCTTTTTCCACCTTGTTTTCTTCAGAACGGTAAAATAGGATTGCCTTCTCGCCTTTTCGTCCGGGAGGGATATAGAATGTCTGCAATTCTTCTACGCTGTTGGTGTCGAGTGCATCTAGTTCTTTGTAATGTTCAAGCGGTACCATGGTTATCTGGAGACTTCGCTCTTCATCAGCGGAAGCCCGTATTGAAGGCCGAGCAGAGAATACGACATGGACCTCATCCTCCGAGTCACTACCAAAGACCAATGTAGGAACGGATGGTCCTGGCCTAGTGGACTGGGATGGACCTGAATAATTTATATCCTCCTCCTCCTCGGTGTCACTGCCGAAGACAGGGATGGTAGCGTTAGTTTTGTTCTCTGGTTTGTGACACCTTTCCGTGTCTTCGAAACTCGGTAAGAAGTACTTGGCATCTTCATACTTGCGAACTTCGTTCACGGAAAACGGATTCAACTCTCCCGCCACGGTGTACTCAAGGCCATCCCTAGAATACTTCATGCACTGATGCTGTGTAGAAGGGATGATATTATACTCGTGTAGCCATGGTCGGCCGAGCAGAGCATTGTAGCATGTCTTGGCGTCTATAACATGGAATTTGATGTCTGTGACGAGCAACCCGAAGCATAGCGTCAATATCACAGATCCAAGAGTCTTTGAGGATTGAGAGTCGAAACCGGAGATGGTGATTTTGTCTCGGGCGAGGTGTTGGACACTCATGCAAATCTCCTTTAACACTCGCACATTGAGTAAATTAACAGACGATCCGTTATCGACCAAGATTTTGCCTATCTTTATGTCATGGCAGTATCCTGAGATATAAAGGGGGCGATTGTGTTCACACGTCCCGAGGAGAAGGTCTTCATCACCAAAAGCAACGTCGGCCGTGTGTACCTCTTCCAATTCATCCTTCATCTTTTGTTCGGCCAGGAAAGCTTGGAATTGGTCCGGATCTTGTAGGGCCTTAATCAAAGAATCCCTCGCCTCTTTTGATAGTAATAGGGCATCGAGAATGCTGAGTTGTGAGGGTAGCTTTCTCAGATGCGCCAAGATATTGTAATCCACTTTACTCCTCTTTGGCGGGTTCTTGGCGGTTAACTCTTCCGCGACTTGGTCATCCAAAGCAATGTCTTCAGAGACCTTCTCTTTCCCTTTGTTTTTCTTGTTTAAGGGTCCGAGATTCTTTTCAGGTAGCGTCCGATTGCGTAGCTGTATATTTTCGCAAGCCTTCGGTTCTTCTTCTTTTCCCGAAGTGGATTCTTTGAAGAGGGGGCCAAGTTCCAGTTCCTCATCAGAGTCGCTCCCGAATGTAGGCACTTGTGACCCGGCAGTGTTAACCATGTGACAATTGCCGGCATTTCTTTCAAGTTCTTTAGTCATGTTTCTTTGCTCCCGACGAATTTTACGCTTTTCCCGTTTAAAGCGTTGTCGATTAGCGACGTATCCTTGCCACCACTTATCGAAAGCTTTGCAATCTTGGGTGGAATGCGAGACCTTCTGATGATATAAGCAATAAGAGGGGTGCATTTCCACCACACCAGTAATTTTTCCTTCAGAGGATGGTAGCTTCATGCCCATTGATATGGCCTTAGCAAACCTCTTTTTTTATCTTGAATTGGCTTTTGTCAGCGGTGGAGGCATCTTGCTCCAGCGGGATCATCTCAGCTCCTTCCTCGAGTCGCTGGCGCTTGGCACTTTCGAATATAGCCGTCTCGCGTTCTCGATCAGCTTTGCTTTTCAACCGAGCTTCATTAAGAAACGCGCTAATCATTTCAACTGATAACCCTGGGGCTCTTGACTCCGTATCTGCCCCCAGCGTTTTAGTGTCATAAGTCTCTTCATCATTCGTGACCGAATGAGAGATCATATGACAGCTCGCCACATACTCCTCGGATTCGTCCGATGAACTCTCTCCCTCGTCTTCCTTTTGAAAGACGTGATCAAGGAAATCTTGGAGCGTAATGGGAGTTCGCGCCTTTTGGTTATATTCATCCAGCGCGTCGATCTGCTTTTGTAGGTCCGTGCACTTATCGCCAGGCTTCACGGGCTTCTTAGATTTCTTCTTCTTCTTTTTCGAAGATTTTGACGGCTGACTATGAGCGCTTGAACTACTACCATCGGTCTTCGGAGTCGGTCGTGGCTTCAACATCCCCTCAATAACCTGCGGTTCCAAGGGGTTCTTCCACTTGACCGCTGGGCAGGTCTGAAGATCATTTAGCATTCTCCTCGTTTTGGCTGATAATACAACCTCCCAGGGAGCTTCTTCAATGACGGAGCATGTTGCCCCCGGCGTACTCGTCCCCTTAGAGGTGTGGGGCTGCGGAGGATTCACCTTCCATTTGTCAGATAGTGCAAATTTGCCCTGACGGTACTGGTTCTCAAGCCAGTTCTTGAAAACGTAGCAATCCTCAATTGGATGGCCTAGCACTCGATGATAAGGGCAGTAATTGGGCTCATTGGCGTCGTTCGGTTGCAACGGACGTTTTGGATCTGGCAGATTTATGAGTCTGTTGCGCAGCGCCAGCTCGAATAGCCTCCTTGTTTTATCACGGGGGAAAGAGTAAGGGCGCCCCATCCTGTCCTCTAGGGGTACGTATGGGCGTGTATTGTTTGGACGAGCAACCGGCTTCGAGTCGCTCGGTTGTTGTTGGGCATTAGCGACAATGATCGCTTTTCCCTTTCCTTTGTCGTTTCTGGAGTCCGGTTTCGGGAGAGGGGGTTTATGGCCCATCTGATCCATCTGCGCTAGTTTGTCGATCAAAGCCTGGAAGGAAGTCGGCTTGAAGAACATCATGAACTGCGAGATGGTTGCCTGTGGATCAAGCGTTCCAACAAACATTCCGACCGCTGGAGCTTCTTCTATGCGCTGTTCGCACTTCGACCATAGATTACGCCACCGTATAGCGTACTGAACCCATGTCTCGCCGGGTTTTACCCTGGCATTGATCAGTGCCGTCATCGGGGTACGCTCACTGGCACTTGCAAAACGTTGGGTGAAGAGCAGCTCCATCTCCGCAAAGGTTTTAATAGAGTCATTGGGAAGCTCAGAATACCATTCAAACGCCGTGTCTGATAAGCTTCCAACAAACTGGCGAAGTAACAACTTGTCGTCGCCGCCGGTATTACCGCAAAGCGCCCTGAACTGGGCAACATGTTGATGGGGATTGCCGGTCCCTTTGTAAACATGAAACTTGGGAATCGTGTAACCCGGCGGGTACTTGATTTGGTCATACCAGCCCGGATATGGCCGTCCCGTTTTTACGATTTGACCGGCTGCTTCAGTCGCCTGATGCACCCGTATTTGTTAGGCAATATATTCATCCAAATCAGCTTTTGATATGGTATCCTCTTTAGCTGCGGATAGAGCCGGTGGAGGATTCGATGTCTCTCCCCTATCATCTTCAAGAATGATCGGGGGATCCCCAGCAGGTGGATCTTGTTGAATCATCATACCCACTATATCCCGGAACAAGAGGGCCATTTTCTTTATGTTGGCTGCCTGTTCCGCAGCCTCTTTATCTTTCTTCTCTAGCATGCGCCGAAGGAATTCGGCGTCCGTTTCTTGTTCTTGACGTTCTTCTGAGGATGTTTCCGGGGTTTCTTTCGGCCCAGTGAGTGCAGCCATTGTGGTCATCATCTCCTGGAGCTTTTGTTGCTGCTCCTGAGCCTTGGTCACTGATCGGGTGAGCGGTCGGTGACCCGTAGAAGTACGGCTTTCTTCCTTTCCAGAAGCCATATAAACCGTATGAACAATTATGCCCCCTGACTTGGGGCGTTTAGGCTCATCGCCTTCAAACTTTGCCGTTGCCGCAGGAGCTTTCCCTGGCCTCCTTCTTTTGTGGGCCATCGAGGTTAAAGGAGCTGTTGGAGTGGGTATCCCAGCAACTGTCACCCCCTGCTGTTTAATAGGGCAGTTTTTGTTATTTTCCACTTTCGCCTTTTTCTGGTGACGCAAGTGGTCTGGATCGATCACGGAGTCTTGAACCCTCCGCCATACTTTATAAACTTTTGAGGATAGCCGTTGAGGGGGCTGTTCTTGTTTTGTTTCTGGAACTCTCTCCGCAGGTGGAGGAGATCTTTTCAACGCAGCAATTGGAGAGTTCTTTCTCACCTTCCTCAGCAATTCAAAGCTGTTCCCAGTTGGGACAGCAGCGTTGACCTCCACCACTGGAGCAGGTGGGGTTAGTCCTGAGGGAGAGTTGCCCCCTGCTTTTCTCACTCGTTGCCAATGGCGACGTCGCACACGACGAGCCATTGGGACTGGCTCGGAAATCGAGATGGTTTCTTGTGGCCCCCTGTTCGAGTGTGGGGTAACTGCCGATGTCAGCCTATCGAAGACTGATGCCTTTTAACCAGCTGGGGGAGGAGTGGGAACCGTCAATCTTGTGAAGACCGACTCTCTGATGGGAGAAGCCGCTTTAACGACTTCCAAAGCAGCGGTCGTTGCCCTCTTTGGGACGGCCACTTTATAGTTCTGACCTAGCCTGGTGAAAACGGAGGCTGTCGGTTTAGTAGCGGGCGACCCGTTGACGGGGGTCGTGGTAGCAGTGAGCCGGTCGAACACCGACTTCTTGTTCGCTTCTGGTGCGGATATCGGCATAGATAAGCTTGCAGGTGGGACCATGGTCCCGAAAAACAGGCCGGTGGTGGCCTGGGTCACCTGTTCTACCGGCATAGCAAGGAAAGAGGCCGCTTGGGGCCCATACGTTATACCTCTCGGTGAGGTGGAGCGTCCGTTGCAGTGGTGCTTCGCGCATTTGGTGCAGTGAGAATCCATGGATGCTTGAGTTCTGCGCCAGACAAAAAACCAAATCTTAGCAACTTGAAATCCGAAGGCAACCATTTAACAAACCGCGATGGGTTCGTGAAGACGACACACGAAGTGTGGAGTGGAAAGAGGAAAAGGTCCCACCGGGCGTGCCAGAATCTGTTCCCCTCCGAAAGGCGGCGCACAGGACCGCGATGTCCTGACGCTGAGATTCGGGGCAGATGCTATATGGTTTTATCCGTCCACCTCTCCGAAGATGCCAAGTTGATTTATGGCACCGTGTATCGGAGGTTTAAACGGATGCGGCCGATGTAGCAGACTTCGTCAGATTCCCCCTCGCTTGAGGGGTTTTTGATTGTGGGGACGCTCTTCCCTGCAGGCGCAAGCCCCTGCAGTTAATTACGCTACCGCACCGCAGTAACAACTTTCTCCTTCTCCAGAATTTCACTTCGTGTCGTGTGTGTTTGTTTTGTTTGTGGTTGCCCGTGGATTGTATACGGAGACTGAGTAATGCCGTCGCCCGTAGGACGTGGATTAGTCTAAATCCGTATTTAATTTAGATTTGGGTTTGGTGTTTTTAGTTTAAGGATGCATTAGTCGCGTTGCGGCTAAGATCAACTTAAACGTTCGTTAAGGATACGATAGTCCTGTTTGAGACTAAGATCAACTTAACGTGATCGTTTAGATCCGACAAAAGAGCATTTGGGCTCTATTATTCCAGTTTGGGAGATTCATAGTCCAATTTGGGACTAAAGTCTGTTTGGAGGATACGTTAGCCATTTTTGAGGCTAAGATCGACTCAAACGTTTGTTAAGGATACGTTAGTCCAGTTTGAGGCTAAGATCAACTTAAACGGGACCGTTTAGATCCGGCAAAAGAGCGTTTGGAGGCTCTATTGTTCCAGTTTAAGGACGTGGTGGTCCGTCGCCAGTTTAAGGACGTAGTGGTCCATATTCCAGTTTAGGGACGTGGTGGTCCATCGCCAGTTTAGG
Organism: Agapanthus africanus; assembly: GCA_030015575.1. NCBI lineage: Eukaryota > Viridiplantae > Streptophyta > Magnoliopsida > Asparagales > Amaryllidaceae > Agapanthus > Agapanthus africanus. The sequence continues at coordinate 414,553,944 of JASDDO010000016.1, forward strand.
GACGTGGTGGTCCATTATTAGTTTAGGGACGTTTCGGTCCGATATTAGTTTAGGGACGTTTCGGTCCATCGCCAGTTTAGGGACGTGGTGGTCCATTATTAGTTTAGGGACGTCTCGGTCCGATATTAGTTTAGGGACGTTTCGGTCCATCGCCAGTTTAGGGACGTGGTGGTCCATTATTAGTTTAGGGACGTCTCGGTCCGATATTAGTTTAGGGACGTTTCGGTCCATCGCCAGTTTAGGGACGTGGTGGTCCATTATTAGTTTAGGGACGTCTCGGTCCGATATTAGTTTAGGGACGTTTCGGTCCGATATTAGTTTAGGGACGTTTCGGTCCATCGCCAGTTTAGGGACGTGGTGGTCCATTATTAGTTTAGGGACGTCTCGGTCCGGTATTAGTTTAGGGACGTCTCGGTCCACGAGTTTAAGGACCCCGCAGTCCATAGCGATGTGTGGTCGTTGGGACCCGTCGCCTCTTTGACGTCGTCGAGGAATTACAACGATGGATGTCAAAGGAGTTCGGAGATGTACCCTCGGACCGGTTGTGAATTGATTCAGGAGAGCCATTTTGCTCAATCAATTTGATTTAAGGACTTATGGCCACGATTGGGTTAAGTCCAATTTTTATTTATTTTGGGCTTTGCTCAAATAGAATATTAATTCAAATAGGGCTCTGCCCTTTTATTGCTTTACAATTTGATTTGGGCCAGGCCCTCTAAATAATACATTGCAGAGCATCAAGAATCTTTTAGATTCAAGAACAAAAGTGCAGAGCACTTTTGATCTAAATTTAGATCAAAGGAAAACAAGTTTCTCTCTTGTTTTTCCTTTTCTCAGAGAACCAAGGGTTCATAACAAGTGCAAGGCACTATTTTTATTTATTTATTTTTATTTTATTTATTTGCTCATTGAAGATTAATGATTTTTAGATCAATGATCTATACTTCAGAAATTTTTCTTTTTTAAAAGGTTTTACCTTTTCTTTTTTTTTGTTCTTCCAAAATTCTTCAAGAATTCTCTCTATTTTCTTTCTGATCTTCCCCTTGATCAAATGAGGTCTGGGGTCCTTTTTATAGTACTCATAGATTAGTTGAATTTGTTAACAAAATCTTTCCTGAGTGATTTTGGGAATTTTCCCACCGCTGGATCTTTGATCCAAAGGTAGAAGAAAATCTTCTGGTTTTGAAAAGAACAGAAAAGATTTCATTAAATTTTCATTCTGCTGCTGCGCAACTCACCAGCGCGTGACACGTGTCACGCAGTAAGGCGCTTGCGCAACAGCGATTGCGCAACCGCGCAGACACGTGTCGCGCAACCGTGCGCTTGCGCAACTGCGCAGACACGTGTCGCGCAGCCGTGCGCTTGCGCAGCTGCGATTGCGCAACTGCGCAGACACGTGTCGCATATCCGTGCGCTTGCGCAGCTGCGGTTGCGCAACTGCGCAGACACGTGTCGCGCTGAGACACGTGTCGCGCTGCCGTGCGCTTGCGCAGTTAAGTGTTACTTATGTTTTTTAAAGAGCCTTGCTCTGATTGGACGCACTGCCTTGGGCGTCGCGATGCCGAGTCAACTTCTGACATGTGGCAAATTGCGCGCTGCGCACGGGAACCGAAGCATTGCTTCAAAATTTGAATTTTCAAAATTCAAGTAGAGCCTTGCTCTGATTGGGGGAACAACCGTAGAAGCAGAAAAGCCGGAGCAGCCTCCTCAATCGCTGTCCTCCAGGATTTACAAGACATGGCGACGAGTCCGAGAATCTGTGATTGATCCTAATTTCTCTCGCCAACACAAAAAGTCGAAAGGTCGGCAAGAAGAAAATCCCCCGGTCAAGCAATGAAAAGCGACGACCACTTGGGTGCCCAAAGCAACGGCCCCCCCAACTTCTACGGCCCATAAGAGGAGAAGGCCGGAGAAAGTCCTCACGCCGACGGCAAAGATCAAAGGTGGTGAACCCAAATGCCCTAAGTCAGGGGACATCGTAGTTTATACCGTCTACATGGCGTCTGGTAAAGAGGACAGCCGCATATCCACAGGTCATAGACCGTTCACGCGATCGGTGACCAAAGCGCAGGAGCAGCAGCAGAAGCTCCAAGAGATGATGAACGCGATGGCCGCGCTTACTGGGCCAAAAGAAAACCCTGAAACGTCCTCGGTTGAACGCCAGGAGCAAGAAACTGACGCTGAATTCCTTCGTCGAATATTGGAGAAGAAGGATAAAGAGGCTGCTGAACAAGCAGCCAACATAAAGCGTATGGGCCTTCTGTTCCAAGACATGGTGGGGATGATGATCCAACAAGATCCTCCGACCGAAGATTCCCCCATCGTCCTTGAAGACGATAGGGGAGAAACGTCGAGTCCTCCGCCAGCTCTGTCAACGGCTAAGGAGGAGACAATCTCCAAAGCTGACTTGGACGAGTATATAGCCCAACAAATACGGGTTCATCATGCGACTGAAGCAGCCGTCCAGGTCGTAAAATTGGGGCGGCCATATCCAAGCTGGTATGACCAGATCAAATACCCGCCGGGCTACACAATTCCCAAATTCCATGTCTATAAGGGGACGGGCAATCCCCACCAGCATGTTGCCCAGTTCAGGGCACTCTGCGGCAACACCGACGGTGATGACAAACTATTGGTTCGCCAGTTCGTCGGCAGCTTGTCAGATACAGCATTCGAGTGGTACTCTTAGCTCCCGAACGATTCTATCAAGACATTCACGGAGATGGAGTTGTTGTTTACCCAGCGTTTTGCAAGCGCCAGTGAACGCACCCCGATGACGACACTGATTAACGCCAGGGTAAAGCCAGGCGAGACATGGGTTCAATATGTTATACGGTGGCGGAACTTATGGTCAAAGTGCGAGCAGTGCATTGAAGAAGCTCCTGCAGTGGGTATGTTTGTGGGAACCCTTGATCCGCAAGCAACCATCTCGCAATTTATGATGTTCTTCAAGCCGACTACCTTCCAGGCCTTGATTGACAAGCTAGCGCAAATGGATCAGATGGGCCATAGACATCCTATTCCAAAGTCGGACTCCCGAAAAGACAAGGGGAAGGGAAAAGCGATCGTTGTCGCTAATGCTCAGCAACAGCCGAGTAACTCGAAACCGGTTGTTCGTCAAAATAATATGCGTCCGCAGGTACCCCTTGAGGAGAGACTAGGACATCCTTACTCGTTTCCCCGAGATAAAACGAGAAGATTATTCGAGCTGGCGTTGCGCAACCGACTCATAAATCTACCGGTGCCAAAACTTCCGTCGCAACCAAATGATGTCGATGAGCCCAACCACTGTCTCTATCACCGGGTACTGGGTCATCCGATCGAAGATTACTATGTCTTCAAAAATTGGCTTGAAGACCAATACCAACAGGGCAAATTCGCGTTATCCGATAGATGGAAGGTGAATCCGCCGCAACCTCACGCCTCTAAAAGGGTGAATATGCCGGGGGCAACGTGCTCTCTCGTCGAAGAAGCCCCATGGGAGGTTGTGCTGTCAGCTAAGACGAAGAGAATGCTGAACGATCTTCAGACATGTCCAGCGATTAGGTGGAAGAACCCGTTGGAACCTCAAATCATTGAAGGAATGTTGAAACCGCGTCCAACCCAAATGATCGATGGAGGTGGCCCAAGCATTCACAACCAGCCGTTGAAATCTTCAAAGAGGAAGAAAAAGAAATCAAAGAAACCCGTGAACCCTGGCGACAAGCGCACGGACTTGCAAAAACAAATTGACGCGCTGGAGGAATACAACCAGAAGGCACAGACTCCCATTACATTCCAAGAGGTCCTCAATCACGTCTTTCAAGAGGAAGATGAGGGAGAAAGTTCATCTGATGAATCTGAAGAATATGTGGCGAGCTGTCATGTGATTTCCCACTCGTTCATGGACGATGAGGAGACTCCTTGTACTAAAACGCTGGGGGCGGATCCTGAACCAAAAATTCTGGGGCCATCGGATGAAGTAATTGACGCATTCCTCAATGAAGCTCTCTTAAAAATTAAAGCTGATCGGGAACACGAGGCGGTCATATTTGATAGGGCCAAGAACCAGCGACTTAATGAAAGAGCTGAGACGCTCCTGCTGGAGCAAAATACCTCCACTACGGACAAAAGCAAATTCAAGACGAGGAAAAGGTTTGCTAAGGCCATATCAATGGGCATGAAGCTACCTTCCTCTGAAAGAAGCATTACTAGTGAAATGGAAATGCACCCCTCCTACTGCTTGTATCATCGGAAGATTTCGCACCCCACCGAAGAGTGCAAAGCTTTCGATAGATGGTGGCAAGGATATGTTGCTCATCGACAACATTTTAAGCGGGAGAAGCGCAAGACTCGTCGGGAGCGGAAAAATACAACCGAAGGGTTTAACAGAACTACCGGTGATTGTTGCATGGTTAACGCCGGGGGATCAATGGTGCCTACATTCGGGAGCGATTCTGATGAGGAGCTGGAGCTTTGCCCTCTCTTTAAAGAGTCCACCTCGGGAAAAGAAGAAGAGCCGAAGGTCTGCGAAAATATCCGGCTACGTAATCGCACGCTTTCCGAAAAGAATCTTGGACCCTCAAATAAAAAAGATAAGGGAAAAGAAAAGCTCCCTGAAGATATCGTCTTAGATGACCAAGTTGTGGAGGAGCTAAGTGCCAAAGACCCGCCGAAGAGAAATAAGGTGGATTACAACGTCTTAGATCATCTGAGGAAGCTACCCTCACAGCTCAGCATTCTTGACGCCTTTTTGCTATCAAAGGAGGCGAGAGATTCATTAATCAAGGCACTACAGGATCTGGAGCAATTCCAAGCTTTCCTGGCCGAGGAAAAGATGAAGGATGAATTGGAGGAAGTGCACACGGCCGATATCGCTTTTGGTGATGAAGACCTTCTCCTTGGGACGTGCGAACACAATCGCCCCCTTTATGTCTCAGGATACTGTCACGATATAAAGATAGGAAAAATCCTGATCGACAATGGATCCTCTGTTAACCTCCTCAATGTGCGGGTGTTAAAAGAAATCTGCATGAGCATCCAGTACCTTGCTCAGGATAAGATTACCATCTCCGTGTTTGACTCCCAATCATCAAGAACTCTTGGGTCTGTGATATTGACACTACGCTTTGGGCTACTCGTCATGGACATTAAGTTCCACGTCGTAAACGCCATGACATGCTACAACGCTTTGCTCGGCCGACTGTGGTTACACGAGCACAACATCATCCCTTCTACACAACATCAGTGTATGAAGTATTCTAAGGATGGTCTCGAGTATACCGTGGCGGGAGAACTGAACCCGTTCTCCGTGAATGAGGTCCGCAAATATGAAGATGCCAAATACTTCTTACCGGATTTCGAAGACACGGAGAGGTGTCACAAGCCGGAGAATAAACCTAATGCCACCATCCCTGTCTTCGGCAGTGATACCGAGGAGGAGAGGAGATAGTTTATTTAGGGCCGCCCCAATACAACAAGCTGGGACCATCTGCTCCTACGTTGATCTTTGGTAGCGACTCGGAAGATGAGGTCCATGCTGTATTCCCTGCTCGACCTTCAATACAAACGCTGATGAAGAGCAAAGTCTACAAGTCGCCATGGTGCCACTTAAACACCGTAAAGAACTAGACGCACTTGATATCTACAATGTCGAAGAGCTGCAGACGTGCTATATCCCTCCCAGGCGAGAAGGCGAAAAAGCAATTCTATTCTACCGCTCTGAAGAAACCAGAGTGGAGAAAGAAATCTGGCATGGCGCGGATCCTACGCTTGACAGGCTTCAACCCATTCGTCTCCCCAGATATTATACAGAAGGCTTGAAGAGGCTACTGAAGCGCCAGGGGATATCCTTCAAGCAGACCATTCGAAAGGCCAAGTTCTATGACAAAGTCTGGAACGTTCCCGGGACTCAACACAAACTGCCTAATGGGAGAATGGAAACAAAAGGGCTTGGATACATCCGGTCAAAGAAACGAGAGTTACTACACGGCTGCTACGTCGTGTATGACTTCGATGAAGAAGCGGATGCTCAATGGGAGGACGCTAATCCTGAATCAGTAAAAGTTCCAGATGCAAAAGTGCCCAGTTCGTCGTTCGAAAAACAAATGGACAAGCTTATAAGGGAAGCTGGTCAAAAAGTTCGAGACGACCATAACCGTGAAATGACCATTTACGAGAAAGCCAAAATGCAATGCCTCCTCCAACAGGCCATGAAAGATGAAAATGTCGCTCCTTGTCAACCTGTTATAAAGAAGGCTCGACGCAGAGGCGGAAACAAGTCGAAACGCGAAAAAGGCGCTCAACAGCAACGAAGCGGGACTAAGAGATCACGCAAGCGGGAATCGAATGGTTCCGATCTATCCCTCATAAGAAAAATGGGTCGAGTATACTCTTTTCCTCGGGACAAGACCAAGAAAATACTTGACCTCGCTTTAAAACATCAGATGCTTACACTGCCGGAGTCTAAACACCCCAAACAAGCAGACGAAGTCTCTCACCCGGACTATTGCCCTTATCACCGAGTGATAGGGCACCCTCTCGAGGACTGCTTCACCTTCAAGAATTGGGTTGAAGATTAGTATCAGCTTGGCAAGTTCGCTCTGTCTGACAAGTGGAGGGTAGCACCGCCGCAGAAGCACGAACCCAAGCCCGCGAAAGAAGAACCAGTTCCACATTGGGATTGGAAGCGAATTCGTACTTGTCACATGATAACAATATCAAAGGAAGAGCCCGAGAACATGGATGACCTTCCCGGGTGCTTCGAAAACAGCAACGGTAAAGTAATCTCGGAATTCCCACCAGCACCAAAAGAGCTGGAGGATGGAATCCATACCACGGCGGATAACCTCAAGAAAATTGAGTTGGGAATGGTGAACGACCCGCGACCGACAATCATTAGTGAGCTGCTGTCTAAAGAGAAGGTGGCTTCATTAAAAGACCTGCTTATGCAGCATAAAGATTGCTTCGCATGGAACCATTCCGAAATGCCAGGACTAGATCCAGAAATTGCTGTGCATAAATTGGCGATATCCCCGGACGTCAAGCCGGTCAAACAGGCGCCAAGAAGAATGCGGCTCGAGCTTGAAATGAGTATCAATGCTGAAGTCAAAAAGCTGATCGACTCCGGCTTTATTCAGGAGGTTCAATATCCGGAATGGATCGCCAACATCGTCCCGGTGATGAAGAAAAATGGGACAGTGCGCATATGCGTAGATTTCCGGGATCTCAATAAAGCCTGCCCGAAGGACGATTTCCCAGTGCCAGTCACCGAACTGATGATAGACAATACGTCCACTCATGAGGTTTTCTCCTTCATGGACGGCTCGTCAGGGTATAATCAGATAAAGATGCATCCTGAAGACCAGAAGCACACCGCCTTCAGGACTCCTTTGGGTATATTCTGCTACAAGGTGATGCCCTTCGGTTTAAAGAATACTGGGCGTGCCAGAATCTGTTCCCCTCCGAACGACGGCCGCGACGTTAGGACGTCTTGCCTGAGGTTCAGGGCAGATGCTATTTGGTTTTATCCATCCACCTCTCCGAAGATGCCAAGTTGATTTATGGCACCGTGTATCGGAGGTTTAGACGGATGCGACCGATGTAGCAGACTTCGTCAGATTCCCCCTTGTTTGAAGGGGTTTTTGATTGTGGGGACGTTTTTCCCTGCAGGCGCAAGCCCCTGCAGTTAATTACGCTACCGCATCGCGGTAGCCACTTTCTCCTTCTCCAGAATTTCACTTCGTGTCGTGTGTGTTTGTTTTGTTTGTGGATGCCTGTAGATTGTATACGGAAACTAAGTGATGCCGTCGCCCGTAGGACATGGATTAGTCCAAATCCGTATTTACTTAGATTTGGGTTTGGTGTTTTGGTTTAAGGATACGTTAGCCATATTTGGGGCTAAGATCGACTTAAACGTTTGTTAAGGATACGTTAGTCTGATTTGAGACCAAGATCAACTTAACGGGATCGTCTAGATCCACTTCCAGTTTAGGGACGTAGTGGTCCATAGGTAGTTTAAGGACGTTGCGGTCCATATTCTAGTTTAGGGACATGGTGGTCCATATTCCAGTTTAGAGACATGGTAGTCCATGTTTAGTTTAAGGACGCTTAAGTCCGTGGGTTTAAGGACCCCACAGTCCGTGTTTTAGTTTAAGGACGCATAAGTCCGCGGGTTTAAGGATCCCACAATCCGTGTTTTGATTTAAGGATGCATAAGTCTGCGGGTTTAAGGATCCCACAATTCGTGTTTTGGTTTAAGGACGCATAAGTCCATGAGTTTAAGGACCCCACAGTCCGTGTTGATGTGTGGTTGTCGGGACCCGTCACCTCTCTGACGTCGTTGAAGGATTACAACGATAGGAGTCAGAGGAGTTCGGAGATGTACTCTCGAACCGGTTGTAAATTGATTTAGGAGAGCAGCTGTGCTCAGTCAATTTAATTTGAAGACTTACGGCCATGATTGGGCTAAGTCCAGTCGAAAAATGTTCAACACTTTTATTTGCGTTTGGCCTATTAGGCCTGTGTTGGGGCTTGACCCCTGTTTAAATAATGCATTGCATTACTTTTGGTCTCTGTTGGACCTTTATTTGGGCTCTGCCCCTTTTAAAATAATGCATTGCATTATTTTAGGCTATTTAGACCTTTTTAACTGGGCTCTGCCCTTTTTATTTGGTCCTTTAATTGGGCTCTGCCCTTTAAATAATGCATATCATTTTTATTTTGGTCTGATAGACCTTTTAATTGGGCTCTGCCCTTTCAATAATGCATTGCATTCAATGTTCTGACAATGCCCCACGTGGCTTGTCAGGCGCTTTGCGCCAATTGAGGAGCGTAAGGCGCAAACTCATACGGTGGTGACACGTGTCACGCTTTGATGAGCGCAAGCGCAACAGCGCAGTGCGTTGTGTCAGTGCGCTGCGCTATTGCCCTGCTGACACGTGGCGCTCCGTGGTGGCTTGCACCAACACAGGAGCGCAACAGTGCAATTTTTGCCAGTGCAGAGCACTGTTTTATCTTCTGATCGATTTTAAATCAAATAAAAACAAGTTTTTCTTGTTTTCAAAGAACCAATGGTTCATAAGAAAGTGCAAGACACTATTATTATTTATTATTCTTTTTTATTGAAGATCATTGATCTTGTTCTCAGATCAATGATTTGTTCATAAGAGAATTTTCTCTTTTTTTCTAAAGATTTTTACCTTTTTTGTTCTTGAGGAATTCTCTCCAATTCTTCAGAGTTCTCAATGATGATGTTGATTCCTTTGAATTGAGGTCTAGGGTCCTTTATATAGTGCCCATAAATTTTGTTAGATTTGTTAAAGGGATCTTTCTCTGAGTGATTTAGGGAATTTTCCTCACCGTTAGATCTTTGATCCAAGAGCTTCTGTTTTACAGAAGAAAATCTTCTTGTTTTAACAAGAACAGAAAGATTTCTTTAAAATTTTAATTCTGTTTGGCGCAAATGCCCCAGCGCGTGACACGTGTTACGCAGCGCACAGCGCAGCGCAGCTGCGCTTGCGCAACCGCGCTGACACGTGTCGCGCTGCACACAGCGCAGCGCAGCTGCGCTTGCGCAACCGCGCTGACACGTGTCACGCAGCGCAGCGCTTGCGCAAAAGCGACTGCGCTGACACGTGTCGCCCAGCGCAGCGCTTGCGCAACTGAAGCTTTGCTTCTTTTAATTTTGTTTTTTAATAGAGCCTTGCTCTGATTGGACGAGCTGTCTTGGGCGCTGCGCTGATATATCAGCTTCTGATGCGTGGCGCGTTGCGCGCAGCGCACGGAATCTGAAGCGTTGCTTCAAAATTTGAATTTTTGAAATTCAAACAGAGCCTTGCTCTGATTGGGGGAAACACCACTCCTCTATTTATATCTCCTATAATCAAATCTTTTGGATGGTTTATGTTGAATTGCTAATCCTTTGAAAGAGAAGTATCGGTAACTTGCTCTTGTTGTTCCATTAGTTGGTTTCAACAATTTTATCTATTGATGGATTATCCAAATCTTTTGTTAAGATTGGATGATCATCATCTAAACTGGCATCATGATTTAAGAGGTTGGTTTTATCAAACCGAATATGCATACTTTCTTGAATGATCGAAGTTCGTTTATTAAGAACACGATAGGTTTTGTTTGTCATAGAGTAACCAACAAATATGCATTTGTCGCATTTTGAGTCGAACTTTCCTAAATTTTCTAAAATAGTTTCGAAAAAACGATTGTTTTTAAACTTGTTTAATCTTGAAAATCTTCTTCGAATTTGTTTTTTAAACTTTTGTTAATCTCCAAAATATAATCTCTCATCTCTTTGAATCAAAACTTTGATTTATCTTTTGAGGCCGTTAAGATTGTTAGAGTTGGTTTATTAAAATTGTAAAATCTAATCTCGTACGACCTAATGAAGAAATATTTAAGATCTTGACGTTGTAAAGGTTTGGAATTGAGCCTGAGAAAAAGTATAGGTGATTAATAACATGCAATTGTAAAGGTTCGGATCTGAGTATCGGAAAAAATCTGGATTTCTCCACCCACAATGAGTTACTAGATAGTGAAGTTGAATACCGAGCAAGAGTTTTCAGGCGGGAATTAGCCACAGGGTCGGGGAAGCTCGATAACCATTTAATTTCTGTGATTCTATGATTGTGATAGTTAGTATTTTAGATTTTCTTTATTTCCGCTGCATAATTTCTGTGTTTTACAAAAATTACTTTGTGTTTTCCATAAAACCTTATTCAACCCTCCCCCCTCCAGGCCGCTTTTCACTTTTAACCCTTTTTGGATATGCTCTTAATATTTGAATTTAAACCAAATAAGCTGCATGTGGAATTTTCATTTTATTCATTTTCTTCTTTATCTCTAATTTTAGAATGCCTAACTATTAATTTAAGACAAATCACTAATCAATTTCATTTATTTAATGCATAAGGGGATTGATTTTCACTACACGATACAGGTAACTCATACATTGTTTTAACTGTTAAAACTTTCAAAATCTTTAAAATCACTAGCTGCTACATATCCTTAGAAATCTTAACTAGAAATCTTCATGAAGTTTATGTTAAATCTTCTTCCATGATATTCAATGCATATGTAGCCAAAATTATGTTTCAATTTATCTGAAATTGCGGGTGAGGCAATACTTCAAAAAACTGTAAAAAAGAGAAGAAATCAGCCTCAATAATTGAATAAATCTTTTCTCTCTTTGTAACTAAAGGAATTCTTCTGTTTTTTGGTCAGCAAATCAAATTTTTCTTTATGACATTTTTCTTTATTAATATTAGAGAAGCATGCATTACAATTTCCAAGATGAAATCTAGCTCGGTCGGTAAACATATGCATACCTTTGCTATTGAATAGTGAAGCGTAATGGTCGTTGCATTTTTGACGTGATGCATCAGCTTGATTGTACAATTGATAGATACCTCGATATCGCATAAATTGAGGTCAGAGACTGCTTAATTGAGAAAGGGACTCGGAGAGTTCTCCATGCAGAAAGCCCAGCCAGGAATTCCCCTCAAATAGATCGACACCAAATTGGGAGCAAACACTCGTATGGGACCGCACATGAATCTACAATGAATCAACTTCAATGTTTTCAATCCCCTTCGAGATATATGGATACACTTAAGATTGCAGTTGACGATCGATATATTCTCAATCATAGTTCCATCTAGATCATCGCTTGAGATAAACTCTAGATTCCAATCTGTGCAGTTCAAGAACTCAACGGAACGTGCCCTATGGAACAGGCTGAAATCCCAGTGGCGCGGCCTCCAAGTTTTGTAAATGAATCTTGCAATTTGAGGTTGACGTTGAGGCGCTCTGTTGATACAGCAGAGCTCAATCTCCTCCAAGCCCTCCAACGTCGACAACAAATCCATCTTTTCCCAAAAGGTTATAGATTTATGATCATAGAGGGTGGCAAAGTGAACCTTTTGGACCGCACAACGTTCGTAATCGTGAAGCTCCACGACGCGACGTGCAAAATCGAAAAGACGGTCATTTGGTTCGGTGGTGGTGTGGGAGAATTCAGAGGCATCGAAGCTGAGATGGGGGGTACATCTCCACACGTCTTTCCATCTTTTTGATAGGACGCTCATCTGCACGGCTTGCCTCATACCGGTGAAATATGATATGTGATGAAGGATTTCGTCAGGCAGTTCGCTGAGTCGGTCGATGTCCATAGAGGTTTCAACATTGGAATTTTCCATTGTTTGATCACGGAGGACTATATATATGCAGCAGAATTCCTTTCCAATTTATAACTTCAACTGGAAACAAAATATGATTAAATCATGCAAAATATAAAATATAAAGGATTTAGAGTTTGATTCTGAAATATCTGATCGGTTACAATTATATTTTGCACAATCTGTTTTGTTCAAGTAGCTAGATCTTGATTGGTACAACTAGAATCTCTGATTTGTTGCAGCCAATCATCTGTTACAACTAAAAACTGTACATAGAGATTGTTGGAGCTTTATATCTTCTTATTTACAATCATATCCTACATAATCCAAATTTGTTGGAACTGGATATTGATTTATTGAGATAGTACATTATTTTATACCATGTATTGTATGTAACTGGTTTATTATTTGTAACCATTTAATTGGGTTGGGAATTATTAAATCTGCCTTGGTATTTTTGTGATGAATGCCAAGTGATATAAAGAAAGATTAGCTACTTGGGTACGTGTAGGCACAAAATTTTATTATTTCCTATTTCTGCAAATTCCAAATGGACCAGCATGCAGTTATAAATAATAGCAAAAAATAAGGAAGCTCATTTTATTGTTGAGCCTACGAGTTTTTCAGGAAGTAACAGCTTTTAATAAAGGATGTGGGAATGGAATATGTTTGCATGATCAAACATGCATGTCACAATATTATCACTCGATCTATTGGTTAATAAAATGTACTCTCACCTAAACACATATTAATAAAAACATGACTGAGCAAGCAGTAAGAAATACAGTGAAAATAGAAAAGGAGATTATCAAAACCATTCTTTTTACTTTCATTTTTAAGAGTACCTTAGACAAATTAGATTTAGATAATTCGGCATTTAAGGAAATGATAACACTTATAGCATGAATGAGCCAAGTACATGTCTTACTACAAATGGTAATCGTTACTTCACTTGAAATCTTAGCAAACATAATAATTACATTTCATTACTTTACTTGAAATCTTAGCAAACAATCAACAAGAAATTTATTAGGGTTAAATTTGGAAATCTATTTATACATTTCATATTTTCAAGATGCATGGAGTACTTTATTATCCTTGAAAACTTAAAAGGACCTCCTTTTTGAAACAAACAAATAAAAGAGCAAAAAAAGACTACCTCTTTTAAAAAGGAGGAAGTAATTAGCTAAATCACACTTGGCACACCTTAATTGTTAGCAATAAAATATTATAGGAACCCATAAATCTTTTTCATTTTATATAAGCTAAATTTCAACTTGTTACCATGAACTTTGAGCATTTTCTACGAATGGTATCCTGAACTTTTAAAATAATAGATTGCTACCACGAACTTTCAGAGTATCACAAAACTAACAAAAAATTAGAAAATGATTATACTGACCTTGATATAAATTAACAAAGAAAAAGGAATTAACATTTTTTTTCTTTAGAATTTAATTCCTTTTTTGTTTAAAATATACTACCCTTTAGACATTGATGCCTATATTACAATTGTTGAAAACAATCAAAGTGAACGATTGAGTTGAACAAGTGCAGCGATGTTACCGAGCAGAACGAAAATGTTTGATTTATATGTTGCACGATCTTCTAGTGGTAGAATTAGAGTACCGGTCTCATCTTCTAGTTCACGTGCCTCAACTTCAGCCTTACCACTTATACAACAGTCAAAATGGGCGCACAAGCACCTGTGGTCTCATCATCAATATTTTTGAATGAGCTAACAATATGTTTACAGACCGAGTCAGATATAGACAACAGTTTATCGGAAGTTGCTGAACTTGATGTTTTAGCCTGGTGGAAATGTTACGGAAATTTATATCCGGTGCTTTCTACCATGGTTCGTGATTTACTGACAATTCCGTCTCTATAGTAGCGTCGGAAAGTGTTTTTAGTATAGGTAGCAGGATATTGACCGAGAAGAGATGTAGCTTAGCATATGATACAATGGAATGCATGATTTGCTTGCAAGATTGGGAAGCAACTGCAGTTAGGAAATGGAACCAAGTCAATTTGGACTCAGATTATCAGCCAGAGGAGCTTTCAGGATCTAGAGACAGAGTCCAACACCGAAGATACCACCACCACGACTAGTGGTGAGGAGCAGCGAGGAATCCCGAATCGAGGACTAAGAAGTAAATACAGAAGAAGAACTACGTACACCTGATTCTCATATTGAACCCAAAATTGTGAGGGATACGTAGCCAGCACGATTGGGTTCGGTTTTTAATATAAAAAAATTATGCTGCAAAATTTAACATGTATAATGGAGTAATTTTATGTAACACTATTAATTTTTAATATTATTTCAAAAAATTTAGTTATTTTTTATTGTGTGTGTGTATTCGGAACATAGACGAGCCGGCTCGCCTCGCCTCAGCCCATGACTCTTTTAAACAAGTCAGCAAGGCGATCTTGTTCTTTGAGACACCTCTTTTGAGCCGTTCGTCTCGTTTTCCACGCCTCCGAAGAAGACTGAAAGAAGGAAAGGGCAAAATAGGAAGGATTAGGCATAAGGGGAGAGGCGATGTTAAAGCTATTGTCTCTTGAATATGCAATATGTCTTTTCAATCTTTTCAGCTCAACTCCAATATCACTTCAGGATACTAGGGGCCTGTTTGGTTGTAGGATTTAGAAATTTGGATTCCAAAATAGTACGGTTGAAAATTTCTGGATTTGGTAATTTGTTGTTTGGTTGGTTTTGGATTCCTAGTATTGGATTTGTAGATCCTTGTAATCTTTGTTTGGTTGGTGAAAAAAAAGTGGTATTTGGATTTGAGGATTTTAGAGAGAGATAGAGAGAGGATTATTAAATAAATAAAGTAACACGGGTCCCATCTAAAAGTTCAATGAATAGTGCCTAATCCTTGCAAATCCTTAAAAAAATTTAAGATTCAAGAATCCATGTTTTGTGGTTGGCCTCTCATAAAAAATCAAAGGAATCCTAGAAATCCAAATCCACCAACCAAACGCAAAATTGTGGAATCCTAGGATTCCACAATCCAAATCCCAAATAATCCTGCAACCAAACAGGCTCTAATAGCCCACACCATATGATCTTGGTTTCTTCTGCTCATTTTCTTTTTGTAACTATAATTTATTTTAATATATGAACATTTAGGATTTTCGCCCTCGCCTTTTTGGCAAAAAATAAAAAAAATTAGGGTAAATTGTCAAAAGCCCCTGGCCCGCTTCAAACTTGTGTATAAACCCTAGACCTTTTGCTCTAGTTAAAAAAATTTGGACCCAATCAAAACCCCTTATACCAGTTGCCTATAATAGCTAAGCAATTGCCTATGATATCTTAGCTGCTGCAGTTGCATGTGATATCTAAACATTTACATTAAATAGCTAGGCAGTTGCATATAATAGCTAGGCAGTTGCATATAATAGTTGCATATAATATCCAAGTAATTGCAGATGCATATAATATCAAAACAATTACATGTAATATCTAAGCAGTTGCCCGTAGTATCCAAGCAGTTGCCCGTAATACAAGGCCTAAATGAAATACATGCCAAGAGTATTATCACGGATTTTGATTAGTAGGCCCTTCCCAACAATTTTGAAAATTATTGGGGGTTTAAGACAACTCTCGAGCGGGCCGGGGGCATTTTTGACAATTTACCATACCAAACTATGCCAGAATATCTTTTGCAGCTCCAACCAATTAATATCCCCAGTTTGGAGAACTAACTGAAGTTCATTCATCAATGTAGAGTCAGGCATTAAGTTTGAGACTTCTGTTGCATGCGCCATCTATTTTCTACAATTTTCCTGCTCCGACTCCATATCAGTATTCGAACAGTTCCGGGTCCATCTCTCAATAATATATAACATCAACAGATAAAACAACAAATCATTCAGAACAATTGGCGATGAAATTTGATTGGACGAACTTCATAAAACACAAATATATCGAAGGACCAAATAAGGGAACATCAGTGATAAAGAGTATCAAAACCAATGCTTCTCATAATATAACACTAAATCAAGTAATCTTAAGGAATAGATCAACTTATCGGTGTCCACTGACATATCCTTAGCGAGAAGGATAAGTAATCCTAATAAGGCTAGTTCCAGGCACATACCATGAGCATATCGTGGCCATAAGAAAGAACATGACAAATCTGATGGTTTGATCAAACTTTTTTAATGAATCTCATACGAGCTGAAAATCAGAGTATGCCCGAGGCTCCCAGAGTATATACATTAACAAATCATCCAGTGAGGCTGAATCAGAGAGGTTATACACTAGCAGCTACTACAAAAATCATAGCAGAAAGAAATGGTTAAGATCTACCCTTGTCTTGACAATACTAGAGCTGAAACATGTCCAAATATTTCAGAAAGAATGCCAAGTTGATGTCCATATTTTAGAAAGAATGCCAAGTTGATGTCCATGCTTCGACCAAATACAATATCCATCTGTAATTTGAATTTTTACTGCTTGAGCATAGCATTCCCGTTTTCACAACAATTAGAAATAATTAAGCTTTTTGATTCTTACATTTGATTTACCATTATTATTTTTAAATTAATATTTTTTAGGCTAAAATGTAGGAAACCCTCCTTACTTTTGCCCGAAAAGAAGGAAACCCTCGTAAACTTAAAAACATGTATTTTACCTCATAACTTTAACACCATCAGTTTTTTGGTGTATATTTCTCATAATGCCCCTCAAGTCCTACAATTTTTCACCTTTTTCTTCTCCAAATCCCCCCATCATTCTTTACCCTAAAATTTCTAATTCAAATCACCACCTACCTCTCTCTACTCCTCCAAAGAGTAAGCATAGATTCAATAGAGTATGAATTATGGAAAAAATGAAGAAAAGAGAATATTAGGTTAATCAATTAAATTTATTAGTCGGGCATTTTTGGCATAAAAAAAATCTTACGGATGGAAAAGTTAACACCATTATGGTTTTTGGGAAAACTCCATAATTTTCAAGTTTAGGGGGTTTTCCCGCTTTTCAGGTAAAAGTGATCGAGGTTTCCCGCATTTTAGCCTATTTTGTAACTAAAGGTAGGGAGCCTCATTATGGAGATTAAATGTATGACAGCAAGATTGAGTTAATTTTCAGATATAAAAGTATTATGTAGAAGAGTTGAGACTAACCATTGGTCTAGCTAAAACACTTACCAATAAAAGGAGAATTACAAGTATGGATAGTAAAAGAAGTGAACATCATATAAAGAGGTATAGTTACAAAAAAAAAAGTTACTACCCTTATAAGTACTTTCCTAGCAACTAATATAAAGCTAATGATAGGTTATAAGGATGTAGAGAATATGTGTAGAAAGGAGAGCCTGAATATTCAGAGAAATCTCATTGGTCCTAACAATATAAATAAATAAGACTTGATCCTCAACACAATATCATGCCGATATGATATAGTCTCTAACAGCCACAAAAGAGTTGATTATAGAGAAATATGTCGGGAACATGAAGGATAACAGAGTCAATTACGTATGAACACAGCTGTTAGTTAACTTGATCTCCATATCTTTGGGATTAACCATAAGAGAAAGAATATATTATGCCAGCTGTTCAAAGAGAAACAAGGATCATAAGAGCCTAAAAGGAAAGAATCAGGATCCCCAATGTATAAGCTCTTAAGAATGGCAAATTCCTGAGAGCTGACAATTTTCACTTTAAATTTCTTAGGAGCAATGCTTATCCAATTGAGAACTAAGAATATTGAGCTATTGATTACATTATCAGGAGATAAAATTTTATGTTCAAAAATATAATTCTAGATCGCCAAATATATATTCCAGCAATCCCACAGTTAGTACCAGCTATTAACAATGCATTGGGACTTCAATGAAGTAATTGCTTCAATAACAGAAGAAGGTGAGTTATGTACCTATAACGCTGAAAATAGGGAAGCCCAAACCTGAGAAGGAAACTTACACTTGAAGAAGAGATGATTAGTGGATCTAGATCAACCATGCAATCATCAAATAGGCATGCTGCATTGCCAAACATCTGAAAATCATATTTTTCAAGAAAATTTTTTATCAAGAATTTGAATCCAAAAATATTTTAATTTTCAAATGCATTCTACTTTTTGCCAGATCAGATTAGAAATTGAATAGTCTGATTTCTACTATTAAGAATTCGATAAGCAGACTTAACAATATAATGACCAGTCTCAGAAGAAGCCCAGAAGAAATCATCACAAGAATTGGTTCAGTGCTAAAATGTGAGATCCGAGTCATTAGATTACCAAGCATACATTTTTCTATCCAAGAGATTAATGCTTTAAAAAAACAAGTAGTTTGATTATAAATAGATCCAAGCACAAGCAGGTTTCCATTATCTGATCCTGAATCCAATGGTCTTTCCAGAACAATATCGCTCTCATAGTATTGACAAATCATTTTACACAACAGAGATGTGTTAAAGTGGGAAACATATTTGACCCCCAAACCACTCTTGTATTTACCTGTTCAAACTTTGTTATAATTACCGATAATATAGTCTTTAGAATTGTTATTAGTTCCTCTTCATAAAAAAAAAGTGTCTCCAATACTATCAATTCTTTTAATAACCCATTTGAAGAGTTTGAAAAAAAGATACATAATATAAAGGTAGAGATGTTAGCACCAAATTAAGAAGAATTAGCCTTCCTCACACAAATAAGTTCTTACCTTTCCAAGTTAAATTTTAGGGTGGAATTTATCCATAAGAACTTTCCATTCCTTTCTGTCTAAATTCCCAACATTTAAAGACATGCCCAAATATGGTTTAGGGAAAGAGGCTAAGTTACATTTAAGAGTACCTACCAACTTTTCTCCGATGAACAAGTGGTTGCCAAAGTCAAACATAGAGCATTTTTTGAAAGTTTATATTTAATGCAGAATACCCTAAAAAATATAGAGAATAACCTCAAGAGTGATAATCTCCCTATCATTAGCTTTGCAAAGAAGAATGGTGTTATTAGACAATTAGTCAGATGGTAGGTTTTGGAGTTCTCTGATTGTAGGTGCAGTGAGAGCGCCATTATCTCTAGCAAGCAACAACATCCTTGCAAATGTATCAACCGGTAAGTTAAAAAGATGAGGAGACAAAGGGTCATCTTGTTTAAGTTCCCCTCCGCATTTGATGATCTTACCAAGTTTACCATTCACTAGCACCTAGGAGATTGAGGAATATATAGCTTGAGGAATTAAGAATGTTGAAGATCCAACCAACGTAGGCTCAAAACCCTAATCTTCAAAATATCAATTTCGTCATAATTAATGGAATCAAAGCTTTGTGGAAGTCTAATTTGTGGACAAATTTTGATTTAGATCTAGAGCATGCATTTATAAGCTTATGAGCTATAAAGAAGCAAACCAATGCAGATCTGTCTTTCAAAAAGGTAAATTAAGATTTACACAACAAAATAAGGAGAGCAACTCCTAGCCAGTTAGCAAGGATTTTAATGAAAATTTTTAAATTAGCATTCAAAAGATCAGTGTTCTAAATGTCACCGAAATGTCGGTTTTGGCTATATAGCACGGGTTCGGATACGGGATACGATACGGATTCGCAATTTCCCGAAAAACCTGGATACGGGATACGTTTTTTAATCAATTTTTATAAATATAAATATATATTAAAATTTACATATAAATATATAATAATATAAATAAACAGCATTATATTAGATATCCAATGCACTTTCAATTTTTGAAAGCCTTAATTTTCAAGAGAAAGAGGAAAGGCGTAGATTCGACAGAGATTGATAAGACATTTACAAGTCCGAGTGAATCCGAAAGTTTCAAACTCCTATACGTGATCGAGAACGATTCGTGAGGCACTTACAAGTATCCGTGCTTTATAGGGTTTTAAGAAGAAAACGACACAAACATCCAAAAAAAATTAGGTAACGATATTTGGTGAATATCGGCCGACATTTTGTGATTTCGGTCGAAATGTCATGATGTAAGCATTTAGGCCGGCATTTACCGTTATGAGGGGAAAAAACTTTAGGGTAATTTTATTTTTCAGGGAAGACATAAATTTAATAAAACTAAAATTCTGAACAAGTTAATATTTTTTTAAATAAAAGTTATATAAATGACGTTTACATTAAAAAATGTAGAACCGGATAATTGATAATACAAACCGACATTTCACGATATTTGATATCCGGTATCAAAATCTTCAATCCGACATGACACCGACATCCGAAAAGACTAATAGGCCTGAAGTCTTTGGCATGGTGACCTCCTTCCACAGTTGGGATAAGACAAATTATGTCATAGCTAATCCTATTATGACTGCACTTACCTTCATAAAAGCCATTAAGGACTGCAACTAATCCTTTTTGATTAATCCCCAAAATTGTTCATATACAAATGAGAAACAATATGGTCATGGTGCCTTTTCAGAACCAAGCCCAATTATGGCACTCTCTATCTCATCAATTGTAAAAGAAGAATCAATAGAAACTAATTAGATCCTATCAGAATTTTGAAAGATTGCATTAAGCTTTAATAGTAAAAGCAAGGGAGTGCCAAGCATGAGCTTATAGAATTGGTAGAACTCATTATAACACCCAAAATATTAGTGATTATTTATGAGTGGGAGCGAGAGAATGAGGAGAGTTTGTGAGGAGTTAGAGAGAGAACGAGGAAAAAAGTACATATTTTGAGGAATGAAAATGGATAGATTGAGATTAGCCCTATCCTCCTCTTTATATTGGTATAGCCATTTGCATTTACATCCACTTCTTTGTAACTAATTACACAATAATGGATCTGGAATACGTCAGAAACCCAAACATTCTAACACTATATATTCAGGGTATATTAATTAGCAGGGCCCCCCTATGGGTATGGACCTATTTTTTTCTTTCCTAGGTCCCTCTCGGTATCGACACACGGCTTCACTCCATCCATTAGCAAACACTAAGTAATGTTGAAAAATAAAGGCAGGTCGAATATCATCATATAACTGTTATAATGCTTATGGAGGTAAAGGGTGAGGAACGAGGAAAGAATCGGGATCCGAGAAATCAGAACAGGTCACACATAAAAAAAAGTGGATGAAAAAAATACAAATAAAAATCAAACCAGCTTCAAAAAATATCATAACAGCCACTAATAAGTACCTCTAAATTTACTTTGAACAAATTCTTAGCGTTGTGAAACCTGAGCAACCTAGATATCTTATTTTTTATTTTGGTGGCAACATGTTTCTTCATTAGGTGAGTTACATCCATAAGTGAAATATTGATTTAATACAATAACACAATATGTGACAGCAAGAAGAATAGTGGAGTGAGAACTAACATTACAGTAAAAGCCGGTAAAACAGGATCAAAATGACCCTCCAGCAATATGTTGACACCACCATTATAAAGGTTCTAGAGGTTACTAAACTTTGTGCTTCTCAATATTTTATCTTTAAATTTGGGAGGAGAAAGACTGATCCAGTTGAAATAGGAGAAAGACTGCTCCAAACAGGTGTGTCAGGAAGATTCAGGAGAAAAGAGTGCACAGACAAACAATTCAACAGAAGTTGTAGATCTAGTGTACCTTGTTGAGGCAAAATCATACAGAAAACTGGTTTCAACAACCACTGACCATCTCTAAAGCTATCTCGAGATGATCAGTTTTGCCCCAAACAAAAAAGATTAGGATAGGAATCTGCAATGACATCTTGAGTTAACTAATTATCAACCCAGAACCAAATCCATGCACCATCCCCCAGTTTCCAAGTTGCATTTTTAGGAAAAGATTACGTGCATGAACTCATACCTTCCCAAAAGAAAGAAGGAAAATGATATGAATAAAACTTGTCTTTTAGAATTGTAAACAGAGTTAAGTACCCTGGGTCCTTGACAATAAGAAGATCAGAATCGTAGCACTTCCAAAAGCCATTTGCAAAGCAAAGCAATATTAAACTATTTCAAGTTTCTATCACAGCCCTGCCTTATGTTTTATCAGTGTGTTTACTTTCCAAATTTTAACCTTTTGTGTTATTATAAGCCCCTTTCCATAAAAATGATGATCTAAGAGCGTCAATTTTCTTAAGTTCCTATTGCGAATAAGACAATCACAAAGCACAAACCAAAACAATAAAGAGAAGAGAACAAATCACAAGTAAGATAGAAATATGAATACTGACCACAAAACAAATAGACAAATGCGAACCTTTATTAATAATCAAATATCGGAGGAGTACAAATCGATAGAGAATACAAATCCCTCTTAAAGAACCCTAGAACTCTCACAGTACAATAGGTTCTCTCAAATCTAATAATTGTATTAGATTTAGGGTTGCTACAAACTACCATATAAATAGGATACAAAAGATATTCCCAAAAAACAACTAAATTCCTAAGGAAAATTTTGCTCGGCTCGACGGCAGACGTCTGCTTCAGAGATGGGCAGACATCTATCAAGGTATTCACAGAAACTCGAACTCCCGGCACAGAACCGCAGACGTCTGCCTCAAAGATGGGCTGACGTCCGTAAAAGTATTTACCGAAACTCCAGAAACAACAAAGCAATGGCAGACGTCTGTCCTAGATGTCTGACCTGAAGACAACTGAAAAACCTTCGAGCCTTCACTTCATGATAATGCCGGATCTTACGGAAATCTCTAGGGATGAATGTGAGGCATATCTAACAAATCTCCACTTTGTCTTGCATTCCACAAACTCCTCCATCAAAATAATATTAGCTACACCTTCACCATAAAACCCCTCAAGGGCTCAAATGAGTGCGATGCACTCTAATTAAGTTTAAGCAACGCTCAAACTTAACAACTGCAAGAGACTTCGTTAACATGTGGGTCGGATTATCCGCTTTGCTAACCTTCTTCATAATAATCTCTTCTTTCTCAACGATTTCCTGCATGAACTAGTACCTCATGTCAATGTGCTTCGTTCTAACATGATGCATTTGATTTTTTGTCAAATGAATAGCGCTTTGTCTATCACAGTAGACTATTATGGTATCTTTTGAAATACCAAGTTCTGAAAATAATCCCTTCAACCAGACTGCCTCCTTAACGGCCCCAACAACGGCCATATACTCCGTTTCCGTTGTAGACAACGCTACTGTATACTGTAACGACGCACGCCAATTGATGGCACATTCTCTCAAGGAGAACGCATAACCGGTGATCGATATGTGTCACGCCTCGCTTCCCAAAATACGGAAGACGAGGGGTGACTAGGCCAGCCATGCTCCTACGGTCAAGGAATAATCCCGCCGCGGACACACTTCGGCTTCTAGCATTACATGGTAATCAGTAAACAAAGCACAGCAGTAAAGGAAATACATCACTAAATTATTACATCGAATTTTTCATTGTTCACAATTCACAAATAAACAGGAAAGAACTACTAACCGGGTTCGAATACAAAATCTCTAGGAAAAACAGAAACGAAGAAAAATGTACTCCAGGCTAGATCTCCGTCAGCTCGAAAGGTAAATCCGACTCCTGCGCTGGTTCTTCCTCGGGGTCTGAGCATGCATACTCAGGTCGTCAGAGCGACGTAATAGCAATTTTTATATTAATGACATAAAATATGCAAATACGATAATAACAGTGAAAGTAAAATGCGAGTAATCACTATGTCACTAAATGTTGCAAAGTATGATCTGTGTCTCTATCAGTCTCTAGGTCATGTTTGAAATCGTATAGTGGAAAGGAGGATCATATTTAACAAGAGTCTCGTACATACCCGAGACAACGGCCCACACGCCCGGGACATAACCCTGTCAGCCGGATCGCTAGATCCTACCTAATATATATATCACTGCTCGAATGATCATCCTCTAAAACACGGTCCCGCTAAATACGATGCTCTTTCCATTTCGATTTACCCTTTTTTCCCAGGTTTACACTATTGATGATTATGATTTAGTCGTGTACAAGTATACCAATAGGACGGTTTTGTCATTGTTCACTGTATTAATCACTGTCACGAATCATTCACTTTCCATTAGTGTACTTGACACTCCTAAACCAATATCATTCACGCACGATAATGCAATGTCCACTGAATAATAACGCGCACTAACACTATGTATATGTCAATTGGGTAAGTATGCAGTTAACAAGTCATGTATGATATGAACCAATATGCACGTCATAAGATTACAAAAATTGCAGTAATTCATATGTTCAGAATTCAACGAAAGGATACAAATACGATAACAAGTACACTCTGTCAGAAGTTCATAAAAATTTATTTCAGTTCAATCGGGTTTCTGGTATTCAAGTTACAGCCGTTTCATTTTAAGTGCTCGCTGCAGGAAATTCAGTTTCTGAACTGAACGTCCGTTTCGCGACACGAATTTCACCCAGTTGGGATCAGAATTTAGCGACGCTACAGTTGAATGAAATCTAGGGTTTTCAATAGGGTTTTTAACGCAATAGATAGTTTCTCAATCGCGTCTGTACGTCAAAAGTTATGCACTGTTCAACACTAGTATGTCAATTCTGATTCTGTTTTGGACTGTTATACGTCCTGTTCTTTTAAATTACAGATTAAATAGCAAACGACGATAAAACGGGATGAAACCACTTGTGTTATTTAGCTAACAGATTCATATTCAATAAGGTGTAGGGTTCCGCAACATACGAGTTCAGGAATCAAGGTAGTAAACATTACGAGACAGAAAACAATAATCAGAGTCGCTCTGGACTGCAGTCCAGAGACGCTCTCCGAACCAATTATCGTCATAATCTCAGTACATGCAGAAACCATTAAAAACCTGCATAGGGTTATAGGCCGTCGAGTCGGTTTCGATTTGAGCCCTCGAACGCATCATTTCAATATGTACATAATTTATGGTGATTTTAACAATTTTCAGATGCGAGAAATTCCCAGTTTTTACGGATGTATTTGGGGGTGTTCGTTTAAGTTGTTAACAGTCACATTTTTCAGTGAAATTTCTACACAGTGTTCATTATCACACGGGCCAGTATATGCAATCAAATTCCGTCAAATTAAGTGAAGGTTTTCATTAGGATCTTGCATCGAACAGTTATGTCACATAAGTTATCGTGAATTGTAAACATGGAATTAATACGAGTTTAGTTTGTAACAGAAATAAATTAGCATGTAGCAAGTAGTGTACTTGCCTGGAGACGTTTTAGCGATGCACGGCAACGGTACGGACGCGCGACGAACGGCACGGTTTGGATTTCATGACCTCGGCTCGCGTTTCGGGTTCGACGTCGGAATTGTCCGGGGGTGGCTCGTGTTTGCTGGAAGCGGAGAGGATGTTCTGTGGATCTCCGGGGATGTTCTGGGATCGACGATGGTCGGCGGCGTCGCTCCGACGATGGGCAGCAAGGGTTGGAGCTTGGTGTTTAGGGTTTGAAAGAGAGAGAGAGAGAGAGAGAGGTAGTGGGCTCGGGTTTGTAGGTTTTGGAGGTGTTGGTGATGATGCTGATGACGAGGAGGGTGCAGGGGCATCGACGATGTGGTGGGTAGCTCGCCGGCGTCGAGGGTGCAGGGTGGCCGAGCTCGGATGTGCAGGGGGTTCTGCTCGAGTGAGGGGTGCTCGGTTGAGGGACTAGAGTAGTGAAGGGGCTCTGTTGATGGAGGAGGAGGAAGGAAGGAGGAGAGAGTGGCAGTCGTCGTCGTCGGAGGGAGTGACGAGTGATGAAGGCAGTGGGTTCGTGGGAAATTTTTGAGAAGGAGGAGAGTTTTGAGAAGGAGTTGGAGAGTGAGAGGGAGATGAGGAGTTGGAGACGGGGAGTTTGAGGGAGTCGTGGCCGGGGTCGTGGGCAACGGCGCGGCGACGTGGGGGAACGTGCGCGTCGTGGGTGTGCGGTAAGGGAAATGGGCGGGAAAAATAATATGGACGTTGGGGAAGAGAAGAGTTAGGGTGTGGGCTGGGTCGGGTTTGCTAGGGGAAACGGGCTGGGCCGGTTTTTTTTTTGTGTTTTAATTAATCTTAAAAATCCTTTTGGGCTGAGGAATGAAAGGCCGGGGGATTAAATCAGGTGTTTTCTTTGGTGTTTTCTTTTGGGCTGGGTTGATTTAATATTAATATATTTTATTGGTTTTTTTAATTTTGTTTTAGGTTTTAGTTTAAGTTTGGGCTTTGACTTAAAGGGTTGGAAAATTTTTAAATACTAATCTTAAGCAACCAATTACCTACAAAATTCGCGAGGAAAATCGGGAAGCAATCGGGGACTTGGAAAAATATAGAGAAAAATCTTATTGACGGGAACGAGGATTTACATCATACCCCCTTACAAAAATTTCGTCCTCGAAATTTAACAAGGATATAAAGAAACAAAAGTACTAAACAAAGAGATGTGGAAAACGTGCACGGATATCTTCCTCCCGCTCCCAAGTAGATTCTCATGGGGAACGGCCGCCCCAAGACACTCGGACTAACTGAATGACCTTGTTCTTCAGCACTTTCTCTCTGCGGTCGAGGATAGTAGTGGGATGCTCCTCGTATGATAGATCGGTACCCAAAGCTAGCTCCGAATAGTCTAGGACATGGCTCTCATCCCGAACATAACGCCGCAATTGTGACACGTGGAAGGTATTGTGCACACTAGCTAGCGATGGAGGCAAGGCAAGTCGGTAGGCCACCTCTCCTACTCGCTTTAGCACCTCAAAAGGTCCGATAAAACGATGACTGAGCTTTCCCCGACCTCCGAACCTGATAACTCCACGGGTAGGGGAAATCTTCAGGAACACGTGATCTCCGACTTCAAACTGTAGTGCTCTCTTGCTGGTATCTGCCCAACTTTTCTGTCGATTCTGAGTCGTCTTAATTCGCTGCCTGATCATTTGGACCTTGTCGACCGTCTGAACAATGAGCTCGGGACCCAGTAATCTTCGCTCTCCCACATCATCCCAACATACTGAGGATCGACACTTCCGCCCGTAAAGTGCTTCGAAAGGAGACATCTGGATGCTAGCCTGGTAACTGTTGTTATAGGAAAACTCGACTAGATGCAGATGGTCTTCCCAGGAACCCTGAAAGTCCAACATACAGGCTCTCAACATGTCCTCGAGCGTCTGAATCGTACGCTCGGATTTTCCATCCGTCTGCGGGTGATAAGATGTGCTGAAGTTGAGGCGGGTACCCAAACTCTCCTGTAAGCTCCTCCAGAAGTGCGAAACGAATCTGGTTTCTCGATCCGATACAATGCTGACCGGGACACCGTGAAGTCGCACTATTTCCTGCATGTATCTCTCTGCCAGTGACTCTGTCGACTGCCCCACTCGGAATGGTAAGAAGTGTGCAACTTTCATGAGGCGATCGATGATAACCCAAATGGCGTTATTGCCCCTAGGGCTCCGTGGTAAGGCCGTCACGAAATCCATGGTAATGTGCTCCCATTTCCATTCTGGTATGGGAAGTGGTTGCAACAATCCTGCTGTCCTCTGATGTTCCGCCTTCACCTGCTGGCATACCAAGCACCTGGATACGAACCTCGCAATTTCCCGCTTCATTCCGTTCCACCAAAAATGCTGCTTTAGATCCCGATACATCTTCGTACCTCCCGGATGCACGGAATAAGCTGAACTATGCGCTTCAGCCAGTACCTCTTCTCGAACATCTCCCTTGGGTACGCAGAGTCTGCTACCGAATCTCAGAGAGCCATCTTCATGTATGATTAAGTCCGTTCTCAGCCCGGCTTCTACTTGCGCTCTAAACTTTTGCAATCGAGGATCATCCGCTTGTGCAGTCTTGATGCGATCCACAAAGGAAGACTGCACCTGTTGTTGCCAAAGTTGACTGAGAGCGCTCGGTGTAACGAATTCAAGCTCGAGTCTCTGAAAGTCCTCAATAATGCTCCTTTGACTGGTCAACATCATGACCACTGGTTTGCAACTGAGCGCATCTGGTACAACATTTACTTCCCCCGGGTGATACTGAAGGTCCAAGTCATAATCTGCCATCAGCTCTAGCCATCGGCGCTGCCTCATGTTTAGTTCCTTCTGAGTGAAGACGTACTTCAGACTTTTATGATCCATGTATACCTCCACTTTCTCGCCCAATAGATAGTGCCTCCAAATTTTCAACGCAAAGACTACTGCTGCTAACTCCAAGTCATGCGTAGAATAGTTCTTCTCGTGATTTCTCAGCTGTCGAGAGGCGTAAGCAACCACTCGGCCGTGCTGCATCAGAACACAGCCTAATCCCTTCCCTGAGGCATCACTATGTATCACCAACCCACCGGAATCATCTGGTACTGTAAGGATAGGCGCCGTGGTTAACTTCTGCTTCAGTTTGTCAAAAGCCTGAGTACACTCCTCTGTCCATGCAAACGGTACATCCTTCCGTGTCAGCCTCGTCAACGGTTCAGCGATTCTTGAGAAGTCTTGGATGAACCTCCGATAGTAACCTGCCAATCCCAGAAAGCTTCTGATCTCGGCTATAGACTTCGGCGTTGGCCAATCTCTGACAGATTCTATTTTTTCCTGGTCCACTGAGATGCCTTCGCCCGAAACGATGTGTCCCAAGAACTGAACCTTGTCGAGCCAGAATTCACACTTGCTTAATTTCGCATACAGCTTCTCTTCCCGAAGAATTTATAGAACCGTGCACAAATGCTCGACATGCTCCTCCCGGGTCTTCGAGTAGACAAGTATGTCGTCGATGAATACAACGACAAACGTGTCCAAGTACTTTGCAAACACCCTGTTCATCAAGTCCATGAATATCGCTGGAGTATTAGTAACACTGAACGGCATCACGAGGAACTCATAGTGTCCGTATCGGGTCCTGAGCCATCTTGCATACATCCTCGGCTGCTACTCTGATTTGATAATATCCAGAACGGAGATCCAACTTCGAGAATACCCTGGCCCCACTTAGCTGATCGAATAAGTCGTCGATGCGCGGAATTGGGTACTTGTTCTTTATTGTGACTTTGTTCAGCTCCCGATAATCTATATACATCCGCAGCGATCCATCCTTCTTTTTCACTAACAGAACTGGTGCACCCCACGGCGAAGCGCTCGGCCGAATAAATCCCTTCTCCAATTGTTCTTCAATTTGCTTCTTCAACTCCGCCAACTCAACCGGTGCCATTCTGTACGGGGCCTTAGATACCGATGCCGTACCTGGAGTCAAATCGATCGAGAACTCCAAGATGCGAAGAGGTGGTAGACCTGGTAAGTCTTTAGGAAACACGTCCAGAAAGTCCCGAACAATCTCTGGGGCTGCGCTCTCATCAATCTCCATAGCTGTCAGCTCCTTTGGCTTGGCTCTATACTTGGCTGGCTCCAAAGATTCGCTTCCGCCCTCGAAAATAAACTCCGGGTGATTGGGAATGCGGAAGATCACATTCCTTGCACGGCAATCAATAACTGCATGGAAGGTACTCATCTAATCCATCCCGAGAATTGCGTCATAACTGCATGTCCCGATCAAGAGGAAATTCACATAGAATTCCCTGCCACACACTACAACCGGACATGATCTACATTCTCGAATAGATATTATAATTCCATTACCCGTATGTATCTCCCAGCCCTTGGTTAGTGGTTCATGTGGTATGGAGTGTGTATCAATGAAATGCTCAGATATGAAATAGTGCGATACTCCAGAATCAAATAGTACTCTAGCCAGCAAGGAATGTACGAGTAGAGTACCTATAACAACTTATCCTGAAGCCTCTGCCTGCTCGGCGGTCAAGGTGAAAGCCCATCCCTGACCACGACCTGTATAGGGTTGCCTCTGCTCCTGTGGCCTCTGCTGCTGCGGTCCAGAACCTCCCTGTATCTCTGCTCGCTCGGGGCAACCGCTGATCCTGTGCTGAGTGGATCCGCAAATCAAGCACTGTCCCTTGGCACGGCGATGGACCTTCTGGGTATGCCCATCTCTATTGCAGTAGCCGCAAACTACGTTCCGTCTCTGGGGGCGATGCTGTGGCACGAACGGACGCTTCATTTGTGCCGTTCCAGGCCTGTGAACCGGTATGGCTCCTCGAGAAGGCGCATGGGTACGTGCTAGAACGACTGGGGGCTTCCTGAACTTGTTGATCAATTGCTCCTGAATTCTCGCCGCGTTGAGCACCTATGCAAAAGTCTGCAACTCCAGTGATGCGATCAACTGCTGCAGCTCGAAATCAAGTCCCTGCAAGAAGCATCTGGCCCTGGTGGCCTCTGAAGAGACCATGTAAGGGGAAAAACGGCTCAAACGGTTGAACTCTGCCGCATAAACGTCCACGGGGCGGCCATTCTTCTTCAGTAGAATGAATCTTTCCTCCATCTCTGCCTTGGCGGTAGAAGGGAAATAATGATCCAGGAAGCACTCCTTGAATTTGCCCCATTCAATCGGCTTGTCTAGTCTGCTTTCTTCCACTGACCACCATGTACGGGCTTCATCTTCCAATTGGATCTTTATCACGTTCACCCTATCTTCATCTGGCACCCTGGCGGCTGTCAGTAAGTTCTCCATGTTCACTAGCCATTGCTCGGCCTCTAGTGGCTCGGCTAGCCCTGTGAATGCAGCTGGATGCAACCTCCGGAAGTCTGATACGGTGCCAGCCCTGGCAGAGTAAGCTGGTGGAGCACTGCCCTCGGAGGCGGTAATGAGTGCGGAGGGTCCTCCTGCAGCGGTGATAGCCCTGAGTCCCTCGGCGAGTAAATCCGTCTTCCTCTCCTGAGCTTCTGCGAGAGAGGTCAGTGCGCTAAGTATTCTTTCCGTGCGATCCTGAGAACTTGAGTCCGAAGAGTGGTCGTTCGGGGACGTCATATCGCTGAAAGATTCAAAAGGATATGATTAAATTCAAGGATGAAAATCAGGAATAGTGAAGCGAAAATAATGTAATACAGTGTAGTCAATGTTATCCCTTGTTACTAAACACGGCTCTGATACCAACAAAACCATGTCACGCCCCGCTTCCCAAAATACGGAAGACGGGGGGTGACTAGGCCAGCCATGCCCCTACGGTCAAGGAATAATCCCGCCGCAGTCACACTTCGACTTCTAGCATTACATGGTAATCAGTAAACAAAGCACAGCAGTAAAGGAAATACATCACTAAATTATTACATCGAATTTTTCATTGTTCACAATTCACAAATAAACAGGAAAGAACTACTAATCGGGTTCGAATACAAAATCTCTAGGAAAAACAGAAACGAAGAAAAATGTACTCCAGGCTAGATCTCCGTCAGTTCGAAAGGTAAATCCGACTCCTGCGCTGATTCTTCCTCGGGGTCTGAGCATGCATACTCAGGTCGTCAGAGCGACGTAATAGCAATTTTTATATTAATAACATAAAATGCAAATACGATAATAACAGTGAAAGTAAAATGCGGGTAATCACTATGTCACTAAATGTTGCAAAGTATGATCTGTGTCCCTATCAGTCTCTAGGTCATGTTTGAAATCGTATAGTGGAAAGGAGGATCATGTTTAACAGGAGTCTCGTACATACCCGAGACAACGGCCCACACGCCCGGGACATAACCCTGTCAGCCGGATCGTTAGATCCTACCTAATATATATATCACTGCTTGAATGATCATCCTCTAAAACACGGTCCCGCTAAATACGATGCTCTTTCCACTTCGATTTACCCTTTTTCCCTAGGTTTACACTATTGATGATTATGATTTAGTCGTGTACAAGTATACCAATAGCACGGTTTTGTCACTGTTCACTGTATTAATCACTGTCACGAATCATTCACTTTCCATTGGTGTACTTGACACTCCTAAACCAATATCATTCACGCACGATAATGCAATGTCCACTGAATAATAACGCGCACTAATACTATGTATATGTCAATTGGATAAGTATGCAGTTAAAAAGTCATGTATGATATGAACCAATATGCACGTCATAAGCTTACAAAAATTTCAGTAATTCATATGTTCAGAATTCAACGAAAGGATACAAATACGATAACAAGTACACTCTGTTAGAAGTTCATCAAAATTTGTTTCAGTTCATTCGGGTTTCCGGTATTCAAGTTACAGCCGTTTCATTTTAAGTGCTCGCTACAGGAAATTCAGTTTCTGAACTGAACGTCCGTTCGCGACACGAATTTCACCTAGTTGGTATCAGAATTTAGCAACGTTACTGTTGAATGAAATCTAGGTTATTCAATAGGGTTTTCAACGCAATAGACGGTTTCTTAATCGCGTCTGTACGTCAAAAGTTATGCACTGTTCAACACTAGTATGTCAATTCTGATTCTGTTTTGGACTGTTATACGTCCTGTTCTTTTAAATTACAGATTAAATAGCAAACGACGATAAAACGGGATGAAACCACTTGTGTTATTTAGATAACAGATTCATATTCAATAAGGTGTAGGGTTCCACAACATATGAGTTCAGGAAACAAGGCAGTAAACATAACGGGACAGAAAACAATAACCAGAGTCGCTCTGGACTGCAGTCCAGAGCCGCTCTCCGAACCAATTATCGTCATAATCTCAGTACAGAAACCATTAAAAACTTGCATAGGGTTACAGGTTGTCGAGTCGGCTTCGATTTGAGCCTTCGAATGCATCATTTCAATATGTACACAATTTATGGTGATTTTAACAATTTTCAGATGCGAGAAATTCCCAGTTTTTACGGGTGTATTTGGGGGTGTTCATTTAAGTTGTTATTTCAGTGAAATTTCTACACAGTGTTCATTATCACACGGGCCAGCATATGCAATCAAATTCCGTCAAATTAAGTGAAGGTTTTCATTGGGATCTTGCATCGAACAGTTATGTCACATAAGTTATCGTGAATTGTAAACATGGAATTAATACGAGTTTAGTTTGTAACAGAAATAAATTAGCATGTAGCAAGTAGTGTACTTGCCTGGAGACGTTTTGGCGATGCACGGCAGCGGCAACGGCACGGACGCACGACGAATGGCACGGTTTGGATTTCGCGGCCTCGGCTCGCGTTTCGGGTTCGACGTCGGAATTGTCCGTGGGTGACTCGTGTTCGCTGGAAGCAGAGAGGATGTTTTGTGGATCTCCGGGGATGTTCTGGGATCGACGATGGTTGGCGGCGGCGCTCCGGCGATGGGCAGCAAGTGTCGGAGCTTGGTGTTTAGGGTTTGAAAGAGAGAGAGAGAGAGAGGTAGTGGGCTCGGGTTTGTAGGTTTTGGAGGTGTTGGTGATGATGCTGATGACGAGGAGGGTGCAGGGGCGTCGACGATGTGGTGGGGAGCTCGCCGGCGTCGAGGGTGCAGGGTGGCCGAGCTCGGGTGTGCAGGGGGTTCTGCTCAAGTGAGGGGTGCTCGGTTGAGAAAGTAGAATAGTGAAGGGGCTCTGTTGATGGAGGAGGAGGAAGGAAGAAGGAGAGAGTGGCAGTCGTCGTCGTCGGAGGGAGTGACGAGTGATGAAGGCAGTGAGTTCGTGGGAAATTTTTGAGAAGGAGGAGAGTTTTGAGAAAGAGTTGGAGAGGGAGAGGGAGATGAGGAGTTGGAGACAGGGAGTTTGAGGGAGTCGTGGCCGGGGTCGTGGGCAACGGCGTGGCGACGTGGGGGAACGTGCGCGTCGTGGGTTCGTGGTAAGGGAAATGGGCGGGAAAAATAATATGGACGTTGGGGAAGAGAAGAGTTAGGGTGTGGGCCGGGTCGGGTTTGCTGGGGGAAACGGGCTGGGCCGGTTTTTTTTTTTTTGTGTTTTAATTAATCTTAAAAATCCCTTTGGGCTGAGGAATGAAAGGCCGGGGGATTAAATCAGGTGTTTTCTTTGGTGTTTTCTTTCGGGCTGGGTTAATTTAATATTAATATATTTTATTGGTTTTTTTAATTTTGTTTTGGGTTTTAGTTTAAGTTTGGGCTTTGACTTAAAGGGTTGGAAAAATTTTAAATACTAATCTTAAGAAACCAATTACCTACAAAATTCGTGAGGAAAATCGGGAAGCAATCGGGGACTAGGAAAAATATAGAGAAAAATCTTATTGATGGGAACGGGGATTTACAATATGCGTCTGTCAAGATCATCCGCATAATTGGAGTCACTTAATCCAACCAGATTGTTGTCGTTCATTCCAAACACCACCCCCACGTCAGACTATCTTGCAGGTATCGTAATATCCATTTCACCGCCTGCCAATGGGTTTTGCCATGAGATGCCATATAGAGAGACTAACAACACTAATGGCGTGTGAGATGTCGGGTCGTGTACAAACCATGACATACATAACACTACCCACCACACTCGTGTATGGAACATTCGACATATATCTAATCTCATTCTCTGTTTGCGGTGATGAACGAGCTGAAAGTTTAAAATGAGCTGCCAATGGAGTACTTATAGATTTAGCGTCTGCCATGCCGAAACGCTCCAAAACTTTCTCAACATATCATTATCGAAACAAGTATAGCTTTCGTCCTTTGCGATCTCGTTTAATCTCCATACCAAGTATTTTCTTGGCCGCTTCCAAATCCTTGGTGTTACGCCCCACTTCCCAAAATACGAAATACGGAAAGCGACGAAGGCCAGCCGTGCTACCTACGGTAAGGAAAAATCCTTCCATAGTCATATGAGGCTGTCTTGATTAACCTGTCAAAAATAAAATCCAATACCAAAAGGAATAATACCGATAATCATGCTGCAATGAAACCACAAGAAATCCTAAAAATGGGTCCACTAGATAATTGATGCAATTAAAGATCCAATACAATAGATTCGAAATAAAACAAACAAGATCCAAAGGAGATACATAAGTCTTAATGTCCCATAAGGGTGCACATACTAAAAACTAACTGAAAAGGATACTAAACCTACGAGTTATTGATCTTCGGCAAAGTCCTGGTAGTCGCTGTGGTCCTGCTCGGCCTGAAAATCTGTCTCTAAACCTGAGATGGAAAATCTCAGGAATGTCAGAACGTCCCAGCAAAGTACTCAACGTATAAGGTGTGTATATGGTATGATAACATGAATAAGTGAATGTAGTAAAGCCCGTGTGCACAAGTAAAAACAGATATATAGAAATAGATACATTACTACTATGAAACAAACAGGTAAAGAGGTTAAGTCATAACCTAATCGGTCACTAAAAGGTAAACTATCCTATCGTAAGCTCGAGTGTGCGCGTCAACCTCTGCAGGAGTATTTCTAACCCAAGAGTGGTGCCCCAGGGGCTAGGAAACACAGGCCCAACTGTGGAATGAACATGAGACCGATATAGCCCGGTACGAGCTGTAAACATGAGACCGATATAGCCTGGTACGAGCTGTAAACATGAGACCGATATAGCCCGGTACGAGCTGTAAACATGAGACCGATATAGCCCGGTACGAGCTGTAAACATGAGACCGATATAGCTCGGTACGAGCTGCCGGCATGGGACTCCTGAGATCCTGTTGTACGAACGCACACTCAAGCTACCCCAACACCCGCGTATTTATAGCTACTATGGTAATGACTAGAACACTAATTAAGAACGCTGAAAAGACTGGAACTTGTGATATGGGAATTGTATAGAAATGAAACTGGTAACTAGTAGTGTGTCATGTCATGTAGTTTAGCATTCTAATCAGCGATCTCGTCTTAGTAAAATGAACTAGAATAATGAATAGTTAATACATGTCGAAAGTAATTGTTATCTGGTACTGGTAACTGCATGAAAGTGATGTACAAATTGGTATTAGTCACAATTGTTATCTTTACCGTTCATTTTAATATGGGTATATTAATCACAATCTGGCTAGAAATATATAAATACTAGATAGGTTAACAACTTCCGAACTTTATTTGTAGTTAAAATAAATCTCATTTTAAAACCACACTCGCTAATTATTCTCACTCGCTACAAAAAAAGTTTGCATATATATATATATATATATATATATATATATATATATTGTATAATATAACGAAAAAGATACTAACACATTTCTCTTTTATTCTAACAGTGCAGGAAATATATATATACATATAACCACAAAGGAATGCCGATGTACATCGACCAAAAGTAAAGCAAGAGTACTTGCCTGGAGGATAAGGATCATGGGAGAACGATGTATGAAGATGCGAGGCACGAACTCAGCTAGGATTCAACTTGGGATCAGAGTTATACGCTCTTTCTAGATTGATTTTTCCATAAGCGAACAATGTACCGCGCTTAACATATGATTGTATATAACCAAACATGCACAATGAAATAAACATGTAATATTTTATTTATATGGATATAAATATAGCGACATATCATACAGTAAGAGAAACTTGCCTCGGAGACAGGAAAACATGACAATAGAAATGCGAACTCCAAACTTGATGTTAGGGAACACAGTTAGAAACCTCGATGGACTTGGGCTCGGCTCCGGCGATCTGGGCTTGCTGCGGCAGTGGTGACGTCGTCGTGGTCGAGGATGGTGATGTCGACGATTGGTTTTCCGGTGAGGCTTCACGGCAAGGCAGTAAGTTTTCAGGCGATGGCAGTGGGTGCGGGTTCTGCAGGGTCGGGTTCTAGTCGGGGTGTGCAGGGGTCGAAGGAAAGAGAAAGGGAAGAGAGGTCGTGGAGAGGGGGTGAATCCGACGGGATCGGATCTCCAGCGAGGAAGGTGCAGCGAGGATCCTGGGTAGGGTTGTAGTCGCGGTCTGCAGAGGAGCTGAAGGGAAGTGTTGGAGGAAGAGGAGGTGAAGACAAGGTGTGGGGCGACGGCGGTGAGATGGGTGACGGTGTGGTGCAGGGCGAGGCTGGATGAAGGTCGGCAACGAGGGGACAGAGGAGATGTCAGGTCGTGCGGTGATGGGTTGCTGCGGGGTTTTGGTGCTCGGGAGAGGGCTCTGGTGTTGGAAAGAAGGAGAGAATGTGGTGGTGAGGACGAGGGGCCGACGGGGAGGCGAGCTCCGGCGAGGATGCAGGTAGCAATAGGTTCTTGAGTTTGGGTTCGGGTTACTGAGGTGTGCAAGGTTTGTCGAGTTTGGGGTCGGGATCATAAGGAGAAGGAGAGAGGAAGCTGAGGAGGTGGTTGAGGAGAGGAGGGGAGTTTGAAGGGATGGTGACGAGGCCGACGAGGTGATCGGCGGTGTCGGGCGAGCGTGAGGCGTGGGTTAGGGCATGGGTTCACGAGAGGCGGCGACACGAAGGAAGAAGGAGAAGAGAGAGAGGGATCGTGGGGTTAAGGAAATATGGTTTTGTAAAACAAAATAATA
Organism: Agapanthus africanus; assembly: GCA_030015575.1. NCBI lineage: Eukaryota > Viridiplantae > Streptophyta > Magnoliopsida > Asparagales > Amaryllidaceae > Agapanthus > Agapanthus africanus. The sequence continues at coordinate 414,591,209 of JASDDO010000016.1, forward strand.
ATATATATATAGAGTTGTTTAGTTTAGGATTTAAAAGATTTAAAAATATATTTGGTTTGGTAAAATTATTTAGTTTGATAAAATTTTAAATGGATAACAGTATAATATAATATTAGTTTGTTTAAAAGATGATTGAATAAATTTTAACACTTTAAGGATATTAGAATATAAAATTAATAAAACTTGAGTTTTAGGCTAAATACAAAATAGTCCAAAAGACGTCCGGGTCGGGTCTAAAATTACTGTTTGAAAATACGGATAACATACGTGTCAACCAAAACCAAAATAAGATATCCGGGTAACGAAAATGCATACCCTCATGAACTAATGCACGTAGCGTGCATGTAGCGATCCAAACGGGTCCGTTTCACTAAACGGAACGAGAACAAGATATACAGATGCCACCACAGGGTTAGGGGTATGATGCAGGCCATGCTAGATATTTTTAAAAAATATTATTTAATTATATTTGTATTATTAAAAAATGCAGATGACCGATATAATGCAGATATACAGGATATACAACATGAGAGTGCACAGATCCTCAAAAACCAGCAGAGATAAAACGTGGACAAGAATCAAGACGAGTTTTAAGCATGCGGGTCGGGTCGGATACTAAAAACAGATACCAAAACACTATCCGCACCCAAAACAAATAACACCAAGAAATAGCCACAGGAAAATAATCAAAGTGAATATGGTATAACTGAACTAGGGTGTTACACTTTGTCTCAAACTTTCCTTTAAGTATCAGTATCTAACAATTAAAGAAGAATAAAATTCTAATTTACATACAGCTCATTTTATAACTGATAATTATTCACAGTTAGGCAGTTATTCAGTTACCGAAAATAAGTCCCCTTTCTTTATCTTTATAAAAATTGCATAATGAACAATCATTTTAATAGTTTCTTACATTTGGACTTAAGCCACAGTTAGGCAGTTAATCAGTCAGGATTTAAGCTAGTGTCCATTACATCTTCAAGCATTTCTTACATTTGGACACAAAATATCTAGATCGATTCCACAATTCTACCAAATTTTGGAAGAAGAAATTTATAAATAAGCCGAGCCAGCCAAAGAATAAATTAACCAACTCATACGAGGAATAGTAACATGCCAAAAATGTAAGAAGATGGTTGAGAAACAATATATCTGTGCATACCCATAGAATTTCAAAAAATAAATAATATAGCAAACACACATGCAAAACAAAGTGATGTTCAGTAATTTGGGTGGTGTCCATAAAGTGGCCATTATTCAACTACCCAAAATAGAGGTGTGCTTCTGTAGATGAGTTTAAATCAACAATTGTAACACAATTAAAACTCATCAGAGTCAGGATTTTGTAATCATTTGGTACCTCTTAATGCTTCTTCAATCTAAAGGCAACATCGTTTGTTGAGACAGGAAGCCCTTTTGATTTTAAGGTACAGTCAATATATACCTCGAGCCTGCATAAAATCACATGATTTAGCTTAGGTTTCCGTAAGAAGAAAAAATACACTAATCTTGCATTATAAAATAACGTCACAGAATTTCAAACATCTGTTAAAAACAAAAAGATGAGCATACCCAGCATGAGTAGCTAGAGTGAGTAGCTATGGAAAATAGGCTTGCACCCTATCAAAAAGCTTCATATTACTCTAATTCATCAACACTTCCAAAGCTCCTTTCCACATTCAACAACATTCCCAACTGCTTCTCTTACTTCCATGATTTTAGGTGAACCTGTGCTGGGTGATCCAGGTGCGTATTTGGAACTGACTGGAGGAAAGGAATTCACAAACTTTCCACGTTCCTGATTCCACTTGATGCAGCCAATACATTGTTGATAACGAACACCATTCTTCATCTGAGCCTACTTATTCTAACTTGAATTGCCTTGTTCAGACCTCCAATTACTCCATTTGATATACATATCAAGGTAATATAAAATTGCATTTTCACCCAAAAACCTCAAACTAATCCTCCTCACAAAAATCTTGGGCATGTATGATGCTCGTGCGTAACTACAATGATGAACATTACAAAGAAAATGAAAAGAGATAATTACCGCAACATATGAAATGTATGAGTCAATAAGAGTCAATAGATATTTCTTTTTACCATCAGATTGGCATTTCCCTTCTTCATTTTGCAGCTTTGTGTACTTGCTCAGTTGGTTGCATGTCGCCCGCTCAGGTATCACAGCCAATGATTAACACCTTGAACTTCATTTCATCAACTTGATAAACTGTTATGATGTAATGGAGATGTCATGATCTCATTATCGGGTTACAGCTTGCATTTTCTAGTGTCCACAACAACTGATACCAGAAATATCAATAGCCAGTTTGCCTTTATGTTCAAAAGGTAAAAGTGCTATGTATTTATCACGGATTTTGACTTTTCAGTTATCCTTTCTACTTAGAACAATAAGTTTCAGTCTCCTACACCAACTTTTTATTGATACAATAAGTACTTTGGATTTTGAATCCTTCTTCAGACTCTTTGTTTCAATCTTTTCGCTTGGACTGGTAACCCATTTTCTCATAACCATAGTTCAAAAATTGGTATCAGTACCACTCAACGATATTTCAAGAAGCTTCATCCTAAGATTTTCCAACAGAAATAAACATAACGCTAATAAGACAGCCAAGTATCATTCCTAAAGTTTGTTCAGACAATTTAATGGTGATACAGGTTTAACAGGTTATAGCATTCCACTCAGTTCTTCTAGCCATATCTTCCACATACTTGTGTCATTAATGAGCTTTTCAGTAACTCAAAAGGTTAAGAATTTGTTGAGTTCATCAACTTTATAAGGACCTGCATGCTATTGATCGGCAAAAACTACAGTACATGCATAAGATGGAAGACAAGGAAAGGGTGAAGTAGGAATCAAATGGGGAATGAGGATATTTTCTACTATACTATAAATGAGTAAAAATTTGAAGGCGAAGTGAGAAATATTTATTTGACAGTAAGTTACTTTCGCGGGGGAGGGGAGGGGGGATTGGTGGGAACAGAACAGCTTTATAGATAAGTTTTGCTTACACTTCAATAAGTAAGATAAAGAACCCAATTCTGCTCATGATCAATATTTTTGAAGCAGGGATAACTCTTAATAAGTTTAAGCAAACTTTAAGAAGATGGAATGATCAGTCAAAATACATATGTTTTGATCTTTAACAAGACCCTCGACTTGCAAATTGGAATTTCAATATAGCGTCTCTGCACCATTAAAACACTGATTTATGAGCATGATGAACAATGTCATAAATTATAAGGCTATAAGCAAATAGATTACATTTTCCCTATACCAACATCCTGTCATGAATTAATTTTATGTATAATAACAGCCACCCTTTATTTCTGAGAAACAAGCTTCGTTCAAATCTGCTTTGTAATACTGCTAATGTTATCTTCCTGGTTCAAGTTTGTCAATATAGAGCCAAACTAGCAATGGCCCCCATGCAATGCATGGGTACGAATTCCAAAATCCAGAATAATCTGAAGAAAATTTCACAGTAAATTACAAATTTCATGATTTTCGTATATTATAGCAAGAAAAATATTGAAAATCTGAAGAAAATGCCCAAGGATTTGGAAGTTAATTTTTTTTATATTTTTTCGTATGAAGTTCATAAATATGAGATATTACTACTTACAAATAATACTACAATACGCCTTGAAATTAATATGATTATTCTTGACTTTGGATTTCATGCCCGCTGTATTTTTCATATATTTTTTCAAATGAAGTTCATAAATATGAGATATTACAACTTACAAATAATACAATAATAAGCTTTGAAATTAATATGATTATTCTTGACTTTGGATTTCGTGCCAATGCATTGCGCGGGACACAGATTTAATAATTTTCAATTTTGTTGTCATTCTAAAAACTGCAAAATGAAAAAATTGTGCCGTGCCCTGCTTCCCAAAAATGAGAAACGGAAGCGACAAGCCTGCGACGTATTCATATCGAGAAACACTATTTCTCGACATGTATACGTTAAGCGTATATATAAACGGTAAAAGAAATCAGAGTCCAAGAATTTTAAAACTTATAAATATCCAACAATATTTATAATAGTCCCAAAAGCGATAACTGAACACAGTTCGAAAATTTAAGAAACTAGAAATGTAAGATAGTCTTGAACAAAAGACATGCTTACTGAAAAGGAAAACTAGAGCTCGGCCTGACTTGAAAAATAATGACTGTCCTCCTCAGTTGGTACCACCTCATACCTAGCTTCGTCATCTGTCCCAGTCGTCTGATGACATTCCCAACAAAAAAAAAACATGAAAACAGAAATGCTGTCAGCGAACTAAAGTTCGGTAAGTCCGCATTTTATTAGAAAACAATATTTTTCTATATTAACAGTATTTACAATAAATATGATATTTTGGCTACAATTTAGTTATTAATATTTATAATCTAATAGGTTTAATACATTATTTCAATCAGTTGGAACAAATGTAACACAATAATAATGCTTGTTTAATTTCTAAAAATAGTAATAATAAAGTTTTGTAATTTAGGAATAACCATAGATATAGGGTTGATATTAACATCATCAAAAGGTAATAAGGTACAAAGATTTATGATTATAAAAATATATAAAGTATATTTTATTTTAGAATTATTTGATAATAAATTAGTTTACTAAAGTATCATGTCATACTAACAAGAATGTAGTGTAGAATTATTTTTAGTATGCTAATTAAATTATGGTGTATTAATGTAATCATTAAACAAAATTTGACACGAAACATGGTATACATAATAATAGGCATGAGAATAACTGTGGCCAGTAATAAGTATTGGGCATGACAAATAAATAGCATGTGTTAATCAGTGCAATGTAACTAATGTATCACGATATTCAATATTTCAGTGCTAATAACTATAAATATAAGCTCAATTGTGAGAGCTTTATAATGTAACCGGAATATTTCGTAATGCCACGGAACAACAGCAACACGGGATTCACGAGATATATAATGCAATGTACCGTTTTTCTCCGGTACCACGAGTAACAAGACATGATCCTCCATTACACATAAACACCCCATTTTCGAGCAACCCTATCCCCATGATATATATATATATATATATATATATATATATATATATATATATATATATATCCAATAAATAATGTTCATGTCATATTCACGAGATTCAAGATATTCATTAGATTAACGAGATTCAAGTTATTCATTAGATTCACGAGATTCAAAATTTACGGATTCATGTCGAGTTCAAGTAAAGATAATATAATCTAACGCAGGAGTATTCACAGACCTAAGGCTATCATCCAGAGGCAAGAAAACACGTGCCCGCTCATTTAATGGGACTCCAACCACCGCCGGAGTATTCACGGACCTAAAGCTATCATCCTGGGGCCAGGAAAAACGGGATCATTCATGAGTTGGTTATGGGACTCCTAAGAATACATGTCAAGTCCTAAATAAAATTCTAAATCTCTATGTATATAGAACAAGCAGGTAATTCTAATTCAATTTCATGCCAGAAATAAGCATAAGTTCGCATGCAGATATCTATGGTTTTGGTTTAGAATTAGAGAATCTTATACAAGGAATAAATTTTAATTCAAAGGGTCATATAAATAACGAGACTGAGTTTGCTTCGATCGGGTTCCTGATGATAGAGAAACGGATGTTTCCGTATCGCTGCGCAGAGCAGGCCAGTGCAGATTTCAGAATCTATACACCGATAGTATTTTGCATTTTTTGTAGGTTTTCATTCATATTCTGCTTTTCCCTATTGAACATAAAATTAAGAGTCTGCGAGTCATGAACGATTATCAATAAGAAAATTCCGATTACGATCAATGAGTAGAGAGTTATGTCTATTTTACTACAACCGCGTAGATAGTTTTTGCTGCAGTCCAGATTCATCACATTTTGTTATAACCCCGTTTTCAGAAACTTCCGTAACTTTTCAGATAAATTAATATAGAAATAAAATGTAGCTAGCTCTATGTAGACATTTCAGAAACTTGAGTTTGCTCAAATTGAAATCCAGAGTTAAGAGATATGTCTATTCTAAGGCAAGAGAAATTTAGTTTCAGCATACTAACAAAAACCGATTTGAATTAAAATAACAGATAACAGTTAATCACATATATAATAATCTGAAATATTAAAAAGACACGAACCGTATACATAATTAATAATTTATTATCATGTCGATAAAATAATATAAGTATTTAGATAATCATATGATATATGCTGATGATATAACACTTTACAAACCATAACTATCTAATAACAAAAATATAACAAACAAACAAAAATTAATGACTTAATCTAAATAGAATTAAATATACACGTAACATGTAATATGAAAATCACCATACTGATATGTGCACTAACAACCTAACAAAACCGAATGATTGGATAACATCATACGAAGCAAATTGATAATAATCTACTTACTAAATGTTTAATATTAAATTCTAACCACTTCTTAAATCCTCATGATATATGTATTGATAATACACCAAAACAGCGTTGTTAATGCATCAATAATGTTAACCATCACCATAAAATAATAAACTTATAAAATTTATTTTTTCCTTACAAATAAGAATTAGGGTTGATGTCTCTTTATAAAACTAACCCTTTTTTTTTATATAAAAACTATAACTTTAAACCAAAAAGAACAATCCTTTTATTTAAACAATTTAGGGTTTGGTTAAAAATCAGTTCTTTTGTTTTAAAATGTAAATTTTGAATATGTAAAAGAAATAAAGATGAGAGAGGAACTTATCATAAAGGGACGATCTAGGATCGTTTCTTGACAGGTGAAAGATGCCTCGATTAGATCGAAACGAGGGGATGGGTCTTCTCCCTTCGTTCGATTCTCTTCTCATCGGGCTTCTGATAAGAGATGACAAGGAAGGCAGCGGTGTCATGCCCCTCTTCCCAGCAGAAGGAAACGGTGACATGGCAAGCCCGCAACGTATTTACTATAAAATAAATACGTTAAGCGTAATTAACCAATATAACAATGAACAAGAATGACAAGAGTAATAAAAATAAAACTTTATTCACATTCAACTTTACATACAACTGTCTGAAATAAAAAATATAATAAACAAAGCAATGCCTAAACAATGGCATACAGAAAATAAGTGCAGGCTGGAAGAAGCTAGTAATCTGGCTGTGCAACAAGCTGGTCCAAGTCCTCTTGGATCGGCTCTATCTCCTCAGAGTCTGATCCTCCTGACGAACATCCCAAAAAAAGGAACAGAAAGGAATGTTATCAACGAACTAACGCTCGGTAAGTCCCAAAAGAAGAAAGAGAAGATAGTATGTAATGTAAAATGAACATGTAAAGTTGTATACGATCATTCACATGTATAAGATAGTTATCCTAACGTGGTTATTTGTAGTTTGATAAGGAAGGTATTCATGTATACTAGAGGAGTCCATCTTACCCCGTGGAATATGGTAATATATAGTATAAGGCCCCATCATAACCCACAAGACAATGGTACGTGAATTCATGTAGGTGTCTTTTAATTGCCTCTCCATACAAATTTACCCCTTTATCCCCGCGTATTGTATTGTATAAATTAATATTATAGGTATTGGCCGAATCCATAGATATAAAATGTTCAAGTTCTTGTTCAGAATGTAATCATGTATTCAAGTAGTCATGTCGAGTTCATGTCAAGTTATAACCATGGTTCGGTCATGTCGAGTCAAGTATACAAGTTTGAATTTGATGTTGAATTCAAGTATTCAGGTTCATGATCTGGTATTCAAGTTCGTGTTTGATTTTGGATTCAGGTTTGAATTTGAATTCATGTTGAGTCAGACACTTGTGAACGGATTTAACTCTTGAATTCTTAGGTTCGGGAATAATCGACAACTGCTGCTCATGAACGGCAGGATTCGTGTCTTTTTCCAAGACAATTATCATTGATAACTCCGTTAAGTTGTCTAATCTGAATAGGCAAGCACTCACTTTCTCCGGCTTCCTGGGGCTCAAGAGAATTGATCTTGCGTAAACCTATATTTAAACTGGAGTTCTTAAAATATTGTTTTGCATATCACGAGGGGTTTTATGAAAAATATTTTAATATAGTTTAAAAAAAAGAATCTCGAGGTTGATTTGTATTGTTTAGGGTTTTCATGAGCATACATTTTAATTATTGGGTATTTTAATGATAAATACTTAGCTTTTAAAAGTTTATGTTATTTTATTGAAAACTAGTATTTTTGGTAACTTGGTAGTATTTTATTAAAAGTTTAATCTTTCATTTTAAAAATATAATTTCATAATATATTGAAAATACCGATTTATAATTTTTATATAATTTTTTTTAAAAAATAGTTTTATTTAGAAAAGTCGTATTTCTTAAAAACCGTATTTTATTTCCTTTCGAGATCGAATACTCCGTGAGGAGTTCTGCATCTCTCTCTACTATCTCATGAATGTGCGATAATCCGCACCATCCAATAGCGTGTCCCATAACGAAGGTTGTAGAGACGTATTTGTCAAGAATTACAAAATACTGCTTTAGATGAAACCCGGTTTTTAAAAGATGTGGTATTTTATTGTAAAAGTTATTCTTTAAACCAACTATATGTATATGTAGACATCGTGCTATGAAACCAAGGTATGCGTGTAGGGTTGGTCGTTACCCCGTGAAGTTTTCCTAAAGGTATTATTTTTTAACAATATATAAAAGAGATGATAATAAAGTTCAAGGTATTTTAATGAAAAAATCGTTTATTTGCTTCACATGAAAATTTTGGTTAAACTTGAATCTAAAAATTTGTAATTAAAGTTATAATTAGTATGGTAAAATTAGATTGACCAAGATATAAAGAAAAAGAGAGTTCTAGATTTTAAAAAGAAAGATATCGGGAATAACTCCACTTTACCGTTATATGATTTGGAGATGAATTTCGATAAAAAGAAAGAGAATTAGGAGGGACTTACCGTTTGGAAATATCAAGAAAAGGATTAGGAAGAAGGAAGAGGGCTTCATGGCATTGCGGTTGCTCCGGAAATGGTTTCGATCTTCGACGGAACAAGCTTGGTCGCTAACTCCACTTGCACTTGGGAACTTTTTGAGAGAATCTTTGCTAGAATTTCAGAATGGTGAAAAGCTAAAGCATGGGGTGATATTTATAGTGAAAATTAGGGTTTGAGAATTAAAATTTTGGATTAAATAGTATTAAAAAGATGTTAAATGGTGAAATGAATGGTCTCTGTTTGATTGCAGGGAAATCAAACAGTACAGGAGAGTTAAGGGGAGTCGAAGGGGTGTGCGCAAAGCACAGAGCCATTTGGGCTCATCACAACCGTCGGCGCTGGCCTTGTAGGCAATTTGGTTGGTCGGATTTAAGGCAAATGCCTCGAGATTCATGCCATGTGGGTTTTGGGTGTACACCTCATTGCGCCTGTTTGATTTTTCTGAAACTCTTCATTTCCCTGTGTATTGCACGTGCAACTGCTGGGCTTCCAAAAATTAAAAAGAAAAATCAGAAAAATAATTGTGTCTGATGAGAATCACACACACAGGTTACGTCACAGCAGTGCATAGGCTTTACCAGTGAGCTACAAATTACTTCTTGCTTTTATCTAAAAAAAAGTAACTTTTAACTCTTACACAGGCTGTAATACTCTTTTCTGTATATTAACAAGAAAATTTTTGTACAGTGATTTCAGAGTCGTTACAAACGGAGAAGAATTTTAGACTTACGGTGTTTTTTTAATATACGGCAGAAAGAAAGAAAAGGTTTCTGATTGTTTAAAAGATCTAGGTTTTCTTTAAATTTCAAATCGTCAATGAGTATATCAAATCGCAATATCGAATATTGGAAATAAAATTTGAATAAGAATAATGAGATTGACAACCATCTCGATATTTGTTTTTAAAAAAACAAAAACAAAAATATGACTACAATATTTGGTTTGTTTTATTAAAAAAAATATTGCACTTGGAGGTGTAGCGTTTTTTTTGAAAGACTAATAAAACACATTGTAAGTATTTTTGTAAAAACACTTACTAAATAAAATTGTAACTAATATATAAAATGTTCTGTATAATAGATTTATTCCCATAAAACTGTAAAAAAATATAAAAATAAATATAATATAAACTAAAAAATGTCTAAATTTGTAAAAGAACGTATATAACATTAAAAGCTGTAAAATGTATAATATTAAACTGATAACTATACACAAATGATTGAAAACGTGACAAAAACTCTAAACAGATTTTACTTATGAATATAATATACATTAAATATACTAATTACGTGTACAATTTCACATGATATAACATTAAATTCAAATCTAATCATACTACAGCTATATGTATTATAATTATTATCTTGGAACTTGTATCTGACTAAAACCCAATTTTTAATTGAATGTATACACAAGAAATGTTAGCACTAAAATAATTTATGCACTATATAAATAACTGCAAGTATAAAACGTTGGAATGTATATACCCATATAATACCTAATATTCGAACAAAGTTAAGGGGTTAAGATTTATTAAATCCGATCAGTCCCCCAAAATCCAACACAAAGAAAACAATCAAAACAAGCCTGTCAAAGCAACAAACTAACTAACTAAAATAAACAAATAAATTTTTATTTTTAATTAGAAGAATAGCTTTTCTCTTCTTTTAAAATATTAATAAATATTTGGTTATATAAAAATATGATATTAGTTTTAAAACTTAGGGAATTAAATAAAAACTAAAATATTTCAGTCGGGGTTCGAACCTATGACCTATGGAATATCAATGCTGTGTTATAACCAAGATATATAAGATTGGACCATATATATAATTTGAACGGAAATAAATATACATACAAGTGTTTCGAAGAAAATGACATTTCTTGAAGAAAGGAAAATACAAGGAAAATACTAAAATTCTGTGGTCGTTACATTCTACCCTCCTTAAAATAATTCCGTCCTCGAAATTACTCAAGAGCCTGCGATTACTGGACAAGGTAGAGATAACACCGTCGTTTATCTCCTTTGCACTCTATCGGTCGATGTAAGAAGGGATACGATAAATTAGGATATGAGATGCTTCCGAATCGAATGTTTCAAAGCTGGGACAAGGACTACTAAGAGTGATAAAAAAAACTTTTCAAGAACGTATGCAAGGGATATATTAAGAGGTGCAAGAAAGGACTAAAAGGGATTCAATAAATCCTGATGGAATCGAGAAGATAATAAGAAAAGGTCATGACAGAGATGAAGGGTGCGAACTTACATTTTTTCTTTGTCAAGAGTTGATCATCAAGAAAGATAAGAAAGGACTCAAAACGGATTCAAGAGAATTTAAAAAAACACAATAAATGATAAGGTCCACGTTGTGTCATGATCGTCAGAAGAGAAAGAAAGGATTCAAGATACTATGATTCAAGAATGATATCATGGTGCAGTCGTTACAGTATACCCTTCTTAAAATAATTTCGTCCCCGAAATTATCTCAAGAAGTAAATTGTAACAGGGTAAAAAAATAGTGTCGTACAAGTTTTCTTCGCGCTTCCAATTGTCACTCTCAAGCATTGATGCTACGTCCGGAAGAAAGGAATACGATTTGGGACAGAACGAAATGCCAAAAATTGAAAAATACAAGAGTAATGATAGATTCAAGGAAATAAGATGGAAAATAGATAATAATGTCAATGATTGGAAATACAAGAAAGGGTCAAGATGGTTTCAAGGAATAAAATTTAAGAAGAGTAATAAATGTTGTCGGGCGTTTTAAATCCATGTATTACCTGCTTTTAATGGTCATGCAAAACTGACCTGCATGGGCCACCAATAAAACTTATCACGTCTCGCTTCCCAAAAACGAGAAACAGGAGCGACAAGCCTGCAACATATTCATATCGAGAAGCACTATTTCTCGATATGAATACGTTAAGCGTCTATATATGCAGTAAAGGAAATCAGAGTACAAGAATTTTAAAACTTATAAAATATCCAACAATATTTATAATAGTCCCAAAAACGATAGCTGAACACAGTTCGAAAATTTAAGAAACTAGAAATGAAAGATAGCCTTGAACAAAAGACATGCTTACTGAAAAGGAAAACTAGAGCTCGGCCTGACCTGAAAGAGATTAACTGTCCTCCTCGGTTGGTACCACCTCGTACCTAACCTCATCACATATTCCAAAGTCGTCTGATGACATTCCTAAGAAAAGAAAACATGAAAACAGGAATGCCGCTAGCGAACTAAAGTTCGGTAAGTCCCCATTTTGTTAGAAAACAATATTTTTCTATGTTAACAGTATTTACAATGAAACATGATATTTTGGCTACAATTTAGTTATTAATGTTTATAATCTAATAGGTTTAATATATGGTTTCAATCAGTTGGAACAAATGTAACACAATAATAATGCTTGTTTAATTTATAAACAATAGCAATAATAAGGTTTTGTAATTTAGGAATAACTATAGGCATAGGGTTGATATTAACATCTTCAAAAGATAACAAGGCACAAAAATTCATGATTATAAAAATATATAAAGTATATTTTATTTTAGAATAAATTAGTTTAGTAAAGTATCATACCATGCTAACAAGAATGTAGTGTGAATTATTTTTGTTATACTAGTTAAATTATGGTGTATTAATATAATTATTAAACGATATTTGACATGAAATATGGTATACATAATAATAAGCATGCGAATAACTGTGAACAATAAATGGTAATAGGTATTTCAAATAAATAGCATATGTTAATCAGTGCAATGCAACTAGTGTATCACGATATTCGATATTTCAGTGCTGGTAACTATAAGTATAAGCTCGATTGTAGGAGTTTTATTATATAAGCAGGATATTCCGTAATACCACGGAACAACAACAATACGAGATTTAAGATATATAATGTAATGTACCGTTTTTCTCCGGTACTACGAGGAATAAGACATGATCGTCCATTACACATAAATACCTCCATTTTTGAGCTATCTCATTCCCATGATATATATATATATCCAATAAATAGTGTATATATCATATTCGCAATTCATTAGATTCACAATATTCACGAGATTCATTAGATTCATGATATTCACGATATTCAAGATTTACGGATTCATGTCGGGCTCATGTCAAGATAATATAATCTAACACAGGAGTATTTACAGACCCAAGGCTATTATCCAGGAGTAAGGAAACACAGACCCGCTCATGTAATGTGACTCCAACCACCGCCTTCAGAGACCCAAAGCTATCATCCTGGGGCCAGGAAACACGGGCTCGTTCATAAGTTGGTCATGAGGCTCCTGAGAATACAGGTCAAGTACCAGATACAATTCTAAGTCTCTATGTATATAAAACAAGCAGGTACTACTAATTCAATTTCATGCCAGAAATAAGCATAAGTTCACATGCGGAAATCTATATATAGTTTTGGTTTAGAATTAGGGAATCTTATACAAAGAATAAATTGCAGTTCAAAGGGTCGTATAAATAACGAGACTGAATTTGTCTCGATCGGGTTCCTGGTGAGAGAGGAACGGAAGTTTCTGTAACGCTACGCAGAACATGCCAGTGCAGATTTCAGAATCCATACACCGATAGTATTTTGCATTTTTGATAGCTTTTCGTTCATATTCTGGTTTTCCCTATTAGACATAAAATTAAGCGTTTGCGAGTCATGAACGATTATCAATAAGAAATCCCGATTACGATCAACGAGTAGAGAGTTATGCATATTTTACTATAACCGCGTAGATAGTTTTTGCTGCAGTCCAGATTCGTCATATTTTGTTAGGACTCTGTTTTCATAAACTTCCGTAACTTTTCAGATAAATGAATATAGGAATAAAATGTAGCTAACTCTATGTAGATGTTCCGGAAACTTGTGTTTGCTCAAATTGGAATCCAGAGTTAAGAGATATGTCTATTCTAAGGCAAGAGAAAATCAGTTTCAGTATACCGACAAAAACATATTTGAATTAAAATAACAGATATCAGTTAATCACATATATAATAGTCTGAAATATTAAAAAGACATGAACTGTATACATAATTAATAATTTATTATCATGTCGAGAAAATAATATAAGTATTTAAATAATCATATGATATAACACTTAACAAACCATAACTATCTAATAACAAAAATAAAACAAACAAACAAAAATTTGTATGACTTAATCTAAATAGAATTAAATATACACGTAACATGTAATATGAAAATCACCATACTGATATGTGCACTAACAACAACCTAACAAAGCTGACTGATTGGATAACACTGTACAAAGCAAATTGATGATAATTTACTTACTAAATGTTTAATATTAAATTCTAACCACTTCTTAAATCCTCATGATATATGTATTGATAATACACCAAAACAACATTGTTAATGCATCAATAATGTAAACCATCACCATAAAATGATATACTTATAAAATTTATCTTTTCCTTACAAATAAGAATTAGGGTTGACGTCCCTTTATAAAAATAACCCCATTTTATAAAAACTATAACTTTAAACCAAAAGGAACAATCCTTTTATTTAAATTTAGGGTTTGGTTAAAAATCATTTCTTTTGTTTTAAAATGCAAATTTTAAACATGTAAAAGATATAAAGATGAGAGAGGAACTTATCATAAAGGGACGATCTAGGATCGTTTCTTGACAGGTGAAAGATGTCTCGATTAGATCGAGGCGAGGGGATGGATCTTCTTCTCTCTTCATTCGATTCTCTCGTCATTGGGCTTTTGATCGGAGATGACAAAGAGGGCAGATGAGAAGAATTTTGGACTTACGACATTTTTTTAATATATGGTAGAAAGAAAGAAAAGGTTGCTAGTTGTTTAAAAGATCTAGGTCTCCATAATGGTTTTAAAAAAAATAAAAATAACAAAAATAAAAATAAGACTAAAATATTTGGTTTGTTTTATTAAAAAAAATATTACACTTCGAAGTGTAGCGTTTTTTTTTGAAAGACCAATAAAACACATTGGTAATATTTTTGTAAAATCACTAACAAAATAAAATTGTAAATAATATATAAAATGTTCTGTATAATAGATTTATTTCCATAAAACTGTAACAAATATAATATAAACTAACAAATGTCTAAATTTGTATAAAACATATATAATATAAAAGGCTGTAAAATGTATAATATTATACTGATAACTATACACAAATGATTGAAAACGTAAGAAAAACTCTAAACAGGTTTTACTTATGAATATACTTACATTAAATATACTAATTATGTGTACAATTCCATATGATATATCATTAAATTCAAATCTAATTATACTACAGCTATGTGTATTACATTTATTATCTTGAAACTCGTATCTGACTAAAACCCAACTTTAATTAAATGTATACGATTGAAATGTTAGTACTAAAATAATTTATGCACTATATAAACAACTGGAAGTATAAAACGTTGGAATGTATATACCCACATAATACCTAATATTCGAACAAAGTTAAGGGGTTAAGATTTATTAAATCCTATCAATCCCCCAAAATCCAACAAAAAGAAAACGATTAAAACAAGCCGATCAAAACAACAAACAAACAAACTAAAATAAACAAATAAATTTTATTTTTAATTAAAAGAAAACCTTTTCTCTTCCTTTAAAATATTAATAAATATTTGGTTATATAAAAATATAATATTAGTTTTAAAACTTGGGGAATTAAAATAAAAACTAAAATATTTCAGTCGGGGTTCGAACCTATGATCCATGGATAGCAATGTTGTGTAATAACCAAGATATATAAGATTGGACCATGTATATAATTTGAATGGAAATAAATATACATACAAGTGTTTTGAAGAAAATGACATTTTTTGAAGAAAGGAAAATACAAGGAAAGTACTAAGATTTTGTGGTCGTTACAAATTGAAAGATGAAAAAGTAGAACAAAAAGAAAAAAATAGAACTAAGTTCTCAACATGCCAAGAGTATTACCAAAATATCAAGGGACCGGCATTTATTTCTATCCCATTAATATTATTTATATACTGCGTAGGCCTAGAATAGGATCAATTTAAATTTTGAAGTAAATTACGGACCTAACCTAATTTTGGTGAATATTATTTCTACGCTGGAGCATAGAATAGGATTAGTTTACATTTTATAAAAAGTTAGGGACCTAAACTAATTTTTGCACGTACAAATGAGGTTAGAATGAGATTAGTTTACATTTTAAAGAAAGTTAGGGACCTAAAATTATTGAAATTTCGGCACATAGACTAATTTTGTCAGACACCTAAACTAATTTTTGCACATAGATATGAGATTAGAATGGGATTAGTTTATATTTTATAGAAAGTTAGGGGTCTAAACTAATTTTTGCAAAAACAAACAAAATAGAAGTAAGAATATTTCCTAAAATATGCTTTGATATAGCTTTTATATAGATAATATAGACTGGAGATGGACATCTTAAATTAAAATCCCCTAGTGGTAAATGAGGCTAAAGTATGGATTAAAGGCCAAGTAGAAGATTTGATGACTAATGTCCTAAGATCTCGACGCTGCAACCTTCATTGAAGATGTGATATAACAGGATCAGATATTTTTGGTATGTGTAACACACATGGAAAGGAGATAAAGTGAGGCACGTTAGAAAGAAAAAGAATAGATATAATATCATAAGACAGAGAGGAGAGAGTTTCCAGATAGCCCTCGACTTTAAGAAGTGAGGCACGTTAGAAAGAAAAAGAATAGAACCCAATTCTGCTCATGATCAATATTTTTGAAGCAGGGATAACTCTTAATAAGTTTAAGCAAACTTTAAGAAGATGGAATGAGTCATAATACATTTGTTTTAATCTTTAACAAGGCCCTCGCCTTGCAAATTGGAATTTCAATATAGCATCTCTGCGCCATTAAAACTCTGATTTATGAGCATGATGAACAATGTCATAAATTATAAGGCTATAAGCAAATAGATTACATTTCCCCTATACCAACATCCAGTCATGAATTAATTTACTGTATAATAAGTTAGTTGTTAAAGAATGAACGTAGCCACCCTGTATTTCTGAGAAACAAAACCATTGAGAAACAAGCTTCGTTCAAATCCGGCACTAAAGTTATCTTCCAGGTTCAAGTTTGTCAATATAGAGCCAAACTAGCAATGACCCCCGCGCAATGCGCGGGTACGAACTCCAAAATCCAGAATAATCTGAAGAAAACTTCACAGTAATTTACAAATTTCACGACTTTCGTATACTATAGCAAGAAAAATATTGAAAATCCGAAGAAAACGCCCAAGAATTTGAAAGTTAATTTTTCATATATTTTCTCATATGAAGTTCATAAATATGAGATATTACAACTTACAAACAATACAACAATAAGCTTTGAAATCAATATGATTATTCTTGACTTTGGATTTCGTGCTCGCGCATTGCGCAGAGGAACAGATTAAATAATTTTCAATTTTGTTGCCATGCGAAAACCTGCAAAATGAAAAAAATGGAAAGAGGAAAAAGAACAAAAAGGAAAAATAGAACTAAGTTCTCAACATGCATGCCAAGAGTATTGCCAAAATATCAAGGGACCGACATTTATTTCTATCGCATTAATATTATTTATATACTGTGATGGGCCTAGAATAGGGTCAATTTAAATTTTGAAGCAAATTACAGACCTAACCTAATTTTGGTGAACACTATTTCTATGTTGGAGCATAAAATGGGATCAGTTTACATTTTATAAAAAGTCAGGGACCCAAACTAATTTTTGCACATACAAATGAGCTTAGAACGGAATTAGTTAACGTTTTAAAAAAAGTTAGGGGCCTAACATTATAGAAGTTAGGCACCTAGACTAATTTTGTTAGATACCTAAACTAATTTTTGCACATAGATAAGCTTAGAAAGGGATTAGTTCATATTTTATAGAAAGTTAGGGGCCTAAACTAATTTTTTCACAAACAAACAAAATAGAAGTGGGAATATTCCCTAAAATATGCTTTGATAAAGCTTTTATATAGATAATAATGTAGACTGGAGATGGACATCTTAAATTAAAATCCCCTAGTAGTAAATGAGGCTAAAGTATGGATTAAAGGCCGAGTAGAAGATTTCATGACTAATGTCCTAAGGTCTCGACGCTGCAACCTTCATGGAAAGGAGATAAAGTGAGACATGTTAGAAAGAAAAAGAATAGATATAATATCATAAGACAGAGAGGAGAGAGTTTCCAGATAGCCAAAACGTACGAGTCACCAGAGGTCAAAAATTCACATTCTTCTACCTGCAGTTTAGCATTTTCTTTGGTGACACTTTCATCCTGTATGTTTCAGCCAATACTAATAACTCCTCGAAATTTGCATCTACTTGTTGTTAATTAGAACTCATCACACTGATTTTCCGCTTCAGGGGTTTCTTTGCCTTGTAGTTTCTTGCGCAGGATAAATGCTATCCTGACTGTTGACAGATGTCCATCTCCAGTCTTAACAATTGAATACAACTATAAATATTTAAAGTCTATTTACAAGGGAACCAGATCAATTACGATCACCATATCCGGCCTCAGGGGCATACATCTTCCCCATACCGAAAGACCAGTACTAAGAAACTTTTCAGCAAGTTGTTACATTCAAATCTCCATTTTTGTTAAAATAATATTTTAAAAACAGCATTTGCTTTCTGGACAGACCACCTATTACATCAGAAATTTCAGTGAAACGTGTCCCAAAAATTGCTCAAGAAAACAAGAAGGTTCATTCTAATATTTTGCCAATTTTAACTTGGCCCAATGATTCAAGGACAACGAAAAAAGACTAGCCTCAAGTATTATCTTGCCACACTACAGAAGCCCCGTTTTCACTTCTTCATTGCGCAGGAAATTAAATTGTGTCCTTGATCATCGTTGACAATACATTTTTCACTTTTATTTAACAGATCACCTCACAAATTACTAACCTAACAAGTGACGTGACTTCAATTTAAAGAGAATTCAATGTACAGTTACATCAGTGTTCACTTTAAAGAGAATTCAATAATCTTGGACATAATAAATAAAGCTACAAGTGGGTTTTGCATGAATTATGAAGATTAAATGGAAAAATGTGTGCCAAAGATTTAAGGATAAGTGTGTTCATCTCATATTCGTATATTGATTATGATGATTATTGTTATAATCTCCACAGTCCACACTATAAAAAGACCTTTGGATTTTCTCTCAAACTTATTCAGGCACATTGAACAAATAAGTTGCATCAGAAATTTATGTGCAAAAACAAGTCTTGGACTTGGTCAAACAGATACCGAGAAAATGGGACTGTTCTTCCGCAACCTGAATGATTGGGCTTGGAGTCAAAACCATGGTTCAAACTTTGGTATCAGTGCTAAAAAAATTCAAGCAGCTTCATACTAAGATTTCCCAGCAGAAACAGAAGATGCATAAGAGATGGCCAAATATTGGTCCTAAAGGTTGCTATGACTCTTTAAGGGTTGACATAACGCATACAGGCTATAATATTCAATTCTGTCCTGGCAACTGTATTTTTATGTCATGAATGAGCAGTTCAGAGACTCCCTAATGTAACATATTTGTTCGTTTTGGTAGCAATTGGTAAACTAAATGAGGACCTGTGTACTCGTGCCTCACAAATGGATCAACATAAACTATGGTACATACGTAGAGGGAAGACAAGGAAAGGTGAAACAAGAATAAGATGGGCAAAAATGGGACGCTGGGACCTAGTAAATACTGTAAAAAGATAGAATTCAGATACTATTGCAATGTTAAGGGTGAAGTGGGAAACATTTTTAGACAGAAAGTTGCTCTCAAGAAAAAGAAGAAATGGTAGGAGCAAAACAATTTTTGTAATTAAGTTTTACACTGCAGTAAAGTTTACAAGATTTGTTCAAGCCGGGATAACTCTTGGATGATTAGTTTGTAGCAACCCTCAAGACGATGGCATGAGGCGTCTTTCAGTTGTTTTAAACTTTAACATCAATCTGAAATTGCAAATTGAAATTTAAATATAGCATCTTCAGGACCATAAAAACAAATATGTATCAGGATAATAATCAAGTCATAAATTATAACTCTTGGAGTAGATAGATAATGCACACACAATTTTCTGTCGTGAATTAATTTTGTTCCATAACTTAGTTGTTGAAGCATGAAAATAGACCTGTATCACTGTTTCAAAAGTACCAAAACAAATGAGAAACAGACTTTGTTAAGGGCCAAACCGGCCTCACGTGTTAAACACATGGGCGCTCATATGCAAAGCATATGAGAGCTGAACATAAATAACCAAAGGCCAAACAGGCCTCACATGTTAAACACGTGAGCGCTTATATGCAAAGCATATAAGTGCTGGAAGCAGATAATAACTAAGGGCCAAACTGGTCTCACATGGCAGCGACGTCGTTGATGATGATGAGGAGAAGCTAATTAAGGAGTGCTCGGTTAAGGTAGGTTGTAGCCATGGTGGTTCTTGAATGGAGCTTCGAGGGAACTTGAGAGCTTGGTTCACTTTAAATTTGGGAGAAAAGTGTTTGAAAGGGATTTTAAATTGGAATTTATGTATAATTCAGAGGGGAGAACTAGGGAAAAGCCTTGGGTATTTATAGGGAAAAGAAATGGGGTAGGGTGAATCAAAACAATGGAGTAAAAGACATTGAAATTGATTTTTAATGAAGAAATGAAGAGTGGCACTTCTCTGTTTTAATTCAAAGATTTTGGAATACAGAAATGAAGAGTTGGGAGATGAAGAGACGCACCAATACGGGCGGAGCCCGTTTGGGGCACATAGGGCCGACCAAACCGGGACATGGGCGGCTCCATCTCGGGGTCTGGGTTCGTGTCTCGGGGTCCAGGCTCGTTTCAGTGTACCGAGTCCAAAAATATATATCTTTTGTTTCATAACTTTTCATAACTCTGTCAATCGCCTATAGAACTTTCAGGAACTCTAAAACGCTAAAAAGAAATCGAATAAAATAATTGGAATGTAAGGATTTGAATACGCGGGCTGTAGAACAGCAATGGAAAGACTTAACCAATTGGCTACAAGTTGTTCTTGCATATATTTAACAAGAATTAAATATATGTCGTAACTCGAAAAGGAAACGGGCTTAAGGAAAACAAAAGGAAGAGATCAAATGGAACCGTTTTGGTGAGGGGTCTAGGTGTTGGGTTTGAAAGATTATAGAATAAGAAAAATAAATGCAGGGATAATATATATAATAGAAAGGATAATTACGGAAAATACCCAAAAACAAAGAAATACAGTAGAAAGCTAATATGAAGGTGTAAAGATTTTAAGGTCGTTACATTATTGTTCAATGGATCGATCTCCTTACTGAAGGGTATGCAACTGGATATAAGTTTGTTGCACGAGTAATCCAGCAGAAACTTTTCGTGAAGCTTTTTTTCCATCTTTTCCCAAGTAGAGATCTTGGGCTTCCCGGTTCGGACGTGTTTGATCTGAAGATTCTCCCATCAAATTGAAGCATGACCATTCAACTTGAGTGCGACCGCCTTCACCTTTCTCTCCTCGGACATCTCCTAATAGTCTAAGACTCGCTCGACGGTATGCAACCAGTCAATAAAAGCCTCCAGATTGATTCGACTCAAAATTTCGGCAACTCCACCTTCATGTCAGATCCTTTATAGCGTTCGGTTGGATACCGATCTCTATACCCAATACTCCTTTCATCGTCGAATCCCAGACACTGAAAAGGGTTTTCATTTTTGGACCCCAAACTGTCATCATCTTGCCCCCCGAAGGTTAGCGGACTTGATAGTCGCCGTTAGTCGTTGAAGTTGCCTATGAAGTTCATCGACCTCGATATCGCATTTCCTGCTCGCGTTATTGTGCACCACGCCCATGCTCACGGTGTGTCATCGGTTCTTCGTCTTCTACGAAGAATGTGACAACACCTATGCGCTGATACCAATTGATGAGGATCGGCCTAACGCATGCTCGATACTCAACACGATCTCTAACTCTTAAGAGAAATCACAAGAACAAAACCCTAGATAACCAAGGATGAAGTATGATGGCCTCTCTTTAAACACAAAAGCCGCAAATTTTCCTTTATCAACAAGCAATCTTTATTCAATAATCAATTCCGTTCCTAATACAATAGTTCTCATCCCTTTAAATAAAAGAATAAAATTCTTAACCAAAAAGAAATAAATCTTAACTAAAAAATATAAAAAGATATAAAAGATATTAATTAAATCTAAATAAATAACAATTTAAATTGAATCAAATCTCAATTTAAATTGCAATGAATTATTTATCGAATCTTTCCAAATCTTAATCGAATCTTCAATCAAATCCCGAATCTCTTGTAAAATCTTCTCGCAATCTTTCTAAAACCGCTTCTATCGAATCAAATCTTGCTTCTCCTATTCGGTCTAGGTCTCGGCCGTATACTCGGTCATATGCTCGTGCATCATAACATGTAAGAATTGAGTGATATATACAGATGAAAATATAATAGAGTAATACATATAAATTTAAAAATGTTCAAGGGGGTAGACATAAAAAAAAAAAGGAAAAAACTGAAAGCCTAGAACAAAAAAAATCAAGAATTAAATTTATTCTATTATCTCCAATGTCTCTAAATTAGGTATCGATGTCTCTAATTTAGACGACCGTCTTAATCTTAATAGATCCCTTTTTAATCGATCCTTTGTTACTAACTGGAACAGTCCAGTGTAAGATTCCACTGGCAGTATTTTCATGTGACGTAGATTCGAAAATGTTGGCAACTGTCCACGTATATGTCGGTCCAAGATAAGGATCTGTGTATATAAAAACAAAAAAAAGGTTTATGAAATTCAATTAACGAAGTGACATCCCAAATAATTGTGAATTAGTACATGTTCTTTATTATTTTACAACATAAATTGAAATTCTTCCATGCTGCAAAATCATTCAATTAGAAATTAAAATTTTTGTGTGAGAGATAATGATATGTACACAATGAATATGTAATTTTGTATAAATTGATATAAACCAATAAATCGATTAAAGAAAAAAAAAAACTAGACTAGAATTTAATGAATTATGTAAAGTTATCTCTTAAACAGAGAATAATGGATATAACGTATCATAGAAGGGGATCTTCTTTCTGAAATTTGTTTGTGCGCATTGCAAGTGCAAAATACCGGTTTTCGTCAAAAAATAAATGCAAATTACTGGTAAATATTATAACGACCGTGTCCATTTTGAAATAAATAAAATTTTGTTTGAATTTAATCTTGTTATATTTGTTTCTTGATTAATAAAATAGAATTTTAATTTTTGAAAGGATAAAATTGATTTGCTAGTATTTTAAAAGAAAAGAGAAGAAATTTAATTGTTTATTGAAAAAGAATCATGATTTTAAATTTTATTAGATTTTGATAAGGGCGATTTTTGAAAATAGAATCTTTAGAAAAGTATTTTCAATATAAAAGGATTTATTATTATTTTAAAAGAAAAGATTTTGTCTATCTTTAACTTAAAATTAACTATAGCTAGTATGTCTGAAAATTTTGTAAGCTACGGCATCCATATATCTGTCTATACAATTAAAAGTTAACACTAATGGAGAATGTAGCATTCTAATATTTATTTCAATAAAATATTTAAATATATGAGTAGAATTCTTAATTCTAAGATGGACATGATTATAAACTTTTTGTGTAACGCCTATGTCGTTATATATATGTTTGTGTGTGTGTGTGTGTGTGTGTGTGTGTGTGAGAGGAAACGAGTTATCGGTTATCTAATTGATAATAAACTATTAACTAGCCTATTATATAGTCCAATCCGACCGTCAAAGCGATGAGCTGCTTCGCTTGTTCCACACATGAAGTGATCCATACGTGTGAAATTTTGATCGATATGATGCATTACAAGTGATGGATCAAGCATTTAAACAATAGATGACAATTAAACACAATAAAAATGTCATATATCGGGGACACTTGATTAAAAACATAGATAGTGGCAAATTGATTAAAATTTTATACATATAAATCACTCTATATATAGAACAAGGTGGCAAGAGCGGATCGTCAATCTGACAGTCGAACTGATATGTAGAAGGCTAGTTTGACGGTTTAATATCAGCTAACTAGTTGATAACCTCTCTCTCTATATATATATATATGTAGTTAAAATTTAAATATTTTAAATAACTAAGAGGATGTTTATTTGAAAGATATTTAGGAAAAAGGAATTTTAAAGTGAAGCAAATTAATGATTTGTGTTTTAAAGTGATGGAGAAAGTTTATAAAAATTTACTGAAATTTATTTGGGATTTTTAGGATTTAATCTGGATTTATTAGAATTATTTTCGTATATAAAACATTTAAAAATCAAAAACATTTTATTAAAAGCTCAAACCCCTCCCAAAAACCTTAGCCCAACCTGACAGACTCTACCTTTCTAGCGCTGACACAAGCACTGGCGTCAGCAGTGGGGCCGCCGCCACTTAGCGGGCATGCGGCATGTGTCTTGAGTCGGGGCTGCCGATTGGGGAATTAGGGGTAAAATGGTAATTTTAATTCTAATTTTACCCTATAAATACACGCGGATGTATTTTTACTATTTCACGACTTAATTTTTAAAAATCTAAAATATTTACCGAAATTACCAAAAGGATAGTTTTACCTTGTTCAAAATTTGAATGTGTTTTGGCTTACGGTTTAGAAGATATAGCTTCGGCAAGTTATAGATTATTATACCGACTTGCACTTTGATAAGTTTACCTCACACACGGTTATTGTCGATGCAATTTTGATGCATATCTGAGTTAATCCTACCGTGTGTATGCCATGCTTGAATGAGTTTGTTAATTAGCAATTAAAATCTATCTTAAGTATATTTAAAGTTGTATTAAACTAAATCGGTAATGGAAAGTTTATTTTGATGTTCAGTTGCTTTCCATCGCACGTTACCCTAATGAGTGGTTGTTTTATCACTTAATTATTCATGTTCATTGTTTTGTTAGGAAGGAATGCGAACTTATTGTGATATACTACATGTTTATCGATGTTGAACAAAATTTCGTTCACAAAACTCTAGTATAATAGAAGTTACTAATACTTACTAACTTGATTCTTCCCATGGTACTATTCACTATAACTCATATCATGCTACATATGTTCACCAGGTAAGACACCTTACTTCATGCTAGATTGTTAATATCAACGTGAAGAATAAAATATGCTATTAAGCATTGATATGCATGTTTGATCTAAATCGGCATATTTGATTGAACTCATGCTCATCATATTGGTTGCTTATGCTCTTCATCATGCTTAGCATCATATATTGCCATGTATAGTTGAACAACTAGACCCGTGACATCGGAAAGATAAACCATGGTATTGTATGATGGAACTAAGTGCCACATGGAGAAAAGTGCAACCCAGAGCAACGTACATGTGCGGTGTACCTCTTGATTTTGGAAAGATTGCCTTTTGAATTCACATTGGTTATCTCTAGAATCCTCATATGATGTTCCGACATGACGAACGAAATATTCACGGTGTTACGCATTCTAGTTCATGAATTAATACTACATGAATGAACCCTGATCATGCTCATACCAAGAATTGAGGATAGTTACAAGCGTATGCAGAGTAAAGTACCGAAACTGAGTAAAGCGCCGAAACGGAGCAAAGTGCAACTTAGAGCAAAGCCTAGCCATGATGATGGTATACGCTTTTTGAATCCAGGATGATTACCTCTTGAATCCCTGGTTGATACCTCGTAAGTCCGTATACGTGTGGATACTCACCTAGAGACGTCCGAAGGTGCAATAGTAACTTGACATGACAAGTAATGGCATGCATTCATGACATTAATTGATTGTTAACCATGATGACAAGAGAATTATTCCATGTTTCTTAACTAGAATATTTCACGATTTTAAAACTTTCATTGTAGTGTCACCTGACCCTCACGTCACATCGTCGACACACTTTCCATGCTTACACGATAAACCTTTTCATGCACTTTCATTTTGTTATAGCTTGGTAAACTTACCTAACCCATAATTGCTGATAGATATTTCTGTTTGATTGAAATGTCTGTTAGCCATGATTTTTATGGAAGATAAATGATGCTAGCGGAGCAAGAGCTGACGGCCGAGGATTTGGCATACGCGCATGCCTAGCCCAAATGGAGAGTGATCCAACCCAATTTTAGTTTAGTTTATATAGTTTTATCCGAACCTCTTGATGTAATATGTAACTTTATCTTTTGGTATAGTAAAACTATGACACTTTGGAGAATATATCATATGTATATTATGTTGTTGGTTTGAGACTTATTATTTTCAGTATGTACTACTGCATGACATACGCTTAGCGTGTCTATATCGGGGAGGAGCACTTCTCGGAATAGATACATCGCAGGCATCGTCACGTATTGGCTATTGTATTATTTATTTCGGGAAGCGAGGCATGACATTTTGCACATGCGATGTACATGAATATATGTTAACAGAGAATAATGAAGGAAATGTTCCATAGGAAGGAATTTCCTCCTTTGCGTCGAAAAATATACCCTCAACAATTGATTTCGATAATCGAACCCATCATCATCATCATCTTTATCATATAAGATGTGGATACACCAAATTTCATGTGATTCCGTCATTTTTCACCGTTGATTTAGTGTGTGCAAAATTAATGGTTTATCGACAATATAACTTTTTACATTTCTAATTCAATGTTGAAAAAGTGTTGGAATCACATAAAATTTGGTGTATCCACATCTTACATGATAAAGATAATAATGATGGGTGCTGATCGTCGAAAAAAATCGTGGAGGATATAAATATTTAACGCCACATGACGAAAAAGCCTTCTAGCGCCTCTTTTCTTCATTATTCTCATGTTAATATCATATAAAGAAGATTTGAAAAGATTATAATAGACATTTAGCTGACAAAGGTCCTGTAGAATCCTCATTTGAAGCAAAATGTTAGAAGCAGCTTCTTATCCACCATTCGTAGGGTGATATCAGGACGGTTGAGATTTAGAAACTTTTGGTCAAGATAATGAATATATCCACATTAAACTTTTATGTTATAATATACAAGTGTATTTCATGTGTAAGAGGAGAAGATAAATGACACTCACATTTAAATTCAAATGATATATTGGAGAAGTGAGAAAAGTCCTTAGTTTGGAAATGGTGTAGGCCATCGACTTTTTTTGATGAGAACATCCTACAAAATCGGTAACTAAAATGCCTGATAAATAACTTTAGACAAAAAATATTTAAGGAAATTATTATGGTTTAATTTTTTTTTAACATATATGACAAATACTAAATCCATGCTCATCAAAAACTTCTTCATAGATGTATACAACTTGTTACAATGAAATATAACACTTTTCCCAATTGAAACCATGAACTTTCAAAATGATGGATTTATACGATAAACTTGCAAAAGTATTAAAACAAACTCCTATGGCGGCGTTCACAGAAATTTACAAAATAACCAAAATACCCCTCCTATATAATAAAACCTCCCATATAATAAAACCCCTCTCGTATAATAAAAAAATATATTAGAAAATTAAAAAAGAGGGGTATTTTGGTAATTTTTTAATTTTCCGTTAACGTCTAAGGAGCGTTTTTTGATACTTTTGAAGTTCATGGTATCAATCCATCATTTTGAAAGTTCATGATATTATTTGGAAAAAGTGTTTATAGTTCATGATAGCAAGTTGAAATTTAGCTCTCTCTCTCTCTCTCTCTCTATATATATATATATATATATATATAGAGAGAGAGAGAGAGAGAGAGAGAGAGAGAGAGAGCAGAGAATCTAATTAAACAAAAAATTATAAAGTAAATAAAAAATGCAT
This sequence comes from Agapanthus africanus, assembly GCA_030015575.1. NCBI lineage: Eukaryota > Viridiplantae > Streptophyta > Magnoliopsida > Asparagales > Amaryllidaceae > Agapanthus > Agapanthus africanus. The sequence goes on from JASDDO010000016.1 coordinate 414,619,084, forward strand.
TTAACTTACGGAGTTAATTACTAATCTCTTTATTTTTTTTATTTAGTAATTTATTCATCTGCATTGCATTTGCTAAACCGTTAGTACTATCTCTGCTCTTCAAACCAATTTTTGAATTTTGGTATCTTTATGTTAGCTTATGAATCTCTTTGTGTTTTGATTACTTTACAAAACCATATTTCAAATATACTATATAATTACTAACCATGTCAGATTGTCAAACTGCTACATAACTGGAGTTATTCAAGCATAAGAACACTTAATATCGCAACTGACATCTCAAGACGGTCAAGACTCAGACACTCAATACGCATTCAAAGGCTATAAATGGAGAAGTCACACATTGAAAAAATTCAAGACTTTCCAGCTTTATTTGAGTCTAGAGACAAATCGATTTCAAATGGTCACAATAAAAAAATTTCTATTTCAATTCCCAAACACCAAAATCTATTTTAAATTTTCTTTCAAAAATTCAAAGTCATGTATCTGAAGATATCAGATATGAACGTCCCTTATAGACGTCCTATAGAAGTCTATAAAGGGCATCCATTGCAGATTTTGAAAATTTTCAAATCAGAATTTTGGCAGGATTTTTGAATTCTTAACGGTTATAAACTGTCAATAACTGTCCTATCTTTTTAGGGCAGTTGTAATAATTATCATAACCGTTCCACATTGTTTCCCAATATATAGGACACATTTCTACACAATTTCTAACGTTTTCTTTTCACTCGATTTTCATTTGCTTTACTCTCGAGTGTTCGTGAAAACTCTGCCTCTCTTGTTCTCAAGTTTTTTACTACTCTTTTTCAGAGAGAAAAGATCTTTATAGAACCATTAGAATTTTCTATTCTTTAAGAAAAGAAAGATCTCTAAAAAATTTCGAAAAAGCGATTGTTTTTAAACTCGTTTAATCTTGAAATACATCTTCGAATTTGTTTTTTAAACTTTTATTAATCTCCAAAATACAATCCCCCATCACTTTGAATCAAAACTTTGATTTATCTTTTGAGATTGTTAGGATTGTTAAAGTTGGTTTATTAAGATTGTAAAATCTTATCTTGTACGACTTAGTGAAGAAAGCTCTAAGATCTTCACGTTGTAAAGGCATGAACTTGGGCCTGGGAAAAAGTCTAAGTGATTAACAGTCTGCAATTGTAAAGGTTCAGATCTGAGCCTGGGAAAAGATCTAAGTTTCTCCACTCGCAAGGAGTCACTGGATTGTGAAGTTGAATCCTGAGCGGGAGTTCTCAGGTAGGGATTAGCCACAGAGCTGGTGAATCTCGATAACAATGCTCTGTGTCCATTTACTTTCTGTGATTCTATGATTGTGATAGTTAGTATTTTAGATTTTCTTTATTTCCGCTGCATAATTTCCGTGTTTCGCAAAAATCACTCTGTGTTTGTCATAAAACCTTATTCACCCCCTCTAAGGTTTCTTTTCAATTGGTATTAGAGTGGGTTATTTTGTTTGTAAGATTAACCTCTTGAGTTTCTGATCCTATAGCAACCCATATGGAAGGACAAGCAATTAACCGTCCTCCCTTGTTCAACGGTACAAACTATCATTTCTAGAAAACTAAGATTAAAGTTTTCTTTCAATGTATAAATCTAGAAGTTCTAGAGATCATTGAAAAGATCTTTGTTCCTCCTACGACAAATCCATTATATGATACTGATAAGAGATTGATGATGTTAAATGTCAAGGCAATGAATGCAATTCATTGTTTATTGAATTCAGAAGAATTCAATAGAATCTCAATGTGTCAGACTACTAATGAAATTTGGACTATTCTTCAGACTGCCCATGAGAAAACCGGTCAACTCAAAGCGAGTAAAATCAACCGTCTCATGCATGAATATGAGATGTTCCAAATGAAAGACGATGAATCGATTGACTCCATGTATTCTCGATTCAATAATGTCATTACTGAATTTTTCAATTTAGGAAAGAAATTCGATGACAAAGAAAAGTGTTATAAGTTGTTGAGATCTCTTACGATATCATGGCAACCTAAGATCACTGTCATCAAAGAGGCTAATGACATGACAACGTTGAAAGTTGACACCCTTATAGGAAAATTAAAAACATATGAGATGCAATTAGGAGATCTTAAACAAAAATAGGAGAATGACACTGAAAGGAAGAATATCATGCCAAAGGCTATGACTACCAAATCAAAAGCCTAAAGAATCATCAAGTGATGATGAAAGCGACAATGAAAAAATGGCCCACATCGAAAGACACTTCAAGAAGTATCTGAAATCTAAAAGATTTCCTCAAAAGAAATGTACATATAAGTCTAATAAGAATTTTAATTCTAATAAAACGTTGCATTGTTTTGAGTGCAATAAGGAAGGCCATTTGAAGTCCGAGTGCCCAACTCTTAACAAAGACAAATGGAAGTCGAAGAAGGAATCAGAAAAACATTCGTTTCAAGCAATTTTGGACGATATGGATTCCAGTGACTCGGAAACCAAAGAAGTCGCCAACATGTGCTTCATGGCACTAGACGATGAGGTAACCGATGACGGCTTTGATATTGAATCTCTTAGTAAAACATATTTGATTACTGTTTATCATTTTCTTAAGGATAATTATAATAAGGTTAAGTCTAAAAATAAAATTTTAAAAACTAAATTAATAACAAAAAATAATTCAGAAATAGTAATTAAAAATGAATTAAATGAAGTTAAATTAGATAACGAAAACTTAAATGAAAAACTTAAGTCTGCAACCTTAACTAAAGAAAATATAATTGAAATAACTAAATTTGAAATCTTTGATCTTAAATGAAAATTAGAAATAAAAGATGAATGATTTTGAATTTTACTAAAAGTAAAAATAATTTAAATATTTTGTTAGGACAATCCATTAAACACCATGATAAAGTAGGAATAGGTTTTAATAAACATACAGAATTAGTTCCTAAAACTAAACCTTATACGCCTAAATATTATTAGTATAAATATAGTAACAAATATGTTAATTCAACGTGTGGCTATTGTTGCACATTAGGACACATATCACAATATTTCTACATTAAAAATAATTCCATTTATAAATACAATTTTATTCTTAATCAACCTAAAATGGTTTGAGTCCTAAAAGTAACACCTTAATCTTCCTGTATTGCAGGACATCCAAAGTCGTAGCAGTCAATGGATACTTGACAGTGGTTATTCGAGGTATATGACCGGAAATATTCAAAGGTTCGAAACACTATCAAGAGACAAAAGTGGCAGTGCCACTTTTAGCGACAACAACAAAGGTAAGACCGTCGGTAAAGATGAGATTTGCTTTAATAACCCATCTAACTCAACTATCATAAATGATGTACTATATGTAGAAAACTTAAAACATAACCTATTTAGTGTTAGCTAGTTCTGCGATAAAGGGTATAACGTCGTTTTCGAAAAATACATATGCAATATAATATATGATAATAAAATAGTCCTAACTGGCGGTAAAAGATAGCATAACACATAATATAATATATACACAAGATTTTAAAAATCCAAATATTACATGTTTAATAGTAAACAATAAATTTGACCCTTTACTCTGGCATACAAGATTAGGCCATTCCTCAATGGATACTTTATCCAAAATTACAAGGAATAACATAGTCAAAGGCATACTCGGTCTAAAGTTTATAAAAGGCAGACTATGTGATGCTTGCTAAAGAGGAAAACAAATTAATAAAATATATTTTAAACATAAAATTTACGTTTCAACTGAAACTCCACTCCAATTGCTTCATATGGATATATTTGGTCCTAATCGCAATGCGAGTTTAGGGGGCAAATTTTATGCATATGTAATAATAAATGATTACTCAAGGTTTACTTTGGTTTTCTTCTGAAAACAAAAAAAGTGAGACTTTTCAAACTTTTAAAATCTTTTCAAAACAAATTAAAAATGAAATGAATTTAAGAATATCAAAGTTAAGAAGTGATCATGGTGGAGAGTTTGAAAACCAAATATTCAAAAAATATTGTAATAAGAAAGGTTTCAAATTCGAATTTTCCTGTGTCAAAACTCCACAACAAAATGGAGTTTTTGGAAGGAAAAATCACTCCTCACAAGAAATGCCACATATCATACTCAATGAAAATAATCTACCAAAATTTTTATGGGCAGAAACTATTAATACTTCTTCCTACATAATAAAAAGGGTAATAATTAGAAAACATTTAAACAAAACACCATACGAACTAATTAATGGTAGAGCACTAAACGTTATGTATTTCAAAGTTTTTGGTTGTAAATGCTATATTTTAAATAAATTAGAAAATTTAGGAAAGTTCGACTCAAAATGCGATAAATGCATATTTGTTGGTTACTCTATGACTAGCAAAACCTATCGTGTTCTTAATAAACGAACTTCGACCATTCAAGAAAGTATGCATGTTCGGTTTGATAAAACCAACCTCTTAAATCATGATGCTAGTTTAGACGATGATGATCCAATCTTAACAAAAGGTTTGCATAATCCATCAATAGATAAAATTATTGAAATCAATCAATGGAACAACAAGAGCAAGTTACCGATACTTCTCTTTCAAACGATTAGCAATTCAACAAAAACCATCCTAAAGATTTGATTATATGAGATATAAATAGAGGAGTGGTTCCTAAATCATCAAGATTTAACTTATGTGTCAACTCAGCATTCATTTCGGTTATAGAACCGAAGAATTTTAAAGAAGCTGAGAATGATGAGTATTGAATAGAAGTAATGCAAGAAGAGTTAAATCAATTTGAAAGAAATAAAGTCTGGAAATTAGTTCTAAAACCCAATAATAGACCAATTGTAGGAACTAAATGGGTTTTTAGAAACAAGCTAGACGAATCATGGAATATCGTAAGAAATAAAGCACGATTAGTTACTCAAGATTATAATCAAGTTGAAGAAATTGATTATGACGAAATTTACGCACATGTGGCTCGACATGAGGCTATAAAGATATTATTAGCCTTTTCTTGTTTTAAAAACTTTACAGTATTTCAAATGGACGTAAAAAACGCATTCATGAATAGGACAATGGATGAAGAAGTATATGTAGCGCAACCACTAGGCTTTGATGATCACAAACATCCTGAGTATGTGTCACGCCCCACTTCCCAAAAGAAGGTGAAGAGTGGCGTGGCACGGTCCGCAACCTAACTGTATTGAAGGTGGTCTATTCAATACAGTTACGTTAACCGTAAGAATAATCTTAGTATGCAAGGTGTGTACCAAAATAAAACAATAAAAGCGAAAGGCATTTGTTTCCATTAACCAACTTTATTACATTCCAAGAGAAGGAGCAAAGCAAACTAATTGGTTTAACTACATCAAAGAAACAAAGCCCTAAACAAGTGGGCGACAAAGAAAACTAATTAATCCTCCGATGCCAACTCTGCATAATCTTCGTTAGTCGGTTCCTCGCCTAGATCTTCATCATAAAACTCATTCCCATCTAACGGACATTCCAAAAGGGAAAAAAAAGAATGTCCGTCAGCGAGTTATACTCGGGTAGGATTGCCTCATAAAGAAATAGGAGTATAAAAATGAACAGGTGTATATAAGAGTATGGTGTATGCATACAGACATAAAGTAAGGGGTGTAAATGTTTGAATGCACAAACTTAAGACGTTTTGAAGAGAGGTATATATGAGCATGAGTATGTTGTAAGTTATATGTAGATAAGTAGTAGGAAGTATAGGTGAAGGTAAAAGTTCGTATTAGTTTGTTAAATAAGGGTCCGGATACTCGCGATTATTCCGTTGTGGCCACGGAACAACAACTGGGGAAGTGAAGTGTACCGTTTCACTTCCCGGGATCATGATTGAGTAGTAAGGGAATCCGAGTTCCGCATCCCTTGCCTAATCAAACTACCCATCCCCGTTATTCAGTGTAAAGGTCTAGAGTTAGTGCGTATACCTCTAGGCATGGAATTTCCACATTGTATGTTATCCACATTTTTGGATCATTCGCCCTCAAATAGGATTAGTAGTCGTCCACATTTTGGACTGGTCACCCTTCCTGCAGGGATCTTCATATTTATATAGTCGCCCATACATCAGACTGGTCACCCAGAATATCGGGATCTTCTCAATAAGTATTCCATACCTAGGTCCAGGCATTCTAACCCTAGCCGTATCATATGTCAGGTATGTCATAAACTGGATTTTTTTTAAAAATTATTGATCTCGTTTAATATAGCCTTCCACAACCACTCGTTTTATTTTGTAAAGTACTTCGTGTCATCTTAGGGAATGCTTAGTAAAACGAATAATAGTGTTTAATTATCTTTTATTACCTCTAAGAAAAACCATGAGGTTTGAGATATTTATCATTTTGGAACAACATAATGTTTTACGGAAAAATATCCTTTCGATAAAATGTTGTGGTGTTTATTTGAAAATCTTTTGCAAAAGATTTTTATAAGGAGCTTAGACACACTCACAATATGCACAATCAAGCCTAGAGCTAAGGTCTCCTAAGTCAACTAGCCTGCTCATAACTGTTTCAAAGGGCAAGTTGTGAAATCCTCAAATCGTCTCTTCACCGCCAATTGTGGCCAGGTAAGCACAAGTAAAGAAAGGAGGGATCCGCTCACGAATCACCGTGAGACGGGCCTTTTAAAATTACCTTTCCCACTTGTCTAGCCTAGGCACTACAAAGTCTGGTTTAGACAAATGACCGATGCCTACAACCTTTCCTTTGTCCTAATGACCACGACAGTCCTTATTGGCCGAGTCTAATATTTTTTTAACTAACTCGAAGGTTGATGCAAAAATGCTTTTTGTGATTTTTGGCTTCCTGGGAAGGGTAATGAAATCCCCACCCAATCTGGATTGGTATTATAGCCCCTTAAAAGTCCGTTTTTTAAAAAATGCAAAGCAGTAAATACACAAAAATCCAAAACAATTGCCAAAAATCTGGATTGGTCTTTATTTGAAAATTACCTTTTAATAAGGTACTAGATATTCCTTTTGAAAAGATATCGTTATACGGATTATGGTCCTTGTTGAAAATGACCCTTCAATAAAGGTCGAGGTATTTAAATGAAATTAATAATTTTATGAAATTATAGTGTTTTAGGTTCGGGGTAACTTTTTAGAAAAATACGTTCGTTTTGCAAAAACCATAAGCCGTTATTTAAATTTAGTATTTTCCACTTTTAAAAGGTTGAAGGAATTTAACAAAATTATAGTAGTTGAAGAAAAAGTGTAAGTAAAATATATGCATGTCGTATCTAAAATATTTATTCCACATATCTTATCTCTTATGGATATTTTAAACAAATATAAAATTTTAATGAAACGAGGGTATTTTGTGGAAGTAACCTATTTTGAGATCACAACAATAGTATGGATGAGAGTAGGTATGAAAGGGGCGAATTAATATTCGTGAGTTATAAACAATAGGCCTGTCACATTCCATGTAGCATGAGGGTACAATATTTTTGGTATATACGAGTGATTAAGGAACTCATTTTAATTAGGGGTTAAGATTATCATCATTAAGGGTATGCATGAATATAATAACATCATTTTAAGTAGGGGAGTGATGATTAGAAATTGGAACTAGGTTATTGAGAAAAGAAGAAGGCGACATAATGAGGGGAGAGAGGCGGATCCTACCTTTGGTTCGAGTTAGATGTAGACGGTTGAAGACATAGGCTTGTGCAAAGTTCCTCAATAGCTCCGCACCTAGATTTTTCCTCGGTGATTGGGTGGAGTCATAGCATCGGCGTCGTCGATATGAAGGCACTGGTATTTTTTTCAGAATTTTTGGAATTCTGAGGTGTGAAAAATCAATGTTTGAAGTATCTATTTATAGGGTTTTTTCACCAACCAGAAAATCCAAAAAATTCGTTAAAACGCACGAAAATCCGCGCCGGCCCAATGATTGCGAATCATCAGTTGATGATTGCACCCGCCGCCAGAGGATCCTGGCCGTTGGATCTGCATCCAACGGCCCAGGGCGCACCGTCACCCCGCCGCCAGGTGCCACGTGCCCGCGTGGCTGGGGATCACGCGATTTCGCGTTGTCCCCACCACGTTGGCGCCGCCGCGCGTTCTGGGCCGTTGGATTGAGCATCCAACGGTCGAGGTTAAAGGGGTTTTTAAAAATAAAATAAAATAAAAATTAATTAAAATAAAAACTCGGCAGATTATTTAAAATTATTGATTTGGGTTAAAAAATTTGTTAAAAATTGTTAAAATTATGGGAAAATTTTAGAAAATAGTTTTTATTGTTATCTTAAGTATAAAAATAATTTTGGGCCAAAATAAATAATATATCCCATATTTACGGTTCTAGCTTAGTTATAATAATTATATAATATCTAGTTTATCCTTGATATTTTTGAACGTACATATATATATATTTTGAATTAATTGTTTTAATCTCGTCTTCTCTTTCACACGTGGACTCTCCGGGAGAGTCCTTCCTCCACATGACCCTAACCAATCTGATCGTCTTGTCTCTCAAAATCTTTTCCTTCCGAACTAGGATCCCCACCGGCTGCTGTTCAGAGGTTAGGTCAGTCCCCACGGTGATTTTAGAATGATCCAAAACGTGATCGGGGTTGCCGACATATTTCCTCAATTGAGAGAGATGAAAAACGTTCTATACGCCTTCCAGAGAAGGGGGCAAGGCTAGACGATACGCAACCTCTCCAACTCATTCGAGAATATCGAAGGGACCTATGAACAGTGGGCTGAGCTTTCCGCGTTTCCCAAAGCGTATTACTCCCCGGTTAGGAGAAATCTTCAAAAACACGTGTTCTCCTGGTTGGAACTCTAGTGGCCTTCTCTTCGTATCTGCTCAATACTTCTGCCGATCTTGTGCTATGCGTAATTGTTCCCTGATGGTTCTTATCACCTCCACTGTCTCGATAATCATCTCGGGGTCTAGAAGTTCTCGATCCCCAACATCGTCCTAACTTAACTGTGACCTACAGTTTCGTCCATACAAAGTGGTGAAAGGCGCCATGCCGATACTAGACTGGTAGCTATTGTTGTAAGCAAACTCTACCAAGCGCAGGTGATCTTCCCAAAATCCTTTAAAATCCAACATACAGGCCCGGAGCATGTCTTCGAGAATTTGAATAACCCTTTCTGATTGGCCATCGGTCTGAGGATGGTAGGAGGTACTGAAACTCAGATTCGTGCCCAAATCCTCTTGTAGGCTTTGCCAAAACTGAGATCTTAAATGTGTATCTCGGTCGGACACGATGCAAATCGGTACGCCGTGCAATCTGACAATCTCCTCCATATACCATTTTGCAAGGCTTTCGGTTGATTTACCCACTCGAAAAGGAATGAAATGCGCCGACTTGGTGAGTCGGTCCACAATCACCCATACAACATCGTTTCCCTTAGAGCTGCGAGGGAGTGCGGTCATAAAATCCATAGTAATGTTTTGCCATTTCCATTCGGGTATTGGTAACGGCTGTAATAGACCTGCCGTCCTGTGGTGTTCGGCTTTTACTTGTTGGCAAACAAGACATTTGGATACACTCTTGGCTATCTCCCGCTTCATCCCATGCCACCAATAGTTTTGCCTGAGGTCCTTGTATATCTTTGTTCCTCCCGGATGAACAGAGTATGGAGAACTATGTGCCTCTTTTAATAATTCCTCTCTCATCTCCCCCTTAGGTACACAGACACTGCATCTATATCTCAAAGAACTATCTTCGTGGATGATGAAGTCCATCCGCAGATTCACGTCCACTTGTTCTCTGATCCTTCGCAACCTCGGGTCCTCCATTTGAGCTGTCTTGATCCGTTCGACTAATGTTGAGTGAATTTGCAAATTCATGAAGGATGTAAGCATTCCGGGCTCAACTCGGTCTCTAGTTCATTAATATCTTGATGATTCCTCCAATGAGTAGTCAGACTCGAAATCATTGGTTGGCGACTCAAAGCGTCCGGGACTACATTCACCTTTCCCGGATGATATTGCAAATTTACGTCGAAATCTGCCAGTAATTCCAGCCATCTCCTCTGCCTCATATTGAGTTCCTTCTAGGTGAAGATATACCTCAAGCTCTTGCGATAAGTGTAAATATCCACCCTCTCACCCAAAAAATAGTGCCTCCAAATCTTGAGTGCGAAAACAACTACGGCAAGTTCTAAATCGTGCGTTGGGTAGTTTCGCTCATGCACCTTTAATTGTCTTGACGCATAGGCCACTACCCTACCATGTTGGTGCAAAACGCATCCCAAGCCTTTTCCCGAGGCATCGGAATGTATGTCGAATCCTCCAGTCCTGTCGAGAATCGTAAGAATGGGTGCAGAGGTTAAACGAGTCTTCAACTCTGTGAATGCTTCCTCGCAACCCTCGGACCATACATACGGTACATCTTTCAGAGTCAAAGTAGTCAGTGGTTCCGCAATCTTGGAGAAGTTCTTGATGAAACGACGATAATATCCAGCAAGTCCTAAAAAGCTCCTGATCTCGGCAACAGTTCTTGGTATCGTCCATGTCTGAACTGTGACAATCTTGGCTGGATCCACTGAAATCCCTTCACCTGACACCACATGTCCCAGGAATGCTATCTGTTCTAACCAAAACTCGCATTTGCTGAGCTTTGCATGCTGAGCTTTGCATAAAGTTGGTGTTGTCGCAAGGTTTCAAGCACCGCACGTAAGTGTTCCGCGTGTTCTTCTTGATTCTTAGAATACACTAGAATATCGTCGATGAAGATAACCACAAACTTGTCTAATTGCTCGTAAAACACTTGATTCATCAAGTTCATAAAGACTGTGGGGGCACTGGTTACTCCAAAGGGCATCACTAGGAATTCATAATGTCCATACCAAGTCCTGAAATCCGTCTTAGGTATGTCAGACGCTTTCACCTTGAGTTGATGATAGCCTATTCGTAAATCCAACTTGGAGAACACTCGAGCTCCTTCCAGCTGATCGAACAGGTCATCTATCCGCGGCAAGGGAAACTTGTTCTTGATTGTTACTTTATTTAATTCCCGATAGTCGATGCACATCCGCTTAGTCCCATCCTTCTTAGGTACCAAAAGAACTGAGGCACCCCAAGGTGACGAGCTGGGTCGAATGAATCCCTTATTAAGATGGTCCTCAACTTGCGCCCGAAGCTCCTTCAATTCTGCTGGCCCCATTCGGTACGGTGTCTTCAATATGGGTTGAGTTCCCGGTACCAAGTCTATGGTGAACTCGATCGCCCGATCCGTCGGTAAACCTGACACTTCTGCAAATACGTCTTCAAATTCTCGTACGACCATCAACATCCTCTCCTCCCTTTGTACGGTGTACAATGTCTCTTCCTTTCTCGGTACAGCTCGGTAGGTTGCTGGGTCCAAGGACTTACTTCCACTCTCGAATATGAACAGTGGGTGGTCAGGGATTTCAAATACTACCCTCCTTTGACGACAGTCTATAGAGCGTAAAAAGTACTCAACCATTCCATACCCAAGACCACATCGAAATTGGGCATATGTATCACCATAAAGTTGGCATAGAAACCTCGCCCGCAGACTACCACGGGGCACAGATTGTATTCTGAAGTGGACTTGATCACACCGTTTCCCGTGTTGACGTTCCACTCGGTGATGAGAGGTGTTACGGGGATGGAGCTGGCGGTCACAAACTTTTGTGCCATGAAGTAATGCGACGCACTAGAGTCAAAAAGTGTGAGTTCAGGTATAGAGGCTACTAGGAGGATACCTATGTTATAGGTGGAAGGAAAATTAGTGATGAGCCTAACAAGATGTGTATGCAGGATGGGAGTGAACTTAGAAACATGACAGTCAAAACTGCGATACCTGTAATCACTTCCCAGTTGCTTCATCCTCTTCTGCTGTCATAGTAAAGGCTTGACGCTTCGGTCTGTTGCGCTGAGCTTGCTGGAAAACTCGCTTCTGCTGGGGCAGGGTTGGTCCTCTAGCTGCTGTTCCATGCCCGATTGGTTTATTAGCAGGTGGTGGTCGGGCTCCCTGTTGAGGCGCTCCAAGATTGGCTGGTCTGTTGTCCGGGAGTAGTGGTCTTCTCTGTGGACAATCCCCTATGGCATGATCCGGAGACCCACAGACTATACAAAGCTTGTTCAAAATGCGGCAGTCCCTCATGAAGTGTCCAGCTTTACCACAATGGTTGCATATGACTGCTGGTTTCCTGAAAGTAGCTGGTCCTGCTGGTCTATTAGGTTATTGCCTCCCGTGAAATCTGGAAGATGATCCCCAATAACTTGATTGGCTGGTCGCTTAATGCCAGTCAATCGGTCATCCTTCCTTATGCGTCTCTGAAGGTCTTCGAAGTTCCGTGCCGCCTCTAAGATTTCATCATAAGTTGATAAGGTGGCAGAAGACATGGAGGACCGCGTCTTCAGATCTAACCCCTGTCGGAATCATTTAGCATATAGTTCCGAGGTTGCCACCAGGTGATGCGCAAACCGACTTAATCTCGCGAACTCCGAAGTATACTCGTCCACCGATTTATCCCACATGCTCCCCTGTTGGAACTGTATAAATTCCCGTTCCATTTTTTGGTGTGCTACGACGGGAAATTATTGAATGTCGAACCGTCGTTTGAATGTTTCCCAGTCGACGGGCTCTTTCAGCCTGCTTTCCTCGGCCTCCCACCATATTAGGGCATTATCAGTGAGTTGTAGTTTGGCAATGTTCACCTACGCGTCCTTCGGAATTTGGGCTGCACCGAGATCGTTAATTGTTCCCTTGAGCCATTCCTCAGCTTCTAAGGGGGTTTCCTTCCGTGAAAATGTCTTAGGGTGGAGTGATCTGAACTGTTTCACTCCCGCCGATCCTTGAGGAACTGGGGCCAGTGCCTGTTTTAAAATTTCTGCTTGTTGCTGCCTACTCTCGCGTAGCTCTTGATGCAGGGCAGCTGTCTGCTGCTGCTGTTGCTCCAGTAGTCCTTACATCATTTGTAGCATCGCTGCGTGTTGAGCAGTGGCTTCATTGTCTCCATTTCCCCTTCGGTTGAGGTGATGGTGTCGTCCAGCCATGGATATCTGAATCAGAAGGGGTTAGGATATAACTGGAGGCGAAAGACATAGGATAGTAACTTGCAGGAGGAGTAACAATTCATGCCAGAGGGAAACTAGTAAGGAATAATAAAAACGAGAGATACGAGAGTGCAATTGTCGAAATCAAGATTTTATTAACAATGCTAACGGGAATACAAGGAATTATTAAATAGGGTCCTACTTCTATACACATTTTATTCGGCTCACGAAAGCTAAGAGCTAAACAGGTGCCATTCGTCCATCAATTATGAGGCGGAAATTGCGCGTTATTAGATCGACGCTTGTTGATCTTTCTTACAAAACTGTAAAAGAAGGGAGAGCCTGGTACATCCCGACGGTAGAGTTCCAGAGGAGTATGATGAACACATCGATAAGCATGCCCCCGAATATAGAAGGTTTTTCCAATGAACCACATGTGTGGCTCGTATTCTCTTGGTTCTTCTTCTTCCACTGGAATTTCCTCCTCAGCGGGAGCCTCCTCTTCGGGTTCCTCCTCCTCCTCAGATTCTTCTACCTCCATGGGATCTTCCTCTTCCTCAACGGGATCTTCCTCTTCAGCAGGGACGTCCTCTTCAGGTTTTTCCTCTTCAGCAGGGACGTCCTCTTCAGGTTCTTTTTTCCTCGGATTCCTCTTCCTCGACGTGATTTTCCTCTTCTACTGAGGGTTCTTCTCCTCCATCTTCCATATCGTCCTTGGGGATATTTATTTAGGGACCTATTACTTTGTCGTCCGAATACCCAAGTGTAGCTTCAAAGGTGATGTCTGACGTGTTGTCCTCATCCGGAAGATGTGCCATGACCTGAGAAGGATGGTCATGGTCAGGATACAGAGATGCTAAGGAAAAGACGAGGAATGAGAAAACTTTATGAAATTGATATAAGCGGATGGGATTCACAAATATAATAGGTCAGTTAACAGTTTCATTTTATTACATAAGACGAACCTGCATGGGCCACAAAAAAACCTGTCACGCCCCACTTCCCAAAAGAAGGTGAAGAGTGGTGTGGCACGGTCTGCAACCTAACTGTATTGAAGGCTGTATATTCAATACAGTTACGTTAAGCGTAAGAATAATCATAGTATGCAGGGTGTGTACCAAAATAAAACAATAAAAGCGAAAGGCATTTATTTCCATTAACTAACTTTATTACATTCCAAGAGAAGGAGCAAAGCAAACTAATTGGTTTAGTTAGATCAAAGAAACAAAGCCCTAAACAAGTGGGCGACAAAGAAAACTAATTAATCCTCCGATGCCAACTCTGCATAATCTTCGTTAGTCGGTTCCTCGCCTAGATCTTCATCATAAAACTCATTCCCATTTAACGGACATTCCAAAAGAGAAAAAAAAGAAAGTCCGTCAGCGAGTTATACTCGGGTAGGATTGCCTCATAAGGAAATAGGAGTTAAAAATGAACATGTGTATATAAGAATATGATGTATGCATGCGGACATAAAGTAAGGGGTGTAAATGTTTGAAATTCACAGACTTAAGACGTTTTGAAGAGAGGTATATATGAGCATGAGTATGTTGTAAGTTATATGTATATTAGTAGTAGGAAGTATAGGTGAAGGTAAAAGTTCGTATTAGTTTGGTAAATAAGGGTCCGAATACTCGCGATTATTCCGTTGTGGCCACGGAACAACAACTGGGGAAGTGAAATGTACCGTTTCATTTCCCGGGATCATGATCGAGTAGTAAGGGAATCCGAGTTCCGCATCCTCTTGCCTAATCAAACTACCCATCCCCGTTATTCAGTGTAAAGGTCTTGAGTTAGTGCGTATACCTCTAGGCATGGAATTTTCACATTGTATGTTATCCACATTTTTGGATCATTCGCCCTCAAATAGGGTTAGTAGTCGTCCACATTTTGGACCGGTCACCCTGCCTGCAGGGATCTTTATATTTGTATAGTCGTCCGTACATCAGACTGGTCACCTGGAATATCAGGATCTTCTCAATAAGTATTCCATACCTACATCCGCGCATTCTAACCCCAGCCGTATCATATGTCAGGTATGTCATAAACTGAAATTTTTTTAAAAAGTATTGATCTCGTTTAATATGGCCTTCCACAACCACTCGTTTTATTTTGTAAAGTACTTCATGTCATCTTAGGAAATGCTTAGTAAAAAGAATAATAGTGTTTAATTATCTTTTATTACTTCTAAGAAAAACCATGAGGTTTGGAATATTTATCATTTTGAAAAAACATAATGTTTTACGGAAAAATATCCTTTCGATAAAAGGTTGTGGTGTTTATTTGAAAATCTTTTGCAAAAGTTTTTTATAAGGAGCTTAGACACACTCACAATATGCATAATCAAGCCTAGAGCTAAGGTCTCCTAAGTCAACTAGATTGCTCCTCACTCTTTCAAAGGGCAAGTTGTGAGATCCTTAAATCGCCTCTTCACCGCCAATTGTGGCCAGGTAAGCACAAGTAAAGAAATGAGGGATCCGCTCACGAATCACCGTGAGACGGGTCTTTTAAAATTACCTTTCCCACTTGTCTAGCCTAGGCACCACAAAGTCTGGTTTAGATAAACGATCGACGCCTACAACCTTTCCTTTGTCCTAATGAGCTCGACAGTCCTTATTGGCTGAGTCTAATATTTTTTTAATTAACTCGAAGGTTGATGCAAAAATGCTTTTAGTGATTTTTGGCGTCCAAGGAAGAGTAATGAAATCCCCACCCAATCTGGATTGGTGTTATAGCCCCTTAAAAGTCCATTTTTTAAAAATGCAAAGCAGTAAACACAAAAAAATCCAAAACACTTGCCAAAAATCTGGATTGGTGTTTATTTGAAAATTACCTTTTAATAAGGTACTAGATATTCCTTTTGAAAAGATATCGTTATACGGATTATGGTCCTTTTTGAAAATGACCATTCAATAAAGGTCGAGGTATTTAAATGAAATTAATAATTTTATGAAATTATAGTGTTTTAGGTTCGGGCTAACTTTTTAGAAAAATACGTTCGTTTTGGAAAAACCATAAGCCGTTATTTAAATTTAGTATTTTCCTCTTTAAAAAGGTTGAAGGAATTTAACAAAATTATAGTAGTTGAAGAAAAAGTGTAAGTAAAATATATGTATGTCGCATTTAAAACATTTATTCCACATACCTTATCTCTTATGGATATTTTAAACAAATATAACATTTTAATAAAACGAGGGTATTTTGTGGAAGTAAACTATATCGAGATCACAACAATAGTATGGGTGAGAGTAGGTATGAAAGGGGTGAATTAATATTCGTGAGTTATAAACATTAGGCATGTCACATTCCATGTAGCATAAGGGTACAGTATTTTTGGTATATACGAGTTATTAAGGAACTCATTTTAATTAGGGGTTAAGATTATCATCATTAAGGGTACAAGGAATAGGCATGCACGAATATAATAACATCATTTTAAATAGGGGGTTGATGATTAGAAGTTGGAACTAGGTTATTGAGAAAAGAAGAAGGCGGCAGAATGAGGGGAGAGAGGCGGATCCTACCTTTGGTTCGAGTTAGATGTAGACGGTTGAAGACGCAGGCTTGTGCAAAGTTCCTCAATAGCTCCGTGCCCAGATTTTTCCTCGGCGATTGGGTGGAGCCGTAGCGTCGGTGTCGTCGATACGAAGGCACTGGTATTTTTTCAGAATTTTTGGAGTTCTGAGGTGTGAGAAATCAATATTTGAAGTGTCTATTTATAGGGTTTTTTCACCAACCAGAAAATCCAAAAAATTCGTTAAAACCCACAAAAATCCGCGCCGACCCAATGATTGCGAATCATCAGTTGATGATTGTGCCTGGCGCCCGAGGATCCTGGCCGTTGGATCTGCATCCAACGGCCCAGGGTGCACCATCACGCCGCCGCCAAGTGCCACGTGCCCACGTGGCTGGGGATCACGCTGTTTCGCGTGGTCCCCACCACGTGGGCGCCGCCACGCATTCTGGGCCGTTGGATCGAGCATCCAACGGTCCAGGTTAAAGGGTTTTTAAAAAAAATTAATTAAAATAAGAACTCGGCAGATTATTTAAAATTATTGATTTGGGTTAAAAAATTTGTTAAAAATAGTTATAATTACGGAAAAATTATAGGAAAATTTCAAAAAATAGGTTTTATTGTTATCATAAGTGTAAAAATAATTTTCGGCCAAAATAAATAATATATCCCATATTTACGGTTCTAGCTTAGTTATAATAATTATATAATACCTTGTTTATCCTTGATATTTTTGAACGTACATATATATATATATATATATATATATATATATTTTTTGAATTAATTGTTTTAATTGATAATAAAAATGTGTAGAGTATTTTAAGGTATTTATAAAATTTTATTAGCACATTTTTAGCCTAGAAAAATATAAATAATCTTTAGAAAATTCCTTTAACCCTATTTCTCGATGACTTGAATATTACTAATACTATTTTTCTTCAAAAAAATTCTTTTACCCACAAAATACGTAAATAACCATTCGACTCTAAGAATTTAAAATAAGAGTTATTTTATTAGAAATCTCGATCGTTACAATCTACCTTCCTTAGAATAATTTCGTCCCCGAAATTCAGAAGGTAGGTCAAAATGAGAGAGAAGAAAAATTACATAAAGGAAGCTTCAAATAGGTGAGGATATCGTTCTCTCATCTCGTTTTCTCTTTCCCACATGGACTCTCCGAGAGAGTCCTTCCTCCACATGACCCTAACCAATCTAATCGTCTTGTCTCTCAAAATCTTTTCCTTCCGATCTAGGATCTCCACCGGATGCTGTTCATAGGTTAGGTCAGTCCCCACGGTGATTTCAGAATGATCCAAAACGTGACCGGGGTCGCTGACATATTTCCTCAATTAAGAGATATGAAAAACGTTGTGTACGCCTTCCAGAGAAGGGGGCAAGGCTAGACGATACACAACCTCTCCAACTCATTCGAGAATATCGAAGGGACCTATGAACAGTGGGCTGAGCTTTCCGCGTTTCCCAAAGTGTATTACTCCCCGGTTAGGAGAAATCTTCAGAAACACATGTTCTCATGGTTGGAACTTTAGTGGACTTCTCTTCGTATCTGCCCAATGCTTCTGCCGATCTTGTGCTATACGTAATTGTTCCCTGATGGTTCTTATCACCCTCACTGTCTTGACAATCATCTCGGGGCCTAGAAGTTCTCGATCCCCAACATCGTCCCAACTTAACGGTGACCTACACGTTCGTCCATACAAAGTGGCGAAAGGCGCTATGCCGATACTAGACTTGTAGCTATTGTTGTAAGCAAACTCTACCAAGCGCAGGTGATCTTCCCAAGATCCTTTAAAATCTAACATACAGGCCCGGAGCATGTCTTCGAGAATTTGAATAACCCTTTCTGATTGGCCATCGATCTGAGGATGGTAGGCGGTACTGAAACTCAGATTCGCGCCCAGACTCTCTTGTAGGCTTTGCCAAAACTGAGATCTTAAACGTGTATCTCGGTCGGACACAATGCAAATCGGTACGCTGTGCAATCTGACAATCTCTTCCATATACCTTTTTGCAAGGCTTTCGGTTGATTTACCCACTCGAAAGGGAATGAAATGTGCCGACTTGGTGAGTCCGTCCACAATCACCCATACAACATTGTTTCCCTTAGAGCTACGAGGGAGTGCGGTCACAAAATCCATAGTAATGTTTTGCCATTTCCATTCGGGTATTGGTAACGGCTGTAATAGACCTGTCGTCCTGTGGTGTTCAGCTTTTACTTGTTGGCAAACAAGACATTTGGATACACTCTTGGCTATCTCCCGCTTCATCCCATGCCACCAATAGTTTTGCTTGAGGTCCTTGTACATCTTTGTTCCTCCCGGATGAACAGAGTATGGAGAACTATGTGCCTCTTTTAATAATTCCTCTCTCATCTCCCCCTTAGGTACACTGACTCTGCATCCATATCTCAAAGAACCATCTTCGTGGATGATGAAGTTCGTCCGCAGATTCGCGTCCACTTGTTCTCTGATCCTTCGCAACCTCGGGTCCTCCATTTTAGCTGTCTTGATCCGTTCGACTAATGTTGAGTGAATTTGCAAATTCATGAAGGATGTAAGCATTCCGGGTATTATTAACTCGGTCTCTAGTTCATTAATATCTTGACGATTCCTCAAATGAGTAGTCAGACTCGAAATCATTGGTTGGTGACTCAAAGCATCCGGGACTACATTCACCTTTCCCGGATGATATTGTAAATTTAAGTCGAAATCTGCCATTAATTCTAGCCATCTCCTCTGCCTCATATTGAGTTCCTTCTGGGTGAAGATATACTTCAAGCTCTTGCGATCGGTGTAAATATCTATCATCTCACCCAATAAATAGTGCATCCAAATCTTGAGTGCGAAAACAACCGCGGCAAGTTCTAAATCGTGCGTTGGGTAGTTTCGCTCATGCACCTTTAATTATCTTGACGCATATGCTACTACCCTACCATGTTGGTGCAAAACACGTCCCAAGCCTTTTCCCGAGGCGTCGCAATGTATGTCGAATCCTCCAGTCCTGTCGGGAATCGTAAGAATGGGTGCAGAGGTTAAACGAGTTTTCAACTCTGCGAATGCTTCCTCGCAACCCTCGGACCATACATACGGTACATCTTTCCGAGTCAAAGTAGTCAGTGGTTCCACAATCTTGGAGAAGTTCTTGATGAAACGACAGTAATATCCAGCAAGTCCCAAAAAGCTCCTGATCTCGGTAACAGTTCTTGGTATCAGCCATGTCTGAACTGCGACAATTTTGGCTGATCCACTGAAATCCCTTTGCTTGACACCACATATCCCAGGAATGCTACCTGTTCTAACCAAAACTCGCATTTGCTGAGCTTTGCATAAAGTTAGTGTTGTCGCAAGGTTTCGAGCACCGCACGTAAGTGTTACGCGTGTTCTTCTTGATTCTTAGAATACACTAGAATATTGTCGATGAAGATAACCACAAACTTGTCTAATTGCTCATAAAACACTTGATTCATCAAGTTCATAAAGACTGTGGGGGCATTGGTTACTCCAAAGGGCATCACTAGGAATTCATAATGTCCATACCTAGTCCTGAAAGTCGTCTTGGGTATGTCAGACGCTTTCACCTTGAGTTGATAATAGCCTGTTCGTATCCAACTTGGAGAACACTTGAGCTCCCTCCAACTGATCGAACATGTCATATATCTGTAAGTCCACGGTAGCGCCCCGGCCGTTTAACAGACGCCGAATGCGGAACAAAAACTTTTACAAGTGGCGCTATCGTGTACTATAACCCGGATCTGCCATTATAACTAAACTAACAAACTACAAAGTGGGTAGAAATGTTATACCGAACGATCCGAGTCTTTCGGTCTTCAACCATCATCCCACGCTTTGTTGCGGCTGTTCCGATCTCCTCGATCTCCAGTCTTCTCGTCCAGGTGGCACCACGTCAACGGATCTTTAAACGGGCTCCCGCCTCTGAACCGAGGCAACTCGATCATCAAGTTTGCTAAAAGAGATGACCAAGATTGATGTAGAGAATGAGTAGAACACTTTGTCTCACTTCGTCTAAAGCCATGGACGAACGGTTAATGAAGTTGCCTTTTGGAATCGGGTGATGGAAAAATGAGCTATATGAAATTACATGAAGCTAAACTATCATAATATTTTTCCCAAAACACAACCTTAGCCCACCAAAAGAAGTGGCCGGCCATTATCAAGAGGGGGGTAAGTGTAGGAGAGGGGAGAGTGACCATAACATTTAATGAAGAGAATGATTCATCTAACACCTTGCATTTATCATTAATGCAACAATGATTCATCTAACCTAGTCACCAAAACCATTAATGCACTAATGACTCACTAGCCTAGTCACCATCTAGAATCTTCTAGAACCATCCACACACTTATGACTCACCTTAAGAAAAGATAAATCTGTCTTTAACCGAATGTTAAAGACGGGCGATAGAAAACTGGAAACTGGCAACTTCCAAAAGCTATCCCGAAACGAATTTCAGGATAACCCCGTAGTAGTATAAACATACCCGCATTTGTATTACTACCGAATACAAATGCAACTGAGACAAAGATATTATATCTACACAGTATAATACTCGGATCCGGCTTAAACCAAAGCCGACCAGTATTATATGCCCGAAATATGACACGTGCGTAAACGCACGTGCATTTTCCGAACCCTTTTATAAAACCATACGGCCTCTACAACGTTTCGTCCGAACTTGGGAAACTGACTGTGGGGAACTCTAATGACTCATCAACACACTGGAACTGGGTATAACCTCTAGCACGTCAGAGGTACAAGCTGTACGTAACGGTTGCATATGTATTGATTGAAAGGGAAGCTGACGAGCGAACTCAACCAGAAACCCTACTGAGCCTGACAGTGACAATATCCGTACAGTCCAGTCCGTTCGTCTAAGAGTATCGCATATCGAGTCTAGGGGGGTGGATAAAGTCAGACCCCTAATAACGCGATAATTCGTGTCGGTATGAAGCCCATCACCACCTGAGAAACTACTGATCCAAATCAGTAATTCTCCACTACCTCAGCCGAGGACTTCTAGTGATGGCCACCCGTGCACTGTGCGACATCAACCCCCAATACCGGGAGAGACGAATTCCCAACTATCCGCTTACTGCCTCTATGTGGCTCGGGACTGTACCCTACTAAAACCTCTTTGCACGTCTCCTTTGAGCGTTGTAGGGTAGTAATCAAAACACAGTGGGAACTCACATGAGACAAATGACAATCTCAGGTCGACAAACTAACCTGTACACATGTCACCAGGGAACTGCTATCTGACGATATATATAATAACAACTAGCAAGTTCCCGGCGAGTCCTGTCTGGTGTACTCAACGAGAACCTGTATACATCTTAGGTGAACCAACTGACACCAATGACTTGTGAGACCGGCCACCGCCCCTCGTCGGGGTCTCGACTATATACACTAGTCTACTCTGGAGTATCGATGCCCTGTCTCAAAACTCCCACGACTAGGGACACTTTAAGGATGTTCTTACAGACCCCAGCTCCCACGTATATGATCGCCATCATATTGCTGGCTGTCAAGCAAGAATCCTATGGGCTCTATCAACATGCAATAATAAACTAAAGCATGTATATGATGATAAAGACAAACCAGATAGCATACTATCATCTCGACTAAGACAGTCATATCGGTATAGGTCCTCCCTCAATCATTGCAATCACGTATCTGTGATCCAATAATTGACTTTGAGGGCACTATATCCAACAATCTCCCACTTGCACTTAAGGCTATTTATTGCGATGTCGCATACTCACAGCCTCAGTGAGTGGATCTGCCCTGATGTTTCTTTCTATGTCTCTCTTAATCTCAAGTTCGCGGAGAAAGCCATCTCCTGAATCGAGTAATACATGTCTTAGAATATGTCTGGATATCTGATGGGACCTAGTTCATAAATGAACTGCAAATCCAAACTTCTTAGACTGTATTGATAACTGAACCTAATCAGTATCGCGCACCATGACTCCCACAGTATCCTCTTGGACCACCTGTCCATAATACTGTCCCTCGTCAGAGGGAAAACTATAACTCTGACAATCACTCTGTCATCCAGGTCACCTTGGAAGCTTAGAGTGATAACCGTCTCCTCAAGTAGGCTTCCATTATCAAATCCATAGAACATCCATTCATGTTCTAAAACTGCTTCCTAATATTTCTCCAGGATTGGATTAATATAAACTTATCGCATCTAGTGCAAAAATAATATCTGGTGTGGTACTTGATATCTCACGATTGACTCAATTGCCTAAGCAAGTGATTTGCCAATCATACACATCCCTCTCTCCTTTAGTCTGTAAGACACCTTTAGAGAGGGTGACTCCATCAGCTGCAGGTACACCACCATGCCAGGAGTCATCTATTCTAAAATTCCATTAGAATACTGTCAAAGTACCCAAATTGGGAAACTACCCAATTCTAGATCTAAAACCATAGATCTAGTAATCAGAATGTCTGATATTATATCCATATCCTGTGTGAAGAAACAACTGTGTGACGACTACAATTTAACCGATTGTAGTATAGGAATTTTACTTCCTACTCTGTGTATGTCATCCATGTACCAGGACATCACACCCTATTACCTTCTTAACAGATCGATCCCTTATTCTGATGAAGTCAAACCATGACTGTCACATAAAAAATTAGATGATCTTATCTCCGATGTATCTGCTCAAGCCTATAAATAGACATAAGCTACTTGCCCACTATGCTTCCGCTGCTCCCATTGACCACAACAACTCTCTGGCAGAATAATATATACGTGTACTTCTAAAGCTAGTTTAGAACGACGCTATACTTATCCTCCTGCCGGGTTTCATAGTCTGGAACAACAGTAGTGTCAAGTCTGGGTAAACAAGAACCTCCCTGTCACCGTCCTTGAGGATACCGGAGTACCTCTCGGGTGTCTGAGGTTACCCTCCATATCTGTGGAGTGGCTATTGAATGTCAAACCTGATTGAATATATAGGTCCTATTAAATTTTCCGTAATCGTTTGCGGTTCTGGAATCACTTCCAATTCTACCATACTTCCACTACTGTTTTCTGAAAAAATCCATTTTACTAAAACTGTGGCGAGTCACGAACAATATCACTATTGATCTTCCAGATGGTAGAAAATCAACCCCCGTCAATGCCAGGGTCAACCCACAAACTGCCATTACAGAAACGTGCCTTGAGTTATCCAGTGTCTGGTTTTAAGCATAAGCTGGACAACTCCCCTTACCTTAACATCGTTAAGATATGAAGCATTCTATATCCAATATAGAAACTTTGGCACTTATTTAATTGGAACCAGATTCAAAAAACATGCAGCTATCTCCAGTGCATATCAACTTAATGGAGAGAGGCTAATTAGCATTTCTCAACTTAGGAATCCATCCAATTATGAATAACCTGAAAGAGAAACAAGTTTTTCAAAACCGTTACTATCAACTGAATACCAATCACAAGAATCTACATGTTCGATTTCTTCGAACAATCCTGATACTTGCGACACCTGGTTCTCTACTTTATTCCTATACCCACAACTTCTCAAAACTTAGACATTGTATTTCTACGAAATACTTGTCTAAAAACTAGAGAAGTCACAAGTAAACAGAACATAGTACGAGGACCTACCCCTTTGTCCTGACGGACACTGGACAACATACAATACTCTGTATAAGTCCGCTGAGTTGAATAACTCATAACCTGTGCATCGTAGGTTGAAAACTGTACCCAGGCGATTTCCTCAAATATCACCAATTACAATGAATTCCGATATAATGAGGATGATCACCTAATTCCCAATAACTTACTCCCACTCATCATCTGTAAAAACCATACAGATGTGAGAATCATACCTGGTAAATACATACCCTGGAGCAAGTATGTAATCGGGAAATCAGTTTTCTATTAACAATGCACTGAAACATAAAAAATGTTTCGTAGGGGTATCCTGGTATTCCTAGTAATGCCTCTTCCATAATCCAATTCATGACTTTAACCGTATATTTCTTTGTCATCTCTCCAAATCCCTTTATTTGTCTTTATTTATTACCTTCTGTACACCATCGTTAGGCTAAGTGGTTTTCTTCCTTCCCTACCGTTCGGCACCAACCTATGGTTTGGAAGAAGACTATCCGGTAAGCATAATAGGTGTACTCTCCTAAACTAAGGAGTACTCGCAACTTGAGAGAAGGCGATGATAAAAGACAAGTGAATAATACCTTATTCTCTTTCTCCCGAACTGGGAAAAAAGCAAAGGTGAAAAAGGAGTGGCAATGAAGTACGCGGTTTGGTCGTGAATGTTAACAGTCGCAATTTACTTTGCCCTCTTTCTAATCCCTTTATTTTGTTTTTAATTATTACCTTCTGCACACCTTACTTAGGCTAATTGGTTTTCTTCATTCCCTACCTTTCGGCACCTGCTTATGGTTTGGAATAAGACTATCCAATAAGCGTAATAGGTGTACTCTCCTAAACTAAGGAGCCCTCGCAACCTGAGAGAAGGTGATAATAAAAGACAGCTGAATAAACCAATTCTATTTCTCCTGAACCTGGATCCATCCTCGAAGAACTCCCTTCGAGTTCGTATATAACCATACGATGGATCTATCCAATGGAAGTGGATATCCGTAGTAATACGGGGTGTTCTGAGAAATGCAAAGGGTAAAAGAAGGAGTGGCAATGACATATGCAACTTAGACAATCCAAAAGCCAGTATTTTAAGAAGGTTCGGTCAACTTGGTCACTGAGTCATAGTCTAGGGTCGGTCAAAGTTCGCTGCCAAAGAGAGAGAGAAAAGAAACACTCTGCGTGCACTCTAACCTAGATCAGAATGGTTATCACTTTATCTAATCAGGAAACCTCCCACTGTAATCTCAAATTCTCCTCTAAACCTGAAAGAAGAATTAGTCGGGATCACCCGAAGAGTAAACCAACTCATCAGTGAGAATCGGGATCCAACTATCATCGCATGATAACTTGATGGAAGCCACTCAAGTTATCACACTCCAGAAGGTAAGCGCATGCCTGGCAAGTTTCAGTTTCTTTAGAAACTCCCGATATGATTTTTACCTCAAGCTCTTATGACCTTGACTTTAG
Source organism: Agapanthus africanus (assembly GCA_030015575.1). Lineage (NCBI taxonomy): Eukaryota > Viridiplantae > Streptophyta > Magnoliopsida > Asparagales > Amaryllidaceae > Agapanthus > Agapanthus africanus. Next base: position 414,644,729 of record JASDDO010000016.1, read on the forward strand.
TCAACAAATCATAAGTCACATGTCAAGTTCTACCCGTCATTATCCAGGTTGATTTGAACCCACCCGTGCCTACCCTTGACTTTAGTCAACAAGGCAATACGACTGTCCCAAACCAACGCATCTATCTATGCAACATAAAGACTGCTTCGCGTGGAACTATTCCAAGATGCCAGGATTAGATCCGGAGATTGCTGTGCATAAATTAGCGATATCCCCAGATATCAAGCCAGTCAAGCAGGTGCCAAGAAGGATGCCACTCGAGCTTGAAATGAGCTTCAACGCCGAAGTCAAGAAGCTGATCGATTCTGGATTTATCCAAGAAGTCCAGTATCCCGATTGGATCGCCAATATCATCCCGGTAATGAAGAAGAATGGGACGGTACGCATATGCGTGGATTTCAGGGATCTCAATAAAGCCTGTCCAAAGGACGATTTCCCAGTACCAGTAACCGAGCTAATGATAGATAACACGTCCACTCACGAGGTTTTCTCCTTTATGGACGGTTCGTCAGGATACAATCAAATAAAGATGCATCCCGAAGACCAGAAGCATACCGCTTTCCGAACCCCTTTGGGTATATTCTGCTACAGGGTTATGCCCTTTGGTCTAAAGAACGCCGGCGCTACCTATCAAAGGGCCATGACAAAAATCTTCGACGACCTCATACATGACATCGTCGAGTGCTATATCGATGACCTTGTAATAAAGAGCATGTCATACGAAGAGCATTTAAAGCATCTGGAGACTGTATTTCAACGCCTTCGGCAATATAATTTGAAAATGAATCCCCTTAAATGCGCGTTTGGAGTCTCCTCGGGTAAATTCCTGGGATTCATCATCCGACATCGAGGTATCGAAATAGATCCATCTAAGATCAAGGCGATCATGGAAATGCCTCCGCCAAGAACCCTCAAACAGTTGCGGTCTCTCCAAGGGAAGCTCGCATACATCCGGCGATTTATCGCCAATCTTTCAGGCAAATGCCGTCCTTACAGCCACCTGATGAAGAAGGGAACTCCATTCGTTTGGGATCACAAATGCCAAGGTGCACTAGACGAGATTAAGCAGTACCTGCAGAACCCTCCGGTGTTGGCTGCGCCGGTCAAGGGAAAACCCCTCATTCTTTATACAACCGCCCTCGAAGGTTCCTTAGGCGCATTATGGGCACAAGAGAACGATCAAGGGAAAGAGAGAGCACTCTACTACTTAAGTCGAGTTCTGCTGGGGGCAGAAAACAACTACTCGCCCATTGAAAAACACTGCTTGGCGTTAATCTTCACGATAACAAAACTCAGACACTATGCGTTGGTGCACGAAGTCCGTCTCATCTCGAAGGTGGACCCTCTTAAATATTTGATGTCGAAGGCTATACTGACGGGTCGACTCGCTAAATGGGCTCTACTCCTGATGGAGTTCTCAATAACGTATCGACCTCTTAAGGCAGTGAAAGGCCAGGCCATTGCCGACTTCCTCGCTGAGCATCCAGTACCTGCCGGTTCTCCTCTGAACTGCGATTTGCCGGGCGAACATGCATTCGACGCGATCGGCGGCGGTGATACCCGATGGGAACTCTATTTTGACGGGGCATCTTCCATGAAGAAGCGCAAACAATGTACCCCCATAATCAAATCGGGAGTAGGCCTCATCTTCGTAACCCCACAAGGAGGGATAATGCGCTTTGCTTTCTCCTTAACGGAATCGAGGACGAACAATGAAGCCGAATACGAAGCTTTGATAGAGGGCCTCGAGATCGCTATTAACATGGGAATTGAAGACCTCTCTATATACGGGGATTCTCAATTGGTTGTTAGTCAAGTAAATGGTGACTACCAAACGTGCAAACCGGAATTGGTGAAATACGGCGAAAAGGTGCAACAACTATTGACCCAAATTCCCTCCTACACTTTGGAAAGTATACCACGTGCGGAAAATAGCAAAGCAGACGCGTTAGCTAAGCTCGCTAAAGAACTGGCTGACGAGAACCTCGATGACGTCAGAATTGTGGTACAAAGCCATCGAGTGCTCGCCTCGGCAGAAATATCTCCGGAATTATACGAAGAAAAGGGGGCGACTGAGCAGACGACCCTACAAATAAAAGACCATGAGAAGGCCGAGGACTGGAGGGAAGTCTTCATAGACTACTTTAAGTCCCACCGAATGCCCGAAGAAGCGTCCTCAAGACATCAGCTCATGAAACGAGCTCTATTTTTTGCTTTTGTCAACGACACTCTATACAAGAGATCGTTTGATTCTCTGTGGCTGAGATGCTTAGGACCTGACGAAGCAGAAAGAGTCATTCAGGAAGTTCACGACGGACTCTGCGGTTCTCACCAGGCAGGCCCGAAAATGAAATTGAAGATCAAACGGATGGGCTATTATTGGCCCACGATGGTCCAAGACTGCCTCGGGTATGCGAAGCAATGCCACTCGTGCCAGATTCATGGAGACTTTATCCACCAACATCCGAACCCACTACACCCAACGGTGGCTAGCTGGCCATTCGAAATGTGGGGGACTGACATAGTCGGCCCCATCGAGCCAGCATCGTCCCGGGGACATCGTTTCATCCTGGCGACAACTGACTACTTCTCCAAATGGGCAGAAGCAGTACCGCTGAGGGAAGTGAAGACGGAGAATATCCTCCACTTCTTCAAGACGCACGTCATCTATCGGTTTGGAACCCCACGGCGGATTATCTCCGATAACGGGCCAGCCTACAGAAGCCATAAGATTAGCCGCTTCGCGCAGCAGCACAATATAGACTGGAGGTATTCTTCAGTTTACAATCCGCGAGCTAACGGTCTGGCCGAGGCCTTCAATAAGACCTTGACAAAGATCATAAAAAAGACGGTGTCCCGAAATAAGAAGGACTGGCATGAGAGGCTGCAAGAGGCCCTTTGGGCCTTTCGAACTACGTTCAAGACGGCCATGAACACAACGCTGTACGCGTTGGTATTTGGGACGGAAGCAGTGCTCCCCCTTGAGATAGAGTTACCCTCTCTACGAGTGGCAGTCCACTACGAGCTGACGGACGAAGAAAATGCTCACCTTCGGCTTGAGGAGCTTGATGCCCTCGATGAAACCCGGCTCATAGCGCAACAAAATCTGGAGGCCTATAAAGCAAAGATGACGCGCTCATATGAAAGATTGACCCGACTGAGGACATTCCGCCAAGGCGAACTCGTGTTAGTGGTCAAAAGGCCTATGATCCCCAATCGAGCCAAGCGGGGAAAATTCGAGCCAAACTATGAAGGCCCATATATTATAGATAAGGTCTACCAGGGTGGGGCCTATCTACTCATGGACATGCACGGTGAAAGGACTTTCAGGCCAATAAACGGTCGCTTCCTAAAGAGATACTACGCTTAATGAGCCACGGCCTAGGTCAATGATAGATGACGACGACTATGTCCGCTCGCTATCTTCCTAAGCTCGAGCTTTATAAGCGGTAGCCGGCCTTCTCCATGTCGGACCGAAATGTCCTTAAACTAACGACGGACCGAAATGTCCTTAAACTAACGACGGACCGAAACGTCCCTAAACTACTACCGCAGCATCCTTAGGCTGACAAAAAAAAATAAAAAAAATAAAATAAAAAAAAACGAAAAAAAAACGGTATGTCCATAAGCAAAATGGGCACGGATGAAAACCCGAAAGGGCTCCGTGAGTAAAAACAGCAGGGCTACCGGCAAGTGTTCGTGAAAACCCGAAAGGGCGCGACCTTGTAAAAAAAAGAGAAAAAGAATAAAAAAAAAAGGTATGTCCATAAGCAAAATGGGCACGGACGAAAACCCGAAAGGGCTCCGTGAGTAAAAACAGCAGGGCTACCGGCGAGCGTTTGTGAAAACCCGAAAGGGCGCAACCTCGTTAAGAGACACTTATAGGGTCCTCTCGACCTTGTAAGGAGAAAACACCCGCATGAGATCCTTACGACTCACAAAGGAGAAACACACTTAGGGATCCCCACGATTCCTAAGGAGAAAATACACTTGCGAGATCCTCATGACTCGTAAGGAGAATTCTCTTATGGGACCCTCACGGCTCATGAGATTTGAAAGTCTTAAGTTACAGAAACCTAAACCTGTTCTTAAGCAAATCCCCCACAACCTTCGATACTGCCCTACAAGGGGCTCAATACTGACCCTTGTATACAATCCACGGGCGCGGATAAATATTTCCCCAGCAAAGTCACACCTGTGACTAGGGATATGTCCATATAATGAGCAACCCTTGTAGGTCCTCTCGACCCATAAGGAGAAAAGCCTCTTGTAGGATCCTTACGACTTACAGAGGAACATACACTCAGGAATCCTCACGATCCCTAAGGAGAAAATACACCTGCAAGATCATCACGACTTGTAGGGAGAAAAACCTTTGTGAGACCCTTACGGCTCATGAAGTCAAAAGCCTTGGTCGACAGGACCCTTAACCCTGTTTGCTAAGCCACCTTTGTTCAACATCGATAGAGGCAGATGATGATTCGCTCCTGGAAATATTCCAGTTGTAGCGGTGCTGATGCCGAAATCGGTGTCTAAAACCCAAGCTCGCGGCGAAAAGGCTAGCAAGCCACACATGCCTACGAAATAGCCGAAATGATGGGGCAAATTGCAATAAAAAGCAGCAAGTAAAAATGTATGCATGAAAAATGGCCGAAATGATGGGGCAACTCACAATAAAAAACGGCGAGTAGAAAATAAATAAATAGCCGAAATGATTGGGCACCGCGAAAAATAGCCGAAATGATGGGGTAATCGCGACCTTCGCGATATAAAAGCTGAAACGATAGAGCATCGCGGAAAAAGAAATAAAATAAAAATAAAATTTATGCCCTACAGGTGATGTTCCATCACACCCTGTACACAATCCAAGGGCGTAAACAAAAAAGGGAACATACCTCCTCCCAGGTTTCACCAAAGAAAGAAGTTAAATCTCGACGGGTCACAAGCGACCTAGAGATCATCCCAACACTCGTCTCGTAACGACAGACACAACTTCAAGCTAAGCGGAACAGCGGCAACTCCCAGTTCCATGTCTCGGCGGTATACATATCGCCAGCAGTCAAACCTCCATCCCGTGAAATGCGGATACAATCAGTGAAATTCCTGGTTACGTGGAACGCGGATAACGTCACTCTTTGACCCCGTGGAAAACGTCCAGAGCGGATCCTGGTCCTCGCAGAGCACGGCAGTGAACCCGTGTGAAGCATCCAGAGCGGAGCCTAGTCCTCGCCGAGCACGGCAGTTAACCCGTGTGAAGCATCTAGTGCAAAATTCCTGGTTACGTGGAACGTGGATAACGTCACTCTTTGACCCCGTGGAAAACGTCCAGAGCGGATCATGGTCCTCGCGGAGCACGGCAGTAAACCCGTGTGAAGTATCCTGAGCGGAGCCTAGTCCTCGCCGAGCACGGCAGTGAACCCGTGTGAAGCATCTAGTGCAAAATTCCTGGTTACGTGGAACGCGGATAACGTCACTCTTTGACCCCGTGGAAAACGTCCAGAGCGGATCCTGGTCCTCGCAGAGCACGGCAGTGAACCCGTGTGAAGCATCCAGAGCGGAGCCTAGTTCTCGTCGAGCACGGCAGTGAACCCGTGTGAAGCATCTAGTGCAAAATTCCTGGTTACGTGGAACGCGGATAACGTCACTCTTTGACCCCGTGGAAAACGTCCAGAGCGGATCCTGGTCCTCGCAGAGCACGGCAGTGAACCCGTGTGAAGCATCCAGAGCGGAGCCTAGTCCTCGCCGAGCACGGCAGTGAACCCGTGTGAAGCATCTAGTGCAAAATTCCTGGTTACGTGGAACGCAGATAACGTCACTCTTTGACCCCGCGGAAAACGCCCAGAGCGGAGCCTGGTCCTCGCCAAGCACGGCAGTGAACCCGTGTGAAGCATCCAGAGCAAACACCGGACTGTGGAGTCCTTAAAATCCACGGACTATGATGTCCTTAACCTCGACCGTGATGTCTTAAAACTAACGATCAACCACCCCGATTCCCTACGGATTCTGCCTTGGTTTAAGGGTACATCTCTTCACTCCTTTGATACGTGGCGTTGTAATTCCTCAACGTCTTCAAAGAGGTGACGGGTCCCTGCAACCAAACATCGGACTGTGGAGTCCCTAAATCCACGGACTATGAGGTCCTTAACCTTGACCGCGATGTCTTTAAACTACGATGCCTTGGGAAACCCCTGACTCCGTGAAACACGGACGAGGGCGACCACATCCAGCACTTGCAGGTCCTCACGACCTGTAAGGAAGAAAAACTCTCTTGTGAAGTCCTTACGACTCTCAAGGGACAACCCGCTTAAGAATCCTCACGATTCTTAAGAAGAACTTACACCTATGGGATCCTCTCGACCCATGGGGAGAAAAAAAACTCTTTATGAGACCCTCGTGGCTCATAAAGTGCAAAAGTCTTAGGAAGCAGATCTTAACCCTGAATCCTAAGCTATCGCTGCCCTGCAAGGAGATCAAGATAAATTGTCCGCAAACGCATTCAATGAAAGGGGACACACCATTGAGAAGAAAAATATATCTTTTATTCATAAACCAAAATGAATACAAAGTACAATTCATGAAAGAAACAAAAAAGAAAGATACTCTCATCCATGAGCACGTACAAAAAGGGGAGAAAAGATACAAGTCCTCAAGCCGGCGGGCGATGCAGTAATTTTACCAGCTCATCGTTCTGTTGCTGAGCCACGGCTTCATGACGCAAGATCTCCAGAAGACGAGCCTCCGCCTGAGCTTGCTGAGCTTGATACGAAGCAAGCCGAGCTTCGAGCTCTTTCTCGGTGGCTTTATGAGCCTCGATCCTCTCACGAGTGAATGTGGCAGCTTTATCGAGAGCCACCACCTCTTTTATGGACTCCTGGAGCACTCGCAAGAGTTCGTATGCTTTGTTGGCTTTGGCTGTGAGGCTGGCCTGAAGCTCGCTCAGCGCCTTAGAAGCCAATTCCCTCTCCGAGAACTTGCGGCCAAGCCTCTTCTCGCATGACGTCATGTTAGCCGCACATCGTGCTATCAGACCCCGCAACTCCGCTTTTGCAGCCACGGCTTCCGAGGAAAGGCGAGAACATTCAAGAGCGTGCAAACAAGCCTCCACCTTCCTACAGAACTCCACCCAGACCCGCACCACCTCCTTGCTATGATAGGTGGCGAGAAAAGGAAGAGAGCCGTTAGCTTCTGCGGCAAACGCTTCGGCCGTGGTCGCGCTACCAGCACGGAGCTCCTCGACGAAAGATGATAGGGAGACAAGGCTCAATTAGGCCAAGCGTTCTTAAGCCCGCAAAGCATAAGGGCCGGGCGGCATCACGATGCGCGATTCCAACGCCATGGAGACTGGCAGGGCTGTTCAAATTTGACAAATGATTAGTAAAATTCTTAAACACAGAACGAACGGGATTATAATAAAATGTCACTCACCGACAGTCATGCAAGTAGGAGCTGAAGGTTCCCCTGGCCCTTCAACGACCTCGACCTCATCGTCAGCTTCCAAAACTATAAGAGACATCAACGTCATTTCGCAAGATAGCAACAATGCTATGGTAAAAGAAAAATGGCGAATGACACTAACCTTGCCCGGAGGAAAGGAAAATACGCTGAGGGGAGATCGCCTGCGGAGCCGCCATCTCCAATAAACGCTGAAATGACTGTCGAGGCGACAGATCAGCGATAGTGGCCGCCAAACCGTGCAATTCTGGGAAAGATAAAAGAGTTTAGACTATGAAAGGGTGGCTAAATTAAAACGCAGAGGGTTACCTTCAACGCTCCTCCCATTCTGAGCCAGGGGGATAGCAGCTTCAACGGTCTCTGCCGTAACGTCAGGATTCAACAAAGGAGGAGTAGTCCCGACTACCTCTCTTCCAGCCTCTGAGCCGCCCTCAGTAAGGGTCATTGGGGCGGCGACCTCCAAAGAAGCTTCCCCCAAAAGAGCAAGCGCTCCCTGATCAAGAACCGCCACTGGAGGCTCTACCATAAGAGGAGCAGCCTCATCAGCCCCCTCCACATTAAGCAAGGCCTCATTGAGAATTCCGGCGGGCTTTAGCTTTAATGGGCCCATAGAGAGCTCCCCCAGCGTCGAAGATTCTGCATGATTCGAATAAAAATAATGATACATATGCACGGGCATAAATAATCGGAAAGACTACAAAAGGAGCACAACGTACCTATACGCAAAGAAGCCCTCAATATGGCTTCTTCAAGCCGCTGCTCCTTCTCCAGGAGGTGGGCTCGCCGGGGTTCAAGGGTAGACTCATGACCACCGGTCCATAAAGAAAGTGCGTCAGCTGCATCTTCTGAAGCGGCCTGCTTCAAAGCCCTCTCCCCCCATTCCTCCAAAGGACCGATAAATCGCCGCCGAATCCACGAAGGGTCTTCTTAAAGATTACAGCGGGATAGGACTTCTTCGGAACCCTGGCATTATGAGACACGTCTTTGGAATGCCGTATGGCCTCAGCCAACTGTGCGGCCTCCTCATCGGCCGAACTCGGGAAAGGAAGTCCAGCGTCTGACTCTTGCAGGGCCAACGGTTCGTCTTCAAGAGTAGGCTCAGACTCCGCCAAAGAATCGAGCAAATTGTTGGCCGCTTTCCTCCGCCGCTTAGACCCAGAGCCGTTCGCCGAGGATGACCGTTTCCTCCCTCGCGAAGCCTTAGGGCGGCGCTGACCCACATTGCCTACGACGCCCTCATCTCTATTACCCTCGCCCGGTGCCACGACCGAGGATGACACTGTCATTGTCAATGCCACGGGGGGCGGTGCTGCCACAGGCGGTGGTGCTACTACTGGGGCCCTTCTACCTCGCGAGCGGGAACCCAGGGGCATACCAGCCGTTGGAGTAAGGTTTACCTCCGATTCTCCTAGGACGAGCGCAGTGTCGGTATCCCTTAGAGGGAAGCGGATCGGAGCCCTCAGTCACAGCTTAGCTCCTGGAACCAGAGGAGGGGCATCATGGCCAAGAAGCACCCTCCTTTCCTCAAGAATGATTGGGCTGACCCGATGAAGATACCAACCCGTAAACGCGCCCACGCACCGGGGCAGGTATTCAGCTTCAGGTACAATGAAGTGGGAGCCGGTGTTTAGCCTTATGAAATGATGAGCGGCATCACGAACGGCATCGAGCGAAGGGATTGGGGCGACTATCAAAGCCTCGAAAGGAACACCCTGGTCGTATCCAAGTTGTCGGGCGAATCGATGCGGATTGTACCGCATGAAAAGAGCTGCACTGTCCTGGCGAAACACCAAGTAGCCCGGTCTAATTGTATACAAGTGCGCGGCCTCCCGGGGCTTCAAAGTAGGCGCGTTGTCTTTTGACAGATCCCAGAGTTGTTGAACTGGACCTGAGGGAGTAGACAAGACCCGATCATTAAAAACCATCCCGCCAGCGGCAGCGTAAGGAGAAATCAGCACCCGAATAGCCCCGAACTGAGTCGGGTCGGCGGCAGAAGCATCCACTAATCTCATAAGTCGTGGAAAGGGGTAGGCATCGTAAAATGAGGGCCTCTGATGCATGGCAAAAGCCCCCAACACGTGCATTTCGATCCAGGACGTGAAATAATGAAGCGAAAAGTTTACCACATCCACGCCAGGAGTAGAGGTATTAGCTGCGGTGCCTAACCCATGATAAAGATGCGCCAACGCCGGGATGCCGATAGCCAACCGCGTCCCCTCAGCAATACGATGAGCCGGATAGATAACTGAGGCTCTCATGAAGCGGCGATGCATGGGGATAACGAACCAACTGAGCCAGACACTGACAAACCCCACGAAGAACGTCTCCTCATCCATACCGGGTGCTGCAATGGACTCAAAAGACATCGGCGACATGATGGGGATATAATATTGAGGTAGATCCGATTCAGTGGTCGGCGGCTTCTTCGGACCAAACCCAAAGGGGTCTTTAATGTTGGCGAACTTCGGAGCTGTCTTCGACACGACATCTTCGCGAAGGAAGCAGGCAATGAAACTCTTGAAAGTAACACCCTGCTCTTCGGATTCGGTGAATAATCGGTCGAAGATACCTAGCGCCTTGATTAAACTGGGACGCTTGTGGCGGATGGCATTTTCAGCAGACAGGCCGTCAACTGGGGCGGGCTCGGGTTCAAAAACATACTCGTCAGAAGGCAACAACTCCTCATACAGTGCACCCCTGATTGGCAGTCCCGAGATTTCATAAAATTCTGCCAGAGAAATCGAAACCTCGCGATCTCCTAAAATGAAAGTGTTAGTAGGGAGATTCCATTGATTCAAGAACGCCTTGACCCACCAGGCATGCGGGGACTTATAATGGAAGAGTGACGCGTATATTGCCTGATAAAGCCCGACTTTGTGCAGCTGCGCACGATGGGCAGAAAGAATGTAGCGAGCCCAGAGAAGGTAGCCCGTAGGGTGTCGAGGAGTAAGCCCTATCTTATAAATTTGCCCCTACGGGTGGGCCTCACCCTGGCAGATATGCCGCCCCAAGATGTCTATAGCCGGGATCGGATGGTTCGGAATACCGGTCGTCGAAGGCTCGAGCCTCCCTGTTGGAGTCCAGTTGGGCATTTCCACAGAAAAAACCGTCCTCGGAGGATCCATCGGTAAGAATGGGAAAGTGGGCTCCGTCGGTACCGCGCAAAGAAAACTCCGCCGACCGTGAATAATCTGACTATACCAAGATCCCCATTGAAGAAGGTTGGTACAGTTCGGGTCATGGGCCCGGATCATCGCCATCGCTTCCTCATCAGATGGTGACCGAGGAAAAGCAGCCTCCGAGCGAGAAAAGGGAAAGCACGGAACAGAATCCATCGCACCTGAAATCCAATAAAAGGAGACCGTTAAAAGCAAAGTCAGCGATATATATCCATGCATGAACATGAAGACTAGTTAAAGAAAGCAACAGCAGAGTTTTCTGGGACTATTGGCTACAAAACACATGGGCCCCACAGAATCCGGATGACGGCTCATTAATAATGAGACCAAATAGTACAATAAAACAAAGGGAATATCCTCATTTAATAAAGAATGGTAACCCTACACATTCCCCCCAACAGGATCTGCCTCGGGCTTTACAATGGATCCAACAAGATCAAAGGAATTAAATTCCCACAGAAGACATCATTACAAAGCTCCTTTTGCATTAATTGCAGAAAGACAACCTCGGGTCGAGAGCCCCCAAGAAGCCTCCGTGTGAAGAAACTGAGTTCTTCATTGGAATTAAATTCCTTACTAAGAAAAGGGAATTAAATTCCCAGAAACATTTTTGGATGGAATTAAATTCCATGGAGTTGAAACGCCATCATCATCTCCCCAAAGATCATCTAAACCCTAAGAGATCTACAGTTCGAAGGTTAGGTGGTTTCTTGTTCTTATAAAAAAAAACTTGAAGAAAAATGGGTTCCTTGTTAAAAAAGAGTAAAAACCCTTGTTTTGGATTTAAAATCCAAAGGAATGTGGAAGTTCGCTGTTTGTCCAAGAACATTACCTGAGGAGGAAGAGTCCTTTTAAACAGAGTTAAACTCTGAAAATGTTTCAAGGCAGAGAACTAAGCTCTGGAAGAAGAGAATTAAATTCTCAGAAAAAGTTTGCAAGGAAGAAGATGAACAAAGTGGAGGCGTCTCTGAAATGACCCCAGTATTTATGGGGGGTGATGGAAACGTTTCATCTTCCCAAATCCCTAAAGGAATCCAACGGTCGCAAAAGGTGACAGCGTTGCACTCACGTGCGGACACGTGAGAACAACGTTGTGGGGGCATTTGTTTCCTGATTTAAAATCAGGAAAGCCCATAGAAGAGGCTTCAGAAAAGGGTCACGTGCTTACACGTGACCAGCAGTCACGTGTTGGCACGTGACATCTAAAAGCATCGGCAAGGCGAATTCAGCTTCCCGACTGCATCAAGGAAAAGGGCTTCAGAAAGGGTCACGTGCTCCCACGTGACCAGGGTCACGTGTTGGCACGTGACATTTGAAAGCGGCTTCAAAAGTAAACCGGTTCCCGGATCAAATCAAGGAAAAGGCTTCAAAAGAGGTCACGTGCTCCCACGTGACCAGGGTCACGTGTTGGCACGTGATACTCAAAAGCAGCAGACTTGTTCTCTGGTTAAATCAAGAAAAAGAGTCTAGACGAGGGTCACGTGCTCACACGTGACCAGGGGTCACGTGATGGCACGTGACGGTTAAGCAGCAACCAGAAGACAGAGCGCAAAAAGAAAGAAGAAGGCTCGTTCTAAGGGGGTCACGTGCCCACACGTGACCAAGGGTCACGTGGCCATACGTGACCGACTTCAAAACCCATTTGTTAACAGAATTAAATTCTGAGAAAAGACCTCTCAAATCTTTCCAAAAGCAACCGATTGAATTAAAGATGATTAAATATCATCTATCTATGGGAAAATCTCGAATTTGGAAAGATTTCCCCGTAAAATCTAACCAAAATAACAGAGGAGAATCTCTGGATTTAAAATCCAATGGTGAGTAAAATTCACCTAATAATCCAAAGGTCCAAAACGAATGATGGATACAAATCAAATCTCCTAATGAAAGATCCACCAAAACTAATTGACTCGGCTGCTTCTCCTATAAATAAGAGCCAAGAGACACACAAGAGAAGGATATATGCAGAGGGAAGAAAAGAGAGAGAGCCTTGATACTTTAGAGGAATTTGGATCTTCTGCAAAAGAAAACCCTAGGTAAGAAAGGGAAGGTTTCATTGAAAGAAAAGAGAATTTAATTCTCAACAGAGTTTAACTCTGATATAAAACAGAAGGACATATTTCTTCTTTCTTTGATGGAGGATCTGTAAAGTGCACATCTCCCATTGAGTTGAGAATTTAATTCTCAATGGGTTGAGATCCTGCCATGCAGATCCAAAGCATAGAGAGGGAATGGAAGAACGAGAATTTAATTCTCACAGAACTATAGGAATTTAATTCCTTCAAAATAAAATTAGGGTTTGACCCTGTGTTATGGGAATTTAATTCCTTCAGAATGAAAAGAATCAGGGTTTAACCCTAGTTAAGAACTTAGTTCTGTTAAAACAACAAGAATTTAATTCCCTTAATCTTATTCCCCAGAATAATTCTCTAAACAGAGAGTGGGGGTTTAATTCCTTAAAGCTTTTATTAGGGTTTAACCCTATTCAGTTCTTCACATATATGAGGAATTTAATTCCTACAGAAAATTCAGAGTTCAACTCTTCAAAAGGAACTAGGAATTTAATTCCTCTGAAATTATTGTTAGAGTTCAACCCTACGAGGAATTTAATTCCTGAAAGGGATTAACAGATCTTCTAAACAACTACAGAAAAGCAGGGTCACGTGTCACCACGTGACCCCCCCAAAAGATCTACAGAAAGCCCTTTGAGGCAGTGCCTCACGTGACCCACGTGACCCTTGGCAGAGGCTCTAACATACTCCATTCAAACACCCGTCACGTGATGACACGTGATACTCCAAAAGATGCGATCTTCTCAGCAGAACAAACGAAGGGAGGGCGCCCTCACGTGCTACCACGTGACCCCTCTTGCCTCAGCGTCTAACGCTAAATTGGAACCCCTGAATTCAGTATTAAAACGTTGTTTGGCCTTAGTGTTCAACACTAAGCAAAGAACTTTATTTACAGTGTTCAACATTGATTACCTTAGTGTTCAACACTAATTTGGGATTTCTGTTGCCAGTGTTTAACACTGGTCTGTTTTAGTGTTTAACACTAATTTGAAGGCCTTGTTGCTGGTGTTGACACCAACTATCTTCTAGTGTTAAACACTGACTTATCAATCTCATTCTCAGTGTTCAACACTGATTGGTCTTTAGTGTTTAACACTAGGCATTGGCCCAATTGGCTAAATGGCCAGAGGCAAAACCTCTCCTTCAAGGGACCAACAGGAGGGCCGATGTCCCAGACATGATTGGACTTAGCCCAAGCTGGCCATAAGTCCTCAATTCGTAATTAACTGGGCTAATGGGCTCATAACATAATTAATTGGTCTTGATCCCAAATTGGGCCAAAGACTATTTAATCCACTCCGGTTCCAGGGTACATCTCTTCATTCCTTTGATACTTGGCGTTGTAATCCCTCAACGTCTTCAAAGAGGTGACGGGTCCCGATGACCACACATTGATATGGACTGTGGGGTCCTTAAACCCATGGACTACGACGTCCTTAACCTTGACCGAGATGTCTTAAAACTAACAATGGACTGTGGGGTCCTTAAACCAATGGACTACGACGTCCTTAACCTTGACCGAGATGTCTTAAAACTAACAATGGACTGTGGGGTCCTTAAACCCATGGACTACGACGTCCTTAACCTTGACCGAGATGTCTTAAAACTAACAATGGACCGCAATGTCCTTAAACTATCCATGGACCGCAATGTCCTTAAACTAGCAATGGACCACTATGTCCCTAAACTGGAACAATAGAGCCCCAAATGCTCTTTTGTCGGATCTAAATGATCCTGTTTAAGTTGATCTTAGCCTTAAATATGGCTAACGTATCCTTAAACCTTTCAGATAGACTTTAGTCCCAAACTGGACTATAGATCCCCTCAATTAACTCTGGTTCAAGGGTACATCTCTGAACTCCTTTGACATCTGTCGTTGTAATCCTTCAACGTCGTCAGAGAGGTGACAGGTCCCGACGGCCATACATTAAATGGACCACCATGTCCCTAAACTGGAACAATCGAGCCCCTAAAAACTCTTTTGTCGGATCTAAACGATCCCGTTAAGTTGATCTTAGTCTCAGGTTAGACTAACGTATCCTTAACAAACGTTTGAGTGGATCTTAGCCTTAAATATGGCTAACGTATCCTCAAACCAAACCCCTAAACCCAAATCTAAGATAATACGGATTTGGACTAGTCCACGCCCTACGGGCGACGACATAACTCGGTCTCCGTAAACAATCCACGGGCAACAAAACATAAAATAAACACCCACGACACGAAGTGACCATCTGGAGAAGGAGAAAGTTGTTACCGCGACGCGGTAGCGTAATTAACTGCAGGGGCTTGCGTCTGCAGGGAAGAGCGTCCCCACAATCAAAAATCCTTCAAGCGAGGGGGAATCTGACGAAGTCTGCTACATCGGACGCATCCGTTCAGACCTCTGATACACGGTGCCATAAATCAACTTGGCATCTTCGGAGAGGTGGACGGATAGCACCTATTAGCATCTGCCCCGAACCTCAGGCGAGACGTCCCGCGTCTCGGCCGCCGTTCGGAGGGGAACATGGACATTATGAATTCCTAGTGATGCCCTTTGGAGTAACCAATGCCCCTGCAGTCTTTATGAACTTGATGAATCAAGTGTTTTACGAGCAATTAGACAAGTTTGTGGTTATCTTCATCGACGATATTCTAGTGTATTCTAAGAATCAAGAAGAACATGCAGAACACTTACGTGCGGTGCTCGAAACCTTATGCAAAGCTCAGCAAATGCGAGTTTTGGTTAGAACATGTAGCATTCCTGGGGCATGTGTTGTCAGGCGAATGGATTTCAGTGGATCCAGCCAAGATTGTCGCAGTTCAGACATGGCCGATACAAAGAACTGTTACCGAGATCATGAGCTTTTTGGGACTTGCTGGATATTACCGTCGTTTCATCAAGAACTTCTCCAAGATTGCGGAACCACTGACTACTTTGACTCGGAAAGATGTACCGTATGTATGGTCCGAGGGTTGCGAGGAGCATTCGCAGAGTTGAAGACTCGTTTAACCTCTGCACCCATTCTTACGATTCCCGACAAGACTGGAGGATTCGACATACATTGCGACGCTTCGGGAAAAGGCTTGGGATGAGTTTTGCACCAACATGGTAGGGTAGTGGCTTATGCATAAAGACAATTAAAGGTGCATGAGCAAAACTACCCAACGCACGATTTAGAACTTGCCGCAGTTGTTTTCGCACTCAAGATTTGGAGGCACTATTTATTGGGTGAGAGGGTAGATATTTACACCGATCACAAGAGCTTGAAATATATCTTCACCCAGAAGGAACTCAATATGAGGCAGAGGAGATGGCAGGAATTAACGGCAGATTTCGACGTAAATTTACAATATCATCCGGGAAAGGTGAATGTAGTCCCGGACGCTTTGAGTCGCCAACCAATGATTTCGAGTCTGACTACTCATTGGAGGAATCGTCAAGAACTTAATGAACTAGAGACCGATTTGATAATGCCCGGAATGCTTACATCCTTCATGAATTTGCAAATTCACCCAACATTAGTCGAATGGATCAAGACAGCTCAAATGGATGACCCGAGGTTGCGAAGGATCAGAGAACAAGTGGACACGAATCTGCGGACGGACTTCATCATCCACGAAGATGGTTCTTTGAGATATGGATGCAGAGTCTATGCACCTAAGGGGGAGATGAGAGAGGAATTATTAAAAGAGGCACATTGTTCTCCATACTCTTTTCATCCAGGAGGAACAAAGATGTACAAGGACCTCAGGCAAAACTATTGGTAGCATGGGATGAAGCGGGAGATAGCCAAGAGTGTATTCAAATGTCTTGTTTGCCAACAAGTAAAAGTCGAACACCACAGGAAGGCAGATTTATTACAGCCGTTACCAATACCCGAATGGAAATGGCAAAACATTACTATGGATTTTGTGACCGCACTCCCTCGCAGCTCTAAGGGAAACGAT